>LR990941.1:15137032-17685072 GCA_905163415.1 Noctua fimbriata | reverse complement strand
ACGTCCATGCCGGTGGTAGGCGGCGACAGCCAGTCCTGCAGGAACGCCGCTTCCCCCGCTGCCTCCCTGTCCAGGCGGGCTACAGCCCACCGCGGGAACGATGATCGCCCCGAGACGGGCTGCATCCCTCCGGAGACGCTGGCGGAGATGTCGAACCGCACGTAGCGGTGGTCCGACATGGTCTCCACCAGGTCCACCCGCCAGTTCAGCACGCGCGCGGCCAACGCCTGGGTGGCGAAAGTGACGTCCACTATTGAGCCACCCCGACGCCGCACGCATGTCTGGACGCTTCCCCTGTTCAAGAGGGAGAGTCCAGAGGAGGCTGCCCACAGCTCCACCGCCCTCCCGCGAGCGTCGGTGGCCGGGTTGCCCCAGGTCACCGACTTGGCATTCAGGTCTCCCAAGAGGCAGACCTGACGCGGCACCGCCCTGCCGACCACGGCGGCCAGGACTCCGAGATAAATCTCAAAGTCCCGGAGTGGGCGGTTTGGGGAGAAATAGACCCCCACAAGGGCCAAGTCTCCCCATGCGGTGGCCACGTATCCCGGTCCCCTCTCTAATAGCGAGAGGGGAGGGGAGTCTGTGGAAGACCGCGCCGCTAATGCCACCGAGCCGTCCTCGTCACCCAGCCAGCTGCCGGGGATCGAGTAGGGCTCGGCGACCGCCGCTACGTTCACCAACCACTCGGCCATGGCCTGCACTAACAGGTCCTGGGCCGCTCTGCAGTGGTTGGTGTTCGCCTGGAGGATGCGATAGTCGGAACCCATTATTCCGACATCGATCCTCCCTCCTCCGCTACCGCCGCCGGAGCTGCAGCTGCAGCGGCGACGACGACGGCGGTGGCAGCGGCGGTGGCAACAGGGCGAACCTGCGCCGGCACTATGCCCTTCCTCACGGGAGGCCTGCACTTGCTGCCCGTCATTTTGTGGTCCGCGGGGCGGCCACTAGCGGCGCACGCGGCGCAGTGCTGCGCGGTGGCGCGGCAGGTGACACTTTTGTGTCCCTGCTGCCCGCAACGGTAGCACGTGTCCCCCCAGTCGAACTTGGAGGGACACGTGGGTCGGGTGTGGCCGAACGCGAAGCACTTGAAGCAGCGCGTTGGCTGGTCCTCAAGTGCCCGCACCACGGCCGAGCCGAACCCGACGAGCAGCCGCCCCTTGGTCGCAGCAAGGACGGCACCAGCCGCGGCGACCGGGCACTCCACGCGGATGATGCCCATGCCGCGGCGGCCGGGCCTGACGGCTCCACCCTTCACCGCGCCAGCGTCGCAGCCTCCAGCCGCTGCGACGGCCGCCACCACATCCTCTTTGGTGACCGAATCATCGAGATCGGCCACCTCCAAGGCTGCGGTCTTGACGGGCCTGCCGACCGTCGCCGCATCCGCGATGACCTCTTGCAACTTTGTTGCGAAGAGGTCTGCGTTCGTGTGCCGCCGCTCCCCCGAGAACTCGAAAATTCGAGCCCCGGTTAGGGTTCGGCGGCACGTAATGTTGCTGATCCCCAGCTGGGAGGGATCAGCATTGGTACGAGCCCGCCTTAGGACGGACTCGTACGTCTCGCCCCGCTCCACGGCCGCCGGGGTGATGGTCACGACGACGGCCGCGGTTTTGGGAGGAACCAACTTCCTCCCGCCGGCTGGAGCCTTTTTGGCTGCGGGAGTAGCCGCAGCAGGCTTAGCAGCTGCAGCGGGCCTAGCAGCCGCAGCGGGCCCAGCAGCCGCAGCGGGCTTCTTCCCCTTTCCCCTCCTGACCACTTCCGTCCACGACTTGTTGGCCGGGGTGGTGGAGGGAAGAAGGGCGTCTACCCCCTGCGATGTCTGGGGGGCCGCCGCCGGAGTGGCAGCCGACCCAGACGCGCCTTCCGTGCCCGTTGCAGGGCTCGGGGGTTTGAGGAGCCGCCTTGCTCCTCTTGCCCTTACCCTTGCCCTTGGAGGGCTTCGGGGCCTGGGGCTGCGCACCCGACGCCGAGCCCGCCACAGGCGCAGGTTCCGACTCCGTCGGTGGGCGACTCTTGTCCGCCGCAAGCGGCGGGCGGAGCCGCCTTTCCGGCAAGAGCCGGTCCTCGATGCCTGCGAAGCAGGCTCTGGTGAAGGCCCTCTCCTCCATGACAACCCTGCGGATGATGTCCTCAAGGTTGGCAGGGGAGAAGGAGGAGCCTCCTACCACCGGGGCTGGGGCGGATTGGGCAGGCCGGGCCGTGGCGTCAGCCAGCTTCTGATGAAGCTGGCTGACCTCCGCCTGCAGGCGATCCACCTTCGCCTGCAGCTGCCGCGTCTCGTCCGTGGCCGTCCGCCCGACCAGCTCCAGGACGATGCCGTGTAGGCTGGCGGCACGGCATTTGAGGGCCTTCTGGAAGGTCCCCTTCAAATTGGAGGACTTTGAGGCGACCTCCAGAACCTCCTCTTTGTCCTCGAGCGCCATGCGCTCCAGCTCCGCCAGGGAGTGGTCGGCGTACAGCACACTCGATGCGCCATAGCCAGCCCTCGACCTGGCGATTTGCGCCTGGCGCTCTCTGGCCGCGACCCTCTCCTCCAGGTCTTCCTGGACCTGCGCCCTTTTGGCCAGGTTGAGCTGGCGCTCGGCGTCCGCCAACCCCACATCGTGGGTGCCAGTCGTAGAAGAAGTCGAAGCCTTTTTAGACTTCGACTTCTTCTTCGCCCTCCCCATCGACTCCGAGGAGCCCTCGGACCCGGGCCTCAGGAAGGCCCTCTTCCGCCCAGGGCGGTCGCTGTCGGCCGCCGACGCATCCATGTTGGATTCGTCGGAGTCCGACAGCTCGCCTGGTCCGCTAAAAAAGCTGACCGCAGATGGTGCGCGGTCAGCATCCGACGCTTCAGCGTCGCCGGTGTGGCCCTGAGAAGGGCCTTTTGGTTGGCCCTGAGAAGGGCCGTTTAAATCGCCCAGGGACGAGCGGCTCGACACGAAACGCCCGGAGGCGTCCCGCAGGTTTTTATTTTTAAAATTTGGCATCGATATCTTCGTAAACGACCGCTTGATGCTTACGAAGCACAGCGCACTTTAGCCACCGGTCTGCCACTCCGTTACGGTGGTCAGACACGGCGTTGCCCAGGGGATACTGCGAGGAAGTATGCGCTGTGGGGGATCCCCCAACCTAACCTTCTTGTCCCGGGGGGGAGTGAGGTGTAAAGCTCCCCCCGTTACGTCTGAGAGAGGCGCGCGTGGAACACTACGCGCCGCCGTCTCGGGTCCAGTGTGATCGGGGGCGACGGACGTCCCCGAATCCGTCGCCCCTGGACCTATCTAGGGGGGCCGGAAGAGGGCATTGTCCGCCCTCTGCCGACGCCCGGTGCGTCTGCTGCGGGATGGGCGGGAGCTCGTCATCTCCCTCTCCCTTTCCGCAGCCTCCTTCTGCGACATGACGGTTTCGCAGAAGGACACCACCGCGTCCCAGGACTCTGCGCTGCCGACCATCGAGCGAACGACGGTCGGCAGCGACAGGTCTCCTCCCACCTCCGTAACGAGCGCACGGCGCGGCTCATCCCACGCGGCGCACTCGGCCAGCGTATGCCGCGCCGTGTCCTCCAGACAGTGGACGCAGTGATGGCACCGGGCGTCCGGCTCCCTGCTTATGCGACACAGGTACTTCCCGAAGCAGCCGTGCCCCGAGAGCACCTGCGTCGCCCGAAACGTCAGGGAGCCGTGCTTCCTCCCGAGCCAGTCGTCGAGTACTGGCCGGATCGCCTCGACCGTGTCGAGGCCGGCGGTAGGGAGCTCTAGCCTCCCCCGCCATTCCGCCACCATGACCTGTCGGAGCTGAGACCGGTACAGCGTGATCTATCGCTGCACCAGCCTCTCGCCCCGATCATTGGCCTCCTCGCGCCACTGGTGCAGTGTCGCGAGGGTCTTCGCCTCCAGGTCCCACGGCGGGGATCCGGCCAGTACACAAGCCGCCTCGTAGGAGATCGTGCGATATCCCCGTATGACCCTGACGGCCATCGCTCTCTGCGGTCTGCGCAGAACAGCGATAGTGCGGGCCGTCAGGTCTGTCGCCCAAATCGGGGCCCCGTAAAGGGCCATCGATCGCACGATCCCCACGTACAACCGCCTACAGGCGGTGCTCGGGCCCCCCAGATTGGGAAGCAGCGTTGACAGCGCGCCCGCCGCGCCCATCAACTTGGGCACCAGCCGCTGAAAGTGGGGGCCGAAGTCCCAACGGCTGTCGAGCACCAATCCTAAGTACTTCATGGTTGACTCGACAGCGATCCGGACCCCACCGACCACAATGTGTGATCCCAACGGCGGCGCCCGTCGGGGGCCATGAAAAGCAATGGCCTCCGACTTGTTGAGGGCCACTTCCAGGCCCAGGCGTCGTATGCGGCTCACCACCTGTGAGACCGCAGCCGTAGCCAGCAACGCTGCCTCCCTGTACGAGCTCCCCCGAGCAGTGACCAGCGTGTCGTCCGCATAACACGTCAGGTCTACTCCCGGCGGGAGCTCGCACCGCAAAACCCAGTCGTACCCGATGTTCCACAGGGGTGGGCCCAGAACCGACCCCTGCGGAACACCGCACGACATCTCGCGACGGCCCGTGCCGTCGCGTCCCATGTAGGTGACACACCTTCCAGACAGATAAGCCCCCACAATGTTGCGGAGGTAGGAAGGCACCCGATGGTATCGCAGGGCCTCCCTAATGCAACCCCAGGGCAGGGCGTTGAACGCGTTGGAGATGTCCAAGGACACCGCCAGCACCACCCCACCCTGGGACACCGCTTCCTCCGCCAGGACTCTCACCCTCATGATGGCGTCGATGGTGGAGCGCCCACGCCGGAAGCCAAACTGGCTGTCGGCCAGGTTCGGCCCCTCTGTACACAAGTGGCTGACGAGGCGATCTGCGATTACACGCTCGAGCATCTTGCCCGCCTCGTCCAGCAACACTATGGGCCGATAAGCCGACGACGAATCCGCTGGGCGCCCCGCCTTCCTGAGCAGGACCAGTCGACCAGTCTTCCACCTGCTAGGGAACTGGCCCCGCTCAAGGCACGCCGAGAAGAGTCCCCTCAGTGGGGGCTCCAGCTCCTTCAGGGCGAGGACTAGAGCGCGACCTGGCACTCCGTCGGGCCCCGGAGCAGTGTTTTTTGCCCGGAGCCGCATCACGGCCGCGCTCATCTCCGCCTGTGTCACCTCTGGGACGGTTTCGCTCTCCTCTTCTTCTTCCGACTCTGCAGCTGTGGGCAGAGCCATCGGCGGTGGCTCGTACTCGGCTCTCTCAGGGAAGAGAGCCGAGACCACTCGCTCCAGAAACTGCGGCTCGAGACCTTCCGTTAGCGGGGGCGCCCACGGCCGAAGTTTCCCTCGGACCGTGCGGTAAGGGCGCCCCCACGGATCCCCGTCTAGGGTCGCCAGCAGTTCCTCTCTGGAGCGCGTCTTTGACTCGCCGATGGCCAGCCACAGAGCCTCCTTCGCCGCGCGGTACACCTCATACAGCGCGGCTTCTTCGTCGAGATCCCGCAGACGTCTCCTCCGACATCGCGTGTACGGGCGTCTGGCGTCTGCGCACTCGACGCGCAGCCGCTCTACCTCGACGCACCACCAGTACACGCGGCGCCTTGCGGACAGAGAGGAGACGCGTGGCATGGACGCGTCGCAGATTTGCGTCATCGCGTCGCTAAACCACTGCGCCTCCCGTTCGACGTCGACGGGACCGACGGTAGCCGACTCCCGGATCCAGGCTTGGACGATAGTGGCTTCCTCGAGAGCCTCCCTGTCGAGGCGTTTCAGCGCCCAACGCGGGCCGTCTCTTCGGGGGGCCGATTGGCTACGACCTTCAGCGGTCTGGGTGGAGACGTCGAATCGTATGTATCGGTGATCCGATAGCGTCTCCACCTCCGCTTCCACGTGCCAATCACGAACGCGGTGCGCGACAGCGGGACTAGCGAACGACACGTCCACAATGGATCCGCCCCGCTGTCGCACACACGTGTAGGCCGAACCCCGATTTAGGACAGCCAGGCCCGTCGTAACGGCCCACTCCTCTAGCACATCGCCTCTCGGGTCTGTGACCGGGGATCCCCACGCCGCAGATTTGGCGTTCAGATCACCGAGAAGCAAAATGGGCCGAGGATGAGACCGGCCGACGACGGCTCCCAACTCGACAAGGAAACTCTCGAAGTCGGCGAGACTCCTGTTGGGCGAAAAGTATGCCCCGATCGTGACGATCCCGTTCACAAGGGCGGCAACCCAACCGTGACCCCGGGACACGTCGACAAGAGTCGCGCCGATGATGGCCACCAGGCCGTCCAGATCCCCTGCCCAGTTATCTCGGGGGGGGACAAAATACGGCTCAGCGACCACCGCCACATTTACCGACCACTCCGCCATACTCAGGACCAAGAGATCCTGAGCTCTGGTGCAGTGGTTGATATTCGCCTGGAGGAAATGGAGCGCCATCACTGGCAGTCCATTTCCCCGGCGCCTCGTCCAACCACAGGCCGGGAGTCGGCCGAAGAGGTGCTAGGGGGTGCGGCCCCCGCAGCCTTGGTCCAACGCTTGCTGCGCTTTCTGGGCGCGCCGCAAGCGTTGCCGCCAGTTCTGTGCCCCGCAGACTTTCCTGCAGCCGCACAGAGGCTGCAGTTTGGCTCCGCGGAGCACTGGGACGCCTTATGGCCGGGCTGACCGCAGCGATAACACAAATCGCTGCGGTCTGCTTCGCTAGTGCACTGGGCCCGGACGTGCCCTTTCTCCAGGCACCGGTAACACTGCATGGCCCTGGGTGCCAGGAGTTTAACTCTCGCTGACACCCAGCCCACCAGCAGACGCCCCGCGTCGGCAACTTTCCTAGCCGCAGCTACTGGGCACCGCACCCAGATGGTGCCCAGCCCTCCAGCGTTGACGCGGATTTCGCCCGCCCGCACATTTTCTGGCGGGCATCCGCCGCTCCGGGCTATGGCCACCACCACCTCCTCCGGGGAAACAGAGTCGTCCAGCCCATCGACGCGCACCTCAGCCGTCTTGATGGGTCTGGACACCCGGACCTCCTCGGGGTTGAGGACGTCCCTCAGCTTTGCAGCTAGAGAGTCCGCCCTCTCGGCACTGCTGGTCCCCGCCAACTCGAACATCTTGGCCCCCGTGGCTGCCGTTCTAAAACGGAAGCCATCCGGGGTGCCAAAATCGGCAAAGACCAGCTTGCCTCTCGCCTCCGCCAGTACCTTCTGGTACGTCACGCCTCTCTCCTTGGCTTCGGGCTGCAGCGTGACTACTACAGCCTCGGAGCGGGGGACGCGGATTTTCGGGGCCTGCCCCGTGGGTCCGGGCGCGTTCTTGGCCTTGCGGCCCCTCTTCCGCCTCTTTTTGTGGCTTTCGGCCGTCTTCCAGCCACCCTCTTTTTCTTTGGGGGACGAGCTGCTCCCTTCAGTGGCGTTACTCGTCCCCTTCACGGCCTTTTTGCCCGCCTGTGTGGGCTTTTTGGGCGCCTGCGTGGGCTTTTTTGGCGCAGGTGGCGCTTTAGCCACCTGTGCCCACGTTGGCCCAGCTGTTGCTGGAGCGGGCTCCGCCTCCTTCCTTCGCTTATCTGCCGCCAGCGGCGGACGAAGGCGAATAGGGGGGTTGAGCCTGGGCTCTAGGCTGTCCAGGCGGGCGGTCATTATGCTCAACAGCCGGTTGAACTGGTCTTCCCCCAAAGACCCGTTCTGTGGCAGAGCACGACTGTCCGCAGTCGTCGCACCCTGCTGCCGGCTGAAGTCTGCCCTCAGGGCGCTGACCTCCCGCTGGAGCTCCTCCATCCTCGTTTGGAGACGGTGATTTTCCTCTCGGAGCTTCACCGTCTCCTCCGAGATCGTGCGGTCAAGGAGGACGTCCACCGCCTCCTTGATCCCGTCCGCCGCCTCCTTTAGGGCCCGCGTGAACGTCCCCTTCAGGTTGCCAGATTTCGTGGCTACCTTCAGGACGACGTCCACGCCGTCCAAAACTTGGCGGCTAAGGGCCTCTGCCGTCAAGCCTTCAGGAGCTGCGGCGGTCTGCATCCGCCTCTCCCTTGCCCGTCGAGCCAACTCAGCGACCTCGTCGGTCGCGATGGCCTTCCGGCCCTCTCTCCTCGCGGCATTGAGCTCCGCCTTTGTGCTGAGCAAAGCGATGGAGGCCTGAGCGTCACCTTGTTCCACCTGCACCGAACCG
Organism: Noctua fimbriata; assembly: GCA_905163415.1. Classification (NCBI taxonomy): domain Eukaryota; kingdom Metazoa; phylum Arthropoda; class Insecta; order Lepidoptera; family Noctuidae; genus Noctua; species Noctua fimbriata. The sequence goes on along the minus strand of LR990941.1, from coordinate 17,676,943 downwards.
TCGGAGTCGCTAACTCCGCTGGCCATCGGCGTATCAGGGCGCTTCAAGAAGCGGCCCCGAGTGTCACGTGACAATGCCGGAGTGTTTGCTCCGGAAGCTGTCCCGCGACCTCTGCCCCTCCTGGCAGTCGGCACCTTCGCGGCCGGCAGGTTCTCCTCGCTTGAGGACAAACCCGCCGAACCCGCGTCCGACCCACAGACACGCGGCCGCTTCCCCCAAAACTTGGAGGGAGCGGCCGCAACGGCTTGCGAAAGGGTGGGTGTGTTGTCGAAGGTAGACGACATACCACCCACCCTCTCCAAAACCACGCGAGGCTCCGCTGGAGCCTCCGCTCCTGGCCTCAGTGACGCAGTGCCAGAGTCCGACACTGCGTCCGACGCGTGGCGCTCGACCCGTCCTCGATTAAAATTAAAAGAGATGAGGTCTTCAAAAGACCTCGATCTCGATGAGCCTCCTCGGTTCTCGTTGCCATTGGCAAGCGGAAGACGTTTGTTGCCCCCCCCAGAATACGAGGGGCTTGACGACCCCGAAGGGGTCGTGGCGGATTCTCCAGCTGCTGAGCAGCTGGTACCGCCCTGGGGTAATGTCTTACAAATCGTCTTTTTCATATTGTATTTTTTCCTTTGAAGGGTGTGGTCCCTATCTCCCTATTCTCGTCTTTCCCCCCCCCCCCATGACCATTCCATCACCCTCTCAGTCACGTCTGATAGGCAGACGCGTACCAGAGCATGTGAAAACAGGATCCCAAACCCAGATTCACTCCCCGAGGACCCCGAGGACCCCGAGGAGTGAATCGCCAATCACGTACCGTCCGATGAACCCGCTCCGTGAGCCATCGCACGGTACACGATGTGTCCCTCCCCATATTCACACTCCGATGACTCGGAGCGTGAATCGCGCACTGCCCGGGACGACGGACAGGGCACCCCTCGCCAGAGTCTGAAGTGACTCCGGCGTGTGTGTCTCTCTTAGTGTGGTCTCTCACTTGGAATGGGAAAAACTCCAAGATCATTGAGACACTCAAGCCCCACCACGACGACAACGTGGAGACACCCTCGGTGGGGAACCTAACCTAACCTAACCTAACTGTGGAGTACCGGATCGTCGTATTTTAGCTTTCTTGTCAACACCATCGCATTGGTCTTGTACGCGGCGAAACGTAGCTTATTTTGGACTCCCCATTCCGATACTACGTCTAAAGTATCGTTGGCTGTTTGCTGCAGGGGACCGGTCGAAAAGTCCGAGAAGATAAGGACGACATCGTCTGCGAAGGCTTGGCAGTATACGCCCATACTAGCCATTTTGTGTAGCCCGTATTCCCATCTCACCAGGCCTCGCTGCCTTGATCAACGGAAGCACCACCAAAACGAGCATGAAAGGTAGTAAGTACGCCGCACTACCACAGGTGGAAGTAGCCTCTCACCGATGCCGGCTAATGCGATTTAAAGGAAAGACGATCGCATTACTCGAGTGGCGAGAGGAGACTCCATTCGCTCAGGCATGCTCGTTGCTTCAAAAGACCAGGGAGGCCGGGGTAGACACGTGAGTCATAGCCCGCACTATAAGTATTGACGCGATGGAGGTCGGAGGAGAGAGGGGAGACGTCGCTGACCGCTTCGGCTGCTTAAAAGCCTCCGAACAACATGAGGTAGTCGTCTATGAGGACAGAGGGGAAACTCTAAGTTTCCTTAAAACCCCCAGAGACCCAATAGCCAGCGCGACGAGCTCCGCAACAAACCCGACCACCCAAAGCGGATCAGAGAGGGCCCAGCAGAAGGCAGCTGCCGAAAAAGCTGCAAAACAGTACCACCAGCCTGGAGGCCCAGACCAGGTCGAGGAGTCGCCTGAAAGCCTTCGGCACTTTCCTCAGCACACTGCTCCCAAGCACTAGCCGACACGATTGATCCCGTCGACACCAGGATAAATGTTAGTGATTCTTCCTAGTGACCATAATAATGGTGGAAGAGTCTTGTCCTTTATAAGGACTAACTCGTTAGGCTTGAGCTCATTGTTAGAGAACGTCAACGACTTGGTTCTCTGCTGCAGAGTTGAGATATATTCGTCTCAGAATCGGGCCCAAAAATTTTGACGGACTTATTCGATTCTCTTATACCTACCGCTCCGTACAACTAATATCCTTTTCTAAAATTTGTGGATGTGGAATTGACGTGAGTGGTCGTCCTATCAAGAAATGGGAAGGGCTGAGTGCGGTGAAGTCGAAGGGATCAGTAGACAGGACAGTAAGTGGGCGAGAGTTATATATAGCCTGAATTTGAGCCAAACATGTGGCCATCTCCTCATACGTAAAATGAACTACTTGTAATCGACGCCTAAGGTGATGTCAAGTCGAACGGACGGAGGAATATTTATTATTCAGTGCGCAAACTTTGTCATTTTATTTTATTAACTTAAATGAGTTTTATTAAACACCTATTTTTTATTTTGATAAGTCTTAGTACAAAAAAAATAAAGTTATCGTTAACGAAAGATGTCTACTTTGAAATTGATTTTATGGCTACTCGCCGCAGTGGCCGGCCGCCGCCGGCGCATAGCATGGCGAAGCACTCGTTCGTTTTTCGTGCACAGGCGTAGGTAGATACTTACGTGGGTTACAATGTACTGGTCGCTGAAATTTATCAGGTTCGAACTAGACTTTTTTAAGATTAGGCCGTGATCTGAAGTTATTTGACGACACGACAGCGCATGCGATGAGCAGACTGTCTGGCGCCCGCCCGGCGCCGCCTGGCACCATCCTGCCGTCCGGGAGGGGGTTTCACCCCCGCTGCAACATTGCGCGTACGCTGCACGGCGTGTGCGCTCATTGATATTATTACGAATAGATAGTTCATATTTTAAGTTGGAAAAAAATATATAAAAATGTTTTGAACAAATACCTACTGGAAATGTGTTCTATTACTGATACTGAACCACCAAATTTTTTTTGCGGATTGCTTAAAATTTATTCCTGTATAGAGGATTACTGTAGAAAGTGAGTTAGCAGTATATGTAAATGGAATTAACTACGATGTAAGAAGAAAGAAAAAGAAGAAAAAAGAAGAAAAAAAAAGAATAGAAGAAATCGTAAAAAATAACGAAAACACACCAACAGAGGAACAAAAGTCTGTATCATCATTCTCTTGCCCTTATCCCAATTCATTTGGGGTCGGCGCAGCATGTCTTTTTCTTCCACACTTCTCTATGGCTTATGTTTAACTTACCACCAGATATAGTAACATATAACAGACAAAAATAGTAAATGATCACCAAAATTAAACCCGCATCTTAATGTAAAATTATAACCAAAGTTTTAATATCTCGCTATCCTGTTTAGGCAAAATGACTCCAAATAAATCATTGTTAACCCAAAAGTAGTAAATGATCACCAAAATTAAACCAGCATATTAATGTAAAATTGTAACCAAAGTTTTTACATCTTGCTATCCGATTTAAGTAAATTGACTCCAAAAAAATCATTTCTAACCCAAAAATAGTTATTGAAAACCGAATTATTAGCCACATTTCAATTTAAAATGACATGCAAAAAAATAACATCTTGTTATCCGATTAAAGTAAATTACCCTCAGCAAAGAAAATATTTTGCCAAACATAGTAAATAAGTTCCTAACCTTATGTCCCAAATTGATTAACCACTACCAAAAAAAAAAAAATATGTGCGTTTCGTTTACTCAACCGAATGCTATGCCTAAAATAAAAAATAAAACTCTTACAATTTGAATAATCCTTTTTTTAATTATTTTAAAAAATCATAAAAAGTTAGTCCTCTTAAAACTAATAATAAACAGTTTAAACATCTTAAAACTAAACTAATAATAAACATTAAAAAATCTTAAGAAGAATCAGTCTTCTGTTGATTTACTGCACAATTAATGCTTTCTTAGCTTTGGCTGGTCGTCCTCTTTTGCGCTTCATGCCAATCGGAATAGCTCTGGCCTCTGAAGGTGGCTGAACGTGCTTAAGCCGAATACTTTATTTGGTAATAAGCCTACATTTTATGGCAATGACAGTGGTTTATTTAGGTAGAAATAGTGCATTAATTTGCTCGCTAAGATTTGGTGATCATTTACTACATTTGGTGTTCGAATACAATTTGAAGTGCAGTCGTGACTAAAATAGCTAGTACTATTGTAATTTTAGACTTTATTTTTCTGGTGTCAAGTATCTATTTTTGGTAAAAGAACTAAGGGTATCAAAGCATTTTATGGTGGTCATTATATTTAACCCCCTTCTCTATTACTCGTCATCTCATTAGACACCAAAAGTCTGTATACTGAAATTATTTCAAGTACTGTTGCAAACTAAGGAAACATTTTTTTTAATGCTGGGTGGGACTGGTAAAACCCACCTCATATCTTAGAAAAAAAAAAAACCCTCTGGTAAAAAGTACCCGCGGTATTGCCTTAGCCGTCGCGGTCTCTGGGATTGCCGCTACTTTATTAGAAGGAGATAGGGCAGCGCACTCTGCTTTGAAATTGTCAATTAATTTGACAAATGTAGAGACTCCAATGTGCAACGTAATTATCTAAGTAAAGCAATCTTGCCGAAGTATTTCGTCAAGCTAAAATATTAGTCTGGGATAAAAGTTCTATGGCACAAAAAAGGTATTGATGCGTTAAATAGGACTCGGCAAGACATTAGGAACCTCAAAACTTTAATGGGAGGTATGCAATGTTACTGGCTAGATATTTTCACCGAACTTTAGCGGTAGTTCCAAAAGGAACACGCGCCGATGAAATGAAGACATGTTTTAAGAGATATTTTTTATGGCCTTCAATTAAAACCTTGAAATTAACTAAAAGCATGAGAGTTCATCTGACAGGGGAAGAATCTATTCGACATTTTACAGAACTCCTACTTAAACTTGAAAATAGCGAGTACCCAGAACTAGACGGCATGTTAACTACAAAGACCTCAGAGAAACAAATATTCCAGTGCAGCGCTCATAAGGGATAAGCTTTTGGAGTGGTTGTATAAACAAGCTACTTTAACGCCAAAAAATGTCCAAACAGCATTAATCGATGATCTTTTGTTGTTGTTGTTTTGTTGAAGTCTTTGCAAGGCGAAGAAATTGTATATTATTCCATAGATGCGGTAGTAAATACAGACGAAGCAGTCCACTATCCTGTTGAGTTTTTGAATGCCTTTGATACAGCAGGTCGCCCATATCATGTAATAAGCTCTCGCTGCGGGTCGGTACACCTGTGATATTACTTCGCAATTTAAAAACACCGAAACTATGTAATGGTACTAGGCTGCAATTTAAGGCTTTGCACAGGAACTTAGTAGAAACCACTATTTTGACGGGGTCGGCCCAGGAGGAAACTGTTTGTGCCGTGTATACACGGCACAAACAGTTATCAGTAGATCAATGGGAACCAATGATCTGCCGTCAGTTTCCTCTGAAAGTATACTTGGTCATGACAATACATAAGTCACAAGGCCAAACTGAAAATTGCGAAAATCGACTTGCGGCAGGACTGTTTTCACATGGGCAGTTTTACATTGCGTGTTCTCGTGTGAGCTCACCTCGCGATCTGGTTATTTTAGCTTCATCCACTAAAATGTTTAAGAGTGTTGTTTATAAAGCAATATTGTCATAAACACCCTACGTTGCATCTTTTGCAACGAACGTTTGTGCAAAATTTCATGCTTCTAGAGCCAGCAGTTTCAGCGCGCCTGTGCGTTGATCGTTTATTCAGTGAATCAGTCAGTCAGCCATGATCTTGATTGGTTGGTTGTATCCTTTACGATGTTTGATGTTGGCTACCACGCGGACGAAGTCGCGGGCAACAGCTAGTATACAACATTATTTTTAGTATATGCGAAACCTGAATATAGTTTGTTCAGAATAAGTAACTGAATCGATTCCAATATTTTTTAAACCATGTTATATATTTCACAAAAATATTTAAAAAAGTTAAAAGTTGGATACCGAGCGATTTTGAGTACCTATCGCAATCATTTAGGTACATACTGCCAAATTATTATTATCAATGAGCTCAAGACGACGCTGGAGGCACGCGCTGCGTGGTGACCGCGTTTTTGTGCGGACAACTAGGTAACAGAACAAGCTTATAACTTTGTGATTTTTCATGATACAGTTCTGAAATTTTGTACATAGATTCTTTACATAAAAATACTAGACAGGTGTATCAGGTTTCGCATATACTAAAACTAATGTTGTATAGATAATTATCAAAAATGAATGCCCTTTTGGGCAAGTTTACAGTTGTCTACCCTTGTGATTGCAAGGACACACCGACCACATGGATTAGGTTAGGTTAGAACTGTAACTAATCGCGCGCGAGCCGAGCGAACGCAGCGAGCGGTGCCGCGGCAGCGGCCGGCTAGCGTACATCCAAATTGGTTGCATGTTCTAACCGAAGATAAGTAGGATACATCTAAGTTTAACCGGCTGCACCTAGTTGTACCCGGCTAAAACTAGGTAACATATACAAACATACAAAATAACATTTAATACGATAAGGTCCCTAGAGTGGAAGTAGGGCAATCCCATGATAAATGGGTAGTTTATTAGCGGCCGTGTGATACCTACGACCAAATGTTGAATATTAGCTACGTTTTAGAGAGGCCGATTCCAGACTAAATATCACGGGAGCTTTGCCACGCAGGTATCGGTCGTGCGGGATGCAGAAGAGTGCAGGAGGCGAGCAGCGAGCGGCGGCAGATGGGGGCGCGGGCGGGTGCGCGCGCAGCGGAGTGCGGGGCGGGGGCGAGTGAGGAGGGTGGCTAGGCTCTGCTCGGGTCGCGGCCGCGCGGCGCGCTGCAGTGTGGCGCGGCGTTACGTCACGCGAGCACGACACGCACTCGCGCCGGACGCCACGCGCGCGACTCACGCCCGCGACCCGCCAGTGACAGTGCAGTGACTGCGACAGTGATGAGTGCGAGCTAGTGATCACCGGCCACCAGTTCTCTCCGTCATGACTACCAGGCCGCACTTCCGTGGAGATAGTATGTAGTCCGAAATGCAACCACTTTTCATTCTACACTCATGACATGTCGTTTGCACACCTCCTATCGCACCTTGCTTAGTATTAATCTAACTGAAAGGATAACTTTACTGAGGCACATGTAATGAATATGATAAGTCTTTTCTTTGATAAGTTAGCAGCAAATGATAAAGTAATAGGTGTAGTGGACAATACGATACCATTGCGTCCCATGTGCTCGTGCTCGTGCTCGGCTGCACGTGCCCGCGCGCGAGCGTCTCTGCGGCTCACGCGTTGCGTGATAAACACGGCCTTCGCTCACACGCCTGGCACCCAACACGAATAACTTGACGATGTAATGTAAACTTATAAAAATAAGGTAGAGTACATGTTCCAATAAAAGAGAAAAACTATGAATCCCAATTATCGTTGGTTATTTAGATTTACCAGTAAGAGAATTTTTAAAAGCGATACACTTAACTTCGATAGAAAAACGAGTTTCTTGCAATTGTTACTGGAGATAATTCAAAGAAATATTTTTCGTTTTTGCGTGAAATTCATTTTTTGGGTTCCGTACGCTCGAATGAAAAACAGAACCCCTATAGGATCACTCGTGTGTCTGTATATGTCTGTCCGTTAGTCACAGTCAATTTTCTCCGAATCTATAATATCCGTATCTCATTTCTGTGACCCAAAAACGAATGTGTAACGTTATTAAATGGATTGTGTTGTGAGCTGCGGTCACTTTTCGGGAGCAAATTAGGTAAATAATAAAAAAATAAAGTTTTGCTAATTGTACCAGTTCCCATAATAATATCAACTAAAAAGGGTTTTGGCACAGGTTTTGGCTTTTTGGACGGTTTTATAATATATTTTTTATAATTGTAAAATAACCACTATTAAAATTATTTAAGAAAATACTTGAGTATTGACCATTCTTTTCCCTTATCTCCGAAACTGCTGAGCCTTAAGAACATTAAATAGTTATTTAATTATACATGGATTACAGAGAAATCTATCAGAATTCTACAAATATAGATAATAAGAAAAAAAAAACATTTATTTCAGATATCATTTCACTTGCATATACATTGTTAGTAAAAATGAACTTAACTATGTGAGTAAAACATGTAGGTTTGACAGACAATTCATAAACGGGCAATCAAACTACACGGCAATGACATTCAGAAGACTGTTTGAGCTGCACCGGACCCTCTGTAGCAGCGACGCGGTACGCTTACGTCTGATAGCTAAGAAGACATCAGTGCGCGCATCAACAAACATTCCCGACGCACTACAGAAGCGTGGCAGCCCCAGCAGCAGCAAATACAACAACAAACCACAAAACCAAACAACAAATCCTACGAAAGTTAGTGAGGATGGATGGATGGATGGATGTTTGTTACTCTTTCACGCAAAAACTACTAAGCGGATTTGTATGAAATTTGGCACACAGATAGTTTATAACCTGGACAGAGGATATTGTTTATATTAGAAGAACGATCACGTGGGAAATTCCCGAACTACGCGCGGGCGAAGCCGCGGGCATAAGTTAGTCTAACTATAATCTTAACATAGCATGGTTAGTCTCTCAATATTGTGCGTACAAGTTTACATTTGCGCTTGGAATGTACGAAAGAACATGCTTTCATCCCTTGAATCAAAAAGAGGGGTGTTTTAAGTTTAACGTATCTATGTGTTTGTCTGTGGCATCGTAGCTCCCAAAAGAATGGGCCGATTTTGATGAGGCTTTTTCTGTTTGAAACCTATCGTAATAATAATATAATAGCTCGTATAATTAAATGCTTTCGATTACACGAAGAACGATGTATGGAAGATTTTTTTTTCTACTGCAAGGTTAAGTTGTTCCTTCTATCTGAAATTGGAAATCATAGGCCGTGTCACGTAAGTGAAGCTGCTTGCAACCCGGTGCAGCTGTAAGACGGAACCGTCAGGGCACGAGTGCTATTCGCACTTTTCCGGGACGTTTTTGTTAATTAAAATAAACCATGCGGCCGGAAAAAAAGTATTATGTACTTACAGACTTATAATAATCACTAGCTTATGTCCGCGGCTTCGCCCGCGTGGAGTTCGGGAGTTGCCCACAGGATCTTACTTCTGGGATAATAAGTAATCTATGTATGAATAGTACATACATAGATTTACATGTACTTTCTTATTGATAAATTTGATAATTTCATTTCTTGAAGAAGAACTTTTTAGGCTGTGCGTTGATATATCAGTCAGTCAGTCAGTCAGAACTTTGAATTTTATATTGGGAGATGATTTTAGAAAAACTGTAATACACGTTTCTCATAGTTTTATCTGAAGAGTATGTACACTAATTTTCAAGACAATCGGCCTCGAAAATAAAAGTTTCTCAGAAAATTCAACACCCCATTTCACCCTCTTAGGGGTGGAATTTCGAAAAACCCTTTCTTAGTGCATACTTACTCTTCACAAAGAGTACACCATACGAACTTCATGTCTCTAGGACCAGCGGTTTGGGCTGTGCGTTGATATATCAGACAGTCAGTCAGGACTTTGAATATTATCAGTAAAGATTAAAATCTGTGCTAATATCATATAATATTTAGAAAACAAGCACATTTAAAATTAAATAGAAGCTTTTTAGTATTTGTACCGTAGCAGTAGGATTTTTAGTATTTTTAATGTTTGGTTGGTTCCAGCTAGACAGATAACATCGTTTTAAACCCAATAGGTGGCGCCGTGCGAAGCAGGGGTGGGCCACTAGTAGAGTATATATTTTATGTAAATAATAGTTTCACGATTCATCATCATTATCATAGTGGCAGACTTCTTTGTTTTCGTTCCGTACCCGAAGAGTAACCAACGGGACCCTATTACTAAGCCTCCACTGTCTGTCCGTCCGTCTGTCTGTCAGCGGCCTGTATCTCATGATCCTTAATAGATAGACAGTTGAAATTTCCAATGAATGTGTACTTCTGTTGCCGCTATAACAACAAATAATAATAATAAATTAAAAATAAAGGGGGCTCGACTACTACGATGGTACGGAACCCTTCATGCACGAGTCCGACTGGCACTTGACCGGTTTTTATAACTTCCAGTCGGTTTTCATTTTATAGCCTAATTCCTGAGGAACGTTATTGGCTAATTAACGTCACTCTGCAACGTTAAGGAGCCGAGCAAAGAGAAGCGGTGGGTGCAGCCTGTATGCCCAAGGCAAGGGACTTTGTTATAATAATGTATAATGTACTTTACGGTCGCTAAACCTTTTATGTTGATATAGCCTTGCAACCGGTATCCTGCCTTTTCACCAAAAAATAATTTACAAATTTTCATTTGACAAGCAACGATTGGCACATGGTTGGTCATTTCATCATTTTACAACAACAAGCTTTAGCAAATAATTCACAAAAAAAATTATTTACCCAATAGAAAATAACCCTAGTTGGGGTCTAAAAATGGAGTTTCTAAGATATCATCAATCATAACCGATCTAATTTTCTTGAATACACGTAAATACCGAGTCATTCATTTTCATTCAAATCAACCGAATTGTTCTGAATGAAAAATTAAAACAAAAAAAAATGATAATTTAAAAATAATTCATATGCCAGTTAATTCTTTGATATGGTATCATTCATACCCTAGAGTTATGGAATTTCAAAAAAACACCTTTTATATAACATTAGTTTTAGTATATGCGAAACCTGATACACGTGTCTAGTATTTTTATGTCATCTATGTACAAAATTTCAAAACTGTATCATGAAAAAATTTTTTGTGAAAAAATTATGGTTTAAAAATTATTGGAATCGATTCAGTTACTTATTCTGAACAAACTATATTCAGGTTTCGCATATACTAAAAATAATGTTGTATACAACTGTACACTCCGTGTTTGACTGTATGGGCCGCCACCAACAAAATGCAATTTAATGCTCTAAATGCCAAATTATGCGTTTTGGCCGCTTGCGACTACAACACACTACGATTACAGTGTGAAAAACGATTCTATAGCCAGAGTTTCGATGTTAGAAGACCTCGGCGTAGCAAACTGACCTTTAATGCACACATTATAAGCTTACCAAGAGAATTTGTTCTCCCCATTATTACGATCAACTTTTTGCTATGGATCATACTTGGCAACCTAGTTACGGAGATATTCGTGTACCAACTTTTCTAAATACATACAATTTTGACAACAGCGTGTAAAATTATACATGGTTACACCAACGTCGCCTTGTTAATGCGGATCTGTATTAAATATTAGTTCCAAATAATTATAATCGCTCTAGAAAGCATAATCTGGTAGTTGAAGATCTGGGGGCACGGCAGAGCCGTGGGGGCAAGTCTAGCAAAAAAATAATGGCACCGCCGTAATACCCTTTTCTCGAAGACATTCAGGCCATTTCTGACCCTCCGTAACTTCATTGTAGATACAGCTAGAAGACAGAATTTTCAGTGACTAAGAGGCCATATTATACCTAGGTATATTCCTGAATTACATTCAATTTGAATCTGTGGTTTATGAACTGTTGCAAGTCAAAGTTCCGTAATTTTGTCACCAACTCACTCACCGATCATCATAATCCTAAGGTACTTGTAGCAGACACACAAGCTTCAAGTTTTGAACACTGTTAGTGTTTAGCCTATAATTTATTTATTTATTTAGGTTAACCGACAATTGCTTACACTATATACATTTCTGATTTAATGACTAGAGTAACATTTACAAGTTCAACAATTAATTACAGGTTAACACCACATGCACAGAGAACGGCTTTACATAACATATTTATAAAATATTGAAATTAGGACTTTAAAATGCAATGAATAAGTAATACAAAACATAATAAAGAAAAATTATCATTACATTCAAAGCTGTATAAAACATATCAAAATAAAAAAATTAAAAAATATCATTGGCATGTGATTACTGTTTAAATTATAATTGATTATTTATTATAGTTCATTATGATTAATTATTAATTGAATTATGAATAAAGGTATTGACCATAAATTGATAAGAAAATAAAATAAAAAGAATAAATTGAAACATTGAAACAATTTAAAACAGGTATAAAATTAAAATTTAAAAAATATTAAAATTATAAAGCAAGGAAAACATCTAACATACTGCAATTTCAGTCCAGTTCTCTAGATATGAAACTGCAAAGTTTATAATCCTATATAAATAATATGCGATTACAAAGATACTTTTATAGTTTTTAAAATTTTTCGTCACTGACACTACGAAATGGAATCGGCTCAACCTATTAGACATTTATTTCCTTTCCTCGCTCTGGGTTGCAATCGACGAATATATTATAAGAATTTTGACTTCTTCTTTGAAGTTGCAGAAATCTAAATCGCAGTCATTCTCCCGCGCCCGCTGGTACGCTGGGATGGCAGACAAAGTTGGGTGCAGTATCAATACAAACGGAAATGTTTCACTCAGAAGCCCCAATATGACTTCGCCAGACTGGGAACTCGAACCCAGCACCTCATGCTCAGCAGGAGCGTTAGCGACTACTAGACCAATCACAAATCTACACAAATGTAACTATTTATGTATTTATAAAACGGATCATCTGAAACACGTTTATCCCAATCTGCGTGAAAGGGCAATTATAGCAGCGACAATTGACTAGTGAAAATATGGGTCAGATCAATATATAAAGAAACTGGTAGTGGAGGAGAGTGTAGCATTCCCCTCCTCAGCGTTAGAAAGGCACGACAATGGGTAGGAAGCGGAGGGAGAGAGTTGTAAGAAGATGCGTAGCATACCAGGTCTTAGTTGTAGTCACTATAAGGCTCGGCAAGGGGGACGGAAGCGGAGAGGTAGAAGCAGCGATAATATCAAATTCTCGTAACGCTGCTTATGCTCCACTAATCCCCAGATTAAAAAAAAAAGTTGGCCGTCACGGGACGCCCGGCAGGTATAACCTAGCTTTTTCAGAATATTCCTCCTCTTACTTTAAAAATAAGAGTGGGGTGGGGTGGTTTTCATTTCTACGTACGGGGCCTGAACCAAAACGGCTTTAACCGGCAAATTTTCACGAAGATATTGTGGCCTTTTTCACATAAATTAAATTTGGTCAGTTTTTAAAGGACTAAACAGCAAATAATAATAATAAGTAATAATAAGTTCTTTATTTCTCCTAACAATGACAAGCTTATTCTAGGTTTCACACATTAATTGTCTTTTATAGTAATGTGAGGAGCTGGTGTTTGAGTTAGGCGTAAAATGCCTGTATTACAAATCACCAGGTCCCCACCCCACGGAAGAACAGAAGTTTTACTTAAAAAATATGATATTACAAGATAGATTTAAGACTAAAACTTATTATAATTTTGGGGGTAGAAGTTAAAAAGAAGCTATAAACAAAAAGTTAATCAGAGCGCCTGTGTCTGTGTGTATGTGTGTGTCTACGAGAGTGTATAATGTTAGTGCGTGGTGTTGAGTGTCAGGTGAAGTGTGCCGATGTGTACGTGAGAAGGTTTTGGTGCAAGTTATAAACTTATTTCGTACTAATTTAATTTGACTGAAGTAGACTTTCTGTAAAATTATAATCCAAATTTTTTAACCAGTCCGATACCAAAGACTTACATTTGGTTTTTGGCAAGGGATATAGCATTAAAGCTCGATTTACCTTATTGTATAGATTTGAACCCTGGTAGCAGAAAAACCGACATGCAAACATAGTTTTGAATGACGATGAAGAACAGACTGCATGTTTGCGACGTTTGTCTATGATTTTTTGTGGTTCAAAGGTTGTTAGAGCATGTTGTTTCATAACCGTTCTCAAGATGAATAGCTGCCTCACAGTAAGTACCTCCCATTTCGAGTAGAGATCAGTAGTTGGGTGATAAAAAGGTAGAAACAAACTAACCTTTAGGAGTGCTCTTTGTGCTCTCTCAACTTTTAAGATATGAGTTTTACATGTGCCACCCCACGTGGTGATACAGTATTCAAGCTGAGACTGACAGAGAGCATAGTAGACCGATTTTAAAACAGATTTTGGTGCAGTGTCTTAAGGCTTTAAATATTACTATAAGTCTACGCACTCTCGCTGATAGGAGATTAATATGATCATGAAATTTAAGATTTCTGTCAATAATTACTCCTAAGTACTTCGTAGATTCAGTTTTTTTAAGATTAGGACACTACAATTTGTGTCATTTGCATTTGGGCACGAATGGGAGACAATACTCAAAGAGGAATCCGGTTTGTCATTAGTTTGGATGGAAAACGTGATGAAGGTCGTTTTTTCTACATTTAATGTAAGTAAATTCTTATTTAACCATCTGATCACAGTGTTCATGCCTATCTGAGCTTTGGCAAAAACTTCATGCCAGGAGTTACCACTGAACAGTAAAGCCGTATCATCAGCAAACGCAACAATTTTCGAGTCTGGAAACTTTAACTGACATATATCATTTATATAGACTAGGAAAAGCGTCGGTCCAAGAATACTGCCCTGTGGAACTCCAAAAGTCACTGGGACCTCTTCACTAGTTATGTTACCTATTTTAACACATTGTGTTCTGTCGGTAAGGTAATCTTTAAAAAGTTTTAGTTGAAGACCCCGGATACCTAGGCTTTCGAGTTTAGTTAACAGAATAGGGACAGAGACGGTGTCAAAGGCCTTTGCTAAGTCTAAAAATATTCCAATGGTTTTCCTCTTCGAATCTATGTTGTTAACTATATAATTTGTTAGTTCTGACACAGCGTCGGCGGTGGATCTCTTGGCTCTGAAACCAAATTGTGCTTGTGAGAGAAGATTTTTATTTTCCAAGTAGTTAACAAGCCTTTTGTTAATGATGCGCTCTAAAATTTTTGATAGGGTAGGGAGAATTGAAATTGGCCTATAATTATTGACACAGTCTCTGTCACCACTCTTATGTATCGGGTGAACCCTTGACTTCTTATAGATCTTCGGAAATATACCGGTTGTGAGCGATAAATTACAGATGTATGTTATAGGTATTGTTAAAATATACATATTAGATTTCAAGATGTCACTAGATATCAAATCAAGGCCCACCGAACAATCACTCTTTAACGCTGTTATTAAAGACCTAACCTCATCTTCGTCCGTAGGGAGCAGACAAAAAGAATGGCTACACGAATTTAAGGTGATGGGTCCCGTTTGTAGATTATTCTTAATGATTTTTTCTGCTAGCGTTTTACCAACATTTGCAAAGTATTGATTAACATTGTTTGCTGAATTTTGGGGGTCATTGGTGCTAATAAGTTCAACAGGGCTGTCTTTGGCTTTAGTTGAGTATGTAATCTCTTTAACTATTTTCCAATTTTTTTTACTATTTTTCCCTGCGTTTTGGAATTGTAGCTGCTCATATTCTCTTTTAAGTTTTTTTAATAAAGACGAACAAAAATTTCGGTATCGTTTGTATGTAGTTTTATGTATCTCATTGTCTGGATGTTTCTTTACTTTTTTATATAGATTATCGCGGTTTCTAATGCACTTCAGAATGCCAGGGGTAATCCACGGTTTTAGAATTTTTTTCTTGTTTGATATTTTGACTTCTTTAGTGTTGTTTTTGATAGCCGTATATAGGATATTGTGAAAGAAATTAGCAGCCTCGTTGGCGTTTTTAATTGTGTATAGTGGACTAAAGTCGACACTTTTAAGTTCCGCATTTAGAGAGTTGTGATCTAAGTAATTTATAATTTTAGCAGGTTTTTGTTTAGGAAGACTAGCTACGTACAAAGCAACGCTATTATGATCTGTAATTGATGTTTGGAGTATAAGACAACGAGCCGTTAGTTTGGTCTTTAGGAACGTGTGATCCAAACATGTTTTATTGTGCGTAGGAGATGTGTATGCAGGCATCAAACCGTGGAATGCCATCATTTCTAGATATGCAGAAAGGTTGCTGTCCGCACTGTGCTCGGTAATGTTAATATTAATGTCCCCCAATAATATGACATTTTGCATAAACGAATATTTTAATAGTACCTGATTAAGAGATTGCAAAAAGTTATCAATATTTCTGTACCCAGGTGGCCTATAAATGGCCAAGGCTACTGTATCCTTGTTTAGGGTAATAACAAGACAGTTTGCATCCTCAATTATAGGTTCTTCAACTGAGATAAACAAATCGTTCTTGTAGTACACAACAACACCTTCATTCTGCGTAAGGTTGTTAGTGGTGGCAAAACTGTCATATCCATCCAAGGAGGGTAAGAACACAGTTGAAGACAACCAACACTCTGTCAAAACAATGCAATCCCAATCCACCGCAGTTCTGGCTATTATCGGTAATAATCCAGGTAGGTTACATTTAACACTCCGAATATTTTGTTGAAACATTTTAAGACATTTTTTGGAGTTTGGTAACAGACCCGAGCAGTCCTCCGCATCACAGATGACAGAATCAGCAACGTTAAAAGAGTCAATTTCACTTTGTAATTGCGTTAGCTCGTTGAATTTCGTCCAAGTAACAATTTAGCAGGATCATATTTGTGGGTTAATTTGGGCATAAAATTATGTGCTGATATATTTTTATGTAAAACTATACTATTACATACGAATTCCAATATTGTTAAATGGTTGAGAAAAGTATTAAAACTAGTATTAGCTACAGCATAATATTTTAGAGAATGTGTGACACTTTGAAGGCGTGAGTGTGTTATGTGAGTATATTTTGATAGAATATGGTGTTGAGTAATATTAATTAGTTCTAATGTGAGAGTTATTGTTTTATTGTTGTGTATGCGGTGTACGTGAACAGTGTAGTGGTAGGCGCTTATTAAATAAGTTACGTAAAAAATAATGCATGCAGTTGGCATGTATACCAGCCGTTCAGAGAGGAAGACTAGTCAGATATTTTTTTCCATATTTAGAAGATCTTCCTCGCAATAAATGCGTAGACGGGGTCGGCCTTCCTTTTGTTTCAGAAACACCTTGCCAAAAGAAGTCCAGCAGTGCTCGTAATTATGTTTTTTAGCAAATAATCTGGTTATGTAGTGCAGACGTCTGATTGAAGCAGTCAGAGATTCAGCTACGTATATTGGCTTTGCTGGTCCAACCATATTCAGATTAGTTGTACTCAAACGATTTTCACGATTTGTCCTATTATATGACCCCGTAGCCTTTATAAACTGTTCTCTCTTTATGGTTGATGTGAAGTCTACGATTATAGGGCCTATGGGTTTGTCTTTCAGCTTTAGACGAGACACATCTCGAATATCGGAATCTAGGATTGGAACATTAATAACATTTCCAAGCTTTTTTGCTATCTCAACTACCTGTTCTTTGTTCTCAGATATAGTTACTGGGACATTTCTTAACTCGATCATAGTAGACCTTGCGTTTTTTTCAAAAAGTTCAATTTTTGCATCCAAAGTTTTTATATGGCTCTTTAATGAACAGTTTTCCTGTTGAAGAATTTTCAGGTCACTAAGAACGTCATCGTATTTTTCGGACAACAACCCCATTGTTTTACTTATTTCAGCGTTTTGGCTTATTAATTCCATCAGAGATAGCTCCAAGGTAGTAAATTTTATATCTTGCTGATTTTTAATATCGTCCATTTTGGTCAATAAGTCGGACAGTGAGATATCTGCTGTGCTTGACGGATCATTTAACCGGCGTTTGGTTCGCTTTGTAATGTTCAAATCCATTTGCTGCTGACTTTCAGGTGTATAGAGCGCAGGATCCGACCCAAAATTAGTGGGAGAGATAAGCTTAGGATTACTTTTCGGTGGGGTACGTCGAACATTCATTGTATTTAATTAAGCTTTTGGTGGTATTTATATAGTAAGTCAGTAATTACAATTATGTTACTACGATAATATTATACCTTAAGCTACGGAGAAATAATTACCCGCAAATCGCTGTCGCTTATGATCTGATCCAAACATCAACGCGCATGTAGTGGTGAGGTGCCGCTGTGTGAAACAAGAAGCCGCGTACGCAGAAAAGGATGCTTGTTACGTCGACTGTCGCTGTACTGCTCGGACCGCGTCACTGCTCAATTGCAAACTCCGTCAGCGTAATGCGCGCCTAGTACTTATGTTAATATTTCACTGTTTCTTTTCTTAAATAAATTTGTATTTTAAATTAAAAAAAAAATTGACAAAGTGGACACGTCTAAACTCGTTGGAGGTCCGGGGGGGAGAGGGAAATGTCGCTACTGGGGACATGGAACACTTTCAAAGAGATTCATGAACTTTATTTGTGCTGAATATTCTTAAAAGGACAATGCCCAATTTTATTCAGCTGTCCATGCGTCTCGACTGAATCATCGCTTTATAGGCTAAACACTACTTGTGTTTAAAACTTGAAACTTGTGTGTCTGCTACAAGTACCATAGAATTATGATGATCGTGGAGTGAGTCAGTGAAAAAATCAAGGAATAGCTTAAGTACTTAATAGACTTACTGACTTGTTCATAAACTACAGGTTCAAATTGAATATTATTCAGAAATATACCTAAGTATAATATCCCCTCTTAGTCACTGTAAATTCAGGCTTCTAGTTTTAATAATAATATAGTACGTGCCTTTTTTTTTTTGCTAGACTTGGCGTGAGCACTGCCGTGCCCTTCTCTCCAGATGTTATTTCTAATCACTTTACCAGTTTCGTTAAATATTAATAATATCTAATATTAATCACATCAATCTTATAATAATATTATCTAAATTCTTGTAAAAATGTTTTACCAATAGTTTGTGCATAACTGCCTTTAGATTTTTATGTTTCATTCGTACAATAATTCTTTTTATCCCATTAAAAATGGACATTATAATAAACGGGTACCATTTAACGACAAAAATGGTGGATCCTTCGCTTCGAAACAATAATACACTAGTTATTTTTATTATCACCCGGTTGCTGCAAACTAAAATAAATATACGTGCAATGACGATTCAAAAGAAAATTTTTGCATTAAAAACGAAAAAACGCAGCTACATCCTGCTTTATGGTATTCTCCTTTAATTGCTGAAAAACGGTGTCCCCTTGTTTCGCAGACAGAAATCTCGTAGAATTTCGTTTCGCCGAAAATTTTTTCAAGTATTATATGGTTCTTGTATTTTGATTTCCAATATTATTGTTTTAACGACTATTTACTTGAATGAAACATATTTCACAGAAATCTCGGGGACTGGAATCAGTCCTCAAGAATACATGTCCCGTGTCACAGAGCGCATCGACTTCATTCGAATACATGTGAAGATTCACTCCAGCCTGCGTCCTTTCGAATAGTTTGCTCTGCGAGCAGCAGACGTAGATGCGTGCCTTGTACTGTGCGCACCATACAATTTTACATCTACAGGGTGTTTGGTTAAATGTGGGTAATACTTTAAGGCAGTGAAGTTCTCATAAATATGAGCAACTCTTACTATGAGGCTAACTATGAAATATGATTTAAAAATCTGCTGTTGCCTACTTTTTTTCGAGTTACCCGACCAATAATGTGTGGAGCAGCTGATATTTTTTCGCGATTTCATGGTCGGTCCCATAGTAAAAGTTGCTTATTTTCATGAGTACTTGACGCCCCTAAAGTATTGCCCACTTTAAAAAAACACCCTGTGTAACACTCTTTTCTAAAACCCAGTGAGACAAAGTTTGAGAACCCACTTTCTTATAAGGTTTTTGATAACTTAAAAATAAATAATCTTCTTGACGCGTGACATGTAAGCAAACAGTTTTATCTATACACGAATACTTTTACATCGTTCTGGAGCCGAAACATAGTAACTCCAGTCGAGTAATAGTTACTATTAGCATTGTTATTGTTTTTTTAAGACATCAAATATAGAAGTTAGAAATTTATCACTTTTATTCTGTCATTCGAGTTAAATCTTAGTAGCGCTTTCACTATTTCATTCATAAACGCAAGGTCGTGCGCTCGCGGTGGGTCAATGGACTTCGGACGAATAACCAGCTGAAAAAGTACTTGCAAGTAGATATTTCATTTCAGGTACGATTAAGGTTGGTGTAAGTTCATTTACCTCCATCATCTCTCGTCTCCTCGTAAACGAGAGAAATTAATTCACCAGTCTCATCACGAAATCACTAATACTCGTAGGTACTTATTCAACTACACAACGACGAGTACGCTTGGGAGTTGTTTTTAAGGCATTGAATCGAGTGTTGATCAATCGATCTAATAGGTACTTAATAAACATACCCAATTACCTACCTACCATAATAATATGATAAATAAAAAATAGTATTACAGCTTAAAACAATTTTCTTGCGGCAATGAGTGTGACGGCTTCTACAAAGGCAGGCAATTCGAACAGAAAAAGACCTTATTTTTATCACGTTAACCGTGGAATTCGGTTGTGCATCCTTGTAAAGTCCAGCCGAGCACGAGACAATAGGTTTCTCAGAATATTTTTTAGTAAACTGCGTATTTACCTAGTTTGATAAAATTTCTAAGTTTCACCGTTTACGGTTAAGAAATAAAGTCTGAATTCGCTTTTCGTGTTATTATTTGTATACCTATTTATCTACCACGTATGTATTTTTATTTATGTTGATGTACCTATCATAAAGAACGCGGCGCTGACCTATTGCTTGATTTAAATTGCGTTTATCTACTTATCAGTTCAATAACTCAAAATTTTCCGTCATACTTTCTACGGGCTTAGGAACGTCGCGTCAGTTATACATTTTACGTATCTAAATACTTACTTACTTGTACACTTATAATGTCAAGAAAAATAAATGCAGGCGCAGGCGTATTTAAAAAAAATTAGCTATTTACAAACATAATCAACGTATAAGGATAAATATATCTAAGGCTAAGGATATTACATTATTCACAATTTATACTTCCCTGTATCGAAGCAACTACTCAAAATGGAGTCCATTTCGCTCGATACACAAACGGGCACGTTTAATGAGATTGTCTTTTAATTTTGCTAATGTGCCTCTGTCACTTTTCACAATATTAAACGCGTCCACAATCGCACTTCTTAACTCATCTTGAGTAGTATGTTCCTCGAAATAAACTAATCTTTTTACCTCAGACCACAAATAAAAATAAGTCGGGCTCCTTGCGGGCCAAGCCACAGGGCCACCACGACCTATCCACTGCTCACCAAACTCACTGTTTAGATACGCACGCACAAAATTCGCATAATGAGCAGGGCATCCATCATGCTGATAGTACATACCACGTAAATATGCCAGAGGCACATCCTCTAGCAACTCCGGTATCATATTCTGCAGCATATCCAAATAAGAATCACCAGTCAGGTGCCCTTCAATAAAAATAGGCCTATTATTTGGTCATTAATAATGCCTGCCCAAACATGCCATGATCGAGGAGGCGCTGGGTTACAGCCAGGATGGTGGAGATGATGGAGAGATGGTGGATTCCACGAGCGTGCAATGAGTTCAGGTTTTCCGCCTGAGCATACAAGCGTCTAGCCTCTTCCAAGTTATGGTGCGCCATCCCATAAAAATCCACCATTGCCCAATACTCCACATTGGAGTAGACATATTGCCGAATCATTTTTGACACCTAATACAGCGAAACGCGCGACAATACTAAAAGGGCGAAAGCGTGCCGATCGCATCGGCTAGACTGTGTAAGCGTGGGGTGGGGGCGTGGCTTACGGATCATACTGTCTGATCGATGAATGGATTTTTCAATGGGTGCCGTTTGCATGTGTTGCCGATCGTCGATACGTTACGTAAACACACATATGCATTTACCGCAAGGACGCGTTACTTCGAGTTCTCATTATTTAACAAAAAAAAACAATAAATTTAATTTTTCGTGATTTTTTTTCCTTTATATTCTTAACATACAATTTACATTTTTAAATATTTCTATATAAAGTGACATAAAAAAAACATTAAAAAATATAAAAATTGTAGCCCACCGGCATCGGGAATAGGGTCCGAGCTACCGGTGGTCAGGGCTCTTGAGAGAGGAACCTCCTAACGATACGCGCCGTGTCCAGAAGTACTGCTTTCTGAATCAAGCCCTTGATCCAGCTGCCAAGCGAGAGCCTCCTTAGTTGTTGGTCGAGGATCTTGGCTATTAAGCCATTGGCCGACACAACTATCGGCACAATGACTGCTGTACTCACGTCCCACATGTCGACAACCTCGCGAGCCAGATCTAGATATTTGAATTGTTTATCTTTCTCTGCTTTCACGAGGTTCTCGTCATGCGGAACCGTTATATCAACAATCATTGTGCGACGCTCCAATCGATCTATCACCACAATGTCAGGTTTATTGGCAACAATAGTCCTGTCAGTGGCGATAGATCGATCCCAATACAACGTGATATTACCATCATCGAGAACTGGGTCGGGCACATACTTATAGTATGGCACTTCTGATTCCACAAGGTTGTACTTCAAAGCAAGTTGCTGGTGGATAATCCTGGCAACGAGGTTGTGTCTATGCAAGTACTCTCCGTTAGCCAGACGAGAACACCCAGAAATAATGTGTCGGATCGATTCTCCCGGACGGTGGCATGCCCGACATATGTCAACCGTGCCATCCTTCACAATGTATTTCCGGTAGTTATTCGTCATCATAACTTCGTCCATTATTGCACAGACAAAACCTTCGGTTTCCCCGAATAGGTCACCGAAGCGCAGCCAAGATACGGATGCTAAGAAGTCTACATCGGGTCCGTGTAGGACCCGGTAAAAGCGTCCGTGAAGCTCCTTGCCCTGCCATACCTCCTTGCGATCATTAGTGTCTAATACTCTAGGTTTGCGCCAGTTCTCGTTAGCCAGGGAGAGCGGGGTGAGGCCCTTGTCCACTGAGACCACATCTCGGTGCATCTCCACGTCGGCTTCTAGGAAGTATTCCCTGAGACTGCATACCTCACGGTTGTGCAGGGTCTTAGCATTTAAGAAGCCACGACCCCCACAATTCCGCGGGATATACAGTCTCATCACCGACGACCGTGGGTGATGCATTCGATTTGCGGTCAGCAGTGCACGAACCCTCCTATCCAGAGCATCAAGTTCAGTCTGAGTCCATTTGAGTATGCCGAAAGAATACATCAACACCGGCATGACCCAACCGTTGAAGGCACGCACCTTGTTTCCGCCTGATAAAAGACTACTTAGTACCTTATTCAGGTGGCCAAAGAAGCGCTCCCTCAACGATTGTTTCATGTCAGCAGTATTGATACCTAATGCTTCCGACATACCCAAATACTTGTAGGTTTCTGTTGAGGAGAGGGATCTAAGGTGTATGGAATCCGAGAGTTGAGTTCCCACGGATTCCATAATCTCCCCTCGCTTCACATGCATGACTGCACATTTATCCACACCAAATTCCATCCTGATGGAGCTACTGAAAGTTTCCGTTACCTTCAGTAGCTTCATCAGTTGCAAATTGTTGGGGGCAAAGAGTTTCAGATCATCCATGTAAAGAAGGTGAGATATGACCTGACCATCTCTCCTCAACCGATAGCCTAGACCTGAACCCTCCAGCAGTGTGCTGAGAGGATTCAAGGCTAGACAAAACCACAATGGACTCAGACTATCACCCTGGAATATACCGCGCTCGATCCTTATAGGTTCGCTTTTCCCCTGAATCTGTCGACATCCTGGATAGCGAAAGACCGTTCTCCAGTGATTTTTTTTATTGTTACTTTTTGAAAAAAATAGTCCCAATCGTTTCGAGTTCGATGATCGAGTTTATGGCTTTCCGTTCCAGAACGACCTAAAAGTAATCGTGTATAATGTTTGAGGGTTAAAGCTGGACAAACCTTAGGGTTTTCTTTAATATACGGCAACAGAGTCAACGGTTGATAAGCACCTGGCCTTGATGTTTTTTTTATTAAATTTTCGATTTTAATTATGATTTTATCTAAATCAAAAGCAATATTTTTTTTTTATTAGGCTTAAAGTTTGCATTCTCTGAGCAGATGCTAGTGCTAAAAGAGTTACGGTTTTTAATGACAAATCTTTTAGTGAAATAGAATCATTAGGATAATAATTTGTTAAATAATCTAACACAAGCTTGGGATTCCAGGCGGTGTGGTAGTTTGGTGCGGGTGGCTTTATACGATAAACGCCTTTGAAGAACATTTTTATGTGGTCGTTACAAGTTACTTCCTGACCTAACAATATTGATATTGCAGAACGGTAACTATTAAGTGTGCTGTAACTAGCACCTGAATTAAATTTGTCAGTCAGGAATTCTATTAATTGAGTAGTGTGGGAATCACAGTAATCTAATCCTTTACCATTACAATATAGCCACCATGATTTTATTGGTTTAGCGTGTTTATGGAGAAAGATGCCATCATTACGTCGAGGGAAGCGTTGGGTATTCGGCGCCTTAGTAGCGACGGCCGGATAATTTCGCTGCCATCAAGGTGAGATCCGTGTGGAGAGGTGCTCCTCCCTGAAAGGAGAACACAGTACATTTTTTTCAGGATTAAAATACAGTACTTTCGAAACTAGTAATTTTAACCAGACTGGGTACCATGGTTGTATTGGCCAATATGGCACCACTACAATCCCTTCTGCTTTGTCATTTTTTATCTTATGTAAGACTTTTGAGATAAGACTAAAGGGAGGAAAAGCATAACATTTTATGTTATTCCAATTGAATGTGAATGCATCGATAATTTCGGAATTTGGATCTAATTTCCAGGAAGCGTATCTGTAACATTTATGATTCTGACTACTTGCAAATAAACCGAACTCTGGAATACCGAGTGAAAGTGTTATTTTACTAAATGCGTAGTTCAGTGCAGTTCCCATTCTGTGTCTATATTGTATGCCTGACGAGGTTCAAAGTCTGCTATTAAGTTATCTTTGGATTGGATATAAGATGCAAAAACATGTATACTGCGCCTTTCACACCATTGCCATATATCGTGTGCAATATTATTCAGATGTATAAATTGTATGCCACCCATTTTGTTGATATAGGCAATTGCTGTGGTATTGTCTATTCTGAGTAAGAAATTGCAACATTTAAGGTGTGATGCAAAGATTTTTAGACCATAAAAAACTGCAAGTAATTCAAGAGTATTTATGTGTTATGATGATTGGGAATGTTTCCAATGTCCATGAGCAGTTTGGTTATTGCAAACTACGCCCCAACTAGTGGTTGAGCGTCGCTGAATATTACAAGGGCATAATCATTTGTTTGAAAGGAACAAAATGAAGCGTCAATATGTTCTTTCCACCAAATTAAATCATTTTTTATATTATCTCGTAATATCATGTGTTTATTGTAATTGTTAGAATAATTTAGTGCCAGAATTTTTTCTCTTTCTAGTAGCTTGGTGTACAACCAGCCGTATTTAACTGCGGGGCATGCTGATGTTAGCAGACCTATAAATCTAGCAAGTTCCCTAATTGTGCATTTGTTTGTATTTAATAAAATTTGTTTGACATTAATTTTATGCGCTTCTTCTTTTCAATAGGTAATGTTAGGGACATGTTACTTGAATCAAATATGAAACCAAGAAACAGGCATGTTTTACTTGGGTAAATTTTACTTTTGTCAGTATTGAAATGAATTAAAAGGAATAAGCCGAAAAAATCTTGATTTGTCGCTTCGACGTTATTAGCTTTTATATGAATTACCGATGCATAAAAAGTCATCTATATTAAATATTGTAAAATTTTGCATGTCATCTATATCTGACTATGTATTAGGAACCTCAACTGATTTAAGACCAAAATGTACCAATACCTATTGCAAATAAATGATTATGATTATGATTATGATTATGTTCACTGGTAGATGACCCAATGAACGTAAATAATGCAATGCAGGTTTTAATAATTTAGTGAATACGTAGGGAGCAGTACAGAGGCCAAATGGTAAAACGTTAAATTCAAATAATTGATTAGTAAATCTTTTTGAGTTCCAAGTAAAACGTAGGTAAATCCTGTCGCTTTTGGTAATTGCGACCAAAAAATACGCGTCTTTTAAGTCTATACTTGCCATATAACAATTTTGATCAATTAATTTTAAAGCCGTGCGATAGTCTTCCATTTTAAAGTGGTCAACACGAATTAATTTATTTAATTCTTTTAAATTAAGGATGAAACGATGTTTTCCGTTAGGCTTAGGTACTGTAAATATAGGTGAAATAAATTGCTTTTCATATGGGGTACATTGAAATCAAAATCATCAAAATCAAAATCAAAATATTTTATTTTACATAGGCCTAGATGGGCACTTATAAAACGTCGAAAAAAAGGTGCACGGTTCGGGTTGGTCGTTTCCTATGGAGAAGAACCGGCAAGAAACTCCATGGTTACTCTTTTCAAATCATTTGGTGTTACATTAATATCATGGATACAGCATTTGTACTTAAGTATGGGGGGACAGCGTAGGCCCGACAATAAGTCGTTGCTTACTACACAAAAAATGTAGATCAAAACAAAAAGTTAACAAAAGTTAACAAGCAGCTGGGAATCTACAAAGCCTACAATGTTCACACATTTACAAACAATTGATAAAAAAGAATCTATACAAAGGTAAAAAAAAGAATTGTAAAGTACTAAATTAAACAAGTGACACAAATATTGTTATCCGTGCTGAAACTATTCTGAGCAAAAGATGTATAAATGATTTGAAAACTATTGTGAAAATCTGATTCGAAAGAGGAGAAAAAATGAGATTGAGAATAGTTAGAGACATCCACATATTTGTGCCGTTTATGAGCTACCAGGGAAGCCGCATGCGCAGAAGGAACTAAAGCCAAACTTCTTTATCTTCAACGTAGTCCTTGATTTTGTAATATGCTTTTTTAATAAGGACACGTTTGATGTAGTTTTTGAATTTTCCATAGGTCAGTTCTATTACTGACTTTGGCAACCTATTATAAAAGCGTATACTGTTTATATGAAAAGACTTGCTAGTTTTTGTTAATCTGAACTTAGGTATTACAATTTCGTGTTTACTGCGTGTATTTATATTATGAAAGTCGCTTCTTATTTTGAAAAGCCCTCGATTTTTGCGGACATATAAAATACATTCTAAGATATAAAGTGAAGGTAAATCAATCTCTTTAAATTTTTCTCTGAGGGACTCGCGAGCAGGGACGGTTACCGTTACCACAAAAATACCGGTAAAATTATCAAAACCTTAACGTTATGCTACGTTAACTATTAACGTTAAAAATATCGTTAAATCATAGGATTTACCGGTATTTAAATAGCGTTACCAATAACGTTACTTCGCTAAAAACTAACAATATCTGGCGCGACGTTGCCAAACCGAACGCGCGCCGCGTTCGGCTCTTCAAATCGGAGCGGCAACTACGACACATAGCATTTTACGACGATCGGACAGATACCTACGAAAACGCGACGACTCGCACGTTTTTCATTTTATAGGACAAGATACAACTATTTGTTTTGTTGTTCTAATTATTACTTTTTTTTTGTAAAAAATATAATTATGGGCCGAAAGAAGTGCAACAAAGTATATAATGTTTAAAATACTGATATATTATATCAGTATTTTAAACATTTTAAAATTTGTTTGTTTTTTTTGTTTAAAATACTGATAATTATATCAGTATTTTAAACATTTTAAAGAAAAATTAATGTGGATAATACGAAACGGGGCACTATGAAAATAAGAGCCTTCGGGACCCGGTGAGATGTGGGAGTAGTAGGGTGGGGGAACACCATGGGACACCTCTTGGGCATTGACCTTGAGGTCAAAATCAAAATTCCGAAAGTCAAGACCCACGGTTCTCAGGAACTCAACTATAACTACGCCACATTCAATATAGAGAATCGTCGGAAAGGAACTAAGAATCGAGGCATCGGCCAATCACAGTGCGGTAGCGTTTAATGCTTTGCACTTAGACACACAGTTGCACTTTTTTTGCATCGTGTCGTGTCGTCCGTCAACCATTTCAAGTCAACACTTCCCAAATATCGCGCGACTGAAATTCAGTGTGCGTCAGAATGGCTGGTTGTTGAGACCAAAAATTGCTATCTATTTGCTTATTTTTTACTACTTATCAGTAGCGAAGGGCCAATTTTTGTAAAACGTAAGCCGGAGTACATTTCTTGACTGTATAGAATATGATTGGCTGGAGAATACTGAATGTGCCTTTTTTAAAAGGGCTTCCCTTCTCCCGGCAGGAATCGGGTTGTATGGAACCTTCGCCACTGCTACCTATAGTCAATTAATTGCTATCTAACTTGGAAACAAAATGAAGGGACTTCAAAATGACGAATAAAAAGAAACATTGTTGTAATCGTTTTAAATTGCTTTATTCAATAACCTTAATCCATTCCCTGTAAAAATTTCAAATGTTCATAACTTTTTACTTGTTAAAGCTACAAGGTGGGCATTGAAGGATGTGAGGGTAGCAATCACTCAAGTAAAAATAATAACACGAATTTAAATAGTCTACACAAACGGAGAGTTGACCAGCCATCCTAATATCAGAATGGCTGGTCATTTTGAAGTCCCTTTATTTTCCAAGTTATGTAGCAATAATTTGATGTAGTTACTAAAAAATAGCAAATAGTAGCAATTTTTGGTCACCAGCCAGACGTGAACTGATACAGACAGCCAGTCAGTCATTCTGACGCACACGGGATTCACGGTCATTACGAATAATCACGTCGATTGTTGTGACGAAAAGGACAATTAGGAATTCCCCTGGATGATGCGTGCGTTTACTAACTTAAATCGTACATACACAAGCAGCCAGACCCGGAACATTATATCATATATTATTCCACATTTCGCGGTCTAGTGCGATTGTAGGCCAAGACCCGGAGTTGGTCAAATATTTGTTCTCTACAGGAACGAACCCGCGACACATAGCGCAGCAACCTATCGCTTAGCCACTGCGCCATCAACCTTGCCGTCTTTTCATCCAGTTAATAGGTAGCTATCCAGTTTATAGGTAGCTTTAGCTATCTATTTCGTCTAAGCTGCTTGGCACCAATCAATGTGCCTCACGAAATAGTAATATGATTAAATTTCATAGTAGACACTTTTATGCCAGTGCGAATGGAAAAAAAAACATTTATGGTTTAATTTTTTTTTTCAAAATTACCTAGCTTCAACTTTTTATTTTATTTTATGAATAAAATCTAAGACATAAATACTTTTATACTCTTAAACAAACATTTTCTTCAATAGTTATCGTTGTTAAAAACGGTAATAAAATAATAACTTTTAATAATAGACCTATTAGTGCACAGGTGTAGCGTAAATAGCAAAAATAATCTACCCATAACAATCATTATGCGATGAACTTAACTCGCTTACAAAATAATATTTTTGAAATGCCTACATGATATCTACGTATAGTTACGGTTAGAATGCGGCGCGGCGCTTCCATACCATACGGTCTGCGCGTGAGAGAGACGAAATAAAAACAACATATCGGACCCTCTCGCACGATTTGCAGCGTTCAACTTCTAATAGTTCAAAGTCCAAACAGTCGACCTTGATGAACGGCCGTGTGTACTAACATCGTAAGACGCTAGACTCCCCACCGACATCGTTAGAAAGAGATAGGCGAATAAATTACCGGTATAAGTATCGTTACTTTTACCGATACTAATATTAGTTACTAGATAACGTTAACGGACTTACGGGTAACGTTATAAATATCGTTACTTTTTTAACGTTAACATAACGGTAATCGGTAACGTTAAGAAAAAAGTAACGGTAATTCGGTCCCTGCTCGCGAGGACCCATTTTATATATCGCGCGGACTGCCCTCTTTTGAAGAATGAAAATTGAGTCAACGTCTGCTGCTGATCCCCACAGCAGAATGCCATAAGACATAATACTGTGGAAATAAGCATAGTACACTAGCCTAGCTGTAGCCACATCAGTTAACTGCCTTATTTTCCTTACTGCATATGCAGCTGGGCTTAGCCTACCCGAAAGAGTTCTAATGTGTGCGCCCCACTGCAATTTTGAATCGATAGTAATCCCTAAGAATACAGTTTCCGCTATAACATCAAGTTTTTTGCCGTCAAGATTCAAATCCAGATCCCGTTGTGGTACATTCGGTAAAGAGAACTTCAGACATTTTGTTTTGTTCGCATTCAGTAAAAGATTGTTAGCTGCGAACCATTTCGAGAGTACGGTTAGACTTTCGTTGACATGTAAGACATTCGTATCTTTACTATCTATTTTAAAAATTGAGAAATAAAACCTGATTCTAATAGCTCAGAAATGCAAGTATCAATTATGTTAGATTCTGTGGGCGTGAATAACCTTTTGATGTGGTACCTGTCTGATGTGGTTCACAAATAAATGGTATTTTATATCCCTTAATCCAAGAAAGGATAGTTTTATCCTTTGTAATAAGATGCCATTCATAAATGTAATGCTGTAACCTACCAGCTATAGGTACATTATTGTTATCTACCTGTGCCGAAGTGATTAGCGGCGTCGAGCTGAGTAGTTGGCCGTCCGTGCACGTGTGGCCGTCTGCGCTCGGCGATGGTCCCGCGGCGGCGGTAGTGGCTGGCGCCGAGATAGGTTGGGGTACGCTCGCGACTCGACGGCTTGTGTTCGCGACGCCCGGCGCCCCCCGTGCTTTTAAAGCACCGATTTGACGATACTCGGCTGATTGCGCTGTTACTTGAATCTCGCACTATTTGCGGTGAATCATAGTTCTGAGGCAGACATTGATATAGCCTTGGTGGCTTTAAGATAATCAGACAAGTTAGAACCGAATAAATAATCGTCTATTTTAGTGTTTTTTATTATATTTCTTTTTTGTTTACTTATAGCATTAATGATAGTGAATCTTCTAGACAGAGATTCTCTATAGTGCGTATCGCACATTACCCGCCCTGCATCACTGAATATTTTTATAATGTCTTGTGGAATGTTTTCGGTTAGTGACAAAGCTACATTCAGTGCTTTGCCGATTGTCGAGATACAGCTAGCCATTTGATTTTGTTTCTGATCACCGTATGAATCTTTCTTAATGTTGGAATCAGACAGTGCCGATTTTAACTCAGGGTTTAGCACGGGTGCTTTCATGTATATACAATTTTCAGCAGGTAGGTACTGTTTTAGGATATCAACTTTTTCCTCTTTAGTCAGACCGTTAGTTAAGATGTGTTTCCACTGCGTTGCCAAATCTTTGTGTAAATTGTCTCCAAATGATTTGTTTAGTGTGGGGTCTGAACCAAATAATTTCAAAATATCCGGGTCTAGTTCATCAGGATCTTCATCAGCCGTTTCTTCGACTTCTAATGGTGCCTCAGTATTTGGGATCTCATCTGCCATGGAGTAAAATATAATCATAAGTAGATACCCGCCGTAAATATGTAGGTAGGTACTTTATCCACACTCGCTTTGCGTCGGGATATTTAAGCAGGTGTTGTAGTGTAGGTACAAGTACGACGGCCATAGTATCCACACACTTCAATAAACGTCGGGATATCACAATGATCATATACATTTTATGGTACTTTTTTTAGAAACTATCAAATGACCCCCCCCCCCGCTCTGGGCGGAGCGGAAGGGAGTGTGCGCCGTCGACACGGCCTGTCGTCATAAGACGGCAAGCTAGCCCACAACTCATCGTCCACAGGCCCGCGCCTACGGTGGCCGGGGGTCACCACGTGACTCCCGACGCCCAGGGCGGCTCCCGCGGCGGCTGGGACGTGAGGCTCTTTCCCTCTTACGTCCCGCCACCTCCTTCACTAGCATGACTGCTTCGCAGAAGGAGGTGTCGCCTTCCCTCTCGCTCCGGACCATGGCTTGAACCAGGGCCGGACGCGAGAGATCGCCGCCGCTATGTGGACACGGCGGTGCCCAAGCGGGGCAGACCTCCACAGTGTGCTGCACCGTGTCCTCCGGACGATCCTCACAATGGAAACACCTAGGCGTTTCCTCCCGCCCGATTCGGTGCAGGAACCTCCCGAAACAACCGTGTCGGGCGGAAGGTGAGGGCGCCGTGGCGCCTCTCTAGCCACTCCTCAAAGAGGGGACTTATCGCCACTATAGTGGCGTGCCCTGCACGGGGTTGCGACAGTCGCTCTCTCCATGTCACCAGTACACCTGACGCCGGGCGCTTCCTGGCCGAACTCGGGGCATTGCCACGTCGCAAATCTCGGACATGGCCTCCTGGAACCAACCCGCCTCGTTGTTGATGTCGGCAGGCCTGGCCGGTGATGACACCCAGGCCTGCACGATCGAGGTTTCCAGGAGGAGGTCCTCTTCAGCGCCCATCGCGGACCACTCGAGGCCTGTAGGACCGGCGCGCTTGAGGTCTGGGTGGAGACGTCGAACCGGATGTACTGGTGGTCGGAATAGGTCTCCACCACCTCCATGACGCGCCAGTCACCGCTCGCTTCGCTCGCTCGGCTCGCGCTTATTTGGTCACAGTTCTAACCTAACCTAACCTATTTGGTCGGAGAAAACTGAAAATATTATAATACTAGCTGTTGCCCGCGACTTCGTTCGCGTGGAAATTTTGGTGTGCATGTGTGAGACTGCCTCGTTGGTCTAGTGGTCGCAAGCGCGACTACTAAGCGTGGGGACCGATTCCCGGGTCAGGCAAAGTGTTAAAAAAAAATGTTTATTTCAATTACATAAAGTTGTAACATACATGATTTGGAGATCAATTTTTAAGCAAGGAGATGCTTGTGTTAGGGGGCATCCATTAATTACGTAAGGCGATTTTTCGACCCCCTCCCCCCTTGCTGGGATGTCGTGAGATTTATCTTGACCCCCTCTTCTCCCTCCTAATCTCACGTGAGATTTATCAAAATGCGTAGTTTAGTATAAAATATACGGTAATCTGTGCTTGATTGCGATGAATTCACCAAAAATTAATAATTAGTAGAGAATCATGTTTACTTAATTAAACCCAGTGATATTTGCCTCGTGAGATTGGGTGATATTTGCCGCGACCTCCTCCCCCCTCCCTTAAACGCCTCACGTAATTAATGTACGCTGCCTTAGGTGACTCCGTTCTTCCACTTAACATTAAACAATGTATATGCAATTGAAAAATACTATAAATAAGAGTGTTATTGGGTTATCAGAAATTTCTCAGTAGCAGCCACGGAATCTGGATTTGTGCCCGGTTGATGGCAATAGGCTCTCCCCCTATTACATGGGACTTCAATATAACTGGCGAAATGTGTGTAAACGATTAGGTACACATCTGCCCAACCCTTCGGGGCTTTAAGGCGTGATGTTATGTTATGTGTGAGAACTGACTGCCAGATGAAAAGGTGATAAGAAACTGAAGGTGTCCTTGTGGGTGCTGTAATTCCGGGCGGTAGAGGTCCGAAACAAAATTAAATGGCGTTGAGGCGACGATATGGCTTTAAAAATCGTTTTATTTTCGCGCAAGACAACTTTTTTTCAAAGTTGGGCGCTTTTTATTCTAATACCGTTCTGTATACAACATTAAATGACTTTTTGCAAGAGCCCTTAGACCTCCTTAATTCGGCCCTGTCGCAAAATATCTACTAACTATAAACTGCCTCACTGCCAAATATCAAGTTTGTAGCACAAAAAATGAAGGACTTTCATACAAACTTGCGAGAGCCCTTAGGCCTCCTTACTCCAGGTCTGTCGCAAAATCCGTTCTTAGCAAACGTCTACTAACTATTAACTACCTCACTGCCAAATTTCAAGTTTGTAGCACAAAAAATTAAGGACTTTCATACAAACTTGCGAGAGCCCTTAGACCTCCTTCTGTGGAGGCCTGCCCCGCTTGGGCGGAGCAGCGCCGTGTCCTCGTAGAGGCGATTGGCGGCGGCGACCTCTCGCGCCCGGCCCTGGTTCAAGCCATGGTCCGGAGCGAGAGGGAATGGGAAGCCGTCACCTCCGTCTGCGAAGCAGTCATGCTAGTGAAGGAGGAACGTGAGAGGGAAAGAGCCTCACGTCCCAGCCGCCGCGGGAGACGCCCTGGGCGTCGGGGGTCACGTGGTGGCCCCCGGCCACCGTAGGCGCGGGCCTGTGGACGGCGAGTTATGGGCTAGCTCGCCGTCCGGCCGTCTTATGACGACAGGCCGTGTCGACGGCGCGTTCGTGTTCCACGCGCGCCTCAAAGAGATGTCAGCAACCACATAGGGGTCCGCACGGGCCGATGCCTGCCAGGGCTGCGGGACTGTTCGAAAGAGATACCGCGGCCCTGGAACACAAAGGGCAAAGAAGGAACATGGATGGGTTTTAGTCAGTACAAGTCTGACACTCCCTTCCGCTCCGCCCAGAGCGGGGGGGGGGGGGGGAGGGTCATTTGATGATTTCCCATCCTAAAAAAAAAAAAAACCTCCTTAATCCAGCACTGTCGCAAAATCTGTTCTTAGCGGACGTCTACTAACTATAAACTACCTCCCTGCCAAATTTCATCTTTATACGTCAAGCGGTTTTCGATACTAAAACCTATTTAATTCATCATCATTTCAGCCGAAAGACGTCCACTGCTGGACATAGGCCTCCCCCTCCTATGCCTATGCCTTAATCATAAATTATTAAATTTATCATAGAAATCGCGTATGAGGTTACCAACTAAATTTAAAAAATTAATATCTTTTGCGTCTGTGGGTCGATTTTGATGAAATAAACGTTAAATAATACCCACAATAATGTTTCTTATTTTGTAATATTTTGATTTTGAATACAATGAGGGGTCTTTACGTGATGCGCGCACAAACGAACAGACAAAAATTTTATAATTTTTTTTTTTACTTTCTTTTATTTATTTCTCGCTCCTTCCAGTGATTTTTTTGCCAAAATCTGTAATGTACAGACACGGAAAGTCTACGATTTTATTATATGTATGTATAGATTGTAATAAAGCGTAGTCGACTGGTATAGCCCCGCGACGATAGACGCATTCGACTGTGTGTATATTTATTTATAAAATTATGGATAGCATAACGTCAACTTGAACATTTTCGTTGAAATAAAATACCATGGAAAAATACAGCGAACAAACAATATTCGTTAAAAAATAATTCTACAATTTGATAAGTTTTTTAAATAAAAAAACGTGATTATAAAATTCATTGAATTGTATTTCTGTGAAATATGTTTCATTCAAGTAAATAGTCGTTAAAACAAAATACAAGAACCAAATATTATATGAAATATTTTCGGCGAAACGAAATTCTATGAGATTTCTGTCTGCGAAACAAGGGGACACCCTAATTTAATTACGATTCCAACGACATAACTTGTAGAGAGCTACCTATCATAATTTTATACGAGATATCGAAGTTTTAATCAGACGCGCCTTAATCGCGCGGGACCACCCAGAAGTGCCGTCAAAGATGTTCGATGACGCGCAATATGGCCGCCACAGAACCCGAGTACGGCACTATTCACTGTGCGTGTTCCGACTCGCACTTGGCCGGTTTTTAAAATAAGAAGTATTCTTTTTATTGTCTTCATATTCCTGTTTTCTTCTATTTAATTCGCTTTTGTATTCACAAATTAAAATGGGTAAAATACACACCATAACAAGGTCGTGCTGCGTGTGTAGGACGCGTTGCGGGCACGCGGACGAGCGCGGGACGGTGAGACGCGCGGCGGCTCGGCGCGGGCGCGAGGGACAGAGGCGCGCGGCATGTGGCGCGGCGCGGCGCTGGCTCTGGTGCTGGTGGCGCTCGGAGCGCGCGGCGCGGCGGGCGGCTGTGGCGTGGCGGAGTTCGCATGCCGTAGCGGCGCTTGTGTTCGCCTGGACGCGTACTGCGATGGCGAGGCGCAGTGCGCCGATGGCAGCGACGAGCCGGCGCACTGCTCCGTGTGTAACCGCACATATTATGGGCGCGCGGGTGTGGCATACGCGGTGGGCGTGCGCTCGGCGCCACGCGCGCCCTTCCTGTGCCACCTCACATTCACGGCGGGTGGCGGCGCGCACGGCGACCTGGTGCAGCTGGCCTTCGACGAGTTCCGTGTGGGGCGCTACGAGCCGGGCGCGCTGGACGGCTGCCCCGACGGTTACATGCAGCTGTCAGAGCTGGGCCGGCCCTTCACGGGCGGCTCGTGGTGCGGCGAAGCGGATGGTGCCGCGCTCTACTACAGCGAGACCGCCACCGTCACCGTGTCTGTGAAGCTGTTCCGCGCACGGCTCGGCGAGCCCTTTGGCTTCCGCTTGCGCTACAAGTTCCTGGCACAGCGTGACGCCGTCGTGCGGTAAGTGGGATTATGTTTGAGTGTAGGGACCTTGAGTTGCCCAGTATGTGATGGAGTCGCGTTTGGCAGGTTCGGCGCGCTGGAGGCCCCGCTGGAGCGCGGCTCGGTGTCACCGGGCACGTACTGCACGCGCACCTATGAGGAGTGCCACCGCAAGCCGTGCCGCCTGCAGAGCCCCAACTACCCCGGCATGTATCCCAGGTAGGTACCCACGAGCGGCATGCGCTGTCTGCGATTGGTTTCTCTTTCATTGTGCCTCTGCTACATTTCAACTTTCTTGACAGAAACGTCACCTGCTACTGGAGTCTCCGTCAAAAAGATATTCCTACGTGCAAACATGCGATGATCTCAGTGCGACAAGAATATTCACACAAGATGCAAATCAAGCGTTCAATATCTATGGCCAGGTGAGTGCTCGCTTGAGGCTTGGTAAGTAAACGCGCGTGTGAGTAGTTCATTAAGCACATATATGAGCTCGTTGCCCCTCGCAGCCTGAACAAGACGGGGCGCGTGGTGCGGGCATGGCGCGAGTGCACGGGCGAGCGCGACCGTCTCATCTTCTACGATGGCGCGTCCACGGACGACCCCGTGCTGGTGGAGTACTGCGGCGGCGACTGGTTGCCGCGCGTGACATCACGCGGGCCCGAAATGCTTGTGGCCTTCCACTCGTCGCCCTTTAGCGCGCCACTGCGCCCGTCTGCGCCTGCCGCGCCCCTCCGCGGCTTTGAGCTGGACGTCGACGTCGTGTTTGCCGACTCTGACTCTCTCGACTATGCCAGGTAACATATTGAAGCGTTTGCCACTCGACAATACCCACACCGATCGTTGCTTGGTCTTAAAAAAAAACTTAGTTTTGGACTCGTTTCTAAGTATAACTTACATACTTATTTATAAGAACTAGTACAGCCATTTGGTAGCCCACTCCCTCTCATAGAGAGGAGCCAGAGGAGGTCTGTGTCCCAGCAGTGGGAACATTAAGGTTGATTATGTTGTTATACAAGCAGCGTAATATGAAGTGTTTGAGTTTCTTTTAGTTTTACGAACATAATCATTACTTGGCCGATTCTATGGTTCAAGGTGAAATACTGACAAAAAACATTATGTGTGTGAATAAGTAATTCCAGTGAACGTTTTGCAACATATTTGTTTTCGAATTGTGCTACATTTGGCTCCTTGAAAACAGAGAAGCGCGGCGTTGCGAGTTTCATGTGAAAGCCTCGTCGTCTGAGGAGGAAACGAATTCGACGACGGCGGGGAGCGGGCGCGGGCGGCGCGGCAGGCTGCGTGCGCCCGCGCACACGCTGCCTCCTAACACCACCTGCACCTGGACCTTCCACGGCCGCCCAGGTGAGCACGCGATCGTAGAAACCCGCGGTGCGCGCCACGGTACAGTTGCTCACGATCGGTACACTCCGCAGGAGATCTCGTGTGGATATACTTTTCGAGCTTCACGCAATACTCGCTCGTCGAGCCTCGTCGCATCGAGAGTGCGGAGCGCGACGAGGATAACGGCGTAACGCAGCTGAGCCAGCGCGCAGCGCACACCGCGCCCGTCGGGGAGGCACCACGCGCGCGCGTGGCTCCGGGCGCCTGCGCCGTGGAGCTGCGCATCTGGGACGGCGGTGGCGCGGAGGAGGCGGGTGCGCGCGCGCTGGGCCGCTTCTGCGATGCGGCGCCGGCTCTGTGCGCTCGCGCCGCGCTCGCGAACGCCACGCGCTCGCCGCGCCCTTGCGCGCCGCCCGACGGTTACGTGTCAGCCGCACCGTTGCTGTCGCTGGCTGCCACGTCGCTCCCCGGCACCGCCACTCATCCGCTTGAGTTCTCTCTCCACTACGAGTTCGTGGACGCGCGGCTCGAGGGAACCCCTCTGCCCGACGACGGTCGACGTCCGCGAGCCTTACCTCAGGAGTGCGCGCGGTGGCTCACGACGCCGGGCGCGTTCTCGTCGCCTCGCAACGCTTTGTGGTTCGGGCGCGGAGGCGCGCGGCGGCTTCGCTGCGTGTACCGGCTGCAGGCAGACGGCGCTCGCGTGGCGCTGGATCTGCTGGTGGGCACGTTTGGCAAAGAACCGCGCTGCACGACCCGCGCCGACCCGCTAACCGGGCGACCCGCGTGCGTGCCGGATCCGCACGACCCGCGGCCCGACGACGCTGACGTTGCCGACGAAACGCTCGTGGACTTCGACGGCGACGAAGACGCTCCGCTGCGGGTGCCACATCTGCGAATATATGAGTCTCCGTGGCCCGGATACAGAGTAAGAACTTATAGATTCACTAGCTGTTACCCGTGATCTTGGTCCGCGTGAAATTATTATAAAAATATTACTTCCCTATTTAAATCGGATTTTGTTTACAATTTCAAGGGTTATAATTTTATTTTTTAATTCTTTTTCTAAAATAAAACTAACCTAAGTCTAGACCTTATGACATTTAGCTATCTGCCAGTAAAAGTCCTGTAAAAATCGGTCCGTAGCCCTTTCGGAAATTAGCCGGAGTAAACAAGACAGACCGACGGACAAACAAAAATTTAAAAAAAATATCGTACCGTACATAACTACATACCGCATATACTTCCATATACATTCAGAAAAAGCTGTAATTTTGAAATTACAAACACTTCGTTTTTTATATATTTGTATAGATTGTATATGTATGTATAGAGTATAGATAATGGAAGGATGAATGTTAGTGTTAGGTCACGTGTGGTGGTGTCATGGTGTCACGGTGTCGTGTTGTGCAGGTGCCGGTGGCGTGCATCTGCGACAACGGCAGCGCGCCGATGCGGCTGGAGTCGGGTGGGCCGGCGCTGGAGCTGGAGCTGGTGTCTCGCGCGTTATCGTCGGCGGAGGACCAGCGCCACGTTCAGTTCCGTGGGACGTGGGCGCGCGCCTCCGCCCCCACGCCACCCTGCGCCGCGCGCCGCCGCCTTTCGCCGCCAGGCACGCGCGTGCTTTTGGTCTACCCATACAGGTTACATTTTATGCCCAAGTACTTTTCATTTAATTTAATTATTAAGGTGTCTTCCGAGACATACAAGTTAAAAGTTCAGTTTCAATTTCACCGTCCATCTAATGCAGTGGCAACAGAATGTCGGAGTGCGGCGAGACACCGTTTCTCCTGGAGGCGAGAGGCAACCGGTCAGTGTTCCTGCGAGTGTGGGGAGAGGAGCTGCCCATGGGTAGCGCTGGGGGAGCGGGGGGCGCGCAGGCAGCCGAGCCGCCCCCCTGCGCCACCACCAACCGTGTGCTGGTGTATGAGGCGCACACGTCGCGCCTGTTGCGCGCCATCTGCCCGGGCGATGACGGCGCGGGGGGCGCGGGGCCCGTCGTGCACATGTTCACGGACGAGTGGTGGGGACGCGGCGCGCGGCCCGGCGCGCTGCTGGTGGTGTGGGCCGCGCGTGAGGCGGGACATGCGCGCTTCCACTGGATGGAGGTGTGGCGCGCCGGGCCCGCGCCGCGCCCGCTAGCCGTGGGCGAAGCTTGGCCCAACGCGACTGCGGCGTGCGCGCACCCGTGCGCCGCGCTGGGCGCGTGCATGGCGGGTGCGCTGTGGTGCGACGGCGCGGCAGACTGCCCGGGTGGCGGCGACGAGGCCGGCGCGTGCGGCGCTGGTGCGCGCCTCCTGGCGGCGCTGGCAGCGCCGGGCGGCGTGGGCGTGGCGGCTGGCGCGGCCGGGGGCGCGGCGGCGCTGGCGCTGCTGGTGTGCGCGGCGCTGCGGCGGCGGCGGCGTGCGGGCGCGGACAAGCAGCTGCTGGGAGCGCTGGCAGCGGGGCGGCGGCTCACGGAGGAGCTGCTGTTCGACGCGTCGCGCGCGTCGTCGGCGGCGTCCTCCTGACGGCGTGAGCGCTCCGTCGAGTACATCCACGTGGACCGCGAGACCACGGTGTGACGGAGCGCTCCCCGTGCCCACGCCCCCGCTCCCCTCCTGTACATAGCGCGGGCGGCGCGGCGGCTGCTCGCTATGTGATACGGTGTGCACTTGTTCTCCTGTTGCGTTGTGTCTGTTCGGTTCGTTGCGTTGCTCTCCGCGCAACCGAGCGCGGTGCGCGCGCGAGTCTGTGAGTGCGGTGCGCGTCGCGCGACTGTGTTGCTGTAGGTTGCACAGAGAGACTTAGAGAGTGTCGTGGTGCTCAACGCGTGCAAATGCGCATACAAGTGACTACCGGTTGTGAGTTGACATTACTGCCGACGCGTATATCAGAACTGTCAGTAACGTCGCGCTGGCAGCAAACACGAAGGATGCGCATTGTACTTACTTCTAATAGAACTGTTTGAATACACCAATGTCGTGTTGAGTGCAATACGCTGCTCTGTTCACCGCGCGGCACTCGCACTGTCAAGCGCAGGCCACACCGCCTGCTGCGGGTGGGTGAGCGACGCGAACGACGCGTCGTTTCACCTCTTTTCATACTTTGGTTCACACCGCGAACTATCTAAAGATACGAACAAATAGTGTCGCCCGCCCGCACGCCAGCTGGCGGTGTGGCCCGCGCTCTACTGACGTGTTGTTACGCTAAGTTTGTATTGTTTACTTACGTTTGTTGTACTGTTGATATTTATTGACGAACTATCCCGTCCCTCGTTTCACTTAAGTTATGAAAACTAAAATAAACACATAGTTCAAATCTAAGAACATCATCCTATTTTGTTTTATTTGTGTACGTCTGACTCCCGACTGACTCCATACTGTTGTACCGTGTTAAGTGTGATGCGGTGATACCTAGAATGTCGTCAAACCACGTGACACATCTGGGTGATAAACAACAAAGGTGCGACATCAATGAAGACTTCTAGAATGAGATTTCGTAAATAAATAAATATAAAATAAGCATCACCTTTGTACTTTGTACTATAAGAAAGGAACAGAAAATAGTACAAACTGTTAAATACATAAATATAGTATAACAATTAATTAAAACATTCCAAGTAATTAACACGAAAATTAAAAAAGCGATCTATAAAGATGGTTAAATGATTTTTGTTTTGTACAATGCTTTTTACAAAAACTTTTAATTTTGTTTCACATTTTGAATACCTGTGTGACTGACTGTCACGTGCTCCTAATTGTCGAACAAATATCTTAGCCTGATTCTCATTTCAAAATTCATCACACGGTGTCCGGACGCTTAGGGTAGTCGAGCTAAGTCGGGTGGTAGTCCAGTCACTTTAGCAAAAAAAAAAGGGGTTAAGAGATAATAAGCTGTAAACAGCTTAATTTTGGTCTTCTAAAAGTTGTCTCAAAAGCCTCATAAAATCTCGTGTCTGCGTCGTAATTTATTCAAAGTCAAACGTCACAAAAATCAGTTTTTCACAATTATCTCGGTTTCTATAACTCCAATGATGTTAACATGTACGATAAAAATTGCATAGCAAAACATTTGCGACGAATTTGATTTTTTTTAATTTTGTCATACGCCCGACCGTTTTTGAGATAGAGGGCAGAGAGCCTGCAGCGCTCAGCCATAGTCACTGTAATACAAGGTCAACCGTGAATCTCAGTGAATAAAACTTTTTATAAAGTTATTAAATCATTGAAATATCATTAACAATAAATAATTTATATTATTTATTAGTTAGTTTATTTTATTAGCGTTTTTATCTACTAGGGTAAATAAATATTGTGATTCCTTTTTGAAGAATTAATATCAATTTATTTAATTTTTATTTTATTTTTTATTGTTACTTAATTAAATAAAACACTAATCTATAAAACAATTACTTTATTTAGCCTATTTTGAATAACCTTCATGGAGGAAAGGTAGGTGTGGTAGGTGAGTTATGAGTGACTGCAATAATTACACGAGAGTTACTTACACTAATCGCGGAATTGGAGACGTTTTTTGCGCGTTGTTTGTTTGCATTGCTTGATCTAGACAAGTATAAAATCCTCTTAGCCCGTGGGAAGGCACACAGTCTGGCACGGACCTTACAAGACCGTGCGGATGGCGGGGCGCGGCCTTTTCCCTTTCGGGGAAATCGAAATTAATACTAACATTAATTACATGAATTAGGAAAAACGAAAATTTTATCAGCCTAGGGTAATTTAGGAACGGTCACACGTGACTACTCTGAGATGAAACAACCGAAACAAACTCAAAGGTCTCTTTAGTGCAGACATAATCCTGGTCAATTGTGCAACAGTAGTTCGACACTAAACAAGTCCGACTAACGTTTAAACATAATTATGTTGAAAACCCGATTATATGGAAAAGTAAAGTAACTCAAAAGATGTAAATGAGAAGTCCTTCTTAAAAAAGTTATAAATCATACAGTCGGAGGCTGCCTACTTGCAAGCACAGTGCACAGGTACCCACGCTAGCTGTGTAGCGCGCGCAGTGCGTGTATACTTCATGAGTTAACTCCGGCCGCTCGGTAAACGAAGACAGACGTCCTTGGCGCGAGTTCGTGGGTAAATATTCGTTAGCGGTGTGCTCCCTCCCCCGCCCTCGCCCGCCCTCGCCCGCCCTCGCCCCTCACTCACCCGTACGTAGGTACATATAAATGATGGTTTATTTAAATACCAACGTGGTATTTCCCCTTTAGACACATTTTTGCGAGAGCCTCTTTAGCCCAGAAGGCACAAGCTACTCACTGCTGATTAGGTCTTGGATTAAATTCTCTAGTCGACAAAGTTGAAAGTTCGTCCAGGATTTCTCAGTAGCGAGCCGGAGTCTAGGAGCAGTACCGGCTCGATGACCATAAGCTCGCCGCCTATTATACCTATGAAACTTAAACACTAATGGCGAAATATGGGCGCACTAACTTCGGGAAATACATACCGTGATGATAATTATGTACCTACATGAAGATAACATAACATTTATTTCAGGCAAGGGATGGCGCCGAGCCGCAGCGGTTCTTGTTGGTACGTTGCCGCAACGGCAATGGTGGCCCAGTGGACAGTGTGACTGCTCCGACTTACGAGTCGTGCGTCGCGGTCATAGACTCGAGCGCTGGCAGCGTTACCTTGTGTCATTTATTTTGATCGTCACTACTCTACACTGTGAAAGAAAACATCATGAGGCAACTGACGCGTCCTAGAACCAAACAATTGGAGTACATGTGACGCACACCAACCCCCACTAAGCCCCGCGGTGGATAAGCAGTGGACACGTTATGGCTGATGGGTGACGGTGTATGATACTCATAAGTAAAATTCTTACCAAAAAATTTCAGTCCTCATTGACTGTCATCAGGAAATAATTATACAGAGAAGGAAAGGAAATAAACTACCTGAAATCCTGAGTGAGAGTTCT
Organism: Noctua fimbriata; assembly: GCA_905163415.1. NCBI lineage: Eukaryota > Metazoa > Arthropoda > Insecta > Lepidoptera > Noctuidae > Noctua > Noctua fimbriata. The sequence continues at coordinate 17,633,628 of LR990941.1, read as the reverse complement.
GCTTTTTATACTGAAAAGACGAACATCAGGACAAAACATTATTATTATTAACAAGCAAGTAGCGTAGACACAGGCAGGAATATTATGCCCTAACTAATGTGTGAGTTCCGCACTCAGACATGTCTCTCAATAATTAATTCCTTAATGTGTTCGTTACGAATCCTGGAAACGAAATACGTTTTTGTTTCATAATGAGTGCTGTGTTGTATGTTCAAACACTGTTTTAAGCTTTCACGGTTTACAACTAAACTTATACTGTCGCTTACGGGATATCTTCCGTGATTGTTTATTATTTTGAGCTCCCGATATGATGCTGCTGCTCTGCTTAGTGTTGAGTTCCAGTAGTTCGCGTAGCAAAAGACAAAGAAAGGGTAGATAGATTTGTCTGCTCTTAACAATTTATTTTCCATCCACCCGCATTCTCCAGTCAACCCGCGATCATGGCGCTTGAAACAGCGCCGAAATATCGGGAGCTCAAAATAATGAACAATCACGGAAGATATCCCGTAAGTCACAGTATAAGTTTTTATGCTGTATGTTCGCTTGAATACTACTTGGTAAGGGAATGTATCGTCGACAGGGCGCGCGACGCGGCGTGTGCTCTGTTGACACATCCAGATGAGGCAGTGGCGGTGGCGGGGGCGGGTGGGGGGAGGCGCTGTGCCTCGTTGACACTTCGCATTAGCAATCAGCGGCACCGGGTGACGCGCGCGCAAAGACGTGTACACACAAACATCACGCCCGCCCTTATTACACGGCGATGTTTACTCATCCAGAAAAAAAAGCAAAGTTACTCACAGTGCCTGGCCGCGACAGCGACACTGCTTCAGCACATTTGGGGACGCCCTAGCAGTAGCCACTTCTCGTTACTTTAGGGTATCACAACGCTGAATAAGCAGTAAGAACTCTCATATCATGTTTCTAGTAACAGACATGAGGATGCTTGGAATGATGAAAACATTTAATGAACCACTGATTATAGGTTAAATGTACCTATAATTAGTTGACGCTGCCACCATAACATATTATTTAGTCAATAATATGACAACTTTTATAAAAGGCTACTGTGTTACCATAGGCTCGCGACTATATCTGTGCGCCAAGTCCAGCAAAAAAAAAAATGTCACCGCCGCACTACCCTTTTCTCGAAGCCATTTAAGCCATTTCTGAGTACCCGTAACATCGTTGTAGATAAAGTTAGAGGACAAAATTTTCAGTGACTAAGAGGCCATATTATACCTAGGCATATTCCTGAATTACATTCAATTTGAACTCGTAGTTTAAACTGAATTATTGCAAGTCAAAGTTCCATCATTTTGTCACCAACTCACTTGCACAAAAATCTAACATACTGCAATTTCATTCCAGTTCTCTGGATATAAAAACTGCATGAGTAACTTTGTAATCCTATATAAGTAACATGCGATTACAAAGATACTTTTAATTTTAAAAATTTTCGTCACTGACAAAAAATAACTACGAAAAAAGAACCTACAGATAAAACAACCTATTAGACATTCATTTCCTTTCCTCGCTCTGGGTTGCAATCGACGAATATATTATAAGAATTTTGACTTCTTCTTTGAAGTTGCAGAAATCTAAATCGCAGTCATTCTCCCGCGCCCGCTGGTACGCTGGGATGGCAGACAAAGTTGGGTGCAGTATCAATACAAACGGAAATGTTTCACTCAGAAGCCCCAATATGACTTCGCCAGACTGGGAACTCGAACCCAGCACCTCATGCTCAGCAGGAGCGTTAGCGACTACTAGACCAATCACAAATCTACACAAATGTAACTATTTATGTATTTATAAAACGGATCATCTGAAACACGTTTATCCCAATCTGCGTGAAAGGGCAATTATAGCAGCGACAATTGACTAGTGAAAATATGGGTCAGATCAATATATTTTTTTTTTCAAAAGCAACGAGATTCATTGCCTTCGTACAAAGTAGTATTAAGAGGTTCCTCTCGCACACCTAGAAGCCATATCTTTAATTTTCCACTGGAACAGCTCAAACCACGAGTTACTTTTTCCAACATTTAAAATATATAATCCTTACTCCTACAGTATTTATACCCAGACTAATATTTAAAAAACAACTCAATCTGTCTGCTACCTTTTCACGCATAAAAGGCTGAACAGATTTGAACGAGGCACCCGAATACGAATTAATAACATAGGATTACGATAATACGTTCCGGTAGGATAATTTCCGGCCAAAGCGCGGGTGAAGAAGCGGGTAAAAACTACTCCTATATAAATAATATGTGATTACACAGGTACCTTTGCAGTTCTTACAAAGTTTTCGTCCCTTTTCTTCCTAAATAGATACATAGGTAGGTAGTTAGTGGATATAGCTAGGTATAGTAAGTCACATGCTACGACTATCATCATCTGCTTGCCTAGCCTTTTCCCAATTATGTTGGGGTTGACTTGCAGTCTAACCTTATGCAGCTGAATACCAGTATTTTACATGGATCGACTGCCTATCTGACCTCCACAACCCAGTTGGTACTGGCTGATACAATACACTGTAACGTCTGTCAAAGATCTACAAATGACAGGCGGGAACATGATTGTATAAAAATGCAAGTCTCGCAAATCTGTTCTACTACTGTAAAAAGTTGTAAGATCTAATGTCTTTGAAGAATTACTTGGCAATCGCGAAGGGGAATAAAATGTACACACAACAAAGTCATATTTGGACCGCTAGCGTTATTTTCAATAGTAGATTATTTTTATTTGATAATGTTGGCCCACATTAGCCCTGGATCATAGCAACTGGAAGTCATGGGGAGAGGCCTTCGCCCAGCAGCGGGATGACGCAGGCTAGCAGTGTCAGTATCAGTAATGTTGCGATGGACAAGTAATTCTTTAAAGACATTAGATCTCACAGCTTTTTTACGGTACAAGAACAGTTTTGCGAGACTTGCATTTTTGTACATTTATGTTTTTGATGGGATCAATCTAACTAGTAGTAACGTTTAATTTGTTGTGACGTAAGTGGCGAGGTACGCGCCTGTGCGGGCCGAGTGCGGGCCGAGCGCGACACGAGTGCGGCAGGTTATCAGAGCGAGATGATTTAATGAGCTCGCTCACCGGACGGGCCGGCCGCCGCCGGGTTTTATAACCTTCGCCATAATAATAATACTCTCCGTAGGCGGTTGGATCAACGGCCTGATTCAGAAGGCAGTACTCCTCGATCCGGTTCGCAATGTGAGGAGGTTATAATATGTAAAAATATTAAGAACGTGTATACCGGGTGGAAGGCACACCGCCAAATCGGTTAGCACGTATTCAGTACATCACTCTGAGCCCCCCCACATAGCAATTTGTCATCACTCATTAAAATTACCGATGAAAAATGTATATGTGTGTCCGCCCACAAAAACAGCTGTTTCCTACGAAAGTGCAACACCTACACGGTCAAAATGTACGGTAAAGCTGATTTTTTTTTAAATTGCCGATGAATAATTGCTATGTGGGAGGGCTCTGAATGATGTACTGAATACGTGGTAATCGTTTTCGCGGTGTCCGGTAAACTTTGCGGGTCCGGTGAACTCCGGTGGGCATCAGCACCAGCCACATCATCGACGTTAGATGAGAGTTGATGCTTATTATCCTCCCGTCCGCCGTCTTCGACCCTAGTCGCATAGTTACGTCGGCATAAAACGTTTTCTTCTTTGATTTTTCCTTGTCAGCCGTAACCTTCGAGTCATTTGTTTATCTGGGGGCACGGTAGTGCCCCCGCCAAGTCTAGCAACTTTGTAATCCTTTATAAATAATATGCGATTACAAAGTTACTTTTACGGTTTTTTTAATTTTGCGCCACCGACACTACGAAATGAAATCGAATCAACCTGTTAGACATTTATTTGATTTCCTCGCTTTGGGTTGCAAACAACGGATTTATTACAAAAATTTTGACTTCTTCTTTGAAGTTGCAGAAATCTAAATCGTTGTCATTCTCCCGCGCCCGCTTGGTATGTTGGGAATGTTGGGATGATGCTCAGATAATGCTTCATTGAGTGAAAGCTTCATTGCAAGTACCAGATTATAACTTGGATTTGGCAGAGTTAGTTGTGGTGCAAGGATTCCTTGAAAAAAAGTTACGGCAATAAGTTGTGTTTGTCTAAATATAGTTTGTTCAGAATAAATAACTGAATCGATTCCAATAATTTTTAAACCATGTTATATTTTGTCCCAAAAATAATTAAAAAAAGTTACAAGTTGGCAACGAGCGACATTAAGTACCTATCGCAATAATTTAGGTACGTACTGCCAAATTATTATTATCAATGAGCTCAAGACGACGCTGGAGGCGCGCGCGCGACGCACTGCGTGGTGAGCACGTTTTTATGCGGACAACCTGGTAACAGAACAAGCTTAACTTTGTGATTTTACATGATAAAGTTTTGAAATTTTGTACATAGATCCTTTAAATAAAAATACTAGACACGTGTTTCAGGTTTCGCATATACTAAAACTAATGTTGTATGTATAATAATATGTCAATTACTTGAGATTACAACTTAACACAATAACTCGGAGCACAATGAATAGGGTACAATTCCAAGACGTCTCAACTCCTCCGCGATCTTACACTGAATGTCACCCTCGCCTCGAGTTGAACATCAGGGCTCTGTTGAAACACGCTGTGGTGTGGGTAGACTGGTAAGTAGGTCGCATCATGTCACCAATGCTCACAAACGCGTTTGCCTATTCATTTTATGTCCGTACTAACGACCGGATCCGACTTATATGTTAAGGCTAAAGATGGGTGTGAACATAAACTTAAGATTAGCCAGCTAAACTTAACATAACCAAACCTAAGTTTAGCCGGCGTAATAACGAAAAAAAAAATAGATTATAATGTTTGCTAATGTCAGTGTATATCTTGTATTTATGTATTGTATTATTATAAGTAATATTAATTAGGTATATATAAGTATATTGTATAAACATAGTGTGTATATATAGTATATAAATATAGTATTTTTTATTATAATATTAGCTATTATTATAAGTATTATAAATAATGTTTCATCCACAGAGGACAACCGAGCAGTTATGGGTCCGCCGTTATGCGGATTTTGTAGACGTAGAACATCTTAGGCCAAAACCAAAGGCAAATTCATCGGATCGACACCACGACATCGAAAGGCACCAAGCTGATCCCTTCTTCTCCACCCGCGTAAAAGCAACAGCACACAATATGTGCTTACAAACTGTGAGAAATCACCTACATTCTGCTGGATTACGTTGCAGCAAGCAAGCGCGCACCTTTGCTGTCCACTGCGCACCGACAAAACCGACTACAGTTTGCTAGGTCATACATCAAATTTATTTTGATTGGGAGAACAATATGCTGATTTTTAGCGACGAAAAAACGTTGTCGGATAAGGATGAGCGTAAAGTAGTAACATATGCGTGAATATGGTTAACAGCGTGTGGTGAAGGTTACAAGAAGTAATAGAAAACGAAGGTTTGCCGACTCATTATTAGGCAAATTTATTTTAATTAGTAGACGAATATGAATCTTATTTTTATGCAAATAATGTTCATATTTGTTAAGCGAATGTAAACAAATATAAATAAACATTAGCAACAATTAGGTATAGATGTTAATAATCTCCTCCTCTAATCCTCTTTTTAAAACTACAACTCGTAAAGTATTGAAAGTATGGTGAAGTGATGTTATTGTTATGCGGTTAGAAGTTGTCATAATTTCTTACTATCTAACATGTTGATTCACTTCACCTCTAATTTTACTTTGATTCAATTTATATACCTGCTACTTTGACAAATTATTTACGTCCATCCTTACCAACAAAACACTTTGCCTTTGTCAATAAAACTGGTAAACAACAGTGTTTTACTCATTCGAATGTCTAGTATGGATAGCTATAGCCTATATATGTTTAAAACCAGTTCGTATTAAATCATTGTATCAGCCACACAAGTTTTTTTTGCTAACATACAACTCCCACCAAATTGAACCTTAAAACAACCAATGTAAGGAAGATAAAGGTCCTTTCAAACCGAATGTTTATCTAATAAAAAATCAAATTATTTTATTGGTTTTATTTAATAACTTTTTTAATTTTTGCTTGAGTGATTTTATTGGTCACAAAATTAATTTAATAAAGAACAAAAAGTAAAAAACATCAAAAATAGCTCCTCACCTGGGATCGAACTCACATCGTCAAGCTTAGATTACTAACTGACTTGTATAAAATTTTGGCCTTATTGTAAACCCGTTTTTTTTATCTTTTCCTTGTACCCTACACGGTTAAAGATAAAAAAAATAAACCCCGTGTAGCGTAGACTACGTATACGCACACAATGTTAATGAGCGGCTGTACGAATATTACCGGCTCGTACAATGACTGTTACAGCTGTGTGCGATGTAAACTAATTAGCTTTGCAGATTGTACATGCATGTACGTCATACATGAAAAATAAATGACAGACGAATACATAACCTCTGCGTTTTTTAGAGTCGGTTAAAAAGTACATACATCGTGCTAAACACACTATCAGTGTACATTATCATTATATTTGTAAGAAATATGGCGTCAGTGAACGTAACTGAGTGTATTGAATGTATCTGATAGAGCGAAGTGAGTGGTCTCGTGTAGCCGTGTAGTGCGACAGGAGCGCGTCGCGTCGGCGGCGATTGAATTAACGCGTTGTAAGCCGATAAAAATTATAATAGCGGCGTGTAATATTGTGGAGCGGCGAGGACGGCCAATTTAACGGCTGAAGTGGCGCGGCCGGGGGTGCTGGGGGGGTGAGGCGAGTCTGGTGTGATGCGGGGCGAGCGCGGGCGAGGGGTGGGAGCCAACCACCGTCGGGAGCCGCGATATTTAGATAATTTCACGCGCCACTTGAGCGGCTCAAAGAGCGCGCGGCGTCTGTCGGCGACGCGCGACAGCCTCACGCCACACGACACAGGACACACGCACACATGATAAGGACAGCTGCCGTTTACCTAATGATTTCCTCTTGTTGTAATAGTCCGTGAGTGCGAGCGTGCGGGTCTGCGCGGGGCGACTCGGTGACCCGTCGTGCTGCTGTCACGTCGGGGGCCCGCACTCCCGCTCGATGCCTTATTCTACACCAATAAACGAATAAGTTTAAGATAACTACTGGCTGATTGGAGAAGTACAATGACGAAGCTGATGCGATTCTGTACTAGCTCTGCATTGCCACAGTACCCCGAGCGTCGGCGGTAGCTGAGCGTTGCGACCGTCAGCGAGCAACACTCACATCGGTCCCCGGTCCGTTTACATACATGTGACACGCGATCCGTTTACTTCGCCTTAGATTTCCAACAAAACTTTGAAACAGCGCGAGCATTGTACGTGGCATTGGGCCAGGAAGCGCGCGAGTACCAGCGGCCTATCAGAACCTTGTTTATTTCGCTTTGGTAATGTTCGTGACACTGCAGCTCGATGAATGCATAGCGAACCCTGTCGCGACCACTATCTGATACAACAAATATTTTTGAACCTTTTTTTTAGAACTTTTCAAGACGAACGATTCCGTCATACATGATTGTTGCGTAACTTTAAGTTAGCGCGTTCAACCGAACAAACTATTCAACTTTATAATATTAGTACAGCTTCAAGTAGGTAACAATTTAATTTCTCGGAAATATTTGCATTAATTGCAAAAATATTCTACTTATGTTTACAGTCATACTCCACCTAGCTCGAATTGAGGTGCATCGAATGAGCCGAGACATGATAAAGCTGCTGTAAACTGTTGCGGACCTCTTGCAACTGCCTTCCGTCTCCATCGCCAGACCTTCGATGTCAGTCATACTCCAGGCAGCTCTAAAGTACTCACCAAGTTGTATGAAATGAGCCCAATAACAATATAAATGCTTTAAACTGATGCGAATCTTTTGCAACTCCCTTCCGTTTCCATCGTCAGACCTTCGATGACAGTCATACTCCAGCTAGGTCTAAAGTTCTCATGAAGGTGCATGAAATGAGCCCAAACACGATTTTACAATTTTAAGAGGGACCAACTTTGAGATATACGCTTTTCACAAAAAAAAAGAAGCATGCATATCGTACTTCTCTATAAATTTATGCATGGTCATACATAATACAAAAATATATATATACACCGAGAAATTTTAATGGTTGTTTTCCCGCAGCGAAATGGTTTTGTCTCGGTAATACAATCGTTTTATAAACAATTAAAATATTAGAAACAAACAATGGCAGATAGATTGTGATAAACAAAACTCGAAAGCGACCACGAACCAATAGTAATACTTCCCGATACCTACGCTCGACGCAAGCCGGGCGCCGAACGGCCGCGCGGCCGTTGATCCGCGTGCTTTTCAATCAGCTGATAACTTATGGTTATGAGTGAATGAAACATTATAATAATAAGGTTTACCCAACAAGTTGTTCAGATTTTCCCTTCATACTTTTACGGGCTAGGACCGTCAAAAATGCTTTTTTCGTTGCAATTTGCTGAACAAGAAATTAATCAAAAACAATTTTATTATTTAAGAAATAAATTTTATGAATTAGATACCTAACAAAGTATTTGAGGCGTATTTCTAAACTTTGAATCAACTTATTTACAATTATTTTAACTAAACTACTTTTAAATATTCACTATTTACAAAAAAACGAGTAGGTACTTACACTTCCCGGTAACGGAGTAATTGTTCCAAGTGCAAGCCACTGCGTTGAATACACAATCGAGCACGTTTTAATTGGTTGTCTTTCAATTTGAATAAGGTGTCTCTGTCACTTCTTGCGATATCGAAAGCGTCCACTATCACAGTTATTAATGCGTCGCGAGTTTCTTGTTCCTCATGATACACTTGAGCTCAGACCACAAGTAAAAGTCTAATGGAGTTATATCCGGGCTTCTTGCTGGCCAAGCCACTGGCCCGCTGCGTCCGATCCAGCGCTGGGGAAACACCGAGTGCAGGTGCTCTCGCACGGCGCGGTGATAATGAGCCGGGCACCCGTCATGCTGATAGTACAGATTTTCTCAAGTTACTTTCGTTTCTCACGTTTTCGAGTTGACGAATAATTTTTTAATTATTTTAAAATAAAAACATCTCTATTTTTTTACTTTTACTCTATACTTTGAAAGTAGTCCTTATCCTCTCCTTGTCCTCCTTATTAGCAAGTTGTTCTGCCGCGGGAAAACAATCAATAAAATTTCTAGGTGTATATACGCGACGAATAACAAATTAATACTACGATACGAATTTAACCAACTTTTGTTTCTACCGGCAAACTAATTAAATTTTAGAATACAAAAGCTGCTATTATGACTAAACTATGATAGTTAGATAGATGTATCCTCGCGGAATTTTATGTAGGTAATAATGAGTTCTTTAATTACGTAGTACATAATTTTTAAGTATCATCAATAGTTTTCTCAGCGCACGCCAAATAATGAATTTTTTAGGCAAAATTTAGCTACTTTGGGTTACATTATTGCAATTTTCTTAAAGATTTCAATTTTTTTTCTAAATAAATTAATGTTATTTCCTGAAAATTTAGCTTTCTATAAGTGAAAAAATGGTTCAAATCGCTCCAGTAGTTGCAGAGCCTATTCGGTACGAACAAACAAGCAAAAAAATCTTTCCTCTTTATAATATTAGTATAGATAGTCCGCCGGTGCCAGGAGCAGGGTCCAAGCTACCGGTGGTTAGGGCTTCAAAGACAGGAACCTCCTCACAATGCGACCCTTATCGAGAAATACTGCCTTCTGAATCAAGCCCTTGATCCAACCGCCTAAGGAGAGCCTCGAAAGATGGTCGTCGAGGCTCTTGACCATAAGGCCATTGCCCGTTACGACAATCGGCACAATGATAGCCGAGTTCGCATTCCACATGTAAACAACCTAGTGTGCCAAGTCGAGATATTTTTTTTTCTCTTTCTCAGCTTTCACGAGGTTCTCGTCATACAGATGGGATGGTAACATCGACTATCATTACGCGGCACGCTGATCGGTCTATCACCACTATGTCAGGCGTATTGGCGACAATAGTCCTGTCAGTAATGATAGACTGATCCCAGTACAGCGTGATATGGTCTTCCTCGAGAACTGGGTCGGGCACATACATGTAGTACGGTACTTCTGATTCCACAAGTTTATATTTCAAGGCAAGTTGCTGGTGACTGGAGACAAAACATTCAGTTTCCCCAAAAAGGCCGCCGAAACGTAGCCAGGACACGGACGCTAGAAAATCTCAGAGTTCCTTGTCCACTGTGACCACATCTCGGTGCATACCCACTTCGACTTTAAAAAAATATTCTCTGAGAATGCACACGTCGCGGTTGTGGAGGGTCTTTGCGTTTAAAAAGCCTCGACCCCCACACTTCCGCGGGATGTACAGCCTCATCACCGATGATCGTTGGTAATGCATCCGGTTTGCAGCAGTATACGGACTCTCCTATCCAGGGCGTCGAGTTTTTTTTCGGTCTGAGTGCATTTGAGTATACCGAAAGAATCATGGCCCAACCGTTGAAGGCTATTAAATACCTTGTTCAGGCGTCCAGAGAAGCGCTCCCTCAACGATTGCTTCATTTCATTTACGTTAATGCCTAACGATTCCGACATACCCAAATACTTATAGCTGGCGGATGAGGAGAGTGATCTCAAGTGTATGGAATCCGAGAGTTGAATTCCCTCGGATTCCATAACCTCCCCTCGCTTTACATACATGACTGCACATTTGTCCACACCACATTCCATCCTGATGGCGCTACTAAAAGTTTCAGTTACTTTTAGTAGCTCCATTTATCGTTATTTGTTGGGGGCAAAGAGTTTCAGATCATCCATGTAAAGAAGGTGAGATATGACCTTACCACCTCTCCTCAACCGGTAGCCAAGACCTGAATCCTCCAGCAATGTGCTCAGAGGATTCAGGGCTAGACAGAACCAAAGAGGAATCAGACTGTCGCCCTGGAATATTCCCCGTTTAATCTTTCCCCTAGATCTGTCGACATCCTGGATATCGAAGGACCGTTCATGGCCCCATTCACGACTCAAGGAAGGCGCGTTAAGTTGCATCTATCTTGTACAACTCCAGCTCCCTCACGAGCCATGTATATGTAAAAGTTGTGGTCCTGGTGATTTCCAGTTCGATAACGGACGAACTGTTCTGGCTACGTCTATCGGCGTAATTGAAATCGGTTCCATTTCTGGGGCTGCCTCAGTTTTTGTATGACACAATGTTTTGAGATGAAATAAATATTTTTGAATTATGAATTTGAATTCACACACTGCATGTCGCATCCAGTCAGCCTCAGTATGACAGACGGGCACCAACCAGATGCTGCGCCAAAAAGAACTCGTGGTGACATCATCCGGGCGACACACGTCAGTCATATTTTGCTTAGGTTGGGAGCTCCAAACTCTGTACCACCTCTCATCGCTCTGGACTTTGCGATTCTGCGAGTACCGATCAACCCGCCGTTTATACCACCGAATACGGTTCGCCCATGCATAAACTTTCTGCTTCAGGAAGTCGATGCGCTATGTGACACGGGACATATATTTTTGAGGACTGATTTCAGTCCCGCCTGAGAATGCCCGCCTCACAAAGCGCATCACACGTGGTCGTGTATTGCCCTCCCTGAAGCAGTATGGTTTGCCGATGAGTACCCTGGCCGAGAACACCCAAATACTCCGAAATATTTTATTCTGAATTTCGATGTTCCGATTTTCAAAGTCCGAATTTCTTAATACCTAAGAATTATAATGTCTATTATTAAAAATCACGAAATTTATTTTACCTAAAGTCCGATAAACCGATCCGTAAATCCAATTTTTTTGTTTTCCGATTTTCATATTATGTTCGAAGAATAAAATGCTCGATGGGTTCTCGGTCCGAAAAACGACATTCCGATTTTCAATACTTCGAATAAACTGCTAAAATTAGGGTGTCTGATTGTGATTCAATTGGTATTTCCTTTCTTCTCCTAAAATTGTTAGTCCTAAAACATTTGCTAAAAATGAGGTTTTAGTGACAGAAACGAATCGCTGTAAATCCGACTCCACGCAGTCTTGTCGGCCCTACCCCTAGAGTGTTATTTAAGCCCACGTAAGCGCGGAGCGGAGGTGGTTTTAAAGCTCACCGCCGCAAAAACACATCTGCGGCGATATGATCGCGTGGGACCGCCGGAGCCTCGCAGCGCCGGAGCCGTGGCAGAAACTATGCCTGCTGCATGTTGCATGCATGCTCGTTTGCATGCTGCATGCTGGCTTGCATGCTGCATGCTGGCTTGAATGCGGCATGCTTGCTTGCATGCATGGTGTATGCTTGTTTGAATGCAACTGACGTCAAACGTATTTATCCTGCTACTTCAAACAAATAAGAGTGAACTATCTCAAAACAAGTCGGTAGAAGAAAAAACATTGCCCGCTGCTATATAACTCATGTCTACTTAACGCCTGAGAGATGTACATATCAAAAAAAAGAAAAAAAAATCTTTTATGTATTTATTTGTCTTGATATACAGTTTTACAAGGCGTTTTTATTTATTTCAACTTCATGGTACATAGGCGGACTTAATGCCACAAGGCATTCTCTAGCAGTCAACCTAGCCTGGCCTAGTTTTTTTTCGAAATTCTAATTAATCGGTATTTTAATAATCGGAATTCGTATTTTTTATATTTCGTATCATCATTAAGTCGGACTTTTTGTTATTCGATCTATTAAAACTCGGTATTTTGAAAATAGTAATTATGAACGTTAGGAATATTGCAATTGCAAATTTTTTAAAATAGGATAAATGATAAATCGGAGTTGTTATATTCGGAATTATGAAAATCGGTATTTTAAAATTCGAATTTGTGACTATCGGAATAAAGTTTTTCGTATTTATGTAGTGTACCCACCCTGGCCCCGTCTATGCGGCGTTCGATCTCGAGCTGCCAGGCTGTTACGCCTGGTTTTGTTCGAGTAGCTACATCACAATTTGGGAATTTTACATTAGCTAGACATGCCGCAACAGCCCCACAGTACAGGATCGAGTGCGTATCAACGAGGTCCTTGCTACTCTTGAATATATTCTTGAGTTGCAAGTAAAAAGAACACACCAGCGCTTTATTTTTCTTATGCATGGATAACCGTGGTAATCGGGGCCTAAGTTCGGTACGAGTGGATCAATACTCGCGAAGCGCGTCTTGCAGAGCGCTCCTCAATCGGTTGTTGCACTTGCTACTTACCATAGCAACCCTATCATCTTCCTCTTCGACAGCAGGACTAAAATGCGGTGGAATTGCTTTAATAGCTGACGCTACAAGCGTTGCGTCAAGATGATACGGTAGCTCAGTACCTCTGAGCGGAGCCTATCAAGTACGGCATCATCCAACATTTGTGATTGTGTTGAATACCTCGCACCTGATCCGGCAGTCGTTATTATTATACTACTGGGTCATCTTGCTCTCAAAACTCTGCAAAGCTCTTTGAGGAATAGTACGAAGCAAGGACATACAGTGTTGCAACAACGAAGGGTTATTTCTGTGATAATTGTTGTCCCGTTTCATAGACATGCAACCTACTATAATGATTAACGATTGGTATGACACACTCCAATCAGTAATAGGAGTTCGTTGGGACGCGGTCTAACGTGATTTTAGTGGCCTCCGTGTTATCCGCGGTGAGAAATGACCGGCGGCGGGATAAATCGGGGCCTGCCGCCTTCCCTCCGATCCCGTACCGCGCACCTCACACTACCACCCCGCTGCGTCCCGCGCCCCGCACTCGCTGACGTCCGTCACATTTGTCAACGTAAATGATTGTAAAGAAATGCACGGCGAGCAGAGTTAAGTGAGATTCCGAAGTCGTTTGTCTAACTGATAAGGTGTCCGCGGGTGCCAGCGCAGGGCGGGAGGCGGAGGACGTTTATTTCTCGTCGCGTCATTACGCACGGCTGCTACAATTTATCCCACAGCTAGTCGCTATTATTTTACCGCGGTTTCAACTTTATGGAGGTCGGAAATTATCCCACTGTTACATACTACAGGTACGTACTATAAAGGGTCGCGGTCGGTCGGTTTGATCACCCAAGTCATAGCCTACCTGTGTGCCAAATTCCATCTTCATCCATTTAGCCGCCAAGGTGTGTAAACGTAATAGACAAGTTCAATCAAACCGGTACTTAGTTCACCACATGCTAACACAGGCTACGGCGTAGTAAACGCTACGTCATAGCAGAACTTATGGCGTAGTTTACGCTATGTCGTAGCACAAGCTACGGCGTAGTACACGCTACGTCGTAGCACATGCTACAGCGTAGACGGTGCTATGGCGTATGACATTCTACAGTGTATAACAAGTTACGTAACACGGTAGTGGGCTCGGGCGCTAGTAGGTACTCGTAAGAGCATGCGCGTCACTACGCTATGATAACACTCTATCAGCACTGCGAGATAAGCCGCCGCTCTCACATCGTCGGCCACTTCTTTCATGTTCGACAGACTAACCGGATGTAGCTCAATACCATAATAATAATATTTGAATTTGAATTTGAATTTGACGTTTATCAAAATACCGAGTTTCAATACATCGAATAACAAAAAGTGAAAAACGCCTAAGTGTCCTATTGTCGTCTTTGTTTAGATGTTTATATTTTCTTACTTTTAGTCTTATTTTTATCATTACTTTAGTTCTTTTTAGTCTGTAAATATATGTATATATAAAGTTGTAGATATATGTGGAAAAAAAAAACAAAGAGTCCAACTTAATGATAATACGAAAGATCAAAAATACGAATTCCGATTATTAAAATACCGATTAATTAGAATTCCGAAATAAAAACACCATGTAAAACTGAATATCAAGACAAATAAACACATAATCAAAATCAAAAAATTCAAAATCAAAGCATTTATTTCAAATAGGCCAGTTACAGGCACTTTTGAACTGTCGAAACAAAGACAACAATGAAAAATAGCTACAGTCCCAGTCACAAGGCATAAAAACTGTGAAAGTACTGTAGTTGCCCATTCCCTAACGTAGATCTCTATGGAGAAGAACGGGCAAGAAACTCCATGGACACTCTTTTAAATCAAAATACTTTTACAATAACTTGGTTACATCATTTATGTTGAGATGGTACATTATGTGAGAACGATGTAGCAAGATGTGTACGTTAAAAGTGTCCAAAGTAAAAATAATATAATAATAAAATAAGCCGTGGCAACCAAGAGATGACCAGTCACAACGGATGTATCGGCACCATTCAACTCAACCATTTTGAAGGGAACTAAATGATCCAACACATGCGCCACCATCAGCGAGACATTTTAGTGAGCATGACATACTCTTAACCGCCAGGGCACATTCAAGTCAAGAAAATACGTAGGTTTCCAGCGAATGACAGCTTTCTAGTACAGAGTACTCACACAATATGGGCTATGCGGTTATATAATACTAAAGAGATTGAATTTATACAATGCAACAGAGAATCAACAATAGAGGGGAATTACACTCTGGGGGTAGGGCAGACAACACCACGTGCAGTCGGTTTTGTAGCGATTCGTTTCTGTCACTAACTTTTGTAGCACAACATGTCGACTTTTTAAGACAATATTTTAATATTAATTTAAGGTTAAAAATGAAATTGAAATTCTACCAAATATTCGTCGCTCTAAATGAACGTTATGCCAAACGAAATTATGCGGAATTTTAACTTTCCCAAAGGTCATATCCTCGCTCTGGGTTCAATCAACGAATACAGGGTGTAAACAGACCCTTCACGAAGCCGTCAACCAAGCATTTTGTACATCAAACTAAGTAAGTAACTTCACCTAAAAATTATAACTGTTAAACGACTTTTTTTTTGGGGTGAAAAATCATGTTTTGCGGTAGGACTCGATGGAAAGCACTCAAACCATTGTGCTGATGAATGGATTGAATAGTATGGGGTCGTGGAGGTGTTTCAAGTTTCTTACATTAAAAACATGTATTTAAAAAAACTTGTGAAAAAGTTAGAACCTTGACCCCCAATATCTTCTTAACTAGAAGGTTCCCAGGTACGGTCTAGAACAAAAAAATTATCGCAAAGACAGGAAAAACAAGTGCCTTTCGGCTATGTTAAGGGTCTATTTACACCCTTTAAATAATAATATGGTTCTGGTTCTGTATGGTGTCCGGACGTAAAGAATAGCACCATCCCATATCTTCCCGTGAGTGTCGTAAGAGGCGACTAAGGGACTTACCAGAGAAAGGGCAGCAGCGTTCTCTGTGTTTTATAACAACCATACTGCGATCGCCAACCCGCCTGCCAAGCGTGGCGATTATGGCAAAACCCCCCTTCTTGGGGGAGGCCTATGTCCAGCAGTGGACGTCTTTCGGCTGAAATGATGATGATGATGATGAAATAATAATTATTTTGACTACATCTTTATTGCAGAAATCTAAATCGTAATCATTTTCCCGCGCCCGCTTGGTACGTTGAGTTTGGTGGAGTATCAATACAAACAGAAATGGTTGAAATAGAAAATGATTTATTGACTGAATGCTCCATTGCAAGTACCTAGTATTATAACTTGTATTTTTCAGAGTTAGTTAGGCAGCAAGGATTCCTTTCAAAAAAGTTACGGCAGAAAGTTGTCTTATAACGCAACTACAGTTTGCCCATACAACTGCTTCAGGTGTTATAGATTTAAGTTCAGTTAGTTGAGGGTAATCGTAATAATTTAAGACAATTTCAATCACTAGATCAATAAAAATAACGAAACTGGCACGAATGACACGAATAATTCCATGGTGGAAAACCCCAAAACACTTCGCCAGATCCAGGAATCGAACCCAGGACCCCACGCTTAGCAGAAGCGCTTGCAAATACGAAGCAAATTACTGCATCACAAATAAACCACCCACCACCACCCACCACCATCCACCACTACCATCAACACAACCACTATTCATAACACCAAAAACTCTCAAATCTGTGTGGAAGGGCAATTTTAGCAGCGACAAATGAAAATGTTGGTCAGATCAACACGACAAATATTTTCTATTTTATTCAAAAGCAACGAGATTCATTGCTTCATACAAAAGTAGTTTTTAAGAGGTTTCTCTCGCAAACCTAGAATCGACAGCTTAACTTTCCCACTGGAACAGCACAGACCAGGAGTTTCCTTTTCCAAAGTGTAGATTTCAACCGCAGGGGATTAATATAACATTCCAATTAATATTAAAGAACATAAATCATTTATTAGTCGGTAGAAAACGTTTGGAAACCCACCGCAGAGTATTTGTACTTACCATGGTGAGTGCGTGGCTGTGGCGTGGAGAGCGCGTCTAGATCTCGTGGCGCCTGCCTTCCTTGCCTATCGACACTGCTCGGCCTTGTTCGTCACTACGCTCGCAGCAATAGAACTTCTGCTAATTTGGTTTCGGTTACAAGACGACTAAATTACGGTCGACAATGCGATTAGTTAAATAAAGTTTGTTTGAGTAACTCATTACGTGGAGTGAGCTGCTGGGGCTGGGAGGAGGCTGCGGTACACGGTAACGAACTGGCGCGAAATCCCATTTTTTATAAGTGAGCTTTTACTTACTCGTACTAAGCCATTCAAGAATATGTATGAGGTACGCTTGTTCACACGGCAGGCGGTGCTCCGGATCATCTGCCTCAAAAGTTTCCGATCAAGACGGTATAAAGCACCCTCGCGACTGTGAAGCGGTTCAGGAGAGATTGGAGACACAGGTGGTCAGTAAGCCGCACTCGAGTGACTCGACCACTGCGAAGGTAGACATATTTCGAGCAGTGCTGCATGCACTAGCCACGTGTTGTTATAAGAAACGTAATTAACGAAATGCTTATGACACAATCACACCGCTCGCATTTGTTAGATTATCGTACTTGTTTATAGATAGACGGATCCGACAGACGACTCTACAGTTACTGATATTGCTACTGACTGTGTGTGCTTAGGAAGTAAAAATATCTTTATTTCTTCGAGTACGCCATAATGTCATCCGTTTCAGTTCAACTGAGATTGAGTATTATATCAAATTGGAGCATTAAAAAGTTGAAGCAGAATTCAAAGCATAGTTTAAAAAATCTTCCTTTTAAGCTTCCGAAACATTCTCTCTTTTATTTAGTGGTTGTTGGGAATTACTCTTTCAGCCTGGGAAACTTCCTAATATTTACGTAATTAGGATGTGCACCGTAGAGCAGGGATGTTTGGCCAGTCTGAGTGATAGCCAAGAGTCTGGACTCACAGATGCACGTCTGGCGAACCAGCGGCGTGCCACGTCGCTAGGATACGAATATAATGACGGAGACGAATATTGAGACATGATAACATGAGCGTGTTGCTGAATGAAGCACGTCGCGAGGCATTAGCGCGCGGCCAGGTGTGACGTCATTAGTGCGGCGCGGCTCCGGACGGTGCGCTAACGATACTTTGACGCCAGTTGTGCCGCACCGCGCCGCGCCCGCGCCTTAGGTACGCGAGTGCACCTACGTGCTGCACGCATCAGAGACACATCAAACAGGTTGCTACCAAAGGATAACAAGGAATCGAAGTAAACACTAAACGCACACAAACACTGTGTGCGTTTAGTGTTTGTTTGTTTTTAGTGTACAGATTAATGTTCTCCTGTACTGTCCTTTTTTGTGTTAACTTTGCAGATCAACAACATTGATCTTTTAGTTATGTGTGCCATTTGCTCGCTACCTAAGCATGTCGTTAGCAGTGGTACTTCTAAGTGGGACTGGGAAAGGGGTGCGAGTCAGCGAGTGGACGACTTACACGTGATTAGCGCTAGTACACGCGCCAGCTCGCGAGAAGTCGCGGAACGCGGCACGCCGCGCGCTTCTGGGACACCTGTGAGATGTGCCGTGCACTCGTGCCCCGTTACATGAGTCGTGACGTGACAGTTGTGTCGCGACATGTCGCCGTATAGTCTCGCGTTTTACGTGTTTTGCTCCGCCATATTTATATAGGTACATTAAGGGTATAAATAGACTCTTAATTAACATAACCGAAAGGCACTTGTTTTCCCCGTCTTAGTTATAATTTTTTTGTTCTAGACCATACCTGGGAACCTTCTAGTTACGGAGATATTGGGGATCAAAGTTCCAACTTTTTCACAAGTTTTTTTTAAATATATTTTAGAGACCTCCACGACCTGTGCTATAAAATCCATCCATCAGCACAATGCTTTGAGTGCTTTCCATCGAGTCCTACCGTAAAGCGTGATTTTTTACCCCCAAAAAAAAAGTCGATTCCCAGCAATAATTTTTGCGTAGTTACTTAGTTTGATGTACAGAATGCTTAGTTGACGGCTACGTGAAGGGTCTGTTTACACCCTGTATGTGTATATAGGGTTACTGATAATTCGACGTATTCCTTGCAGGACGGAGGGCAACCAAATGTTCTACCAAAATCCAGTAGTTTTTAAGTTAGTTAGATTTATATTTCTGCAATTTCAAAGAAGAAGTCTAAATACTTATAATATATTCGTTGATTGCAACCCAGAGTGAGGAAATAAAAAAATGGTCCATAATAGGTTGAATCGATTTCATTCTAGTGTCAGTGACGAAAAATTTTATGAACTGTAAAAGTAACTTTGTAATCGCATAATTTTATACAGGATTACAAAGTAATTGAAGAGAAATTAATTAATTAGTAAAAGTAATTGACTAACTTACTTATACAGTTTTTTTATAACTAGAAAACAACTGAAATTGCAGTATGTTTTATTTTTTCCTCGCTTTATAGGCTAAATTAATAGTGTTCAAAACTTGATGCTAATGTGTCTGCTACAAGTACCTTACAATTTTGATGATCGGTGAGTGAGTTAGTGACTAAATTACGGAACTTTGACTTGCAACAGTTCATAAACCACAGATTCAAATTTAATGTAATTCAGGAATATACCTAGGTATAATATGCCCTCTTAGTCTCGCAAAATTCTGGATTCTAGCTTTATGTACAACGAAGTTACGAGGGATCTAAAATGTCCTGAATGGCTTCGAGAAAAGGATAGTACGGCTGTGCCTTTTTTTTTGCCTCCAGATTATAAACAGTTTCGTGGACATTATTATTATTTTTAATTAATACCAATTTGAAAACTTAAGTAGCATGCAGGTAGTAGGTCAACATCAGAAAAGCGCCGAGACAATGAAACTCGATAAAAAAAATAATTGATGATACTGCGTTAAACACGCAATATCATCAAAATTCACAATTACAATATTCAAAAAAATATTAGCACCAAAAAAAAAATAGCCGACTAGAGGAATGATCTGTGGAAATTTATATATTTACTAGCTGTTGCCCGCGACTTCGTTCGCGTGGAAATTTTGGTGTGCATGTGTGAGACTGCCTCGGCTTGGCTTGTCCCAATACGGACTTGCCCGAAAACATGTCCTCCCAGAAACGCTGGGATGTGCCGCTCTTCAGTATTATACGTGATGGATCCGGTTATTAGTACGAACATAAAATGAATTGGAAAGCATACAGTCTACCCACAACACAGCGTGCTTCTACAGAACCCTGATGTCCAACTCGAGGGAGGGCGACAGTCAATGTCTGATTCGCATGACCAGAGAGCTGGCTCTTTCTTTGGCCAAAGAATTAGCATTGCCATTCAACGTGGAAATGTTGCCGGTCTTCTGAGCATGTTTCCGGATGACAGTGCTGTGGAGGAATACTTTGACGCCTAAGCGTCCTGTTGTTTATTTAGTTACTTAGTGTATAAATTAGCCCATTTCTTTTTTTAATATTTAGTTTTGGGCAGGCCTGACGCAGCGTGACGGCAGTAGTTTCTTCAAATACCTATTTTTCAAATTCCGCGTAGGCCCTTTTAATAGCTGAATATTTATAGCGACACCCCTCTGCTCCTTTACCCGCTTTATGTTGGTAAGAGGTTAAAGGTCGAACAAAAGTATTTACTCACGGCGCGATACGAGATTGTAACCTCTTGATAGTAATGAGATATTTTGTAAAGAAGGCGTCCATGGCGGGCGGCGCGCGGTGGCGGCCAGCCGAATCAAATTGTTATGAGGGTACCGGCAACGCGGGCGGCGCGCGGCGGCGCGCAGCGCGGACTAAATTACTTTAACTTTTAGAGAGCGTAATGACGACTGTGTAATTACGTTTGGTTCCTTACAAATGGTGTTGTTAGTTTATTGTTGCGTGGCGAACGCGGCCGCGGCGGCGCGGGCTTCTGCTAGTGCACTACCTGTCGCATCTATTATGTACGGCGTTTGCGCGACTCTAGCAAAAGGTTAAAATTAATTTAACTTGCAAATTCAATTACGTGGCTTGCGGGAGTGGCGCATGGGTCACGCTTGTAGGTCGCGGGTCACCCGCGCGGATTTTCTCCACGTGGGCTATTATTTTTTAAACAACCGAGTGCTAATTTGATTATGATCTACGGCCGCTCGAGTTGGGAACCTCTAATTATTACGTATTTGTAGCAATGTATGGTTGTAGTGCACGTTATCCATAGTCCATACTAATACTATACTATACTTACTATAATATATTACTAGCTGTTGCCCGCGACTTCGTTCGCGTGGAAATTTTGGTGTGCATGTGTGAGACTGCCTCGTTGGTCTAGTGGTCGCAAGCGCGACTACTAAGCGTGGGGACCGATTCCCGGGTCAGGCAAAGTGTTAAAAAAATGTTTATTTCAATTACATAAAGTTGTAACATACATGATTTGGAGATCAATTTTTAAGCAAGGAGATGCTTGTGTTAGGGGGCATCCATTAATTACGTAAGGCGATTTTTCGACCCCCCTCCCCCCTTGCTGGGATGTCGTGAGATTTATCTTGACCCCCTCTTCTCCCTCCTAATCTCACGTGAGATTTATCAAAATGCGTAGTTTAGTATAAAATATACGGTAATCTGTGCTTGATTGCGATGAATTCACCAAAAATTAATAATTAGTAGAGAATCATGTTTACTTAATTAAACCCAGTGATATTTGCCTCGTGAGATTGGGTGATATTTGCCGCGACCTCCTCCCCCCTCCCTTAAACGCCTCACGTAATTAATGTACGCTGCCTTAGGTGACTCCGTTCTTCCACTTAACATTAAACAATGTATATGCAATTGAAAAATACTATAAATAAGAGTGTTATTGGGTTATCAGAAATTTCTCAGTAGCAGCCACGGAATCTGGATTTGTGCCCGGTTGATGGCAATAGGCTCTCCCCCTATTACATGGGACTTCAATATAACTGGCGAAATGTGTGTAAACGATTAGGTACACATCTGCCCAACCCTTCGGGGCTTTAAGGCGTGATGTTATGTTATGTGTGAGAACTGACTGCCAGATGAAAAGGTGATAAGAAACTGAAGGTGTCCTTGTGGGTGCTGTAATTCCGGGCGGTAGAGGTCCGAAACAAAATTAAATGGCGTTGAGGCGACGATATGGCTTTAAAAATCGTTTTATTTTCGCGCAAGACAACTTTTTTTCAAAGTTGGGCGCTTTTTATTCTAATACCGTTCTGTATACAACATTAAATGACTTTTTGCAAGAGCCCTTAGACCTCCTTAATTCGGCCCTGTCGCAAAATATCTACTAACTATAAACTGCCTCACTGCCAAATATCAAGTTTGTAGCACAAAAAATGAAGGACTTTCATACAAACTTGCGAGAGCCCTTAGGCCTCCTTACTCCAGGTCTGTCGCAAAATCCGTTCTTAGCAAACGTCTACTAACTATTAACTACCTCACTGCCAAATTTCAAGTTTGTAGCACAAAAAATTAAGGACTTTCATACAAACTTGCGAGAGCCCTTAGACCTCCTTCTGTGGAGGCCTGCCCCGCTTGGGCGGAGCAGCGCCGTGTCCTCGTAGAGGCGATTGGCGGCGGCGACCTCTCGCGCCCGGCCCTGGTTCAAGCCATGGTCCGGAGCGAGAGGGAATGGGAAGCCGTCACCTCCTTCTGCGAAGCAGTCATGCTAGTGAAGGAGGTGGCGGAACGTGAGAGGGAAAGAGCCTCACGTCCCAGCCGCCGCGGGAGACGCCCTGGGCGTCGGAGGTCACGTGGTGGCCCCCGGCCACCGTAGGCGCGGGCCTGTGGACGGCGAGTTATGGGCTAGCTCGCCGTCCGGCCGTCTTATGACGACAGGCCGTGTCGACGGCGCGTTCGTGTTCCACGCGCGCCTCAAAGAGATGTCAGCAACCACGTAGGGGACCGCACGGGCCGATGCCTGCCAGGGCTGCGGGACTGTTCGAAAGAGATACCGCGGCCCTGGAACACAAAGGGCAAAGAAGGAACATGGATGGGTTTTAGTCAGTACAAGTCTGACACTCCCTTCCGCTCCGCCCAGAGCGGGGGGGGGGGGGGTCATTTGAAAACTACCTCCCTGCCAAATTTCATCTTTATACGTCAAGCGGTTTTCGATACTAAAACCTATTTTAATTATAAATTATTAAATTTATCATAGAAATCGCGTATGAGGTTACCAACTAAATTTTAAAAATTAATATCTTTTGCGTCTGTTGGTCGATTTTGATGAAATAAACGTTAAATAATACCCACAATAATGCTTCTTATTTTGTAATATTTTGATTTTGAATACAATGAGGGGTCTTTACGTGATGCGCGCACAAACGAACAGACAAACCGACAAACCGACAAACAGACAAAAATTTTATAAAATATTTTTTTACTTTCTTTTATTTATTTCTCGCACCTTCCAGTGATTTTTTTGCCAAAATCTGTAATGTTCAGACACGGAAAGTCTACGATTTTATTATATGTATATATATAGATAAATGAAAAAAATCCACGCGTGTGAAATACATTTTATGTTGAACCTAATCGTAGTGCGACAAGAGCCATTTTTCGAGGAAGTGTTTTGAAAAATATTATCATTCATTAATGGGGCCCTATTTGATTGCAATAATAAGCAAAAACGCTTGAACGTAGTAGGTAGGTGGGCTGAGTAGTAAAAAATACAAGGTGGTAAAATACTAGGTAGAAAGAATTTCTTTAAGCTTTCACGGTTTACAACTAAACTTATACTTCACTTACGGGATATCTTCCGTGATTGTTCATTATTTTGAGCTCCCGATATTTCAGCGCTGTTGCAAGCGCCCACATTCTCCAGTCAATCCGCTTTCTATAACGCATCGGGTCGGGTACAGCTGATCATTTAATAAAATTATTAATTAAATAAAACTCAGAAATTTGTTGTCTACAGTCCTGGACTCGTAAACGTAATCTATTTTTCGTAAACGAAGCATTCATAGATGAAGGAGTACCTACAAGTAGTGCGTGCTTTCATTGGCCGAGAGCGCCTGGTTGGCATGGACTTGTTTTAATATTAATTACGAGCGAGGGAGTGAGACAGCTGCCGCGCTCTCGCGAGCACACGCGGTAGGTAGATAGTACTTCAATAAAAGAACACAGACTCATTCTCATCAACCGCCGAATGCGTGCGTTAGCGTGGCTCTGTACACACAAGCTACCTCACTAGAAGGCTTGATTAAAGGCTTACTCTTAACTGCTGCCTATTAGCGGCAATTAGACGGTATTCAACTAGATTCCTTGCCGAACCTATTAATTTTTTTTGCCTGTGTTTAAGCTTTATTTCTTTATAATTTTAACGCAATTAAAATGGTCTAGTTATTATCAGTTCGGCCACTGACACTCGAATACATCTTTCATTTTGTAACATGCTTCACCGCGGGAGGCGGCCGTGGGCGCACTCGTGACTATGAGCGGCGTGTTACATCATAAGCCGGTGATATCAACACAATGAGCGGTGAACCCTAGAGCCGGTCGCTCGTATATTGTACGGATAAATAGGCCACAGTTTCATTTGATGTAACAACGAGGGGCAATTTATAAACACGGTGATGCGAACGCGGGGCGAACAATGGCAGCGCGCTGTATTAATCAGAGGCACAATGCGCCCCCCCCCCCCTGCCGTCGCACATAAGGCGCGCGCGGATTCCGCGTGGCCAGGATGTATGTCGCGGCCGCCGCGACTAATAACTAACACGCTAATGTACTGTGCCGTGTCCACACGGCATCCCGTGCGACAGAAGGCTCACACCTTAGCTGATATAAAGACGTGATTGAGACGGGAGATGGACACACGTAAAGAGAGCGCGCGAGGGTGTCAAGTCAGCGGTGGGTCTTCAGTATAAGTAACATGCAGCGTGGTCACATTGCGAGCAGACGGTCGGTGCTTTGTGTAGCACATACCGCAGCAAAACGAACGGACATCGGTGCGCCGATCGTGTGCGCCGGAGCACACGACACACTACAAGCTGCGCGGTGCTACCCGCCAATGTGATATTTTCATTATAAGTCATGTTTGCTAATATCTCTCTCAACAATCTCTGAGAATTATTATAAAAGTAAAACGATGTCAATGGTTTTCGTTGTCTGGCAAGTTATTACGCTGCGGAGACGATCAGTGATGCGCGCACGGCACGCAGCACCACGACGGTGCAGCGGTAGAGCGGCGGCTAAACGTTGAACTCTACAAAGTTTTTATGTTTGGCATTTACACAGAACAATTCATTTTATTTCTCCGTATTTCCTGGCAAGTGTCCGTGGGCCGCGGTCAGGGTTAGAGGGACGGCACGGGAGGGAAAGGCGGCACACGGCAAGGGTGGACATTGAATGAGCCGAAGTCGAATTCGACTGGCGCTACATATCACAGCGCCAGTCGAATTCTTCAAGTTCTTTCATTATAGAAGGAAAATCGGCTGAATGATAGAGATTTTTTTTTGCTGTGATGGGAGCGCATGATACTCAACAAAATCTACAAAAATACTAAGAGCTGTCTGGTGAGGGTCTTCAGGAACAAAAGGGTCAGAAAATTTATCGACAGTAAGGTGATTATTACAAAAAATTAGGTCCAACACCCGTTCATTAAGATTCCTATGACCGTTATACTGAACCAAATCAAATGTGTTCAAGATATCAAAAAAATCTGTCTGAATAGAACCGTGAATATTTTCCGGGCGAAAAGAGCATCCATCGTCAGTCACTTGCCATGTTAAGTTTGGCAAATTAAAATCTCCTAAGATAATAAAAGTGTCCGTTAAGTTATTCAATATAATATCATTTAACTTTGTATAAAAATATGTAAGCTGTGCAGTCAGTGAGAACCCCCTATTTTGCTTGCACAGATAAATTGTACAAATATGCAACTTATATGATACTAAGGGTCTGGAACGCTTCAGAGTTAGAGTAACCCATAGGTCCTCCGTAGACGAGCGCCAGTCAGAGCGCTCCTCCGCAATGAGCTCGCGTCGAACAGCAATAAGAACGCCACCACCAAGTGTCTGATTTCTATCTGAATAATCTCTGTCACGTCTCCAGACCATATAGCGGTCATCAAATAATTCACTATTGTTAAAGCCCTCTTTTAGCCACGTCTCTGTTAAACATATAACATCATAGTTACTTGAGCACACATTCCTAAGTAAACTTGACGTTTTAGTCCGCAAGCCACGTACATTTTGGTGATAAATATTAATTGGCATGTTTAAAAGGGAAAATAATTAGAATTGAGAGTAACACAAAGAATGCTGGCACCAGGATAAACTTATAATAAATACTACAGTTTGGCGGAACCAGAATAAGTATGTAGTAAACAAATTGCGGTGTTATGACTTGGTATAAATTAATGTAGAATGTTATGCAGATTGCGCTACGCACCACGGAAAACAAACTAGATTGACTTGCTGATGAGATAATAAACAAGACAAGATTATAGTGATCAATTAAATAAACTGTGTAGAAAAGGCAAAAATTGCAACAAACCGCGAAGAAACTATTTTTTACAAGGGACGATAACTTAAATTTAAAAATTGTTCTACAGAATGAGCGACTTTAAAATGAATTAGATAAGACACACATTGCCAAATATCGGCAAAGAAAAGTAAGCGTTTAGCGCAGGTAAACAAACCCGATGTTACAAAAGCGAGACGCATTAAAGCCGCGAATGAGGTGATCAAGCCATACACACCAGTGCCTCTCATACTTGATCTACGAACCAATATAAAATAATGAAAGTATGACAATATAAGCAAAATTAACATATTTTTTCAAATCCAGTTCTGACGTAATAGCGTAAGTGGGAGAAGTAGATTTTTTTTTTCACCAGGATTTTGCAACCTCTACCCAAACAAAAGAAAAATCCTTCTCCTTGCACAATATGTTTGCCTTATTAAGTAGCTGTTTATTTATATATTTGTATGGTATGTATTTGTATGGTCACCCTATTAGAAAGAGACAAAGGGCTCTGTTATAAATATCTCTCTCGTCACCTTTTTCTGGTAGAGTGCTCAGTCCAGTTTATTATACTAAGTCCATGATATATTTATAATTATGCATTTATTTTTACCTCGTCATTATTCTGTTGTGTGTAAATGGATTTTGAGTTTGATTTTAGAATTTTAGAAAGAAAGCTTTTATTCGATGGATATCGGTATTGTAAACAAAAAGTGTATGCTAATTTGGTTTTGTAGTAGAAAGCGAAAACAGAGATGCGTCGGATCTGTTACTACTCACATAAGTTCTCTACGTTTGTTCGCGTAAACAGGATAAAGGTATCCTATATAATATGCAGGACTATTACTATTTCAAAGTCAGTTTAGTAAGTAGTCCCACGGATTACCTACAAATTTTAAGATTATTAAGTACTTACAATCAATCTATCTATACATATAGTAAAATCGTAGACTTTCCGTGTATGTACATTACAGATTTTGGCAAAAAAATCACTGGAAGGTGCGAGAAATAAATAAAAGAAAGTAAAAAAATATTTTATAAAATTTTTGTCTGTTTGTCGGTTTTTCGGTTTGTCGGTTTGTCTGTTCGTTTGTGCGCGCATCACGTAAAGACCCCTCATTGTATTCAAAATCAAAATATTACAAAATAAGAAGCATTATTGTGGGTATTATTTAACGTTTATTTCATCAAAATCGACCAACAGACGCAAAAGATATTAATTTTTAAAATTTAGTTGGTAACCTCATACGCGATTTCTATGATAAATTTAATAATTTATAATTAAAATAGGTTTTAGTATCGAAAACCGCTTGACGTATAAAGATGAAATTTGGCAGGGAGGTAGTTTTCAAATGACCCCCCCCCCCCCCCCCCCTGGGCGGAGCGGAAGGGAGTGTCAGACTTGTACTGACTAAAACCCATCCATGTTCCTTCTTTGCCCTTTGTGTTCCAGGGCCGCGGTATCTCTTTCGAACAGTCCCGCAGCCCTGGCAGGCATCGGCCCGAGCGGACCCCTACGTGGTTGCTGACATCTCTTTGAGGCGCGCGTGGAACACGAACGCGCCGTCGACACGGCCTGTCGTCATAAGACGGCCGGACGGCGAGCTAGCCCATAACTCGCCGTCCACAGGCCCGCGCCTACGGTGGCCGGGGGCCACCACGTGACCTCCGACGCCCAGGGCGTCTCCCGCGGCGGCTGGGACGTGAGGCTCTTTCCCTCTCACGTTCCGCCACCTCCTTCACTAGCATGACTGCTTCGCAGAAGGAGGTGACGGCTTCCCATTCCCTCTCGCTCCGGACCATGGCTTGAACCAGGGCCGGGCGCGAGAGGTCGCCGCCGCCAATCGCCTCTACGAGGACACGGCGCTGCTCCGCCCAAGCGGGGCAGGCCTCCACAGAAGGAGGTCTAAGGGCTCTCGCAAGTTTGTATGAAAGTCCTTAATTTTTTGTGCTACAAACTTGAAATTTGGCAGTGAGGTAGTTAATAGTTAGTAGACGTTTGCTAAGAACGGATTTTGCGACAGACCTGGAGTAAGGAGGCCTAAGGGCTCTCGCAAGTTTGTATGAAAGTCCTTCATTTTTTGTGCTACAAACTTGATATTTGGCAGTGAGGCAGTTTATAGTTAGTAGATATTTTGCGACAGGGCCGAATTAAGGAGGTCTAAGGGCTCTTGCAAAAAGTCATTTAATGTTGTATACAGAACGGTATTAGAATAAAAAGCGCCCAACTTTGAAAAAAAGTTGTCTTGCGCGAAAATAAAACGATTTTTAAAGCCATATCGTCGCCTCAATAGCCCAGTCATATTAGGGCTTTCACCTCGGAATGAAAGATAATAAGCTGCAAATTGGTATGAACCTTTGTTTTGTCATTCTAAATGTTGTCTCAAAAGTCACAATCGTTATCGTGTCCGCGTCTCAAGATATTCAAGGTCAAAGGTCACAAAAATCGGTTTTTCGCGAATATCTGGCTTCCTATCGGTTAAATGAGATTTGCATTTATTATAAAAGTTGTAGGCTATAAAATTCCCTACAACTTTTGTTTAAACTTTTTTTTCATACGACCAACCGTTTTGAAGGTAGAGCGCGAAGAGTGCACATCGTACAGTCATATACGGCCTAATGCAAGGTCAAGCGTGAGTTATGGTTATCAGTACGTTATAAAGTCAATTATTTACTTGGAAATTATAATTATTAAACAATGCCTATTATTTATGTACTAACTATTAATTATTTATATTTAATTAAAGTAAGTAACTTGATTATTTATATATAATGATTCATATTTAACTATTTAAGTATAAAATATTATTAATTCTGGATTATATATTTTAGTTTTATTTTAAGTTAAAATGATAGTAAGAGTATATATTTTACACATATTTTTATTTATTATTAAATACGGCATAATATACATTTATCAAAATGTGAGTTCAAATATCAAAAGTATCTTTGTTGATTTTAATTGTAATGAAATTGGAAATGGAAGCTAATTATCTTCTTCTTGTTCGTCGTCTTCTTCTTCTTGTCGCTCAAAAATGTTCGATTCATTGTCATCATCCTCATTATCTGTCATGTTCATCTCCAAACCTTCCAGAATATCGGGATCATATCAAAGACTTCATTTCGTTTTTTACGAGGTGCACTTGACGTTGAAGGTTCACTCTCATCTGTGCGTCGTTTTGATGCAATAATAACATTTTTACTCGTGTACACTTTTCGACACTCGGAATGCACATTTACAGAACTTAAAGTATTTAAATAGTCTATATGTCTATCATTTCTTTCAATACTTGCAGTTTTTAAAGTTTGTAAACCACGTACGACATTCACAGAAACACCTTCTGAAAGTTTCTTATCACATATAAAACACAAATCAGCCATAGCTCTTAAAACCGTACGTCCGTAGTTGCAACGGTACAATTTCAAACTAACGAATAATCTTGACTCATACAAAGTGGAGAGAGTGGCCTTGAATACTATAGAACATCTGTCCCGGCAATGAATAGAAAAGGGCATAGGGTAGGGACAAGTATTTCCAGGTATATAAGTATTGAGAAATTTACGCGTTTTAAAGAAAAGATATATAATATCGTGTTAACTTAAAATAAAACTAAAATATATAATCCAGAATTAATAATATTTTATACTTAAATAGTTAAATATGAATAATTATATATAAATAATCAAGTTACTTACTTTAATTAAATATAAATAATTAATAGTTAGTACATAAATAATAGGCATTGTTTAATAATTATAATTTCCAAGTAAATAATTGACTTTATAACGTACTGATAACCATAACTCACGCTTGACCTTGCATTAGGCCGTATATGACTGTACGATGTGCACTCTTCGCGCTCTACCTTCAAAACGGTTGGTCGTATGAAAAAAAAGTTTAAACAAAAGTTGTAGGGAATTTTATAGCCTACAACTTTTATAATAAATGCAAATCTCATTTAACCGATAGGAAGCCAGATATTCGCGAAAAACCGATTTTTGTGACCTTTGACCTTGAATATCTTGAGACGCGGACACGATAACGATTGTGACTTTTGAGACAACATTTAGAATGACAAAACAAAGGTTCATACCAATTTGCAGCTTATTATCTTTCATTCCGAGGTTGACCCCTTTTTTTACCTAATATGACTGGGCTACAACGCCATTTAATTTTGTTTCGGACCTCTACCGCCCGGAATTACAGCACCCACAAGGACACCTTCAGTTTCTTATCACCTTTTCATCTGGCAGTCAGTTCTCACACATAACATAACATCACGCCTTAAAGCCCCGAAGGGTTGGGCAGATGTGTACCTAATCGTTTACACACATTTCGCCAGTTATATTGAAGTCCCATGTAATAGGGGGAGAGCCTATTGCCATCAACCGGGCACAAATCCAGATTCCGTGGCTGCTACTGAGAAATTTCTGATAACCCAATAACACTCTTATTTATAGTATTTTTCAATTGCATATACATTGTTTAATGTTAAGTGGAAGAACGGAGTCACCTAAGGCAGCGTACATTAATTACGTGAGGCGTTTAAGGGAGGGGGGAGGAGGTCGCGGCAAATATCACCCAATCTCACGAGGCAAATATCACTGGGTTTAATTAAGTAAACATGATTCTCTACTAATTATTAATTTTTGGTGAATTCATCGCAATCAAGCACAGATTACCGTATATTTTATACTAAACTACGCATTTTGATAAATCTCACGTGAGATTAGGAGGGAGAAGAGGGGGTCAAGATAAATCTCACGACATCCCAGCAAGGGGGGAGGGGGGTCGAAAAATCGCCTTACGTAATTAATGGATGCCCCCTAACACAAGCATCTCCTTGCTTAAAAATTGATCTCCAAATCATGTATGTTACAACTTTATGTAATTGAAATAAACATTTTTTTAACACTTTGCCTGACCCGGGAATCGGTCCCCACGCTTAGTAGTCGCGCTTGCGACCACTAGACCAACGAGGCAGTCTCACACATGCACACCAAAATTTCCACGCGAACGAAGTCGCGGGCAACAGCTAGTAATATATTATAGTAAGTATAGTATAGTATTAGTATGGACTATGGATAACGTGCACTACAACCATACATTGCTACAAATACGTAATAATTAGAGGTTCCCAACTCGAGCGGCCGTAGATCATAATCAAATTAGCACTCGGTTGTTTAAAAAATAATAGCCCACGTGGAGAAAATCCGCGCGGGTGACCCGCGACCTACAAGCGTGACCCATGCGCCACTCCCGCAAGCCACGTAATTGAATTTGCAAGTTAAATTAATTTTAACCTTTTGCTAGAGTCGCGCAAACGCCGTACATAATAGATGCGACAGGTAGTGCACTAGCAGAAGCCCGCGCCGCCGCGGCCGCGTTCGCCACGCAACAATAAACTAACAACACCATTTGTAAGGAACCAAACGTAATTACACAGTCGTCATTACGCTCTCTAAAAGTTAAAGTAATTTAGTCCGCGCTGCGCGCCGCCGCGCGCCGCCCGCGTTGCCGGTACCCTCATAACAATTTGATTCGGCTGGCCGCCACCGCGCGCCGCCCGCCATGGACGCCTTCTTTACAAAATATCTCATTACTATCAAGAGGTTACAATCTCGTATCGCGCCGTGAGTAAATACTTTTGTTCGACCTTTAACCTCTTACCAACATAAAGCGGGTAAAGGAGCAGAGGGGTGTCGCTATAAATATTCAGCTATTAAAAGGGCCTACGCGGAATTTGAAAAATAGGTATTTGAAGAAACTACTGCCGTCACGCTGCGTCAGGCCTGCCCAAAACTAAATATTAAAAAAAGAAATGGGCTAATTTATACACTAAGTAACTAAATAAACAACAGGACGCTTAGGCGTCAAAGTATTCCTCCACAGCACTGTCATCCGGAAACATGCTCAGAAGACCGGCAACATTTCCACGTTGAATGGCAATGCTAATTCTTTGGCCAAAGAAAGAGCCAGCTCTCTGGTCATGCGAATCAGACATTGACTGTCGCCCTCCCTCGAGTTGGACATCAGGGTTCTGTAGAAGCACGCTGTGTTGTGGGTAGACTGTATGCTTTCCAATTCATTTTATGTTCGTACTAATAACCGGATCCATCACGTATAATACTGAAGAGCGGCACATCCCAGCGTTTCTGGGAGGACATGTTTTCGGGCAAGTCCGTATTGGGACAAACCATTTTCCAAGTGTTCCACGTATCGTTCAAAAATGGTACCTTAAAATCACCCAGTGTGGAAGATAAAAATGTTCCTGGTTAATTTTTTGGTACCGTGGACCGAGGAGAGGAAGGCCGGTAAACTTGATGTTTTTATTTTATATTTTAAACTTTTGGTATTTGTCTGGTAGCCCTCTAATCACGGCCGTAAAATTGGGGCATTTTTTGCAAAAGAAAAAATATCCGGAACTCAAAATAATCAGTAAACATGGTAAATATCCCGTTTCTAGTGTTAATGATAATAGTTCTAGTTAGTATGCCGGTGTCGGTGAGTTAGCTAATTGAATTATTGGACAAATATGATAAGCCCGCCGCATAATTATGGTTGTGTCCCACGACACCTCCCTCCTCTCCCAGGCACCCGCACCCGCACTCCGCACCCCTGCGTCTCTCTACGCACACGTACAATTTTGTAACAAAAATACAATAATAGTTTAGTGTCCTACATACCTATTAATACACAGAATAATTTAATTTACATTTGTATTTTAAATAAAAATATTTTTGTACCTAGGCTGATGAAATTGTCGAGAACGTCCTAGTTATAGTAATGTCTAATTAATGGTAGTAATCATTCGATTCAACACAGGTACATGAAACATACATAATATAATAAAGATATCTCGATTAAAAAATAGATAAGCAAATCAAGTATCTTAACTTGGCTCGTGAGGTTGTCGACATGTGGGATGTGGACTCAGCGATCATTTTGCCGATAGTTGTATCAGCCCATGGCTTAATTGCCAAGAGCCTCGACCAATACCTGAGGAGACTCTCGTTAGGCAGCTGGATCAAGGGCTTGATTCAGAAAGCGGTACTCCTGGACACGGCTCGTATTGTTAGGAGGTTCCTCTCTCTGGAGCCCTGACCGCCGGTAGCTTGAACCCTGTTCCCGATACCGGTGGGTTACAATTTTTTATATTTCTAATTTTTTTTTTTTAAGGAATACTTAAAAATGTAAATGAATTGTAAAATAATAAATAAAGGAAATAAATATCTCGATATTTGGTCAGTTCGTAAAACTGTCCGAAGCAGCAGCAGTTCTCTAGAAAAAGTAATAAATATTATGTAGTACTACATAATCATATTCAGTACATAATCATAACACGCATTGTATTTGAGACAAAAAAAAGTCCGGTGTGCAATACTAGCAAAAACAAATCGTGTGGGCGGGGAGCATCCTGCCCTACTCAAGCGAGATTGATTCCCCCTCGCACAAGCTCGCAGGTTCTAATGTGCGAGCCACGACGAAACTCGCTACTCGTACAAACCTACCTACAGTCCTACACGCGACATAATAACGTCATTCCGCTCGTTTTGGTGTAACGACTATTATAAAGATTTCCTAAATGAAAATGATTCCAATACAAACCTCTTCAATCTCGTATATAAGACGTATTTATCAATCTCGCTAGTATACAGTCAGGGTGAGCATATCGTCAGCACAGCATGCCCAGTACACGAAGCTGCCGATACGCGCCGATGGCTTGCATCACTTTTTTAACCGACTTCCAAAAGTAGGTCCTATGTTCGACTGTATCTATTTTTTTTATGTATGGTCATCGATTTTTCCGCCAATTGTGAACCGATTTGGATGAATTTTTTTTTGTCTAGAAGAATATTATTTCGCGGTGGTCCCGTTTAAATTTGGTGAAAACCTGATGCGGATTTTTTAAGATATACAATGGAAATCTTCAATAATAGCCAGCAAGTCTTTCGTAATTGCTGTAATCAACAATAAGCCTGTATGCTTTAAAGGGGTAAAATACTCCCAAATGCCAGTTATGCTTAAGTTCCATTTTATTGGGGATAAGCTTATTACTATGACATGTTTTGTTAAAAATGTAAAATTAGTGCTCAGGAAAAATTTGTATAGAATATTACAACAAAAAACTTTTTTTTACTAAAAACTTTTTTGCAAAAAATAAAACCGATAAACGAAACAATCTGGACGGGGCACGGCAGTGCCCCCGCCAAGTCTAGCAAAATAAAATGGCACAGGCGTACAATCCTTTTCTCGAAGTCATTCAGGCCATTTCTGACCCCCCGTAACTTCGTTATAGATGAAGCTAGAAGCCTGAATTGTGTGTGACTATAGGCCATATTTACCTAGGCATATTCCTGAACCACATTCAATTTGAACCTGCAGTTTATGCACAAATGCAAGTCAAAGTTCCAGTTCACATTTACACTGACTCACTCGGCGATCGTCTTAATTCTAAAGAAGTTTCAAGTTTTGAACACTATTAGTGTTTAGCCTATAAATCGAGGAAAAAATAAAAGATAGTAGTATCTTTTATTTCAATTTCAGTCCAGTTTTCTAGAAAACTATACGATATAAAAACTGCATAAGTAACTTTGTAATAATATAAATATAAATAATATGCGATTACAACGTTACTATAACAATTCTTAACATTTCGTGTCACTGTCACTACGAAATGAAATCGACTCAACCTATTAGACATTTATTTTATTTGCTCATACATTATAAGAATTTTGAATTTTCGGGTGGAGTGTCAATATCTACGAACGGAAATGTTTGACTCAGATAATGCTTTATTGACTGAATGCTCCATTGCAATTAGAGTTAGTTGTGGTGCAAGGATTCCTTTAAAACAAATTACGGCAGTAAGTTGTCTTAAAACGCCACTACAGTTTGGCCATACAACTGCTTCAGGTGTATGTGATTTATGTTCAGTTAGTTGAGGGTAATCGTAATAATCCTACTTAATATTTTAAATGCGAAAGTTTAAGAGGATGGATGGATGAATGTTTGTAACTCTTTCACGCAAAAACTACTGAACGGATTTAGGTGAAATTTAGCACACAGATAGTTTATAAGCTGTATTGACACAGCAGACTTGCAACCTGTATTATGCCGGTAGTGTGATCCCGTGGAACAATTATCGAACTTCACGCGGGTGAAGCTGAGGGCATAAGCTAGTTTAAAATACATTTTAATCACTAGATCAATTAATGAAATTTCGAAACTGTGGAATTGGAATTCGTTAACCGGAAGCAAATAATTTCATGGTGGAAAACCCAAATACCACTTCGCCAGGCCCGGGAATCGAACGCCTGCAACTACTAGACCAACCGCAAATCCACACAAATATTACTATTCATAACACGGATCACCTGAAAAACTTCGTTTATCCCAATCTGTGTAAAAGGGCAATTTTAGATCAACACGAAAAATATTTTCTATTTTATTCAAAAGCAACGAGATTGCTCGTGGCCTTCAGCACAGTGCGGCTACACCGCTACTCTTCACAACTGCTCGTGACTCGTACAGCACAGTGCGGCTACACCGCTACTCTTCACAACTGCTCGTGACTCGTACAGCACAGTGCGGCTACACCGCTACTCTCCACAACTACTCGTGGCCTACAGCACAGTGCGGCTACACCGCTACTCTCCACAACTACTCGTGGCCTACAGCACAGTGCGGCTACACCGCTACTCTCCACAACTACTCGTGACTCGTACAGCACAGTGCGGCTACACCGCTACTCTCCACAACTACTCGTGGCCTACAGCACAGTGCGGCTACACCGCTACTCTCCACAACTACTCGTGACTCGTACAGCACAGTGCGGCTACACCGCTACTCTCCACAACTACTCGTGGCCTACAGCACAGTGCGGCTACACCGCTACTCTCCACAACTACTCGTGACTCGTACAGCACAGTGCGGCTACACCGCTACTCTCCACAACTACTCGTGGCCTACAGCACAGTGCGGCTACACCGCTACTCTCCACAACTACTCGTGACTCGTACAGCACAGTGCGGCTACACCGCTACTCTCCACAACTACTCGTGGCCTACAGCACAGTGCGGCTACACTGCTACTCTCCACAACTACTCGTGGCCTACAGCACAGTGCGGCTACACCGCTACTCTCCACAACTACTCGTGACTCGTACAGCACAGTGCGGCTACACCGCTACTCTCCACAACTACTCGTGGCCTACAGCACAGTGCGGCTACACCGCTACTCTCCACAACTACTCGTGACTCGTACAGCACAGTGCGGCTACACCGCTACTCTCCACAACTACTCGTGGCCTACAGCACAGTGCGGCTACACCGCTACTCTCCACAACTACTCGTGACTCGTACAGCACAGTGCGGCTACACCGCTACTCTCCACAACTACTCGTGGCTTACAGCACAGTGCGGCTACACCGCTACTCTCCACAACTACTCGTGGCCTACAGCACAGTGCGGCTACACCGCTACTCTCCACAACTACTCGTGACTCGTACAGCACAGTGCGGCTACACCGCTACTCTCCACAACTAATCGTGACTCGTACAGCACAGTGCGGCTACACCGCTACTCTCCACAACTACTCGTGACTCGTACAGCACAGTGCGGCTACACCGCTACTCTCCACAACTACTCGTGGCCTACAGCACAGTGCGGCTACACCGCTACTCTCCACAACTACTCGTGGCCTACAGCACAGTGCGGCTACACCGCTACTCTCCACAACTACTCGTGGCCTACAGCACAGTGCGGCTACACCGGTACTCTCCACAACTACTCGTGACTCGTACAGCACAGTGCGGCTACACCGCTACTCTCCACAACTACTCGTGGCCTACAGCACAGTGCGGCTACACCGCTACTCTCCACAACTACTCGTGGCCTACAGCACAGTGCGGCTACACCGCTACTCTCCACAACTACTCGTGGCCTACAGCACAGTGCGGCTACACCGCTACTCTCCACAACTACTCGTGACTCGTACAGCACAGTGCGGCTACACCGCTACTCTCCACAACTACTCGTGGCCTACAGCACAGTGCGGCTACACCGCTACTCTCCACAACTGCTCGTGACTCGTACAGCACAGTGCGGCTACACCGCTACTCTTCACAACTACTCGTGACTCGTACAGCACAGTACGGCTACACCGCTACTCTCCACAACTACTCGTGGCCTACAGCACAGTGCGGCTACACCGCTACTCTCCACAACTACTCGTGACTCGTACAGCACAGTGCGGCTACACCGCTACTCTCCACAACTACTCGTGGCCTACAGCACAGTGCGGCTACACCGCTACTCTCCACAACTACTCGTGGCCTACAGCACAGTGCGGCTACACCGCTACTCTCCACAACTACTCGTGACTCGTACAGCACAGTGCGGCTACACCGCTAGTCTCCACAACTACTCGTGACTCGTACAGCACAGTGCGGCTACACCGCTACTCTCCACAACTACTCGTGACTCGTACAGCACAGTGCGGCTACACCGCTACTCTCCACAACTACTCGTGGCCTACAGCACAGTGCGGCTACACCGCTACTCTCCACAACTACTCGTGACTTGTACAGCACAGTGCGGCTACACCGCTACTCTCCACAACTACTCGTGACTCGTACAGCACAGTGCGGCTACACCGCTACTCTCCACAACTACTCGTGACTCGTACAGCACAGTGCGGCTACACCGCTAGTCTCCACAACTACTCGTGACTCGTACAGCACAGTGCGGCTACACCGCTACTCTCCACAACTACTCGTGACTCGTACAGCACAGTGCGGCTACACCGCTACTCTCCACAACTACTCGTGCTACAGCACAGTGCGGCTACACCGCTACTCTCCACAACTACTCGTGGCCTACAGCACAGTGCGGCTACACCGCTACTCTCCACAACTACTCGTGGCCTACAGCACAGTGCGGCTACACCGCTACTCTCCACAACTACTCGTGGTCTACAGCACAGTGCGGCTACACCGCTACTCTCCACAACTACTCGTGGCCTACAGCACAGTGCGGCTACACCGCTACTCTCCACAACTACTCGTGGCCTACAGCACAGTGCGGCTACACCGCTACTCTCCACAACTACTCGTGGCCTACAGCACAGTGCGGCTACACCGCTACTCTCCACAACTACTCGTGGCCTACAGCACAGTGCGGCTACACCGCTACTCTCCACAACTACTCGTGCGACTCGTACAGCACAGTGCGGCTACACCGCTACTCTCCACAACTGCTCTTGACTCGTACAGCACAGTGCGGCTACACCGCTACTCTTCACAACTGCTCGTGACTCGTACAGCACAGTGCGGCTACACCGCTACTCTCCACAACTACTCGTGGCCTACAGCACAGTGCGGCTACACCGCTACTCTCCACAACTACTCGTGGCCTACAGCACAGTGCGGCTACATCGCTACTCTCCACAACTACTCGTGACTCGTACAGCACAGTGCGGCTACACCGCTACTCTCCACAACTACTCGTGGCCTACAGCACAGTGCGGCTACACCGCTACTCTCCACAACTACTCGTGGCCTACAGCACAGTGCGGCTACACCGCTACTCTCCACAACTACTCGTGGCCTACAGCACAGTGCGGCTACACCGCTACTCTCCACAACTACTCGTGACTCGTACAGCAAAGTGCGGCTACACCGCTACTCTCCACAACTACTCGTGGCCTACAGCACAGTGCGGCTACACCGCTACTCTCCACCACTACTCGTGGCCTACAGCACAGTGCGGCTACACCGCTACTCTCCACAACTACTCGTGGCCTACAGCACAGTGCGGCTACACCGCTACTCTCCACAACTACTCGTGGCCTACAGCACAGTGCGGCTACACCGCTACTCTCCACAACTACTCGTGGCCTACAGCACAGTGCGGCTACACCGCTACTCTCCACAACTACTCGTGGCCTACAGCACAGTGCGGCTACATCGCTACTCTCCACAACTACTCGTGACTCGTACAGCACAGTGCGGCTACACCGCTACTCTCCACAACTACTCGTGGCCTACAGCACAGTGCGGCTACACCGCTACTCTCCACAACTACTCGTGACTCGTACAGCACAGTGCGGCTACACCGCTACTCTCCACAACTACTCGTGGCCTACGGCACAGTGCGGCTACACCGCTACTCTCCACAACTACTCGTGGCCTACAGCACAGTGCGGCTACACCGCAACTCTCCACAACTACTCGTGACTCGTACAGCACAGTGCGGCTACACCGCTACTCTCCACAACTACTCGTGGCCTACAGCACAGTGCGGCTACACCGCTACTCTCCACAACTACTCGTGGCCTACAGCACAGTGCGGCTACACCGCTACTCTCCACAACTACTCGTGGCCTACAGCACAGTGCGGCTACACCGCTACTCTCCACAACTACTCGTGGCCTACAGCACAGTGCGGCTACACCGCTACTCTCCACAACTACTCGTGGCCTACAGCACAGTGCGGCTACACCGCTACTCTCCACAACTACTCGTGGCCTACAGCACAGTGCGGCTACACCGCTACTCTCCACAACTACTCGTGGCCTACAGCACAGTGCGGCTACACCGCTACTCTCCACAACTACTCGTGGCCTACAGCACAGTGCGGCTACACCGCTACTCTCCACAACTACTCGTGGCCTACAGCACAGTGCGGCTACACCGCTACTCTCCACAACTACTCTTGGCCTACAGCACAGTGCGGCTACACCGCTACTCTCCACAACTACTCGTGGCCTACAGCACAGTGCGGCTACACCGCTACTCTCCACAACTACTCGTGGCCTACAGCACAGTGCGGCTACACCGCTACTCTCCACAACTACTCGTGGCCTACAGCACAGTGCGGCTACACCGCTACTCTCCACAACTACTCGTGGCCTACAGCACAGTGCGGCTACACCGCTACTCTCCACAACTACTCGTGGCCTACAGCACAGTGCGGCTACACCGCTACTCTCCACAACTACTCGTGGCCTACAGCACAGTGCGGCTACACCGCTACTCTCCACAACTACTCGTGGCCTACAGCACAGTGCGGCTACACCGCTACTCTCCACAACTACTCGTGGCCTACAGCACAGTGCGGCTACACCGCTACTCTCCACAACTACTCTTGGCCTACAGCACAGTGCGGCTACACCGCTACTCTCCACAACTACTCGTGGCCTACAGCACAGTGCGGCTACACCGCAACTCTCCACAACTACTCGTGACTCGTACAGCACAGTGCGGCTACACCGCTACTCTCCACAACTACTCGTGGCCTACAGCACAGTGCGGCTACACCGCTACTCTCCACAACTACTCGTGGCCTACAGCACAGTGCGGCTACACCGCTACTCTTCACAACTGCTCGTGACTCGTACAGCACAGTGCGGCTACACCGCTACTCTCCACAACTACTCGTGGCCTACAGCACAGTGCGGCTACACCGCTACTCTCCACAACTACTCGTGGCCTACAGCACAGTGCGGCTACATCGCTACTCTCCACAACTACTCGTGACTCGTACAGCACAGTGCGGCTACACCGCTACTCTCCACAACTACTCGTGGCCTACAGCACAGTGCGGCTACACCGCTACTCTCCACAACTACTCGTGGCCTACAGCACAGTGCGGCTACACCGCTACTCTCCACAACTACTCGTGGCCTACAGCACAGTGCGGCTACACCGCTACTCTCCACAACTACTCGTGACTCGTACAGCAAAGTGCGGCTACACCGCTACTCTCCACAACTACTCGTGGCCTACAGCACAGTGCGGCTACACCGCTACTCTCCACCACTACTCGTGGCCTACAGCACAGTGCGGCTACACCGCTACTCTCCACAACTACTCGTGGCCTACAGCACAGTGCGGCTACACCGCTACTCTCCACAACTACTCGTGGCCTACAGCACAGTGCGGCTACACCGCTACTCTCCACAACTACTCGTGGCCTACAGCACAATGCGGCTACACCGCTACTCTCCACAACTACTCGTGGCCTACAGCACAGTGCGGCTACATCGCTACTCTCCACAACTACTCGTGACTCGTACAGCACAGTGCGGCTACACCGCTACTCTCCACAACTACTCGTGGCCTACAGCACAGTGCGGCTACACCGCTACTCTCCACAACTGCTCGTGACTCGTACAGCACAGTGCGGCTACACCGCTACTCTCCACAACTACTCGTGGCCTACAGCACAGTGCGGCTACACCGCTACTCTCCACAACTACTCGTGACTCGTACAGCACAGTGCGGCTACACCGCTACTCTCCACAACTACTCGTGGCCTACAGCACAGTGCGGCTACACCGCTACTCTCCACAACTACTCGTGGCCTACAGCACAGTGCGGCTACACCGCAACTCTCCACAACTACTCGTGACTCGTACAGCACAGTGCGGCTACACCGCTACTCTCCACAACTACTCGTGGCCTACAGCACAGTGCGGCTACACCGCTACTCTCCACAACTACTCGTGACTCGTACAGCACAGTGCGGCTACACCGCTAGTCTCCACAACTACTCGTGACTCGTACAGCACAGTGCGGCTACACCGCTACTCTCCACAACTACTCGTGGCCTACAGCACAGTGCGGCTACACCGCTACTCTCCACAACTACTCGTGGCCTACAGCACAGTGCGGCTACACCGCTACTCTCCACAACTACTCGTGGCCTACAGCACAGTGCGGCTACACCGCTACTCTCCACAACTACTCGTGGCCTACAGCACAGTGCGGCTACACCGCTACTCTCCACAACTACTCGTGGCCTACAGCACAGTGCGGCTACATCGCTACTCTCCACAACTACTCGTGACTCGTACAGCACAGTGCGGCTACACCGCTACTCTCCACAACTACTCGTGGCCTACAGCACAGTGCGGCTACACCGCTACTCTCCACAACTACTCGTGGCCTACAGCACAGTGCGGCTACACCGCTATTCTCCACAACTACTCGTGACTCGTACAGCACAGTGCGGCTACACCGCTAGTCTCCACAACTACTCGTGGCCTACAGCACAGTGCGGCTACATCGCTACTCTCCACAACTACTCTTGACTCGTACAGCACAAAGCGGCTACACCGCTACTCTCCACAACTACTCGTGGCCTACAGCACAGTGCGGCTTCACCGCTACTCTCCACAACTACTCGTGACTCGTACAGCACAGTGCGGCTACACCGCTACTCTCCACAACTGCTCGTGACTCGTACAGCACAGTGCGGCTACACCGCTACTCTTCACAACTGCTCGTGACTCGTACAGCACAGTGCGGCTACACCGCTACTCTCCACAACTACTCGTGGCCTACAGCACAGTGCGGCTACACCGCTACTCTCCACAACTACTCGTGGTCTACAGCACAGTGCGGCTACACCGCTACTCTCCACAACTACTCGTGGCCTACAGCACAGTGCGGCTACACCGCTACTCTCCACAACTACTCGTGGCCTACAGCACAGTGCGGCTACACCGCTACTCTCCACAACTACTCGTGGCCTACAGCACAGTGCGGCTACACCGCTACTCTCCACAACTACTCGTGACTCGTACAGCACAGTGCGGCTACACCGCTACTCTCCACAACTGCTCGTGACTCGTACAGCACAGTGCGGCTACACCGCTACTCTTCACAACTGCTCGTGACTCGTACAGCACAGTGCGGCTACACCGCTACTCTCCACAACTACTCGTGGCCTACAGCACAGTGCGGCTACACCGCTACTCTCCACAACTACTCGTGGCCTACAGCACAGTGCGGCTACATCGCTACTCTCCACAACTACTCGTGACTCGTACAGCACAGTGCGGCTACACCGCTACTCTCCACAACTACTCGTGACTCGTACAGCACAGTGCGGCTACACCGCTACTCTCCACAACTACTCGTGGCCTACAGCACAGTGCGGCTACACCGCTACTCTCCACAACTACTCGTGGCCTACAGCACAGTGCG
Source organism: Noctua fimbriata (assembly GCA_905163415.1). Lineage (NCBI taxonomy): Eukaryota > Metazoa > Arthropoda > Insecta > Lepidoptera > Noctuidae > Noctua > Noctua fimbriata. The sequence goes on along the minus strand of LR990941.1, from coordinate 17,589,892 downwards.
GCTACACCGCTACTCTCCACAACTACTCGTGACTCGTACAGCAAAGTGCGGCTACACCGCTACTCTCCACAACTACTCGTGGCCTACAGCACAGTGCGACTACACCGCTACTCTCCACCACTACTCGTGGCCTACAGCACAGTGCGGCTACACCGCTACTCTCCACAACTACTCGTGGCCTACAGCACAGTGCGGCTACACCGCTACTCTCCACAACTACTCGTGGCCTACAGCACAGCGCGGCTACACCGCTACTCTCCACAACTACTCGTGGCCTACAGCACAGTGCGGCTACACCGCTACTCTCCACAACTACTCGTGGCCTACAGCACAGTGCGGCTACATCGCTACTCTCCACAACTACTCGTGACTCGTACAGCACAGTGCGGCTACACCGCTACTCTCCACAACTACTCGTGGCCTACAGCACAGTGCGGCTACACCGCTACTCTCCACAACTACTCGTGACTCGTACAGCACAGTGCGGCTACACCGCTACTCTCCACAACTACTCGTGGCCTACAGCACAGTGCGGCTACACCGCTACTCTCCACAACTACTCGTGACTCGTACAGCACAGTGCGGCTACACCGCTACTCTCCACAACTACTCGTGGCCTACAGCACAGTGCGGCTACACCGCTACTCTCCACAACTACTCGTGGCCTACAGCACAGTGCGGCTACACCGCAACTCTCCACAACTACTCGTGACTCGTACAGCACAGTGCGGCTACACCGCTACTCTCCACAACTACTCGTGGCCTACAGCACAGTGCGGCTACACCGCTACTCTCCACAACTACTCGTGACTCGTACAGCACAGTGCGGCTACACCGCTAGTCTCCACAACTACTCGTGACTCGTACAGCACAGTGCGGCTACACCGCTACTCTCCACAACTACTCGTGGCCTACAGCACAGTGCGGCTACACCGCTACTCTCCACAACTACTCGTGGCCTACAGCACAGTGCGGCTACACCGCTACTCTCCACAACTACTCGTGGCCTACAGCACAGTGCGGCTACACCGCTACTCTCCACAACTACTCGTGGCCTACAGCACAGTGCGGCTACACCGCTACTCTCCACAACTACTCGTGGCCTACAGCACAGTGCGGCTACATCGCTACTCTCCACAACTACTCGTGACTCGTACAGCACAGTGCGGCTACACCGCTACTCTCCACAACTACTCGTGGCCTACAGCACAGTGCGGCTACACCGCTACTCTCCACAACTACTCGTGGCCTACAGCACAGTGCGGCTACACCGCTATTCTTCACAACTACTCGTGACTCGTACAGCACAGTGCGGCTACACCGCTAGTCTCCACAACTACTCGTGGCCTACAGCACAGTGCGGCTACATCGCTACTCTCCACAACTACTCTTGACTCGTACAGCACAAAGCGGCTACACCGCTACTCTCCACAACTACTCGTGGCCTACAGCACAGTGCGGCTTCACCGCTACTCTCCACAACTACTCGTGACTCGTACAGCACAGTGCGGCTACACCGCTACTCTCCACAACTACTCGTGGCCTACAGCACAGTGCGGCTACACCGCTACTCTCCACAACTACTCGTGACTCGTACAGCACAGTGCGGCTACACCGCTACTCTCCACAACTACTCGTGGCCTACAGCACAGTGCGGCTACACCGCTACTCTCCACAACTACTCGTGGCCTACAGCACAGTGCGGCTTCACCGCTACTCTCCACAACTACTCGTGACTCGTACAGCACAGTGCGGCTACACCGCTACTCTCCACAACTACTCGTGGCCTACAGCACAGTGCGGCTACACCGCTACTCTCCACAACTACTCGTGACTCGTACAGCACAGTGCGGCTACACCGCTACTCTCCACAACTACTCGTGGCCTACAGCACAGTGCGGCTACACCGCTACTCTCCACAACTACTCGTGGCCTACAGCACATTGCGGCTACACCGCTACTCTCCACAACTACTCGTGGCCTACAGCACAGTGCGGCTACACCGCTACTCTCCACAACTACTCGTGGCCTACAGCACAGTGCGGCTACACCGCTACTCTCCACAACTACTCGTGGCCTACAGCACAGTGCGGCTACACCGCTACTCTCCACAACTACTCGTGGCCTACAGCACAGTGCGGCTACACCGCTACTCTCCACAACTACTCGTGGCCTACAGCACAGTGCGGCTACACCGCTACTCTCCACAACTACTCGTGGCCTACAGCACAGTGCGGCTACACCGCTACTCTCCACAACTACTCGTGGCCTACAGCACAGTGCGGCTACACCGCAACTCTCCACAACTACTCGTGACTCGTACAGCACAGTGCGGCTACACCGCTACTCTCCACAACTACTCGTGGCCTACAGCACAGTGCGGCTACACCGCTACTCTCCACAACTACTCGTGGCCTACAGCACAGTGCGGCTACACCGCTACTCTCCACAACTACTCGTGGCCTACAGCACAGTGCGGCTACACCGCTACTCTCCACAACTACTCGTGGCCTACAGCACAGTGCGGCTACACCGCTACTCTCCACAACTACTCGTGGCCTACAGCACAGTGCGGCTACACCGCTACTCTCCACAACTACTCGTGGCCTACAGCACAGTGCGGCTACACCGCTACTCTCCACAACTGCTCGTGACTCGTACAGCACAGTGCGGCTACACCGCTACTCTCCACAAGTACTCGTGGCCTACAGCACAGTGCGGCTACACCGCTACTCTCCACAACTACTCGTGGCCTACAGCACAGTGCGGCTACACCGCTACTCTCCACAACTACTCGTGGCCTACAGCACAGTGCGGCTACACCGCTACTCTCCACAACTACTCGTGACTCGTACAGCACAGTGCGGCTACACCGCTACTCTCCACAACTGCTCGTGACTCGTACAGCACAGTGCGGCTACACCGCTACTCTCCACAACTGCTCGTGACTCGTACAGCACAGTGCGGCTACACCGCTACTTTCCACAACTACTCGTGGCCTACAGCACAGTGCGGCTACACCGCTACTCTCCACAACTACTCGTGGCTCGTACAGCACAGTGCGGCTACACCGCTACTCTCCACAACTACTCGTGGCCTACAGCACAGTGCGGCTACACCGCTACTCTCCACAACTACTCGTGGCCTACAGCACAGTGCGGCTACACCGCTACTCTCCACAACTACTCGTGGCCTACAGCACAGTGCGGCTACACCGCTACTCTCCACAACTACTCGTGGCCTACAGCACAGTGCGGCTACACCGCTACTCTCCACAACTGCTCGTGACTCGTACAGCACAGTGCGGCTACACCGCTACTCTCCACAAGTACTCGAGGCCTACAGCACAGTGCGGCTACACCGCTACTCTCCACAACTACTCGTGGCCTACAGCACAGTGCGGCTACACCGCTACTCTCCACAACTACTCGTGGCCTACAGCACAGTGCGGCTACACCGCTACTCTCCACAACTACTCGTGGCCTACAGCACAGTGCGGCTACACCGCTACTCTCCACAACTACTCGTGGCCTACAGCACAGTGCGGCTACACCGCTACTCTCCACAACTACTCTTGGCCTACAGCACAGTGCGGCTACACCGCTACTCTCCACAACTACTCGTGGCCTACAGCACAGTGCGGCTACACCGCAACTCTCCACAACTACTCGTGACTCGTACAGCACAGTGCGGCTACACCGCTACTCTCCACAACTACTCGTGGCCTACAGCACAGTGCGGCTACACCGCTACTCTCCACAACTCCTCGTGGCCTGCAGCACAGTGCGGCTACACCGCTACTCTCCACAACTCCTCGTGGCCTACAGCACAGTGCGGCTACACCGCTACTCTCCACAACTACTCGTGGCCTACAGCACAGTGCGGCTACACCGCTACTCTCCACAACTACTCGTGGCCTACAGCACAGTGCGGCTACACCGCTACTCTCCACAACTACTCGTGGCCTACAGCACAGTGCGGCTACACCGCTACTCTCCACAACTGCTCGTGACTCGTACAGCACAGTGCGGCTACACCGCTACTCTCCACAAGTACTCGTGGCCTACAGCACAGTGCGGCTACACCGCTACTCTCCACAACTACTCGTGGCCTACAGCACAGTGCGGCTACACCGCTACTCTCCACAACTACTCGTGGCCTACAGCACAGTGCGGCTACACCGCTACTCTCCACAACTACTCGTGACTCGTACAGCACAGTGCGGCTACACCGCTACTCTCCACAACTGCTCGTGACTCGTACAGCACTGTGCGGCTACACCGCTACTCTCCACAACTGCTCGTGACTCGTACAGCACAGTGCGGCTACACCGCTACTTTCCACAACTACTCGTGACTCGTACAGCACAGTGCGGCTACACCGCTACTCTCCACAACTACTCGTGGCTCGTACAGCACAGTGCGGCTACACCGCTACTCTCCACAACTACTCGTGGCCTACAGCACAGTGCGGCTACACCGCTACTCTCCACAACTACTCGTGGCCTACAGCACAGTGCGGCTACACCGCTACTCTCCACAACTACTCGTGGCCTACAGCACAGTGCGGCTACACCGCTACTCTCCACAACTACTCGTGGCCTACAGCACAGTGCGGCTACACCGCTACTCTCCACAACTGCTCGTGACTCGTACAGCACAGTGCGGCTACACCGCTACTCTCCACAAGTACTCGAGGCCTACAGCACAGTGCGGCTACACCGCTACTCTCCACAACTACTCGTGGCCTACAGCACAGTGCGGCTACACCGCTACTCTCCACAACTACTCGTGGCCTACAGCACAGTGCGGCTACACCGCTACTCTCCACAACTACTCGTGGCCTACAGCACAGTGCGGCTACACCGCTACTCTCCACAACTACTCGTGGCCTACAGCTCAGTGCGGCTACACCGCTACTCTCCACAACTGCTCGTGACTCGTACAGCACAGTGCGGCTACACCGCTACTCTCCACAACTGCTCGTGACTCGTACAGCACAGTGCGGCTACACCGCTACTCTCCACAACTACTCGTTACAACAGATTGCTACGTTTTCTTACAATTACACCACGACCTTATAATGTTATGGGGAAACCCCGGTAAAACTGGTAAAACTTATTCGTCGGTACATAGACGGACTTAAGGTCACAAGGTATCCTTGCCAGCAGCAAGGTTTGGCTTGAATAGAACAATATTGTAATAGGGTATAACAATAAAATAATTATCGTCTTATTCCATTATTTTTGTATGAAGCCACATATTCTTATTTGAATTAACCAGTGCTGCACTTCTAGCACTCTACGCACTACCGTAGATGCATCGCAGCTTCACGTAGGAAAAAAAAATAAATGTGAATTTTTAAAATCATCTCAACTTTACTTAAATTTCCGGCTTAGTCATTATGTTCGACTTTGACGTTAATGAATACAATTTTCGTAAAGTTTATAGCTTCTTAGAAGTTTGCGAGCAAATTAGATTGCAGCGCATGTTCAACCTTTAAGGAGGCTTTCACTTGATATGTTCTTTACAGAGCAGTCGGCAGTCGGCTCTATGTGACGTCACACGATAGTCTGCTGCGAGGCGGATACCAACAGATACACGCATGTCATAAAACAGAATGTAGTAAAATAATAATCTGTACTATTTTATTTGTATGAGCATCAGTTCACCGTGAAGGCGAGAGTGTTCGGTATTCTCGACTCGTGTTAGCGGCGGCACGTAACGATGCCGCACATAGCGTATCGGGAACCAATTTGTAGGTTACAGCTAAGCCGCGCGACTCGCGAGTCATCGCGGAGCATGACCGGCGCGGGCGAGCGGAGAGCGGACCAACATAATTAAGGCTCATAACAAATAGTCCCGCGGGTGCAGGGCACGCCTGATGAACAACGCGATCGATCCGCCCTGAGCCCGAGCGCCCCCCGCCCGCGCCCCCTCCGCCTCTCACGTCACTCGCTCAAAGAAACGTGACGGCATCTGAGATGAGCGTGAGAAGAGTAGCGCCGCGCCGCAAGTGATGGGAGACAGCAAAACAGGACCACCGCTCGCATCACATGGACACTATGCGCCATGCACTATGCGCACTATGAGCTACATGCTAATAACACATCACGCTGTGTTGCCGCCGCACGCCTTACATTTGTTTGGGATGCGGGCATGTCTTTGGCGAGGACATCGCGTGGCTCCTGCGTGTCGGTGCGCCGCGGCGCCGTGAAGCACGCACGCATCGTAGCACATTGGGCGCACCACATACCACTGCCGCTGCTCGCGCCCGCGCCCGTAACCCGCCAGTCTAACAAAACTATTTTGTGTCTTGAAAAATTTTTATTATAAAATATACAGATTATATAATTATTATTATTTTCTATTTTTATTTTATTTGATAAGGTTAGTGCCTAAGCTGGTGTTTTTATGCCACCAAGTCAAAGGCCCATGCCTTTGACTTGGCGTTACATGCCGTCAAGCAATATCTCTCAGGCATGTTGGTTTCCTCACGATGTTTTCCTTCACCGAAGCAAGTGATAATTATACAATATGATTTGATAATAATGAACAAGTATGAACGCACAAGTATGAGCTTTGCCACTTGGTAATATTCTGCGCGTTCATATTTTCTAATTTACTTCGTAACAAAAGTTAACATTCATTATGGTTGAGCATAAGGTCTATAATACATCTTTGATGCGTTATCCAATTAATTTCATTTCATTTTACTTTAGAACAACAGTAAAATATAATTGTAAGCCTCTCTATACTCGGGAGATCTCAAAGATTCGCTAACTTCGGGGATAATAAATATCGGCAGATGTCAGAAGTGGGAGCAGTCGGAGCGGTCTGAGCGTCGGCGAGCGCGATTGCGTTTGTCAACTATAACTATACTGCATGCATCACGCTTTTCACTTTCTACAAAATGAACAAAAAGTTCCTACTTTTTACGCCCTAAATTGTTCAAAAAGTGCAAATAACTTTAGCTTCATGAGTCGTGAATACGTACCTATTTTTTATTAACAAAAGTATCGTATGTAGAAAAGTTACAAATCGCATAAACGTATATCTCTTTGCTGAGATTAAATAGAGAACCAATTTGGACTTAGTTTAAATATTATACTTAGTTATCTGTGGAAATCTTAATTTCCGTACACGTTTTGATAAATGAAAAAAAGCCACGTATGAAATACATTGTTGAACCTAACCGTAGTGCGATAAGAGCTAGTTTTCGAGGAAGTGTATTGAAAAGAATATGACACAATGTAACAGTAAGTTTTGCTGAGTCTTAGTGCATATTTATTACATTTTTATTTTTCGATAAAGTAAAGACTATTCAGATATAATACGATCATAAAATCATTCAATACATACATTCTGCATCTAGTCAAAGAGAACGACTTGAACTTATGAAATACGACTAAACGAAGAATCGATTTATCGCGTATTAGATTTCAATCTGGCAGGTCCCGTTCTGATTGTGAATAGAGGAGTGTGGTTTTGTAAGGATGTGTGTGGCGCCAGGATACGCTCTCGCGTCAGCGCCCGTGCGGCCGTCACCTTGAACACTGCTCCATTGTGTGTACTTAAACACACTCATTTTAGGTTAAGGCGACATTAAGTGCCAGCGACCTTGAGCGAGTATTCGAGCCATCGCCCGCAAGGGCTTCCGCTTCAACGCGCACCAAGAATTTTCGAAAAAACAACCCTCCTTGATTTATCAAACACAATACAAATAAAAGTCGTATACTAAAATATGGCTCATTAATTGTCTTTTAGATGGTCAAATTTTCATGCAAATACGCCCGATAGTTTTTGCGTGATTATCGTTTTTTTGCCCGCGTTAGACATTACTTTACAAATTAATTACACTATGTTATAAAAATATAATTTCACATTTTAACATATTAAATTATGAAGAAAATTGTCTAGTATAACATATATTTTTTTCAAAGAAATAAGACTACAAGTTTAGACGTGATGTTCAATTTAAAAACGTTAAAAGTCGTATATCTGCGCCTTAAGTTACTCCAATAACTTGAGGCGAAACGGTCTCACGCATGCTAGTCCGCATCCCCAAGTTCTGAACATTGCGCAGTTCTGTGCTCGCTCCCAGTTACCCACCTGTGTCAGCGACAGTGGCAGCTAGGTGCGCGAGCACGCATGGCACTGGCGCTGAGCGACTCACTGTGAGCCTACTGTCGACTGTCGAATATGCCACGTGCACACACTTACACCATAACTAGTGTGTTTGTTGCCTGAGGAGTGTCAGGATATTATTACTTTTTTTATTAATAACGTTTCTCTGTATTTATTTTTGGAAAGTGAGGATGTATTTTTTGTGTCAGAATTATACAATAATTTCACATTCAGCGAGGAAATCAGAACATTAATTACACATACTTAGCTGGTATATGTTTCGCACAATTTTGCCTAACCAATAAAGAGTCACGTTATGTTGTCAAGTATATTTTTGCATCATTTGTCAAAGACGAGGTGTGATGCATTGTAGGTACATACACTATTCACATGTCTATCAGAACTACTAGGAGGTGCTAAATTGCTCATCTTACTGAGCCGCTCATTATCGTGTCACGATAGTATGTCACTCTGCTGATACACTGAACTTATTGTAGCGTGATGTGAAAAGCGGCACACAACAGGCGTAATTAACAATGTTACAATGTGGTAGATTGATTAGACACAATTATACGTTGATCCGCCGATAATGCTCCGCCATTATTATGGCGATGCATTATCTCTAGGATTACAGTGGTCGTCACATTTTATGTTTTTTTTTAACAAAAATCGTTGTCCCACACTAGGAATTTCTCCTGTATCGTGGGTGCGTTTGGGTATGTATAGCTACACTGGTTCACAAAATTAACAGTAGCATTGTGTGTCGCTCGACACGCGAGGTTTCTGTTCCTGTTTCAGCGTCATATAGTTGTAGCACCTCTCTCCCTCCGCCCTCCGCTTTCGGAGTTATTAAGCAAAGACGGTTAGATCCCTACAAACCTCAGGGATCATCCTCAAACCGTGGAAGATGCTTTAAGTCTTCTGATTTTGAGAGCAGGTTCTTTAACATATTGGGTGTAAAAGTAACCTTAACGAATCTAAACGTGCTTTGCATGTTTCCACCACAGCTGAAAAATAAATAGATGTTAAGGATTTATTAAAAACAATGTGGGAAATTGACACGGATACAAAAAGAAAATTTACCAAGCAAGAACGGCTTTGCGAAGAAAGGAGATTGGCAAACACCCATAGTAAGACCGGCTCAGTTAGAGTAAGGATGGCATTCAGCCTTTTGGTCTAACACATAAAAGTATGCATGAAAACGTTTAGAAATAAGAATGCGAATCAGAATCATTTATTCATAAATATACGTAGTAATTACAAACAAGATATTAAAAATCAGGTTGTGCGCTATGTTTTGTCAATTGATTTGATTATTAAAATGGGTACCAAAAAACACAGAAGTAAAATGTTAAATATCCCGTTTCTAGTGGTAATGGGGTTCCCCCTAATATAAAATTAAAATATGAATTTATTACAAAATAATTATTAACTTATTTGAGTACCATAATATGATTGTAATAAACATAAAACAATTTAATTTTTATTATTCATTGTCAATGTTAAAATATAAAGTCAATTCAATTCGCAAGATTAAAAGATTAATTTAAGATTAACATATTAATGTAAAATATTAAAATATATGTCAACATTATATACTTCATTAAGAAACTCATCTAGAGCTTAATAACATTTTTCGAGTAGTAACCCGAAGCGTTTTTAAAACTTCTGCAATGGCATACATTTTATTTCATCGGGTATTTTGTATATATTTGTGGTGCAAAACCAAATAAGCTTTTCTTCATTAGAGAAGTTTTACATTTCACATGGCATAGTTCGTTAATATATTGAGCACGCATAGGATTTTTTTTACAGAACATAGTTTTTTGAATAAATGGGGATATATTTTTACAAACAATGCTGTTTCCAGGATGTATAAAGCCGGTAGAGGTAAAAATGTTTACCTTTACCTTTACCTTTTTAAAATATGGAATGCAACTATCATCTATCTATCACTATCAACTAGTTGTTTTTAGATCACACATACATCGCAAACATCTCTTCTGCATCCTGAAAACAAGTTCCCTATTTGTTGATTGTCCTCAAAAAATAACACCATGCACACAGTAAACAGTGTATCAGTATTTACTTTCTTTGCAAGTTGAGATAACAAATATGCTGATTTACTTAATTGCTTGCAAATTTCCTCCATATGCGGTTTCCAAGTCAGTTTATCATCTACAGTTATACCTAAGAACTTCGCAGTACTAACTTCTCCTATTTCATATTTATCATAAGCCACATTTACTAGTAGTTTCTCAAGCCTTTGGTGGAAGTGCATCACTTTGGTTTTATTTAAATTAATTATAAGATTATTATCATTAAGCCAATTTATTATTTTATTTAAAGAATTATTAATGTCATTTAGATAATTATTTGTTACATTCTATAATAGCCGTGCTATCGTCTGCAAAGAGTAAATTTTTTGCCCTATGAATTTCGGGAGATCATTTATCAAGAAAAGCGGTGGTCCCGGAACGCTACCTTGAGGCACACCATATTTTATGTACCTTGGTTCAGAGATATATGTGGTTTCTAATCTAGTTGTAGGACACATTCTAGAGATTTCCGTACATTGTAATCTACGACTTAGGTATGATTCTAAAAGCTTAAGGATGTTCCAACTAATGCCATAACCATGTAATTTTTGCACTAAAATCTTATGATCAACAAAATCGAACGCCTTCGTCATATCTGTATATATCGCACAAACATGTTTTTTTTTCGACAGATGTCAAGACTTTCGTTGATATGCCATCGTGTCCGACAGAATTTGTGTTCTTGAGGCTATTAATTATTTTAACTATATCATCATCTGCAACAGGCAACATAAATAATGAATGCGATGTCAGATTTTCAGTAAACAGTTTTTTTATCGACGTGCAATTCGTTTGTTGATTGTTTTCAACGGCCTCAATAAAATATTTGTCGAAGCGTCGACGCATATCAGTCGGTCTGGATCAGCGCCATCTATCTCTCACTGGAGGAACTATGTAGTTAGATTTGACAACTAATGTTTGGGAACGTCAAGTAATAACTTGGGGATGGTTAGCGTGGAGTAATGGCGACACTGAGCGAATAATCGAGTCAAATGTCGATCCGGAAGTGTAATCAGGTATTCGACACTGACAGGTACTGACGTTGACAGGTAGGTTGGCTAACCTGTAACGGGGGTAGTACACGTGTGCGGTGACAGTTGAGAGGGCACTTTTGAATCGGTCCGGCAGTCTGGGTAGACGTTCGTTACTCCGCGCTAAACTTCCCGCGTTCCTAAATTCTTAATCGAGCCATATCTGAGGCATCCTTGATTATTTTGTATTGAGTGCGTGTTAGCAAGTAATTAAAAGTGTAAACGAAGGTTTTGTGAGTTTTATTTCCGATGTCGCGACCCACTGATAACGAGCCTCCGTCATCAGAATTGGGATTGGACCACGACGACCCACATGTTCAAAATGAAGACGCTAGCGACGAAAAATGGATGCGTTTGTTGGAACAACAGAACCGCAATTTTCTGACGCTGATTCAAGCCATGAAAACACCCACTACGTCGTCATATGGCTTTCGTTTACCGGATTTCGATCCTGAGAAACAAGATGTGGATGCACGTGCTTGGGTGATCACTGCTGAGATGTGCTTGACGGACCAAGACCAACATGGCGCCCCGCTTATGGTCGCTCTAAGCCGCGCCTTGAAGGGAGGAGCTTCTACCTGGCTATCTACCGTGTCGTTTCCTGGTATGACGTGGACCGATTTTAAGCGACTTTTTATTGCAAGGTACGATAATTCCACTACTATTGCTTCGTTTCTGATTGATTTGCAAAATAGCAGCCCTAAAGAAAACGAGTGTCTTGCTTCCTTCGCTGCTAGTTTAATGACATCGATCATGGCGAGATGGAATGGCCTTAGTACCGAACGTTTGGCTATTGCTACTATATTGGCTCACATTTCTCAATTCAATCGCCGTGTGCAACGCCTATCTTTCACGACCGATATTCAGACACGTGGCCAGCTACAGCAAGAGCTGCAAGCGGTTTATTTTATGAAGAGAAAGCTACCTAGCGATGACCGCGATGCCCCTGAAAAGTGGTACAAAGCGAATAGTACTGTGAAGCCTCTGAAGTGTTTTATCTGCGGCAAGCTGGGTCACAAATCCGTGCACTGCTACCGCAAGGACGTGAAACAGGATACTCAAGCTACGCCGAAGCACCACAACCACGGCAATGGCAACTGAAGGGGTTCATCGACAACTGCGAAGTCTCATGCATCCGGGATCACCTGCTTCCACTGCCACGCGCAAGGCCACTACGCATCGAGCTGCCCACGGCGCAATGAGAGGAACAGCGCCGACTCCGGGTCATCCAAGCCTGTCAATGAAAAGAGGGTTGACCTGCGCCTGCTGAACGCGCCGACTGGGACTCTACGTCACTCCGGTGAGCAATTTTCATTTCATTACGACTCTGGTGCAGAGTGTTCTTTAATTAAAGAATCTGTAGCCTGTAAATTTAAAGGAAAGCGTATTGATGAGACTGTGACTATGACTGGGATAGGGCAGACTTCCGTAACTCTACGATACAGATTTTGGCTTTGGTAGAGATCGATGACATTAGTATTGAGATTTGTTTTCATGTATTGCCTGATCATTTTCTACGTTATGGTATTATGTTTGGACGTGAGATTCTAGAACATGGTTTGACTGTTCAGATGACTACTGACCGAATTAAGATCTTTAGGTATCCTTTTATTGCTTCTTGTGAGGTAGAGCGAACTCCTGAAATTGACTGGAACTCTATTGATACTGACGTACCGGCGGAACGTAGAGCAGAGTTAGTGAGTATCTTGCAGTCCTTCGAGAAGTCTTTCACTACAGGTATACCTACCGCGTCAGCCGACACGGAACCGATGAAGATTCGTCTTAACCCGCGTAAGATCGAGGCATTGACGGCTCTACCACGCCTGTGACACAGTTACGGCAATTTATCGGTTTGGCATCCTACTTTCGCCAGTTCGTGGCACGGTTCTCACAGGTGATGGCGCCGTTATATGCTCTGACTTCTGGGAATGGTAAGTTGACCTGGAACCCGGAACACGAGGAAGTTAGGCAGAAGACTGTAGCCACTCTCACAAATGAGCCAGTGCTCATGATTCACGACCCCGGTGCTGAAACTGAAGTCCACACGGATGCCAGTGCCATTGGCTACGGTGCGCTCTTACTGCAAAGAAAAGAAGGCAAGCTACATCCAGTCGCGTATTACAGTAAGCGAACGTCTGATGCTGAATCGAGGTACCACTCATATGAACTTGAGACTCTCGCGGTGGTCAATGCTGTAAAGCATTTCAGGTGTTATCTCCATGGTCGCAAGTTCAGGGTAGTCACCGATTGTAATTCTCTGCAGTCTACGCGCAAGAATTTGGACCTGACGCCGCGTGTTCACCGATGGTGGGCCTTTCTGCAAGGGTTCGATTTTGACATCGTCCATCGTGAAGGTAAGCACATGTGCCACGCTGACTTCTTCTCCAGGAACCCGTTACCGCAACCTGATACTAAAAATAAGGTTAGTGAGAATGTAGTACAAAAGGAGGTAAACCTCGCAGAGCTTTCGCAGAATTGGCTGATGATGGAACAGCAACGGGACCCTGAAATTTTAAAGCTCTTGACTTCGATAACAATGGGCTCCCTGCTGATGTTGTCAAAACTTACGAGCGACGAGCTGGTGTCCTGCACCGATAAGTGCAACGAAATGGTAAGAATCGTTGGTTACCTATTGTTCCCCGTTCATTTCGCTGGTCCGTGGTTAATAACGTCCACGAGGGATTGCTGCATTTGGGATGGGAGAAAACGCTGGAAAAACTCTACGACCTCTACTGGTTCGAGAACATGTCGAAGTTTGTGAGGAAATTCGTAGAGAACTGCGTGACCTGTAAGATCTCAAAGTCACACACAGGTAAGACCCAGGCGGAGATGCACCCAATCCCAAAGGTAGCTATACCATGGCACACACTGCACGTCGATGCTACCGGGAAGCTGAGTGGCAAAAACGACAAAAAGGAGTGTTTTCGTCATGATAGATGCCTTCACCAAGTTCGTTATGCTGCATCACACCCTGCACATTGATACAGCAAGCAGCATCAAAGCGCTGAAGGTTAGTGTCGCTTCTAGCATCTTCGGTGCTCCATCGCGCTTGATCGCCGACCAAGGACGATGCTTTGCCAGCAAGGAGTTCAGGGAGTACTGTGCCTCAGTTAATATCAAGCTGCACTTGATCGCTACAGGTAGTTCTCGTGCCAACGGACAGGTTGAGCGAGTAATGAGCACGCTCAAAAACATGCTCACTGCTGTAGAGACAAGCAATTGTTCATGGCAAGATGCGTTGCCCGACGTTCAGCTTGCTCTCAACTGCACTGTAAGTAGAATCACGAAAGCTAGTCCTCTTGAGCTGCTGATTGGTAAGGCTGCTAGACCCATTGATATTATGACGGCAAATGATGAAGAGCCTCAAGTTGACATCGTTGTGGTGAGGAAGATGGCTGTAGAGAACATGGAGAAAGCTTCTGCCTATGACAAGAAACGTTTTGACTCTACAAAGGCTAAGGTACAATCATTCTCTGTAGGTGACTTTGTTTTGCTGCAAAATGAGGAGCGAAACCAGACGAAACTTGACCCGAAATACAGGGGACCGTTCAGGGTGATCGAGGTTCTTGATGGTGACTGTTATGTTTTGAAGTCCCTTTCTTCCGCCCGGACGTACAAGTACGCACATGACCGACTGCGAAAAATAACTGACGTTGACATGCACGTAGGTGACGATGACGAGACTAGCCATGACGAAAATGATAACGCTGACAAGACTGGTTGAATACTAAGTAGTCAACTTAACATTTAAAGTACCTAGCATAGTAAGAGTTTTCTTATAATCTGTAACGTTAGAGGAAAAATGAAGTAACATGTTGAACAAACCTACTTTAAAAATTATTTTGATAAAGGCTCGAAATGATTGTCTTGATGGTGTTGTGTTTGTAACCGGATGGAGGTTACATGTGGAGGTAACCGGATAGAGGTTGCCTGTTGTGTTTGTAACCGGATGGAGGTTACATGTGGAGGTAACCGGATAGAGGTTACGTGTTGAAGACCGGATGGAGGTCGATTAGTTTGATGCTTATGACCGGATGGAGGTTATAAGTGTGATGTTGAAGACCGGATGGAGGTCGATTGGTTTGATGCTTATGACCGGATGGAGGTTATAAGTGTGATGTTGAAGACCGGATGGAGGTCGATTGGTTTGATGCTTATGACCGGATGGAGGTTATAAGTGTGATGTTGAAGACCGGATGGAGGACAGAGTATGAGCACTGCAATATTTTAATGAGTTTCCTATTATTTGAATGAGTATGGGTGTTGTTCGACATGTCAGCTTTGAGAGAAAGAGTTTGTTATGATTTTCATTAGAACCTGTAATGATTTTGATCAGAATACGTTTTATTCCCCACCCGCTTGGGCCAGGAATGGCCGAACGACTAGTACGAGTACTGTCCGAGAATTTTCTTTCATTTCAGGTACTCCACACGAGGACGTGTGATCATCAGGACGGCCGTGTCGAAGCGTCGACGCATATCAGTCGGTCTGGATCAGCGCCATCTATCTCTCACTGGAGGAACTATGTAGTTAGATTTGACAACTAATGTTTGGGAACGTCAAGTAATAACTTGGGGATGGTTAGCGTGGAGTAATGGCGACACTGAGCGAATAATCGAGTCAAATGTCGATCCGGAAGTGTAATCAGGTATTCGACACTGACAGGTACTGACGTTGACAGGTAGGTTGGCTAACCTGTAACGGGGGTAGTACACGTGTGCGGTGACAGTTGAGAGGGCACTTTTGAATCGGTCCGGCAGTCTGGGTAGACGTTCGTTACTCCGCGCTAAACTTCCCGCGTTCCTAAATTCTTAATCGAGCCATATCTGAGGCATCCTTGATTATTTTGTATTGAGTGCGTGTTAGCAAGTAATTAAAAGTGTAAACGAAGGTTTTGTGAGTTTTATTTCCGATGTCGCGACCCACTGATAACGAGCCTCCGTCATATTTATTAAATTAATTTGCTATACCCAATGGATGCGTTAAGATTACGTTATCATTTTTAATAGATAATATTGGTTCTTGTGGCAGACAAAATTTTGATTTGTTTATAACTTGCCAATAAACTTGACAATAAAAAAATAAGGACGATAAAAACACCTTACGCCATGGTTTTCAGACTTTTTACAAACAATGATAAAAAGACAGAAAAGTAGACGTTTTTTTGGTATATATTTCTTTTCAGTCCAGGAATTGGGAAAGGACCGATTTTTTGCCATTGATTTTTTTATGGGGAAACACATACGAGAAACAATGATAGGTTGATACGTTGTAAATCTACCGTTTAAAACAGACAAACTAAAGTCACCAGAAGGGAAGACATGAGAAATGGCGCTGAATAGATTTCTTCAACTGGAGAGAAGACTGGACAAAAATCCTAAAATGAAAGAAGAATACAAAAGGTTTATGGAAGATTACAAAACCCTAAAACACATAGAAAAAGTACATAATGAATTGCATGCAAAGAAATCAGTGCACTTACCCCACCACGCTGTAGTCCGCAACGATAAGGAAACAACGAAGACTCGCGTCGTTTTTGATGCTTCTTGCAAGGGTTGTAACGCAGTTTCACTCAACAACGAATTACTATCAGATCCGGTACTGCAATATGAGCTTCGCAGCTTGAAAATAAGATGGTACACACATGCAATATGCTTCGTACCTGACACACAGAAGATAGACAGCATATAATGATTCTGTTTACAGCGGACTCATGGACCGCTGTTAATCATTATGCACAGAGAGGCTTTGATGTGGTGTTGTCTTGGTTAAAAATTTAAATGTTACCTTACCTTACCCTGAACGTTCAATAAAACTAAGTATATACCGTTCTCTGTGACTAACAAACGCAAACACAATGATTTGCTATCCCACCTCCACATCAAAGCACACTCTTGCACTGACCCAAACACTCATGTTTGTTCCTGTCCCGTCCTCCAAAAGACTACTTAAATAAAGTATTTAGGAATTTTAATAGACAACAACTTAAGCTTCCAACCGCATATAGACAGCCTTACGTCGAGAATTCGTAAATTAATTTTTCTCTTCAAAAATCTTCGTCATCTTCGTATTCTTTGTTGTATGTATGTGTGAACTCAGGTCATCAAGTGGGTATATTATGCGACGTGTCAATCCCACCTGATAATATATACGACATTACATCACTACATCATCCGAAGTCCAACATTTTGAAATTGCAACGAGAACAGAGGGTGGTACTTAAAGTGGCCTGCTTTCTACCATACTTATATCCTACTGTGGACTTGTACAAACAATTCAAGATTCTGACAGTGAGACAACTCTTTGTTCTATATATTGTTCTTAAGAAGCGCTCCTCTAAAACTTTTGGTCGCCTTTCCTTGTTAGGTAAACGTAGAAAATATGCTGTTTGCACTACAGCTAAGGGTTTAAGAACGAGCTTCTCTCAAAGATTTTACACATTCTTAGGTTCTCATCTGTATAACAAGATCAATGAGTGCAAAACGATAAAATATCAAAGTGCACCAAATTAAAATTAAAAAAAAAACAATACGTGAGCAAATAGAAAAATTCGATATGTCTGGGGAAGGTAGCAGGGTGGAATTATTTGCAATGGGAAAGTAATTACTCAGTTGAAGCATAATCTAATTTAAGGAGCCACTGGTAGGCTTATTACTGAAACCTGTCTCCCTCAATGGCAGTGGCCTCACAACCCACTGCCTTAGGATTGGGAAAGACATGTAGATAGAGCTTAGGCAAAGTGACCTGTTAGAGTTCGTAGCAGTGTCCTCAGGAGGGCTATGCACTTAGGTCTAACAGTACACGTACGCCGGGCAAACGTTGTAAAACGGTTCCATGTTGTAACATTTAATCGTGTGCGATTGCGAATCGGCATCTAGTATTTTGGAATCAAATAAATTAACGTAACGAATAAATAAATAAATTCTTAAGCGCAAGTGTAACGTTTCCTTTACCAAACATTTCATTATATATCATATCTTTGCGCACTCTTATCTTAATAGCTTCATACTTTATTATTGATTTAGTTTTATAAGATTCGATATTATTCATGTGTATGTCTTAACTGTGAATCCCCAATATTAACTTCACCTTGTACCCCTCTCTGTCCCCTAGCTTCTAAAGTCAGGACAGGGCTGGAGGTCAGTTCTTTTAGTCGGTGGGGAGATGACCAGTTTGGTGACGAGTCTTACAGGGCCGTGCGGATGGCGGAGCACGGCCTCTCCCCCTTCGGGGGGAGCAGATATTAAATACTAATATGTACTTGAATTAGGAAAAACGAAAATTTTATCAGCCTGGGGTAATTTACGAACAGTCACACATTCAAGATTTAAGGATTCTGACAGTTCATGGGATGTGGAGGCGATAGTCCTCAGGCGCCTGCACAAATAGCGTGTGGAGACACTACGCCGGGGGGAAACTCAGCTGCCGCGGCAAATCGCCGCTCGGTGGATAGACGCGATCTCATGGCGACATGGAGCGAGCGACTGTCGAACTGTTGAACCACGTGCAGGGCACGCCACAATAATGGCGATAAGTCTCCTCTTTGAGGAGTGGCTGGAGAGTCGCCACGGCGCCCGCACCTTCTGCCTGACGGAGGACCACACCGGGCATGGTTGTTTCGGGAGGTACCTGCACCAAATCGGGCGGGAGGAAACGCTCGGGTGTTATCATTGTAAGGATTACCCGGAGGACACGGTTTAGCACACCGTGGAGCTCTGCTCCGCTTGGGCGGAGCACTGCCGTGTCCTCGTAGCGGCGATTGGCGGCGGCGATTGTGAAGCAGTCATCTCCTTCTGCGAAGCAGTCATGTTAGCGAAGGAGGTGGTGGAACGTGAGAGGAAGAGGACTTCACGTCCCAGCCGCAGCGGGAGACGCCCTGGACGCCGGGGGCTACGTGGTGGCTCGCGGCCACCGTAAGCGCGGGCTTGTAGAGGGTGAGTAATGGGCTAGCTCGCCGTCCGTCCGTCTAAGTAAATCATCTAACTTCACGAATGGCGGCTTGGTATTAGCATTATAAAATGTACCTTGAAACTGTTCCCATTCACGTTCGGTACTGGGATCTAACTTCGAAACAACCAAATAAATAATTAACGTGTCCCACAAATGCCTTTGTCCCCAGTGAGGCAAGCGCACGTATGTTTCTAAACACCGTGTCTAATTCCTTAATTGTGAAGCCGATTCTTTATGTAACGAAGGAATCGTGTAAAGGGATCTGACGTGGTTATGTTGCAATAACCGTAGATTGTTGTAACGATTCTCTAGCAGCTCATATGCGTGACAGTAATTGTTGGCCGTAAATTCCAATGCACTAATAACTTGCGACGCACTATTTGTTAGTGACAATCGTAAATAATGGAATTTTTGTAACAATCTAAATCCTCACGCTCATGGATCATACTACATTAAGATTTTTTAAACTCTATACGAGCCGTCAAAGGTAAGTATTTTTATGCTCGGGAACTTTACACTTAACTTGCTTTTATTGACTACATTATTATTATTTTTAGGTACCAAATAAACCGCCCATACCCTTAGCTTGGCGCAAGCAACAACCTTAATAGTACTGATCTTCAAAACGACCTCGGTCTCCTCGGTCTTCCAGTTGTTTTGGAAGATCGAGCTCATCTGAGTTTTCCTCAATAAAATTTTGTAACTCGGTGTAACTATGTAACAAACTGGAACTGTTCTCTACGCGTAACTTTATCTATATCTATACATATAATAAAATCGTAGACTTTCCGTGTCTGTACATTACAGATTTTTCCAAAAAAGTCACTGGAAAGTGCGAGAAATAAGTAATAGAAAGTAAAAATATCTTTTTTTAAATTTTTGTCTGTTTGTCGGTTTGTCGGTTTGTCGGTTTGTCGGTTTGTCGGTTTGTCGGTTTGTCTGTTCGTTTGTGCGCGCATCACGTAAAAACCCCTCATTGTATTCAAAATCTAAATATTACAAAATAAGAAGCATTGTTGTGAGTATTATTTAGCGTTTATTTAATCAAAATCGACCAACAGACGCAAAAGATATTAACTTTTAAAATTTTGTTAGTAACCTCATACGCGATTTATATGATAAAAATAATTTACGTAAATAGGTTTTAGTCGTAGTGTAGTCACTCGGAATGGCTGAAAACTAATTTTGTTTTATTTTTCCTTTTGACTTTACTCTTTGCACGGAAGTAATAAGTACTACGTACGCACGCGATGGTCAGTCAAGCTTTACATAACCAGTTTATGAGGATCTCTCACTGTATAGGAAATCTATACAAAGCGAGGTCAATTTATTCTGGAATTTTACAGCTTCATGTGCCGCCGTGTGTACAACTGCAATTCTTGCTTGCATTAAAAAATTGCCACCAAAAGAGAGGTTAACGTTAATTTAGTCTCTTTCTAATAAGGTGACCATTCATTTTATGTAAAAAGTAGGACATGATGGAAAGGCTGAGAATATAACATTATTAAATTAAATTATAAAAATATTTTCAATTTTCGTTTCCGAGGCAATTAAATAATAATAATAAATAGTAATACGAGAAAGCTATTATTATACATATATTAGGCAATTACAGCAACTCAACCTGAAGTTTATTTAAATAATAAAATTACTATTTGGATTTTACTATATTTAATGGTGACCAGTGAAATGATGTATTAAATACGATTAGTTCTTAGATAATAGGTAGATAAACAATATCCCACAAAATAAAAACTTTATAGGGACAATACCAAAATAAGACAATGACGTTGTCAAATTCAACCAGACCACCTTTTTCCAATGTTGCCCGCACACAAACTAAATAAAATAGTTTCGTTTGAATATTAAAACAGGACTTTCAGGATTTCGTATTTTTATATGTGCCTACCGAAATGACTTCGAATACTAAGAATTTAGTAGATTAATGATCATGTCCACATTGTGCGAGTGGGAAAAGGCTAAAATCCGGCGGCAGTGACGAGCCTCAGAACGGCTATTTAAAAAACTTACGTTAACGGAGTAAAATACTTATATGAACCAACTAACATTGCGAATGGGTTGCCTGATAAAGTTAAGTCAAGGCTACCCTTTATTAAAACTAACGGAACTAATCTTTTTTTCAAACCAAACGAAATCAAAACGGAATTAGAGTAAATATCTACAAAGCTATCAAGCCAAGAATCTGTTAGGTTGTCATCTTTTTGTCCCTACTACAGAGTTGTAAGGTATAAATAGATAAATTGATACTATATGTCCACTCATTAACTTACCATAACTTACTATATGTCACTCTATTTTCTTATTAAAATATGTATTAAAAGAACAGATAGGTAATTTTATTACAAACACGATGGTATAACGTTCGGTTGTCTAAGTAAAATCGGTCAAGCCCCACGGTTGTCGCAATTTTAAATAGTCTTCACTTAATGATATCAGGCAACCCATTTGTTATGCTTTTTTTCATGTATATTAAACATATTTTTGACTCAGGAAACATAGGATTTTTTTTAATACTAGACAGGCTTATTTATAATGGTAGGTACACCAGAGTGAAGAGGAGTTATATCCGTAAGAGCAATTGTTTCACTCGCGGCATATCTTTAACGTTTAAATGCCCATGATTGCACTTGCATTTGAACTTCGGAGCAAAATATTAATAATAGTCAGTAGTAACATAAATATAGTGAACTAGCGACCCGCCCCGGCTTCGCACGGGTGCAATATATACATATAAACCTTCCTCTTGAATCACTCTATCTATTAAAAAAACCGCATTAAAATCCGTTGCGTAGTTTCAAAGATTTAAGCATACAAAGGGACATAGGGACAGAGAAAGCGACTTTGTTTTATACTATGTAGTGATAGTCAAATGGCTTGCTTTTAACACTATTTGTTACATCGATCTGCGTAATACTTGCGTCTACGCTTCAACTTTTTTTTTTGCCCGTTCATCAGTCCTTGGAAAAGTATCCGCTTCGGCAATCATGGTCTATCTTCGGAAATATGAGATTTAATATAATTCCCATGTTCTTCTTCTTCTTTTGTATCGATGATTTATCAAATTATTAGCACCCAGGTGGCTACGTTAATCGCGGTTTCAGTAGAGATTTTGACAGTAAGTCCTCTAAATCGCAGGTGTAGGGACACTTTAGATACTCCAGGAAGTCACAGTTAGCTGCTGCTACCATGGAAGTACGTGTCTATTAGGAGCCAGCCATAAAATTTATGACGTAATTTAATTACGTCATACGTTAAAGAGGTGGGGGGTGACAACAAAGTGTGACATTGTGTGACAAGGGGTGGAAGGGGTCCTAAATTTGGTGACGTCACATTTAAAAAACTAATATTGCTAAGTTTTAAAACACAAAATTTGAACTATTAACGAAAAACTTATTAAAGAAATATTTCCAACTCTATCGGCGGGCAGCATGTAATATTGCAAAATATGTGACGTCACACTTGGGAGGCGGGAGTCTCACAAAAATTGACCTTCTGATAAGGACGGATTTTTTGACCCCTTCGGTGAAAAAATCATAAAATTCGTATGACGTAATTTATGGTTGGTCCCTTATGTATCACCTTTGTTAGAATATTACAATTATACGACTAAAATCCTAAAAGTGCGGAATGAATGCACTACAATGCCTTGAAAAACCAAACTTAGAAGCTTTATAGCGATGTTCGTGTTAATTCGGAAACATGAAGATACTCGAAGCGCATAGTCTTTCTGGTTCTATTGCTAAATACATTAAATACAAGGCAGTATTTTTCAATTGCATGGTTTTTGCAAATTCTCAATTTTGTTTCCATCGTTTGTGTCCATCCCTTTTTTCCATCGGTTGATTGAGCTCTCAGAGCTGAAAGATTATATAAACCTGATGATATTAACCGTTGGGCCCTAGGATAGATCATGAGTTGCATCTATATTTTGCTTACGTTCATAAACTTTGAGAATGACAAAAGAATGTGAGCTCACGTCAGCGAAGCCGCGGGCACAGCTAGTCTCTAATAATTGTTGTTCACTTAACGGGCACACACATCTTTTAATGTAATTTTCCAAAATAGTTAACCGACCTTAGATCACTGCTCTTTTCATAACGAATTCCGACATTTCGGCTTCCCCATTTTAAGGGAAAATAAGAACACAAGAGTACTCACTGTAATCCTTCCTGTATGATACGGACGCACGACCCGTACCGCCCGCGCAGACCCGCGAGATTAGGTATAACTCACAGCGTCGGGTCACCGGCCGGCCACCGCCGCTCAACAACTACAAACACAGAACGAAAGAGAGGATGGGGAAATGGATAGGAAATTCAGACCTGCCACTCATCTTAATTCTTCTTGAATCTTCAGTTTTGATATTAATTGCACTTGTTCGTACAATGGCGCCGGGTGAATTTCTTCTTGAATAAATTAGTTCATTCATACCATGTGTTTTTTTTTACTAGAATAATAGTAAAATGAAGCCATTTTATAAAAATAAACAGAAAAGAAAAAAACAAGAACAATAATGGCGTATGTCATACATAAAATTAAAAAAAAATTAAACACAAATGAAATCAAGAAAATGTTGATCAGAGCAGCAGCAAGACGCGCACGCCTATCGCCTCCGGACCCGTCGCTCAGCTCAGCCTCGCCCCCGCCGGAATCCAGCCTCGTCGTGAGTGCTGTGACACTGGCCGTGGCAGTTGCGTCGAGCTCGAGCGACGAGTATTTCTCTCCACCCACGACTCCACCACCTGTTCGTCGGCGGGGAGGACGCCGGCCGCCGGACAGTTTAGGACCTCGAGGCCCACCGGCCTCTGATAGGGTCCCAGCTCCCGGTGGGAGTGTGCAGCGCATGCGATGGACGCAATCCAACAATGCAAATGTCATGCGCGCATACTATGGGGCTACAGAGGGGGGAAACAACCTGACCGCGTACCGTGTTCGGGTGCTCTCTCTGTTTCAGGTGCTTGAGCCAGCTGTCAACGTGTCGGCACAACGACTATTGGATCAGGTGCGAGTCATCCAGCGTAATCGTATGTTGAATGACACCGTACTTGATCGCTTGCGGACTGAAATGCAGAGTAGCCATGTTATTGCCACGCCGCCGCAGGCTGTGGTTCCACAATAGTCTACCATAATACCAAATCGGGATAACGACGTGAGTAATAACATGGTTACTAATGTAAGTACCTAGTGCAATGAGGAATTGAGGAGTGCTTTGGAGGGTGCGATTCGAGAATATCGGTTCATGCAACCCGACCTTAGACCACGCATACCTCGTTTGTCCATGCATAACAAAAATAGGGCGCTGGTAGCTGTTCTGGATTTGCAGTTGTCAAACTATACGTGTATAGGTCATGCCGGTTCTGATGCACTCTTTCGGCATATTCAAATAGACTCAAATAGAAATAGACGCTCTGAATAGGAGGGTCCGTACATTGTTGGCGGCATATCGAATACATCACCCGCGTTCTTGTGTCGCGCGGAAGTGTGGGGGTCGAGGCTTTTTAAACGCTAAGACTCTCCACAATCGCGAGATATGCAGTCTCAGGGAATATTTCCTTGAAACCGACGTGGGGATGCATCGAGATGTGGTCGCGGTGGACAAGGGCCTCACCCCGCTCTCCTTGGCTAAAGAGAACTGGCGCAAACCTGTAGTGCTTGACACTAACGACCGCATGGAGGTATGGCAGAGTAAGGAGCTTCACGGACGCTTTTTCCGGGCCCTGCATGGGCCCAATGTAGACCTATGACCGTGCGTAGCCTGGCTACGTTCCGGGGACCACCGTTTTGTGTGTGCAATTATGGATGAAGTTATGATGACGAATAACTACCGGATATTTATTGTGAAGGACGGTACCGACGGTTGACATATGTCGGGCATGCCACCGTCCAGGTGAATCAATCCGTCACATTATCTCCGGGTGTTCTCGTCTGGCTAACGGAGAGTACTTGCATAGACACAACCTTGTAGCCAGGATTATCCATCAGCAACTTGCTCTAAAATACAAATTTGTGGAATCGGAAGTGCCGTACTATAAGTATGTGCCCGACCCAGTTCTCGTAAATGGCAGTATCACATTGTACTGGGATCAATGCATCATCACTGACAGGACTATTGTAGCCAATAAGCCTGATATAGTGGTGGTGGATCGATCAGAGCGGCGCGCAATGATTGTTAACATAACGGTCCCGCATGATGAGAACCTCTTGATAGCCGAGAAAGATAAGAAAATCAAGTATCTTGACTTGGCTCTCGAGGTTGTCGACATGTGGGATGTGGACTCGGCGATCCAATGATGCACAATTGCCGATAGTCGTCTCAGCCCATGGCTTAATTGCCAAGAGCCTCGACCAATACCTGAGGAGGCTCTCGTTAGCCAGCTGGATCAAGGGCTTGATGCAGAAAGCGGTAATTCTGGACACGGCTCGTATTGTTAGGAGGTTCCTCTCTCTGGAGCCCTGACCGCCGGTAGCTTGGATCCTGTTCCCGATACCGGTGGGCTACTATTTTTTATATTTTTAAATGTTTTTTATATGGTTTTTGTTAAGAAATATTTAAAAATGTAATTAGTGTGTAAGAAAATGAATAAAGGAAAGAATAACAATAAGTAAGTAAATAACAAGCGGTCATTTCATCAACCCGTTTACTCCAATAAAAAAGAAAAGAGAAAAAAAAAATAGAATAAAAACTTATACTAAGTCCCATGTTAAAAACACAAAGTTGATAAGGTTTAAACTGTCAGTCGAGATGAGAGGATGCGTTGACGTTTTGTTATTGACCGGTCGGCGAGTTGTTGCGTCGATTCGATAGATGGCGTAGGATATAGTGAACACCATGGTCACATTCCTATTTAATAATACGGTGTTTGTATTTTGTTAGAGTAGTAGCAAATTAAACTTGTTTTAAGACACACGTTTGTTTCGTTGGTCCGCCTGCACAACCTAAATTGAACCTTAAATCCTACAACAAACGCAAATATTCATTTTTAGTTCACTTTTACTTTAAAACTAAGCTTCAGCTATGATTTTCTATTTCAATCACTTAACCACTCGCGGTGGTAAGTGAAAAAACACGAGCCTATTATGAAGGAAAAGAATGATATCGTGAGAGGAGTGGAAGGCGCCAATTACGATGACGTCACACGCGTGTCTGTGCTCGGCGTGCGTGCCTCGCGAACGCCGACAATGTGAGAATACAATAGCTCCGGCATCCATTTAACAGCCCCCTGCTGAACCGCGCTGATTCATCACGTCGCCGTCGGTAGGGCCGGTAGCGGCCGCGCGCGACGCCAACATCTCCGCGCACGAGTGTTATTACTGAAGTTGCTGCAAACAGCAGTATTTGGTATTTTCAAGAATGGGTAATGGGAACTTAGTTTTCTGAAAACATTTTTTGGGTAATGAATAAAGTTTTTGCTTTCAGGCCTCATAACTGTCCAATACGACCAGATGAGTGATGTCAACATTAATCACCTGTTTGAGATTTCTAGGTGTACTAACTATATATCACTAGTTAATACAGGGTGTAAACAGACTCTTTATATAGCCGTCCACCAAGCATTCTGTACATCAAACTAAGTAACTTTACGCAAAAATTGTTGCTGGGAATCGACATTTTTTTTGGGGTGAAAAATCACGATTTACGGTAGGACTCGATGGAAAGCACTCAAAGCATTGTGCTGATGGATAGATTAGAATAGTACGGGGGTCGTGGAGGTGTGTAAAGAAAAAATCTTACATTAAAAACATGTATTTTAAAAAAAAACTTGTGAAATAGTTGGAACTTTGACCCCCAATATCTCCATAACTAGAAGGTTCCCAGGTATGGTCTAGAACAAAAAAATGATCGCAAAGACGGGGAAAACGAGTGCCTTTCTGATATGTTAAGGGTCCATTTACACCTTTTATTTTAAAGAGATAAAGTTTGTCAGTTTGGATGTAGGAGAAAATCTTCGGAACTAATGATCCGAGATACATGGTAAATATCCCGTTTCTAGTGTTAATGATAATGTTAGTGACCGTGACAGTTTAAAAACTTATAATGATCCAATTCCGAAAATTGTTTCACTAACAGGGAGCAACGCTGTGGAATAATTTCCGAAGGTAACGCGAGGGAAGCAAGCGGCGAACAAAAGCTAGTTCGTACTATCTGAGAGCTTTTGAAGAGTTCCCAACGTCCAATTAACGAGTAGCCTAGAGTATGTTTACGTTGTGTGCAACGAGATAGCGGAGATGATACCACCCGCAGCCGGAGACGTGGACACAGAACGTGCTGTGAGCACGCACATATGTGATGTAGACCAACAGCGCTCCGTGCCCACACTGCCCACTGTTCACGTACTGACTAAAAGAGCTGTCGCCTATCAGAGATACATGTACATATCCGGTGCTTGATAGACAGAATCTAATTTGACCTTAAGCAATATTACATTAGGTGCTCTCTGCAAATCAAATGGATTTGTCGGCGAGCGTAGGGCAAGCGAGCGGTCAAGTCGAGTGGCAAGTAGTACGCCAGCGTTTATCCTGTTATTTAGGCACAAATAGACCGCTTGTCAGTCGGGAACCGGTGGAGGAGGAGAGGGGGGGTGAATTATAAACTAGAGGAGCGAGGGTCCGGGGTGCGGGTACACGCGGGGAGAGGGGGCGGATGTTTACTAAGATAATTGTCTGGTTGTGCTGAGCGGGCGCTCACTCCGGCCGCGACACCACTACCACATCCGGAGCCGCCACTACGCTGCACGCTGTTGCCACGCAGCCGCATCCTAACGAATGAGTGCTGGGACCACGCTGAGCGCTGAGCGCTGACTACCCTATGAGCGCGAGGTGTTGAACGGTCAATGATTGAATTACCGCTTTGATCAAGCGGTGAATAAAGTCAAATAATTGCTTTAGCTAGGCTAAACAATTGAACGTGAACTTGTACAGGACCTGTTGTATTATGATACGCTTGAGATATGATATTTAGCGGCAGGGCAGCATAGTTATCGATAGCTATCGTTTACAATTACGAGTTTTTGGTACAAGTTCACATTCAATTGTTTTGATAGCTTAAAACGATTATACTAAAGCTACAGCGGATAGCTTCCTACACATCATGTTAAATTAATGTTAGATTTGATAAAAAAGACTTTCTTCACTACTTTTATAATAAAAATAAGTATGGTAATTGTAAAGAAGTATATTTTTATCTCCACAAAGTAACAAACACGTTCTGGTACAGTCAACCGCACATTCATGGTAAGAAGAAGTTATATGTTGCAGTAGTAGTTCAAGTGTGACTATTGACTGTACAACGTAACATTACATACCCATACTCGGTACCCACACGATGTGTTCCTCAGCACAGTATAAACAGATATTATTACCGTGTCCTCAGTAACAAGTGCACAGTGTGTGTCGCCAGGGGAGGCACGGTTAGCGCGAATCACTCGCCACTCGCGCGGATTAATTAAAACTTGCGCCCGCTGTTGTCCCGCTTCTACCTGCAAGCCCACCGAGCAGTTTGGGATGAGTGATACTGAACCTTATGGCGTCCTAATAAGTGTGGTCGGTCCCGGTGTTGTCGGCACAAAGGTGTACAATGGCTGCGGCTCACAATGACCGTGTATCCGCTGAGTATTGTACATCTGTCAGCTGTCGCAACACACCGCGCCGCCTGGCGCCGCCTGCTGCCGGCTGCCACAAGTAATGAATGTACCTACTACACGTTTGTTGAACTGTAAGGGTAAGAATATGAGCTCAACTAAGCTAACTTTCTCAATGCTATGTTTTTGTGTTTCTGATGTAATATAACATCGTCATACTGACTGAATCGCTGCACGACTTGCAGCAGATGCTGGATGGCCAAGTTGATTCCTCATTATGCATTGGCCTCAGGGTGAACTCGGACCAAACCCAGGTTATGTTCAACGAACACGTTAGCCAGGACCTATTGTTTTCAATCTCTGCAGTTTGGTAAGAGAACAACTGACCGGCCTGACTGGCCTGTTGGTCTAGTGGTCAGTGACTCTGACTGCTATGCCGGAGGTCGTGGGTTCGATTCCCACCCAGGACAAATGTTTGTGTGATGAGCATGATCATTTGTTCTGTGTCTGGGTGTAATTTATCTATATATGTATGTATTTAGAAATATATAAGTATGTTTATCAGTTGTCTAGTACTCATAACACAAGCTCTGCTTAGCTTGAGACTAGACGGCGTTGTGTGATAATTGTGGAATAAAAAATTAAAAAAAAAAAAACTTCGAGAAGGAGGCTAACAGAAGAATTCAGTTGAGTTGGGCAGCGATTGGAAAGCTTCGTAGTGTTTGCGTATCTCGTCGCGTATTCTACAAAGCCTAAAGATCAAGGTCTTCAATCTGTGCGTCCGGCCTGTTGTGACTCACGGGGCCGACACGTGGACACCCACGTGGTCCATAACTTCAACGTCGCTTAGCGGAACAAGGTGATCCGACAGAGAACTAAAGCGTATGGTGCGACGCCCACAGGCTACTAGAAGCTATTGAGCGACTTGCCACGAGGCACATTGACAGCGGACTGCGTCATTTGTTGATTTTGCTGTAGTCAATTCTAATTGAATAAGGGGTGGAAGAGACACCGACACAATTAGACACATTTGGAGTGAATAAACAAACTTTACCTATTGTATGTGATACTAACGCATGTTGTTTATTTTTCTTTGCTTAGTTTAAATAATAAAATATAAATTTATATAACACATAATAAATATACACAAAACAAAAATCTTAAATTAATTATTTCATTTCAAACAAATATGTACATTACTTAAAAATTTGACTTAACCTACTGACTGTACCTGTTGCATGCCATAAACAATTCAAATATAACATAAGTATATTGACGGCACGGGCATGCCCTCATCATCGGACATATTCACCATACGATGCTCCTCACACATGCTAGCAGCAACTGTACTCAATGGCTTGTGGACCCTCTATCATCTCTGCACATCTTGAACATTTCTCGTGTGGTATACTTCACCACAATACAAAATAAGTCTGGTAAACAAATAAAATGCACAACAAAACCACACATCAAGATTTGTATTGGTCAAGACAGAGAAGTGACAACATTTATGACAATTATGACTGCTTCTGTTTTGATATGAAATGGTTTGAATGTTGCCATTTAAATTAAATTCTCGAAAAACCGTTACATACACTGATAATAATAAATAAACAACAGTCACTTATTTATAATTTATTTAATGGCATGATTATTAGTAACATAAAACATGTTGCGAATCGAATAAGAGGATGGCTTACACTTTTGCTCTTACCCAAAATGGCTTAGATTTGATGAGACAAAACAGATAAGATATCGCAGCAATGTGAATGTCTTGTAATACTAGGAAGCAAACTATTTCTACAAGCAAAATTCTGCTACACTGTTTCTAGGTTTCGCTATTGCAAATGATTGCGATTTCTTTTTGGTTCTTCTTTTTTTACTTTGTGCAGCTTAATAAAAAAAAGATATGACATGGAAAGAAAGGCCCCGTAATGCATCATAAAATGAATATACTTTCATTGATAAACGCTTCTGAAATTAGGAGAGACTATAATGCCGATCTTTTTTATTGAAAACGTTTTTTTTTTTTAATTTTAACACTCTTTTATTAGTTTCAGTTATAACTCATCGCAGCTTATACAATGCATGTCCAACATTTATTTCGGTGTTTAATAAATCCATTTGAATTTGTGTTATAAATTCATCATTTTTAAACGAAATTGGTGGCCTTTTTTCAAATTTATTAAATACTAGCTGCGCTCGCGGTGTTATCCGCGGTGAAAAAGTTTGCTCACCTACAGACGGCAGCACATCAAGCTACTACAATATTTATGTCAAATTTCTTTAATAGATTTTCAACTTTATCGTTGTCGTGAGAGCAGCGGTGGCCCAGTGGTGGCGGCCCCGACTTACTTAGTCTTGGGTTCGAACCCAGGCAGGCGCATTACGTTGTGTAATTTATTTCATCACAACTGCTCTCAAAAACGGTGAAGGAAATCATCGTGAGAAAACCATGTCCTAGAACCAAAAAATCGAAGACATGTCATATCTACCAACCCGCACTGGGCCCACGTGGTGGATTATTATAGACCATTCCCTCTCATAGAGAGGAGGCCGTGTGTCCCAGCAGTGGGAACATTATAGGCTGATTATGCAAAATTATGCTGATTGGAAAATGTTGTGAGGAAAGTTTTGAGTATGAATGTGGATGGGTATATGAGTAGAGGAAGACCAAAGAAACGATGGATGGACTGTATAAAGAATGATATGGCAAGAAAGGAGGTGTCGGATGAGATGACGAGTAATAGAGAAGTATGGAAGAAGAAGACATGCTGCGCCGACCCCAAGTGAATTGGGATAAGGGCAAGAGAATGATGATGATGATGATGATATGCAACTTTATCGTTATAGCATTGGGTTCAAGGTTGATTGGGAAAATTTGACCGTTTCGGGTAGCTTGATGTGCTGGCGGCTGTACTCGAACTGAAACTTGGGAAAAAGAATGACATCAAATCAAGAACATTTTTTGTGTCATTTGATGTACTGTCTCTATCTCCAAGTACATTGTACAATTCTACGAAGGGTTTTGGACAAGAATTAAATGTTGCGTTTGTAAAATACTGTGTTATATTGGGAATTAATTCTCTGGCGTTTGGAGAGCAGCAGACAAGAATACGAGAATTCGCATCAAAATAGTCGGCCAAAAGGAATGATGAAAACTTTTCTGGTATTTGGACCACAGTTCGACTTATTTCTTATGCTATACAGACAGTGTTGTATGTTGGAGAGAAGGTATAAAGCAGTTTACAAAATAGAGGCCACGCTTAAGATTTTCTTACAGGTCTTTTAAATTAGAGATAGCTTTCTCAACCACTTTGTGTGCTTTGTTCGGTTCACACAGGTGGTTTTCGTGTTTTAGCACAATATTTACCTGAAAATTAAATTTAAAAAAATGTCAAATGATTGTCTTTGAAGCTTTAATTTCGGCAGATCCCACTAATTTCATTGAGTATTACTAGTGGGGTTTATTTCTTGTCTCAGTAATTCCGTTGAACTACACTATAAATAAATAAGTAGGAGAACTTTATTTCCACTGGTTTCGTACAGGATAAAGTTAAATAGAAAAGGCGTTTCAGGTCTGAACGTACAATTTTTAAAATGTGCACAAGAATATCAGCATAAAGTTTGCTATTGGTAGAACAACAACAAAACGACGATTTTATTTTGGTGGGAATTAGAGAGATATAGAGATCATTTTATTTGTTCAAAACATGAGTACACACACACATAGCATGCAAGATGTTACATCGAATTATAATAGTGACAGTCATGATTTGCCTGGACGGCGTACAAATATTAAGATGATTAGCTTTAGCGTATTTCTATTCCTTTGAACAACGGGAACCTGCCGATTAATTTAGTGTGAAACATCAAGCAAGAAAATGACCTTAGTTATTGTTATTGTACCTATACATTTTTGTTTCTTATAATTAGAACACCGCCACACTGCGGATCCATTTTTATAATGTCGCTTTATATAGTATTGGTAATTTTTGACCGCCAATTACATACTGAGTTTCCTCCGTGCCTCGGAAAACACGTTAAGCCGTTGGTCCCGGCTGTCATTTGTAGATCTTTGACAGTCGTTACAGATAGTCAGTGGCTCAAAATGTCTGACTACCAGTCTTACCTTGGTAAGATTATTTAATTATTACCTAGTACTAACTGGGTTGTGGAGGTCAGATGTGCAGTCGCTCCATATAAAATACTGCCTACAGGTATTCAGCTGCATCCGGTTGGACTGGAAGCCGTCCCTAACATAATTGGGAAAAGGCTAGGCAGATAATGACAAGAGATAATATGTCATTTAATAATCCATGAGTAATACGATAATAAAACAAAATTACATATTAAAAATTATCAATATAAAATACAAAAAGTTCAAAATAATAAAAATCAACACATCATTCTTTGGAGGGTGCGATTCGAGAATATCGGTTCATGCAACCCGACCTTAGACCACGCATACCTCGTTTGCCCATGCATAACAAAAATAGGGCGCTGGTGGCTGTTCTGGATTCGCAGTTGTTAAACTATTTTGACAACTGCGAAGACCTCACTGATGCTCACTCAATCCTGTATTGTGCGGCTGTAGCGGCATGTCGTGTAGCTCATGTCAAATTTTAATGACAGAGCTACACGACCTAAACCAGCCGTACCGCCATGGCAATACAGGATTGAACGACGTATTGGTGGGGCCAGAGCACTCATTGGCAGACTGATCTGCTTCAGGGAGGGCAATACTCGCCCTAGAGTGATGCGTTTTGTGAGGCGGAAATTCTCGGGGACTGATGTTAGTCCTCGAGACTACATGTCCCTTATCACAGAGCGCATCAACTTCCTGAAGCAGAAAGTGTATGCATGGGCAAACCGTATTCGTAGGTATAAGCGGCGGGTAAACCGATACACTCAGAATCGCACTTTCCAAAGAGATGAAAGATGGGTATATAGGGCTTGGGAGCGACCGGACCAAGGTGTGGCAACCGGATGATGATGCCATGTGTTCGTTCTAGCGCAGCATCTGGTCGGTGCTTTTAGCAATACCGAGGGTGAATGGACTCGGGAGGTCGAGCAAGCGTGCGATCTAGTACCAGAAATGGGGGCAATCACTATCAGCCCCCAAGACGTAGTTCGTGCAGTCCGTTCAACACACGTCACAACTTTTGGATAAAATGGTTTACAAGGTCGCACGCTCGCTCGCCTGGCGATCCTGTTCCAGTCAGCCTTAGAGTCAGGGTCGCTGCCAGAGTTCCTGACAACAGGTATAACCCACCTGCTTCATAAATCGGGTAGTACTGCGGAGCCCAAAAATTATAGACCGATTACCTGTCTTCCGACGGTCTATAAAGTTCTTACATCCATTTTGAGAGCTAAAATTAACAAACACATTGATTCTATCATGTCCGCTTCTCAAAATGGATGTAGGAACGGGTCCCGCGGTACTAAGGAGCTACTCCTCATTGATATGGCCATTAGTCAACAGGTTCGCCGTTCCGTTTAGAAGGTGGGATGGTAGCAGGCCATGCGATGAATTAAGTATGAGGTAATCTAAACTTCGATCATTTCTACTGCTCATGCTAATATCAATATTCAAGTCACCAATTAGAGCAATGTTCTGCCAAGTGGAAAGTTTAGTGTAAATATTATTTAAATTATCTACGAACATATCAAAACTTTCCCTAGAACTGTGAGATGGAGACCGATAGACTACCACTACAGCAATTTTTTTGTCATCTATTTTGCAGACTAGGCAGTTTCCACCCATAAACGTAGGCTCCCACACTGAGACTTGCAGACTGTGTTTCGCATATAAAACGATTCCATCGTTCTGATTCGAGTTTATGTCTGTACCATATGACTGGAAACCCTGTAATATAGGTAAGTTAATGGCCTTGCTTAGCCAGCTTTAGGTCAGAACGATGATATCGAAGCTAATGTTTGTTTGGTGCAAAAGTACCCGTTGTTGTTCGAAGTTTTTGTTTATACTTCGTATATTTAAATGTAGGATTTTCATAGTGTCATCGGAATTCTTAACAAACTTAGGACAGTCTTCTGGGTTACAAGTCAGTCAATTATCCACGCTTATTGAGTCCAGTTCAGAGTTTATATTATTTACTAGCTGTTGCCCGCGACTTCGTTCGCGTGGAAATTTTGGTGTGCATGTGTGAGACTGCCTCGTTGGTCTAGTGGTCGCAAGCGCGACTACTAAGCGTGGGGACCGATTCCCGGGTCAGGCAAGGTGTTAAAAAAAAATGATTATTTCAATTACATAAAGTTGTAACATACATGATTTGGAGATCAATTTTTAAGCAAGGAGATGCTTGTGTTAGGGGGCATCCATAAATTACGTAAGGCGATTTTTCGACCCCCCTCCCCCCTTGCTGGGATGTCGTGAGATTTATCTTGACCCCCTCTTCTCCCTCCTAATCTCACGTGAGATTTATCAAAATGCGTAGTTTAGTATAAAATATACGGTAATCTGTGCTTGATTGCGATGAATTCACCAAAAAATAATAATTAGTAGAGAATCATGTTTACTTAATTAAACCCAGTGATATTTGCCGAGACTGCCCTCTCTCCCTCGTGAGATTGGGTGATATTTGCCGCGACCTCCTCCCCCCTCCCTTAAACGCCTCACGTAATTAATGTACGCTGCCTTAGGTGACTCCGTTCTTCCACTTAACATTAAACAATGTATATGCAATTGAAAAATACTATAAATAAGAGTGTTATTGGGTTATCAGAAATTTCTCAGTAGCAGCCACGGAATCTGGATTTGTGCCCGGTTGATGGCAATAGGCTCTCCCCCTATTACATGGGACTTCAATATAACTGGCGAAATGTGTGTAAACGATTAGGTACACATCTGCCCAATCCTTCGAGGCTTTAAGGCGTGATGTTATGTTATGTGTGAGAACTGACTGCCAGATGAAAAGGTGATAAGAAACTGGAGGTGTCCTTGTGGGTGCTGTAATTCCGGGCGGTAGAGGTCCGAAACAAAATTAAATGGCGTTGAGGCGACGATATGGCTTTAAAAATCGTTTTATTTACGCGCAAGACAACTTTTTTTCAAAGTTGGGCGCTTTTTATTCTAATACCGTTCTGTATAACACATTAAATGACTTTTTGCAAGAGCCCTTAGACCTCCTTAATTCGGCCCTGTCGCAAAATATCTACTAACTATAAACTGCCTCACTGCCAAATATCAAGTTTGTAGCACAAAAAATTAAGGACTTTCATCCAAACTTGCGAGAGCCCTTAGGCCTCCTTACTCCAGGTCTGTCGCAAAATCCGTTCTTAGCAAACGTCTACTAACTATTAACTACCTCACTGCCAAATTTCAAGTTTGTAGCACAAAAAATTAAGGACTTTCATACAAACTTGCGAGAGCCCTTAGACCTCCTTCTGTGGAGGCCTGCCCCGCTTGGGCGGAGCAGCACCGTGTCCTCGTAGAGGCGATTGGCGGCGGCGACCTCTCGCGCCCGGCCCTGGTTCAAGCCATGGTCCGGAGCGAGAGGGAATGGGAAGCCGTCACCTCCTTCTGCGAAGCAGTCATGCTAGTGAAGGAGGTGGCGGAACGTGAGAGGGAAAGAGCCTCACGTCCCAGCCGCCGCGGGAGACGCCTTGGGCGTCGGGGGTCACGTGGTGGCCCCCGGCCACCGTAGGCGCGGGCCTGTGGACGGCGAGTTATGGGCTAGCTCGCCGTCCGGCCGTCTTATGACGACAGGCCGTGTCGACGGCGCGTTCGTGTTCCACGCGCGCCTCAAAGAGATGTCAGCAACCACGTTGGGGTCCGCTCGGGCCAATACCTGCCAGTATGAGGTTACCAACTAAATTTTTAAAATTAATATCTTTTGCGTCTGTTGGTCGATTTTGATGAAATAAACGTTAAATAATACCCACAATAATGCTTCTTATTTTGTAATATTTTGATTTTGAATACAATGAGGGGTCTTTACGTGATGCGTGCACAAACGAACAGACAAACCGACAAACCGACAAACAGACAAAAATTTTATAAAATATTTTTTTACTTTCTTTTATTTATTTCTCGCACCTTCCAGTGATTTTTTTGCCAAAATCTGTAATGTACAGACACGGAAAGTCTACGATTTTATTATATGCATATAGATTAAAGCCATTTGAAAACAACATAAGATCCCAAGACATGACCTGATTACTTAATATTTCATATTTGCTTATTATTATTTATTTGCAACTTGAGTCCAAAGAACCAGGAAGATTTTTTGCCCATTTTTGGAAAATATGTATTGATAATGAACTCGTGTGATTATGTAAGTGTGAAGTGTATTTATTGTTGTAGTGTGAGTTGTATAAGGCATGTTTTTGAGGGTGAGGAGTGTATGTGAGTGTAAATTTTAAGTGCCTGAATTACGATATGAGCTAACTTATTTAAATGAAAAGTAATGAGAAAGGTAAAATACTGATTAAAGGAATACGAAAGTGAATACTTACTTATGACTAACGAATTGTTTTTACTAGATACTCACTTTTGAACACAAAGTTTTTCTAAGCAGATTTCTGGCCCTCTTCCTTGCGCAGTAGGACTTTACCATTAGCCGTCCAGCAGAAATTGAAACCATTTGCATTAGCAAACGTACGGGATTCAAAAACAGTTTTCTTGTGGTGCCAGACAATCGATCCGAAATGTAAATCGGTGTATATCTTGCAGCTCGCTGGAAGGTAGCTCAACGCGTGGTTTTTTCGCACGAGATGTGATATTTAAAAACTCCATATCTTGCGAGGTGTTAGTGATGTCAGGGTTGGAAGCCGAATGTTTAATTTCTTTTGGCGGAGAACGTAGTGTTTTAGGCATGGTAAATAAAATGTTCCAGCCGTGTATTTATAAAAATAACAAATGAACGCGTCGTAATCGCTTATCGATTACGACGCGTTCATATGTTGTACACGTAGCACAGTGATTCGATACGAGGTCAGTGTCGCGCAACACTCGTGGCCGCCAGCCGTGTAGCTCTTAGCTCTCGTAGCCGCTCTGGCCGTAGCCCGGTTGCGTAGCACAGCTTCCAGCTGGGTTCCGATATTTCGCTGTGATGCGTCAGCGCATCTCGGTGTGACGGTGCACGTTACCGACTCCCGTGCGTGAGGTGGGCGGTTCAAAACCGACGAAAACTTCCAATCGTGGCAGCCTTCAAAACTTTGTTTATTAAGAACAACGACCGTAGTATTGTTGTCACTTTTGCGGGGAGTGGCTTACTCCTAAAAACCCTTTAGGAAGAAACGAGAATTTGAATATTGGTTTTAGACCAATCACAATTTATCACAGTGGAATTTTAACGTAAGTAGCCAGCGGTAGACGCGCACGTCCGCTCACTTAGTTGCCCGACAGCCGAATCCTCATATTAATCGCGCATTAGTGACAAATAACCGCGACCCGTACCGTCCCGCGCCGACTCGCGAGTACCCGCAATCCGCGGCCGCAGCACGCGGTCAGTCGCGCCACATTCAGGTGCCGCCGCACTTTTACCGACGACGACGCTCTCATTATTTAGCCACGAATGAATTGAACTACTACGAACTACTCGCTGTTAACTAACACGCGTATTGTCTCAGTTTCACACAACTTTGCACTTGTTCCGAATGCTACTGTTACTTTGTGTCAAATCTGTGTTGACTTGTATATCGTGATGCTGGATATGGAAAAGTACCTATAATAGTATGGTATACGTATAATAGCAGTGTTGTAAGTAGAATAAATAAATAAATACATAATTACTGAAATACATGTCCTCCAGTAACGGTTGCTATCCCACTTGAACCAAATCGTTTATCCAGCGGAATGTGTTTGTAGATATAATCGTTGTTTAAGTTAGGGCAACCAAACTTTCATGAAGTAGAGGCTATATCATACAAAAAGTGTGCGAATATGAGGAATAACGCGGTTAGAAGGGCACGGCAGCATGGCCAGCGTGGCGAGAGGCGTGAAGGTCCGACCGCGTCAATCAATCCATGCCATGTGTCGGTGTGCGCACGTCATAAGCACGCCCGAGTACCGACTGTGGGGAAGGGGTGGAGTCGGTCCCCGCCACAAAAACAGCGTTTGTAACACAAGGACCATTGCAAAAAAATAGGCTCCTGGTGCCAGGGTAGATCATTGGGATCATTGGGATCACCTATTTACTTGCACCATTGTTACTAACATTAAAATACTAACAAAATTAAAGACGATGTAGTCTGAAATAAAGACTATTATTTTACTGTAATTGCCAATCGACTTATTTATTATGATTAAGGTCACTCTTTCCTAGTGTCGTTAACAGTTAACAGTCGTCGTCTAGTCGTTGACCTATACGCACAATAATAGAATCGGAGCGAACCTGCTTCGTCGCACGTTATTGTGACACTCGCACGAACGCTCGCTGTCGACTGATAAAAGTTTCACGCGGCCGCGCGACTACCGATGGCGGCGCCTGCTGCCAGCCTGACTTCCTCCAGCTTGCGATCAAGTGGGACAGTTGATACTAAACAACTCACTCCACTCCACATGGAGCCTTCCATGTGCATTGCTGGTAGGTATAATATATAGTATGTGCCTACTTATAATATTGAAAGCGTTCTACACGCTTGTGAAAAGGTTATGTCGAAGTTGATAAAACAATGTGAAGTATCGTCAGTTTGCCTTGTATTTCTTGTGCATAGGCAAACGAGGTAACCGTTCTTGAACGTAAGTTCAGGCGGTGTGGAACGGTTCTTCCGGAATGCAACCTCCAAAGCGCTCCTCAATTGTGCGTTGCACTGGGTACCCACGGATATAACTTCGTCATCATCCTCTTCATCACCGCGGTCGGATTGCGGTGAAGCATTAGTAACATTTTGCAGCTGCACCACGATCATTGGTGAAGCAGGCGTAACTGGGTTACT
Source organism: Noctua fimbriata (assembly GCA_905163415.1). Classification (NCBI taxonomy): domain Eukaryota; kingdom Metazoa; phylum Arthropoda; class Insecta; order Lepidoptera; family Noctuidae; genus Noctua; species Noctua fimbriata. The sequence continues at coordinate 17,550,185 of LR990941.1, read as the reverse complement.
CCGTGATTCGGAGCGTAGTCGACCAAGTACGGTGTCATCCAACATATGGTTACGCTGGATGACCCGCACCTGATCCGACAGTCATTGCGCCGACACGCTGACAGCTGGCTCAAGCACCTGACACAGAGACAGCATCCGACCACGGTACATGACTTGTTCATTAATGGAGTGAGTCCATCGCATGCGCGACACATTTCCACTAGCAGCGGGGACCCTGTTCGGGGTCGGTTGGCCTCGAGGTCCCAAGCCCGCTGGTGTCCGTCCTCTTCCACGTCGTCGTTGCGGTAGTGGCGGTGTCACGGCGGGGAGAAAAACTCGTTGCTCGAGCTCGACGCAACTGCAGCGACCGGCGACACGGCGCTCACAGGTGTGGCGCGTCCCGGAGGCTGCGAGGCGAAGCTGAGCGACGAGCCCGGAGATGGTGGGTGTGCCTGTTGTTTTGCCCGGCTTCTAGTCAGCATTCATATTTTCCAATATATTCGATAAAATTTAGGGTTCAGTTTTCTGAAGTAGGGTTATTATTGTTAATAAGTAAGTTAAGTAAAGTCTTAAAACATGTTTTACATCCTTTAGAAAAATAAAATGTAGAAAGAATAACGCAAATAAAAATTACTCTCTCAGTAGTTATTAATTATAACACCTACTTTGGCTAAGTAAGCTAACAGTCTTTTGATAATCATTTCGTTATTCGGTACAATCATTATTATTATTAATAATCAAGTCTTAAAACATGATTTACAAAAATAAAATGCAAAAAAAATAAAATTCACTACCTACTTTCGCTGTAAGAGTAAGCTAAACGTTCTTGTTATTATCAGTTAAAAAAGGATTTTACTTGTTGCAACATGGTGAACTATTATGGCATTTTAGAATTACAAAGTGATCCTGATGACTTGCAAGTGCACTTCTTCGTCGAGCACTTCTAAGGCAGTTGCACTTTTTGAATCCTTGCCCTCCGGTTAAAGAGAATGTTCTGACAGCTTTTCGAAGACCCACTTCTTTTTCTTCAATCTTGTTATAGTCTTCCGGGCATGAGGTAAATTGGTTTCGTGTATAAAGCTGCTTTGGTACTCCGATTTTGGTACCCACCTGATAAAAATCGCTGTCTCTAACATCGACTACAACTGCAATAATGCTTTTTGGGTCAGTTTTAGCTTGATCAATTTCAGGTTCTTTCAGTCTTACATTTTGGCCAATCTTCAGTTTTGGATATTTGTGAGCCGACGTGGATTGCATTTTTTCAGCTTGTTTTTCCAAACTCAATTTCGCTTTATTTCTTATTGCAAGAACAGATTGTATCTTTTTCGGTATTGGCTCTATAGTGAGAATCACTTCTTGATTTTGGGTTGTAGTTTCTGTCTCTGCGTCAGTTATAGTCATATCGTAATGATCTTGTGTTTTATTCATGACAGTGTTCTCTTTATCCTTTTGTAACTCAGTTTCTAAATTATCGTCATCTTCCATAATAATATCCTGTTCAATTTCATTTTTTCGGCATCATTTTCTTCCGTATTTTGATGCGGATGTAACAACTTATCTAAGTCTTCTTCAGATATCATAACTCTGTTCATATCACTAGGGATTGCTGAAGTTGCAGTGCCCATCTTCATTGGACAACCAAACATTGCTTCGTATGGGGAACATTTGATTTCCTCGTGATATGCTCTATTTTTCATTGCCTGGATGAATTTCAAACCTTCTGACCATTTCGCTAATTGATTAGTTTCCATCCACGTGCTCGGCATGTTTTCGATGTCTTGATTAGCACGCTCCACTGATCTTGACTCTGGCTATGTCTTGGCTCCCCATGGACGATTTTTACATCTGGCCACATGGCACTTACTACTAATAAACTTTCAATGACTTGCTTGGAGAATTCTCGATCCTCCGATAACGGGATGAAGTATGTTCGGTGCTCCAAAAGTGGTGAAAATATCCAGAAGATGGTATGCGACTTCTGTTGCGCGTTTGGTCTGAAGTGCACGGACTGAGAGGATGAAATTTGGTGAGATGGTCTTGGTAAACTAAAATGAATTTATAATTTCCATCTGGTGTAGTTTGTAGATCTATCAGATCAATCTGGCAACGTGAGTTCATTTCACTGTGAAGTATAGGCCTGACGACAATGCCCTTTTGCAAAGTCTTCTGTTTCTTCTAACAAGGTTGGTAGAGTCTTAAATATGTCATGATAGCATCGACTGTTATATTTTATACTTTCGTTCTCATTATATAATCATTCGTTTCCTTCCGCCATGGCCAATAGCAAGATGTGTTTCTTCAAGAATATCGAATAAGTCGTCGTAACAGATGTAATAGTGGATTTCTCCATTCTCCTCTTTCATTGGTGCAATCAGTTTTCCTTCGCCGCCTATAGTTAAAATAAAATTGCAAATCAGTAATACTACCAAATGTCAAATTAATGAAGCCGATATTGCCTTCTGCACCAGGACCGCTAAAAAAGACACCCAAAATGCCCGACCCAGGTCTATCCTCGTAAAGTTCAATACCCCACGAATTCGGGACTCTTTCCTCGCCGCAGCAACCAACTACAACAAAAGCAACACCAACAACAAACTGAACACAAGCCACCTAGGCATTGCAATGGATAAACCAACTCCAATCTACGTTGTTGAACACCTGTCAGCAGATAATAAAGCCTTGCACGCGGCGACACGTCTTCGAGGCAAGGAGCTTGGTTACAAATACGTGTGGGTGCGTAATGGCAGAATTTTCATGAAGAAGACTGACCAATCTGAACGTATTGTAATCACTTGTCAGGAGGTCTTACAGACTGTCAGTTGATTTTATCTATATTTTTAAATTCTGTTTTTTTTCATTTTTTTTTATTGTACTGTGCAAGATAACGTGTATAACCTCTTCATATTCAATCATACTCTGAAGATATACTATCAAAACGTACGTGGTCTAAGAACTAAAACCGACACTTTTTATCATAACATGTCTCTACAAGACTACGATATAGTTGTGCTTACGGAGACTTGGCTGAACGGTGGCATCTACGACTCAGAACTATTCGACGATAGATATGTAGTCTACAGGCGAGATCGCGAGTCCAGTAGATATAGAGCACGTAGACACGGAGGCGGCGTCTTGATAGCTGTAGCTAGGCACTTAAATTCACGTCGTATGCCACACTTAGAAAGTCATTGTGAGGATCTGTGGATTTCCATTGATATGGTCTGTCCTGGTAATAAGAAAAACACGATCTACATTTGTGGCGTCTACTTACCGCCCCCCATTACCCAAGAAACCACCCAAACATTCCTAGACTCGGCTCAAAATGCCCTGGACAAAAACGAACGTACTGTTATCATTGGTGACTTTAATCTTAGTAGTATAACGTGGAAAACTAATGAGGAAAGTCAGGTGAGTCACACTACTCCTTGCCCTACCAACAATAACGATGTTACCAAACACTTCCTTGATTATATTTCTATGAATGACTTAGATCAGTATAATTACCTAACAAATAACAAATCTAGAACACTAGATCTAGTTCTTTGTAATACTGCAGTACATAACTTGACACGTTGCCACACACATCTGACACAAGAAGATCCTTTACATCCACCGCTCGAGTTCGCTATACCCACTGTCAACAACATAAATTCTCTACAAACAAAACTGGCCACTAAACCTAATTTCTTTAAGGCAGACTACGACAAAATCCTAGTTTCACTTATGTCTATAGACTGGGAAAGTTCAGTGGGAGGCTGTGCCTCGGTTGAAGACATGGTCAATATTTTATATGATAGTTTGCAAGACGTTATAAAGCAACACGTACCACTGAAAACGATGTCTCGGAAAGAGTACCCGGCATGGTACACGCCCAAGCTTAAGCGACTCTTTAAAGAAAAACACAAATTTCGCGTTAGAGTAAAAAAATACAATAATCCCCTTGACATTATATCATTTGAAACGCTGCGTACTGACTGTAGCAAGTTGAGAACGATCTGCTACAAAAAATATACGGAGAAGTTAGAAATCGCGGTTTTAAAAAACCCTAAAATCTTCTGGTCTTTCATTAAAAATAAAAGGAAATCCAGCAGCAATTACCCCGCGGTAATGTATTATAACAACAAAACTGCATCAACTGGCCACGACATATGTAACTTGTTTGCTGAAAACTTCGCAAGTGTTTATAACAATACGACGTCCTCGCAACCGTCAAATGTTGACATAAACAACAACTTGCCGACTCTTTGTAAACTGGAACTCAGTGCTAACGAAATATTCCGAACTTTAACATCCTTGGATGAACAGAAAGGCGTAGGTGAAGACGGTATTCCTCCCGTGTTTATAAAGAGATGTGCAAAAGCGCTGGCTTTACCTCTTAGTATTATATACAACAAATCTCTTAAAGACGGTATTTTTCCCGACCAATGGAAAAAGGCACTGGTCGTACCCATTTTCAAAGCAGGGCAAAAGAACATGGTGTCAAACTACAGACCCATTTCTATTTTAGTCATCTTCGGCAAAGTATTTGAGAAGCTTATAACCGAACGTCTAACATCGCATGTAAAACACCTTCTCAACAGCGACCAACACGGTTTTATCAAATACAGATCTACGACCACTAATCTCATGTGCTACGTGTCGGCTCTATCTGAATACTTAGATAGACGTATTCCTGTTGACACCATTTACACTGACTTCAGTAAGGCGTTCGATAAGGTAGATCATTCTCTTCTTATAGCGAAACTCCAGCACTTGGGTGTAGGAGGATCAATGCTAAAGTGGTTTCAATCTTACCTCAGTGACCGGTCGTCAAAAGTAGTAATGACTGGCCATCATTCAAAGTATTTTAAAGCCACATCCGGGGTTCCACAAGGATCACATTTAGGCCCAATTCTCTTCAACATCTTCATTAACGACATCACGCACTGCTTTAGGCATTCAAAATTCTATCTTTTTGCCGATGACATGAAAATAATGAAACCAATGGTAACTGAATCTGACGCTGCCTTATTGCAGGAAGATCTGAACAGACTGACGAACTGGTGCAAAATGAACGAAATGCTTCTTAACGTCTCTAAGTGTTACTACATGCAATTCAGCCGTAACAAAATTGTCTTACCTAACACTTACACGATAGGTCAACATAAACTAAAGCAAATTGAAGAAATACGTGACCTAGGAGTCACACTGGATAAACAACTTAAATTTGACAAACATATCCTAAACACAGTATCAAAGGGGTTTCAAATTTTGGGATTTATCTTGCGCAACAGTAAAGAATTTAAAAGGGCGTCTACCAGAATAAAATTATTTAACACACTAGTCCGTCCTATACTTGAATATGGCAGCCCGGTTTGGAATCCTCACTACGACATATACATCAAACACCTGGAAAGTGTCCAAAGGCGCTTCCTGTATCATCTATGTTATAAGGAACGATTAGCTAAAAGAGTAACCAGCTACAGAGACAGACTAGGGCACTACAAAATGGTCTCACTTGCCAAGAGGCGAAAAATGGCAGACCTGATTCTACTACACAAAGTATTCCATGGAGTCATAGACTGCAGCGAATTACTAGGCAAGTTACATATAAACGCGCCATCTCGCCTGCCGCGGAAAACCAGCTACAATTTGTTTTATGTCTCAGGTTCCAAAACTAATCTAGGACATTTCGCCGCTCTCCCAAGACTCTGTAGGCAGTACAATGAATTGTCAAAGCAATCTGACATGGACATAACCCTCACAATCTCTAAATACAAAAAAATATTGACCACTGCTATAAATGTAGAGTGATAACTATAATTTGTATGTGAAACAATTTTATCAAATGCATCAAATGCTTTTTAATAGTTATTCTGGTTTTTATTTTGTTTTTTGTAATATTTTCATTGTTTTATATTTTATGTGTTAAAACCTAGTTTTATGGGCATGCTGTGTTCTCCTATAATTGAAGGAACACACCTAAAAGAACATTTGTAATACTGTGTCCTATATTGTCTGTGTGTATTCTTTGTTGGAGATCCAAATAAATAAATAAATAAATAAATAAAATAGCGCTTTAGACGCTTGTAATAAACTGCGTGCCTTTTATTCACGTTCTTAGCAGTTTTTACATCTTCCAAACACTTTGAATATTTGTCTTTATCGAGATAAAAGTTATTGTCTTTCTTACTTCTCACGAGCTCGTCCATTTTGTCATAAAATTTCCGTTTTACACTCATTCTGTCTCACAAATAATTATAGACCGCAGTAACACAAACTGAAAACCAAATCAACGAAAATACGTGCGACGCATTTAAACTTGTCAACCTTTGTCGACCGACTGGCGAGCGCACAGGCAGACGGCGGAGGCACGGTAGTGGTGGTCACTGTGGTCAGGGAATCATACAATACACTACCCGCTAGCCGAGCGGCTGTCGAGCGAAACACGAGTTGACACGACTATTATTATACTTCAGTTTTTGATTTTGTAAAACCGGTAAAACCTAGGATTTTACCGCAGACACTGGTAAATGCCCGAAAAAAAAGTAAAAAAGATTATTATTTAACAATTCGGAGTCAATTTTACCGGTGAGACTTACTAAATCTTAGCCTTGGTAAATATTTACCGCAGTTCGGACTTTTACAGTAACATATACACTAGCTGTTGCCCACGACTTCATTCGCATGGAATTTTTTATGTAAATGTATCTGTATGACTGCCTCGTTGGTTGGGTGGTCGCGAGCGCGACTACTGAACATGAGGTCCTGGGTTCGATTCCCGGGTCGGGCTAAGTGTTATTGGGTTTTACTATCAGAATTTCTCAGTAGCAGCCACGGAGTTTGAATTCGTGCCCGGTTGATGGCAATAGGCTCGCCCCCATGGGACTCCATGGGACATACATGGGACTGAAACATATCTGGCGAAATGTGCATGTACGATTAGGTACACCTCTGCATAACCCTTTGGGGATTACAGGCGTGATGTTATATTCTCCCCGTCATGATATAATGTTATGTGTGAGAACTGGCGGCCTGATCAAAATATAATATTGTGGGTGATGACTACGAAAGACGTGCTGCGAACCCAGAATTGCTGTTCTGGGCACTGCAATTCTGGGTCCGTTACAAAAAAAAACCGGCCATAACGTAATACAACTTTTTTTTTCAAAGTCAACATACAAATGCTTCGTTATGTATACAACATTAAATGACTTGTAATTTTCCGTCAGTACGTGTAAGTTTTGATCACTTGAAACACGTGAACAACCAACATAGACTCGAGTTCAAGTTACATACTGCAGGTGGAAATAATTGTTGCATAGATTAGAAACACCTTTGTTATCATGACAAATATCTGTAATAATATACATATTAATAACATAATTATTAGATCTATGAAGCAGTTAATATGAACTGTCTAGTGTCTTATAACAATAAGACATCGTAAAATTTTCCTCACGCGAGCGGCCGGCTGTCGGCTGCCCGGATAATGTATGCAGCGCCCCCTCGCGGCTGGTTGGGGGAGGGGGAGGGGGGGGGGTTCGACAGGACACGCACTTATTGAATCGCGGTCCACGCGCGCCGCACCTCTGTGCAACCCTTTATGTATTTATCATACGAATCCGGAAAATCTTTCTACGTCGCCCTTTTTCTATCAGCTTTATTCCACGTATTTTGGGGCTCAACAGAGTTGATTATGAATTGTATGGAGAGTTGGTGTGCCATAAAAATTTTGTGAAATAACAAATTCAGTGCTATTTGTGAGCTCTGGTTTACGTTCACCGTATCGTACAACCGATTACATTACGTTGACACACAAATATTTCGTAATGTTTGTCCAAAAACAGTTGTAAAATTTGAATTGACTTGCGTGAGAAAAAAATATTTTTATTTATTATATTAGGTCAACCAACAATTGTTCACACTGGATACAGCGACATAAATCATTCTAAAAATTCAATTACAGTGCAACATTACATATAGGTAAACACCACGTGCACAAAACAATAAATTCGGAAAATAAGCTAAGCTTACTAAATACTAAGCGCTAATATCCAATTAAATAAAATTAAAACTGTAAATAGTGAATAAAACAGAATTATGATAACATTGATTAAAAATAAGATTGATAAATCTAATAACATTGGTAAATAGATAAAATTTAATTAAAATCATATTATATTGGTGAATTGATAAAATTGATAAATTGTAAATAAAGATAGATATAAAATTAAAATTCATTGAATAAAATTGATAAATTGGTGAATTATTAAACATATGAGAGAAAATAAAATAAAATCAATCACGGTTGTAAAATTGACACAATGAAATAATTGATTATGGTAAAATTGACGGTATAATAATAAAATGAAATGAGCTTCACGGACGCTTTTTCCGGGCCCTGCCCGATGTAGACCTATCAGCGTCCGTAGCCTGGCTACGTTCCGGGGACCTCTTCGGAGAAACCGAAGGTTTTGTCTGTGCAATTATGGATGAAGTTATGATGACGAATAACTACCGGAGATTTATTGTGAAGGACGGTACGGTTGACATATGTCGGGCATGCCACCGTCCAGGCGAATCAATCCGTCACATTGTCTCCGGGTGTTCTCGTCTGGCTAACGGAGAGTACTTGCATAGACACAACCTTGTAGCCAGGATTATCCATCAGCAACTTCCTCTAAAATACAACCTTGTGGAATCGGAAGTGACGTACTATAAGTATGTACCCGACCCAGTTCTCGAAAATGGCAGTATCACATTGTACTGGGATCAATCCATCATCACTGACAGGACTATTTAGCCAATAAGCCTGTTATAGTGGTGGTGGATCGATCAGATCGGCGCGCAATGGTTGTTGACATAACGGTCCCGCATGATGAGTGAAGCCCTCGTGAAGGCCGAGAAAGATAAGAAAATCAAGTATCTTGACTTGGCTCGCGAGGTTGTCGACATGTGGGATGTGGACTCAGCGATCATTGTGCCGATAGTCGTATCAGCCCATGGCTTAATTGCCAAGAGCCTCGACCAATACCTGAGGAGGCTCTCGTTAGGCAGCTGGATCAAGGGCTTGATTCAGAAAGCGGTACTCCTAGACACGGCTCGTATTGTTAGGAGGTTCCTCTCTCTGGAGCCCTGACCGCCGGTAGCTTGGACCCTGTTCCCGATACCGGTGGGCTACATTTTTTTTTATATTTTTAAATGTTTTTTTGTATTGTTTTTTAAGGAATATTTAAAAATGTAAATAATTTGTATAAATATAAATAAAGAAAATGAAACAACTGATTATGATTAGAGGTTGCCTGGTAAACGATTAAGGATGGCTTTTTGTGTATAGCAAGAGAGTCAAAGTGGAAATCAATAACGTCACTGTAGCCATTTACAGCCTTACACGTTCTTGCAACAGGCGAATTGGCTCCCAAAAACTGTTCTTCTAACAGGTGTACAAAGAGGTGTGATGGCACTACGCGGGTGCAGGCGGTTCTAGAGGGTGCACGAAAACTGAAAAGGGCAAGTAAGCTGGGACTGTCTATTTTATGTTTAAAAATGTTGTAGGTAAACATTGCATCCATTAGGTGTCTACGTCTGTCTAGTGAAGTCATGTTAAAATGCTTCAGAATAAATCATAGCAGCGCGAGTGAAGCACGGCACGGCTTTATAACCGGTTCGGTTACAGCCACGGAGCCCCGGAACCGCCAGCCGACCGGCCCGGTGGCCGGTGACGTCTCGTTGAATAAAACATAACATAATTCAATCCATCTCAAGTAATGAATGTGTTTATGTACTTAAGGTTCACTTTCAAATGGAACGGTGTAGGGTTGCTTTGGTGAAATTAAAGCCCCATTGATTGCGTGATATTTTTATTGGTAACTTTCTTATTGCAATTCTTACAACAATTATAATAAAGTATCTAGCAGGTGGTCTCTAAGTGGAGGGGTGAAAAGGACTGTGTGGATTTCATCCCTCGCTATCTAGTTCCTGAAGACTGCTAGGGTATCGTAGCAGAAACTAGATTTACTTAGGATCAGAACTGGGTGCATGGCTACCAAGCTCCGACACCTCTAGTCGGTTTCGGTTTACATGTGTGCATAATATCGTCGTGTGGTCCTCTGTAGATGTAACTCCCGGAATGTCGCTGGTACAGATTGTTACACACGTAGATTGTAGATGGCGTCACTTTTCTATAAGACTTGCTGTCTTCTATGTCATTGATCCGCTCATCATAGTGCTTTGAAGTATAAGTAACACTAGATGGCGCTGTATGTTTCTTACATTCTCCCACCATCTCCCATGCATACAGCATTAATATGTGAACTGGACAGAATGTGTTCATGCAATTATGACTATTTGTGACATCACTATCCGCATAACGTGTCACTAGCGCGCGTCGACGCGAGTGCACTTCCTTCCGCCTGCCGTCTATCTAGGATTGCGTTGCGCAGCGCACGCATGACTGGCAAGACCGCCATCTTATTGTTATACATTATTAATTGTGTTATTATTCATGGACAAGCTAAAACCTAAGATATTGCTGTGTTAAATAACTTTTAATAAACCAAGTTTGAAACGAAAATTGTGTTTGTGACAATCATTAAATGAAAGGTAACCTTTCCTAACGAATATAAACCGCGACCTATATCACCACACGTGGGATGGTAAGGATCGTCGAGACATCACCGGCGCGCCAGAATTACTCACCAATCCACCTCCCATAAGGTTTGAGAACCAAGTACCGAAGTGGTTGCGCGAACAGAATGTCTATCGCAGCCGCTAGAGGTGCGCCGCGCAAATATTATCGATAATTATGCACGGCGCGTCTCTCGCGACCCTCGTCGATGTCGATATGTGGTGCCACAGCACCAAACTCTTCAATAATTCATGTGACATACCTATTACTGGCTATTAGTGATAAAAAAAGTTTTCACAGAGATAGGCCGACGCTTTACATTCACAAGTCTTAGTTTGGTAGGCGCTGCGTGGTATACACTCGCTGTTAATTGGACGCTATCAGGCGCGGTAGTGAAGCTGCATGAGAACTAACAAACGCATTAATGACGTCTCGCCGAGACTCGGAGAGTTAACTAAGTTGTGAGCGTTGCCGCGTTGCGCTGTGACCATGCGAAGTGCGAACTGTGTCAAGCAATCAATTAAATTAATTTTAAATATAAACTCAAGTGTTGCCGGAACGCCAGGAACAGATTTATATGGACATATTTGCTTCTCACCATTCTAAAAATGATTATATAAGTTTTCAGAAGTGTCTTAGTACACTTCTGAAAACTAAAACTGAAAATAGGACTGAATAATAGGCCTTTGCTAGCAATAAAATAAAAGGCAGTGTGAGGAATGTTGAAATTCGGAGTAAAACAAAAGTAACAGATGCCCGAACCTTCTCAATTCAAAGAAAATGAAAGTGGGCCAGGCCACGTGGCCAGGCTTAAAGATGATAGATGGACTAAGAGGCTTTTAAAATGGACTGGTCCGCGAGGCACTAGAAGTAGAGGCAGGCCTAGCGCTAGATGGGTAGATGAGATATTGGATATTGTCCGCCATCTACCAACGCCCGGTGCCTCTGCTGCGGGATGGGCGGGAGCTCGTCATATCCCTCTCCCTTTTCGCAGCTGGTGAAGTCCTTCTGCGAAACCGTTATGTCACAGAAGGACATCACCGCGTCCCAGGACTCTGCGCTGCCAACCATCGAGCGAACGACGGTCGGCAGCGACAGCTCTCCTCCTACCTCCGTAACGAGCGCACGGCGCGGCTCATCCTACGCGGCGCACTCGGCCAGCGTATGCTGCGCCGTGTCCTCCAAACAGTGGACACAGTGATGGCACCGAGGGTCTGGCTCCCTGCTTAGCGACACAGGAACTTCCTGAAGCAGCCGTGCGCCGAGAGCAACTGCGTCGCTCGAAACATCAGGGCGCCGTGCTTCCTCCCGAGAAAGTCGTCGAGTACTGGCCGGATCGCCTCGATTGTTTCTAGATAGGAAGCCATTCCGCCACTATAACTTGTCGGAGCTGAGACGGGTGAAGCGTCTGCCGCTGGAGCAACTTTTCGCTCCGATCCTTGGTGGTCCTCGTGCTTGGTCGCAGTGTCGCGAGGGTCTTCGTTCTTCCAAAGAGTTGATACTTGGGTCAACTTAATACAGTAAGATGGGGTGATACCAGGTCGGAAGTATACGGATTACAATGTAGGGTTAGACAGAGCGGTTTGATTTCACCGAAGCTTTCTAATTTGTAAGTACAAGTATACCCTGATTGTCGAGCTGAGCTGAATAGACGGTATCAGCGTCAATAATTATGATATTTCCTAAGATATCTATCTAAATTAAATGGTGTGAAGGGCAATTTCGGTCACAATTGAACGCTAAAGATGACTAACATATTTATTTTGATAAGGAATTATACTATGTCGGTAAAACACCTTCGCAAATAAAGCATTATTTTTGACCAAATTTTAAATCATAAAAATGGTTATTATTTGTCAACCTTAAAAGATAGGCACGTGCTGTCACGGACTTTTTTTTGCCTGTTTTTTTTTTACTTTAACCGTATACGCAGGACGCAGCGCAAGCGACGGAACCTCTCAAAAATAATAAATTTTCCCCGTTTTTGCAACATTTTTTTATTGATGCTCCACACCTATTGGTTCTTCCTCGATAAATGGGCTATCCAACACTAAAAATTTTCGAACCAGTACTTCCTGAAATTAGCGCGTTCAACCAAAATACCAAACAAACAAACAAACTCTTCAGCTTTTTATTATTCAGTAAAATTTCTACGTTGGTGACAATATTGTCGTGTCATTCAACATTCATTGGCCCTTCAATAACAAACGAATCGTATCATAGTTTTTGAGAGCAAAAACCGAAAAAGATGATGAAGCTATTGTAATCAAACAAAGAAAATAAAAGATTTTCTACCAAAAGTAATGAGTGCTGAAACAAAACTCGAGTTTGCGTTGGACGCGAGAGAACTCTTTTCAACGCCTGATTTATCCAATAAGAGCGAGTTTTATGAACTTTAAAAAAAATCGTTTCTAAGCTAATAAAAAATATTATTTTGCACTAAAAATAACTGCAATTCAATAATAACTTTAGTCAAAAAACATTCTAAACCTGCGCGGATATTTCGACGGGCTGTAAATTTTCTTGGACTTTTCCGTTTGGGATTGTCCGACAATAAAACTAAGGTAAATTCAATGGTCAAACGTATTTCGATCTTACAATTCGTGTTAGCTGAGGTCAGCAATATGATGACGTCATCGGTTATGATAGTTAGCGCCACGTGTGTGTAGCGGCGCGGCGCGAGAAATAGGCGGCGCGGCCGGCGCGCGCCCAATGGCCCGGCAAATAGCAGATTTGTATAATCCCCACTGAGCACCTACCTATCTACCTACGACCAAACTAGTCTATCGTTATGTACAAGCACAGAAGCTCCACTACACGCGAACAAGTCGAGAAAGTTGATTATCAACATGAGGTTAACGCAAGGACCGACGTGCACCGTCTTCGAATGAATAAGTGTCGCCCATATGTCACAAAATAATGACACGGCGGTATAGCTGCACCAATGCAACCTACAGACCTACTGTTAGTACGGGAGACAACTTGGGGAGGTTCTGACGGGCAACTCTGAGCTCTATTTAACCCGTGGTTCTTCTGCAAGCTAGCACGTGCAGCGGTAGGCACGCAGTCGGGCTCACGTTATTGACTCACCGATACCGATGGAGGTAGGTACCTCAGTGCTGCGCGATTGGATTGCTTTTCAAATTCACGCGAGAATTTTGTGTGAAATTTGAGTGTATTTTTTGTGAGCGGAGACTGAGGAGCGACCGAATCTCGCAACCGAGCGGAATATCAGAACGAGTTCGGCAGCTCCCGACCGCTAGTGTATAATATTCCACATGAATAATGACTGAGGTATAGAGGTTAAAACCTCCATCGAAATAAAATGATTATGGATGAAAACAACCTACTTTAAACAGTTTTTCAAACTAGGTATGTTTGCTGAAGCTCACTTTGCATCCTTGGTCCGTAGGCTGCGGGGCAGCGCCAACAGCATCCTATCTATGATAGCAAGCAGGCTTGATTGTGAGTTTGTGAACCACTGCTGCAAGGTTTCGGCTGGGCCTGTCATCTTGCAGCAATGATGTCACAATCTGTTTCTGTTTTTGTCTTTGTGAGTGTATCACTAACATGTTTGTAAGTACTTCGTTACTAACACTACGAGTCTTGTTGCTCGAATTAAATTATTAAATAAAATAAGTAATCTCTCTTACATTTACCATTTACATATTCAGATAACTTCTTGGAGTTTGGAGCATATAATATTTAATGTTGTCCAAAAGCTTTCTACCGTTCTGAAAATATAAATTATTTTTCCTGCCATCCCTAAACGATCACAGGAATGTCCCAGGCGTCACCGCGGCACGTGGTCGCGGAGCCTGTAGTTAGTTTAACTTTGACCGCACGGTCTCGTCAACACGCCCACAGTGGCCCACACTCGCCCACAGTGGACCACGCTGGCACAGGTCGACTCCACAACATCGCCGACATCTAACTAGAAGTGTACACAGAGGCGCGGGGAGCGGTGCCCTGGGGCGAGCGGGGAGGGAGGGGGGCGGCCACTGCGGTTCTCGCAAGTAATTGGATCCCGCCGGTGGATTATACTATATCGCCGAACTAAACTACCTAACGAGCTTCTACTTCGTCAACTCATAGCTCGCTTCCGATGAGTTGGGTAAACGAAGGCAAGCCACTTTGATGAGCGCTCTTCCATCGCCCCTCCACCGAGCCACCGCTCGGTCGGAGATCATTATAACATACGTCACTCTAAGAAAGCCAGATATTAAACTTGTAAATGAAATGCCAGTATAACATTACATCGCTTATAAGTCGTGATCGCGCAGCATGAGGCTCTAACATTATTAGCAGTAAACAGTTCACTTGAGCGCTCCGTGCGCGTTATTCAAGACGCACGCGATCGCACGTGTTCGCATGAGATCGTACGGGATCGCGCGACGGCGTCGAACCGAGGGAACGTGTGTAATGACCAAGTGCTGCTCAGCGAAGCGCGGCTTGTCGCGATGCCAGCAGGAACACTAATCAATATAAATTGAAAATTGATCTACCGACATATTTTACATTACTAAATGATAAGGCTGACACGCAGTGCTTATCTGCAGGTGCCAATTAGCGTGCTAAGCGGTCGCAGAATTAGAAATACAAGATATTTTTGCCTACATCCAAGCGACCTCATATTAATAATATATCTCAACCCCTGTTGTGTGCACGTATAGCACGAGATGCACTGACACAAACTGCAACCACGTAAAAACACAGTAGCACGCGTATTAGTAGTAGTAGTAGTAGTAGGTAACTCGAGCGCACTCAACAGCGGCCATCTTGGAAAGAAATGTATTGTGGAGCACGGTGCGACTATCTGCGGACGAACTGGAAGGCATCCAAGAGCATGACGCCGCCACTGCACCACTACACATGCAAGTAATGAGGGCAGAGGTGCCTCCATACACGGCGAGTAATTTGTTGAACATCGACGATCGAGGCGGTCGATCAGATAAATTAATACATTCGGTTCGTTATTGTTTGGGTAAATTTAAATAGCAGCGTGTACGAGTAATTTCACATTACGTTGGGGCAGTTCAACTTGAAGTAAGTATGAGCAGAAGGTCCACTTTTTCCAACTGTCACTTTCAAGACTGTTACGTCCATTCGAACGTAATTTTTAACGCGTAGATACCTCGACTGCTTTACTTGAGTAACCTCCTTAGTCCTTAGCTATGCACTATAGCGTCATCATACTGGCAACTCTGTTGTTAGTAAAGTAGGCACTGGATCGGGTGCCAGACACCTGAGTATCGTCAACAAGGGAGCAAGTCTTCTGCAAGTGCTCTCTCGATGCCACGCCGGTTAACTACATATGGCACATAGGTGTGTCGGGAACAGCTCGGTCGCCGATAAATGGCACCCACTCGGAACAATATTTTTACACGGCTGTGAGTGGAGTGCTTGTGTATTCATGCGAGGCTCGCCTACACAGTGGTACACAATAGTACACAATGGTGCACAATGACAGCCAGTAATGCAGCTGCTTCAGCACACACCGTCGCGGTTGCACACCTTTCAGCCTACAGGAGTGAACACTGAACAGCCTACAGGATACAAGTATTAACTGATTACATGCAACTCTTGCTACTTGCATATTTGTCTAAATATAGATAGATTCGTAGGAGAGTTCATTGTTTTTTTTTTATTATTAGGACAAGCCCGTCACACTATTGCCAAACCAGTGCAACTCCTGATAGCCAGAATCAACAGTGGCGACCACTAGAAAAACTCTGAGACAATGAAACTCAACGAAGTCTCGGAGAAACAATTTAACTATCTTTTAGCCCGCTACGACCTTTTTTCTTTTTATATTTTTTGTAAATGGGCTTACCCTTGGCCTTAATCTTAAAAAAAAAATTAAAGAAAAATAATCTATCAAATCGAGTAGGAAAAAACATCAACTCAGCTCATCTCAAGTGTAAACATTCAAATTTTATTTTTTTATTTTTCCATTTTGATTCGTAATATCCTATACAAATATTTGCGCACTACTGCAATGAGACAGCGAGGTTTCGGAGTAAACGAGAATATCATCGATGTATACAATTTTTAGATTTTTGTTGAGTTTTCCAAAGCCGCTTGACATATTTCGAAAAAAATTAAATGGAGGTCTCCTTTAATTTTTGGGAAATTTTTGGGAAGTACCTATACCCTTTAAAACAAAAAAAAATAATTTTCCAAATAGGTTCAGGCGTCATTGAGTAATCGGTGAACATACATAAAAAAAAGATTCCGACGAATTGAGAAGTTCCTCCTTTTTGAAGTTGGTTAGGCTACTACAGTCCATTGCTGTGAATAGACTGTAGAGGCCCATTCGAAAATAGAAGATCTCATGGAGAAGAGCGGGTAAGAAACTCCATGGAAACTCTTTTCAAATCAAATTAGATATTAAAAATTCCTGGGTACAATTTTGTTGCTTCTTTAAAGTGTGCACAATGTAGAAAAAGAAAAAAAGACAATTAATTTCGTAAAGATCCCAGATAAGCGCTACTTACCATAATAGAATATCTGCATGGTACTCACATAAACAAACAATGAAATAATGCTTCTAATATATATTAAACAATGGTAATCAAAATGATTAAGTACAGTTTTTTTTTTTACCTTTTTTTTTCATTATATTTTTGCCACAGACTTTAATGTAAAGTTATTTTAGAAATTTTAGTGTTTTTTTTATAAGTAGGCTTTTTTGAAAAAATGTTTTTATTTTACGATTTTTGGTTGTAGTATAACCACACAAATTCTTGACACGAAACAATTTCGCGTTCACAGTAAACGCGTAACTTAAAAAAAAACCCCTAGCAATGGCTACTATACTGTTATACATGCGAGTATGAGATAGCTGGGCCGTGCGTGTAGTGATGTATAATTATGATCTCGTTGAGACTGTTCCCCTCTGCGCGCGGGGGGTGGAGGGGGCATCGGTTACATGCATGTAGATTGCAGCATTTTAATGAAGGCGATTGTCCCAGTCCTTCCCCACCCCCACGACTACAACCCGAGTCCTAAGTGAATAATCATGAACCGAACATAAACGTATTACGTCAGAATAATTCCAGTGGACGGGTATCTGAGCCGATCTGTATATAACACCAAGCGTAAAGCGAGCCATTAGCATGTACATGAGGAATATTGATAAAAACGCCACGAGTGCGAGAGCTCTCACAGTCCAATGATAGCGTGATAGAGTGCGCGGAGTGATTGGTTCGCGTTCAATGATCACTGTGATCTATGGAAATATAATCCGTTCGTTTGTCGAGTCGAGAGGCGCTGTGTTTAACATACAGCGATCATAATATACAGTAGGGGCAGTTCTCATTATTTCCATGGAGAGAGTACCCACGTATAATGATGTCCCCGAAGAAACATCTCAAACCGCATGCTTTCTATCCGATACTTACAATCATGGTGTGTCGGTGTGTCTCGTGGTTATCAGCTATCCCGCACTCGGCAGATGAGTCGGATGATCCCAAGCTATCCCGCTCTCACAATTGATGACGTCACCAACGTCAATCTTGTGACGCTCACAGCCGACCATCCCACGAGTAGGTACACGATGAGGGGTGAACATAGAGACAGTCTCTGACTCAGAAGTTAGCTCATATGGTTTTAAAAAGCGAATGGTTTATTTGCTGTTTAGTTTATCAACATGAATTATCATAATGTGGATTAACTTAATTGGTTTTATTCTATCGGGAATTATGGCCGGGCCGCATGACGTCGCGAAGCTTTTTAATAAAAATAACAATAAACTCGGAGGAGGGATCCCTCCACTGACTTATTAATTATTATGCGGGCTCGTCTTCGCCGGCCAACGCAGACGATCCAACAAACATCCATCACACCACGACACCACCACATGCGATGCAATATCGATGTGTATAACATACATTGCTTGTTTTACTTTCTTGATGTAAGCGCAGTAAATAAAAAATCAACAATGGACCCTAAAATGTTATTTGGAATTATGTCCCTTGTACAATTCAGTTGTCCGACGCAGGCGGGTCGCTCCGTAAGTTTTATACAAACTAAAACAATGGTGTTTAATTCCCGGGGAACGGCAAAAGGTTTAATTTACCGTGGTCTGGGAGCCGTCCGGGTGCCGGCCGGGAGCCATGCCGTCTCCCAGTTTCTTGGTTCGCTGTGTGAATCACAAAACATTTCATCTGAATGTCGGCCATCCTCCCGTCCCGCCCCGTCCCGCCAAGCACAGCGGGATGGCGGGGTAGCCTGTAGCAAGCCGACTGATCCGATTATGTGCTCGCTGTTCGTGGAAGTTGTTGCTTGATGTTTTTGAACGTCTGCCACTTTACGTAGATAGCATTTTCAGCTTTGTTATGATTCCGTACTTGTGTCTATGCTTTGACATCTGAGTAGATTATAAGTAAGTAATCTGAAAAGACTGCTTAGCTGTTATAATATTAATAACTCTGACTCATAATAAATTCTGAACAAGGTACGGTAATTAAGTTCTAGTTGTCTTATGTATATTGCCAAACGCTATCTTAAACTGAAATGAATACGGTCTCATAGCTCACCCCTGACCTTTACAGTACCACTAAAGCACAGCACCTACTATTACATCAAGTTTCCTCAACTTGTAGCAAACCGCGGTCGGTAACTTAGAGCGGCGCCGGCGCCGGCGGGTCGGCGCGCCTCCCGCTCCGCAAGGTGTGTTACGCGAATCCACCGCAATAGACAGTGCAATTGTTTGTGATCTTCAATGTTTGAAATGACTGACCTAGTAAGTGTAAGTAAGTTACCTACTGGGTAACACGACATTCCTTGGTAATGGGTTACATTTGTAATGCGTAAGAATTTCACGCTAGGTTTAATTCCGCATAAAATTACTAACTACTTTTTTTAGTTCATTAAGAGTTATACAAAACTAAATAGATCTGCATTAGTTTCCTTGTAGTATCTGGGTAGGGTATCCCAATGTATCGACCCGCTTAGGCTAGTAGTACACGGCGTGCGTGTCGAGCGCGCGATATTTCCCCGAAGACCGCGTCTTGTGTGTTTGTGTGCGATATGAATACATGTGCCGACACAATCCGAGCGGACGTTACCGCGGGGGTGTTTGCGCGGTCGGGAACGTTTTCCTTATCGATAGTTGTTGACCTTCGCCAAGTATTTTGTATGTGTAGTCACGCCCTTGCTCGTCAAAGTGAGATGTTACGCTTGTGCTGATAGATGGTGAGCAGGCAAAGTCTGCAGGTCTGAGGAAGCACACGGAGGTACCTAAGTGTCATTCTTGACTTTCTGCATATATTCTAATAATAATAATGGCAACCCCGTATGTCAAACATCAGTTAAATCGTCGCAATTTCTTATTTTAATTTTAATTTTGGTTGAAAATGGTTATTACAATAGTTACCTAAAAACACCTAAAATAACCTTTTTTTTACAAAGCATATAACAGAAAATTGGAAAAATTCAAACGTAACCAGAAAGCGAAAAATTTAAACAGTTCTACTACAATGACATATTCTGTCAATGTCGTATCTATAATTATATTGTTCCTCAATAAAACGTGAAAAATACTAGAAACATATACGAATACATGATGTTTATAACATAATGATTACGAGAGCTGCCTACCGACGCGCACGCCTTACAACCCCGGACTCGTCGCTCAGCTCCGCCTCGCCGCCGGACCCCGGATCACCTGTGTCACCGGCAGCGGCAGTTGCGTCGAGCTCGAGCGACGAATATTTCTCTGCGCCGACGTCGCCAACACCTGTACGTCGGCAGGGGAGAGGCCGGCCACCGAGGAGCTTGTGACTTAGGGGCCATCCGGTCCCGAGCCGGATCCCCGCTGCCGGTGGTTGTGTGCAGCGCATGAGATGGACTCATTCCATTAACAAGAACGTCATGCGCGCATACTACGGGTCTACAGAGGGGGGAACTAACCTCACTGCGTACCGTGTTGGGATGCTGTCTCTGTTCCAGGTACTTGAACCAACCGTCAACGTTTCGGCCCAACGACTGTCGGATCAGGTGCGGGTCATCCAACGCAATCACATGTTGGACGACGCTGTACTTGATAGGCTGCGCTCAGAGGTACTGAGCAACCGTATCATCTTAACTCCGGCACAAACCGCGGTTCAAGCGTCAGTTATTGACGCAACCCCGCCGCGGTTCAACCCAGCTGTTGTAGAGGAAGATATAGGGTTGCTGTGGTAAGTAGCCAGTGCAACGACCGATTGCGGAGCGCTCTGGAAGATGCGCTTCGTGAATATCGATCCACTCCTACTGAACTTAGGCCCCGATTACCACGGTTATGCATGGGTGCATAATAAAAATAGCACGCTGGTGTGTGCCTTGGACTCGCAACTCAAGAATATATTCGAGAGTAGCGAGAACCTCGTTGATACACACTCGATCCTGTACTGTGGGGCTGTTGCGGCATGTCGTTTAGCTAACGTCAAGTTCCCAAATTGTGACGTAGCTACTCGACCAAACCCAGCCGTACCAGCCTGGCAGCGCAGGATCGAGCGCCGCATCGACGAGGCCAGAGTACTCACCGGCAAACTACACTGCTTCAGGGAGGGCAATACACGACCACGTGTAATGCGCTTTGTGAGGCGGGCATTCTCGGGGACTGGAATCAGTCCTCAAGAATACATGTCCCGTGTCACAGAGCGCATCGACTTCCTGAAGCAGAAAGTTTATGTATGGGCGAACCGTATTCGGAAGTATAAGCGGCGGGTTGATCGGTACTCACAGAATCGCATGTTCCAGAGCGATGAGAGGTGGGTATACAGAGCTTGGGAGCGACCCGAGCTAAATATGACAGACTTGTGCCGCCCGGATGATGCTGCCACGAGTTCTTTCTGGCGCAGCATCTTGTCGGTGCCCGTCTGTCATACTGAGCCTGACTGGATGCGTGATGTCGAACGAGTGTGTGAACCTATCCCAGAAATAGAGCCAATCTTGATAACACCTTTAGATATAGCCAGAGCAGTTCGTCCGTTACCGAACTGGAAGTCACCGGGACCGGATGGACTGCACAACTTCTGGCTCAAATGGCTTAGTAGTTCACACACTTGCCTGGCATCCCAATTCCAGTCATCCTTAGAGTCTGGGTCCTTACCGCAGTTTTTAACAACAGTCGTTACCCGCCTGCTCCATAAGTCAGATAGTCCCGCGGAACCCAAAAATTATAGACCGATCACGTGTTTGTCTACGGTCTATTGTTACATCCATTTTGAGAGCTAAAATTAATACACACATTGACAAAAACTCCATTATGTCTGCCTCTCAAAATGGATGTAGGAATGGGTCCCGCGGTACTAAGGAGCTACTCCTCATCGACATGGCCATTAGCCAACAGATTCGTCGATCCCGCAAGGATCTGTCTACATGCTGGATAGATTATAAGAAGGCCTACGACTCGGTGCCACATACGTGGCTCATGAGGGTGCTGGAGTTGTACAAGATAGATGCAACTCTACGCGCCTTCCTTGAGTCGTGTATGGGGCAATGGAGGACGGTCCTTCGATATCCAGGATGTCGACAGATCCAGAGGAACGATGAGCCTGTATGGATTAAACGGGCAATATTCCAGGGCGTCAGTCTGAGCCCACTTTGGTTCTGTCTAGCCCTGAATCCTCTGAGCACATTGCTCGAGGATTCAGGTCTAGGCTACCGGTTGAGGAGAGGTGGTCAGGTCATATCTCACCTTCTTTACATGGATGATCTGAAACTCTTTGCCCCCAACAAATTGCGACTGATGGAGCTACTGAAAGTAACTGAAACTTTCAGTAGCGCCATCAGGATGGAATTTGGTGTGGACAAATGTGCAGTCATGTATGTAAAGCGAGGGGAGATTATGAAATCCGAGAGAATTCAGCTCTCGGATTCCATACACCTGAGATCCCTCTCCTCAACCGAAAGCTATAAGTATTTGGGTATGTCGGAAGCGTTAGGCATTAACGTAACTGACATGAAGCAATCGTTGAAGGAGCGCTTCTTTGGACGCCTGAACAAGGTATTACATAGCCTTCTTTCAGGCGGAAACAAGGTGCGCGCCTTCAACGGTTGGGTCATGCCGGTTTAATGTACTCTTTCGGCGTACTCAAATGGACTCAGACCGAACTCGATGCCCTGGATAGGAGAGTTCGTACACTGCTTACCGCAAACCGGATGCATTACCCACGATCATCGGTAATGAGGCTGTACATACCGCGGAAGTGCGGGGGTCGAGGGTTTTTAAACGCGAAGTCCCTTCACAACCGCGAGATGTGCAGTCTCAGAGAATGTTTTTTAAAAGCCGAGGTGGGTATGCACCGAGATGTGGTCGCAGTGGACAAGGGACTCACCCCGCTGTCCATGGCTAAAGAGAACTGGCGCAAACCTGTAGTAGTTACTACCGATCAACCGATTCTGTGACATGCGATTCTGTGAGTACCGACCGCAAGGAAGTATGGCAAGGCAAGGAGCTTCACGGGCGCTTCTACCGGGCTCTTCATGGGCCCGATGTAGATTTTCTAGCGTCCGTGTCCTGGTTACGTTTCGGTGACCTCTTTGGAGAAACTGAAGGTTTTGTCTGTGCGATTATGGACGAAGTTATGTTGACGAACAACTACCGGAAATATTTTATGAAGGACGGGACGGTTGACGTGTGTCGGGCATGCCACTGTCCAGGTGAGTCCATCAGATATATTATTTCTGGTTGTTCTCGTCTGGCTAACGGCGAGTACTTGCACAGGCACAACCAAGTAGCCAGGATTATTCACCAGCAACTTGCCTTGAAATATAAACTTGTGGAATCTGAGGTACCGTACTACAAGTATGTGCCCGACCCAGTTCTCGAGAAAGACCATGTCACGTTGTACTGGGATCGGTCTATCATTACTGACAGGTCTATTGTCGCCAATAAGCCTGACATAGTAGTGATAGACCGATCAGCGCGCCGCGTAATGATAGTCGATGTTACCATCCCGCATGACGAGAACCTCGTGAAAGCTGAGAAAGAGAAACAAATAAAATACCTCGACTTGGCAGACGAGGTTGTCGATATGTGGAATGTGAACTCGGCTATCATTGTGCCGATCGTCGTGACGGCCAATGGCCTTATAGCCAAGAGCCTCGACGACCATCTTTCGAGGCTCTCCTTAGGCGGTTGGATCAAGGGCCTGATTCAGAAGGCAGTACTCCTCGATACGGCTCGCATTGTGAGGAGGTTCCTGTCTCTGGAGCCCTAACCACCGGTAGCTTGGACCCTGCTCCCGCTACCGGCGGACCACTATTTTTTATATTTTTAAATGTTTTTTATATGGTTTTTGTTAAAAAATATTTAAAAATGTAATTAGTGTGTAAGAAAATAAATAAAGGAAATAATAATAATATTATAAGAGGTAAAGTTTGTATAATCGTAAGTTTGGATGCACGGGGTAATCTTTAGAACCACTGATCCGATTCCGATTAATTGGAAGCTCTCGTGGCATGTTTACCAACGCCGCGGCGCCGAAAGCCGCGGGCAAAAGTAAGTAACTAGGGAGAAGCGGCGACCGCGTCGTTTTTGAGCTTAGAATTCAAATAGTATTACTGTTTCACATCCACTCGATCAGCGTGTAACGGATGCCGCGACCACTTGTTTTACACGAGGCGACACTTGTTTAACTGCGACCTACGCCTGCCCGCCCCCCCCCCCCCCTCCACCCAACGCAACCCTTGGGTCGCTGGTTACGACTCCCGCCGGACGATAATAAATCCAGTTTATATCACAAATAAATGTTACAGCATATTTAGATGCCCATTACTCGGAGCATCCATTACGATTGTTATTTACCATTCATTTCGTTCCCGTACAGTCACAACAACAGGCTGGCACAAATCTCTTCTTTATTGTTATTGTTTTACAATTACCAGAACATCGTGAGCCACGCAGGCTGGTAAACAAAAAAACACGCGTTTGTTTACTTCTATTAGCGAATAAGGATAAATTCGAACACAAAAGTTCACCGAATTGTGGGAACAGGAAAACGGAAAGGCGCGGCACGACAGTCGACAGCGGCGCGCGGCGCGACAGGATACCAAATTAGATTCGTTAAAATTTGAATAGAGGAAAAATGTTAGATGTTTGAAGAGATTGCACGAGATATCGAAATAAAGCAGCGACGGGTGAAGCCACTGGCAGTCGACTGCGAGGCACCGGCTCAGCGAAAACATATGGAGTAGCCCTGCCTGACCAGACGACACTATTTCATAATTTGGCAATTATGATATAGAGTAGTAAGTACCTAGGTAATTAATGAATACGGATGTCTGTTTCGGTCTAATGTGATCTATGTGATAAGATAATGATAAGATCAACCCGCATGAGAAATACGAGGCGAGTCGTTCTTGAGCCGTGAAGGAAGCACGTCTGAAGTTCAGAGTCACGTCACCACTATATCTGTCGACTCGTCCGTGTCAACTGGAGTGTTTATCTTAAACACTTGTGCATTCCGCTAGAATACTCGGCCGTTACAGGTATTCAATGGTTATGTACCCTAGTATGAACCGGGTTGTGGTGGTCAGATAGGCAGTCGCTCCATTTAAAATACTCTTATTCATGATGATGATGATGCTAGGTTATCAAAGTCAGGTGCAAACTTAACTGAGCCAATGTATAGTATCGCATGGCCACGTTTTTGTCGTCCCTCCCTCCCCCCCTTTTTGCTCAGTGCTGTGAGTCCGACCACGTGTCGGACGCGGGCAGGATTCATCCATCACGCGGTAATCCCCCAATCGCCCCGATCGAGCTGCCATCCCGCCATCCCGCGGCCGGACACACTGCAGTAAATAACAAGTATTACGGGGAACAGAAACATTATTATCGTTCATATAATCATTGGCTTTTATTTTGTTGTGAAATAACCTTTCTGTGCTGTTCCTACCAGTACAATGATCGCAACATGTATTGGTAATGTAAACGACAAGAGGGCCGGTACTAATAAAACGAGTTTAAAAGATGATTTTAACTTTACAAAAGCAGACAATTAGAATGATTCTTTGTGCAATAGTCGTGGTACACCACATTCCGGTAGCTACATAACTTGGAATGTACAGTCACGAAAATTAGGCAGCTTCACACACTGTGTCAATCAAATGCTGGAGCCATTGCATATGACTGATAAACAATTTCAGTTGAAAGGGGAATGCCTATAAAATGCTTTAAACCGACAAAAACTTCGAATAGTCCTTAATTGTTTTTACAATAAAATATGCATAATGAAATAATTCTCAAGTTTGTTTAAGTAGGGTATAAAAATATAGGAATCCCGGATCATTAAAATATTTAACTTGATATCCGTTTAATTCATTCTTATTTTTATTGGATGCCAGTGTTTATTTGACACAAGTTAGTGGCATTCAGCCAAACAGGAATCGTCAAATAATCCCTTACGAAGTATTTTACAGAATTAGTTCACAGCTGTCATTAATTTAATATAATTCGATCTATGTGTACCATAAAACACTTGTCAATATTAATTAAAATCAAATAATTTTTAAATAGAAAACGTATCGTAAGCTGTATGAGTTACATGTCCTTTGCCTTACTGACAGTTTGACATTACTGCATTTTCGATTGATTGTTTACTTGATTCTTGCGCTTGCGACTTGAGTTACGTACGGATTGCTTTTTTATGATAATTATAACGACGACTGTGGCCATTTTTTAAGGATGTTGATTTTACTTCTGCACACGATACCCATTTTTGAACACGGACCCGTTAAATTGGACCCGCCTAAACGACGACTCGGCTTTTTGACGACGGACCTGAACCCGCTTTAAATACGACGCTGTTGTGTATTTTGGACTTGTGCCTCGTATACATTTAAAAATGAATAGAGACTTGCACTATGTTAATTGTTTTCTCGATATTTCCAGAATGAGATGTAACCTATTATTAGTGCAAAATGATGAAGTACGTTGTTTAATACAGGCGTGGATAGCACCAAAAGCTGTAAGTATTGAGATTCCCAAGTTTTCTTGCCTATTTATATTGGACGTACTGATATACAAAAAATAAATTATGTTTTGTCCTTTTTCTCAGGAACAAGATACAAAAAAAATGCAAATGCTTTTTTGTTGTTTTATTATTGCATATTAATCCTTAACCTAGACTTAACCCATATTTCAGAAAAAGGTTTGTAACTGACTTCTACCTAGTTTTTTGATAATTATTGAAATTGTAATAGGTTACCTAAGATTTGTAGTAACATTTAGCGTATATTTCATTGTTGTTCATTTCAGGCATTTTTAGTATGGCTGATGGGTATTCCCCTTTGAACCTGTAGAAAATGTCAGTATACAAGGCATAAACGGACCCTCTAAATAACTCTAGACTCTAAGTTTTAATATTAAACTCTTGGATTAAAAAAAAAAAAACTTGTGTAAAAATTGGAACTTGGACCCCTAATATGTCTGTAACTAGAAAGTTCCCAAGTATGGTCCAAATAAACAATGGTTGCAAGGACGGGGAGAACAAGTGCTTTTCAGCTTAGTTAAGGGTATTTCGATCCGTTTCCTTGACTATACAATCGTATTCGTCCGCGAGCGGAGCACTCTTACGTCCCCCTGAATCATTGATTATGAGACTAAAAGCTTCCGGCTCCAATCGACGAGCTCGAGCTGCGAGTAGTACACACGCGATACTCTTCCACGAGCGACACCGGCTTATGTTAAACTAAACACAACGCTGAGTTTCCGATGTTTTCATTGAAGTGTTCCAAAAATCAAAGGCTTTAAATCGATTAATGCTCTTGGATTCCATTTCGGGAAAGTGTTATTGGCTTTTTCAAGGAATGTTCAATAGTACCCCAGGGGTTCGAATTGTGTCCGGAAATTGGCAATAGGCTCACCCCCTATTACGTGGGTCCCTCTCCACCCTTTAAGGGAATACGGGCATGATGTTATTTTTAAGTATTTTCGTTCGTTTACTGGTCTAGCGACAGTTTCAACTGCGCAATGTTCATTACGTAAAGTATCACGCATCATTTAGGTGTTTTCGTGAAGAAGTATCAGTTAGCGTTCGGAATTTAATGAGTTTGGGAGTATCGTAATTAGTAAATTCTTTGACATTCACGTAACACGTAAACATTGCATAATACACACTACTTCACAAACATTGACAAACAGTTTTAGAAAAGGTTTAGCTTTAAGAGCGTCATCTCTATCAGTGCACCCCTGGTCTGTATGTCCAGTATAGAGCTCAATGTGTCGTACACTCCAGCCGGAGTCCCGGACCCTGTGAAATCTGTCGTGTTCTGTGTACTTGGTGCGGTGGCCGTACGCTCGCGCCGCAGAGAGCGTCACAAGCACAGCGCCTCGGGGAGATGACGCCGTGTTACAAGTGTGAGTAGCGACTCACGTACATCTACTTGTTTTCAACGCCCATCTGGTAGTTAGGGCAAGCAATCTATAAAAATGAACAAAATTGAAGTGTCTCTTTGTTATTTCAAATTACAACTTTTTACTGAATACTGAAAAAGGTTCTTATAACAAAAGAAATCATTTTATTACCTTTTTGTCTGTCTGTTTGAACCGGCTAATCCCCGAAACGGCTGAACTGATTTTGACGGGACTTTTACTGGCAGGCAGCTGATGTTATAAATATACGTTACTGTAGAAAAAGGAATAGGGTTCCGTTAAAAAAACGATAAACCTATGAAATCTTAAATATCACTACATAGTATAAAACAAAGTCGCTTCCCGCTGTATGTCTGTCCCTATGTATACTTAGACCTTTAAAACTATAAAACGGATTTTGATTCGGTTTTTTTTAATAGTGACTCAAGAGGAAGATTTGTATGTATATATTGCACCCGCGCGAAGCCGGGACGGGTCGCTAGTAATATTATAAATGCGAAAGTAAGTTTGTTTGTTACCTTTTCACGCCTAAACCACTGAACCGATCATCCTGAAGTTTTGCGTATACGTTGTCAGGTGTACAGAAGCGTCCATAGGGTACCTTTTATCCCGAAAAAAGTACTGTTCCCGAGGAAAACAACAATAACGTTCCTATGATAATAGATGGCGCCACATTGATTGAATCATATTATTATAGAAACTTTTGTAGTGAGTTAAGAGTTTGTCAAGAAACTAAAAAAACAAAACACACACAAAACACACCCACACACATTGTCAAATTCTAAATTAACGCAAGCGAAGCCGCGGGCAAAGCGCGAATGTAAATAAAATCAAATATAGATTTGATTATGTTAACAATCAAATCAAATAGGGAAGTAACATTTTTGTAAAAATTTCAGGCGGACGAAGGTCGCGGGCAACAGCTAGTCTGTACATAAGGAAAAGTATAGTGCGTCACCGACGACGAGGACGTGAGGGTTTGTGAGGTGAGGCGGCGTCTAAATAATGTCGCACTCGTTTTGAAATTAATAAAGCCTAGGCCAAACCAACGCGTTCAAGCGTCCGCGGTGGCGAACAGTTGTTGTGTACGAACTTGTAGCGACGTGTTCACATCGAGGCGTCCTCTGATTGTCCGCGGCGTCCGGTGCAGCGTCTGCACGCGGGGGTGGCGATCAGATCGTGCTTGTTACCTTAAAAGTCAACTTCATGATTTTAATCTCATATTTAAAATTGTACTCTACATTATCGTGGAGTTCCATAAAATAGACCAATAACCGTTAGCGAATGCTGAATATAGACGAAAACGCGATGACGTCAATCCGTCACGTCTCCCACTCGAATCTGCCGCATCCTCGCGATTGACGCGGTATCGGACACTGAGCACACAGCGCTCCGACGACTTCACTACTAGACCGACCTTGGAACCAGACACCGAGGCACACATCTCGCCGCTCACGACGAGTGGACTCGAGTGCGACGTCACTCGATATCTCGGTAATGGACTATTTGGGGCATATCACTACTGTCAGCACATGTAATGGTGTAGAACTAGAAGTTACCTACACTCCAAAAATATGATGGATGTGGCTTTATTTGGTCTTTAAATCTTGCTCATTATATTATATGACGAACATTTTATATGGAATTTAACGGTGCAACCTGGCACATGTTACAAATTCGCGTGACAAATCCTAAATTTCAATTTGCGTCTATACATAGTGTAAAGAGACTCTTAACGAAACCGTCAACCAAGTATTCTGCACGTCAAACTATGTAACTCTACGCAAAAATGATTGCTGGGAAATTACTTTTTTTGAAACTCCTCCTTTATTTTGAGGTCGGTTAAAAATTGACATCATTGTTGTTACTGTTGTTACCGTTACTGTTAACGGTTCACTAATGTTTCACCAACATCATCATAATCATTTATTTTGCTTGAATATGGGTACACATAAGGATGAAACATAACAAATATAGCTCAGGACCCAACCCTAACAGGTGTGCAAAACTAGTACATAGTCATGGTAATAGGCTTCTCCCCAATAAAATGGAACCTAACATACCTAACTTTTGCAATTTGGGTGTACTGTACACATCTGCGTGCCCCGTCAGAGCATACAGGGGTGATGTTATGTTATGATGTTGTGTAAAAAATGGACCGTCGAAAAACAGCAAAGAAACACAAACAGATCCTTCGTTTATATCTAACCAGAAAGAAGTTGCGATAACACCCAATGTCATAAAAAATAAAACAAGCAGTAATAAGATAATTCCAGAACAACTCCAACAACCCATCAAAAGCAATGCTCATCTAAGCTCTTACCGAACTCCAAACATACGAGCCGGAACAACCTTCCACAAAACACAAAATATGCCTGATAAGCAGCGAGACATCTGACAGATTATATACTATTGCCGAAAGAACTAATTTACGTAATTATGTAATCTGCCATTATCGAAAACCCACATGCGGATTGCAGCAAATTCTTCACAAAATTGAGGGAAAAGTGCAAATTTTACACACTCAGACTTCTGTGTTATTTACATTGGCGAGGAAGACTTTCGGAGAACACACAACTATTTAGAATTAGTCATGTTTGTAAGAGAAAAGTTAATGGAATTGAGTCTTACTAATTTTATAATTTGCTTACCAACGTTTAAATACGTGACAGATGCTAACTTAATGTATAACAGCCGGGTAGAAACATTCAATAACCTTATTTACTTGGACATAAACACATGTAACTATGCATATTTACTTGATTCAAATTCTAATCTATCTTATGACTACGATATTTACAGCAAACGATATGGAACCTTAAATAAATAATAATATTCTTTATTTTTCGGACAACAATGATCCAACGTGTTAGTAAACAATAAAATAACTTATTACTAGTGTTAGTACTTAAACTAAAATAGAGACACATACAGAATAGATAGTATTGTGAAAAGGACAACCCCAATTTAATGTTGAGTGATTGTCCTTCTCACAAAACCTTTAATAATCGGAGAGTCGATACTCTCCGCCACAGTTTTAAGAATGCTGTTGCCACTCGCCCGCAACCTTGACAATAGCGACGCGGTTTTCTTGCGAATGACGGCATGGAAGCCGTCAGTTCGGTTTTGCGAAAACATCGCAGAAGCGCTGCACCATCGAGGCAGTCCCAACAGCATCCTAAAAATATTATTATACTGAACGCGTAGGTCATCCAGCGTTCTTTTGGTATAGTTGACCCAAAGATTCCCCGTGTAAAAGCTCTGGCAATATGCCTTAAACAGTGTTACTTTTACTTGACTGCCACACCGAGCGAATCTTCGGGCCAACATATTACCTCGGACCGCCAGTGCCCTACGCTCCCTTTCAATGTCAACATTGTCCTTAAGGTCGTCGGCGAGAAGATGCCCTAGATATTTGAATGTTGTCACTCTTTTGAAGTTCAAGCCGTTTAGGGTAATGTCAGGTATAGTATCTGGGCATTCACCGCCGGCCTTAAAGACAATGTATTCGCACTTCTTGACATTATAAATAAGTCCGTGCGAGGCAGCATACGCCTGACAGACCCGCAGCATTTCATTTACAGCACCAGCCGTCGGTGCCAGCAACGCCATATCATCAGCATAGCTGATACTATACTAATAAAGGCAACTACACAGCAGGCAGGCTTAAATATAGTTATGTCAGATTTACAAGACCTGATTCTTAGCCTATGCAACCTGAATGCTACGCACTCGGGGGAGGACCCTCAAAATCATAGTCAACACGAATTTTCTAATAATTCACAACAGTCAAATTCTCAGTTTTTTCGTTAACTACCTAACATCTTACACCAAAACATAGCTGGTTTGATTAATAAATCCGATAGACTGACTGTAAAATTGGTAGAATTAATCAACAAGGGGACAGATGGTGGATGGAGGTATAGATATTGTTTGTATTACAGAACACTTCATACAAACAGGGTATGAGGATTTATTGCATATTCCCAATTTTTGTCCAGCTGCTTTCTTTTCGAGAAATACAAAGAGAGGAGGAAGAGGTATTCCCGTAAGAGTAGGATGCAATCAGTTTCAGGCATCTTTGAATGTTACGCTGTGGAAATATAGCTTATAGAATTATTATTATTTGTGTTTACAGAATCACAAAATATAATTAAGAAGTATTTTATGATAATATAGATTATATCTATACATATAATAAAATCGTAGACTTTCCGTGTCTATACATTACTGATTTTGGCAAAAAAATCACTGGAAGTTGCGAGAAATAAATAAAAGAAAGTAAAAAAATATTTTATAAAATTTTTGTCTGTTTGTCGGTTTGTCTGTTCGTTTGTGCGCGCATCACGTAAAGACCCCTCATTGTATTCAAAATCAAAATATTACAAAATAAGAAGCATTATTGTGGGTATTATTTAACGTTTATTTCATCAAAATCGACCAACAGACGCAAAAGATATTAATTTTTAAAATTTAGTTGGTAACCTCATACGCGATTTCTATGATAAATTTAATAATTTATAATTAAATAGGTTTTAGTATCGAAAACCGCTTGACGTATAAAGATGAAATTTGGCAGGGAGGTAGTTTATAGTTAGTAGACGTCCGCTAAGAACGGATTTTGCGACAGTGCTGGATTAAGGTCTTTTTTTTTTTTTTTTTTAGGGTGGGAAATCATCAAATGACCCCCCCCCCCCCGCTCTGGGCGGAGCGGAAGGGAGTGTCAGACTTGTACTGACTAAAACCCATCCATGTTCCTTCTTTGCCCTTTGTGTTCCAGGGCCGCGGTATCTCTTTCGAACAGTCCCGCAGCCCTGGCAGGCATCGGCCCGAGCGGTCCCCTACGTGGTTGCTGACATCTCTTTGAGGCGCGCGTGGAACACGAACGCGCCGTCGACACGGCCTGTCGTCATGAGACGGCCGGACGGCGAGCTAGCCCATAACTCGCCGTCCACAGGCCCGCGCCTACGGTGGCCAGGGGCCACCACGTGACCCTCGACGCCCAGGGCGTCTCCCGCGGTGGCTGGGACGTGAGGCTCTTTCCCTCTCACGTTCCGCCACCTCCTTCACTAGCATGACTGCTTCGCAGAAGGAGGTGACG
Organism: Noctua fimbriata; assembly: GCA_905163415.1. Classification (NCBI taxonomy): domain Eukaryota; kingdom Metazoa; phylum Arthropoda; class Insecta; order Lepidoptera; family Noctuidae; genus Noctua; species Noctua fimbriata. The sequence continues at coordinate 17,517,131 of LR990941.1, read as the reverse complement.
GCTTCCCATTCCCTCTCGCTCCGGACCATGGCTTGAACCAGGGCCGGGCGCAAGAGGTCGCCGCCGCCAATCGCCTCTACGAGGACACGGCGCTGCTCCGCCCAAGCGGGGCAGGCCTCCACAGAAGGAGGTCTAAGGGCTCTCGCAAGTTTGTATGAAAGTCCTTAATTTTTTGTGCTACAAACTTGAAATTTGGCAGTGAGGTAGTTAATAGTTAGTAGACGTTTGCTAAGAACGGATTTTGCGACAGACCTGGAGTAAGGAGGCCTAAGGGCTCTCGCAAGTTTGGATGAAAGTCCTTAACTTTTTGTGCTACAAACTTGATATTTGGCAGTGAGGCAGTTTATAGTTAGTAGATATTTTGCGACAGGGCCGAATTAAGGAGGTCTAAGGGCTCTTGCAAAAAGTCATTTAATGTTGTATACAGAACGGTATTAGAATAAAAAGCGCCCAACTTTGAAAAAAAGTTGTCTTGCGCGAAAATAAAACGATTTTTAAAGCCATATCGTCGCCTCAACGCCATTTAATTTTGTTTCGGACCTCTACCGCCCGGAATTACAGCACCCACAAGGACACCTTCAGTTTCTTATCACCTTTTCATCTGGCAGTCAGTTCTCACACATAACATAACATCACGCCTTAAAGCCCCGAAGGGTTGGGCAGATGTGTACCTAATCGTTTACACACATTTCGCCAGTTATATTGAAGTCCCATGTAATAGGGGGAGAGCCTATTGCCATCAACCGGGCACAAATCCAGATTCCGTGGCTGCTACTGAGAAATTTCTGATAACCCAATAACACTCTTATTTATAGTATTTTTCAATTGCATATACATTGTTTAATGTTAAGTGGAAGAACGGAGTCACCTAAGGCAGCGTACATTAATTACGTGAGGCGTTTAAGGGAGGGGGGAGGAGGTCGCGGCAAATATCACCCAATCTCACGAGGGAGAGAGGGCAGTCTCGGCAAATATCACTGGGTTTAATTAAGTAAACATTCTCTACTAATTATTAATTTTTGGTGAATTCATCGCAATCAAGCACAGATTACCGTATATTTTATACTAAACTACGCATTTTGATAAATCTCACGTGAGATTAGGAGGGAGAAGAGGGGGTCAAGATAAATCTCACGACATCCCAGCAAGCAGGGAGGGGGGGTCGAAAAATCGCCTTACGTAATTAATGGATGCCCCCTAACACAAGCATCTCCTTGCTTAAAAATTGATCTCCAAATCATGTATGTTACAACTTTATGTAATTGAAATAAACATTTTTTTTTAACACTTTGCCTGACCCGGGAATCGGTCCCCACGCTTAGTAGTCGCGCTTGCGACCACTAGACCAACGAAGCAGTCTCACACATGCACACCAAAATTTCCACGCGAACGAAGTCGCGGGCAACAGCTAGTCTTGAATAAAGTGTGTCTATCTTCAAATAGGAAGGTCGTCTTGTGTGGAGATTTTAACATTAATGTATTGATAAGAAACAAACCTACGTTATAACTTGAATATTTTCTTATGAAGTACAATTTCAAACTGGCGCTTTATACTCTGTATAGACAACTTTGCTCACAACTATCGGAAAGAATATAAAGCTGATGTTGTCGATCTGGTCCTTTCCGATCATACTTCCCAAATACTAAAAGTCCCTATAAACAAAACTTGCAAATTAAAATATTGGAAAAAAAAACAGGACATATGCATGGAAAATTTTATTACTTTCAAAAGACATCTCAGCTCGCTATCATTTATGCAAGTACATAATGCTAAGGACGTGAACGAAGTTTTTGACATTTTCATGAATGATTTCTTCTTTTTATATAGATTATGTTTAGCTGAGAAAATTATACCGCAATGTCTCGAGTTAGTCTATGACCAGTGTATGTTGTTAGTGATTACATACGAGACCGAAACGTGGTCGCTCACAATGGGCCTTATCAGAAGGCTTAAAGTCACCCAAAGGGCAATGGAGAGGGCTATGCTCGGAGTTTCCTTGCGTGATCAAATCAGAAATGAGGACATCCACAAGAGAACCTAGGTTACCGACGTAGCCCGAAGAATAGCCAAACTTAAGTGGCAGTGGGCAGGGCACATTGCTCGCAGAACGGATGGCCGATGGGGCCGAAAAGTTCTGGAGTAGCGACCGCGAACCGGAAGACGCTGCGTTGGAAGGCCTCCCGCTAGGTGGACCGATGACCTGGTGAAGGTTGCAGGGATCCGCTGGATGCGAGTCGCATGGGACCGGTCAATGTGGCGACACTTGGGGGAGGCCTATGTCCAGCAGTGGACGTCTTACGGCTGAAATGATGAGAAAATTATAACCATTCCAACTAGCAAGAAAACGAAATGGATTTCTCACGGAATAAAAATGTGTAGTAATAAGCATAGGCAGTTACTTTGGGCACATCGACTAAATTCAGACTCAAAAAATAAATTAGCCATTAAGAACTACACCAAACATTATAGAAAAATTATAAACTTAACACAAAAGGCACAAAACAATAATTTCAGAAACACAGCCCAAAATAAATCAAAATCCACCTGGCAAGTAATAAATAAATTCTAATTTAGGCTGCCGCAGGATCCTATAGTGTGCGTGAATAGAGACATTTTGATATTTACAGACCCCATGGACAAAACGCCAAACGAGTTTAATAATTACTTTATTGACACAATTAAAGCTCAAAGACATCACATCGAATAATACACATTTAAATAATTAAACCTTAAATTCACTATTTATGCAACCCGTTATCGTTGACGACATAATACAAATAATTTGCAACCTTAAAAACACGAATACTGTTGGATACGATGGAGTTTCCAAAAAAGTATTAAAATTTACCAAAGAATGAATAGCATCTCCATTATCTCATATAATTAACCTGTGTATAGCTGATGGCATTTTTCCGGACAGCTTAAAAAAGTTATTATAAAATCTCTTTAGAAAAAAGATGACAAAACTGATTTAAAAAATTTACAGACCGTTTGCAAAAATTCTGATTATTTCAAAAATTATTGAGAAAGTTATTTATGACTCTTTATATGCCTATTTCGAAAAGCACAAACTATTTTGCAAAGAACAAAAGGGTTTCCGTAAGAACACTTCGATTAATATGGCAGTATTTGACTTGTTGGCTAATATCATGTCTTCTGTAGATAGGAGAAATCCAGTCTGTGCAATTTACACTGACATGACAAAGGCTTTTGACTATGTGGACCATAAGATTCTGTTGCACAAATTACATAGCTATGGTATAAGAGGGAACATCGTAAAGTTAATAGAATCATACCTAAGTAATAAGGTTCAATGCTCAGAAGTTTCTAGGATATCCTAGAAACTAGAAAAAGCAAATTAGAAACCATCCTTTCTATTGTTGAGATGTCCAGTCTGGCTATATGTTAAATTTCTCGAGTCTGTGTCTAGCCCCAGACTGGAGTAGGACTGGACTGGACTTATTTATTGACGTAAATTACCTATGGAAACTGTATCTATGCCGCTCAAACTTGCACAGAGTATAGAAGACCGTACAAGAAAGATATATTGTCTCTCTCAAGTATTTCAAGTGAACGAACACTCGTTCCCTGTCTGTGGGCGGCTCCGGAGCGGAGCTCTATAGATTTTGACGTAATTGCTTATGAAAACTGTATATATCTCGCTCAAACTTGCATAGAATCTAGGAGACAGAACAAGAAAGATATATTTTCACTGTTAAGTATTTTCAAATGAACGAACGACGCGTTATGAACTAACCAAACCGGCGCCCCACACGGCACTCGTAAATGACGTTATTTGTATTGTTATGATTGTGAGATGAAAAAATTGTCTGGCGAGGTCTGTTCCTTTGTTTGATTTGTGTAGTTAATTTAATAACGATTCCAATGATATTACTGGTAGAGAGCTAACTATCGTAACTTCTGAGATATCGTCGTTTTAATCAGACACGTGCGACCACCCAGAAATGGCCTCACACAGACTTGTGATGACGCGCAATATGGCCGCCACAGGTATCAAAACAAAGACACGTAAAATATGGCGTCCCACAGGGTGACGTACTGAGTCCGCCGCTTTTCTTGATATACATAAATGATCTCCCGAAAGCATCAACCAACCAAATGGTTCTTTTTGCAGATGATAGTACCGCTATAATAAAATGTACTGATCCAAATAATTACAAGAACGACATCAATACTTGCTTAAATGACATCATAAATTGGCTAAATAGTAATCATTTGGTTATAAACCTGACTAAAACAAAAGTCATGCATTTTTATCAACGATGTCCAAACCCATTCAAATTCAAAATTCAAAAATATTTATTTTATCTCAAAACATTGTCATACACAAACTGAGGCAGCCCCAGTAAGTTACAATAGTACTTGTGTCGGGCCTGTCTCACTCTTCCCTTAGGTGGTATCTTTGCAATGATATTATAATATAATTAAACCCAAAGGTTAACATTTCCTACAATGGCTGTGATATTGAAGAAGCTAATAAAGCTAAGTTCTTAGTATTTATAATCGATAACTAACTTACATGGAAGCCTCATGTTGAAGAATTATGTAAAAAACTCAGCAAATCCGCATATGCTCTATTTCAACTCTCAAAGAAAGTTAACGGTCCGGCTCTTTTAGCAGCGTACCACAGACTGGTTGCCTCTGTATTGCGGTATGGCATTATTTTCTGGGGTCAGTCCACTGATAGGGAGCTGGTATTTAGGTTGCAGAAGCGTTGCATCAGGTCAATGTGCGGTCTTAAGACAACTGATAGCTGTGTGTCCTATTTTAAATCATTAAAATTTTTAACTCTGTCCTCTTTGTTTATAATAGATCGGCTTTGTTTGTGAAATGTAATCCAAATCTATTTCAAAAATGATCAGTGGTCAGCAAAAATCCAATACGGACTCAATACGTCAATAAGTGATGTCAAGTGAAATGTAAAACCGCACTAATGCAAAAAAGTTTTTTTGGTATCGCCCCATGCACATATAATAAAGTACCCAATGTTATAAAAAACATGACTGTATTAAAATTTAAAAGGGCGCTAAAGGACAATTTAATTATGAAAAGCTATTACTTAATTGACGACTTTTTAAATGATGATTCACTGTCTGATTGATATAGTTACTGTTACTACCTACTTTTACTCGAATTGACATATTGTTATTCAAGTTATTGTTATTATTCCGTTGGACATTATTGATAATATTTTTTATTTTTTATTACTTTGACCATATTGACATTTTTTAAAGCTGTTTTTTTTTGTTGTATACCATTCCAATGACTTATTTTAAATTTATAATTGTAAACAAACCATTTGCATGCCCATGTGACGGCAAAATTTGGAGAACCCCATTATAAAAGAACATCTATGTCCCTATTACCCATGTTTGCAAAGAAATAAATGATATGATTTGAACATCCAATCCAGCCAATTGCAGCCATCACGACAGATTTCATCAGATCTTCACTAAATTTAAACTGGACCACCGTGGAACAATATTCTTCCAATCAAAAAAAGAGTCATAAAAATCGGTTCACAATTGGCGAAGATATCGCTGAACATACAAACAAAAATTCAGACGAATTGATAACCTTTTGGAAGTCGTTTAAAAATAAAAACTTGTGAAAAAGTTGGAACTTTGATATCCAATAGGTATGAATCATAGCAAAAAATTATCGCAATGACGGAGAGAACAAAATGACTTTCAGCTTCGTTAAGGGTCTTTTCACACCCATTATTAGGTACCCTGCTAAGCGCTCGGCCACGAGCTACACGCTCAAGTGACACGTTCTGTGGAGAAAATAAATGAATGAAATATATTAAATTCAAATGTTTATTGTATTATTAGAGCATGCCACGAGTCACAGCGACGCGCCTCGTTCGAGTGTCTCTTGATACAAGTTGCATCGCCTTAGGCCGTATGCGGGGAGTAAGAGTGGGGTAGTGGTGGTAAGCGTTAGCCTGATCAGTTGATCACATACATCAGCTGTACCTATATTCTATACAATAACATCGGTTGACATAAATCCGTTTCGTAGTATATCATTTATATCGCGATTATCCAGCAATTACCTGTCAACATAATTGTCCCCTAATGGTTAGTGGCAATGGATAGCAATTGATGACTGTGCCAATGATAGCCGAGGGCAATCGAGTCCGCTATCAATCAAACGAGAGTGCAGTTTTATTGACTGCGGATTATTTTCCAGATTTTAATGAAAGGCTTTGTTGAGCTCGAATGAAAATAGATTTACAGGGACTTAATGGAATCTACAAAACATTTATAGTTGTTCCAGAGGAGTTATCTCTGTTGTATTCGATCGGTCATTCTTGATGTAACCATCAAGAATGACTTTAGTGACTGAAATTAGTTTCCGTTTGGAGTATAGTTCCCTGTCTTTGTTTGTATGTTTCACATTCAATTAATTTTTATTTCATTATTTGCTGATGTTGCTTATGTGTTGAGGCCTTCTGCAGCTATTATTTCTGTGGCTCTGACGTGCCTCAACCGTAACCTGTCTGCTAGAAGACGGTTCTGCTGTGTGCCTTCCTCCCCTCCCTCACCGCACCCCGCTCCCACGCCCCCGGCCCTGTCTGATTCGTGCTTTATATCTTTATGTTGAACTACCGCCGCCGTACAGCTGTCTGAGGAACATCTAGCTCCGGTGCAGTAACCCTGAGTTCAGCTACCATTTGAGCTTTGAAATCGAATGGTATGTAGCCTTCACCTGGATTATCGCTACTTCACAGACTCACATAAAATACCATCAAGTTTGCACTATAGTTTACTTTATGAAAGTTAACGAAGTACGTATTTCAAGTAAAGATACGTAATAATATTTGAACTGTGATATTGGTAAATAGAGTCTTATCCGAGCCGTGTACCGCTCCCCGCATGCGACGTGTGCTGAACAAATGTAGTGTTGTGGAAGTTACAGCGGCACCTGCGTCCGCATCTCTCCCCGCCCCGCTCAGTCATACCCCCCCCCCCCCTACCTACATTCGGAACACGCAACTGGCGGCTTGTTTGTTGTTAGGCGCGAACATCGCAGGTGGGAAGTGTGCTGTGTGAGTGCACAACACAACCATCGTGGTCACAACAACAAGTTATCCGTTGTCAGATCCCAGTAAAAGAACAGAACCATCACGAATAGAACTCGATATCAAACTGTTTGGTAAGTTATTTTTCACTTCAGTTAAATTGAGGAGAATCTCCATGAAACTTACTGAACTATTTAAATTAACAGAAATACATTCGATTGTGTAATTATGCTTCATTATTTTCAACAAGCGACGTAAGCTGTAAGACGATTAGACTAGGCGCTGAACATTCAATATTCGGTAACTGAGTCAAACGCGCTACTTTCAAATGTTCCGGTGAAACTCATAATGGCAATAATACCATAACCCTTATTGAACATCTTGACCGCAGGAACACAGAACTGTGTTACTGCATTTTTCCAACAGAACAACATTTTGATACCATATCTTCGCATGCAGTTTTACTTGGGTGGATCAACACATGCTGTAGCACTACTTGAATAGTATCTTACTCGATAGCAAAATCTGTGCTTGATCAAGATCATAACAAAAAATCACGCCAGTACTCATCGAAGAGTTAAATAGAAATCCATACTCCACACTTACTAATTTTATGCGAAAGTGGGTTTGATTGTTTGTTTGTTACCTTTTCACGCCTAAACCACTGAACCGATCATCCTGAAATTTTGCATATACGTTGTCAGGTGTACAGAAACTATTAACTGTTTCATCCCGAAAAAAAGAACTGTTCCCGAGGAAAACATCAATAACGTTCTTATGATAATAGCACGTGTCTTTCGAATAATGATTTATATTGTTTCAAGCAGAGTACAACCCGAATTGATTGTCGAATTCTTAATTAACGCGTGCGAAGCCGCGGGAACAAGTTAGTAACTTATAATAGGTAACAATGCGCTTTGAACGGCATGTAAGATGAAACGCTTGGGATAATCATGCGTCATGTGTGTCATGTCCTTTTACACATCGTTCCGTGTGTCCGGGGGCCCGGGAGGTACTCGGGCCCCACATCTCCGGGTCCCATGTCTTCGGCCGTTGCACCGCATTGTGCACGCCTGCCGATATGCCGACAATGTCTCGAATACCAGCAACACACAACTAGAAGTACTTTTAAATGGTGCCGTCATTGTGCCCTGAATACTAAATTCTTTAATTGCAGTAAACTGTTCTTGAATTTTAAGTTCCGTAAAGTTCGTGAGCTACCCTTCTGAATACACCAGTAACTGAGGAGTAAAACACTGGGCATTTGGCCGCAGGAGGTGTTCCATTGCTTCCACGGGCCACATGGACCCACAATGACATAGTGCACAACTGAAGTGTTAACATAGTTTTAAGGTTCTATTCACAAACACAAATTGTATTTTATCATATTTATGTTAATCTGTAAGGTATATATATATGGGCAAAGTTGCCTCAGAATAAAATAAAATTGTTATTTTTTCTGATATAACTGCAGCAACTCTCGGCAACTCTAATCCAGCTGGTACAGGCCCAGGCCACCCTGCGGAGATCGTTTTGTTTTATTAAATATTAATTTTGTACATTGTAGGTAGAAGGATTGGTATCAATAATTGCGTGCTGATCGTAAAATGAAACACAAACACTCGGTGATTGGTTATATCAAATTAAAAACGGTTCTCGGTAAACAAGCAGCGCGCGGTGGTACGTGTAGAATATAACTTAAAAGTAAGCATGACGGTTGGTCGGACCACTCGCATTTGTTGGACCTTCCAGAAGCCTTCACTCAATTCCGAACTTCAGTACTTAGTTAAAGTTTTAGTTTAGGTCGGGCACAGTTTTACTTATTTCCGCTTTGTTAATAGTCAATTTCACCTGATGTTAGTTCCTCCGTGTGAACACCCACACAATTGTATTATTTATGCAAAACTCGATTAAGCTGGAAGATCGCAGAACATAAAATAAATGAACGTTAACAGAAAATGAAAACAATTTGATAGAATGAGTTGATGCGTGTGAAGGATGAAAGTGACCGCATGTGATGTTGGCATCTATTTATTCGTGCGAGCGGGGCGGGGGATGCGAGGGGAGGGGGTGCGTGTGATCCGTCGTAACACAATCATGGGCGATATTCACGCACTCGCCCGAGAAAAGCTGATCCTGGTAATTGAATACGTGGACTGACGGATAGCGTCACACATTCATGGAAATCGTTGCGCTTACACGAAACACGATGGCACAGAAGTTCTTCTTTTCTCAACAATCAGTAGGTAGTAGTGCCACTACTACCCTAAAACAGTGGTGATCACTTGCCTAACCTCACCACTATCATCTTTGGATTACCATCGTGGTGAAAGGATTAACCAATCAGCGTGGGAACTCGCTGAATGCCCAGGGTGCGCTGGTCGTAGAAGTTCCCAAAACAGTGGCAAGCTCGAGCGAGAAGGCCTTAATGGTTTCAGACACACGACACCCATTACACCTAAATACCCTCGGGTCCAAAAGGCTGTAAAGCCGACACAGCTTTCTGTGTGCAGAGTGCAGTCACCCCACTCACTAGCGAGCGGTCAGCGGACAGTCTAAAGCTGTGACGAGGTAGTGCATCCTTACCCAACCCAATCGTTGCTCCTACTGAAAATCTCCCACCTGGACATGAATTGTTGTTGTTGTTGTCTTTAAATGGACCCGGACCCTGGTTGGTCGCAGCAAGGAAAACCTGCTCAAGTGGAGATTTATTAATGCCTCTGCCCTGGTGTGTATCATCATCAGCGGGAGCGAAGCCTTTAACAAGAAGGTTGGGACACCTCCTTGTTAAGGGGTTGGGACAGATTGGAAGCGGAAGGCAGAAAACCGAATGTTGTCAAATCTCGGGAGAGACCTATAGGTTCGGCAGTGGGCTGAGTTCATTGCTTGATGTTATTTCAGAATGTAAGCCTTTTACATTTGTACCCATAGCGTTATTATGTTGGATCTAGGTGCGCTGTGGCAGTACAGATGGCGGCCGCTACGACTAGTATAAACATAATGTTGGCTGTACAATTTCGCCGAGGCGAGTGCGAGAGTGTAGTACAGCCAACACAAGAAGGAACACCGAGACCAGACGAGTACTAGTCTACTACATATACAAGGTGTAAGGGACAGCTCTCCACAAACTGACAGGGTACATTCAGTTCCTTATTTTGAATCATATTCCACCGGAATTTTTCTCCAGATTTTTTTTTTCAGTTACTATTCCTTTATTTCAATGTAAAATTGCATTTCCTGTACGCAGCACTATATTTATGTAAATAATACGGCTAAAATCAAAAATCTAACAAAGGATGTTGAAATACTAACGACGAGTGAAATCAGTTGTTCACTTTCTGCCTAACTACAGAGTTCACCGACTCGTCGTCGCACTTGTCGTTCGCTACATGCGTTTTGCCACGGTAATGATACATTGCGTATGAAGAAATAAAACAAATCAAATCTATTGGATTCCCATAACATTCCTGAAATAATTTCTTGTGCCGGTCAACTTAGTATGATATACTGAAACCCCATCAGTTTGTGGAGGGCTGTACCTTACACCCTATATCTCCCGTCTCTCGTACTCGCCCTGCCTCGGAGTATCTCGGCGAGAGTGTACAGCCGACATTAGATATGTTTGGAAGAACTACCACATTTAGCATTGCATCGTACGGAAATTCTTTAAGAAATGGCAAAAAAGCGTAGGTAGCCCAGAAGCATTATTTTGATATCCGATTTCATTCGATCGGCCTCATACACGAATTCCTATTGCTCTGTTACTTGGCAATAATAGTTCCAGTTCCGTCGCACAGTTTAATGTGAATTAGGTGTCAATCGCAATTCCTATGCGCGGTGTGCAGTTGAAAACGTTTATACAAAGAAATCTATTTAAATGTAACATTTGTAAATTAATTAAAACAAAGATTATGGTCATTATTTCGCTTACTCTGGTGTATTATTAGATTTGGTTCCACAAGTCATCTTCTTCTTCTTTCTGTACATCACTTCTTTAAGAAGATATCGCATTGCTCTAATAAGCTCGTTAACGGAACTAATTGAGGGTAATTGATAACACGTGAGCGAGGGGTGAGGTCGGGACGGAGACGGGGGAGGTACAAAGGGACGCAACCCCCGGAGATGTTATCATAATAACGTGAGATACCGCGGTAGGCTGCGCGGACTGACAACGGTTTTGATAAAACCACTAGAACAGTGTGAATAAGTAAATTTTTCACCGTTTTTATCATTAGTTACTGAAATTCTGGTGTGGCTCCGTTTTCTCCGGTAACACGACATTATGGAACCTCATCACTCCTTTGATCATCATCCTTCCAGCCCGGAGTGTCCCACCGCTGGGTAGAGACTTTCCTTTTGTTCCGGTATTATCCCATTTTCATCAACAAAACAGAAAACAAGAAAGCTGGTGACCCTAACATTTTTTCATAACACAAAAGTATGATTAAGTTGTAAAGTTGTATCGTAATAACGTAGGATATGCTTGTACAACAATACAACGGTAGGGTTATTGTCGTGTGGCGCCACCTGTCGACCGTCACGTGCGCCCGGGGTCGACTCACGCCCACATGTACCCGACTCAGCTATCACGGGACAGATAGGCGAAGGGTTAGCCACAATAGGCTTTACAACACATTGACAATCATACAAACACGCTCGTCTCGGACGCAGATCAGTCGGGCGTTTTATATTGCTAAACTGCTGTAAGCAAATCTTATTACTTTTATTTTCGTCTTAAAATTTGTACAAATCAGTCAATTAGCAGGTGGCTATCGATTATCGAGTCATCTTCATTTGCAGAGAAGGCTTGAGCAAACGGACCGGGACCTGCCCCCCCCCTCCCCCCGGGGCCCCCGGCACTCCCGCGACACTCTCGCCCTTACAAAGTTAGCGACGTGACCGCAATAACTCCGCGCCTCGCAAGCTCGAAGCACAGAAGCATGGCTTCGATTTGTTCATGAAGCAATCACGTAAAAGCCAACTGTTTATGAAGCAATTGCTGCGAAATATTAACGTGGAAATGTTATCAAAATGAACGGTTAATTAAGCAGGCGGTAAAATGGCCGAGCAATTAATTCAGGTCAGAAGAATGTTGTTATATACAGGCGCAAGCGGTACGACGAGACGACCCCGAGCGGAAAACGAGAATGTTTTAATCCCGTAGAGACACGGTGTCAATTATTTTATCAATTATCTGCCAACTATTACCGAGACAGCAGACTTCCAAGATTCTGTTTCAGAATAATCCGGTTGTAATCGTCCCAATACTTTGTCTATTTAACTTTACTGTTGTTAAGACTCAACCCCCCCCCCCTCCCTCCCTCCGCCCCGCTCGCCACTCACGTCTGTAATTTATTCGGACAACAGCTAGTCGGCACTAGCTATAAAAACTAGCCCCATTGTGCACACTTGGGCAGTGTCCGGCGGTGTCCGGCGTCGACCGGCTTCGTCCGGCCCTCCTAATAGAATAAGTTGGCGAGTTACGTGTGTTGTCCGAACATGAGAGATACCCTCCACTGATTTATGTGAGGCGCGCGGCACGCATCTGCGACCAATACGCGACTTGTTCCTAAATCATTATTATCCGAGCCTTTTCCAAACATATTCGGGTCGGCGCCGGCTCCACTGTACGACCCAATAATATTATGTATGTGAACAAAATAAGTATTTACTCTCACAATAAAAAAAACGGCTGCTACTGGGATATTATTGTGTAATAGTTACTTACGATATTTGTCGCCAGATATAAAAGGGTTTCCCTGAACGGAGTACAAACTCCACCATTGTAAATAGCGTAAGCCGCTGATATTTATTGAAGCTAGTTGAGCCAATAGAAGCAAGTACAAGTTCGTTATAGTCCCATCTCGTCGCGAACCATCAGAAACAAAGTAAACTGCTCGCGATCAAAGAAACATCAAAGCCATGTAACCTCATCGGAACTTCCAAATAGCTTTAGTTTGGAACAATAACGCGGATATGGCGGAACTATCTGTAAACTATAAGTTGATATAATATTTATAACACAATGTGCGCCATCTCAGTGGACATAAATAATGATGAATTGTTCTATTACTGCTACCGCTACACTCCACTGTAACGTTCGCGCTGTCGCCGAGTGAACAGATACAAATAAGTGCACAAGGTTGACCTTTACAATCCTCATCATCTTGAAAGCGTCCGCGCGCGCGTTAGCGTTCGTTCTTTAAGCTCATCAGCTATAACACGTTTTTATATTAAATTACCAGAAAACAGGTACTTATTCTAATAATAAAAAAATAATTCAAGCTTATCATACATGCGCCTTAAAATCTAAGGACATTAGGTCTTTGAGATAGTAATAATAAAAGAAAAGTAAAAGTAAAAAGTCCTTAATGTTGATATATTATGGAGAGGTCACACCGAACCTTTATCGCACTATCGCACTATCGCACTATCGCACTAGCACATTGAGGCTATAATACGCGTACTTGACGTCACTATACGCACTCACTTTCCTGAAGGCTCTACTGCACCCACTGTACGCTCAGCAGCAATCGGTACGGATGTCCTGCGTCTCGATGAAGCTCGGAAGCTCCGGAACGTAGCGTGGAACACTTCTTGCCTTATCCACCGTTTATGGCATTTCTCGTAGAACTTATACGTCACGTATAAGAAAACAATCAGGCCCATAACAGCCAAAATAGACATAATCAGGCTATTTACTCCCAGATGCCAGCCAAGGTTTTGCTGCGCATTTCCATTATTTAGCGCCTGCTGCATTCTGGTTTAGAAAAACTTCTTCCTTATTTTGCGTTGACTGACACATTTTGCACAAGGAGTCGTCCGTTTATTAGAAGTTCGTAATTAAAAGCTATGTCTTTTGCACACATTGCCATTGTTTTAAAATTCCGAATAAATCGCGGTAGTTGGTCCCGGTTGATCTAGCACCAGTTACAAGCAGGGTCGCCATGTACTGTTGGGTGTTCGGGGACCAAATCAAAGAACTGTCTTGCTTAAAGTATAAACCTTTAATGCCTCACTTACATACTAAGTTACATTTATATAGGACGCTGTCCAACACACACTACACCATCTGCCTGCTTTTTCTTAAATATTTTGGAGTCGGCTTGCAGTGTCATCGGATCGACTGCATTTCAATATTTTACATGGAGCTGACCTCCACAACCCAGTTTGTGCAGGGTAATGCGATACTCGTTGGTTAGACTGGTTGTCAGACTTTCGACAAAACACGAACCCGAAAACGTCAAGGCATCAAGCAAAAAATACAATAGTTCTGGTATGTTAGCCAATCAGGGTGACGGATTTATGACTTCAATGCTAATAGCAATAATTCCGTTGACTTATTTAAGTGCAAAAGTTTTTGTTGTACATTTTTCAAAGCACATCCGTTGTTAAGATCTCACAGAGATAGAGCTAGAGAGTGACATAGAGCCTGCTAGTGACGGAGCTTATCCACATTTAAATGTTATTCTTACAATTATATTTATTATAACTATGTGAACCTTTGTGAAGAGAGAAAATAAAGATATTGTATTGTATTGTATTGTATTTCGGCGCGATGGCTTGCCTGTCGTGTCTTGTCGTGTCGTAACGCGAAGGTCACGCGATGATGGATGGCGTGCGTCGCTCTGTGCAACGCCTGTCGCGTCACGTCTTATCTTACGCTACGTCATACATGGACACCTACTAGTTCATGTAGTACAGCACACGCGCTGTCTGACACATAATAGGTTGCGGCAGATAGAGCAGAAAGTAGGACGGCCTGTATGTCTCACTCAAAAATAAGCGAGAAGATGTACAACATGAAGTAAGATATAGAAAGACTTAAAAAATCAAATATTATAAATGATTTTTTTATAAGAAATACACCTACTTGCTTTTGGCCGCAACTCGCCTGATGTGAAGCGATGATGCGGCTGAGAGTAGAGCATGCTGTCGCGCCTTGAGTACCTTCAAATACGTCTGTGTTTACAGTGGGAGCCCCGAAACACGAGACAATAGCACGTGACAGATGTGACGGCGACGCGCTTCTCTCTAGCGGCGGCACTAATTGGAGCAGTCCGCCGCCGCGCGTGTGTGTGTATGTGTGTATGTGTGTATGTGTGTATGTGTGTATGTGTGTATGTGTGTATGTGTGTATGTGTGTATGTGTGTATGTGTGTATGTGTGTATGTGTGTGTGTGTGTATGTGTGTATGTGTGTATGTGTGTGTGTGTGTATGTGTGTGTGTGTGTATGTGTGTGTGTGTGTATGTGTGTGTGTGTGTATGTGTGTATGTGTGTATGTGTGTATGTGTGTATGTGTGTATGTGTGTATGTGTGTATGTGTGTACAGCACAATCTCCCTTAGTGGTGACACCCAGAAGTACTACTACTAATGACTAACATATTCTGCAAACTTATCACCTCGATCGACTGCGGCCACAACATGTGGACATCACATTCGTTGGATCAGGTACAGAGACGCCTAATGAACTTGACTTCTTACGATAAAAACAAAACTTTCAATTCCGTACGGTTGGCTCAATCTGTTTTACTACAATGGGTACATTTATAAATTATACGAAACAAACCCACAGTGTAGACGGACACTTCACGAAGTCAACCAAGCATTATGTACACCAAACTAAGTTACTTTACGCAAAAATTATTGCTGGGAATCGACTTTTTTTGGGGTGAAAAATCACTTTTTACGGTAGGACTCAATGTAACGCATTCAAAACATTGTGCTGATGGATGGATTGAATAGTACGGGGGTCATGGAGGCGTTTAAAGTAAAAAAAATACATTAAAAACATGTATTTAAAAAAAAAACTTGTGAAAAAGTTGGAAATTTGACCAGTAATATCTCCGTAACTGGAAGGTTCCCAGGTATGGTCTAGAACAACAAAATGATCGCAATGGCGAAGAGAACAACTGCCTTTCGTTTTCTTTGAGGGTCTTTCACACCCTTTTTGTGTTACCTACATATTCACGAACAGCACAGGCTCGTATTTCTGTGCTCACGTACATCGCGGCCACTCGACCGAACATGTCATAATTAACTGTACGCCCTCGATGTTTACCTCCTAGTCAATAACCCGCTCATCTGTGTACACTGTGCGAACTGTGCGCACTGTGCGAACTGTGCGCACTGCGCGAACTGTGCGCACATTATGTGCATAGTTTTATAGACCCATAATAAGGCGTTACTCTTCGCATTGCTTTAATGACGGCAATAAAATAAAGTTTTTAAGGCACTTTAATGTCTCAACTTTGCGCTGCGACATAACTGATCTGTTTTATTTTATACAGTGTAACGTTTGGTTAGTAGAAGGTAGATGTAAAAAAAGAAAGATTAGTTTTTTTTTTTAAAGTGTATCTTACAATAATGTATAGAATCGGCAGAGCAGGGTGTGAGTTTAAAAATATCGAGCGCGCGTCAGGTTTTTTCCCGCCTATAGAACACCACTATCCTGGCAGTCAGGCAGCTCGGCAGCGGACAGGCGGGTAGGTGTGCAGCGCGCTAGTAGATACGGGACGCGTAGCTAAGTGCAGAACACGCAGGCACAGGCACGTAGGTAGACACAGGCACGCAGGTAGGCACAGGCACGCAGGTAGACGCACTTAAGTAGGTGTACTATCCCGGTATTAAAACCCGGTACTCGAACCCTGGAATGTCCGTTATGTTCCGTTTTAGTAACGGTCCGGTTCTATTCCAGCCACGGCTGCAACATCCCGATAGCCACTTACTAACTACCTAACTAAATGGAAAGCAGTGAACTAGCACCAAATAGCTATCGAGGTGAGGCAGTCTAGGCAGCGTGACAAATCATAATTCAGCTAATAGATGGAATTAAAAAGGTTAAAGGTAATTAAATGAATTGAAAACTACTACATAGTTTTAGTGAAACAGTTACACAATTAATAATTAGATAGGCAGAATAAGAATTACTTAGAAAGAAAGAATATAGGAAAATATTTGTAGGGTAAGCCTTCATGACACGGTCAAGATGAACAGGTCATATGAGGTCAATTACCAAATAATGATTCTAGAAGCGTTAAGGCGATTAGCAAACTCTAATACACCACAAAGACAGCACAACAGCGTGATCGTAGCAGGTAATAAAATAAAAGTATGAGCGCACTATAATTTTTGCAAGTCATGCTACGACACGTTACGTATAACTAATTGGGGTACACATAATAAGCAATATTTTGCAACACTCACCCGATCTGGGGTTGACACTGAGTTTACAAGGTATTGGTAATAGCACAATATATTAATATTGGTGAGGGAAATATTAAAAAGAATTATATTTAGGTACAATGAAGACGAATGATAGGTAGATAATTATCTCGGCTCGCGGCTCCGTGGTAATGAGCGAATGACGATTCTTCGCGGGCCGTGGCAGTGTCGCGTCGTAGTGGGGATAGTTCACCAACCGGTTTCCGTCACACGACAACGGCGCGCGGCGCGCGGCTCGTGTATTACCAATTTACAATCAACCTAATATTATTGAAAAGAAATAAGGTACAACGTTACAACAGGTACTAATATAAATTAAGTTTATGTGGGTGTTATTTTGTCTAAAACCATTTCGGAATCTTTTCCAACTATCAGAAAAGTTATCTGAGAGTACGAAAACAAACGCCTACTTGAACAAGTCGGCAGAACTATTTTGTAAACCATTACAAATTTATCTACAATTTATAAGATAAAATAGAACAAAAAAGGTGGTGGTATTGTAGATTTATCAAACAGTCTAGAAATAGCGCACAATGGACATTGATAGAAGTGTTATTTGTGAGCAAACGATACCCCTTCCACAGAGATATATTTTCAATATCTTCACGAGCGTTGTGCTGGAGACAACAATAAATATTGTGGAGTTGTATCCACCTGAA
Source organism: Noctua fimbriata (assembly GCA_905163415.1). Taxonomy (NCBI): domain Eukaryota; kingdom Metazoa; phylum Arthropoda; class Insecta; order Lepidoptera; family Noctuidae; genus Noctua; species Noctua fimbriata. Next base: position 17,499,196 of record LR990941.1, on the reverse strand, counting down.
CATTGAAAACTGAACCTTGTTCGTACATTATCAGCGGCGCATTCATCATACTGCCGGTGGAAGTAGCCACCTGTACTAGCCATACTGCTTGTTCACACACAGTGGAACACATGTCAAACAGGCAAACACGTTATAAGATTAATAACCCCATTTATGGTTGAATCTATAAAAAAAAACAAAGTCAGCCAATAAACTATTTTAGAGCAATCTTATGTCTTTATTTAAAACGCGAAAACTTAAGAGAAGTATCAATATTCAAAGTGAACAGAAACGCTCCGATTCCTATTTCTGAATCCAAAACCATTGAATATCAGCTTTTGCACAAATAGGTCAGTTAATTGAGTCGTAGTGGCGTGTAGCGCCGGCTACGGCGTAGCGATGTAGTCGTAGCTCCAGCTAAGGCGTAGCAATGTTGTCGTAGCGCAACGACGTACGAGTTTGCCCCGGGCGCTACGACGCTACGAGACGTTAACTTCATAACTTTGCGCTAGTACTTAAGACGTTCTCTTTGCACATTTTACTTAATTAAAGGATAATATTTCTCTATGTAAAAAGTTGAGGATTGTTGTGTTTATAAAACGTTATTTCAAGTTTTATTCAATTAATTTATTTGGGTATTCTTATGTGGTATATTTTAATTGGATTATTAAAAAAGCCAAAGATGGATTAAGACTGCGTTCACATCAAAGTTTTAGTCGGCCAACGTATGGAAAAAACAATTCAGTCACCGATTGCCCTTTGTTGTTCATTATATTTTCACAATTAGCGACCGACCACAGGCTTGGTGTAAACGTAATCAAATAAATTCCAATCTAAAAATGAACCAATGATGGCACCAATCTTAAAACATAGGAAACAAAATAAAGGCAATACAAGATTAGAAAAAAGATTAATACGAGCACATGACGCGATTAAACATTATTCGTGACTGAATTATCACCTTTATTTTTTATTTTGCGTAAAACCACTTTAACGCAAACAAAGATGTCGTCTTAAATGAAAGTTAACGCCTGGACCTGGACCTGTAAGCTAAGATTACCCAAAGATTGCACGAAAAGAAGAGCATGTGCGAGTAATTAAAGTTCCACATAAAATATAGAGAGGGGGCGTGCGGGACACGCTTATCCCGGCCGAGTCCCGGGAAGTTCCCGCGACTGGGATGATAGTCAGAGGAAACTACTTGTTATCCTCAGTAGGTACCAATAGGAAGAATTTAGGCCAGATAGATACAAGGTCAGTTCTATCTTGAGATTAATTAGATCTGAGCAACATCTGTAACGTGTCGGTATTCGCACGGTATCGCACCGTGACTGCGCCTAAATACTAATGTTCTATGAAAATGTGTAATTTATCAAAAGTAGTGAACTACTTGTTTCGCAACGATGGTAATGTGACATGGTACCAGTTCCACATTTAGAGTCATGTGTTGAGCCAAATCTATAAGAGATTCAGGAAACTTTCTTAGCAACCATTTGCACGTTTTTCATGAAATAACAGCCAATGTGTTCAGATGTTTCAGTTAAAAAACCACTCTGCTATATGTTGCTTTACATTTTAGTATTTAATAATCCAGTACACGTTACAAGCGCGCACCGATTTGCACTCGATGTTATCGGCGTGTTTGCAACGTTGGAGTACTAATCGGATGCCGGTCGCAGCGCCCTCTCCCGGCGAGCAACGAGCACATTCTACTTGCATTACACGCACTTGTAAGGCGAGAAGTTTGACTATTTATTGATATCATGCATACGAGTGAATTTGAACAACTTTGATTTTTTACCTAATTTTGGTGGATTTGTTTCTATTTTTCTAAACAATATAAGATACAAGAAATACGTAATCAGTTAAGAACAAAATTGATTTAATCCTGAACGCTTCTAATATAATTATTATTGTCTTCACCAGAATTGGTAAGACTATAAAAGTGATATCTGACACCTAGATTAGACCGCACCTGTTCCGTATGGTGTCGGACGTTAAGAATAGCACCATCCCATATCTTCCCGTGGGTGTCGTAAGAGGCGACTAAGGGACTTATCAGAGAATGGGCAGCAGCGTTCTCTGCGTTTTGTAACATCCGTACTGCGATCGCAAACCCGCCTGCCAAGCGTGGCGATTATGGCAAAACCCAATCAATGATGAGCGCAACACAAAAATGGCCCCTAGTACCCGGCAGCCCTCTAGCGGTCTACCCTCGACTATTATTATTATTAAATCTTTTATTTCAGACAACATGGCCCATAGTGTTAGTACATACAATTGCTTAAAACTATGTTAGTAAACACGATGATAACTATAATATTAAACATGATTATCTTTGGTATATTTATCAAGCCCCATGCATGACATGTAGCTTGACAAACCTACCAATTGTCGGCCCATCCAGCCTTTCCGCAAGTACCTTCAGAATGCCGTTTGTGCTTCTCCCCATTCTGCGTGTTATTGAGACTACCTTCTTTCGCATTATCGCAAAATAATCATCTGTGTGCGCATCCGCGAACATACCTGATGCACTGCACTAAGGTGGAAGCCCAAACAACACCCTCCCGCCCGATGCGGTGCAGGAACCTCCCGAAACAACCGTGTCCGGTAGGGAACTGCGTCAGGCGGAAGGTGAAGGCACCGTGGCGCCTCTTTAGCCACTCCGCAAAGAGGGGACTTATTGTATTTTATTTTATACTATTCGGGAAACTTACAGCTAATATAAACAATGTTCATAACAATAGGAATTCGAAGGCCATTTACAAATTTCCACAGATAAACACTTGAAACAAAAAAGACAACAAAAAAGAAGTTAGGTAACAAAATACTATAACATAAATTAAACAAAAAAAAGCGATTCATTAAATTAGAACTACAAACAAAAAATTAAAAAAAAACAAAATTCAGACGCAAACTATTACTTTTCCGTAAAAAAGCTTTTCACTAGCAAATGCTTAAACCGAGAAACACTGGTATTGAAAATGTCCAAATCATGTTCACCAGTAAGTTTATTAAAGCTCCTGCTCGCACGGATCAGAAACTAATTCTGCCTGTACGCACACGCAACAAACTAGGTTTGCGATACATTTTGCAGTGTGCTACTAATCCTAAACTACCTAATAGCTCAGGCAAATCTATATCACCACTATGGTGGCGTGCCCTGTACGGGGTTGCGACAGTCGCTCTCTCCATGTCACCATGAGAAGCCCACAGGCTGCTAGTGTAAAATGTTTGGCAGTATGCTTTGAAAAGTGTGATTTTTACTGGTACTGAGCAACCAGCAAACCTACGAACCACCATATTTCCCCTCACTGCCAACGCCCTACGCTCCCTTTCCATATCCGAGTCGTCCTTTAAGTCCTCAGTAACAATATGACCCAAATATTTGAATTGCGTTACTCTCTGTAAAACTAAACCATAAAGTTTTATGGAAGGAACAAATGTGGGACTCTGATGTCTACCTCTGGACACCAACACTTCGCTATTCTTGGAATCGTATTTCAGTTCATGCTTCACAGCGTACATTTCAGATATAGAAAATAACTTTCTTAAACCACATATTGAGGGGCTCAGCAGCACCATGTCATTAGCAGAAGTAATTTATATTTATTCCATCTATGTGACAGCCAACATGTGTGCTGCTGAGCTCCACAAGAAGATCATTGGTATACATATTAAAAAGCCTCGGGGAAGAGACCTCCCTGCCTAACACCGCACTCTAGTTTATAAGGGTCTTTTTTTTTTTTTTTTTTTTTGACAGCGCATTCGACCATTTTACATAATTTCTTTGTTTCTCATACTATAACGCTAATATGGACACTAATGACGCAGAAACGCCTGACTCCCGAAGCTTTCCCCACAACATACACACACACACACACAACGTTGCGTTGGAAGGCCTCCCACTAGGTCGACCGATGACCTGGTGAAGGTTGCAGAGATCCACTGGATGCGAGTCGCACGGGACCGATCAATGTGGCGACACTTGGGGGAGGCTATGTCCAGCAGTGGACGTCTTTCGGCTGAAATGATGATGATGAATGACCTAGATTAGAAAGTCTTGACCAAAATTGTTTTATTACACCTAATCTACATAAATAAAAATCAATAGCCCAAATGTATGACTGAGCATCACTTGAGAACGGCTCGACCGATTTTCTTGTGTTCGTCATTCCCAGGACAAGGTTTGTATGAAAGAAAATATTGATATTAAAAACAAAAATTTGAAATTAACTCAGTTTGTCCATAGTCCTCAACTGTTTTACCGCATGCATGTCAATAGCTGTTTTTGTCAAACCGTCAGTAAATCAAGTACCCTAATAGTTTCTAGGCCGCCTGTAAACCACTGTTCGCAGGTTCGAACCCCAACCGGTTCTTACTTTTTATTATTTAATTAAAAAATCGAATTAAATCTGTCGAAAAAAATATAATGGTGTCAGATTTTGTTTCGCAATGTGACTGTCTGTCACGTACTCCTAATTATTAAGTAAATATTTTAGTCTTGATATTTATTTCAAATCATCACACGGTATGGGCCATTTACAAACACATTAAACTTCTATTTTATGGCTTGAAAGGCTGACAAGTTACCATAATTAATAACGAAGTGTCCTTTCTTCCTTTGTATTGTAAAAAAATATTGCATCATTTGGAAACGCATAAATTCTTTACTTAATGGGAAAGGCACTAGAGATAATAGCTAACTGACAGGCCGAATGTAATAATTCAACAAATTCTTAAGAAAAGATAAAAATATCTGATTTCTAAACGCATTTATGAATACTAGTGCAACATCTGGTTGCAATTTACTCCGGTCTGGGCACCCGAAGGGCCGTTAAAACAATTGAGACTTTTGCACAACAATTATTCTGTAAAAGTATGGGAACAAGCCAAGCGTGGGGTTTTTTAGAAAAGGCCAGGGCCTGAGGAAGGGTGGTGGACTTGAGGTAGTCGGGCTGAGACCGCGATAGGGTCCGGGCGAGATAAGCTATTTTAGTTATGTTAGGAGACGTTGTTAATACTGAGAGTCTATGTCCAAGTTCGTTGTCGCAAGAGTGCGATAATTATGGAATAAGTTAAATATAGTAGGGTTAACAGCCTTGTTTAGACTAATCTAGTGTGTGTGTTTGTTGGTGAGCGACTGGGTGAGTCCTTTATTACAATAGTTATCCTAGGCTGATGTTTTAATTAAAGTTCTTAAAATTACACAGACAGAAATGTGTTTCTGGGGAGTTTGTTGTGCCACTTCTTCTCCTCAGCTCCAACACTAGGAAGTGGTGAAGGGTGGGTCGCTTTTGGGGCTGTCTATAGGGTTTCAATAGAGTTGATCTCCAACTCTATTGCAAAATGGTTCTTGAGTTTTGATTATTAACTCTACTATCTGGTAATTCTTGAATTATGTATTCATTAGCTCTAACCATCAGTTCAGCCAACTTGCCATTTGAGTTTTGATTCTCAATCCTATTATGACCAACCATATAGTGATTCTAGAATAATATGTTTTTATCTCTGACAAATGATTCGGTAAGGGTGACACGAACACGTGTCTTGCAGATGCGCTAGTTGTACGAATAGAGCACGATCATGTGCTCTCTAGGGACTGTTAGGGACCATGTCTACTAGTTAGCATAATGATCGACGTTCTGCCGCTGAAAAGCCGCCTTTGTCACGTTCGCCAGTTCGAAAGAACTGCTAGGGACAATGCTCACTAGGAGCATGATGTCGACGCATTGCCGCTGAAAAGCCGTCTACGTCACTGATGGAAGTGTCGCTCTGGGTGCTGGAAGAATCGTGAAAATCACGATTAACCAATTACCTATTATGCTAGCGTAAGGGTTATTTACAAGAACTATTGGTTGCGATATAAATAATACTATGTATCCCCCAGTTATATTTTACCCTTTTGAAACCACTTTCAATATATTTCATCAACTATGAATTCCCTAATTTGATTTACTATATCTTTCAATCCTTTCCTTGTTCTAATAATGATACGAGGCATTGGACTTCTTCATGTTAAGGAATTCAGTTCTTTTAGTCGGTAGGAAGATGACCAGAGTGGGACGAGTCTTAGAAGGCCGTGCGGATGACGAAGCGCGGCCTCTCCCCCTTCGGTGGGAGCCGACATTAATACTAATCAGCCTAGGGTAATATACGCACAATCACAGCAAGTTCGATCCCCAACCGGTTCTTACCCTTTTTTTACTATTTTGTTTTTTTTTTTTAATATTTTTAGTATTTAAGAATAGTTTTAAAATATACTTTTAATTTTATTATAGTTTGTTTAAGAACTCCTATCAAGATCGGAGACTCTACACTCAAAGTTATAGACTATTAAGTCTAGCTGGGGCAAACGGTCCAGTTAGGTAGGTCTAACATCTAGAAAGTCCACTCGTTGAATCCGAATCGGATGGGCAGCGTTCGGGAAGTTGCGTGGTATCTTCTCGTCCAACTTACCGCAATGTCTCAAGACGAAAGTCTATGACCAGTGTGTGTTACCAGTGATTACATACGGGGCCGAAACGTGGTCGCTCACAATGGGCCTCATCAGAAGGCTTAAAGTCACCAAAGGGCAATTTAGAGCGCTATGCTCGGAGTTTCCTTGCGTGATCAAATCAGAAATGAGGATATCCGAGAGAAGAAATTTTACCGACATAGCCCGAAGAAAAGGCAAACTTAAGTGGCAGTGGACAGGGCACATTGCTCGCAGGACTGATGGCCGATTGGGCCGAAATGTTCTGGAGTGGTGACCGCGAACTGGAAGACGTTGCGGTGGAAGGCCTTCCACTAGGTGGACCGATGATCTGGTGAAGGTTGCAGGGATCCGCTGGATGCGAGCCGCACGGGACCGGTCAATGTGGCGACACTTGAGGAAAGCCTATGTCCAGCAGTGGACGTCTTTCGGCTGAAATGATGATGAAGTCCTACTCGTCTTCATCATCATTTCAGCCTTTATACATCAGAGCTTGCGTCAAAACCGGTAGTTTTGATTTATTGAAGACTTCTTTATGATGTTGGCCCAATGAATAATCCAAGTTTGTGACCTCGAGCGCCGAACACACCTTTGTCAAAAATCGAAAAAACCCCGAAAATTATCGATTTTTTTTTCATCCGATACGACGATCCAGATACGGATGAACGTCAACCGGGACCTTCAAAGAGAGCTAAATTAACTTAATTTATTGATTTTGAATAACTCAATTTACTAACTAGTATATCTATTAACTTTTGTTGTACTTACTTTTTTATTTTATTATTCGTAGCTTAGCTTAAATAACATTAAACATCATCGTTCACACTTCTCATTTTCTTATTTAACATCCTTTCATAAATCGTGCAGGGCCTCGATAGTATAACAGGTGTTACGAAGAATCAAGGTCAAAATTCTTTCAGAACGGCAGAATATTTAGTCTGCTTTAAAAACATCGTGAGAAAACTACTTCTACTACTATCAAAAACTAGTCCTTTAGGGTTATAATCGCCAAAATCTGAAAAAAAAACACAATTTTAGACAAGTTGCGTTCAGTGTTCGAGGTCACAAACTTGGATTATTCATTGGGCCAACATCATAAACAAGTCTGCAAAAAATCAGAACTTCCGGATTGGCGCAAAGTATCCCGTACTTTCAGGCGACAAGGTTACTGAACCAAATTTTGAAATTAAAAAAAAATGACACGAAATTAACTCGTCCATAGTCTTCACATGTTTTACTGCATGCACGTCAAAAGCTATTTTAGTCAAACCGTCAGTGAAACAAATAGCTTAATAGTTCCAAGGCTGCCTGTACACCACTGTTCGCAGGTTTTAACCCCAACCAATTCTTACTTTTTGTGATTTATTTAGATTTTTTAATTGTGTGAGATTTTGAAGACTGATATGAAAGGAAAGGAGTAAATGATGCCGTGACGTCTGACAGGGGAGAATGGAAGAAGAAAACGTGTGGGCCCGACCACAAATAGAATGGGACAAGGGCAGGAAGATGGTGATGAATTGTGTCAGATTTTGGTTTGCAAGTTCCCTCCCCAACCGGTTTTAACCTTTTTTTTGTATAGTAAGATTTTAAAAATAGTTAAATACTTACATACTCTTCATCTTACTAATATTATAATTTCTTTATTTCCTTTATTCATCTTTATACAAATTTATTACATATCTAAATACTATTTTTTTTAAATGTATAAAAAACCCCACCGGTATCGGGAACTGCCATTTTCGAGGCCTGGGTCAGGCACATACATACATATAGTACGGCACTTTTTTTATCGTGCTTGTTAGTGATCCTAAGATTTCTACTACTGTTTCTGCTTTTACTCGTGAGAACCTGTAATTGGCTCTGTGTTGCATATACAATTGTTATTCATTTGTTATAGTTGTTGGTTCTCCTATTTATAAATAAATAAATAAATTTCGAAAGTTTGTGAGGATGGATGGATGGATGTTTGTTACTCTTTCACGCGAAAACTACTGTACGGATTTGGAAGAAATTTGGCACATAGATAAACTGGATTAACATTATATAGGATACTTTTTATCCCGTTAGTATGATGAACTTCACGCGGACATAAGCTAGTTTTATTTACTAGTAGTTAGATTATCCACACATTTTGTAAGAATGTAAGCAGGTGAACATGAAAGGTGCTTCAATGCACCGACGTTGAATGAAGTTGCCATTGTGGTTGCTGGTGTGACTGTTCGTAAATTACCCTAGGCTGATAAAATTTTCGTTTTTCCTAATTCTAATTGGAATGCGAATATTACGGTTCTGCCTTTCATTTGTGGTGAGTCAGATCAAATTCAATAGTCAATATTATAGTCGGGTGTGTTAATGTAGAGTGTACATGTCGTATGCATGAAATGTGTGTACAGTGTAGCGGAAGGCGGTCTCCGTTCCCTATAACCAAACGCAGATGACGAATATGTGCCAAGGTATGGATTAGGAGTTGGAACGTAACACGTCATGACATAATAGTACACATTGTGAAGACGAAAAAAAAAAAACACTTACCACGTGTTCATTGAAGATGATTAGTCTATAACTAAACTTACAGAGTACTGTGTACAATACCAGTTTCGCCTCCGCCACAGCTTCTCCTTCTGCGTCTCGACACTCACTTTAATTAAACGTGTTACTAATACATAAATTTAACTTATAAAATACTAATCGCTCTCTTACAACAGTCCTCGGGGACATGTCCATCTTGGTACCAAGATAACGCTAACTTCACGAACCTAACCTAGGACGTCCTAGCGTTTTTTTCGTTTTTAGACCGACTCCCTAACTTAACTCGCTTCCATGTGTGGACTCCTCCGTGATTTAAAACGAACTCCCTTCAATCCACCTATCTTTCTCCCGCCCCAGCCTCTCAAAACCACCACGCTTGGGTCGTCTTTTTGTGCATCGTGTTTTTGTACAACAATTGTTTTACGAGCCCTTCGAAGACCGGCGTAAATTGCAACCAGATGTTGCACTGGGGGCTTAGACAAAGTAACAATTTAAAAAACGATAACGAAGTTAGAAAGGACTAAAATGTATGAAATTGACATAAGCCGCGTTAAGTCACGTGGTCAATCGACATCGTTATCGCAAGTTGGTAGACAATGTTATAAATTCGTAAAGAAACCATAAAGTAACGAATTGTTATCGTGTTTATCCCATACAATTGCGTAGACAAGCAGCGCTTTCAGTGTTCGCCTTCGCATCGATCGTGATCGCTAAAAAAGATAACGAAATGAATGCTAAAACGTTGTAGTTATTGAAACAATATGGCCGGATTTCATTCAACAGCTGATTTTTGACACTGAGTGGGTACATACCATGGACTTAGTATACAAACAGGACTGAGTTCTGCGAAATTCGTAACACACAAAAATGGACCTTAAATGTCACACTGTAGGTTTACTTTTGTTAAGCTATCATAACCGAGGCGAGAGAGATAGCAATAAGGGAGCCCTTTGTCCCTTTCTCTCAATTGCCAACAGATAAAAATGTTAAAGATGGTAGAATATATTAAACCGGCACTCACCTCACACTACAAGTAAAATAAATTACGTGTATCTGTTTTTAGCTTTAAGATAAATTTTTATTATTTTCTTTTAGAGGTGTACAGTCTGTACATAATACTAATTTATTTATTTTAAGTCAAATTAAATATTAGTAACATTATTAACCTAACCAAACACCAATTCTGCAGAGCAAACGGAAAAGAGCATGGAAAGGAAACGAAATTCTTTTCTTTTCCAATGAAATGCTTATTTTTTTTCTCATAAATTATTATTTCACTATTTTATGTAACCGATGATGTCTTATCCGGAAACAAATTATCTGTCAAAACGATGTTTCTTATTTGTTATAAAAATGGCTGGGCACCCTATTAGAAAGAGACAAAGGGCTCTGTTATAAATATCTCTCTCGTCACGTTTTTCTGGTAGAGTGCTCAGTCCAGTTTATTATAGTAAGTCCATGGTACATACTCTTAGGTATTTATTCTGTGCTAGAGGCATAAATAATGAATTCTTTGCGTTTATTGTGGGCTGCACACAATGAGAACACCTGGGAGAGGCGCCAAAATGTTAATGCAAAATTTGGTGGAGCTACACATGACTCCCACATATGGTCCGCGAGTCACGTGGGCACATACATGCAAGGGCTTCACGAAAGTGGTGAACACGTTTGGTTATTCAATGCTGACTCAGGATCCCAGGAAGAGGTGTACACAGGACGTCATGTCCAAGCCAGGTCTAGCACTGACCGCTGTTTCGGATTAGTTAAGGCTCGTTGGAGGTGTATGCTTCGACACAATTCTTCACTATCACCCTTACATAGCTAGCAAAATCACTAATGTATGTTGTGTACTGCACAACATTGCATTAGATGCTATAATACCACCTCCAAGTGATACGACAGCCGGGGGTATAGAAGGTAGTGAAGATCATGCTGTACAACATAGCACCTCCACCAATGATAACCAAAACGAGTTAATCTGAAGCAGGGCTATGCGCAATCGCTTAGTTAGTAGGATGTAATATAGGTACATAAATAAAATTACTATTAAATATTTTTATATTTTTATTAATTCACTTTATAAACTCCATAAAATTTGAACCTTATATAATTTGTATCTCTACTAAACATAATAATTATATTAATCAGCCTTTATACGTCTACTGCCGGGCACAAGACAAGCCTCACCTCAATAGGCCATAATCCAACATGCAAGCTGGATCTAATGATTAATAAATCTCTTTTAACTTTTATTGAGATAAAACTATAATAAATGCCAATGTGTGTGACACACTGTCTTTATACAGATGAACCAGGGGTACAGAAAGTTAGCCGTGAAACACCTAGGTGAACTACTTTGGTGTTCCACGGGTCAGAAATGCTTCCTTTTACTATTACCTTATGTAAATATTAACAAAACTTAAAAACGCAAAATCGAGAATCAATCTCACAGTTACAGTTGAATAAGATTGTCATACAGTCTTTTGTTGCAGTCTTAAAATTGAGCAGTAAAAGAGGCAACATATTAGGTAATTTAACGAAGTCACTTCTTTCGCTCAAAGGGTTCACATTATGTTAAAACAAACTTGGGATGCTCGCAAAAGTCTGAGATGCAGAATGCCTAAGGCTTCACACATAAATACTAAAAAACCTCTGATTACTATAGCAATAGGGACAACACAATCGCTGAACTACTCAGTGTTCAGCGGTTCTGTGTTGTCCCTACTGCGATAATAATCAAGCCAAGCTTGAGCGACGTCTACTAATGACCTAAAAACTTGATTCCGTTTGTGCTCAACCTCCAAAGCTCGCAAGTCGCGATCGTGGTGTAGTCTAGTCCGGGTTTCCTCCAGCTCCAGGCTTCGTAATTCCACGGCCATAAATTCGCTTGCCGCTCTCTCGAAGGGGGTCGGTGCCTGTCTACGGCGGGCTCGCAAACGAGGGCGGTTGGGAGAGGCAGCAGACTGCGGTGTCGCTGGCGACCTCAACCGCGGACGCCGCCTGGCGGATGGAGAAGTAGCAGACGCGTGGGGGGCAGGTGGCCGCCTTCGCCTCGGAGTAGTGGGCGCTGCAGGGGCTGGCGGGGATGGTCCTTGAGCCGAAGGCGGTGTGAGTACGAGCGGGAAGGGTGGTGGTGTTTGCATCTGGGATGAGGAAGGCAGAAACCAATTATTTGATGGCTGTGAAGTGGAAGGTTGTGGTGAAGATGTCAGCTTTGGAGTATCATCTTGGGCGACGGGATCATCTTGTGCAGAATATTGTGGTCTCTGGAAAAGAATGGTAGATTTATTAAAATAATATATTTATATAGTAATGAAATGATGTATTACTGAAAAAATATATTTATTTTTAAGATGTAGTTATGTAAAAATTATGACAATATTTTATGAAACATCTACTACCTACCTACTAGAGAAAATTTGCTCATTATTGAGCATGAGCCTTGAAGATGTAAAATACTTACATTTAATCCTAGCTCTTCTACAGAGACTTGTCATTCCACTGCTAAAGCACCTATTATAGCCAGCACTCTTTCATCACTAGCTGACAAGGTTTGCCTGCTTGCTGGCCCACCTCCAGTCCCTCTTGCATGATGCCTTATGGTTAATGCCTTTTTTTTGTCTTGGATTTCCAATCTGCCCACACCTTTATTGAATAAAGATCATAAGTATGTTATAAGTGTAAATGAGATTAAAAAGCGAAAAATTTGGTAAGTACTTATGAAATTAATTGAAAAAAAAATAAACATCCGGCGTATGTTCTCATATGGCCATCAGACCCCAAAGCATAGCTTGTACTATTGGTGTCAGAGACTGATCATCATGATCATCCGGATCGAAAATCCCCAGTCAAGTGATAACAGAGAAGCGATTACAAGCCAACCTTCATAACCGCAAGGGTGTGTCCACTTGTCCAAAACCCTTGAAAACATAGCTAGGATTGCTAGCCACTCTTCCATCGCACCAGTCTTTCCAAAAATGTTCATTAGGTCCTTACTTTTTTCCATTTATTTATAGTCTTGCTGACACCACCACCAACAGCATTCAAAAGGTTGGTAAGTTCAGACCATAGTCGGTCTGACCTTACCCGACCTTGTGATCCAGCAAGAGGCCTCGCCAGGTCACCATGACTGTAATATAAACAAACAAAGATTCAATATAAGTATTTCATTGATAAGATCGTTTACATGACATGCTGATGAATAAAACTTGGATTTACTTACGTTTCCATATACTCAAGCAGCGTTGACAATTGTTCGGGACTTGCTCGCACTCTTGATTCCATTTTATAAATCAATAATTATTAACAAATTAAAAGTTCGCAGGTTTGATCCAATTTGGCACTTCTTGACTGACGCTGACAGCAAAATTTTCGCTACCATAACCAATTTTTTTGTTTCTTAATGAATAAACAATTCGACACAAAGATCGCGACAATACTGTTACATTGGCTAGGAAATGTTTATCGTTATCTCAGAGACGATGACGAAGTTAGATATCGTTTCGCCACGAAGCGATGTTACTTTGTCTAAGCCCCCTGGTATTCAGAAATGCGTTTAGAAATCAGATTTTTTTATCTTTTCTTAAGAATTTGTTGAATTATTACATTCGGCCTGTCAGTTAGCTTATTATATCTAGTCCCTTTCCCATTAAGTAAAGAATTTATGCGTTTCCAAGTGATGCAATATTTTTTTACAATCCAAAGGACGAAAGGACACTTCGTTATTAATTACGGTAACTTGTCAGCCTGTCAAGCCATAAAATAGAAGTTTAATGTGTTTGAGTGGCCCATACCGTGTGATGATTTGAAGTAAAAATCAAGACTAAAATATTTACTTAATAATTAGGAGTACGTGACAGACAGTCACACTGGCGAGAATTTAGGGTGTCGCGATATTGTGATTCGACGGCGTGATGGCGATGGGACCATCAGCGTGTCAGGGAAACCCGTCGTTCTATATTTTTCCGAAGAGAGGATGGCTATAAATGTTTGATCAAGATCAGAATCAGAAGCAGAATCAGAATCTTTATTTGTGAAACATAGGTATTTACATAAAGGTCTTATGTTAATTATATGGGCGCTATGTTTTGCCGTGAAGGCGTAGAAATATTATTTAAAATAAAAGCAAAGAGTAAAACAAAACACAAAAAAATAAAATAAACGGCAAAATAAACAAAATTAAACACTTACAAGAACATAAACAAAAAAATAAAAACTATTTTAAATTTAACCTAAAAAGAGCAATAGACTTAAAAATATTTAAAAATTACATCAAACGTTTATTGCACACAAAATGTAAAAAATTATCATTGAGAAAATCTTCCACAGTATAATAACATTTTTCTATTAACAGCGAGTATATACTTTTCTTAAACTGTAATAGTGGTAAATTTTTTATGTTGTCGGGTATTTTATTATAAATTTTCGGAGCCATGCCAAAAAAACTCTTTTTCACTAAAGCGGTTCTGCATTTTCTGTCGCACAGTTTATTCACATATTGAGAACGCATTGGAGTCTTTTTTACTTCGGATAGTTTTTGAAACAGGTGTAAATTGGTTTTAACAAATAAAGCAGTCTCGTAAATGTACATAGCTGACATAGTCAGTAATTTTAATGATTTAAAATGAGGTTTACAAGTTTCGATGGTTTTTAAGCCACACATGGACCGAATACATCGTTTTTGCGCTTTAAAAACAATCTCTCGATCTGTAGATTGCTGAAATGATAAAAGCGATTGTCACGACATTACAGCACGAGTATTCAAGCAGAAACTCAATGCACTCATGATCTTCATTGTGAAATGTCATGTTTTCGGAGACGTGCGAGTTTGGATGTACGAGTGCAGAAAAGATGATTGCCACCTGCGCATATGGACTAACTCAATGATGCTGAAATTTCTTTAGGAGCTCATCAAATACGAACATTGTTTTCTCTAATTATTTCAACATGCTTCCCATCAAAACCAATTGATTTATGGATCAAGTACAAAGACGAATGTGTGACGATATCTTGCATCAAATGCGCATTAGAGCAGGAAAACCCAATTTACAGGTCAACGAAGAAATTTACAACGAGGCGTTAATATCGATTGATGATGCCAAACAAAGTATTATCTCAATTAGGCATGGCTGCGCCCAGTCGTCCGATGCACGACGTTTTTAATTAAGAGTTGCAACGCGAAAAACTGTACGGTGGAGAATCAGTTCGAATAAATCTATCCCTGTTCGACCAACAACAAAAGTATGTGTGTGTGTGTGTGTGTGTGTGTGTGATACTCTAATGCAAGTTATAAATGATGGAACTGGCGGAATTTACTTAAGCTTTAGAGGCATTAGACCGGACCATGCAAGATCTGCGGAACACTCAAAACCGATTTGATGGTACAATGATTTTGTTACCTAACCAACGTTAACGGTTTCCTTGATTATTATTACAATCCAGAAGTTTCACTTTTGAGAATGCCCGCATACTTTTTGTTTTGTCGGTACAAACGATTACGTTTGTAAACTTGACTCAGTCTCGGGTTAAAAATGGATTATTAATTTTTCGAACTTTTAGTAAAACTTGTTGACTATTCCGACCCAAGTTTCCAGTGAGATGGAAATATCCTAAATCGATAACTAAACTTAAAACGAATCTTTGCAGTCCATATATCCTCTAGAAAGCAGTCTTCGTAAAGGTCTGATGGTGCTCTGTATGGAGTGGATCCTCTGGGCCGATCTATGACGTGACCCGATGCCGACGACCTGACTTACGGCGCCGCTGCCACTTCCAATAGCCTCCACAGCCGACCAAATATCCACTCTACTCCGAACTTATAAGGTTGAGTTTTACATGTGTTCATTCTAGACCTCTTGCCAAAAACTGCTGCAAGATTACAAAGCTTCGCTGGCAATGGAAGAGAGATTTCGATCACCGGCCGGCACCCCCCTTCCTTCCTGCCCCGCAAGCACCACGCGTCCGCCCCGAGACTGACTTACCATGAAACTGCACTATTTCAGAGATTCATACGTCCAATTCCAATTCAGAGGAAGCCCACTATTGATTTCGACTTGACTTACTCGCTCTTATAAATCGTTTGAACTGTGGGGTGAGTACGAGTAATAAACCGTGAAATCGATTGAAGAGCTTCATCATAATTGGACAAAACTTCTGTTGGTGCCGAGTTGTATCTCGATTGATTATTCAAATCAATTTTGTACCACATGTATTACCGTGCAAGCGAAATAGTAAATATCAATGTGACCATCCTGTTCCGTGCTTGTGCGAGTCTGTGAGGTGACACTCATGTTTACCGATGAACTACTCGTACGGTCGCATGATGAATTCATACGAAATGTTCTCAAATGTCCATATTTCGGCAGTTCCCGGCCGGAGCCAGCATAAAGCTCCCATTACGCCTCCACTCAACATTTCTCCGCTCGACCTCATAAATCTATAAATTTATAAAACAGTTGAGAAAATATGCGAGTTAGTGAGGGGGTCACGTGTGCCGCGAACCGGCTGGAACCGGTTAAAACTGGTCGGAACCAGTTGATGCATAGTTCAGACGCGTTCCGTCCATGCTAGCGCCAACTGTATTCTTAGTGTCGTAAAAGTGTCGTTATTATCGCGTCGCCATCGAATAGCGATCGAACTTGTTCAGTAGTACCCGCGCCGCGCGCCGCCGGGGTGCCGCTGCGCCAAACATGCGAATATTTTAAGGCAAACGAACTTATGTATTCCGGAGGAGCCGTGCTAGGTGGTGCGGATTGTGAGACCCACTGTCATTGCAGGCAGATTCAGAAAAATTACATGTCTGTGTCAAATGTAGACAGTGCAACGCAGCGGTAAGATCATAATAAGATCACTACAATACAGCTTCGTTTGAGACGATTCAGATTTGAACCACGATTTACTTTATTTCTGGTTGTTTCACGTATTTACGGCGAATTAAATAGAGTGGAGCTTCTGTGCGATAGTTGTGACGTCCCTTGTGTAAATAAGACGTGTCACAGAACTCGGCATTCATATCTGCGCGGAATGCAAATATTACTAGGAGCGCATCGAAGCGAGTGGTGACGCACCGCGGCTGTTCCCGTTGGGATCTAGCGCAAACATTGCTTCAATGCTAGCTTATAGAGTGCACACAACGATGCAGCGCACCCAATCCACTAATACCTCATAAAATGTTTGTTAATGGAATCAGTTTTGTGACGTCAGATTCAATTTGCACTCGTATCAATATGAACTCGTCGTTGTTATCACAGACAGCGCTTGATTCGCTTGTTTGCGGTCGTGATTGAAATTAGTTTTGGTCTCTTCTACGAGCCGTTAGTAGGATTTTCGATATTAATTTGGTTCAAAGCCTAAATTGGAAGATTTATATGAAACTAGCCTTTGGCCCGCGGC
Organism: Noctua fimbriata; assembly: GCA_905163415.1. Classification (NCBI taxonomy): domain Eukaryota; kingdom Metazoa; phylum Arthropoda; class Insecta; order Lepidoptera; family Noctuidae; genus Noctua; species Noctua fimbriata. The sequence goes on along the minus strand of LR990941.1, from coordinate 17,481,822 downwards.
TTCGCTCGCGTTGTATTTAGAATTTGACAATCAACTCGGGTTATTCGAAAGACAAGTGGTGCCATCTATTATCACAAGAACGTTATTATTGTTTTCCTCGGGAACAGTCCGATGTCCGTTTCTGTACACCTGACAACGTACATGCAAAAATCCAAGGTAATCGGTTCAGTGGTTTATGCGTGAAAAGGTAACAAACAAACAAACAAACTTACTTTCGCATTTATAATATTAGTAAGTATATTAGTATGGAAGCATGGACAAGGATGAAGACATTTCTAACGGGAGAACGAAAATATTTGGTATCAATCCGAGATCGAACTTTACCTGAATCACAGATATTAGCGGACACCCTACATTAGAAACTTCGGAACGGAACACTAACTAAGACTAACAAATCTAACCTATAAGCTTTAGATTTCCAATCGTTGTAACTAAATGAGAGAACTCTCGCGACCTCCATCTCAGGGAAATTTTATTAGCGAGTGAAACAATCAGCGTCAAATAGTACTCGTGTAGAACTAACACTAGTAGGTACATACTACCCCTAAGTACTCGCGAGTTCTGCCGCCACTGACGTAGTACGAGTACTTGCTAAGAAACGCAAAGAAAAAGCTTGTTCCCGAGCAAACAAAAATACGTTTTGAGAAGCACTCGCGACTTGCGAGTATTGGTACAAAATCAGAGTATGTTGGAGCGCCTTAATGCAATAGCTTTTGGGAAATATTTACAATCTACCGGTACGCTCCGGTCCGCATCGGCGGGCGGCTCCCGGCGGAATCGCTTCGAATAAAACTGCTCGGTTCGTTGTGAACGACCTGATCGGTGAAACTCGGTCAGTTGAGAACCGCAGCCTTTATGTGTGAAAAGAGAAATCCTTTCATTTCAGATTATGTAGGGAGTGAACTGATTTCACGCTGAAGATAAAGAGATTAACTACTTTAAAGAAAATCGGTTACAGTTTTAATAGGCAACCTGTCCCAATTACCACCCGTTATCAGACTGAACATGCAAGAACGAACCGTATCAGCGATTTTAATGTTCGCGTCATTGTTATCTCTTCCTCCGTATTAAATATAAAAAGCTCAGTTAGTTCTTCTGACTACTCTGTAAGTTTGTATAAAAGACAAAAGGACAGACGAATTAAAGCTCGTACTAAGCCGACCTTTCTGATAAATGTGGGGAATATTAAGTATATTTAACTTTACGCTCAATATGGCGGAAAGGACAACAACACCAAAGTTCTACTACCTGAGTGCTTAAAAGTTGTAAGCACAAGAACAAACCGCTCCGGTCCGTTCCGGTCCGCGTCGGTACGCACCGGGCCGCAGCGTGCCGCAACGGGTCGGTAATGAGCGTGGGTACGGTCCCCACGGAGTGGCTTTTTCAAAATGTTCCTAAGAACACCGCCCTCCCCTTGCCCCTCCCCTTGGTCCCGTACATCAGATAACCATCGCTAATGATTCGTCCCACGTCACGTCACTATATACTGGGCAAATCTTTTGATAAACTCCACCTATTATTGTCACCAGTGGCAAATGCATCGCAGCCTAAGCGACAAACCAGAAAAGGGGAAAAACAGAAAATGGGTGTTCAATCTGCCCTGACTGCGATCCGTAGCTCCTTGCCAAGAACCTGCAGCCAAGTTGATGAGGAGGATTTCATGAAAGTAGAAAGGAAGAAGAAGAAGCCTTGTTCTCGAAACCTGTGTGCACCGAGTGGACCAAACATGCTGCTGCGCTACCTACGACCTACCTGCTGTGCCTACGACACAGCTGTACCTTTCGCATCTGCAACACTCCACTACAACTGAAGAAGTCGTGCAGTATTTGAAAGTGAAGACCAACTGGACTCTGAGGGTTGAAAGGTTGGAATCGCGCCACAACATCAACTTTAAGTCATTCGTGGTACGAGTTCCAATCCACCATCTACAGTCCTGCCTGAAAGAGGACTTTTGGCCGAAAGGTGTCGTATATCGACGTTTTTGAGGGTCGTTACGCGACACCACGCAGCGAAACACGACGCCGTCAACATTAGCTGCTGTTGGTCATGACCGGGGTTTTGGATCTGTTCATAGAAAGTCCAACCTCAAGACTTGCTGTGCTCAGATCTTGGAGCATTTCTTGAAATTCTGAAGCTGATGTGGAGAATAAGACAATGTCATCAGCAAAGCGGAGGTTTGTTAGCTGATGGCCGCTAACATTTACGCCTCGTGAGTGCCATGAATCAAGCAATTTGTTAAAAAACCTCCTGCAATGCGCTTCTGAACAGCTTTGGTGAGAGTGGGTCGCCTTGTTTGACACCTTTTTGTATGTGGAAATTAGGACCGGAAATATATAACTTGATGTTGGCAGAGCTGTTTCGATAGATTGAAACACTTAGGTCAATGTAGGTGTGCGTTACGTTTTTAGACTCCAAAGCATTAATAACTGACTGATGCTCAATACTGTCGAATGCCTTGGCATAGTCCACAAAGGCTAGGTAAAGTGGTTTGTTAAATTCGCAGAACTTCTCTATTACTTGGTTGATGGTATGGAAATGATCGGTTGTGGAAAAATGGGGAAGAAATGAAAAACCCTTGACCTTCACCAACCTCCCGAACAAGCGTTTATTCGGGAGTCAGTTAGATTAGAAATCCAGGTTTTTCATTTCTCAACGTGGTGTTACTTAGCAAAACTGACTTGATCATGTTGGTATTACAATCTCTTATGTCTTTTCTTATATTTCTTTTAACCAATTTATCTATTTTATTATATTCTACTCGATTATCTTTTAACTTTTCCCTTTTGTCTATTAATGAAATTGTGTTACTGCTTAGTTTTTATTTGCTTCTTCTTGGACATTTAATTTTCTTGGTGGCTGTTGACTTTCTATAATGTTACTGTATTGAGTTTCAGGGCTTTGGTGTATATCAATCGGCAGTAAATCAAATGAATTTTTCAACTCCAAATTGAATTTATCCATATTAGTTATCAGAACATCTTTATTAAGTTTCTTAATCCGGTTTCTAAATACAGCTTTACGGTTTAATTTTAGATTAAGGACACTCTTTGCGCGTACGGGTCTAAGATCTGAACTAAATTTAAATTTATTTATAATACTTACATCTATATATACAAAGTGTGTCTGGAACCACGACAATAAATTAAAACGAGCACAGTACTAGTCCATCTAAACATTTTAAAACACGAAAATTAGTAGATAATGGAAAATTTAAGAATTTTAATTTTCAAACAAAATAAATAGCAGAATAAACTGCATAAAAAGCAAACACGCTTTATCTACGAAAAGTCACTGACCGTTGCGCAGCGCGGTGCGGGCGCGGCGCGGTGCGGGGCGCAGCGATGGCGGTAGGTAGTCGAAGGTAGGTATTTTAGTCGGAGAACAACAAATTAGCGGGATAAACTCACTAAGTTGCACGTTGTTAATTAAAAGATCACTGATTGAATAATTAATCACATAATATCACATCACAATCAGAATTTACACCATCAAACGTTTGTGTGTCACCATATCTCTCCCGATATGTATGCAATGGTAAAGCTGCATTTTGGTTACATTCTCCTTACGTAAGTACCATGTCGGTGTACTCGGCAGCTGGGTACCTTATTTGAGGCATAATTAAACTACAAAACTTCAAACCTAACCTAAATCACGAAACTATACCTATTAAATGCTTAATTAACTAACTAATATTACACTAACACTTAACAATAAGTCACACTAACCTATCACAAATCGTCTTTAATCACAATAACAACTAAAACTTTTTATAAAATCACGACATTCAATTCATTCAATTCAATTCATTTATTCAATAACAATTTTCACATTGTGTCTGAATTTCTACAGCTAAATATATCCTAAAAGTATACATGCAATCTGTATTTAAATCATCACAATTATCCAAATTAAATGTCAATCCATATTTAAAAAATCTAAATTATCCATATTAAATTACAATCAGAATATCAATAATAATAAGAATGATATATAAAACAAAAACCTAAATTATAATTCATCAATAGAATATAGACATTTATTCAACAAGAACCGCTTAAGTTTACTCTGAAACTCACTTTTATACACAAGACCTTTTATTTCTGTCGGCAGTTTATTAAACAGTTTTAATGACTTGTGGTAGGGACTATGTTTTGCAACGTTCAGGTGAGTCATTTGCTTCAACTGGAGATCTTTCCTTCTTGTACTCTCCCTTATTTGTCTTTCATCCTCAGTCTCATATTCAAATATGTACTTGGATAAATGAGTAAGTAGGACCAAAATGTACAAGCTTGGGACTGTCAATATATTTAAGTCAGTGAAATGAGGCTTACATGATTCTTGCTGTTGTATTCTAACTATGGTCCTGACTGCTCTTTTCTGAATCACAAAAGCTTTCTGAGTATTGTAGCCATAACTTCCTCCCAAGAAAAGTATGCTGTACCTCAGTCTTGACTCAACTAATGCGTAATAGACCATTTTCAAATGTTTTAAGGTCACGTCGTTTCTGAGACTTCTAAGTACGTAACAGGCAGAGCTAATCGCTTTCTCCAGGTATGCTAGCTCTTCTTTCCACTTTAACTGGCTATCGATATAAACTCCCAGAAACTTAACCACCTGGACAACGTTTACTTTTTCTCCATTTATGGCATAGTTAATGTTATCTTAATTTTTGGAAGTGGATCGAAAAAGCATTACGTTAGTTTTACTGGCATTAACTTTAAGACCGTTGACGGTAAACCAACTGTGGAAGATATCCAAGGCTTGATTAACAATGTAATTAAGAGCGTGTATATTTCCAGCTGAAACAACGGCGTTGGTATCATCAGCAAACACTACAAGCTGGATAGATCCCGCAGCTTTTTCCACCATATGTTGTAAAAGGTCATTTACAAACACGATAAAGAATATCGGACCCAGTATGGAGCCTTGTGGCACGCCAGTGTGAACAGGAAACAATTGGGACTTGTATGTTTCTTCAGTTGGACAGTTTTTACCTGAGTAATATGTCCGTGACATTATTGCGTTAATCTCCACGAACATCTTCCTGTTCTTTAAATATTATGAGAGAAGTGCCAATACTTTACCCCTGACACCGTAGTGCTCAAGTTTTTCCAGCAGTAGTTTAGGATCCACCGTATCAAACGCTGAACTCAAATCTAAGAAAAGCCCAGCTACTTTCTGTTTGTCATCAAATCTGCTCACTACGTCTTTGATCAAAGTCGATATTGCGTCTTGTGTTCCAACGTTTTTTTGATAACCAAATTGTTTTCTACTTAACACCCCATTTTGGTTGAAATGTCTGAGTAATCTAGTTTTAATTAGCTTTTCGAGAATTTTTGAATGAGTAGGTAGTAATGAGATTGGTCTGTACATCTTTGGATCTGTTTTAGAGCCTTTTTTGTGTACAGGTATTATTTTAGCTATCTTCAGTTGATCTGGAAAAATTCCTTCATCAAAAAACTTGTTATAAAAGATGCTTAAAGGTTCCGCTAGAATATCTATATTGTCCTTTATCACTGATATATTTATGTCGTCATAGCCACAAGATTTTTTGTCAACTATATTTTTCACTATTTTGAATATTTCAAGGGGAGTTACAATGTGTGACGGTTTCGATACAATTTTATTGTTTGATTTTAAAATTAGTTTTTTATTGTTCTCTACACTCTTATTCCTATGTTGGCTTATAACTTTCCAACATCTTTTGAAATGTTCGTTGAATTTGCTAATTCAGATTGTACTGATAACTTTTTCGCCATATTTATTACTTTCCTGTACAGAGCTATGTATTTTTGGCTATATTCCATCATAGTGTCATTTTGTCTATTCCCTTTGCCAGCATGTAGGAATCATTTCATTTTGCTAGAAACCCTTACACCCTTAGTGACCCAGCGCAGCTGCGCGTTACACGTTAAGTGCACCTGCAGTTTTCTCTTCCTAAAACAGCTTGTGAACATTTCTTCGAATTGTTTTAAGAATGAGTTTATTCCAAAATCACTCCAGTCGTGATTTAATAGCACATTTCTAAAGTTCCTTCTCGTATTTGCATTGAAAATCCATTGCGCGCGCGGCTCGTCTCGTGATAAAAAAATTAGGCGTGTGCTCTCCTCAAAGGGCGCCGCTATGCACTGACTGCGTAGTTACCGAGTCCGAGACTTTTTGCCAAAAAATTCCGCTCACACACGCATACGCAATGGTCTATGCACCACCACTAATGCATAATTTGCGTAAGTAATATTTCTTTTTCTTTCTAATTGTAGTATTTTGTGTGACTGGGTGGGGCGCGTTAGAGTGAAATAGTATGACACCTTTCTCTGTCTTTCAAGCATATTGAGACGTAGAGAATAGAATCGTACGTTTTGCACAGGTTCTTGACCTTACAATGTTTACCTATTATTACGGACTCAGATCTACATCATGTTGTAAAATAAGAAAGTGAAAAATAATTTCCTGTGGCTAAAGTATTCATTGGATTTGATTGAATTTTTGTATACGGGTAAAGAACATGACACTCTTTACGTGGTTTAAATAATTGTCAATCGTCCTGCCCCACTCTGTATAAAAGAAAGTCGTGTTAGTTACACTATTTATAACTCAAGAACGGCTTTATCGATATGGCTGAAAATTGGTGAGGAGGTAGCTTAGAGCCAGGAGACGGACATAGGATACTATGGTAGGGTAGGTAGGTAGGTAGGGTAGGTAGGTAGGTAGGTAGGTAGGTAGGATAGGTAGGGTAGGTAGGTAGGGTAGGTAGGGTAGGTAGGTAGGGTACGCATGCCGGGCACAGCTAGTCTTTTACTATATTATTACGACTGCAAGAAATCACAAAATCGATTTCGATTTTTGGTCTGCCATCTGGCGAGATCCATGTCCATCGACGCTGTGGCTTTTTTGGGAAAAAACTATTCATTATTCTGAACCCTTGTCCGAACGCAAACTGGATGAGAGCAGTTCCTCGATCGTTTCTGGTTCTAAGGCCATGTGGACCAAGAACTTCAGGGTTATCTAGCTCTTGTTTTGTTCCGACTTTAGCATTAAAATCACCAGTAATGACTTTCCAGGTGCTACGATTTTCTTCACGCTTTGTTAAGTACATCATAAAACTCTTCCAGTTCGTCATCGCTGTGTGAGGTGCATACGCTTGGACAATGGTTAAACTATGTTAGTCTTTTTTTTTAGGATGGGAAATCATCAAATGACCCCCCCCCCACTCTGGGCGGAGTGGAAGGGAGTGTCAGACTTGTACTGACCAAAACCCATCCATGTTCCTTCTTTGCCCTTTGTGTTCCAGGGCTGCGGTATCTCTTTCGAACAGTCCCGCAGTCCTGGCAGGCATCGGCCCATGTGGACCCCTACGTGGTTGCTGACATCTCTTTGAGGAGCGCGAACTAGCCCATAACTCGCCATCCTCAGACCCGCGCCTACGGTGGCCGGGGGCCACCACGTGACCCCCGACGCCCAGGGCGTCTCCCGCGGCGGCTGAAACGTGAGGCTCTTTCCCTCTTATGTCCCGCCACTTTCTTCACTAACATGACTGCTTCGCAGAAGAAGGTGACGGCTTCCCATTCCCTCTCGCTTCGGACCATGGCTTGAACCAGGGCCGGGCGCGAGAGATCGCCGCCACCAATCTTCTCTACGAAGACACAGCGCTGCTCCGCACAAGCTGACAGACCTGCACAGTGTGCTGCACCGTGTCCTCCGGACGATCCTCGCAATATAAGCCCGATTCGGTGCAGGAACCTTCCGAAACCCGTACCCCCGGACTAGCCTTAGGGCTATCCCCTTTTGGGGCGCGTTTGGGTAGCGGGCGGCTTGCCACCTCAGAGAACGCGCCCATACCGGGGCCCCGTAAAGGGCCATGGACCGCACGACCCCCACGTAGAGCCTCCGGCAGGAGGCGTTTGGACCCCCCAGGTTGGGCAGGAGCCGCTTGAAAGCAGGTTCGTTACAGTTTGGAGGCCAAACGTAGGAAATGCTCCACGAAGTTGCACCGTCTGTCGAGGACGAGTCCCAGGTACTTCAGCGTCGATCCGACGCGACCCCTCCTGCCGTCAGTAGGGATCCCAACGTTGGCGCATTCCGAGGCCCATGAAAACACATGGCCTGGGACTTGTGCAATGCCACCTCGAGACCCAATTGCCGGATCCTCTCCACGACTGTCGCAACCCCGCGTGTCATGTTTTCGGCCGCCGCCTCGTGCGACCTCCCTTGTGCCAGTACCAGCGTGTAGTCAGCGTAGCAGATTACGCTGACGCCGCTACGGAGGTCGGCGCGCAGCACCCAGACGTAACCAATGTTCCACAAGGCCGGCCCCAGAACCGATCCCTGTGGAACACCGCACGACATCTCTCGCCGGTTCCATTCTCCGCTCTGACCGGGGTAGATGACGGCCCTATCCGTCAGGTAGTCCCCGACCACACGACGAAGGTAGGTCGGCACCCGGTGATACCGGAGTGCCTCCCCTATGCAGCTCCAGGGCATGGAGTTGAAGGCGTTGGCGATGGCAAGAGACACCGCCAATACGACCCCGCCCCGGGAAACCGCGTCCCCCGTCGTGAGGGCTCTCACGCGCATGATGGCGTCATCTTGCGGAAACCAAACTGGTGTTCCGCAAGATCCGGCCCTATCCCCGCGAGGTGCCCGGCGAGGCGGTTAGCAATAACTCTTTCAAACCTCGTCGAGCAACACGATGGGCCGGTATGAGGACCAGCTTCCCCGTCTTCCAACGAAGCGGGAACTGGCCTCTCTCCAAGCATGCGCTTAGGAGCCCTTCCAATCGGGGCCCGAGAGCCTCTGAGGCCAGGACCCAGGCTTTGCCAGGCAAGCCATCGGGTCCCAGGGCGGTATTTCTGGCTTTTAGCCAGCGTACCGCCACTCTCAGGTCTACCCCAGTCACCTCCGGAACGTCGTCATTGGTGTGGTCCGCTGCCGGCACCGCAAGCGGCGGCGGAGCCATAGGCGGTGGAGGATGCCTTCCTCGCGAAGGGAACAGAACGCTCACCACGTCCTCCACGAGCTCAGGCCGGAGACTCTGCGTCAGCGGGGAGGCCCGGGTGCGGAGTTTGTCCCGCACCATCTTGTAAGGTCGCCCCCACGGATCTCCGTTCAGAGACTCCAGCATCTCCTCGCGGGCCATTTTCTTGGCCCTCCCGACAACCTCTTGGAGGGCGGTCTTCGCCGCTCTGTACCCCTCGTAAAGCTCCGCCTCAATGGCTGCCGCATCCGGAGAGCGGATGCGGAGCCTGCGATGCCTGGCGTACCGGTGCCGCGCGGCAACGCACGCCTCACGCAGAGACGTCAGTTCTCGCGATCACCAGTACACCTGACGTCGGGCGCTTCCTGGCCGAACTCGGGGCATTGCCACGTCGCAAATCTCGGACATGGCCTCCTGGAACCAACCCGCCTTGTTGTTGATGTCGGCAGGCCTGGCCGGTGATGACACCCAGGCCTGCACGATCGAGGCTTCCAGGAGGAACTCAAACTATGTTGGTCTGTGATGCTTAGTTTGAGAACTGCTACCCTCTCCGAGTATCCGAGGAACTCTATGATATTGTTCTTCCACTTTTTAGCCACCAAAAAACCAATTCCATAAAGTCCTCTAGTGGCTCCAAAATGGTAGAATATAGAATTTTCTCATTTTTTTTTCTTTTTTCTCTTTTTTTTTTCTCTTTCCTCTGTATTCTCTCCCGTTCTTCTTACTTTTGATAACCCTATTTATTTATTTATTTATTTTTATTTGCATCAGACACAACGATCCATACTTGAGTTAGTAAGTACACTTAAAAATAATGTTAGTATCAAAATAATCAGAGACAATAATACACACCACACAATAATATCTTATTTAAGTTGTACACAAAATAAAATTTAACTTAAATTAACACAGCCATTTTTCGTCAAATTAAAATCAATGTAAAAAGTCCGTAATCAAATTTAAAAATAAAATAAGTTAATGTCATTAATTAAACCATCATTATAAAATAAAATACGTTAAATCAACATTTGAATAAAATAGAGATAAATAAATTGAATTGAATTGAAATTGAATAATCAATATTAAAATTAAATTTAAAATAAAATAATAATTAATCAATATAAAAATTATATAAAAATAAAATTAAAAAAAAATATCTCAAAGTGGTGTTTTTTTACCTGCCCCAGGTACGATATACGGGTGCATGTAAGGCCTGCCAGTGCCTCATGAAAAGTCCGTCCAACCTGTTGGCAACAACTATAAGAAGACTGTTGCCGCTGCCCCGCACTCTACTCGCTATCGAGGTCGCCCTCTTGCGCATGCTGGCATAAAAACAGTCAATGCGGACGCTTGCAAACATTCCCGATGCGCTGCAGAAGCGAGGCAGCCGCAGCAGCGCCCTCAGCGCGTTATTATATTGAACGCGGAGAGCGCTGTAGGATTTCTGCAAATATGACACAAAGGCTCGAAACAAGGTGATCTTCACATCCTTGGAGCTACGAGCAAACCTGCGGGCAATCATATTCGCCCTCACCGACAGCGCCCTCCTTTCTCGCTCAATATCAGCGTCGTCCTTCAGGTCGGACGTCACAATATGACCCAGATACTTAAAAGTATGTACCCGCTCCAAGGGCACCCCACATAGCCTTACCGGTGGAACCTCAGCCGGACACTTAGAACCCGCACTGAAAACCATAAGCTCGCTCTTTTTGATGTTATATTTTAAGCCATGTGTATGAGCGTACGTTTCGCAAATGCTTATCAGCTCTCTGAGTCCCCCAATTGACGCACTCAGCAGCACCATATCATCAGCGTAGCTGATGTTGTTAAAGCACACATCATCAACATGGCATCCAACATGGCGTCCGCTGAGCTCGGCAACAAGTCCATCGATATACAGATTGAAGAGCGTTGGTGAGCTCAATCCTCCCTGCCTCACCCCGCACTATAACCTGTACGAGTCCGACAGAGCTCCCGACCACTTAACATTATTAACCTGGTTCCCGTACCAGTGCTGGAAGATTTTAACAATTTCAGGCGCAACTTGCCTATCGAGCAACTTCCTCCACAGCACCTTGTACGAAACCAGGTCAAATGCCCTGGACAGATCGAGGAAGCAGGCGTAAACAGGCGTGCTCCGATCCGTGTAATATCTGACAGCATGCTTAAAACTCAGTATAGCATTATCTGTGGACAATTTGGGCCTGAACCCAAACTGGTTGTCGTGTAAGGTTATTGTATTGTTTAACTGAGCATTAAGCATGCTGTCAAATACCTTCGCAATGACTGTCGCTAATGAGATCGGTCTGTAATTGTTTTTATCTGCAACATCACCAGTTTTATTTTTAACAATTGGTACTACGACCGTCCTCATCAGCTCGTCGGGCAAGTATGAATGGCGAAGGCAGAACGTGAACAGCATGGCCAAAACACGTGGCAGGTGGGGACCAGCATGCTTTAGGTGCTCGATGCTGAGTCCGTCATGTCCTGGAGACTTACCCCTGGTCATACACCCTATGGTCTTAGCTATGTCCGCAACAGAGAACTTAACTCTTGGTTCCAGGACAATGCACTGTGACTCGGCATCGACCGCCTCAGAGGGAGGAATACTGCTTGGCTCGACACAAAACTGGGATTTAAAAACATTGGCAATATCCCTTTCAGCAGACACGCCATCGACGCTCACTGGCAAACCAGGCCTAAGGTTGTGCTTTTTTGTAGACTTCCAGAAGTTCCGAAAGTCTTTTTTAGTGTGCAACTCGGCTAGGATGTCCATCTGGATTTGGTCTTGGTGATTTTGGCACCACCTTAATTTGGACTTAAAGGTCTTTCGAGTGTCACACATTTCCTCATAAATTATGCCTGACTTAGGTTTTCGAGAATTAAGCCACTCATTAAACCTAAGCCTAGCGTACGAGTGAGCCTCGCTAACGTGCTTATTCCAACCCACCACGCGCTTCGACCTCCCACTAAAGACTCGTGTCTCCCTGCTAACAATGGCGGCCTCCCTTAGAGCGGATACTACATCCCGATACAGGCAATCAATTATTACATTGTGGTCCGAATCACTACACATGCGATCACAACAACTGGACAATACGCGAGGAAAGTCAATGTTTCGCAATCGCCGATGACATTCTTGCCTGTAGGTGTAGATGGCATCTGAGCTTTTATCTCCCCACACAACTAAGTTGTCGTAGGACATACAATATCCCATTTTATTTTATAACTCTAGTAGTCGATCATCCCGCATTAGAGTGCGTACACTGTAAGTCAAGATATTTAAGTTAGTATCGGAGTCCATTTTCGTAGCTGATTGATTTCGTTGACGGAGGATCGATCTCATCCGGGGATTCTTAGCACCCCGAGCTCTGTGAACCCGATGACTACCGTCATTGTCACGAGATTCTCCAGAGCTGCCGGGCATTTGGGGTCTGAGGTTTTGTTGTTCTGTCATGGTTTGAAAGTTTATAAAAGGGGGATTTGGACTTTAGTCCACCACGCAAGTCCAATGCGGGTTGGTGGACGTTGCGCCAGAGCCTCGTTCGTTGGTCAGCAGGATGCACCACGGGCAGGTGAGGTTGGCTTGGGTCTTTTCAAGATGATAATGGGATCCCTTGCACCCCTAGTTTTAATAAGGTTTTTAAATAATTATGTATTAGTTTATTATTGTTTAAGGTTATCTTGTGTATTTTATTTACGGGCCTCAGTTGCCTGACAATAAAATAATTGATTGATTGATAAACTCCACCTAGTCAGTAGGCACACCAGAAACTTTCCCGTTCATTCGAATAGAAAGAAACATTTAGGGTACGCAACTTACAGAGGGTAGTTTTGTGTAAGATACATACATTCAATAAGTATTGATGGAACATACTCCGGCAGCGAGCCAACGGTAATCTTACCGAATACCGAATAAAAGCCTCTTTCATACGTGGGTACTATAAAATATTCATACATATAAATTACGTTTTAACCTTTACATCGGAAAGGAAACATGTCGGTATTGTGTCGTCGAACTAAACATAACCCTTTTTGTACCGCTATATCGAACAAAGCGCACACAACTCACTCACTATATCGAACAAAGCGCACACAACTCACTCACTCTCCCTTTTCAATTAAAACCATAACTTGTAAAAACTCTACAAAATAATTAGATCGTAAAACAAACCGTTCAAAAGGTGCGGGGGTGTACGTACGGGGGTGAGCGGTGGTGAGCGCGGGGGTGTGCGAAGGCGAGCGGGGGGGGAGGTACGAGGTGAGGTTACCCTTCGAGAGGCTTTCATTCCCCGTTGTACAGCGGCTCGTGCCCTCTGCAACCCTCCAGCACGAGCCAACGACGTGCAGAAGCCTCACTGTGAACTAAGAGTACTAGAAAGCGATAGTTGTTGAAGGCTGGACTCAAGTACAATACGGGATGGAACGATAAACTTGCCTACAGGTGCCTTACCCATAGGTAGCCCTTACCTTTGTAATATTCCAATTTCGTTTCGCCTTGACCAGTTGAAGATCTAAACATCTTCGAGTTGTAGTATTTTTACACTTTCTAACACAAAACTTAGGAAAACTGTAAACAATTCATCCATTACATACATTTTTTTTACAAATTCATAAAATACTTTGAACAGTAAACAACTGCAAAATGAGTTGAGTGATAACAAACATTTAAACTAGAACCGATAATTCTTAAAAAAAAGTTTAGTCAAGCATAGAAATCAGCTTATGGATGGACCTTCGGCATCTTCACATGTAATGTTCCCACGGTGCCGTGCGCGGGCACTACGCGCACTACGCGCGCTGCCCCACTGACACAGTATCGCCGCGTATTGTTGAACACGCCACGGTACTCGACACGTTATAATGAACTAATGACGACATTCGTATCGGCACGCAACACAAACATCTCGCCATTCAATAATAAAACTTATAATTATAAAAGCCACTTTGTGTCTATCCGTAACAAAAACATGACCTTTCTTCCTCACAAAATAAATATTATTATGTTTTAATATTAAACCGCTCGACGACGGGGAACGGACATGTTTACCGGACGACACCCATACTTACATGGAAAGGTAGGAGGAAATGTTAGCTTCCAGAACCCGCCAGCGAGATACAGAGGTGGCCCGGAGATGCAGTGGAGTTGCTTTAGTAACCCGCCAGCGAGATACAGAGGTGGCCCGGAGATGCAGTGGAGTTGCTTTAGTAACATTCTGAACGTTTTTAACACTGACTTTCATTGATTTTTTTTTAAAGTGTATAATATAGGTCAAATACCACTAAACGTCATCATAATATGACACAGCTCGCCGCATGGTCGTGGCACTAGTTCTGTGGGCGGCTAGTGTTTCTACTAGTGCCTAGTGTATCACGTGAGCAATTGCTGTAGATATCTGCAAGTGTTATATTTGTTACTAGCTTGTACCCGCGGCTTCGCCCGCGTGGAGTTCGGGAATTGCCCACTTACTTCTAGGATAATAAGTAATCTATGAATGTATTTATAGTACATACATAGATTTACATATAACTTGCAAATATTTGTTAATAGTAATATCAATTTAATTACATATGTGAAATATTGATACCAACCAAACCATTTTTTTTGTATTTTTTGGTTTGAGATTGGACACCAGTGACAAAAATGATTAATTAGGAATCTATTTATGTACATAATACTTTTACATAAAATTTAAAATAAATGTCGCGTATCACGAGCCAACGCGAAAATCGGTGGGAAAAACCATATTTACAGAAACGTCTACTCAGAAAAATCCTACCTACTTATTAACAGGTAAATACTCCTGCGCCCCGCGCAACACTGCGCGTCATGCGCCCGTCTACGTGAGCTTCGAAGCCCTATTTGACTCTATTGAGGGATGATTTCGGAAAAACTGATACACATGTCTCATAATTTTAATTGAAGAGTGTATACACCAATTTTCGAGTCAGTCGACCCAGAAAATATTAAGTTACAAGGAAATTTGTTGAATTTTTTAACCCCATTTCACCCTCTGAGGGGTGGAATTAAAAAAAACGTTTTTTAGCGAATACTTGCTCTTCACAATAACTACATCCTCCAAATTTCATGTCTTTAGGAGCAGCGGTTTGGGCTGTGCGTTGATATATCAGTCCGCCAGTCAGGATATTGAATTTTATATTGGGGGATGATATTGGAAAAACTGTGATACACGTATCTCATAATCTTAACTTCAGTTAAGATTATGAGATTAGAGTATGTACACAAATTTTCAAGTCAATCGACTCAGGGAATAAAAAGTTTCACAGAAAATTCAACACCCCATTTAACCCTCTTAGGGGTGGAATTTCGAAAAACCCTTGCTTAGTGGATACCTACCTACTCTTTGCAAAGAGTACAGTTGTGGGGTATTACAGGCTAACAGTACCTTGAAAAAATACTCCTGAAGTAAGAGAAGGTTATAAAAGGTTTATTACGACTTCACAAGTCTGTCAAGTGTCGGAGCACTCGCGCAGTCTCAAGCCGGGGAAGTTCCCACAAACAAAGGAGCGCAAACACTCGACGAAAACATTGAGACATCATAAACCACATAACTTATCTCGCACACAACGCGGGATATCTCGCTGACGAGGAAAAAACTTGAGCAACTTATCATACGAAAGTTATGGAAGTACCTGGGGTAAGCAATTTATGAGAACAATTGCGTAGTGTCAGCCCTATAGCTAGCCGGAGAAGGAATGCTGCGCTTATTGCGTAGTGTCAGCCCTATAGCTAGCCGGAGAAGGAATGCTGCGCTTATTGTGTAGCTTGATCGTTCATGTCATTTCAAATCATTAGGTTTGATATGCACTAACTAGGCTTTAGTTGACTGCCTCGTTGGTCCTGTTTTTGATCCGGTCATTGCAGAAAGTATAATGAGGAATAATTCAGTGGAAGCGCGGTGGAAATAGTTTCACTGAAACCATAGGGTTTTGTTCTCGGTTTTTATGTCACGGTCGTTACATGCGTTTTCAAACATAACTTGATAAATGCGGGTTTAACTTTGCCCCAATCCTTCGGAATATTAGCGTTATGATATTAAGGCTTTACTCGATTAACCTAAGTTTTCACTCGGCGCCATTCCGCAAGTCGCCTCATGTTGTTTACACGAGCGCAATACGAACAAGCAAATTAGTAAGACAAGGTGAACTCGGCACTCGGCAGCTATCGTTAAAAACTTTGAGCTCGTAAATGTGGAGCGATGCGTGCATACTAACCGACTCCCTATGGGATGTGGGGTGAGCAGAGGAACGAGTTGACATTACGTACTCATCGCGATGAGGTCTCGTTTTAATTCAATCTATTTCATTTGTAAGCTGATAACACGGGGATTCCTAATACTTGGTGTTGAGAGATACTCAGAAAGATAGTAGTATTTCAGGATACTAGATGGTTGAGTCATGATTCACTTTCTTGACAAATCTTACTTGTATAATAAAACTATTTTTTTGCAGGCAGTATTATATTAATATTGCGCTCATGTTGTCATCTACATTTCCAGCGCGTCCATATTTCCGCTCGGCTATGATCGTAAAGTGTGTGGGTAATCTGTGCCACATCCCCCAGCGCCCTCTAACGCATCGTTGTGAGAAATCACGGTAATGCCACCTGTGAAGAATCATGTCATATTTGTCACACGTCATGATGCTTGTCCCATGACACTGCACTGTGACTCAAATAGATGAGTCAGAAGAAAAGTTGGGAGTCACTTATTAAACAAAGGCAGTTTGTTTAATATCTGCAAAAAAAACTGCCTTTGTTTAATAAGTGAGAAATTGGGAGAAATTATCGTTTAACTACTGGTTCATAAATTCGAAGACGTTCAGTGAATTACAGAAACGGCCAAGCTGAACTGGCTGAGCTGGCTGGCTAGTCTGATTCGAGGGATGCAACTTTGCAACAACGTGATCCGGCGAAACATCTGAGATGTATGAAAGGTTTGAGTTTACAATAAGAGTTAAAAACGATTAAATAAACTAAAATAACTAAACTAGACTAACAAGAAGAAGAAGGAGAACTTTCTTATTGTATACCAGCAGAAGCAGTAATGTTTGCTTCCCAAAAGTATGGTATTCCCATAAGTATATCTAATAAATCAAAAATGTATACGAATGCACACAAGTTATACGTAGTTCTTCGCAGTCAATAACATGAGACAATAATCTAAAGGAGCATACTTACATAAAAACATTAAGAAACATGCATACACTTCAAACCTAAGAAGTCGGCATAGAATAAGCAAGCCGAAGTTAGCAATGGGCCATGTTTAGCAGTAGAACCGGTGATCATTGGGGAAGATGTATTCTTGAGCAGAGAGCACGAATCTGCGAACGTAGGGCGAAGCCCGTAGGCCAAATGCAGGGACGATCCTCGAAGCGTGGCTCAGGAAGTGTCCATAGGAAAACAGCCGAGGATGAGTTAGGTGTAGGTGAGAGTCTGTGTAACATCTCACTAGAGCTCCGTAATCGATTAGTCTCGTTAGAACAACTGTACACACACCTCTCTCTTGGAACATAAAAACTAAATAGAGATCATAAATCGTCTGGAGCCGGCGGATGTAACATAGAGCAGCGGATATAAACTGATTGCTCGGAGCGGGCGGCGCGCGGCGGGTCGGGACTCGTAAATGTCGATTGAGTTATGACTACAGGTTTACGTATAACTATGTACTACATAAATGTACAGGATGTTAATAGTTAAAGTTTCATAATTTTAAAACATTTGCAAAAAGATTGGTACCTCGCCGTGAGTCTTCATGGTGAACACATTATTTTTGTGCACTTACTGTAAAGTAGTCAGAGAAAATCGTTTAGCAAATTTTTCTTTGGAAACAACAAAGATTATGTTTAAGTGGCTAAATTAAACGCAATTATTTGTGACCTTAACTAAAATATTCGTTTTTGTTTACATTTCTGCACATTACAAGTACAACCGTTTTATTTATTATTATCGAATTAACAGCATATTCATGAACGCGGCGCGACTCGGAACAACCCGAGGTCATTATTCATTACCATATCAGATGTAACATTGTATTTCATTCATACAACAACATATAACTGCGGCAAGTTCCGCTACAGTCGCAGTTTAATTTATTATTTCTATCAATATCCGAGTAGTTAGTAATCCCGCTGTATCCCGCTATCCCGCCGGCGGCGGCGCACAAGGTGAGCTGCCCGGCCCGGTCGGTCCGTACCCGTTGTTTTTATCAAATATTGACGCTTTTATATTTTATTCAGCGCTCGCTCCGCTCTGTGCGCTCTTTTCGCTCTGGGCGGTCGGTAACGCCGGAAACATAGAGAAATCGATGCGAACAGCAAAATGTTTTCCGCATCGCATTGAATCCTACTGTTTTATTTTATGAGGCGAGTCCCGCGACTTTCCGCGAATAACGAGCGCCCGTAAGTGTAACCAAACGTTTTGCAATACGCGCGTGAATATTATAGAGAGCTGAGGTACCGACTACTTACTATTACCTCGTGCACGATGTTTGTGTAGCGAATGGCGCTTTGATGTCTATTTAAAGAAATAATTACGCAACCAGTTAAACGTGCTGACGTAAACACGAACTGTGAGAGCGAACGGGAACTAGTTTCGGTAAACAGATACAATGCTCATTGCTAGTTAAAACATAATTTCATAGTAAAACTTATGTAATCAGTACAATGTATTAATAGCATAAACGGGTTTTCATATTACAATTATCAAAACCTATTAATATACTGGATGAACAGATCCAACGTGCCCTGGAGATTACCCTGAATATTGAAGTTAACAAACACTGAAAAGAAAAAGAAAACGGGTTTATTTAAAAATTGAGTAAATCGGCTATTTTTAAGCCTTTTGCTTCTCTCTAATAATATCTTTACAACAACAAACGTAAGTATCATAATTCTGTAAATGTTCTATGTTACCTTTGGACATTGACTCAGCACTCGGCCCGGCTGACGCGTGGCCCAGTTATCTTTGGTCATTGACTCAGCACTCGGCCCGGCTGACGCGCGGCCCAGTTACCTTTGGACATTGACTCAGCACTCGGCCCGGCTGACGCGTGGCCCAGTTATCTTTGGTCATTGACTCAGCACTCGGCCCGGCTGACGCGCGGCCCAGTTACCTTTGGACATTGACTCAGCACTCGGCCCGGCTGACGCGTGGCCCAGTTATCTTTGGTCATTGACTCAGCACTCGGCCCGGCTGACGCGCGGCCCAGTTACCTTTGGACATTAATAATAATAATAAGTAGCGCCATCAGGATGGAATTTGGTGTGGACAAATGTGCAGTCATGTATGTAAAGCGAGGGGAGATTATGGAATCCGAGGGAATTCAGCTCTCGGATTTCATACACCTGAGATCCCTCTCCTCATCCGAAAGCTATAAGTATTTGGGTATGTCGGAAGCGTTAGGCATTAACGTAACTGACATGAAGCAATCGTTGAAGGAGCGCTTCTTTGGACGCCTGAACAAGGTATTACATAGCCTTCTTTCAGGCGGAAACAAGGTGCGCGCTTTCAACGGTTGGGTCATGCCGGTTTTAATGTACTCTTTCGGCGTACTCAAATGGACTCAGACCGAACTCGATGCCCTGGATAGGAGAGTTCGTACACTGCTTACCGCAAACCGGATGCATCACCCACGATCATCAGTGATGAGGCTGTACATCCCGCGGAAGTGCGGGGGTCGAGGGTTTTTAAACGCGAAGTCCCTTCACAACCGCGAGATGTGGTCGCAGTGGACAAGGGACTCACCCCGCTGTCCATGGCTAAAGAGAACTGGCGCAAACCTGAAGTACTTACTACCGATGACCGCAAGGAAGTATGGCAAGGCAAGGAGCTTCACGGGCGCTTCTACCGGGCTCTTCATGGGCCCGATGTAGATTTTCTAGCGTCCGTATCCTGGTTACGCTTCGGCGACCTCTTTGGAGAAACTGAAGGTTTTGTCTGTGCGATTATGGACGAAGTTATGTTGACGAACAACTATCGGAAATATATTATGAAGGACGGGACGGTTGACGTGTGTCGGGCATGTCACCGTCCGGGTGAGTCCATCAGACATATTATTTCTGGTTGTTCTCGTCTGGCTAACGGCGAGTACTTGCACAGGCACAACCAAGTAGCCAGGATTATTCACCAGCAACTTGCCTTGAAATATAAACTTGTGGAATCTGAGGTACCGTACTACAAGTATGTGCCCGACCCAGTTCTCGAGAAAAACCATGTCACGCTGTACTGGGATCAGTCTATCATTACTGACAGGACTATTGTCGCCAATAAGCCTGACATAGTAGTGATAGACCAATCAGCGCGCCGCGTAATGATAGTCGATGTTACCATCCCGCATGACGAGAACCTCGTGAAAGCTGAGAAAGAGAAACAAATAAAATATCTCGACTTGGCACACGAGGTTGTCGACATGTGGAATGTGAACTCGGCTATCATTGTGCCGATCGTCGTGACGGCCAATGGCCTTATAGCCAAGAGCCTCGATGACCATCTTTCGAAGCTCTCCTTAGGCGGTTGGATCAAGGGCCTGATTCAGAAGGCAGTACTCCTCGATACGGCTCGTATTGTGAGGAGGTTCTTGTCTCTGGAGCCCTAACCACCGGTAGCTTGGACCCTGCTCCCGCTACCGGCGGACCATTATTTTTTATATTTTTAAATGTTTTAATATGGTTTTTATAAGAAATATTTAAAAATGTAATTAGTAAGTAAGAAGATAAATAAAGGAAATAATAATAATAAAGTATTTATTTCACAAAAACATAGCACTTTGCACTGTATACATTTTGAAAATCATATTTACATTTTAATGCAATAAGAGACTCTATCTTTTAAACTAGGACTAGCCTGTATCTTAAAAGATAGGGTTCAGCCAAGTGGATTCTGTTAATATTCACAATCAGAAACAAGTGAAGACAGTGTCAATGATTTGTACTAACAGCTGTACAGAAATAAAAATAAAGTAAAAACAAAAACTAATCATAAGTAATACAAGGGTATGTATGTATGTGTAGGGGTGTGTGGGTGTATGTGGTATGTGTGGGTGTGTGTGGTATGTGTGGGTATGTGTGGGTGTGTGTGGTATGTGTGGGGGAGGAAATGAGTCCGTGAATGTAATAAATATAATAGTTCGATATAAAGGGTGGGATGTGATCGATGTATGTGATATTATGTTATATTATATTAGGAGATGTAAGTTAACAGATTTTCTGTTGCCGCATAGTCCTGTTGCAATAGCCATTTGCCAAGTTCTTTCTTTAACATATACCTATTTAAATCCAGTATGTTTAGCTTTTTGTGCAGATTTTTGTATAAATGCTTACTCAAAACGTAAAATTGGTGTTGGGCAAAAGAGGTTTTACAGACTCAGCACTCGGCCCGGCTGACGCGTGGCCCAGTTATCTTTGGTCATTGACTCAGCACTCGGCCCGGCTGACGCGCGGCCCAGTTACCTTTGGACATTGACTCAGCACTCGGCCCGGCTGACGCGCGGCCCAGTTATCTTTGGACATTGACTCAGCACTCGGCCCGGCTGACGCGCGGCCCAGTTACCTTTGGACATTGACTCAGAACTCGGCCCAGTTGACACGCGGCCCAGTTACCTTTGGATATTGACTCAGCACTCGGCCCGGCTGACGCGCGGCCCAGTTACCTTTGGACATTGACTCAGCACTCGGCTCGGCTGACGTGGGGCCCAGTTAAAATACTTGCATCTTACGCGCATAGAACACAGATGAACTTATACAATAGTGTGTATTAAGACAAAATAGTTTACATATGTATGTTTAAGCGTAACAAAATATTATTAAATCAGATTTGAATTTTATATTCTTGTCTCCTTACCCGTCACTGTGGCCAAGACACCTTTAACCATCTCTGATCAGTCTCGTGAGTCTGCGGGACTGGCAGTGAGTGTATCCTTGCTGAACCTTCCTGCCCACTATCCATCTGTAACCTTAGGCCTCATGGTGAAGGCATCCTGCACTTATCTATATTGTTAGCTGCGTCTCCAACCTACACCCCACCAGAAAGCCCGGACCATATGACCGAGCCTATTTAAGTCAACGCGTAGCGTGGCGAAGGGCTCATTCCCTTATTCGGCGGCGCGCTCTAACTATTCCCCTTGATTTTGTTCACTCAATTAATTTTGTAATTTGTTACTTAAAATTATAACTTTTGTGTTTTAACTTTTGTACAAATGTTTGTGCTTTGATAGATTACATTTTCTGTCCTGATAGTTATTTCATTTCAATTTCCTAAAAATATATTTATTTATCACATACTAGGTATATGATAGGTAAAAGGTGTAGAGTTTATAGGTCTTTCGGTCATAGGGACTGTTAGGCTGGTAGGTCTGAGTAGGTCCTGCAACTCGTCATAATGTGTATTTTCATGTACAGTCACACCCTTAACACTACAGTAACAATCAAACGAAATAAATAGTTAGTGGTCCCAGTACCAACAGTATACGGCATTGGACACTACAAAGTTATTAAAGTAGATGATATATTTGCCGACCTAACGACACCTCTTTCCCACAAACAGTTCTCAGCGTCATGAACGTAAACAGCTGCTCGCAACAATACCTCCTCCATTAGAGCCAACCCGCACACAATGGCGCACAGTGGCCCACGCTGGCACTCAGTGGCGCACGGAAGGTGTAACAGAGGAGTCTGCTTAAATAAATATCACCACTTAAGATTTGAGCCCCATCTCGAAGAAAACGCGCCGCGATCCGCCGGCAATAGCGGCCTTACATTATGTATGAGACGCCAAGCCCGGACGAACGACCCTCCCAAAACCTACACTCGAAAATCTGCTTTGAGGAAAAGCTAGTAGAGTTGGGATTAGGTTGTGTGCGGCGGAAAGACGGTCTTTTGAGCAAAGCCGGGCTGTCCGCGCGCATTGAGCGCGGAATGAATGATCGTTGCGTATTTATGAGCCGGCAATCGATGGATCTTATTCATTGCGCATTACGTTCCACCGGCCGAGCGGCTCGTAGCTCGGAGGAGCCGGGAACGGCAGTCAGAGGAACTTTTAATGAATCATTCGCAATTAACGACGCTTCGGATTGAAATCTAAAAGTATTATGAATTTATTCGCAGGTAATCACGGCTTTGTGTGCTGGCTTCAGGTAAATCTTTGGTAATTCAATTATAATGTTCTTCAACGGCTATGCTATGTATTCTTGTTCGGTGTTCTGATGCTAATCAGCGCTGTGTTAATGAATTAAGAAGTCGTGCGTTAATTAGTCACGCCTTCACTCCGGTATGCGCGAGGGGTTCGCACTTAATGTACGCGTCTGTATAAATTACACAGATTTTGTTCGCAATGTGTGTTTCACTTGCATACCTATGGAGTTTACTTCTGTGGTCTCTTTCTAAAATATTATTTATTTAAATTAGACCATAACAGGCACTTTTGAACGTCAGAAAAAAAGGCGAAGCTGCAGTCACAACACAAGACATAATAACCTGTGAAAGTACTGTAGTTGCACAGTCCAAAGCGTAGATCTCTATGGAGAAGAATGGGCAAGAAACTCCATGGAAACTCTTTTCAATCAAAATATTGTTACAAGATCCTGGTTACATCATTCATGTTGATATTATATATATATGTGAGAACGATTTAGAAATACGTGCACATTAAGAGCGTCCAGAGTAAAAGATTAAATCAACAATGAAAAAATAAAGTAATTAGAATAAACCGTGGCAGCTAAGAGATGACCAGTCCCAACTGACAGCGCCCGTTCACTAACATGACCCATGGATCAGCGCCATTCAGCTCAACCATATTGAATGGAACTAAATGACCCGGCACACCCGCCACCATCAACGAGACATTTGCGTGAGTATGACATTCTCTCAGCCACCAGGGCACATAGGCACTAAGCAATTATATAATAATATTAAGAGATTGAATCTATGCAATGCAAAGATATTATTACAAGTTTCTGCAGCTTCCACAATCACTTCACATAGTAATCAATTAGTTTGCCCCTATGGTTGTGGAGCAGGATCAGCATTGAGTCAAGCATTTGTTTGCATTTTTTATTTTATTGTTTTTTCTTTTCTAATATAAGACACTAGCTAACGTCGCTTTGACTCATTCATCGGGATGTAAAGTATCCTATGAGTCAATCCAGGGTACAAAGTATCTCCAAATCCGTTCAGCTCTTTTGTCGTGAACAAGTAACACTCATCCATCCATCCTCACAAACTTGATCGTTTATAATATCAGTAAGATAAGCTAAGATCGTGAATAATCTCTGAGCAGTTATAATGTTTCGCAGGTATATACTCTCTATTGAGTAGTTATGTACTCATGTGACACAAGCGGAACGAGATGAAACCAACAAAGCTCTCCAAGAAAGAGTCAGTAACAAGAGAGCACGGAACTAAAGAGGTTGCTACTATTATCCACCGAGATGAAACTATTAGCAGACTGAAGCCCCAAAGAGCAGTTACATTAGGGATATTAATAAAACATGAACAAGAATATGTGTACATAAGTAGACTGCAACTAAATCACTAGCTTAGTGGTTGGTTTACATGAGCTTAGTATTAGAGGTTTAGTACCTACTGTCACTTAGCTACCTTGCGCGTAAACCATGAATGAGTACTTAGTTTTTTTTAGAATACATTTACGGGTGAATAGAAAGCGATCTACGATCACAGTCTTTATGCCTTGTGACTGGGACTGTAGCTACATTTCATTGTTGTCTTTGTTTCGACAATTCAAAAATGCTTGTAACTGGCCTACTTGAAATAAATGCTTTCATTTTGATTTTGATCCTTTTAGTAAGCGACGTGTCAGAACGGTGTGATACTAATGACAAGTGCTACATATGCTCGTGTTAACTAGGCATAAGTCAACTCAGACAGGTATGGCTAAAACTGATTAAATTCCTTAATTAATGTTCAATTGAATATATAATTAAACATCTTAAGGCATCCGTCGTGTAATGTATACGAATGTAAAATCCGGTAAGTTATTGTGTAATAACATCGACACAATCATGCGTACCGCGACTACCACTGAACAAACACAACACACAACTATCTACCATCTCTCTCATCACACACCTTACAGCAGTTACAGGAGCGAGTCCGACTCAAACTGAATGCGAAACGATTCCGCCGAGCGCGCGCCTAATAAGTCGTGCGACTTATTAGTCGGGGCGCACGCCTGAAGTGTCGCGTATCGCGGTACACGGACACTCGGCTCGCAGGTAACACTTACTTATTCTTACAGCATCTGCACGCCTGCCTTTTCCCAACTACAGCCTTGCAGTCTAACTGGATATCAGGGTTTAAAATGGAGCGACTGCTTATCTTACCTTCGCAACCCAGTTACTGGATAACACGATACTCCTTGGTAAGCCACACTCTTGGGCTTTAGACCAAAGAGTAGAATACTTCTAAGTATTCGTTTGGTATAAATACCAAACGCTTCAGGCTACCCGTAACGACTGCCAAAGGTCTACGACTAACAGCCGAAACCAACGGCTTAACATGTATTCTGAGGCACGGAAGGGACACGGTATGTTATGGATACACCCATCCACGGATCGATCTCGACAAGTGCTGCTTAACATTGAAGATCGACACCTGCGCTGTTATTATTTAGCTGAACCTTTCTTTCAACACACATAAATAGAAAGCAGTCCCAAGACACTAGTCATATTACGACATGATAAAAATCAAATCAAATCATTTATTTATTTGCAAACATAGGTAATATGTACATGGTACACAGATGTTCTTTTATAACAAGGTTCTCCACATTGCCGTCACATGGGCATGCAAATAGTTGGTTTACAATTTTATAACTTTAAAATAATAAAGTTACATTTAATTCCAATGAAACAAAAAAAAATAAAAAAAGTCATCATGGTCAAAGTAATAAAAAAATTAAAAATATTATCAATAATGTCAAACGGAATAATATTATGCCAACTAGAATAACAATAAGTATGTCAAGATTAGAAGATAAGATAGCGTAGCAGTTCGTAGCCTCGTAGCGTTGACTTCGCGTAGCTCGTAGCTCGTAGCACTGGCTACGATAAACGTTTGTGAGACCGAAGCGTTTATTTACTTTTGTGTTGTATTGAAATGTTCTCGAATGGTTGAATACAATATGAATAACAATATCTATTGTAAGAAAGAAAATGTATTCTGTTGCAAAATATTTGGTTTTATGTCTAAGTGTTTATTGGAGTATATTGAATGGAAGATAATATCTTTATCATAAAAATGTTTGAGCATGCTTGTACCAATAAAGCTATTTGAGAGAATTGTCTGGGAATATCCTTGACGGATCGAAAATAATAACAAGTTTGAAAATAAACAGAGTCACGAATACAAGCAGAACCTTGTTTTAAATGAATTTGTTCGAGTGCATTATTTATAAATGGTACACCGGTCTGTGTACCGTGTTAATATTAATGTGTGCACAACATTAACCGCAGTGTCGTTAGCACACCCGGTACACGCTCGGTGCGCGGGGCGCGGCGGGGGTGAGGGGCGCAGGGCCCGGGGGTGCGGGGGCGCGGGGACGCGGGCGGAGGGGGGGCAGGTGGACCGACCACGTTACATATTCATGCGCCTCGCCCGGCTCACTATGAATTATTCCGACACATTATAAAACTGAGCGACGTGTTCGAGAATTTGCAAAAACTCCGCCGAACTTAGCCGAGGGTTCCCGAAGTGGTCCGATGGGTTCCGAGCGACGAGGCCCTTCGGGACCTGACGAGGCTCAGTTTATGGTAATGGACATTAAAACTAGCTTCGTTTGACATAGCATTACTGAGCATTACTGAGTCAGTATCTGTGCAAAGTACCTTTTCATACAGCAACTGAACACTGTGGAACTCCCACAAGTGCGGATCACTTAGCACAATGGCTGCTGCTGTCCGTAGTTCTCGGGTGTTGGTGCAAGTTTACCAATAGGGGTGAAGACGATGCGGCGTTTTCTATTTCAATACAACTGAAGTTAAACTAGTTGGAGTTGTCAAAGCATACTTGTAATCTTGTACGGGACGCCGGTATTACTTGTGAACGTTCACTGTAGTGTCGACGCGGGGAACTTTTATTGAACTATATTGGCTTGTATGTGTTTGAGCTGTTATATGCACATAGCATATAGCATAATCAGCCTATAATGTTCCCACTGCTGGGACACAGGCCTCCTCTATGAGAGGGAATGGGCTATAATCCACCACGCGGGCCCAGTCCGGGTTGGTAGGATGTCACATGCCATGTCTTCGAATTTTTGGTTCTAGGACGTGCCGGTTTCCTCACGATGTTTTCCTTCACTGTTTTGAGAGCAGTGGTGATAAAATTAATTACAAAAAGTAATGCGCCTACCTGGGTTCGAATCCACGACTTACTGCTCGTAAGTCGGGACCGCCACCACTGGGCCACCGCAGCTCTCATTTTTATATACACGTATAATACTTATAATGATCCACGACAGTCGTAAAGAGAACGCGCCCGGAGCAAAATTAGTTGAGGAACATTGTGTAATTTTAATCAGTAAGGGTCTGCCAGATGCAGGGAGTGGGGGACACACCCACACGTCAGTAGGGTCTGCCAGGTGCAGGGAGTGGAGGACATACCCACACGTCAGTAGGGTCTGCCAGGTGCAGGGAGTGGAGGACATACCCACACGTCAGTAAGGGTCTGCCAGGTGCAGGAAGTGGGGGACACACCCACACGTCAGTAAGGGTCTGCCAGGTGCAGGGAGTGGGGGACACACCCACACGTCAGTAAGGGTCTGCCAGATGCAGGGAGTGGGGGACACACCCACACGTCAGTAAGGGTCTGCCAGATGCAGGGAGTGGGGGACACACCCACACGTCAGTAAGGGTCTGCCAGATGCAGGGAGTGGGGGACACACCCACACGTCAGTAAGGGTCTGCCAGATGCAGGGAGTGGGGGACACACCCACACGTCAGTAAGGGTCTGCCAGATGCAGGGAGTGGGGGACACACCCACACGTCAGTAAGGGTCTGCCAGATGCAGGGAGTAGGGGACACACCCACACGTCAGTAAGGGTCTGCCAGGTGCAGGGAGTGGGGGACACACCCACACGTCAGTAAGGGTCTGCCAGGTGCAGGGAGTGGGGGACACACCCACACGTCAGTAAGGGTCTGCCAGGTGCAGGGAGTGGGGGACACACCCACACGTCAGTAAGGGTCTGCCAGGTGCAGGGAGTGGGGGACACACCCACACGTCAGTAAGGGTCTGCCAGGTGCAGGGAGTGGGGGACACACCCACACGTCAGTAAGGGTCTGCCAGGTGCAGGGAGTGGGGGACACACCCACACGTCAGTAAGGGTCAGCCAGATGCAGGGAGTGGGGGACACACCCACACGTCAGTAAGGGTCTGCCAGATGCAGTGAGTGGGGGACACACCCACACGTCAGTAAGGGTCTGCCAGGTGCAGGGAGTGGAGGACACACCCACACGTCAGTAAGGGTCTGCCAGGTGCAGGGAGTGGGGGACACACCCACACGTCAGTAAGGGTCTGCCAGGTGCAGGGAGTGGGGGACACACCCACACGTCAGTAAGGGTCTGCCAGGTGCAGGGAGTGGGGGACACACCCACACGTCAGTAAGGGTCTGCCAGGTGCAGGGAGTGGGGGACACACCCACACGTCAGTAAGGGTCTGCCAGATGCAGGGAGTGGGGGACACACCCACACGTCAGTAAGGGTCTGCCAGATGCAGGGAGTGGGGGACACACGCACACGTCAGTAAGGGTCTGCCAGGTGCAGGGAGTGGGGGACACACCCACACGTCAGTAAGGGTCTGCCAGGTGCAGGGAGTGGGGACACACCCACACGTCAGTAAGGGTCTGCCAGGTGCAGGGAGTGGGGGACACACCCACACGAAAAAAAACGTAATGACTGTTGAGGTCCTCCTATCCTCATATTAAAATCCCCCCTTAGGAAATCCAAAACGGGACAGAATTAATCGTATGAAGTACAAAAAAGCACACGTTGACAAACAGTCAGTTAACTCTGTATTGTGTATGCCTCACTGTTAAGGCCGTGTTAAAGTCGTGACACACATTATTAGTTTCTTGTACTGGCTTGGAGGTATATAGGTCCTCGGCTGTTCTCGAGGCTTTCTGAAAGTATAGTCCCAAGGACTGGAGAATCGGTTGGCCCACCGTGTTAGTCGTTGGCCTCTTGGTCATTTTTATGGCCTCTTGCCTCTCCAGGCCGCCTGCGGGTCTTCGCGTATTGAGGCCGGAGTCGTATAAGCATAAAATTACGTTGCCGACTGGAGCTCCAAAACATAAACACGTCACTAGCGCCCACTTATAAGACTAACAGAATAACAAATCACCGATAATACTGTTTAACAGTGAGTTCCATTAGTGTCCTACTTTTGTTTACTGAACACCGCGAGGAGGCTTCCCAATCCCCGAGGAACAGATTACCTGATCTGAGCCGAAAGGCTTCCAGGATTACCGGCTTCACAGGCGCAGTAAATTAGATATGAGATTACTGAAAGTCGCTCACAGAGCATATACTTACCTTGTGGAAAGTTACGGAGGTAAATTATCCGAGTACATAACTATACATCTGTATTCCTGCATGGATGACGTAAGCAGAGGTTCCCAGTCGCCTGTATTTAGAGGAAAGCCTTTCGCAATCAACCGGGGTGCTACTGACACTTCCCGACTTTCAGTATCTAACTTGAATCCTGCGACCCACGCTCAATTTATATTTAGATAAATATCAGTAATGAACCTTAGCTAAATGGATTCGTGGTCATTGTAAAATAAAATAAAAGTGTAAATTGTTACGTCTCCATTAATACAACTACTATAAAGTTAGGACTCAACACAATACAGAATTGTTTATTATTTACAGTTTTGTATTTGTTTTCTATTTCAGTGCCAAGATGACACTCCCAGCGGCGAATCTAATCTGCAGAAAGGTCTCCAGAAAATGTTTATGCGATAAGACAATTGAGAACAAACCGGATCGAGCTTTATAAGACAAGAGAGCTATGCGTTGCGTTTAACTTATCATACTCGTATATTATTATGAAAATAAAAACAAATACAATGGTGGGTATGATTCGTGTGAACGTAACAAATAAACTGTGACTGATACATGAATGTGCATGGAGTTATGCCCCGTGCACGACCTGAAGCGATGCAACTTGCGGATCACCTTGCGTCAAGCAAACTGCGCGTCTTTTACTTTTTTCCTTCTCATGATTGCCGCGCATCGCGTTGCTAGTCGTATCTCCCGTAGTCGTGGTGACTTGTTTACTCGTCGTAGTCGGCATGCTCTAAGCAATATCTTTCATTGGTTTTCTCCGCAGTCGCTACGACACGCGTGTAGCTCGTGGGCAAGCGGGAAGCGGCGACGGCGCGGCGTGTATTAGGCGCCGCCGCCGCCGCCGCCAGCCGTCACTACGCGCCGATATTGCGGCCCAGGCGGCGGCTGCGCTCGTAACTCTGACGCGAAATAAAGACTGGCCCATTTACGGCGCGGACGTATTGGCGAAATGTAAACCTATCGCAACCTAATGTTGCGATGTTTGTTGTGCACTTCTCGTGTGACGAGAACTTTAGCGGATTAGTGCAAGAGTAAATTCACTAAAACAATAAAGGATTTATAGCTATTAGCACCACTGCATGTAGGATCAACTGATCAGCTCACTCACTAAACGAAGCTCTTAAATAGGCATGCCGGCGAGATCGAGGGCAAGAGCAGGCTCATTCAGTGATATATAAAAACAGTAAAATAATATTTGCGGCTGTTTATGTTAGATACACCTTCATTGATTCCTTCACAGATTGTGCATTTTCAGGAAAAAAGTGCCATACCTACATTTATCTGGAAAGCCATACAAAATACGTACAATATAATAAGATACGTGTGGAAATCGAACTCGAACGTAGTACAGAAGCAGTTACTTTTTATTTTATTGTAGGCATATACATTTTTACTGAAACTTTTCGTTTTTGTCCGCACCTGCTAATATTATTTATCCCCGCCCGCGCTCACCGCCTGGTGACCGACAGCGACCGGCGGCGACCGGCGGGCGACCGCGGCGACCGCAGCGCCCCACTTCTCGCACTTGACATTTACAGTTAGCGTGGGCGCGATAAGCCGGCCCTCTGATGTCCTACATTAATAGATTCGATCAAAATTATAATTAAACTCGGCGCTATGTCTGACCCGTGTTGTAAGGTCGGGGCTCACGGCTCACAGGCTGGAACACATGGTACACGTGTTGTTAGGTTGGGGCTCACGGCTCACAGGCTGGAACACATGGTACACGTGTTGTTAGGTCGGGGCTCACGGCTCACAGGCTGGAACACATGGTACACGTGTTGTTAGGTTGGGGCTCACGGCTCACAGGCTGGAACACATGGTACACGTGTTGTTAGGTCGGGGCTCACAGCTCACAGGCTGGAACACATGGTACACGTGTTGTTAGGTGGGGGCTCACGGCTCACAGGCTGGAACACATGGTACACGTGTTGTTAGGTTGGAGCTCACCGCTCACAGGCTGGAACACATGGTACACGTGTTGTTAGGTCGGGGCTCACGGCTCACAGGCTGGAACACATGGTACACGTGTTGTTAGGTCGGGGCTCACGGCTCACAGGCTGGAACACATGGTACACGTGTTGTTAGGTCGGGGCTCACGGCTCACAGGCTGGAACACATGGTACACGTGTTGTTAGGTCGGGGCTCACGGCTCACAGGCTGGAACACATGGTACACGTGTTGTTAGGTGGGGGCTCACGGCTCACAGGCTGGAACACATGGTACACGTGTTGTTAGGTGGGGGCTCACGGCTCACAGGCTGGAACACATGGTACACGTGTTGTTAGGTCGGGGCTCACAGCTCACAGGCTGGAACACATGGTACACGTGTTGTTAGGTCGGGGCTCACGGCTCACAGGCTGGAAAACATGGTACACGTGTTGTTAGGTCGGGGCTCACGGCTCACAGGCTGGAACACATGGTACACGTGTTGTTAGGTCTGGGCTCACAGCTCACAGGCTGGAACACATGGTACACGTGTTGTTAGGTCGGGGCTCACGGCTCACAGGCTGGAACACATGGTACACTTCTTTGATACTAGGAAAATTATATGCTAACTGTAGGTATTATTGTGCTAATGTTATTGTGGACGGTGAATGCTGAGCTATTAACACACGCAAATATTGGGCTAATGTTTTTTAGTTCTTGGGAAAACCTGAATGCCTGGACAAAGTAAACATTATATTGGCGATAACGATCTCAGAACAGTCTAAAATGTAGGAGACCGACATAAGTTGATGCAATGCGTATGTCAATCGCGGTAAAAAGCGTTGTAGGAACACGAAACCACTTTGAAAATGATTGTCGCTGGTCTAGGTCTAGCCCTTTACGTGTACAGTCATTAGCACCAGTATGTAAACACTTAACAACCTTTAAAAGTGTTTTTCTCCTTCTGTTTTGATTAAAATTTCATTTTGTTTCGAACATAGTATTCTGGAACTCATATTTTTATGAAAAAGATCCAAGTCCCCAAGTTAAATTGATTTTAAATTTAGGATAGTGTATACATATTGGTGCTCGTGACTGTACCTACACAACGTCAACTGGCAACTAACCAAGGTCTGAGAATCGCCAGCACGCGACGAACACTGGCGAACATTCGTTGAAACATTTGTTCTCAGAAGTATATAGGCATACTTATCGCTAATAATTGTCGTTATTGATCCAATCTTTGAATGAAGTCATAGCGAGCACGGTAATGTTATTCGCATAACATTACCGGCTGCAGTTAAACCTTCCATAACCATCAATGTCGCCAACGTCATAGTTGCATCGTAACAACATGTGATTACGGACAGATTGCGGACACGGCCTCTGACATATACTGTACTGTACTGAAGTATC
The DNA here is from genome assembly GCA_905163415.1 of Noctua fimbriata. NCBI lineage: Eukaryota > Metazoa > Arthropoda > Insecta > Lepidoptera > Noctuidae > Noctua > Noctua fimbriata. Next base: position 17,448,906 of record LR990941.1, on the reverse strand, counting down.
TGTCAGTGTCCTGTGTCCGTAGCCATGTCCGCAACTTGTCCTTTGGGATTAGCTATCCCAAGGCAAAAGACAACGTAATACTCTCCCTGTACCACAATTATTTTCTGTGATTTTGAACCAAACCAAACACTTAACGTTAACAGGATACTTCACAAGTAAGTGGTTAGTTGTGTTGTATGTGATGATGTTTGCGCAACTTCACTAATTATGCCCGTTGAGTATGCTTGTATAAGCGCTACGCTTGTCAAGTGGCAATACTTGATATATTTTATTTATTTTCATCTTTTTATTGCAGATAATAACCGCAACACATTTGTATCTACAACTGTGGTATATACTGATGACTGATGACAGGATGTGTGAACCCTTCCCCAAAGGTATCACTTACAGAGAGAAACAACCGCTGCACTGCACTAGTGAAAACAACCCGCACTGCACCGCACCGGCCCGGTGCCACTCGTCTTTGACGGCGACTCTCTCAAAGCCCTCCAGCGCAGGGCATGATTTATTCCACCGCAATTAGAATTTAAAAGCAAATCCGCTCATAGCTCAGTGGCGGCACGTGATAACAAAAAATCATCATCATTTCAGCCGAAAGTATCGCCACATTGACCGGTCCCGTGCGACTCGCATTTAGATGATCTCCGCAACCTTCACCAGGTCATCAGTCCACCTAGTGGGAGGCCCTCCAGCGCAACGTCTTTCGGTTCGCGGTCGCCACTCCAGAACTTTTCGGCCCCATCGGCAATCCGTTCTGCGAGCAATGTGCCCTGCCCACTGCCACTTAAGTTTGGTAATTCTTCGGGCTACGTCGGTAACCTTGATTCTCTTGCGGAAGTCCTCATTTCTGATTTGATCACGCAAGGCCTCCGAGCATTGCCCTCTCCATTGCTCTTTGGGTGACTTTTCGTCGGCAAACCAAAGGTGAGAGATAAACTCGCCTTTAGCCATATGTGTGAAAATATATAACAAGCTTCCAAACTCACGTAGGATGATTTGATTTTATCAATCTCAACTTTGACTACCACTAAATTCTTCAGTAGCTTGGACACGTCAAGATGATCGAAACTAATGGTAGCTTCTCGAAATCACGGGCTACAAAAACCGGCAAAACATCTGGATCTGTCGTCTTGAAAATGGCAATGATGTCGTTTAACACATTATTATCCTTGCCTTTTCTTTTACGGACACCTCCGATGACAATGATTCTATCAGCAACGGCTTTGATTTTTGAAGCTGCTCACTCGTAAAAGCTGATGCACATATTTTCATCAAACTATTCTCATCAGCTATCGACACTTTGTTTTGAACGTAAGCTAATAGCTCATCGATGACAATGTTACACGAAACATACTTTACAGTATCCGACATTTTTCTTGTAGTTGCGCTCGGGCAGCATGTACATACGTTGCACGTACGTCGTACATAGAGTACGAAAATAAATTTAAAAACAGTCTCCAGAAATACCTTATATTAAAATCGTATTACACTCTAAAGGAATTCTTTGACGATAAGTAAATTTTGACATTGAAATCCATACCCCACAATACAAACAGCACCTACAATTTTGACTTAAAAAAACCTACCAACCTATGTTATGTTATTTTATGATTATTTCCTTTATTTATATTTTTACAAATCATTTACATTTTTAAATATTCCTTTGAAAAAAACAATATAAAAAATATTTAAAAATATAAAAAATTGTAGCCCACCGGTATCGGGAACAGAGTCCAAGCTCTGGGCTCCAGAGAGAGGAACCTCCTAACAATACGAGCCGTGTCCAGGAGCACCGCTTTCTGAATCAAGCCCTCGATCCAGCTGTCTCGCGAGCCAAGTCAAGATACGTGATTTGCTTATCTTTCTCGGCTTTCACGAGGTTCTCATCATGCGGGACCGTTATGTCAACAATCATATGATTATTATTGTTTTAATTTGGTTTTATTATCTTATTTTAATTTGTGAATGGAAATGATGACCAATTAATTGTTCCAACATATTAAAATAACAAATGATGGACACGTGATAAACATGTTAAAATTAGTATTTTGTTTAAGCACAGTGTGGTTTGTTTATTATTGTGACACTGCAGCACTTTAACCTATTTATTTGTATTGCTGTGGCCTAGCAGGGTTCATGTATGAAACCTATATGTATACTTGTAACAACTTGTAAACTACATGAATGCAATAAATGATGCCTATGACTATGACCAAATTAGATTGTCTTTAAGACACAATATTTCTTGTAAACTACATGAATGCAATAAATGATGCCTATGACTATGACCAAATTAGATTGTCTTTAAGACACAATATTTCTTTTTAAAGCATACAAAGCTGATTAAAACTTTCTTGTTGTTTTTTTAAGTCGGTTTTATTTTATCAAAAAAAAAATATTTTTCCATTTTTAGTTATAATTTTCTGTACAAATTTTTCCTGTGTATTAATTTTAAATTTTTAACATTACACGTCATACTAATAAGCTTATTCCCAAGTAAAATGGAACTTAAGCTTAACTGGTGAAATTACAGAAATTATGACAGACTTGCCGTCTATTATTGAAGAGTTCCATTGTATATCTTCGAAAATCAGCATCAGATCTTCATCAAATTTAAACGGGACCACCGCGAAATAATACTCTTCCAAACAAAAAAATAATCATGCAAATCGGTCAACAATATGCGGAGAAATCGGTGACCATACCTAAAAAAAAAAAATTGTAGTCCGGCTGCTGATACCTTCCATAAAATAAATGTGTGCAGTCTGTAGGTAATCCGGCTGCCGGGACGTACTGGCGTACCCTCCAACAAAGGGTACACATCTTCGGTGGTAGACTTCCCCGGGCGAAATCCTGCACTAAGAGCTCTGTTAAATAATACTACATAATATATAATACTATCGATGACCACTGTATATCTGTGTGTAAGCCGTGAACTCTCTGCACTCATCAGCTCAGTGTTGTGTTCTTTCAAGTAGTTCGCGTCATAATCGTTAGCGCGGACGAGCGTCGCGCGTCGCTGTCGGTGTAATAACTTTAAGTAATTATCGGCATGGAGCTACAGCTCCAATTCATTGGCTCACTGCCTCGCTGCCTCCCTGCGCTGCTTTCTTGGCGAATACTTACTTTAATTACACAACATAATTGTTGTTCCTTACTACTAAGCTCAAATTAGAACATAACAACAAGATGTTTTTAGAACTTTAAGTGGTATACTGTTTATCCGGTTAGACAAAGCTAAACAGATGATGATGTTGTTTGCCTCAATTGCCTCTTACAAAACTTTCATCTACTTATGTGGCAAAAAAATATACAATAATATAAGTTTTCTGGCAAAACTCACATCCGTTGCAGAATGTATTTCTCGTCGAAGTGTCGGAACCCATCAGCACCATATGACACATTTCCTCGCAAACTATCCGCGCAGCGCGAGTCACGATATAAAACGAACGGCACATAAAGTTCGCGTGAGCAGTCCCCGCGGCACGCGGCGGGGAGGTAACGTTAACGCGCACGTTAGCACTCACTACCTACCGATACTAATTACCGCTGAGGGAATTTATGTATTGTTCTTGCAGCTGGTCATTTATAAGTAGCGAGAACTACTCGATCCAAGAGCAAACAACAATAGCAGATCATGTTTAATATTCCAAAAATGTACTGATTTTCAGAATACTTCAAAGGGGAGATAGTTTGATGGTAAAAATGAATTTGTGGTTATTTTTTGTATTTTTATGAGATTCGCCGCCGATCTAACCGTCGCTGATTTAGCGGCTACCTCTATTAACCTATAAAGCTGACACAGCATGAATGCACAAATCTCAATCTCAAGTCTCAAGTCCATGAACGTTGAGCGCGATCTCCATCAGGTCTAGCGCGAAGGCGACATGCTCGGCCTGCGGCAGGTACGTGTTGGGTCCGGCCGCGCCGGACAAACACTTCAAAAGACAATAAACAATACACGCAAACAGCCATACTTAGCCATCACTCACTGACATATCGGAAACACATTAAACCCGAGCACATCCCGAGTTCACCCGAACATATCCGAATGTAGCGCGCTCATAAAATGCACGTCGTATAGGAGTATATGACAAAAACGCGGCTTTCTGGCACATTGAGAATTATTCAGATGACAAACGGCGATGTAACCCGCGTCGGTAGAGTGGGATGGCGGGGTCAAGCCGACCCCGGGCGAATGAAAAATGAAATAGACACTAATGCACACACTAGCACAGAGAGATTTAGGTGATGCATAGTGGAGAGCAACTAGTGTTTATATTCAGTGTCATTTGGAGTAAGAACTTTTTGTACTAACATCACGGAGGACATGTTTTTTACGAACATTACTTTAATTTTGCCGTCATGTATTATTTGAAGCTGAGCCTTTGAAGTAAGAACATGAATCGTAATTTTTTCAATAACTGAATTAAAAGTACTAGCTGCGGTTGCGTTGGTTTACTAGCCAACGCTATAACACAGTTATAACGTTGGTTAGTAAACCTCGATCTCAAGCCAGCCTCCGAGCTGCTCTGGCAGCTGTCACTTGCTTCCAACAGCTAACTGACTGCACTGACCAGCTGTACAAGCTGAAAACCCCAGAATTTAGTCTTAGATAACATTACGGCACACCGCGCCTGATGCACTGGAATGGCTTGGCAGGGTCTTAAATAATCCAACATTTCGCCAGTTAGTTTTCAGTTGCTTCCAAATTTATCTTGCGAACCGCTAGTCTGTGGAATTCTCTGTTTCCCGATCATTATAATCTAGATATTTTCATAGTTTGAGTGAATCGGCTTTTTCTAGGCAAGCGTGCTCCACCCTAGGCCGCATCATCGCTTCACATCAGGTGGGTTGCGGCATAAAGCAAGCATTTTAGTGTATAAATAAAAAAAAAGTCGCATTTAAAAATATATGTTGGAAAAACCCAATAACACTTAGGCCGGTCTGCCAAGAGTGCGCGCACTAGCCCAGCCAGTGTTAGATACCATAAGTGAAGCTATTAGCAGTAAAGTTATCACTAACACTTTCTCCGAGACTCGTATAGTTCGATACTGGTCGTAAGCTGGTTGTTTACGAGGGCCATACATCCCGGCGCCGTAATATCGCACGATCGTGGCAATATTGTCGAGATCGCGTCCGGCAGTTTGTGGACCATTAACGAGATATTATTAACGCGTGGCTGGGCCCCGCTCGTGGCCCCGCTCTTGGGCCCAGCTTATGGGGCCCTTCGACGCCATTATAACTTTCACGGGAAGGGAGCGGAACTCATCCAAGGCGTCGAGGATTTGAAGGACTGTTTCAAAATGATCACAATGATAATACACGTTTTGAGAGGGTTTTGAGTGGGTCTAGCCACGAGGAGTTATTTGAATCATGTTGGACGAGTTATAACCGAAAATATTATTAAAACATGTTGTGGAAACGAATTTTCACCATAAAACAGACATTTTTATTACGTAAAACACAAACCGGATATTGAACTCTGTCCAATAAAATGGCGATAGAACTGCTTCCTTCGCGAGTCGAGCTATAAAATCCAAACGTTATCATTTCAACATTAAATTGAAGTGAGTTCAAGATTCCGCCTCTTCCTATCTATTGGGAATCAAATTAAAATGTAATATTGAAACATTGGTACTACTTTAGAGAAACATTGGTCTTCATTCCATCAAATATTTTGGTAAAAATGTACAACATTTTGAAAAAGTGTCCATGGAAACCAGAATAGGCATGACAATGGCAGTTCCCGGTCGATGTCGGTCAGGGAGTTTTCATAAATTTAATTTAATCCTTTCTCGGCGTTTACAACGTTTACACACGTCGATTTTATACATACGTTGACCTTCTAACTTACTGTCTAGCTGGATATTAGTATTGACCGAGACTACGTACAAATCTGGTTTTAAACGTGGACTTTGGATTGCCATCGCGGTGAAAACGTGGTTACGCTGACTGCCGAGGGTGCGCCGGACGTTTACTCACTCAGTAGATACATACGTCGCTCGGGGAGCCTCCTATCATGCACCCCTATCATACCTAAAAGTCTATTTGAGATGGCAAAACCACATCTTTATCGGTTAAGCCGTCTCGGTGATAACGCAAAAGCTCATTTTAAAGAGGAAAAAAATGGTTATAGTAGCACCCTTGGCCAGTTAACACCATAACCGTGTCTAAGAATGACGTTAGGCACGGTTATGGTGGTACAAATCACAAACCCTTTCCAGAAAACTTTATCTAGATCGGTTAAACCAGATATCGATATCGGAGATAAGTAAGATCCACCGTTAGCAGTTGCACACACATACAGACCACCTCCCACCCTAAACCCGTACACGTTCTCTGTTGCGTGGCAAGGTAAAAATGGAAAACACATTGGAACAAATTTCCAATGAAACCAGCTGCGAATGAATATCATCATTTAGTACAAGTTGTAAGTGTCACAGTATTTGGGCTAGTGTTCGCAAAGAATAGGCACCGGGAACCCCGCGGGACTCGTACATTACCCGGGAACAGACTCGTCTGATGGCCGCAACGTCGTACTACTTACAAAAGGCATACTCCTCACAGTCCTTCCAATGAGTGACGCTGTGCTGCAGAATGGCCACTACACAAATAGGTATAATACTAGTGTCCGATCGAATCTGGATTTTCAGCCGAAACCTTCAGCCCTGGTCCCAGTTTCGGCCGAAACCGAAACTTAACCGTCAAAGACCAAGCAAGAAAATTTCCCGTAGGACATCGGTTGAAAAAAAAATCCCTTTGTACTAATTTTGTCAGCCGATGCGATATGAGAAGTCCAGATATATTTTTTTAAACCTATTTGCCTAAGGAATGTTGTCTAGTTTGATGGCCTAAATCTCCATCTTATAGGTATTGCGCTTATTCTACACCCTGTATTAAGCCGAATAAGCCATAAGAAATAAGAATAATAAGAAATCTTATTTTTACACTCAATGGATGTAAAAGACCCTCAACGAAGCCGAAAGGCACTTTTTCTTCCCGTCATTGCAATTTTTCTTTTCGAATCTGGACTATGGTCCAGAAACCAGTAGAGCAACTCGGGATATTGAAGGTGAATACAAGTTTTAAATGTTATAAGTTTACCTAAAATACCTCCATGACCCCTGAACTATTCACATCAGTACAATGTTTTGGGAGTGCTGTTACATTGAGTCCTAATGGTAAACCGTGATTTATCACTCCAAAAAAAAAGGCATTTTCAATAAATTTGCGTAGAGTTACTTACTTAGTTTGATATACAGAATGCTTGATTGACAGCTTCGTGAAGGGTCCGTTTACATTCAGTATACGACAGTTACACGTGTTAAATTACAAACGATAATATAAAAAAATAAAACATAATTATAAACAAAGCCAAGAATGGCGGCGAACTAAGTTAGTGATCACGATCAATGAACTCACCCGAAGTTCGACAATTAAGAAGTAAAGACATTCGACAATTCACGAATATAGAGTTTCGAGTGGGCCGAAATTTCGGCCAATAATTGACCAAAAGAATACAAAGCACATCACGTTCCTTTGTCATTCAAGCGTTAATCATGGAAGTGTGCCTACTCCCCAGTTTGACTTATGGGTCTCTGACTTGATCTTTGACAAACATTCAAAAGTTTAAACTCAAGTTATACCATACTATATTTCATTGCACGCGCAATGAAATACATTATTCCAGGCGTTAAACTTACTGACTATGACTTTTTACGCAATACAACACTGTGCTGCAATACACAGATTACTGACGTTGCTCAAAAAGCCACCAAGCTGAAGTGGCTGGCGACGTCTGACGTATAACTAAAAACCAACCAGCTGCGGGCCAAAAATATCCACTATATGGACCCCTGACACAGCCAGAAGGCGTCGCGCGGTAGAACTCGTAGAAGATGGTGGGAGGAGCAGGACAAAACCAGCGACCAGAAGTCCACAGTCCTAGATCAAAACAACTAGATATCATGGGGAGAGGGTTTTGCCCGGAAGTGGGATGACGCAGACTGTACAGTAACAGTAAAACAACGTTTAATCAGAAATAGGTGTCAACGTTTCAATTATGCGGTCTATTCTTTGATTCTGTAACACAGAACTGGGCTAAGACAATGTAATGTGCAGTAGACAATATGTACAGTAGAGTGCCTTGTTCCCGAAGGGAAACTGGTAGACATGATAGCACAACCGCTGACTAATTTACTGACCGAAAAATCAAGTTATACCAGCCTAAAGAGAAGTGAGGCATTCTGCATCAGTTTGTCATCGGACATGTCGTGCATGATATTATGTAGTAGACCTTCTGTCCATGTCCTATTTGTGCACACTTGCGCTTTTACTGAGTAGTTCCCCAGTGTGGGATTACTAGCTCAGTGCTCTGATCACTAACTAATGGCTTTTTACGATTTATCCCGACAATCAGAGCGCAGATAAAGCGGAGCTAACTCTGTGTTTGTAAGGTATAGAGGCTGCAGGCGGTATTTTCTGTCTGAAAACTTCTACTTTATGCAGCTTTACACTTAGCTCGGACGTGACAGACTCTGTTAGATGAAACTTGAACAAAATCGGAATTCAATTTATGACCAGAATTAAAGTTAAGAATTTAATACGTTTAAATTTAAATACACAATAATACACACACACAAAACGCAACACCTAAACGTGCATGACGTGCAACATTAGTAAAACATGTACTCGAATGCACGTCGCACTGCAATTTATTCGCTTCTACAGATCTGAAACGAAAACCGCTAAGCTATTAGTCACTGGTCCAGGTATTACCTACACCACACACACACGTCACATGTACAAACACACACACAACACGCTCGGAGGAAGATTTACGCGCGCAAACAACAAACCTTTGTGTAGAATTCAATTATAGGGCAAAAAGTGTGGCGGCACGCTCCGCAATGCATTCCCGATGAATTCGATACGCGCCGGTACCGACTACTACCTACTACCGGTACTTTGTGATTCTTTGCGTACCACTCGGGACTGGTTTAAAATAGTTTTGGCACTGGTAGGGATTTTATTTTATTTGGCTTGCTTGGTGCTGGCTGTTTTAAAACAAAATGTTGGATTTGAGTTAGGAATGCAAACAAAAGAGGTATTTTGACGAATAACTTCCAAAAAAACGGCTCCAATTATTTGTCGGAAAATTCGCCTCATTCCCCAATTTTACAGAACTTACAAAACACAACTGGTCAAATGTTGGTGTAGGTAGGTACTATATCTACGCTATTGCTCAATCCTTTGAAAAATATCAACAAGCTTGGTTTTTATGTTAGGTGTGTACGTATGAGTTGCAACTAATGATAGGTAGGTATGTAATACCTACTTGTCTTTAAAGACATGAACTCAGGTAACGGTAATACCTACCACAAGCATTTAATATAAGTTAGTAAGTCGTAAGCGTGACTTGTGAGCCACAGAGTTCCCATCAACAAACAGCTCGAGTATAAACTGCTGAACAAAGGTCACGAAAATTATGTGAAGAACACGTTACAAGAAGGTTACCTTTCTTAGTCGTCCCTAGATTAGTGTATCTTTAAGATGCTTAGACTGGGTTCTCATTGTTGTTCGGAACATAATCTTTAACATATCACATACAGGCACATAAGAATTATAAGTCAGAGATAAAGCACGCAATACAAAGCACTATCGGGGCAGGATCTTAACACGCTTTTTGGTAAGAACTTTTGCAAAATTCAAATTCCGGTCTTCCACCGAGAAATTTCTAAAGAAAGCTCCCAGTAACACTGTATATATAGATAGATATATTTAGATATATAGCCCTCACTCTAAGTGGACCCAGGACAGGCAGACAGGCAGGACGAAGGGAGGGAAGCGAGGGGTGGTATACTATTTACCAGAAAGCACTGAAACGTATCCTGTTTTAATTCCACTTAGGTAACAGTATGGCATTCACAGGCATTTGGGCGATTGCGCCGCGCCTCAGGCAGCGCAGTATTATAATATTATCTGTGGCCGCGCCCGCAGTAAATCAGCGCCGCGGCACAGGCCGTAGCTCTCGCGGTAACTCACGCGTTCACCTGCCGGCACACTTACCTTACTTTACTTTACAAGTTTAGTCAACTCGCTACTCTCGAAGACTTACGAAGTGTTCGCTTGATATTAAACCACAGGCTGTCACGCATGCTGCTGTTTAAAACGATAAATCTCCTAATTATTGGAGTGAGACTTTATTTATGTATTCGGATGGTAGACGAATGGAGGCCTTCCTTGATGGTTATGGGTTAACGTGGCTTATGAACATAAAAAGAGTATTATCACCCCACAATATCTCATGTACCTGTAACTACACTGCTGACACACCTTAACGCTGATTGGCGTCTGAAACAGGTTTAATTGCATGAAATATCGTAGGTATTAATTGGACTACAAAAATAGGCACCTTTACAGACGTGTGTGAAGTACTTCAAGCTTCAGACATAATAGCGAAAGGCCTAACTTGAGCAGCGAAACAAACGAACCGTGCTGGTAGGAAGTTCGTTCAAAAGATTAATGTCAACGAATTAACTTATTACATGTTTTGCCTTTAAACATTATCTACGGAAGACATGATTACTTTGTGCCTTTACAACTCAGCCAGATTACCAAGTTTCTTCTTTTTGACATTAACATGTAAATTACGAAACATCACAATAACAATCTAATACTAAGCAAAATCCGCCTCACATACGCACACACAAACACGCTTACTTATCGCAAAAACCCTTCAAGCTTTTCTCCGTACATAAATAATTTACGAAGTCACTTAAGGCGAAAACGTCGGCTCACCTTTAAACAATGTACTTGTGCGGCGAATCTAAATCTTGTAAGAAGTTACGGGAGGCGGGACACGCTGCCACTTACCGTCCATCTTGGCCTTAACAGTGGTCCTGCAGCGCGTACTTCACGAGCGGCACGAGACACGAAACACGAGATACGAGACATCCACGAGCACGAGATACCTCACGCCGCGTAGCGACACGGACACATAGTACACAGTAGGTATACAGAGGCTTCATACTATGAACTATGGCAAACCTCACAAGCTTTTTAGAACAGGGTGGCTACCTCGCCGTCGCTTCTTACGTGTACCAGGTTTACCACGAAAGATTGCTTTTTCGATTCTTCGCTTTTAATTTGATCAGGACGTGTTGTTTTTACCGTGATTCAAGACAATAAAATTCAGTTCAACGTTCAAATAGTTACCACTTTATTATGAATTATTTCAGTCTTGCATGGAATTCCATGGTACTCCTGTACCTGCAGCTTATTCCATGGCTTGTTCAAAACTGTTTAGATACGGGTAAGTGCTGTGTACTGAAGTCGAAAGCTATCTCAAAATGTTAATAGCGCTATTAAGTTGGTTCTTTGAGACCGTCGCCGCCGCCGCCACCGTGCTCACCTCGCTCACAAGCCGACACAGAGTGGCTTTGTTTGACGGTGATTACCATGATATGTTTGTGTAGGGGGGAGGTTGCGATGTCCAATGAATGCCTACGAAAGATACATCAAATATTGATGACTTGCACGTTTTGGAACGACGGAATATCCATCAAATACATTCGGGAACATCACAAAACATAATTATCTAACGCATTGCATTACATTGCCGCCGCGTTCCGAACTGATTTCGGTAAATTTTGCGTCTGTTAAGATTTGAGGGTATGAAGAACAGGATTTAAAGTTCTTCATCCTCCGACCAGACGGGTGTTGTCTGGACAGTCGTTATCGGGTTCTTCTATATAGCCATAAGTCGCGATTAATTTTACTTGCGCGATGTAGGATTTCGAAGTTTAGTTCATCATCTGTGTCATAGATGGCGCTGTAGCACTTTTTGTTCTATGCTGCTCTAGTACTTTTTGTAGAGCCGGCAGTAACATAACCGTTATGCAATCGTGTAACGTAGTGGTCAAGTGCAGCCTCGTTTCAGTTAAACGGTTATGCAAAGTAGTGCGGCTCGTACAAATAGTACGTAAACAATTTTGCATATATCAGGAAGATCGTCTCGTTCGCGGGATGCTCAAAGTGTAGAAATTTCCTCAGTTCACTGGAGTCTACATGGGCTTGAAGCGACGTCTTACGATGCTATACAATGCACGTACAGGGTGTTCGTGTAAAAGAGGGACATAGATACTTCAATGGAGTGTAGTACTCATGAAAATGAACAACTTTTAGGCCCTTGCTTTCACAAATTATTTCATGTATTTCGCGCTACAGCTCAGCGCAGTCAGCGTATGTAAAACATAGTCCAATTCTGTCTATCGTTTGAGTTAACAAGCACTAAGCGCTTTTAATAACACACGAGCCTTACTATGGGACTTAATCAGGTGCCTCCTACAATTGGTCGAGTTTCACTAACATTAATGTATGGAGCAGTAGATTTTTTTTCCACATTTCAGAGTCGTCCCCATAGTAAATGTTTATAATTTTCGTAAGTACTAGACTCTCTTAAGTGTGTGCCGCGGTTAACATAACACCCTGTATACACCTCACATAATAACATGTGAGAATAAAGCTAAAGCTCTTAAGTTCTTGTCTGGGAAAGGATACAAAGTGTTTTAAATACGTTAGCGTGGCTTGGTAGGCCTTGTTTGAGTCTCAACGGTATCGTCTCACTTGATGTTAGGTTGCCAAAGAGAAGAGACGTCTTAGTCACGCGGATGTTCTTGGTACTTGTAGAAAAGAAGCATTAACGTAAAACTACATTTTAAACGAAAATGTATAACATGACAATCGTATTAAATCTACTAGGGATGATAGGTAAAATGTGTACTTGTGGAATGGTTGTATGGGTATGGTGTAGTGCAGTAACTGTTTGCGCCGAAAATACTCAATGTCCTCAGTCCCTGTTTAAAACTCATTTGATATTCCGTATATTTATGGAAGCTGTTTTCAGTACATTACCCCGTTCGGGTGTAATCGCGATTCTGTTCAGCGGCCCAGTACGCGACGTCGACATGCTCTAAAATAATCAACATTTTACGCAGACATTATGGCTATAAAACTGGTTGCCTTTTAATATTAATAAGTTAGGCTGGGACCCGCCTCACTCTGCCGCAAACTGTAGAGAGTCAGTAGCTCAGCTTCGCACAACGGACGATTTATGTTTTCGGTCTGATCGAGATGCCTTTATTCTTGAATCACAAGATAGGTTACAACAAGTTCTATCTAGCCGTCTTGCACTCCTCTAAACTCTAACTAAACTTACTCACTAGCACTCGACTAAACTGCTGTGGTTGACTAAATTGGTGCACCCGGCTAATCACTCGCACTGTACAAAAAAATCTGGCACATGAATCTTGCTCTACTAAACTGGCACTCTCATAGTCGACCAAACTACTCTCGTTCTCGGTTAAACTACTTTACCAGACTCTCAAAGTTCTTTCTACAACACCAATTTTAACCCTATGAGTTTTCAGACAGTAATGATGCTGTGACAAGCCCGAGACGGCGATTACAACTCAATAACAATATTATCAGGTCGGCGTGTTCCAATCACTTCCAGGCACTGCTGGCGCTCATTATACACCAGTCATTAATAATTGAGGCTAAAGCCGATTTTAACTAAGTCTACGTTGCTGACATAAATTACCTCGTATTAGGCTGTAAATACTTAAACTAGCATAGATACCTAGAGTTAAGATGAAGATGACTTCTTCAGTTATTGTTCAATAAGGCTAAAATATCATCCACAGGGACTTGCCCTTACTCTAGATACATTCAGATAGCTGCACACAGTTGGGCGCAGAGAGGAAGACTACTCTCTTTATTGGACTAATACATCAAGTAAACACGTGTTGGAGCGTAACATCGATCTCCGAAGCATTGTCACCGTCTACTGACAAGCAATTTATCATCAGCCGGTAGACGTCCACTTCCGAACATTAGCGTTAGCTCTTCCCCTCTGTGTATACGAGAAGAGAATAACTACGTAAGTGTCTCAAGCAGCTGACAGTGACAGACAACTGCTACGGATCGCAAATGCACTATCACACAGCTATTCTTCATTAACACTAGGTACTGACTACTTTGCGACCTTACAATGCTACTGTAGATCTCCGTAACTTCAGTCAGTATTCTTTCATCGCATACAGTATCAATATGAAAAACATTATTTAACTGAGCATCAGTTAGCACTGCGTAATACCCCATGGTAAGACTGGCTGTCAGACTTTCAGGCAGCTGAGTACCTTGTAACGATAGTACAAGATCTACAAATGACAAAACAACAGATTTACGTACTTTATAATTCACGGAGGAAACTCGGTATGTAATTGATGGTCAACCATCCGCAGACCGACCTTGGTATGTGCTGCTTAATGCGCGACACGAGCTCCTCTCATAATGATTAATTAACAATATTTTCGAGATTTGCGTACCATGAGACTCGGCGACATGTTGCTCAAGCACACTTGGGCCCACGAGGCTTCAGTTACGTGAAGCATCTCATAAACATGGCGGAGTAAACGCGTTCAAGAGGAGAGGTCTAACAAACATGGCGGAGTAAGTCTCATACAACGGGGAGGATACAATTAGCCACTAATTAACGTCTCAGACGATGCGGAGACGAGCGGGGTACGAGTGTGCGTGTCGTATGGGAAGTGCGGTAGGGAAATAACAGATTATATGGATAAGCACAATTGATAACTCAATCTTTTGTTTTGATGCTGTGGTGGTTTTTAAGGCGATAGTCCGCTTGTGCAAAACTAGGAAATTCACAGGAAAAACAAAAACAAATCGTGTGTGCGGGGACCTCCCCCTTTGACACCTAGTCGTACTTAAATAATTTTCAATACACTTTCTCGAAAACTGGTTCATAACGCACTACAATTAGGTTCAAACAAGCAATGTATTTCACCCGTGAGGATTTTTAATATTTTTCCGCACACGTGCAGAAATAAAAATTTCCACAGATATTATAATATAGACATATTATATTATATTGTCGGCGGTGTGTTGTTTTTTTTTTAAATAATATAAATAAATAACTTTATTGTTTCAGAGGTACATTAAATCTCGGCAAAGAGATATGCGTCTTTATTATTAAACATCAGGCTCATAAAATAAAAGATTTAATGAGCTTTATGAGCCGGTTCTGTTGTCTTTACGGCGTAAATATTTTTTGAGTATTTAAATTGTGTTTATAAATAGAATATCAAACATAAACATGATTATTTGAAACAAATATTTACTGTTATGAACAAATTCACATTTATTTGTGTTCTAAACTCAGAAATATTTGTTTTTTTTTTTTTTTTCAAGTTAGACTGTTTATCGGCATCATATCTTTGCTTCTTCTTCAACCTGGCGAAAGCAAAGCGCGGATAAAAAGCAAATTAAATCATAGTTTCCTAATAATTCCTGACAAAAATACTTTCGATTCTACTATTTTATTTCTTCGAAAGTGTATTGAAAATCGTCGTTTGATACGCGTGGGGATTTGTTACTGCAGTTCTCGGCTCCATAACACCTTCGCCTGCAACTCTTGAAAGAATATTATTTCCTGCAGTAGTAGTCTTAGTTCGCGCTAGTGTCTCCTACGCATGTGTGAAAAATTAAAAAATCACATATAAAACATAACCCTTATTTTCTTTGTAGTCGGTTAAAATAATTAAGTAGAGCAGCCTGCATGACATAAAATGAGCGCGATAGCATGATTGTGCGAGTAAGAAGTGAAAAACAATTGACGATATTCCGGAAAACAATTGACTATATTCCGGAAAACAATTGACTATATTCCGGAAAACAATTGAGGATATTCCGATGTCCTTCTACCTCGCCCGGTAGGCGGTCACTGAGGAAATATGGCAAACGTTTCTGTATATAAACTGTAATTTTATGGGTGTTTTGGTACACCAATAATTTTCAGTTTACGTTACTTTTTTTTATTTTGTCGTGTCATTCCACAGAGGCCCTTCGATAAAATCGAATAATAACACAAATCTATTGACAGAAAATACGTATTTTTTGAGAGCAAAAACCGAAAAATTTCACGAAATTGCCATAATCAGATTTTTTTTTCTTTAAATAAACATTGCCCCACACTAGGAATCTCGGAAGGAGTGCGGAAACAGAACTCGGCCTCGCATTGGGCGCGAGAGACCTCTTTTCAGCGCCAGATTCGTAAATTTGGCGTTGAAAAGAGGTGTCTCGCGACAAAAAGAAAAAAAAAGTAGCAAAAAAAAAGAAAAGAGAAAAGAAAGAAAAGTTCATAAAACTCGCTGTTATTGCGTACAACAAGAGCGAGTTTGATGAACTTAAAAAAATACGTAGTAATAACTACGGTTATATGCTTAATAAAGCATAAAACCAATATTAAGGTGCACTAAAAATAATTGCAATTCCTTTATAACTTTAGTCAAAAAAACTTTATAAACCTGCGCGAATATTTCGACGGGCTTTCAATGTTACTGGACTGTGCCCTTAAGGGTTAAATACTACCCGTATTTAAACGAGCGAAAATAAAATTCAAATTAAATATTCAAAAACACTGAATACTAAGTGGGTGACAATCAGTGGGCTCCGTTGCGCGGGGCTCCTATTTATGTTTGCAGGGTTTAAAGTAACATAACACAGAGGGGATGCCATGCCGCGGTCTTAGTTTGCGCGCTTCGCCTGCTCACTAGACCCCGCAATCCCCTTGGAACCTAATCTGTCTGAGTCGGGGTGCCATAAGTCCCGAGCTCGCTTCGCTCGCTCTTGGTTCCTATGTTCTCCTTGCCGCAATAACCGGATAAATTGTTACTTACATGGTATAATCGTCGCCCATTCAGTATATTTTTCGACCACCTTAGTATTTGATTCGGTTACTTAAAATTTTAATGCTAACTTAGATTATTATTTATTTCCTACTTTATTTTTTCCCACTTTATTATTTCCCGCTTATTTCACTTATTTTAGTAATACATAATTATCGCCAGCTAAATTAGTTTTTCGTAAAAATAATTTAACACCGCTCGGTTTAAATAAGTATTCCATTAAAAGCCGCCCATTGTATTCACCCGATTAATAATTTCCTGTTTTTAACTGACGAAAACGCGTGAGTCCAATTTGTTGTGCAAGAATACACAATACATTTGTTTCTTTTATCTTTAGAACAGTGTTCTTAATATACGTTACTATAATTAGCAAAAACGGCGAAAAATTGTTATGTTTTTCATTGAAATAGATGCAGAATGGGAATACCTACTACAAAGTGTTTTTGTTTTTCACTAAAACCTCGCTACATGGAATATCATTGCAACTTTCAAAATGAGTTTACACTAAACATTGATGTAATATTATTAACATTCCGGTTCACAGGGAAATCGTTATAATTTGAAGAAATAATATTACCCACTACGAATATTATAATAGCAAATAATAGCGCGGGTCACCCGGTCGGAATAATTGAACACCTTCGTAAATAAAGCCGTTTCCTTATATTATTTTTGGTTCTGTAAGCAATTCTGGCTAACTGAAGATATAGTGGCTACATAGCAATTGCTGAAGTTTACTGCCTTGCTATTATGAAGTTAAAAAATTTAGGTATGAATATTTATTCCTATGTGGCGTTGTAGAGACCAAAGATGTAGGCCGATTTTGATGATTCTTACGTCAATCGATTCGTCTTAACCTTGCGAGTGTCACTAAAGACTTGACAATAATCAAATTCCCCACAGCGAGAACCAGACGCCATATTGTCAATATGAAAAAAGAAAAACTCGATGAACTACGACAAGTGGGGTTTCGTTGAATAGGTATTTAAAAATGATTTTTAGGTTTCTTTCATCATTATTCATTTTGAATAACAGTTTAGGATATATAACGACTCAAAGTTGTTAAAACAACCATTCTCGCTAATTTTAAATATATTTTAGTGTTTCGTTATTTTAAAGGGTGATCACAAAAATATACACAACTTATAAGTTTAAAGTAATTCGAAGTGACAAATCGTATAAAAAAAGGTAGAAAATCGTATACAGGGCGTCCCACGGCTATGCCACACGGACGGAAAGTACTTTAAATATTGTATTTAGGAAGTTTTACTGA
Organism: Noctua fimbriata; assembly: GCA_905163415.1. Classification (NCBI taxonomy): domain Eukaryota; kingdom Metazoa; phylum Arthropoda; class Insecta; order Lepidoptera; family Noctuidae; genus Noctua; species Noctua fimbriata. The sequence goes on along the minus strand of LR990941.1, from coordinate 17,430,861 downwards.
AAAAAGACTTCATTTAGATTTTAAAAATGATTAGAACTGCTTTCAAAGATTTTTAAATGATTGTCTGCTTAAATCGGGAATCCAACCCGCCAATTGTGTGAAAAAAAACATATGTATTTTATGATAACACTCGAAGGGGTTAATCATAAGAATAATTTTTTTCCTAATAACATACCCTCTAAAATAAAAGGAAGTCGATGAAAGGAGAATGGACTTCAAAGTACCTGCCCCAAGGCTCAATAGCCTTAAGATATACATAATTGAACCTACTAACACGACATTTGGCAATTCGCAGTCCGTTCGGAGTTATTGAACTAAATAGCTAACTAGTTGGACAACGAAGTTAAGATTTTCTTGGCAACCAATTAAGGTTTTCAGGGTAACCAATAATAATAACATATAATCCATTGCATAGAGCTTATCAAGGAGAACCTTTGCCAGTAACACTACTTTCGCCATTCGTTGTCCGTTCGGAGTAATTGACCCAAATAGGTGACTATTTGAGCACCGAATAAAGTTTCTGGGTAACCAATAGCAATAAGATATACACCATTAGATAGAGCTTTTCTATAAGAACTTACGCTACTAACATAACTTTTCTAATTCGCAGTTTGTTCAGTTATTGACCTAAGTAAGTCACTAGTTAGACACCCAAGTTAAGATTTTATACATCCAATTAAGAGTTTACAGAATAATGGACGAACAACAGCCCATCGAACAAGCTGTATTCCGAGCGGGATTCTCAACCATCGATCATATACATGTACTAAAACAGTTAATAGAAAAATCCAAAGAATACAATAAAACACTGTATATTGCATTTGTCGATTCCTTTAAGCACGAGCCACTCTGGAAGGCTGTAAGTCATCAAGGAATTCCTAAGAAATACGTACGTATTATCAAAAATATATACAAGAACAGCACGGCAGAAATAAAATTGGAAACAACCGGTGAAGAGTTCTCTATAGCGAAAGGCGTAAGACAAGGAGACCCGTTGTCTCCAAAACTTTTTTCTGCAATCCTAGAAAGTGTATTCAGGAACATAGAGTGGGAAAATGTAGGCATAAATATAAAATCAAAAATCAAAATCAAAGCATTTATTTCAAATAGGCCAGTTACAGGCACATACATGGTCAGTTTTGGAAACAACGTGGGATTACCTTTCACCAGGTTCTTGATCTCGTCCGCACTGGGTTTGGCTTCGGGTCGTGGCACTACGAACGCCACGGGTGTTTCACCCCACTCGTCATGAGAAATGCTGGTCACAGCCACATTCAACACATCAGGGTGCTTGCGGATTACGCCTTCTATTTCTAGGGGTGACATCTGTGGACAATGTAACTGTTAATTTCGCCTATTCCTCAAAGTAAGTAAATGTTTAGATTAAACACACAGGAACAAAAATATGTTTAAACGCGCAACAAGCTTTTATATATAGCATTTAAATAAAATATTGTGTTTACCTTCATATACGTCCACTTAAACAGTAGCCTGATCCGATCAACATGGAAGAAGTTCCAGTTCTTATCTCTGTAGAAAAGGTCTCCAGTTTTCGACCATCCGTCTTCGGTTGTGGTCGCCTTTGTGAATTTAATGTCGTTGTGATACCCCTGGAAAGGTTACCAATGGAAACCTATAACTCAACACAGACATAATAAATTATTATCTCAAGAACAAAGTTAACATGTTCTCCCGTACATTACTTTCTACGCACTATATTGAGAAATTTCCCATATTATTTACCTTTTTAACGTTGTGGAACGCAATTAATATGAATATCTTAAGACCATAAACTTCTTATAGATGTCATGTCATAAGTAAAGAACTGTCAACTTAGAACTTTTTTTCAACATGTTAGGCTCAGTAGTTTTGGAAATAAGCGTGGAGGGGGTCAACTTACAATTTCCGACTATTTTCTTTGAAAACTTTTCAATTCAGACCCTTCAAATCCTCCAGACCCTCACAACAAGCTCTTCCATGTGCCTTAATGAAATACATTCATTTTTTATTTTCCTTAAAGTGTAGGGGTCACTTTAAGGATCCATACTCAAAATTCGTTAATAACATTAACACATAACGCGTTTAAAAAATGATTGATGAAGCCAATTTAAAAATGATTTACGTCGCAACTGTACTGAAATTTAAGTTGCTATCATATTGGCTCGTGGGATAAGAGAAGGTGGATCAGACCACTACCAGAAGTTAGATGGTACAAAGTAAAAAATACTCACTTTATAAGTGTTAATGAGAGCATACACATGCTTTTGTGTCAGCGTGTTCGAGGTTTTGAAGCCGAGAGTACCGCAGTATCGGCGACCTGATGAGGCTCATCATGCTATCGGTGTTTGGGATCAGGACCAGGAGCGTCGCTGTAGTGAAGTTGCTGTATTGAATCCTATTAACTCGCGTCTCAAATATGGGTCATATGAACTTGGGAACACCGACGCAGGCAGAGAATTCCATTTCTTGGCTGTGCGCGTAATAAATGATGTAGCAAAGCGCTTCGTGCAAATGTGTGGAACATCGACAAGGTATGGGTGATAACCTGCAGTACGTCTGGACTCCCGATGGAAGAAGGGAGATGGTGGAATGAGCTCGTGGAGCTCTTGGGCACACTCACCGATGTACAATCTGTAAAAGACCGACAGACATGCAACTTTCCGCCTTTGGGCCAGGCTGTGAAGCCTGGTAGCAACCAGCTTATCGTCACCAATGAGCCTCTTAGCTTTTTATTTGGCTGAGCCATCCCAAAAGTGCCAGCAATACTCCATTCCGAACCGAACTTGAGCTTTATATAAGACTAAAAGCTGTCCAGGTTTGAAGTAACGCTTAACCTTATTTAGGATACCCAGCTTTTTTGCCGCATTTTGAGCTTTCGTCTCAATGTAGCAATCAACATCAATTCAACACCTTTTTTTTGCCAGTTATGATTACGAGTAAGTCCCGTTATGCAATCAGGAGCGCGTCTATTTGGGGGGCTTATAACAGTTCTCCAGAACGAATTTCAGCCATGGTGTCCAATCTCAGCGGATACTAGCCTTGGAGTTGGGGATTATAATTGTATAGTGAAGCAAAGAGATATTTAAATTCTAAATAACTTACTGTAACATAGAATATTTAATATTTTGTTATGATACATAAATTATCCTGGTAGTAGTGATTTTGTTTAAAAAATGTTGCCTTTAATTAATCCTCTACCTCGCTTAACCGGATTTCTGGATTATTTACTCAATCACGTTTTTTTTTTATGTTTTAGAAGTTAGTACCTACTTGTTAGCGCTATAATCATAATCACGTAAGTTTAAAGACTGATTCAATACATACCACCGTGCCACTAGCTATAACATTGTAATGACAATTAACAATAATCTGTGATTTTTACTAAAAAGTACTAAGCGAACTATATCTACTATAAAAAGGATAAGAGTACTTATTTGTTTAATTATTGATTTATTTATCCAAAGATTATTTAAATTTAACACTCTCTGTGGTGCAAGCGTTCAATCGTCATTTTTCTGTTCGTCACTTTTGTTGTTTTCTTTTGTGTTGTTTTGTTTGTTTTTTGTTTGTCATCGACGTTTTTACGCCTATCAAAACGGAAATATCCAGGTATTATTCTTCGGGTCGAGTGGGCGTGGACCCTAGGAGACCACATCATTCACTTATAATCTAGGTACATACAGGAGATAATTTAAAAAATCTAAATAAATCTAAATACATTACACGAAAATCATACAAAGGAAACAAGGTGAATTACGTAAAAGATGAACTATAGGAATAATGGAAATGAACAATAAGAAATTAAAAAAAAAAATCAAACGTTCAATAAATTTAATGTTGAATCAAATAAGGATCATCATGTGCTTGCCTTTTCCCAACTATGTTGGGGTCGGCTTCAACTCTAATCGAATTCATCTGAATACCAATATTTTACATGGTAATACATGACCTTGACGGACTACCTGTGATGACTGTCAAAGATCTACAAATGACAACCGAGACCAACAGCTTAATATGCTTACTGAGACACGGAGGAAACTTGGCATGTAATATCATTTGTTCGCCCATCCACGGACCGACCTTGGCAAGCGCGGCTTAACCTGAAGATCGGCCCGTGCGGCTGTTATTATTTAGCCACGTTAAAAGTTAAGGGATGCAAAAATAAATAACGATTAACATAATTATCTGAAGTACGATCAAGCGACCATCAGTAGTAACAACGTCCACAAACACAGCATCTCGTTACCAATAATCGTGAACAGTTCGCGGGACGCACTATTTGTTATTACTACTATTTCACTGAAATTATTCCACAATTTCACCAAAACACCGCAAATATCTGTGTTTAAATAATAAAGGGTTCTCTTTTAACAGTTAACTGGGCAATGTCGCTGCCGATACGTTATCATTACCTAATTAACATCACACCTGTATCGCAACATAGCTAAGCAGCAAACATTCAGGGTGGATACGTTCAACGGGGCAGTAATGCGAACTACCTTAACCGTTGCAGCAACACGAAAATGATCTTACAAGATTATCCATAATTTTTAGTGAATTGTTGATCACCATTCACAGCTATTCAAAAAAATGTACTGTTGGCAATTGCAATTTTACACAAAACAATTTTTTGATGCCAACTGATTCTGTTTTATTTATATGTCGGATCCAGTCATTAGCACAATTGAAAAGCGCGCCAGTGTGCAGCGGTGACGTCACGCGACCAAGGACCTTATATACTAACTGGAATGATGACGTGCAATGCAAAGGCGTTCCGAGCATGAGAACTCCTAGAGTGGATGTCATCCCTTTCTAATAGGGTATCCAATATATGTACTTACATTTGGGACAGTTATTCTTTTATAACTTACTACCACCCCACTCCCCCCCTTTTTCATGGGTAGTAATTTATTCAAAATTATGGGGTATAAAAAAACTTGGTGAAGGCGAAACCTAAGCATACTGTTCATCAAAGGCCATCCATTTGGAAAAAAATACCTATTTTATTTTAGGTGTACTGATACTGATACTGCTAGCCTGCGTCATCCCACTGCTGGGCAAAGGCCTCTCTCCATGACTTCTAATTTTTTCGATCCAGGGCCAATGTGGACCACTGGTTGTATAATATATAATAATATTAAAAAAAAACCTCATATGACTGCTGCCAGCAATGTAGCAGCGGTAACGTACATATCTCCATAACTTTTCGTTTTCCCAGGTGGCACCTTTGGAAAAATGGTTAAGTCAGTCGCGTTAGCTAAAAAAAACCTCTGTAATGATGTTGATGCTCTGTGATGATGTCGTGTGTGGTGGTCACATCATGTGAAGAATAAGTGACACTTATTTTCGTTCACGGTGGTCTACACGTGTATTTTTTGTATGAGTCAGTAATCTTAAATTTAATTACGAAGATGCTGATTATGGATGACGGCTGTAAACTAGGCAATAGGTTGAATACTTCTTCTTTAAAGGCATAACTTCAAGCCACCGTTGCTGAAGATTCTCATTGTTAGGGAATCTGCATGGAAACAACTATATATTAATATTTTACATAAAACTACTGCCGACGACAAGCGTGATCTCCGAACAGTGATTTTTTACCATTTATGAAAAAAATTCACGAACTGCATACATATTTACGTACGACTATGATTTGAATGATTTAGCTATTTTATAAAATGCGTAAAAGTGATTTATATTGCCGTGATTTCCATACCTGGCGAAATGTGTGTACAATTACGTACAACTCTGCCTAACCCTTTGGGGATTACAAGCGTGGTGTTATGTTATAATTTCCAAATATTAATAAGAATTGATTTAGACTTCTTGGGTTTAACTCGAGACTTCTGTCGAATAAAAAAAAATCGATTGAATCGATAGTTGGCGCCAAAATGGAAGTATTTAAAAAAAGTAAAGATAGAATTCAAATATTTTTTTTCAAGAAGTTATTTTTGTTAATATTAAATTGAGTAATAAATTTTGTTACTGAATTATAAATAATGTATTTTGTACGCATTTGCACAAGATTATAAATACCGATATGGATAATAGAAAAGGCGTATTCTTTACAATATTTTCATGATCCCCGTTTCCATATCTAGAACATTGTCACCCTAGTCGTAATTTGTAAACAAAGTGAAAAGAACTTACCTGAAAAAAGCAATGACTTCCAGCAAACCCCTCACTACTACACCCCTTCACACAATTCGATTTCACCATATTTAAAGAGGAAGATTTCTCTTATGTAATGTAAAAGAACTTAGTAAAGCAAAAATGTGACTTCAGCACGAAATTGTATCGGCCATATTGTTTGTTTATATGAATGTCATCGATGTTGCCATTCAGAAATAACTTAATTCATAAATAATTTAATTTATTTAAGATTACTTTATTTCGCAAGAAATTATTATTTTAATATTTAGTATTTGAATAATAAAATAATCCCGTTATGATTTATGTGCTAGTTTAGCTATCAACGTGATTTCCGAATACTATATTAAAAAATAAAGAATATTTTTTTATTTTTTGTTTACCGGCAATTGTTAGACAAGGACACAATCCACTCTGTCCGCTTTCTCGCTCTGAAGTTTCTTCCCCCTTTGAATTAATTAAAGTAATACGAACTCTACGTGTTTGAGATAAAGTTCATTTCCAAGGGTTTTTTAATATAAAAATTTTGTTCGTAATATTTCCAGTTAGTAGATAAGTTCCTTGCACGCGACTTACTAACCAGTCTACCAACCACACGGTGTGCTTGTACGGAGCCCTGATGTCCAACTCGAGGGAGAACGACATTCAGTGTCGGATCGCGGTGGAGTTGAGACGTCTTGGAACTGTACCCGATTCATTGTGCCCCATGTTATTGTGTTAAGTTGTATTCTCAAGTAATTTGTTAGTTTGCTAGAAACAGTGTATCGCACCCAGTGTGTTTTCATAGCACGAAACCCCACATGATGTACAAGCCTAACGGAGTAAATCCTGACTTATCCGACATATATAAAATAATTGATTGATTATTGATCAAAAACTTCTGTGGGACCAACCCAGGTTGGAGGTACTAAAAGTCAGAAATTGCAAAAAACTTTTCCCGTACATTTTGTTTGAAAATTTTAACCAAATTTTTTTTTTTGATGTTACCTCGATTTTTTTTTGATAATCTGTGAATGATGATCAAAATTTCACGAAACATTATGGATAGCCTCTTAAGACCACTTTCGTGTAGCTGCAACGGTTAAGGTAGTTCCCCTTACTTACTGTCCCGCTGAACATATCCACCCTATATATTAGTATTTTCATGTAAGCGGAGAGTATTTTGCCAAAACCGATTCCTATTTCGGGTGCTGCTAAATTGCTTCACGGAAAAATCGAAGGTTGTTGTGAATACAGGTTGGTGGGTGCAAATATTGTCAAAGTATTGGTTAACCCTGCATTGGATTGCATTCTAAAGATTGCAACCCGGACCGCTGAGCTTGGAGTTTTGGGTTCAAACCCGAGGTCACCCTATAATAAAGGTTTTCCGTTAGGATTTCCCAGTATCGAGACGGAACCAGGTTTCCGAACCGACTGATTGAAAAATTGGCAAAGAGTCACCACTACATGACACTTAAAGATAACTGGCGCAATGTGGTGTTATATACACCTCTAGCTACCGATTTAAGGAACGCAAGGCTGAGGTTAAATATACATTTTAACAGAGGCCATAAATATCATATCGGAAACCAAAATACAATTTTCAGATTAACTAAATTGAATACGAATACAAAGTGTTTATAAGCAGCCTGCATCCTGCAGCCCCGCCGCCGCGCGCCGACCAGGTGCGGTGGGCACGACTGTACAAGGAAATCCTTGTAATATTTGTCGTCGGTACACAAATTAGTAGCGCGGCGACGTTTTGTTCACCCCTCTCGTCCCACTCGCCCCGCCTGCCCTGCTCGCCCCCTCCCACGCTCTCCGATGTGCCAATTAACGTTGAACGGTGAAAAGATTTGCTTTTCCTTTAGATATTTGCAGGAGCAAGTTTTACAAGCCTACTGTGTTCGGATATCTTGGAATTAAATCTACACAGTTTATTTTTATTGTGTTTCGTAAAAGGTTTGACGGCGACGAAGTTTATAATTTGATTCTGGGCAGTGAATCTACTTGAAGCTTAATGAAAGTAGTAAAAGAAAAAGGGACAAAAGAATTATTAAACCGAGAAAATGAAAGTGTTATTATGTTTAAAGCATCCCCGTAAATACATTTGGGGGCGAACATGATTACATCAGGAACCCTTCCGCAATTACGTCTTCGCAGACCTTTTCATTTTTTCATAAAAACCGGAACATTTCTGTTCCGTTGTACATAAAATACTGCTGAAGAATTCCGAATTCTCCCTTGGAAGTGAATGGTGGACAGATCTGCTGCTTACCATAACAAAAGCAAAAGGTTCCGCGTTCGAGTCCCAGCGCCCACAAAACCTCGGCCCGACAATACACGGAGTGACGGGAGGCCATCGCTCAATGGTACCACAAACCATGCAGGAACAGAAGACTCGCTCTCCTGACGCGAGGACTGTGTCATTACACAGTTAGACGTGAGTCTTATTGCTATTGCTCTTTAGTCAACTGGTCCCACATAGATTAGACCCGCGGGATGAGTTTACTATTCACCATTTTATTATTTTTCTTTTGTCAATTGAACCCACCGTTAAAGTTAAAAAAAATCGACGAATTTCAGTCTCTTTTAATGCATGAGTTTATTGCACAAATTCATTAGCTAACAACACTACATTAATGCCGAGGACTCGACTTCCTTTCAGGCGCACAAGTCCGTTAATAGTCTGCACACGGACGTCGAAGAGTCTGAGTAGACCTTCTACAGCTATCTATTCTTGGTCGTTAGTTTTGTTTGCGTTGGCAGCTCCCCCCCGCCCTAACGCGCACCGCCCATAGCCCCTCGCTCGCCTCCAATCAATGTAACTGGCCGTCGGAAATTCCCTCGATAAGTCAGTCGAGATTGGAATTTATCGTCGAACTTGTCCCTCCCTGCTAGTTTGTCCTCCTTCCTCCACAAGTTCACTCCTGACCTAGTCTGTTGACTGACGGCAGTAATATCGTTGGCACATTCACGCATTCTTCAATGCGCTAAAATGAACCAACCCACAATCTCTCAATAATTCAGTTTATTACGTCAAACTTGCACTTCACATTTCGTTTCTACAAAATGACAGATCGTAGACAGATTTCTACAGTGAATGAAACAGAAACACGAAGAAATAATTAACTTTGTGTAGACAGAGAAACTTCACGTATGATTATTCTTCACGGAGTAGCAGTAGAAGTGGTCATGCTACGCGTCCAGAAGTCATCATCATCATCTGCCTAGCTCTTTCCCAACTATATTGGGGTCGGGTTCCAGTCTACGCGTACAGAAGTAGCCAGTAAAAAACAGTAACCAAATCATTAGAAATATTTTAATTTTAAAATAGAAAAATGGTAGATTGGTTAGTTTTGGCATAACCAGGCCCACAATGTTTGTATTGCATCAAATTCTGACCTTCAATGTTAAGCTGCATCGTGGGAAAACTCTTCTGAACAAAGATTCTAAAACTCGTGTGCCTTAATAATAAAGAATTATCCGGAATTATCCACCAGCAACTTGCTTTGAAGTACAACCTTGTAGACTTGATTCAGGAAGCAGTCAAACTCAAACTCAAAGCATTTAATTCATTTAGAGCATCACAGGAACTTTTGAATGTCAAATAAAACAAAAAAAAGTGAAGCTACAGTCAGTCACAAGGCATAACAACTTGAGAAAGTACTATAGTTGCACATTGCAAAGCGTAGATCTCTATGGAGAAGAATGGGCAAGAAACTCCATGGACACTCTTTTAAATCAAAATATTCTTACAAAATCTTGGTTACATCGTTCATGTTGAGATTAAACATATATGTGAGAACGCTTTAGAAAGACGTGCACATTAAGAGCGTCCAGAGTAAAAGATTAAATCAACAATGAAAAAATAAAGTAATTAGAATAAATCGTGGCAGCTAAGAGATGACCAGTCCCAACTGACAGCGCCTATTCACGAACATGACGCATGGATCAGCGCCATTCAACTCAACCATATTGAAGGGAATTAAATGACCCAACACACCCGCCACCATCAGCGAGACATTTGAGTGCGCATGACATTCTCTCAGCCACCAAGGCACATTCAAGTCAATGAAAGATACAAAATGTAAATTGTAGCCTTACAGTACATAGTACTCACACATGTGATATGCAATTATATAATACTAACATATGGAATCTATACAAAGCAAGGATGTTTTACAATCTTCTGCAGCTTTCACAATAATTTATCATGGTAATCAATTAGTTTGCTCCTATGGTTGTGGAGTAGCAAATTGTTGCTTCTATATGTGAACACAATGTAGAGATATAAAAGAAAAAAACAATTATAACCTTAAAGATTAGGATAAGCCCTACTAACCATAATAGAAAGTCTACATGGAGGTGCTCACATTTACAAAAACTGAAATAATGCTTCTAATTTATATAAAACAAGGTAACTAAGTTTTCAAAGGCAAAAGAGAAAAAAAATATAAAATTTAAAGAAATATTTAAAAAACTGAGGGGGAACATCTCTTCCAAACATTAAAATTTTACTTCGTGAGCCCAAGTGTCTATAGTGTGCGTTTTATACATGTTTTAAATTTCTTCTCATTAAGTTGTGTAATGTCAAGTGGTATTTTATTGTAACATTTTACACAGTACCCCATAAAAGAAGAGCGTACTTTTGACAATCTGAAACGGGGCTGATCTAAATTGTCCTTATTTTTAGTATTAACAGTATGCATGTCTCTTATTTTACTAAAAATATGTATGTTTTTCCGAACATACATAATGTTTTCATAAATATATTGACAAGGTACCGTCATGTTAATTTGTTTAAATAATTCTCTTAGAGATTCGCGTTTGCGCAAGTTATAGATGGCTTTAACGGCCCTCTTTTCCAGAATAAATATAGAGTTAATATCTGAAGCTCGTCCCCACAGCATGTGCCCACATCATGCTATGGAAGTAACTAAAATAGACCAGTCTCGCGGTATCCATGTCTGTTATTTGCTGGATTTTACGGACAGCGTAAGCGGCTGAACTTAGCCGCCCTGCAAGTGCTGTTAAGTGAGGACTCCATTGCAATTTCGAGTCAAGCGTAATCCCCAGGAAAACCGTCTGTTCGACGAATTCTAGTATCTCCCCGTTCAATACAATGTTACATTCGCTACTTCTTACGTTCGGTAACGCGAATCTTATGAATTTAGTTTTCTTCTCATTTAGCACTAAATTATTTACACTGATTCAGTTATGAATCTTAAGTATAAGTAAGCGTTATTTAAGTCGTCAAACTCTTGTGAACGTCTGTTAACCTTAAAAATCAGTGATGTGTCATCTGCAAGTAACACCATTTGAGGGCGACTTTTCAGTAAATGAGGTAAATCATTTATATATACTAAAAAAAGGAATGGGCCCAATATTGAGCCTTGCGGTACCCCATTTTTACTTTTAATCCTAAAGAATTTACGCCATTTATTTGTACTTGTTGCAATCGATCATTTAAATATGATTTTACTAAGCTAAGTGCTTGTTTCCCCAGTCCGTAATGCTGAAGTTTCAGCAACAGTGTGTCGTGATTCACGCAATCAAATGCCTTGGATAGGTTGCAAAAGATGCCTAATGCATATTTTACATCTTCCCATGCATTGAAGATGTGCTTTAGCAAAGTGAAACCGGCAACAGTAGTAGAACGACCTTTGGTGAAGCCATATTGTTGATCATGTAGGATGTCATTTCGATTAAAATGATTAAGCATTTGATTTAGCATCACTTTTTCAAATACTTTGCTGAAAACCGGCAAAATAGATACGGATCTATAATTATTTGTGTATTTGCTGTCTCCGGATTTAAAAATTAGTATAACTTTACTAAACTTCATTAAATCTAAAATATATTATATACACATACGGAAATACTCCTTGGTATATATATATATACGGAAATACTCCTTGGTCTACACATTAATTAAATATTAAAGCTAAATAGGAAGCTACTGTCTCAACAATTGATTGACAGACTTTAGTAGACATGCCCCAAAGGTCTTCAGTAGTTTTTATTTTAAGTTGCTTAAAAGCCTTCATAATGATTCATTTGTTTAAATTTAAACTAAACAGGACAGGCCGAAACAGTCTCTCTTAATAAATCAAAGGCAAGGGATGGCGAAGAATCTAGCGTTTTAATTGGAATATTACTAAAGAACGTTGCGCAACATTGACATTTGTGCTAATAAGCCCTTGGGAAGAGTCCAGTGTATAATCAGCGTTGTGTCTTTTGTTTCTATTTGTTTCATTATTTATAATTTTTCAAACTGTCTTAATCATGTTGTCGGCAGATTTCAACTTGTTGCTAATAATAAGGCTTTAGCTGTCTTGCAGGTATTTTTTAAAATACACAGTACACACACACAGTACTTCTGGTCACGGCGCATATCGTTAGGCGGTTCCTCTCTCGAGATCCCTGACCACCAGTAGCCCGGAAACTGTTTCCGACGCTAGTAGGCTGCTATTTTCATATATATATTTTTAATATCACTTTGTACAGGAATATTCAAAAATGTCAACAATATGTTAGAAAAAATATTATATACATTAATAAATTAAAATAACCTATATTAACTAACTAACTTAAAAATAAACTTAAAAAATGGCGTCAAAAAACTCCTCCTCAACGTAGTCAACTGGTAATGTACCCAAAAGACTGGTGGCGTTGCCACGTTGTATGGCAACGCTAAGCTTTTGGCCAAGGTAAAAGCCAGCCCTTGGGTCACGGGAAGAGTCAACTAAACGTTTAGAAATGTCCTTGAAAAGGCTGTGAGCACTCGGACCCCACGGACCTAGAGTTTCAACCCCAAACGGCTCGAAAATATAGTTACCAATAAGGTTACTATATTTACGCCGCTTGAGGTTCTCTGCAGCCGCAGCCGCAGCACCAGCACAGCACGATGAGCTAGGAAGATGGGATGGCGCAAGAGTATCGACACAAGTTGCATCCCACACTAAAGGCCTACCCATCTTCCATGGAAACAAAGACATGCCGTCCGGTCTCCTGCCATCGTCGCGTGCCAAGCCATTTGGTTCTAATAAAGCTGGAACGCCGACGGTGACAAGAGCTCGACGGATGATATCATTTAAGTTTGCGTGCCGTGCAAAGCGGCCCGCACTTCGGCTGCATGAAAGACCGTGGTGTCCAAGGCTGTTGACAGTTTCACCACAGTGACAGCGATGAGGAGAAAAACAAGGGGCGCCTAGGCGTAGAGCAGCAGCAAGGCGGAAAGTAGTGTCGTCGAGCAAAGTGCCTATGCTCGGCGACGGTAGTGCGTGAAGCCAAAGACCCGACTCCCACTCACCCACAGCCAGCAGACGCGCACGCTCAGCAGTAGTAGCAGACGTGAGCAGTAAATTGTTCTGAACTACTCTGCAGAGCGGCTCGTCCCAACGTCTCTGGGAAAATGGATGGTCGGGTTCTTCAGAATTCGGGCAAGCGAGTTTCCAGGCATTAATAGCCTCGGAGAAGCACGGCACATCAAAATCAATCAGTGTGGAAGCCAGGATATTCCTGATTAATTTCTCAGTGCCGTGGACCGAAGATATAAACGCCGGTAAACTAATACTAGAAATTTTGTTAGAAAAATGAATAAAAGAAGAAGAATTAATATCGTTTATAGTGCCTACTTACACAATAAAGTGTATGAGGCTAATATATTTAGGGAAAATAAAATAAAGTTTACGAGGGAGTCACGCCTGTGTTGAGTGAACTCGTAAAATGTTCTAAAACTGAGAGAGACACAATACGCGTCAAATTGTGTGTAAGAACGGTTTTATTCCTACGTGAGCCGTGTCGGGACGAACGAAGGCTTTTTATTTAAATTCATACGAGACTGAATAATATTATCTCAATTACTGCGAAACCGTGCGGAACAAAAAATAAGACAAACTTTTTCAAGATGGAAATATATTATTTACATACAAACAGTTACGTAAACAAAACTTGTTTTCAATCAACAAACTTACAAGTTTAGTTAGTGTAGCGTAAGTAATAAAAATCTAAATAGTAGGGAATTAACCCAATTTTTATGGCCTACAACAAGTTTACACTTGGAATCCATTCCGTCATTTGAACATTAGAGGTGGCCCACATCCACATTATAGGACCGACAAGTTCGTAGTAGCACTGAGTACATTAGCTATAGAATTAGAAACTTGATTAATTATACCAGCGGCGAGTGGCGTTAGGTAAATACTACACGGATAGGGGTGACCAGCGGCGGCGGCGGGAACAACGCGATTGAATAAAAGGTCAAACATTTACATGTCTCGGACTCGACTGTACCGAGTTCTCTGTATTTGTGATAATTAAGTGACTTATTTTATAGTCGCATTAGAGAGGTTAATATTTATTACTTTGTCTATTAGGACATTAGGGCTGAAGTTACAGTGTTATCCACTGGTCTTATTCATAGATTAGTTTAGAAACATGACAAATGAGGATGCGACGGGCTGACTAAGGATACTTTAGAGTCTTTAAATTGAACTGGGAGCCCTTGTTTTCTTTCCACCGAGACTTGGGGAAAACGGCTCAAAATACAGCTTGACCGGGTCGAGCCTACAGTTGAGCAGTCCATTCAATAGCCGCGAAGACTCTGTTGACCTCCGGTGACCTGCAGGCTGCAGCACAGCACCATTTACTAAAGTAGGTCGGTTCGAACTATACGTACCTGCTTACAACTCGGGCGTATTTACAAGCGAACACAATAGCAAAGTTGCATTACTTCACGTTGTTTACAGCAGCGGACAGTATATATAGTGTAACGGCACAGCAGTATATATAGTGCAGTAAGTTGGCGAACAATGGCGGCCCGGCCCAGCCCGTCGTCAAGAGTCGTCGCTCAGCCTTTATTATGACCGGACATTATTTTAATAAGCTCCAGAACCAGAAGTAAACGGATCAAAACACAATGTATTCATTATTTATGAGATAATTTATTCAGTTGATGACAATGATGGACGGTAGACTCTCCCTCTTCGTACTAACATTATTATTTTACAAGAATAAGTCAAAACTAGCTGCTGAGTTTAACATTTATCCTTATCAGCACTAGTCAAGGTGCCCGTGAGAATTTAAGCCAGACAGTTCAGATTTGGATGTCGCGGTCCTTACCCATTCTACTTTACGTCGACTACAAACACGTCCGAGCCATCTCACACAACCTTCTCTGTACTACATGAATATAAATCACGTCACATTCGATCTAAACTTGCTCAGCTCAGTCGTGCGGGGCTCGCGTGAGTCCGGCCTTAGCCGAGGTCACTTCGCCGAGCTCGTTAACTAATGCTGAACTAACGTTAGCGAGACGGTGCACGGTGCGCGGTACAACCGGACCGCAACTCACTTTGATCTATACTTAAACAGCTTTTTTAATATGCATGAAGTTATGAATTTTATTAAAGCTCCAAACGCTTGCCTTGTGAGTTAACTTTGCAAAAATTACCGCATCGAAATACAACCTCCTGACAAGTACGAAGACATACTGCTCTCCCATTCAGTGGTAGATACATTCTATTGTAAGCTAAACAAAAAAGTCCCTTCAGACCTTTAAAGCAAAGCTCGAAAGTTATTTTCAGTAAAGTTTGGCAATAACATAACAGAAGAAAACAGCGTGAAGTTCAAATGTACTCAACAGCCGGACTTCCTGAATCGACTTAATAACGCAATTACCCAGAAATAATACTAAAGCTGAAAGTTAAAAAATATAATTCTATTTCCAACATAAAAGAAACCATGAAAAATCTTTTTATTCCTTGTTTAATTTCGAGAGCACACAATCTAAGGAATATCATAACATTTTACAGCATCGTTTCTCGTTCCCACCTAATTTCCACAATTGATCCTTTCCAGGAGGTTCTCAAGCGAGAGGAAGCCATCATTGTCAAATTGTGGTGTCGAAGGATTTTATTATGATGTTAAGTGGCAAGTTGGCTCGTTCCAAACATTTGGCCAACGGGCCTCATGGCCAATGTTGGTGGTATCGGGACTATTAAACCTTTGGAACAGCAGTTAGTGTCGCGCCCTACCGCATAGATAAACATGTCATCTGCGACTTAGCGTTATCTCAGGTCTTGCTATACTGGATTTAATTGGATGACTTACTCACTGGATTAAGAGTTAAATGAGTAACCATACCGTACTGGGATGTCGGCTGTTATTTCTCTCCACATAGTTAGTAAAGTGACTCCTCGAGATGTGCGGTTTCCCGTCCATCCTATATCAAAGTAATTGACAACTGAACACGTCTTACTTAAGTGTAGCTATCCTTTCTTATCCACATAGTTCTCGTTACCATAAATCTACACGCTTGCCACCAGATAACTTTGAATGGGAGGAAAACAAGTGTGTTACCCCTATCACATGGTTGGGAGACGGCGTCCACACTCGGTTACGTCACAGACCGTACTTTACCATTCCGCATCAAGTCTCCCACTACTTGTGACTACTTCACTTCTTCAGAACCCGAGCTCACATTGCGTGCTACGCTATCCCGCGCTATAGGTACTAGGTGATACAGCATATTATTGGGACATAATATAATAGTTTATCGTCCTCACCAAAAGCTTCGGTACTTAATCTAAAGACCGAATATGAAACCCCGTTTCCAAACAGCCTAATTGTTTATCAATATCGTTAAATCTCATGTTAATGAACTTACATGATTGATGGGTTTTATTTCGGTCAACCAAGAGATCAGAATAAGATAATATTTGACAGAAATAAGCTGATTGGAGACTTCATAAGGGTTCTCGAACTGGTAATTTCTGGTCTACTCTTACAGCAGAAGATGATTTTCAATCAATAATTTTGTTAACCAATGTTGCCGAACTAGATAGGTAAAATAATCTACACTACAATAAATCTATAGCATAAAGTGTGTAAAATCCCTCAGCGTGTGTGAGCAGACGTAGGGTTGATTACGTCGGCGACCACATTCATTAGGAGTCACTTTATTAGATGCACCCGGATTTACTGTACGACCCCTGGACGAATTAGATACACGAGTGTTTACAGCCCCTGGCCACTGAATCAAGAGTATAGTTTGAGATCCCACTAACACAAACTTTCATGTTACCTATTATGTTTTCCAAATGAAATGGTACATTTTAATACAAGTGGGGAAACTGTGTCATTGCAGTCGAGGCGGAATTCACACCTGAGCCGTAGGCGAGGGTGTCATGGAGCCGAGGACTGTTGTGGCAAATGCTCACGTGAATCAAACGACGTGTTTCGATAGACTCAAGAAGAAATAAAATAAACAGAACGAAAAGTATCTTTGCAAATAATCATTATAAAACTATGATTTAATTTCCTTTTTTTCCCATACTTTGCCTTCGCAGGTTGACGGAGAAGCAAAAAAAATTTCGTCAGCGTAATGGGTGTAAACAGACCCTTAACCAAGCTGAAAGGCACTTGTTCTCCCCGTCTTTGCGATCATTTTTTTGTTCTAGAACATACCTGGGAACCTTCTAGTTATACGTAACTAGAAGGTTCCCAGATATTACGTGTCAAAGTTCCAACTTTTTCACAAGTTTTTTAATACGTGTTTTTAATGTATTTTTTTTACTTTAAACACCTCCACGACCCCCGTACTATTCAATCCATCCATCAACACAATGCTTTGAGTGCGTTCTATTGAGTTCTAGTGATTTTACACCCCAAAAAAAAACCGTCTCGCAGCAATAATTTTTTTTTTTTTTTACTTAGTTTGATGTACAAAATGCTTGGTTGATGGGTTCGTGAAGGGCCAGATATACTTATAAATTAATTTATACATAAATTAAAAGTAGGATTGAAGTATTTGCAATACACTAATGCGATTTGAACTTATGTAGTTAAATGTTATGATTGTAAAGAAAAACCAAACATTGATTTGGTAAACATGACTAAAGACCGAAGTAAACCAGGCTCTTGTACTGCACGAGTGTTTATTTAACTTGTAAGTTGTAAGTCAAAGACTTGATTGCGAAAATGTGTCTGCTTAGCGGCGGTCTGAGTGGCGATCAATAATGTACGAGTGGTAGGTCTGTCCGTGTGTGTCCACTCGCTTTGAGCCAGGCAGACCCGCGCTCATTAATATGTACGGCACGCGACCGGATTATTTGTATGTTATGTGAAGAGCTCACTGAACAGACATGACAGTGTTGTAAAATGTTATCTGTAGTAAAAGGAACTGGTCGGTTCAGAAATTGAACTTATTTCTACAGTGAGTCTTTATATCGTTGCGTTGTAGCCACTTAGGATAATGTTAGCCTTAAAAATGTAGACGTTAGCAATTAATGTCTGGACCATCAATTTTAGATTCTGTTGAAGATTTCTAGGTCGGTCCGCGGATGGGTGATCATGCATTACATAGCATATAGCTTTTTGCATTGCATTATATATTATTTCATTCGTGTCTTCGAAAGCACGTTAAGCCGATGGTACCGACTGTCATTTGTAACTTTCTTTGACAGCCGTTACAGGAAAAAAAAAAAAAAAAAAAAAAAAAGGTAGTGTCCTGAAAGTTTTCAACCAGTCTTCCCAAGGAGTATCCAATTACGCAGTACGAACTGGAACTGGTGGTGGAGGTCAGATAGGCAGTCGCTATAAACAGGTATTTAGCTGCATCCGGTTAGACAGGCAGATACCCCAACATAGTTTGAAAAAGGCTAGGCGGATGATGATGGCGATGTTGAGGTTTTTTTATGTTCGAATTAAATATATTTTTAAAAGACTAACCGCGGAGTTTCTTACCAGTATTTAGTGTTGCTTAGTCAAATGGCAAAAAGCGGAACCCTTGTAGATTCATCCTGTCCGTCTGTCTGTCCGTATGTCACAGACATTTTTCCTTGAGACTTTTGGTACCACAAAGATGGAATTAGACAGCACTTGAGAGCAGGTGTCTTCTAAGAAATGCTACACAAATGTCATGAAAAACATGACAAAAAATATAGGGGTGATCTTTTCATACGGGTACGTCCCGTTAGGTACTTTCCCGTTTCGCCAACTATACAAAATACCATAGCAAAAGTCCCGTTTCGTAATTTTGATCTTCATACTATATATAGTCTCGTTTCGTCAACTTTTGGGGTACATACGTAATTAAGTGGTTGGAAAAAAAACCACGGATACGACTTGTGTGGGTGTCTATTACCAGCTCTTGAAAATTTATATTGAGGTTCCTGTTTTTCTTTAGTCAATTGTTGATGAGATATTCGTTTCTAAAGCCATCACAAAACTAGAGGAGGAAAATTTAGAAAAAATGTGGGTTTATAGAAATTAAAAAGAACTTTCAACGAAAATCGGTTTGAATAAGATTTTTTATTTAGTTTTTGAGATATTGAACTTTTTCGTGAAATTGCACCAGTAACTTTATAAAAACAAATTTAGTTTTGTTTTACAGTGTAAATTGACATATGAATGAGGTTTAATATTGTTTATTATTATATTATTATTTCCTTTATTTAGATTTTTACAAATTATTTACCTTTTTAAATATTCCTTAAAAAACAATACAAAAAACATTTAAAAATATCAAAAATTATAGCCCACCGGTATCGGAACAGGGTCCAAGCTACCGGCGGTCAGGGCTCCAGAGAGAGGAACCTCCTAACAATACGAGCCGTGTCTAGGAGTACCGCTTTCTGAATCAAGCCCTTGATCCAGCTGCCTAACGATAGCCTCCTCAGGTATTGGTCGAGGCTCTTGGCAATTAAGCCATGGGCTGATACGACCATCGGCACAATGGTCGCTGAGTCCACATCCCACATGTCGACAACCTCGCGAGCCTAGTCAAGATACTTGATTTTCTTATCTTTCTCGGCTTTCACGAGGTTCTCATCATACGGGACCGTTATGTCAACAATCATTGCGCGCCGCTCTGATCGATCCACCAGCCACCATATCAGGCTTATTACATTATTCCTGTCAGTGATGATGGATTGATCCCAGTACAATGTGATACTGCCATTTTCGAGAACTGGGTCGGGCACATACTTATAGTACGGCACTTCCGATTCGACAAGGTTGTATTTTAGAGCAAGTTGCTGATGGATAATCCTGGCTACAAGGTTGTGTCTATGCAAGTACTCTCCGTTAGCCAGACGAGAACACCCGGAGATAATGTGACGGATTGATTCGCCTGGACGGTGGCATACCCGACATATGTCAACCGTTCCGTCCTTCACAATACATCTCCGGTAGTTATTCGTCATCATAACTTCATCTATTTATTATGTTTACTAGCTGTGCCCGCGGCTTCGCTCACGTGAGCGCACATTCTTTTGTCATTCCCAAAGTTTATGAACGTAAGCAAAATATAGATGCAACTCATGATCTATCCTAGGCCCCAACGGTTAATATCCTTAACAATTTAAAAAATAATCTTTCAGCTCTGAGAGCTCAATCAACCGATGGAAAAAATGTGATGGACACAAACGATGGAAACAAAATTGAGAATTTGCAAAAACCATGCAATTGAAAAATACTGCAAACGCTTGAATTTAATGTATTTAGCAATAGAACCAGAAAAACTATGCGCTTCGAGAATCTTCATGTTTCCGAATTAACACGAACATCGCTATAAAGCTTCTAAGTTTGGTTTTTCAAGGCATTGTAGTGCATTCATTCCGCACTTTTAGGATTTTAGTCGTATAATTGTAATATTCTAACAAAGGTACATAAGGGACCACCCATAAATTACGTCATACGAATTTTATGATTTTTTCACCGGAGGGGTCAAAAATCCGTCCTTATCAGAAGGAAAATTTTTGTGAGACTCCCGCCTCCCAAGTGTGACGTCACAAATTTTGCAATATTACATGCCGGCCTCCGATAGAGTTGGAAATATTTCTTTAATAAGTTTTTCGTTAATAGTTCAAATTTCGTGTTTTAAAACTTAGCAATATTAGTTTTTTAAATGTGACGTCACCAAATTTAGGACCCCTTCCACCCCTTGTCACACAATGTCACACTTTGTTGTCACCCCCCACCTCTTTAACGTATGACGTAATTAAATTACGTCATAAATTTTATGGCTGGCCCCTAATAGACACGTACTTCCATGGTAGCAGCAGCTAACTGTGACTTCCTGGAGTATCTAAAGTGTCCCTACACCTGCGATTTATAGGGCTTACTGTCAAAATCTCTACTGAAACCGCGATTAACGTAGCCACCTGGGTGCTAATAATGTGATAAATCATCGATACAAAAGAAGAAGAAGAACATGGGAATTATATTAGATCTCATATTTCCGAAGATAGTCCGTGATTGCCGAAGCGGATACTTTTCCAAGGACTCTGATGAACGGGCAAAAAAAAAAGTTGAAGCGTAGATCGATGTAACAAATAGTGTTGAAAGCAAGCCATTTGACTATTCACTATATTTATGTTACTACTGACTATTATTAATATTTTGCTCCGAAGTTCAAATGCAAGTGCAGTCACATTTAAACGTTAAAGATATACCGCGAGTGAAACAATTGCTCTTACGGATATAAATCCTCTTCACTCTGGGGTACCTACCATAGTATAAATAAGCCTGTCTAGTATCAAAAATAAATCCTATGTTTCCTGAGTCAAAAATATGTTTAATATACATGAAAAAAAGAATAACAAATGGGTTGCCTGATATCATTAAGTGAAGACTATTTAAAATTGCGACAACCGTGGGGCTTGACCGATTTTACTTAGACAACCGAACGTTATGCCATCGTGTTTGTAATAAAATTACCTATCTGTTCTTTTAATACATATTTTAATAAGAAAATAGATGAGTGGACATTTAGTTTCAATTTATCTATTTATACCTTACAACTCTGTAGTAGGGACAAAAAGATGACAACCTAACAGATTCTTGGCTTGATTGCTTTGTAGATATTTACTCTAATTCCATTTTGATTTCGTTTGGTTTGAAAAAAAGATTAGTTCCGTTAGTTTTAATAAAGGGTAGCCTTGACTTAATCTTATCAGGCAAGCCATTCGCAATGTTAGTTTGTTCATATAAGTATTTTACTCCGTTAACGTAAGTTTTAAATAGCCGTTCTGTTTCAATTTTTTTTTATTATTTAATTGCCTCGGAAACGAAAATTTAAAATATTTTTATAATTTAATTTAATAATGTTATATTCTCAGCCTTTCCATCATGTCCTACTTTTTACATAAAATGAATGGTCACCTTATTAGAAAGAGACTAAATTAGCGTTAACTTCTCTTTTGGTGGCAATTTTTGGAAGCTGTAAAATTCCAGAATAAATTGACCTCGCTTTGTATAGATTTCCTATACAGTGAGAGATCCGCATAAACTGGTTATGTAAAGATTGACTGGCCGTCGCGTGCGTACGTAGTACTTATTACTTCCGTGCAAAGAGTAAAGTCAAAAGGAAAAATAAAACAAAATTATTTTTCAGCCATTCCGAGTGACTACACTACGACTAAAACCTATTTACGTAAATTATTTTTATCATAGAAATCGCGTATGAGGTTACTAACAAAATTTTAAAAGTTAATATCTTTTGCGTCTGTTGGTCGATTTTGATGAAATAAACGCTAAATAATACCCACAACAATACTTCTTATTTTGTAATATTTAGATTTTGAATACAATGAGGGGTTTTTACGTGATGCGCGCACAAACGAACAGACAAACCGACAAACAGACAAAAATTTAAAAAAAATATTTTTACTTTCTATTACTTATTTCTCGCACTTTCCAGTGACTTTTTTGCAAAAATCTGTAATGTACAGACACGGAAAGTCTACGATTTTATTATATGTATAGATTATTAAATTTTTTGGTGCTAAGGATCACTTAGTGCGCGAGTCCGACTCGAACTACGAAGAAATTATTTTATTTCTTCGTAAGAGTTGAAAACTAATATAAAAAATGTATAAAATAATAGAACGAAAAGCATTTTTGTCATTAATCATCTCGATACTATTATTTAATTTGCTTTTCTCCCGCGCCTTGCCTTCGCAGGTTCACGAAGCTAAGGTATGAAGCTGCCTAATATTAAAAACAAAAATACAAATATTTTTTTAATATAAGACACAAATAATATTTAAATTGTGTATTAGAAATATAATATCATAAATAATCTAGATTTGTTAATTTAAGTTTTTAAATGTACTGTTTTTATATATACGTATATCCTCATCTGCAAATCTCGCAATCCAAGTAAGGTTTGCTGTAAGAAAACCCAATTCTGGGTTAAGCTCGCCTTTGTACATAAGCTATATGTTGTAATTATGTGTGTTTATCAATTATTTTTGTGTGCAATAAAGATTAAGAATAATAATTAATTTAAAAAATATTTACGTTTATTAACAAATTCACATTTATTTGTGTACCTACTAAATTCAAAAATTGCTCACAGCTTTGCTTCTCCTTCAACCTGGCGAAAGCAAAGCTCGGAAAAAAACAGATTAAATCCTAGTATCCCGATAATTCACGACAACAATACTTTTCGTTATATTATTTTATTTCTTCGAAAGTGTATTGAAAAACGTCGTTTGATACACGTGGGCATTTGTTACTGCAGTTCTCTTCTCCATAACAAGTAAATTCCGCCTCGGCTGCAATTGCTAAGTTTCCACGTTTGTATCAAAATGTACTATATCGATACGATACAGGGAAGTTTTGAAAAACCACATCAATTCTTGGCAGAGTTGTATGAAAGTCGAATACAGTACAGTTACACACATTATTATACCTTGGTATACAATATAATGCAATTAAATACATTTTGAAACAATATTTCTAAGATGAAAGGATCTAACTTTTCGTACAAAAGCTAATCATTTAAAATGTATTCGCATCTATTTGGGAGAGGCTGTATTCGTCTCGCAGTAACTCACGGCTCGTTCATTCTTAATGAGTTCAACATTTTGTTGTGTTAATATTAAAGGCTACACATTTTCTAATGTCGGTTTCTCGATCACTACAGCCTACGCCTGTCATCAACAATTATTTCATTTTGTTTGAACTAAACACTCATCTTCGACTAAACGGCTCGACTCTAGTAGTACTTGATGTCGATTAGTGTTAGTTAAGTTGGGCTTTTATTTTACACATATTGTACTTGAGTTACGTGCCTGTATAAAACTGAAAGACTGAATACTGAACTTAATCAGTATCTACCTAGGCACACTTATTTATACACATTTTTATCAGCAATTACCCTATTAATGGGTGTATTGTATACTGAATATGCAATGAGAACAAGAGGACTTCAGGCAATGTTAGAATTGAATTCACTTTTTTATTCTCTGTACGTGCGGCTTATGTACCGAGTGACTCGATATATAAACAGTGAAAAGCGGATTTATTATTAAATATAACTGTTTCAGCGATACGTAAGAATGAACCGTAGCAAATTCAAAACTCACCTTCGCATGTTCGTGAAGGGATATGACGTAGTATACAGGGTGGGATTTTTCAATGCCAGTACCTGGAGGGAGTACTCTAAATACTGGAGATAGAAAATTTTACTCAAAGGAAACATTCCTTTATTTTTAAAAATAAATAAATCTGCATTCAAAGATTTTCGAAAATTCGCTTGCCACACTCGGGAATCGAACCGGCTAAATTCCAAAAACATAACACCCTGTACTTTTATGGCATCAATCGATAGGGTCAATCATAGGAATCAAATCTCTCTAACAAAATATATATCCTTCACAATGTATTTCCGGTAGTTATTCGTAATCGTAACTTCGTCCATTATTGCACAGACAAAACCTTCGGTTTCCCCGAGGCGATTTAGTTCTTGCAGAGAATTTTTGTCATGGGGCTCGTTGATAAGGTTTCGTGGGTCTAAAATACCACTTGCTAAGCCTTCTAGCTGTCTCACGCGACTAAGAGCGACATTAGCTTGGCCCTTGGCGCCTGGCGTGTTCTAATCGTTGTATTGCTATGCAATTACTTGGCAATTGACCTTAGTGTTTTTTTGTATTACTTATTTGTCTGCAAGAAGCAAGCGTGAAGACAGATATGACATTTTATTTCTATGGGTTATTGATTACTACCTTTATATTTATTTAATTTCTTTTGTTATTAGTGAACGAATGGTTATTGAATACTACTGTTACATATTTTTGTTAAGTACTAAGCAAGCTCTAGCTAGACGATGATAGTATACGTAGTCAAAATAAAAAATAAAATATTTCCGTTTTTTTCATGAACCATGGCTCCCCGTTTATATTTTTAAATGTTTCTAACGATACCACATACATTGCAATCGGTTAAGCCATTTAGAAGTTATGGTGGAATAAAGAAACTCACAAACAAACATACATACATACATGAACCCTGAAAACATAATACTCCTTTTTTTGGGTAGTCGTGTAAAAAATCTAAAGGGGTGAGGTCTGGTGTTCTCGCAGTCTATCTGATTGTGCCGTTTGTACCAATCCAGGTATTGAAGTGGTTATTAACTCAGGCAGTGGTGATCCTGCTGTTATGGGCCGGAGCACCATTCGTCATTTTAATAAATAAATTACGTCAAAGATAATTGTTAATTAGGTAGTAACATAAGTAATCGGATGGACCTTTGAGTAAAAGTGATCTTATCCCATTGAATTTATAAGCTATACAACGTGTAAGAGAATAAACGCAATTCCTGAAAGTAGTTGGTTCAGAATCGGCTTCTGAATCGATTTCCGTCATAAAAAATAGGTGTTAAATTTTGACGGAAAAATCTTTTAACTAACTTAAATTAGAATCATGATAAATTAATACAAATCTTAATTCAAGGAAATTGAAACCTTAACTCAGAGCAATAAAGGCTACTAAAACGCACGACATTATTTGTAGTTCACTCATAGCTCGTAATACACACACGTAAATAATATCAATGCATTTTACATTAAAAGTAGAGTGCGTCAAATCAATAGAGAAATTAAAGGAATTGCAACTTTATCTCCAATGAGTAAGGCTTATTTGGATGCACGGCCAAACTTACTTGGTCATCAGAGTAGCCCTACACACTAACAAACAATTTTTAGGCATTTTTACAAAATAAAATTATTTATTTTGAAGAAATTTAGAACTTATTGCAAAGAGATAAAGCATTTGTTGGCAACCTGTTTGACGTTTCTGCGAAATGCCGACACACACGCCACCGCTACCGCCGAATAACATGAGTACCTAACATCAAAAGCACAAAAGCTAGTCATCCGCCGGTAGTGATCTGGTGTAGTTGTTCTTTTATTTACTTCCGTGACATTTTTGTTTCCGCGCGCGATGGCTCCAAATGCCTGCCGTGTGGATTCGTTCCAGCTTAGGTTCTCCGTCAACGTGTGGGCTGGTATACTCGGAACGTTCATACTCGGCCCCGTTTTCCTTCCACGGTTGACCGGAGATACCTACCTGCAGTTCCTGCAAGAGACATTGCTGGACTTACTGGATGACGTCCCTGGCGGTCTTTCACGTCACATGTTTTACCAGCAAGACAGTGCTCCCGCGCATTTCAGGTGGACCGTTCGACGGCATCTGGATGCGGAGTATGGCAGTCGTTGGATAGGTCGCGGAGGGCCTGTGCCGTAGCCTCCCAGATCGCCTGACTTAACACCATTAGACTTTTATTTGTGGGGTCGCATAAAATCGCTCGTGTACGTCAGTCAATCTACAAGTGTCGAGGAACTAAAATCCAAAATTGAACAAGCATTTGTGACAGTGAAAAGTGATACTGAAGTTCTTACAAAATTGAAATACAATTTAAGAAAGCGTGCAAATAAGTGCATAGATCAAGGCGCAGAAATAGTGCAAATTAATAACCTAAGTGTAAAGTATTAATAGTCCAGTTCTGTAAGTACCTACTTCTTCCTATCGACACGATTGTATTCTTATCACTTTAAATATTATGATTCAATTCTTTTAAACTTCAAACTTCAAATTCAAGTCTTTGAATATTTTTGTAGTACAAACAATAAAATGTACCTAAACACAACTTATCAGAGGGATCGCGGGAGTCTGTGACATTTTAGGTACGTAAAATTCGTTCATTGAACTAACGCACATCTAATGCCTACAGCTATGGTCAGCTGGCGGGCGCTCGTGTGTGCGTGTCGCGTCGGCCGCTAACATTGCATGAGTGTGTGTGCAGGGATGTTGTTGCACATACGTTTTGCGTTTAGTAAGGATAACTATTTTATAAAAAAAAGACTAGGTTTGGTTTAAATTTATTTAATTACGGATGTTGTTTTAGACTTATAATTTAATATTCTAATTGGGGTGTCTGAGGTATTGCGCTTAATCTGTTACACGTTGTATAAGATTACATGGTTTTCCTTTCATATAATTTATCAGTTTTGTTAGAGAGATTTGAATCTTATGATTGACCCTATCGATTGATGCCATAAAAGTGCAGGATGTTATTTTTTTGTAATTTAAGTAATTTAGCCGGTTCGATTCCCGAGTGTGGCAAGCGAATTTTCGAAAATCTTTGAATGCATATTTACTGAGTAAAATTTTCTATCTCCAGTATTTAGAGTACTTTCCCTCCTGGTGGCGTTGAAAAATGCCAACTTCTAAATATTGGTACCATGAAAGATATACATCATGAACTTACTTCAAAGGTAAAGCTTTACCTGCTGCGCAATGCTCTAAAGCTAGTTGTACTGAATTAGATTGACATTTTAAATAATATTCGCGAATCTCGAGGATTGCTAAATAGTATAGGGATATAACAGTCATCCTCACCGAACTGTCAGTGTACATATAGTATGTCTCTAAACAACCTTTCATACAATAAAAACAAGGTATATGCAACATAAAAATACGCCAATAAAGAATAACAGCTAACTATATTACAGATGAACCCAAAAACACACGACATAACAATAACGCGCTCCGTAAAGCGCGCATAAAGTGAACGGCTCACTAAATACGTACGCAATGAACCGCTCGGCGTAGTGCCCCAAAACGTGGCATACGCGCTAGTACGCGTAAGGTTTATACCTCAAGATGGATGTTGCGCTTAAGCGCTGTTACGCGTCGTGAGGTTTAGTTTATAGTCGAGCTATTTAAACGTGGATGAATTAATCTCTAGTTAAGCCGGAATAGGGGGGGTAACAAGATAGGCACACGATCACACGACCGCAGACACCCCAATTAGAATATTGAATTATAAGCATTGTGTAAGCAACTAGGATCGACCCAGAGGCGACAGCACAAACGCTATAAATTCAGTAGATAGTCACATATGACGGTGCTTTCATTTGACAGTTTCAATAATTGAAGATCATTGAAGATCAGTATTTCCTACAAACAAATCCAAATAATAAAACTGTACACATCATAAGTATCTAGGGATCAAGTAATTGAGTATTACAATTGAGGGTTATTATATTAATCTTTTTAGATCACAATTGATTCTACTAAATGATTTTCGCTATATCGCACACAAGTTTTTTTGCTAACATACAGCCCCCACCAAATCGAACCTTAAAACAACCAATGTAAGGAAGGAACATATTCTAATGACCCAAGCCATAAGCTCTTTCCAATCAAATATAATAAAAAATCAAATTATTTTATTGGTTTTATTTAATTACTTTTTTACTTTTTTCTTGAGTGATTTTATTGGTACAAAATTAATTTAATAAAGAACAAAAAGTAAAAAAAACAGCAAAAATCTCCTCAACTGGGATCGAACTCAAGTCTTAGATCTTAACTAACAAGCTTTGATCACTAACTGACGCAAGCGCTTACACCAATCAGCCATGGTGACCATGTTACATTTGTAAAAAAATGTTAAACCCCGTGAAGGGTAGAATACGTATACGCACACAATAATAATGAGCGGCTGTAGGAACATTACTGACTCGTACAATAACAGTTACCGATGTGTGCGATGTAAACTAATTAGCTTGGCCGATTGTACGTCCACAGACGACTAGGCACTCTTGCTGAAGCTTGTATCAACGTTCTACCGTGGTCTGCTACTCAATCGCCAGACATCAAACCAATTGAGCACGCATCACATATGCTTCAATGCCCTTATTTATGTAATCAAATGCTGTCTTGGCTTCCGTACCTACGTTTTTTCACGGGTAACCTTTGAAAACCATCGCTGTGCTGTGGGCCCCCATAGCGCAGTATCAGGCTGAGTGGTCACCTGCTTGTCGCAGCCACGACGTACAAGCTGTCAAGATTTTTGTTCCGCCCTGTTATATTCATAAATATTTGTTATGCCTTGTATGTTTATTGTTATTTTTTTTGTCATTTTGTATGCACACCACGTTGTAGACACGTCTGAACATCCCTACGACAATATTTTATCATCTTCGCCTACTTATAAAAGTTGTGAGATAGTGCTATTTTACCTTACGATACATACGCTGAAAACAATTGCTCTAGTGGTATCGTATAAAAAACACGCTGCGTCACCGCGTCGTCTCTGCTTCGTCGCTGCACCGGTTCCGCGTCTCCGCGTCGCCGCCGGCACATCGCCACAAATGTGATTTGCGCACGACTTAGCCCGCGGCGTCGCGGCAACCTGATCAATTCACGTCAGAGGATATTTCCTACAAATAAAATATATTATGTGTTGTTGTATTAATTTTTTCTGGCTATTTATTTCCGTTTCCGTGGCTAACAGTAATTGCAAGACAATCCAAGTCAATTGTGATAAAAACGTGTTGGGAAGATAATGGGGAACCCAAGAGTGTGGAGAACAGCACTAAGTAATATAACATCATACCTGTATACCTCGGATAGAGTTATAGAACACGTAGATGATTATTGGGAAGACCTCTAGTTTCCGGCCAGCTTCTGACGGAAAGTTCTAATAGGCACACGCAGGCTCATGTTCCCACTGGACTAAAGGAGAGTGAACATGTAATAAATAACTCCTCAGAAACCCTCCTTCCTTCTTCAGATATCTAATATCAAAACGCTGGCAGGGTTATATGGCTTCCTTTGTCACCGAGTTTTAACCTTAACTGTTCCAGACACAGTTCTAGGTAACCTAAACACAATATCCACTTTGCTCCAGTAGTGAAACTTTCACAGAATTGAATTAAGAAATTTAATCAAAAGTATCAGTCCTTTGAGTGACGTTCTCGTAACAACAAACTACTCCACTTCTCAGTATTCTGGCGATTGAATCTAATGTAGGTTCACTTCCGTGAACTGTTTTATTGTTTCGGTCGAGTTTCAGAAAAATGTCAACTGTTTATCCTCGCCAATGTATTCGCAAATTGTCCTTACCGGTTCTATCGTCCTTTTACAGTCTCCTTCTTTCTACGCTCGAACCGTCATATAAACACCGAGTACAGGCTGAATACTGAGTCGAATGACGTCACACTTCCTCAAAGTGGTATATCTTCCTCCCTTACATAACACACACTCCGTGTGTACCGATATTTCCCAATTCCAAAGTGATCGCGTTCGATCATTATCTCCACAAACTGTAATGAGACGAGTTGAGACACGTCAGACACGCGCGTGACGTCTAAACACAAAGTTTGCCATGTTCGGGCTTGTCTTATTAAGACAGGCGCGGGAAGTCGAGATATAAGTTCAATGGAGAGTTTATGTGAAGTTGAGTTACAAGCCGTTGGTTTTTATTTCATCTAAAAATATGCCAGAGAAAAGCAGAAGAAGTAATTACTTTAGTGATTAACATAAACTCAGAAATAATCATCCATATCATCAACTGTAATAAAACCTCATCTCCTGAGTTACCACAACCGCGAGTATGACAGCTTGTATCACTAAGTCTAACCAACACCCTAAACCTCGGAACTTAAGTTTTATAGTGTCAAACTCATGAGATAAACAAATAAAGTTGGCGACCATCTCGAATATACTCGGAGTCATCTCTACGCGTCCTACTTTTATCACTAACATTATTGGAAGCTGACAACTAGCTTGACGATTAACATTGGAAATTGAACATTTAAAGTTGAACACTTATGATTGGATTAAAGGGTAAATATTGCAACGATTGGCAGTTTATGAGCAGATGTTTGATCGTTGACGAGATGAAAGGAGTACGTAGGTATAGTAAGGATTGTAGAATGGCGTCTAAATAAAACAGCTGAACGAGGGATTGGATGCTACATTTTGTGGGTTTGACATCCATTCGTTGAAGAAAAACGGTTATTTCTTATCACTACGTTCGTCGAATACCACTTTAATAAATAAAAAATTCAGTACCTATTTTTTAATAAAGCAAAACACATTTTCGTCGAATGCCACAAACTGTGTAATGGCCGGTCCTGCCTCGCGACTCACTGCATTACAGCGCACCAATACGTCGCAATAATGGCCGCCCCAGACATCACACATTTATTCACGTCTGAAGTGGCCAACACACGATCAATACACGTCTCGCATACCTACGATCATCGCGATTTCGCCACCTATTGAGTGATCACATAAAAATGTGCAGCATCTTATATCATACGATGGAATGATCGCTATACTCATTCGATAATATTAATTTCTGAACAACCAATATTGGCCATCTTGCAATAACGCGTTATAGCTGACATCGTAGCATTATGAGTGAAAACTTCCGTCCATTCGCGTCACTCCTGTTGTGATCATCTGGCGTGTTCACGCGCCGTAAAGGTCTGACGTCGGTCGCCGGTCGTTCGGGCGGTCACCTCAGCCACCGTGATACGGCGTCCTCATCGCAATAAGCGCACGGCGTCTAACCACGTCGACGTCAAAGTCGGACACAATCCGGCGCGCTATAAACATTTATTTCACTACTAGCTGTTGCCCGCGACTTCGTTCGCGTGGAAATTTTGGTGTGCATGTGTGAGACTGCCTCGTTGGTCTAGTGGTCGCAAGCGCGACTACTAATCGTGGGGACTGATTCCCGGGTCAGGCAAGGTGTTAAAAAAAAATGTTTATTTCAATTACATAAAGTTGTAACATACATGATTTGGAGATCAATTTTTAAGCAAGGAGATGCTTGTGTTAGGGGGCATCCAATAATTACGTAAGGCGATTTTTCGACCACCCTCCCCCCTTGCTGGGATGTCGTGAGATTTATCTTGACCCCCTCTTCTCCCTCCTAATGTCACGTGAGATTTATCAAAACGCGTAGTTTAGTATAAAATATACGGTAATCTGTGCTTGATTGCGATGAATTCACAAAAAAATAATAATTAGTAGAGAATCATGTTTACTTAATTAAACCCAGTGATATTTGCCGAGACTGCCCTCTCTCCCTCGTGAGATTGGGTGATATTTGCCGCGACCTCCTCCCCCCTCCCTTAAACGCCTCACGTAATTAATGTACGCTGCCTTAGGTGACTCCGTTCTTCCACTTAACATTAAACAATGTATATGCAATTGAAAAATACTATAAATAAGAGTGTTATTGGGTTATCAGAAATTTCTCAGTAGCAGCCACGGAATCTGGATTTGTGCCCGGTTGATGGCAATAGGCTCTCCCCCTATTACATGGGACTTCAATATAACTGGCGAAATGTGTGTAAACGATTAGGTACACATCTGCCCAACCCTTCGGGGCTTTAAGGCGTGATGTTATGTTATGTGTGAGAACTGACTGCCAGATGAAAAGGTGATAAGAAACTGAAGGTGTCCTTGTGGGTGCTGTAATTCCGGGCGGTAGAGGTCCGAAACAAAATTAAATGGCGTTGAGGCGACGATAAGGCTTTAAAAATCGTTTTATTTTCGCGCAAGACAACTTTTTTTCAAAGTTGGGCGCTTTTTATTCTAATACCGTTCTGTATACAACATTAAATGACTTTTTGCAAGAGCCCTTAGACCTCCTTAATTCGGCCCTGTCGCAAAATATCTACTAACTATAAACTGCCTCACTGCCAAATATCAAGTTTGTAGCACAAAAAATTAAGGACTTTCATACAAACTTGCGAGAGCCCTTAGGCCTCCTTACTCCAGGTCTGTCGCAAAATCCGTTCTTAGCAAACGTCTACTAACTATTAACTACCTCACTGCCAAATTTCAAGTTTGTAGCACAAAAAATTAAGGACTTTCATACAAACTTGCGAGAGCCCTTAGGCCTCCTTACTCCAGGTCTGTCGCAAAATCCGTTCTTAGCAAACGTCTACTAACTATTAACTACCTCACTGCCAAATTTCAAGTTTGTAGCACAAAAAATTAAGGACTTTCATACAAACTTGCGAGAGCCCTTAGACCTCCTTCTGTGGGGTGCGTTGTCAGAATTCCTCCTCGTGTGCCCGATGGCTGCCGGTCCCTTTCGATACGTCGGGAGGGAATAGCAGCTGCCGGGCCGGTGCACCCTGGGCGTGGGCAGTATCCTTCCCCGAGGAATGGGAAGAGATTCTTATTCCTCGGGGAATGTTACTGTCCATGGCTAATATTCTGACATGGGAGGGGTCCTTCATGGACCAAGGGGGCGTTGCTCCGCGTGACCCTCTGAAAATCAGAGGGCACAGCGGAGGAGCAAGGGCGGGCTCGGTGTGCACTTACCCTGCCGCCGAGCAGACAGTGAAAGACGCAGTCATTCACTGTCCCCGTCGATATCGCAATCCCACCGTCGAAGTGTCGTGGATCACGTCTCGCGGCTTCGAGTGGGACCGAGGGTCTTGGCTTAACCGCCCGGACCGTGAGGTAGAAAACCTCTATAAAAAGTTACCCCGAATCTCAAGCGGCGGCGCACCGTGAGGAGATGTATGGCTGACGGGTTCCTATGGAAAATCAGTCGCTAGTGCGAACCACTGCCGGGCCTGGCTATGGCTTATCTGGGTACAGGGGGCTCTGCCCAGATGGACTTTTTATTTCCCCCATGCTCGTGGGAACAAAATGGAAAAACCAAAAACCCAAAAGACGGCCGGTAACGGCGAAGAAAGGGAGTCGAGGGATGCGGGGTCGGAGTCCGGCGCCGCATCCAGCGATGTGAGCGCGGGAGGCTCAGTGAGCTCCCGGCGCGAGAGAACCGGGGCCGCTGCGGTGAACAAGGAGTTCTACCGCAAGCGGTCCAGGCCGGCAGGCGACCGAGAGTCGTCGTCGGAGGGCGAGCTGGCCTCAGCCCGTAAGATCCCGACCAGCAAGCGTGGCGGGATCCGTGGCAAGGGGAGAGGCCTCTCTGCCACCGAGAGGTCGGCGCGGCTTGCCGAGGAGGGGCGCCACCCGGGGGTGGCCGGTCGCGGGGTGGCCCGTTCGGGCTCCTCTGGCGACGAGGCGGGCGCAGTCAGCATGCGGAGCGTGAGGCCGAGTTTGAGAAGGAGGTGGAGGCAGCGCTGAGGGCTGTCTCATATAAGCAGAAGCCCTCCACCAGGCATAAGGCCATGCCCGCGGCGATCGCCTCCATCATGGCGTCAGCGGAGGCCAGATATTCGGGGCCAACGTCAAATGAAGTGGCCAAACTGCGGGCGGAGGTCGCTCGTCTGACGGAGCTTCTCGAAGAGGCCAATATGAAGCTCCGAGCAGACCTGGCCGGTCTGCGCGAGTCCGGATCTCGCAAGGCGCCCCAAAAGCCAGCAGGCCAGCAGCGACCA
Organism: Noctua fimbriata; assembly: GCA_905163415.1. Classification (NCBI taxonomy): domain Eukaryota; kingdom Metazoa; phylum Arthropoda; class Insecta; order Lepidoptera; family Noctuidae; genus Noctua; species Noctua fimbriata. The sequence goes on along the minus strand of LR990941.1, from coordinate 17,396,275 downwards.
AGCCAGCCCGTGGCCGTGCCGGTTGAGAACCAGGTCCTGAACCTGGTTCGGCAGGAGCTGGCTGCCTTCCAGGCGCGGTTCTCCGTCCTGGAGGGCATTGTTCTGCGCCCCCCCCTGGCGGCAACCAGGGCGCCCCCGGGACCGAGAGCGGCCACATATGCGGCTGCTGCGGCCTCCGCACCGAGGCCGCCCGGCCGGCCCTCCGGCAGGGTTGCGTCGGCTCCCGAAGGGCCGGCTCTGGCGAAACCGGCTCCGGCCAAGAAGGAGGCGGCCCTGAGGCAGGGCAAGGTGGCGGCCCAAAAGAAGGCGGTGACTGTGCCAGCGCCAGCCACGAGACAGCCGGCACCACCGCCCCCCCCCCGCCCCCTAAGCCTTCCGTGACCGAGACCGGGTGGCAGGTGGCCGGTGAGAGGACCAGGCAGCGAAAGGCGGCTAAAAAGGCCAAGAGGCGGCAGCGGAAGCGCCAGCAAAAAGAGCGGAGCGTCGCGGCTAGGCTCAGCGCCCCGAAGACCGCAGCTGTAGTGATTACACTACAGCCGGACGCGGAAAAAAGGGGCGTGAGCTACCGCGACGTGCTCGCTAAGGCGAGGGCGACGGTGGATCTGGGGGAGCTCGGGATCACCGGGGGCCTCCGCCTCAGAGTCACCGCGACAGGGGCTCGAGTGCTGGAGATCCCCGGCGAAACCCGTGGCTCGTCCGCGGACGCTCTAGCTGAAAAGCTTAGAGCGTCCCTAAATGCGGACGAGGCCCGAGTGTCCAGGCCCGTCAAATGCGCAGACCTGCGCATCCTGGGTCTGGACGACTCGGTGACCGAGGAGGAGGTGGTGGCCGCCGTCACCAGGACCGGGGGGTGCCCAGCTGAGCAGGTCAAGGCAGGCACCTTACGTCCGGACCTGTCGGGCATGCGAACCGTAACGGTAAGCTGCCCTGTGACGGCGGCGAAAGCCATTGTGGAGGGCCGAAGGCTCTTGGTGGGCTGGGTTTCGGCGCAGGTTAAGCTGCTGGAACCCAGACCTCTGAGGTGCTTCCGCTGCCATGTGGGGCACCACGTGTCGGTCCGGTGCACCTCGGAGGTGGACCGCAGTGGCCTATGCTTCGGCTGCGGCCAGCCCGGTCACATGGCCGCGGCTTGCTCCGCCACGCCGCACTGCGCTGCATGTGCTGCAACCGGCAAGCCCGCCGATCACCGGGCAGGGAGCAAGGCCTGCGGTACACCCGCCAAGGCCAAGGCCAGGGGCAACGGAAGGCCCTCCACCACCACCGCCAAAACCCCCACCGTCGGCACCACCGCAGCCGCCGCCACTGTCGCCGCCGCGGCCGCCACTGCTGCAACTTCTGCAGCGGGGCCCTCTCAGGGGGCCCGGGAGGGGGCTGAAATGGAGTGCCAATAACGGCCCCATTACGCCTTCTCCAGGCGAACATCAACCACTGCGCCTGCGCTCAGGATCTGTTGATCCAGAGCATGGCGCAGTGGTCGATTAACATCGCCGTGGTCGCTGAGCCGTACTTTGTCCCGCCCAGGGATGACTGGGTGGAGGACCTTAGCGGCTCAGTGACCATAATTGCGTCGGCCGCCGCCGGTACCCCGACCCTTGAGAGTGTCAGGAGGGGTCAGGGGTGCGTAGCAGCACGGTTCGGGGAGATCGTTGTAGTGGGAGTCTACTTCTCCCCGAACCGAACTCTCGCCGAGTTCTACAACTCCCTCAGGGAGTTGAGTGTCGTCATCGGGAGCCATTCTCTCCCCGTGCTTGTGCTCGGGGACTTCAATGCCAAGAACTTGGCTTGGGGTTCTCGTTACACGGATGTGCGGGGTAGGATGGTGGAGGACTGGGCTTTGGAGACAGGCCTGGTCGTCCTAAATCGGGGTTCTGTCCCCACGTGCGTGCGGATGCGGGGTGAGTCGGTGGTGGACATATCGTTCGCTAGCCCCGCTCTGTCGCCGCGTGTCGTTGACTGGCGCGTCATGGAGGGGGTGGAGACCTATTCCGACCACCGGTACATCCGGTTCGACGTCTCCACCCAGACCTCAAGCGCGCCGGTCCTACAGGCCCCGAGTGGTCCGCGATGGGCGCTGAAGCAGCTGGACCGGGAGCTCCTCCTGGAAGCCTCGATCGTGCAGGCCTGGGTGTCATCACCGGCCAGGCCTGCCGACATCAACAACGAGGCGGGTTGGTTCCAGGAGGCCATGTCCGAGATTTGCGACGTGGCAATGCCCCGAGTCCGGCCAGGAAGCGCCCGACGTCAGGTGTACTGGTGGTCGCGAGATCTGACGTCTCTGCGTGAGGCGTGCGTTGGTGCGCGGCACCGGTACGCCAGGCATCGCAGGCTCCGCATCCGCCCTCCGGATGCGGCAGCCATTGAGGCGGAGCTTTACGAGGGGTACAGAGCGGCGAAGACCGCCCTCCAAGAGGCTGTCCGGCGGGCCAAGAACCTGGCCCGCGAGGAGATGCTGGAGTCTCTGAACGGAGATCCGTGGGGGCGCCCTTACAAGATGGTGCGGGACAAACTCCGCACCCGGGCCCCCCCGCTGACGCAGAGTCTCCGGCCTGAGCTCGTGGAGGACGTGGTGAGCGCTCTGTTCCCTTCGCGAGGGAGGCATCCTCCCCCGGCTATGGCTCCGCCGCCGCTTGCGGTGCCGGAAGCGGACCACACCGATGACGACGTTCCGGAGGTGACTGGGGTAGACCTGAGAGTGGCGGTACGCAGGCTGAAAGCCAGAAATACCGCCCCGGGACCCGATGGCTTGCCTGGCAAAGCCTGGGTCTTGGCCTCTGAGGCTCTTGGGTCCCGACTGGAAGGGCTCCTAAGCGCATGCTTGGAGAGAGGCCAGTTCCCGCTTCGTTGGAAGACGGGGAAGCTGGTCCTCATCCGGAAGCCAGGGCGCCCTGCGGACTCTCCATCCGCATACCGGATCTTGCGGAACACCAGTTTGGTTTCCGCAAGGGGCGCTCGACGGTGGACGCCATCATGCGCGTGAGAGCCCTCACGACGGGGGACGCGGTTTCCCGGGGCGGGGTCGTATTGGCGGTGTCTCTTGACATCGCCAACGCCTTCAACTCCATGCCCTGGAGCTGCATTGGGGAGGCACTCCGGTATCACCGGGTGCCGACCTACCTTCGTCGTGTGGTCGGGGACTACCTGACGGATAGGGCCGTCATCTACCCCGGTCGGGACGGAGAATGGAACCGGCGAGAGATGTCGTGCGGTGTTCCACAGGGATCGGTTCTGGGGCCGGCCTTGTGGAATATCGGTTACGACTGGGTGCTGCGCGCCGACTTCCCTAGCGGCGTCAGCGTAGTCTGCTACGCTGACGACACGCTGGTACTGGCACAAGGGAGGTCGCACGAGGCGGCGGCCGAAAACATGACACGCGGGGTTGCGATAGTCGTGGAGAGGATCCGGCAATTGGATCTCGAGGTGGCATTGCACAAGTCCGAGGCCATGTATTTTCATGGGCCTCGGAATACGCCACCGTCGGGATCCCTACTGACGGCGGGAGGGGTTTCCATCGGCGTCGGGTCGACGCTGAAGTACCTGGGACTCGTCCTCGACAGCCGGTGGAACTTCGTGGAGCATTTCCGACGTTTGGCCCCCAAACTGGAACGGACCGGGGCTGCCTTCAAGCGGCTCCTGCCCAACCTGGGGGGTCCAAACGCCTCCTGCCGGAGGCTCTACGCGGGGGTCGTGCGGTCCATGGCCCTTTACGGGGCCCCGGTGTGGGCGCGTTCTCTGAGGCGGCAAGCCGCCCGCTACCTGAACGCGCCCCAAAAGGGGATAGTCCTAAGGCTAGTCTGGGGGTACCGCACGATCTCCAGTGAGGCGGCCAGCCTACTTGCCGGATTGCCGCCATGGGATCTGGAGGCGATAGTCCTCGCGCACCTTCACGAATGGCGCGCGGAGGCACTACGTCGAGGGGAAACTCCGCTGCCGCGGCAAATCGCCGCTCAGCGGACAGACCTCCGGCGCGATCTCATGGTGACATGGAGAGAGCGACTGTCGCAACCCCGTGCAGGGCACGCCACCATAGTGGCGATAAGTCCCCTCTTTGAGGAGTGGCTAGGGAGGCGCCACGGCGCCCTCACCTTCCGCCTGACGCAGGTCCTCACCGGACACGGTTGTTTCGGGAGGTTCCTGCACCGAATCGGGCGGGCGGAAACTCCCGGGTGTTTCCATTGTGAGGATCGTCCGGAGGACACGGTGCAGCACACTGTGGAGGTCTGCCCCGCTTGGGCGGAGCAGCGCCGTGTCCTCGTAGAGGCGATTGGCGGCGGCGACCTCTCGCGCCTGGCCCTGGTTCAAGCCATGGTCCGGAGCGAGAGGGAATGGGAAGCCGTCACCTCCTTCTGCGAAGCAGTCATGCTAGTTAAGGAGGTGGCGGAACGTGAGAGGGAAAGAGCCTCACGTCCCAGCCGCCGCGGGAGACGCCCTGGGCGTGGGGCCACCACGTGACCCCCGGCCACCGTAGGCGCGGGCCTGTGGACGGCGAGTTATGGGCTAGCTCACCGTCCGGCCGTCTTATGACGACAGGCCGTGTCGACGGCGCGTTCGTGTTCCACGCGCGCCTCAAAGAGATGTCAGCACCCACGTAGGGGTCCGCACGGGCCGATGCCTGCCAGGGCTGCGGGACTGTTCGAAAGAGATACCGCGGCCCTGGAACATAAAGGGCAAAGAAGGAACATGGATGGGTTTTAGTCAGTACAAGTCTGACACTCCCTTCCGCTCCGCCCCGAGCGGGGGGGTCATTTGATGATTTCCCATCCTAAAAAAAAGAAAAAGACCTCCTTCTGTGGAGGCCTGCCCCGCTTGGGCGGAGCAGCGCCGTGTCCTCGTAGAGGCGATTGGCGGCGGCGACCTCTCGCGCCCGGCCCTGGTTCAAGCCATGGTCCGGAGCGAGAGGGAATGGGAAGCCGTCACCTCCTTCTGCGAAGCAGTCATGCTAGTGAAGGAGGTGGCGGAACGTGAGAGGGAAAGAGCCTCACGTCCCAGCCGCCGCGGGAGACGCCCTGGGCGTCGGGGGTCAGGTCACGTGGTGGCCCCCGGCCACCGTAGGCGCGGGCCTGTGGACGGCGAGTTATGGGCTAGCTCGCCGTCCGGCCGTCTTATGACGACAGGCCGTGTCGACGGCGCGTTCGTGTTCCACGCGCGCCTCAAAGAGATGTCAGCAACCACGTAGGGGTCCGCTCGGGCCGATGCCTGCCAGGGCTGCGGGACTGTTCGAAAGAGATACCGCGGCCCAGGAACACAAAGGGCAAAGAAGGAACATGGATGGGTTTTAGTCAGTACAAGTCTGACACTCCCTTCCGCTCCGCCCAGAGCGGGGGGCGGGGCTCATTTGATAATTTCCCATCCTAACTACCTCCCTGCCAAATTTCATCTTTATATGTCAAGCGGTTTTCGATACTAAAACCTATTTACGTAAATTATTAAATTTATCATAGAAATCGCGTATGAGGTTACCAACTAAATTTTAAAAATTAATATTTTTTGCGTCTGTTGGTCGATTTTGATGAAATAAACGTTAAATAATACCCACAATAATGCTTCTTATTTTGTAATATTTAGATTTTGAATACAATGAGGGGTCTTTACGTGATGCGCGCACAAACGAACAGACTAACCGACAAACCTAAAAACCGACAAACAGACAAAAATTTTATAAAATATTTTTTTACTTTCTTTTACTTATTTCTCGCACCTTCCAGTGATTTTTTTGCCAAAATCTGTAATGTACAGACACGGAAAGTCTACGATTTTATTATATGTATAGATAACCTCTTATCGCAGCTCTTTAATGTAACCGTTTAGTGTTCAATATAACTTAACATAAGCTTTGTTACTGTAGTTTCATTCTTGTCATTGGTCAAGTAAATTATTTTGTATTTGAAAACGTTTTTACTTCCTCTGTTTTAAACTTAGTTATTTTTGACATGGGTACTGACTAGCTCAAAGAAAAGCAACAAAAATCACAAAAGAATACTGCATTCAGTACAGTTAGGAGTACATTAAAAACTCGACGCATTTTGCCGTCATCCTCTTGTAGCCGACATCCACAACTGCATGTTAACAAATAGCTTGTTACATTCATCCCATACCAGAGCTGTTTGTTGCAACACTACGCCAGTACGCCACTACGCCACATTTAGACCTTTTTATTTCAGTGCGCGTACTATTTCTTTTATTACTCGTTATTCCGGGCGGAGGTTATTTGCTAAAAATGTTGGCGTGCCCCGAACGAGCAAACTACGGCAAACAATCATAATGAAATATTCCTGAAATAACACTGAGATTTGTTTCAATAAAACGTAACTGGAGCAAATGAGACAGAATACGAAACATGAATATTGTTCAGCGCGAATGTGGGGTGATATAGCGACTGATATCAAACATGGCGCCTATTGCATGTAGTGGTAACGTTACTAGCGCAATGTTGCTCGTCCACTTGGCTCTGCTGCAAGTCGCGGCATTTGTTGATGTACAGGTCGAGGGTGAACTGTCTTTCGACCTGCGGGTCACCAACAGAGACAACGGTAACAGGCGCTGGTATCGCGTGGGATGGGAGGTGGGGAGCCAGGTCAACCAAGAGCTGGTGTTCCGGATGGGTAAAAACGTGACGGCAGCGCGGTGGTTGGAGTGCGTCTGCCAGTACCCGAAGAGGAGCATATTGACGTGCTGCTCAGCAATATGATGAATGAGCTGACCAAGGTGAGTCGTTGTTTTGCATACTCTTACGTTGAAGTCTTCGTAACCGTCCAACCGAGCAGCGTCACTCGCGCTTCAAATGCGCACGTTCTGTACAATTTAGTTGATATTTCTTCTGATCATATTATTTGATTGATTTCTTTATTTTTCTTATATTCCTGATGAAAAACTTGGTGTTTTTCATCAGGAATATAAGAAGTTCCCAGTAGCAGCTATGGAATCTAGATTTGTGCCTGGTCGATGGCAATAGTTGTGTCTCCCTATTACATGGGACTTAAATATAACTAGCGAAATGTGGGTGTACTCTTAGGTACACCTCTGCCTGAACCTTTGGGTATTAAGTGCGTGGTTGTGCAACTGTAGGCACGCCGCATTCCGATGTTGAGAACGATGGTTCGCTCGCCGGATGCAGGTATTTGTGAACCATTTGCTGCATACAAGTAGTTGTAAAACAGAAACATTTGCACCCGTGTCGATGAGGATTTTTTTCCAGTTGATTTGTCGTGTAAAAATAGGCGTTATGTGATATTCCTTTAAAACTGCACGGACTTCTACATCGGTATGCTGCCTTGCCGAATTTCTTATGGAAATAGCACACGGCGTTTCTTCTGTCACGAGATTTGGAGCTGGAACGGCGTCAGAAATTGTGCCGCTGTCGCTGGGGCCTTTGACGTGGAAGGTTGACACTGGCAGGAACACACGGCGTTCACCTCTTTCAGCTGTTCTTGCATTCTGTCTGCCATGGCAGCCAACGAGTCCAGCTTGGATTCTTCACTCACTGCCAACACTGTGCGGATAGAAACAGGTAGGTGTCCTTGCCACAACATTTTCAGGGTGTCATCTGGCACCTTATTCCCAGCAATCGTTTCTCATTCGGCGAAGCAACTGTGATGGTCGTTGATCGCCGACCTCCATTTCATTCAGTAGTTTTGTAGCTGAAAACCCTCGCTTTCTTCGTAAACCTCCAACAGTCTTCTTTTTTCAGCTTCGTATCGGCCGGAGTTAGCCGGTGACAAGAAGATATCGCTGATTTGGTCGTTTTTGGTCTTTGATCTCCAGCTGTGCCACAACAAGTGGGAACTTGCCTTCATCGCCGAGCTTCTGGTTGAAGATAATGACTTTAAATTGGGCGAACCAAAGCTTAGGTCTGTTGCACCAGAATTTGCTAACGCGAGATTGGAGGCTGCTTCGACGTCTTCAGACATAGTAGTCTTGTCTTCTTTGGTTACGGGCGTAGTTATTTCGAACGCGGGATCACCACTTTAGAGGTTGCGTGTTACAAAAAAGAAGGCGAGTAATGATCTGTGTGGTCTATTAGGAAGCACTGCTTTTATACAGAACCAGTCAAAAGAAATCGAAATAAATAAGGTACATTAATAAACTTAGAAACTAATACAATTTGGTAATGTCGGTAGAATGGGCCGAGCGCCCTTCGACGTTCGGGCGCGATGATACAGCCGGCCGGTCCACATTCCTTTCACCTTGTCTAGCTTAGTATGCGCAGGCGCACGGTGGCGAACGACCGCGTGCGCTACTCTAATTCGTATGTCTATACGTAAATATTGAGCTGCTACAAGTTCTTTCGCTATAGATTACAGGAAAACCTGCAAGAAAGCTATAACAACAAATAATAAAAATAAATTAAAAATTAAAGGGGCCTCGCCTACTACGGTACGGTATGGTACGGTACGGAACCCTTCATGCGCGAGTCCGACTCGCACTTGGCCGGTTTTTTCCTTCATATCATTCCTCACACAATCCATCCATCTTTTCTTTGGTCTTTCTCTCCCTCTTGATCCATCAACATTTAAATTCATTACTCTCTTAGTCACATGCGATTCATTCCTTCTCATCACATAAAGTTAAGAACATTAATATCACACTATGTTTAACGGTTGACAAATTACTGAATTAAATATAATAATTTAATCTCATATGGTAGGTAAGTGATTCAATGATTTTTACACTTTGTTGACAACGGACTCCGACAAGTAATGTAGCTACAGAAGTCTCAGTTAGTCTGGCGTCGGCAGTCGGTCCGCAATAGTGTCCGTACCGGTATGATCGAACCTTTGCTCCTTTTCGAAATTCGACCTTATAACACAATCATGTTTACATTGTTGATTATATTTAACTCTGAAGAGCTTGAAACTGAGTCTTACTCTTTTCTTTTTCCTTCTCTCTTCTTCCTCTTCTCACATGTCCATACAACTAATACATAAACTTAACGATAACACAGGTCTACAAACTGTTGCTTTCGATATTTTTGCGGGGTATTTTTATTTACAACAACACATAACTTAGTTATAGTTATTTAGTTATAGGTTTAAGTTTTTTAGTTTTTATGGAATACTTAGGCTTGTTATATATTACATGTTGAGTGTAAATATGAAGCTAAGGCAGAGGAGTTCTTCGTCCAGCAGTGGGATAATACAAACGAGATAAATTACATAAGCTTGATATAGATATTAATTGGAAATCTGAATCTATCTGGAGTCTTTAAATAGACTCCGGACCCAGGTTGTTCGCAGCTAGGAAAACCTGCTCAGGTGGAGATTCATCAATGGCTCTGACCTGGAGTGTAAATGTGGTGCTATTCCACAAACGATGGGGCACTTAATATCGTGTCCTGCGTGTCGAGGTGTTTGTTCACTACAGGGACTGATGGATGCTACCGAAAGCGCCAAACTAGTAGCTCAGTTCTGGGCTGACACAATTTAGATTGCCAGCGACACAATAAGAAGAAGAATTGGTAATAATTATCTTATTTTTTTACTTTTCTTTATGCTCCCAATTAATGTAAAACAAAATCGCGGGTTGTACCCAGGAATGGGTACAACCTAAAACCACTCTCGTATCAAGAGCAACAAAATCACTGTTGACTAGTGTAATGATCACGTCACGCGTACAGCTTCAAGAAGTTGTGGTGGAACTTCCGGATGCTGTCCATCATGTGCTGGAACTCCTCACGAGGGTGCAGAATGGTGGTGCGGAAGTGGAACGTGCCCGGCAGCTGGCCGAACCCAGTACCCGGAATCACACACACTCCTGGGAAAGAAGCCCTTTATAGTTAAGGAGAAGAGACTTTTGACTGCATGTGACAACAGCTGCCAAGTAGCAATAGGAACTAAGCTTATAATATTATCTCCGTAAGAGTCAGGTTTAAATACATATCTCAATGACGAACATTTTACTCTGAGGAATCGCATAAAACTTTTACTTAAAATTTTTGACACTTGATGGAGAGAGAACTTTAGCCAGAAAAAAAAGCGATCTCGTCAACAAGAAGAGAGCTTTCCAAGTTCACCCAACAACAAACAAACATACCTACAATCTACATACAAGCGAGTCTACAAGTTAAAGAGGAAACTTTCAAGTAATGCACCGCAAGTTGGAACTCGCGCAACTTGTAGTTAAGTATGCAGCTGGAAGTTACGGCACATGACTGGGAGCCGCTTACCTGCAGCGCTAATTAATAAGTGTGAGCCATCAGTGTAACTTAAACACCTTGTATGTTTCGTCAGAGCGTCGCGAGTAACTTAAATACCATGCCTTCGAGTGTCTGGGGGACTATTAGGAACTTATAATATCTGATGTGATTTCCACCTGTTTGACAAGGCCGTGGTGGGAGGAATTGGATTAGATGGCTTTTGAAGGTTCGATGATTTTTCACATGCGGTGTACGATTAAATTATTGGACTCATTGGGCTCAGATAAGACAACTTTACTAATTATGAGAACAGAATGAATCCATACTATAACCTCATACACCAGGTCAATAAATAGGTATTGGAATAGTACCTGTCTCTTCGAGTAGTCGTAGGCAATAGAACTCGTCGGGGCTCATGCCGAGCTCCTGAGCTGCCGTCTGCGCCGCCTCCGGGATGTCGAAGCGAGGGTACGCGAACATCGATCCCTGGGGAATCGACAACAGCCATACAGTCTTAAACAGTGAACTTATGCTTCTTATTAACACTTCAAATATTTGTTAACAAAACCTAATCATTCAAACGAAACTGCGTTCAAGAGCTGTCATAATAATTGCAATGGAATATTGACACCGGCAGATCTCGAACTATGGAGGCAAAGATTGCGTTCAGTTTCGTTAGTCAATTAATCTGCTTTTACTTTGTGTCATAGAAAAAATATTATCAAGAAGAGGCTTTATGAACTCTTCATACAGTGATGATATCTACTCATGAAGCAAAGACCTGACAAACCTACAAAAATCTTTACACTCACTCCAAACAAAACTTCTTGCGATACTAGAAAATATTACCACTCACATGAATAGGGTTGCAGAAGTATCCTGGGATAGAGTTGAAGGTCTCGTAAGCGGTCTCCGTCCTCTCAGCGAGGACCTGCTTAATCGCGCTAACCTCGCGAGCGAACTGAGGGTAGGACGGCTCGCCAGGAGACGGAGGCTTCATCTGGAAAGCGGCAGATTTGGAAACTCATAAGTAAACCAAAGGCTGGTTTTTACCTTGGCCAGAGGCTAAGTGTTGCCATACAACGTGGCAACACCGCCAGTCTCTTGGGCACATTACAGCATTGAGCAGGAGTTTTTCGATGCCCTTTTATAGTTTATTGTTAGTTTATTTAATAGTTTTTAATTAATAATGTATATAAACTTATACTGCCACTTACGGGATATCTTCCGTGATTGTTCATTATTTTGACACGTTTTACAGTTTAGTTGTAAACCGTGAAAGCTTAAAACAGTATTTGAATATTGTATATAGTTAGGTTACTCTACTTAATACATTTATAGTTTATGTTAAATCTAGTTTAAACTATGCATCTTTATCCCCCATCAAAAAGAGAAATGTTATAAGTTTTAAGTGTGTCTGTGATAGCTCCTGAATGGATGAACCGATTTTGATGATTTTTGTTTTGTTTGAAATGTGTCTTCGATCGAGAGTAGACAAGAAAATCTGCTCAGCCGTTTAAAGATCATCAGTTTTTTTCTAGTTGATGAAGAGATACACAACTTCCACAGATCTAATCGATTTGAAGTCCTGTCACTTGTCAATGATACTACAAAAGTATGATCACCAGCCCGCCAGAAGAACTCCTTAATGGTGAACGGCGGCACATGTTAACACAAGCTGGGTGGTAGGAATAATAATCGACAGGTTACTCTAAATGTAAATAAAACATTAACAATCACATTTTTAAATATTACAGTACAAAATTAAAGTATTGAAGTACAAAATTAAAGTATTGAAATACAAAATTAAAGTATTGAAGTCCAAATTAAAGTATTGAAGTACTGATTCTCAGTCTTTACAATTGTAAAAAAAAATTGTCCCTTTACGTGTAATATAAGTAGAATATTTTAATCCAAGAGTCGTTGTATCTAGGGTTTTTTTTTTTTTTTTTTTTGTTTTTTGTTTAGTGGTAGTCCAAATGAAAATCAAAGCCAGAATCGCTAGTCAACTCTGCATGTTGTCCGTAGCAAATATCCAGATTCATACATTCTAACTTATCCAGCAACGTGCAGCTAGTTGTACAGGATGGGTAGGAAGGGATGTGGGACATATCCCGTACACTAGTTTTATGTAAGAAATTAGTCCAGGATACCCCATTTGGTCAAATTATTTCTACCGATTGACCACTGCAGTTCTTTGTTTTCAGTCCTTTGGCTGAATGATGAGAATGAATCATGGGATTAATTTAAACCGTACAGGTGGTTGTGCAGGATGAGCGGAATGATTTAAAAAAAAAACGATCTAAATGAAGCTGCTTATACTAACCACACAGTCGAGTATGCACTGTCCGAGCACGGTGGGACACTGCATAAGGGTGCGCGCGGTGTTGAAGGCGGCGCCCACGCGGGGCGGCAGGTGCACGAGCTCGGCGTACCCCGCGCGCAGTCCGCACTCCGCCGCCCAGCCCTTCGAGCACGCCACGAACGATGCCAGCGGCATAGTGGAGTAGGGGGCGCCCATCTCGTGCATTACCTGGACGAGAAAAAGAGCAATTCACAGGCGGGTTAGAATCAAAGCTTGGATAAGAATTTTCTTTTGACGGGGACCGGGACCGAGTGCCAATCACCAACACATGTTAGCAAAAATTGAACGCAATTTCTAAAGGCTCACTCAATCTGTCCGTCCGTCGTTTAATCCGTCCTGTCAAATCAAATATAAGCTGTTTTATTTAAGATCAGGGTTAGAGCAATCAATTAAAGACCTACCTTCTTTTATCCACATTAAGACAGGTAGATTAGCGATTTCATGCAGATCAAAAGTTTAATGATTCTATCAATTTTAAAAAGTGGCAATGCTGCTTAAGTCTCACCTTCTTGAAGGAGAAGAATGGCTTGCAGACGACATTCTCCTGGTAGACCTCGTCCGCTATGAGGAACAGGTTGTGTTCGTACGAGAACTTCACGATCTCCTCCATGTTCTGCCGCGTCAGCACCTGCAACCGATCGAAGAACCACGTGAATATCTTGTAGTCATCGAGGAACCAACAGTTACACCAGTCTTGCCAAGGAGTCGTATTGTGCAGTAACTGGGCTGTGAATGTCAGATAGTGTCTCCATGTAAAATACTGTTCCGTAAAACTGCAAACCGACGTCAACGTGGTTGGGAAAGGCTAGACAAATGATGATGAGCAAAGGAGCCAAAAGGCTCAGAGAATAAGCTACTAAAAATGGTAGAAAATAAGTAAAAAGATGGCTTTCAACTTCACAAGAGGAGAATGCTCCTTTAATTCATCATCTGCCTAGCTTTTTCCCAACTATGTCGGCTATGTACGGCTTCCCGTCTAACCGGATGCAGCTGAAAAGCAGTATTTTACATGGAGCGACTGCCTATCTGACCTCCAAAACCCAGTTACTACTGGGTAGATGATACCCTTCGGTAGGACCGATTGTCAGATTTTCGCGCCACTAACTACCTGTGACGATTATCAAAGATCTACAAATGAAAGCCGGGACCAATGCTTTAACGTGCTTTCCGAGGCACGAAGGAAACTGTAACTGCATAATCCACAATCACAAAGTATTTAAATTTATGTAAAACCTGCCATCATCGCCGCCACAAACAGTAAATCAATGCTATTTGTCGCGATTCGTGTTTTCACATCATCCTACTTATAGTCGCAATCAGCTTCCTCTGAAATAGTTTCCAATATTTGCGATGAGAATTTTGAATAGCCTGAAAGCCGCCTGATTAACACATGTCACCAAACAAACTGTCGGCTTGCTCACGTGTTGTGTGTGAGCACCGCTCCAGCTGACTGGTGTCGCATCTGTCCCGTGTGGTTGCTAGGGTGAATGACGAAGGCGCGCACACCACTGCCCTCACTGGCCTGCCGTCAGCACCGCTCCTGGTCGCTGGTGTCTCACCTGCCCCGTGGGATTGCCAGGGTTGATAACGACCAGCGCGCGCACGCTGCTGTCCTCACTGGCCTGCCGCCAGCACCGCTCCAGCTCGCTAGCCTGCAGCGCCCACTCGTGCGCCTCGTCCAGGTAGTAGTTCGCTTGGCGCAGGCCCAGCTCCGACAGCGTGCCGGAGAACAGCGGGTACTGCGGGATCGGGATCATCACCGCTGAGGACCAAATAACGAGGTTAGATAAATTTAATAAAATATATTATCATGTCAGTTTTCTGGAAGAGTGAGGCAGAGAGTTTAATTAATAGCGTCGAACCCAATGGCATCAACTGAGCATCATTCATTCTTGTTCAGTCCAATTTGCCCAAACTTTCTTACACAACAACAAGTACCAAACCTCTTGTCCTCAAATATTTAAAAAAAATATTGTTACATAGAATAGTTTTAAATATACATATATCTACAACTTTTATTTACAGACTAAAAAGAACTAAAGTTATGATAAAAATAAAACTAAAAGTAAGAAAATATAAACATCTAAACAACGACGACAATAGGACACTTAGGTGTCAAAGTATTCCTCCGCATCGCTGTCATCTGGAAACGTGCCCAGAAGACTGGCAGCATTGCCACGCTGAATAGCAATGCTAATTCTTTGGCCAAAGAAAGAGCCAGCTCTCTGGTCACGCGAAGTGTCGACCAATCGGCGAGAGATTTCCTTAAAAACAAGACGCGCACTCGGTCCCCATGACCCGAGCGTTTCGACCCCAGACGGCTCAAAACTGTAGTTACCAATAAGGTTACAGTATTTGGGCTGCTTGAGGATCTCAGCAGCCGCAGCAGCAGCGCCTGCACAACCCGCCGTACTTGCAAGGTGAGATGGCGCAAGGGTGTCGACACAGGTTGCGTCCCACACCAAAGGCCTACCCACCTTCCAAGGCACCAACGTCATGCCGTCTGGTCTCTTGCCATCGTCACGTACCAAGCCGTTTGGTTCTAAAACCGCTGGTACACCGGCGCTGGCAAGGGCTCGACGAATAATGTCGTTAATGCTGGCGTGCCGTGCAATGCGACCTGCGCTCCTGTAGCAGGACAGGCCATGGTGTCCGAGGCTGTCGACAGCTTCACCGCAGTGACATCGATGCGGGGCAACACAAGGTGCGCCTAAGCGAAGACTCGTAGCGACCCGGAACGATGCGTCATCCATCATAGTGCCAATGGTGGATGACGGCAGTGCCTGAAGCCACAACCCCGACTCCCATTCCCCCACGGCCAGCAGACGGGCACGCTCCACAGTATTGAATGACGTGTTTAAAAGGGTATTCCGTACAATACTGCAGAGCGGCACGTCCCACTGTCTCTGGAAGGACAGGTTGTCGGGCAAATCCGTATTGGGACAAGCCATTTTCCAAGCGTTCAACGCATCGGTCAAATACGGCACCTCAAAATCAACCAGGGAGGAAGACAGAATATCCCTGGTTAATTTTTCAGTACCGTAGACCGAGGAGAGAAAGGCTGGTAAACTTATACTTGAAATTTTGCGGACGCCGAGACCACCCAAGCGAATGGGAAGTGTGGCTTGCTGCCAAGCTCGGTCGTCCAGGGCCACATTAAGTATTGAAGTTAGAGTGTTCCTAATAATTTGGTCTACTTTTTCTAAAAGCTGAGGATGCATCCAAAGATGAGTGGAGCGAAGGCTATACGTGAATTTTGGTCCAAAACAACAGTATCGAATAAGTGTGAAGGCCGAATGAATGTTAATTTTAAAAAGTCTCTCCGAAACATCATTAAAATTTTGAATTTTGGCCAATGAACAGTAGTTTTTAGTTTGTTAATTTAATTATTTTTATTTATCTAAAATTTTCTATTTCTTTTAAATTAGTTCAGTTAAAACGAACATGTTACCCTTACTTGGGAATAGACTGGACTCCACGACACAGGGTATCCTAGTGCGGTACCAGGTGATGTGTGAAAAGTAGCACTTTAGAATCATTGCCTTTTATTACTAGCTTTTTAATACTGCACCTTGTTATGCGAACTGAATAAAATTTTATTTATTATTTATTTTTGAATTTAGGACACAAATAAATGTTAATTTGCTGATCAAAGCAAATAATTCTATAAAAAATAATGTTTATTTATGATATTCTGTTTATAAACGCAATTTAAATTTTCATTAAATATACATATATTAAGGCCTTTAAAACTAAAGATTAAAAAAAAAACAATCACCGTCGACTATAAGAATTGAACAATTGTTTATTGTTTTCTGTGGAAATAACACGAGTAGAAATAAATGAAAAAATTCACGAGTGTGAAGTGCAAAACGCAGTCGGTAAATTATATTAGTTGTGTAAACGCGGCGAGCCACAAGCCTGAATTTCGTTCAGGACGCTGAGCAGGATGTCTGGAGAGCCGACAGAGTAGCCTCTTGAAACTCAGGCGCTCACCGCTAGGCCAAAGAGGTCCAGCGCCTTCTAGCAACCTACCAGGTGGTTTCCCATCGACATCCTCGACGAGCATAGTGAGCACGGCCTTGATGACGTCGGAGGCGCCGGAGCCCAGGAACACGTCATCAGCGCTAGCTGGCACGCCGTCCCGCGCAGCCATGTACTGCGCCGCGCGGCGCCGCACGAGGCTCAGCCCGGGGGACGGGGAGTACGCGCCGACTGAACCCTTGCTGGAGACGAGAGGAGAATTGTGACTATGCATTGCAGGAACACAAAACGTTCATACATGTTATTATTGTCTATATGGTGTAGGGATGTGTTGGATCCCGGTCGACTGTAGTTGAGCGGAAAGCGCGGTTGTTTATGGAAAGCCCAAAGTCCGCCTTTCGGCTGAATGACGATGATCATGATAAGGACAAACGCGTGTCTTTTTTATCATCATTCTCTTAGTATAGACAGGCATCTGTATGCACTCGTGGATAAACGGAATAAAACAAAAGTCATTTATACTAATTAGACTACTTTATTCAGTAATTCAGCGCTTCTTAACCGTCCAAATTACATAAGAGTCCTCAAAACGCCTGCCCTTCACAGCTTCCTAGGATTACCGTATGAGCTGGGAGAAAGTAGAGGCGGGATGAAGTATTGGCGGAAAAAATCTCGCGCAACTCATCTGTCTTAATCTGTCTGACAAAGGCCAGTTGCTTATTAACTACCACCGAAATTTTATGACCGGCGCTTTTTTTTAATAGCGCATGATTTTTGTATTTAATTTTATTAGACCCAGTATAGCACATCCCACTGTACCAATGAGTAATTTAGTATCACCATCCGTACCAGCAACTTCCCCTCAACCCTCTTTTTATTTAAGTTAGTTAAGTCTGTCCAAAAGTTGCCTGTAAGATATCGCTATCAGCGATAAGAACGCCCTTGTACCCATACAATTAGAAATATTGTATAATAACTGTGTATCAAATTTGGTGTACAATAAATATTAATAATATTCTATCTATCTATATCGAGCGAGTGTATTAATGAAGTACCGCTGACATTACGCCGTCACGTCCAGGTGACGAAGGTCTAATAAACGTCCGCTTGACACAACCGACCGACCGACAGCCCGACCGACTAACTAACCGCTTTATTAATATAGACATCGTTTAGGCACTGATTTGATTCATGTAATGATGACATCTCATTCATATTAATGGAAGATAACCCAAATTTCATTTCATTTATTTCATAAACAATTTTTACACTGTATCAAAATTTTACATTAAAAACTATCACATGCGGCTCTTAAGGTTTACAATTTCACATAACTATACATCTATATAAATAAATAAATAAAATTTAAGTGTCTGTTTGTAATATCAAAATAACTACTTTTTACTGAATACATAATTATGAGAATATACAACATTACTTTTAGTATATGCGAAACCTGAAACACGTGTCTAGTATTTTTGTGTAAAAATCTATGTACAAAATTTCAAAACTGTATCATGAAAAATCACAAAGTTATAAGCTTGTTCTGTTACCTGGTTGTCCGACTGCTGAACATGAGGTCCTTGGTTCGATTCCCGGGTCGGGCAAAGTGTTATTGGGTTTGTCCATCAGGATTTTCTAAGTAGAAGCCACGGAGTCTGTATTTGCGCCCGGTTGATGGCAATAGGCTTGCCCCCTATTACATATGGCTCACTCCCTTTTGCATGGGACTTAAGGGTATTACATGGCACAAATCCCAAAAACAGCGTATGTTTAAAGAAATTTGTTGATGAATCCCTTCGTGCGTGTAAAAAATATATGTTATAGTTAAGGTCATCATAAATAAATTGTATTGTTTCAAATTTTAATAAACCTTCTCATTTTTTTTTTGTTATCGTAGAAAATAGGTCCTTTATCAACCTTAATTGTAAATTTCCTCTGTAACGGCTGAATAGATCGGCATGAATTTTGTAACAAAAAATACGTAATGATATACTTAACAATCTGTATTGTTTTTTTTTTCTCTTATTTTTTTGAATATTTTTAAATAATTAGAATCCAGAAATTTCGCGAGAAGTGCGGGGCAAGCCCTGTGACGCATACTCGGGACCGCGATACGTCAGTGTCTTGACGACTCTTGTGACGGGTGGACTGTACGCGTGTTTTTTTTTCCAAGTAAAATTCAAAACTGCACGTCATGAATGATTTCTGAATGAAATAATATTGTAAATGGTACAGTATGTCTAAATCTGGACATCTATAATAAATCAAATTGAAATGTCTGTTTGCAATATCAAAATAACAGCTTTTTACTGAATGCATATGAAAATATATACGGCACTAATAACAAAAACACATTTGTTTAATTTTTGTCTGTCTGTCTATCTTTCTGTTTGTTCCGGCTGATTTCCGAAACGGTTGGACCGATTTTTACGGGACTTTTAATGGCAGATAGCTGATGTAATAAGGTCTAACACAACAAGTATTTGGATGGACCTTTGAGTAAAAGTGCTTTATCTTATCCCATTGAATTTTTAAGTTTAGATTTTATGGTTTTCCTTTCATTTAATTTATTATGTTTGTTAGAGAGATAAAAGTACAAATCAAATCAAATATGTTTATTTCCCAGAAAATACGTACAAAATTACAGGATGTTATTTTTTCGAATTTTAGTCGGTTTGATTCCCCAGTATGGCAAGGGAATTTTCGAAAATCTTTGTATACAGATTAGTTTCTTTTAAAAAATTAAGGAATGTTTCCTTTGAGTAAAATTTGCTATTTCCGGTATTTAGAGTACTTTCCCTCCAGGTGAGGTTGTCAAATTCCATCCTGTATATTACTGGCAATTCCGTGTGGTCCTGGAATTAACGAATACGACCACCCCATCCTCATCCCGTGGGTCTCATAAAAGGCGACTAAGGAAACATACGACCTACAACGAACGAAGAACGAAGACAGCTCTATGATACACTGGATAGTCCAGCAGGCCAAAAGCACCTTTACCGGCTTGCTAGAGCTAGAGAGAGAAAGGCGAAGGATGTTTATCAGGTTAAATGCGTAAAAGACGAAACTGGAATGGTTATTTCGGATAGTGAGAAAATTAAGGATAGGTCGAAGGGTTACTTTGAAAGAGTGATGAATGACTGGAGTGGTGTGATTGAAAATAAACCAGCGAATGAGGAACTTGTGAGAAAGTTAGTTTGGATGAAGTGAGGATTGCAGTAAGCGGAATTAAGAATGGTAAGGCATTAGGACCGCACGGAGTACCGGTTGAAGTATGGAACTTATTTCGGATGGACGGATGGACGTGGTTAGCTTTATTCTTCAGTAAACTGTTGCCGGAAGTAGCGATTCCTGAGGAATGGTGTAACAGTTAGCTGGTGCCCATTTTAAAAACAAAGGTGATGTGGTGGTGTGCAACAATTATAGAGTAGAGGAATAGAGCTAATGTCACATAGTATGAAAGGAGCTCGTGGCTAAATAATAACAGCCACTCGGTTCGATCTTTAGGTTAAGCCGTGCTTACCTAGGTCGGTCTGTTTCCTTCGTGCCTCGGAAAGCAAGTTAAGCCGTTGGTTCCGGCTGTCATTTGTAGATCTTTGACAGTCGTTACAGATAATAATAAAATAATAAAATAATAAAATTTATTCAAAAATATAAGGTGCAACATTTACAGTTTTTCTTAAATCTATGTCGAGTTAACCCGTGATTTGTGCCTGAACTAGGTAATCCTGTATTTCAGGCGATTGGAGGTAACATTAAATGATTAAATAATCATATTATCATATTAATCTTATTGGTACCTATGCAAAAAACGTATATAAAATTATATTATATTAACATAGCTTACAAAATAACAATAATATTAACAATATTTACTTTAGCTTAACATAAAAAATAACAATAATAGGAATAATATTTACTTTAGCACTAGTAATAACTTCTCTGTATCTTCATAGGACATAGTTTGAAGGGCTTCCTTAAGGGTTTTCTTGCAGTTACTGTGATTTAAAGAGTAGATGTTTATTTTTTCATTTATCCTGTTATATAGTAGCGGTCCGAGGTACATATAAAACTTCGCTGTGAAAGCATGTTTTGTACTTTTTTGAGGGCAAACTGTGATATACTGTGATAGTCACAGTGGCCCAAAAAGTCTGAGTCTTACCAAGGGGTATCGTATTACCTAGTACTAACTGGGTTGTGGAAGTCAGATAGGCAGTCGCTCCATGTAAAATACTAGTATTCAGCTGCATGCGGTTAGACTGAAAGCCGACCCTAACATAGTTGGGAAAAGGCTAGGCAGATGATGATGTCACATAGTATGAAAGTTTGGGACAAAGTTATTGAAAGGCGATTGAGAGAAGAGAGCGAAATTTCGCAGAACTAATTCGGTTTTATGCCTGGTCAGGGAAAGAAGGATGCCATTTTCGCTATCTGCCAGCTGTGCGAGAAATACAGACGTGCACATAAAAATTTGCACATGGTTTTTGTAGACCTCGAAAAGGCATACGACCGAGTACCCCGTGAGGTTCTATGGATGGCTCTTAAGGATAAAGGTGTGCCTGGTAAGTATGTGTAGTTGATCCGTGCGATGTACAGTCAATACAGTATCCAATTTAAAAACGGAATACTTGTTTTGCGATTTAGTCGGTCTCTCCAGTCTAGTGCCTATAACTCTTGCCGGAACGCCTATACCGATCTGCTTCGACTTCCGGTACCTCGGATCGCTTTTCCAAGGGCATGGTGAAGTAGTCCAGGACGTAACGCACCGGATCAACTCAGGATGGATGAAATGGCGACAGGTCACTGGAACAGCAACTTGCGACCCACGGATGCTTTTCAAGTTAAAGGGGAAAGTATACAAGTCCGTGATTACACCTGTCGTACTGTATGGATCAAAATGCTAGGCTGTGAAAAAAATGGATGAAAAACTATTGCACGTAGTGGAGATGAGAATGTGTGCGGTGCTTACTTCAAGAAAGTCTAAATGCACCATTAACACCAAAATCAATTCCAATAACCGACCTGTTATCTAAATCTAAATCTAATATCTTGATATTTGAATTTTAACGACTTTTTACGGGAATTAAAAATTTTATATTTTTTTGTGAATGGAAACATTTTGTACTTATCAGAGCGTGGCAACATTAAAACAAAGCTATATTTTATTTATTCCACTCGTCATCAGACATCCAACTTTATTTCTACACGCTGTAATACACAGTCAAGTTAAATTAGCTGGCGATACCCACCATGCATGTGAAGTTTCGCTATCAAAATTTGATCTTGTAAACCTTTAAGGTGTAAATTTCAATCATAAAGGTCATCGTCAGACCTTCAGAATGTGAAATGTAGAAACACCAGTGCTCAATTAGATAAAAGTTGAAAGCTACGTCATTCTGTTTCTGTTACTGAGAACCGATAAGCACTTACCTGGTCATCATCAGACTTTCAGAATATATCAACTACCCGTGCTCAATAAAATAACTGATGAAAGCTAGCTCATTAGTCAAACTATAATTTATCTCAAAATAAATATAAATTATGATATAGGTACTCCCAGAGGAACAAAATGTATTCAGGTCTCTCAGAGAACGAATAAATTAGGCAAACATGATGACAACAGTGCGACACATCTGTGTTCTTGCTTAATCTTTATTGTAGTAATGGGCGTTTGCCGGTAGGGGCGCCAAATAAACAAAAACCAGTTCAGGGGTCAAATCATCCGTCATCTACCCCGGTCAGAGCGGAGAATGGAACCGGCGAGAGATGTCGTGCGGTGTTCCACAGGGATCGGTTCTGGGGCCGGCCTTGTGGAACATCGGTTACGACTGGGTGCTGCGCGCCGACCTCCCTAGCGGCGTCAGCGTAGTCTGCTACGCTGACGACACGCTGGTACTGGCACAAGGGAGGTCGCACGAGGCGGCGGCCGAAAACATGACACGCGGGGTTGCGATAGTCGTGGAGAGGATCCGGCAATTGGGTCTCGAGGTGGCATTGCACAAGTCCGAGGCCATGTGTTTTCATGGGCCTCGGAATGCGCCACCGTCGGGATCCCTATTGACGGCGGGAGGGGTTTCCATCGGCGTCGGGTCGACGCTGAAGTACCTGGGACTCGTCCTCGACAGCCGGTGGAACTTCGTGGAGCATTTCCGACGTTTGGCCCCCAAACTGGAACGGACCGGGGCTGCCTTCAAGCGGCTCCTGCCCAACCTGGGGGGTCCAAACGCCTCCTGCCGGAGGCTCTACGCGGGGGTCGTGCGGTCCATGGCCCTTTACGGGGCCCCGGTGTGGGCGCGTTCTCTGAGGCGGCAAGCCGCCCGCTACCTGAACGCGCCCCAAAAGGGGATAGCCCTAAGGCTAGTCCGGGGGTACCGCACGATCTCCGGTGAGGCGGCGAGCCTCCTTGCCGGATTGCCGCCATGGGATGGAGGCGATAGTCCTCGCGCGCCTTCACGAATGGCGCGCGGAGGCACTACGTCGGGGGGAAACTCCGCTGCCGAGGCAAATCGCCGCTCAGCGGACAGACCTCCGGCGCGATCTCATGGTGACATGGAGAGAGCGACTGTCGCAACCCCGTGCAGGGCACGCCACCATAGTGGCGATAAGTCCCCTTTTTGAGGAGTGGCTAGAGAGGCGCCACGGCGCCCTCACCTTCCGCCTGACGCAGGTCCTCACCGGACACGGTTGTTTCGGGAGGTTCCTGCACCGAATCGGGCGGGAGGAAACGCCCGGGTGTTTCCATTGTGAGGATCGTCCGGAGGACACGGTGCAGCACACTGTGGAGGCCTGCCCTGCTTGGGCGGAGCAGCGCCGTGTCCTCGTAGAGGCGATTGGCGGCGGCGACCTCTCGCGCCCGGCCCTGGTTCAAGCCATGGTCCGGAGCGAGAGGGAATGGGAAGCCGTCACCTCCTTTTACGAAGCAGTCATGTTAGTGAAGGAGGTGGCGGAACGTGAGAGGGAAAGAGCCTCCCGTCCCAGCCGCCGCGGGAGACGCCCTGGGCGTCGGGGGTCACGTGGTGGCCCCCGGCCACCGTAGGCGCGGGCCTGTGGACGGCGAGTTTTGGGCTAGCTCGCCGTCCGGCCGTCTTATGACGACAGGCCGTGTCGACGGCGCGTTCGTGTTCCACGCGCGCCTCAAAGAGATGTCAGCAACCACGTAGGGGTCCGCACGGGCCGATGCCTGCCAGGGCTGCGGGACTGTTCGAAAGAGATACCGCGGCCCTGGAACACAAAGGGCAAAGAAGGAACATGGATGGGTTTTAGTCAGTACAAGTCTGACACTCCCTTCTGCTCCGCCCAGAGCGGGGGGGGTCATAAGATGATTTCCCATCCCAAAAAAAAAAAAAAAAGGGGTCAAATCATCAAGGTCATCGAGCAATGTAATGCCCTTAAACATAACTGGCGAAATGTGGGTTTATTATTAGGTACCTACACCTCTTCCTAACCCTCCGGGGATTACGGGCGTGATGGTATGTATATGTATGTTACGCATAACTACCTCCCCAACAGAGAAGAGCGAAGAGAGCTTAGGTACAGAGAATTATAATATAGTCAATCGATACAAAAATATAAACCCATCACTCAAATAAATTACACTTAATCCTACAACGCGAAAACACAACAAAGTTATTTCATCAAACAAGACAAAAAAACGAAAATAATAAATTAAAAGTATTAAAAACGAATGAAAACGTGCCACCTTTGCACGGATTCCATTTGACATAATCCGACGAGAAACAATATCATTTCGATGACAATATGTCTGTTATTTAAGCATTAATATCAATTGGATTCGCGCTAATGCGGCGGCTGCCATACACGTCGAGCGAATCAATCTAATTCGAATATGGATGTCAATCAATCTGTCATGGGAATCAGTTGGTATCAGTGGTGAAGGTTCCAAATAACTCGATTCCTACCGGCTTCCCTTTGAAAAATAGTAGTCAGAATTATATAGACAAATAATATATTATAATCACATTAAAAATATGTACTCCAGCTTACCCCTTACAAAAAAGCCTTCGCTACTGGTTGGTATCAATCAGTGCAGGTAGCGATAATAGCGTAGTGATGTGTCGAAGAATGTGTGGATAGCTAATGATCTGTGTATAACATGTAATTAAGAAAGGCAAATATTTAACTGTAAATCAAAAAAATCTTCCTTTTTATATAAAAAAATACCAATTCTAATCAAAAATACTGATTACACAGCAAAATAATTTCCTCAAAATGTTATTATTTTAGCAACAATTTGAGTGAACAGCGGTGCTTTTTTATGAACGCATATCAAATAATAACTAGCGCACAATAATCTTTGTAATTAATTTTTGTTAAAACAAAGCTTCTATTTTTTTAACGCATATGGCAATTTATTTGTCCTTCGACCTAACCTGTCCGCGTCGGTATGCCGCAACTTGTCCTATCCTGTGTTGTCCTTGCCGCAATGCCTTGTTTACGATGAGAACATGTTGCTAAAATATTTTGTAATTCTTTTCACATACGGTTGAACTATATAAAGCAGGTGTCAGAAGTTTTGGATTAACAAATATACAAATATTTTTTTTAAATCATAGGTACATTACATCAAAAATAGGTCTCTGGTTTCCACACTAGGGTTCCCTCTGTCGTAGAGGCCAGGCTCTTTCGTTGCAGAACAAAGAAATTTGCATAAAAGAATTAAAAAATAACAATAAAATTATTATCAAAAAAATTACATGTCAATGAGTGTAGTGTCTGCATGTGTGTGTGTGACTGTGCGGGGGTGAGTTGGGTGTGTGTGTAGCATCTCCAGGATTTAATTCAGGATTTATTTTAGGATCCCATCAGGTCCAAGACCTGAAGTTACTTATTTACTTATAGACGTCCATATCTCGTATATGTGGAGCCGGGATCTTGTAGGCCGCTGATCGTCAGAGAAGTTAGTTTTTCGATCATATCGCGATGGATATCGTGTGCTCTGAAATGCCACGGGTCTTGTCCAAGCATTTCCCAGACGGTTTTGGTTTCAGTGCGACGTGGGAAGTCACCTGCAGCTTTCAGTGCCATTCTGTATTGTTTTTCCAGTTTTGACAAATTGATCTTGGTGTATCTTGGTAGGAGTTGGATGACTCAATAATCGAGTACCGGTAAAAGGCACGTCTGTATAATGAGATCTTCAACTTTTGATTACCAAGTGTTTAATGATCCATATCTATTATACTAGTCTTATGCCATACTCACGTGCAGTCATCCAGTATCTCCTGGGCTCTCTGGCGCACATCATCAGGCACGTCGGCTGAGCTGGCCAGCTCAGGACATGCCGCCAGTGCCAGCACCTAGTAGATAGACATGTGTTTATTTGGCGAACAAACTAAACATGACTTGGTTTTTTAGTCAAAAATAATCAAATCTGTTGAAGCCTGCTCTTCTTCTTAGCGTATCGATGGCAAAAAGTTCCATTTTATCCGCCGAAAACTCAGCCACGCGAACTCCGTTCACTGATGCAGTAAATAGATCATCAAGTGCGCAGGTGATATTATTATCTATCATTTATTCTCTCTTCACAAGTTAATGTGTACAAAAAAGTCTCAGCTGTATTCAACCTTTGTGAGAGACTGGTGCCTGATGTAGGTTTTTGGGAAACACCTGTGGTACAGGTGATAGGGCATGCGGTGCAACATGGAAGGAGGGCCATTGTCTGTGGGGAGTAACCGCATACGCACTCGAGGTCTGAGCCGTCAGGTTTTTTTATATTAAATGGGCTTACTCTTGACCTAATTCTAGTCCTGAGGACAGAGATGATTATTTAGTATCATTATACATTTAATGGCATACGGGTTTTATCCCACATTCAAAATAGAACACAGAAGTTTGTTGTGAGTGTCCATTAGTCTGATACATAGTATAGTATATATTACCTCTGTGGTCCACAGGGATCAATCCTGGGACCACTCCTGTTTTTTAATTAATTAATTGTATTGTATTTTAATAATTAATCATAAATTTATTTTTATTTTATATATCTGAGTAATGCTAATCTAGTGGCACTTTTTACTTTATCTTCATTTTGTTAACATGCGGATAATGTAGGGGGCTGCAATATTGTTAATACTACCTAATGTATTTATTGCTATTTGTGAACATTATATAATAATATTTTAGCTGTTTATTGTCCCATAATAAATAAAATAAAACTAAAAAATTGGTGGAATATCAACAATCATTAAATCAATATAAGAATTTCCGTTTACAATTTTCTCAAGTTCCCGTAGGTAAAGAGACATATTTTCAGGACACTTTCAAAATCTTAATTGCATTAATGTCCTTTTCAATGTTGTTTGGTTCATGTGTTCAAACTTATTTACCTAATAGATGATGATGAGCTAAGTGGACTGACCTGTCTGATGAAGGTGATGGGTCTCTGTCCCAGGGCGTGGCAGTCTCCGATGTTGGCGCGAACTACCCGCTCGAAGGGCTTTGGGACACCCTGTTAAAGAAAATATTACCAAGTAAGTAGTTTTTGGGTTTAATCGTAGTTCAAACAGCAACTACGAAGTTAAACATTTACTGATACTTCAGTTGTTCCGATAAATTAAGTTGAAAGGTACATTCTGACAATACGTAAGACCTGAAGTCCACTGAAGCACAACTGAAGTAGTTGATATACCCGCCACTAGTGTCGGGCACCAAAGAAAATGTTTACTCGTCTCCAATGTACCATGTTGAAACACAAGTAACAATTATTCTTTTCTATTCTATTCATAACAGACGAAAAAAAGGACGACGTTGTCAATTGACGCGTACTTCTTTTTTTTTATGTATATTATGACCACGCATAACTTTTTACAGAGAAGTCCGATTTGAATGATTCTTGAAGAGCGTATATCTCAAAGTTGGTTCCATTTAAAATTGAAAAATAAAATGCATCCTAGTCAGTAGGAAAAAAAATCAATCAACCCCTGTTTTATGTGAATTTCCAGTTGTGAACCCATTTTGTTAAAATTGGGGACACATTGGAAGTTCTGATGACAATGCAACAGAATGAAGATCTCGATTTTATCTGATGATGCAGACGAAAAGCAGTTTAAAGAGATCCTCAACAGTATATAGCAGCTATATCGTGTTTGGGCTCATTTCATGCTCGTTGATGAGAACATTAGACCTAGCTGGAGTATGACTGTCATCGAGTGTCTAAAGATGAAGTCGTAATGCTGACGAGGGAAGCCCTTTTATGAAAAAAGTATAATATGAATATTTTAGCGATTAATGCAAATATTAATGAGGAATTAAATTGTCACCTACTTGACTACAAGGTGTAAACGGACCCTCCACGACGCCGTCAACCAAGCATTCTGCACGTCAAGCTAAGTAACTTTACGCAAAATTTATTGCTGGGAAACGACTTTTAGTTCAATCACGTTTTACGGTAAGACTCAATGTAACGCACTCAAAACATTGAGCTAAAGGATGGATTGAATAAATAGTACGGGGGTCGTGGAGGTGTTTAAAGTAAAAATCTAACATTAAAAACATGAATTTAAAAAAACTTGTGAAAAAGTTGGAACTTTGACCTTTGGTAATTAGAAGGTCTAAAACAAAAAAATGATCGCAATGACGGGTAGAAGAAGTGCCTTTCGGCTTCGTTAATGGTCTTGTTACCCTTTATATACATATATATTCGCGCTATCCGACTCGCAATTGGCCAGTTTATATTTCACTATACCCGTAGCAACGTAGACGAGGGCCTCTGATTCCTGGTATGTTACGTCTCAGTATAACACGGGATTCGGTAGGAATTTCTCAGTGCCAGCCACAGAGTCTGGATTTGTGCCCGATTGATGGCAATAAGCTCGCCCCATTTTACATGGGACTTAAACATAACTGGCGAAATGTGTTTGTACTAATGGGTACACCTTTGCCTAACCCTTCGAGGATTATAGGCGTGATGTTATGTTATGTGTAACACCATCCTTCGCCTATCAAGGAATTTAGGCACGAAGTAGATTTCAGCAACAAAAAAAAACAAGAAAAAGAAAACTGTAAACCAAAAAATAAAAACTTTTAACCAAATATTGAACCAACAAAAACACAAACGGAAAAGCAAAAAAAAAAAATAGTCTAGCTAAGCTCAGAAGTTAAAGTAAGTAATTTAGCAAAACAGACATGTGTCAATCACCTAATCAGCATAAGATCAATAATGCACCCACTTGGCACAGTCCACTGGCACGTCATCTACAAGAGTAATAATAATAAGCGTACCACTATAGCCCGACACTGCGCCCTTAGATAGCTTAGCCTAGTTTGAGGGACAGGGTTGAACAATATTATTATTGTACTCATCGATCAACGCTAAATGAAGAACTTCAATCTGTATATAGTGCGATCTCCCTGAACTTTGTGGTAATAAATGATTTATTTATTATTCCCTTATTCATCATTTCTTTTATTTTATACATTTTTAAATATAAAAAAAACAAACAAGTAAACAGAACATTTAAAAATATAAAAAATAGATGGCAAGATGGCATCAGGAACAAGGTCCAGGCTGACGGTGGTCAGGGCTTCGGAGAGAGGAACCACCTCACTATGCGTGCCGTGTTCAGGAGTACTGCTTTCAGAATCAAGCCCATGACCCAGCAGCGCAATGAGAGCCTCCTAAGGTGTTGGTCGAAGCTCTTTGCAATTAGTCCATTAACCGTAACGACTATCTCATGTGCAAAATCAACTTGATTTAACACTCATTATATTATTAATAATTCACTTCTAAGCCATTTGCAATTTTATCTTCATCAGTATGAATTTCTGTTAGTTAGCTTGTTGAACTAAACAAATAAACATTTTGGCTATAAAACTAAGTACTGTTATAAACAAAATCAATGTGCTCAAGTCCTACCTTTTCGATCTCCCTCTCGATCTGCACGGCTCGCTGCAGGATGGGTCCGCGCACCGCATACTGAATGTTCAGCAGGTTCTGGTTGATGTTCTCCGCAGTCAGACTGTTGTCCAGCTTCATCGTAGTGTTATGTTATATTGTATTATGTAGTTCAACAGTGGAGGCAGGCGCAGGCGACGCACCGGCGGAATGTACTACTCAAGTGCCCAAGCGCAGTCAATGATATTATTTAAATGTACCCCCGCGCGTGATTGACTCACGCGTTAGGGTGGGCTCACCGACTGACACTTATGTTGCGTGGGTACGTACCATAATTGTTATTTTTTTGATTAAATGACACATGTTATTTTTATAATTAACGAAGACGATTTATTTCCTTATTAAACTTCCAAGTTCTATAATATATAATCAGTTTAATACAAAATACACCATTTTAAACTTAGATTAGCATACAAAGAAACAATTTGATGGAAGACTGCCCATTTAGACCATCAAAAAAATTCTCTAATGAATACGCTCAATAAAAAATCAAATCAAACTCCCCTTCACGAAGCCGTCAACCAAGCATTATGTGAATAAAATTAAGTAATTTTACACAAAAAATTATTACTGGGAAACGACTTTTTTTTTGGGGTGAAAAATCACGTGTTACGGTAGGACTCAATGTTACGCACTCAAAACATTGTGCTGATGGATGCATTGAATAGTACGGGGGTCGTATAAAGTAAAAATCTTACATTAAAAATATGTATTTAAAAAAGAACTTGCGAGGTTATTTATTTTAAAATATGTAATTTTCTTTATAAAACACAAAACCAAAATAAAAACTCTAATTTCATACTTTCAAATATTTTAATGAAGGCCTTAATGATCGCTTCTAGAATAAAATGTTTCCAGTTAGAATAACAACAATTTATAAAAAAAGTATTACAAAAGTGTACATGGCGCAGTACTGTTATTTCTCAAACGATGGTATAATTTTATGAATAATCAAAGTGGTACAAAAAACATTAAAATTAACTTAAGTAAATATGTACAATATCATATCAAACGAGGGGATAACATATTCAAACCAGAACGTCTAGAAGTTTTTCTGTGTCTGTGTAATTAAGTGTCCCTAAATGATACGATATTACAAAACTACATTTTCTATAACATAAACCATAGAAGTTTAGTATCTTGTTGAGTCTATTATACAGAAAAGGTCCTAAAAACACATAAAATCGATAAGCAAACGCATGTCTGGTTTGAGGCTTTGTGTAAACCATGTCCTTCCTTCTCCTATCGGAAGGAACTGGGCCATAGAGAAGTGTAGAGTGCTGGTGTAGTATTATGTGAAGAATAAATAATTGCCGTTCTGTGAGCACATTACATGCTTTGTAGAGCTGATGTGTACGGAATCTAAAAGGACGAAAGGTAGCAACATTTAGAATTGCTCTTTGAGCACGTTCTAGAGGGAGATGAATTGAATTTCCCGCGCCACCCCAGGATGTTATGCAATAGGTTAGAATAGACTGACACAACGCTAAATAAACATGTTTTATTCATTCATAGTCATTATTATTTAGACTAGAAACGGGATATTTACCATTTTCACTGTTTTTGTTGAGTTCCCGATATCGGAAAAATAAATAATAATGTTAGTGACCATGACAGTTTAATTTATAGTCGGCTACATTACGTAAATTCTTAAAAAGGGGGTATCCCCCATGCCTCGGTGCGCCGTTAAGCCGTTGGTCCTTTGCCTGACCTCTCTCCGGTCATGTCGGATTGCCGTCCCATCGGACTATGAGAGTAAAGCAACAGAGAGTGCACCTGTGCCTGCGCACACACTTGTGCAATATAATATATCTCCCGCGCCGAAGGCTAATCTCCGCTATGGTTGGCCGCCGTGACCGAAAACGGTATTTCTATTTAGGTAAAATAAGTGACGAAAATATGTGTGAACTGCAAAGGTACCTGTGTAATCGCATATCTATACTCACCGTCATCATCTGCCCAGCCTTTTCCCAACTATGTTGGGATCGGCTTCCAGTCTAACTATTTTATATGGAGCGACTGCCTGTCTGACCTCCACAACCCAATTAGTACTAGGTGATACGATACCCCTTGATATGACTGGTTGTCCGACTTTTGGAGCCACTGACTACCTGTAACAACTGAATCGCATATCTATGCTATCAATACTAATAATATAATAAAGACGAAAGATTTTTTGTTTCCTTGTTTGTACCGAATAAGCTCCGAAACTACTGGACTGATTTTAACCATTTTTTCACCAATAGAAAGCTAAATTATCAAGAAGTAACATGAGCTTTAAATAGCTTTATATCATGCAAATTAGCCGAGCTATCACAATTTTTGCGGACGAAGTTGCGGGTCGAAGTGCTAGTTATTTATATATAACAAGCTTTTACAAGAGGCTTATCCCGAGCTTTGGTCGGAAATTTTCCTAAAATCTGTTCAGCCGATTATGCGTAACAGACAGATTGAGTTGTTTTTAAAATATTAGTATCATCATCATCATTCTTTCACCATGGAATCGTTTCCGGTTAACGAATTCACAGTTACGAGTTTCATTCTCAGTAGCAACCACGGAATCTGGATTTGTGCCCGGTTGATGGCAATAGGCTCGCCCCCTATTACATGGGACTTCAATATAACTGGCGAGATGTGGGTATACTATTAAATACGTACACCTCTGCCTAACCCTTCGCGGATTACAGGTGTGATGTTGTTATTTCTTCTGATTGTCGGGGCATTTTGAGTAGAAGCAGCATGACTTAAATGGTTTCTTATTTATGGAGAATAGATAATTTAATAATCCTTTAATTTTTTTATTCAGACGCAACAAATTACAATTCATTCCTTAGATTCTCTGGCACTGCTACCATTCAATTTGAAATACTTGTTACTAGAATCTGAGTCAAACAGTTTACTGAGGAGATAATATATCTTTCAGCTCTACCGAGGGAGTTTATCTGCAGTAATCTAGATTTATCCAGTGAAGCAATCACAGTTTGTTTGAACGCTACATTGATTGATTCCGGTTCGGTTTATTTTACTGATATTTTTAGCTAGAATCGTTTTACAAAGTTGAATTCTGTGAGTTCGCCAAGTTGCGGAAATATTTCGACGAACTGGTCTGATTCCTGGCACGGGACAGACTATAACAGCCTGATAGGATAAAGTTTTGTAGTGGGTCTTGAAAATGAAAGGTATACCAGGGAAGTATGTAGACTTAATTCGTACAATGTACAGTCAATCTTGTACCTACGTCCGGTCAGCTGCTGGCAACACCGAAGAGTTCAGTTTGGCTGTAGGCTTGCATCAAAGGTCGGCTTCGTATCCTTATTACTGCTTTCTGTTGATTTATTAACATTTCTTTTTAATAAAATTTTTGCCTCACAATATAAATTTGTCCTATATCATGAGTGCGTTTAGTAACATTAAACTCACATACACAAACACCCAGACCCGGAACAACTACCTGCAACCGCCATACAAATATTTATTCCGTGTGGGAATCGAACCCGCGACACGCAGTGCAGCAGCCAATGGTTCAGCCACTGCACCAATCGTGCCGTAGAAAATAGAAAGCTATTGACACCGACTGACCGATAAGGTCAATAAAATCTTTAAAAAATTGCAGTTACCACTAAAATGTAGAATTGAATAAATCCCGACTCCAGACTCCAGGCTTCCTATTGGAAAACCCTAATAATACTTTGCCCGACCCTGGAACTGAAGCTAAGTTGTTGCGCATGTGAGTACTAATCAAACGAAGCATTTTTAGGTTTTCTTTATTTGAATGTTAGATGTATCTACTCATCATTCTTGGTTCAATGATGAGCATTTCTGCTAATCTTTAGCATAAATATCTTTTCTTTTTAATATCAGACTAAGGCGCACGCACTTGACTTGCTATGCTTTGCTATCTGAAGACGGAGCTGGGCAGAGTGCGCTCCAACCAACTGAACATGCTGTGCGACACCTACCAGCTGTGCTACAACGAATGATAATCTTTCGTTGTGGATTAAAACTAAAATTTTGAAATCGAACAATATATAATTTCTGATCTTACAAGCTGGTTAATAACATTTTTCCAAGAATTGGCGCACGTAGGAACATTAATTAGGCGGCAAGCCCGGGTTCGCTTCCCGAGTAATAAACAGTGATGAATCGCGTGACTGTCGCACACGCGGCAGAGCAGAAGGCGCGAAGATACAAATAGTTTATTTTTCTTTCACAGGGTTTGTACTATTATCGAGTGATAGAAGTGTTTTAAGCACGTAAATGTCTGTATAGGGACACTCCGCTCTTCCGTAACTTAAATTTACGAAATATACATACAAGAATTATGTTAACTACTACTAATATATTTACTATTTATAGTTTTCGAGGAAGAAAATTAAGAAAGATGAAATCGTTCAACTTTCAGAGCGAAAAGATTGCCGAACGGCTGCGGATACCGGACATTGACAAATATGTCAGTACTTTGTCTTTCGGAATCCACTGTCCGCAATTTGTCTGCACCTTTGCAATTTGTTTGTTTTATCAAACCTTATAAACGGCCGCTACTTCCGTCATAATATTTGTGTGTTGGATATTCTTCTACAAGTTCTTATCGAGTAGACCTTCTAATACCCTTTATGTTGTGTGTGTTGTAAGGGGGTGGGCAGTGGTCGTGGCTCGTTAGGCAAATGATTAATATGTCCGAAGAAATAGCGGCGTAGTTCAGCGGAAGTTATTGTGGTAGGGCAATCAGGCACACGACAGTGCTGTGAACATTGTGTGCTGGAGTAGGCTAGGAGACTTTTTGTAACATTAGTTCAAGATTTTTCTTTCTTTTGGTGCTATAAAATGTAATGTAATAAGACCAAATGTGGAGTTGCGGACACCAACTAACATACGAGTGATTGTTTTACGTCGAACAACATTCGAATCCGTAAGAGCTACCGGGAAACTTTAGCGCTTTTTAGGGTTCCCTAGCAAAATGGCAAAAAACGGAACCCTTATAGATTCGTCATGTCTGTCCGTCTGTCCATCCTTGTGTCACAGCCACTTTACTCCGAACCCATTACTCCCCAGGGGAACTGAAACTACTGGGTATCTACAGATAGGTCTTTAAAAATGTCATTTTCCAAAGTGGTATAATGTGTGTGTCCCCCTCTAATTTGTAAAGTAAGAGGAGGATAATTCTGAAATATGTAGGGTTAACTTTCAACGAAAAAGGGTTTGAATAAGATTTGATTTAGAGATATGGGACTTTTTCATCAAACTGCAGCAGTAACTTTGTTTTTCATTAACATACTATGAAAAACAAATTTAGTTTTTCGGTTGAATATAACATATGTAACAATACAACATATGAATGAGCCTTCAACATATTTTTTATTTTATTGTTTGGTGCTACGGAACCCTGTGTGTAAAATGATTGCAATTGTAAGGATAGAAAATAACGGGACAGCGGAAGTTAGTTAAATTTTAACAAATATTATTACTTAAAGGCGTATTAAAAAAAAATGCAGAATGTAAAAATACTTCTCATATTAATAACTAATAAAATATTACATCTTATCAAAATACTTACTATATACTTATAACAACAATAATACATAATTTGTTTAAACCTAAATGGAACATTTAACTTAAACATTAAACTTATAGCTCGGACATAATTACAATTAGTAACTTATTTTTTTTTTTAACTCTTAAATTTTATAATCCTACCGGAGCTCGCGCACTACGCGGCCTCGACCACGAGTGACCACGACTTGTCGCATGACCGGTCGCTATCCTGAACAAAACTGGCCGGACCCAGCTTTCTTCCTGGTCGATCATTCTGCAGCCAAACGTCGTGGTCGTGGCCGCGTAGTGCGCGACGTCCCTAACTACTTGTCTTAATCTTGTCTACAAGACTATGATAAGTAGTATGATCACTCTCATAATTAAAATGAGTAAAAATGGGGATCGAACTTCTTCCTCTTCTTCTTGTCACATTCCATACAACTAATACATAAACTTAACGATGATGATCACGTCACGCGTACAGCTCCAAGAAGTTTTGGTGGAACCTCCGGATGCTGTCCATCATGTGCTGGAACTCCTCGCGAGGGTGCAGAATGGTGGTGCGGAAGTGGAACGTGCCCGGCAGCTGGCCGAACCCAGTACCCGGAATCACACATACTCCTGGGAAAGAAGCCCTTTATAGTTAAGGAGAAGAGACTTTTGACTGCATGTGACAACAGCTGCCATGTAGCAATAGGAACTAAGCTTATAATATTATCTCCGTAAGAGTCAGGTTTAAATAAATATCTCAATGACGAAAACTTTACTCTGAGGAATCGCAGAAAAGTTTCACTTAAAGTTATTGACACTTGAATGTTTTGAAACAAAAACTGAAAAAAAATAACAAGCGATCTAGACAACAAGAGGAGTGCTGTATAAGTTCAACCATCAACAAACAAAGATACCTACAATCTACATATACATACAAGCGAGTCCACAAGTTAAAGGAAATAGTTTCAAGTTGGCACTCGCGGAACTTGTAGTTAAGTATGCAGCTGGAAGTTACGGCACATGACTGGGAGCCGCTTACCTGCAGCGCTAATTAATAAGTGTGAGCCATTACTGACGTGCCCGCGAACTTAAACACCTTGTATGTTTCCTCAGAGCGTCGTCGTGAGTAAGTTAAACACCATGATTGTTTGCTTGGAGCATCGTGAGTAACTTAAACACCATGTATATTGCCTTCGGGTGTCGTGGGGGCCTATCAGGGACTTATAATGGATCTGATGTGATCTCCACCTGTTTGAGAACGTCGTGGTGGGAAAAATTGGGGTAAGTGAGCTTTTGAAGGGCGGCTGGTTTGCATGCGGTATATACGATTAAATTATTTAACTCTTTGGGCTCAGTCATTCTCAAGAAGAAAACATTACTAATTATGAGAACAGAATGAATCAGAAACTATAACTTCATACAACAGGTCAATAAGTAGGTATGCGAATAGTACCTGTCTCTTCGAGTAGTCGTAGACAATAGAACTCGTCGGGGCTCATGCCAATCTCCTTCGCCGCCGTCTGCGCTGCCTCCGGGATGTCAATGCGAGGGTACGCGAACATCGAACCCTGGAGCACAGATGAAATCAAGCATCAGCGCAGTTTAAATTACATGATTTCATGAAAACCACAAAAATTCTTCGCATATTTAAGTTGGAAAGTGTCGCAGAAGTAAGTGGAGGCCTATTATACGGGAACACCCAAATACTCCGAAATATTTTATTCCGAATTTCAATGTTCCGATTTTCAAAAGTCCGAATTTCATAATACCTAAAAATTATAATGTCTATTACTAAAAATCACGAAATTAATTTTACCGAAAGTCGTAAATCCAATTTGTTTGTTTTCCGATTTTCATATGTTCGAAAAATCAAACGCTCGATGGGTTTTTTGGTCCGAAAAACGACATTCAGATTTTCAATACTTCGAATAAACTGCTAAAATTAGAATTCTGATTGGAGTTCACTCTATCTAACAGAATCTTGATGCTCCGAAATTTATTAGACGTAACACACTTGGCATAATCGTCTATAAACGAATATTTTTAAGGCATAAAATGATTTAATATAATTTTTGTTTGGCCGACTGTTTATACGTTCGTCGTGCCTTTTAAGATGGCAGAATTTTACTTGACATAATTACCTTTGGGAAAGTTAAAATTCCGCATAATTTCGTTTAGCACATTTATTTAGAGCAACGATTATTTGGTAGAATTTCAATTTCGTTTTTATCTTTAAATTAAAATTAAAATATTGTCTTATAAATTCAATAATTATGTTGTGCTACAAAAGTTAGTGACAGAAACGAATCGCTGCACGTGCTCTTGTCAGCCCTACCCTTAGAGTGTAATTTAAACCGCGTAGGCGCGGGGGGGCGAGGTGGCCCGCGAGCTGAGGAGCAGGTGGTTTTAACACTCGCCGCTCGAAGCTGCGGTGGTAAGCGTTAAACACATCTGCGACGAAGACGATAAGCTCGCGTGGGACCGCCGGAGCCCGGGAGCGACGGAGCCGTGACAGAAACCATACCTGCTGCATGTTGCATGCTCGCTTGCATGCTGCATGTTGTATGCTCGCTTGCATGCTGCATGTTGCATGCTTGCCTGCATACTGCATGCTTGTTTACATTCTGTATGCTTGCTTGCATGCTGCATACTGCATGCTTGCTTGCATGCTGCATGCTTGTTTACATGCTGTGTATTACATTTGTGTATTTATATAAATTTTTGTGTTTTCTTCTTTTCCTTATATACCTGTTTCGGGTACCATCTATTGTTTTTGAATCGTTTGGGTTAGATTAAGTTGTGACCATTAAAACGCGAAGGCTAATGAGTGAAGCGAGCGTGCCGCGGCAGCGGCCGCCGAGCGCCAGAACCCCTCTATTGTTGGTGAATAATTTGGGTTAGGTTAGAACTGTGACCATTGACGTATCAGATTCTCCTCTATTGTTGTTTATATGTTTATTTGTCTTGATATTCAGTCTTACAAGGCGTTTTATTTTGGAATTCTAATTAATCGGTGTTTTAATATTCGGAATTCGTATTTTTGATGTTTCGTATTACCATTAAGTCGGACTTTTTGTTATTCGATTTATTGATCCTCGGTATTTTGAGAATAGTAATTATAAACGTTAGGAATATTCAAATTTAGGAATTATATAAACAGGATAAATGATAAATCGGAGTTGTTATATTAGGAATTTTGAACCATTCGTAATTATGAAAATCGGTAGTTTAAAATTCGGACTAGTGACTGTCGGAATATAGTTTGTCGTATTTATGTTACACTACATATTATACCCAGCAGTGGGTGATTCCGGACTGACATGATGATGACGATGAAAAACCAGTTGACTACTAAAACAAACAATTTTCTTCTGTAGATCAAATGATCGGGCTTAGTTTTTCTTACGAGGATGCAACTCCTGGTAATCATTCAACAGTCAGTTTCCAAAGAAAAAGTAATTATATTATTGTTGTTCTATGTATTTACCACACAGTGTTCTTAAGTAAAACTAGAAATTGTAAACGTACATCAATGGGATTGCAGAAGTATCCGGGGATAGAGTTGAAGGTCTCGTAAGCGGTCTCGGTTCTCTCGGCGAGCACCTGCTGGATCTCGCTGAGCTCGCGAGCAAACTGAGGGTAAGACGGCTCACCAGGAAACGGAGGCTTCATCTGGAAAGTGGCAGATTTGGGCATTTATGAGTTAACATAATGTTTAAATAACTATGCAATTTTTGGTGTGCAAAAATCCTCATGGAAATTATGAGAAATAGTAATGGACTTAGTTTAAAGCCTGCCGGTGGTTGTGCACAATGGCCAGAATGAGTAGAATGAAACGACTTGTATGATTCTACTTGTACTAACCACACAGTCGAGTATGCACTGTCCGAGCACGGTGGGACACTGCATGACGGCGCGCGCGGTGTTGAAGGCGGCGCGCACGCGGGGCGGCAGGTGCACGAGCTCGGCGTACCCCGCGCGCAGCCCGCACTCCGCCGCCCAGCCCTTCGAGCACGTCACGAACGACGCTAGCGGCATAGCAGAGTAAGGGGCGCCCATCTCGTGCATGACCTGGAAGAGGAACAGAGCTATTCATAGGAGGGTAGAACCAAAACGTCGAAAAGTATAACCTTTAAACTGGGACCGAGACCGAGTGTCAATCTGAGAAACAACACAAATGTCAGGAAAGACAGAACCGGCAGTTTCAGAAGGTTCACTCAAACCTTTGATCCGTCCTGTCAAATCAAATATAAGCTGTTTTGTTTTGAATCGGAGTAAGAGCAATCAATCAAAGGCCGTCCGTTATCCATATTAAGACAGGTAGATACATAGAGATTTCATGCGAAACTAAAATTCAACGATTGTATCAATCTCAAAAACTTCCAATGCTGCTTAAGTCTCACCTTCTTGAAGGAGTAGAATGGTTTGCAGACTACGTTCTCCTGATAGACTTCGTCTGCCATGAGAAACACGTTGTGTTCGTACGCGAACTTCACGATCTCCTCCATGTTCTGTCGCGTCAGCACCTGCATCCGATGGAACAACCACATGAATATCTTGTAGTCATCAAGGAGCCAACAGTTACACTAGACTTGCCAAGGAGTCGTATTGTCCAGTAATTCTGGGCTGTGAACGTCAGATAAAATACTGATCCGTAAGACTGAAAGCCGACGTCAACGTGGTTGGGAAAGGCTAGACAAATGATGATTAGCAAAGGAGCCCAAAAGGCTCAGAGAATTAGCTCCTATAGAAAAGGCAATAAGTAACAAGATAGCAATCAACTTCGCAAGTGGAGAATGCTCCTTTCATTCCTGTACAGAAATGGCCCCATGTTCTCTCCTATGCGACCCGAACATGATACTAACAAACTATGGTCTAATAATCGTAACCGCACAATCCCTAAATACAGAGTATTTAAAGCTATGTAAAACCTGCCATCATCGCCGCCACAAACCGTAAATCAATGCTATTTGTCGCGCTTCGTGTTTTCATATCCCATTTATAGTCGCAATCATTTGGCTTTGGAATAGTTTCCAATATTTGCGTCGGCGTGGCGGGTGGCGGTCGATCAAACGTGCGCGAATAGCCTGAATACCGCCTGATTAATACATGTCACCCGCAAACTGCCGGCTTGCTCATGTGTTGTGTGAATATCGGCTAAATATAGTTTGCACGACTATTTTTCTTTTGGTTTTTCATTTTTGATGGTATTGTGCTGTTCTAATAGAAATATCACTCGCGTTACAGACACGACTTACGGGGTTACACGAGCCAACCTAAATGTAGGTAGTGCCTCGTTGCTCGACTGGTCGCAAGTGCGACTGCTGAGCATGACGTCCTGGGTTCTATTCCTGGGTCGCGCAAAGTGCTATTGGGTTCTCGGTATTTTTCAGTAGCAACCACGGAGTCTGAATTTGTGCCCGGTTGATAGCTATAGCTATTATATGGCTCGCCCCTTTATTACAAGGGACTTAAAATATTACTGGCGAAATGTGGGCTTACTATTCGGTACACCTCCGCCTAACCCTTCGGGGGTTACAGTGGCAAGTTATATGTATAACTATTTTATTCAGCCCCGATTACTTTCTTCCTCGAGGATACATTTACAGGTTCTAAATCGTGTATAAGAGAACAAAAGACTCATAGGCACCAAAGCTTCCTTGAAAGCGCAGTGGTGTCAGCTCCGACTTACAAGGTGAAGCATGTGGGTTTGAACCCAATCGCATGAAGGCGTATTACTGTGTGTTATTTATTTCAAAACGGTGAAGGAATTCGGCATGTCCCTCGGGTGCGCGCACCCCGCTGTCCTCATGGGCCTGCCGCCGGCACCGCTCCTACTCGCTGGTGTCTCACCTGTCCCGTAGGGTTGCCAGGGTTGATGACGACCAGCGCGCGCACGCTGCTATCCTCACTGGCCTGCCGCCAGCAGCGCTCCAGCTCGCTGGCCTGCAGCGCCCACTCGTGCGCCTCGTCCAGGTAGTAGTTCGCTTGGCGCAGGCCCAGCTCCGACAGCGTGCCGGAGAACAGCGGGTACTGCGGGATCGGGATCATCACCGCTGGAGACAAGATAACGGAGTTTAGATAAGTGAGTAAATAACATCACGTCAAGAGAGTTTAATTTAATACAATAATTTCACCAGTTATGTTAAATTAACAAGTGACAAGCCCATTGGCATTAGCTTAGCTTCATTCTTGTTCAGTCCAAAATGTCCTGCCCAGGGAATCAAACCTGCTGCTCAGTTTTCGCGCTTGTGACCATTAGACCGACATGCGACACGACAAGACAAGACGTATTTGTAGACGAATCAGTCATCAACATGCATGCATTTAAAACCGGAACACAATGACGCTAATTAGCAGGAAATGACAACTGCATGATTGAACAGTATGGATCAGTGTATATCAATTGTATCAATTAACTCATCACTCACGTATGCATAGAGGCCTCATTTTACATTAACATAAATTCGTAGCTTCATAGTTCATCAACATAATGCATCGACAATAATAAAACAAATTGCATGAAACCGTACTGCGTTTACATAGCCACAACTATTCCTAGAATACAAATTTTAAAATAAATGGCTTCTGTTATAAACACCTTCAGCATGTAAACTTCTATCTAAACCCGTTCATCGTTTCCCGACATCAACAAGGGGTGAGTGTCAATACAATAAGGTTTTGTATGTCATGGCGAACAAATACGAGATAACCAGATAGGATAGTCAAACACGTTTTCTCTAATTGATTTTCGGGACTCACGTGAACTTTAATTTATCTTTACACTATGTGACGTGACGTAGTGTTTTGTGAAACTATATTGACCTAGTTAATTTTATTAACTGGCTTTACTACAAGCCGGAATTACGGTGGAGTCAGGCCTTTGGTGTGGTTCCGGGAACTTGGCCACACCGCGGGTGTGGTAACAGGTGATACTTGCTCCTGGCTGCTCATGGCAACAAACGCCAATTTACCATATCAGTCTATCAGTGTGGTTGATTCTTAGTCATAAGTTGCATGTACTAAGAGCCAGCTCTGTGGCTATTAACCGGGAACAAATTTTATCTCCATGCTGATACTAAGTACCTAATTCTAAATGGAAGAACTCAATATTTTCTTTCTACCTCGGGATCAAAACTGCTCGGCAGTGGCTCTTGCAGGTAGATGAGCTTCAGAAACGAATACCTAGCTCTTCTCTCTCTCAAGAGCTGGATTTATCTGTCCCAGCGGTGGGAACAGGCTGTCGCTGATTAACTAAGTTACTGCTAAGTTCCGTCATCCAACCTACCAGGTGGTTTCCCATCGACATCCTCGACGAGCATGGTAAGCACGGCCTTGATGACGTCGGAGGCGCCGGAGCCCAGGAACACGTCATCAGCGCTAGCTGGCACGCCGTCCCGCGCGGCCATGTACTGCGCCGCGCGGCGCCGCACGAGGCTCAGCCCGGGGGACGGGGAGTACGCGCCGACTGAACCTTTCCTGGAGACGAGAGGAGAATGGTCAATAAGCATTGCAGAAACATTAGGCCAATAACCTGGTGAAGATGTTACAGAGATCTGCTGGATCCCTAGGAAATAAAAAATCACAGGATCTGTCCAGGTACCAATGAATTGCGGGGGGGGGGGCTATGTTCATCTCGTCATATCATAATTAACAATTATCCCAGATATTACCGACGTTTGTTTGAAACAGGTGTTTAACTTATATGTATAAGTGCCAGAAGAGCATGTCCTGCTGTAGCTATCGGGGAATATGAATATCCATATTCATATCGCTCGTCCTTTACAGATATCGAGCGCGTACACTAATGAAGGACCGCTGACATAACGACGTCACGTCCAGGTGACGACGGTCTAATGTCTAATAGACGTCCGCTTGACACAGCTGACAGACCGACAGACCAACCATCTTACTAACCGCTTTATTAATTTAGGCACTGATTTGACTCATGTAACGATGACATTTCATTTATTTTCATATATCTGGCTAATCCAAAGGATCTTATATTTATTGGGTTTCAGATTGGTCATTAGCTATAAGAGTACCTAACTATCGAATTTGTCAGCGTAATCGACCTGGACCGTACCCTACTTAGCGGGGTTTTACCCTCAATGTTATTTTAAAAGACGTCAGGCGTTACTGTAAAGGAAAAGCCACTTACAGACAGTTACATAAACTACTATAACAGATAGTATAATGCAATAAAACGCAAAAACACAACAAATTTATTTCACCAAACGGGACAAAAAATTATAATTACAAAAAATAAAAAGTATTAAAAAGAATGAAAACGTGCCACCTTTGCACGGATTCCATAAAATTTGACATAATCCAACGAGAAACAATATCATTTCGCTGACAATATGTCTGTTATTTAAGCATTAATATCAATTATTGGATTCGCACGCTAATGCGACGGCTGCCATACACGTCGAGCGAATCAATCTAATTCGAATATGGATGTCAATCAATCTGTCATGGGAATCAGTTGGTATCAATCAGTGCAGGTAGCGATATTAGCGTGATGTGTCAGAGAATGTGTGGAGAGCTAATGATCTGTGTATAGCATGTAATTCGGAAATCATTAGCGGAGGTATTACTCATGCCATTAAGGTGCCATTAATTATGTGTTTACATGAAGATATATTCCCCCGGATTCGCTTTATTTTTGGAGGCTCGTGACATAGCTTAGTACTGTTTGTCTGTAAGTCTTTGTGGGATAAATTATTTCCAAGTAAAATAAGAAAATGCCTGTGTATGTCTTTAAATAAATATCAATTCTTTTTGGTTCCATAACGGGCCAACAAAACTTTAATTCTATTTTTTTCGATGGGTGATTAAAGAAACTTCATAGTAGGTACTAAGTAGCTTTAGGCACATAGCTTAGGTAGGTACTTAGTCTGAACTTCTAGGTGTTCTAGACCGTCTAAGTAAACAAACACAGACTGTGGAACCCAAACTCTTGGAAAAGGTTGTAGAAAAATGTGAGAAATCATTAAAGAAAAAATATTCAAACGTATTAAAAAAAAACTACCGCCTCCATCTTAAAGAAAATATTTACCTATAATTTTATTCTACAATCTCTATTTTCTTATGGTTTAATATGGGTTGTCTAATGTTTACATTGCAGGTGATCCTTACCACCCAGTGGTGACTTACGAGCAGTAAATCGTGGGTCAATCCCAGGCAGGCGCATTTTTTTTTTTCTAGCCTGTTTTGACCCACTCCTGGGCTAAGGCCTCCCTCCACTCCTTCCACTTCGTGCGAACCCGCGCGTCCTCCTTCCAGTTCGGACGGAACTTGTCCAGTTCGTCCC
Source organism: Noctua fimbriata (assembly GCA_905163415.1). Classification (NCBI taxonomy): domain Eukaryota; kingdom Metazoa; phylum Arthropoda; class Insecta; order Lepidoptera; family Noctuidae; genus Noctua; species Noctua fimbriata. Next base: position 17,352,045 of record LR990941.1, on the reverse strand, counting down.
GCCATCTCCTTCGTGGCAGGCGCTTTACTTTGTGTAATTTATATCATCACCACTGCTCTCAAAACGGTGAAGGAAATCATCGTGAGAAAACCGGCATGTTCTAGAACCAGAAATTCGAAGACATTCGACATCAGCCGACCCGCACTGGGCTCGCGTTGTGGATTAAAGCCCATTCCCTCTCATAGAGAGGAGGCCTGTGTCCCAGCAGTGGGAACATTATAGGCTGATTATGAAATGGGGATTTCCCTTCTTTATCTCCGTAGATCTTCAACAGTTGATTACCGAATGATTAATCATCGACATCTATTACACTAGTACTTGTGCCATATACTCACGTGCAGTCATCCAGTATCTCCTGGGCTCTCTGGCGCACATCATCAGGCACGTCGGCTGAGCTGGCCAGCTCAGGATATGCCGCTAGTGACAGCACCTAGCAGATAGACATGTGTTTATTTGGTGTGCAAACTGAACATGACTTTGACCTCCAACGACTTTGAGTCCAAAAATAATCAAGTCTGTTGAAGCCTACTCTTCTTCTTAGCGTACCGTTTGCAAAACGTGTTCAGCCCAAAACTCAGCCACGCGAACTTCCCTCACTGATGCAGTTAATGGAGCATCAAGTGAGCAGGTGGTAGGGCATGCGGTGCAACATGGCGCGGTGGGCCATTGTCTGTGGGGAGACGCCGCATACGCCCTTGAGGTCTGAGCCGTCCATGAACCACTTAAGTATAACTAATCTTGTAAATTGAAGTCAAGTTGGAAGCATCCTAGTGGATATTGTTTAGCATCATATACAAATCAGCTGTTTCCCAATTCCCTAACCTAAGACTAGTTATAATAAATCCCGTACCTTATTCTGATCCCTGTGTACAACTGCCTCCCATATCCCTTATGATAATACAATCATTACTGTCGAATTCCGATACCATCGCATTTCCATGCGGAACCCTTTCCTTTCCTATAAGAATGCGTTCACACAATCACACCGTACATACTCGTTCTACATGGATTTATTCCACCCACTATGTACAGTCACCGACAAAAATATGAATACCACCACTTAGGTACAGTTTCGTGAAAGTTTTAAGGTACGGGATTTTTCATATTCAGACTGCATAATTATGTATCTTCATAAATTGGTGGAATATTGTTGATATTCCACCAATTTTTCAAATTTCGGGAAATATCATATGAAGTCACCCACACATACCTTCGTTTTCTATTTGATTTGTATCTTTTTATGGTTGATGTTTTGTAATTTTATTGCAAAATATTGCTACTATTTAGTTATAATTACTTATTTTTGTACAATAAACAAAACTTTATACGGAAAGACCTAACAAACTTATTTTCGGTTATAGTTGTGGCTTTTTATTCATTAAATTCATAAACATTATAGTATTATTTTTAATCAAAAGGGACTTTAGTGATGTTTCACTTATCTGGAAAAACTTATAGCAAATATCAAATTATAGACAAATAGGGTCTTAAAATATACATCCGATGATACATACACATAGATTTACAAAATTAGATTGATAAAGAAATAAACGAAACACCGCCATTAAAAGTTTGACGGGCTCGCCTGTAACAAAATGGCTTTTCTACTTATGGCCCCTTTGAATTTAAGCAGCGACATGTATATTATTGTTATTTGTAAACATTGTATAATAATATTGTACCTGTTTATTGTCCCATAATAAATAAAATTAAAATAAAATAAAATACAACTAATAAATTGGTGGAATATCAAAAATTAGATCAATTTAAGAATTTCCCTTTACAATTTTCTCTAGTTTATGTAGGTAAAGAGACATATTTTTGCCCTTGACTGTACGCATTACACAATCTATTCTCACTTCTCAGTACACTAGCGGCCCTTCAAACCAATTATTATCTGATAATAGAGGTCGCACCTGTGTGTGACGCAATAAGGGCTAGTTGCCCATGTCCACGCGTGTGCGCCGCTGTGGGATAGATGACCCTTGGTTTAACACTTAATTACAAGATTCTGTAGGTTGACAGCTGATTGCTTCGAGAATGTGGAGCGGATGTTGTGCCGAAATCAAGACACTTTCAAAATCTTAATTGCATTAATGTCCCTTTTCAATGTTATTTGGTTCATGTGTTCAAACTTATTTACCTAATAGATGATGATGAGCTAAGTGGACTGACCTGTCTGATGAAGGTGATGGGTCTCTGTCCCAGGGCGTGGCAGTCTCCGATGTTGGCGCGAACTACCCGCTCGAAGGGCTTCGGGACACCCTGTAAAAGAAAATATTCCCTAGTAAGTAGATTTTGGATTTAATCGTAGTTCAAACAGCAACTACGAAGTTAAACATTTACTGATACTTCAGTTGTTCCGATAAATTAAGTTGAAAGGTACATTCTGACAATACATAAGACCTGAAGTCCACTGAAGCACAACTGAAGTAGTTGATATACCTGCCGCTAGTGTCGGGCACCAAAGAAAAAGTTGATTCGTCTCCAAGCCACCTTTATCTTCGACGTTTTAAATCCAGCGCGCGGACAAATAATGACAGCAGTAAGTTAGTTTGACAGCAGCAGTGGAAAAACAACGGGAATATAAATTAGAGTGAAGATCAAGGCCGACAGTCCCGCGGGAGATCAAGCCCGACAGTCCCGCGGGAGTCGTGAGAGGCAGAGCGGGAATTATACCGATGGGAGCGAATTAATATGGCGGCCATTACTCTCAGGGAAAGTCGCACGGTTACGATAACTTGCGGAGATTACCAACTGAACTTACGGGAGGTAATCGTTTCGATTAGGAGTTTGTTTGATGAATAATTTTATGGTATTCGACAAAATCAAAATCACAAGTTCGTTTGTTAGACACACAATACGTTTAAAACTAGATAAATCATATGTTCTACTTCTAGAGCTCGAGGCCCATTTTGAGTATTCTTTGCATGAGGCTTACCTACTAATAACCACTGCTGGGCAAAGGCCTCCCCCCATTCCTTCCACTTCTCACGATGGCTTGGCTTGGCTTGGCTTCCACGCGAATTGGCGAGAAGAAGCACACCAACCAATATTTAATAGATGAAAATCCCAAGAGGGCATGAGGAAATCATAGAAGAGTATAATTAGTAGAGCTCGGTGAATTTAAAATGATGGGTATGTGGGGAATTTTGCTGCAACAGACTTTTATCAGAGACTACAATACGAATCAATTATATCAATATTTTTCCAAAAGGAGGAAATCCAAAAGGAAAAATATTACATACACGAGGAGAAATAAATTATGATTTTCTCAACTTTGTCTATAAAAGGATGCTGCCCCCATTCACTGCCTGATCACCAATTCATTAGTCCAACCGTGAAGATTTATTTTTGTCAATCCGTATGTTTGCGTTTAAGTAATCTACAAATAAATATGTTTAGTACGTTACCTACCTCAATGTGGGATAGTACCAAGTTGAATAGCTACTAAGAAATAGCAATCAGCAGAAGAAATACAATAATTATGCTAATTATATCGACGGCCACCAGCAGATGTGACTGATAAACCAAAGTTCAATGCAAGTAATGATGTATTCACAAGAATTTATCTAAACTTGTGAGGAAAACGGCAATAATAAGAAATACTATGTCATAATGATAGTCAGCTCCAAGGACCTTCGTGTATGTAATGTATTATTGTGTACATAATGTAGGTCTAGCTACATTATGTACTACATTACCTATTGACGAGTGCCCACGTGTGTAGACATTGTTGCCCGAGATCCTTTATATTGTTGCTATCGGTAAATGCGCTTTGTGCGGCAGAACCAAAGGGGTGGTCACTGGACTTAATGATATCAAGTGTACTACGAGCCGACACTCCTCCATATTCTTTAATTTTGTACTATGTACTTTCATATTACATGAACCAAAAAATCGTGAATCATGAAAATGCAAATAAGTATACAAAACAATGCAATATACAATACTGCTACGAGGTTAAAAAGAATTCCCAGTATAAACTAAATTCTAGGGAATTACCATTTTACACATCAATATACATAGCTCTATTTCAAAGACTCTGTATTTTATGTAACTTTTGTACCTACCTATCTACATATCTTATCTATAATTTTCCTTGTTCCAAGATTCTGAATTATCAAACCATAGCGAACTCGTCACGGATTTCCCGCAAAGTTCATTTGAATTAAACGCACCAATATCTCGGGAGCGTTGTGTCAATGATTTATCTTAAAATTACACATTTTCCTGGTTTTGGTTTACTTCCACATCATCAGCCTTTTCCCAAGTTCCATGTTGGTGTCGGCTTGAAGTCTAACTGGATGCAGCTGAATACTAGTATTTACATGGGGCCATTGTCTATCTGAGCTCCACAACCCAGTTAGTACCGGGTAATACGATACCACATTTATTTATTTACCACACGTAAAAAATTAAATATCTAATTAATTTGAAACAGTGGTGTTTGTAGTGAGGTGTAACGGTAAATCTTTGAACTACCACCACGGATCAACGAAAAACCTATTCCCAATTAGGTAATGTGGAAACTGGGTTCATTCAAGGGTCAATTTTCATGAGAAATCTGTACTTCTGCTTAGAATTCGTAAGCTCTCAGGCTGATGAAAACTTATCTTTATAATTATTTCCTAAGTACTCGTAGGAGCTGTCCACTTGACCAACAACTTGCGAATCTTGTTAGCGACACATATGCATTTTTTATTATTTTTCTTCGTAAAAGTTTCACTTTGTGAACATGCTAATGAAATATATTCTCTCATTAGTTACATTGCGTTTGAGGTTTTTTTTGCTAAATACTGATTTACAATTTAAGCAAGAAAATCTTACTGAATGGCTCAGAAAAGTGTAGTACGGAGGTGCATTTTTTTTGTAATCTTGGCGTTTTACAAAACAAATGCTCATCATCAGTCATAAGCCTACTTATGTACTGGTGTGCAACTGTGTGCACCGTGGTAAACATTTTATACTCAGCAATAGATTCTATAACTTACTTTATATTCTTCCTACAAACTTTCTCATAGGGAAAATATCAGCCGGAAGATACTTAACAGTATCCGCGCCATTTCAATAAAAAGTTATCATTGCTGAAAGGAAATGGATCGCTGCGGCAATCTGCAGGCTTGCTTGCTACACGCTGAGCCAAACGACGGCGATGGCTGAACGAGCGCCGCCATCTTGGACAGGTGCCCAATGTCAGTAACAGGGACTTTCAGGAAACGACTTAAACGATGGTGAAGCCCACACGTGGACGTTACTGTATGACAGCGGATTTAGGATACTCTTAAATGTCAGTATGGATCGATAACACCGAGATTTGAAAGATGACGAGCATATTAATCCTATTTGGAAATTACTTTTAATTAAAATCATTGATGTCATTACATTTTTTACGGCACGTAAAGCCAATTTCTTTCGTCTTTGTAAACGTCTCAACATAGCCTCTACGCTTCACATTAGAAAGAATATTATTATTGCAAGGAATGAAGAAACAATTTATAGTTCTACTAGCTTATGCCCGCGACTTCGCCCGCGTGGAGTTAGGAAACTGCCCACGGGATCTTACTTCTAGGATAATAAGTAATCTAAGTGCTATACCAGACTATAATCCATCCCTGTGCCAAGTTTCATCCAGATCTGTTCAGCCGTCCTGGCGTGATTGAGTAACAAACATCTATCCATCCAAACTTTCGTATTTATTATAGTTTATGTAAGATATATGTGTAATATTAGTTTTTACTTTTAAAGTTGAATAGGTAATAATAAATAGTTAGTGAAAGTATTTATTTATATTTGACTAATCCAGACACACTCGCGTCTTTTTACATATACTTACTTATAAATATTAATTCATAGTAATATCAATTACATTCCATATGTGAAACATTGATACATTGGTTTGAGATTGGACACCGGTGACGACAATCAAATGAATCTTTAATATAATATAGGAATCTATTTATAGACAGGTATAATAGGTACTTTTACTTTTTGTGCCCCAAGCCCAAGAAACGCTGGCGTGACGATTTGGACTGGTTCCTGTCTGATTGGCCAGAGGAGGCAAAACACCGGGAGAGTTGGAAAGGGATGGGGGAGGCCTTTGCCCAGCAGTGGGACAGAATAGGCTAATTAAAAAACAAAACTTTTACATAATGTTTAATATAAATGTCGCGTATCACGAGCCAACGCGACAATTTCACATACATTTACAGACACGTCTATCTCAGAAAAATTCTTCCTACTTACTAATAGGGAAATACTCCCGCTCCCCGCACGCCCCGCGCAACACTGCGCGCCCTTCTACGTGAGTTTCGAAGCCCTATTTGACTCTGTTGGGGGATGATTTTGGAAAAACTGTAACATGTCTCATAATTTTAATTGAAGAGTGTGCACACCAATTTTCGAGTCAATTAACCCAGAGAATATTAAGTTTCACAGAAAATTCAACCCCCCATTTCACCCTCTTTGGGGTGGAATTTCGAAAAACCCTCTCTTAGTTGATGTTTACTCTTCACAAAGAATACACCCTCCAAATTTCATGTCTCTAGCACCAGCGGTTTGAGCAGTAAGTTAGTCAGGACTTTATATGTATAGATAAAAGCTTGTCGCGAGATTTAAGTACTCGTATTTACTTAGTTTGAAAATTTAAAAAAATTAAAATGAATCAGTTCAAATTATTTAATTTATCTACTTGTTTGTCTACACAGTTATCTCGCGATAAGCTTTTATATTGTATAAATTGTGTAATGACGTTATAAGTTGATAGTAAAAGACTTAAAAAGGAAAAGTTTATTTTATTATTTTTAGCGCATTTACATAAAACCTTGTTTTCAAAAAAGTTTTATACTTTTTTATTTTTTTTTATTTTCAGCAATTGCTTTCATTTGATACCCATATTGTAGGAAAGCATAAAAAATGTTGTCCGCCATATTGGATTTAGAGTGACGTCACTTTATTTTTCGAGTTATTCTTTTCTTTTTTTCTTTCAGAGCAAGCTCTCAGCAAGATCTTTCATTTGATACCGTGCAGGAGTGCATTAAAAATGACTAGTCCACCATCTTTTTGTTCCGCCATGTTGGATTTAGAATGACGTCACAATGCTAACCATGCATTGTCAACTAAACTAAACGTGTATACAAAATTTCAGTTCAATCGGTTGAAGATATCTGCTTCAAAATTGAGTTGCAAGATTTCACCTGAACAAATACAGGAAAAGTTTTTTTCCAGTAATTATATTTTTTTTGGTGGTTCAGTATCGGTAATAGAACACATTCCCATTAATTGTTCAATACTTTTTTTTTAATTTTTATCCGATGTAAAATGAGTAAAACATGGACATATTTTCGTAGTAATCTTGCAATGAAACTGCGCGGCGCATACAGGCGCACGCGCCGGGGATGTAGCGGGGTGCAACCCCTCGCGGGAGGGCGGGGAGGCCGGCGGTCGCCCGGCGCCGACCAGTCTGACTCATTCCACGCAAGCGCGCGCCCGTTACGTAATAACTTGTTCGTGTGAAATCGTGTGACGCCCGCGCACCCCTATTGCAATGTCGGAATTCAGTAATCGCGAATATTACGAAATGATTCGAGTGTACATTTTGAGTGGTGAAAGTTTACGTGCAGCTCGAATAATGTACGCGAACGAGAGCATTCCTCGTATGCGAGCTCAAGGAATACGTAACCCCGTGGTTCCAAACGTTAGAACAATTTTAGCCGCCAATCAAAGGCTGCTTGATCATGGACAATTTAGGACTCCAACTCACGCACAATACGCCGTAATGCAGACAGGTTAAAGTATGAATAATAAATAACGTTGTTTCAATTTAAATTTAATAGCTAATTTGAAAGTTGTGCCTTTTATTTAAGCTTTATTTTTAGCATTACGATGGCCCTAAGCCCATGAAAGTATGAAGGAAAAATTGGAATTACAAATTAAGAGATAAAATCTAGTCGAACCTAATAAAATAAGAGGTCAGTAACCTACGCCGCACCGTATCGCACAGCTGATTACGTAGGTACAACCAACTGCCTGCGCGCTACGCGCGCCCGCGCCGTGAGTGACCATAACATCAGTTTCAAAATAGACAACTTTCGTAAACGATAACTTTATTTTTTATTACTAAAACATATGAAATTAAAAAATACGTATTTTTTAAAATTTTCAAAAGTTTCTTCTGTCAAAATATCGGTAGAGGAAAAAAACTTTTCCTGTATAGTTACATACTTTGCAAGTTAAATAAAACCTTGTAAAAAAATGCTCAGATCACCCGCTTGAATCGGGTCCGAGAAATTCAACATTGTGTGTCATTTATTTATTACTACTACGCACTTAGCGAAGCACGTAAGCAACATTTACACATTGTGTTGTAACGCGCACACGAAACAAGAACAACATGGCAGCCGAATAATTCCTACCGCGGTTGTTATACAGTCCAGCATTTTTTATTGTTTCTGTTTCCAACAAAGTAAACAAAAGGATTTAGTGGAGTTGACTGATGGTTTACCGTTACAAAACTATTATTTGTTTTGAGGCTTTTCTATTTATACGATCAAATATTGGCTGTGGATTGTAGTTCTGTGAATCGTTTTGGGTTGTGGTTTTATAAACATTTTAGTTGATTTCAACTACTGGTTCTTGGGAACTTGATCCTTATTTAAATGACATTTAGCAAATTACCAGAAATATTCGCAGAAAACATTGTTCGCGCCGACGGAAAACTCAACAATATTCGAATACACCGGGGCTGTCGGCGCGCGGAGCAAAAACCGCATTACGAAGCTGCCATACACAGACTGCCTCCGCTCCCGCCTCGCCCCTTAGCCCGGGTTTTTGTGAACAGCCAGATAGGATAATGGAAATACACGGTATACAGGCACACAGGTGCTCGGGTGCTGGGGTGCTCGCCAAGCATGACTTTTCGTAAGTCACTCTTCTGATTGTAGGAGGTACCAATTGTTTCGTAATGCAGAGAGAAGAGAGTTCAGTACAGTTACAACTAGCTTTAGCGCTGTGAAATGCGATACTTTTAATTTGGATTAACCGACTTTGAACCTCAAAATAATGTTTTAGAAAAGGAAACAAGGCAATCAGAATCAGAAATAGAGAAGTAATCTTTACAGTTTCCGTATTTTGGTGCTATTTGTATTCAGACACCTGTATCACAAATTATAATCACATTACCTGCAAGTTGACACCTGACTCCAGCCTAATATGAGTGCCAGTTGGCGGCGGTAGTTCGGTACAGTTACTTCTGAATTAGCACCGAGAATGTAGAGCGTAGTTCACACCTAACATTCAAAGCTAGACTCGTTAGTTAGTTCCGACAATTTCTTTCAGAACACACACTCCGTTCTTTTTGCTTAACTTTTTATTCTTGTGAACTGCTGTATAGTCGAAACCTAAGGGAAATGCTGCGCTTGTTACAATATTTGAGTTTCACGTTTTTGTTCCAATATGTATCAGTTGCATGTTTGTTATGTTGTACCTTATGTCTATCTAACCTGCTTTATTAGTGCTTTGAACAACTAAGTTTGTACTCGATAACCTATCGAGTTCATTAAATTAAGTTATCATTAGTAATATATCTGAGGATGGCAAACCTCAAAACTAATTGATTTCCAGAAATGTACTTATAAATGCAATTGCGAATTGGCATTTACCTTACAAAATACAACATATCCATGCATAAGTAGCATCTACATTATCCAAGACGTTGTTGCCCATCTCAAACGTCCTCAAAACTGTTGTTTTACGAGCCTGTTTCATTTTGAAGTATCAATAAACACCCGAAACGTGCCCAACATAGGCCCACACTTGCGCAACATAGCCTGTTTAATATAATATATCAACTATAGTCTGTTTTTTATTCCCTGAGACTAAATTGACACATGCAAATGTCAAACTTACAAATAATGTTGTCAGCTCTTTTGTGTAGTGTTGTATCTACGGTACCGGTTTGTTGAATCGTAACTTTTTATATTTATAAGACGATTAGACAAAAAATTTCATGCTATCAGTGTTGCTCCCGTACACGATAAAACGGATATATAAACTCATTTCTCTTACAACACGGCAGAACTTTAAAAAAATACGGCAATTATTGGAACTTGACACCATACAAACAATTACAATTTTTTAAAATAATTATGATAATACGGCAGTTTGTGTGTGATTTTGAATACGAATTGATTTGAATAATAAATAACTACCTACACCTTTTATTCACTATAACTTATTATAAAAAACGATACTACTTGATTTTATTAGCGGCAATTTACGGTAGAGGCACATCACTATTTAAGAATTCCAAAAAACTGGCAACCCATGTAATGTCAGTTTAGTCTCAGAGATTAAAAAACAGACTATACATATGGGCCCCACACGTGGCGAAAAGATTGAGTCCTCATGTGCAACATAAAACCGTGGATTTTTGCAAGTTTGAGTTAAACCTTGTGACACCGGCGGGATGCAGATGTCACAAGCTATAACTTGTTTAATTAAACAAAAGTTGGAAGCAGGCGAGGCCCATTCCATTTTCATGATTTTATATTCAAATGGGCCTGCTTCCAACTTTTGTTTATAGTCGGGTTTTTTAGTTTTTTTAACTACTTTTTTTTTATTTCCAGTTTTTAAGTTTAGTAACGTGAAAGGATTCGCAGACGAATTAACCTTTTTTATAATACGGGATGTCCCACGGCTATGCCACACGAAAGGAAAGTACATTAAGTTTTGTCTATAGGAAACAAAATTTTATATGAAACTAGATTTTGCCCGCAGCTTCGCCCGCGTGGATGTCGAAAAATATCCGACGGGAACATACTACCGCTTCATTCTATGAAAAGTTAGAAAAGGTACACGTGTAGGATTAAGGAATGTTTGTCATAAAATGTATTGTCACCAGAACTAAAGGTGTGTTCAAAATTTCAGCCCAATCGGTTGTTCAAACTTTAGTTGCAAGATTCCACCTTCAGCCCCCTTCGGTGGTAGAATTATCAAATACGCTGAGACACGTATAAATTAATTTTCAATCTTCAGCCTGCACAAAGAACACACTCTCTAAGTTTTATGTGTCTAGGACTTACGGTTTGTGCTGTGTGTTGATATATCACCCAGTCAGTCAGTCAGTTTACCATTTTATAAATATAGATAGATGTTAAAGGAGAATAGACAAAATTGGACAAGATATATACCAATGAATAGATCTCTTTAAGAAGAACATTTTTATAACAGCGACTTCTCTCGATTTAGAGCCAGAGAGGAGCTACTGAGCTCCTCTCTGGCTAGTAGTAGTAAGGAGAATGGTTGTTTTAACAACTTTAAATCGTTATACATATATCCTAAACTGTTATTCAAAATGAAAAATGATGAAAGAAACCTAAAAATCATTTTAAAATGCCTATTCAACGATACCCCACTTGGTTCATCGAGTTTTTCTTTTTTCATTTTGACAATATGGCGTCTGGTGGCTATGGTGAATTCTGTCAAGTCTTTAGTGACACTCGCAAGGTTAAGACGAATCGATTGACGGAAGCATCATCAAAATCGGCCTACACCTTTGGTCTCTAAAACGCCACATAGGAACAAAAATACATACATACATAGCCTGATAAACACATTACCTTCCTTTGCATCGCGCAGTCGGGTAGAAAGTACCTTAAATATTGTATATAGGAAGTTTTACTAAAATAAGACTTCGTTTTAAAAAGAATTAGAACTGGTTTCCAAGATTTTTAAATTATCGCCTGCTTAAATCGGGAATCCAAACCACCAATAATGTGAAAAAATACATGTATTTTATGATAACAGTCGAAGGGGTTAATCATAAGGATTTTTTTTTCCTATTAACATACCCTCTACAATAAAAGGAAGACCATGAAAGGAGAATGGGCTTCGAAGTATGGGCATCTGCCCCAAGGTTCAATAGCCGTAAGATATACATAATTGAAAAGAGCTAAATAGGTAACTAGTTGGACAACGAAGTTAAGATTTTCTTGGCAACCCATTAAGGTTTTCTGGGTAAACAATAGTAATAACATATATTCCATTGCATAGAGCTTATCAAGGAGAACCGTTGCCAGTCATACGACTTTAGCCATTCGTTGTCCGTTCGGAATTATTGATCTAAATGTGTGTCTAAGTGGGCACCGAAGTTAAGATTTTCTGGGTAACCAATAGCAATAAAATATACACCATTCAAAAGAGCTTTCAATGAGAACATTTGCTACTATACAACTTTTTCTAATACACACATATTGTCTGCACAATATAAGTTACAAAGCATGTATTTTATAAATCTATGAGAATCTTCTGGAAGAATTGCGAACTCAGAGGGCCTTCAACATAATAGGGAAATTAAGATGAGCCACCTGCACGTGCATACAATCTTAAATTCCAGTATCCTATCGTGGCTAATAACCGGGCTATTCAGGTAACTACGTACTGGTAACCAATCGACACTAAAAGAAGAAAAACGTTCATAGTATGAAAAATAAATGATTCTACAAGTGTGATACCGCTGGAAACCCTCAAAATCCTATATGCGTTTGTTAGGTAGGTATAATGAATAGCAAGTCGAGTACCTCTCGAAAAAGACACTCCGTAGTTATGAACAGTCGTTTATCGTAAGAGACATTGTGACCCGAACGTTTGACAACACATTTCCTCGTAGTAAGACCTCGACACACTCGGGCCCCGGACCTATGTAAATCAGGCAGTGTGCGGCCATCTTCTACCGCACTCTATTTACTACGGACCAAGTTATACAAGAAGTTATTATTAGTCGCAGAAAGTCCACTCTACTCAAGAACTTGACACACTATCGAGGAACAACTCATAATTTTTCTCCCCTTGGCTTATGTTACTTGGGGTCGTCGGAAAACGTTTAGATCTTCTTCCATTCCTCCCTATCAACCGACACGTTGTCAGTTTACACCGATGTCATACATATCGTTCTTCACACAACCCAAAACCCAAACTACACGTGGATTATGGTGTTTATCTCAGAATTACATTCTTACAACACATTATACGTGTCATAACTAGTCTCTTTGCAATTCGAAAACAATATACTAATCAATACTAATCATTCGTTGTCGCCGTCTGCTAATACCTACTTAGAAATCACAGAAATGCAAAGACTTCCGTTTCTCAATTTTTTCGTTTCTCAACTGTGCTTTATAAGTCCGTCGCCTCTGTCCTTCTGTAGCTCCGCGCTCTGTGGTCCCGATGTTGACAACTGCCTTCCAAACGGTTATTGCTAACAAATAACACTTACACTAGCCATAAAATATGTGTAGCAAGTCCCTCAGCCCTGGGGGGCGCGGGGCGGGGGCTCATGGCTCAGATCAACTCGATTGACTACTTGTTTTGATGCTAGGCTCCGGGTTACAAGAGGCCTGGTCGGCGGCGGCGGCGTGTTACGGCACAATAACAACATGTAAGTTATTTACTGTTTACTTTTATTCTTTCTTTTGTTACTACGGAACTGCTGGCTGAGAGTGTTGAGTCAAATATCATAAATGAGGCGGCCATAGTGATAACTATGAGTTATTCTTAATCAGTGGTTCTATTTGAACGCATAGCACGAAATAGCCGCACTGGCAGCGTTCTAAGACGGCAGTAACACATACTTAAATCATAAAAATAAAATAGCCATGGAGTATGCATACAGATCGATTGCTTATAGTGAATGCGTTTTTAGAGTTCCGTAGTCAACTAGGAAAGGAACCCTTATAGTTTCGCCATGCACGTCTGTCTGTCCGCAGCTTAGCTCAAATACTCAAATTTCGAGTATCTACACGTAAAGTGGGTTTTTTTTTTCTCGCGTACCCCATAGTGTGGTCGTTGGATAGGTTTTTTAAAAATATTGCTCAAATCAAATAATAATATATAGAAATATTAAGCTATAAAGTGCTAATTTCTGTTAGACTCAAGTGTCTCCCCCCCCCCCCCCTCTACCAGCTAAACGGTTGTGTTTGGATGTGTGAAAAAATTCACGGTGGTTTTCACAGTAAATTTAACGAAATTAAAAACTAAAACTAAAGGAAAACTATCACAGCTAAGTAGGCTTTTCAAGCTTACGAGTAATAGTCGAACACCCTTATAAAATGTACTTGGAAAACATATTTTCCTAAATATAATGAATGGGAGCACAGATTTTTGAACTGAAAATGTAAGTTTGTTTTTATTTTTTTGTTTTTTATTTATTATTACAATAAAAATCATCGTTCGGAGACAAATCCGCATATTATGATGGGCAACTACGGAACCCTACATTGTGCGTGGCCCGACACGCACTTGACCGGTTTTTTTTAGAACCATACTTTATAGTTACACCAATATAAGCTGCTCTACTAGCATCATTTGCATGTTAAATATTGAGCCATCTCGGGTCTAAGTTAATGATATTAATGTTTTAATTTATTCACTCTAACATTATGTTATGTTATTCTAAGCAACAACTTTATTTACCAGAAAGCAGAATTAGTATTCATAAATGCACATTTTAACATGTAAAATGGTTTATTAAATAATTTAAGTCAACAGAAGTGATAGGTACATATATGTCAAAAAAATGTGTAGATTAGGACAGAGGCCGATTAGGACTCAAAATAATTTAAAATACAACAAATCGTTCGAAAGCGTATCATGTGAATGGTAAACTGTAGCTAAGTATTCGTCAAGCTCGTGCAAGTTGTCAGTGATGTTAGCTATTTATAATTCTACACATTGTCCGTTTGTAGGGTTCCGTACCCGACGGGCAACTAATCTACTATTACATTTCTTGTAGTAATTGTTTTTAACTAATAATAATTGTTGTTTATCTGATCTATACTTATACTTATATAATATTATAAAGCTGAAGAGTTTGTTTGTTTGCTTGAACGCGCTAATCTCACAAACTACTGGTCCGAATTGAAAAATTCTTTTAGTGTTGGATAGCCCATTTTTCGAGGAAGGCTATAGGCTATATAACATCACGCTACGGCTAATAGGAGCAGAGCATTTATGAAAAATCCCAGCGCAGGCGACGTTGCGCGGGTCAGCTAGTAATTAAATAAATAGACATATTATTAGCTTTGTGTAGCGTCTGGGTCACCAAGAAATAAGCTGTGCTAGTTTGGGACCCGCTATTAAACCTGCCAGTATTATGTAAGTTCTAACTTAACACCATTTTTGTATGTTAAAGAACGATGTGTAAGCTAAATAAATGAATTTGAATAATCATTTTCTCTCCTCTCGAAACAAGCAAAACATTAGTAAGAGGCAAAGACATTCAAGTGTTTCCGGTAAGAGCAAAGTTGAGTTCTATGGCATATTCAACCGTGCGTATATACAGGACAAGGTATGTGACGCAGCTATTGTGTCCAACTATCCCCATTAGGGGCTACAAAGACATTCATCAGACGCCGTAGCCGTAGAGATGGGAAAGCTGCGATCGGGTGAACTAAAGTCGATCTGCAGTCCGACTCGATACAACTCGCCCACTATGTAGAAGGTAGGTACTCTACTGAGCAATTGCATTACAATCTAGATCAATTTCAAAGCTGGGCGAATTCTCTCAAGGTTTCACTATAACATGTGCTGCTATACAAGGCCAGCTATTTGTGCAGCAACTAGAAAATTTAGTTCGACAAGTCTATCTACTTTCCGTATTATTCAGTCGATGTGATCCGATTAAAGCTCCACGTAACCACGGCCACAGCCCTCGCGCCCCCTCGGTAGCGGTAACAAGTAACAAACAGCGCGATAAATCTCCCTTATTGTTGAACACATGCGAGACAACCCTGGACGAAAATATGTTTTTATTGCCCACCGCCAGCCGCCAGCCCTGACGACCAACAATGGAGCAAAAAATAATCCTACATCCACCATTTACACAAAAAAGCCGATACAGAAGGCTAACTGAACTCGCAGGATGATTATGATGATACCTATATGAATGTGGATGGTGAGGCAACGCAGCATTAAGTAAAGGCATATACAGTCGATGTGATGTCGTCTGTCCATCTTGTCAGATCAGGTCTTCCTCTTTTCCGAGTGCCTGTTGGACCTGGCCATGACGTCATGCGAGTTGTCCCGCGCTTGTCGCTCATTCTCGCTGCGTATCCTGCCAATCTCCATTTTAACTTTAGAGCGTAGGAGAGAGCATCTATCACTCCTGTTTTTTGCCTGATGGTAGTGTGACGAATTTCCTGACATTTCTCTCCATGTTTCGCTGCAAGACTTTATTTTATTTTTGACTCTTCGTGTGAACTTCACCCTCGCTACCTGAGGGGTTAAATCTGTATTTTAAACTATTAACGCATGCAACTTTCATTTCATGCGTTAATAGTTTACTTTTTTATTTTATTTATACAACATTATTTTTAGTAGGTATATGCGAAACCTGAATATAGTTTGTCCAGAATAAGTAACTGAATCGATTTCAATAATTTTTAAACCATGTTATAGTTTGTCCCAAAAATATTTAAAAAAAGTAACAAGTTGGACACCGAGCGACATTAAGTACTTATCGCAATAATTTAGGTACCTACTGCCAAATTATTATTATCAATGAGCTCAAGACGTCGCTGGAGGCGCGCGCGCGGGCTCACTGCGTGGTAACCACGTTTTTGCGCGGACAACCAGGTAACAGAACAAGCTTATAACTTTGTGGTTTTTCATGATACAGTTTTGATATTTTGTACATAGATTAATTACATAAAAATACTAGACACGTGTTTCAGGCTTCGCATATACTTAAACTAAGGTTGTATACAGTCGAACTGACACTGCCCTAAGTTTTGTTATTTTTATAAGTTCGTTTTATTTTATGAATTCCGTCTATGCCAGGGTAGCGTACTACTCTCAGTGATTATTGTCATTTGTCATTAGTACGCAGGACATACGTATTGAGGGTTTCTTTTTTTACGTTCATAAAATGCCGACTGGCAACCTGATTTGAATAAAAATTGTCGGAAGGTCACAATGTTTTTCGATTTTTATGCATGTTTGTCACTAGAAGATATTACTCGTATAATATAATATTCCGCGCAGGGCTCCATCCTCGTAAATTATCTATCTTACACAAAATCTTTACAAATACTGTTATTAAAATCGGTTCAATCGTTTTTGCGTGAAAGAGTAACAAATATCCATCCACATCCTGACAAACTTTAATATTTACAATAGTAACTAAGATAAGATCTGCTTGCGAATTCATTAGAGCGTTGGTGCGTATAAATCTATTTTTAATACAAATATCCCTTCTGTAAAGAAGCCTATATTATAATCCTTCTTCAGATCCCCTGCAACCTATCTCAAGGTCACAAACAGATACACACTGTTACTTTCGCATGTACAGTCAGTGATAGCAATTAGCTGACCCACCTTTGCATAAATGGTTGAGATTTTTTAGGAAGCGAATCGATAGCATTTTATAATTCTTATATATTTTAATTTATTTTGCTCAAATAAATAAAACACAATAATAATATAATACCTCGGTCACCACGGCCTGTCATGCAGCCGAAGTGCGGGCCGTTTTTCACGGTAAGACTGGACGGCATGTCGTTGTTTCCTTGGAAGATGGGTAGACCTTTAGTGTGGGACGCAACATGAGTTGATACTCTTGCGCCATCACATCTCACTGCCGCTGCGGCTGCAGAGAACCTCAGGCGGCGTAAATATAGAAACCTTTGTGGTAACTATATTTTCGAGCCGTTTGGGGTTGAAACTCTGGGGTCGTGGGGTCCGAGTGCTCAAAGACTGTTTAAGGAAATTTTGAAACGCCTAGTTGACGCTTCCCGTGACCCAAGCGCTGGCTTTTATTTTGGCCAGAGGCTAAGTGTTGCCATAAAACGTGGCAACGCCGCCAGTCTCTTGGGAACATTACCAGCTGACAGCGTTGAGGAGGAGTTTTTGATGCCCTTTTATAATTTGTTGTTAGTTTATTTATTTCATAGTTTTGAATTAATAATGTATATAGTTAGTTTACTCTACTTAATGTAATAAATATTACATTAAAAAAAATACAAAATAATTATAAAATTCTATCGATTCGTTTTCTAAAAAATCTTAACCATTTATGCAAAGGTGGGTCAGCTAACTGCTATCAATCACTGTACCTACGTGACTGTTACTCGCTAGTTACAATGTTCGTCTGTTTTCTGTTTGGTTGGTACGACTTTATGGATTACACTAATAATTCTGCCTGGGAAAAGAAACAATGAAAAAAGAAAAACACCTAAAAACCCTTAAAACCTTTCTCTAAAATACTGATGGTGGAAACCTGCATCAAAATCCGTTGTGAGAAGAACAACACGACTACACACATACGGACACGAGCTATTTTTATTATAATGATAATGTATAGATAAGAGATAAGAGATTAATATCAATTTATTTGTATGGAGTATGGTATGGATTAGGCATAAAAAACTATTTTAATAAAATATAAATTTTCAATAAAAAATATGGGTTCTAAATGTATCTAATTTACCAAAAACTATAAAACAGTTAAAACTCGTCTGGTTAACTTTTAGATTCAAAAATAACTAGATACATTACTACAAAAATCCTAGTTCAATATGCCGCTGGTTTTTCTGTTGTTTTTTTTCGTTTTCGAATTGGTTAGATAATTATTGTCTGGTTGAATTAGAAATAAACCTTCTAAAGGTACTGGCATGTGGCTCACCCCTTCCGTGTTTTCCGCGGTATCATATTACATCACAGGATTCACAATGTTGCCAGTCGCGTTAATTTTGTTATTTTTCAGCTCAAATTGCCTGTTCACTAGTGTTTCATGGTGTTGCCTTGTAATCTGGGTTTTTGGTGAAACAAAGTTACGTTTTTCGAAAGAGTTTTTCTCTTTATTTCGTTTCAATGAATAGAAGAGAATAATTAATAGGTTGATTTGTCGCTGTTGGTTACGTTACGTACTACTACCTATGGATAGGTACATGCCGTAATGATAGAATGCGTAATGAATGCACTGTCATTACTCTCGTAACGAGCTCGCGACGCGGCACTGATCTATTTAAAGACAGCATCCCCGCGATGCGCCCGTGTCACTGCGCTGCCACACTAACCCTCCCAATAACATGAGGTAATACATCGATCAATACATCCGTACCTACTAAGCACTAACTAATATAATTATAACGTGCAAATAAATCTGCCTGATGGTCTATTAGTTTTAGACGGATTTGGTACCCAGGTCACGAGCACACGGGTAGACCTGGGCTAGGACACAGAATACTTTGTCCGTGTAGTTCCCACGGGAATGTAAATCATATCCGATCTCCAAGCGGGTGAAGTTACTCAAAAGTTTCGGTTCAATCAATTATTTTCTATACTATCAAATACCCGTGACACTTAAAAGGCTTGGTTAGTGTTATTATTTTAGGTCTTTGTCCCTGGGGTAGGTATTTTAATATCATTGACAAACTTATCCTTGAGGTACCATCATCCCATGCTTGATGTCTGCACCCCACGTTATAAAGCAAGCAAGTTCTATGTTACGATGACAGTTCAATGTCAATCGTTCGAGGATGAGTGTAACGGCAGGGGGGGGGGGGGCAGGGGGCAGGGGGCGTCCTTGAGAAACGCCGCTGTAGACACGGCCTTGTAGTTAATATTGTTTGTTTGATATTATATTACGGATCCCCCTCTATGAGCTTATTTTTTACGAGGTACACTTATTTCTCAATTCCCATGGGAGACTCGCAGGTCCTCTCGGTGACAGGGTTGGGTAGCAATTTTCAGCGTTTTCCGGAAAAGTAGCCGTCGTGGTTCCGTGACCACGGCCGCAACTTACGAATTGTAGGTCGTAATGTAAACACACGCAATCAGTTTACTTTATGTAATTTTACAGTCTACTTCCTGTCAAAGGGAGGCCAGCGTCCCAGCTGGGACTCCCAGTCCCAGCAGTGGAACAATATAGTATGATTATAGGCAAGCTATTGCATACAAGTGTTGCACGGAGGATTTCCACTAAGGTCATCATAATTATTCAGATTAGAGATTCATCGTACAGTACCAACCTACACTCTGATCCACATTCATTTATCTCACATTTCTTACGCCAGATATGCGTAAAAATCATCATCATCATTTCAGCCGAAAGACGTCCACTGCTGGACATAGGCCTCCCCAAGGGGGGTTTTGCCATAATCGCCACGCTTGGCAGGCGGGTTGGCGATCGCAGTATGTTTGTTATAAAAAAAAAAAAAAAAAAAAAAAAAAAATCACAGAGAACGCTGCTGCCCATTCACTGGTAAGTCCCTTAGTCGCCTCTTACGACACCCACGGGAAGATATGGGATGGTGCTATTCTTTACGTCCGGACACCATACAGAACTGGTTCTGTATGCGTAAAAATAGTGTTACGAAATAAAATATAACAAAAGCACAGATTAAACAAAGAAAACAACGTCCAATATCACCAAACTAGCAGCGACGGGTGCACGGCTCACTAATACTTATTTATAGGGAATCCAATAAGAAATAAACCTTTATCATTCCCGAGCACAGCGTAGGCTGGGGTCTCGGGGACCCGCGACCTCAACGCCGACTAGGGGTCTCAGGGACCCCGGCGCCAGATTAACCCGTAGTAACCCGTACCTGCCGGCTTTATGACGGTCCCAATCACACGCTATATTTTTTGTGAAACGCCTACTACGCGACCTTTAGTAAAGAAACTGTTTAACTTAGAAAAGCTATTCCAATGTATTATGGAAAGGTTGTGAATGGTGATGAAAAGTGTTCGGTTAAAAGACGCGTTAAACTTTCACTGAATGGGACTTTTGAAAGGTTGAACGATACAATAAAGTAAATCGTGCTAGTAACATCAAAGAAATTTCAGAATTACTGAAAAAAGTAACGCTTTTCTTGACTTGGCGAAAACTAAATTATCTAATAATCGTGTATCTTAGTTGTGAAGCCGTACGACTCGTACTTTTCATCCAATTTTAAGAAGAAATATCTTTGATAAATATAAGTCCCTCCTTTATTTATTTTCTTACACACTAATTACATTTTTAAATATTTTTTAACAAAAACCATATAAAAAGCATTTAAAAATATAAAAAATAGTGGTCCGCCGGTAGCGGGAGCAGGGTCCAAGCTACCGGTGGTTAGGGCTCCAGAGACAGGAACCTCCTCACAATGCGAGCCGTATCGAGGAGTACTGCCTTCTGAATCAGGCCCTTGATCCAACCGCCTAAGGAGAGCCTCGAAAGATGGTCGTCGAGGCTCTTGGCTATAAGGCCATTGGCCGTCACGACGATCGGCACAATGATAGCCGAGTTCACATTCCACATATCGACAACCTCGTGTGCCAAGTCGAGGTATTTTATTTGTTTCTCTTTCTCAGCTTTCACGAGGTTCTCGTCATGCGGGATGGTAACATCGACTATCATTACGCGGCGCGCTGATCGGTCTATCACTACTATGTCAGGCTTATTGGCGTAATAAGAAAGTTAAAGTAATAATAATTGAAAGGTTTCAATAAATAACCACGACTTCGAAACAACTCGTTACGTATAAACTGTCGACATCAAGTAATAGTTCGCTGAGTTTTATCCGCCGGCGACGAATAGAAATTAAATACTTATTTTTCATTAATTGGACGAAATCACTTGTAAGTGTTCAATTAATTGCTTATTGTATGTAAATGTTAATGTAGAAGTCAAAAATATTACGTTTTATTAGTAGAACGTGGCTACAGCTGCATAGAAGCATTTCTATCATACAAGCAATAATGTCCAGCGGGTTAGCTTCTGTTTCAAATGGGACGGATCGGTTGGTTTACTCACTTCTAAACTATTTTACGGGTTCGATTCCCGCGCAGCACAACCATTTTATGATACCAAGTTAATATTGGTTGTATCATGACTTTAGTAGGTACCTACTTAATTATACACCGGGCCGTAAGCAATCAATTTCATGGATTTCTCATGCGATCTTAAATCAAGTTACCTTTTAATTAAAAGCGAACTACTTAAATGTCTGACCGTTCTGAGCCCTTTGCCATTTTATCTGCATCACGTTGAGCTTCTGTTAGTTAGCCTAGATGTATAAAATAAATTTAAAAAAATCCATGTCCTCAAGTCCTACCTTTTCGATCTCCCTCTCGATCTGCACGGCTCGCTGCAGGATGGGTCCGCGCACCGCATACTGAATATTCAGCAGGTTCTGGTTGATGTTCTCCGCAGTCAGACTGTTGTCCAGCTTCATCGTAGTGTTATGTTATATTGTATTATGTAGTTCAACAGTGGAGGCAGGCGCAGACGACGCACCGGCGGAATGTACTACTCAAGTGCCCAAGCGCAGTCAACGATGTTATTTAAATGTACCAATGCGCGTGATTGACTCACGCGTTAGGGTTGGCTCACATTATGACTGTCACTTCTGTTGTGTGGATGATTTTTAGGTGCATCTTTTTTCTAAATTTAATTGCACGTGTTATTTTAATTTAACGAATACGCTTAGATTTCGAAAACCAGTTAACTGAGCCGTGAATAAGTATCAATTAGTTATTTTCTATAGCAATGCTATGTAGCAACGTTCGTTCTATGAATAAGACCACGGAGTAGGACTAAAAATGTGTGAATTAATCTCTTTATATTCGTAAAACGTATCTGTTGTTTTCTAATGTAACCACGAGTAACGTGGCTTTTAGTTATCCCATCGTAACGCACTTGCCCGCCTCCCGTCTTTATCCCATATAAGATACACAAGCATTTCCCGTGAATAAGGGAAATTGGTAATGTTGCCGCACTAAGGATATCCCGCCATTCTTGATACGGCTTTACCTACGTGAGATTTACGATAAAATCTCATAAACCGTTTATAAGTTCGTGACTCTTACAAGTTTTAAAAAAGAAAACGTTCCTTCAAGCAAAAGTATTTTTGGTTTTCAATCAAAATAAAGTAAGTTCATTTATTTGTTGGTTAAAAACCTAGCCTGAATATAAATTACTTATTGTACTAATTCACAAAAAGTCGAGTTCCTGCTAGAAAGGCCACCATGCAAACTCGACATTTATGCAAAGCACACACAAAGTAGGCTTATATACAGGCATATATACTTGAGTCCAGCTTGTTGAGCGTTCCAGACAAATGCCTGCATTGTTCCAGCTCATTTGGCGGCAGTGGACCGCGGCACGCTATCCTCGGCCATCAATCTCGCCTGACGCGGGCCACTTCGCCACTTTATCAAAGGGCTTTGTGGTATTTTTACCAAATAGCACAATTTAAGTCTTGCACGACTTCCCGCGATAACTTTTTGTAATTCTTCAAGACGTGCCGAGTTAGTAAAACCCTGAGACTGGTTAGTCCTTAGGATGTTGTGGATTATCCTAGCTTGGTCATACACAATAAAATTATAAATGCAAAACTAATTAACTCTGCCTATCTTGTCTGTGTGGTCGTTGTACCTTTTCACTCCTCTTACTCTTTTCAAACCACTGACGCGATCGTTATGAAATGTGACAGATAGGTTTCCTGGGACCTCGAGAGGGACTGGCTACTTTTCACCCTAGATCTCAGAAGAAGTCAGCTTGAAGCAGCAGGAAACAGAGATAAATATGTTTCGTAAATCAGTGTGTGCAGACCTTCGAGATGCGAACCCTCGTGTTATCAGCCAGCTAGGTGCTTCCCAGATATTGTTTACTTATAAGTTAGATACCTATTGCGAATAATTAGGTCCCTACTTAATAAGGAACATTATTCTTTGCGATAAGTTCACGCCGTCCAGGGATTTGGAATTCTCAACTGATAATAGTCTTTGACATGTAGATAAAGGGGTCAAAATTATCTGAATCAACTTCTTTTGGTAGAAGGTAACCAGGAAAACCGCATGATTTTCCTCACTACTATCAGTTCTGATAAACAATTACCTACGTGTGCATCGACGGGGATCCCCGCATGTTTTGGGTACCGGTGACCGATGAAATCGTGATATTTTTTCTTAAGACTTGACGAAGAACAGTACCTAGTTACACTTATAGGTAAATTGCAACAAAGGCATGTTTAATAGAAATCGTTGGAAACGAATCTTGATTTACTTAGAGGAAAAATGTAGTAGAAACCTAGAAAAAGTTTGTATAATCGCTATCGCTCGCGTGGAGCCCGTTCAGCCATATAATAATCAGCCGGTTTTAATTTTCCCACTACTGGGACTCAAGCTTCCTGTCTATGAGACGAAGCGGGCCGTCAAAAAAAAAATGAAAACCATTGAAATTGTTAACAAAATTCGATTCAAATAGGGAATTTATATTTTTATAATAATTGCACGCGAACGAAGGTCGCGGGGCATAAGGTAGTTTCTAATAAAACCGGGAGCACTTTACGTTGAACTGTTTTTGTTTTGACAATCGGAAACGGAAATCTGACCACTCGTAACGGCTGTCAAAGATCTACAAATGACAGCCGGGACCAATGGCTTAAGGTGAAAGCCCCAGGGTAACCCGCAAAATTAACACTTTCATAAGATTCAATGACTATTCCATGAAAAAGTCATTAAATGGGTTTAAATGTACTTAGAGAATTGTACTGATAATTTAAATAATTATAACTCTATAAAGCCATATTTTTAAGGCCGCAAATCATATTTTGTTCAACATATGGCCTGAGATTGACCGGCAAATTGCAAAAATAGGAAGAAAATTTGAATTTCGCAGGCCAGCCTGGCGCTTTCACCTTAAGCCATTGGTATTTTTTTTTTCACGGAACCTTATACCTTTTTCTAAAATAAAAGTAGCTTAAGTTGCTCTTTAAAACATTAGCTATCTTCCAGAAAAGAGTCTCGTCAATCGGCCCCGCCTTTTCGGAGATTAGCCGGAACAAACAGACAGAAAAAAGAAAATTAGAACCAAAACAATACAATTGCACTAATTAAAATCAGGAGGACAAAGAAACCACAGAAGGAGCTTCTAGACAAGTCATGTTGGATTGGTAACGTAACACACATTATAGGGAAAAAACACAACTCCAAAAGAACTGAAATACTAGAAGCAGCGACTGATTTCTACCGTGAGCTTTACAATGACGAAAGGACACTACCACAAACAAACCACTATAAAGACATCGAAGAACTAATTACAAACATAATAAAAGACGAAGTTACCAAAGCCATTAAATCACAAAAGAGAGGGAAAAACTAGGTGAATATGGTATTTCAAACGAAATATTAATAGGATCATCACAGATTATTCTGAATTCATTGACAGATATATATTATATGACATTTTATCGACGAAATATATACCGCAACAATGGACCACATCAACCATAATTTTACTTCATAAGAAGGCAAAAACAGATAATATTTCTAATTACAGACCAATCTTGCTAATGTCTAATGTGTATAAAATATTCTCTAAGATAATACTAGAGCGACTAACAAAGACTGGACGAGAACCAGCCAAAAGAAGAGGCAGGGTTTCGAAGTGGCCTCTCAACCATTGACCACATTGATACCATTAAACAATTAATTCAGAAGTGCAACGAATTTGGAATAAACTATTACCTGGCGTGTCCTGATTACAATAAAGATTTCGATTCTCTAAAATACGAGAAAATATGAGGAGGCTCACGCTATAAAAGTAGTCCATAATAAATATATTCGAATAATTAAAAAGGTATACGAAAACTTGAAAGCTAAAGAACGCACAGAAAAGGTAGGATAATGATTACCCCTTAGACGTGGAGTTAGATAGGGAAACCCATTATCACCTAAACTCTTCTCGGCAACCTTAGAACACATATTATTTTGACAGCTAGAGTGGAGCAACCGAATAAACTTAGGATGGAAGAAATGGCTGGAATTAATGTCTTTAAAAGAAGTCATGAAAAACTCGAATATAAACAAAAAAAATATATGAAAATATATAATACTTGTATTCTGCCGAGCATTACCTACATATGGGTGTCAGACGTGGAGCTACACAAACAAAACTACATAAGAGGTAGAAACCTGCCAATATAGAATGGACATAAAATTGAAAGACAAAGCACGATTAACAACAATAAGGAAACAAACCAAAATTATAAATGTAAAATACCAAAGTAAACAATTGAAGTGGAAATGGGTACGGGATGGCAAAATGGTGTCCTAAAATTAAAATAAGAAGTAAAGGCAAACAGTATTAATATTATTAAGTGTAAGATGACATTAAAAAGGCGGCAAGGACGACTTGGATGAGTAAAGCAAGAGATCGATTGTGGAGAAGACTTGGGGAAGTCAATGCTGAAAAGAAAACAATCAAGGAACCGGTGTCGAATAAGAAAATAGTAATATTTTATCTAAACATTCATGAATGTACTTAGTAGTAAGTAAAAATGCGATGAAATGTAACTTGTAAGATTGCTAATTAAGACAATTTTGGTTTTGATTTGATGAGTGGTCAGAAGCCCGAAAGTCTGACAACCAGTCTTCCCAAGGAGTATCGTATTACTCAGTGACTGGTTTGTGGAGGTCAGATAGGCATCTCTCCATGTAAAATATTGGTATTCAGCAAATTCAGCTGCATCCGGTTAGACTGGAAGCCGACCCCACATGGTTTGGAAAAAAAGGTTATGCAGATTAATTGATGTAGGTATAGAGTCCAGCTGTACCTAGGTCAGTAAGGCTACCTGCCCCCCTAAATTAATTAAAGAATGTTTAGTTATAGTTATGTACCCAAATTCGAAGCAGTATAGGTACAACATCTAAGGAGCAAAGGTATTGTCTAAGGAGCTAGTCGTAACAACATCGTTGTGGAACCGTATCGCCACAACGATTTTGAACGACTCTGCAACCGAACACGCATCACATTAGTTAGCGACTCCCGCGGGGGTGGTCCTCCATGCACTCGATACGTTACCTACTACGTCGTACTAACTACGAGGGTTTCTTACAGGTAGGTACGATCAACTGCAAGTCATATCCATAGTAACACTTACAGTTACTTCTATTTTTTTAATAATTAAGTTACCCTATTTTCTTAGCCTAACATTATTATTTTTTGTATGGCAAAACATGTAGCAACTTTATTTTTATTTATAAGACCTGTATAGTGCATACCATACCCACTCATGTTTTACAAAATAAATATATCCTTATCTTTATCGTTACAATAGTTTCCAACCAAACCTTCGTCTTCGGCCATCTTCGCGAGTCAATCATAAACTGAATTTAATGGAATTATTAAACCTGGTTTGCTCAAAAATCGACTTTCGGTTAAAACTACTCTTAACTCCTTACTGTGTCAAAGACAAGGTCGCGCAGTCGAGTGTACCACTAAGTGTCCGGGGGTTTACGGCTATCGGGCGCGGTTGAGAGGCGCTTGTAATAAATTAAACTGATAGCTAAATCTATTTTTATTTAAACCAGTGTTGTACCTATATTGTAAGGTTGAGTGCACTAGGCTGCTGAATGTAAACTTACCTACAGATTCCGGTACAGACCTACGGCACCCTCTAGGAGCAACTAAGTAACTGCGGTTTAAAATTGGCTTACAACTTTGTGTGTAAGGCCTTGGCGATAGATATAGCTATAATCAGGAATTCAGAACCTAGCCATTAATTTTATTATGACTAAATAAGCTAACTATCTTCTTGAGATCTTCTACATTTTTTTTAACTCGAGTGGTTCCGCAATGTTTCTGAAATAAATATTCTGTGAAGTTAATCTGCATTCAGAGTCGTTCGTTGGTATAATCGATGAAGTTGACCTACTCGGTAAGTAGACAAAGAATCGAATCTTGGCACGA
Source organism: Noctua fimbriata (assembly GCA_905163415.1). Lineage (NCBI taxonomy): Eukaryota > Metazoa > Arthropoda > Insecta > Lepidoptera > Noctuidae > Noctua > Noctua fimbriata. The sequence goes on along the minus strand of LR990941.1, from coordinate 17,324,309 downwards.
GCACAAAACCACTGAGCACTGGGAGGGCAGGGCAGCCCTGGGAATGGTTGCAACTTGTGCCTCCTAGCGCGGCAGCGCCATCTATGTTTAAGCAGTGTGGTGTGTTTAGTTATCCTTTCGTTTTCCAAGCACGCACCTGACGCACCCGCTACTCTCATTCAACAAAGAGAAGTATTAAACTGAGATGGCGTCAGCCAGCGAGATATTATCTTCCTGACCGTTAGGAAAATCAATAATACTTTTTTATTACTTACACATTCTTTTTCGCTGAAATTGTTTGCTATTATCTCATAATCAGGAGTTTCCTACATTCCCCCAAGGACTTTGATTGAGCTCGTAAGGTCGAGGTCGAGAAAGGATGAATTGCAGCGTGTTGGCGAGGTACTGGGCGCCAACACATCGCATCCACAAACCGAGTGATTATTGTAATACGCAGGACAGATTCGCCCTTTGTTACGGACAAGGTAATAATGCGTCAGTTCTTGTAATTTTTCATATGCCGAACTAACGCCGCTTTCTTTTTTTAATAAATGTATTGAAAAAACGACGAACAATTAATTTCACAAAATATGTCACCGCTCCGCTTCTGAAAATGTCGTAAAGTCGCCAAAAGAACCCTGAGACACTATGTATATTTGTTTCATAAACTGTGTGTCATTCAAATTTTCATTAACTGTGCCCTTCAATATAATATTGAAGGGCACAGTTATCATTGATATCTTTCTTCTCCATGGTTATAATTATTAATGAGCCACTGGTTGCAGTTTTGAATCCTATCATCTTGTTATTCCCATGTTAAAAGTTTGAACTTAATAAATACGCTCAGTAAATAAAACAACATTTTGCTTTTCAGTTTATTCGATGAATAAGGAAATAACAATCACTTAACTAGGTGTAGTAACGAAATCGCATAACTTGCATTATACGGCGTATCCCTACGCGGATTGTCGCTACAGCTTCACGTATTGCACCATTCGACGACAATATGTTACCAAGCAATCACCATAGACCATTGTTAGTTCGCGAAGTATTTGAAAAGAAGAAGAAACAATAAATAAGACATAATTTAAGCGGCTACAAGTTTTGACCATAACATTCTACAATACATTTAAACTGTTTTCTTAGATATAAGAACCTACAATTACTAAATAACAAAAAAGCATGAATAAAATAAAACTAAAATGTAAAAGTATCAAACATAACAACGAAATGCATTGTTTGTTGCCTTGATTTGATTTTGATTAGTACTGATGTATGTATTTTCTGCATCATCTGATGTATATATACAGTTTGCTCAACAAACGGCACAGGACTGCCAGATACTCGGGTAAGCTAATTAACTTTAAATGTTTTTATTGTTCGGAAATACTTTGATCCAGCATTACTATGTTCTCAAACTAAAAGTTCATATGAACTGAACAGTAGCTATGAGAACCACATTGACTGGAGTATCCACCAAATTATCATTAACACAGATTGCGCAGTGTTTATACACTGCCACACTGTCTGTATATACAGATCCGAACAAGTATTGGTATCTATAGCCCGCGCCGTGAAATCAAACGAAGGAGATAAACATAGTACGATTTAAAAAGTTACAAAAACAACTTGAATAGAGTGAGTATAATACAAAATTAAATACAAATTTGCAATTGTACCGTCAGGATAGCGTATTTGGAACGAAAAAAAATACATTGACTAAGAAGTGAGACTAGTCCCGAAATGGCACATGAGATAGAAACACATTAGAAACAGCGCGACGTAAGAGACCATACAGCAAGCCTTTCATTTACTTTGTGTGTATAAAATCACGCGGGTGATTGCGTAAAGCGACTAAATCGTGTGTAAACCGAGTCTCATGGTTAACTGATAAGCTTAACATAGAAGAAAGTGCAGAAACTTTAAAAACTACGCGTTAATCTGCGCTACAGATAATTTCATAGTTTTTCTGCTCTACAGATAATCTCAAGCTTGCTTCATAAATTGCAAGCTTTGGGCATTAGTTGGCTACAGTCTACAGTTTACTAGTTTAAAACTATAAAAATGCGGCACAATACACGCTATTTGCTATATCGCGCCGAATTTGCATAATTTACAGTAGGATATAATCCTACGTTTGCACATACTGACAGTTTGTTTACCAGTTTGTAGCTGCGGAATAGGACTGATAGCTTCAGTAACAACAATTAAATCTTACATCACCTGATACGATGAACAACATGGCAGAAGATAAAATGTATGTAGATACAAGCAATGATTTTGATAAGGTGGCGATAGATATAGATAATACTGTCACTAGGCGCGCTAGTTTCATTTCTATGCTATGTCTTTTTCTAGAATCCATCGTGATATTGAATATCGAGAAACGGAAGACTGTCTTTATAAATACGGTAAACGACGTCAGCAGTATCTTGGACTAAGAAGTAAAGGCGCTGCCACTATCCAACTGTTATCTCGGACGTGCGACTTCTTCCTGAAGACATTTGAAATTTTGAATCCTACATCACAGCTACAAACTCCTCTCAATAGAAAATACAAGTCGTAGTGTTTACTATCGCCATCTCAGCGGTAGCAGCGATGTGTAAGCGAGACAGACGACGTTTACGCGTACTCTGTGGCGAACTTCTGGTGGAAGTCTTTGAAGACGTCCAGCATCTCCTGCAGCAGCGCCGGCTGCGGCAGGATGGTGGTGCGGAAGTGGAAGGTGCCGGGCCGCTGCCCGAACCCGGAGCCCGGGACTATGCAGATACCTGCAAAAATAAACGAGATTTTGGACAAGTTGTTTAAGGGTATGGGCGGCTGTCTTAAAGTAGTCCAATACGCACACATAACAATCCCAACAAATAAATAGTAATTATCTTTCTTTATTCCATATTTTGGCACTATCAAATTGAGGAATTTATAACAAGACGGCTGATTAATCAGAGTGATGAAGCCTTCCACGTCAATTGTACTGTTTAAATTTTCACTGTAACATTTGTAACCCTACTACAATCATTTGCCTGACAGGTCACGGTGACGGTGGCTTACTGTTTGTGTGCACGTGGTGCGAAATAGCACGACACTTCAGGTCTAATGTAGACCTGTTGAAAGGATATATTAAGGGGAAGCTCTTAGTTGTTACAACTGCAAAAGTTTGATGGCTGTAGAGCACAAGAATACGATGTCACAAAATGAGAAAAACTTGCGACAAATTGGCTTTCATCATCACGATATTAGAAACATGTCCTCTGCTGGGCATAGCACAGGCAGCACCACCACTTGGCTCGTCCACCGGTTCTATGCTTCTCGCACCCAGTGGAAACCCGCAACCATCCTCAGGTCATCGGTAAATAATTGACTCGAGTAATATACTCAGCTCACCCGTCTCCTCGAGTAGTTTGAAGGCGTAGAACAAGTCGGGTGACTTGTTTTCTTTCTTCGCCGCCTCTATTGCTTTGGGAGGCAAGTCGATTCTCGGGAAAGCGTACATCGCACCCTAAAAACAACAAAATTTAATTTTAATATCTTTTCCTATTAAACCGACAATCATCGTACACTTCAATAGATGAAGGGCCCGAAACGGATGCTTTTAATGAATTAAGGATCTCAGGTGTGAGGACAGAGAGAATTGTTTGAAGGTAAAGTTTGCCAGGTAAGAGTGTTGTCAAAATTCTCGGAATTTGTCTGTAGGAGTCCGGTATCCAGTTAAGGGCCCAGTCCAGTAACATTGACAGCATGTCGAAATATTCGCGCAGGTTTACTATGTTGTTTTTTTGTCTAAAGTTATAAAAGAACTGCAATTATTTTTAGTGCACCATAATATTGGTTTTATAAGCTTAATAACTACGTATTTTTTAAAGGTTCATCGAATTTATCGAGCCAATAAATCCTTTTATATCCTTGTCTTCAAAGTTAGCTTGTTCCTTTTTGTAAAAAAAATCTTTTACTTTCTTTGTCTTCCTTTCTTTTAATTTGACGATATTATCGTAATTAGATTTAATTACGATAATATCGTCAAATTTCTAGGTTTTTGCTCTCAAAAATACGTAGTTTCTGTCAATAGATTTGTGTTATTATTCGATTTTATCGAAGGGCAACTGTTGAAGGACACGACAAAATAAAAAATCATTAAAATTAACGTAAACTGAAAATTATTAGTACACCAAAACACCCACAAACATTCGCGCACATTATGTCGGGCCGCAGCGGGTCGGGTCGCAACGCAAAAATTCGCTCAAATCGCTGGTATGTATTTTATATGAACTATCGCACTCTATACCGGGGCGCAGCCCGTCACTAATGTGCGCCCCGCTGCGGCCCGACATAATGTGCGCGAATCTTAAAATAACAGTTTATATACAGAAACGTTTGCCATATTTCCTAACCCCGACTCTTGTTCGAGCCAGCCCGCGATGCTGAGCCATTAGCAATAAATCAACCCCTAAATAATCAGATCCAGCCTGTCCCCTTGCTGCCCCCCCCCCCCCCCCCCAGCGACGCCCAAAGCCGAGGCTGGTACCCCACAGGGGGTGCCCTTAGCGTGTGGTGGCTTAGCTTTAAGTAGTGTTTACGCCCTGGCTGGAAGCCTTACTCACAAGGCATCCACAGGATTTGCCCGGTTAAGCATATGGGGTCAAAATCAAAGATGTCGTATACAAAAATTATCAATAATAATTATCAAGCATAAGTCCATGCGCGCAAATGTATTTTCGCGCAAATGTCCTAGATATTTAAAAAAAATCCTTAGCAGTGTTACAATTTTATAGTGGCAAGGCGACAAGTTCCATTATGAGAAAGCAAAAAAAAATTCGATTTTTACAACGTCTTTTATAGGGGTCGAATTGATAACCTGCTTTTTTTAAGTCGGTTAATAGTCAGTCTGCGATCGCAAGCGCGAGCGAGCGAACGTTTCGAGGATCACGCATCCGAACGCGATGACTTCTAGTAAAGTGAAGTGCAATAATTGTAACATGAAGTTCTGGCGTTTATTCAGAATAAAATAGACGTCTTGGACGAGGAAAGCCGCGAATATGTTCAACATCGTTCACCGCGGAGGACATAAACGATGCTAAGGGTTTTCTGTAAGAATCGGTAACTTCGAAGAAACGTAGAGTAACACGGAAGAGGAAGGAAGATCGCAACGAGATCTCTGTGATGTTATTTCTGTTTTTAAGGAGGCTGATCCCGAGGAAACTCCAATATTTGTAGCCAGATAATTGCAGAAATTGCCACCTGTTACATTCGATCACAAAGATGCTGCAAGATTATTAAAAGATATACTTGTAAAAAAGAAAGATCTAAGATTATTAAGGACATGTATGTATCATCAGATCAACTGAATGAGGTAAAAACATGACTTAATAAATCTGAAACAAGCATCTCTGGTCAATAATTATGAGTGCATAAATATAAATAAAAATCGTGGCGGCGGCGAACTGCTTTAAGGACAGCGAACAGTTGGGCCTACCTCACTTTGAAGAACATAGCATGACTCATGACCCAGCTGAGAGTATAGCACCGGACGAAACATGCGTGAGGGCAACTGTGTCGCACGCACGGATCGAGTGTGGCGCTGTCCCGCTCACACAAGTGCGCTAATGAGACGCAGCATGTGGAGGCTGCGACACCGCAGTTGCCTGCAGCCGAGCTGCGAGCGGGCTCACTACGGGCACGGGCAAGTGTGGGAATCGTCAGATGGCATCTACGCCGGCCGGTAAATCATAAAACATTAGCGGACATTGTCGCTAAAGATGGAGAATGGAAGGATAGCAGAGAAGCAGTCGGAGGAATGGACTTTGATACAGCGAAAAAGGTTGAGGAATCACCAAACTATTGTATTGTAATTTTATGGGTGTTTTGGTTTACTAATAATTTTCAATTTATGTTAATTTTAATGTCTTTTTTTATTTTGACGTGTTATTCAAAAGTGGCCCTTCGATAAAATCGAATAAAAACAGAAGTCTATTGACAGAAACTACGTATTTTTGAGAGCAAAAACCGAGAAATTTGACGATATTATCGTAATTAGATTAATTAGGCAGCGACATCTATCAAGCAACATAGAAACTAAAATGAGTTATCCGTGAGATATTTTTATGGATGTGTGCAGACCAACAAACTGAACAACTTTCTCCAAGGGACCAACATCGTTATCGCGAATAAATAAACAACTGTTCCATACAAGATTTCAATTCCTACTCGACCGAAATGTATGGGGTACCTGATTATTTATTCCCGATTATGATGTTAGATCCATGGAGAAAATTGTTCAGTTTGATTGTCAATACCACGTCCTTAATATTAACCACACCTCTCTAGAACATTCTGTATACAAACCAAACAACAACCGTCGGGTAGTAGCCCAGTCGGATCTTCTGTTTTCTACGGAGGATGAGGAGCGGTCCCCAGTGATCCTTATACCTGTGTATACAGTAATACGTAGCTCACCTGCACGACGTTACATGTGAAGCCCTCCATGCTGTTGAAGGTGTTGACGATCATGTTGGCGCGCGCCTTCAGCGAGTCCAGCACGGCGGCCCGCTCGCGCGCGAACTGCGCGTGCGACGGCGAGCCGGGCTGCGGGCTCAGCGCCTGCGGACAGACGACATGGGAGTGCACTACTGCGGTCTACTTCACCGCTGTTTCATTGCTTTTCACTCATTGTTAAGTTCCTTGAAAAACTCTTACGGCTCACTTACGATTACACACATACATATGATACATTTTACGCGCGTTTTGCTTGAAATGCTACGGGACTTACGACGGAGCGAGCAGGTGATATCACCGCGACTCACGCAGCGAACATACATAGTTGAGACTATAGCACCATACCTAGCTTTAATTTTTAATTTGTGTGTAGACCAAGGAGTTTTCCCTGATTTAATGAAATACAGTAAAGTCATACCTCTGTTCAAATCCGGAGATAGTAAAGATACAAATAATTATAGACCTGTATCCGTGTTGCCAGTTTTTAGCAAGGTGTTTGAAAAGGTAATGTTGAATCAAATGCTTAATCATTTTAACACCAACAGAATCTTACACGATCAACAGTATGGTTTCACCAAGAGACGTTGTACAACTGACGCCGGTGTAACCTTATTAAAGCACATTTTTACTGCGTGGGAAGAGTCTCAAGACGCCATAGGAATATTTTGTGATCTCTCCAAAGCATTTGATTGCGTAAATCACGACGCATTACTTTTGAAACTTGAGCATTACGGACTAAATAAACTTGCACTTGGTTTGATTAAATCTTATTTGAATGATAGACAACAACAAGTTCAAATAAATGGTGTTAATTCAAAGGGTTTAAAAGTAAAAATGGGGGTTCCACAAGGCTCAATTTTGGGTCCTTTCCTCTTCTTAGTATATATTAATGATCTACCCTATTTATTGAAACACCAACCTCAAAATATGGTGTTATTCGCTGATGACACTTCCCTAATTTTTAAGATAAATAGACGGGCCCAAAATCTAGATGACGTGAATAATGCCCTACTTCAGGTCCATAACTGGTTCACAGCAAACAATTTAGTATTAAATGAAAAAAAAAACGAAATGCATAAGATTTGCTTTACCGAATGTTAAAAGTAGCGATTGTGATATAGTATTGAATAAAGAGAAGCTTGAATTTGTAGATAAAACAGTTTTCCTGGGGATTACGCTTGACTCAAGGCTACAATGGGGTTCTCATTTAACATCTCTAGCGGGGCGGCTAAGTTCAGCAGCATATGCTATTAGAAAAATCCGTCAATATACGGATGTAGATACCGCTAGACTGGTCTATTTTAGCTACTTTCATAGTATAATGTCTTATGGAATTTTGCTATGGGGACGGGCTGCAGACATTGAGTCTATATTTATTCTGCAAAAAAGAGCCATCAGAGTCATATATAATCTTCGAAGGCGTGATTCTCTAAGGGAACTGTTTAAGGAAATTAACATCATGACGGTACAGTGTCAATACATCTATGAAAACATAATGTATGTAAGAAAAAATCTACATCTTTTTAATAAAAGAGGCGACAGACACAATTACGGTACTAGAAATAGAGACCAATTAGTTCAGCCAGGCTTCAGACTCGCTAAAGTAGACTCATCTTTCATGGGGTACTGTTTGAGATGCTATAATAAAATTCCATAAAGTATTCTTGAACTGAATGAAACTAAATTTAAAACATGCATTAAACGCACACTATGTAAGAAAGCATATTACAAGTTGGACGATTATATCGCTGATAAAAATGCTTGGCTCAATGCGCCGGTCCTGCTCCACAAGGACAGGGGCGCATAAATGGATAACATTAAACAGTATGTTGGAGCTGCTGAAGATTGTAGAACTATCTTTGCAATGTATAAATTCAATCTCTTTAGTATTGTATAACCGCATAGCCCATATTGTGTGAGCACTCTGTACTAGAAAGCTGTCATTTGCTGGAAACCTACGTATTTTCTTGACTTGAATGTGCCCTGGCGGTTAAGAGTATGTCATGCTCACTCAAATGTCTCGCTGATGGTGGCGCGTGTGTCGGATCATGGTGTTCCCTTCAAAATGGTTGAGTTGAATGGTGCCGATACATGCGTCATGTTCGTGGACGGGCGCTGTCAGTTGTGACTGGTCATCTCTTGGTTGCCACGGTTTATTTGAATTAATTATTTTATTTTTACTATGGACACTTTTAAAGTACACATCTTGCTACATCGTTCTCACATAATGTACAATCTCAACATAAATGATGTAACCAAGTTATTGTAAAAGTATTCTGATTTAAAAGAGTGTCCATGGAGTTTCTTGCCCGTTCTTCTCCATAGAGATCTACGTTAGGGAATGGGCAACTACAGTTTTTATGCCTTGTGACTGGGACTGTAGCTATTTTTTCATTGTTGTCTTTGTTTCGACAATTCAAAAGTGCCTGTAACTGGCCTATTTGAAATAAATGCTTTGATTTTGATTTTTGATTTTAACAGTGCTTTTAGCTGTGTACCTTTAATTTTTTTTTTAAAGTAGCTTTTCGAGTACAATAAACGTGCAATACTCACAACACAATCCACCGCAGTCTGCCCCAGCGTGGTGGGACACAGCATGGCGGAGATGGCCTTGTACAGGTTGGCTTGCACGTCGGCGTCCAGGTTCATGAGCTCCATCCAGCCGCCGCGCAGGCCGCACTCGCCCATGTAGCCCTTGCTGATGGACATGAACGACGCCAGCTCGATCTGGTTGTATGGCGCACCCATCTCTGTCATCACCTGCGGATTGAAACTCCATTCTTATAAACGTCTTAAGGACTGGTCAGACAAATTGTATGTACATGCCAGAATACCGAAAAAGATGTAATTATTCGCACGCCTCGTTTCGATTCAAACCACGCGAATGGACACGACATAAAAACGACAAGTGGGTGATTGGCATTCGGTGGGTGTGATCTTGAAATGGGTGACACTAGACCTAATTTCCAAACAAATTTGAACCCGATAACTAACTTGGGGACCAAACTGGGTTGTTTTGGAGAAATCTAACTTAAATTATATTTTCCACCTCTCCACGCTAACTGCTGATTGTAAGAAATCTACGCCTGAATGGCGTAGATTTCTTACGATTTGTGATGAATGATTGCGATAACGTGGATTCCATATCTGAGACGCATACTCTAGCTGACCTCTTACAAAAGTGCAATACAAAATTTTTAGTGTTTTAGCATCTGTAAAACACTTAGATAGACGTATTATAAACCAAAGCAGTTTAGAAGCTTTTTTGACAATTGCATCAATATGGGTGTCAAAAACTAACTTACTGTCTTGATGGGCGCCCAAGTCACGAATAGTACTGCACCTTGGCAAGATCTGACCCGCCAGAGCATAAGTGGGTAGGACTGTACGTTTTCTAGTGTAAGTGATCACCGAACACTTGCATGAGTTGAGATCAAGTTTATTAGCCCGACAATACTCTTCATGCCGATTCAAGTCAGCCTGAAATGCTAGTACACCTTGGAGCGTTGAAATAGTGGCAAAGATTTTCATGTCATCGGCAAAGCATAATAGTTTGGATGAATGGAGACACTGATCGATGTCGTTCACATAGACTACAAATAAAAAAGGACCGAACAACGAACCCTGAGGCACGTTTACCCAACTAGATATATAATTATTAAGTACTACTGCTTGTGACCTGTTATCAAGAGAACCACCTCAAGAGATCCCCACGGATACCCATGCAGCTTAGCTTCTTTATCAAGGTATCGTGGTCGATCCGATCAAACGCCTTGCTATAATCTGTGTAGACCACATCGACCTGGTTACCATTATCCATAGCATCCGTGATGAAGTCGTTAAATAAAATTAAGTTAGAAGTGGTAGACCGTCCTTTTAAAAATCCGTGCTGGAAGGAGCTGAACGAGCTAGCAAGGGCGGGATATAACTGGTTATATCTTCGAAAAAGAAAAAAAAAAGCAATGATTCATGACCTAGTATTTTTATTTTTCAAGTTCCAGATAAGGCCAATTTGTTGTCTACAGCAAGACTTTAATAACAATTTGCAATAGAGAGTGCGTTTATATCGCAGCAGTAAGGGCGTATAATATCATAGTTCAAGTATTACCTTCTTAAACGAGAAGAACTTGCTGTCCTTGTCGTACACGTTGTCCTGGTACACCTCGTCGGCGAACACGAACAGGCTGTGCTTCTGCGCGAACTTGATGATGTCCTCGATGTTCTGACGGGTCAGCACCTGAGGATAACAACGATGTTTTATACAAACTCGGTGGAAAAGATTTCCGTAAGTAAGGCGATTCATAAATGAGGAAATTCTCGGATAATCCTAGTTTCTCACTTTCCCCGAAGAAGTGACAAACTTATTTGGCAGTTGGCATAACGGATTGGAATCCTAAAGAGGAAAGGAAGCGTGGACGTCCGCGACAATCCGGGCGTCGCATCGTGTCGGCCCTAGCGACGAGCTATCGGAACGAGTTGGAGTGAGATGAACCGTGAAACTCATCATCGTTTGCGATAGAACGGTACCCAACGTGGACGCCTTCTAACCCATCCGCGGCACGCGAGATCCTCGCGCTCGGCAGGTTGTGCGGAGCTCACCTGCCCCGTGGGGTTCCCCGGGTTGATGACGACGAGCGCGCGCACGGCGTGCGTGCGGCTGCCCTCCTGGAAGGCGCGCTCCAGCTCGTCCAGGTCCAGCCCCCACTGGTTGTCCTCGTCCAGGTAGTAGCCCACCTGCCCCAGTCCGTACTCCGCCAGCGACGCCGAGTACAGCGGGTACTGCGGGATCGGGATCAGTACACCTGTGTACGGGGAATTTATCTATTAACATGTGTATTTTTAAAAAGGCGCTATTTAGAATTTTGTGCTTCAATGAGCGTACGAATGAAAACCTGAAGACGTTACTACGCCGAAGGAATATGACTGACACTGCCTCACAGGCACTACAGAACGTAGACCAGTGAAGTGTATATCTGCACATTTTGAGAATGCCTGAAGAATTCTGTGAGGATGCGTATTGAGTAGTAAGGACAATAAGGTGTTGTGGAAACCTAATCTAGCCATTGGAAATGCATGCCCATTTTACATAAGACCATCGTCTTATATCTGTTATATCACGATAACTGAAATAAGGTGAAAAATTCCATAAGTATGTGTTTTTGGAAATATTTAAAGGTAGAAAGGTGGAATTATTGTAGATATGAATCTCAAATTATGAATTCCAAACAGTAAGTCTAATATCGACAACATACTCGTAATATTAGTATAATATAATAATATGCAGAACACTAAATCGTTAACCTCTCAAGGTCGCGTGTGAATGGTTCGTAATAACTTCGAATGTTTGCGACGTACTACTGTTGTGCGCTTGCCAACTAAAATGTAGCTGTTAGACTAATCGGCGGCAGCACGTGGCCTGCTCGTGACTAGTTCCTTCTGGAGTCACGTAGTAATGTTATTCGGTTTAAATCAAGACTTTCGTAGATCAGTAGGCCTACATAATTTATGAACAGATTTACCTCAAGTCGACCGTCCACTGCTACACTGTATGTGCATGGATAGGTTAGCCACGTTAGCTGGGCGGTTCATTTATTTATTAAAACTTTCTGCATAAGTATCAAACTGTACCCGAGGCGTTTCAGTTTATCTATATGCTTTGCTTACTAGCTTATGTGTTCCACATACTAGAAAAGTTCAAGAAATTGTTGTAAGCATAGTTTTCATTTAATAAGCTACAATGAAAAGGGACAGAGAAATATAAAGCATTTTCATGAAATTTTGCACGTAGATATTTAACAGAAGTACTGAATATGAGTGATAATTTCAACCTTGAAACTTATTATTAGCAAACAGGTTCCGATGTGGATTTGGGTCGCATACATACCTACAACATAATATGTATACAGCAAATATGTACTGGTATTAAAGTAAATGGCACGGAACGAAGCTCACTCCGGGTTTCGTTCCGAACCATTTACTTTATCAATACCATTGTCGCAATGTATAGTATAACCAGACCTAACTGTATTGACATAAACTAATGCATAGGTATCGAATGGGTTTAGTGCATAGCCTTACGTTCCACGAATAATGTTATGTGCCATAACTACACTGACAAAGGCACATAAACTAGTCTATTGCCACCAGATATTAAAAAGGTGTCAATCATGGCAAAAGTATGCGGGTGCGGTTACCATGTAGAATCATTTTGTGAAGTCCACAGCATACATCTGAAATCAACCATAACCCGTGAACTAAGAAAATCCCTTGCTGCTACGACGTAGAGGCGCTGTCAACTTTTCAAGTCGACATGTTGGTAGCGTCAGTCGCCTGTCTTCAGCGACACTAACAGATTACTGCTACTCTTCAGTGCCAGTCAAATTATCTTATAACTACTGATCTATTTGCGTAACAGCGTTAATAGTCTGTTAGTCATACTTTGTTATGAAAACGAACATGATGAAGCACTCCCACAATACAAGCCTGTTTAATGTTTATTTTACTGTAGAAGCCCGGGTATTGGTCAAGCTTAGGTTTTACAACATGAGTTGGTAAATGTAAAGATTTTATGAAAAAAAGACAGCTTTTACCTTTTTTTATTAGTTTGGGACATTCTAGGTTTTGCCAATGACGGATCTTAAATGTTGGTTTTGCGAATAAAACATCGTATATAGTCAATTGCTCACAACAGCCACAACAGTTACCGTGTCACTGATGTAAAAGCTAAGATTCGCTGAGGGTCTGGTGGAAACGTTCGAAATGAACGATGATCACAGATTAGTTCGGACGTTTACCATTAAGAGTTTGTACATCTTAGGTTTTACTGGAAAATATTAAGATTTACGTGTTTTTGACTGCCTCGTTGGTCGAGTGGTCGCAAGCGCGACTACTGAGTATGAGGTCCTGGGTTCGATTTCCGGGTAGGGCAAAGTGTCATTTGAGTTTTCCATCTGGAATTTCTCAGTAGCAGCCGCGAAGTTTGGATATGTGCCCGGTTGATGGCAATAGGCTCGCCCCCCGTTACATGGGACTTAAAACATAACTGGTGAAAAGTGTGTGTACTATAAGGTACACCTCTGCATAACGCTTCGGGGATTACAGGCGTGATGTTATGGTATATTAGGATTTACTTTACTTTTACAGCAGTATCATTTAGGTATATCTTGAAACGTGTTTTATGTAATCTGCGAGTTGACGTTGACTTCAACCGCGAAGTTTCATTTGCCGCGTTTGAACACAATGGATACTATTCCTATTAAGTACCTACTTTGATTCTTCTTTACATACACATAATGGGCATACACTACAGAAAACACTAATTATTTTTTCTTCATTGTTCTATCTGAATATTAATTTTATAGCAGAAACGGTAATTTAAATATGAATAAAAGTGTCACTATTAACTCATTTATTTTATGTTTTGGCATTCTGAGAAGTACCTAATATCATCAGCATCTACCTAGCTTTTTCCCAACTATGATGGGGTCGGCTCCCAGTCTAACCGGATGCAGCTGAATACAAGGACAAGTGCCCAAAATGAGAGGACAATTTGATTATATCTTGTGAAATAATTAAATTGCCCGGGCTTTATGTATAATGCCCTCATTTATAACTTGGTCCATAACATATCCACAAGACAGCTTATTGTTCTGAGCCCTATTCAGAACTAATCAATATGATAACGTTTTACACACAAACTAGTTGTTGTAGTTGTAGCTAACTTTATTAGGTAGTTACTGGCTACATTATCATCTATTACCCTCATTTTAGAACACACATTATGTAAATTCTATAATTAAAAGGTACCTCTATACAGGCTTTCTAAGAAGTCTAACCTGCAAAGCGTACCGTGTTATGAGTATGACGAATAGGAAAACCGAGAGCTAAACTAACAGCCAAGACAGATGTTAACGTGATTCAATAATATCGACACAAATTATGTCCAAGACGGCCCCCTTATGCACTAAAGCATTCTCTGCATGGCTCCGAAAATCTATACTAATATTATAAAGTATTAGTAGTAGTATACTAACAGTATTTGTTTGTTTGCTTGAACGCGCTAATCTCAGGAACTACTGGTTCGATTTGAAAAATTATTTTAGTGTTTGATAGCCCATTTATCGAGGAAGGTTATAGGCTATAAAATTTCACGCGGACAAAGGACGCGGGCAACAGCTAGTGTGTAATAAAATACCAAATGACATTAAACTTAACACAATTTAAACGGAGACTAAATATTATTTAAATTGAAAAATGCTACTATACAATTGACGAATTCCTTCTTGACAAAATGTAATAAACAAAGCTGATAAATTTATTGTGTATTTTGTTTGAAAGTTCAAAGAGTTGAGTAATTAATTGTATTCTGATAATTATAATAATATTTATAATTTATTGTATTCTAAATATTGTTGTCATAATCGATTTTAAATTCTATATTGTTAAATAGTGTATGCCATAATGGGTATTTTTTTAGTTATTAAACCATAACTATCAGACCTACTGTATCACCTTAAATGACACTAATAAATACTTTCACTTCGATTAATTTAGTCAAGCTCACGGCCATTCGGAGGTTATGAACTAACTACATCATTTGCAAATACCAATAGTGTTTATGTGTCATGAATATAGCTTGTTAGAATTGCTCATGCAACTCAAACAAAGCAATACCTAACTTTCACATTAATCATTCGCATTTTGATTAAAAAAGTAAATGAACGTGTACGATTACAACATCGGTTCTAATCGTAACGGCTATCGAGCCGTTATGATTAGATTGTATCACACTATGATAATAAACTCATATTCGTGAGCAACATTATAATTATATGTACGTATAATGGGGAAGTGACGTAATAGGTACTTGCTACATATTAATACCTAAGCTACAAGTTGTTTTATTTACGTTGTCGTGACGTATGTTACGTGTTAAGTGAATACAGAAACATTGCACTTATGCTATGCCAAAATTAGGTTTTGCAATAACCAACAAAACTCACATTTCGTACCTACGTAGATTCAGAATCAAAATGTTGTTTTCTGAGCGTCTATGAACGTGGAGGTGACAAAAAGTGTTTGTAAGGACCGTAGCAGGTGGCGTTCTGAAGTACTGCCTCCATGTGGAAAAGGCGTGAATGAATGAACTTTTTATTATATTTATAGGGATATGAAGAACAGGGTGTAAAGTTGTTCGTCCCCATAGAAAAGGGTCTATCCTCCGACCAGACGGGTGTTGTGTCTGGTGGGTTGCTGCCCGACAGTTGTCGTCAGGTTTTCTATATGGTCCCGAATAACTTTAATAGAGCGATTCAGAATGTTCATGTTAGTTCTTCTATATATATATGGCGCTGTAGTAATTTTTGTACTATGTATCTGTTTAATTATTATATTTAAAAAAAATCATACCAAATTAATAAAAAATAAAAGATTAAGGGATTAATAAATTTTCAAATTTGAGGTTCCTAAAACCATTTTTTCTCAAAGTCAATCATTTGAAAGATACGACACTTCCAAAGTGGAAAAAGTGTAATTTCTAAAGTAAGAATAAAATATTTTCATTATATTTTTAATGTGGCGACACATGGGGGAGGCCTATTTCCAGCAGTGGACGTCTTTCGGCTGAAATGATGATGATGATGATGATTATATTTTTTGGTGCTACGGAACCCTGTGCGCGTGTGAGCACGACTCGCACTTGGCCGGTTGTTTATCTTAGTCAATCTTGTCTCTTCTTACATTGAATTCATCAGGTTATGGGCCCAGAATGTTTCCCTACGATTAATAAAAGTATTATTTTTGAGTTCAGACAGATTGTCATAGATTTCCCCAATAATGGTGTCGACCATTACGGCACTTGGAAGTTTGTAACAAAGATGTTACTGATACATAAAGAACTCTGGGATGCTGTGGAAGAAAAGAAGGGAAAAGATGACAAAATACAGGTGTTTGTCTCCTTGTTCAGATCCACACATTAGAACCGCAGAGACGACACACGAAGCATGAAAATGTCTATGAAGGTAAGGGCCTTAGCAGGCGCCTATCATTATTACGCACGTTGTTCGGGACTTGATTCTTTAAAAACATGGAAACATATCTCACAAAGGTAGCTGACATAGGCCAGCAGCTTGATGATATAGGCGCCAGCGTAGAAGACAATTTTCTAGCTATCGTGATGCGGAGCGGGCTCACATACTATCCACTCATCATGACTTTGGAAAATTTTACGTTGAAACTCACCACAGAGTTTGTGAGATCTAGATTAACTCAGGAATATCTGCGGAGACAGGAAACGATGTAGGCACAGCACTGATTGTAAAGAAGCAGTCTAAAGTGTTCCGATGCTTCAGATGCAAGAAACCGGGGCTCAGATAGGGCCTACTTATCTGCGTTATTATTTGAGCTATCTAGTATTGTTTGGTATGTGAACTCGGCTGCTACCAGTCATATATGCAATAACAAAAACATTCTCCATGATTTTGTGTGTGATAGTCCAGTCGCGGTGAGTGTTGCGAATGGCGAGAAACTGTTGTCATCCGGCAGACAAAATATAAAAGCTCCTTTACAGAACACTTTAAGAACTGTAAGTGAAGTGTTATATATACCTAAGCTAGCAACTTAGTGCAAGGACATGTAAAGGTTTTAGTGTAACATTTCAAGGATTTTTGTGTAAAATTTATGATGGCAAGTAACAAGCTGCCACGGCTAAGTGTCAGAATGGTATTTATATACTTAATACCAAAGGTGCATGTTTCTTGATGCAGGCCTAGATCAGCGGTTCTGGGCAGAGGTGGTAAACAGTGCTGTTTATCTGAAGAATAGGACACCAACCAAAGCAGTTTTGGGTTACTACGGTACTACTCCTGAGAAAAAATGGTCAAATGAAAAGGTAAACATTACTCACTTTAGAACTTTTGGCTGTTTAGCTTATGCATTGACAGAAAAACGTAAGAAACACATATTTGTGGGCTACTGTGAAGAGACAAAAGGATATAGATTATACCCCTTCACGTCCGTCAGAATGCAAAAGGCAAGGAATTTAACATTCTTAGAAAATGAATTTTATTCATCAAGAACTGAAACTGATGACTTCACTGAGCTAACATTTATTCTCACAACGAAAATTCTTCTTCAACTTCCTATGACATTGAAGGTGATATTGGCAATGCTGCTTCAAAGTTACAAGAACAGTCAGATCTGTCTCTGGAACAGTCTAGAGCAGATCAGTCTTTGTTAGATTCAACTGATGAAATAGGGATACTCAGTAACGCGGGATCAGATGAATCTAATTTGAGTCCTCGGAATAGTATTATATCAGAAAGTTCTTCTGAATCAGATGATTCGCATGATCACTTCCTAGATCCCAGTCAATCGTCGTCGACCAGTCGATATTGATCGCCTCAATACTAGATGGTTGATAGATCAGAAAAAAAAACATATCTTCCGTGATTGTCAAAACAGACAGCGTCGAAATAACGGGAGCTCAAAATAATGAACAATCACGGATAGAATCAACGAAGATATTCCGTAAGTGACAGTATAAGTTATGTAGTTTAATTTTTTTTAAGGCTTTTCCCCACACTAGGAAATTCTTCTGTATCATGGGTGCGTTTACAGACATATAAATTCACATACACAAACAGCCAGACCCGGAACAACTACCTGTAGGCCGTAAAAATATATGTTCCGTGCGGGAATCGAACCCGCGACACGAAGCGCAGCAGTTAATCGCTCAGCCACTGCGCCAACTGTGCCGTCAAAGTTGTAAACCGTGAATGCTTAAAACAGTGGTTGATAGATCAGTTTCAGCCGCATGTGCGAGATACAAGACGCGAACTCGCGAAACAGGTACATAATCTAATCCGATTTGAGGGCGTGTTGTGGTAACCTGTGGTGTGATTTTGACGTTCAAAAGTGCTGATTCAGCCTAATTTGGATACATGGCATTTGAAGTGTGTCCTCTGGTGCGAACGAGCTATTATGTCTTTTCGAAGTGGAAGTTTTCTATTACTATTCTAATATATTTAGGTACTGACCCGAATCCTTTCCGTCGACCTTATTGCACAGCAGCTGCAGACAGTTCTTGATGCCGGCGGAGGCTCCGCCGGTGAGGCAGATGTCCTGCCAGTTGGCTTTGTGGCCGTCGCGGCGCTCGATGTACTCCGCCACGTGCCGCCGGATCAGCTCGATTCCGTGCGACATCGTGTACGAGCCCACTGAGTGTCCACTGGAACATTGTACATTTAATGTTAGCTTGTGGAGGTCAGACAGGCAGCTCTATGTAAAAAACTGGTTCAAAATCCTTTTACCTGTTCAGAAGTGAATTCTTGCCATAAATGGAGCGCTCAAGATACAAATCGGTATCTGTATTACGGACACACAGAACACCGAGACGCACGGAACTAAACATAGTGGACCACACAAATATTTGACTCGGATCGGAATCGAACCCACGAACACCCGGTGCAACGATAGTGCCAAGGCAACCACTATAACCGGTAGACCAATGCCGTTAATTAATGTTGAAGGGCTTGGAAGATTTTTGTATGAAGCCTGGCCGGCCTAACTTCCGCCTTTTTAATAATAAATGGGCTTTCTTTTGACCTCAATCTAGTCTTGAGGACAGATAGCTTATATCTCGGAAACGTGACACTTTAGAAGGTTTTGTCTCATACAAAACTTATTTTTTTGATGCCAGCTGCTATCGATTGATACAGGTTTTATGCGTGGCTGATAAAATCAAAGTTGTGCTGAAGACGCCATCATTGAAAGGACTTTAACGTTGATAGCTCATATCTCGGAAACGTGACACTTTACAACATTTTGTCTCATACAAAACTGGTTTGTATTGATACCAGCTATTGATTAATATAGGTTCTACGTATGGCCGCAACTAAGAAAAAAAAATAGCGGAAGCTAGGCGGGCCATTAAATAGAAACGTCTTTATAATAACACGTTATTATATTAAATATATAATTATTATTTTCGCAACGAAGGTAGCATTAAAATCATATTTTGAAATTATGTACTAAAATTATTTGTTTTGTCGCGGGCATGTCGCGGGCCGCAGTTTGACGACCACTGCTCTAGATGATAGTGAAATGTGTTGCTGATTGATGGTGGAGTCGAGAGCAATGAAAAGATATGCCTAGTGACTCATTTTTCGATACTAAGATCTGCAGCGTGGCATTTATTAGGTATGGTCAGACTCCTACAACCGCATAAAAAAAATTACGAATTAAGTAAGTATGCAAAGTTTGGGCCGAGGCCGAGGCCGAGGCAAAGTTTGAGACGATAGAAACTTACCCACAAGCGCCTAACACCGCTCGGGCCCTCTCCTTCACGTCGGATGGGTATTTGTCTGTTTCGATCAGCTCAGGGTTAACGACGCAAGCCAGCACCTGCGCAGGGAAGAGTATTATTTATTTTATAATTTACGTACCCATAAGAGAGAACACAAGGAAACATCATACGTAACTTAGAGTACAAAGGCGTTATTAGTCACCAGGTACCTACTGCTATTACATCTCAGTTTTAGGTTAGTATAAAGGCGGCCCCAAGCCGGGAGCAACTGATACATTACAGGCGAATGCTTCCGGTGAGTGAAAGCTATAAATAATAGCTATATATGTTTTGTTTTCATGTTTTCGGTTTTTCGAGTTTTTTATTATTTTCAAATGGCAGCATTACTACACCACTTAAAACAATGCATTTGATGTCAGCGATTTTGTTTTGCCAAACGATGCCAACGGTTGTAAGTGAAAAGACGTGTTGTTTTAGCGTAGTATTTGGTAACTTTTAATTGTTTTCAATAGTTGAGTGAAGGAGTTATGTGAATTTGTCGTGCAGTTCAGTTATTTTTGTGAGTATTTGACCTTTATAGTATGTTTTTAGGTTAGGTACAAATTGCTATTTTAAAATTTGTTTGCCACACCACACTTACATTAAAAATAAAAGTTTGTTTGTTAGCATGTTTGTTGAATATCTTTAATTTCGTGTTAATGTAATAATTAAACAGGTCAACTTATTATTCTTGTTTCAGTTTACTATGGATGACTTCGTAGAAAACATCAGAAAAACTGAAGATAACAACAGCATCATATTTATTAGCGGTTTTTTTTTTGTGCGGATCCCGAAGAAAAATCCCGGATCCCGGTTTTTCATTTTTGCCGGTTTTAAATTCCCTACGCGGTCCTAACTGGGTTGTGGAGGTCAGAGGCAGTTACTCCATGTAAAATACAGGTATTTAGGTGCATCCGGTTAGACTGGAAGCTGATCCCAACATAGTTGGGAAAAGGCTAGGCAGATGATGTTACAGAAACCATTAAGATAACACACGATTAGCTAACAGGCCGTCACAGTGTATCAAAGAACCTATCGGTCAATAATCGAATAAGAGAACATAGGTACAAGTGTTTACTATTCTCCGCACATTGATACTACACATCAAACACTCGCTTATCCTTATCTGTGTCAAGCTACAGGCTTATTTAAACAATAATACTAGTGATAGTGAACTACACGTAGGGTTACCAGATCTATATCTATCTATCTATACAACATTAGTTTTAGTATATGCGAAAACCTGATACACTTGTCTAGTATTTTTATGTAAAGAATCTATGTACAAAATTTCAAAACTTTATCATGAAAAATCACAAAGTTATAAGCTTGTTCTGTTACCTAGTTGTCCGCACAAAATCGTGGTCACCACGCAGCGCGCGACTCTAGCGTCGTCTTGAGCTCATTGAAAATAATAATTTGGCAGTAGGTACCTAAATTATTGCGATAGGTACTTAAAGTCGCTCGGTGTCCAACTTTTAACTTTTTTAACTATTTTTGGGAAAAAATATAACATGGTTTAAAAATTATTGGAATTGACTTTTTTTTTTTACATAATGATTTTTACTTCTAAAACTATTTTTTCATAATATCCAAGCAACCCTAAAGGACCAGCAAATTACTGTCTACTTACAATATTAGAATATAAGAATGTTAAATACGCACACAAATTTTAATTTACTTTTTTCTTTTTGATTTATATTTAAAAATCCAGATATTAGTTCCAGAATAATGACCGTTGTATAGGTATTGTATTTGTGTTGTTTCTAGCTAGTTTTAAATACTTTAAATTGTAATCTGTGGAGAACGTAGTAACGAACGTAATGATACGACTACGACGACGACGACAATGACGTATTTATGATATAGACTTATAAAAATAAGTCACAATATCTTAAATATTACATTTTAAAACAATTATACCCACTACGTTGTCCACAGATTACAATTTAAAGTATTTAAAACTATTGTGCTACTGTTTGTTTTTCCTTAAATAAATAAATATCGAGTATTTACTATCAATCAATCAATCAATCAATCAATCAACTTTATTTTCTCACCACAATATACATAAATTATTTTACATCGGTCAGATTCGACAATGATACACAATTCAGGTAAGTATATATTGTGGGAGACTGGTGCCTAAGCTAGGCTCGTGGCCTGTGTTTCAGGACACCAGGATCCATAATAATTGAATCTCCTAATTTTGCAAGAAATAAAGTCGTATGTCCAAAGCATTGTATTTTATTATAATGTGTATTATTACCGCAACGCAAGGGTAATTAGAAATTTTCCTAAAAAATATCCTACAAGTCTTGCTAGCTGGCGTGAGGAGCGTATGCCCAAGGCCGGTACGATATTTGTGACAGAATGTGGGTGTGTAATGTAAAATGCGAGCGCGTCACATAGTCGTTAATATTTACGACAAACGGATTTAGGGCATATTATATTGTACTAGCTGACCCGCGCAACTTCGTCTGCGTTTGGATTTTCCCCGTTTTTGCAATCTTTTTCATAAATGCTCCACTCCTATTGGTCGTAGCGTGATGTTATGTAGCCTATAGCCTTCCTCGATAAATGGGCTATCAAACACTAAAAGAATTTTTCAATTCGGACCAGTAGTTTCTGAGATTAGCGCGTTCAAACAAACAAACAAACTCTTCAGCTTTATAATATTAGTATAGATTTAGGGATTTCAATTTTATGGCATGTGATATTAAGGTCGGGTAAATTATCATTCGGACAAATGATAATTAGGACAAAAAAATATGGCACTTTAGATTACGGACCAAAAAGTTTGGGAACACAATAAAGAACCATTAAAAAAAGTTTTCCAGAAAACATTCCGGACATTTTCTTTCCTTACAATTATGCAGTATAATTTTAAACTGAAAAGATAAATTATTAGAGAAAGATTTGTTGCAGAACATTTGCTTCAAATATGAATTGAGAAACGCTCCTTACATTATATGAATTATATATGTGTACCGATGCAAGTGAATCCTACTTTTTATTAACATAATTTTTTAAACTTTGCTAAGCTAAAATTTCAGAGTTGTGCGGAAAATTCCGGACGTTTGGCAACCCTAACTTTAGGCGGCTTTATTCGTTGCAGGAAAAAAACTATTACGTTCCATTGTTTCTTTACTACTTTTATTAGTGCTAGTGAAATGTTCTGTTATGTATGTACATAACACAACATTTCGCCTGTATTGTATTCTAAAAAGGGTATGGAAAATTGGCAAATGTTTATTTCCTTTACTTAGAAGGTACACTCCTATTTCACTAGTTATGTTTTAGTCTCATGTAACCAGTCTGAGAACAGTAGCAAGGCCCTACTGCATCAATCAGCCACAAGGTCAGACTCCGAGCTGCTACTTAGAAATTCCTGAAGGAAAAAGCCAATAAAACATTTCCCGACCTGGGAATCGAACCCTGGAACTCAGAAGTGGCATTAACGACCGCTACAGTCCGCTAGACCAACGAAGCCTTATTGCTATCACGAGTAATGTTACACAACTGTTGTGTAAACTACACAATATTATAATAGAGTTGTCCTTTTATTTCCCTTTTAAGAAGAAAATGTGGTTACCTATATACATATCAAGTGGTACATTTCTTTTCCTATTACGTTTTTAATTATATAAAGGTTTTTCCATTGTATGCATAACGCATACAATGGAAAAACCTTTTCCGGTGATAACCTTCCTTATCAAAACGTCTTATGCATACATACCTACCACTACATTTAAAAACCGTAAATTGTTCTCATTCACGACTTAATTAATGTTATAAAGGCTTTGTTAAATACTCAGCGTTATCATCTCAATTGTTGACAACTTTGATCAGTAAATCTTTTTCAATTAAAACTGGTGAAACTGATTCGGTTTCACTCGAAATTCACTCGAGTCGTAAGTGTCAACTAGCTTACAATGGAGATGTTCAAACTCGCGCGAATACTAGTGTGATTGTCTAATCAGTACACAATCAACGCGCGTCAGTAGCGTCCCGCGTCCAGCACGGGATTCGCCTGGCTGTGGCCAGGGCTTGATTGTAACCTCAGTTTTTGGTAAGAACTGGCCAACCAAAATGACTACAACCAATCACAGAAACAAATATACGAATATGTTTAATTCATGCCTCCTTGAAACAGGGTTCATATTAGCTAAGCTTAGATGACGATCATACCTGTCTGATGAAGGTGATGGGCTGCTGCCCCATAGCGTGCGCATCTCCGATGTTTGCCTTGATCACCCTCTTGAAAGGCTTCTGGGCTCCCTGTGAACAAGAAGAATTTTAAATAGAAGTCTTTATATTCGACTGCGGAATGAATTACAAACATTTTGCGCGTATATAAGAACTAATGAAGTAGGACTTCACTGGGATAACAATTTAATAGGTAGAGTTCAGTCCATGTCTCTACTCCGTGATCTGCAATGTTCGTTAATAAAGTCTATAGTCTAGAACTAGATGCTATAAAGCGACATCAATCTTCATGAGATAAATCATGTAGCAACACAATCATGACCTTTGGTAATTCTTTCGTAAGCGATTAAAGTAAATGTTTGCAGTAGGTGCAGTCACGAGCACCAATATGTAAACACTTAAAATTTCCAGATTAAAATGTAATGTTGTTACGAACATAGTATTCTGGAACTCATATTTTTATGAAAAAGATCCTATCTCCAAGTTACAATCGTTATTTCTCGCGAAAATTGCTTTTCAATTTAGGAAAGTGTATTCATATTGGTGCTCGTGACTGTACTACAATGAAGCCGGATTAGAAACGACCTCTACATCTGCTGTCTAGACTTAATTAAACCATATACTTTTATTGTTTTACTGTAGACTTAATAAAGTGACTGGTATGAAAGAATGAAGGACAAAAAGTCCTAATTATTTAAGAACAATTATCAACCATCTATGTCAATACAAACTTGACAGAAAAATTATCTTTATACAAACGTAGTTTTTAATCAAGATTGAATCCTGACGGGAATTTGCTATTAGCCTAAGAAAACAGGTCGGACGAGAAATGTACTGAACGAAGCTGAACTGGTTTTCTTATGGTATCGACCCACAAAAGAAAGTTACGTAATATTAGTGTGACCTTTCGCGCAGCCGAGGGCAGCACTGGATAATTACAGGACTTGGAGTGAAACAATGCGAGGAACACTACGAACTAACTTGTGTATGTGTTGTTGCTAGAAAGCATCAAATGGAACTTTGCATATAAATCGTTTCTTGTTTCTACGACTTTTATTAGGATTTACAGAATGACTTATTTACTTTTCGGTAGTTATGTTAATTCAATACAATTTTGAGCTGTCCATTCTCATTATCCCGTGATATAGATCGTCACTTTTTCTAGGCTCCCTAGACAGCCTACGTAGACATAAGGTAAGATAAGTAAACCACCCCTTCTGTATAAAACGACCCTTCGTTTTATACAGAATCTATTTCGAATAGTGAACCGTAGTATTACATTAAACAAAGCGATTCTATAGTTAAAAAATAATAACCTCAATATTAACTTAAGCAAAACAGTAATAATACATTTTAGCCAAAGGCAGTCAAAATTTCTAATTTTTTAAATTAAATATAATAATAATGTAATTGAAACAGTAAGTTTCACTAAGTTTTTAGGATTAACCATAGATCGTAATTTAAATTGGAAGGCTCACATAGACGTCATTAGCAAAAAATTAAGTAACAGTGCATTCGCATTATATAAACTATCGCGGGTCCTAAAGACTGGTGCCCTATTAACCGCCTATTATGGCATAGTAGACCCCATTATCAGATACGGCATTATTTTTTGGGGACTCTCTACGGATAGTGAAAGTGCCTTAGATCCGTTTTTAAATTAAAAATGACTGATAGCTGCAAGCCGTTTTTCATAAGCCACAACATCTTGACTTTACCATCAATTTATATTTTGGAAATCGCGATATTGTTAAATCCTATTTCCCCGCATGGCAAACTTTCCTAGGAATAGACGTGATAATAGTCAACTCTGTCGACATAGGTCTCGGACTGCTCTTATAGGAGTATTTGTTGTATGGCTCCCATTATTTTCAATAAGCTTCCCAATGGCTGGAAAGAGCTAGGCAAAAAGAAAGTGAAATCTTTTTAGCTAGTAAAACGTATTATGTATGATATGAACGAATATTTAAGGCAAACATTTTTAAACTGACATGCTATATATAATATTAATTTAATCTCAAATGTATGTAAAGTAATAATAGTTTTTTGATAATGATGTTTGTAATGAATAATTAATGACCTAAGTTTGACATTATTGTATTATTTTTTTACTTTTGATAATTGAATATGTTGACAATTTTATATGTAACTCCTATCTATGTCTATTTGCATTAATTATGTAATCAATCAATTTAATTTAATTTATTTACTATTGTCAATGTTTTGTATTATTCCATTTTTTTTTAAATTCCATACTTCTATTAATATATGCACACCATGACAATATGGTAAACATGTTAGCACAACTCAATGTACTATAACACCTTGCATGCATTTCTTCTTCTTTTATATAATTGTATGTACACACATGTTCAAGCAAATAAAAATATCTGAATCAGATTCCTGTTCGAAAGTATACAATATGCAGGTGGCTCAGTTATGTACCCAGTCAAACATAATATTAATAAGGTTGCAAACTGGTTATTATAATGTTTAATTTTCCTCAACAAGATCTAGAAATAAAGCTATGATACACTTAAATGTAATACCTAAACAAACGCACACAGTTGCATTTTCACAGCTGAACTCAGTGCCCAGTATTGATAATCCAAGGTGCAATAATATTGAGGAATGTATCAGCTATCGCTAGTGATCACTAAAATTTATTTTTTTAATTTTTTTGCGGAAATTTAGGAAAATTTCGCTCGAAATCGCTCATTGTAGTTGACAAGTGTCGACATTACCTTGAAATAAAACGTTGTGTCGTTAAACACTAGGTAGTAGGCACTAGTCACCCTGCGTGATATTTTCATTGTCAAGAACTAACCGCTAAGAGCTATTCCTAAAATATCCGATGGATTCATGCACTCAGGAAACGTTCAGTCAAAATTATGTTTTTGTCTATGTCTATCTATATCTAAATGGACCATAAAACACGCAGTATTTCAATTCTAATTTACTTCACATTTTCCTAAATGCATTGCTTTGTTGTTTATTTACTTTTACGTATTTACCTTCTTATAAACGTTAATATTGGTGATTTCATTTCATTGGTGACCTTATTCCAAAGCGCTAAGTTTTACTTTTTCAGACTCGTTTGTAATTGCAATTGTACATTGTACTTGCAATTAATATGCCTATCTGCAATGGCGTGAGGACATTGAGCGTCACAATTACAATAAAAAGTTCGCATAGTGTGTGTGTGTGTAGTGTGTGTGTATCTATGTAGTAGCTATTTACTAAACGACGAGAACTATCTACTACTATTAATTTTAATCAATGGGTTATAAAAATCTAGTGTTAACCAATGATTTGAGTGGTTAGATGTGCCCCCTCAACGTTGTTGGTTGCGCGAAAGTGTTTAGGGACACAGACACGAGACAGTTCATAAATTTTGAAAGGGACAATAGATAATAGGACATCAGTCATTTCGTACCCAAAAACTAAAGTACTAGAAAAACAAACCAATTTTCTTAATTATGGAGAATAACGCCCTCAACATTCTTTACTATGACAACCAGAGTTTGGCGACGGTAGGGCGAATCTACCGATTTAATCTTTGGTCTTAAGTCTTAACCACAGAATACATAATACGTAGTAGGTACAGGTTCTTAACATAGTGTAAGTATCATGTACGGTTGTGTAAATTACTTGTATTTTACTGATAATGGTTTATGATGCCAGCAATAACAGGCAGTTGTAAATAATCGAACGATATTAAATAAAACACGAGTTTCCTATCATTACTCGGCGTACTTTGTACTCTTAAATTATAATTATGTAGTACCTACCTACAAAAACATCTAAGCGCCTTTCGGAACAATTACATAAAAATAATCTTACAAGTCATTTAACAGATCTTCATATCTCTAAGAACACTCCATACAGAGACAGGATAAGAGATTTGAGACAAGGCAAGGAACATTGTATCTCTCTAAACATTCCAATAAAATAACTATACATTTTGGGATTCTTCGACATTTACACAAACAAATAAAAGAATTATCAATTGCACAGCTCATTCATGCATATTCTGAATAGCTCTGTCGGGACCCGGGATTGACTCCTGCTCACATGACATATTTCGAGGACATGAATCACCAATAACGCACGATCGCTAACAACGCACTTCTGGCATTTTTAGCTCGCCCATCCTTTTCGCAACACTAAGCCAATATACAATTCTTAGTGCTAAGAGTTAGTAGGTATATCCTGCCAGTCCAGCAACATAATTTTGACTACATCATTCGGGCTTTAAATTTCAGAATCGGAAGTTCTTCCTAATTCTCTAATTTGCTTGGCGTGTAGTATGACCGACAAGATAGATAGGTAGCTGCCAGATATCAATAAACAATCTCCAGTGTCAAAAACATCTTCCCATCAGCTGCAGAACCACCATCCAGTAGCCTTAACCGCAACCTTGGAAAGACCTTGACCGACCACTCTCAGTTACCGTTCAGGTCTATGTCAGTGCTACAAGGTGTTACGCATGTGTAACATTTGATACCACTGCGCGACCACACACATTTCACACTCGATTAGCGAGAGAAACCGTATGCAGTCGCGATTAATGTAGAGAATGACCCTGGTCGTGATTGGATTGGATGGAAACCGTAATTATAATAGAATCAGAATCATTTATTTGGTAAATATAAGTAGGTATAAATATTAGGGATCTTATAAATAGTTAAGGTTCTTGCTATGTTTTGTCGTTACTGACATACAAATTATAATAACAATTGAATTGTATCCTTAGGCAGGTCGATCAAGGGCCTGATTCAGAAGACAGTACTCCTCGATAGGGATCGCATTGTGAGGAGGTTCCTGTCTCTGGAGCCCTAACCACCGGTAGCTAGCTAGCCGGCGGACCACTATTTTGAATATTTTTTTATGTTTTTTTTATGTTACTTTGTATACAAAGTAATTATTTTTAAATATTTCTATGGAAATATTTGAAAATGTAAATTATGTGTAAAGAAAATAAATAAACGAAATAATAATAATATACTTAATAAGCTGGCAACACTTACGCCAATCAAACGTCTTCATATCAGATTTTCAAAATTTAAATAGTTAAAAATTATACCGCAAGATTTGAATGATACCACCTTTTTTTTTTAATCGAATAATTTCGATTATTACAAAACACCAAAATGAAAATGAAATTAAATACTAAAACCTCAGAAAAAAACCACAACATGGATTTGACGCAATATGACATTCAAATGTGTCTGTCAAAAAAATTTGGTAGATATGTGAAGATAAATGTTGACGAGATAAGCTGCACGACGCGCACGCCTATTGCCTCCGGACCCGTCGCTCAGCTCCGATGAGTATTTCTCTCCGCCGACGACGCCACTACCTGTTCGTCGACGGGGAGGACGCTGACCGCCGGACGGTTTAGGACCTCGAGGCCCACCGGCCTCTGATAGGGTTCCAGTTCCCGGCGGGAGTGTGCAGCGCATGCGATGGACGCAATCTATCAATGAAAACGTCATGCGCTCATACTATGGGGCTACAGAGGGAGGAAACAACCTGACCGCGTACCGTGTTCGGATGCTCTCTCTGTTTCAGGTGCTTGAGCCAGCTGTCAACGTGTCGGCACAACGACTATCGGATCAGGTGCGAGTCATCCAGCGTAATCGTATGTTGGATGACACTGTACTTGATCGCTTGCGAACTGAAATGCAGAGTAGCCATGTCATTGCCCCGTCGGCGCAGGCTGTGGTACTACCACAGTCTAGCACAATTGCTAATCGCGCTAATGACGTGAGCAATGACATGGTTACTAATGTAAGTACCCAGTGCAATGAGGAAATGAGAATTGGTTTGGAGGATGCGATTCGAGAATATCGGTTCATGCAACCCGACCTTAGACCACACATACCTCGTTTGCCCATGTATAACAAAAATAAGGCGCTGATGGCTGTTCTGCATTCGCAGTTGTCAAACTATTTTGACAATTGCGAAGACCTCACCGATGCTCACTCAGTCCTGTATTGTGCGGCTGTAGCGGCATGTCGTGTAGCTCATGTCAAATTTTCTGATGACAGAGCTACACGACCTAAACCAGCCGTACCGCCATGTCAATACAGGATTGAACGACGTATTGGTGGGGCCAGAGCACTCATCGGCAAACTGATCTGCTTCAGGGAGGGCAATACTCGCCATAGAGTGATGCGTTTTGTGAGGCGGGCATTCTCGGGGACTGATATCAGTCCTCGAGACTACATGTCCCGTATCACAGAGCGCATCGACTTCCTGAAGCAGAAAGTGTATGCATGGGCAAGCCGTATTCGTAGGTATAAGCAGCGGGTGGACCGATACACTCAGAATCGCACTTTCCAAAGAGATGAAAGGTGGGTATATAGGGTTTGGGAGAGACCGGACCAAGGTGTGGCTGACAAGGGCCTACCGGATGATGATGCCATGTGTTCGTTCTGGCGCAGCATCTGGTCGGTTCCTGTTAGCCATACCTTGGTCCGGTCTCTCCCAAACCCTATATACCCACCTTTCATCTCTTTACATGGCTCATGAGGGTGCTAGAGTTGTATAAAGTTAATGCAACTCTGCGCACCTTCCTGATGCAACAACACCAACAACAACTAAACCAACCAACCAACCAACCAACTACCAACCTCCAACTAACCAACCAACCCTCCAACCAACCCCAACCAACCAACCTCCCAACCCAACCCTCCTACCAACTTCCTGGTGATGTATGGAGCAACGGAGGACAGTCCTTCGCTATCCAGGATGTCGGCAAATCCAGAGGAATAGCGAGCCGATAAGGATAGAGCGAGGTATATTTCAGGGCGATAGTTTGAGTCCACTTTGGTTCTTCTTAGCCTTGAATCCTCTTAGCACGCTGCTGGAGGATTCAGGTCTAGGCTATCGGTTGAGGAGAGGTGGTCAAGTTATATCTCACCTCCATTACATGGATGACCTGAAACTCTTTGCCCCCAACGATTTGCAACTGATGGAGCTACTGAAGGTAACTGAAACTTTCAGTAACGCCATCAGGATGGAATTTGGTGTGGACAAATCTGCGGTCATGCATGTAAAGCGAGGTGAGATTGTGGAATCTGTGGGAACCCAGCTCTCGGATTCCATAAATCTTAGATCCCTCTCAGCAACCGAAACCTATAAGTATTTGGGTATGTCGGAAGCGCTGGGCATCAATGTTGCTGACATGAAGCAATCGTTGAAGGAGCGCTTCTTTGGCCGCCTGAAAAAAGTATTTAATAGTCTTTTATCAGGCGGCAATAAGGTACGTGCCTTCAACGGTTGGGTCACGCCGGTTCTGATGTACTCTTTCGGCATACTCAAATGGACTCAAACAGAACTAGACGCTCTGGATAGGAGGGTCCGTACATTGTTGACGGTATATCGAATGCATCACCCGTGTTCTTCTGTTATGAGACTGTATATCCCGCGGAAGTGTGGGGGTCGAGGCTTTTTAAACGCTTAGACTCTCCACAATCGCGAGATATGCAGTCTCAGGGAATATTTCCTTGAAACCGACGTGGGGATGCATCGAGATGTGGTCGCGGTGGACAAGGGCCTCACCCCGCTCTCCTTGGCTAAAGAGAACTGGCGCAAACCTGTAGTCCTCCGGGTGTTCTCGTCTGGCTAACGGAGAGTACTTGCATAGACACAACCTTGTAGCCAGGATTATCCATCAGCAACTTGCTCTAAAATACAACCTTGTGGAATCGGAAGTGCCGTACTATAAGTATGTGCCCGACCCAGTTCTCGAAAATGGCAGTATCACATTGTACTGGGATCATAGACAGCCAATAAGCCTGATATAGTGGTGGTGGATCGATCAGAGCGGCGCGCAATGATTGTTGACATAACGGTCCCGCATGATGAGAACCTCGTGAAAGCCGAAAAAGATAAGAAAATCAAGTATCTTGACTTGGCTCGCGAGGTTGTCGACATGTGGGATGTGGACTCAGCGATCATTGTGCCGATAGTCGTATCAGCCCATGGCTTAATTGCCAAGAGCCTCGACCAATACCTGAGGAGGCTCTCGTTAGGCAGCTGGATCAAGGGCTTGATTCAGAAAGCGGTACTCCTAGACACGGCTCGTATTGTTAGGAGGTTCGTCTCTCTGGAGCCCTGACCGTCGGTAGCTTGGACCCTGTTCCCGATACCGGTGGGCTACAATTTTTTATATTTTCAAATGTTTTATATTGTTTTTTAAGGAATATTTAAAAATGTAAATAATTTGTAAAAATATAAATTAAGGAAATATACTTTATTGATACAATTCCTTACAATATGCTTACTATCTAGCTAAAGTTCACAAAATT
This sequence comes from Noctua fimbriata, assembly GCA_905163415.1. Taxonomy (NCBI): domain Eukaryota; kingdom Metazoa; phylum Arthropoda; class Insecta; order Lepidoptera; family Noctuidae; genus Noctua; species Noctua fimbriata. The sequence goes on along the minus strand of LR990941.1, from coordinate 17,291,972 downwards.
TCAAGGCGTAGGTACAGAAGTTGAAACCCTGACTCCTAAACTAGGAATTGACTTAGGAGTCAATTGGTTTGCATGATAAGAAATAATAGTCGTCATTCTCGTAAGCATTCAAGGTCTTGTGTATCATCGCTATCTTCTTTGGTCTACGTTTCTCAGTAGGTACCTATGGATTGCAAAACACAATGCTGCGTCTTTGGTCGGTGATCAATCGATATGGATAGGTACTACGTTAATCGTATGCTTGTGATAAACCTAGAAATAAACAGTTCCAACTTCCAATTTACGTACACAAAATGACCAGCGTAGGCGTTCGATGAACGGATGCGCAGCGTTCGATGCCCCTCTGCAGTTAATTGAACGCTGCGCTAGCGCGGCGCAGACGTATAACGCCACGACAGAGAGCCCCTTCACACTAGCGTATGTCCAGCGTAGGCGTTCGATGAACGTATGCGCAGCTCAGACACCGCGCGCCTTAATAACGGAAATAAACAATTTCACTGGGTACAATGAATGTTTCGCAAAGCGCAGTTAGAACCTTGGAATTGCGCAAAATCGATAAGAATATGCATTACTTAGTGGCGCGGTGTATGTATATGTGGAGCGATCAGCGCCACTCACGGGTCATGCAATCGTTTAGCGAATAGCAATGCGGTGTTATGGTGCACACTGCACCTGCTATTATTTCGGTTTCAAGAAATAAGGACTCCTTTGATTGATCCCACGATTTATTCCCCAGAACCCAGGGATCTTGGTTGTCTGGAAAGATTAAAAGCTTCTCATTCAACCACTGATCATCGTCCAGAGCTCGGAAACCTGTTCGAATAAAGGTTTCCTTTAGAACAATCCAGTGTTGTTACGTAAATCTCGTACATTTGCAGTTAATTTGGCCCAACTTCAACCTTTTTTTCCGCTGTGTACGCCGGTTGTGAGTAATGTGGCGAGACTTCCACTCCGTTACGTAGTCCAGCCACTGTGATGCAGGTATAATTTATGGAGGACATCTGCTAGGTCATTCGTTATTGCTTCTTATTACATTATCTTTCATTGTTTGATAAATTCCCAAGTAAATACTTAACTGCGCATCATTACGTAATATGGTATCTGTTTGCTAGGACGACTATAATATGTGCCACAACAGGCGTTGTCAGAGGGGGCTCCGGACAGGTCTCTTAAGAGGAAACGGTGCGTCCTCCCCTCCCTTGTGCGTATGGTGATCACCGGGATGGTCTTAGTAAGGTAGAAATCCCACACTCCCCGGTCTTATCCCCAACGATCGGTCGCTTTTTAAAGGTTCCACACGTGAACAAAAAAAAGGGCATAGACTATGTGTTTAAATAGTCTAAAAACATTAGGTACCCATCGCTTTCGCCAAGAGCATTTGACCCGGCTATCATTCGTAGATATGTGACAGCCATTACGACTAGTCAGAAGACCGATAGTCTATTTACCAGTCTTTCCAGGGGATATTGTGTTATACCCAATAACTGGATTGTGGACGACAGGCCCATCTGTCGTCGCTCCATGTAAAATACTAGTATTCAACAATCAGCTGCATCAGGATGGGCTGAAAACCGACCCCAACTTATTACATCAAGGCTAGCTAGACAGATTTTGGGTTTTGCCACTGTCAATCAATGGTTTAAAAAGTGGAACAAAGCTTAATCATCATAGGTACATACCCTTAATGATGGATTAGTCTTTTTCGACTGGGCATTATTGAGCATTAATATCCAACACTCTGGATTACATCAGTCAAACTATCGAAAGTCGAGGGCTAAGATAACGGATAAACATGATGACAATATCACTTCACTCTCATAAATAGTATTATGTAAAAGTGATTGCTATTATTTAAACAACATGCATTTAGATAATTTGTTTGTTATATATAAACCACGATTTTATTATAGCGTGGATTCTTTCACAAGTTATGAAGACATTTCTAAATGCTTAATTTTAGTTTCAAGATAACAATGATAAACTCAAGATGTCTGGCATGAGAATTATGGTAACTACTTTTATAATTAAGTGTATAGTATATAGTAACAAGTGTACCAAGTTGGTTGTGGAGGTCAGACAGGCAGTTGCTCCAAATAAAATATTGAGAGCCGATAATTTGTGTCGATACCTTATTAAAAATTCAGGTATTGAAAGTGTAAGTGAGCCAGGAAATATCATATTTTCCTTTTTTCCTACATTGCAAAAAAGTTACTCATTTTCTTCACAAAGTTGTTAGTATGAAATGGTAATCATAATAACCTTGCTTGACATGAGGATAGGTAAGTTACTAACTCACAAAACTAGCCCAGATAGCAACTAGCTCTCCAATTTCTTTAAATCTTTGGATATAAACCAGTTTCAATTCAGTCATTATTGAATAGTGAAAGTAAATATTCAGCTTTTATAATAAAGGATATCCAACATTTGTCTTAGGTTCATGTAGGTGTCAATAAATCTCTCCCTTGTATAAGCAAGCAATGTCTTTTTCATGAAACAGTATTTGTTAGAATTCCCGGGCTACCTTTGTGCATCCTCCTTCAGTTAAACTGTTGGCTAACTTTGAAACATTAATGTGGTCTAGTCAACTTTGCACATTCTACACATATGTATGTGTGAAAAACCAATTTATCAAACAACAATTTGCTAGGAGAGCACTCAGATTTATAAGTGTCTGCTTGGTAACAAAAAAAGGTAGTTACAATCATTTTATAAAAAATCACTAGAATATTGATTTGACGCTAAAAGTGGCATAACATTTGGTACACCGAGTAATTTTATTCACAAATTGATTGTGTTTGAAATTGTATTATTACCAGGATATCATCCAGTATAATAACATACAATTATGACCACAGTGTTGCACTGTTATCACAAATAATGAGAATTTTAGCTTAATTAGCAATAACCCGTGGCTGGCAATTAGAAGAGTATGATTACAGCATTTGTGATGGTCACAGTCAGCTAAAAGTCGGTGTTTTCTCACAATTTCAAGTAAGATTTCACAATATCTATTTGTGTTATATTAGCAAAAATAATTTAGCAGTATGATATTAAGCTCATGTCCAATGACCTTGGTATCACATGTTTCAAATTAAATTGCATGAAGTATGACAGAACTCTCATTTTAGGTTTTTGTTAAAAGAGACATTCAAAAGTTAAAACATTCGAGCTTTTGGGGCAGAAGTAATTGACTAAGATTAATCAAATGTCTACTATGTGACACCGGTCGGAGGGTCGCCTTAAGCAATTTTTTCATTTACAATATTATAATATGGAATAAATACCTTCTCAAGCTCCTTTTCGAGTTCAGCGGCGCGGGTGACAAGCGGACCACGCACGGCATATTCCAATGTTTTAATATTGGGGTTCAACGTTTCTAACGTGAGGGTTTTCCTCTGTGACGCCATGGTTCGGACGCTCGTGTGCCTGCCCTGCGGTTGTGCCGGAACTGCCTCGCCTAGCGTTAACTCCGACCGCACCGCTGCGCCGGACAACACGCGACTAGCGCGGCTTATCAACTTTATCTGCGACATGTCGGTTATCAATCGAACTACTTTAGACACGTCACCGTACTCACTGTGGCTGCGCACCGCACACAAATCGCGAAATACGCTGATTAATATCTCAGAATTAAATTATAAAAATTAATGAGAACACATTACAAATCACAAACGTTGCTCAAAAACTGATAACTGTGAAGTCCGTCGCTCGTATTTATTGAAGGACACGATCGATACGTGAGCGCGACGTCGACGACAATTTATAAACAAAGTTGTGAGTTCCACTGAAAAGCGAACCGATACTGATTGTGATTACTTAGCTACTATAAAATTATACGTCTTCTAGACGATACCGACGAGTTGATACACTAGTTTCGATGACCCCCCCGGTAGGTTATCATATCAACCCGTGTTATCTGATAACAATAAAACTAGCGAGAGTGACTATAAAATAAATTAATGTGAATAAATAACTTCCAAAATTGAATTACTTATACTATAAATGTTCACAACCGAAAACTGCAAACTACACAGACTATACCTATAGTAAAAGTATTAGACAACGTTACATAATGTAAAGAATTTGAAACATATCTTTATCTACCTCTATGTAAGTACCTAGGTATATAATGTTATATAATTACGTAAATAAAGAAGTCTTGTAAATCGGAATGCGTGTGTGTGCTGTGTAGTGTATCTGTGTGCTGAATTGAGTGCAGTGCAGACCACGTAGAGTATTGTTCCGATTGAGTGATAGTCAAGTGACAATGTTGCCAGCCGCAGTACAGTCTTGGAAACCGGAACATGGAGACCTGTTCAGATTTTGGGACTGCCAGCTTTAGCTGTCTACGAGCTTTCCCTCTCGAGACAGGGGGAACTATACTGATAGTATAACTCAAAAATAATCCTATGACTGGTGGCAGTTCCGAGACATACGCTGCAGATAAATGACTTGACCTGACCCGGGATTGAAAATATTCTCTTATCTTGTAATCTTGCTCGCTATGATGTTTCGGGTTGTTTTAAATTAATGGCAACACCTTGTTTATTTTGACGTTTTGTTACGAGCGGATGTCATTATGACGTCTTAACATAATAGAAGAACACGTCAATAGAGTACATCTAAACTAATCAATCCGTAATTAATCCAAGGAATAAGCTAAACCTATGACCTGGTGAAGGCTGCAGGGATCCGCTGGATGCGAGTCGCACGGGACCGGTCAATGTGGCGACACTTGGGGGAGGCCTATGTCCAGCAGTGGACGTCTTTCGGCTGAAATGATGATGATGAATCAATCAAACCCAGCCAGGCAGCCACACCAGGATAAATGTTACAATAATTTTCCAATTTGTACTGAAATTCTGCAAGCTTGAAATGAATAAAAAAAATACTTAAGGCATAGTATTCGAAGCCATTGCTGACCTCAAAACCAAAGGATCAGAGTTAGGGCCAGGTCAGGTCATCTTGCAGCATCAGGAGAAGACAATCGAGGAAGAAATTCAAATAACAACAATTTAGTTATGCCACGGGGCAGCCAAACCTGTTTTGTTTTTATTGAGATAATGTATTCTGGAACGGACTTTCTTGATGTTTTAGGAGTTGGAGTTGGCTGGAGTTGTGGTTGAAGTAGAAATTACTGTTGTCTCAGTTGCACGTGTGATTTGTGCGTCACTGCATCTTCCCTGTAAAAAAAAACAAGTGCTGAAAGCAAACATTTTGATTTGGGGATATTGACATAAAAAAGTATGTAGGTACTAATTTCCCGCCTAATTTGAATAAATAACTTCTGATTTTCATCATTCAGTGTTTGATGAAACTACACAATTTAAGTAAAGTCGCAAATCGCAGAACCATTCTTACCGCATACCATGGCTATGTCTCCACAATACAGCAATGTGGAGTCTTGTTTTAGGGTAATTCTATAGATAGGGAAGGGGCCTTTAAAGCTGAAAAAAAAATTAATATAAAATTCTTAACACTGACGGGAGTGTTAAGAATTTTAGATTTCCTTTACATTAGTGCAGTTGCCATATTTATCAAAAACGCTACCAAGGTGCACTGAAGGCAAAATCCCATCAAACAGCCCTTTTGTTAAATAAAGATATTAGCCGAGTGCAATTAGACAATTTACACTCAGGCGGAAGGAAGTTTGTAGTTGTTGGATTTTCATGGGACTTTTTTTTATTGAGTTCCTATTGGAGTGGAGAAGTTAAAAAAAAAATTCGCCGCTCGCGACTTTTTTTTTCTTATATTTCCTGCGGAATTTTTTTTTTTCGTATATAAATAATTAAAAATTCTTCGAATTCATATTGTAGCGTAATAGTGTGACCTGCGTGCATCCATTTAACGCCAATTTGGTCTATTTCTAATTCAAATTCAAATTCAAAATATTTTATTGTGGATCATAGCTAGGTACAGTTCTTAACAGTTGAAAATTTTGAACCGCTATGTCCCGCCCGTAGGGCATACAATAATCACACAGAAATTGACTGTTCGATAAAATTAACATTATTACTAATTATTATTATTTTCCCTCTAGCACAATAAATAAAAAATAAAAAACCAAAAGGGCACAAATTAAGAGAAATGTCAAATTCAAATTATATAGAAAATAAAATTACATTTAACACTCAAAAGATAAAAAGATAAAGTCAAACATAACAAATTAAGATAGGAACATGTCAAATTATACACATAAAATTCAAAAAAAATTAAATTATTCTTAACAAATTAAAATGTCAAATTGTAAAAATCATACATAAAATTAAAAAAATAGATTATACTGAAGAGAACAAAATTAATTAAAGTCTGTAGGTCATCGAACACATCATGACTGGGTGGGACTATATTTAGGCAAAGACTTGTCGGACAGAAATTCTTTTACAGAGTAGTAACTTTTGTCTACTAACAGATCATGGAGAGTCCTTTTAAAATTTTCCTTTTCCATAATTGTTCTAATAGGCCCCGGTATATTATTAAAGATGCGAGAAGCTGAACAAAAGATGCTCTCATGCATTAGATGAGTTTTACTGGCTACTGTACGTAATTTGTCCTTACGCCGTATACGCGTGTAATAGCTAAACATGTGGATATTGTTTTTAACAAATACTGCAGCCTGCAGTATATAGATACATGGCAGTGTTAATAATTTCTTTGTTCATTGTTTTCGATTTAAAGCAAATTTCAAGTATTTTTTGAAAATTTTCTATTTTCTTCTATTATCTCTAAAATATCGAATTTTAAGACTAAGATTTCTTTTGAAATTGGTAACTGATGCTTTTTCACAGATAACTGGATCTAAAAATACTCAAAAAAACCACTTTCACGAGTGAAGTGACTAAAAATTAATTCACAATTTTCAGGAAATCGTCTATGTAAAAGTTAAAGAAGGCCATTTTTCTCAAAATATTTTTACGACGGTCAACGTAAATATTATCCTAAAAATATCCTTATTCATCATCATCATTCATCATTTCAGCCGAAAGACGTCCACTGCTGGACATAGGCCTCCCCCAAGTGTCGCCACATTGACCGGTCCCGTGCGACTCGCATCCAGCGGATCCCTGCAACCTTCACCAGGTCATCGGTCCACCTAGTGGGAGGCCTTCCAACGCAGCGTCTTCCGGTTCGCGGTCGCCACTCCAGAACTTTTTGGCCCCATCGGCCATCCGTTCTGCGAGCAATGTGCCCTGCCCACTGCCACTTCAGTTTGGCTATTCTTCGGGCTACGTCGGTTACCTTGGTTCTCTTGCGGATGTCCTCATTTCTGATTCGATCACGCAAGGAAACTCCGAGCATAGCCCTCTCCATTGCCCTTTGGGTGACTTTAAGCCTTCTGATAAGGCCCATTGTGAGCGACCACGTTTCGGTCCCGTATGTAATCACTGGCAACACACACTGGTCATAGACCTTCGTCTTGAGACACTGCGGTAAGTTGGACGAGAAGATACCCCGCAACTTCCCGAACGCTGCCCAGCCGAGTCGGATTCGACGATTGACCTCTTTCTCGAAGTTAGACCTACCTAACTGGATCGTTTGTCCAAGGTAGACATAATCGTCTACAACTTCGAGTGTAGAGTCTCCGATCTTGATAAGAGTGGGTGTTACATGGGTATTCAACATGATTTTGGTTTTGTCCATGTTCATTGTAAGACCCACTTTTTCGGAAGCTCTACTAAGGTCATCGAGCATTGTACTGAGGTCCTCCATGGTCTCAGCCATGACCACTATATCGTCGGCAAACCGAAGGTGAGAGATGTACTCGCCATTGACGTTGATGCCTAGCCCTCTCCAGTCCAGAACCTTGAAGATATCCTCCAGTGCAGCGGTGAACAGTTTCGGAGATATGACGTCTCCCTGTCTTACACCTCGCTGCAGAAGGATAGGTTCTGAGGTCTGGTCCTGAAGTCGGACTGACATGGTGGCGTTTTTGTACAAACACTTCAACACCTCGATGTACCGATAGTCGATTTGGCACCGTTGGAGAGACTGCAGTACAGCCCAAGTCTCGATCGAATCGAAGGCTTTCTCGTAGTCCACAAACGCCAAGCAGAGAGGCAGGTTATACTCTTCGGTCTTCTGTATAACCTGCCGCAGCGTATGTATGTGGTCTACGGTGCTAAAGCCTTTTCGGAATCCGGCTTGTTCGGGAGGCTGAAAATCGTCAAACCTGCGCGCGAGACGATTCGTGATGACTCTTGAGAACAACTTGTAGTCATGGCTTAGAAGTGAGATGGGCCTATAGTTCTTCAGCCTAAAAATATCCTTATTATATCTATTATATTATTCACAGATGACAAAAACTAATGAAAATATTTGGAGGTACTCGATAAATGTTGATTGTTGCTGACAAAGGTGGAAATCGGCCGCTGGTAAAACAAAAATTATAGTAATTCTATCGTAATCATTTCTCACGATTTCTATCTAAGATTAGTTGCAAGCTTGGGTCTCTGCGCGCAGTTTAATATCAATACCGATACCGATACCGCTACCAATTCTTAGCGATAAAGGCCTTTTTTCATATTTTACTATTCAAAATCAAAGCATTTATTTCAAATAGGCCAGTTACAGGTACTTTTGAATTGTCGAAACAAGCTGAAAAGTAGCTACAGTCCCAGTCACAAGGCATAAAAACTGTGAAAGTACTGTAGTTGCCCATTCCCTAACGTAGATCTCTATGGAGAAGAACGGGCAAGAAACTCCATGGATACTCTTTTAAGTCAGAATACTTTTACAATAACTTGTTTACATAATTTATGTTGAGATGGTACATTATGTGAGAACGATGTAGCAAGATGTGTACGTTAAAAGTGTCCATAGTAAAAATAATTCAAGAATAAAATAATTAATTCAAATAAGCCGTGGCAACCAAGAGATGACCAGTCACAATTGACAGCGTCCGTTCACGAACATGACGCATGTATCGGCACCATTCAACTCAACCATTTTGAAGGGAACTAAATGATTCGACACACGCGCCACCATCAGCGAGACATTGAGTGAGCATGACATACTCTTAACCGCCAGGGCACATTCAAGTCAAGAAAATACGTAGGTTTCCAGCGAATGACAGCTTTCTAGTACAGAGTACTCACACAATATAGGCTATGCGGTTATATAATACTAAAGAGATTGAATTTATACAATGCAGAGATATAAGATTTTAAACTATCATGGTCACTAACATTATTATTAAACACACACACACACAACACACATTTTTATTTTTTTTGTTATTTTTCATTTCCTTTATTTATATTTACACAAATTATTTACATTTTTAAATATTCCTTAAAAAACAATATAAAAAACATTTAAAAATATAAAAAATTGTAGCCCACCGGTATCGGGAACAGGGTCCAAGCTACCGGCGGTCAGGACTCCAGAAAGAGGAACCTCCTAACAATACGAGCCGTGTCCAGAAGTACCGCTTTCTGAATCAAGCCCTTGATCCAGCTGCCTAACGAGAGCCTCCTCAGGTATTGGTCGAGGCTCTTGGCAATTAAGCCATGGGCTGATACGACTATCGACATAATGATCGCCGAGTCCACATCCCACATGTCGACAACCTCGCTAGCCAAGTCAAGATACTTGATTTTCTTATCTTTCTCGGCTTTCACGAGGTTCTCATCATGCGGGACCGTTATGTCAACAATCATTGCGCGCCGCTCTGATCGATCCACCACCACTATATCAGGCTTATTGGCTACAATAGTCCTGTCAGTGACGATGGATTGATCCCAGTCAAAAAATTCAAAAAATTCAAAATTCAAAAATATTTATTTTATCTCAAAACATTGTCATACACAAACTGAGGCAGCCCCAGTAAGTTACAATAGTACTTGTGTCGGGCCTGTCTCACTCTTCCCTTAGGTGGTATCTTTGCAATGATATTATAATATAATAATTATGTTGAAGCTACTGAGCAGGAAAAAAAAAAAAAAAATACAAATAAAAATATAAAAATTTAAATTAAAAATGAATTAATTAAGCAGCTCTCGCTGTCTGAGAAGTGAACGTATTTGTATGTGCAGGCGTGAGGTTCTTGTGTGTGCGTGTGCTTGTGTGTGCGTGTGTGTTTGTATGTATGTGCGTCTGTGAATGTATGTGTGTGTATATGTGTGGGTATCCAGCATGTTAGGTTACCCTGATTAGAATGTTTTCTGTTTCTTCGTATGTTAGAGGTCTCAACCAATCACTCACTTTTTTTTTACATTTGTATAGCAAGAGGGGATATATTTCACACTCTAGGTTCAGTTTGTTATAGATGTAGGAGGATTGTGTTACATATTGACGTCTGGCAAAAGCTGATCGAACCCCTGGAGAGTAAGCAACAATATCTCTGCGCCTTCTGCTCTGAGTATCTGGGTTAAAAGGGAGACATTTATGCAGGGTTAAGGTCACATTTAGTCTATAAAGTTTTCTAATCGAAAGCAGGTTGCTGACTTTATAGAGGTCTGTTGTAGGGAACCTAAATGGTTTAAAATACATCACCTTGATAAGTGAACGCTGAGCTCTTTCCAGATCGCGGAATTTCATTTTGGAAGCTCCACCCCATATCGGAATGCAGTAAGTTATTATGGATTGCGCCAGAGCTATATATATTTTGTTCATAAGTTTCGCGGACATAACATGACGTAAAGTTTTGAAAACCCAAATGAGCTTCCTGATCCTTTTCATGAGGATCTCCATGTGAGGGTGCCATGACAGTCTTTGGTCAACAATTATGCCTAGATATTTTGTGGATCTGACTTGTTTAATATTCTGGCAGCTGCAGTTGTAGAGGGAATCATTTGACAACAATGAATGGTAATGCCAAAATCAGTTCCAGGCTGTGATCTTTGACTTGGAGAAAAACAAATAAAATTAGTTTTATCGGTATTTAGGGTAAGGAGGTTTGTTCTAAGCCAGCCAGCTATTTTAATCAGACCCTGTTCAGCTACATTTTTCACATGTTTCCATGAGCTTCCCGAAAAAAACAACCGCAGTATCGTCTGCGTATGAGAATATCTTCCCTCCATTGACTTGCATATTGCATAGGCTGTTTATATAAATTAAAAACATTGGCGGACCCAAAACGCTCCCCTGTGGAACTCCGTAATAGACATTCCCCTCGACACTACATAAGTTATCTATCTTAACCATTTGCTGTCTATCTTTGAGATAGCTCTCAAAAAGGGAGAGAGCCGTGCCTCTTATACCTATGTCTTCTAGCCTGCGCAGAAGGATCGGGACGGAAACGGTGTCAAACGCTTTTTTAAGATCTAAGAAGACTGTTAAGCATTTATGACCCCTATCCACTCTATCAACAATTTCAGATGTCAAAGCCGAAATAGCGTCTTGAGTTGAACGTCCTCGTCTAAACCCATATTGTGCATTAGATAGAATATTGTATTTATGTAAATAGTTAATTAGTCTCTTATTAATTAGTTTTTCTAAAATTTTTGAAATTGCTGACAGAACAGATATGGGCCGATAGTTGTTGACATCATTTACGTCCCCACCCTTGTGTACAGGAGTGACCACTGATCGCTTTAAATCTTTCGGAAAACACCAGTTTGGAAACATAAGTTAGCCAGCTGGCTTTATTAGTGGAACCACAAAATCTCTGGATCGTTTTAAATATTTTGTAGGAATACCATCCCAACCAGGTGCACTTTCAGAATCAAGACTCATCAGAATACAGTCCACTTCCTGCGGATCAGTCTCTAACAACACAAATGAGGAAGCCCTAGAATCACTGCAGCAGCTGGTCACAACTGGCATGCCAGTTTGAACTAAGATGTTTTCTGCTAAGGATTTGCCTATAGTGATAAAGAATAAGTTGACTCTATTTATAGAGTTTAGAGGGTGTGAGGTAATATTCAGGAGATGAGTATTAGAGGTTTTCGGTGGTTTATACTGTGTGAGTTCATTTATTGTAGACCAAAGATGTCTCGGGCTTTTTGTTGAATCTTCTATTTGTTTTTTATAATATTTTTCTTTGTCTTTTTTATCAATTGGAACAAAAGTTACGGAAGCGTTTAAAAGTTACTATTAAAATTAAGTTGAAGGGGTCTAATCTTGTTTGGTGCTGCATTTTGTTCCTAAGCCTTATGCACCGCAGTACTCCTGCAGTGATCCAGGGCTTCAGTGTTCTTTTGCTACAAGGAGAGCATATCGTTTTTGAATTGTTTATGAGGGACGATCTAATCACCTCCACAAGTTTATTGGCAAAGCTATCTGGGACCATGTAGGTATCAAAAATTGATATATCTATATTTATAAGGTAGTTATACGACTTTTCAAAATCTATAAAGGTTTTGGTTTTTGAACAAGTTCTTTGTACTTTACTTGAGCTCGTTAAATTTAGAAGAACCATAGCATGATCCGTAATTGTTGTATTAAGTACTGCCACAAATGCTGAGGTTTTAGTTTTATCAAGCTTCAGGACGGTATGGTCAAGGCAGTTTTGTTCTCTAGTGGGGAAGCAGTGTCCCGGAAGGAGGCCGTGCACAGATAACATATTTAGGTAATGTAGCCTATTTGATCTTTGTTGTGTTATTTCTGTGGATTTTTCGATTATATTAATATTTATGTCGCCCATGACAATAATATTTTTGTGTGTACTACAGGATTCAAGATGGCTGTTTAATGAGCTAATGAAACTGTCAGCACAAGCATTAGACGGGGAACGGTAGATACCTATAATAGTAAAATTAGACACGATGATTTGGAGAGCAGACGCATGTGTTAGGGTCAGTTCTGTAACGAGAGGCATATGTTTGTTGCTTACGTAGGCAACCACACCATCGTTTTGGTTTAGCTGAATTGACGTAAAATATGAGGTGTAGTTATTAAGGAGTGGTATTGGTTTATTATTATTTAATCTACACTCAGTAAGAATAAGGACATCCACGTCTAACTTCAAAAGAGCCAAATTCAACTGCAAATCGCCAAAATTACTGTAAATACTCCTTATGTTCTGAGTTACTACTGTCAAGCAAGTATTTTCTAGTTTTAACGACGTGGACAAATCTTCGATGTTTACTAAAGCTGAGTTCGCAATTTCAATCTCGTCTAATTCATCAAGTGTATGTAAGTTACTATCCATTTTCGTATGAGAGGTCTAATATACATAACTCACGGTATATCGTTAAAAATAAATGCCAAGGTAAATCAATATTGATCAGAATTCGTTCAAAAATATGCAGAAGTTTTGGTTCAAAGATTATGGGAGTATGTGTGAATGTGTGATGTAAGTGAGAGATAGTATTGTGGACCTTTGCTGATGAGTGTTTGGTAGGAAGTTTGAATGAGTTGTTGTGTGTTGATAGTTGATGAGCATGCTTTACAGTGAAAATGTTACTTGAAAAATTTGAAAAATTAAATCTACGGAGTTTTAACAAAAAATAGGAACTATAACATAATACCAAACGTTTATAAAGGCTAATAATAAAGCCAATAAAAATATACAAACAAATGAAATAACTAGAATTAGTCATGCACTTTGGAGTAAGCTTTGCACCTGTGATTCACTCTTCACGTGGATCACCTTAGCATCCACGTCCTTTTTCAGAAAAACTCTTCCAAATGTGGTCCAGCAGAATTTATACTGCTTTGATTTAGCTAGGTCCCGGGCTAAGAAAAATAGGCGGGGCGTTCAGTGGAGTGAGTTGTTCCGAAATAAATACAGGAGCGTCCCCGTTACTAGTGATAGCAAGATGCTTAGCTTGAAGTTTCGTTTTGTTTTTTATGTTGAAGGACTTAGTGTATTTCAACAAATCCTGTTTTAGAATGGCAGAGTCTAGTTCCACTACGATGGGGGGGCTATTTACCCCCTCCTTCTTCCCCTGCGATCTAAAGATGTCCTTGACATCCCGCTTACTCATATCGAGATTGATATTCTTGGCCAAACTGAGTACCATATTTATCAAATCATCTCTGGTTTCCTGGTTTTTCCTAGGAACATTCTTTATTTCGATATTATTTTTGCGAGAGCAACGTTGCAGGTCCTCAATTCTATCCTCCAACACAATGATATAATCTTTGTCTTTCTTTGCCTGTAATTCTAACTGTGTTATCGTATTTTTAAACTCATCATTTTGATTAGTCAAAAACGCGATAGATGTTTCAATGTTTGTATTTGTAAGTTGAATCTCTTTCAGATTGGCAGTGATGTTTTTTAATTCAGTTTGCTGGGTTTTTATGAAGGACTGAAACAACTCTTTCATTTCCTCCTTAAATTTGCAAAATTCCGCGGGTAGGTCTTCTTCCCTCATTCTTTTATATTTGCGTTGGGCAACGTAGTTAGGAGGGGTGACATCAATGCCCATTTCACAAATGTTTCCGTCAGAAATTGATTTGTTCATATTGTTGTTATTGTAGGTCCAAGTTACCAGGATATGATGAGTGTCAAAGGTTGACTGTTAATTAGCTAAAGATGCGCCGGGGCAGGTGGGAGGGCCCCACACGACCTATTTCGTTCAATAGCAATTAAGTGGGCGTATATCTAGGATAGGCCGGGGGAGTGACCTATGGTCATTCGACAAAATAGCGCAGGTGAAAGGTCGGAGTTCGCGTGCGCGTCCGCTGATTTGTTGAGAGCCGTCGTCAGGTACCAGGGTAGCACGTTTATTAGAAGTAAGTTTGACTCGGTATTTTGGTGGCACAGATAATGAGAGAATTGTACTCACGCAATTGTTTACGTACGAACACCTCCTCTGTGCTTATGCTGTCCTATTTTTTCACTTTTATTTATTTCGCCAAGAATTAAGATTTATTAAGTTATTTATTTAAAATATAAAACAATAAAGTCTTCTACACGTCTGCACCATACGGTGGTCCGGGGGGAGAGGAAAATACAACCCAGTACAATGTGATGCTGCCATTATCGAGAACTGGGACGGGCACATACTTATAGTACGGCATTTCCGATTCCACAAGGTTGTATTTTAGAGCAAGTTGCTGATGGATAATCCTGGCTACAAGGTTGTGTCTATGCAAGTACTCTCCGTTAGCCAGACGAGAAAACCCGGAGATAATGTGACGGATTGATTCGCCTGGACGGTGGCATGCCCGACATATGTCAACCGTACCGTCCTTCACAAGAAATCTCCGGTAGTTATTCGTCATCATAACTTCATCCATAATTGCACAGACAAAACCTTAGGTTTCTCCAAAGAGTTCCCCGGAACGTAGCCAGGCTACGGACGCTGATAGGTCTACATCGGGCCCATGCAGGGCCCGGAAAAAGCGTCCGTGAAGCTCCTTACTCTGCCATACCTCCATGCGGTCGTTAGTGTCAAGCACTACAGGTTTGCGCCAGTTCTCTTTAGCCAAGGAGAGCGGGGTGAGCCCCTTGTCCACCGCGACTACATCTCGATGCATCCCAACGTCGGTTTCAAGGAAATATTCCCTGAGACTGCATATCTCGCGATTGTGGAGAGTCTTAGCGTTTAAAAAGCCTCGACCCCCACACTTCCGCGGGATATACAGTCTCATAATAGAAGAACGCGGGTGATGCATTCGATATGCCGTCAACAATGTACAGACCCTCCTATCCAGAGCGTCTAGTTCTGTTTGAGTCCATTTGAGTATGCCAAAAGAATACATCAGAACCGGCATGACCCAACCGTTGAAGGCATGTACTTTATTGCCGCCTGATAAAAGACTATTAAATACTTTTTTCAGGCGGTCAAAGAAGCGCTCCTTCAACGATTGCTTCATGTCAGCAACATTGATGCCCAGCGCTTCCGACATACCCAAATACTTATAGGTTTCGGTTGCTGAGAGGGATCTAAGATTTATGGAATCCGAGAGCTGGGTTCCCACAGATTCCACAATCTCACCTCGCTTTACATGCATGACCGCAGATTTGTCCACACCAAATTCCATCCTGATGGCGTTACTGAAAGTTTCAGTTACCTTCAGTAGCTCCATCAGTTGCAAATCGTTGGGAGCAAAGAGTTTCAGGTCATCCATATAAAGGAGGTGAGATATAACTTGACCACCTCTCCTGAACTGATAGCCTAGACCTGAATCCTCCAGCAGCGTGCTAAGAGGATTCAAGGCTAAGAAGAACCAAAGTGGACTCAAACTATCGCCCTGAAATATACCTCGCTCTATCCTTATCGGCTCGCTATTCCTCTGGATTTGCCGACATCCTGGATAGCGAAGGACTGTCCTCCATTGCTCCATACATGACATCAGGAAGGTGCGCAGAGTTGCATCAACTTTATACAACTCTAGCACCCTCATGAGCCATGTATGTGGCACCGAGTCATAGGCCTTCTTATAGTCTATCCAACATGTCGACAGATCCCTTCGGGAACGGCGAACCTGTTGACTAATGGCCATATCAATGAGGAGTAGCTCCTTAGTACCGCGGGACCCGTTCCTACATCCATTTTGAGAAGCGGACATGATAGAATTGTCATCAATGTGTTTGTTAATTTTAGCTCTCAATATGGATGTAAGAACTTTATAGACCGTCGGAAGACAGGTAATCGGTCTATAATTTTTGGGCTCCGCAGTACTACCCGATTTATGGAGCAGGTGGGTTATACCTGTTGTCAGGAACTCTGGCAGCGACCCTGACTCTAAGGCTGACTGGAACAGGATCGCCAGGCGAGCGTGCGGCCTTGTGAACCATTTAATCCAAAAGTTGTGCAGCCCATCCGGCCCTGGAGATTTCCAGTTAGGCAACGGATGGACTGCACGAACTACGTCTTGGGGGCTGATAGTGATTGCCCCCATTTCTGGCACTAGATCACACGCTCGCTCAACCTCCCGAGTCCATTCACCCTCGGTATGGCTAACAGGCACCGATCAGATGCTGCGCCAGAACGAACATATGGGCATCATCATCCGGTATGCGCGTGTCAGCCACACCTTGGTCCGGTCGCTCCCAAGCCTATATACCCACCCTTAAAAGCCCTTATATACCCACCTTTCATCTCTTTGGAAAGTGCGATTCTGAGTGTATCGGTCCACCCGCCGCTTATACCTACGAATTCGGCTTGCCCATGCATACATTTTCTGCTTCAGGAAGTCGATGTGCTCTGTGATACGGGACATGTAGTCTCGAGGACTGATATCAGTCCCCGAGAATGCCCGCCTCACAAAACGCATCACTCTAGGGCGAGTATTGCCCTCCCTGAAGCAGATCAGTTTGCCGATGAGTGCTCTGGCCCCAAAAATACGTCGTTCAATCCTGTATTGCCATGGCGGTACGGCTGGTTTAGGTCGTGTAGCTCTGTCATCAGAAAATTTGACATGAGCTACACGACATGCCGCTACAGCCGCACAATACAGGATTGAGTAAGCATCGGTGAGGTCTTCGCAGTTGTCAAAATAGTTTGATAACTGCAAATCCAGAACAGCCTATTTTTGTTATGCATGGGCAAACGAGCTATGCGTGGTCTAAGGTCGGGTTGCATGAACCGATATTCTCGAATCGCACCCTCCAAAGCACTCCTCATTTCCTCATTGCACTGGGTACTTACATTAGTAACCATGTCATTACTCACGTCGCTATCGCGATTAGGTATTGTGCTCGACTGGTAGTACCACAGCCTGCGCCGACGGGGTAATGACATGGCTACTCTGCATTTCAGTTCGCAGGCGATCAAGTACAGTGTCATCCAACATACGGTTACGCTGGATGACTCGCACCTGATCCGATAGTCGTTGTGCCGACATGTTGACAGCTGGCTCAAGCACCTGAAACAGAGAGAGCATCCGAACACAATACGCGGTCAGGTTGTTTCCTCCCTCTGTAGCCCCATAGTATGAGCGCATGACGTTTTCATTGGATTGCGTCCATTGCATGCGCTGCACACTCCCGCCGGGAGCTGGAACCCTATCAGAGGCCGGTGGGCCTCGAGGTCCTAAACCGTCCGGCGGCCGGCGTCCTCCCCGTCGACGAACAGGTGGTGGCGTCGTCGGCGGAGAGAAATACTCATCGCTTGAGCTCGACGCAACTGCCACGGCCGGTGTCACAGCACTCACAGCTCAGGGCCGGATTCCGGCGGCGGCGAGGCGGAGCTGAGCGACGGGTCCGGAGGCAATAGGCGTGCGCGTCGTGCAGCTGATCTCGTCAACATTTATCTTCATATTTTATATTCGTCCCTTCCAAAATTTTTGTGACAGACAATGTCACATTGTGTCAATTCCAAATTGTGGTATTTTTCTTTGCTTTTCTGTTGAATTTCGTTTATATTTTGCTATTTTTTAATTAAATTGCTATTAATAAAACGGTGGTATCGGTCAAATCTTCCGGTATAATTTTTAAATATTTATCATCATCATTCTCTTGCCCTTATCCCAATTCATTTGGGGTCGGCGCAGCATGTCTTCTTCTTCCATACTTCTCTATTACTCGTCATCTCATCCGACACCTCCTTTCTTGCCATACCATTCTTTATACAGTCCATCCATCGTTTCTTTGGTCTTCCTCTACTCATATACCCATCCACATTCATACTCAAAACTTTCCTCACAACATTTTCCCCATTCCTCCGCATCACATGCCCATACCACGACAACCGATTACCACACAACTTTTCAGTCACCGGCGCTACTTTCAGACTTTCTCTTATATACTCATTTCTTATTTTATCCATTCGCGTAACACCACAATTTTTTTTCTTTCATTCATCCCTTTTGTGGCCCAACATTCTGATCCATACAAGACAGCAGGTCTAACCATTGTTTTACAAATCTTCCCCTTAAGTTTAAGGGGAATGCGGGAGTCGCAGATTGTTCCCGTGACCTGCCGCCATTTCATCCATCCCGTGTTAATTCTGTGCTTTACACTACGATCTATTTCGCCATCGCTTTGCACGAGTGAACCGAGATACCGAAAATCGGAGCAGACAGGAAGAAACGCGCCATCTAGCGCTATGGCTCCAGAACTGGAGAGACCGCCGAAATCGCAGAACATGTATTCTGTTTTAGTTCTGCTGATTTTTAACCCAACATTCTCCAGCTTCTGTTGCCATTTCTCCAATCTGCTCTGGATCTCAGGTCCATCTTCACCGACATGAACAAATGTCGTCGGCAAACAGCATGCACCAGGGTGCCTCTTCCTGTATGTCCGACGTCAAAGCGTCCATAATCAACAGGAAGAGGTAAGGACTTAAAGCCGACCCTTGATGCAAGCCTACAGCCACACTGAACTCAGGGTGTTGCCAGCAGCTGACCGGACGTAGGTACAAGATTGGCTGTACATAGCACGAATTAAATCTACATACTTCCCAGGTATACCTTTCTCTTTCAAGGCCCACCACAACACATCCCGAGGTACCCTATCATACGCTTTCTCCAGATCAATGAACACCATGTGCAAGTTTTTGTGTGCACGCCTGTACTTCTCGCACAATTGGCGGAGTGCAAAAGAAATATTTATATTTTAGAAAATTTGGTAAGTCTGATATGAAGACGTTTGATTGACGTAAGTCTTTATTATTATTTAAGTTTTATTTTTCATTATTATTATTTTGGAAAAACATATTCGTTTCTTAGCTTGTTTAGCTAGTTTTAGCTACGTTAACGGGCCTATACCAAGTCAACGTAGCGTGTGTGTGTGTGAGTCGTGGGGAGAAATTTAATTTTCCTCGATTTGCATAAACTTCCTTACTATTCTGCAGGTGTTTAAAATTGCGGCTTTTTGGAGTGTAATGTAGATAGAGTCCTTGAGGTCTATTAATTTAAGGCTATGGTGGAGGTATAACACCCGTAGTGGAGACTACTTTCGGTACTACGTACACTTTTTCCTGTCTCCATATTCTGGTCACCTCTTCTTTTAATTCTGCATATTTACTAATTTTCTCACCTATTGTTTTTTGCAAGTTATGTGTGTTTGGAACTGCTATGTCTATAAGGTAAGTGACTTTATTAGTTTTACCTGAAGTATTACGTCTGGTCTATTATAATGAATGGTCCTGTCGGTCATAATGGCGCGGTCGTAGTAGAGTTTGTGTGTAGTGTTTTCATGAACTCTTTCTGGTGTGTATTTGTAGTAAGGAGTAGTATCTTGTATCAGTTTATGTTTGAGAGCTAGACTTTGGTGAATGACGTTTGCTACCTGATTGTGTCTATGGGTGTAGTCTGTTTGTGTGAGAGTTGTGCATGCCCCAGTGATGTGCTGAATGGTCTTCGGTTGGCTGTGGCATTTGCGGCACTTATCGTTCGTTATTGTGGGGTCCTTAATAATATATTTCCTGTAGTTTTTAGTGTATATAATTTGATCTTGTATTGCAATCATAAATCCTTCTGTTTCAGGGAATAAACTACCTATCATTAGCCATTTATTTGATGCCGTCGTATCTATGTGAGACTGCTCTAAATCATGGGGATGTATTTCTTGCAGCACTTTCTTTTTCCAATCTTCTATCTTTTTCTGGGGTCTTCATTATTAGTATGTTGTGTATCTATTTGCTCGTTTAGGTAAGTGTCGTGTAGTTGATATCGTTCATTGCTATGGCTTTATGTATGTTACTTGGGTTAGATTTACTGTGAAAGAATGTTTTCAATCTAGTTATTTGCTTCTGCCAGAGGTGATGGACATCTATTAGGCCTCTCCCTCCGTGTTGCCGTTTGATGGTCAGCCTTTCTATTGCAGATTTAGGGTGTAGGTTATTATGTTTAGTTAGTGTCGTGCGTGTTGTTCTGTCTATTTGCTGGATGTGAGTTTTTGACCATTTGATCACTCCAAATGAGTATGTTAAAATTGGAATCGCGTAGGTGTTTAATTCCTTTATAATTTTTTTTCCGGAGAGCTGGGTTTAACATACTGCGACCACTTTTCGCTTGTACTCTGTGTTCAGTGTTTGTTTAATTATTGTGTGATCTAGTCCTTTGAGCTGTCTGTATCCTAAATATTTATATAAATCAGTGGGTTCCATAGCAGTAATTGTGGTCATTAGTGTTATTGCATAGTCACTAGGTTTAATTTTGCCTCTTATTATATGTACTGTTTTACATTATTTTGTCAAGTCCAAACTGTTTATGTCTTTGCTAAATTCTGTCGTGATTTCTATTAACTTTTTCATTTTTTTCAGTTTTTGAGTATAATTTAATGTCGTCCATATAAATAAGATGTGAAATAGTGGTTTCTTCTGTTGTATGCTTAAGACAATATCCGGCTTGGCAACGCTGCAGTAAGTGAGATAGAGGGCTTAGAGCGAGACAGAACCATAAAGGACTCAAGAAATCTCCTTGATAAATACCCTTTTTTATGGCTATCTGTCTAGTTGTAACAGTGTTATCGTGGTAATTTAACTGAAGGGTAGTTTTCCATCGGGACATAATATATTGCAGAAAGTCAATTATTTTTGGGTTAATTTTATAAATTTGTAAAATTTGAATTAGCCAGGAATGTGGAATGCTGTCAAAAGCTTTTTTATAATCTATGTAGGTACAGTGTAAATTTCTATTTTTTGTGGCAGCATGTTTGTGTATTACCGAATCTATTACTAGTTACTCCTTATATCCCATGTGGCCTCGCCTGCATCCCTTTTGTTCCTCTGCAATAATGTTGTGCTGTTCTACGTGTTTATTGATTTTTGTGGTGATTGCTGATGTTAGAATCTTGTATATAATAGGTAGGCATGTAATTGGTCTTTATTGAGAAGGCTGCGGTGAGTAGTGTTTTTGGCAACATGTAGGTTATTCCTGTAGCGAAAAATTCGGGTATATATTGTTTCCCTAATATAATATCTGTAAAATTTTTGGCTAAAACTTTGTGCAGAGATTCTAAGTTTTTATACAGTAATTATGGATTTTATCAATACCGGGGGATTTCCAGTTGTGAAGTCTCGCTGTGATACTAGTAATGTCAGACTCGGTTAACTCAACGAAGTCCATTTCTTCTAATGAAATCCATTTTGTTTTTTCGTCTGAAACCCAATCAGATTTATCATTATGTTGCACTTGCTAATCCCATATTCCAGACCAAAATGATTCAAGTTGTTCCGCTGTTGGTATTTCTATAATGTTTTCGGATGTTGTATCAGTTTGTGGTTTAGTCTGTAACTTTCTGTAGAAATTCTTTTCGTTCATGGCAAATAAGGAGTTATCATTTTTACGTTCTTGCGCTTTTTTGTATCTTCTTAATCTGTGTAATTTTACAGCTAACTTCTGTTTTAGAGTATCCAGAAATTCTTCCGGCTTTCTATTATCTCTTTCGTGTCTGGTGTGGGTAGTCATTTTTTTAAATATGACTTCTACTCTTTTAACTACTTTGTTGGACCTATTATTATTAATATATTGGGTAAGTCGACCGCAGTCTGCTCTAAGTTTCTCTATGTCCTGTCCAAGCCTCTGCTGCCATGCTGGTTTGTTAAAAGTTTTTGGTCTTCTATTGCCTGTGTAGTCTGTGATTTTATAATTAAGTTCTTCTGAAATTACTAATGCTGTGCAGTATATAAGAGTATGCACATCTGTAAGTAGTGTTTCTTCACTAACATATTGGTTTAGGATATTTAATTTGAATACATTAACTAGCTGACAAAGTTTTGGTGTGTATCTGAGTTTGGTCAGTTTTGGTCGAGCTGCGGGGTCCATCATGCCAGAGTATTGAGCGAGAGCTGTTTTAAATTTATCGTGAATTTCTCGGATACGTGTATCTGTGGGCTGGATTTGATAAGTATCTGCTAGAATCTGAACATCATTTTCTAACATTATTGTTACACTTTCGGTTTGTGTGGATGTATGTGTGGTTTGTGAATATGCTTGTGAATGATAGCATGGTAGAGATTGAGTGTAAGGTTCTGATTGATCAACCGGTTGTAGCTGTTCTTGTTGGGTATTTTTGAGTGTGTTTTGTGTTATTGAGACATTGTTAGTATCTTCATTATTTTCTGATTCTAATTGTAAGCGCACTTCTACTTCTAACCTATCTATTTCTTCTAGTGATAACAGTTTATTCCTAACGATAGTTCTTCTTTTATCCGAAATTCTTTGTTCAGAAACGGAAATTTCTGGATATCGACGTGTAAAAAGTTCATGCAGTTGTTGTCTGTAGGTGGTCATATCTGTCTCTAATTGAGTGATGTATAGATAAGTTCGCATGATAAATGTGTTTACTTCTTTGCTCCATTTCATGCGAACTCTTGCTTTTCCAGCCTTGGTGGACGCGGCCAAAAAGGTAGATACCCCCCCGCGCAGCATTCAAGGTTGAAGTGGGTGATACAGTGTTTAAACTAATAATGGGGGATGATGAGAGTGTTGGTGACGATGGTATGGAGGGTGATGATCGCCTAGAAGGTGCGTATGAGACTGTGCTTGGACTATACGGTTCTACAGGTGTGCCTGTCCTGTCCGTCAGTCTGTCACCATCGTCAATGATTTCGGCTGTAGTATCTTTGTCGGTAGGAGCCCGCCTGTTCAACTCCACACCGCTGACGGTTCGCATGCTGAGACACCCAGCGTCAGCTCCAGGTGCGCCCCGGAGATCGCCCCCGGGCAGCGGTCCTATACGTTTTCTCTTTGAACGAGTCTCCATTGTTATGTGGATTTCCAGAGCCACGTTAGCCACGCCAGTAATTTCTCATTCGTGTGTCCGCCCCCCACGTGATTAGATGGTCAATCAGGACGTGTGGTTGTTTAGGGGGCTTTTTATTATTTTTTATTTTTTTTATTTTTTATTATTGTTAATATCAGGAACTCATCAAAAACAGTAAACATGGTAAATATCCCGTTTCTAGTCTAAATAATAATGCAAAGATAGTTGTACAATCTTCAGCAGCTCCAACATACTATTTAATGCTATCCATTTATACGCCCCTGTCCTTGTGGAGCAGGACCGGCATTGAGCCCAGCATTTTAATCAGCGATATAATCGTCCAACTTGTAATATGTTTGCTTACATAGTGTGCGTTTAATGCATGTTTTAAATTTAGTTTCATTCAGTTCAAAAATACTTTGTGGAATTTTATTATAGCATCTCAAACAGTACCCCATGAAAGATGAGTCTATTTTAGCGAGTCTGAAGCCTGGCTGAACTAATTGGTCTCTATTTCTAGTACCGTAATTGTGTCTGTCACCTCTTTTATTAATATTTTATTTCAGCAGTAACTAATGTTTTATCTCTCTCTAATGTTGTATCTTTGAATATTTTTCTAGTTATTATACCTCATTAGATAGCTAATAAAAAGTGGATTTGAACAATAATAAACACATTGAATTTCATAAAAACATTTCGAAAAAAAATTGCCTTCATTAACATAGACATACACAGACACAGTTCTGCTTTGTGTTTTATGTATTCCAGTTTCTCTTCTTCTTTTACACACTATGTCTATATTTCTTTTTTTAGTATCTCCTTTCGCAGGTATGCTGGAAGAAATTTCTTAAGAAATAAGCATCACCTTTGTACTATTTTCTGTTCCTTTCTTCTTTTCTGTATTTAGTGTGTACTTAAACTGTTAAATAAATAAATAAATAGACGATTTTCTGGTATTTGCGAATGAATTTTAAGTCACTCACTCAGGAAAGTGGTTTTCTTTAATATTTTTACGTGCATTTATCTGTGAAAAAGCATCAGAGTCATAAAATTCGATATTTTAGAAATAATTGAAAAAATAGAAAATTTCAAAAAATAATTGAAATTAGCATTACATCGACAACAATGAACAAACAAACAGACCAAATTGGAATTTAATGAAAGCACACAGGTCACACCTTTAGGGGCTGTCTCCACGAGCGAGAGAATCGCGGCGATAATATCGTCGTGCCACGTATTTCTATACACTCTATGAACGCGTCTCTACACGGCGATGTTATCAATGTAATGTGCAATGTGCGCGCGTAACGTCGTCGTATTGCCGCGGTATCGTCGCTGGTGGCGCGCCCGCCGCGCGCTCGCCGCAGAACGTGGCGCTCTCTCAGCGGCGGGCACGCTGTCAAATCCAGCGTCATTTCAGCGTTGTCTTTCGCCAAGCAAGGACGTTAAATATCGATAAGCTTTTTAAACATAAGTACAATGTTTAACATTGAAAAGTTTATTCTTGAAGTGAGAGAGAGAGAGAGAGAGCTGCCCTTTACGATGTTCAGTTGCCCAAGTATCGGAACAGAGAAATTAAAGCAAAGTATTGGTATGATGTGGGAAGTGCTATGTTCACGGAATGGGATGACCTAACCTCTAAAGAAAAAAAAGAATAAGATACCTAAGCGTTCAATGTGATTTATTTAGGTAATTTTTGTTAAGATAATTTTATTTAAACGATGTAGTCATTTTGCCAAGAAACCGCGCCCACTGTGTTAAAATAATCTTTAAATAAGTTTCGAATATGCAACCCCGAATTCCTTGTCCTTTGAAGTACAGGTGTCATATTTTGAAGATTGGATATGTCGTCATTGTTGCTATCAGTAGCCATTATGTTCATTTTCCCCATAATTGGTATTTAATGCTCGACGCTTTATGAAGTTATGCAAAACACGAGCATCGAGCAGCTTTTATTACAAGAATTGCAATGTCAATTATAGAATATGCGAAATTTTGATGTGAGATGTCCAAAGACACATTCCACGTAACGTCTCGCACGAGACAGTCTGTAGTTGATTTTTTTTTTATCCGTAGGAAGACATCGATACCTGGATACGGTCGCATTAAATTTTGATGAATACCGAAAGCCTCATCGGGTACAATCAAATATGGAATTTTGGGTCCGTCAAATACCAGTTCTTTTCTTCCGGCAAATCAAGAGCTTCTTCATGCAGGTTTTGACCAAGAATTGAAGATTGAAAAATAGTAAAATCATTTTCACGGCCATAAAAACCTACATCAATAACAGTAAACAAATAATTTGAATCCACCAAAACTATTAAAACGATTGAGTTGAACTTTTTATAATGAAAGTATAGAGAGCCGGAATTCCGGGGGCACTGAATTCGAATGTGTTTGCCGTCTAGCGCTCCCAAGCAATGTGGGAAATTCGAATGTGTTTGCCGTCTAGCGCTCCCAAGCAATGTGGGAAATTCGAATGTGTTTGCCGTCTAGCGCTCCCAAGCAATGTGGGAAATTCGAATGTGTTTGCCGTCTAGCGCTCCCAAGCAATGTGGGAAATTTGCATTGTTTGCCGTCTAGCGCTCCCAAGCAATGTGGGAAATTTGCATTGTTTGCCGTCTAGCGCTCCCAAGCAATGTGGGAAATTTGCATTGTTTGCCGTCTAGCGCTCCCAAGCAATGTGGGAAATTTGCATTGTTTGCCGTCTAGCGCTCCCAAGCAATGTGGGAAATTTGCATTATTCGCCGTCTAGCGCTCCCAAGCAATGTGGGAAATTTGCATTGTTTGCCGTCTAGCGCTCCCAAGCAATGTGGGAAATTTGCATTGTTCGCCGTCTAGCGCTCCCAAGCAATGTGGGAAATTTGCATTGTTCGCCGTCTAGCGCTCCCAAGCAATGTGGGAAATTTGCATTGTTTGCCGTCTAGCGCTCCCAAGCAATGTGGGAAATTTGCATTGTTCGCCGTCTAGCGCTCCCAAGCAATGTGGGAAATTTGCATTGTTTGCCGTCTAGCGCTCCCAAGCAATGTGGGAAATTTGCATTGTTTGCCGTCTAGCGCTCCCAAGCAATGTGGGAAATTTGCATTGTTTGCCGTCTAGCGCTCCCAAGCAATGTGGGAAATTTGCATTGTTCGCCGTCTAGCGCTCCCAAGCAATGTGGGAAATTTGCATTGTTTGCCGTCTAGCGCTCCCAAGCAATGTGGGAAATTTGCATTGTTTTTAAATTCCTCTGAGATTATTTTCCATGACTCGTTGGATGGGGCTGCCATTTCTGTAGGTACCAGCACTTTACATATAATTCCACATGTTTCTTTTATTACTTTAGCAAACGTTTTTATCGAAATTTTGTACTTAATCTGAAGGCGTTTATAACTTGTTCCAGTAGCGAGATATCTGAAAAATTACATTTACATTTTATCATATACTTACTGTTTTTTTGAAATCGGTTAAAGAACGAAGAGTCCACCAAAGCGTTCGGTTTTTATTAATCTGTGTTGTTTTTTTATAATTTTTTATTATATTATTATTTATGATAATATATACTTACATAATATATAAATATATATATATACATATTATGAATACGTTACATAATATACATATAAAATGCATACATTTAATATAGGTACTAAATGTATATGTGAGTTACTGTTTGTTTGTGTATGTGTGTAAGTGTGTGTAATCTGTACCTATTATTTTTTACGAAAAACAAATAACATAATCAATTTGGTTCACTTGTGTCTGCCATGTTGTAAAAGTGCTTCAGTGCTATTCTAAATAAATAGAATTTAATTTAATAATTCTTTATTTCAGGACTTGAGTTAATGACAAAATGGAAATCTTTAAGGGATCAATTTCGGAAGGAGTTAAAGTTGCAGCAATGTTCAAAATCCGGTCAAGCTGCCTCAAAACGACGAAAGCATATTCATTATGATGCATTACTTTTTTTAAAGAAACACACAGAACACGCTTCAACATCGTCAAACATGCTCAATGAGGACAGTCAACATGTTTTTGGGGATGACGACAGTTCGTTTAATACCACCCCCAGTGTTACTGAACCATCCACGTCTAATAAAAAAAAAACATTAGTCCAAATGTTTCTGGAATCGAATAAAGAGATATCGAATAAAGAGATATCGAATGTTATGCGCGAGAGTATAGATTTACAAAGAAATAATGTTCAACGACAATATAACGACGAGCGTGGAAATGAGGCATTTTTCCGCTGTATGCTATCTCTTATGGACAAAATAACAGAAGATTATTTAATTGATGCCAGAACAGAGATTATGGCTGTAATTAAAAAAATACATACCACCATCATATACATACATACATTGGCAGAATTATATCCTCGTACATCCAACCAACAAGCGATGACCATATTGCTCAAATGTTACAACACTTTGGTGGAATGTAAACTTTACGTTTTATAATAATTGATGTATGCGTTTAACTAAAATAAAACTACTTAAAACTTACTGCAGTGTTACTGCTAATCTTTCACATGGCCCGATACTTTTCCTCATATTAGTATCTTGCTTTGATAAGTTTCTTGAAAGTAAACTTAACAGTTCATGGAAAACAGGAATTGGCATTAAATATTCATCTTCAAACCAATCTGCATGATTTCGATATTCTTCATAATTCACATGGAAACGTCCATGACTTTCACGACGTAGTAACATAGGATGTGTCCACCAACGGCGCTTTTTTTCCTTTCTTAATAACAATAACTGCATATTCACTAGCGTACTTGCACAAGCACCCCAGAATACTACATACATAATAAATAATTAATTTATTGACTGAGACACTACTTATTTCGCTCTCGTCTGGCACCTAACTGAACTCTTTCAACAAAACTATTGCACAACGCCTCGTCGCGGAAACACAGCGATTCCGTTACGAGTCGTCGCGGGCACGCGGCGATTCCGTTACCAGTCGCGACGATACGCTGGCGGAATAATCGCTCGTTCGTGGAGACGACCCGACGGTAGAAGCGCGGATCCGTCGCGATACTCTCGCTCGTGGAGATAGCCCCACGCCACAATATGAAGTCGTCGAGTTTGAAGTTATTCATTTACGAAAAAAAGATATTTCAAAGGAAACACTCTCTTCTCCACTCCTCTAGGAACTCAATAAAAAAAGTCCCATGAAAATCCGAGCACTATAAACTTCGTTCCACCTTATTGTCTAATTGGACTCTACTATATATATTAAGAAATACATTGATGAAAGTACACAGTATTTTTATTAATCAGTTTTTTTCACAGTATCCTAGCAACCATATATAAATAGCATAGACATATTGGTCTGCCATAGATACTTCACATACTCTGAACTTTTTAGAAGAATATTGTGGTATTATAATTATATATGTTATTATTATATTCTTTAATCATAATGCTGAACTTAAACTATGCAGCCTGGGGCCGAACAGTGGTTTGGTTAACAACAGCCAACTGATGTTCTGAAGGAACATGCGTTACGTCGAAGTCTCCGTTGCTAACACATTCTCGGTGAGCTTGTGATATTCATACTTTGGGTTGTTCAGTACTGGTTTCTCAATTTTAATCAAGTTGTTAGTAAGGCGATTCAACCATAAAATCTCTTGTGCAGATTCGCTTGCTGCTATATCTCCGGTTCAGTCGAAGAGATGGAGACTGTCGTTTGCTTCTGGCTTCTCTATCTAATAGCAGCTCCAGAGAATAAGCACACCATTCCAGATGTCGACTTTCCAGTAGTTTGGTCTCTTGCATGATCTGCGTCGCTGTAGTAGACTAAGCGTGGTGGCGACTTTTCCGAATTGGTCTATGATGGGACGACGTACCTAGAACATGCCTGTTCACTCTTGCTTTGAAGGTAGACGGGTTACAGATGCCGGCAGAGATCCACACTTTGGCTGAGCGCATTATAATGAGATGAGAACCGCTGAGTACGACTGGTCGGGATAACAACCAAGTGTGGATGGTACGCTGCAGTGCATCTGCTAGTCCGGTGGTAAAAAGGTGATGGTGGGATCAGGTTGTGGAGCTCCTGTGCACACTGTCCGAAGTACAGTCTGTAGAAGATCGACAGGCAGGCAACTTTACGCCGATAAGCTTGGCTGTGAAGCTTAGCTACCAACGTCTCGTCGCCTATAAGCCTATTAGCTCTGCGTTCCACCGAGTCAAGTGCAGCAAGCTGGTATTTTGCTGAGCCACACAAATGACTGCAATACTCCATACAGCAACGGTCCTGTGCTTTATACAAACTTAAAAGCTGTCCAGATGTGAAGTATCGCCTCACATTATTCAGGATTCCCAGCTTCTTAGCTGCGGTCTGAGCTTTTGACTCGATGGTTGAGCCGAAGTTGAGATCCGATGTCAACTCCATGCCCAAAAGCTGTAGGCGGTCGGTAACTGATACAGATTTCCCTCGGAAAGTAGGAGCTAACTGGAACTGGCTCTTTTTAGCAGTGAAAAGACGTGAAGTGTTTTCAGAGCATTGAATTTGACCAGATTGTCGTCTCCCCACTGGGAAACGAGATTTAGGGTCAAATTCATTCGCTCCACCATAGCCTCTCCAAGACCAAAAATAACGGATAACTGCTAGTTTTATACACACAACAAGAACGCAGAACCACTGCTCGTTATAAACCGGAAAGGCAGAGGCGCGAAATTAATAAAATCATATATTTGCTTGTTTGTCTGTTTCACTACGCACGCAATACATTTGGAACTAGTTACTGACCTTTCTTTTGACGCATACTTACTCGCGCTCAAGCGCTTTATTTCACGTCGTGGCAAGCCGTCAGAAATATTCTCGGACACACGGTGGCACATGAAGCTGTACATTTCCAGTATAACTTGGCATCGCTTTGTATAGATTTCTTATACAAGGAGAGATCCGCATAAACTGGTTATGTATAGCTTGATCGGCCGTCGCGCTCTTAATGTGCACGTCTTTCTTCATCGTTCTCACATATATGTATAATCTCAACATGAACGATGTAACCTAGATTTTGTAAAAAATTTTTGATTTAAAAGAGTGTCCATGGAGTTTCTTTTCCATTCTTCTCCATAGAGATCTACGCTTTGGAATGTGCAACTACAGTAGGTATTTTCTCAAGTTATTATGCTTGTGACTGTGACTGTGGCTTCGCTTTTTTTTTTGTTTTATTTGACATTTAAAAGTGCCTGTGATGGTCTAATTGAAATAAATGCTTTGAGTTGCGGACAATGTAAAAAAGAAATCTATACTTATAATATTATAAAGCTGAAGAGTTTGTTTGTTTCTTTGTTTGCTTGAACGCGCTAATCTCAGGAACTACTAGTTCGATTTGAAAAATGATTTTAGTGTTGGATAGCCCATTTATCGAGGAAGGTTATAGGCTATAAAATTTTACGCGGACGAAGGTCGCGGGCAACAGCTAGTGATTGAATAAGAAAGGGGTCAACAAATTAAATTTTCTTTCCTACCTCCATATTCCCCGCACTTTGGTGGCTTGTGGGAAGCTGGGGTGAAATCTTGCAAGTATCACCTCCGCCGAGAGGTGGGCAAGGCTCACTTAACCTTCGAGGAAATGACTACGGTGTTATCACAAATAGAAGCGATGTTGAATTCTCGACCTATGCCTATGATACCTGTTCCTGCCTCGACTGTACACTCAGCTCTTGGTTGAGAACTATATGTTTTGTAGCAAAAAGTTTCTATTTGGTTAAAAGTCCTTTCAAATAAATCGCAATATGACTGTATTTTCTGTAAAACTTTTGTACTAAGTTGTTTTTTTTCAATTTGGGTTGTAAACATTAATCAAATTGAAGTTTTAACAATGTTGCTTTTTGTAACTTTTGTTTTATAACAGTTTCTGTCCTTTTAGGATAACTTAGTTTTTTCAAGTTACTTTCAATATTTTTTAATTGGTCATATACCTAACAATCCAAGGTCATTTTCCATTACTAATAAAAAGAAATATGCACATGAGCAATACTTACTCTATTATTACATGACAGAACATATTTAAAAAAATATATATATTTATATTAATTAATGGATATAGTATCTAGAAATTTGTCCAATAACCGTTGCGTAACTTTTCATATTTCATTTAACGCTTGAAATCAAAAAATCAAAATCAAAATATTTTATTTTACATAGGCCTAGATGGCACTTTTAAAACGTCGAAAAAAAGGTGCACGGTTCGGGTTGGTCGTTTCCTATGGAGAAGAACCGGCAAGAAACTCCATGGTTACTCTTTTCAAATCATTTGGTGTTACATTAATATCATGGATACAGCATTTGTACCCAATGCCCTTTACTAGTAGCTATATCACGCCGCTACAGATGTTTTATTCGGTATGTTTTTTCGGGTTTAGTGAAAAACTAACTCACGATATGAAAATAAAAAGTGGAATGACATTGCGGAAGAGTTGAAATCTTTGAGCATCACTTATTCAATTGAGGGACAAAATTGTTAAGTTCCTGACACAAGGCGAGTCCATCTGTCGGAATTGTTCTACAATTTGCAAAATATGTAAATTGTCACCTGTAAAGAGAAAATGAATATTAAACAGAAACATGCAAAATTGTAGGTACAGTAATTGTGTAAAAACCGAAAAAGTTCGCGAGTGCACACAGTGAGTTTCGTTTGTCGGGAACCGAATCGAGTTGGAGTGATAGTAGTCACCGAGCACGCAAAACGTATAAGAAAGAGGGTAGATCGTTTTGTCAGTTTGCAGACATCCCCACCCGCAATAACTCACCTTATTAGATCCGTGATCATGGCGCTTGCAACAGTACCCAAATATCGGGAACTTAAAACAAATAAACATGTTAAATATCCCGTTTTTAGTGTTAATCATAGTGTTAGTGACCAACGGACTATGTCAGTTTAGAAACTTAAGTTTTATCCAATCACATATGTACCTATTCAATAACGCCAGTACTCACTCTTGAAAGCCTCTACCTACCTACCTACTGCCGCATACGAATATAAATAACCTACTTTTAGTGGAAAACCTTTTTATTGTCTAACTTCAACTGTCAATCTGCCGGTGTCATGTTTTTTAGTTTCGTTTGTTAGTAATCTTTTATTTGTGAAATTTCACAGAAATCAAAAGTATAAAATTTGCGAGAGTTGAACCTTAAACGTAAACACCGCTGCTCCTGCTCCTCCTGCGCCGCTCTTAACCGGTGCTCCGCTGACAACTTAGCAGGCGAAGTCAAGTAACAAGTCTCCTCGTGGTGTTGAGTTAATGGACGTATAGCTTGATTTATCAGGGTTTCATGTGACTCAGTGAGGTCTAAAAAGTTCGATTTGGTTCGCGAACATGTCACCATCAAAGATGATGAGCCGCACCGGCCGCGTGCTGGCCGGCGTGACACACCCGATGCCTGTGAGTGCGCGGACCGCGGTATCACTATGCCAATCATCATCCGACCAAAAAACCATAACTATGCAAAACTTAAACCCTAATATTATTAAATTACAATACGCCGTACGTGGGCCTCTTGTCATTCGTGCCGCTGCTATCCGTCAGGAGCTTGCGAAGGTACCTATTCATTTAAATTATTACACTCTTTAGGGATACATAATAACATTTTTTTTTAAATTTCTACACAGCATCCCCCCCCCCCCCCTAGAGGCCCAGGTTTTTTTTAAGTTATACGTTAACCTACCTGATGCCACTTTAGTAAGTACGTGATAAATTATAGGATACAGTAGAATCACTCTCAAGCTAAAATATTTTTTAATTCTAAAAATAAGCATCTAAGTATTTGTCCAACCAACGTGCGCGGTCGTACTTTAACCCTGCAAGCACTGCTTCGTAAACTACACTACTCGTTCAGTAGTAGTTTTATTAGTCTAGTGCAATTAGATTATAAGGTGGAACGAAGTTTATAGTGGTCGGATCATCATGGGGCTTGTTTCCTTTTGAATTTTTTTTTTTCGTTTATGAATATGTTGAAATTCGCCGAATTTATATTGTGACGTGTGTGTGGGACCTGTGTGCATCCATTAAACGCCAATTTGGTCTGTTTCCTTGTTCATTGTTGTCGACGAAATGCATATTTCTGAAAATTTCATATTTTTTAAATTATTTCTAAAATACCGAGTCAAAGATTTATTTTGTCATGTTCAAGAAATCCATATTTACGACTGAAGTGACTAAAAGTTAATAAGCTAATATCAGGAAATCGTCTATACAAAAGTTAAAGAAGGCCATTTTTCTCAAAATGGACTTCTTTAACTTTTGTTGTGTTTCTATGGCGGTCAACGTAAATATTACCCTGAAAATATATTTATTATATCAGCTATCCACAGAGAAAACAAAATAAAAAAATATTCGGAGGTACTCGATAAATGTTGATTATTGCTGACGAAGGTAGAATGGGGCCGCTGTTAAACTCACAAAAGTTATGGTCTCTGCGCCCCATTTAATATCAATACCGATACCGCTCCCAATTCTTAGCGATAGATCACTTTAACTGATATTCAACAAGTATCCTTGAATATTTTTCTAGTCATTACACTTATTAGATAGCTACTAAAATTAGGTGGGTGGTGGTTGGGTGGTTGGGATCTACCTCCTAGCGGTCCACCCTGGACAACGGCACCACGCGTCTTCACGGACTGTGGTGACGGCTGAAGATCCTTTATAGCGGTGGTAGGCTTCGGCCGCCTGGCGCGCGACCAAACTCCTGCCGGAGTCCGGCGCCAAACAGCTTATCTGTGTTCCGTCCGTGTGCGGGAGTGCCAGTGCTATTGGTGGATGGAAATGGTCAGTTGCGCGGTTTCGGACCAGTCGGGGTTTCTGTGTGCCTCTGTACCGGGGGACTCATACTGGAGAGTAGCGGGATCCGAGGCACGGTCTCTGCCGTTGGCCGACCGCAGTAAGTAGGGGCCAAGTACTGCGCCAGCCACGTGGGAAAGGCTGCCCCGCCAACTCGCGAAAAATCCCGAAATGCTCCACTGTGCCAGTTGGTGACTGGGCGGGGGACCCGGTGGCCATTTCGGGTGGGCTCGGGCGTCCCCGCAGTCTCCAGGTGAGTCTCCCACGGGTCGGATGAGCTGTAGTCCCGTTGGGTAACCGAGCCGCGTCTCGACCAAACTTCTGTTTCCCCACTAAAATTCTCCACATGACATCATGAAAAAGCATAAAAAGAACGTTTTTGAAGCGGCGGTACTTCCTCCCACTTAAAGTGCACCTCACCAATATCAGGGAGTTGCACTCAAATCTCGATCCGGTCCACCACCACCTCCAGACCGAGAAGCCGCACCTATTCTTTTTAACGGAAACGCAGATTTCGACTCCGTCAGACGTGGCGTACCTCAACTACCCAGGTTACTCGCTTGAACATAAGTTCATAAAACGAGCTGGGCTCTGTGTGTACGTCCGCGATGACATATGCTTTCGGCGTCTCCGTTGCTTTGAGGATTCCGGGTTATCTACTATCTGGATACTGGTGGAGATCAGGCTAGAGAAATCACTCTACGTCGATGTCTACCGGTCGCACAGTGGTGACCAGGAGACGACCAGGCTCTTTGAGCACCTGATGGAGAAGGCCGATTGTGCCCAGCAACAATACCCGACGGCGGAGCTTCTTTTTCTGGGGGACTGTAAGGCCCATCACGATGAGTGGTTGTTTCCGTTCCAGAAAACTGACCATGCTGGGAGAGAGGCGCGCAGATTTGCATTGTCGCTAGATCTCACCCAGCTGGTGACTGAAGCTACGCGGGTGTAAGATGTTGATGTACACGTCGACGTCCCAGACAGGCACTCAGTATCGGTATCAGCCCCACTGGGAACATCTGACCACTGTCTGGTGAAGTCCGTGTCTATCAGCTCTCCTCCAGATGGTAGCCCTAGGGGCGAGAGGCGAGTTTGGCGATATGAATCAGCAGACTGGGATGAGATGCGGCACTGCTTTGCGTCCTTCCCTTGGCATCCAGTGTGCTTTTCTTCGGGCGACCCCACTTGTTCAGCTGAAGCGGTTGCGGACGTGATACGGCAGGGAATGGAATACTATATTCCTTTCTCCGACGTATCGCTCGGTCACAAACCCCGTCCTTGATTCAACGTGGACTGCGCTCGTGCTGAGGCTCGAATGCAGTCTGCATACCAAGCCTGGATACAGGCCCGTGACCACAAAGTTCGAGCTCGACGGGTTCGCGCGAAGAAAAACGCTTTTAATTCTGCCTCAAAGTCATGTAAGCGGGTGATCCGAAAGGCGCGGTTAGACCTCATGTACCCCTGGTGGTAAACAGGTTTGGTCCCTATCCAAATCGGTCGAAACCAACTTCTGCCGGCACACATTCCTCCCCTGCAAAAACTGGATGGGTCGCTAGATCACTCCGCTACCGAGAAGGCAAACTTGTTTGTATCTTTATTTGCGAGCAATTCACGTCTAGATACTGACTCAAAACAGCCACCAAGATTCCTCATTGTGATTCTTCGATGTCAGAGATCATAATACACATGAAAGAGGTTTGTAGAGTGTCTATAGCCTAGACGTGAACAAGGCTAGCGGTCCTGACGGCATACCAGCAAGAGTCTTGAGAGATTGTGCACCTGAGTTGTCTCCTATGTTGACACGCTTGTACCGCTTGTCTCCTGTGTTGACACGCTTGTACCGCCTCTCTCTTAAACCCAGAACGGTTCCGAAGTCATGGAGGGTTGCCAGTACCCAAGAAGGGTTAGTCGTGCCGACCCCAGTAAATATCAACCAATCGCCATCACCTCCATACTTTGTAAAGTTATGGAAAGGGTTCTCAATGCGACGCTGCTGGCTTACCTAGAAGCAAACGACCTACTCAGTGACCCTCAGTATATCTTTAGCCGGGGACGAGCAACTGGGGATCTTCTGGTGTTTGCCACGCACTGCTGAGGCGAGGCCATCGAGAAACACGGCAAAGCCGTTTCCGTTTCGCTCGACATCTCGAAGGCTTTCGACAGGGTATGGCACGCAAGCACGCACTTTTGCCACTGGATATCTGACTTCCTGAGTGAACGGTCGATTCGAGTGGTCATTGATGGCTGCTCCTCTAACCTTATCGCTTTTGATGCCTGAGTTCCTCAGGGGTCTGTTCTCTCCGCGATACTTTTTCTGATGCACATCAATGACCTTCTGGTTCCTGGTATTGTTGGGTACGCAGACGGCAGCACTGTCATAGAGAGTTATGCATCCAGCTCAAAAGCCAGCGGTGAAGAAGTGAGTTCATTGAGAGAGGCCATGGTAGTGCGAACGAAATCAACCTTAAGTCTTGTCTCCAAGTGGGGTGATGAGATTATTATATATTATATTATTCATGATCAACCATGAATCTGGTTGTTTTTAACGCCACCAAAACGCAAGTGTGTATGTTCACCGCCAAAAGTCAATCTGGCTCCTACTTTCCGGGGTGCATCTGTACCAGTCACCGTCAGCCTCGAGCCTCTTGGCGCGAAGTTGAGTCTAAATTGAGTCGCAAGCTCAAACTGCGTCAAAAAAGTTGGGTATCCTTAATAAGGTTAAGCGTTACTTCAAGCCTAGACAGGTTTTAGTCTTATCTAAAGCTCAAGTTCGATCCGGCATGGAGTATTGCTGTCACCTTTGGGATAGCTCAACCAAATACCAATTAGCCACATTCGACTCTGTTGAGCGCATAGCCAAGAGGCTCATTGGTGACAATAAGCTGGTTGGTACCAGGCTTCATAGCGTGGGTCACCGGCGCAAAGTTGCATGTTTGTCGGTCTTTTACAGATTGTACTTTGGTGAGTGTGCCCAGGAGCTCCACGAGCTGATTCCACCATCTCCCTTCTTCCATCGGGAGTCCAGACGTACTGCAGGTTATCACCCATACCTTGTTGATGTTCCAGACATTCGCACGAAGCGCTTTGCTACATCATTCATTATGTGCACAGCCAATGAGTAGAATTCCCTGCCTGAGTCGGTGTTCCCAAGTTCATATGACCTCAATCTATTTAAACTTAAATAGATTAAGATTTAATAGACAGAGGCTTCTTTTGGGTTAGCTCGTTCCATCGTCGACCTCATCTCTCTCCTCAGGACTAGATTGAGGTCAAGAGTAAGCCCATTTAGTTTAAAAAAAAGGTTTTGGAGAATAATTTGTACATTGAGTTACATAGAAAATTTTTGAAAAAAAATGACTTCATTATCATAGACGATTTTCTAATTTTTGCAAATGAATTTTAAGCCACTAAACTCATGAATATGGTTTTTCTTGAACATTTTCTTGTCCAGTTATGTGTAAAAATGTATCTGTTACCAATTTCAAAAGAAATCTTAGTCTTAAATTCGATAACTTAGAAATAATTGAAGAAAATAGGGTAAATTCAAAAAAACATTGAAATATGAAAATTGAACAAATAAACAGACCAAATTGGCGTGTAATGGATACACACAGGTCTTTCTATTATGCCTCAATATAAATTCGTCGAATTTAAGTTATACATGAAAGAAAGAAAAAAATATTACTAAGGAAATTAAAAAAAAAAAGAAAACTTGCGAGCGGCGAAATTTTTTTTTTAACTTTCTTCTCGACACCTCCAGGAACTTAATAAAAAAAGTCCCATGAAAATCCAACTACTACAAACTTCGTTCCACCTTTTGAGTATTTTTTGTCTAATTGCACTTGGCTATATGTCGGTAAAATTAGCCAATGGCATAGTGCGGGGACTCAAGATCTTACTGGTAGATGTTGACATACTACATAAGGGGTTGACGATACCTATTACTTTTGTTATTTTTCCTAATTCAGTTAACAATGACACGTTACTCGGTATTGATTTATTGCGTAAAGCCGGTATTGTTATTAACGTTTCGTACAGCTGATCGGGCCTCAGGTCATTCACCCCTTGCGGTTTGAGAATTCACGTGACTTCGTTGGGTGCGCTTCCACGCATATCTTACGTAATGGTGAAGGATTGCTGCTGTCAATTTCAGAGAAGGAACGTCTTGCTCAGCTGTAAGAGTATGAAATATCTTCGCAGAAGGGGGATAACCTACACCGTTCGCAGAGCATCGCATCGATTGTGGTGATCACCCGCCGATTGCGGTGCCGCCATACAGAATCACTCTGTAGTGGCACTACAAAGAGTACTAAGCAACATAGAACAAAAAGTACTACAGCGCCATATATGACACCGATATGAACTAAACATCGAAATACATTTAAATCTTACATCACGCAA
The DNA here is from genome assembly GCA_905163415.1 of Noctua fimbriata. NCBI lineage: Eukaryota > Metazoa > Arthropoda > Insecta > Lepidoptera > Noctuidae > Noctua > Noctua fimbriata. The sequence continues at coordinate 17,253,302 of LR990941.1, read as the reverse complement.
GAAAAGTTATCCGCGACTTAAGGCTATATAGAAGAAGAACAACGGTCGAGCAGTAGCCCACCAGACATATCCGTCTGGTCGGAGAATCCTCTCTTTTCTATGGTGGACGAAGAACTGTTTTCCAAACCCCCAAAACTCCCGCCAAGAAACCCATCATGGAAGTGGAGATAAAGAAGATGCTTCGTGAAGGAATCATCACGGAATATGAATCTCCATGGGCAGCACCAGCTTTTCTGGTACCGTGGAAGGATGGTAGTAACCGGTTCTGCGTGGATTATCGTAAGCTGAACGCCACTAAGGGTGACTCGTACTTGCTGCCAGTGATCGATGATTATATTGTATAACGGGCTGGTGTCCGCAACTCCACGTCTAATTTCGTCATGTATTTTGCGTGCGGGTGGTAAATTTATTCGATACACCCTAACTCCCCGAGAAAGGCCAGTAGCGCCTTGATGTTGTTTGGCCCCCAAACTGGAACGGACCGGGGCTGCCTTCAAGCGGCTCCTGTCCAACCTGGGGGGTCCAAACGCCTCCTGCCGGAGGCTCTACGCGAGGATTGTGCGGTCCATGGCCCTTTACGGGGCCCCGGTGTGGGCGCGTTCTCTGAGGCGGCAAGCCGCCCGCTACCTGAACGCGCCCCAAAAGGGGATAGCTCTAAGGCTAGTCCGGGGGTACCGCACGATCTCCGGTGAGGCGGTGAGCCTCCTTGCCGGATTGCCGCCATGGGATCTGGAGGCGATAGTCCTCGCGCGCCTTCACGAATGGCGCGCGGAGGCACTACGTCGGGGGGAAACTCCGCTGCCGCGGCAAATCGCCGCTCAGCGGACAGATCTCCGGCGCGATCTCATGGTGAGAGCGACTGTCGCAACCCCGTGCAGGGCACGCCACCATAGTGGCGATAAGTCCCCTCTTTGAGGAGTCGCTAGAGAGGCGCCACAGCGCCCTCACCTTCCGCCTGACGCAGGTCCTCACCGGACACGGTTGTTTCGGGAGGTTCCTGCACCGAATCGGGCGGGAGGAAACGCCCGGGTGTTTCCTTTGTGAGGATCGTCCGGAGGACACGGTGCCGCACACTGTGGAGGTCTGCCCCGCTTGGGCGGAGCAGCGCCGTGTCCTCGTAGAGGCCATGGTCCGGAGCGAGAGGGAATGGGAAGCCGTCACCTCCTTCTGCGAAGCAGTCATGTTAGTGAAGGAGATGGCGGGACGTGAGAGGGAAAGAGCCTCCCATCCCAGCCATCCCAGCCGCCGCGGGAGACGCCCTGGGCGTCGGGGGTCACGTGGTGGCCTCGCGCGGGCCTGTGGACGGCGAGTTATGGGCTAGCTCGCCGTCCGGCCGTCTTATGACGACAGGCCGTGTCGACGACGCGTTCGTGTTCCACGCGCGCCTCAAAGAGATGTCAGCAACCACGTAGGGGTCCGCATGGGCTGATGCCTGCTAGGGCTGCGGGACTGTTCGAAAAAGATACCGCGGCCCTGGAACACAAAGGGCAAAGAAGGAACATGGATAGGTTTTAGTCAGTACAAGTCTGACACTCCGCCCAGAGTAGGGGGGGGGGGGTCATTTCATGATTTGAAACCCTAAAAAAAAAAAAACGCTTTGATGTTGCTGACAATCTCTCGCGGAGAGTACCTGGGTTACCGACGTACTTTGCCCTGTTTGTTGCAACCACCAGGCAGTGCAGAAGCACGTAAGCTGCTGTCTCGTCTTCCTCCATGCAGGCTCGGGGGGCTGTCTGTGACTCCTATGACGAAGAGGTGTGTATTAAAAGAACCGTGTCCAGTGATAGCGTAAGTGTACAGCTGAGCGCTGTAGTCTGGTCAGCCGAAGCGGCCGTTTGATGAAGCGGCCATCGATAGTAGGAAGTGCTTCCTTCGCCTGCCTGCACTCGGCATGGTCCAGCCACAGCTTGTAGTGTTGTTCACCAGTTCGTTTCCTTACCGTAGGTACCCGTGGTGGCTGGAGAAAGGACAAGGGAGCGGAAGGCGGCCAAAAAAGCCCGGAAGCGGGAGCGGAAGCGCCGACAAAAGGAGCGGAGCGTCGCGGCTAGGCTCAGCGCCCCGAAGACCGCAGCTGTAGTGATTACACTACAGCCGGATGCGGAAAAGAGGGGCGTGAGCTACCGCGACGTGCTCGCTAAGGCGAAGGCGACGGTGAATCTCGGGGAGCTCGGGATCACTGGGGGCCTGTGTGTGTCACCTTAGTGCAATTTGTCTTGGTGTATTGTATTCCTATATGGGGAGTTGCAGCTCAAAGAGCTCTGATCAAAATTATGCATTTTAACAGAACAATGTACCCCACTTAAAGACTTTTTCAAATTAGGGAGCAGCTTAATTTCAATGAGAAAATTATATATTGCTCAAATTGTTTTGAAAAAACACAAGACACTGCCTTGCGATGCTGGTAATCTAACAAGAAGAAAGAAGATCTTGTGGCGCATATTCCACAAACTAAAACCAGTTTTTGTAGTAAGCAATATGACAGACGTGCATCCCACCGGTACAACAAATTACACAAAGAACTACATTAATATACACTCAAAAATATTATTTATAACTAAATGGATTGAACTACTAACATATAAGGAAACCGAGGCCCTCTTGCTACATGCATCGTAACTCTGTCATACACACGCACACCCACAAAAACACATACACTTCTCACTCATTCACACACATACATCACACATACACCCCATCATCCCTTACCTGGTGCAGAAGGTTAGCCCAACTACTTACCTTTTAACATTCCCTGATTCCCCGTATGAAGTAATTGGGAAGTACCACGTTTCGGCGTTGAGGAGGTATCATTCTGGGGATAGTGAATGCCCTGAGGTTCCGCAGCCGGTTACTCGTAAGCGTTACCGTGGTAGGCCGCGTAAACGTGTCATTGTTGACGTTTGACCAACGGTGAGGGCACCAATGTTTGGTCAAAAGATGGCGTATGTAGGCGGGCAATAGCAAAGAGGCGCCCGCGCTTTCTGGGAAGCGAGCGTAAGTAGGTACAAACCGCTCGCTGATCCACGCCGCGCCGTCGCGCACGCGCCAGTTCAGCTCGCATCGCTGTCGTATTCGGTCACGTTTTTACCATGTTCTACGTACTGTGATTTTGTTTACATCTAGACTGTGTAATCGTAATAACTGTGACATTAAACATTATTTGTGCACCATAGAGCGTCCATTCGATTAATTCGTTATCTGCTCCAACCCCACTACAATTTGAAGATTTTAAGTAGCAACTTAGGATCTATTTGTTTGTACTTGGAGGTAGAATGATTTTTCAATGTTTCATGCATGTTAATGTTAGGGAGAATATTTGTAAATAAAGGGTATAAATAGACCCTTAACGAAGCCGAAAAGCATTTGTTCTCCCCGTCTTTGCGATATTTTTTTTTGTTCTAGGCCTTACCTGGAAACCTTCTAGTTACGGAGATATTGAGGGTCAAAGTTCCAACTTTTTAACAAGTTTTTTGTAAATATTGTATTTGATGTATTTTTGGAGAATCTAAAGATAATCCAAGGTGAATTTTTAATTCTTAGAAAAACCTTCAGCTACATCCGTAACTATTAAACTTAACCCTTACAAATCCGGTTTAACTCGAACCATTCTGCCCCCCCCCCCCCCCCCCCCCGGAAAGTTCCACAACTTTTTTGAACCTCCTTTGCAACTGAGTAGTGGAACTTTCTAGCATTGTTCTCTAATCTTCTATACAGTTCCATGGTGGAATATTCTAGACTCGAACGTAATCTAGAATGTTCTCGTATAATAGCCGACGTAACAGTCAGTATCAACAAAGTACCTGTATTTCTGTTGTTCCCCAGGGAAAGAAGAAGCCTTTCAGTGCAACGATCAATGCAAACATCGGAGATGCGCATGCCATGGGCCAGAAGCCAATCACCTTCATCAGACAAGTATGATCATCATCAGCTCACTCAAAGACCTCTCAAATTCCCACCCAGTTGCTATTTGCGGGTCACTTGTTACCCGACTTTCAAAAGGACGGGGTTATTAATCACATTGGTCTGATTTTGTTTTGTTTTGTTTGTCATTTGAATTTGATAGGGATCACCTAGTAGATCTAGATAAACTGTTCAAGTAGAGTTTGACACTTTCTCCATGAATCCGACAAATAGTCACCTATCAGTTCAAAAATCACTGTGCTGAAGGCTTTTCTAGCAGACGCGGAATAAACGCGTTGCACTGAATAAGATCTGATTTTGTGATCGGCGAAATTCGTTTTATTTATTTGCAAACATGTAAAACACTGGTTAGTAGGCATGCATTAAAATTTCATGACACTGTAAGGGCACTGCAAAGAAGGTTGGCGAGGTTGCATGTACTTTGGGCCTGTATTAGAGGTAGCATTCATTATGGCAACTTATACAAAGTTGTAAAACGAGTAAAGACTAACAGAAAAGTAAATAGAAAGTAAGACGAAAATGTTGGGAGAAAAGGGTACGTTAAGATACGTCTATATACGAGATATCCTAAAAATCTTACAATTAAGGTTTTTAACTGTGGGATGTCTACTTATTTATTTAAAATCATCATCATCATCATTTCAGCCGAAAGACGTCCACTGCTGGACATAGGCCTCCCCAAGGGGGGTTTTGCCATAATCGCCACGCTTGGCAGGCGGGTTGGCGATCGCAGTATGTTTGTTATAAAAATCACAGAGAACGCTGCTGCCCATTCTCTGGTAAGTCCCTTAGTCGCCTTTTACGACACCCACGGGAAGATATGGGATGGTGCTATTCTTTACGTCCGGACACCATACAGAACGAATTATTTAAAATGAATAAAATATAATAATATTTAAGATGAATCTTATAGGGAGATTCGAATAAACTACTGTATTTCCCGCAGTTTTAGTTTTGACGCTACGTGTGTTGCTTCTCGTCTTAAGCCAAAACCCGAATTTTGACTTCATTGCCTGAACCCATTTGATGAATCATAAAACTGCCAGACTGCGGCTAGAGACTATACTGATTACTAATCTAGTAATTAGTTCAATCACTAATAAAACTATGTCGTTACGACTTTGATCTATAAGCGAATTATGGTCAAGTAAAACGATTCTTACTACGCTGAGAGAAGATATAGTTTTACATAAATTATAACAGCCAGAGCTCACTAGCTATGTACGAGTACAACTTTTAAAAAGCAGGGTTTGTTGAATAAAAAAATGTGTCATCATAATCAGCCTATAATGTTCCCACTGCTGGGGCACAGGCCTCCTCTCTATGAGAGGGAATGGGCTATAATCCACCACGCGGGCCCAGTGCGGGTTGGTAGATGTCACATGTCTTCGAATTTTTGGTTCTAGGACATGCCGGTTTCCTCACGATGTTTTCCTTCACCGTTTTGAGAGCAGTGGTGATGAAATATATTACACAAAGTAATTCGCCTGCCGGGGTTCGAACCCACAACTTACTACCCGTAAGTTGGGACCGCCACCACTGGGCCACCGCTGCTCTCAAAAAATGTGTAATGTGAAGTAATAAATTTAGTTTATTGGTATTTTTACTTGGGTTTTATTTCATATTTTTCAATATTCTTTTAGAAAAAAAATATTATCTTATTAAAAGATTATCTAAAAAAGGAAGCTGGTGCAGCGATATAGCTCTGGTGTCTGGCATAGCCCATATACCATAATATGCTCATGACATGAGAGCAACAGCCCACTGTCCGTGTCCCAACAGGACAGTGGCAATAATAGCCTAATACATCACTTCGCTCCTGTAGCCTTCTATCTACTGCGATATATGTGTCGGGTCAGGAGCATTATTGGCACCGTCGTCAGACATTATGTGGGCTGATATTAGGGTGATCGAGCAAAGTAAAACAGTAAATGCACAATAATCACTTTTAATAATAATCTTTCACAATAATCACAATAACAATTTAGAACTAAGCGAAACGTAGGACAGTTCCTAGAATGGAGGTTCTGTTCAGTAGAACGATTGAAAAGCAAGTGCCTCGCCCTGGCGCTCCTCCATTAGCTAGGCTCCGTCGTAGCACGAAGTTAGCCGAGTGTTAGTGCTGCCATCACTCGGACCACGTGCCGCGCTTCGTTTAGCAACTGTACTATTGACCGTCTCCGACACGGCCATCCTGCGCTAACACACGTCCTCGTGTGGTAATCCTGCAATAAGGAAAACATAACACAGTACACTTCGTTCGGTCATTCCTGACGCAAAGCTCAACTAATCAGCTAGAAAATAATAATAAACTTCATCACAATGACTTTAATTTATTTCTTCACAAATAATTCTCTATGTCTAAAGTTTTAAATCAAAATAAAACTAAAAATTAGATCAAACCAAAAATTAGATCAAACTAACAATTAGGCCAGTTAAAATGCTAGAGCAACCAAGTACCTCTTCATCCATCTAATCGTTACACAAAGCGGGAATCTCATTCGTGGCCTATTGCCAACATTTAGGCCCTCCAACAAACCCCTGTTTGTTTTACTACGTTCCTCAAGAACGCCGTGACTCACATGACACTATGGTCTCTACCAGACCCGACCTCCGCCAGAGCCACCCGCGCACCGCACATCCACGGACTGCTACAAGCAGACACCGACTTCTACCGGACTACGGCTACGAAATGGCTACTGGTACGGTCCGACCATCCGAACTAAGTTTCCACACTATCTCTCAACTCTAAATCCTCTACTTCAATCGGTACTTGGCCCTCGGGCATTCTCCTTAACCTATCATGTGCGTACTTGTAAGTACGCTTACAATTTAATGCTCTCAATGTGTAGCGATCTCCCTCTAACACTTCTACAACTCTGAATGGTCCCTTATATTTGGGGTCCAATTTAGTCTGGTTGCTTTCTTCGTTTTGGAGCAACACAAACTCACCCACCGAAAATCTATCCAGTCGCGCCTTAGTACTATCAAACCGTTTTTTGTCATACAGAGCCGACCTTTCGATTTACCGAGCTGAGTTTTCCCTAACTTGTTCGAGATCTACGTTAGTATCATCGTCGTAAGCTATCAGACTAAGAGGGCGCGCGACTTTACCGACTAGTAATTCGAGTGAACTGGCTTTTGTTACCCTATTGACAGTACAGTTTAGTGCCAGCTGCACGTCTCCTAACGCATCCTGCCATGACCTATCTTCGTTTACTTCAACCGCGGTAAGCATAGATTTTAACGTGCTCATTGTGCGCTCAACTTGACCGTTAGCTCGCGATGATCCCGTAGCTATTAAATGAAGCTTAATATGTTTACTCTCACAAAATTCCCTAAATTCGTGACTTGCGAAACAACGACCTTGATCAGCAATAATCCGTACCGGTGCTCCAAACAATGATACGCTCCTTGTCACAGCTTTTATACTACTGGCAGTGTCAATGTGCATCGTATGATGTAAAAGGACAAACTTTGTAAATGCATCAATGAGTACGAACACATACTCCTTGTTATCGCGTTTTCCGCTGAGCTTACCTGTCGCATCGATGTGTACCGTGTGCCACGGCACCGCAACTTTTGGAATTGGGTGTAACTCTGCCTGTACCTTGCCTGAATGACACTTTGCTACTTTACATGTAACACAATTATCCACGAACTTACGAACATAGCGACACATACCTTCAAACCAGTAGTAGTCGTAGAGCTTCTCTAGCGTCTTCTCCCAGCCTAGATGTACAATGGAATCGTGTATGTTGTGAACGACTGACCATCTTATTTTACGAGGCAGCACAGGTAGACACTTGGTCTTCCGGTTGCGTTGGATTTTACGGTAAAGTAAACCAGAACGTACCTCATATGTCCGTGCAATTTCACCACTCAACTCCCCATTGTTTAATTGAGCCATGACTTTTTGTATTTCCTCGTCCCGTTGTTGTTCAGCTAACAGCCAGTTTCCGGAAAGCTCTGTTATGTCAACACGCTTCTGCTCCACTTTAGTAACCTGTTTTGTCTGGTGACGGGGTAAATGGTTGCGGGAGAAAAAGTCAGCATGGGCCATATTCTTACCTGCCCTGTACATAACGTCGAAATCGAACGCTTGCAGGTAGGCCCACCAACGGTGTACTCTCGGCGTTAGATCTATCTTGTCTCGAGAAGATTTTAAAGAATTGCAGTCGGTTACCACAACAAACTTCCTTCCATGTAAATATGAACGAAACTGTTTTACACCGTTCACTATGGCCAACGTCTCCAGCTCATACGAGTGGTATCTCGATTCAGCTGCCGTTGTGCGCTTGCTGTAATAACCAACCACACATTTCTTACCTTCTACTATCTGCAACAAGATAGCTCCATAACCCTCCATGCTCGCGTCCGTATGTAGTTCTGTCGGGTAACGGGGGTCGTAGATCATCAATACCGGCTCTAAACTTCCCCTCGGACCGCCTCAAGGTGTAGACGTGCTCAATACCCGTATTAGATTTTTTAAAAGGTTTTAAAATCATATTAGAAAACTGTTAAATCGCACATAAAAATAGGAGTGCATCAATCCAGAAGAGGTCGGATCAAGCGACCGGTGAAGAAACAGACACCTCTGTGCGACTTATTACATCCTGGTACTCTCATCGCAATCAACGCTACTAAGGTACTGTGTACTTACTCCTTTACAACGCAGCGAGTGAGTGAGCGCAAGCGCAAGCAGAGTGAGAGGTCAGTAACCCGCCTCCTTACTCGTCATTAGTCAACTAGCCCCGCCCATTACGTGACACATATCAGGACGTATTCAACGTGTGCAAATACGGCGATGTGTGAAGCCTACGCGGTGACAGAGCACCCACTGTCAGTTATTATCTCCTGGTACTTGTGATCATTTGTTGTTGTCACAACTAAAAGATATTAACTTAATAGCTGCTGAGATTTGATATTTATGCAACGACAATCTGCGGATAACTCTACCTATTTCATTGCTCCCTGATATATTTTGTACTTAAAAAGCTGAGATAAATAAACCTGTGTGCGTGGAAAATACGTGTTGGATTTATACTACCGAAATATCCATATATTGTCTCCTGGTACTCGAAGCGACAGATTTTGCGAAGCTGCTAAACTATATTGTATTATACCTATCAGCCGCATCACGGATAACAATCATTTTGGCAGTGTTGAAATAGAGAACTTCTAAGTGAGCATAATCTCCTGGTACTCACTATGCAGGAATTAGGCAATAAATCGCTTTCCGAATCTAACATTTCTGAACAAACGGACCAACGTACTCCTCCGCCCCACAGCTTTGTATTTCAACGTGCTAAGAGGCCGAGAGGGCTTCAATTCGAAAATGACGAATTCAATGCATTCAAGGAGGAAATGAAGAACATGATATCAACTTTGATGGCAACTCAACACGAAGAGATCAAAAAAATTTACCCCACTTTGATCGAAATTAAAAACACCAATGCTAATATTGAATCTGCAATGGCCGCTCTTTCCTCGCAAAATGACGATCTAAAAAAGAAGATTGAACTGCTGGAAACTCAGGCTAAAAGGGACAATGAATACGTAGTGGTCCTGGAGAATAAAATCGAGGACCTCCAACGTGGAAGCCGCAAGGCCAATCTGGAGATAAAAAATGTCCCTAAAGTTGCAAAAGAAAAGAAAGACGACCTAATAAAAATGGTTACTTGTTTATCGAACTCCATTGATTGTAATATAGTGACAAGGGATATTACTGACATATATCGATTGCAGAATAAACGGTCGAACACTAATCATAGTACTATTGTACTGGAAATGGCCTCAACACTTCTGAAAACCGAATTCCTTAAGAAAGCGAAGGAATTCAACAGGAAAACCAAGGAAAAAATCTGCGCGAAACATTTAGGTTTTAAATCAGAAGAATATACTCCAATTTTTGTATCAGAACAGCTGACCACTATGGGTTCAAGATTGTATTTTCTGGCCAGAGGTCTAGCAAAAACCAGGGAGTACAAGTTTTGCTGGACTGCTTACGGTAAAGTTTACGTCAAGAAAGACGAAAACTCGCCCACTATAATTATAACAAACGAAACGCAGGTTCACCACCTTATGCAGCAAGAATGACTAGATAATGTTCTCTTACCGCGGCGGTTACAGTTGACTGTTTGTATCTATTTTTTATTGAATACCCTAATTAGCTGTAAAAAAAATTATAAATTACTTTGTATAATTATGTCTAATTATGTAAAACGGCGCTCATTCACACATCTAATTCACACATACAATAGTTCAATCATTAAGTGTAAAATAAGTATCCTAAGGATCACTACCCCTCACTACACGCACGCTATATACACAAAAATAACCTTTCACATCACTTACACACCCAGTCGCAATATAGTTATGTACACATACCTTTCCAACAATTTTAATTATGGATAATACCCTCCAAGCCTTGAATAAAATTGACAATTCAGAGATAGCCCAAGCTTATGAATGCTCACCTCAAGAAGTCGCCAAATTATTAAGAGTGAAACCAACAGATATCACAATAGTGTCTCAAAATATAAGAAGTATTTATTCCAACTTCAATGACCTTCAACTTAACCTAGTAAATCTAGAAATTAAAATTGACATAATAATTCTAAGCGAATGCAGACTAAACCCTAACAAATTAATACCAGAAATACACAACTACTCATCGTACCAAACGACTAACCATTTAAATAGAGCAGACGGAGTGGTCGCGTACATTAAAAATACACACAGCGCTATAGTAAATGAAGTGATACTTTCACAAGCATCCTGTCCATCCGATCGCCCTCTACGTCAAATTCCGAAGAGTTTATTTTCTCCCTTAATCAACACATCACAACAATTAAACACGATAAAAACATAATAATCACTGGCGATATAAATATTAATTTAATATGTAATCAAGATGAGCAAGCTGTTGATCGCTCAAAAAGGTTAAGTTATTTAAACATGTTGTCAATGCACGGGCTGCTGCCAGGTCACACACTGCCTACCAGAGGGAAAAACTGCCTTGACCACTTTATCCTAAAGTTAAAATCGTCACGCAAAACTGGAACTATAGCTATTATCAATACTACTGTAACCGATCACTTTATGACTTTTTTAAAACTATCTGACCAGGAATATAAACATAAGAGCACTGTCACAAAAACTACGTTAAATATAGAGAACGCACTAGAATATTTAAAACAAAGTAACCTACAAAATCTTTTAGACTTAGATGACCCTAATACACTTACCGATCGCCTCATAAATATATTACAAACAAGCCTTATCTCCAGTACTCTAACTAAAATAATTCCTGTGAAACACAGGCTGCTTAAACCATGGATGACCATTGGCTTACTTCGATGCATTCGAAATAGGAATGACATGCAAAAAAGGCTTAAGACAGACCAGTATAACGAAATATTAAGAGTCACATACAGAAGATACCGTAATTACTGTAACTATATCATCAAAAAACAAAAGCAAACTTATGATAGACAGCTCATAACCAAAGCACAGAGAAATCCTAAAAAACTATGGGACGCAGTTAACACTATAACTCAACGTAAACCTAATAAAACACCAAACACGGAGCTTTTAAATTTAAAACCAACCGCACAGGAGTCTGCAAATGCAGTTAATGAATATTTTTCTAGCATAGGCAACGTTCTCGCCAACGAAATCATGTCAAACACCTCCAGAACACACGCTTTTCATCCTGGCGCAAATGACAACCCCCCTTCATCTTCATTCGTAATTCTTTCGACTGATCATAAAGAGGTGTACAGTACTTTAATGACTCTAAAGTCTGATAGCGCCCCAGGGTGGGATGGTATCCCGGTTAGTTTCCTAAAGGCAGCCCATGGACTGATTGTTCCAATTATTTCTCATTTGGCAAATTTGTGCTTTGACCATGCGACATTTCCAACGGCTCTGAAGCTTGCCTTAATAACACCAGTGCATAAGAGTGGAGACAAGACAGATCCATCGAACTATAGACCCATATCAGTATTACCGTCCATCTCCAAAATTTTAGAAAGACTAATAAACTCACGTCTCATGAATTATCTTAATAAAAACAAATTATTGTCACTCAATCAGTTTGGCTTCCGGCGAGGAATGTCAACGGAAGATGCAGCCTTGGCTCTTGCCTCCACTGTAACCAGTAAAGTAGACTGTGGAAACAGGTGCCTTGCCGTCTTCCTTGACCTCAAAAAAGCGTTCGACACTGTCTCTGTCTCCACTCTTCTGGACGTGTTGGAAAGAAATGGTATAAGAGGTCTGCCACTTGCTTTATTCAAGGACTATCTATTTGGGCGAAAGCAAAAAGTCAAAATTGGCGACACTTTTAGTTTAGATGAAACTACTACTTACGGCGTTGGTCAAGGAAGTGTGCTCGGCCCCACTATGTTCTTAATTTATATAAACAGCCTCTGTAATATGAGCATAGAAGGAGGGCACATCTACTCATACGCGGATGATACTGCCATAGTGTTTAGTGACACAACTTGGAACAAAGTTAAGAAATCTGCTGAGTCCGGCCTGTCTAGGATAGCATCATGGCTCGACCACAATCTTTTAACCCTAAACAAAACTAAAACCACCTTCATTTGCTTCTCTAAATACAACCATTCACAACCCTCAGATGACTTTCAAATAAAAATTCACAATTGCCAGACCCCCTCAAACTCTAACGCTGCTTGCCCTTGCATAAAAATTGAAAAAGTCCAATATACCAAATATTTAGGTATAATGATCGACCAACGTTTATCTTGGCATTGGCATACTGAACTGATAATGAAAAGAATTCGGAAACTTATCTGGACATTTAAAACACTGCGTTACGTGACTACTAAAAACCTTCTGTTACAAATTTACACATCACTGGCACAGTCGGTACTAGCGTACTGTTTACCAGTTTGGGGAGGAGCAACAAAAACTAAATTCCTAGAACTAGAAAGAGCTCAGAGATCACTACTAAAAGTTATGCTATTTAAGCCCTTTAGGTTCCCAACCGAAACTCTTTACCTGACTTCTGATGTTCTGACGGTTCGAAAACTTTATGTGCTCCAAATTATATTAAAAAAACATAAATCTCTCACCTTCGAATCCATGACTCGACAAGGAAGAAGGAAATATATGATCCCCAATGTTCCTGTTAAATCAACTTTTGCTAAGAGACAGTACGCTAGGCAATCTTCTCACTTATATAACTTTATAAACAAGGAATTAAATATTTATCCACTTTCGTATAGAGACTGCAAAAATGCTCTGACTGAATGGCTAAAGACAAAAACTTATGACGAGATTGAGAATATAGTCCAAACTATATGTTCTTAGATGCATATTAAAAATAATCGTTTTATTAACGGACACTACTTTTCTTCACTAGCACATATCCAATGATATTTACATACCTTTTACTATCATTAAACACACTTACACTCACACACACAAATTCACCATTACACACCCTCACACTACAGCGCGCCTTTGATTAATCTTTATTTTGTTTATGTTTTACTTTATATTTTTGATTTATATCACTTTATTTTCTAATACCTACTGTAATGGAATGTCTATTCAATAGCTTATACAAGTAGTAACTACTGGGAGAGCGGAGTTTCCTAACACAAGTATACTTCTTACTTAAATGGAAATTCCCTGAAGACCAAATGTAAACGGACACAAACTGATAATGCGATTGAAGCTCGACACAATGGTTCAGTGCTAAAGAAAGTCGACAATGCCAAATTAGATATAATAGAATAGACGCGAATTTGAACTGGAAAGCCCACATTGAACTCGTGAGTAAAAAGCTGAGCTCATCCGCGTATGTGCTTTTCAAACTGGCCCCAGAACTGAATCCAGACGCCTTGGTAACGGCTTATCACGGATTGGTAGCGTCAGTACTGCGCTATGGTATAATTTTTTGGGGAAACTCGACTAACAAAGAAATTGCGTTTAAAGCACAAAAGAGGTGTATACGAGCTATGTTTAACTTGAATTCGACAGAAAGCTGCAAACCGGTGTTTATAAAATACAAATTATTAACATTACCATCTCTGTACATTTTTGAAGTAGCATCTTTTGTAAAAAGTAACCCCAAACTATTCCCACGACTATCAGACGCGTTTCCACGCAACAGACGCGACAATAGCCAACTTTGCTTACACTCATCAAAAACTGCTCTAATGTCGAAAAACTTTTTTTGTATGGCCCCTAAGATTTACAACAAAATACCTCAGTCATACAAAGCTCTAAACACAAATTTATTTAAAAACAAGATTCGGAATTTATTAACAGACAAATGTTACTATAATATAAATGACTTCCTATCGGATACCTTTTGACATATTTTACCTTTTGATACCTATTGACATATTTTTACCTTGCGATATATTTTATTTTTATTTTTATGTTTTTGTTTTTTATTTTGATGTTTTTACTTGACATATTTACCTTATATTTTATTCTATTCTCATGACAATTGGACAATTGGACAATTTGTATTTTTTATTTTATTTTTTAATTGTATTTGTAATATGAGAATAATATGCAAACATTAGTTATTATAAATATATAGTTACCTAGAAAAATGGCTAAAATAGAAATGTAAACAAAAACCAAATTTGTACATCTCACATGGTAAAACATGTACGGACCTACCCTACCCTACTCACTAAGATCTTGCATGCTCAATTTGTGTGTAAACGCATGTTTTTAACAAATAAATTATCTTATATTTATCTTTATCTTTAAACGTATTCTTAAGTTATTGAAATAAACATTTATTATTATTATATTATTATTCTAAACGGGGATTTTCCTGAAGTCAGTCTATGTAAAGGTGCCATTAACCGAGAAAAACGGGGTATGAATTGGTTAAAATATGAAGCAAGACCAATAAATTGCCTAAGTTGAGTCACCGATTCGGGAGGAGGTAAAACAGTGAGTGCCTCGATTTTCTTTTTATTTGGTCGAATTTCACCTGCTTCTACTTCATAGCCAAGGAACTGTACATGCGTTTTTAAAAATGAACACTTTTTAAGATTGAGCGAAAAGCCTGCCTTAGATAAAACCTCTAAAACCGCACTTAACCTCTCTAAGCCCTGTTCCTCGGTTTCGGATATTATCAACAAATCGTCAACGTACACGACCACATATGTATAGGCTAGTTCACCTAACGCAATTATTATTGCCCGCTGAAAAACAGAGATAGCATTACGTAGCCCAAAAGGCATGGTTAAAAACTCGTACTGCCCCTCGGGTGTTACAAACGCAGTTCGCTCTATTGATTCCTCGCTAACCGGTATTAAATGAAAACCACTAGCGCAATCTAATTTTGTAAAATAATTAGCTCCATTAAGACGCGAAATCTGATCCGAAATCAACGGTAACGGGTATCTATCCGGGACAGTATTTTTGTTTAACTCACGATAATCGATACACATACGTTTCGTACCGTCTGATTTTTCCACAAATAACGCCGGACTCGCAAAAGGTGAATTGCTAGGTCTTATTATTTTGGCATCTAATAATTCATTCACTCGTTCGCGCATTACTGTTCGTTCCACCGGCGAGCAACGATAAGGCCGTCTTTGTACAGTCTTGTTTGGGTCTATTAAACGAATTTCTAGTTTATATGTGTTAACGCGGGTATTTGGAAAACCGAAGATGAAATATTCTGAGAATTTTGTTAATAAACTGATAAGGGATTGTTTACGTTCTAATGAAATATCAGTGTCTACCTCATCCAAATTCTTTATAACTTGCCGAGAACTAATTGTAGCACAGGAAAAAATAGCATTGCTCTTTGTTAATGTAAACTCGTTTGCACTAATATTAACAACAAAACCGGAAGACAATATTTCGCGACCAATCATTACATCACTGCGTAAATAAACGTCGGGCAATACATGGAATAAGATTTCGGTGGAATATTCGTTGATTTCTACGCTACATAAAATCTGTTCAGTGCTATTGACATTCTTATTGCCTATTCCTACGAGTGAAATAACATTATTAAAACGTTTACCGGACAACTTTTTGGAAAAACTCTCTTTAACTAATGAGCACTCTGCTCCTGAATCGAAATGAAATGTTATCGACTGACCTTTATGCGTTAGTGATCCTGAAGGGGGCTCGACCATGCATAAGTCGACACGGTGCTCCGCGCGGGGCGCGGCGCTTGCGCTTGCCGCAACAGCAGGGGCGGCGCTGCTGCAGCGCGAGGCAATGTGGCCGGGCTGCCCGCACTTAAAGCAGATGAGACTTCCTTTCGGTGTCGGCTGCTGACTTGCACGTGCAGGTGCAGTGGATGGTATAGGGTATTTCTTAAATTCCTTTCCCTTAAAACGACAATCGACTTGTTTGTGGCCAGGCTTGCTGCATATGAAACATTTAGGCGATGGCGTCGACATCCTGGGTTGCTTGGCGTTATCTGAAGTGTCGTTCGCGTCTTGTGGTGCTTTACGTTTGAGATAGGAACACGCTTGCAATTCCTGTTGCAGGTTATGCCGCGAATTAACCTCAATGGTGAAAGCAAGTCGTTGCAATCGTGTTTCAATTTGGGCTAAATGAGCTAGCACAACGGACACGGCAATTTGTTCAGTACTTGCGTTTTTCCAACGGTTCATCAGGGACGACATCAATCGGCTGGCGTACGCTGCGTAGTTTTCTCCCTCGTTGGGCTTACTAGAATTCAGATGAATAAGCGTAGCCGGAATTGTCTCTGTGGGCACAAACCTTGCTGAAAACAGCTCTCTCAATTGTGGCCAAGTGATTCCGGGGTAAGCAACTTGTGACAGCCACGTTGATGCAGTTCCTTTCAAGGCTTTGCTGAGCGCGACGATTAGCTGGCATCCTTCCAGGGGTTTATCAGAAAGGCACAGGTCGGCGGTCGCGCACCATGATTGAGGGTCTTCTTCTCTATTTTCTGGATTGAACTCCGGCAGGGCCACGTGGTTGTTGGGTCGTGGCGCGTTCAGGGTTTGTATAAGTGCTCGCATTTGCTCGTTTTGCATTTCAAGCATCATTCGCCATTGTGCAGTTTCGGGGTTCTCACCACGTGTTTTTTCATTTGCTCGATCGGATCCCAATTCTGATGTCGGGTCAGGAGCATTATTGGCACCGTCGTCAGACATTATGTGGGCTGATATTAGGGTGATCGAGCAAAGTAAAACAGCAAATGCACAATAATCACTTTTAATAATAATCTTTCACAATAATCACAATAACAATTTAGAACTAAGCGAAACGTAGGACAGTTCCTAGAATGGAGGTTCTGTTCAGTAGAACGATTGAAAAGCAAGTGCCTCGCCCTGGCGCTCCTCCATTAGCTAGGCTCCGTCGTAGCACGAAGTTAGCCGAGTGTTAGTGCTGCCATCACTCGGACCACGTGCCGCGCTTCGTTTAGCAACTGTACTATTGACCGTCTCCGACATATGTATAATAGGACTTGCTTCCTATGTGCCTAGATTTAATTCTGGTACGTAAAATAAATAGGTGGTTGCCATGAAATGATCCTAGAGGTGAGAGGTAGTAGAGGTGTCTCATCCCTGCATACTTCTATTACATACATTCCGGCGGCTCATAGGTGTAACCTTAGAGAATGTGACCTCTCAAACCTGTGGAGGGGAGGATGGGTAGAGTGCCACCCATCTTCCATTTTGATGGCTGAAAGATCTCAGTAACATACACTACTACTGCTACCTCGGCCAGTCTTTTACTGCATACTGTTTTAGTCAGATAAAGTTTAGGGCAACAGTAACAGTGAGCCTAATATAAGATTACAATAGTATGTATGCATTTGTTTACATATAAAAGCTGAACGAATCTCAGTTTGTTGTTTAGATAGATTTCTTAAATAAGTTCTTAACTTATGATTTAAATAAATGATTTACGAATAAACTTACATCACGTGGTTACATCTCTGCACTTTTTCAAACATACAACATACTCCGTAAGCGCGCAAGTCGTAAATGGCAATTAACGCAACGCATGTTAATGGTTAAAATCAAAATCCAAATCAAAAGCAACTCGTTGTCCAAAGAAGAATGCGGTAGTCCAAGTCAGCGTTCAGAGTTCAAGATGTAAAGGCCAAGTCGTCGAGAATCTACAAAATGGCAATGATAAACATAAGATCCCACGCAATAATACAAACGTATCGAACGATGGAATAGAAGTGTTTTTCAACTTTTGTGTCACTTGTTTAATTTAGTATTTTACAATATTTTCTTACCTTTGTATAGATTCTTTTTTACCGATTGTTTGTGAATGTGTGAACATTGTAGGCTTTGTACATTCCCAGCTGCTTGTTAATTTTTTTTAACTTTTATCTTGGTTTTACATCATTTGTGTAGTAAGCAACGACTTATTGTCGGGCCTACGCTGTCCTCCCATACTTAAGTACAAATGCTGTATCAATGAAATTATTATAATGCCAAATGATTTGAAAAGTAACCATGGAGTTTCTTGCCGGTTCTTCTCCATAAGAAACGACTAACCCGAACCGTGCACCATTTTGTCGACGTTTTATAAGTTCCCATCTAGGCCTATGTGAAATATAATATTTTGATTTTGATGAACTTTTTCATGACACGACCCCTATTGTAAGAAAAATATTATACTATATACCCGAGCCCCGCGCCCTCCCCGCGGTTATCCACGCATATGTGAGGCGCCGACATATTCCTCGGGTTGAAGAGTAGTCTTCAATCTTCTTCTGGTAGGGGGCAGATGCAGTTGAAGGTACTGCGAATGGTGCTTCGTCTTCAGTTCAGCCACTGTCGTGACCGCAGCAGAGAGATGTTCTCATTATGAAATAGTCCCCAAAAATGTTGCTTGATGAGCTGAATCCGCTTCCAACGATCCAGCCGCGTGATGTTGGCTTCAGTCTACTGAGGTTGTGGTACTGATAAGAATGGTCGTCCAATTAGGAAGTGAAAGGGAGTGAGAGCCGAATAATCGTTGGGGTCAGAATAAAGAGGAGTAAGAGTGCGTGAATCAACACCGCCTCTATGTGAGTGAGACAGGTAGCCATCTCCTCGAAAGTGAAGTGGGTAAGATGCAGTAACCGTTTTAAATTCTGCTTACATGATTTTACAGCAGCTGCAGCCAATGAATTAACATGAGGACTGTATGCAGGCGTGAAAATGAATTCGATACCTTCCTGCGCCATTTCAGATGCAAAATTTGACGATTGCAAAAACCTATACATCTCATTTGATGCACCTACGAAGTTATTTCCGTTATCGGACCTGACGCTTCGAGGCTTGCCACGACGCGCCACGAAACGATTTAGAGCGGCCATGTAGGCCTCAGTGGTGAGGTCGTTGACGAGCTCCAAATGTATGGCTTTTACTGCCGAGCAAACAAAGATGCACATACCTATATGACTTTGTAAGTTTGCATCCTCGGCCTTTACGATTCAGAAAAGGAAACTCAAGATTTGTTCTTGAACTAGGTAGTTGACCCATTGTAGGCTTAAGAATTTACTCACTAAAAACCTAGACAAGTTTCTGCCACCTAGAGGCCAATAAGTTTGTCGTATAAGTGACAACAACAACTGTGGACCAGCGTGCGCAAGCTTTAAATGTTGCATGTGAAATATAAGTTTCGTAAGTACGTGCTTACTGCATAAAACAAATTTTCAAATTCAAATTCAAATTTTTCAAATTCAAATTTATTTATTGGTGTGTGTTTTGGTACATTTTACATGAGATCTTAATAATAAATAATTAGTTCCTCAAAAATCTACCTTAAAGGTGTACACTCTTTTACATAATTAGTAATTATTATAAAAAGAAGAATAATCAACATTTTAAAATAAAATAATTTCAACAAAACACAACATAACTTAAAACAGAAAAAAGCAAGCAAAACATTAACAATTGAGTATACTTATAAATAATTAATGGATTAAAGACAAAATTAAATAAATATCAATGTCAATTCTTACAATTTATCATTAAGGAATTCGTCAATATTATAATAACATTTTTCCAATAATAGATGTCTTAATTTGTTTTTAAATTGAATAATATTTAAGTCCTTAATTAAATTTGGTAATTTATTAAATATTTTTGGGGCCATGCAAAGTATGCTTTTGTGCGTCAAGGCGGTCTTTGATGGTCGAACGCATAATTCATGTGTATATTCTTGTCAAATCATTTTATAGCGATGTTCAGATGCTTTTCTGAATAGATGCATGTTCTTTTTAACAAATAAAGCAGTCTCAAATTTACAAGCAAAGTAAAGTCATTATTTTTAACAATATAAAATAAGGTTTGCAGCTATCAGTTATTTTTAAACCGGTAATAGCTCGAATACATCTTTTTTGCGATTTGAACACCATGTGCTTATTGCAGGAGTTACCCCAAAACATGACTCCGTAGCGTAGTATAGAATCGACATATCCATAGCCGCATGAGTGCTCGGCCCGTCATTCTAAATGACGTCAGTGCTACTCGACACCGACACCCCCGCGTCCCGCTGTGCGCCGGTATGCAGTGACTGCCGCTGCTTGATTGACTACTTTCTTTAGTTAATACAAAGCAAAAACAAACTTACTAATCTTTTTAATTAATATTGAAGTATGTTGTTTCCAATTAAGTTGGTTGTCGATTGTTAAACCTAGAAATTTTGTGTTCGCAACTTCTTCAATTATTTCATTATTAAAGCTTACATTTAGTTCCGAATTAGCTACTCTTTGACGAAAATTCATAGTTTTTGTTTTCTTTAAGTTTATAATTAAGTTGTTATGTTCTAACCAGTTAACGGCTTGTTGTAATACATTGATTATGTCAGCTTCAAAGTATTTATTATTTTTGTCAAGTTTAACAATGATAGTACTGTCGTCGGCAAACAATGTCATAGGATAGGGTATATTCTGGGGAAAGTCATTTATATATATAAGAAATAATAAAGGCCCTAGCACACTGCCTTGGGGCACTCCATAGGATATTTTTCGTTCTTTAGATATATATTTTATAACAGTTTTATTTAATTTACAAATTCGACTTATTTCTGTACGTTGTGTTCTATTTTTTAGATAAGAATTTATTAGTGATAAAACATTTCCACTTATCCCATACGCATTTAATTTGCTTAGCAGTATATCATGGTTGACCAAGTCAAATGCCTTGGTCATATCCATGTATATTGCTGATATTGGGACTCTTGTTTCATGTTAGCTATGATGATATTAAGAAAGTCATATATTGCCATATTTATTGAATGATCTTTCCTAAATCCGGGAGACTCATGCTGGAGGGTAGCGGGATCCGAGGGACGGTCTCTGCCGTTGGCCGACCGCAGTTAGTAGGGGGCCCAAGTACTGCGCCAGCCACGTGGGAAAGGCTGCCCCGCCAACTCGCGAAAAATCCCGAAATGCTCCACTGTGCCAGTTGGCGACTCGGCGGGAGGACCCGGTGGCCATTTCGGGGGGGCTCGGGCGTCCCCGCAGTCTCCAGATGTGTCTCCCACAGATCGGATGACCTGAAGAGGCCCGTTGGGTAACCGAGCCGCGTCTCGACCAACCTTCTGTTTCCCCACAAAAATACTCCACTAACAGGAAAAAGCATAAAAAGAAAACGGTTTTGAAGCGGCAGCACTTCCTCCCACTTAAAGTGCACCTCATCAATATCAGGGGGTTGCACTCAAATCTCGATCCGGTCCACCACCACCTCGAGACCGAGAAGCCGCACCTATTCTTTTTAACGGAGACGCAGATTTCGACTCCGTCAGACGTGGCGTACCTCAACTACCCAGGTTACTCGCTTGAACATAAGTTCGTAAAACGAGCTGGGGTCTGTGTGTACGTCCGCGATGACATATGCTTTCGGCGTCTCCGTTGCTTTGAGGATTCCGGGTTATCTACTATCTGGATACTGGTGGATACCGGGGTGGAGAAATCACTCTACGTCGGTGTCTACCGGTAGCACAGCGGTGACCAGGAGACGACCAGGCTCTTTGAGCACCTGATGGAGATGGCGGATTGTGCCCAGCAACGGTACCCAACGGCGGAGCTTCTTTTTCTGGGGGACTTTAATGTCCATCACGATGAGTGGTTGTTCCCGTTTCAGGAAACTGACCATGCTGGGAGAGAGGCGCGCAGATTTGCATTGTCGCTAGATCTCACCCAGCTGGTGACTGAAGCTACGCGGGTGCCAGATGTCGACGGACATACACCCAACTGCTTGGACTTACGGCTAACCACTGACCCTGACAGGCACTCAGTATCGGTATCAGCCCCACTGGGAACATCCGATCACTGTCTGGTGAAGTCCGTGTCTATCAGCTCTCCTCCAGATGATAGCCCTAGGGGCGAGAGGCGAGTTTGGCGATACGAATCAGCAGACTGGGATGAGATGCGGCATTTTTTTGCGTCCTTCCCTTGGCGTCCAGTGTGCTTTACTTCGGTCGACCCCACTTGTTCAGCTGAAGCGGTTGCGGACGTGATACGGCAGGGAATGGAATACTACATTCCATTCTCCGACATACCGCTCGGTCACAAAGCCCGTCCTTGGTTCAACGTGGACTGCGCTCGTGCTGAGGCTTGAATGCAGTCTGCATACCAAGCCTGGGTGCAAGCCCGTGACCGCAAAGTTCGAGCTCGACGGGTTCGCGCGAAGAAAAGAGCTTTTAATTCTGCCGCAAAGTCTTATAAGCGGGTGATCCGAAAAGCGCGTTTCGACCACGTCAGCCGTATAGGGGCTAAACTTGCGTCCTACCCCTCTGGTGGTAAACAGTTTTGGTCCCTATCCAAATCGGTCGAAACCAACTTCTGCCGGCCCACATTACCTCCCTTGAAAAAACCGGATGGGTCGCTAGCTCACTCCGCTACCGAGAAGGCAAACTTGTTTGCATCTCTATTTGCTGGCAATTCACGTCTAGTTACTGACTCAAAACAGCCACCAACGATTCCTCACTGTGATTCTTTGATGCCGGAGATCACAATACACATGAAAGAGGTTCGTAGAGTACTCCATAGCCTAGACGTGAACAAGGCTAGCGGTCCTGACGGCATACCAGCAAGAGTCTTGAGGAACTGTGCGCCTGAGTTGTCTCCTGTGTTGACACGCTTGTATCGCCTCTCTCTTAAAACCAGAACGGTTCCGAAGTCATGGAAGGTTGCCAATGTACAACCAGTACCCAAGAAGGGTAGTCGTGCCGACCCCAGTAACTATCGACCAATCGCCATCACCTCCATACTTTGTAAAGTTATGGAAAGGGTTCTCAATGCGAAGCTGCTGGCATACCTAGAAGCAAACGACCTACTCAGTGACCGTCAGTATGGCTTTCACCGGGGACGATCAACTGGGGAACTTCTGGTGTTTGCTACGCACTGCTGGGGTGAGGCCATCGAGAAACACGGCGAAGCCCTTGCCGTTTCGCTCGACATCTCGAAGGCTTTCGACAGGGTTTGGCACGCAAGTCTGCTGAGCAAACTTCCTGCATACGGCATCCCCGTTGACTTTTGCCGCTGTATATCTGACTTCCTGAGTGAACGGTCGATCCGAGTGGTCATTGATGGCTGCTCCTCTGACCTCATCGCTATTGATGCCGGAGTTCCTCAGGGGTCTGTTCTCCCTAAGGCTAGTCCGGGGGTACCGCACGATCTCCGGTGAGGCGGCTAGCCTCCTTGCCGGATTGCCGCCATGGGATCTGGAGGCGATAGTCCTCGCGCGCCTTCACGAATGGCGCGCGGAGGCACTACGTCGTGGGGAAACTCCACTGCCGCGGCAAATCGCCGCTCAGCGGACAGACCTCCGGCGCGATCTCATGGTGACATGGAGAGAGCGACTGTCGCAACCCCGTGCAGGGCACGCCACCATAGTGGCGATAAGTCCCCTCTTTGAAGAGTGGCTAGAGAGGCGCCACGGCGCACTCACCTTCCGCCTGACGCAGGTCCTCACCGGACACGGTTGTTTCGGGAGGTTCCTGCACCGAATCGGGCGGGAGGAAACGCCCGGGTGTTTCCATTGTGAGGATCGTCCGGAGGACACGGTGCAGCACACTGTGGAAGCCTGCCCCGCTTGGGCGGAGCAGCGCCGTGTCCTCGTAGAGGCGATTGGCGGCGGCGACCTCTCGCGCCCGGCCCTGGTTCAAGCCATGGTCCGGAGCGAGAGGGAATGGGAAGCCGTCACCTCCTTCTGCGAAGCAGTCATGCTAGTGAAGGAGGTGGCGGAACGTGAGAGGGAAAGAGCCTCACGTCACAGCCGCCGCGGGAGACGCCCTGGGCGTCGGGGGTCACGTGGTGGCCCCCGGCCACCGTAGGCGCGGGCCTGTGGACGGCGAGTTATGGCTTAGCTCGCCGTCTGGCCGTCTTATGACGACAGGCCGTGTCGACGGCGCGTTCGTGTTCCACGCGCGCCTCAAAGAGATGTCAGGAACGACGTAGGGGTCCGCACGGGCCGATGCCTGCCGGGACTGTTCGAAAGAGATACCGCGGCCCTGGAACACAAAGGGCAAAGAAGGAACATGGATGGGTTTTAGTCAGTACAAGTCTGACACTCCCTTCTGCTCCGCCCAGAGCGGGGAGGGGCCATTTGATGATTTCCCATCCTAAAAAAAAAAAAATAAAGGGGTCTGTTCTCTCCGCGACACTTTTCCTGCTGCATATCAATGACCTTCTGGCTCCTGGTATTGTTGGGTACGCAGACGACAGTACTGTCATGGAGAGTTATGCAGCGCGAAAGCCAGTGGAGATGAAGTGCGTTTATTGAGAGAGGCCATGGTAGAGCGAACGAATTCAACCTTAAGTCTCTTCTCCAAGTGGGGTGATGAGAATCTGGTTGTTTTTAACGCCACCAAAACACAAGTGTGCCTGTTCACTGCCAAAAGGAGTCCGTTCAATCTGGTTCCTACTTTCCGGGGTGCATCTGTACCAGTCACTGACAGCCTCGAGCTTCTTGGTGCAAAGTTGAGTGCGAATCTCAACTTCGGTGCCTATATTGAGTCGAAAGCCCAAACTGCGGCAAAAAAGCTGGGTATCCTAAACAAGGTTAAGCGTTACTTCAAGCCTGGACAGCCTTTAGTCTTATATAAAGCTCAAGTTCGGTCCGGCATGGAGTATTGCTGTCACCTTTGGGATGGCTCAGCCAAATACCAATTAGCCACACTCGATTCTGTTGAGCGCATAGCCAAGAGGCTCATTGGTGACGATAAGCTGGGTGGTACCAGGCTTCATAGCCTGGCCCATCGGCGCAAAGATGCATGTTTGTCGGTCTTTTACAGATTGTACTTCGGTGAGTGTGCTCAAGAGCTCCACGAACTCATTCCACCATCTCCTTTCTTATATCGGGAGTCTAGACGTACTGCAGGTTATCACCCATACCTTGTCGATGTTCCACACATTCGCACGAAGCGCTTTGCTACATCATTTATTATGCGCACAGCCAAGGAGTGGAATTCCCTGCCTGCGTCGCTGTTTCCAAGTTCATATGACCACAATCTATTTAAATCGCGAGTTAATAGGCTTCTTTTGGGTTAGCTCGTTCCATCGTCGACCTCATCTCTGTCCTCTGGACTAGATTGAGATCAAGAGTAAGCCCATACAGAAAAAAAAAAAAACCTTTTTTTTCTTTCACAAGTATATTATGTTTCTTGAGGTATTCGTCTATGGACATATAGATCCATTTTTCGAATATCTTGGATATTACCGGAATAAGAGCTATTGGTCTGTAATTTTTAATGTCTTTCTCATCGTCTTTTTTAAATAAAGGTTTTATGATAGTAGGTTTAAGCTTATAAGGTTAAGGTTAAGTAGGTTCCAGACTCAATACTTAAATTAATTATGTGGCTGAGAGGCTCTGATATTATATCTGAAACGTACTTTAGAACTTTTGTTGAAATATCGTCGTATCCTACACTATTTTTATTTTTTAAGTCTTTTCTAATTCTATTTACTTCATCTGGTGTGATAGGGGCTAAAAACATTGACTGTACAGAGAAATTTATTTTATTGTCAGTGGTCAGTTGTGTCGAAGCAGTAGAAACTTTTTTCTGCTTGGCTTATAAAGTAGTCGTTAAAAGTATTTGCTATATCTTTGGGTGTAGTGAATGTAACTCCGTCATAATTTGTTTCTTTTATATACTCTGGTGGAGAGTTGCTTTTATTTCCATTTTATATTTTCCACGTCATTTTCGATTTGTTATTTGCTGTCTCTATTTTATAATTATTATTTGCTAATTGTGTCAATTTTATAATTTTCTTAAGTCTATTAACTAAAAAAAAGTCAATTAACTAAAAAAAGTCAATTAACTAAAAAAAAGTCTATTAACTTAAGTCTAGTAACTTAAAAATTACTCAATTTTTAAGTTTCGTCACATTTATCGTAGATGAATTTAATCTATGGTGCCACAATAACTGGAGACCAAATTTTACCAAAATACAGGCTCCTCCTCTTTTCGTACTTCTTGTATAGTAAGCGGCTAATTTATAATTAGGTATTGAAAGAAGCTCCTCGTGTTCTCGCTCCATAAAGTGTTCCGTGACGCAAATTATGTCTATACTGTTTCTTTGTTCGGCTAGTTCTTGCAGGTGTAGTGTTAGATAATCCACCTTGTTGATGAGTCCCGCGATGTTTTGATGCATAATAATCAGATAATTATAGAAAAAAAGTGTCTGAATGCTTAATTTCTGAGGTAGAAGAATTAGATGTTATCATATTATTTTCAGTATCGATGTCAGTTATAGTCTTCTGGAGATTAGTGAAAATATTCTTCATTCCTGTTCCATTTATGTGTCCTTGTTGCGCAGAAAACATTTGATAGTCACAAGTTAATTCTGCATTTGAATCTAGTAGATAGGCATATTCATGAGTTAAGTTGTCTAGATACAGGAGATTATTAAAAGTTTCTATTCTATTATTAAATAAAGTTGTGTAATTGCCACATCTGTAGGTCGGAAGGTAAATAATCACATTGGTGTTCTTGATTTTTCCGATGGTTTCTCTAATAAGAAATATAAATGTCGTGATAGTTTCCACTCTTTATGAAGTCCATCTCTCATAGTCATTTTTTTAAAGCTTTTTATTTTATTATCAATGCCCATTTGTTGATTATCACCGCCTGAATATAGATAGTGGCGGTAATCATACATATAAAAAGTGTCCTCAATTAAACTACTTAATTTATTCCTTTTATTATTGCTAATTATGGATGGACTGTATAAAGAATGATATGGCAAGAAAGGAGGTGTCGAATGAGATGACGAGTAATAGACAAGTATGGAAGAAGAAGACATGCTGCGCCGACCCCAAATGAATTGGGATAAGGGCAAGAGAATGATGATGATATTATTGCTAATTATACATAAATTCCTTGTTTCGTTTTTTTTAAAGAAACGGTTTTTATCGTCTTGCATGTTCGTCATTAAATTTGTATCATATTGTGTTGATTTGTCAGCAAACTGCGCGGGCAAATAGTTAGTTTTAGTTTTGGTAGTCTTGGGTGTTATCTGGGGGCTGTTATTTATAGTATTTGTTTTGTTTCTCCTTTTCTTGTTAGTTATTGGAGACGTACTGTTGTCGCTAACTATATAGGTTGTTATTTTTTATAGATATTTTTCTTCTTTCGTCGATAGTGTTTTTAAGTTGAGTATTCTCTAAGTTTAAATCTTCATTTATATCCGAATGTCTGCGCTGGCGCTGACGTCGCTGAGTGATATTTCCGAAGAAGTTCATTGTAAGATAACTAAACTTAACAATTTTATCTATTACAAAAAGTGCTGCAGCCCCCCGACGGCTGCAGAAGTTTGGAATCACGACTATGTGCGCGGCAGTCAACTGTGTGAGTTATCTCACCAATTGATCAGTTGCAATCGATGTGGAAATTGGTTATTGTTATAAGCGAGAAAGATTTTTAAATAATAAAAAGTCGTTAGATATGAGTCATGCCAATGGAATTTTTTTCTCACAAATCAAGTGATTCAAGTTTGAATTGCGGATTATTTTATAAGTTTTGTTCACTTATCACTGTTAGTCACTTGTTTTGCACTGTTTCTTCACTTGAGTTCATATCTTGTTACTATTGTTTGTAAGAGGGCTTTTTAACACTAATCACAAATGTTTAATTATCTTCCATAACACTTAAGTTTTTTCGAGGATAACATCATCATTCTCTTGCCCTTATCCTAATTCATTTGGGGTCGGCGCAGCATGTCTTCTTCTTCCATACTTCTCTATTACTCGTCATCTCATCCGACACCTCCTGTCTTGCCATATCATTCTTTATACAGTCCATCCATCGTTTCTTTGGTCTTCCTCTACTCATATACCCATCCACATTCATACTCAAAACTTTCCTCACAACATTTTCCTCATTCCTCCGCATCACATGCCCATACCACGACAACCGATTACCACACAACTTTTCAGTCACCGGCGCCACTTTCAGACTTCCTCTTATATACTCATTTCTTATTTTATCCATTCGCGTAACACCACACATTCCCCTTAGCATTCTCATCTCCGCCACATGCAAATGCCTTTCATTCATCCCTTTTGTGGCCCAACATTCTGATCCATACAAGACAGCAGGTCTAACCATTGTTTTATAAATCTTCCCCTTAAGTTTAAGGGGCATGCGGGAGTCGCAGATTGTTCCCGTGACCTGCCGCCATTTCATCCATCCCGTGTTAATTCTGTGCTTTACACTACGATCTATTTCGCCATCGCTTTGCACGAGTGAACCGAGGTACCGAAAGTCGGAGCAGACAGGAAGAAACGCGCCATCTAGCGCTATGGCTCCAGAACTTGAGAGACCGCCGAAATCGCAGAACATGTATTCTGTTTTAGTTCTGCTGATTTTTAACCCAACATTCTCCAGCTTCTGTTGCCATTTCTCCAATCTGCTCTGGATCTCAGGTCCATCTTCACCGACAAGAACAATGTCGCCGGCAAACATCATGCACCAGGGTGCCTCTTCCTGTATGTCCGACGTCAAAGCGTCCATAATCAACAGGAAGAGGTAAGGACTTAAAGCCGACCCTTGATGCAAGCCTACAGCCACACTGAACTCATTGGTGTTGCCAGCAGCTGGCCAGACGTAGGTACAAGATTGGCTGTACATAGCACGAATTAACTCTACATACTTCCCAGGTATACCTTTCTCTTTCAAGGCCCACCACAACACATCCCGAGGTACCCTATCATACGCTTTCTCCAGATCAATGAACACCATGTGCAAGTTTTTGTGTGCACGCCTGTACTTCTCGCACAATTGGCGGAGTGCAAAAGTGGCGTCCATTGTTCCTCGACCTGGCATGAACCCAAACTGATTTTGGGTGATCTTACTCTCCTCTCTTATTCTTTTCTCTAACACTTTCTCCCATACTTTCATACTATGTGACATGAGCTTTATCCCCCGATAGTTGTTGCAGTCCTGCACATCACCTTTATTCTTGAAGATGGGCACTAGCGAACTATTGCACCATTCTTGTGGGATCGCTCCTTCATGCAACAACTTATTGAAGAATAAAGTCAGCCACATACATCCGTCTTCTTTTAAATACTTCCATACTTCTACTGGTATTTCATCAGGGCCCATGACCTTTCCATTTTTCATACTTTGAACGGCCTTCCTCACTTCATCCATGCTAATTTCCCTCACCAAACCCATATTTACTTGTACCTCTTTAAGCACACCGCTCCATTCATTCTCTTCATTCATTAGATTTTCAAAATAACCCTTCCATCTCTTTTTTATTTCATCATCTTTAGACAAAACTTTACCAGTGCCATCTTTCATACACTTTATGTGATTGATATCTCTCGTTCTCCTTTCTCTTGCTTTTGTAATCCGGTAGAGCTCCTTCTGGCCTCTAGGACTGTCCAGTGAGTCGTATAACTTCTCCTGCGCCTTAGGCCTGGAAACTGCTACCGCCTTTTTTGCCTTTCTCTTCCATTCCTTATATATCTTTTTCTTTTCTTCTTTCAAACTGTCGTTCCCGTTTGCTACACCCTGCTATTCCTTAAACGCAACCTTTTTCTCTTTCAGACTCTTTTGCACCTCTTCATTCCACCACCATGTATCCTTATCTATCATACCCTCCCTTTGGATTCTCCAAAAACATATTTTCCTACTCTTCTTATACAATCTGCCATCTCTATCCAACATTCATTCACAGATTTTCCTTCCATATCCTTCATTTCAATCATCTTATCTACTACTTGACTCTTAAACATACCTGCACATTCTTCTTTTTCAATCATACGCCATCTGGTTTTGGGTGGGGGCCGATCTTTGTTTCTACTGGCCGAGACACTGACTTTTACCTCCATTATGACCAATCTGTGTTGGGAGACTAAGTCTTCACCTGGCAGCACTTTACAGTTTTTTACATATTTAAGACTGTCTCGCTTGACCAGGAAGAAGTCTATTTGCGTCGCGTGGTGGCCACTTTTATAAGTAATAAGATGTTCGTCTCTTTTTTTAAACCACGTATTTGTTATTGCGTTGTCACTTAATATTTATAACTTGCTTAATGTTTCTGGTGTAAACTTTGTTTATTATTTTTAGTGAATTTTAAAAACGAGAGAACAGCAATTCCGATGCTTGTAATTAAAGCGCCATCTAGCGTCAACGGACGCCATCTAGCGTCAACGGACGCCATCTAGCGTAACAATAGGATGTTTAACATTAAAATCACAGGGGGAGTTATCGAGCTTTTCGCCCACGCGAATGAGTTTATGATTGTCAGTGAACGGTGTCAGAGGAAGCAATCTACTTTTACGTGGTAATTTTTGTCCAAACTTTAACAAATTATACTCTTCAGGAAACATTTGAAGCTGTGAATGGTGTATAATTAAATTTAATGAATTTTTAAGTTCTTGTTCTTTTTGTAAACTTACCTTGAAATTTATTTTTATTTTTTACATTGTAAATAAAACGTATATGTAAATATATTTTATATTTTTGTTAGGCTAGAATTCTTCACTAATAAATCATGAATGGCTGAATGAAAGACTGTTGCTATCACCACTAATGAAATGAGTCACTACTTCCGGCAGACTATCCTTCCCGGTGTTTGGCATGCTGGGCCACTCATTTTCACTATGCTGTAAAAATGAGGGTCCAGACCACCACAGAGGCTCGTTTATGAGAACGTCGGCCCTCAGACCACGGAAAACAAGATCGGTTGTGTACACATGTATTTTCCTGTATTTCATTGACTCTGTGTCTGACAAAAGGCTTTAAATGATTTGAAGGAGTAGTCATCTTTGCTTCAACGACGCACGGACCTACGAGGCCTAGTGGGTCAAAGAAAATACTGATGACAGAAAGGACATGACGTTTGGTGACTTTATAGTGGAGGTGATATTAATGTTATAAGTAAGTGAATCTGAGTCACAAACCCAGTTAAGACCTAAAGTTTTGGTTTGTGATGAGTTTGAACCTTGCTCAGAAAAATTTAAAGTATTATGTAACTCGTTGCTATGCGTGATTTGTTTGAGAATTTGAGGATTATTTGACCGCCATTTACGTAAATTGAATTTTGCGGGTAATAGAACCGAATGTACCTTTTTAGAAATTTCAGCTATGGTGGGGCTCGCGATTAGAAAACAATTGAAGTCTGTAATTGAAGTTGGTTTTTGAAATGAGCAATATTAAGTTGTGTAAATGAGAACTGTAACACGATTTAAAAGAGTGTGTAAGGAGTTTCTTAGCCCGGTCTGCTCCTTATAAAGAAGCACGTTTGCGAACGGGCGGCTCAACTTGTAAATGGTTTAATAGAAATAAACGTTTCGAGTTTGAGTCAAGTATTATGTGTGATTTAAACTACCGAACTACCTGTCTACCAACAAAAGAATCACATATGTCGTGCGAAGTATGGCGCAATGGCGGATGGTGTCGATATTTGGGGATAGTGTTACTCTAATGCTTTGCCTGTCTTAACATAATATATTATAAATAGGGTACATCCTAAGACACTTCCTTGGGGTATTGAATCACAGGTCTGCGATGAAAAAGTTTTTTGAATAATTTCAAGTCAAACGTTTTGGTGTTAACCTATATTTTGCCAATATAAGCTTAATTTTATTGTATCACGTTACTTTTTTTTTGCACTTAAGTTGAACAAATATAGGAAGCTCTAATTTACTTAGTAAATTCGCTTGTTTTTTAACAACATTAATTTCTTAGTCTATTTTTACAGTATTTCATCTGTGAGTAACAATCCTATACTCTGTGGCTGTGAATAATCTGAATATATTTTGCTACATAATGTGGACAATATACTCTAGTACAACAAAGACGAAATATAACCGACTTTGTAAAAAATGCTTACTACGCTTACTTCGGTTTGAAGTTATGTCTCCAAGCCAAAGCATGGGTTCCGCATAAAGTATGGAAGTTTTACGGCAGTGGGCTTACGGAAAATCAAAATCATTGTCATTTGGTGTTCCTATGTTGCGGCGGGAACAAAAGAACCATATTGATGATTGCTTTTTTTTGTTTGACCTATCGAAAACCAAATAACGCAGCTATTTTAAAAAAAACAACGTTATTATTAATTGTTCTGTTTAAATATGCTATTGTTATTTAATTTAATAGCTACAAACATATTAAAACTTAATAAAATATTCTTAAATGATTTTCATTCACTTTAACAAATTTTTGATCCATATATTTTTAATCAAAAAGCTATATCATCTGAATCTTGTATATTTAACGTGGTATATATGATATGACTACTGTTTTATATTACTTTTAGAACATTTATAAGAAAAAAATTTTTTTTTTGAAAAAAACTGTAGAAAAATATTTTCTCAGGCCTGTGAATTAGTAATGGTAGCCATGACTGATCGTATGCTGTGCATTTCCCGGTTAGTGTTCTCAAAGAATTCTACTTCTACGAATTGTACTCTGTCCGGTAAATATGATTTAATCAAATTTTATAGGACACCCCGTCATATGCCTTCGTCATAATTATCTAGGAATCGTCCAACAGCGTACTTTCGTTCGTTAATGCAACTGTAGATTTCCTGTACGTTATTGAATAACGCTAAAGTAGTAGAGCATTTTTTCCTAAAACCGAATTGGTTTTTATCGAAAATATCAAATTATTTATTATAATAACAACTGTTTAATATTTGTGAACAGGTGCTGTCCTGTGTGATTAATCCTGAAGTGATTGAGAGCGGCGGTTTCCCAGACGACGTTAAGCAGAGAGCCACATTATTGCTGAAAAATTGTGGGTAGGTGTTTACTTATAGTAGGCCTACATTAAAATTTAAGTAAAAACTCGCAACTCGCTCCTGCTATGACAGCTTTTACGACTTGACAAAACATCGCGGTTTCATTTTAAATATAAGTTTAATATTAATTGTATTCTGTATAGGTTACATAAATTACATAGACGCAAGTCAAACAGCAGCAAACGGCAACGCGGCAGGCCCAGGAGATGGCGGGACGAACTCGACTCTTTTCAAAAAGATTGGCAAACAACAGCACTGGATAGGGATAAGTGGAAGGAGGGAAGGGAGGCCTTTGCCTTGCAGTGGGACACAAATGGCTGATAATAATAATAATAAACTAAAAAAAAAACTCTGGCAACACTAACGTCAAATAAACGTCTTCGTAACCAATTTATCAAATTTTCTTTTTATATAGTAAAACAATATACGGGAAATTTTAAACCATATCACACTTTTAAAATAGCAGTTTTATTACTAAAATATAAGAATATACTCCAAAATGAGAAATATAACCGATAAGAATACATATAAAAAATACCCAATTCATCTGACATAATTTGACAGCCATGTCATAAGAAAATTTTGAAAATAAAGCATGAAGATTTAAAATGTTGACCAGAGCAGCAGCCAGACGCTCACGCCTACCACCTCTGGACCCGTCGCTCAGCTCCACCTCGCCGCCGCCGGAATCCAGCCCCATCGCTCATCTCCGCCTCGCCGCCGCCGGAATCCAGCCCCATCGTGAGTGCTGTGACACCGGCAGTGGCAGTTGCGTCGTGCTCGAGCGACGAGTATTTCTCTCCGCCGACGTCGCCAACACCTGTACATCGGCAGGGGAGAGGCCGGCCACCGAGAAGCTTGGGACTTAGGGGCCATCCGGCCCCGAGCCGGGTCCCCGCTGCCGGTGGTTGTGTGCAGCGCATGAGATGGACTCATTCCATTAACGAGAACGTCATGCGCGCATACTAGTCTAGTGTATACGGGTCTACAGAGGGGGGAACTAACCTCACTGCGTACCTTGTTGGGATGCTGTCTCTGTTCCAGGTACTTGAACCAACCGTCAACGTTTCGGCCCAACGACTGTCGGATCAGGTGCGGGTCATCCAACGCAATCACATGTTGGACGACGCCGTACTTGATAGGCTGCGCTCAGAGGTACTGAGCAACCGTATCGTTTTAACTCCGGCACAAACCGCGGTGCAAGCGTCAGTTATTGACGCAACCCCGCCGCGGTTCAACCCAGCTGTTGTAGAGAAAGATGATAGGGTTGCTGTGGTAAGTAGCCAGTGCGCTTCGTGAATATCGATCCACTCCTACCGAACTTAGGCCCCGATTACCACGGTTACCCATGCATAATAAAAATAGGGCGCTGGTCGCCTTGGACTCGCAACTCAAGAATATACTATTCGAGAGTAGCGAGAACCTCGTTGATACACACTCGATCCTGTACTGTGGGGCTGTTGCGGCATGTCGTTTAGCTAACGTCAAGTTCCCAAATTGTGACGTAACTCGACCAAAACCAGCCGTACCAGCCTGGCAGCGCAGGATCGAGCGCCGCATCGACGGGGCCAGGGTACTCATCGGCAAACTACACTGCTTCAGGGAGGGCAATACACGACCACGTGTAATGCGCTTTGTGAGGCGGGCATTCTCGGGGACTGGAATCAGTCCTCAAGAATACGTGTACCGTGTCACAGAGCGCATTGACTTCCTGAAGCAGAAAGTTTATGCATGGGCGAACCGTATTCGGAGGTATAAGCGGCGGGTTGATCGGTACTCACAGAATCGCATGTTCCAGAGCGATGAGAGGTGGGTATACAGAGCTTGGGAGCGACCCGAGCTAAATATGACAGACGTGTGCCGCCCGGATGATGCTGCCACGAGTTCTTTCTGGCGCAGCATCTGGTCGGTGCCCGTCTGTCATACTGAGGCTGACTGGATGCGTGATGTCGAACGAGTGTGTGAACCTATCCCAGAAATGGAGCCAATCTTGATAACACTTTTAGATATAGCCAGAGCAGTTCGTCCGTTACCGAACTGGAAGTCACCGGGACCGGACGGACTGCACAACTTCTGGCTCAAATGGCTTAGTAGTTCACACACTTGCCTGGCATCCCAATTCCAGTCATCCTTAGAGTCTGGGTCCTTACCGCAGTTTTTAACAACAGGCGTTACCCACCTGCTCCATAAGTCAGGTAGTCCCGCGGAACCCAAAAATTATAGACCGATCACGTGTTTGTCTATGGTCTATAAACTTCTTACATCCATTTTGAGAGCTAAAATTAATACACACATTGACAAAAACTCCATTATGTCTGCCTCTCAAAATGGATGTAGGAATGGGTCCCGTGGCACTAAGGAGCTACTCCTCATCGACATGGCCATTAGCCAACAGGTTCGTCGATCCCGCAAGAATCTGTCTACATGCTGGATAGATTATAAGAAGGCCTACGACTCGGTGCCACATACATGGCTCATGAGGGTGCTGGAGTTGTACAAGATAGATGCAACTCTACGCGCCTTCCTTGAGTCGTGTATGGGGCAATGGAGGACGGTCCTTCGATATCCAGGATGTCCACAGATCCAGAGGAACGATGAGCCTGTATGGATTAAACGGGGAATATTCCAGGGCGACAGTCTGAGCCCACTTTGGTTCTGTCTAGCCCTGAATCCTCTGAGCACATTGCTGGAGGATTCAGGTCTAGGCTACCAGTTGAGGAGAGGTGGTCAGGTCATATCTCACCTTCTTTACATGGATGATCTGAAACTCTTTGCCCCCAACAAATTGCGACTGATGGAGCTACTGAAAGTAACTGAAACTTTCAGTAGCGCCATCAGGATGGAATTTGGTGTGGACAAATGTGCAGTCATGTATGTAAAGCGAGGGGAGATTATGGAATCCGAGGGAATTCAGCTCTCGGATTCCATACACCTGAGATCCCTTTCCTCATCCGAAAGCTATAAGTATTTGGGTATGTCGGAAGCGTTAGGCATTAACGTAACTGACATGAAGCAATCGTTGAAGGAGCGCTTCTTTGGACGCCTGAACAAGGTATTACATAGCCTTCTTTCAGGCGGAAACAGGGTGCGCGCCTTCAACGGTTGGGTCATGCCGGTTTTAATGTACTCTTTCGGCGTACTCAAATGGACTCAGACCGAACTCGATGCCCTGGATAGGAGAGTTCGTACACTGCTTACCGCAAACCGGATGCATCACCCACGATCATCAGTGATGAGGCTGTACATCCCGCGGAAGTGCGGGGGTCGAGGGTTTTTAAACGCGAAGTCCCTTCACAACCGCGAGATGTGCAGTCTCAGAGAATATTTTTTAAAAGCCGAGGTGGGTATGCACCGAGATGTGGTCGCAGTGGACAAGGGACTCACCCCGCTGTCCATGGCTAAAGAGAACTGGCGTAAACCTGAAGTACTTACTACCGATGACCGCAAGGAAGTATGGCAAGGCAAGGAGCTTCACGGGCGCTTCTACCGAGCTCTTCATGGGCCCGATGTAGATTTTCTAGCGTCCGTATCCTGGTTACGTTTCGGCGACCTCTTTGGAGAAACTGAAGGTTTTGTCTGTGCGATTATGGACGAAGTTATGTTGACGAACAACTACCGGAAATATTTTATGAAGGACGGGACGGTTGACGTGTGTCGGGCATGCCACCGTCCGGGTGAGTCCATCAGACATATTATTTCTGGTTGTTCTCGTCTAGCTAACGGCGAGTACTTGCACAGGCACAACCAAGTAGCCAGGATTATTCACCAGCAACTTGCCTTGAAATATAAACTTGTGGAATCTGAGGTACCGTACTACAAGTATGTGCCCGACCCAGTTCTCGAGAAAGACCATGTCACGCTGTACTGGGATGAGTCTATCATTACTGACAGGACTATTGTCGCCAATAAGCCTGACATAGTAGTGATAGACCGATCAGCGCGCCGCGTAATGATAGTCGATGTTACCATCCCGCATGACGAGAACCTCGTGAAAGCTGAGAAAGAGAAACAAATAAAATATCTCGACTTGGCACACGAGGTTGTCGACATGTGGAATGTGAACTCGGCTATCATTGTGCCGATCGTCGTGACGGCCAATGGCCTTAAAGTCAAGAGCCTCGATGACCATCTTTCGAGGCTCTCTTTACGCGGTTGGATCAAGGGCCTGATTCAGAAGGCAGTACTCCTCGATACGGCTCGTATTGTGAGGAGTTTCCTGTCTCTGGAGCCCTAACCACCGGTAGCTTGGACCCTGCTCCCGCTACCGGCGGAAGACTATTTTTTATATTTTTAAATGTTTTTTTTATGTTTTTTTTTTTTAATATTTAAAATAAGTTTACAAATGAATAAAGGAGATAATAATAAGGCAACACTAAACGTCAACAGACGTCTTGTAATTTCATTTGATAATTTTCGTTAAATATTTTTTTTAAACAGTCTGAAAACTAATCTTCCTTTTACATATTATAATTTCTTCATTTCTTATTATAACAATAGTAAAATGAAGCCATTTTATAACAATAAACACGAAAGAAATAAAATGTGATCAGGAATGACGTATGTCATATACATAAATACGGACAAATAAAAATGATATCAAGAAAATGTTTACCAGAGCAGCAGAAAGACGCGCACGCCTATCGCCTCCGGACCCGTCGCTCAGCTCCGCCTCGCTGCCGCCGGAATCCAGCCCCGTCGTGAGTGCTGTGACACCGGCTATGGCAGTTGCGTCGAGCTCGAGCGACGAGTATTTCTCTCCACCGACGACGCCACCACCTGTTCGTCGACGTGGAGGACGCCGGCCGCCTGACGGCTTAGGACCTCGAGGCCCACCGGCCTCTGATGGGGTCCCAGCTCCCGGCGGGAGTGTGCAGCGCATATGATGGACGCAATTCATTAATGCCAATGTCATGCGCGCATACTATGGGGCTACAGAGGGGGGTAACAACCTGACCGCGTACCGTGTTCGGATGCTCTCACTGTTTCAGGTGCTTGAGCCAGCTGTCAACGTGTCGGCAAAACGACTGTCGGATCAGGTGCGAGTCATCCAGTGTAATTGTATGTTGAATGACACCGTACTTGATCGCTTGCGGACTGAAATGCAGAGTAGCCATGTCATTGCCACGCCGCCGCAGGCTGTGGTTCCACCACAGTCTACCATAATACCAAATCACGATAACGAGGTGAGTAATGACATGGTTACTAAAGTAAGTACCCAGTGCAATGAAGAAATGAGGAGTACTTCGGAGGGTGCGATTCGAGAATATCGGTTCTGCAACCCGACCTTAGACCACGCATAGCTCGTTTGCCCATTCATAACAAAAATAGGGCGCTGGTGGCTGTTCTGGATTCGCAGTTCTCAAACTATTTTGATAACTGCGAAGACCTCACCGATGCTCACTCAATCCTGTATTGTGCGGCTGTAGCGGCATGTCGTGTAGCTTATGTCAAATTTTCCGTTGACAGAGCTACACGACCTAAACCAGCCGTACCGCCATGGCGGTACAGGATTGAACGACGTATTGGTGGGGGCCAGAGCACTCATCGGCAAACTGATCTGCTTCAGGGAGGGCAATACTCGCCCTAAAATGATGCGTTTTGTGAGACGGGCGCTCTCGGGGACTGCTATCAGTCCTCGAGACTACATGTCCCGTATCACAGAGCGCATCGACTTCCTGACCATGCCATACCGAGGGTGAATGGACTCGGGAGGTTGAGTGAGCGTGCGATCTAGTGCCAGACATGGGGGCAATCACTATCAGCCCCCAAGACGTAGTTCGTTCAGTCCGTCTGTTGCCTAACTGGAAATCTCCAGGGCCGGATGGGCTGCACAACTTCTGAATTAAATGGTTCACAAGGTCGCACGCTCGCCTGGCGATCCTGTTCCAGTCAGCCTTAAAGTCGGGGTCGCTGCTAGAGTTCCTGACAACAGGTATAACCCACCTGCTCCATAAATCGGGTAGTACTGCGGAGCCCAAAAATTATAGACTGATTACCTGTCTTCCGACGGTCTATAAAGTTCTTACATCCATTTTGAGAACTAAAATTAACAAACACATTGATGACCATTCTGTCATGTCCGCTTCTCAAAATGGAACGGGTCCCGCGGTACTAAGGAGCTACTCCTCATTGATATGGCCATTAGTCAACAGGTTCGCCGTTCCCGAAGGGATCTGTCGACATGTTGGATAGACTAAAAGAAGGCCTATGACTCGGTGCCACATACATGGCTCATGAGGGTGCTTGAATTGTATAAAGTTGATGCAACTCTGCGCACCTTCCTGATGTCATGTATGGGGCAATGGAGGACAGTCCTTCGCTATCCAGGATGTCGGCAAATCCAAACTAATAGTGAACCGATAAGGATAGAGCGAGGTATATTTCAGGGTGATAGTTTGTGTCCACTTTGGTTCTGGTTACCCTTGAATCCTCTAAGCACGCTGCTGGAGGATTCAGGAGGATTTAGGCTATCGGTTGAGGAGAGGTAGTCAAGTCTCACCTCTTTTACATGGATAACCTGAAACTCATTGCCCCCAATGATTTGCAACTGATGGAGCTACTGAAGGTGAGGAGCTCGTGGCTAAATAATAACAGCCGCTCGGGTCGATCTTTAAGTTAAGCCGTGCTTGCCTAGGTTGGTCTGTGGATGGGTGACCACCCATTACATACCGAGTTTCCTTCGTGCCTTGGAAAGCACGTTAAGCCGTTGGTCCCGGGCGTCATTTGTAGATCTTTGACAGTCGTTAGGTAGTGGCCCTAAAAGTCTGACAACCAGTCTTACCGAAGGGTATCGTGTTACCCAGTACTTACTGGGTTGTGGAGGTCTGATAGGCAGTCGCTCCATGTAAAATACTGGTATTCAGCTGCATCCGGTTAGACTGGAAGCCGACCCCAATATAGTTGGGAAAAAGGCTAGGCAGTATCACTTGTACTGGGATCAAACCATCATCACTGACAGGACTATTGTAGCCAATAAGCCTGATATAGTGGTGGTGGATCGATCAGAGCGGCGCGCAATGATTGTTGACATAACGGTCCCGCATGATGAGAACTTCGTGAAAGCCGAGAAAGATAAGATAATCAAGTATTTTGACTTTCTTGCGAGGTTGTCGACATGTGGGATGTGGACTCAGCGATCATTGTGCTGATAGTCGTATCAGCCCATGGCTCGACCAATACCTGAGGAGGCTCTCGTTAGGCAGCTGGATCAAGGGCTTGATTCAGAAAGCGGTACTCCTAGACACGGCTCGTATTGTTAGGAGGTTCCCCTCTCTGGAGCCCTGACCGCCGGTAGCTTGGACCCTGTACCTGATACTGGTGGACTACAATTTTTTTTTTATATTTTTAAATGTTTTTATATTGTTTTTATTTTAAGGAATATTTAAAAATGTATAAGATTTGTATGAAAACAAATAAAGGAAATAATAAGTGAAAGTCATTAAAATCCGTTGCTTAATTTAAAAGAACAATGCGTTCACAATAGACTGACACGGAAAACGCCATTATGTTTCCGTTCCGGTCGGACGGCGACGAGACGGACCGTATTCATGCGAAGACGCGCGCCGTCCCGTAACCACGCTTCGCTTAGTTTCGACTTTGCGCCAATATGAATAAAACCTTGGTAATATAAGCAGATATAGTATTCCATGTTTACAGAATCAGTATTCATTTACTGATTTACCTATGGAAGAAAATAATCTGTGAATATCAGGTTGACGAGTGTATATCAAAAAACAGTGATTCTGTACACATGAAAGCAATGTTCTAGCAATGTGAGGTTGATTTGGGGGACCTATTTAGTTGATGTCAGTCAAAGAAAATTCTTTGATTGCCGAGATAGATCGCTCGTTTTGACAAGGATTACATAACTCAGATTTTCAATGGTGTTTGTTATTAAATATAAAATAATATCGAAAGTAAGTGTTAAATTAAGTAACGAAATACGTAAAATAAACCTTGCAACTTTTGATAAAAGGTTTCTATGCAAAAAATATTGCCTATAAAATATTTTCATCTAACTTGAAAAACGCTTTCATGTATTTTTTTAATTTTTCGAGTTGTCATTACTGTCGCAAACAAGCGAGATGTTTGGTGATGGTATTATTGCTTGATGTTTTGGTAAGTTCGACATGATTGTGCTCCAGTGGGGGTTCCGCGGGCGCGTACACGATGTCGTATGGCATCGAGATTATACGCAAGCACGTGGCCGAGTACATCGAATGCCGCGACGGACACAAGGCCAACTGGGAGGACATATGCCTCAGTACAGGCGCCTCTACCGGCATCAAGGACTGTCTGAAGATGTTAATCAACACAGTCGATGGAAAGACCTCGGGTGAGTAAATCATGAGCGTTACATTACAGGGAGGAGCATTCCGAAAGGAAATAAATCTAGGTGACCGCTTAGCTTGAGTGATAGGCAGCCG
Organism: Noctua fimbriata; assembly: GCA_905163415.1. NCBI lineage: Eukaryota > Metazoa > Arthropoda > Insecta > Lepidoptera > Noctuidae > Noctua > Noctua fimbriata. The sequence continues at coordinate 17,211,754 of LR990941.1, read as the reverse complement.
CGTGACAGTTGCACGACAAACAGTATATGGTTTGGCTGCGTTTTGATCTAGTGGTGGCAAGCGTAGATGAGATACTGGATTCGAAACACGGGTCAAAATAAGCTTTGGGTTTTTCGACGAGATTGAGGGATGAGGGAGTAGACCTTAGCTTGGCACACAATGTTTGTATTCTCTGTCAACATTGATCACCTCTAATGAAATTCAGTCTGGATGGAAAATTTACTGGGTTTTCCATTAGGAATTTCTCAGAAATAGCCCACAGACCTGATGATCTTACACGGTTGATGGCAGAAGGCTCACCCCTATTATCTGGGAGTGTAAAATTACTGAAAATCTGTGTGTAGAAGACACAGGCGTGACGTTGTGTTTGGTAATGTGTTCTGTGTTCTCAATATAATGCGATAATAAAATATAAGCCGTTATGTTGCGTTACAGCTGTGATGGTTCCGATCCCGCAGTACCCGCTGTACTCTTCCTCACTGTCGGAGTTCGGACTGGGGAAGGTAGACTACTACCTGGACGAGGACAATAACTGGTCCATCGACGCCACCGAGCTGGAACGCGCCTACGAAGTCGGAAGCAAGAATTACGCCGTGCGTGCGCTGGTCATCATTAACCCGGGGAACCCCACTGGACAGGTGAAGCTAACTTCACAAATGAACTTATTTAATGCACCACAAAACTATATAGAATGTGGAGCGAATCAACGGTGGCCTTAATCACGTCCCTGACTGGTGGCCATGTGATGCATTAATACCTACTTAAATTACATCCAATTTGGTAAATTTTAAACATTCTAATGGCCGCCTCACATCGAAACAACTCAGTCAACTTGACTCAAACTAAAGCATTGTTACGGGAGAACAAAAAAAATATATTCCACAGGTACTGGCGGAAGAGAACATGAAGGAAATTCTCAAGTTCGCGGCGAAGCACAAACTGTTCGTGTTGGCCGATGAGGTGTACCAGGACAACGTGTACGCCGCGACTAGCAAGTTCACCTCCTTCAAGAAGGTGAGAAACATTCGCATACGGCACCGTTCCGACGTGAATTTACACATTGAGCAAGTCTATCTTAAAGTTTTAAGGTAGCGTGTCTGATATGTCTATTTGGGGCAAAATAGCTTGATACTGTCAGTCTCAAAAATATGTAATATATATAAACCAGCCAAGTGCGTGTTGCGCCACGCACAATGTAGGGTTCCGTTGTTGCCCATCAAAATATGCGGACTATGTTTATTAATAAATATAAACAACATTAGTTTTATTTAGTATATGCGAAACCTCAAATACATGTCTAGTATTTTTATGTAAAGAATCTATGTACAAAATTTCAAAACTATATCATGAAAAATCGCAAAGTTATAAGCTTGTTCTGTTACCTAGTTGTCCGCACAAAATCGTGGTCACCGCGCAGCACGCGCCTCCAGCGTCATCTTGAGCTCATTGATAATAATAATTTGACAGTAGGTACCTAAATTATTGCGATAGGTACTTAAAGTCGCTCGGTGTCCAACTTTTAACTTTTTTAAATATTTTTGGGAAAAAATATAACACGGTTTAAAAATTATTGGAATCGATTCAGTTACTTATTCTGAACAAACTATATTCAGGTTTCGCATATACTAAAAATAATGCTGTATAATAAATATATATTGTATACATATAGTATATACAACATTAGTTTTAGTATATGCGAAATCTGATACACGTGTCTAGTATTTTTATGTAAAGAATCTATTTACAAATTTCAAAATCATTAGGAAAAATCACAAAGTTATAAGCTTGTTCTGTTATCTAGTTGTCCGCACAAAATCGTGGTCACCACGCAGCGCGCGCCTCCAGCGTCGTCTTGAGCTCATTGATAATAATAATTTGGCAGTAGGTACCTAAATTATTGCGATAGGTACTTAAAGTCGCTCGGTGTCCAACTTTTAACTGTTTAAATATTTTTGGGAAAAAAATATAACGTGGTTTAAAAATTATTGGAATCGATTCAGTTACTTATTCTGAACAAACTATATTCAGGTTTTGCATATACTAAAAATAATGTTGTATATATATGTATATATATATAATTTAATCCACTTCCTTTGGTTCGATTTGCCTCCGAAAGAGGATTTTTATTGCAATAACTTTAGTCGAGTGCAATTAGACAATAAGGTAGAACGAAGTTTATAGTGATCGGATTTTCATGAGACGTTTTTGTTGGGGTCGGCGTCCAGTCTAACCGGATGCAGCTGAATACCAGTATTTTACATGGTGAGGTAATAAACGGGATAATGTTTTTGGAGCTGACTGTAAGTAACTAGGTACACACAGCTTGAGAAAAATACAAAATATACGGGTCCATATTGGCTCACCTAAAGTTCTTTACCCGAAATTGTTCTTCCTAATGATTTGTAATCCGAATGATCGCTCTTCCTAAAATTTTTAATCCTAAAGTTTTCATTCAAACTATTTGTAGTGCTACCGGCGATGTTTATAACACTCATGTTTCCGAAAATTGTAATTAATAATATGATTAATGTAAATATATTTAAACTCCTACTGTTTTTTATCATAACGCTTTTCTCCCTAAACATAATTACCATAATATTTTCACTCATACTCAGAAAGAAACATTTACCAAGTGTAATAAAAAATATATGTGGGTTGAAGATGATATTTATAGTTTTCATTTGAGGCAATTTCGAGGTAGCGCTCGCCGGCCGCTGCCGCGGCACCGCTCGCTTCGCTCGCTCGGCTCGCGCGTAGTTGGTCACAGTTCTAACCTAACCTAACCTATGGATCCCTTCCACATCGTTTTTATATATTGAATTTTAAAACAAAATACACCAATAAAACTGATTATTTGAAAGCTATAGCCGCTAATATTAAACTAATTTAATTGAAATGTGTATATGAAAACATGTATTTAACTACTTTTACCATGGTACTATTATTCTTATATGTTATACACGTTTTGTGAAAATAAAGTTACGCAAAATTAATGTATATAATACTGATTATTATGAATAAAAATAAATCTAAACAAAAAAGATATGACTTTGAATAATAGTGTAAAAGATGGTTATGTTGAGAAAATATAGGAAAACAAATAAAAGTATAATAGATGTTTATTGCTACTGACATTATGAAGTTGAATGCTTCGGAATTATGAACATTAGAGACATAGTAGTTAGGAATTGTGATTGTTAGGATGAAAAATGTTAGGAAGAACATTTTCGGATTTCCAATTATCGGAGTTGAAAATGTAGGTGAACTTTGGCGCACCCAAAATATACATTTGGGCATAATTATGTTAATCGTCTTCAATACACGCATCGTTCACAGGTGATGACTGAGATGGGGCCTCCATGCAGCGAGCTCGAGATGGCGTCGTTCATGTCAGTCAGTAAGGGCTACGTGGGCGAGTGCGGGCTGCGCGGCGGCTGGATGGAGCTCATGAACTTGGACAAAGAAGTTCAGTACAACTTGTATAAGATCATCTCTTCCATGCTGTGTCCCAACACTATGGGTCAATGCGCAATCGATATGGTCGTAAGTACAAATTTTATTTTCCTTTTTTTTACTTATTTTCAATTTCTGAAGACAAACTCAAACAAAGACCAATGACCAAGTCGAAATCTACACAGTTCTATACGTCTTGCTAAATAAGTAGGTACAGCAAAGCACTTGTTAGTGCTGGAAAACAAATCTCATTCTTAGTGTAAAAACCGCTATTTACACACACACACACACACACCTTCAATAAGTTCATAGAATTTGTGATTCCCGTCTTGGTGACAGCAGTCGTTGTACCCATTGTCGGCAGGCCAAGCCACCGCAGTGCGGCGAGCCGTCCTACGAGCTGTGGCACAAAGAGAAGACGGGTGTGCTGGCCGCGCTCAAAGCGCGCGCCAGTATGATCGTGAAGACCTTTAACAATATGGAGGGGTTTAAGTGCAATGTCGTGCAGGTGAATGAGACAGAACACCATCATCATCACCATTTAGTCGAAAGACGTCCAATGCTAGACTAAAGCTCCCTCCGGCGTCACCGCTGCCGGTACTGTGACGCAGATATCCACCTATTGTGAAATTTCCAACTAGTTAAACAGCTGAATTCCCGAGTGTAGCGGCATCTATCATGTAACTCAAATTCTCATGTAACTCGAATTAAGCTTCACCTAATCTCCTGGCGTCACTTCGTAGGTAATTAAATTACGCAAGTTAATAGTAATATTAAGTGGGCAATAAGAAATAATACTGTTAATTAATTACGTATGTAATACAAAAATAATTACAACAATAAAAAATGCTTTTCTGCAAATAATCAAGTAAATGATTGAATATTTGACTCGCTCTAACTTTATTTTTATCTGTGGCGCTAATGGCGGCCATGTCTTCTCAACGGCTGATCGATCTGCCTACCCGAGGACGCTCCTGATGACAGGGCTGCATTTGTACAACAGTCATGATTTATTTGTATTTCAAATTCAAAACTAAATGACACGTCACTGACGTCATGCATCAAATGAAAAGGACCACAATAAATACTTGATCTTCTTTTAAATGAAGATAAAGACGTATCATTCGTTACGACTCGTATGACGTTGTCAGACTTGTTTAGCTCATTCTGTAACGATCATTGTGTATCTCGTTAAGGTCATTCATAGGGAGCAGAAGTTGTTAACATTGAAATGGCTCCCTGTCCGTGTTTACATCTTTTTGGGGCTGACTAACATTACATTCACATGATGTGATGTAGACTGTACTATAGTAGATAATGTTATCAGCTTACTAAATTCGGCCTCAAGTCAACTCGTTGCTATCTATCCACGTTACTGCACTTGTGAGATGTTGATTACTATTGTATCTTCAGGGTGCAATGTACGCGTTTCCACGTTTCGAGCTGCCTCCCAAGGCGATAGAGGCAGCCAAGGCAGAGGGAAAGCCAGGCGACTTGTTCTATGCTTTCAAGCTGCTCGAGGAGACCGGTGAGAAATGTATTAACAGGACTGTTACACTATCACTCCAGGACGTAATTCGTAATAATACTGAATAAACCCGATAATCCACTATAAGGCTGGAATGCCACTGCTTCTATGGGTTATATTAATTGTTTTGAACCTTTCGAAATAATAGATAAATCACTTAGTACGGATAATGGTAACACTTGCCACACCATTGCAGGTATCTGCATAATCCCGGGCTCCGGGTTCGGGCAGCGGCCCGGCACCTTCCACTTCCGCACCACTATTTTGCCGCAGCGGAAGCTCCTGGAGACAATGCTGGAAAGCTTCAAGACATTCCACGCAAAGTTTACGAAAGAATATTCGTAAACAGGCGTGTCCTACGTCTGACTCTGCTATCACTTGTCTTCTTCTTTCGAAATGACACAATTTGTTTAAATTTATTTGGCCCAGTCCAGATAATCGCGTGTCCGTGGCACTTGTAACAATGATTTAAAGGTTTTATACCAATGGCCAGTAGTTTGTAAATTCAAATTCAAATTCAAAAGTGGTCCTAAAACACTGCCTTGCGGTACCCCTATTTTTACTTGTCTATATTTTGATGAGTAAGTTATTTCTCTTTTAGTCTTAGCACAAATCCTTGTGATCTGAGTCAATTGTCTCCTGTTACTTAAGTAGGACTTTATTAGATCATAAGCACTGCCTCGAACACCATAAGCAGACAATTTCGATAACAGTATATTGTGGTCTACATTATCAAACGCTTTGGTAAGGTCCATATATAGTGCACAAGCATGATTCTTATTATTTAAATTACGCATTACTTCATTTAAAAAAATTATAGACTGTAATATCAATTGATTTATTTTTCCTAAACCCCGATTGTTCATCTGCAAACAAGTTATTCTTATCAAAGTAATTGTAAATATTATCATGTATTGCTTTTTCAAATACTTTTGAAAACACTGGTATAAGAGCTATAGGGCGATAACAATTTACGGACAGTCTATCTCCCTTGAAAAGTGGTTTGATTATTGTTACCTTTAAATTATAAGGAAATACACCATGAGTAAAACATAAATTTATAAAAGAACAGGACTAATTTTCAAGGCTACATGTTTTAGTATACTTGTACAAATGTCATCATATCCAGTGCTTTTGGTATTCTTAAGATTTATTATCAATTTATGTACATCACCGGGAAGTATTGGATACATATACATAGAATTAAGCTGAGTATCAAGACTGCTTGGTGTACTGTGTGGCAACTCTGAATTTACATTGTCAATAAAAAAGTAATTAAAAGAGTGAGCTATAGATGATGCATCATTTATTAATTTACCATTAACAGTTAAATTGTGTATTTCGCTATGTGGTATATTGCATTTAGAGTCATTTATTATGTCCCATGTAGCTTTGCATTTATTGCGAGCTGTGTGTATGTAGTGGTTGTTTTGTGATTTTTTTGTTGACTTGATAATTCGATTGAGTCTAGATGAAAGAGCTTTGAATTTTGATTTATCGCTATGGTTTTTAGTAATTCGATATTGCCATAGTAGTTGCCGCTTTCGTTTACAACATGCTCGGATTCCTTTAGTCATCCAATTCAAACGTCTTCTAGTGTTAATTTTAATATTAATTAGTGGGAAACATAAATAATAAAATAATTTTAAAATGTCATAGAAATTGTTAAACGCATCATTGGGGTCATCATTTGCAAATACATCATGAATGATAAAGAACTAATGCTTTCTTTGAATTTTCCAATGTTTTCTTGACTATAGTCGCGTCTCTTAATAAATCAATATTTGTAAATATACGTTGCTTTAACAGGGCAGGTGAGCAATTGTGCTGTGTGATCAGATAGTGCTAGCTCAAGAAGTTCACCTTTACAACCTCGAAAGTTTATCTGTAACCCGATCGTCGGAGAGTCCTTAATTAGCAAGGGGAATCGATGCTCGCAATGAAATCAAGTTTGGAATAAAAACTCTCTTCAATTTCAAATAATCTTTTTATGCTATCTTTAAATAAATTCATTTAGTAATTATTCGATGCTTTTGGTTGACTTCAAGAGAAGGAGATTTATAAATGATAAGAAACACTGAAATGTGTAATCACAAAAAAAAATGCTTCTAAGTAAATATTCTGATGATTACCTTTCTTTTAAAAACTTATAGATGGTCTCCTAATTTTCCGTTGAACTAGCAGCGTGAGATTTGGCATGTTTTAATTTACTATTATCATTTATTGCGATTTTTTTTTTTGTAATATCATAAGGTTGGATATAGAATCATGGTAGGCATAGTAATAAAAATTGGTTTGATCCGCCAAAGAAAAATTATATTAATTCCTACAAAATTGTGTATGCGATTGGTAGCGTTTTGTCGGTTATGTGTTAGATTAGAAAAAACTTTTTTTTTGTTTAGCCTATTCTTTCCCACTGACGAGCAAAGACCTCCCCCAGTCCTTTCCAACTGTCGGTGATTTGCCTTCTCTGGCCAATCAGCCAAGAACGAGTCCAAATCGTCACGCCAGCGTTTCTTGGACCTGCCTCGGTGACAACGACCGATAAACTTAATGTCTTTTATTTCGTATCCTGAAGAAACATTAGTTTATTCTTTGAAAGCGGTTCACTGTCAACTCTATCACACAACTGCAAAGTTCAGGTTATCTATCGAAGGCCGTGGGCCGTGTCACTTTAGTTAAGCCGTGAATAGCTGTGCGACAGAACCCTCAGGGCAAGAGCCCTACTCGCATGTGTAGAGTTTTCTTAAAACTTATTTGGTTGCTACTAAACCAAGCTTATTAACTCATAACCTCATTACTAGTAATGCATAAAATATAAAGATGTATTATGGATGGACGGATGGATAGCTAGACGTAATATCACATTAAAATTTAGTATTATAATATTACCTACATTTAGTATTTTTTTTGGAAAAGCTAGGTCATTAATAAGTGCTTTTTTATTTCAGGTTTCTTGGTCACGGTGGATCATTTAGGTCTCTGGCTCAATCTTACCGATTAGGACGAAGTGCAGTTGCCAAAGTAATTTATCAAACTCTAGAAGCTATTTGGAAAAATTTGGCCCAAATACATATGCCGCAGCCAACCTGTGATAAGTTAAAAAGTGTAGCAAATTTATTTTTTTCAAGATGGCAATTTCCTAACTGTTTGGGTGCGATAGACGGCAAACATTTCCGCATAAAAAATCCACCCAATAGTGGAAGTGCATATTATAATTATAATTTTTTTTTTTCATTAGTGCTACAAGGAGTGTCAGATGCAGACTACAAGTTTATTATTGTAGAAGTTGGCGGGAAAGACGAACAAAGTGATGGAGGCACTTGTCATTTTTCACGATTAAATAGATTATTAACAGTTTTTTGTCGTTTGTTGTTTCTCATTTTTATAAATGATTTGCCGAAGTGTACCGACTATCAAACCGTCTTGTTTGCCGATGACAGTACAATCATTATACCGTGTAAAAAGTTAGATTCTTATGAAAATGAAATAAATAACGCCATCCATTGCATTATAAACTGGTTACGTAAGAATAAACTCAAAGTAAATTTAGAAAAAACACAAATTATAACTTTCGAACAAAGGAAAAAAAAACAAAATTTAAATATAAAGTACACAGACCAAAAAATACCGGAAGCCACCAGCGCCAGATTTCTAGGAGTTTACTTGGATAGTCATCTTAATTGGAAATGTCATGTAGGAAATGTGTGTAAAAAACTAAACCAGTATTCGTATGCGCTTTACAATCTTGCGAAAATAGCAAATGAGTCTGTAGTTTTGATAGCATACAAAGCGTATGTCTCATCAACGCTACGTTTTGGAATAATGTATTGGGGAAATTCCACTGATAAAAATACTGCGTTCAAAGCTCAAAAGAAGTGTTTGCGTGCTGTGTTTAAGCTAAAAAAGACTGAAAGTTGTAAGCCATTATTTAGTAAATATAAACTTCTCACTTTGCCCTCTATGTACATCTACGAGACAGCAGTATTTGCAAAATCAAACTTAAATCTCTTTCAAAAACTTAGATCGAAGCGACGCAATAGAGAGATTTGTGCTATTCCACACAAGACTGCGCTCTACTCAAAAAGCTTTTTAGGAATGGCACCCAAGTTATATAATAAGTTACCCATATGTATAAAAGATCTTGACAGCATGCACCATTTCAAAAAGGCTCTTCTTAATTTACTAGGCGAAAAAGCTTACTACACAGTCAATGAGTACCTAGAAGACAAATTGTAATCTAATGACATTTTATTTATTTTTATTAAATTTTTTATTTTTTATTTATTTGTTAATAATTTAATTGTTTTATTTTAATTTATTTGTTAATAATTTAATTGTTTTATTTAATCTGATTTAATTTTAATGTTTTGATATCTGGTTACATTTATTGTTATTTTGATCCATTATTAATTTTGATTTATTATTATTTTTACCAATTAATTTTACCGATTGTTTTATTATTTTTATCGACTGTTTTATTATTATTTTTTACCGATTGTTTTATTTTATTTACCAATTACTCATAAGAAATTATAATTAGAATATTTGTACGCCGTTGAAGGCAAGACATAGCGCTCATTTTATTTATATTGACATCTGTACTTTTGTTTACCTATGTTCTACAAATAAAAATATTTGAATTTGAATTTGAATTTGAACAGAAAATAGATTCAACGTTCCACCGTCACAAAGATTACCTGGTTCAAATCTGAATTTGCCATACGTGTTAATTGGCGATGAAGCCTACCCTCTTAAAAATTATTTGATGCGCCCATATCGCACGCTTAATCGTATACTGACATAACTCAAAAAATACGTTTTTCGAGAAATCACTAAAAACGATTTAGCAAACCTGACTTACCTTACAAAATGACTTATTACTCAAAGAAAATAGCTTTATATAATGAAATAATGTATTGTAGGGATAGTTGATAAAGTGAGTATTGTATTTGAATATAATTTTAAAGAAATTTAGATTTTTTACTATAAATTAATCGGTTAAAAAAATTGTTCCTCAAGATGCGTCACTTTAATATAAAATATAAAGTTACATTGATTTAATACTGGTGACACATTTTGAAATGAGTCCGTGTTTTATTTAATACTAGCTGTTGCCCGCGACTTCGTTCGCGTGGAAATTTTGGTGTGCATGTGTGAGACTGCCTCGTTGGTCTAGTGGTCGCAAACGCGACTACTAAGCGTGGGGACCGATTCCCGGGTCAGGCAAAGTGTTAAAAAAAAATGTTTATTTCAATTACATAAAGTCGTAACATACATGATTTGGAGATCAATTTTTAAGCAAGGAGATGCTTGTGTTAGGGGGCATCCATTAATTACGTAAGGCGATTTTTCGACCCCTCTCCCCCCTTGCTGGGATGTCGTGAGATTTATCTTGACCCCCTCTTCTCCCTCCTAATGTCACGTGAGATTTATCAAAATGCGTAGTTTAGTATAAAATATACGGTAATCTGTGCTTGATTGCGATGAATTCACCAAAAATTAATAATTAGTAGAGAATCATGTTTACTTAATTAAACCCAGTGATATTTGCGGAGACTGCCCTCTCTCCCTCGTGAGATTGGGTGATATTTGCCGCGACCTCCTCCCCCCTCCCTTAAACGCCTCACGTAATTAATGTACGCTGCCTTAGGTGACTCCGTTCTTCCACTTAACATTAAACAATGTATATGCAATTGAAAAATACTATAAATAAGAGTGTTATTGGGTTATCAGAAATTTCTCAGTAGCAGCCACGGAATCTGGATTTGTGCCCGGTTGATGGCAATAGGCTCTCCCCCTATTACATGGGACTTCAATATAACTGGCGAAATGTGTGTAAACGATTAGGTACACATCTGCCCAACCCTTCGGGGCTTTCGACAACATTTTTTTCAAAGTTGGGCGCTTTTTATTCTAATACCGTTCTGTATACAACATTAAATGACTTTTTGCAAGAGCCCTTAGACCTCCTTAATTCGGCCCTGTCGCAAAATATCTACTAACTATAAACTGCCTCACTGCCAAATATCAAGTTTGTAGCACAAAAAGTTAAGGACTTTCATCCAAACTTGCGAGAGCCCTTAGGCCTCCTTACTCCAGGTCTGTCGCAAAATCCGTTCTTAGCACACGTCTACTAACTATTAACTACCTCACTGCCAAATTTGAAGTTTGTAGCACAAAAAATTAAGGACTTTCATACAAACTTGCGAAAGCCCTTAGACCTCCTTCTGTGGAGGCCTGCCCCGCTTGGGCGGAGCAGCGCCGTGTCCTCGTAGAGGCGATTGGCCGCGGCGACCTCTCGCGCCCGGCCCTGGTTCAAGCCATGGTCCGGAGCGAGAGGGAATGGGAAGCCGTCACCTGCTTCTGCGAAGCAGTCATGCTAGTGAAGGAGGTAGCGGAACGTGAGAGGGAAAGAGCCTCACGTCCCAGCCGCCGCAGGTGACGCCCTGGGCGTCAGGGGTCACGTGGTGGCCCCCAGCCACCGTAGGCGCGGGCCTGTGGACGGCGAGTTATGGGCTAGCTCGCCGTCCGGCCGTCTTATGATGACAGGCCGTGTCGACGGCGCGTTCGTGTTCCACGCGCGCCTCAAAGAGATGTCAGCAACCACGTAGGGGTTACCAACTAAATTTTAAAAATTAATATCTTTTGCGTCTGTTGGTCGATTTTGATGAAATAAACGTTAAATAATACCCACAATAATGCTTCTTATTTTGTAATATTTTGATTTTGAATACAATGAGGGGTCTTTACGTGATGCGCGCACAAACGAACAGACAAACCGACAAACCGAAAAACCGACAAACAGACAAAAATTTTATAAATTTTTTTTTTACTTTCTTTTATTTATTTCTCGCACCTTCCAGTGATTTTTTTGCCAAAATCTGTAATGTACAGACACGGAAAGTCTACGATTTTATTATATGTATAGATAATAACTAAAGAATACTCATTATTAAGGTATGGGTCCTTATCCCTTAAATGCATAACAACGTATTTTCAATCGGAAAAAATATATGTCGAAGCGTCGACGCATATCAGTCGGTTTGGATCAGCGCCATCTATCTCTCACTGGAGGAACTATGTAGTTAGATTTGACAACTAATGTTTGGGAACGTCAAGTAATAACTTGGGGATGGTTAGCGTGGAGTAATGGCGACACTGAGCGAATAATCGAGTCAAATGTCGATCCGGAAGTGTAATCAGGTATTCGACACTGACAGGTACTGACGTTGACAGGTAGGTTGGCTAACCTGTAACGGGGGTAGTACACGTGTGCGGTGACAGTTGAGAGAGGGCACTTTGAATCGGTCCGGCAGTCTGGGTAGACGTTCGTTACTCCGCGCTAAACTTCCCGCGTTCCTAAATTCTTAATCGAGCCATATCTGAGGCATCCTTGATTATTTTGTATTGAGTGCGTGTTAGCAAGTAATTAAAAGTGTAAACGAAGGTTTTGTGAGTTTTATTTCCGATGTCGCGACCCACTGATAACGAACCTCCGTCATCAGAAGTGGGATTGGACCACGACGACCCACGTGTTCAAAATGAAGACGCTAGCGACGAAAAATGGATGCGTTTGTTGGAACAACAGAACCGCAATTTTCTGACGCTGATTCAAGCCATGAAAACACCCACTACGTCGTCATATGGCTTTCGTTTACCGGATTTCGATCCTGAGAAACAAGATGTGGATGCACGTGCTTGGGTGATCACTGCAGAGATGTGCTTGACGGACCAAGACCAACATGGCGCCCCGCTTATGGTCGCTCTAAGCCGCGCCTTGAAGGGAGGAGCTTCTACCTGGCTATCTACCGTGTCGTTTCCTGGGATGACGTGGACCGATTTTAAGCGACTTTTTATTGCAAGGTACGATAATTCCACTACTATTGCTTCGTTTCTGATTGATTTGCAAAATAGCAGCCCTAAAGAAAACGAGTGTCTTACTTCCTTCGCTGCTAGTTTAATGACATCGATCATGGCGAGATGGAATGGCCTTAGTACCGAACGTTTGGCTATTGCTACTATATTGGCTCACAATTCTCAATTCAATCGCCGTGTGCAACGCCTATCTTTCACGACCGATATTCAGACACGTGGCCAGCTACAGCAAGAGCTGCAAGCGGTTTATTTTATGAAGAGAAAGCTACCTAGCGATGACCGCGATGCCCCTGAAAAGTGGTACAAAGCGAATAGTACTGTGAAGCCTCTGAAGTGTTTTATCTGCGGCAAGATGGGTCACAAATCCGTGCACTGCTACCGGAAGGACGTGAAACAGGATACTAAAGCTACGCCGAAGCACCACAACCACGGCAATGGCAACGGAAGGGGTTCATCGACAACTGCGAAGTCTCATGCATCCGGGATCACCTGCTTCCACTGCCACGCGCAAGGCCACTACGCATCGGGCTGCCCACGGCGCAATGAGAGGAGCAGCGCCGACTCCGGGTCATCCAAGCCTGTCAATGAAAAGAGGGTTGACCTGTGCCTCCTGAACGCGCCGACTGGGACTCTACGTCACTCCGGTGAGCAATTTTCATTTCATTACGACCCTGGTGCCGAGTGTTCTTTAATTAAAGAATCTGTAGCCTGTAAATTTAAAGGAAAGCGTATTGATGAGACTGTGACTATGACTGGGATAGGGCAGACTTCCGTAACTCTACGATACAGATGTTGGCCACTTACCAAAGTAGAGATCGATGACATTAGTATTGAGATTTGTTTTCATGTATTGCCTGATCATTTTCTACGTTATGGTATTATGATTGGACGTGAGATTCTAGAACATGGTTTGACTGTTCAGATGACTACTGACCGAATTAAGATCTTTAGGTATCCTTTTATTGCTTCTTGTGAGGTAGAGCGAACTCTTGAAATTGACTGGAACTCTATCGATACTGACGTACCGGCGGAACGTAGAGCAGAGTTAGTGAGTATCTTGCAGTCCTTCAAGAAGTCTTTCACTACAGGTATACCTACCGCGTCAGCCGACACGGAACCGATGAAGATTCGTCTTAACCCGCGTAAGATCGAGGTATTGACGGCTCTACCACGCCTGAGACTGTGACACAGTTACGGCAATTTATCGGTTTGGCATCCTACTTTCGCCAGTTCGTGGCACGGTTCTCACAGGTGATGGCGCCGTTATATGCTCTGACTTCTGGGAATGGTAAGTTGACCTGGAACCCGGAACACGAGGAAGTTAGGCAGAAGACTGTAGCCGCTCTCACAAATGAGCCAGTGCTCATGATTCACGACCCCGGTGCTGAAATTGAAGTCCACACGGATGCCAGTGCCGTTGGCTACGGTGCGGTCTTACTGCAAAGAAAAGAAGGCAAGCTACATCCAGTCGCCTATTACAGTAAGCGAACGTCTGATGCTGAATCGAGGTACCACTCATATGAACTTGAGACCCTCGCGGTGGTCAATGCTGTAAAGCATTTCAGGTGTTATCTCCATGGTCGCAAGTTCAGAGTAGTCACCGATTGTAATTCTCTGCAGTCCACGCGCAAGAATTTGGACCTGACGCCGCGTGTTCACCGATGGTGGGCCTTTCTGCAAGGGTTCGATTTTGACATCGTCCATCGTGAAGGTAAGCACATGTGCCACGCTGACTTCTTCTCCAGGAACCCGTTACCGCAACCTGATACTAAAAATAAGGTTAGTGAGAAGGTAGTACAAAAGGAGGTAAACCTCGCAGAGCTTTCGCAGAATTGGCTGATGATGGAACAGCAACGGAACCCTGAAATTTTAAAGCTCTTGACTGACATCGATAACAATGAGCTCCCTGCTGATGTTGTCTAAACTTACGAGCGACGAGCTGGTGTCCTGCACCGAAAAGTGGAACGAAATGGTAAGAATCGTTGGTTACCTATTGTTCCCCGTTCATTTCGCTGGTGCGTGGTTAATAACGTCCACGAGGGGTTGCTGCATTTGGGATGGGAGAAAACGCTGGAAAAACTCTACGACCTCTACTGGTTCGAAAACATGTCGAAGTTTGTGAGGAAATTCGTAGAGAACTGCGTGACCTGTAAGATCTCAAAGTCACACACAGGTAAGATCCAGGCGGAGATGCACCCAATTCCAAAGATAGCTATACCATGGCACACACTGCACATCCATGCTACCGGGAAGCTGAGTGGCAAAAACGACAAAAAGGAGTACGTTTTCGTTCTGATAGACGCCTTCACCAAGTTCGTTATGCTGCATCACACCCTGCACATTGATACAGCAAGCAGCATCAAAGCGCTGAAGGCTAGTGTCGCTATCTTCGGTGCTCCATCGCGCTTGATCGCCGACCAAGGACGCTGCTTTGCCAGCAAGGAGTTCAGGGAGTACTGTGCCTCAGTTAATATCAAGCTGCACTTGATCGCTACAGGTAGTTCTCGTGCCAACGGACAGGTTGAGCGAGTAATGAGCACGCTCAAAAACATGCTCACTGCTGTAGAGATAAGCAATCGTTCGTGACAAGATGCGTTGCCCGACGTTCAGCTTGCTCTCAACTGCACTGTAAGTAGAGTCACGAAAGCTAATCCTCTTGAGCTGCTGATTTGTAAGGCTGCTAGACCCATTGATATTATGACGGCAAATGATGAAGAAGCTCAAGTTGACATCGTTGAGGTGAGGAAGATGGCTGTAGAGAACATGGAGAAAGCTTCTGCCTATGACAAGAAACGTTTTGACTCTACAAAGGCTAAGGTACAATCATTCTCTGTAGGTGACTTTGTTTTGCTGCAAAATGAGGAGCGAAACCAGACGAAACTTGACCCGAAATACAGGGGACCGTTCAGGGTGATCGAGGTTCTTGATGGTGACCGTTATGTTTTGAAGTCCCTTTCTTCCGCCCGGACGTACAAGTACGCACATGACCGACTGCGAAAAATAACTGACGTTGACATGCACGTAGGTGACGATGACGAGACTGGCCATGACGAAAATGATAACGCTGACAAGACTGGTTGAATACTAAGTAGTCAACTTAACATTTAAAGTACCTAGCATAGTAAGAGTTTTCTTATAATCTGTAACGTTACAGGAAAAATGAAGTAACATGTTTAACAAACCTACTTTAAAAAATATTTTGATAAAGGCTCGAAATGATTGTCTTGATGGTGTTGTGTTTGTAACCGGATGGAGGTTACATGTGGAGGTAACCGGATAGAGGTTACGTGTTGAAGACCGGATGGAGGTCGATTAGTTTGATGCTTATGACCGGATGGAGGTTATAAGTGTGATGTTGAAGACCGGATGGAGGTCGATTGGTTTGATGCTTATGACCGGATGGAGGTTATAAGTGTGATGTTGAAGACCGGATGGAGGTCAGAGTATGAGCACTGCAATATTTTAATGAGTTTCCTATTATTTGAATGAGTATGGGTGTTGTTCGACATGTCAGCTTTGAGAGAAAGAGTTTGTTATGATTTTCGTTAGAACCTGTAATGATTTTGATCAGAATACGTTTTATTCTCCACCCACTTGGGCCAGGAATGGCCGAACGACTAGTACGAGTACTGTCCGAGAATTTTCTTTCATTTCAGGTACTCCACACGAGGACGTGTGATCATCAGGACGGCCGTGTCGAAGCGTCGACGCATATCAGTCGGTTTGGATCAGCGCCATCTATCTCTCACTGGAGGAACTATGTAGTTAGATTTGACAACTAATGTTTGGGAACGTCAAGTAATAACTTGGGGATGGTTAGCGTGGAGTAATGGCGACACTGAGCGAATAATCGAGTCAAATGTCGATCCGGAAGTGTAATCAGGTATTCGACACTGACAGGTACTGACGTTGACAGGTAGGTTGGCTAACCTGTAACGGGGGTAGTACACGTGTGCGGTGACAGTTGAGAGAGGGCACTTTGAATCGGTCCGGCAGTCTGGGTAGACGTTCGTTACTCCGCGCTAAACTTCCCGCGTTCCTAAATTCTTAATCGAGCCATATCTGAGGCATCCTTGATTATTTTGTATTGAGTGCGTGTTAGCAAGTAATTAAAAGTGTAAACGAAGGTTTTGTGAGTTTTATTTCCGATGTCGCGACCCACTGATAACGAACCTCCGTCATATATGTGTTATAAAAAGTCGTCTAGATGACCGGAAAAATAAAAAATAAATCCAATTTTTTTTTAATACCTTTTATTTTCAAAAAACCTACAAGTATCGTTTTCGATACAGTATGCATTAGTATTTAGTATTAGCAATAGACAAACATATTAGATATTGACAGAGCTGTGGAATACTGTGTAGCAGTCTTTTGGACTTTTTTGAACACAAATGGACGTTACATTTAGCACATTTTATAATGCTGAGTAAATGGCAAGAGGGCATCATACATCTACCTCGGGTTTCTGTCCTTATCTGGCTGTGATCCATTTGATCCAATCTGACTTCAAGTGGAGGCAATGTTTGGCACGGTTTACCCCTTCGGATTTTAGTTGGTGGCCCTTGTGATGTGCTGGATGGGCTGCTAGTGCTCGGGCGCCCTCTGGCAGCAGCTGGAGCATACTTGCACAGCGTATCGGCCAGTTCCGGCCTAAAATCGGCTAGATTCAGTATAGTTTTCTGTGGTACACCATTTTTAGTGGAAACTTTTTTGTATAGGATCCAGGCATTGATAACGGATAAATCCAGCAGATGATAAAATATGCGCATGTACCATTTTCTGCTCTTCATTCGGATTTTATATCTTCCTAGAAAGGAGTCCATCAAATCAACGCCCCCCATGTGAGCATTATATTTTTTTATCAATTTGGGGCATCTAATGGCAATCCGCTGTTTCTCTTTTTTATCGAACCTATCAATATTCTCTACAGGCTCGGCTCCTACATATGTTGACGCTAATATAACTTGCTTGTTATCCTTCCAGCTTACGGTGGTTATATCTACGCCTTCGAAATTTGTGACATATTCATCGTGTGAACCTCGGGCTACTGTATTTGTGACATATTCATCGTATGAACCTCGGGCTACTGTATTTGTGACATATTCATCGTATGAACCTCGGGCTACTGTATTTTTCATAACATCCTGTGAATTCACTTTTAGCTAATACGCACATCAAAGGCAAGGACGAATAAAAATTGTCAAAATAGACAATGTGGTTTTGTTGCCTTGGAACTACTCTGAGAAGATTCAGTACTGTTTGCCCAACCACTCCAACTTAGGGTTCATTTGGCAATCTATCATCAGCCTCTTTTCCAGCATAAATTTGAAATTTGTATGCATAGCCCATCAAATTACAGAGGATAAATAATTTGAACCCCCATTTGTGGGGTTTGTTGGGAAGGTACTATTTGAGGAAATGGCCTATTTTGGTTGCGCACATTTGCTCATCTATGGATAATCTTTGTTCTATTGTAATGCTTGAAAATTTTGCGTTGAGATGTTCTATTATTGGTCTAAGTTTGTGAAGTTTGTCATGGTGAGGATGATTCACAGGTAAGTGATTTTCATTGTTGTTGAAATGCAGAATCTTGCTAATTTTCTCAAATTTGTTTACCGGCATTGCGTCTTTGATAGGGCTGAAACCAAACTTTGCGGACCAGTAGGATCGTGTGCTGGGATAGTGGTATACAGACATAAATATGAGGATACCTAAATATTTACGCAGGTCTGATATTGTTAGAGTATCCGGTCTATCTGGTTTTATCTGAACAGCATATCGAGTAGTTTCTGTCACAATTTTTTCCAAAATATAATTTGTAAAAAAATAGGTGAAAAATTGATATGGACTTTGCAATTCCATCACCGCTGGAGAAAGTTCCTCGTTTCCTCCGAATTTGACTGCATCCTCATTATAAACAAGTGATTGCTTTTTCCATACTAAATTCCTTGTATTCATGCTAAAAGCCGGAAGTTCTGAACTAGTACCTGGTAATGGTGATCGTTCATCATTGCTTATCAAAGCAGGGTCCTCTTCATCGATCCCAGTTGGAACTTCATCTATGGCCTCGTCTTCTTGCTGATCTTCAAGCTCTCTCACCAACTCTTCCCGAGACGTATATGCACGCTCAATGACAATCAATGCCATCATCTTGTAATGAGTATTTATTGTGTTAGGTGAAGGAAGGAGGCGGGGGCGATCGAAAATAAAAATCATAGAGTTTTAATCTACGTTTATTTTTATGAATTAAGATTAAGATTTTTTTTGGATCGATATTTTAACACTTAGAGATGAAACAGACTTTCACAATTATCTTATTTTAATAACAATATTTTTCTTTCCCAGACAACTTCAAGCCTAAATTTTAAATACATCAATAAGCTCGCATAAATAGTTTTAAAATAATCTATATTATAGACATCAATAGTCTGAATTAAAACAATTTAATTTTATTATTTATTCATAAATCAGACGAGATCACAGGGAATGGTAAACGAACATACTATAATACAGAATATGCCTAATAATGATAACTATTTAGGACTTATAAAAAAATATCCAAATTGAGAATCTCCTCCTTTTTGAAGTAGGTTAAAAATAACATTAATGACATGAAAAGAACTTCTGAGAAAATAAAATCATAGAGATTTCTTATCTACGTTTATTTCTACGAACTAATGTTTAAGTTTTTTTTTGTATTGATTTTTTAACACTTAGAGATGAAACAGTTTTATTTTTTTGTTTCTTTTTTGCCAGAATCAAGTTTAATTTTTTTTTTTTCATTTTTATCATATTTTACCTAACTACTTACATTAAATTGATTTCAAGTCTGTCATAAATAAATACTGAAAATACACTTACACTTATAAAACTAGTAAATTCTAATATAATATCTTAGATTACGCATATTGTACATAGACACAAAACATCTATAAAAATATACAAGGAGGTAGGACGAGACAGACGTCCAATCTTCATAAATATCTAAGATTTTGTACGATATGTTTAAATTTTATTTACAATATGTAGAAATTGCCTAACCGTGATTTTGAATTGAAGACCACGTCCCACCATGGTTTCCACTCTCGCGATTTCTTCAATAAATCAAAATAATTTAAACTGGATCTAAATCTTTGTTGATCGGAAGGTCCTCTACGTTGATAGGCAGGTGTAGGTATAGGAGGCGGTCTGGGCTCTTCAGCCACAGGCTCTGAACGAACATCTTCCTCAAGGGCAGAAGGTAACATGGGCTCATCAACTGCATCCTTCTCAGAAACATTCCTCTCTGGTGAAGAACATATGGTAAATTCCTGCACTGGGGAGGGTGCTTGCACTGGGGAGGATGGTTGCGCTGGGGAGAGTGATTGCGCTGGCTGATTAGTCATCAAGAATGTCTAAGAGTTCTTTGTAGCTATAAGATTGAATCTTATTCATCTTTGCATCTAAATTATTAAATAAGGTGGGCCTTTCACTCACGAAGGTAAATTCTTCATCGTCCTCATCTTCCTCGTCATCGGAGGACATCATTCTACTTAATTCCGATTCAATCTGTGCATCTTTCAACTCTCTCCTCAGTATCACCTGTAAGAAAAAACAAAGATGTAGTTCCGTAATGATCAGTAGGAAATTAGTTCCCACATATTTTGGAAGCCCATAAAAGTCGAACCAAATAACTATTTAGGTAACTTTTACATAAAATGTACAGCAAATATCATAATTATAACAAATCTGTAAGAAAATTATACTTACGGTATTTTTTTTCGACATTTTCGACCAAAAAACTCACAAACACGCATAAAATTAACATTCAGCTGATGTTTTGACAGGAGACGTCGGGGTTTTTGTTTTTTTTCTTTCGTAAAGTGGTGCGTTCCAATTCACGCTATTTTTTTTATCATAGACAATTTTACGTAGTTTTATTATTTTGACAGATTGTGGGAAACTATTTCTTCCTGACCCTTTGAGAACACATATAAAGATGTGGGAATAATTTTCCTACTGCACATTTAAGGGTTAAGTATCAAAACATATTGATTATTAAAGGTATTATTAGTCTGAGAAGGCAAACGATAAAGAAAATTGGAATGCCATGGGGAGGCCTTTGCCCCGGAGTGAGAAAGAACAGGCTATGTCCATTTCAACCGCGCGGCCACCTCATAATATTTGATGAAACTTTGCCAGGAATTAGTGCTAATTTGTTACTTTACACACCTCTTTTCGTGAGTTTGTTACAAAAAAAACTTAGACGCTATGACAAAGAATAATTGGCCGCTAGAACCGCCACTTGCCGTAGTCATCGCCCGTCATTACACAGAAACTATATAACGCAGATAGACGAATGATGGATCAAAAGAAAGGTCTTATTTTTGTTCAATTTTTTACAAAAATTAAAAACGTTAATAAACAATAAGTTATGCAATATTTAGTTTTCAGGTTATGAGTAGGTAGGTATGCCACCATAAATATCAAATTAATAGAGGCTAATGTGTATGGATAATTACTAATTTGTTACA
The DNA here is from genome assembly GCA_905163415.1 of Noctua fimbriata. NCBI lineage: Eukaryota > Metazoa > Arthropoda > Insecta > Lepidoptera > Noctuidae > Noctua > Noctua fimbriata. Next base: position 17,190,382 of record LR990941.1, on the reverse strand, counting down.
GCGAATAAACAGAAAAAAATACTTGAAAGTAGGTTCAATAATTTGTTAGAGTCGATTTTAGTTGGCCGCTCGGACGGCCATATGCCTAAAATACAATGGCGTTTATCACGTTAATAAAAGTAGGTTTAAACTTAGTTAGAGTACTAATCGACGGGTAACGTAACCTAGTTTGGATAAATATGGCGAATATAACTGCAGCATTCATATTTTAGAAGATATTTACAAAAAACAGTAATATGAAACCGTATGAGATGAGGGTGACCATGAATTTTCACAATGAGTGATTTTAAAATCGCTGCGTTTTATTACTCGCATGTGCGCGCACTGCCGTACTAACTCATACGTTGCATTCCTGCGTCAAAATTAGCGGGCGACAAAAAATCGTGGTGCGCGCCTAGTTAGCCACTAGGCGCGCACCACGATTTTTGGTAAGGTTAGCCTTAATTCTATACCACTTTTCTATTACTATTTCACTGACACTTGAAGAACTCATTTTTCAAAACAAAACCATGAATTTCTGACAATCCATGAAAATTGACGAAAACACGGGCTGTAGTTCGCGCGTTTTTAATTTGTTTTTTTTTTATTTTTTATTCAGGCGGCGGCGCGACTATGAGCCGTCGTACCAGCCATTCTTTATTCAAACAATATTTGCTTTCGATTTCTTTGGCGCTGAACATTAAAATGTTCCAATTCAAAAAGTGAAGGAAAAAGGAAAAAGGATCTCTTTTGTTTCCAAAAAAAGGATCTCTTTTGTTTCCAAACTATTGCTAAAAATATTTGTCGCAAAGGGTTCCAAAAGCGATTTTTTTTTCATTACTGTGCTGAATTTTGAAGTGTGTGCTCGTACGTATTTTATTCCCGTGATTTTCATACAACTAAGTTAAGAGGAGCTCGTGGCTAAATAATAACAGCCGTTCGAGTCGATCTTTAGGTTAAGCAGTGCTTGCCTAGGTTGGTCTGTGGATGGGTGACCACCCATTACATACCGAGTTTCCTCCGTGCCTCGGAAAGCACGTTAAGCTGTTGGTCCCGGTTGTCATTTGTAGATCTTTGACAGTCGCTAGGTAGTCAGTGGCCCAAAAAGTCTGACAACCAGTCTTACCAAGGAGTTTCGTATTACCCAGTACTAACTGGGTTGTGGAGGTCAGATAGGCAGTCGCTCCATGTAAAATACTGGTATTCAGCTGTATCCAGTTAGACTCTTAGGCTAGGCAGATTATGATGATTTTCATACTACTAAGTTACTGAGAGAATTATCATTAAATCCAGAAGTGTCTAAAAGTGCTTATGAGTTGTGCCCACTTAAATGTTGGATTTGTTAATGTAGAACTCACTACCAAAAAGTGTATTGCAGAGGGATCCAAATCGACCGCGGTAAGTTTATTTTTTACAATTTTTTGATGACTTGAATAAAGTAACAAACTGTAGTATGTACGTGTTATAATATCTTCAAGTATCTATAAAAAGACATGAAATTCATCTCTGCCACATTTTAATGTTCCACGTTCTGTATGATGTCCGGACGTAAAGAATAGCACCATCCCATATCTTCCCGTGGGTGTCGTAAGAGGCGACTAAGGGACTTACCAGAGAATGGGCAGCAGCGTTCTCTGTGATTTTTATAACAAACATACTGCGATCGCCAACCCGCCTGCCAAGCGTGGCGATTATGGCAAAACCCCCCTTGGGGAGGCCTATGTCCAGCAGTGGACGTCTTTCGGCTGAAATGATGATGATGATGACATTTTAATGTGATTTCACTTCACGTGCGTTCATTTCGAAAAAGTCTTAAAAATATTGTTAGCTTAATAACTTACATTAGCTTTTAATTTACCTGTATAATTTAATTGTGTCGTAACCTGTCATCCTGTCATTATTTAAAAAAGTAATATTCGGCGCCAATTTCAAATCGGATATATAGAACAGGATAAATCACGGCGTATAAGTATTCTTTTTTCTAAACCTATGGCAGAGCTCCATTTACCCGCCAATTGTCTATAGTAAAAAAGTGACAATTCAGCCCACGCAAGTTTCGTGTTTTCAAACTATAAATACGTAAAATTTAAATTTGCAAACTTATTAACGCGTGTGTATATATTATAAACTGCTGTAGTGATGGGCCCTAGGCAAGAATTAACTGTTATTTCACTTTGTGAACATTCTTTGTGAAAGTGCACGGTGTAGTTTACACATATTTGGCAATTGACTGACGCCGACATCAACACGTTATTGGAGATATTGACCACAAACTTATCGTATGAAACAGCTGCCGCGACATATTTTTCATATTAAAATCGAATGCTGAAAGTTCACGAAAATTCTTGAAATTCATGACAATTCGCATCACGCCGCCGATTCAGCTGATGTGTCATGTGTCAAAATCTTGTCGTGTTTAATGGTATCACTGTAAATGCACTCTGTTAGCCAGGACGCAGTTATCGCAAACAGCTTCACTACAATGCCATCCATCGACTACCTACCTACCTACATTGAGTGTTACGAGAATTAAATTAAATAAATCAATAAATAATAATATTTCAAAACTAAAGATGGGTACATTTTATAATAACTAGATATTTTTGTGCTATTCTTATTTAAAAAAACCACCATGCTACTACGATCAAAATTTGTACGTTGTACCTACTTATTTCTTTAATTGTTTTTTTGGCTCGTAAAAATAAACTTTAACGTAAGAAATTTTGCATGATTTGAAGGTAGTAAATAGGTATTAAACATTTATCCTTCGAGGATCGAAAATAAACCACCCATTTACCTGTTGCACTAATCAATTGAATCGTCAATTTGGAGGGACCAACTTATATATTTGACATACACTTATACATTGACAGATGTCAAATACGCTGTACAGAAGTCTCCGTAGTAAAAATAGATATAAGCTCTAGAATAATAAAAACGCGTTAATAACAAGTGATAAATATACCAATAGTTAAGTGAAAGTGTTATCACGACGTAAATATGAATAAAAACATACAAAAATTAAAGTAACATAGAGAACATTAACTCTTGAATCAAAAGTGCAAATACGTAACAGTAGGACAGTGCAAGTAAAAGATACAAATCAAAATAACATAAAGTGATAAAAAAGTGCCAGACAGTTAACAAAAAGTTATTATTAGTAAACTTAAAGTTTTACTGGTGAACAGTTCATAAAATGTTAGGTAGATTAATAAAAAAACTGTAGCTGCAATACATGAAAACACACATCCGATCGCGGGCGCTGCACTCGCTTTACTAAGCCATGCGCGCGCCGCTTGGCAATATTTATATGCGGTGCCAACACGCCGCGCTCTAGGCGACGGCGCTGTGCGCGCCACCACACGGATATCTAATGGAACTATATTCTTATGGGAAAGACCCAAATGATTCCTATTGGTTGTTGAGATATTGGTAATCCCACTACTCGTAATATATTTCTAGTTATAAGTCTGCGTACATTGTGTAAATATTATCCCAATAAGCTTCAGCACTGTAAACTGAATATACTACGTCGTAATCATCTGGAGTATTATTTCACACCACCTAAGCGCTACAATACCATAACTGTGTCCAACGAACAACCCTACATTTAAAAATCTAAATCCTCCGTAAGAGGTCTCCAATTAAGCGCCACTAACTCTAACTGCAAGGGTGGCGGACTTAGTAAAAGCTGTACACTTCTCGTCCAAGCGCTCGGTTGCTGGTTCGAACCTGACTAGCGACGAGGCGACTTTTTGTGAATTGAGCACGATTTCATAGAAAAGTATCATATCAGTATTGAGTAAAACAACTCACAGCACGAAGCAATGAACGGAACGTGATTTCCAAAAACTCGAAATACATAACATAGCATCACGGCAGTGTTTCTCGAAGGTGTGGGCAGAAGAGGAGCATTGTTGGTATTAAACGAATTTACTCAAAATAGTTACAGGTGTATATCAGCCTAATAATGGACGACACGACAAACATAACACTGAGAAAACATCAAGTGGCTAAAAGCAAACACTAGAGGACAACATGAACAATATTCATTCTTTAGACTCGTCTCCGTCCTTTGACCTATTGGGTAAAAGCTTAGATTTATCAACAAACATGTTCCCATCTAGTTTTATTGAAGAGATGAAATCTGAAATAACAAGTTTAAAATCGAAGTTTATTAAGTCTGTTCCTTCGGCCATACGGCTACATTCACGTACAAAAAATTATACTTTCCCTGAACAACACAGGAGCAGTCGGGCATGATGAGATATCGACGAGCTATCGCCTAAAAAAGGCGATAGCTTGAAAGCAGATAATTATAGACCAATTAGTCTTATATCAATAATTTCTAAAGTTTTTGAAAAAGCTATGCAAAACCGTCTCATGGAATTTATTGGGAAACATCAGATTCTAAAGAAAGAACAATACGGGTTTCAAAAAAGGAAATCGACCACTCTTGCATGCTTCAATCTTGTAAAAAATATTATTGATGAAGTAGACATAAGAAAACGAGTATCCGTAATCCTCTTCGATATGTCGAAGGCTTAGATTATTGCTTTCAAAGTTGGAACGATATGGCATTCGAGGATCGGCTGGCTTGAAACTTACCTAGTGGGCAGAACGCAATGTGTTGAAATTTTAAGTATGAGAGGAAATAAAGAACTAAAGGGAATAAGATCTCTTTCAAAATGCAACAACTCAGGTGTACCACAAGGAAGCGTTTTGGGTCCTCTTTTATTTTTATTATACACGATTACTTTTAGGTCGTTCTGGAACCGAAAGCCATAAACTCGATCATCGAACTCGAAACGATAGGGACTATTTTTTTCAAAAAGTAACAATAAAAAAAATCACGAAAAAATAAATTTATTGTTTTTTTTTGTTAAATAATGAGAACTCGAAGTAATGCTTCCTTGCGGTAAATGCATATGTGTGTGTACGTAACGTATCGACGATCGGCAACACATGCAAACGGTACCCATTGAAAAATCCATTCATCGATCAGACAACATGATCCGTAAGCCACGCCCCCACCCCACGCTTACACAGTCTAGCCGACGCGATCGGCGCCCTTTCTTCCTAGTATAGGCTCGCGTTTCGCTGTATTAGGTCACTCACGCGTAACCTAATCACGTGTCAAAAATGAGTCTGCAATATGTCTACTCCAATGTGGAGTATTGGGCAATGGTGGATTTTTATGGGATGGCGCACCATAACTTGGAAGAGGCTAGACGCTTGTATGCTCAGCCGGAAAACCTCAACTCACTGCGCGCACGTGGAATCGCCGACCCTCAAGTTCCCTTCACCTCCACCATCCTGGCTGTAACCCAGCGCCTCCTCGATCATGGCATGTTTGGGCAGGCATTATTAATGACCAAATAATAGGCCTATTTTTATTGAAGGGCACCTGACTGGCGGTTCTTATTTGGATATGCTGCAGAATATGATACCGGAGTTGCTAGAGGATGTGCCTCTGGCATATTTACGCGGTATGTACACTTGAACAACTTAATTGATTTACAGTTTATATGTGTGGGTGAAGTCATAGTTATGCACACAAACACTAAATAAAACGAGCGAGCTCGGTTTTTATTAGTTTGCGTGTGGCACATCAATTACCATATACCAATATATAGTCATCATTCACTTATGGTACTGAAGGAGATATAATATTTTGCATCATATCACTATAGCAAGCTTGGCACAATGGCTATCGTCTTTGGTCAGTAAACGAGAAGCCGTAAGTTCAAACCATGTATGCAACAATATATTCTTTTTCTTTTTGTATTCATTATTTTGTTAAAACATTACTTAAAGTAGAATTTATAACGATTCGATCCCGTTCATGGTTGTGTAATGAAGTTTCCAACGTTTGAGATAAACACGGAACTCTCAGGTCATTTTATTTTGACTGTTTAGAAAATAACTACCTACAATTTAAAAATATTGTTTTCAAACACCTTCATTTATAAAAATGAGCGTTCTTAGTTGTCAATCTACGAGTATTTGCATTACTGAGTTTATTGATTACTACTCAAGCGCATGAGTGCGGATTTATTTCTGCGATCCAACCATGCAACATTTATCAATAATCAAAAGGGTAGAAATCGTTGTTTTGGATGACCAAAACGTATCTATATGTCAAATTGTGAGTGTGAATGTGATGCTGCCCCACAAACGATGGGACACTTTATATCGTGTCCTGCCTGTCCTGTTGTTTGCTCCTGTGATGTGCATCACAGGACGCTACTGAAAGTGCCAAACTCGTCGTCAAATTTTGGACTGACTCAATTTGAATTGTCATCGACACGCTAAGAAGTGAAATTGGAAGGCGCTTAATGATATCGGTAAGTAACAGTTACATAATTATTATAATCTTATGTTAATATTATACCTACTTCACTTTAACTAACTCCTCTCACCTTTCAATGTTTACTAGGAATAAATAATTAATGTAACTTAAGGGCAATACCTACCACAGTTATAATAATATATTATCATAACTGAAAGATTTTTTTAAAATTTATCTCAAGATGATTATGATAAAAATTAACTTGGTCTAAAATTAGCTTGATTTAGTCCTTAAATTAAATTAAAAAAATTAAAATCATTTATTTCAGGTCTTTAACCCATAAAAAAAATAAAAAAGGATTATAAAATTGCCATGCAAACACATACAAAATATATAAATTACAGGAAATGAAATTGAATTTAAAAATATAAGTCAAATAACAAAATATTAATAATGTCAAAAAATAAATTAAAAAATGACACAAAATAACAAAATAAAATGACAAAAATAATAATGAAAAATAAAATGTCAAAGATATATATATGTGCAGGCGCTGGCATGCAACTGCAGCCATCTCCGCAAGAAAGGAGAATCCCACCGCTCGGACAACGCGCTCAGGATCCCATTCGAGCCACCCCTACAGCGACGCAGAAGCGATGCACTCCTTTTCCGCATTATTCCGTAGAAGTCATCGGTAGCAGCATCCGCGAACATCGCCGATGCGCCCCAAAACCGGGGCCGTCCCAACAGAATCCTGAACGCGTTGTTGTACTGGACACGAAGAGCGTTGTACGCCCGCAGAGTGAAGTTGGTCCACAAGCTGCACGTGTAAAAGGTCTGGCAGTATGCCTTGAACAAGGTTATTTTTACCTGTGAAGAACAACGTGCAAACCTGCGAGCCAGCATGTTACACCGGACAGACAACGCCCTTCGCTCCCTCTCGATGTCCGCATTGTCAGACAGATCATCAGAGACCCAGTGACCCAGATACTTGAATCCATCTACTCTGTTCAAATGTGACCCGCAAAGAGTGACAGGTGGTCCAGTTAAGTAGCTTTTAGTACCAGCTTTGAAGATCATGTATTCACTCTTCTTTGGGTTATATCTGAGCCCATGGGCCTCCGCGTAGGTCTCACAAATTTTCAAAAGCCTGCGCATCGCAGAAAGAGACGGGCTCAGCAACACCATGTCATCCGCGTAACTTATGTTGTTAATACACACCCCATCACCACCCCCCACCCCAACCGACCTTAGTGCTGCTGAGCTCCTCGATCAATTGATTCATATACAGGTTGAAGAGACGCGGGGAGGTTATTCCCCCCTGCCTCACCCCACAGTCCAACCCGTACATGTCCGAATGTGACCCTGCCCATCTGACACTATTTTGCTGGTGACTATACCAATACTCAAATAGTGCTACAATGTCATGTGACAACTTCGTCTCGCATCGCAACTTACGCCATAAGTTGTCATAATTTACTGTATCGAATGCTTTTGACAGATCCAAGTAGCAAGCATATACAGGCGTATTTCTGTCTGTGTAGTACTGAACAGTTTGCTTGAGACAGAGGATGGCACTCTCAGTTGAAAGGCCAGGCCTAAAGCCAAATTGGGCGTCGTTCAGAACTAGGTGCTTTTCCAACTGTTGGTCAAGCAAACTATCCAGCACCTTACTTATGACTGTTGCTAGCGAGATGGGTCTATAATTAGAAATGTCAGAAGAATCACCAGTTTTATTTTTAACAAAAGGAACTACTACGGCGTACATTAAGTCATCAGGCAAGTAACTGTGACCCACACATAAATTGTAGAACAAAGCGAGAACTCTCGGTAGATGTACACCCGCGTACTTCAGATGCTCGATGCTGAGCCCATCGTGACCCGGAGACTTACCTCTAACCATTCGCTTTATAACAGAGGCCACATCTTTGGCGGTGAATCTAACGGCAACGTCTCCGGGGCGATCCACAGCGGCGAGCACCCGCGGCGCGGGTCCGAGCGAGGATTCGACCTTGAAGTGGCGCTGAAAGGCACAGGCTATGTCCCGGGGCTCATGCGCACCCCCGACACTCACAGGGCGGCTCGACACAGCATTCATATTTCTTGTATTTTTCCAGAAATTGCTAAAGTCGTTATTAGCATGATGCTCAGCAATAATATTCATTTTAATCTGTAGTTCATTATTTTGGCAATATTTCAATTTAGATTTAAATATTTTCCTGGATTCACACATTTATCTGTACACAGGTCCAAAACTAGGTTTACCAATGTTTATCCATGTCTGAAAACAATGCCGCGCCCTCCTGTGAGCATCACTGACAAACTTATTCCAGCCCGGTACATGTCTATACTTCTTACGTTTAGATACATGCTTCTTACAACTGCACTTAGCGGCTTCAGTCAAAACATTTACAATAGTCTTGTACATTTCAATTTCATTTCCTTAGACAGTTTAAGAAAAGCTAATGTCAGTGTATATCTTGTATTTATGTATTGTATTATTATAAAATTAATTAGGTATATATAAGTTTATTGTATAAACATAGTGTATATTATGTATATAGTATTTAAATGTAGTATATATTTTTTATAACAATAGCTATTATTAATAGTATTATAAATACTATTTTTATCCACAGAGGAGAACCGGATTTTGGAGACGTAGAACATCCTAGGCCAAAACCAAAGGCAAATTCATCGGCTCGACACTACGACATCGTGGCAAGGCGCAAGGCTGTTCCCTTCTTGTCCACCCGCGTAAAAGCAACAACACACAATATGTGCTTACAAACTGTGAGAAATCACCTACATTCAGCTGGATTACGTTGCAGCAAGCCAGCGCGCACCTTTCTGTCCACTGCGCACCGACAAAACCGACCACACTTTGCTAGGTCATAGATTAATTTTGATTGGGAGAACAATGTGCTGATTTATAGCGACGAAAAAACGTTCAAGTCGGATAAGGATGGGTGTAAATGTTACTAAACATATGCGCGAATATGGTTAACAGCATGAGGTGAAGGTTACAAGAAGTAATAGAAAACGAGGGTTTACAGACTCATTATAGTCGAATTTATTTTAATTAGTAGACGAATATGAATCTTATTTTTATGCAAATAATGTTCATATTTGTTAAGCGAATGTGAACAAATATAAACCTTAGCAACAATTAGGTATAAATTTTAATAATCTCCTCCTCTAATCCTCTTTTTAAAACCACAACTCGTAAAGTATTGAAAGTATGGTGAAGTGATGTTATTGTTATGCGGTTAGAAGTTGTCATAATTTCTTACTATCTAACATGTTGATTCACTTCACCTCTAATTTTACTTTGATTCAATTTATATACCTGCTACTTTGACAAATTATTTACGTCCTTACCAACAAAAATCTTTGCCTTTGTCAATAAAACTGGTAAACAACGGTGTTTTACTCATTCGAATGTCTAGTATGGATAGCTATAGCTTATGTATGTTTAAAACCAGTTCGTATTAAATCATTGTATCAGCCACACAAGTTTTTTTTGCTAACATACAACTCCCACCAAATTGAAGCTTAAAACAACCAATGTAAGGAAGGTAAAGGTCCTTTAAAACCCAATGTTTATCTAATAAAAAATCAAATTATTTTATTGGTTTTATTTAATTACTTTTTTAATTTTTGCTTGAGTGATTTTATTGGTCACAAAATTAATTTAATAAAGAACAAAAAGTAAAAAACAGCAAAAATAACTCCTCACCTGGGATGGAACTCGCATCGTCAAGCTTAGATCACTAACTGACGAAAGCGCTTACACCAATCAGCTATGGTGACCATGTTACACTTGTATAAAATGTTGGCCTTATTGTAAACCCGTTTTTATTATCTTTTCCTTGTACCCTACACGGTTAAAGATTAAAAAAAAACCCCGTGTAGGGTAGACTACGTATACGCACACAATGATAATGAGCGGCTGTACGAACATTACCGGCTCGTACAATGACTGTTACCGCTGTGTGCGATGTAAACTAATTAGCTTTGCAGATTGTACTATCAGCATGATGGATGCCCTGCTCATTATGCGAATTTAGTGCGTGCATATCTAAACAGTGAGTTTGGTGAGCAGTGGATAGGTCGTGGTGGCCCTGTGGCTTGGCCCGCAAGGAGCCCTTACTTAACCCCACTGGATTTTTATTTGTGGTCTGAGATAAAAAGACTAGTTTATTTCGAGGAACATACTACTCGAGATGAGTTAAGAAGTGCGATTGTGGACGCGTTTAATATTGTGAAAAGTGACAGAGGCACATTAGCTAAATTAAAAGACAATCTCATTAAACGTGCCCGAGCGAAATGGACTCCATTTTGAGTAGTTGCTTCGATACAGGGAAGTATAAATTGTGAATAATATAATATCCTTAGCCTTAGATAGTTATACGTTGATTATGTTTGTAAATAGCTCAATTTTTTTAAATACGCCTGCGCCTGCATTTATTTTTCTTGATATTATAAGTGTACAAGTAAGTAAGTATTTAGATACGTAAAATGTATAACTGACGCGACGTTCCTAAGCCCGTAGAAAGTATGACGGAAAAATTTGAGTTATTGAACTGATAAGTAGATAAACGCAATTTAAATCAAGCAATAGGTCGGCGCCGTGTTCTTTATGATAGGTATATCAACATAAATAAAAATACATACGCGGTAGATAAATAGGTATACAAATAATAACACGAAAAGCGAATTCAGACTTTATTTCTTAACCGTAAACGGTGAAATTTAGAAATTTTATATATTATAAACTAGGTAAATACGCAGTTTACTAAAAAATATTCTGAGAAACCTATTGTCTCGTGTTCTACTCGACTTTACAAGGATGCACAACCGAATTCCACGGTTAACGTTATAAAAAGAAGGTCTTTTTCTGTTCGAATTGCCTGCCTTTGTAGAAGCCGTCACAAGCATTGCCGCAAGAAAATTGTTTTAATCTGTAATACTATTTTTTATTTATCATATGGTAGGTAGGTAATTGGGTATGTTTATTAAGTACCTATTAGATCGATTGATCAACACTCGATTCAATGCCTTAAAAACAACTCCCAAGCGTACTCGTCGTTGTGTAGTTGAATAAGTACGAGTGTTAGTGATTTCGTGATGCGAGACTGGTGAATTAATTGTCAATTAATTTCTCTCCTTTACGAGGAGACGAGAGATGATGGAGGTAAATGAACTTACACCAACCTTAATCGTACCTGAAATGAAATATTACTTGCAAGTACTTTTTCAGCTGGTTATTCGTCCGGAGTCCATTGACCCACCGCGAGCGCACTATCAGCTGACTCAGACACGCACAGCTGTGTCGCTCTACTCCATCGACGAGCGCATCGCGTACGATCTTGCGTTTATGAATGAAATAGTGAAACCGCTACTAAGATTTAACTCGAATGACAGAATAAAAGTGATAAATTTCTAACTTCTTTATTTGATCTCTTAAAAAAACAATAACAATGCTAATAGTAACTATTACTCGACTGGAGTTACTATGTTTCGGCTTCAGAACGATGTAAAAGTATTCGTGTATATTAATGATCTCCCTGAACACACACCCAATCCTTGCACATTATTTGTGAATGAAATTTCTATCATTTTGACATCACCTATGACTCATCATCATCATTCTCTTGCCCTTATCCCAATTCATTTGGGGTCGGCCAGCATGTCTTTTTCTTCCATACTTCTCTATTACTCGTCATCTCATTAGACACCTCCTTTCTTGCCATATCATTCTTTATACAGTCCATCCATCGTTTCTTTGGTCTTCCTCTACTCATATACCCATCCATCACCTATGAATACTGACATAAATAATTACAGAATTGACATTAATAACACAATTGAATCAATAATTTCTTGGTTAAACTATAATAATTTGCATGTAAATATTAATAAAACAAAAATTATTCGGGACATATGGTCGCAAGAGGGATAAACTTGACATTATTTATAACGAACAACCTCTATTAGAGACAGAGGAAACCATTTTTCTGGGAGTAAAACTGGATAACTACTTCTGGAAACCGCACGTAGAAAAAGTTTGCAATAAATTAAACAAATTCGTTTACGTCCTCTACACACTGCGAAATACCTCGTCGCTGAGTACTATGTTGACTGCGTATCACGGCTGTGTTGCATCGACTTTACAATACGGCCTTATATTATGGGGTAACTCAACAGATGTGGATAAAGCCTTCAAGGTACAAAAAAAATGCATCCGAGCCATCTGTGGCGTTCCACCATGGGAATCCTGTAAACCGTTGTTCCTAAAATTAAAAGTCCTTACATTACCCAGTATGTATATTTTAGAATGCGCTAAATTTGTTCGACAGCACTTTGACTTGTTAAAAAGGCTGACGACCGTTGCTCTCGAAAAGTAAGAGATCTAGATAGAATAGTTCTGCCTAGAGCACCAAGGACTTCTCTATATAAAAAGAACTCTTATAATATGTGTGGACTAATCTATAATACCAAAGGATTTCAAAGAGCTAACTAATAATTTATTTGTTTTAAAGCTAAAATTAAGGCTGCGGGAAAAACGTTTTTATTCTATTAATGAATTTATAAATAATGTTAATGTTTAATGTTAATACATTTCTTTAAACTATTCGGGAAACTTACAGCTAATATAATCAATGTTCTTAAACAATACGAATTTGAATGCCATTTACAAGTTTTCACATATAATTTTTCGTTGTTCTATTGATGAATTTAATGTTAATGATTAATCTTTTTAAAAATAATGTAACTATACGTACCGTACACAAGGCGGCACATGAAGCTGTACATTTCCAGTATAACTTGGCCTCGCTTTGTATAGATTTCATATACAACGAGAGATTCGCATAAACTGGTTTTGTATAGCTTGATTTGCCGTCGTGCGTACGTCAATCACCGGTTTTATTTTAATATAAATATTGGTTTTAATACAAAAGTATTTACAATAGTTCTCTAAAGACTAACAAAGGAAATACCAGCCCCCGTAGCATGATCACCGTAGACAAGGATTTCTTAGACGGAAGAATCGACATAATGACAGATTGTGTCGACACAATGACAGATTTCTTTGCACTGTCTGTCATTTTGTCGATTCTTCCGTCAAAGAAATCCTTGTCTACGGTGGTCTGCAAGTATTGATGTCATTCTTGTAATTATTTGTATTAGTACATTTTATTATAGCGGTACTATCATCCGCAAAAAGAACCATTTGGTTGGTTGTTGCTTTCGGGAGATCGTTTATATATATCAAGAAAAGCGGCGGACCCAGTACGCTACCCTGTGGGACGCCATATTTTACGTGTCTTGGTTGTGATACATATATGGTTTCTAATTTGCTTTTTGGACATATCCTAGAAACTTCTGAGCATTGTACTCTATTACTTAGGTATGATTCTATTAACTTTAAGATGTTCCCTCTTATACCATAGCTATGTAATTTGTGCAACAGAATCTTATGATCCACGTAGTCAAAAGCCTTTGTCATGTCAGTGTAAATTGCACAGATTGGATTTCTCCTATCTACAGATGACATGACATTAGCCAACAAGTCAAATAGTGCCATATTAATCGTAGTGTTCTTACGGAAACCCTTTTGTTCTTTGCAAAATAGTTTGTACTTTTCGAAATAAGCATATAAAGAGTTATAGATAACTTTCTCAATAATTTTAGAAATAATCGGAATTTTTGCAATCGGCCTGTAATTTTTTAAATTAGTTTTGTCATCTTTTTTATAAAGAGGTTTTATAATAACTTTTTTGAGTTTGTCCGGAAAAATGCCTTCAGCTATGCACAGGTTAATTATATGAGCTAATGGAGATGCTATTAGTTGTTTGGTAAATTTTAATACTTTTGTGGAAACTCCATCGTATCCAACAGTATTCGTGTTTTTAAGGTTGCAAATTATTTTTATTATGTCGTCAACGGTAACGGGTTGCATAAATAGTGAATTTAAGGTATTATTATTTAAAGGTGAATTATTCGATGTGATGTCAGCTTTAATATTATTCTCAATTGTGTCAATAAAATCATTGTTAAACTCGTTTGCAATGTCCATGAGGCCTGTAAATGTAAAATTGTCTCTATTCACGCTCACTATAGGTTCCTGCGGCAGCCTAAATTTAGATTTATTTTGGGCTGTGTTTATGAAATGATTGTTTTGTGCCTTTTTTGTCAAATTTATAATTTTTCTATAACGTAGTTTTTAAGGACTAATTTCATAATCATAATCATAATCATAATCATTTATTTGCATTTTTTTTTTTTTTGTTTTTTTTTTTTTTTGTTTATTTTTTGAGTCTGAGTTTAGTCGATATGCCCAAAGTAACTGCCTTTGCTTATTACTACAAATTTTTATTCCGTGAGAAATCCATTTCGTTTTCTTGCTAGTTGGAATGGTTATAATTTTCTCAGGAAAACATAATCTATATAAAAAGGAGAAATCATCCATGAACATGTCAAAAGCTTCGTTAGCGTCATTAGCATTATGTACTTGCATAAATGATAGCGAGCTGAGATGTCTTTTGAAAGTAATTAGATTTTCCATGCATATGTCCTGTTTTTTTGTTTTCCAATATTTTAATTTGCAAGTTTTGTTTATAGGGACTTTAAGTATTTGGGAAGTATGATCAGAAAGGACCAGATCTACAACTTCAGCTTTACATTCGTTCCGATAGTTGTGAGCAAAGTTGTCTAAACAGGTTTGACTTTTTAACCTAGTGGGAGTATAAACCGCCAGTTTTAAATTGTACTTCATAAGAAAATATTCAAGTTCTAATGTAGTTTTGTTTCTTATCAATACATTTATGTTAAAATCTCCACACAAGACGACCTTCTTATTTGAAGATAGACACCCTTTATTTAAGATATAATCCAACTTATCATAAAATACTTCGTAATTATATTTTGGGATTCTATAGACACAAATAATAATAATTCCATAAGCTATTATTTCCACAGCGCAACATTCAAAGATGCCTGAAACTGATTGCTTTGCTATATCCGATATTTCTTTGAACTGTAATCCTACTCTTACGAGTATACCTGTTCCTCCTCTCTTTGTATTTCTCGAAAAGAAAGCAGCTGGACAAAAATTGGGAATATGCAATAAATCCTCATACCCTGTTTGTATGAAGTGTTCTGTAACACAAACAACATCTATACCTGTCCCCTTGTTGATTAATTCTACCAATTTTACAGTTAGTGTATCGGATTTATTAATCAAACCAGCTATGTTCTGATGTAAGATGTTAAGGTAGTTAACGAAAAAACTGAGAATTAGACTGTTGTGAATTATTAGAAAATTGACAATGATTTTGAGGGTGGCAGTCCTCCCCCGAGTGCGTAGCATTCAGATTGCATAGGCTAAGAATGAGGTCTTGTAAATCTGACATAACTATATTTAAGCCACTGTTATTTAAGGTTCCATATCGTTTGCTGTAAGTATCATAGTTATAAGATAGATTAGAATTTGAGTCAAGTAAATATGCATAGTTACATGTGTTTATGTCCAAGTAAATAAGGTTATTGAATGTTTCTACCCGGCTGTTATACATTAAGTTAGCATCTATCATGTATTTAAACGTTGGTAAGCAAATTATAAAATTTGTATGACTCAATTCCATTAACTTTTCTCTTACAAACATGACTAATTCTATATAGTTGTGTGTTTTCCGAAAGTCTTCCTCGCCAATGTAAATAACACAGAAGTCTGAGTGCGTAAAGTTTTGCACTTTTCCCTCAATTTTGTGAAGAATTTGCCGCAATCCGCATGTGGGTTTTCGATAATGGCAGATTTCATAATTACGTATATTAGTTCTTTCGGCAATAGTATATAATCTGTCAGATGTCTCGCTGATTATCAGGCATATTTTGTGTTTTGTGGAAGATTGTTCCGTAGTTGTTGCGGCTCGTATGTTTGAAGTTCGGTTAGAGCTTAAATGAGCATTGCTGTTGATTGGTTGTTGGATTTGTTCTGGAATTGTCTTATTACTGCTTGTTTTATTTTGTATGGCCTTGGGTGTTATCGTAACTTCTTTCAGGTTAGATATAAACGAAGGATCTGTTTGTGTTTGTTTGCTGTTTTTCGGACATTTCTTAATTGGAGTTGACTTTTTGTGTTTTTTAATCGGGCTATGTGTGAGTTCTGTAAGGTGGTTGTTTTTGCTTTGCAAAACAATATTTCTTTGCTTAAGGTCATTGTTCTCCAAAGACAGGGACTCGATTTCCTGATGTGCACTGTTTAATTCTAACTCAAGCTTATCTATTCGTTCTTTTAACTTAGTTATTTGCTGATGTGCATCATTAATATCATCATTTGATAAATCGGGTAGACTGTTTATGGTATCTTCGAATGTGTCATTTTGTGTTTGGTTGATGACGGTATTTGAATCAGATTTTGTTCGCGTACGACGCATAGTGATATTTTCGAAGAAATTCATTTCCGAATGTTATTGGTATCGTGTTTACCCACAGATATTGTCTATCTATATTTGTGTGTTTACCTCACTCTGGCCGAGCAATTTCGTTGGAGTAGTGATGAAGACAATTTATCAATTTACAAAAAGACGATGTCGTCGGTGGGATTTGAACCAGCGTCTAAGTAAGTAGAAGTCTGTACGCCTACCTATAGAGCCATTTGACATCTGATAAAGCATGTTAAAATTATGTATCTGTTTCTTAAGGTATGGATTTGATAAAAGTTCGTTATGATGACTCGTAGATTCTACACTGGACAGCAAATAAACCGAGCCACCCGCTACCTAGGCACTCTAATTCGATTTTCTCAAAAACTAAAAAACCTACAATTATCAAAGTTGTACCTACAGAAAGTGCGTTTCATGGTGATTAAAATGAAAGGAAACTCATTGGGTTTAATCAATATTTCAGTGTTTATTAAGGATTTTACAAAGAAGAGTCGTTTTCCAGTCGTGACAATCGTTAGTAATGATAAAGTGAAAAAAAAAATTAAAGCCTAAAACAAAGATAAAATCAAAAAAAAGTTTTTGATCAATATTCCGTATTCCCTCCCCTTGCTCGGATAACTGCCAGCATCCTTGTATTCATCGACCTTACGAGCCTGACGATAAAATCTTGAGGAATTGTATTCCACTCCTCTTCAATTGCGATCGCAGCTCTGGAAGCCTTGTTGGAGCAGGTACCCGGGCTCGAACCCGACGTTTCAGCTCATCCCATAAGTGTTCTATCGGATTCAAGTCCGGGCTTCGAGCTGGCCAGTCCATCGTACGAATGCTGACGTCGCGTAGATACTGGGTCACCACATGAGCAACATGAGGCCGTGCATTATCATGCATCAATTGCATATCCTGTCCGATATATCCTGCGTAAGGTACCACATGGTCTGCGAGGATTTCAGTAATGTAGCGATGAGAAGTCAGTCCACGTGTACGGCCCGTCGGTTCGATGAAAACTAACGCCGTATGTGCTGTTAACGAGATGCCGCCCCAGACCATTACAGATCCTCCTCCATAAGCAACAGTTTCCTTGATGCAACACTGAGAATAACGTTCTCCAGGGCGACGATATACTCTCTGACGTCGATCACTTCCATGTAGACTCACCCTGGTCTCATCAGTGAAGAGTACATTACTCCACTGCTCTAATGTCCAATCCCTATGCTCTCGAGCAAATTCAAGTCGTGCTCGACGGTGTGCTACCGTTAATGCTGGGCCTGTTGCAGCTCTTTTTGGGGTCAGGTTCCGTTCAGCAAGTCTCCTTCTGACGGTATCTGAACTTATGACCACTTGGCGTTCGTCACGCAGACTTTGTTGGACTTGAATTGCGTTGAGGTGGCGATTTCGCAGAACAGTAAGGTGGATATAACGATCATCTGCTGCTGATGTAGCCCTAGGTCTGCCCGTACCTGGACGGCGATCGAATGCTCCAGTCTCTAGGTATCGTCTGTAAACTCGTTGCACCGAAGATCTGCTGATTCGAAGCCTTCGAGCGACTTCACGTTACGCAATGCCTGCTTGAAGTAATGCTAGAGCTGCTTCCTGAGGTGTTGTATCCATTATTAATCGAAAAAAGTAGCAAAAACACACGCGTCTGAGCAAACGATGGGCAAAAACTAAAGAAATGATAAGAAATATCCGACTACCCTCATTGTAGAGAAAAAGAACGCTAATTTCAAACTCTGGTGAAAACAGTGCAAATCGTTAGCATTGTGTTTGTTGCTTGATTACAATGTGAGTTGACGGTACTTTCGAATTAATTTGTAGTCATTTTATTCACCATGAAACGCACTTTTTGTAGGTATAACTTTGATAGTTGTAAGTTTTATACTTTTTGAGAAAATCGAATCAGAGTTCCTAGGTAGCGGGTGGCTCGGTTTATTTGCTGACCAGTGTATAATTCAAACGTTTGACAGATTGTTTTTTCACTCTTGTTTTGGGGTTTTATAGTTAAAAATGATTTGTTTCACTTAATTATTAAATGTCCACTGTATTATTATTGATCTTTAATTTAGTTTTAGATCACTAGAACACAGAATTAGTGTAGTTTTGACAGGGTGCACTGTTCAATTGAATGTAGCACTAAAATATTTTTGTTTATGAGAGTTTTTATGAGATAACACTTCCACTTATTGTTTACAATGTTTTTTCAATATTTACGTGAATACACTGTGAAATAACTTTATTTTAATATTTTTATGAAGATTAGTAATGGAGTACAATGTTTACTTGTTCAAACAACAACTGTCAAAAATGACAAATACAGAAAATTATTCAAGATCAAGATGATAACCAAATGATTACGAGAGATGCCTACCGACGCGCACGTCTTACAACCCCGAACTCGTCGCTCAGCTCCGCCTCGCCGCCGCCGGGCCCCGGATCACCTGTTTCACCGGCAGCAGCAGTTGCGTCGAGCTCGAGCGACGAATATTTCTCTCCGCCGGCGTCGCCAACACCTGTAAGTCGGCAGGGGAGAGGCCGGCCACCGAGGAGCTTGGGACTTAGGGGCCATCCGGCCCCGAGCCGGCTCCCCGCTGCGGTGGTTGTGTGCCGCGCATGAGATGGACTCATCCATTAACGAGAACGTCATGCGCGCATACTACGGGTCTACAGAGGGGGGAACTAACCCCACTGCGTACCGTGTTGGGATGCTGTCTCTGTTCCAGGTACTTGAACCAACCGACAACGTCTCGGCCCAACGACTATCGGATCAGGTGCGGGTCATCCAACGCAATCACATGTTGGACGACGACGTACTTGATAGGCTGCGCTCAGAGGTACTGAGCAACCGTATCTTAACTCCGGCACAAACCGCGGTGCAAGCGTCAGTTATTGACGTAACCCCGCTGCGGTTAAACCCAGCTGTTGTAGAGGAAGATGATAGGGTTGCTGTGGTAAATAGCCAGTGCAACGACCCATTGAGGAGCGCTCTGGAAGATGCGCTTCGTGAATATCGATCCACTCCTACCGAACTTAGGCCCCAATTACCACGGATACCCATGCATAATAAAAATAGGGCGCTGGTCTGGCCTTGGACTCGCAACTCAAGAATATATTCGAGAGTAGCGAGAACCTCGTTGATACACACTCGATCCTGTACTGTGGGGCTGTTGCGGCATGTCGTTTAGCTAACGTCAAGTTCCCAAATTGTGACGTAGCTACTCGACCAAAACCAGCCGTACCAGCCTGGCAGCGCAGGATCGAGCGCCGCATCGACGGGGCCAGGGTACTCATCGGCATAGTACACTGCTTCAGGGAGGGCAATACACGACCACGTGTAATGCGCATTGTGAGGCAGGCATTCTCGGGGACTGGAATCAGTCCTCAAGAATACATGTCCCGTGTCACAGAGCGCATCGACTTCCTGAAGCAGAAAGTTTATGCATGGGCGAACCGTATGCGGAGGTATAAGCGGCGGGTTGATCGGTACTCACAGAATCGCATGTTCCAGAGCGATGAGAGGTGGGTATACAGAGCTTGGGAGTGACCCGAGCTAAATATGACAGACGTGTGCCGCCCGGATGATGCTGCCACGAGTTCTTTCTGGCGCAGCATCTGGTCGGTTCCCGTCTGTCATACTGAGGCTGACTGGATGCGTGATGTCGAACGAGTGTGTGAACCTATCCCAGAAATGGAGCCAATCTTGATAACACCTTTAGATATAGACAGAGCAGTTCGTCCGTTACCGAACTGGAAGTCACCGGAACCGGACGGACTGCACAACTTCTGGCTCAAATGGCTTAGTAGTTCACACACTTGCTTGGCATCCCAATTCCAGTCACCCTTAGAGTCTGGGTCCTTACCGCAGTTTTTAACAACAGGCGTTACCCACCTGCTCTATAAGTGAGGTAGTCCCGCGGAACCCAAAAATTATAGACCTATCACATGTTTGTCTACGGTCTATAAACTTCTTACATCCATTTTGAGAGCTAAAATTAATACACACATTGACAAAAACTCCATTATATCTGCCTCTCAAAATGGTTGTAGGAATGGGTCCCGCGGCACAAAGAAGCTACTCCTCATCGATATGGCCATTAGCCAACAGGTTCGGCGATCCCACAAGGATCTGTCTATATGCTGGATAGATTATAAGAAGGTCTACGACTCGGTGCCACATACATGGCTCATGAGGGTGCTGGAGTTGTACAAGATAGATGCAACTTTACGCGCCTTCCTTGAGTCGTGTATGGGGCAATGGAGGACGGTCCTTCGATATCCAGGATGTCGACAGATGCTTGGGAACGATGAGCCTGTATGGATTAAACGGGGAATATTCCAGGGCGACAGTCTGATCCCACTTTGGTTCTGTCTGGCCCTGAATCCTCTGCGCACATTGCTGGAGGATTCAGGTCTAGGCTACCGGTTGAGGAGAGGTGTCAGGTCATATCTCACCTTCTTTACATGGATGAAACTCTTTGCCCCCAACAAATTGCGACTGATGGAGCTACTAAAAGTAACGGAAACTTTCAGTAGCTCCATCAGGATGGAATTTGGTGTGGACAAATGTGCAGTCATGCATGTGAAGCAAGGGGAGATTATGGAATCCGTGGGAACTCAACTCTCGTATTCCATACACCTTAGATCCCTCTCCTCAACAGAAACCTACAAGTATTTGGGTATGTCGGAAGCATTAGGTATCAATACTGCTGACATGAAACAATCGTTGAGGGAGCGCTTCTTTGGCCGCCTGAATAAGGTACTAAGTAGTCTTTTGTCAGGCGGAAACAATGTGCGCGCCTTCAACGGTTGGGTCATGCCGGTTTTGATGTATTCTTTCGGCATACTCAAATGGACTCAGACGGAACTTGATGCCCTGGATAGGAGGGTCCGTGTACTGCTGACCGCAAATCGAATGCATCACCCACGGTCGTCGGTGATGAGACTGTATATCCCGCGGAAGTGTGGGGGTCGTGGCTTCTTAAATGCTAAGACCCTGCACAACCGTGAGGTATGCATTCTCAGGGAATACTTCCTAGAGGCTGACGTGGGGATGCACCGAGATGTGGTCTCAGTTGACAAGGGCCTCACCCCGCTCTCCCTGGCTAACGAGAACTGGCGCAAACCTAGAGTATTAGACACTAATGATACAAGGAGGTATGGCAGGGCAAGGAGCTTCACGGACGCTTTTATCGGGCTCTACACGGACCCGATGTAGACTTCTTAGCGTCCGTAGCTTGGCTGCGTTTCGGTGACCTATTCGGGGAAACCGAAGGTTTTGTCTGTGCAATAACGGACGAAGTTATGATGACGAATAACTACCGGAAATACATTGTGAAGGATGGCACGGTTGACATATGTCGGGCATGCCACCGTCCGGGAGAATCGATCCGACACATTATTTCTGGGTGTTCTCTTCTGGCTAACGGAGAGTACTTACATAGACACAACCTCGTTGCCAGGATTATCCACCAGCAACTTGCTTTGAAGTACAACCTTGTGGAATCAGAAGTGCCATACTATAAGTATGTGCCCGACCCAATTCTCGATGATGGTAATATCACGTTGTATTGGGAACGATCTATCGTCACTGACAGGACTATTGTTGCCAATAAACCTGACATTGTGGTGATAGATCGATTGGAGCGTCGCGCAATGATTGTTGATATAACGGTTCCGCATGACGAGAACCTCGTGAAAGCAGAGAAAGATAAACAATTCAAATATCTAGATCTGGCTGCATTGTGCCGATAGTCGTGTCGGCCAATGGCTTAATAGCCAATACCCTCGACCAACATCTGAGGAGGCTCTCGCTTGGCAGCTGGATCAAGGGCTTGATTCAGAAAGCAGTATTTCTGGACACGGCGCGTATCGTTAGGAGGTTCCTCTCTCAAGAGCCCTGACCACCGGTAGCTCGGACCCTGTTCCTGATGCCGGTGGGCTACTATGTTTTATATTTTTAAATGTGTTTTTTTTTTATATATAGAAATATTTAAAAATGTAAATTATATGTTTAGAAAATGAATAAAGGGAATAATAATAATTTTTATTTTTCTAAAAAGCTTAGTAATATTTTACAGAATAATAATTTGGCAGTATTTATTTCTAATAAGTGGATGTAGCTACTGCATCCGAACTAGGCAATGCCTGTATTTCGGTTTTCAGTGCCTTTTCCCTGGATATTTTAGCAATAAAATGCCAACAGAGGAAATATGGTTGGTTCTACTACTAATTAAATTTTGGATGACTTATAACTAACTTAAATGCTACATTGTTTAAAATTAAATAGGATCTATACGTGAGTGAGAAGTGTATATGAGTGCGTGTGGACCAGCAGGTGATTTATGTGGAGTGTAAGTGATGTGGGTGCATGTGTGTGTTGGTGTATGTAGATATGTGAGGGTGAGTGTGTGTGAGTGGAGGGGTGATTGTGTGTGATTGAAGTGCTTGAGCATGATTGTATCTAAGATTATTTTAACTAATTCGATTTTGATTCGTACCTAACATTCCAATTTCTGTTGAACGTTCAGTAATAGCTCTGCTTACAATTTGTTTACATTTAGATTTAGTAAGCGGGTAAATATTTAATTTTGTATTAATTTTGCTGTAAAGGAACGGACCAAGAAATTCAATGAATCTTTCGCTAAATTTGGTTTTAGACGTGATTCGTTCCATACATACTTTTTTATTTCTTCGTTTTTGCGCGAGTGGGTCATAAGGTAGAATTGTGTGTTGTTTCAGAATGACGTTGAGGATGAAAAGTTGTCTTACGGTCAGAACCCCACAAATCTGATATAGAGAGACAGTAGGAAAAAGGATAGGTTTAAAAATACACACCTTGAGAATTGCGCGCTGTGCGATTTCAATGGACTTCATGGTGGTTTTAAAAGTACCGCCCCAGGATGAGATGCAATAATTTAATAATGACTGACCTAAGGCATAGTAAATTTGTTTTAGGAGATAAGGTTCAGCAGCGTGCCGCAAATTTTTAAAAACATATATGAGTTTGCGTACTCGTGCATCAAGCAGCTTGATATGCTCTTTGAAATTTAGATTTCTATCTATGGTAACACCTAAGTACCTGATAGTGTGAACACGTTCCAGAGAAGAACACGCGCAGTTGACTTCCAGATTACACTCATGAGAGATAATTTTGTGGCTGTCACTGAGACTTGCATAATTTTTGATGCTGAACGAAATGTACTTGGTTTTTTCCACATTTAATGTCAGAATGTTCGCCTGAAGCCAGCTTCTAGCGATATTATAGCCCTGCTGAGCAGCATCAAATACCTCATCCCAAGTACTGGCGGCAAAAACTAGAGCAGTGTCATCTGCGAAGGATATAATTTCGCCTTGGGTGAGTTTAAGACTCGTGAGTTCATTAATATAAACAAGAAATAATGTAGGTCCTAAGATGCTGCCCTGTGGTACGCCATGTGTAACTGGAAAGTAGGTACTTTTGTATTTACTCACACGGACATACTGATTTCGCCCAGACAAGTAACTTTTAAAGAGTTCTAGCTGGGTACCTCTGATTCCTATCTTCTCGAGCTTAGACAATAAGAGGGAAACAGAAATCGTATCAAATGCCTTGGCGAGATCGAGAAATATTGAAATGCATTTTTTTCCTTTGTCCAAATTTGTGCTAATAGACCTGGTGAGATTGTTCACTGCTTGTTCTATGGACTTACCATGCCGAAAACCATACTGATTTTTGGACAGTAGATTATTTTTTTCCAGATATGAAGCGAGTGTTAATGATTTTTTCTAATATTTTCGATAATGCCGGTAGTATGGATATTGGCCTATAATTATTGATGTGGTTTCTGTCTCCGCTCTTATAGATTGGGCACACTTCCGACCTTTTCAGGGAATCAGGGAATAAGCCCGACTGTAGGCTATCATTGATAATTTTTGTAATAGGTGGTATAAGAATATTTAATGCAATTTTAGAAATTTAGTACTAATCTTATCACCGCCTGATGTACAATCTGTTTTTAGACCATTTAGAACTTGTTCAACTTTTTGCTCATCGGTTGAAACGTCTTGGTGTTTTTTGGCTGACCAACCGTTTGTCGTAAAAACGATGTCGAATTAATCCTTTAATAAAGGCACCTACAATTGATAAGCCTGATTATATATTTTTTTTGTATGGATAATAAAATTTGAATTTTTCTTTATTAATTACTACCTACATGTCGAGACTTACGCGCCAAGGGGCTATTAAGGGGGGCAAATTTTTCATTATTTTTGCGATAGGACACACCGTTTTCGAAATATATGCAAATTTAGAAGAAAAAGAAACACTGTTTTAGCGCTCGAAGTCATGGGGTCGGGAGTGTCAAGGCACTGAAATTTCAAAGACAGGTCACTCGACCTTGAACTCCAAGGTTCCAAGGTTTCAAGACCTCCAGGATCACTTGATCTTGACCTCAAAGTCACTTGTCCTTGACCCTACGGTCACTTGACTTTGACCACAAGGTCACTAACCATGAATATAAATGACCTGTTACTGTTCCTGAGAACCGCGGCTCTTGACTTTTGGAATTTTGACCTTGATCTCAAGGTCAATGCCATTGAGGTATCCCATGGTGTTCCCTACACTACTACTCCCTCATCCCACCGGGTCCCGAAGGCTTGATTAGGCGAAGGATTGTGGTCAATTTTTTCTAGGTCTTTTTTTCATAGACTATACTACTTTTCGTATGATCCACTACCATGGCTAAAGTAGGAAGGTAAGTAGATTTATTATTCTTTAAAAAGTTATAGTTATACTGATATACTTTGTTGCACTTCTTTCGGCCTATAATGATATTTTTTACACAAACAACTAATAATTAGAACAACAAAACAAATAGATGTATTCGGCGCGAGCCGTCGCGTTTTCGTAGGTATCTGTCCGATCGTCGTAAAATGATAGCTGTTGACGCTCCGATTAGAAGAGCCGAACGAAAGAACTCGCGGCGCGCGTTCGGTTTGGCAACGTCGCACCAGAAATTATTAGTTTTTAGCGAAGTAACGCTACTGGTAACGCTATTTAAATACCGGTAAATCCTATGATTTAACGATATTTTTAACGTTACTAGTTAACGTAGCATAACGTTAAGGTTTTGGTAATTTTACCGGTATTTTTGTGGTAACGGTAACCTCCCTGATCACAATCGAAGCGAAGGCGAACACTGAAAGCGCTGCTTGTTTACGCATTTGTATGGGATAAACACGATAATGCGTTACTTTATTGTTTCTTTACGAATTTATAACATTGTCTACCAACTTGCGATAACGATGTCGATTGACCACGTGACTTAACGCGGGTTATGTCAATCCCATACATTTTAGTCTTTTCTAACTTCGTTATGGTTTTTAAATTGTTACTTTGTCTAAGCCCCCAGGCCGCCCTGTCTCACTCCGCACTCCAGCCTGTACACATCCGATAGCGAGCCTGCCCACATCACACAATTGGTTTGGTTGTTATACCAGTACCTTAGTATCGATATAACTCCCCTGACCACTGTCGTTCAGCAGTTTCTGCTACAGTAAATCATACGACACTAGATCGAATGCTTTGGAAAGGTCTAGGAAACACGCGTTAACAGGCGTTTTCCTAGACGATTAATACTGGACAGTATGCTTGAGAGACAGTGTGGCACTTTTCGTGGAGAGACCAGGTCGAAACTTAAACTGCGTATCATGCAATTCAACGCGGGTCGCCATATGTTTATCAAGCAAACTGTCCAGCACCTTAGCAATGACAGTAGCAAGCGATCGGGGCCAATAATTTTAGAGATCTGATGTATCCCCAGTCTTATCCTTCACAATAGGTACTACCACAGTTTTCATAAGATCACTGGGCAGATGAGCGTTGCTCAGACAAAGCGAGAAGAACATCGCCAGCACCCTTGGCAGGTGAACTCCAGCATGCTACAAGTGCTCGATGCTGAGGTAGACTTAAGACCGGAGACTTGCCCCTAACCATATTTTTAATAACAGTAGCGATATCTCTCGCTGAGAACCTGAAATTTAACTTCTTCAGACATCCTCAGCATCAACCGCCTGCGATGCTGAACCAAGAGAGGATTCCATCTTGAAATGGTTCACAAATAATTTTGCTATTGTGGTAGGCTCAGGTTGCCTCGCCACACTCACGGCGACGCCCGGTCCCGTATTCAATTTTTGGGGTTTTTCCAGAATCTTGAAAAATTTAGCTTTGCGATGTTCACCTAATATAACAATATAACTATGTAACATAACATTTTTATTTTATTATGATATTCTGACACCATCTTAACTTTGATTTGAAGACTTTTCTGGTGTCGTACATATGTTTATACACATGACCAGAAGTAGGTTTACCAGATATACTCCAGATTTGAAAAGCAAGCCGGGCATCCGCGTGAGCTTGCTCTTAACATGCCTATTGCACCCTACAACACGTTTTCGCCATCTTCCCCCTCCTGCACCCACTCTACTGAGACATTGAGCAGCCTCGGTAAGTATAGACACAACGTTTTAGTATTTATTATTCTAATATGGATTTGTGAAAACCCGTTAGCACATTCCTCAAATTCTAACGGAAAATTAATCTCCCTTAACTTAGTCTATTTCACTAGCGTCCCGCTCACTCCATATTGTACAGTTTTTGATTGGAGGTGATACAATAGTAGGTGTTAATATCATGTTAAAATTACACTAATTGTATTGGCATGTGACTCTGAATGAATTGTATTTGTTCAATGAAATAGGTACTAGAAAGTTTATATTGTAGAATCTTTTTGATCACTGCATTCCTTTTGGCATAACTGTAAAAGAAACTGAAAGGTTTTTTATTATTATTATTTACATAAGTATTATTTGTTGTATTGTTTACTTTGATTAACTACTTAGTATTCCGAGACAGCATATTTAAAGGATAAGGCTGCCGAACCACTGGAGCGGAGAAGAGAATATCTAAACTCCACCAGCTCCACTGATTTTATGCAATTCTATTAGTCAAAATCTTATATATCATTTGTTAGATGTGCAATGAATTTGTATCATTACATAGTATAAAACAAACTTGCTTCCCGCTGTCTGTCTGTCCCTATGTATGCTAAGATCTTTAAAACGGATTCAACGGATTTTGATGCGGTTTTCAGTAATAGATAGACTGATTCAAGAGGAAGGTTTATATATAATATATACAACATTATTTTAGTGTATGCGAAACCTGAATATAGTTTGTTCAGAATAAGTAACTGAATCGATTCCAATAATTTTTAAACCATGTTACATTTTGTCCCAAAAATATTTTAAAAAGTTAAAAGTTGGACACCGAGCGACTTGTAAGTACCTATCGCAATAATTTAGGTACCTACTGCCAAATTATTATTATCAATGAGCTCAAGACGACGCTGGAGGCGGGCGCTGCACGGTGACCACGTTTTTGTGAAGACAACTAGGTAACAGAACAAGCTTATAACTTTGCGATTTTTCATGATACAGTTTTAGTATAGTTTCAGTATAGATTCTTTACATAAAAATACTAGACACGTGTTTCAGGTTTCGTATATACTAAAACTAATGTTGTATATATTGCACCCGTGTGACGCCGAGGCACGTCGCTAGTAATTTTATAAACTGTTCAGTTATTATTCATTATTCATGACACCCCTCTCTTCGCTATAATAAACTGAATGGATAAGTGTTGTCTTATTATGGTTATTAATTTGACATCTCTCTCTTGAGGCAGTGTCTCACGCTTTTGCCTAGTTTCTGATTTGAGTATAATTTATATAAAAAATAGCAGAAAACAAAAAATTTTAATTTCGTTATTTTTGTTCCAAATTCAAAGCACATGACACATCACACCACCACCATCACTTTATTGACTAGCGGGTAGTTATGACATTTAGTACAATATTACTGCCCGGCTAGAGCCTAGGGCATTAATGACTTGCTTTACTTTAGGTTTGCATTTACATTTACGAGCAAGTGCTGAAAAAAATTATGTAAGGAATGATTCGTAATGACAAAGCTGACAAGAATTTATTAAATCAATACAAAACAATCACTATAAACCTACAAGTTCCCATTACTCAGTTAGGTAATCCACTCAATTGGCAATACAAGTAATACCTACTTGTATTGCCAATTGAGAAGATTTTAACCGATCCTACAGTATTTCGCTAATGAAATAGGTATTATCGCAGCCTTAGTTACAAGTAACAAATATTCTGCTGTTATGCCTCGCCGGTTGCACTTCTATGTTCTATGTTAAGGGTTTTGGTTTCCGCACTTAGTCTTCAAAGTGGAAATTGTACGTGAGCCATTGTGGCCGTTACTCAAATCAGCCCACCGGGAAGTTTGATGTGCTTCTGGAAAAATCCAGAAGCACATCAAACTGCCCGGTCTTCTCAGGACATCCGCAAGGGATCTTGGTGTTTCAAGAGTCTCCTCGCGGATCTTGGTGTTCCAAGAGTGTCCTCGCGGATCTGGGTGCCGCCGGTGCACTCGACGAGTACGTGCGCCACAGTTCCCTCCGCCTCCATGCACGCTCTGCACAGGGGACTGTCTGTGATACCTAGGGTGAGGAAGTTTTTATTCAGTGAGCAGTGTCCAGTGATGGTCCTCGCCACCAGTCGCAGGCTATCTCTGTCCAGGCGCAGAAGGCACTTGATCGGCTTCCTATCCAGGGCTTAGCTTATAGCTCTCCTTGGATTGCCTGCACCCTGGTGTCGAGGTCCACCATTTCTCTTTTTGTGTTTGTCCCCTTCTGGCGAGTTCATCAGCTGCATCGCTTCCAAGTGATCCACTGTGTCCTTTGATCCATTGTAATGTCACCGTGTTGCGGTTTAGTAACTCGTTCTAGGGCATTATGGCATTCTAGTATTAGTCTCGACGTGATCTGGTTCCCTCTTTAAGGATTGAAGAACTGAGACACTGCCGGAAAGTATACGAATATGGGTATCTGTGACCTCTTTGCCGCTTGGATGATACTCTGCTTGATACACAGTTGAGCATTCACAGGGGTCTGGATATTTTAATTTTTAGGTCGTAGCAGAAGACTCCTACACCTGCCCCGTCGTCGGCTTTTGATCCATCAGTGTAAATCATTAGCTCTTTTGGACCTGAGTAGTCACACATTTCCGCTGTGAGCTCTATGTTGTAGTGTCACCGGTTACACTTTGCATAGGGCAGATGATGATGGTTGATACTTTGTAGCTACAAACTGTCAACCATCATCTGTCTGATTTTTCCAACTATTCGAATCAGACGCAGCTGAATACCAGCCTTTAGTCTACCTATTCAACATCCACAACTCAATGACTGGGTAACACCATACCCTTTGCTAAGTAAGGACTGCCCGACTGTCGGGCTACAAACTAATGACCATTGGTATAAAACCTACAAATCATTGTTGCAGGCGCCAAACCGCGATTATCGTGGCCACATTCTGGGCACAACAAATATGAACAAATCGTGCCATCTCTACGAAAGAAGAAGACAAGTGATAGCAGAGTCAGACGTAGGACACAACTGTTTACGAATATTCTTTCGTAAACTTTGCGTGGAATGTCTTGAAGATTTTCAGCATTTCCTTCAGGACCTCCGGCTGCGGCAAGATGGTGGTACGGAAGTGGAAAGTGCCGGGGCGCTGCCCGAACCCGGTGCCCGGGACTATGCAGATACCTGCAATGGTTTGGCAAGTGTTACCATTATCGTACTATTAGGACGAAAATTCCAAAACAATTAATATAACCCATAGAAGCAGTGACATCCCAGCCTTATAGAGGATTATCGTGTTTATTCAGTGTCTTTGTGTATATGTCCTGGATTGATAGTGTAACAGTCCTTTTAATGCATTTCTCACCGGTCTCCTCGAGCAGCTTGTAAGCGTAGAACATGTCGGCTGGCTTTCCCTCTGCCTTGGCTGCCTCTATCGCCTTGGGAGGCAGCTCGATGCGTGGAAACGCGTACATTGCACCCTGAAGATACAATAGTAATCAACATCTCACAAGTGCAGTAACGTGGACAGATAACTACGAGTTCACATGGGGCCGAATTTAGCAAGCTGATAATATTATCTACTATTATATAGTATACAGCGTGACTGGATCTGGACCCGCCATAGCAAATTCGCATATAGAGGAGATCATTTACTAATTATGGAACCTTACTTTCCCCAGCTAATGTTTTAGAGTTAGGGAGATATTTCAATTTTTATACCTTATTGAGATTTTTCTAATTATTTTTTTTTTAACCCTATCTTGAGGGAAGTTCCCATATACTTATAAGAGGAGAGGTGTCTTCACGAATAAAAGCATCTTCATCACTCATTATGTTTTATTTATAAATCACTTTTTATATAATTTAACACAATAATTATAACACTTTTTATCAAATCAAATTAATTTTTAATAATTCAAAACAATAATAAATAATAATTCAAAACAATAATAATTCAAAACAATAATAAATAATAATTCGAAACAATATAATAATATTCACTCCAAAAACGCCCGACTGGCTTGGATGCCAACGAACGAACCACCACACCCACGCTGCGCACGCCTTTTATAAGCACTTTGCTACTGGTGGGGCGTCGATAGTGGGGCGCGCCACACGACTAGCTCGTGACGTTTCGTTGCACGTACGCTCTGCGCGATATTGATGTGCCGTGTTTTACGTGTGTAATAGTTGCGCCGATACGGCCATTCTGATGATAGGTGCGTCCCTGCGCCGACATCATATAGCAATCTGCAAAAATAACTTCATTAGTTTTTTAAATACAAGTCTCGTTGATTGCCAATCAACCTCATAGCCTCAGCGCTAATTTTGGTTTGATTCGCGAATCATTTTGAACACAACCTCATAGCCTCAGCGCTAATTTTGGTTTTTTTCGCGAATCATTTTGAACACAACCTCATAGCCTCAGCGCTAATTTTGGTTTGATTCGCGAATAGTTTTGAACACAACCTCATAGCCTCAGCGCTAATTTTGGTTTGTTTCGCGAATCATTTTGAACACAACCTCATAGCCTCAGCGCTAATTTTGGTTTGATTCGCGAATAGTTTTGAACACAACCTCATAGCCTCTACGCTAATTTTGGTCGCAGGTCATCGAACCTCAAAGCCTCTACGCTCAATTTGGTCCAGCCTCAACACAACGTTTATTTTACTTTCACGTGAATATAATTCTGTGCTTATAACTTTAACTTGATTAAGTACTATTGTTTTTATCACATGTCTCGTTTTCATTCATATCTCTCTTCATTGCCGATACGGCCACGTTACTTTAAACTCCAAAGTGTAGAGCTCGTTCTAAACGTTCGTGACAAAACTTCCTGCATCAACCACGACCATTAATTCGACGAATTTTATATCTGTCGTGTGGTGAGCCCTTAATTACTTCGAAGGGTCCATCATATTTTTGGCTTAGTTTATTGCCTTGCCTTGGAGGCTCTCTTAAGGGAACACATGCACTCTTCTCAAATCTCTTAACTGTAGCTTTACTTTTATCGTAGCGCATTTTGTCTTTTTCGGCCTGTTCGGTCATCCTTCTTGACACAACTTCATAACTTCTGGATCAACTCTTTCGTTACGCTCGTCAATGAAGCTTAGGAGTTCTGGAGGGACACTTCCTTTTTACCAGTTAACAATTCTATAGGTGTTGGTCCTGTGATTTTTGAGAAAATGGAGTTGATAGCTAGCTGTAAAGCTCCCAGTGATTTCTTCCAGTGACATTTTTGTGTTTTTTTTTTTTTTGTTATAGTCAAACCATTCTTTATAATTCTCATTATCCTTTCCACTTGTCCGTTTCCTCTACTTGTATTTTCGGCGTATTGATGCAATTCTATCCCATATTGGTCACAGAAGTTTTTGTAATATGAAATAAATGCCATCGTCATCAACAATAATGCGTTTTGGAACACCAAATAAATAAACTATCTCCGAGATGTTTTTAAGATTTACCCACTCTTCTTGTTATGAGATTTACCCATTCTCTCACGTTCGTGCCTTTATCAGGGTCATAACTTGGTAGATTGACAGCAGAAATGCGTACCGAACGGTTCTCTTCAGCATGAAACATTTTCATCATTGAAGCAAGAGCAGCATGATTTTCCTTGAGATATTTGCATCATCATTTCACACATTGTATCCATGAACGTTTTAGCCAGGAGTGCCATCGTTGCTGTGTTTGCAAGAGCAGGTTGTTGGCGTCGATTCATCCCCTCTTCTGATATAAGAGGAGAGGTGTCTTCACGAATAAAAGCATCTTCATCACTCATTATGTTTTATTTATAAATCACTTTTTATATAATTTAACACAATAATTATAACACTTTTTATCAAATCAAATTAATTTTTAATAATTCAAAACAATAATAAATAATAATTCAAAACAATAATAATTCAAAACAATAATAAATAATAATTCGAAACAATATAATAATATTCACTCCAAAAACGCCCGACTGGCTTGGATGCCAACGAACGAACCACCACACCCACGCTGCGCACGCCTTTTATAAGCACTTTGCTACTGGTGGGGCGTCGATAGTGGGGCGCGCCACACGACTAGCTCGTGACGTTTCGTTGCACGTACGCTCTGCGCGATATTGATGTGCCGTGTTTTACGTGTGTAATAGTTGCGCCGATATACTTTAATCACAAATGTTTATGACTACTATACGATAACCAACAAATAATAAAAAACAAACTAAAATTACGAAAAAAAAAATTTCTTTAATGTCAAATATTGGAAAAATCAAAAAAAATATATAAAAATTGACATATCTCCTAAACTATAAAACTTTAGGGAAAGTAAGGTGTCATAATTAACAAATGACCTATCTACTCTACATGCGAATTGTCTATGGCGGGTCCAGATCCAGTCACCCTGTATATACCCGTATACGCTACATCGCTTCATGCGAGTGCGACGTACAGTCAGCCCCAAATAGAAGTAAACACGGACAAGGAGCTATTTCAATGATAACAAATTTTGCTCCGTAACATTGTATCCAAGGTATAGGTACAGTTGAACCAACTATTTGATTTACAGTTTATATGTGTGGGTGAAGTCATAGTTATGCACACAAACACTAAATAAAACGAGCGAGCTCGGTTTTTATTAGTGTGCGTGTGGTACATCAATTACCATATACCAACATATAGTCATCATTCACTTATGATACCGAAGATGATATTATATTTTGCATAATATTACTATAGCAGCCTTGGCACAATGGCAATCGTCTTTGGTCAGTGAACAAGAAGCCGTAAGTTCATACCACGTATGCAACAATATATTCTTTTTCTTTTTGTATTCATTAGAACATTACTTAAAGTAGAATTTATAACGTTTCGATTCCGTTCATGGTTGTATAATGAATTTTCCAACGTTTGAGGAAAAAAAGTGAAAATGCAAGGCGCTTAATGATATCGGTGAGTAACAGTTAAATATGACGTTGATATTATACCTACTTCATTTTAACTAACTCATCTCACCTTTCAACGTTTACCTAGGAGTAAATAATTAATGTTACTTAATATATACCTACCATACCATGGTTATAATAATATATTGTCATAACTGAATTATAGTTTTTTTTTAAATCGTATGATGATTATGATAAAATTAACTTGGTCTAAAATTAGCTTGATCTAGCCCTTAGACAGAATAAAGAAAAGCCTTTGAATAACGTAAACAAAAATAGATTATAATGTTTGCTAATGTCAGTGTGTATATTGTATTATTATAAGTAATATTAATAAGGTATATACAACGTGTAACAGAATTCGCAATTCCTGAAAGTAAGTAAGTAAGTAGTTCAGAATCGGCTTCTGAATCGATTTCCGTCATAAAAAATAGGTGTTAAATTTTGACGGAAAAATCATTTAAATAACTTAAATTAGAAACACAGTATCATGACAAATTAATACAATCCTTAATTCAAGGAAATTGAAACCTTAACTCGGAGCAATAAAGGCTATTAAAACGCACGACATTATTTGTAGTTCGGTCACAGCTCGTAATACACTCACGTAAATAATATCAATGCATTTTACATTAAAAGTAGTGTGCGTCAAATAAATAGGTAATTTAAAGGAATTCCAATTTTATCTCCAATGAGTAAAGCTTATTTGAATGCACGACCAAACTTAGTTGGTCATCAAACAATTTTAGGCATTTTTACAAAATAAAATTATTTAATTTGAAGAAATTTAGAACTTATTGCAAAGAGATAAAGCATTTGTCGGCAACCTCTTTGACGTTTATGCGAAATGCCGACACACACGCCACCGCTACCGCCGAATAACATGACTACCTAACATAGCACAAAAGCACAAAAGCTAGTCATCCGCCGGTAGTGAACTAGAGTAGTATTTAAATCCGTGACATTTTTGTTTCCGCGCGCGATGGCTTTCCGGTATACCAACATACAATACACGGATATGGTGAGGACCCTGGCTCGCTGTCTTGATAATGTCGCGTTAGCTTGTCGGGAGTTCAATGACCGTTTTGGCTGCAGTGTGAGCGCCAGTCCTGCTGGCTGCAACTCAGCAACTGAGAGACTCTGGGACGTTCCTTTCTAATACGGCTTTGGACAGAGGGACGAATGTGCGGACTACTCGTCTGCAAGAGCGTATTTTCGACATTTGTGACGGTGAAAAGTGATACTGAAGTGCTTACAAAATTGAAATAAAATTTAAGAAAGCGTGCAAATAAGTGCATAGAACAAGGCGGTGGTCATTTTGAAACTTTAATGAAAGTGAATCGCAGAAATAGTGCAAATTGAAGTTCTGTAAGTACCTACCCACATCTTCCTATCAATACGATCGTATTCTTATCACTGTAAATATAGTGATTCAAATCTTTTAAACACGCCGTCTTTGAATATCACTATTTTAAATGCATCCCCGTTACTAAGCCTAAAGTCTTAGATTCGTGTTGATAATTTCACTTACTAGAAAATTATCAATCATTACACGGTAAACTCAATAAAGTATCAAAAGTTATTCATAATATCAGTCTGACATTTTAGGTACGTAAAATTCGTTCATTGAACTAACGCACATCTAATGCCTGCAGCTATGGTCAGCTGGAGGGCGCTCGTGTGTGCGTGTCGTGTCGGCCGCTAACATTGCATGAGTGTGTGTGCAGGGATGTTGTTACACATACGTTTTGCGTTTAGTAAGTAAAACTATTTAAAAAAAAAATACTAGGTTTGGTTTAAAGTTATTTGATTACGGATGTTGTTTTAGACTTATAATTTAAAATTCTAATTGGGGGTGTCTGAGGTATTGCGCTTAATCTGTTACTTTCAAATTCAAAATATTTTATTGTGGGCATATGTTAGTTACAGGTCTAAACAATAGATTAAAGTTCCAATATGTCCTGCCTAATAGGCATACAATAATTATGTAGTGGCATTACATTTAATATTACTTGTTAAATTTGGTTATTATATATGTCAAAATATCAATAT
Organism: Noctua fimbriata; assembly: GCA_905163415.1. Classification (NCBI taxonomy): domain Eukaryota; kingdom Metazoa; phylum Arthropoda; class Insecta; order Lepidoptera; family Noctuidae; genus Noctua; species Noctua fimbriata. The sequence goes on along the minus strand of LR990941.1, from coordinate 17,154,198 downwards.
ACAGTCAAATTAATACATGGTCAACAATTCAATCAATGTTTCAAGAAATCTTGGATCGTGTAGTATGCTTTCTCAATTAAAAATTTACGCAGTTTATTTATAAATACTGGAAGTTCCTTAGTGCTCAGAATGTCAATAGGTATCTTGTTGTATATTTTTGATGCCATGCCAAAGAAGCTTTTGTTAAATAGAGCCGTTTTATGTGGTACATTAGAAATTTTTAACTTATATCTTCTCGATTTGAGTTTATCAAATAGATTTTCATTTGTTTTTATAAATACGGCTACTTCATAAATGTAAATTGCAGGAAAGGTCAAAATTTTATATTCTTTGAAATATGGTTCACATGAATCAGGAACACGGATACCGGCAATCGCACGTATACACCTTTTTTGCGCTTTAAATGCTAAATCCCTATTAGTGGCATTGCCCCAGTATATGACTGCATATCTCAGTGTCGACGAAACATAAGCATGGTATGCGGTCAAAAGAACTGATTTATCAACAATTTTGGATAATTTATATAAAGCAGAGTACTGATTAAGTTTATTGCATACTGTGTCAATGTGTGTTTGCCAAGCCAAATCATTATTATATTAATATTACGTTACACGTTGTATAAGTATACTAGCTGTGCTCGGCATGCGTTGCAATGAGCCTTTTCCTACTACCTACCTGCTACCTACCTGCTGCCTACCTGCTACCTACCTGCTACCTACCTGCTGCCTACCTGCTGCCTACCCCGACCCTTGAGTGTCAGGAAGGGTCAGGGGTGCGTAGCAGCACGGTTCGGGGAGATCGTTGTAGTGGGAGTCTACTTCTCCCCGAACCGAACTCTCGCCGAGTTCCACAACTTCCTCAGAGAGTTGAGTGTCGTCATCGGGAGCCATTCTCTCCCCGTGCTTGTGCTCGGGGACTTCAATGCCAAGAACTTGGCTTGGGGTTCTCGTTACACGGATGTGCGGGGTAGGATGGTGGAGGCTCTGGAGACAGGCCTGGTCGTCCTAAATCGGGGTTCTGTCCCCACGTGCGTGCGGATGCGGGGCGAGTCGGTGTTGGACATATCGTTCGCTAGCCCCGCTCTGTCGCCGCGTGTCGTTGACTGGCGCGTCATGGAGGGGGTGGAGACCTATTCCGAGCACCGGTACATCCGGTTCGACGTCTCCACCCAGACCTCAAGCGCGCCGGTCCTACAGGCCCCGAGTGGTCCGCGATGGGCGCTGAAGCAGCTGGACCGGGAGCTCCTCCTGGAAGCCTCGATCGTGCAGGCCTGGGTGTCATCACCGGCAGTTCGGCCAGGAAGCGCCCGACGTCAGGTGTACTGGTGGTCGCGAGAACTGACGTCTCTGCGTGAGGCGTGCGTTGCCGCGCGGCACCGGTACGCCAGGCATCGCAGGCTCCGCATCCGCCCTCCGGATGCGACAGCCATTGAGGCGGAGCTTTACGAGGGGTATAGAGCGGCGAAGACCGCCCTCCAAGAGGCTGCCCGGTGGGCCAAGACCTGGCCCGCGAGGAGATGCTGGAGTCTCTGAACGGAGATCCGTGGGGGCGCTCTTACAAGATGGTGCGGGACAAACTCCGCACCCGGGCCCCCCCGCTGACGCAGAGTCTCCGGCCTGAGCTCGTGGAGGTTGGTGAGCGCTCTGTTCCCTTCGCGAGGGAGGCATCCTCCCCCACCTATGGCTCCGCCGCCGCTTGCCGGAAGCGGACCACACCGATGACGACGTTCCAGAGGTGACTGGGGTAGACCTGAGAGTGGCGGTACGCAGGCTGAAAGTCAGAAATACCAGCCCGGGACCCGATGGCTTGCCTAGCAAAGCCTGGGTCCTGGCCTCTGAGGCTCTCGGGCCCCGACTGGAAGGGCTGCTAAGCGCATGCTTGGAGTGAGGCCAGTTCCCGCTTCGTTGGAAGACGGGGAAGCTGGTCCTCATCCGGAAGCCAGGGCGCCCTGCGGACTCTCCGTCCGCATACCGGCCCATCGTGTTGCTCGACGAGGTGGGCAAGCTCTTTGAAAGAGTTATTGCTAACCGCCTCGCCAGGCACCTCGCGGGGATGAGGCCGGATCTTGCGGAACACAAGTTTAGTTTCCGCAAGGGGCGCTCGACGGTGGACGCCATCATGCGCGTGAGAGCCTTTACGACGGGGGACGCGGTTTCCCAGGGCGGGGTCGTATTGGCGGTGTCTCTTGCCATCGCCAACGCCTTCAACTCCATGCCCTGGAGCTGCATAGGGGAGGCACTCCGGTATCACCGGGTGCCGACCTACCTTCGCCGTGTGGTCGGGGACTACCTGACGGATAGGGCCATCATCTACCGCGGTCAGAGCGGAAAATGGTACCGGCGAGAGATGTCGTGCGGAGTTCCACAGGGATCGGTTCTGGGGCCGGCCTTGTGGAACATCGGTTACGACTGGGTGCTGCGCGCCGACCTCCCTAGCGGCGTCAGCGTAGTCTGCTACGCTGATGACACGCTGGTACTGGCACAAGGGAGGTCGCACGAGGCGGCGGCTGAAAACATGACCTGCCCCGCTTGGTTGGAGCAGCGCCGTGTCCTGTTAGAGGCGAGTGGCGGCGGCGACCTCTCGCGCCCGGCCCTGGTTCAAGCCATGGTCCGGAGCGAGAGGGAATGGGAAGCCGTCACCTCCTTCTGCGAAGTAGTCATGCTAGTGAAGGAGGTGGCGCAACGTGAGAGGGAAAAAGCCTCACGTCCCAGCCGCCGCGGGAGACGCCCTGGGCGTCGGGGGTCACGTGGTGGCCCCCGGCCACCGTAGGCGCGGGCTTGTGGACGGCGAGTTATGGGCTAGCTCGCCGTCCGGCCGTCTTATGACGACAGGCCGTGGCGACGGCGCGTTCGTGTTCCACGCGCGCCTCAAAGAAATGTCAGCAAACACGTAGGGGTCCCCGCACGGGCTGATGCCTGCCAGGGCTGCGGGACTGTTCGAAAGAGATACCGCGGCCCTGGAACACAAAGGGCAAAGAAGGAACATGGATGGGTTTTAGTCAGTACAAGTCTGACACTCCCTTCCGCTCCACCCAGAGCGGGGGGTCATTTGATGACAAAAAAAAAAAAAAATAAGAAAAATGGCGGATTTCGGGTGCCATATCGCGGTGTTCAAATTTTTTTTTTCTTCCTTTTCCATCGAGTGGGATATCAAAATGACGGGGCTTAAAAAGTGATTACAAAAATATATAAATAACTTATATGTTTAAAAGTAATTCGAAGTGACAAATCGTATGAAAAGGGAGAAAATCGTATACAGGCTGTCTCACGGCTATGCCACACGGATTGTATAAAGGGTGTAAATAGACCCTTAACATAGCCGTAAGTCACTTGTTTTCCCCGTCTTTATGGAGGAGATACACGGAGATATTGGGGGTCAAAGTTCCAACTTTTTCACAAGTTTTTTTTTAATACATGTTTTTAATGTAAGATTTTCACTTTACACACCTCCACGACCGCCGTACTATTCAATCCATCCATCAGCACAATGCTTTGAGTGCTTTTCATCGAGTCCTACCGTAAAACGTGATTTTTCACCCCAAAAAAAAAAGTCTTTTCCCAGCAATAATTTTTGCGTAAAGTTACTAAGTTTGATGTACCTAATGCTTGTTTGACAGCTATGTGAAGGGTCTGTTCACACCCTGTATAGTAAGTTTTACTAAAAGAAGACTTCATTTTTATTTTTAAAATAATTAGAACTGCGTTCAAAGATTTTTAAATAATCACCTGCCTAAACCGGAAAGCGAACCCGCCAATAATATGAAAAAAACACAGTATTATGACAATAACAGTCGAAAGAGATAGTCATAAGGATTATTTTTTCCTCTATAACATTCCATCTGAAATAAAAGGAAGACCATGAAAATTTGGTATTTTATGTTAAACTAGCTTATGCCCGCGTCTTCGCCCGCGTGGAGTTCGGGAATTGCCCACAGGACTTACTTCTGGGAAAATAAGTAATCTATGTGCTATACCAGACTATAATCTATCTCTGTGAAAAGTTTAATCTAGATATGTTCAGCCGTTCTGGCGTGATTGAGTAACAAACATCTATCCATCCAGACTTTCACATTTATAATAGTATTAGCGACCCGCCCCGGCTTCGCACAGGTGCAATATATAAATATAAACCTTCCTCTTGAATCACTCTATCTATTAAAAAAAACCGCATCAAAATCCGTTGCGTAGTTTCAAAGATTTAAGCATACAAAGGGACATAGGGACAGAGAAAGCTACTTTGTTTTATACTATGTAGTGATAAGATAGAATATGTGTTATATTAGTTTTTACTTTTAAACTTGAATAGGTATTATAGGATAGTTAGTGTAAGTATTTGACTTTAGTTGAGTAATACAGACACACTCCATTTTTTTTTACATGAACTTACTTATAACTTGCAAATATTAGTTCATAGTAATATCAATTACATTACATATTATGTGAAATATTGATACTTGATTTGAGATTGGACACCGGTGACGACAACCAAATGATTTATAAGGAATCTGTTTATAGACATTTTACTTTCACATAATATTTGACATCAATGTCGCGTATCACGAGCCAACCAAAATCAAAAATCATCGAAAATCGGGATTTCTCATATTATATTTACAGACACGTCTACCTCAGAAAAATCCTACCTACTTACTAATAGTAAATACTCCCACGCCCCACACGCCATGCGCAACACTGCGCGCCATGCACCCGTCTAAGTGAGTTTCCAAGCCCTGTTTGACTCTGTTCGGGGATGATTTTGGAAAAACTGTAATACACGTGTCTCATAATTTTAATTGAATAGTGTGTACACCAATTTTCGAGTCAATAGGCCCAGAGAATATTAAGTAGTAAATATTATTTATATACTTTGTTCAGGAAAATGAATTATAGACAAACTAAACTAAGACGTACCTATTATTTCAGACATTCACCATGCAAGGTGTGCTTACAAACTTTGAGAAATCACCTACGTTCTGTTGGATTACGTTGCAGCAAGCCAGCGCGCACCTTTACTGTCCACTGCGCACCGACAAAACCGACAACACTTTGCTAGTTTATACATCAATTTTGATTGGGAGAACAATGTGCTGATTTTTAGCGACGAAAAAACAATCGGATAAGTATGGGCGTAAAGTAGTAACATATGCGCGAATATGGTTAACAGCATGAGCAGAAGGTTACAAGAAGTAATATAAAACGAAGGTTTGCCGACTCATTATTAGTGGAATTTATTTTATTTTATTATGATAGACGATTATGAATCTTATTTTTATGCAAATAATGTTCATATTTGTTAAGCAAATGAGAACAAATCCAAACCTTAGCAATAATTAGGTATAAAACATTTTTAAAATCACAACTCGTAAATTATTGAAAGTATGGTGAAGTGATGTCATTGTTATGCGGTTAGAAGTTGTCATAATTTCTTACTATCTAACATGTTGATTCACTTCACCTCTAATTTTACTTTGATTCAATTTATATACCTGCTACTTTGACAAATTATTTACGTCCATCCTTACCAACAAAAAACTTTGCCTTTGTCAATAAAACTGGTAAACAACAGTGTTTTACTCATTCGAATGTCTAGTATGGATAGCTATAGCTTATGTATGTTTAAAACCAGTTCGTATTAAATCATTGTATCAGCCGCACAAGTTTTTTTTGCTAACATACAACTCCCACCAAATTGAAGCTTAAAACAACCAATGTAAGGAAGGTAAAGGTCCTTTAAAACCCAATGTTTATCTAATAAAAAATCAAATTATTTTATTGGTTTTATTTAATTACTTTTTTAATTTTTGCTTGAGTGATTTTATTGGTCACAAAATTAATTTAATAAAGAACAAAAAGTAAAAAACAGCAAAAATAACTCCTCACCTGGGATCGCTCTCACGTCGTCGAGCTTAGATCACTAACTGATGCAAGCGCTTTCATCAATTAGCTATGGTGACTACGTTACATTTGTATAAAATATTGGGCCTTATTGTAAACCCGTTTATGTAAAGATAAAATAAACCCCGTGTAGGGTAGAATACGTATACGCACACAATAATAACGAGCGGCTGTATGAACATTACCGTCTCGGACAATGACAGTTACCGATGTGTGCGATGTAAATTAATTAGCTTGGCCGATTGTACAAAACTAAGCATACAATGTATATCACCAAAAGAAAATAGTCACGTGTACCAAAACCTTCTATAAGGCCAGATCTCGAGACACCCTATGACCTTAACGAGCTAAACAAGTCTGACAACGTCATACGAGTCGTAACGAATGATACGACTTTATCTTCATTTAAAAAAAAATAACAAATATTTATTTTTGTCCTTAGCATTTCATGCATGACGTCAGTGACGTGTCATTTGTTTTCAGTTTTGAATTTGAAATACAAATCTTACTACTATTACTAGCTTATGCCCGCGTCTTCGCCCGCGTGGAGTTCGGAAATTGCCCACGGGATCTTACTTCTGAGATAATAAGTAATCTACGAGTATGTATGTATAGTAAATACATAGATTTACAACTCCTCCTCCTCAACTTCGTTTTCTTATAACTTGCAAATATTAGTTCATAGTTAATATCAATTAAATTACATATGTGAAATATTGATACCTTGGTTTGAGATTGGACACCGGTGACAACAATCAAAATTATTAATTGGGAATCTTTATAAAGACATAATACTTTTACGTAGTATTTAATAACAATGTCGCGTATCACGAGCCAACGCGAAAATCGGTGGAAAAAGCCATATTTACAGACACGTCTTCCTCAGAAAAATCCTACCTACTTACTAATAGGTAAATACTCCCGCTCCCTGCACGTCCCGCGCAACACTGCGTGCAGCGCACCCCGCGCCCTTCTACGTGAGCTTCGAAGCCCTATTTGACTCTGTTGGGGGATGATTTTGGAAAAACTGATACACATGTCTAATAATTTTAATTGAAGGGTGAACGAAGGGTGAATTAAGGGTGTACGCCATTTTTCGAGTCAATCGACCCAGAAAATATTTAGTTTCACAGAAAATTCAACCTCCCATTGGTGGAATTTCAAAAAACTCTTTCACATACACCCATCAAATTTCATGTCTTTAAGAACAGCAGTTTAGGCTGTACGTTGTCAATATCAGTCAGCCAATCAGGACATTGAATTTTAAATTTAGGGATGATTTTGAAAAAACTGTGATACACGTATCTCACAATTTTAACTGATGAGTATGTACACAAATTTTCAAGTCAATCGACTCCGAGAATAAAAAGTTTCACAGAAAATTCAACACCCCAGTCAGTCAGTCAGTCAGTCAGTACTTTGAACTTTATATATGTATATATAAATGCGAAAGTTTGGATGTATGGATGGATGAATGAATGGATGAATACTATTATAAATGCGAAAGTTTGGATGTATGGATGCATAGATGGATGTTTGTTACTCAATCACGCCAAAACGGCTGAACGGATCTGGATGAAATTTGGCACAGATATAGATTTTAGTCTGGAATGGCACATAAGCTATAAATTATCGCGCTAATAACTTAGGGGGATGAGTAATATTGCATTATGTCCATATTCATCAACTGTTTGACAGCGGACAACTGTCATACATGACATGCATTTCAGGTCCAGTTGAAAACCAGCGTCGGGCACTAGTTTTCCGGCATTTTGACGAACTGGGCCTATTTGGCGCAGCCGTGAGGCACACAGTATCACGCTATTCATTTTTTCTTTTGTTTAGATTTAAGTTTTTTTATTTTTTGTTTTTTATTTGTTATTTTTTTTATACTTGTGCACTTGTGGCATGTGCACAAATAAATGTATTTTCTTTATTTCTTTCTCATTAGAACAGAACGGCTATTTTAATCTAATTGCCACAGAAGTAAGTGGCCTGACTGTTTCAGCGACTGCCCTGTAAACCAGGTTCGCAAGTTCGAATCGCAGCCAGTATCCACATGTATTTTTTCCTTCTGTAAGATTTCCAAAAATTACTTAACTTGGTTCGCGAGTTCGATTCCCAACGGGTTTCACTTTTTGTCTTTCAAATCATTACAAAACAGATTAATTTATACTTTTAGCTTTTTTTTAACCATTCAAAAACAGTTAGGTAATCATAAATTAACGAATAAAAATTGACCTATTTACACAGTACGAAAAAAAATCTCTAAAAAGTTTAAAATAAAAACAAAATTAAAAATTAGATAAAACCCACGATGTTGTAAATGTATTTGTTCCGTGCGGGAATCGAACCACAACACGTAGCGCCGCAGTCAATCACTCAGCCACTGCGCCAACTGTGCCGCCACATTGTTTCTGTGCTGAATCTTCTGCTGGCCCAACTTCGCAAGCACCGCAGTATAGAGCTTTAAGGATTTTTTCCTGTATCATGGGTGCGTTTACAAACATTTAAACTCACAAACACCAGCCAGGAACCGGAACTACTACCGTCTTTCATCAACCAGGCTCAAATTCGGACTCCGTGGTTGCTACTAAGAAATTCCTGATAATAAAACCCAATAACGCTTTGCCGGACCTGGGAATCGAACTCTGGACCTCATGCTCAGCAGTCGCACTTGCGACCTCTAGACCAACGAGCCAGTCATACATTACCTGTGGCAAAATATTTTGTATCTGACATGTTTACCTGGTTTTGATCATAGGGTGTATCTATTATAATGTATCTGGCCTTTATAGAAAGTTTTGGTATACGTGACTATTGTCTTATTGAAATACATTGTATTCTTAGTTTTGTACCTTGAATGCAATGTTACGGAGCAAAGGTTGTTAACATTCAAATGGCTCCTTGTCACCTGAACAAGATTACACTTGAACCCCTGCATGTTCTTGAAGGTCTCGACGACCATCTTGGACCGCTGGTTCAGTGAGCTCAGCTTGTGCGTCTTCTCCTCGCACCACAAGTCGTAAGACGGTTCGCCAGACACCGGCGTTCGGGCCTGTTATCAAAATATTTTAAAAGAAGACAATCATCACCTATTACGTTCTTTTTGAGAAAATCGTGGTAAACTGATCAGCGCATTCTAAGCGGGAGTGGAAATAAAGGAGTTTCAAATATTTACCAAGGCAGCATCGATATTGGCACTGAACTAAAAACAAGGCAGGGCCAAGAGGCCTTCGGTTACTCAGGATCCACAAAGTTTGGCATTAGCCATATCTATTTTTTGACAGTCAAAGTTATTATCAGATGAGTAGTGCTCTTCTCACTCTCTTCTCTTCTTTTACTTTTTATCAGAACGGGAACAGATACAGATATGTTGATTTTCCCAAAGCATTTGATGATGTCATCGAATGCTTTGGGAAAATTTATTTTTTATTGATTCTTAGTCTTTCGATCAAGTCTTCGATGAGCAATCTGAATGTAATTATTGAATTAAATTATGGACCGTCAATAGGTAATGTTGTCCTTATACAAAAAATGTTCTAACGATGCAATCCACGACAGTCTGTCCGATAGTGTTGGGACAGAGCATTACGGAGATGGCCTTGTAGAGGTTGTTTTTCACTTCCGGGTCGAGGTTCACGAGCTCCATCCACCCGCCGCGCAGCCCGCATTCGCACATGTACCCCTTGCTGATCGACATGAAAGATGCCAGCTCGATCTGGTTATACGGGGGTCCCATATCTGACATTACCTAAGAAGATAAACGTTATTAGTCATGTTTATTTCTTTTCGTATTCGGTAGGAATTCTTATAATTTCTATTTTGCTATCAAATCCATACTTTCTAGTCTGGCCTAGCCCTGTCTACCATCATAGAGCAATCTCCTTGCCACGTTGCCTCTTCCTGATCAACTCCTTACACAATATGCGTACAATATACGTAGTGTTCTGTATTTACGGTGCTGCATTTAAATACTTTATTATTACTGTTCTGTGTTCACCTTCTTGAAGGAGAAGAATTTGCTGTTCTCAGCGTATATGTTGTCCTGGTAAACCTCGTCTGCCATCACGAACAGAGTATGCCGCTGAGCAAATTTGATGATCTCCTCAATGTTATTTTTTGTTAGCACCTAAAATAAATAAAATAAACTGACTTCACACTTACTACATTTTCTGCTTCTAGATATACAACATTATTAGTTAATGTCATGGAACATATATACATATATATATATAGTTATAATTCCGCGAAAAAGATCCAGGCCTGGATGTAGGATGCATCACCGCTTCATATTCATATTTTTCCATATATGAAGGAAAAGCAAAACCGCTCGGGCGCGGTTGTTGAGTCAACGGATCTCCTGAGGATACCCCGTGGAGGGCGAAACGCGTGTCTAGTACAGGTTTCAGTGCATGGCATGCTAATTATAATTGCTTTTCCTACATGTGCATGTGTGTGAAGTCGGTGAAAAAAAAAACTAAATCCAACAAAAGTCACCGACTTCTGAAGGTAAAGTTATTTTTCACTTTTATGTGTTTTAGAAGTCGGTTTTTTTTTTATATCACTGTTGATTTGTGAAGTGCGGCAGTTACGATAATTTCCGTAATGGCTCTTTCAGACGAGTATTATTGCACTGAACTAGGTTTAAGTTCTTTGCAATGGTCAACTTGTTCTGTATGGTGTCCGGACGTAAAGAATAGCACCATCCCATATCTTCCCGTGGGTGTCGTAAGAGGCGACTAAGGGACTTACCAGAGAATGGGCAGCAGCGTTCTCTGATTCTACAACAACCATACTGCGATCGCCAACCCGCCTGCCAAGCGTGGCGATTATGGCAAAACCCCCCTTCTTGGGGGAGGCCTATGTCCAGCAGTGGACTTCTTTCGGCTGAAATGATGAATGGTCAACTTTGCTCGACTTTCATACATTAATTCAAGGGTGTAGGACCTGTCCGGTGGGGTTTCCAGGGTTGATGACGACCAGCCCGCGCACGGCGTGCTGCTTGCTCCCTTCCTGGAATGCTCGATCCAGCTCTGCGGGGTCGAGGCTCCAGTTGTTGTCCTCATTAAGGTAGTAACCCACCTGCCCCAGTCCGTACTCTGCCAGCGTGGCCGAGTAGAGAGGGTATTGCGGGATCGGGATCAGCACACCTGCATGGTATATATGGGGACAAAATGGTATAAAATTAAAAATACGTTTATAAGTAGTTAAGTATGCAGGCACAGGGTGGGAACTTTCAACGAGGCAGTAAGGGGAACTACCTTAACCGTTGCAGCTACACGAAAATAGTCTTAGAAGACTATCCATAATTTTTCGTGAAATTTTGATCTATTTTTCGAGACTCTCAAGGAAATCAAAATTTATATGATACTTACCGTTAATCTAGAATCATGAAATTTGGCAAGAAACAATGTCTTACAGCACATGTAAAGGGAAAAATCTGAAAACCGTTAATATGTAGTTTAATAACAAAATACCTACAAGTTTATACGGAACCCTCGGTGCGCGAGTCCAACTCGCACTAGGCCGGTTTTTTGTATTTCAGATTCACAAATTCTTTCTTAGGACCTGCAGTGATTTCGAGTTAGTTTTTGGTCAGAAACAGGAATTGATTAACATAAAAAAAAAATTGTTTAAAATTTTCATACAAAATGTGTATGGGAATAGTTTTTTTGCAATCTCTGAGTTTTTCAGTACTCTAACCTGGGTGGGTCTCCTGGAAGTTTTTGATCAGTATTACAAACAGGATCGATTGGAATCAAAAAAATGTTTTGTGTAAAATGGCCATTTTCTTGCTTACTGTACTTTTTTTTTGAAAATCTGTTAATGGGATCAAAATTTCATGAAAAATTATGGACAGTTTCCTAAGACCATTTTCGTGTAGCTGTAACGGTTAGGGTAGTTCCCCTTATTGCCCCGTTCTTGCTGTGTACTAAATGCCGCTGGTAGATAGTAAACATACACCGAGTATTCCATGAATACCTACTTAAGACATGAACAGAAAGAAGAAAAAAACAGAAAAGGAAAATAGGATTAGAAGTGTGAAACTGGTGTAACGCTTCGTGGATTACGAGCTTGGCGGTATGGAGGTGTGTATTCAATATTTCAGTCACAGGAAATGTACAGTGATTTTCTCACGTTTGTCAGCTCACCAATATTCACCCAGTATTTTCGTCCTCTCGAGTGGTATGAATAAAACTAACTCCAAAGACTTTTAAATACACTGTGGGTAAATAGAGGAGAATTAAACGAACTGTCTTAGCAGTCAGACGTGGTTTTATTTGTGCCAGTGCGTCGCGTTTCGCTACGTCCGCGTTTGCATGGTGAATATAGGCGCAAAAACGCACGCACACATAGATACGCTTCACGTACAGCGAGGGAAGGGCACTCGCGACCAGTTGTGACCGCCGACCGCCCCCGTACGTTTGCGTGGGTGCGATTGCGTCGAGACAGCGCTGACTGCGCCACAGTGAACTCAGAAATAAATATAACAACAAATTCTACAAACATGGAAAAAGAATGCGTCTGTGAGAACAGAGAAACAGGAGACGAAAGGTTATTCCTCTCATAGCAACACATTACAACATTTATTACTTATTGAAAGTAGGGGCGGGCAAAGTAGGCGGGGAAAACGGGATTAAAACCGAAATCTACTTGCAAGCAAGACCCAACTAGGTGCTATCGGTACAACTGTAACGAGTCAAAATAATTTTGTTTCAGCGTGACTGAGACATGGGATCACATTATTTCTATGGAATTTTCTCTAAATAGTATTTTTCAATGTCTTTGTCTATTAGAAATCTATTGATCACCAGAGTTTTTGCCGTCGACTTCGCTGCAGAACAGCTCCAGGATGTGCTTGATGCCGCCGGTGGTGCCGGCTGTAAGGCACACATCCTGCATGGCCGCCTTGTGTCCGTCGCGGCGCTCGATGTACTCCGCCACGTGCCTCCGCACCAGCTCGAGGCCGCACGGGGGCCAGTACGAGCCCGCTGACTGACCACTGAAACATCGGGCTTTCCTCTCATCATCATTCTACTGCCTTTATCGCAATTTATATTTGCTGTCTCTACAAACCGCGTCAGCGTCCACCATACGCTGACACCTGCGCACTTGAGGAGCCTATAGAGGTATTGTTGAGCGTGTTAGGTAGGTAGAAGTGTAAATACCTAGGTACTCACAGTTCTATTGGAGATTGATAGTAGACACGCATCACATAAAACAGTAGAAGGAGAACAGATAGATAGAAGATGATAGGGCACAGTCACTATTGTCACAAGACACGTAAGTTACAGTTTATCAATACACAGTAAACACGGAACAATGCGTTTTCGAGGTATCGCAGAGAACATGCGCCCACGCGGCGTTGCGAGCCTCGTCCCGACTGAAGGTCATGGAAAGGGCAGTCAACGATCGCGCGCTGCCTCCCATCTCACTCGCTTGCTACACGTCATCGTCACGATGCCGTAACTCGGCCGCGTTGCGAATCCAGTACACTATAAAATGGGCGAATATCCCCGCAACAAATTTTACGTGTACACGTTGAGAATCGAGGTGTCGAGGTGTGTGTGTGTCTTTCAGATTTTTTTTTAGTGAACTACGTAACTTGGTTCAATTAGGGCCACATATATTTTTTTTATAAGTGTACATAAATCATCAGGACAAAAACAATCGCCTTAAAATTCTAGTTTGTGTGGCTTGTCCCAGTTCCATTTTTTTTATATAATTGCATTCACCAGAATAACGATTTGAGGTACAATAAAAAATAAACAATTTTGTTAGTATATGTTTATAGCACATTGTCTAAAAACAGTTAAACCGTATTATAAAAACCAATTTAAAAGCACAGGACACTCGATCAAAGTTTGTCCAAGCAAAAATCAAAATTATGGTGGGACTTGTAAAACAACATATACTTTTGAGATATGGACGTGTTATGGACATTTGATTCAAACTAAAGGACTCTTACCTTCGTATTAAACTATGATGAGTGACTTTAAATGGAAAACGTTTTTGTGTGTAATAGTTATAAATCAATTATATTAATTATAAGACAAGAAAATTGCTGTAACTGAAATTTAAAATGAAAAACAAATCATTGTAAAAGTAACCGTCATTCATGTATGCTGTAGATTACTCATTAAGAAATGAATTTTCATTTTCAGATTTAAGTGATAATAAATAATAACTTATTCAACTTACTTTATCATGGACTTTCGTGCGTGTGCGAACAATCGCGTTTTCTATGCCATGTAATTTATTCAGTAAGATGTCGTATGGCACTTTGTCGTAAGCTTTGGTCATATCTAACAGTACACCTACGGCGTATTTTTTTTCTTTTTTTTTAAAAAAAACGTTGCCCCACACTAGGAATTTCTCCTGTATCGTGGGTGCGTTTACAAACATTTAAATTCACATACACAAACAGCCAGACCCGGAACAACTACCTGTAGATCATACAAATATTTGTTCCGTGCGGGGATCGAACCCGCGACACGCAGCGCAGCAGTCAATCTCTCAGCCACTGCGCCAACCGTGCCGTCCAATTCGTCGTATTATATTTAAAACTTCCTGTATATATTTATAAATTGCTAAAATAGTGGATCGGTTTCTGCGAAGGAGTATACACGACTACACATTGCTTTCTCAAAAATTTTAGAGGCGGCTTGATCCGTTTTCGAGTTTTTTTTTGTAGATTGGTTTTATTAGTGCTTTCTTTAGGTAATTCAGGAAAGGGGCTTCTTCGAAAGATTGATGTACTAGCAAGTAGAACGTTACCGTAAGTTCGTTAGCACATTGTCGTATTAACATTAGTGGTAACTCGTCTATTCCGTGTCTTTTTTTGTTTTATAAGTTTTTTAATAGTGTGTTTATTTCGCCGGGGTCTACTGGGCTAAGAAACATCGTGTTTTCAGTGGGGTGGATTGAGCACTACAGTGCCTGTCGGCTCATTGCCCGGTGTTTTGTTGCTACCAATGAACACAAAGAAGTTATTAAAAAAGTTAGCTATTTCCTTAGGTTCAGTGATGTTTATATTTTTTATTTGTAATTTAATGTTATTTCTATCCCTTTTAAATTTTTATTTGTTCTTTCATTTATAATACTCCACATAGTTTTAACTTTGTTATTTGATTTTTTTATTTGATTTATACAGGATGGCGCCGATAATACGACAATAAATTAAACTGCATATACTCCATGACGGTCCCAGTCTGCATACAAAAATTCATTAGAATATACCCAGTAGTTTAGTCACAGGATATTATTTTTCACTTTCAGCATTTTCTACATGATAAGATTTAGATTAATAGGATAACGCCGACAGGTTAACGAACCCCGTATCGGTATAAACACAAACCGCTACTTCAAAAACCCTTGCCTAATTCGTTCCTTAAATTTGATTTCAAATAAGGTTAGTAAACCAATATTTATAAATAGTGTCGTATTTCGTTAACAGTTTTATGCTATTTAGTTTGTTTTTTTATTTTTATTTAATTTAGATGTTACGATTCCTATGAACTAGTATTAACAGTGTTTTCATTTGTCGTATTGTCGGCGCCACCCTGTATATTGCAATTTATTTAATTTATATATTGCAGTTATGAATGTTTTCTTCGTATTTTTTGTAGTTATTTTTAATAAGCGGGTTATTAGTTTTGAGTGTAAGTATCTTTTCATGCCTTTTATTTTTACATGAAAGTTTGATACCTGGGGTTATCCAATACTTATTATAATTTATTTTTAACTTGTTTGTATTTTAAGTATGCATTGTTTTAATATGTTGGTTAATGTGTTATTAAATGCTGTGTAGTTTTCGTTTATGTTTTTATTTCTTTTTATTATTTCGTTCCAATTTAATTCATTTAATTTAAATTTAAATAGTTGGGTGTTTTTGTTATTGTATAATCTTTTTTTGACATACCAGATAGTTTGTTTAATTTGTAGAGGCAAAGCTAAGTGTATGACAGTACCACTATGATCTGAGAAACCTAACTCCTCTACTGTTGTATGCAGTTGGCTATTGAAATTTGTTAAAATTAAGTCTATGCATGTTGATGAAGTTTGAGTAATTCGTGTTGGTGATTTTATTTGTTGGTTGAACTTATATTCTCTCGGGAGAGTATGGGCTGGAATGCGGGGTGAGGCAAGGGGGGCTGACCTCTCCCACCCTCTTCAACCTGTACGTCATATTGGGAATTTACTTGGTCTTCTTTGTCTTCGCTTCTATTTATGCAAATTCGGTTTCTGGTTGTCTCGTCTTCTATAGTTACGAGTGTTCCTTCTATCATCAATTGATTGTTACGAATGATTGCATGTAACTCTTTACTTCTTGCTTTCAGCATTTCTTCGCGCATTAGTTTCCTTTCCCTTCGCGCATTATTATCCAGAAATTCAGATAAAAATAATCCAGTGCCCTGAAACAGCTGTCTGTTTTCTTTGATATACGTAGCCATTCTCTTGCTTAATAATTCAATCACTAGTGGGCGATTTTGTGTGCTTTATCTGCCTATTCTGTGAGTATCCTCTATGTAACCCATTAAGTCGGCATTAACTATCTCGCGAAATAAATCAATTAGTCTCATGTGTAAATTGTTGATTGGTTCCTTGTAGTATTCATCAAGACCATACAAAACATTCTTTTTGAAATGACTTTCTGTGCAATAACTTCGGTTTGACTGTTCCTTGACGGTTTTTGTTTTTAAGTCTTTTATTTCAGTTTTTAGTTTCTCGTTTTCGATTCTTAGGTTTTCTAAAGCAGTGTTTGTTTCTTGAATGTCTTTTATTTTTTGTTCGTTTTGCCTCGATAATTCATTCGTTTCACGTTCAACGTCTTCTCTTAAATTTGAAATGGCTTTTTTTTATTTCAATTTGGATTGTGTTTTGTAAATCTGTGATAATAGATTTGTTGTTTTCCTGTAGGCGTAACATCATCATTTCGCTCAAGTTTTGTAGTGTTAGTTCGGTTTGTGCAGAGGATTGAAATGTTTTTGCTTCGTCCTGTGTGTAAATTGTATCGCCCAACAGACTAAGATCTGCAGAGCATGTAGCTGACATTTATGATAGTGACGTTATTTACTTCTGGTGATGAAGGTATCGATTGGGGATCACGTTCTCGTTGGCGAATTGGGGTTTCTATGTTCCCTTTTTTGGGCATTTTACATAAACATGCTTGACACTTCCAAGTTTTAATGCCCTTTGATGCCGTCATTTCTTTAAAACGCTCGGTCTGGATATTAGCACATTGTAGATCGTACGTGCTTTTGCACAATGAACAAGTTACATATTTGTTGTTCAATAGATGTTGTTGAGAACCTGCGCACAATAATCGAAACTTCGAAAAAAAAATTGGAATATGTACCTCAAATACCTCAAACAGTATCTTGTTTTATTGTGAACTGTGAAGTCATGGAGTAATCGCATCTTAGTTTGGATTTGAACACTGATGGTGGCGGGTGTGTCGGGTCATTGAGTTCCCTTCAATATGGTTGAGTTTAATGGCGCTGATCCATGCGTCATGTTCGTGAACGGGCGCTGTCAGTTGGGACTGGTCATCTCTTAGCTGCCACGGTTTATTCTAATTGCTTTATTTTTTCGTTGTTGTTTTTATCTTTTACGTTGGACGCTCTTAATGTGCATGTCTACATCGTTCTCACATATATGTATAATCTCAACATGAACGATGTAACCAATATTTTGATTTAAAAGAGTGGCCATGGAGTTTCTTGCCCATTCTTCTCCATAGAGATCTACGCCTTGGAATGTGCAACTACAGTACCTTCTCAAGTTATTATGCCTTGTGACTGTGACTGTAGCTTCGCTTTTTTTTTTGTTTTATTTGACATTCAAAAGTGCCTGTGATGGTTTAATTGAAATAAATGCTTTGAGTTTGAGTTTATGAATTTAGAGGGTTGTGTTGATGAGTCTAATGACTATAACTCTGTAAAGCCATATTTGTTACGATCGCGAATCAAATCTTAATCAACATACAACCTGACACTGACCTGCAAAATGTAACCGTAATGTCCCGGACTGCCTGCTAGGTATACATATAATAGATTGGTGCTTATTGATTCTTTAGCAGGGTACGTGATTCGATTCGAGAACATTGCTCAGACGTTGTGTTTTGCACTGTGCTGTGACACATCTTAAAGTAGGGATGTCTCAGTTTATCATAACCTGACTGCTATAGCATCGGTAACAGCACTGGGTATTTGATTAACTTTAATAGAACACTGACTACGTACGGACTATCGCATAGTATCGCTTTGGCTCTCTCCTTTACGTCCGCTGGATATTTGTCCGAGTCAAGCAGCTCATTGTGAAGCACACAGGCACAAACCTGATGGAAAACATAGGTGCCGAGGTGAACCTATTATTTCTTGGACAGAGCTGCTCTTTGCTACCAGGGTACTATCAGAATGGGACTTTGGCACTTAGCGCTTTAGAGAGAGACTGTCCGCCAGACTTGAATAAATTCAAACTTATTCTGGAGCTCGATGCACCTAACTGGTACCTGCCTACTTCAAAATTAACGCTGGACGTGATCATACGTGTAGGTACCTGTCTGATGAAGGTGATGGGCTGCTGGTTCATGGCGTGCGCATCTCCAATGTTTGCATTGATCACCATTTTGAATGGTTTCGAAGCCCCCTGTCAAAATAAAAATACAACCACACCTGTATTTACCGAAGGACTAGTCGAAAAAAACAGATGTTTAAGTAAATCAAAAAACTTTCTTAAAAAGTCCTCCTGTCTGGATTTGTGCCCGGTTGATGGCAATAGGCTCTCCCCCTATTGCATGGGACATAAATATAACTGGCGAAAAGTAGGTAGGTACTATTAGGTACCTACGCCTCTGCCTAACCCTTCGGGGATTACAGGCATGATGTCATGTAATATGATGTTATGTAGTTGTAGTATACCACACAAATTCTTGTCTCGAATTAATTTTACATTGTAACTAGAAATTATGAAGGGATCATGATGTCATCAACATGGCCCAAGAAGTAAAAATACGTATTAGAGGAAAAAAAACAAATTACTGAACCGATTTTGTTGTAATTTCTATGGGACCAACCGGAAAGTATTTCCTTTCACTTTAAAAAATATATGCGGTAACAAACATTTAAAAAAAATACAACGGAATCGAGAACCTCCTCTTTTTTTTGAAGTCGGTTAAAAAGAGCCTAAAAAGGAACAACAGAGTCTAATCATGCACGGAATTCATTTTAACATTTTGCGCGCTCGTGTCCCTTACAGCTTGAATACCTTTTCAACTAAGTGGCTTGTGTAAATATTGACAACTTTCTTTCATGGTGTCCAAGTCTTAAACAGATATGCCAAACCCACCTCCGCAAGCTCCTTCTTGATCGCCATGGATCTTATGACGAGGGGTCCGAGGATCGCATAATTAATCTTCACTAGGTTAGGGTATATAGTTTGCATGGTGATTGCTTTCCGTTTATTACTTTTCCTACCAGAGCATGTTGAAGAGTGGGCAACTGTCTGCAAGACTGTGATACGAGATGGAGTGTTAATCATAGCACGACCCGGGAGGCGCCACATCAGCTTAATGTTCGTGCTGGTATTGGGACAACCTTGAGCTTGAAACTGCGTAGGTTAATAAATATCATTTACTTCCAGCTAAACTTAAATTGACGATTAAAAAGGTGGCTGGGTCAGACTAGGTGTGGAGGGCGCCGAACAGGGTGTTGTGGCACAGCTTGGGAGAGACCTGAGCAGAGGACTGCGATAGGCTGACTGACTGAAACGAATCAACAATAACAACACACACAACAATTACAATACAATTTTACAATGTTTATATAAGCCAAACATAACTTTACTGGTGAATTTTAATTTTAATCCTAAACTGTTGGATTTTGAAATTTTGACGGAAAATGACTTGACTTGACTTTGTCATGACACATGTTGAATGTCCAACATCGTTAAGTTCATGATCCAAAGAGGACTCCATCACATTATATGTAACTCCTTACGTTTACTGCGCCGTTTGTTCGCTCGTTGGTCTCGTGGTGGTTAGCACGACTGCTCAGCGTGGGCTCTTGGGTGCAACCCTCAGGTCAGACAGTGTTACTCGATTTTACCATTAGCAACCAAATTGTCAGTAGCAGCCTAGAGTTTGGAAGTTGGCGGTGTGACACCCTCGTGCCTCGGAGAGCTGTTGGTCCTGCGCCTGATGTGTATCCGACCGTGTCGGATGTCCGTCTCACAGGAGTGTAGGAATAGAGGGTGCTTAGATGACGAGTAGTTGTACACGATTATTGACTCTTTCGTTGATAGCTAGTCTCTGCTTAGATTGGCCGCTGTGGTCGAAATTCGATCAGTAGGGCTAAACCAGTACCTTTATTTTTAAATGAGTTACTACAGCAGATATAGTGGTCCGCGCCCTTTTTTAATTAATTTAATTGTTTGCTTGTTTTATTTTATTTCTTACATGCGTCCTCCTTTATAGGACACGAATGGTATAAAGGTAACTTAAAACCTACGTGAGTCTTTTTAATTCACTAAACTAAGGTTACACTTAATTATTGAGAGACATTTGACTGATAACTGCATGGCAAAGAGGGCCGACCGGCTCCGACCGACGGCACCCGTTCACGGACATGACTCGCACATTCACGCCGCTTAGCTCAACCATTTTTAGGGAACTTAACGACCTTATGCGCAGCGCCACCATCGGCAAAGCTTTTACGTGAGTATGACAGACTCACTCTGCCATGCAGTTTTCCATAATCTGTTTTTTATTGCAGGGAGTACAGACTGGGTTAGTTTGGGTTGGGGTTGGGTTTTGGGGTTTGGATGGGGACTTGTTATTTACGTGGGTCCGACTGACCAGGGACTTCGCTAGCCTGAGCAAAGCTTCCACCACGACCGCGTCTCGATGCTGCATGGCCGTCTTCAGGTTGTACTCGACGACCGTTTTAGTAGGCGCATCCATCGCTCTCTTTGCAAACCGGCCCGTGGCGTCATCGGCGTCGTCGGTGTAATAGACGCAACTGACTGTATGTCTCGATACCGCCACTACAGCGTGGGAGATACTGTCGTGGATTTGGAGTCTCCTGGACTTGGTGTTGATGATAATTACGCTGTCGAAGGTCAAACCCTGGGCCCCGTGTATGGTTAGAGTGCGCGACCCTTCGCCGAACCCGTATCCCTGGCTGACAAGAGAAGTTTTCTCCTCTTACGTATGAACCAGTAATAGGGTGTTTTGGGCAGTGTTCGGTATTGGCGCTCCTGTGTAC
The DNA here is from genome assembly GCA_905163415.1 of Noctua fimbriata. Lineage (NCBI taxonomy): Eukaryota > Metazoa > Arthropoda > Insecta > Lepidoptera > Noctuidae > Noctua > Noctua fimbriata. The sequence goes on along the minus strand of LR990941.1, from coordinate 17,133,035 downwards.
CCTTTGACGCTCAGTGAGTGGACCCGTGATAGCGACGACTGGGAGGAGTATAAACCGGAGTATATAACGCTCAGTGCGAATGCCATATCCATCGGTCTGCGGTGTGTGCAAAGCAGCTCCTGGGTGATGCCAGCCACCATATTTGGACAGGTATGCCTTAACACGAAAAGGTTCTCTCTGTCCAAAAATGGTAGCTGGTACCTTACCTATGTGTGACTGTCTCTTTCTAAAATTACGGGAGGTACTGTCCCATTTTTTCGAGCAATTTTATACCGAATGAAATTCATTTCTACTAGTCGTTTATTATTCATACAAATGAAAATCACCTCCCCATAGGGAAAACTTACAGCATGTTAAAGTTGTGAAAAAATATATAAAAAGTAATTTCATACCGCGCCAGAACCATATGGGACGATTATTGCGATCACCTTCAACCTAAAAAAATTGTCAGCTGCATGGATGTGAATTTGCGTCAGCTGCGTAATTGAACTAGGTATTTTTGAAGGCACATTTTTTTGTAATAAATACTATTAAAAAAAAGACAAGTAAATTTTTATTATCATTATAAATTCCTTTATTTATTTTCTTTACATATAATTTACATTTTTAAATATTTCTAAACAAAGTAATATAAAAATCATTTAAAAATATAAAAAATAGTAGCCCACCGGCATCGGAAACAGGGTGCGAGCTACCGGTGGTCAGGGCTCTTGAGAAAGGAACCTTCTAACGATACGCGCCGTGTCCAGAAGTACTGCTTTCTGAATCAAGCCCTTGATCCAGCTGCCAAGCGAGAGCCTCCTCAGATGTTGGTCGAGGCTATTGGCTATTAAGCCATCGGCCGACACGACTATCGGCACAATGACTGCTGTACTCACGTCCCACATGTCTACAACCTCGCGAGCCAGATCTAGATATTGTTACGTCGGTTGCTTTACGAGAACATTCTAGATTACATGCGAGTCTCGAATGTCGGGAACATTCACATAACGACCTGTCTAGAAGATTAGAGTCTAGAATGTTCCACTATATAACTAACTAGAAGATATGTTCTACTATGGAGCCTTCTAGAAGATTCGAGAAAGTTGTGGAACTTTCTCGAAGGTTGATGTTCCACTTAGAACTGCGAAGAAGGTTCCTGAAAGTTGTAGAACCTTCTCGAAGGATCGGTCGCCATATAAATAGCTGTCGTATTTGCGGGTGCAGTCAGTCTGATTTTGGCTCCACAACGAAGCGAATCGAAGTGAACTAGAAATGCGATATCTAAGCGAATAGTGATCAGTAGTGATTGAGTTTTAAGTGTTTCGTGATTATTAAAGTTTTTTGTGGTTTAATCGGTAGTATTTAATTTATCCCATACCCAGCTCGTAACAATATTACGTAGAGTTATGACTTATTACTAAACAATAATTGAATTAAATGATGCTTTAGAGGTAAATCGCCGCCAAGGTAAATCCCCTAGCCATGGGTGAAACCATTGTCATAGAGTATTTGAACTGACATTGATTACGTTCCGTTTAAAAAAATAAGGATTCACACAACATAAAATTAAATTATTTTTTTTAGTTGTAAGTTATAAACTGTAAAGTAAAGTATTTTCCATACAAATGCAATAGAAAAGTCACGCTCGAGTTCCACGGGAAAGTTAAAAAAAAAGTTGCGGGATTGGATTCCCTAACCTAGACACATGCAAATGATTTTATTGTAAGAGAAAACGCCGAGGCTATCGAATAACTAAATAAATTTACCTGAATAATATGCAAATAGAGCCTAAAAAATTAACAAAATACACAACATATACTATTTTTTTTCTACTGTGCAAAATAAAACCCTGAATGTTGCACATTTTTATGTTTAATCAAAAGTATTTGAATCAATCTCCAAAATAAATACCAAATTATTGACTCTACACAAATTACTTTAAGAGTTATTAGCATTTGAACATAGGCCTTTTTTTTTAGGTTATTTTTTAGGGGATGGGAAATCTTCAAATGACCCCCCCCCCCCGCTCTGGGCGGAGCGGAAGGGAGTGTCAGACTTGTACTGACTAAAACCCATCCATGTTCCTTCTTTGCCCTTTGTGTTCCAGGGCCGCGGTATCTCTTTCGAACAGTCCCGCAGCCCTGGCAGGCATCGGCCCGTGCGGACCCCTACGTGGTTGCTGACATCTCTTTGAGGCGCGCGTGGAACACGAACGCGCCGTCGACACGGCCTGTCGTCATAAGACGGCCGGACGGCGAGCTAGCCCATAACTCACCGTCCACAGGCACGTGCCTACGGTGGCCGGGGGCCACCACGTGACCCCCGACGCCCAGGGCGTCTCCCGCGGCGGCTGGGACGTGAGGTTCTTTCCCTCTCACGTCCCGCCACCTTCCCTCTAGCTCCGGACCATGGCTTGAACCAGGGCCGGGCGCGAGAGGTCGCCGCCGCCAATCGCCTCTACGAGGACACGGCGCTGCTCCGCCCAAGCGGGGCAGACCTCCACAGTGTACTGCACCGTGTCCTCCGGACGATCCTCACAATGGAAACACCCGCGCGTTTCCTCCCGCCCGATTCGGTGCAGGAACCTCCCGAAACAACCGTGTCCGGTGAGGACCTGCGTCAGGCGGAAGGTGAGGGCGCCGTGGCGCCTCTCAAGTCACTCCTCAAAGAGGGGACTTATCGCCTCTATTGTGGCTGAGCTCCGCTGTGCGGCAATTTGCCGCGGCAGCGGAGTTTCCCCCCAACGTAGTGCCTCCGCGCGCCATTCGTGAAGGCGCGCGAGGACTATCGCCTCCAGATCCCATGGCGGCAATCCGGCAAGGAGGCTAGCCGCCTCACCGGAGATCGTGCGGTACCCCCGGACTAGCCTTAGGGCTATCCCCTTTTGGGGCGCGTTCAGGTAGCGGGCGGCTTGCCGCCTCAGAGAACGCGCCCACACCGGGGCCCCGTAAAGGGCCATGGATCGCACGATCCCCGCGTAGAGCCTCCGGCAGGAGGCGTTTGGACCCCCCAGGTTGGGCAGGAGCCGCTTGAAGGTAGCCCCGATCCGATCCAGTTTGTGGGCCAAACGTCGGAAATGCTCCACGAAGTTCCACCGGCTGTCGAGGACGAGTCCCAGGTACTTCAGCGTCGACCCGACGCCGATGGAAACCCCTCCTGCCGTCAGTAGGGATCCCGACGGTGGCGCATTCCGAGGCCCATGAAAACACATGGCCTCGGACTTGTGCAATGCCACCTCGAGACCCAATTGCCGGATCCTCTCCACGACTATCGCAACCCCGCGTGTCATGTTTTCGGCCGCCGCTTCGTGCGACCTCCCTTGTGCCAGTACCAGCGTGTCGTCAGCGTAGCAGACTACGCTGACGCCGCTAGGGAGGTCGGCGCGCAGCACCCAGTCGTAACCGATGTTCCACAAGGCCGGCCCCAGAACCGATCCCTGTGAAACACCGCACGACATCTCTCGCCGGTTCCATTCTCCGCTCTGACCGGGGTAGATGACGGCCCTATCCGTCAGGTAGTCCCCGACCACACGACGAAGGTAGGTCGGCACCCGGTGATACCGGAGTGCCTCCCCAATGCAGCTCCAGGGCATGGAGTTGAAGGCGTTGGCGATGTCAAGAGACACCGCCAATACGACCCCGCCCCGGGAAACCGCGTCCCCCGTCGTGAGGGCTCTCACGCGCATGATGGCGTCCACCGTCGAGCGCCCCTTGCGGAAACCAAACTGGTGTTCCGCAAGATCCGGCCCCATCCCCGCGAGGTGCCCGGCGAGGCGGTTAGCAATAAATCTTTCAAAGAGCTTGCCCACCTCGTCGAGCAACACGATGGGCCGGTATGCGGACGGAGATTCCGCAGGGCGCCCTGACTTCCGGATGAGGACCAGCTTCCCCGTCTTCCAACGAAGCGGGAACTGGCCTCTCTCCAAGCATGGGCTTAGGAGCCCTTCTATTCGGGGCCCGAGAGCCTCAGAGGCCAGGACCCAGGCTTTGCCAGGCAAGCCATCGGTTCCCGGGGCGGTATTTCTGGTTTTCAGCCTGCGTAACGCCACTCTCAGGTCTACCCCAGTCACCTCCAGAACGTCGTCATCGGTGTGGTCCGCTTCCGGCACCGCAAGCGGCGGCGGAGCCATAGGCGGGGGAGGATGCCTCCCTCGCGAAGGGAACAAAGCGCTCACCACGTCCTCCACGAGCTCAGGCCGGAGACTCTGCGTCAGCGGGGGGGCCCGGGTGCGGAGTTTGTCCCGCACCATCTTGTAAGGGCGCCCCCACGGATCTCCGTTCAGAGACTCCAGCATCTCCTCGCGGGCCAGGTTCTTGGCCCTCCGGACTGCCTCTTGGAGGTCGGTCATCGCCGCTCTGTACCCCTCGTAAAGCTCCGCCAAATTACTTTAAGAGTTATTTCTACACTGATAACAATATTTGTGTCACTTGTTTAATTTAGTACTTTACAATTTTTTTTTTTACCTTTGTATAGATTCTTTTTTATCAATTGTTTGTAAATGTGTGAACATTGTAGGCTTTGTAGATTCCCAGCTGCTTGGTAACTTTTGTTAACTTTTTATTGTTCTACATTTTTTGTGTAATAAGCAACGACTTATTGTCGGGCGTACGCTGTCCCCCCATACTTAAGTACAAATGCTGTATCCATGATATTAATGTAACATCAAATGATTTGAAAAGAGTAACCATGGAGTTTCTTGCCGGTTCTTCTCCATAGGAAACGACCAACCCGAACAGTGCACCTTTTTTTCGACGTTTTATAAGTGCCCATCTAGGCCTACGTAAAATAAAATATTTTGATTTTGATTTTGAAATTGGCATTTGAACATAGTCCTGCCCCAGTACATAGACTCCACAATGTATCAGGTACCCCGTTCTTAGCAGGTAGATCACATGGACTTAGTATACAAACAGGATTGAGTTCTGCGCAATACGTAACACACAAAAATGAACCTTAACTGTCATACTGTAGGTTTACTTTTGTTAAGCTATCATAACCGAGGCGAGAGAGATAGTAGTAAGGGAGACCTTTGTCCCTTTCACTCAATTGCCAACAGATAAAAATGTTAAAGATGCTAGAAAATATTAAACCGGCAGTCACCTCACACTACAAGTAAAATAAATTACGTGTATGTTTTTAGCTTTAAGATAAATTTTAATTATTTTCTTTTATAGGTTTACAGTCTGTACATAATACAAATTTATTTATTTTAAGTCAAATGATTGTTGGGAAGCTATTATATATTCATTATGGTAACACTGAAATCTGTCATCAATGGTGTTAATTTGACGTTCTACGTTGTTTTGAGAAAATTATAAGATTTATCAACGGTTCTTTTTTATTTTAAGTATGAAAATGGTTAAAAGTATTGTATCACGTCATGTAAAAGTGAATCATATGGTGGTTGTGGATATCCATATCATTTCACAGGTAAGGAATATTATAGATTTTGTTTACTAACAATGATTAGTGTGACCATGCCTTAGACGTTTCGCGGACGAAAGACTTATGCTTTCGTGTACTTTTCATTAAAACTGTTAATATTATGCGCATGATAATTATAATTAGTACCTATGTATCCTTCCACGCTGATCTGGGACAAAAAGAAAAACTTAGAATGTATCAGCTGCTTTTCGTCCAGCGCATGTCGTAAAAGTCGACTCAGGGATAGGTTTACTCTTAATTTTACATCTTCGAGTAAACAATAACCAACTTAGGGCATACGAACTGCCATAGTATGTAAATGGTCTAAGTTGGACAGTTGGCGTAAAAACAGGACGTCAATTTAGGGTAGTAGCGGAGGAACATTATCTAAATGTCAACGGTAGCACCCACGGACCGAGTAAGTAGGTTCACTGTTTACCCATCAACCCGCACTGGACAAGCGTGATGGGTTATTCGTCTAATCGCCTCCACTCACATGACAAAGAAAAAGAAAAGCAGGCCCCTAGTGCCCGGCGTCTCTAGTGGTGCTGCTGCTGATGGCGGTGGGCAGGAGCACCCTAGAGCAGGGGGTGCTAAGAATCCCCGGGCCAGATCGACCTTCAGTCATACGACCCAGGCTAAGCACAAATCGGACAACGAAAAAACACTCCACATTTTAACCTACAATACACGAACATTGAAAACCGAAGATCGTTTACTTGAGATTAAAAATGCGCTGAACGACATCAAATAGGACATAGTTGGTTTATCAGAGGTGAGGCGAAATGGAAAAGATACAATAGAAAGGGAAAACAACGTTTTCTATTATTATGGTAAAAAGTGGAAATGGCGTATGCTTTTTAGTTGCGCAAAAATGGAAAAATAGCATTCTTGAATTTATCTCTTACTCCGACCGGATAACAGTTTTAAAATTTAAAATATCAGACAAGAAAACACTCACTGTAATTCAAGTTTATGCACCAACATCTTCTCACCACGATGATGAAGTGGAAGATTTCTACGACCTATTTAATAAAGCTTGTGACGATCACCGAAGCTCCTGGAATATTATTCTAGGGGACTTCAACGCAAAAATTGGACTGAGACAAGACTTGGATAACGAAAATATCTTAGGACCACACGGACTTGGAAACCGAAATGAACGCGGCTCCCGTCTTATCCAGTTTGCCTTTGGACAACAGCTATGTATAGGAAATAGTTCCTTCTACAAAAAACATCAAAGACGTTGGACGTGGATTTCTCAAAACACCAAAACGAAAAACTAAATAGATTACGTACTAACCTCCAACAGACAAATAATAAAAAACATGGAAGTCTTTAATCAATTCAAATTTAGTTCAGACCACCACCCCCTACTATAGTATTTAACGTAAAAATTCACCGAAAAAATCTTTTTAGAAATCAAATCAGAAGATTGAATAGGGAAACCCTCATTGTATGTAAAAAAGAATTTAATTTAGGACTCAAAAATAGTTTTTATTTCTTTAACACAGTTTCTAAAGAACAGGATGATATAAACCAACAGTTTAGTGACATCATAAATAGTATAAAAAAGGCAAGTAAGGTTGTTAAGCAAACCAAAAGTAGAACTAAAAAATTATCACACGACACTTTGTAACTTATAGAACAGAGACTTACTCTGGGTACAGAAAATAGAGATTTAAACTACAGATTAAAGGATAAGGAAGTAAAACGTAGCATGAGAAAAGACATTAGAAATTATAACAACATAATAGTACAAAAGAACCGTTCCCTTAAAACAGCCAAGCATGGAATACAAAATAGTAAATCGTGGATTACAAATCTAAAAGATAGTAACGGCAATAAACATGTCAACAGAGACAAAATTATAGACATATGCACAACATTTTATCAATCCCTATATTCCGATAGACCTCCGATACCAGACACATTTAGCTACTTCTGCCCAGACACCATTTCACCCATTTCTAGTGGCGAAGTCCACTTTGCACTAAATAAAATGAGGAACAACCGGTCATGCGGCGAAGATGGCGTTAGCACTGAAGCCCTGAAAGTCGGCGAACCAATACTTCTTCCCCACATCACAAATCTGTTCAATGACATTCTTCGTTCGGGTGTTTTCCCCACAAACTTTTGCCATTCAAATATTATATTACTGCATAAGAAGGGAGACAAGTCGGGCATAAATAATTATAGACCCATCAGTCTGATCTCCCATGTCTACAAAATCTTTATAAAAGTCATAGAAAATCGCATAGCTGGTGACCTAGATAAACAACAACCTCCTGAACAAGCAGGCTTCCGTCCCGGACTTTCTACCACCGACCACTTGCATACCATCAATCAGATAATAGAAAAATCTGTAGAATTTAATATCAAATTCAAATTCAAACAATTTATTGTGGATCATAGGTTCATAAGATGTTGCGTTAAATACAGGTAAGTCTGCTATGTCCCGCCATTGAGGCATACAAAATTCATGTCACAACTAACAATAAATGTGTAGTTAAAGTATATCCCACTTTACCTTGCATTTGTGGACTATTCGAAAGCATTCGATAGCATAACGCACTCTGCCATCTTTAACGCTCTTAGAAATCAAAACGTAGAATCTACCTATATACGTCTTCTACAAAATATCTATACCAGCAGTACAGCCGCTATAAAATTAGAACGGGCAGGTCCGCAATTCAGAATCTTAAAGGGAGTCAAACAGGGCGACTCGCTATTTCCAAAGCTATTTACCAGTACCCTAGAAGAAGTCTTTAGAATGTTGGCGACCGCCTGGGAAGAGAGAGGTATCTGTCTCGGTGAGGGGAGGTTGACAAATCTCCGCTTTGCTGATGACATTGTACTTTTCTCTTCGTCAGCTGCGGAGCCGGAAAATATGCTTCAAGAACTCGGCAAAGCAAGCCTTGAGGTTGGACTGAAGATGAACATGTCAAAGACTAAGCTCATGACCAACAGTTCACCTATCAACGTGCACTTAAACGGTGAGAAAATACACTATGTCCAAGTAGTCTCCTTCCAGGCGAGAAGAAAGAAGTAGCAAGACGCACGGAAAACGCCTGGAAGAGTTACTGGTCCATGAAAGAGCTATTCAAGGGCGATCTACCTATCCCCTTAAAACGCAAGTTATGTTTATTTTACGCGCGAACGCGTTCAAGCGGCTAATGGACATGTGTATTCTCCCCATTCTGACGTATGGTGCACAGACTTGGTCTTTGACTAACGTCCAGAAGTCCAAACTCAAGGTTTGCCAACGAGCGATGGAGCGCAGCATACTGAATGTAAAAATAACTGACCGGATAAGGAACACCACACTGCGCTCCAGAACGCAAATTGCCGACGTAACTTATAAAGCTGCCAGACTAAACTGGGACTGGGCAGGCCATGTCTGCACTGCTGTGGGCCCGAATATCGCAAGACTGGAGTCCTGAAGCAGCAATTCTGTTTAACCATGTTTAATTTTAATAAATGTTTGTCACACATTTTCAATTTTATACCCTCCATTTGAATACTCAACACCAATTCTGCAGAGCAAACGGAAAAGAAAATGGAAAGGAAACGAAATTCTTATTTTTTCCTACGAAATTCTTATTTTTTTTCTCATTAATTATTATTTCACTATTTTATGTAACTGTTGATGTCTTATCCGGACACAAATTATCTCTGTCAAAACGAATTTTCTTATTTGTTACAGAAACATATGGTCACCTTATTAGAAAGAGACAAAGGGTTTTGTTATAAATATCTCTCTCGTCACGTTTTTCTGGTAGAGTGCACAGTCCAGTTTATTATACTAAGTCCATGGTAGATCATACGAGTGGGAGTGAGATGGTAAGTACATCTGTAGGTCTCTTAGATTCAAAGATATTATACCATTTCATTGAACATACCCTTGATCAGCCGAATAAAAAAACATGGGGTGTTGGGGTCTAAGGAGTATTTATAAACGTGTATGTGTCGATAGAAATGAGTATATAATTTGAACTTACCGTTAATCAAACACACTGTTTACGATTTTTTTCCTTTTTTTGTCACTTCGAATTACTCTTAAACATATAAGTTGTGTATATTTTTGTAATCACCTCTTAAAACCCTTCACTTTAACACCCCACTCGATGGTATCGGAAGAAAAAACAATTCAAACTCCACTATATGGCACCCGAAATCCGCCATAATTCTTTGTTTTTATTTCAATGTATTAAAACCAATGACACTCGCGCTACCAAGACGAATCTAACGACGTATAATTTATCCAAATCCGTTCATACGTTTAGGAGTTACGAGGGAACATAGAAACGGACATAAATACCACACCTCTTGTGTGTACACATAACCCTCCTTTTGGGTTTCGCAGTCGGGTAAAAATAAAAATGACTGCAATAACGGACACTTCCTTAGATTTTATACAAACTAACCAACATCTATTCCTGCAAAGGAATAGCTTTCGTATTTGATCCTTATCAGCGACGCTCGGTCAGTGTAATCTCAGTGTAATAAACAGAATGTTTTTTTTTTCACCAACACCGCGTTCGATTTCTGGCTAAAGGTTTGGTTTTTTATCTTATGCCTGACATAAGATAAAAAACCAAACCTTTTTTTGCTTCTAAATAACTGCAATGGTTTCTATCACAACCTTCTGCCAGCCTATAATTTCGAATTTAGTCAAATATGCCATCGAAAACTCGCGGTTAATTTACGCAGCTAACAAACAGCTGACCATTATTTACTTTAGGTTGAATGTCATCCCAAGAATCATTCCATAACGTTTCGAAGTAGTATAAAATTACTTATTTTATCAAGGTTTTTTGTTTTGACACTTGTAGCTTTGGCTTCCCCCACTTTTGCAGCAGCTGTCGCTCAGATCTCTGCTGTGCTACGGTTAAATAAACTATTATTTGATATGATTTTCAGCCGGTCTGAAAAGACTTGGTCAGATGAACGGTACCTCCCGTAGTAAAAGATCCAAGAAACTTTATTTTCATGAAATCTGGTACATTATTATGGTCTTACAAGTAAAAAGGTTTCACATATTTAAAGATTTATAAGAAGTGAGTGCTATACAAGGGTCGTGCTCCTTCTCTGGCTACCGACTAGAATCCACCGACCGACGTAGTAGCAGTACCTACCGACCGACGTAGTAGCAGTACCTACCTACCGACCGACGTAGTAGCAGTACCTACCGACCGACGTAGTAGCAGTACCTACCGACCGACGTAGTAGCAGTACCTACCGACCGACGTAGTAGCAGTACCTACCGACCGACGTAGTAGCAGTACCTACCGACCGACGTAGTAGCAGTACCTACCGACCGACGTAGTAGCAGTACCTACCGACCGACGTAGTAGCAGTACCTACCGACCGACGTAGAAGCAGTACCTACCGACCGACGTAGTAGCAGTACCTACCGACCGACGTAGTAGCAGTACCTACCGACCGACGTAGTAGCAGTACCTACCGACCGACGTAGTAGCAGTACCTACCGACCGACGTAGTAGCAGTACCTACCGGTGTGGAAGATCTAAATAAAAGAGTGTTATATTTCATTATTAATTTATTTTTACACAATATCTTCAACTAACCTCAGACGATTGTCTAATAACTATAATAGTCCCGATATAAAAATATTTCTTCTCCTTATCCGTAACATTGTAATATATTTATAATATTGACACCTTTGCTTTTTACACTTTATCAATTCAAATTCTTTAGTCATAATAACGTGATGTTTATATTCACAGAGTCGTTTTATATAGTATATAGTACATATTTATAATGTTTCCAATAAATACAGTATATAGAACATTACAATTTGACCTATCAAAATGTACATCACAATCAGAACGTTGTATTTACAAGAAGTTTTGTAATTTAAACAAAGTGATGACAAAAATATTTCATAATTAAAACAACAGAAAGATTATCTCACACATTTATGGCAATTCGTCAGAGTTCCACAAAATTCTAATATTTTATATGATTAATAGACAATTATAAAACACAACATAGTTATTTTACATAGTCTTAAACCGAAATAAATAAATTATTCTCTAATGTAGTGTATTGCTTATTGTCAAATCAATGTAAAAGCCTATAACTGGCGCTCTGGGCCGTTACCAACAACAATTCCTAGTTCGATATTTATGTACTAATTATTCATTTATTACTAAGTCAACATCATTTATACAGATATTAGGAATATAGTATAGTTCGGGCCTGGACCGTTTCGCGCAACCAAATATTACTTAGATCCCAATACAGCTACGATGAAACTTTAGTCTTTAGTCTCAAACGAATGGAATGTACAAGTCCTACGCTACCTTTAGAAATCTCTTCATATAATAACATACGTATCACGCTATGATATGGTTTATTTAGATTTAAAATAATATATTTTAGCACAAAATATATAGAAAAGTAACAGATAACTTAAACGGAAAATACTGACATATAAGTACAACCAGAGCTAGCTGGGCTTACTGCAATAATCTTTGTATAGAAGATAAACAGAAGTATAACGTTAAAGTAATATAAATATACATTGGAATGTCTCGCAGTAGAAAATACGAAAATAAATTATTAGCTAAAACTAGAAGGACGGATAGAATCGGGGAAAAATAAAAAATATACTTAAGAGAAGTCGCGCGTCCCAGCGCCCGCGCGAGCATTACACACAGGTGAGCGCTCGCGCGTCTGATACAAGCGAGAGTAACGCGCGACTGCGCAGTCACCTCGACGTGTCTACACGAAAACAAATACAAAACACTTAGTATTATATAATTTACAGTTCTTTTTATCTTTTACTTTTAAATGAATGATTTTGCTAAAAATATCTGGGCAATTCGTGTTAGTCGTTAAACGAGACGCGTGCGGTCGTTTAACCGTCCGGGTGAAGCTCACCCAAAAGTCAAGACTTATTTCACTAAAGATTCGGGTAGACGGTAGTAGAGATAGCCGGGCAGCAGCAACAGGCCCGCTCGGAGCGGGCGCGGCGCGCGCTAGCACGCGGCGTCCTCGCGCACCAGCGCCGCCGTGTCGCGCCCCGTGTCGGCGGCCGGGTCCAGCGCGCGCAGCCCGCCCGCGCCCAAAGCGCCGCGCCCGCCGCCCGCGCCCAGCGTCTCCGTCGACGACGGCGAGATCACGGCTGATACCACCTTCTCTTTCAACTCGTCGGGTACTTCGTAGATACCGGCTGTGGGTATAAAGGAGCACTGTTAAACTCTGTTTTAATTGCAAACCCTAATGAAGGCCGACGATGATGTGACCGGTCGTATGATAGCAGTCTCCGACTGACACTCACGTATAGGCGGCTCGGGCTCGCCCGCGGCTACGGCCCGGGTGACGGCGTCGTACATGGGGTTGCTGAAGTCGCGGCCCTTGCGCGGCGCCTCCTCCAGCGTGTAGGCGGGCTCGCCGGCTGCGCCGCCCACGCCGCCGAACTCCACGTTGGAGCCCTGCCGGAACGACACGCTCTGCGACGATGCTAGGCTGCTTAGACCACCGCCCTTACCACTGCAATAAGGAAACGCAACGGTCAGGTATATTGTTACTAAATTATACCAGACGGTATCGTATCGAATGAGCCACTGACGCCCTGGACCTATAGGTTCCGGCTGCAACGTATTTTGACCCACCTACGGCGAAGCAAAAAGGAGAGCTATGAGTTTTCAAAATCAAAATATTTTATTTCACATACGCCTAGATGGGCACTTATAAAACGTCGACAGAGAACCGGCAAGAAACTCCATGATACTCTTTTCAAATCTAAAAAATTTGGTATTACAATATTATCATGGTTACAGCATGTGTACTTAAGTATGGGGGGACTGCTTAGACCCAACAATAAATCGTTACTTACTACACAAAAGATGTAAATCAAAATAAAAAGTTAACAAGCAGCTGGGAATCTACAAACCCTACAATGTTCACAAATTCACATACAATCGGTCGCCTATGTACCACTCTTGTACATGAAATTTAAATAAATAAATAAATAAAAAAGAAAATATTTTAAAATACTAAATCAAACAAGTGACACAAATATTGTTATAAGTGCTGTAACTTTTCTGAGTAAAAGGTGTATAAATGATTTGAAAACTATTATAAAAAATCTGATTCAAAAGAAGAGAAAAAATGAGATTGAGAATAGTTAAAGTCAAGAAAATAAAAAAACAAGACGGCGTGTTGGGTATCAAATGAAAGGGCTTAAGAAGCACGTTTCAAAAATGTTTATATTGTTAGCTGTTGCTAGCAGCTTTGGCTGCAAGCACCCGATAATTATGTACAGTAAAATCTTAACAAAAAAATAATTACATAAATTACTCGTCTGAAATTCTTATGTGTACAAACCATTCAATCTCCTTACTAAGTAGTCCTAGTAAGGAGATTGAATGGTAAGTTTGTTAACTTTTCACGCCTACGACTGAACCGATCTCCTGAAATTTTGCATATACGTTGTAAGGTGTACAGAAACGGACATAGGGTACCTTTCATCCCGACAATAAGTGCTGTTCCCGAAGAAAACAACAATTACGTTGTTATGATAATAGATGGCGCCACGTGTCTTTCGAATCATGAGTAAATTATATTATTATAGAAAATTTAGTAGTGTAAAGATTTTTTTTTTCTAAATTAACGCGAGCCGCGCCGCGGGATAAAGCTAGTCGTCTATATAATAAACAACTTACATTATATATTTTAATGTAATAATCATAATTATTCATAGTGATGTTCAGAGGATAGACGAGGTCGAATGAAACTTTGCCCTAAAGTTTATGATCCTGTAGGGTATACACCTAATATTTAGTTTATATATTTGTATGATATAGTTACACATCACAACACGTTTACATACAAGCAGATTTATTTATAATAATCACTTAGTACACATCGACGGTGTGTGTTCCGTATGGTGTCCGGACGTAAAGAATAGCACCATCCCATATCTTCCCGTGGGTGTCGTAAGAGGCGACTAAGGGACTTACCAGAGAATGGGCAGCAGCGTTCTCTGTGTTTTTTAACAACAATACTGCGATCGCCAACCCGCCTGCCAAGCGTGGCGATTATGGCAAAACCCCCCTTCTTGGGGGAGGCTTATGTCCAGCAGTGGACGTCTTTCGGCTGAAATGATGATGATGATGATGACACATCGACGGCATCTTATATTGCTTACATCAATATAAAGTCGAATGATGCCGGGACTTAGTATAGTGTACTGGATCGCACCGCGTCCGATCTACGTCATCGTGACGAGTAGCGAGCGAGACAGGTGGGAGGCAGCACGCGATCGTTGACTGCCCTTTCCGTGACCTTCAGTCGGCATGAACCTCGCAACGACGCGTGCGCGCATGTTTTCCGTGACACCTCGAGAACGCATTGTTCCGTATTTTCTGTTATTTAAAAACTGTTATTCGTTTTCTGTGACAATTGTAACTGTGAGTGTGCCCTATCATCTGCTCTCTATCTGTTCTCCTTCTACTGTTTTGTGTTGTGCGTGTGAACTATCAATCGCCAATATAACTGTCAGGTAGTGACTTTTACTTGCTAACACCGCGTTATTTGCGGAAATCAAGTTTCAACAGAAGTACTTGGCAACGCAGGGGACACTCGGTAGCGACTGCACTGTCAATAGTGAGACATTCACTGTTCATTCCCAAAGGTAAATTATGGAAACAATTCATACCCGGGTCGAAGAAGTCACGCTGGAAATTCCTTCAATCAATCGGATCATCAACCTATCTGAACCGGTTTTGAAGCAAGAACCCAAAAATGAGACGGTAGCAGAGTATTATCATTACTGCTAGATCTGGGAAAACAAATAGAACAGATGAAAGCCGCGACAGCAGAAGGCATAATATCAGATCGGTCAATATATCATGATGTCCACCTAACACGTTGTCATACACGTATTGGCAGCAGCAGCAGCGATAGCAGGCGCAATATATGCATACTACAGACTTCAAAAACATTGCAGGAGTCAACAGAAACCTAAAGCACCACCTGTTCCGAATCCAGCGCCACGCCACGAAGGAGGTCGACTGCAAGCATCGTAGACAACTCTGTACCTGACGTTACAGACGACAACAATGTACACACACACTTATCGAGTGCACACACACTCAACAAAGAAACGTCGCCTAATGCGCGTTGTAATTTAATAGTTCAAGACTTGGATTATATCATTTTTTTTAGATTTTATACCCTTTTTACATTTTATATTTTAACATAACTTTTTTTCATTTTCATATTCTTTTTTCATTTTGTGAGTGGGCAATATTTACGAGCTACGCTGTACATTGGCCTTTGAGTAGTTTGTACGTCATACTCGTCAATGCATATCGAAATTGTTTAGGTTTGCATTTCTTTAACTTAGCTTGTAATCGTGTAATTATAATTCGGTACCAATAAATCCATCAAGGGAATCAATCGTCTATTCATTTACATAACATAACATACCTTACAAGTATACATAACATTTTCACTGATAGGCATCATACCCCAACATTCCTGCCTACCCAACACACTCGTCCACACGTTTTTTTAGGGTAGGTGGCATATGAGCACGTTGTCACGCCACAGCGTGCGCAAGCGGTGCGCGTAGCGCGTGCGCAGGGTGCGCAAGGCAAGCTCCAATTGCCGTACTGGCGAAGATAAGCGTTGGGCGGTTTGACTGTCCCTAAATCGGGAATTGCTGTGGCAAACACAGATCTTGCGGCGCCCGTTTAATTTAATTGTTAGTTTAGGTGTATTTTAATTTCATTTTGTTTCAATGTAATAATAGCTGTGCCCTGCGACCTCCGTTCACGTGAAATTATGATAAAATGATAACTTCCTTATTTGAATCGGATTTTGTTAATAATTTATTTTGCTTTTAATTATGCTTAGGTTTTAATTTAATTTTTTTGCACGGAACCCTAAGCTTTTTTTAAAATAAAAGGAGCCTAAGTTATTCCTTATAACATTAGCTATCTGCCAGTAAAAGTCCCGTTTCGGAGAAATCCGAGAGATTGGCCGGAACAAACAAACAAACAGATAGACACACCGACAGCCAGATAGACTGTAAAAAATTAAAAAAAAAAATGTTTTTATATCAAATGCATTCAGTAAAAACCATTGGTGAAAACCTGTTATTCTGAAATTACAAACACTTCAATTTTATTGTTTGTATAGATGTGTGTCATTGTTATCTGAAATAATTGCGTTTTTTTTTATTTATTTTATTGACCCTCACGTGACTTAGCTTTTTTTAAAAAATATGTGTGAAGTAAAAAACAAGTGCACTCACAACGGCCTCTTCCTGATGACGAACCAGGCGGCGGCGCCGGCCAGCGCCAGCAGCAGCACCAGCAGCAGCGGCACCAGCACGGCGGCGGCCGTGGCGGCGCGCGCGGCAGAGGCCGCCGCCACGGCAGCGCACAGCGGCGGCGCCAGCGGCGCGCGGCACACGCAGCGCAGCTCGGCGCCGTCCGCCGCGCACGTGCCGCCGTTCTCGCACGGGCACACGCGCGGGAGCGGCCGCGGCGCTTCCACCGCTGGGGGAAATACTCATTTTATATTTCGACCGATCACCTTGACCGATCCGAAGGCATACCCTTAGGATCGGTCCCTTGCTTGTAAAGGATTAACTAAAAAATGAAAAAATAACTGAAAAAATAATTTAAAATCCATGAAATTGACTATAATTGACTGATAATTTTATACCATTTATGTTTGAATATGATACGGGCCATGCGACCACCGCGGCTGGCGCGTACGTCCATGGCGTAATCTGGAAGCCTTTACACCCTCTTCGACGTAAACCAGGCTGGCTTTCAGCAATTTTGCGTTGAATGTTGGCTTCCAAGTGCTCAATTGTTTCTAATTTATCGACAGACTTTACAAATCAGACGATCGAGGTTAACAGGTCAATTACGTGAAATTGATATTTCGTCAAAGGTTCAAAAATTATACGTTACAGTCAACGCTGAACGGTACAGAGATATGATTACTAACTTCTTGTGCCTCAGTTGGTAGGCATTAAGGTGACAAACATGTGTTTTCAACAAGACGGAGCCACACGCCAAATAGGGTTATATATATCGATACGATTAATTTCAAAGAAACCAACCGCGGTGGCCATCATAATATATTTACACATAAATGATATAACATTATCAGTCAAATAAAACCAATTTCATGGATATTAAAAACATTTGTTTTACTTAAATGTAAAGTTCTCCGCCTCTAAAAACAACACCCGTTATAGAGGTTTATGTATGACCCATAACTGTTGTCAATTCACTATTTATACATACGTGCAGTTGGAGAGTGAAACTGGTTTCTTATGATAACTGACACCTCCCCTTGTGCTAAATCTGATGGTGACCGGGATTGTGTCGGTGAGGTAAGAATCCTGCACGATTGTTAACCGCTCGGCATTCTTGAAAAGGCTAATTCTCAAGGACTAACCCCGAGTAAGCTATTTAAAGGATTCCAATCCAAACGTAGGGCAACATACCTGCGTCGCACGCCAGCTCCTGCGTGATGCGCTTGGGCGGCTGCTGCTGGTCGGGGCACAGGCAGCGCCGGCCCGCCGGCACGCCCAGGCACAGGTGCGAGCACGGCGCGCGCGCGCACTGCCCGCCCGACGTCACGTTGTAGCGCCGCGGGTGGTACACTGCCACACGACACACACGGTCACAACACGATAACCAACATAACCATTCAAATCTACTCATTACTGACACCTAAAATTATATAAATATTTATGCAATGGTCAAAGCAATAGCACAACTTTGTATACAATACGCATACTTATTTCATACAATGTCTAAATTAGTCAGTGTTTTATTAGTAGTTTTATTTTTGATTCTATTTCACTTCCGATAGCAAATAGCTGTCGGCAGGATTGATGTCTTTTAAGGAAGCACAATCGAACAGATCTGTCAAAATTTTTCGTTTTGAGAATAGCGTAAGGATTTTTTCAGTTACATAATCGATCGATTGGTTTTGACAGCCAACCGAGTGGCACTGAAAAGCTATGCAGGCCTATATACAACATTATTTTTAGTATATATGCGAAACCAGAATATAGTTTGTTCAGAATAAGTAATTGAATCGATTCCAATAATTTTTAAACCATTTTATATTTTGTCCCAAAAACATTAAAAAAAAGTTGGACACCGAGCGAAATTAAGTACCTATCGCATCATCATTTAGGTACCTACTGTCAAATTATTATTATCAGAGCTCAAGACGACGCTGGAGGCGCGTGCGCAGGCGCGCTGCGTGGTGAACACGTTTTTGTGCGGACAACCAGGTAACAGAACAAGCTTATAACTTTGCAATTTTTCATGATACAGTTTTTAAATTTTGTACATAAGATTCTTTACATAAAAATACTACGCACGCAAAATACGCGCTTCGACGTGGAGTTGCGGACACCAGCCCGTCATACAATACAATACTAGGGCGTGTTTCGGGTTTCGCATATACTAAAACTAATGTTGTATAGAGTAAACATATTATTTTAGAATATTGCTTATTGCTATGGAAACAATGGCGGTCTTATCGCTGATGACGATATTTTCCCGACAGCCTTTGGATGGAGTACACCTATAAATCTAATATAGGAGTTGAGTTCTAGTTCCACTGAATGAAATGCTCCAAGAAAGTACTACCAACTAATACATATCTGTCACAAAACAGCGTTGAGATCCAGTTTACAGGGACTAGTGGATTAACAAGCACATGAACCAACTCACCTTTCACAGCTGATGGATTGACTAGATCCTTAGATATAACGAATGGCACTCCTCTTCCGAACTTGTCTTGCCTCACAAGTTCTCCCGTGTCCCTGGTGACCCAGTACAGCGAGGATTCGAAGACATCAAGTGACAGTGGATGCTTCAGCAGATCTCCCTTCAGAATCACCTTCCTGTTAGAACCATCGTGCCTCATCATCTCAATAGTGTTCAGCTTGGTGTCAGCCCAGTATATGGAGTGGTCCATCAGATGATCGATCGCTAAGCCAGTAGGATGTCTGATGTTCTCTGTGACGATTGGTCTTCTCTTCGAGCCGTCCATCCAGGCTATCTCGATCTTAGGTGCGGAGCCAGCGTCTGCCCAGAACATCCTTCCCATTTGTGGGTCGAGAACCAGCGACGTAGGGCTCTCGATTCCTGCTGAGACAAGTGCCCTTCGGTATCTTCCGTCGTTTCTCGCCACCATGACGCGTCCTCGTGGCTTAGAGCCTGTCCGGTCAGTTTCTGTCCAATACAGATTGTCTCCTAGGTAGTCTACGGCTAAGGCGGTTGGTTTTGAGTTGCCCTTCATGTTGAGGTCCTGAGCGAACCCGCTCTTGACTTGTCCGTTAAGAGCATTGATCATGTACGATCGTTTGATGGTTTTGTCGTAGCTATCTGCCCAGAAGATCATCTCGTGTTTCGGATCGTAGTCGATAGCTTCTATTCTCTTTTCTGCTGTAATGACGTCAAATTCTTCGTTCTTGTCTTGGGCAAAGGCGTGTATTTCTGGTCCATTGGCGAATAGTAGAACAACTTCATCATCTACCACTTTGCACACGCCTGAGAGGTTGTCGGCCAGTCTGCAATGGAGAAAGACAAGAACAAATATTATTATAAGTAATAGAAATGTAAGAGATGATTACTTAATTAGTCATTTGTATTTTACACACTTAAACAATTAAAAAAACGAGTTTATGCATGATGCTACTTTTTCAATGATAAAAATGGTTACTTACTTGAATCCTTCTCTGCAGTCGCAGCTGTAGCTTCCATTCAGGTTGTTACAGATCTGCGAGCAGTGATGCGTGCCGGCAGCGCACTCGTCCACGTCCACGCACTTCTTCTTGTCGGCCGGCGAGATGATCCATCCTTGGAAGCACGTGCAGATGTAGCCGCCCGCGCCGCCGACTGCCGTCAAGTTTGTGCAGAAGTGTTCGCAACCACCTGACGGATAAAATATTGGTGTTACAGAAGGAGGAGCTGGGAAGCACTTTCACGACCAAGTTGCTAACGCTATATGTAATAATTATGACAGCAGTGTAACATTCAAGTTTACAACATGGCATCGCGCCTGTTGTCCCCTGACTGGTTTTCAATCTCATTTCGCAAGCCTATTGGTTATCAAGTCTTCAGGCTAGGCTGGTACTTTGAAATTTCTCGCCATAAACCGAAAATCACCGTTTGAACTGTGAATAAGACTCAACTTAGCAGTCAAACTTGATTAAAATCATGTATTCTTCAATGAAGCTTACGGTAATGTGACAAAGTTTCAATTGACAAGATATGAATTGAATGTGACAGAGTTGCACGGTTTTGTAAATTACCTTTGTCAAGATGCGAGCAGGTGTGCGTGTGGTGGCAGCCGAGCTCGTCGGAGGCGTCGCCGCAGTCGTCGGCGAAGTCGCAGAGCTGTGCGCGCTCGGCGCAGTGCCGGTTGGCGCACTGGAACTGGCTGTACGGGTCGCACGGCTTCACGCGCGCCGCGCACAGCGTCATGTTGTTCTCGTCCGAGCCGTCGCCGCAGTTGTCCACGCCGTCACACACTTGGTATCTAGCAGAAAAAAAAGATACTTAGATTGAGTAAAAAAACAATAAAAAATCAAACTAAATTAATTAAATTTAAATTGTAAGTGTGGTACAATATCGCATTGGGTCTAGCCTGTAAGGATATTTGTATGTTTGAAGTAAATAAATAAATATTAGTTTTTTTTTTGTTTTTTCTAATTCAAAATCATTAATTCATGAACACAGGGTATCTACAGAAAATGTTGTAAATAAATGAGAACCGAGCTGTGCCCCGCCATAAGGCATACACAATATCAATGGTTCTTAAACAAATACATTTTAGAAATTCAAAGGTAAGGTTCCACACTTAGAGCATAAATATAATACTGGTAGTTCCATTCTGGTTGTTCAATCATTATAAATCATGTCAAATTTAGATAAAATATCAAATAACATTTCAAATAAAATGTCAAATCAAATAAAGTAAAAAGAACCAAAAAAACACAGAGCCTGGAATTGTGCCCGGTTGATGGCAATAGGCTCGCCCCCTATGACATGAGACTTAAACATAACTGACGAAATGTGGATGCATGGGTACACCTCTGCCTAACCCTTCGGGCATTACAGGTGTGATGTTATATTATGTTAGTACTGTTACTTGGCTTAGGTCTAGTCTTGCTGAGCTTATTTCGTATAGCGAATGGCCCCTTTCTTAAATTAGTCTTCCAGAAATAAGATTTAGAACATTCAGGACGCATAAAAAACGCTGTTTTACTATGGCTACACGATTATAGTCTTTTTGTACCTATTCATTAAAAAACATCATTATTTCATGTTAGTGCAAATATTTTATACGAACAACACAAGCGCTACAAATTCGCGAGCAATTCTAGAAAACTATATAATGAACGTTCTATTGTAAATATTTGCGTTTGATTTTTTTCTTACCTCGGCACACATCTGTGGTTGTCGCAGTGGAATCGTCTCAGTGTATCGCAGTTGAAGTTGGTACAGATAGACGAGGCCTCGTCGGAACCATCTCCACAGTCATTAGTGCCGTCGCACAGGTCTGACTGCGAGACACACAGGTTGTTCGCGCACTGGAATCTGTAATAATACCAGACATGTAAGTAAGATATTATGTCACAAGTATTTGGCACACGTTAAATGTGAATGGAGTAATGTTTACCTGCTTTCAGGACAGTATCGGCCGCCAGGGTACCGCGGGGGACATCCGATCTCATCTGACAAGTCTCTACAATCCCTGTCGCCATCACATCTGAAGTACGCCGCAATGCAGTGTCCAGATTTACACTGGAAGGTTCCGTTCTTGCACTTGAAGCCACCGCAGTCAGCCTCGTCCGTGTTGTCTCCGCAGTCGTCCTCGTGGTCACACCGCCATCTCGATGAGATACACTTCCCGTTACCGCACTTGAATTCTGATTCAGAACATTCTCTGTACTTGTGCTGGCAAACAGTTTCCGATTCGTCGCTTCCATCTCCACAGTCGTCGGTAAAATCACAAAGCCATTGTTTCGGTATACAACGCTTATTGTCACATGTGAAGTCAGTTTCCGCATTGCATGAAGGACAGTTCTCCGGTAATTCGTCTGATCCATCTCTGCAGTCGTCTTTGCCGTCACAGAACAACCATTTTGGAATGCACCTGTAGTTCGCCTGTCCTGGACACCTCCTCCATCCTGTCGTACAGTTCTTCTGTCTGCACATGTAAGCTGGCTCATCAGAGTCATCACCGCAGTCGTTATCGAAGTCGCACATCCACAGTTTCGGGATGCATCGCCCGTTCTTGCAGGCGAACTCAGTGTCGGGGTTACAAGGTCTGTTGTGACACATTACGGGGTCTTCGTCACTGTTATCTTTACAGTCTGTGTCGCCGTCGCACTTCCAGCTGTCGAGGATGCACCTGCCACTGGCCTTGCACTTGAACTCGAGGAGAGGACACTCGTGAGCACACTCGGCCTCGTCACTGCCGTCTCCGCAGTCATCAGTGCCATCACAGATGGTGGCAGCCGGTGTGCAGTTGGTATTCTTGCACTGGAATGACCCAGCTCTACAGTGACGTACTGGACAAGTTTCAGGCTCATCGGAACCGTCCATACAGTCTTTCTCGCCGTCACACTTCCAGAACCACGGAATGCACTTCTCGTCACGACCGTTACATCTATGTTGCCCATCAGTACAGTTAGCAATGCAAGTCTTCATGTCTCGTGCTAAGTAAAACTGGTTCGGACAAGCACACTTATATGTAGTAGCTCCTTCTTCTCCGTAACCCTCGATGTTCAAATAGCTGGATGCATGAGGCGGTGCGATCAGACAGAGATGTGAACATCCTCCATTGTTATCGCCACAAGGCTTGGGGTAGGACAGCTGCCTCAATGGATGTACCACGTGGATATCATACGGCCTATGTGTAGTGTTTCTAAGAATCATCAAATTTTCTCCAGAATGCTTGTGTGCTTTACTAATAGCTTTGAGGTTCCAGTCGGTCCAGAAGATCTCATCGTCGAAAAGACTGAGAGCGAAGACGTGAGGAACTTTAGCGCCAGATAATACAACATGCCTGTGCTTACCTTCCAAGTCGGCAGAGCCAATGTAGTCCAAATGTGCATCAGCCCAGTATATTCTGTCAGTGAAGTAGTCTATCGTAAGCGCATTTGGCCAAGCGATGTCGTCTTCCCAGTTAAGAATAGAAGTGAAATTGGAACCATCCATTCCCAATTTGCCAATGTAAGCTTGTAGGTGCCATGAAGTGAAGTATAGGTAACCTGTTCCCGGGTGTACGACAATTGCTCGAGGATCTGTAACGCCAGTCTTTAAGGTCTTTCTTCTGGTACCATCCAATTCCGACACATCCAAGTTCTTGGAATGTCTGTCAAGCCAGTACAGTTTCCTTCCAATCCAATCAATTGCTATACCTTCAAGACCGTGAGAGTCGTGTCTGATCACCACTTCTTTAACGGGGTTGGGATCCGTGTAGTTCGACCTGTAGATGGTCTTAGCGGATACATCAGCGAAATACATCCTCTGTTCTTTGAAGTCGAAGTCGATGGCAACGACGTTCATCAGGTCTTGGTGCATCAGGTTGTACAAACTGGCGTCAGTCGACATGTTCCTGACATAGTATTTATTCGTGAATATGATCCAGGCGGAAGTATTATCCTTTCGTTTACAAGTGTGTTCATCAGGTTCTCGTTCGTAATATTGATCGTTACATTTACAGTAGTAAGATCCAGGGGTGTTTGAGCAGTACTGTGAGCAAACTCCAGGCGTTTCTATACATTCGTCTATGTCTGCACAAGCTTTACCATCTGCGAGAAGTTTGTAGCCTTGGTTACATTCGCAATAATAGCTAGTTGGTGTGTCGATACATTTGTGGCCACACTGATTGACTTCCGTTTCCAACTTGGCACATTCATCGTAGTTACAATGAGGAGGTTCATCAGAATCGTCGGAACAGTCTGACTCCTTGTTGCAAACCAGTCTGTTGTCAATGCACTGATCGTTGTTACACTTGAATTGTCCCGCAGGACATGTCTTGTTCTCTTTAATACACCCGACTTCGTCAGAATGGTCACCGCAATCATCTTCGCCGTCACATCTAAAGTGATTTCTAATACATTTGAAGTTTTGACACTTGAACTCTTGGTCGGTACATTGCTTGTATTGAGTGTTACAACGCTTCCCTTCATCGGAGCCGTCGCCGCAGTCATTGTCGTGGTCGCACACCCAGCCCTCGTTGATACAGCGACCGTTGTTACATTGGAATTGGTCATCAGAGCACGGTGTGGGAGTTGCGCAGTGGTGGATGGTGGAGTTCTCATCAGCTCCATCAATACAGTCTGGATCGCCGTCGCAGATCCATTTCTTCGGAATACATTGTGCTCGTTGCCAGAATTTGTTTTCTTCACAAGTGTATTCTGTTTCAGCATCACACTTGCGCTCATTGCATTGATGACGATCATCTTCGTCGCTATTATCCAAGCAGTCATTGTCCCCATCGCAAATGTAGATTCTCGGTATACAATTGCCATTGTCACATGTGAAGAGGTCTCCAAAGCATGTACGTCCTTCAGAGCGGCAGTATTCTGGAGGTTCGTCGGCACCATCGCCACAATCGTCGTCACCATCGCAGTACCAGGTAGCAGGAATACATCGGTGGTTGGGACAACGGAAACTGTTTTGCGGGCACGTTCTTTGCGCGCAATGTAGGGGATCCTCATCAGAATTGTCGCCACAGTCGTTATCTCCATCGCAGAGCCAGTAGGGTTCAACACAAATATTCGTCTTCTCGCATTTTAAATGATTTGTCGGGCAAGTTGTGTTCATCGGGCAACGTTCGTGTGTTTCGTCCGATGTGATGTTGTCTTTACAATCGTTGATACCGTTACAGACTTGCGTCATAGGTATGCAACGAGAGTTGAGACAAGTAAACTCTCCATCAGCGCATGGTGGATATACGCAGCCTT
Organism: Noctua fimbriata; assembly: GCA_905163415.1. Taxonomy (NCBI): domain Eukaryota; kingdom Metazoa; phylum Arthropoda; class Insecta; order Lepidoptera; family Noctuidae; genus Noctua; species Noctua fimbriata. The sequence continues at coordinate 17,107,624 of LR990941.1, read as the reverse complement.
CTTCGTCAGATCCGTCTTTGCAATCATTCTCGTGGTCACACTTCCAAGACTGGAAGATGCACCTACCGTTGTTACAACGGAACTCACTGGGCGAGCACGAGTGGTACGTACAGTAGTTCTTGTCTTCATCAGAACTGTCGCCACAGTCGTCATCACCATCACACGACCACATCTTGCTGATGCATTTACCGTTAGCACAGAAGAACTTGCTAGCGTCGCAGGTGATGTTCTTAGCAACACACATCCTTCCTTCGTTCACCAGTTTGGTGTTATCATTGCATTTGCACTCGACCGTGTTGTTGGGTGCGGGGTGACAGCTCTGCGCGCAACCTCCGTTGCTGATCTTGCACGGGTTCACCTGACATTTCTGTCTGCTCGGACTGTATATGTGGATGTCACGAGGTGAGTCTTCCAAACGCTTTACCATCTCGATCATGTTAGCGCCGGTATGCTTCTCTGCTCTGTACACACCTCGAAGCTGAAGATCTGTCCAATAGATGTAGTTACCGAAAACAGTGATGGCAAATGGATAGATAGTTGCGCTGATGAGCACTTCCCTGTCAGTACCGTCCAGTTTGGATCGTTCAATTTTCTCTCTGACTGCATCAGTCCAGTACAACATGTTCTCATCGAAGTCAATAGTCAAGCCACTAGGCTGTGACAGGTCCTTATCAATGATAGCCTTCTTTAAAGATCCTGCCATGGTTGTTCTGTAGATCTTACCAGAAGTTCCGAATCTTCCCCAGTCTGTGTAGTACAAGGTTCCGTTGCAAGGATCAACAACAATAGCTCTTGGTCGTTCCACTCTCGCGATCATTACAAGTTCTGAGCCATCAAGGTTCATAGCATAAATGGAGTTGTTTGAGCTGTCTGTCCAGTAAACCTTCTTCTGCGTCCAGTCGTAAGATATACCTTCAGGGTTGATGCCTTTGCTGATTATGTTTTGAATGGTGGTAGGGTCTGGGTTGTTAGCGGACATCCAGCCTATCCTAGCCCACGGCCTGATCTGTGTGAAGAACAGCTTGTTATCGGCGTAGTCGAACTCTACACCGACGACATTCGTAAGGTTTACTACAGGTTTGAACGGTACTCCAGTAGACTTTGGGTCCAAGTTAATAGCCCGAATCTCAGTCCTCGTGGTAAATACCAAATATTCGTCAACCACGTCGCATTTCTTAGGATTGGTGGCAGAGATCTGTCCAGTAGCGCACTCGCACCGGTGTGTGTAGCCTTTGTTAGCTTCCGGTGGGTAACTGAAGCAAAGTTGGTCACATCCGCCGTTACCTAGCTTTCTGCAAGGGTTGTTTTCGTCCGTAGGTTGATTGTTTACATCGAATATAACGATATCTCTAAGCTTAGGCAGGTTTATCCTAACTTTCTCTGGCATCGACATATTGCCGGGTAACTTGGATGCTTTGTAGATTGTTTGCAAGTTTCGATCAACCCAGTAGACGCTGCCGGTGTGTATCGCGACTCCCATTGGATTCGGTAGGTTCGACCTGATCAGTTGCCTGTTACCTCCGTTGAAGGAGATCTTTTGAATCTGGTCAAGTTTGGAGTCAACCCAGTAGACGTCATGTGTCAACATATCGATGGTAAGGTCTCTTGGGTTCGATATACCGGAGCTCACGACAGTCTGCCAGTTGCTACCGTCTAGGAACGCCTTACCAATTCTTGGGTACTGACCGTAATCAATCCAGTACAACAGTCTCTTAATGGGATTCACAGCGAGCTCTCTTGGAGCATCCATTGTAGTTTTGACCAAAACCTTTCTGTTTGAGCCATCCAGCCAGCACATTTCTACGTAATTTTCGTGTGGGAAGACGTTGGTGAAGTAAAGGTTTCCAGCTACCCAATCCACGGCTAGTCCTCGGATGCCATTGCTGCCGATACCATCCTTAACAATGTGTTGGAGTTCTGTGCCATTAGGTCTGATGCGGAAGATACCGTTCCATTGCCCGCGGTTGAATTCTACCCAGTAGATATAGTTTTCAGCAAAGTGTACGTCTACATGGAGAATGTGGTGTCCCACGCCAGTGACAGGAACCATAGCCTCGGCGCTGGAGTCGATGCTGTATCCTCGGATGAGGTCCAGCTGTGACACGACTGCGAAGGTCTTGTACGGCACGCAGTTGATTTCATTCTCCTTCCTGTAGCCGACGGAACACGCGCAGATGCGAGACCCGCCGTCACCAGGGATACAGATCTGTTCGCAGCCTCCGTTGTTCTGGGAACAAGGATGGTGGACCATCTTTCTTTTTTGGAATACAGTAAACGATTTCAAGTCACTCTCGTTGTCTAATACAGTTTTGATGTTATCTCCGTTGGGTAAGTCTGCCTTGATGATCTTTTCATGCTGAGGATCCAAGACGTATAGTCTTGAGTCGAGTACGGCGATGACTTTGGGGTAAGAGATGGCATTGCTCTCAGACAGTATAGTTTTCCTGTCATTGCCTTCAGTGTTGACGCTGTTGACGCTAGGCGGGAACTGGGTACTGAAGTAGATGAGTTTCTTCTCTATGTCGATAGTGACGGCTTCTGGTCTCTCGACAATGTCCACCAGGATGATGGGGTTGGTACCGTCCATGTTAGCTTTACCGATCTTCGCTGGAACTCCGAAACCGCCTTCGTCGGACCAGTACATTTTTCTGTAATAAAAGAGAGCTTATAATAAAATTTGTTTACAATACAAAGGTCAAATATCAGGTACCTATTTAATCAAGCGGTGAGGTTAGATCTTTAGCAGATTTCTAACACGAAAGTCAACAAATAACACAAAAAAAATGCAAACTTACCCTTCTGTGGGATCCAAACAAATTCCTTTAGGTTTAGCAACAGAAGCTCTGCTGCCATCATTAGCCATTACGATAGACCGGTACTTCACTTTGCCGTCGACCCTGACCAGCTCAATGTTACTGGCAACCCTGTTAGCCATGTACAAGTTCCTTCCGAGCCAGTCAAAGGCAATAGATGAAGGTGCTCCAACAATCCCGGTGTCTGATCCGAAGAACTCAACCTTATTGCCGCCGCCATACGGCATACTGTAGATTGTGCAGTTTTCATCGTCATCACTGTCGCCAGTTATGGATTGGAGCCAGTACAGCATGTGACCTTGACGATCGTAGTCTAATTGTACTCCACCTGAACACAGAACACGCAAATTTTATAATGTGAAAATCAAAACAATTCGGGAGTTTAAAAAACAAGTTAAAGGTAATGTCAAATCTTACCTTGAATGCCAACGATAGGAGCAAGTTGTCCAGCTCGACCGGAGCCGTCCATCGATAAGTCAATGACTTGGCTTCCCTTCAACACCATCAGATATGCATTTTCCTCTGAAATTAAAGAGCACCGCATTAGTTCAAAAGTTCCTTTTAACTGCACTAAATTGTCGACTCTCTTGTAAACATTGAACTTACCTTCCACACATTTGCCATCTGGTAACAGTTTGAACCCAGGCTTGCACATACAGGTGTATCCTATAGTCTTGTTCGGACTAAGAAGACATAGATGCTGGCACGTATCCTTCTTGCACGGAGACGTGTACATCGGCTGGAGCGACGGATGATGCACGTGGATGGACAGAGGCTGCGATATCAAGTGGGAGACTACGGTCTGGTTGGTTCCCTTGAACTTGTGAGCCGACAAAACCCTGTTCAGCTGACGATCTGTCCAGTACAACGTATCCTCGAATAACGTCAACGAATGAGGGTGAAGTAGGTAGTGACTGCCAGCCAAGACTTGCTGCCGGCCCGTACCGTTATAGTAACAGAAGTCGATGAAATCCAACTTGGAATCAGCGAAGTAAACTCTCTGCGTGGCCGTATCTAATGTCAGACCGTTAGGCCAGTAGATCTTTGTGGTAATGATAGCAGATCTCTGTGTGCCGTCCATTCCCACTCTCTCGATGCGAGGGTTCTCTCCCCAGTCGGTCCAGAACAGCCACCTTGCGTTCGGTGCGGGATCCAGACACATGCCTCTCGGCTGTGTGATGTTACCGCTCAACAAAGCTGTTCTAGACGATCCGTCTTCTTTTGCTACCTCGATGGTGTTCAGTTTGCTGTCTAACCAGTAAATATTTCCTCCAACCCAGTCGTACGCTAGCCCCTCGACGAGGTCCAGTCCGGTGGAGATGATGACCTGAGGCTCATTGCCGCGGTCTAGCCGGGAGATCTTCTTGAGTTTCATGTCAGACCAGAATATTGTGCCAGTGTGCATGTTCGACGCTGTCGCGACAACATTCTCGACGTTTATTGGAACCCTTTCAAGACCTTGTTCGTTAAGATCTGCTACTAGGATGGAGTGTCTGTTGGAGATGATGAGGAAGGCACTGGAGTGGTTGTTAGCTTTGCAAGTGTGGTTATTGATGGTAAGTAGGTAGCCATCCATGCAGGAGCACACGTAAGATCCTTTGGTGTTGGTGCAGGTTTGTGAGCAGAGACCGGGAGGGTCGCATTCATTGATGTCCTTGCAGTTGGAGCCGTCGACGTCCAACTCCTCGCCAGGAGGGCAGAGGCACAATGGTCCATTCGGAGTTTGTTTGCACCCGTTAGAACAAAGACCATCTTGGTGTTCACATTCAGCGAAATCACAGCTTGCACCTGTAATATAACATTCATTAAATATATTAAAAAAATATATATATATATATTGCAATTTACTAAAATGACGGACAGGTCTCAAATATATATTCTCAAAGACTGTGCGTTACCTTCGTCGGCGCCATTAGGACAATCGAATTTGGTGTCACAAACTTGCGTGATGTTGACGCACCGGCCGGTGACGCCTGGACACTGCCACTGGTGAGCGGGACACCTGCAATACGAAAACAATAATGCACGTGAGATTCATGGAACACTTCATTTTGATTGCATGACATTTTTACTTATACTTTATGGTTTGTTGAGTGATATCAACTCAATGATCTCTCATGAAAGACTATTCACCAAAGATTGGTGAACAAAAACTTTCGTTGGGCTTAATTTATGAAATAATGTCTTGATAAAAAGGTTAATTTTGAAAACCAGATTTCAATTTGAAAGTAAAAATCACAAAAGAGAGTGTTCTTAAACGCCCAGCCTTCAAGACTTCCTAGTGTTTTAGCTGAGGGCAAGAAGCGGCGGAACCAACTCCCACAATCAAGTTCTGAACATGAAGGAGCCGCAGTCGGCATCAGACCTCGCTGGCGGCGGCTTGCAGGCGTGCTGCAGGCCCTCGTCAGAGCCGTCGCCGCAGTCGTCGTGGCCGTCGCACACGTAGGCCTGGAACACGCAGCGCGCGTTGTTGCAGCGGAAGTAGTTGTGCGCGCACGCCGCCGCGCCGCACGCCGCCGGCTCGTCCGACAGGTCCTCGCAGTCCGGCGTGCCTGCGCAGGGAGTGCCAAGTGTGCTACGTGAGATACGAGCGACCATCATAAATAAATAAATAAAAATAAATAAAATAGCCTTTATTGCTGTTTCTTTCCTTACAATTAATACATACCTACTTACTAAAAAACTAAATTGATTTAATCAATAATTCTAACTTTCATTTCAATGATCGGATCGATCAACTGGATAAACATCCAGTGTGTGTGGAACTGCTGGTCTGTCGACAAAGGCTTCCTCTAAAGATTTCCAAGTATTCCTGTCTCTTGCTAAACGGGTCCATACCGGACCAGCTATTTTCTTGAGGTCATCTTCCCATCTTGTGATTAGTCTGCCTCTATTTCTTTTGCTATCTCTTGGATACCATTATGTTACTAACTTAGTCAGTTTCTCTTTACTTTCTCTTAACATATGTTCCGTCCAACGCTATTTTAGCTGTCTGTAGGCCGTGTGTGCATTTTTAAATTTTGTTTTCTTTTTAATTTCTTGTAGTTTCACTCTATTCCTTCTTTTTATACCTAAAATATTCCTATCCATTGCATTTTGGCAATAAGACTTTTAATTTACTTTCTTGTAGTTCTGTTAAGGCCCATGTCTGGCACCCGTATAGCAAGCATGGCATAATGTATATTTCATATACTTTCTTTTTTCCTTTCATTGGCATAACTTTATCCTTTATTATTTCAATAAGAGACCAGAACCGTTTCCAAGTATTAGTTATGGTTAGTTCTATTTATTTATTCATGCAATCATCTGTAGATATAAATTGGCCCATATATATGTATATAATATATTCATTTACATGTTCTACTTGTTAGTTATTTACTGTTATTTGTTCGTTGATTTCTATTTGGGAATTCGTCATTATTTCATTTTTCGTTCATTGTCAGGCCGGCCTTAACACTGGATAATTGCTGCAACATTAGTCTCAGAGTTTCTGCGTCCTCTGAGAACAAAGTCAAATCAACCGCGAAGCGTAGATGGTTGAGATTTTCGCCATTTTTGGTCCAGTTTAGATTCCTGAAGATCATCTCCAGCACTGCTGAAAATAATTTAGATAATATGGGATCTCCTTGGCGTACACCTCTTTTAACAGGAAATTCGTTACCAGTAGATTGAAGTTTAACTTGGGCTGTGCTCGCTGTGTATACGTTTTTAATTATTCGTATGTATTTTGCTTGCACCCTTTGTCTTTTTACAGCGACCCATATTCAACGAACCCTATGTAATATGTTTTATTATATTTCTCTATATTTCTAGAATTTGTCTTAGAGTGCGTTTATGATCTTTGGTTGAGAAAGCAGCTTGTTCCCTAGGTTGATTTTCTTCTAGTGTATTGGTAATTCTGTTTAGTATGATTTTTGAAAATATTTTATAAATATTAGACATTAAACTCTGTAGTTTCCTATATCACCCTTGTCTCCTTTTTTATGCAGCAGTATGATTGTCGATTCAGTCCAGTTTTCCAGAATGATTTCAGTTTCTAGAATTTCATTGAACAAATCTGTAGGTCTTTTTTTTTCGGCATCAAATGAGGGGGCTCTGGGCGGAGCGGAAGGGAGTGACAGACTTGTACTGACTAAAACCCATCCATGTTCCTTCTTTGCCCTTTGTGTTCCAGGGCCGCGGTATCTCTTTCGAACAGTCCCGTAGCCCTGGCAGGCATCGGCGAATCTGTAGGTCTTGGTGTTACTGTTACTGGTAACGTAGTTTTTAGTAGTTCATTTGTGACTAAATCTGATCCAGGTGCCTTATCTAGTTTTTGTGTTTCGATAGATTTATTGTTTCTTCCTTTAGAATTGGTTTAATCTCCTCTTAATTTACTGAAATATATTCCTTTATTACTTGTTCCCTTTTACAACTTTGTTATAGATTTTGGTAGTATTCCCAAGCATTTCCCAGTATTTCTGGTCTTTCCACAATCTTTATTTTTCATATTTGTAACGAGCGACCATATAAACCTTTATATATAAAGGTGCGTCCAGACTAAGTAACATTTTTCAATTTTTTTGTGATATAACTCGTCTAATTAATACAACATTGCTAACCTCTCTATTGAGTCATGTTAAATAAGCATGTCTTATAACATGTTATGTTATTAGTGTGGACACACCCTAATGGTTGACTGTTGTTTAAATGTGTTATTGTAACATCTATTCTTATTATTTATTGCACACAATATTAAAAGATATACACACGAAATTACAATATGTAACGGCGAGCTTAACCCAGAATTAGTTAGATTTAAGTCTCGGATGCGTGACGCACGGGTGCGATCGATGTGGCGACCCGTGGGAACGGCCTATGTCCAGCAGTGGACGTCTTTCGGCTGAAATGATGTAGTCTTAGAATTCAAACTCAAAAGACACATGTCTTTTAGTTTGAATTCTAAGATTAGGCTAAGGTATCCAGCATACCGCACTGGCCTTGCGTGGTGGATTTTGACCCACTCTCTCTTACAGAGAGGAGGTTTGCGTCTTAGGAGGAAACATTATAGAGTGAGATTATGTTGTGTTGTATTACTTACCGTCACAATACCAGGTGGTAGGTATGCAGATACCGGACGAGCGGCACTGGAACTGCTTGTCAGGCTGGCACTGGTGAGGCGCGAGGGAGGGACACCCAGCCTCGTCACTGCCGTCGTTGCAGTCTGGGATGCCGTCGCACTTGTAGGCTTCCTAGACAACACAGGGTTTCATGTTTACATGATCATCGGCCTAGCTGTTTCTCTAGTACTATGTTGGGCCCGGCTTCTAGTTTAGCTTCAGCAGAATACCCGTATTTTATATGGTGCGTCTGTTTATTTGCCTTCTACAAGCCGCTGGGTAACACTAGTAATCCATTATTTGATAAAATTATCAGGATCAAAATATAACTGAGAGGCTGGTAGAAGCTTTCCAGGTCTTCAATAATCAGCCGGTAACCGGTCGCACGTACCTGCACACACTGCTTGAGGTCGGCGCACTTGAACTGGCTGGCGAGGCAGGAGACGGGCGGGCAGTCGGCCTCGTCCTGCTTGTCGAAGCAGTCGTCGTCGCCGTCGCACACCCACGACGCCGGGATGCAGTGTCCCGTGCGGGGACACGTGAACTGGAACGCAAATATGCCATGTTTATACACGCGAACAGAAACCACACTGTTTTAAGAGAGATTTGATCCTTATAATTAAGCCTGTCGATTCCGTATTTGATTCGTTCTTTCGTATTTTCCGTATTTTGAACTGATAATTCAGTATCAGTTCAGACGGATCAAATTATGCTTTAATAATTCGACATTAAAAATATTGGTTTGTTCAATATTTATCTTACTTTATCTCCATCACACTTTATCTACAAAGTGTGATAAAATCGAATACGTCATACTGCTAGAGCAATATCAAGTTAACATAAGTATCCGGAGTATCCGGTATAACAAGAGTAGTAAATGGATTAGTGACAGCAACAAACCTGGAAATAAGCACAGGTCTTCTCCGCACAATGTGATCCCTCATCAGATCCGTCGCCACAATCGTTCTCGGAGTCGCACTTCCACGTGTTGGGCACACAGCGGCCGTTGTCGCACTGGAACTGCGACGACGAACACGTCACGTTGACGCAGCCTGTCTCGTCAGAGAAGTCGCCGCAGTCGTTCTCCGAGTCGCATTTGAAAGTAGCAGGGATACAGCGACCTGACTTGCACATGAATTCTGACGCGCTGCATGTTGTTTCTGAAAGAAATTAATAAGATTTGTTTAGTCTTTATATTTTGTAGGATTCATGCAAGATTTCAATCTAAATTATCCGTCCATGTGGGCAATAATACCGTAATAAAATATTAGACGTGCCACTGACACTGCGGTCAAATATGTAGAAAACGAAAAGTCACGAACTACTACTTGTTGTACTATTTTTGTACATATAGTTTAGTACCATCAAAACATAACATAATTAAATAGATCTACTCACTGGTACAATTCTGTTCCTCGTCGCTGTTATCCAAGCAATCATCATCGCCATCGCACACCCAGCTCTTAGGAATGCACCTCTGGTTGTTACACGTGAAGTCCCAGGAATGGGGACACGCCTGGACAGGAGGCTCGGAGTTCGGGTCGGCGATGCAACTGGTACCATCAGCGGCTAACTTCTCTCCGTAAGGACACCCACATTTCACCGTCAGCAACTCTGTGTTGTTCCTAGGCACGGCGAAGCATATCTTCTGGCAGTTCCCATTGTCCCTCGAACACGGCTGCATAGGATCTATCCTCTGAATCTCCTCACTGTACACTTTGACACCGTATAACCTGTTCGTTTGTGGCTCCCGAACCATGATATCCTCTTGTTCACCAGTAAGTTTGTGTAGTCTTACAATGGCGTCTAATCTCCAGTCAGTGATGTACATGAACTCTTTGTGGATGACGATGGAGAATGGATGTCTGATGAGCCTGGAGTTCACAGTCTTGACGTCAGTACCGTCGAGTTTAGAATGTTGAACGTGGTCGAGCAAGGCGTCACACCAGTATAGTCTGTCCGCATCGAAGTCTATGGACAAGCCGTTCGGCCAGCCAAGAGTTACGTTCTCAAATACCAGCAGGCTCGTACCGTCGGTGTACGCGCGGCTGATGTTGGCAGGTCGGTCCCACTCCGAGAAGAAGATGAACCCTTTGTTGGGATGTACTACAATAGCTCGCGGTCTCTTCAGGTCCTTCAGTAAAGTTCTCTTGTAAGCTACATTTCTTGTCGACAGGACGTTCAGTGTTCCTTTTCTGGAATCAATATAGTAAAGGTTCTTGGATGCCCAGTCTACTGCTAATCCTTCGACTCCTTCGTTCTGTGACGCCAAAACGATTTCCTTGGTCGTTCCGTTCCTATGTACCCTGTATATGACATCTTGTAAAACATCTGAGTAGTAGATATGCTCATCTCGAGCGTCAAAGTCTAGACCTACAAATCTGGCACGTTTCGACACGACCGGTAGGATAGCGTCACTGAACCCTTCAATAACCGGGTTTAATACTTTTCCTTTGATAAACCTTTGCTGAGAGTACATAAGGAATTCTTTGACGAGATCACAGTTTCTTAAGTCAGTTTCTAGTCGGTATCCGATGTTGCAGGCGCAGCGGTAGCCGAGCCCGCCGTTCTGCAGCGCGGTCACGATGCACATCTGCGAACACCCGCCGTTGTTGGTGCCGCACGGGTTGTTGACTGAGGTCTGCTTGAGCGAGTGTATCACAGTGATAGCCTTCGGTTCTCTGATGTCCTTCATCTTGTAGATGGCCTGTATGCTGGATGGTCCCTCGTATTTGTTGACGGAGCTAATTCCTTGCTTGGTGTTGTCTGACCAGTAGACGCGGTCCTCTATAAGCGCCAGTCTCGACGGGCTGGGAACCTGCTGGCCTCTGAGGACTAAGAACCGGTGGTTTCCATCATAGTCCACAGTCTCTATGTAGTCCAGGAGCGAGTCGCACCAGAACACTCTTCTGGCGATGATGTCCACTGCGATGCCGGATGCTTTGTATGCTGCTTCGGAAACTATTGACTTTGCGTGTGTTCCGTCCATGTTTGCTCTGATGATCTGCAAGTAACAAGTTACAACTAGGTTGATAGAAAATCCTTCTGGTTCTTACAAAACGATTTTATTTATTCGATGTTTTGAAATGTTGCTGTGTTGCATGTTTAGTTGTTTTTTTTTGTTGTTGTTTCAAATTACATTTTTATTAATTTGTGTTGCTAACTAATTAACTTCAAATGCTTACCTGACTACTATCAGCAACAAACATCAATCCCAACGTCGGATCAAGCGCCAGATCAGCAGGGTTGGTAAGGTTGGAGCCGAGCACGACAGCGTGCCAGCGACCGTCCAGCTCGAAGACGTCGATCTTCTGGCCGATAGCATCAGCCACGTACAGCTTGTCGCCCACCCAGTCCACGGCCAGCGCCACGGGCGCCCACGAGCCCGCCACGGTGATGTCGGTGCCCGTGTAGCTGCTCACGCCGGCTGGCACGCTCAGCTGTTGCGAGTGGATCTGGAATAGGAGAGTGTGCTGTTTAGTATGATGTTTAAAACGAAGAAAAGTTAAGTAGGTTACTACCTACTTAACTTACCTTCGTTTTACTTTTCTTCGTTTCACCTACCATACTTGGTAGGTAAGTGTCAAGGGTGGATGGAGGATATGAAGATATATTCCTCATGTTTTAGCAAATAAATGTATTAACTCGATCTGAGGAAAATTTTCATATTTAATTGTTTTTGCTGCAAATAGTCTACAGTTCTTCACTTGGCAATACTTTTGATTTATTACAGCCCACACTGTCCCACTTCTAGGCGAATATCTTCCCCAAATCCTTCCAGGTATTCTTTTTCTGCGTCACAATGTTCTTACCCTAAATCATATTATGACGGTTTAAACCAAAACAAATAGGCATCCTTCAATCTCACCTTCCTAGTCTTAAGATCAGACCAGAACAGCAGGTTCTTTCGGTAGTGAAAGTCGAGTCCAGCGGCCTGCGTGGCGTTGGCGACGTGCACAGGCGCGCGGCCGTGCAGGTCCATGCGCAGCACGGCGGACGCGTGCGCCAGCAGCAGCGCCGGCGGCGATGACGTCACGCCCGCGCAGCGCCCGCTGTCCGCCAGCGTGTAGCCGGGCGCGCACGCGCACGAGTACGCTGGGGGGCAGTGACGCGGTTAATAGGTTGCCAGGGTTTGAGGATAACATGGAAAATCTATCGTTGTCAAATGTAAGAGTTCAGACCAAATCAGTTGCACCATTCAAAATCTTTAACCAACCACAATTAGCTGACCTATTTGTGGTTAATTAAAGATTTTGAATTTCTTACAGAAGTTGGTTTCTCCAATGCTAAAAAATTACCTGGTCAAACCAGAAGTTATTTTACATATTAATTTTACCACATTTGATTACTGACAGAGTCATGGTCGTGTGCTGTAAAGTGGTGATCGATGATGGGCGTTTTGGGCCCTATATTTCGTTAAAAAGTCCTGTTTCATTTGAAGAAACGATCTGTGACTATGATTACTTACAGCCAGGCGTATTGATGCACAGCTGATGGCAGAATCCCCACTCCTTGCACTCGTCGCGGTCCACGCAGGTACGGTTGTCGGGCGCGAGCGTGAGCCCGGCGGCGCATGCGCAGGCTCCACCTAAAGGTGACGCCACACACTTGTACTCGCACTCCAGGGCTGGGCAGGACGCCATCGCTGTGGAACAATGAGTTATGGTTTACATAAAAATACATAGTAAAGGGGTAAGCTCACAAAAATCACAATTAGTCAGTTGCGCTCGAATTATGTTTACGGTTCAAATCAATCAAGCCGAATTATATTCATATATCAAAACGACCATCGTATGGACTGGTCGACGTTGATCTACCGCTGTTTAGTTGCACTTCAACCAAAAATAAACAGCCAAAATCTAACATAAGATTTGATGTAAGCATTTTATCAACAAAGTCAGTAAATAAAACCATACTGACTTACATATGGAAACATTATCACCACCACGTTGTAAAATAAATCCATCACGCATTAAATTTTCTCAGAAGACATTCTAATCTTTTCGCACTTAAAGCAGGAGGCAATAAAGAAAATTACATTCGTACCGGTTTTGGTTATAAACAGTTATTTCTCGGCGGATTAGCCTAAAAATGAGCTCGTATGTAGTCACGACGCATGTTCTGTAACACCGTCACGTGCTAGCGTTATATTCGCTGCATATTTCGAGGTGTTGAGTGGAATGTGGAGGATGTTATTGAGTTACGCTTTATAATTTATGGATATTCTTTTCTGGATAACCCATTTGTTACTTAAATTATATTTTATTACAGAAAGAACATCTTAAAAAAAGGCAATAATAATGTAATGGTTGACAGGGGAGATTGGCAAGTGAACGTGTCGTTCCGATCCCAAGTGACTTGGGACTAGGGCAGCTTCAATATTTGCAGTAATAACGAATTCCCAAGTCAGTGCTTCGTATTGAGAGCTTACAACCTGATCTGGTGTTTATGAATGATTAGGATTCATAAACACCAGATCAGGTTGTAAGCTCTCTTTGTCATTAGTTCTATTTCTACAATTGCAACATTAGGTACTCAAGCTCAACAGGCTTGACATCTAGAACAAAGTCAAAATACTCACAGCAAGCAGTTTCCTCATCAGCATTATCCTCACAATCCTTCTTTCCATCGCAGAGCTGTGACCTGGCGATGCACTTGTGCGTGCCGCCCGGCCCCCCCTTGGGGCAGAGGTATTTGTTGTCGGGGCAGGCGATGGCGGTGCAGTTGGCTTCGTCGGAGCCGTCTGAGCAGTCCTTGAAGCCGTCGCAGTGGTACGTCGCGGGGATGCAAAGCGCGTTGCTGCAACGGAACTGTCCGATGTGGCAGGGGGGGAAACCTGGAAGATAGGAATGATTTTTTATTAAAATGAAAAAGAGCTTTATTATCTACTCGCGCGCCCTTTTCATTCGTGGCTTGAAACTTTTGGTATAAGTATTTTACTCTTTGTTGAAACTAAATGAACTATCAATTTTACAGTTGTCATATTTGATGGCGGCATGGCGGCAATTTAAATGGTGTTTTTTTTTTCACAAATAATTGCGATAGTCGCTAAATCAAAATAAATTGTACAGAGGTAGAATTAACCCAGAGTTCTTGCCATGTTATAATACATTTTGTATAGAACATGCGTACTTACCAGCAGAGATTTATCATCTCTGCTAGACCGTGGTGGTACTATTGTGAAGAGTAAAACCGGTGACCTAAGTGACACGAGCAACTGCAGGCCAATCTCACTAGCCACAGTGCTTGCTAAGGTTCTTGACAGTTTGCTTAATTAGCTTGGCCGGTATGTAAACACGCATGACAACCAAAAAACAAAAGATTTTAAACCGGGACTGTCTACTGAGTTAGCTATCTTGTGTTTGAAGCAAACTGTCAAGAACTACTCCGATAAGAGCACACCTATTTATGCATGTTTTCTCGACCTCTCGAAAGCGTTCGACCTGGTTAGCTATGACATCTTATGGCAGAAATTGAATAACATCTCAATGCCCCTCGAACTGATAGAGATTTTCAAGTACTGGTATCTTAACCAGGTCAACGTCGTTCGATGGTCGAATGCTCTGTCGGAGCCGTACTGGTTGGAGTGCGGGGTGATGCAGGGAGGGCTGACCACCCCGAAGCTCTTCAACTTGTACGTGAACGCACTGATAGAGGAGCTCAGTAGTACTCGTGTCGGCTGCCATATTGACGGTGTTTGCGTCAACAATATTAGTTACGCGGACGACATGGTGCTACTGAGCGCCTCGGTGGGCTGTCCAGGTTGCTGGGCATTTGCGAGCGTTACGAGCTGGGTCACGGTTTGCTCTATAACGCAAAGAAAAGTGAATGCATGGTTTTTCGGGCCAGGGGTCGGAGTTGCCCGGATTCTGTTCCACCTATCAGATTGAACGGTGTCCAGTTAGAAAGAGTTCAACAGTTTAAATATCTCGGGCATATCGTGACCTCTGACCTGAGGGACGATGCGGACATCGATAGGGTTGTCTGTGAGGGACAATATGATCGCCCGCAGGTTTGTTCGTTGCTCGGGGGCCGTCAAAATAACTCTTTTCAGAGCGTTTTGTACGTCTCTGTCCATAGCCAGCCTGTGTGGGTCATATACCCAGAAGCAGTACAACGCTCTCCGTGTTCAGTATAACAATGCGTTCAGGGTGCTGTTGGGGCTGCCCCGGCGCTACAGCGCGTCGGGGATGTTCGCCAACGCCCGTGTCGACTGTTTCTACACGACAATGTGGAAGCGGTGCACATCTCTGGGGCGCAGGCTCCAGACCATCTCCAACACTATCCTGAGCGTGTTTGTGAACAGGTTTGATTGTTAGTACATTAACCATTATTATAAGATTAATGTAATGACAAACAAACAAATGACTCAGAGGCAGGTGTATTATTAGTTATTGTCATTGTAATTTTAGAAATTTTAATTTTAATTTATATTATTTAATTGATTATAATTGTAACATTTTATCTCAAATAAATGAATTTGAATTTGAATATTACAGTTTTCTTCGTCTGGTCGCGTCTATAGCTTGTAAATATTTGAATATGTTTGACTCACTACAATGCGCTTCATCTGAGTTGTCCCCGCAGTCGTCCTTGTGGTCGCACTTGACGGCCGAGTCCACGCACTTGTTGCCGGCTGCGCACCGGAACTGGTCCAGGCGACACGCCAGTGGCGTTCCTGGACAGTCGTACTCGTCGCGCCCTGTTCTACAATCTAAGTACCTGGAAGAATACAGAGAATTTGATTGTAATTATACTGCTGATTGATTATTGGGTTGGCGTATTCTTGAGTCAGGAGTCGATATCACGAATCGGCTGCAGGTAACTTTGAATAGGTGGAGCGTGATCTTAGAAGGATGAGAGTAGCCGAGGATCGATTAAATGTCATTTTATCAGTAAGTGCAAAGGTACTAAAGTAGCTATAGAAATGCATATGGATGGTTTTTAGTCTTGTTAACTGCCTCGTTAACCTAGTGGTCGCTAGCTCTACTACTAAACACGAGGTCCTGGGTTCGATTCCCGGTTAGGCCAATACGTTATTGGGTTTTTCCACGAGGAATTTCTCATTAGCATCCCCGAGCCTGGATTTGCCAAATGTGGGTGTACTGTATAGGGTGCACCTGGGGAGGTGCACCCTGGTGGTGTGGATTACTGGTACAATATTATGTTACGAACATAGTTTCTCTTACCCGTCACATTTCTTTTCCTTAGGTATACATGGTCCCTGTAACGATATTTTGGTTGGTCCCGCGCCCTCCATGCCGCACTGGAAGTCGTCTGGCTGACATTTGCGATATGCTGCAACATAAAGAAGATATTCATTAGATATTGAATCAAAGTATTTCACGTATTTAAGGGATATGAAATGGAAGAAATCCTATAACACGTGATTTTTTTTAATAGCACTTTTGTGTGGTTTTAGGCTTCCCATGCTTCCCCCTCCTAGCATCACGTTTATATTTTATCATTAAAAAATCAGATAGTTTTAGAATCTGTTTTAAGAAAAAAAATCACGATCGGATTTATTAGACACAAATTCACTTGCTCGGGTTTTTAACTCGTTTTTAGTAAAAATATTTTAAAAGTCACTCATGAAATTATTTTTTTCATCCCACGTAAAACACCACGCACACTTGATTGTCACATTAGCCCATCCCCCCCCCCCTCCCATCGTGAATAATTGAGTATTTTTCCTGGCCCCCTCCCCTTCAAGTCGAACCTCACGTGATTAAAGACGTCCCTTTCCATACGTGTAGGGTAGGTAATAGGTATACACCTGGTCATAAACCCTGTCCTCGTAATTCTGTTGTTTGTCTCCTGTTGCGTGTTGTTGCTTACGCAATGTTTGTTCAGCTCAGAGGGCTGGGGACGGCTGGGTACCAGGCTGCCAGACTTGCCGACAGCTAATCCAATCCGCTCCGTATTGGTAATGACATGCAAAAACGGCTGTGTGCGGTTTTTTACGACAAAACCGTTCCGACACGAAATATGGACATACAACAGAAGTACAACACGGACTAAACCAGTTATGAGTCAAAGTGAAATTGTAAAGCAACCACAGATGCTTTTAAGTTTTATTTCGTTTAGCTACTTCAAAAACGCTCTAGGGCGAATAAACGGTTCTATTAAGAGTATGGTACAATTGGCAAAATAACAACGCTTCCAATCGAAATGTTTCTTTCTTAGGCTGCCAGACCTTTGGAAAATATTTTTTTGCCATCTTTTACACGGCAGATTCGATAGTGGTATCCTTTTATTATAAATTTATCCATACTTTATTCTACTATCTAAATATATAAATTAAGTCAAACACCATAAAAATAAAATAAAAAAAACCATCACGTCATTCTGTGTGCATATTTCAAGATATAAAACTTCTGTTGTTATTTCGTGTGTTCTTAGCCCGCGCTTGTCGAGATAATGCGATTTTCATATAAAGTTATGTAAAAATCCAGCGATAGAGGGCGCTCGGAGCGAAGTGGCCGCGTCAAAGCCGATACAGTTTGTAAGAGGTCTCGTGGTAAGCCTCTTTAAACAGTTTCTTATACGAAAGTGTGTTTGGATATTGTAGGTGTAGACCTAGTTGTTAGTGCCCTGTTTGTTTTGTAACTGTGCCGGTTTTTTTAGTCGTAAATATTTTCGCTAACTAAGCTAACTTTGATCAGTTTTTGGATCAAGTTTAAAAGTTTTAGGACTCGTATTTGAGGTATTTTGTTAGGTAGGTAAGTAGTTATTTTAAAGTTTAGATAGGTAACAGATGAGGCCAGCCATTTTATGTGTGATAGATTGTCGATAGGAAGGGGTCTTACCAAGGGGTATCGTATTACTCAGTACTAACTGGGTTGTGGAGGTCAGATAGGCAGTCGCTCCATGTAAAATACTGGTATTGAGCTGTATCCGGTTAGACTGGAAGCCGAACCCCTATATAGTTGGGAAAAGGCTAGGCAGAGGATGAGATTGTCGATAGGACTCATGTAAAAAAATGACGGTGAGAATGTCCCATACCATTTACCAGTCCCATTGTACAAAGCCTGCGAAGACCGACCTCGATACGTCCCCATACTTTCACCACACCATTCATACAAATGAGCATGCATTAACAGGGCCATGCAAACATCCCACTCACGGTGCGACAGGCCTATTCACAGCGCGATAATTCCCACGTACACGTTAACGATATCTTTCGGGACTGACCGCAATGAATATTAACTGTCATGGCCGACAATGGACATGTGTCCGGCATTGTACGACATTTTCCAACACCGTTCGGCTTCCGGGGTATTAGTGAATCGGAGAACAGTTATTTAATAACGTGAGATTATTAATTTATTGAACTTCATTTATTTATTTGTTTTAAAACATATTTACATGTGTTTTTTAATAATGTCAACATACAAGTACAACAGTGAAGAAAGATATGATTACTAAATAATTCCTTGTGTTAACAGATATTAAATGCTGGTATGTATCCCAAAGATTTGGAGACAATGTTTCCGTCGTGGATGTAAGTTTTGTCTTTTATTAGACGGTAGAACATTCAATTGATGCAGGTACTTTCACAATAGTACAAGAATTATTAACAGACAATTATAGATTTCTGCGCGTGATATTTTAGGAACGCTTCGATTTGAATAAGAAATGATTCGGCAGTTTTATGAATAAGCAATAAATCTTCAACCATTATTACGACCGAGCTTTGAATAAATTACGAATTCAGTCTTCATGTAAACGTTCAGGAAATTATTATGTTCAGTAACTAAATATGAGGCTTGTTTTAAAGATAGGGAAATTATTAATCGGGCGAATAAAAATTTTATTGGCGACCAATTACTGAATGGGCGACTATTGTACCAAGTAAGTAACTATTTATCCGGTCTTTGCGGCAAGGAATATAGGAAGCAAGAGCAAGCGAAGGCTGAGAGAGACTTGTGGCACCCCAACTCAGACAGGTTAGGTTCGAAGGGGATGGCGGGGTCTAGTGAGCGAGCTAAGTGAGCGAACTAAGTCCTCGGAATCCCCTCCGTGATAGGTTACTTTAAACCCTACAAACAGAAATAGGAGCCCCGCGCAGCGGGGCTACGTCTACTACGCCTTATCTACAATCTAGTGGTTCATTGTAGCTGCCAACCTATTATTTTTGCTACCCTTTTTTAATTATTTTTAAAACACCTAATCAGATTAGTTTGTCGCCGCGTTAAATACAAGCTTTAAAGATATACTATGTTCAGTATCTGAACCGACTGAATTGTGAAATATGGAATATTACGGTGAAACATAAACAAACCGAAATAATACAAACTTCAATTTAAAAAGACCAGTTGGTATCCAATATCTCTGTAAATTAAATGCAATTCAATCCGAAGCACTCAAAGGAGATGCAAAAACTACGCGAGAAGATTTTCTTTCCGTTTTCCGCAACTACCTAGAGAAAACACTTTGATTGTGAATATGGTTTTATCTAGCTAACGACTTGTGCGAATTTTATGAAGAATTTCTTTGAGAGCTCCGTAAGCCTTGCCTTTGATTTTTCATAATTACTCTTTAAGACTCAATCCACAAAGGTGCATCCACACCGAAGTTACTATTTGTTGAGCAACATTTTGCAACTTGATAACATCATGATCTTTCTATAACACATTGTGGCTTTTGCTAAAAAAATGATCCGTTGTTGCAATCTAAAACTTGCATAATCTAACTTAAGTATGGATGCCTCGTAACAAAAAACCATTCCAAGATGTCATTTGACTATCACAAACATTTAAGTCCCTCAAACTCTACTGAGCAGATAGAAACGGCGACAATCCGAGGCGTCTCTTTCGTCTTCAATATAGTGTAAGCCGGCTTTGAGGCACCTTGGCAAGACCCGACAAGCCCCGCAAGCCCCGTGAACCCCAATAGGCACGGGTGCATGTCAAACGCCTTCACACCCATATGTTACACAAACTGCACCTACACGTACACACCAACAAATTGAAATTTATTCGGAGAATTTCGGATAAACATTATGTTGCAAACGATTTGTTGTTGTAATCTAAAGTGGTGGCTTCCATCCTTCCATTAGCTTTAACATTTATGAAAACATGATTGGGATAATACGTAATCCTTTATTTACGACTATTTTTCGTGTTGTAAGAAGAGATAATGTATAGGTAATGGGCCCATTTCCCTACCAAGCTAGAAGTTTAATGTTTCACCGTATTCGAAATTCTCGTCCTAATTTTCGCCACTTTAAATTCGTGGGAATCGAAAATTATCGATCAATCTTATCGTGACCGGATAATCTGATTTCCAAAGGAAATTAAAAAAGCCGACAGCCGTGCGACCCAATAATATATAATATAGGATTTCCTGATCAAACCAGTTGTTATGCCGTCGTGCCTATGGTTAGCGAAGACGTGGTTCCGGTCGAAATATATGAGTATTATCAAGAGGATCAGCTGATCTGAGACTTGTGAACCTGTTCTAGAGGTACTGTAGTAAGAAGAAAACTGCACAAGAAAGTTGTAGGATATTACGGGAGATTGTAGATCCCTTAACGAGACTCATCGTATAACTAAGGTACATAGTTGAAGCGGAACATATTAGTTTAGAAAACAGTCTAAAGATGACTTCGATGTCAAAACTGTAGGATGACGTTGATTCAAAGAATGATATGAAAAGGATGCTCACCTAGTGAAAATAATTTTGGCAGAACAGAAAGAAGATCTTCTATAACAAAATCACAACTTAGAAGATAATAAAAGTCAGGAAACTAATAGCAATAATATATCACGCCTGTACTACCCGAAGGGCTATGCTGAAGTGTTCCTAACATATATACACCCACATTTCGCCACTTATGTTTTAGCCCAACAAAACCACAACAATATTCACCATAATATCTCCCAATCCCCATAATTGATATTGAATAAAAGTCTTTAAAAATCCATAAACCGATTTAACTTCCTTCATAAATCTCCATCAGTTTGCGAACAATGAAATGTTTACGTTGTACAAAGCACCGAACCATAGAGAAACTCCAAGAGTGTCCAAATAAAAAGAAAGATGTAATAATCGCGGTCTATTAAAACTTTTGCATCGAGACTGGCAACACAGACACAGTTTACTGCGCTGGCAACTTCGCGTCTCAGCGAAGATCTGAGACTTGAAAATTGCGATGTAAGCTTATTATAAGAAGTTTAGTTTGTCTACAGGTGAAATAAATACTTTCTGAAGACGAGACGAAATTTTGGAACAATGAAACTTTGGAGATTTGTGATGAGCAGTACATTATGTTTTGTTGCTGTTGTTTTTTAAGACAGCTTACTTGAAACAAGATTCTTTTTTGTAAAGCATTGTTGCTGTAAAGGGTGTAAATAGAGCCTTAACATATCCGAAAGGCACTTGTTCTCCCCGTCTTTGAGATCAGTTTTTTTTTGTTCTAGACCATACCTGGGAACCTTCTAGTTACGGAGATAGTGGGGGTCAAATTTCCTTACTTTTTCACCAGTTTTTTTTTTAATACTTGTTTTTAATGTAAGATTTTTACTTTACACACCTCCACGACCACCGTACTATTCAAACCATCCATCAGCACAATGCTTTGAGTGCTTTCCATCGAGTCCTGCCGTAAAACGTGATTTTTCACCCCAAAAAAACAAGTCGATTCCCAGCAATAATTTTTGCGTAAAGTTACTTAGTTTTATGTACATTGAATGCTTGGCTACGTGAAGGGTCTGTTTACGCCCTGTATAGATGGAAATATCGGAAGCAGAGACAGTGTGATATTGCTGAAGTCGATAAATTCGAGAATATCTTCCAAGCCCTTTTCCAGATATGGCGGCATCATCAAAAAACTTGAGAGACAACAGATTAACATGAAAACAAGCACATCACAGATACGAACACCAAACAAAAACGCAATTTCCACACCATTAAAACTTGCCCACTTGTTGGGACTTTCCGCACTTGCAACCAATTAACTGAGACCCCTGGAATCTGAGACATTTACCCCTCTTACACCTGCAGTGCTGCCTTGAAAGGGGGTGGAAGTAGTTCTAAACAAATTGGCCGTGGTACTTCGTTTACAAGAGTTCTCTTTAAAAGAAATAGGACGGTGTATTTCGGTGCCATGTTTATTTAAGTATTGCTCAGTAATATGTGGTACGTAGGTACGGAATGCGAATGAAAATATTTTTCTTGCAACCTTCAAAGCGGGGAAATAAGTGCGGGTTGTGTAAAACATGTGAAATACGAGCGCTTTCACGGAAATTGGTACACCTTACGGTACTGTAACAAGGCGCTGTGGTTCTTAAAATATTTTGGCACAAACCATTGAGAATCGGCGCGCGGTCTGTTTACTTTAGGAGATGGCGTCACCTAAGGCTCACCCTCCACGATGCTACTCAAAAGAAACGTGTTACAAACTCAAAGCACCATTGAGTATCGAGGCAACCCATTATAACAGGGTACTCTTGAGTAGCGCGGAGGACGACAGATCTAAAGGAATGTGGACCTTCAGATGGTAGGTATATCAAATCATGACTATGCTGCAGGTATTTCAATAAACTTTTTTTTTACAAATAACTACAATGTATTTAAGGCAGTCGTCAAAATAGGGTGAATTTTGGAATCATTTTATTATACTTTACTCCACATCATATTTCCGTTTCGACCTAATACTATACATGTTTTGACCACGTTCACTACTATCCAGAATAAACTGCGTTATATGAAACAGTGCGATTCGCACGGGACCGTCCGGTCTGGTTGGCAGGCGCACACATAAACTAGTTCCAACTTTTAATACGATGCGATCCGGATCCGGCGCTCACGCGTCCTGTCCAACTTGCTCATGCGGACCGGACAGATCAATTATTTTGTAGTATATTTATTCCTTTTTCAAGATATAGGTGACACTCTCCTCATTTTCTTGTCCTTATCCCAATTTATTTGGGGTCGGCGCAGCATGTCTTCTTCCGTACTTCTCTATTAGTGGTCATGTATCACGATTTGCTTTAGCACTACCTGATGGCAAGGTGGAATGGTCTATAGTATAGATTCTATCTACATTATTACTGAAGCCATAAATCTTGCCATGGCATTTTTAACTTTTGGCGCTTAGCAATGCTTTTGAAATCCTGTGCACGATAAAAAAAATCTCAATAAAGAGAGTTGAGTATCAAGTGCGCGATGAACATTCGTCGAGTTAAACAATCGCCCGTGCGAACGAGACCTTACACGATCTTAATGGAAAAGCTATTCGTTTATACTGACAAAAAATACAACTGAAGTAGTTTCAAAATATCAGTATAGTTTTGTATGAAAGGTCTAAAACTGTGTTAGCATATTTGTTTTTTTTTCAATATTCCACATAAATCAGTGCCTAGGTCCAACAAAACCCTGAAAACATCTCAAAGCAACACCACACTTGTTCAGTTCGCATACGTAAAGTTTTTATTGAATTCTCTTCAACATACGGTATTGTGATTCTGATTAGTTCAGTAAATATAATCACAACTTCTACAGAATTTCTGTACGGATTCCAGGCTTATTTAATGGAAATTAACTTAGTTTGGCTGAAAAAATAATCTTTTAGAAATAGTTTGGTGACTTTTTACGATAGAATTTTCCAACAATTCATTTATAAGTTATAACACACTGCGACGATCAATGTGTAATAATAACCAGGATCTTTTGGCTCGTGATCAAAATCGGAACTAACATCACAGTCTTGCTTTTTCAACTCGGTTCAAATGTTGTCTAATAGTGCCCTTCTGACAACGTCATTGGAGTACCGAAAGATTTTTGTACCATTATAAACACTACATTGGCAAAAAGTTTCATTTAAGTTTCACAGTAATCAATTCTAGCTTTGTTTGTAGTATTCAAGCTTTTAAACTCGACTAAAGCTCCGCCTACTCAACGTAACAAGAAACAACAACAAAAGTATTAAATCTTTCTGAACTTAATTATCAAGAGACGGATTATAACATAAAGTAGCGAAATCTTCAATAACGCCTAGCACTGCTAATCCCTATTGTTGTTCGAGCTATTGACGGGAATGTCCGGACACACATACATGCTCTCGTGTAATATAGTCCTAATCCGGTGCATACAATGCTGATAGCATGTAGCGACTAAATAAGGGCTTAGTCATAATGCAACGACGTGGACATACAACGTTATTGACCTGACAATATTTTTCGTCTGATTTCAGTTTTATTTTTATGATTCAAATGAATTTCCTGATTGATGTCGTATGTTTATACTCAGACTCATGAATATTTACTTTACCATATCTATTGTACACGGCACGAATTACACCTGAAAATAACAATGCGGTGGAATCGACGTCACGACGTAAGCTCAAGTGATCAGCCGCTACTCTTAGTTAGTGTTCAAGAATTCCCAGACGTCACTAGGAGAATCACTAGGTCCTCATCGTACGGCCCCGACGGGTTTGGACGATGCACTTGCGACAAGCGCGTTATTCAGCAGTTGCCCGCTCTGCAAATCGCGTCATGGTGGCCCGTCGGCCTCGAGGCACCTTTTGTCCCACAATAGTATGTCACGTGATATAACGAGAAGTACTCACTGCAGTCCGCCTCGTCGGTGCCGTCGACGCAATCCACCTGCATGTCGCAGCGGTAGTGCGGCGGGATGCAATACGTCTTGTTCCACACGTACTGCCCGCATGTCAGCTGACCGGCGTCACATTCTGGAGGCGCTGGAGATAAAGAAAACATAGATTAAAAACCAGGTTATAATATCAAACAAGGATTCGAAAAAAAAAATAAGGAAAAATATCTGAGAGCGCAAACTGAACGCGTTCGATGTGACCACTAGAGGTTTATGTATTTACAATATAAATAAAACACATTTTAAACACGAAGCACATAAGTTATAGTCGTAATATAGCAAAGCAATTATGCATTCTTCTCTCAATTCTTCAAATATAGTAATAACATGTTAAGAAAAGGTCAAGCGTATGCATTTCTATATTAGAAACTACGCAATGGGGCAATAACTTGAGCCTCAAAATGCAACCATTAACCAACCACACAGCGCTTACGACCCCTCATTCCCTGACCGAGATGGATCCCAAATGGCCAAACTGTGGAGTCTCTTACAAAGGTTACAATCTCAAACGGAATCAATCCGGTCATTAGAAGTAGGTTCCTGCAATCAGCGCGCGGTGTCAATCAAGACGTGAACTTTAAAGGAAAGAAGCAGAAAGTCCATTTTGCACGAAAGTCGATTCTGCGACAACAATAAGACAGACCTTTTCTTTGGGGTTGACTAAACTAGAGACTATTTTCTAGAAGAGTTCTATTTAAGAACAGTCGTATTGATGAGCAATCACAACAGTCTTGAAATCGACTCCAGTTTGGAAAACATCAATTTCCCAATTCAGCTACACCTTCTAATATGTCAAAACTGCGGTTGTAAAACTGTATAATTTACATAACCAACGTAAAATTTTACGAACCAACTAACTGACCCTTTTATATTTCCCTGTTTCTCGACCACCTGACATGTGTCTTATTTCTAACACGTTATTAGTACCTAAGCCTTCTGTCCGCCTCTGAGCGAGGCGCTCGAGTCCCGTCCGCCTCGAGGCGGCGAGTGTATAACCCACCTATAATTGAGACCGAGGTGCAAATCGAGTTTCTGCTCAAACGCTCAAATAGTTTGATTGGGGACGCCTGTTGCGATATTATTGTGTTGTACAGATTTATGTCACTTCATTTAACTTTGTATTGGTGCGTTGGTTGGTTTGATAGATTGTTGAGTGATTGAGGCGTTAATGGTTCAGTGTTATAATGTTATAGCTTAATCAGTTGAATGAAAGATGAAAATTTGATAAGTCTTAATTTAAAACGATCGTAATATGCTTATTCACAACAAATTCTCTAAAAATCCTCAACACCTTGCGCATCCAATATAACAATGCTCTCACGTTTCTGCAGCACATCTGCTATGTTTTTGCAGGCTCGTACGGACGAATTCGCAGGTATTTTACGCAAAAAAGTCGCCTCCTTATTGAGTAGAGTGCGTGCTAGCAGCAATGGCATTCTGGCGGTTATTGCGGACCAAGACTGCCCTATTCTAAGTAATCTCATCAGGGTGCTTATAATCATAAAATTGATGTAATTGTTATTAAAAGAATGAATTTCAAATTACTGTAACTGAATCACCAAATGTGTTACAACTAACATAGCTCTTAAGTGCTTACTCACTAACCCATGGGGACGTTGTTGTTTGAAATAAATAATTATTTTTTTAATTTGATAATATAGGTTACCCGATCCTATGTAAGTCTAGCCCTGAATTTATTTCACAATTTCTTCTCAGGGGCAGTCACACGTGTAAAAATGATTCCAATAAACTATTTACATATTAAAAATTAGATTTTCCATATGCAATTTACCTATGTTTAGATTTAATTAAAATGTATTGAAAGTTTACAATGCAAGCAACTAGGTACTACACGTACCCACTAAAATTCAATTACCCAAAAACTAATTTCAGCTACTAAATATGTAATTAATCTAAATTGCAATCAAACACACAAAAGCATATTTGATGATACAAAACTGTGCGTGGACGGTCAACCGCACTTGAAGTACGAAAACCGCCCTTGCTGCTATGCAATAAAGGCATTATTATCATGGACGTGCGGCTGGTTGTTCAAGCCAGGCTGCACAGTGATGTCACAATACTAAGCCTAGGACTCACAAGATTAAACAACGGTAGTGTAAAATAATCAAATTGTCGTATGTTCGGTCAGCAGTGGTAATATGAGCACAGGTTGTGACACTGACATGAGGAAGGTTTAACTTGTTATTACGAAATGACTATTAGGCTTGACCTGCGTAGTATTCATTAGGTTTCGGATATACTTTAAGGTATCACTTTCGGTGGAACACAGTAACGCAGTTAGTATTATTATCTTCACTAATCCCATCAAAAACAGACATTTTTGAGACTCGACATGATAACATGTACAAAAATGCAATCTTGTCCCTCAAGTCTCATAAAGCAGTTCTTTTACCGAAAAAAGTTTTGAGATCTAAATGTTTTTAATAAATAGAATGACTTGTCCCTCGTACGGCAACATAAAATTTGTTTGCAAGTTTGTATGTAGGGGATAATCTTCGGACCGAATGATCAAATTCCAAAAAAAAAAAATCACAAATCTACAGACATTATTCGTGGATATACATATTAGCCGAGCTATCACAACTTTTGCGGGCGAAGTGCTAGTGTCTAAATATAGTTATCCAAGGTTCAAAAAAACGCTTAGGAGAAAAAATATCACAAAAAAGCTTTATCTTCTTCATACAAATGATTAAATTCAGAATGCTCATTACAAGGTTTCGTGAACATGAAGTCATAAACTAGTAATCAGGCAGTCAAGCTTTCGTAGCGCTATTGCTACGACATGCTACGCCAGTGCTACGCGCGGTCGGTGAAGTGTGATGTTACCGCATGTCGTAGCATAAGACATCCCCTAGGATGAATCTAAAAACTGTTATGTTACTTCATATTCTAGTGAAATAACAAAGAAGTTTGCCAACGTGGAGCGCAGTATCCTAGGAGTCCAACTAACCGACCATGTACGCAACACCACACTGCGCTCCAAAACACAAATTACTGACGTTGCTCAAAAAGCCACTAAGCTAAAGTGGGACTGAGCTGGCCATGTCTGTCGTAAGCCCGACGAGCAGTGGGCCAAAAAAATAACCACGATGTGGAGCCCTGACACAGCTAGACGACGAGTTGGACAGAACCAACGACCAGTGGTCCACATTGGCACTGGATCGCAGGATTTGTCATGGGGAGAGGCATTTGCCCAGCAGTGGGATGACACAGGCTGACAGTAACAACGAAGTGACATATACGTATATTTACACTCGCACTTCTTACAAAAAACACACACACACACACTTCTTAAATAAACTACGGAGACCTAGAGGAGCTCGTGGCTAAATAATAACAGCCGCTCGGATCGATCCTTAGGTCAAGCCGTGCTTGCTTAGGTTGGTCCGTGGATGGATGCCCACACATTACATATCGAGTTTCCTCCGAACGTCGGAAAGAACGTTAAGCCGTTGGTTCTGGCTGACATTTGTAGATCTTGGACAGTCGTTACAGGTGTCATTGGCTCAAAAAGCCTGAAAATCAGTCTTACCAAGGGTTATCGTATTACCTAGTACTAACTGGGTTGTGGAGGTCAGATAGGCAGTCGCTCCTTGTAAAACACGGGTATCCATCTTCATCGATATAGACTGGAAGCCGACCTTAACATAGTTGGGAAAAGGCTAGGCAGATGATGACTTCTTAGTATAAACTCCATTACAACAGACACTAGTTTACTTTCCTCTTGATAACAAACAGCAGTTGTCACGTTCTCCTGCAAGTTATAATAAAAGTGCAACACAGTCGTATGTTCCGTGTCAGCAGTTGTTAACTAACTGCCGGCTGTAGTGAACTCTCCGCTCACCCGGGAAATCTACAGATGGATACGAAAAACTGCACAGGCATTACTCGCATGCCGTAACGAGAAAAACTCGCTGCGCACTCGCGGATTGGTGACAAGACTTTGTGATAACTATCACGGAACAAAAAGAAACCAACTGCCGATTATAATCAAAACGTCACTTTTGTCAGATTAAAGATAGCTAACGCTTGACAATTTAGAACCCTTAATCCGTAAACGTAATTGATACCTTAAATATAGTTGATATGAAAACATTAATTATCTGAGAAACACTCTCACCTACGAAGTAAGAATAAGGAATCTTCTACGTAAATGACTCTTTAGAATAGGTAGTAGTTGGTACCACATATCAACTAGCATCATCAATAGGGGGTAGACAGAACGCCAGCTACAACCAGAACGTTATTTAAAAACTATTTTTATTACAAATACCATAAAAATCATCATCAGTCATCGATTAGTCGCAAATGCGGCGCGTTCTTTACAAGCCGACAATTATTTCCGTCGAGTGCGTCCCTCACTTTGCGGGCTGATTGATTGAGTCGGCACAGTCACAGTCGTCGGCGTTGCCATCCAGTCTGGCCGTGGATGCCAATTATTATCGCCTGTTTCTGTTAATTATGGCTTCTTTTTGCAGTTTATTTTTACTTTATTAAGGATGCTGAATGAAAAGGGTTGAGTTGCTTTTAATGTGATTATTTTATAAAGGCTAATTGGCGGAATGTGTTCGTGCTTTAAGGTGCACTTCTGCCTCACCCTTTGGGGATTACAGGCGTGCCGCGTGATGTTGTATTACTCATGTGACTTTATATTAACGGCATTGTATGTGTTTTCTGTGTGTTTCTGTAATATTGTCATACCAATTTTCTGTAAAAATTATAAGATTTGAATTTCTACTGCCCTGAAATATCTACAAATTCAGTTGTTCCTACTATTAAAGAATAAAAGCGCAGATGCAACAAAGGAAACCTTCCATTCTGCCACATAAATACGTACTTATCTGAGCTCTCGTAAATATGTGATTTATTTTAAATTGTTTAGGATAAAGATCTGCGCTGGCTGGCGTCCACCTCCTCAGGCAGCCAGATGCCAAATGTCTCCTGTTAATGTTGATGTGCTCAGGGTGACGCCAAATTCTTAGGTTGGCAACACTGGCGGGGAAATGGCGCTCTTTGTAACATCTAAGAATGCTGACTGTGACGTTGTTAGAGATTAGGCTAGTATTTATGCTTCATAACATTAAAGTAATGATCTCTGTGAGCACTGAGCAGGCAGGTCTTAAGCAAGCCTGGGGTAGGAAATGCTGCTGACGTTGGTTGACACACTCCTTAATTAAAGTTTTTGGAAGTTTATTATTGGTGTAGCGTGAAGAAGTTTACCTTCTGTGTTAAGGTAGGACTTGTAGAAATATAACCGACGTTTTAAGTGTTGCTGTTCCACTTAATTTTAATTTTTTTTTATCCAGTTCCTAGAAAAAAAGACAATTTCTGTAATTTTTCAAAATAAAACCTCTAACCCGATAAAGACGAAATCTAGTTCGCTTACCATTCATCCATCCCGGACTACAATAAAGTTAACTGTCGTCCATCCATTATCTATGTACCTACATACTAGCTTGTAACGACAGCAGCATGTGAAAAACTCCGCGAGAGATATACCGGGACGCGCGACGACCACGATCGCTGTGCGACGACGGGAAACTAGATAAATAATTACCATTGCCACTAACGTTATACGACACTTAAATGAGTGCCTAAATACAAGCGCACTGTTAAACTTTAAGTCATATTTGAGTTCCATGTAATAAGCGGGTGAAACTATTGACACCCACCGGGCATTATTCTAGATTCTGCTACTAACAAAAACCCGTATGGAAAACAACACTGCCACACCTGGGAATCGAACCCAGACCGCACAACAACGCGCAACGGGTAGTTTGTGTTGCTCACACTGCATGACTAAATGTCTATCCAAATGCCTGTCTCCTAACGCATGTCACTTGGTCTCTTTGTCAAACGGCTACAAAAGCCAGCAATCCTGAAAAATATCAGCGTTGTTGTTATAAATGTGCGATATCGTGGATGTTAGGGGATGGACAGCGATGTATGACCTCGATGGGCAGGACGTGCTGATGGATGGCCCATGGATGGCTCAATAGATCGATGTAATGGTGAAGATCAGTGGAGTAATGCCTCGTTTAGTTTAAAATTGGTGCAGAAACGGTCCATTATTGTTACGCTCTACATCCTAGTTGATTATTGGAAACAATGGAACTGGATAGCCGTGACACAAAACCGCTAAAAGTGGAGAGATATGGAAGAGAGCTACACTCAGCATTTGGTCGAATGTTGAAGAAGAAGAAGAAAGATTTCCGGAATACAGCGAGCTGTCAACATGATTTTTCTAATTTATATTACTGCATTCTACAGTGAGGAACTGAAATATAAACGAAGTCTTTTTTGGTCAGCCTGCTTCGTCCCACTGCTGGGCAAAGTGGCTTTCCAGCTTTATTTACAATTTGCCTTCTACGACCAATCCGTTAAGAATGAGTCCAGATAGTCACGCCAGGGAAATAAGTCACACAAAAGGTTTATTTTTCAGTTTCTTGTCTGTCAAAACACGCCTAAAGAAAGCAGGTCAGTCAGACAGTTCACCACACTCCTCAACACCTAATTCACAACGTCCTCATTTTATTTACCTCCAAAGTCGTATCAACACATAAAACACATGTGCTTTCCATCGGTTCTACAAATACAAACAATTCGGATGCACGCCGAGGGCACGCGACTGATCGTGACGCGAATTAATACGCAGCGTGACTAAGGTTCGTTCTAACAGCGTGATTATTAATAGCGTGAAAGGGTCGTTGTACATACAGTCTAATATATCTTTGTTTTAACACTGGAAACGGAGCAAGCTGCGCATATGGTTTTAATTTAGTAATTTAAGTTGTTATTGTGTCATCATTTTTATCCAATGATAGTCTATGTTACTTTTATTCAGTTTCTAGCGTGAAAATAATTAAGCTTATTTTAGCATTCATCAGAATTAGGGTTTTTAGCAGTGCCTCTGTATGCAATGTTAAGAGCTCGCATAGGAACCTATTCGAGCTGGTTGTCTTGCGTCTTGCAATTCTTGATAATAAAGGGGAAACAATCTTCCGCGTGACAATATTGTTTGGTAGTCATTTAATAGTGACTATTATTGTGACTTTCGTTACATACCTACAACAAAGCTAGTAGAAAATCTCAATATTGTCGCGAGTGACGCCGTGAAAAACATTAACAGACATTGAATACGAATATCTAACATTGCAATAGCTAATAACAACGACCGCAGCGACAACTGTCACGCTGTTAGAACACACGCAGATATTCGTGCCGTGAATTGATTAATTGCGGCATAAATGATTCAAATGGTGTAATTACATGTTTAGCTGTTCCGTCCAAGTGGCGGTGTTGGGTTTACATAGCGTGTTTCTGATATTATAATCTATGAGGTTTTAACAGATTATAGCAAGTTTCACGTGGATGTACCTATAGATACTCACGACACAACGGTAATATTTTATTATTGGGAACACGAATACAATGTTGGTTTCTCTTTGCGGATTTAAAATGTTCCTTAATTAATAATGAAGACTATGACTTTGGAAGATTCACCGAAGGGAAATCTTGGTACCTGAAATAATGCCGTTTCATCTCAAAATTATTACGAACTACGTAACTTGTCTGCGGCTTTGCCTGCAGGAATGTTAGATATTATAATACGGCAAGTTACTAACCGGGATAAAAAGTAAATGGCTTATACATATATGCCTTAGTATGATTATTGTATATGGACAAAGAGAGAGTTGTCGTCCACATTTCTTAGATTTAAACATCCTTACAGTACCCAGTCTCTACGTTCTAGTCCTTCTGACTAATCTCAAAAAGTACTTATATGAATATGAGACGGATGAGGAAAGACTGGTGAGTAAGATAAGTCCTCATTTCAACATTGTGAAGCAGAGTTCACAATATCAAGCAGTGCAATTATTCAATAAGTTACCATTACAATTAAAAACCTTAATTTATACATCTTCATTTAAAACTAAGCTTCAAGCATTTCTACTGGATAAGTGTCTCTACTCCGTTGGCGACTTGTAATATTGTGACCATACGTTTTTTCCCCAGTCAACTTAAGTAAGGCCCTAAGTTACTGAGCCGACCGATATTGTTGTCCTTTTGTATGTTATAGGTTATTTAAAATGACAAGCTGACATTGAATAATTTTATTATATTTTTGAATTTATTAAGTTGACATTGAATAATTGTATTATATTTTTGAATTTACTAAGTTGACATTGAATAATTTTATTATATTTTTGAATTTATTAAGTTGACATTGAATAATTTTATTATATTCTTGAATTTATTTATTGTTATATGTTATTATTGTTTTTTGATCGTTATATTGATATTGGTTTGGTTTTAGATGTGAGATAATAATTATGTTGCTGATTTTTAATTGTGTTACTTTAATTACGAATGTTTTTTTTTCTTTACTTTTTTATTACTATGATTTTTGTTATTTCAAACACAATGTAAATTGTTTGTGAATAAAATTGAATTGAATTGAATTGAATTATTAATAATATAACCTCCTTAAGTTATGATCTCGGAACTCGGCGATGTAATATGGTATTAACTGTCACGCTCCTAGAACCCTGCAAGTGATGGAGCAACTAATTAGTTCTAACAGCGTGATTATTGATGGCGACAGCGTGACGTGTTGCATTCACGAACACGTCTTTGTGAACACGTCGGATGTGTGCTGTTAGCTGTTCTGTTGTGACTGTGTTCCACTGTGATGATTCAATTAGATAAACTATTAGCTAACTTATAATCGGGTTAAAGGAATTAAGAGTACAAAATATGATTTAATGGTTTACAATTTGGAGTGCAGTAGCTGTTTGATTTCTTTTGTAAAGTGTAGGTTTTCTATTATGAAGTAATGCGCCTGCCTGGGTTCGAACCCACGACTTACTGTGCGTAAGTCGTGGTCGTAAATTTCTCCTTTCTAGCAAAAATTGATGTATCTTCCTCACTGTCGTTTCAATAAAAGGCGGTAGTCAAAGGTCTATGTGTCGAAGGCGCGAAATGCAGCTCAGGTTGAAAGGGGGTTCCAAACGGGAAGGGGGGAGGAGTGGGTGCACTCGCCAAAGGAGTTGTGATAACTGGGACTTTCAAAGTAAAAGGGTCGAAGATTAAAAAGTCTTGAAATTGGCGATTGTAATAAAAGTAGGTCAGATTTATACATCTAAGATTAGACGTTCTGATCAGACATTATGATCTGGAATATGTCCACATCAGGCTAAAGGCATTGCTTATATTTGAGGAAATTGTTCAGCTGTCTTGTCATGGAGTTATGTTATATTAAAGCTTTCAAAACTGATTAGGTACCATTCCTGGTGATCTCCATTTTCTGAATGAGAAAAGACATATTCCGTTCTTCACCTTTTCCTTTTCAGGCTGTAATATCAGCATATTCGATAAGCATGCTGGTGAAAACAGATCAGGGACCAGTCAACATAGACTTTTCTACCTTTTGTAGACCGTTCAGCAATTTTCAGTCACGTTCCCGAGTAACGTGCAGCTGGCCGGCCGTGGGGACGTATCACTAGGGCCTGGTGCACAAGTGCATTGCTTAACACGCTACTAAACTTAGGACGTGACAGCATGAGGGGCACGCTAGTATCTACCCAGATCGGTGGCTAGGAATTACTACAGGACCCCTCGGTTATGTTGCAGCGAAGTTTTATTTTTTACCACCTTTATTTGTTATCCACGTGTTAAACAAACAATAACCTGAAACTTTTTCTTGTATTATTTAAATTTGCTTTTAATAAATAATTTGTGAGTAGCAGATTCGTTGCATTTGATAATCATTGCTTTGACTCAAATGAATGCCCTTAAAACTGTTTCATCAGTTATAATCGATATTTCTGTTGGTAGTTTTAATCAATATCATCATATACTAATATAGTCGCGAGTAGGCCTAGCCTGTCGAGTATATTTCTCCACTGTAACCAATAGGTGACAGTGGAGAAATAAAATTATAAATATATGACCTTATTTATAATTTTGGTAAATATAATAAAGTTAATTATTGTAATAAGAGAATTTCCGGGACATTAATTTGCAAAGTTTAAGTTTGCAATTAAACATGACATCCGATGTCAAAGCTAATTATAATTGTAAACAACTTTCTGAACTAAAGTTTGAGGCTCAAGTTTTCTCCATACATGTCTTAAAATAACAATTAATTATATAACAACTATCATACGCAAAATAAAGTTTATTCAGCTTCAAAAATGAGGCTTTGCATAGGTAAAGACTTATTTTTGACATTGATTTTTCTAGGTAATCAATGTCCTTGTCAAAGCAGGGATTTTGCATGACAATGACAGATCTGTCTAGGTCTGCGCACGCTTTAAGTCTGTACAAAGAATAAGGCTGTCTACTCACGGCACGACTGGAACTCGTCCTCGCCCTTCTCGCAGTCACGCTGGTAGTTGCACACCCACAGCGCGGGTATGCACTTGCCCTCCGGACACCTGAACATGCCGCTCGGACATATTGTGTCGCCTGTGGAAAATTAACACAGCATGAGAAAAACTGAATACACATTGTGTTATTTAAAGCCCAAAAGAGAAAAGAGATTGTTAAAATCTTCATAAAATATATTATTTTAACGTCCCAATGAAATCTAGAATATTAAAATAAGATAGAAGTTATAAAATTCGTACAAAATTCGTAAATTCGTAATATACAGATATAAAATCAGAAAAACAAGAGCATAGACATAGTCATAATTGTGGCAAAGGTCCTTAAAAAAAAAGAAAGACCCATAAATAGTTTAAATACAAAAAAAAAAGATAAAAAAGGTACAAAAAAACACACAAGAACTGCCATCTACTAATTACTCTAAAATACTAATAATGCGACTATTTGGGAAAATACATTCCCCAAATAGTCGCATCTTATCAGTCGCACGACAAATCGCACATCAGTCGGGCGCCTTACGCGGACGAATGTTCAGGTAATGTAATCAGCTTACGTCAATTTGTCGTGTTACCGTCAGAACGGAGTTACTTGCCGCACGTCACCGCACGGGATCGCACGTGATCGTCTAGTGACGGATGTAGGGACACCGAGGCTACACACCGGGGTACAGAATAAGAACAATATGGGTAAAGGTGTCTGAAGTAAAGGAGCAGTCAAACTGGGGACCGGCTGCGGACTCTGACAGATAGTTTAGTAAGTATTGTATGGAGGTGTCCATAGCCATGTTCGCAATTTGTCTTCGATCGACCCTTTACATAATAAGAACATTTTCGGTACATGTACGTGACGTTACGTATTGTACTCGTTGCTAGATTTTACGCAGATACACGGAATAATACACGAATAATGCAAGAACACACTCCTGTTTCGAAGCATAATTATTCTCATTAAAATCATGTATACCTTAAATGTTTTGATTTAGAGCTTTACAAAAAACTTTTTTTTCTTTTGTTATTTCCTTTATTTATTTTCCTACACACTAATTACATTTTTAAATATTTCTTAACAAAAACCATATAAAAAAACATTTAAAAATATAAAAAATAGTAGCCCACTGGTATCGGGAACAGGGTCCAAGCTACCGACGGTCAGGGCTCCAGAGAGAGGAACCTCCTAACAATACGAGCCGTGTCCAGAAGTACCGCTTTCTGAATCAAGCCCTTGATCCAGCTGCCTAACGAGAGCCTCCTCAGGTATTGGTCGAGGCTCTTGGCAATTAAGCCATGGGCTGAGACGACTATCGGTACAATGATCGCTGAGTCCACATCCCACATGTCGACAACCTCGCGAGCCAAGTCAAGATACTTGATTTTCTTATCTTTCTCGGCTTTCACGAGGTTCTCATCATGCGGGACCGTTATGTCAATAATCATTGCGCGCCGCTCTGATCGATCCACCACCACTATATCAGGCTTATTGGCTACAATAGTCCTCTCAGTGATGATGGATTGATCCCAGTACACTGTGATACTGCCATTTTCGAGAACTGGGTCGGGCACATACTTATAGTACGGCACTTTCGATTCCACAAGGTTGTATTTTAGAGCCAGTTGCTGATGGATAATCCTGGCTACAAGGTTGTGTCTATGCAAGTACTCTCCGTTAGCCAGACGAGAACACCCGGAGATAATGTGACGGATTGATTCGCCTGGACGATGGCATGCCCGATTTTTCTTTTGTTATTTTTATAAGGTGCCAATTCTGGAATACCCTTACGCGTCGTTGACGGCCTTCAGTGATGCAACTCGCGGCATGACTTGCATCAAGCCCACCAGACACATCACCCGTCTGGTCGGAGGCTCCTCCCTTTGCTATGGGGAATGCATAACTTTACACCCTGTTCTTCATATCCCTATACTGATGACCTCAAAATGGACGTCAGTGCAGCTTTTGAGCAATGTGACGTCATCATCAACATCACTTCCTCAAGCTTTCGAGCAGGGTCACACAGCCAGCCAGCATCAATGCTGACCAGCGGCGGTTCATGCCACAAAGTTCTGTCATTTATTTTCACCCCAGACACTGTCGCAAGACGCGAGTGACTGGAGCGTGTAGCCCGAGCGGTTACAGCTGCGTTATCACTGCATGCCACCTTCCAAATTATCTCCGCCCCCATAAATCTTAGTGATCGTCTACCTAAAGTTATTAATCACCAATTAACGGTAAAACTTTTGACAACTCTCTGTTCTCTAAGAAACTTAATAATTGTGGTCAAATATTGCAAAGTTAAATGTTGAGAACAGAATTAAACGACTTTTGAAGGCAAGAATTGTAAAACCCATTTTATTTGACTTTGTCCTTTGTGAAATAATATTGTTATTTGATACAATGAGATAGAATGACAGTCAAAGTTTCCCTTTTAGAAAAGCAGTTAAAAACTTATAAAGAAGAAAACCAAATAAGCAAAAAATAAGTAAATGATTTGTCAGTCTACTATGACTACGTAGGACCATTAAACAAGGTTTAGAGCTGCACATAATATTACCTTAATAGTTTACAGAAAGCTGCCATTAGACTCTATGTTCCTATGTGTGTCTGTCTCATCTACGAATAGCTGTATGATGATAATGACAAACATATTCAGCCCCATAACAATCAGCTTATACGCTAATAATCCTCGAGCCATTTGATTACCTACTCGGCTCCGAAATGCGTTTCATTTCAGCATATTAAATATTAAAACTTCTAAGCCAACGAATTAAAATCCGTAGCTTTTCATTATGTGCCGTTATTAGAAAATATTCTTGAATTCTTTGTCCATAATCTCCTAATCCCAATACTTTCACAACCACAATTCGACTGCAAGTCCAACACAAAACTACCTGCATTTATAATCGCAACTAGAAAGCAATCCCGCACAACTGCAGTCGGTTATGCCCCCCCCGACTACCCACATTTCGGCATTCCCGCCGCAGAGCAGATAATTCCCGCTCATCGCCGATGGAAACAACGCTGCTATTAATTAATGCGAGTGTCGATTTACCGGAACTAACGAGCTCACGTGAGGTGCGCGCCGACGACGGTAGGGGGCGCCACAGCGGTAGGGGAGGGGATGGAGCGGGGAGAAGTGGACGTTTTGAAGGTAGGAGTATGTTTTTAGTGTTTTAGACGAGTTTGATATTGTTTTTGGAAGTGGTAAGTTTAAAAAAGTCGAAGTAGATAGAGAAAGGTATAGTATAGACTCATTGCCCCTCTTGCTAAAGTACACCAAATCGTCATGTATGTAAAATTTACCAACATACAGAATATACAAAATTATTACGAAGTACGGTTTGCAAATTGGTGGTTTTAATATTGGCTTAGGTCGGCGATTATGGAAACATGATTGAGTAATTAAATTGCAACTTTGTTGGTGTTGCCAGGTGCAATATTATAGTTTTTGCATGGGAATTATAATGCTGTTATGTGTTTAATTAATGCGTTGGTAATCCTTTTGAAAATGTTGGTTGTTCATTATGAAACAAAAATATAGTATTTCATAACGCCACAAAATTAAATGAAAATGTGCAGTGATCCTACCACGATACTTATTTAAAACTAGTTATTCGTTTGTCGATTCATTGAAAATTTCCGTCCGGGAACACAATAAACATCGTGTAAAAGAGCAATTTCTTGCAAATAAATAAATAAGATTAATTATACAGATAATTTCACTGAGATTGAGACAAAGGCACTCAAAACAAGAAATAAAAATTCAAAGAACCAATGTTTACGAGACAGACAATAATTTACTTTGCGAGTGGAACATAAACGTCTAAATTATTATAAGATTTCGCCAACATTAAGAGGAAATTAACTTGAAGATAACAAAGTTGAAGATTTCTTACAAACTCGACTTCCTTTGTAAGAGATATCCGTATGTCCGAAGATTTTTGGGAGTTCTGTGGGCTCGGAAATTAATACGATATTATACGTATAAAATCTAAGAGACTCGATGTAAGATTATCCCACTTTAGTTTATTACTTAGCCAAGTAGACACTAATTCCATCTTTGGATTCGATGAAATATTTTTCTTAAAAAATTTGGTCGTTATGTTCATGAAAAAAACATAGTATATACCTACACAGTGTAATTGGTGTGGCCATTAGGCAACATTAATTAAGCAGCGCTTTAAGGCTAAAAAAAACAGAAAACATCTTTCAAATTATTCAGAATCTACACAATATTATTGCTGAACATAAAACTTTTTACTAAAATAACTCTGAAAACCACGAATATTGAAGTTAAAAGTTGAGTGTAACAGCATTTTCCTGAAGCAGGCGCTTTACGAAGCTTATAAAGTGAACATGATACTGCTTAGTGCGTGTAACGGAACGCGTTGAGGGAATAATAATGGCCGACCTGGAGTGGGAAGGCGGGAAAACGGTGAATAAACGTTGTGTAAAGCTCAAAAGAGAAATATGAGTACAAGGTTCTTATCGTTATCAATTTAAAGAACAAAAATTATCATCATTCTCCCGCCCTAATCTGAATTCATTTGGGGTCGGCCCAGCACGTCTTCTTCCATAATTCTCCACTAGTCGCATTAATAGACACCTAGTTAGAGTAGTCCCTTTGTCGAATCTATACCCCTAGATACACAATAATGAATTATTTATGAACGTTATTGGTCCCGACATTTTGACAGCAGGAACAAAGCTTTTATGTTTATTGCGACAGATTTTAGGTGAACAGGCTCTGGGAAATATAATGAGAAACTCATTTATGACCGACAAGTTGATTTGTTTACAATTTTCATTCGTAAACAAAGTTACAGAATAACCTGCGAAGCTCAAAGAATCTTTGATCCACGTAGCGTTTATTTCTGTACGAGGTGTAAATCCAACGCGTACAGCACACGTCCGCAAAGGTGAAAGGTCGAGTCAGCGATGGTGGCGGCCAACGTTGAAAAATAGCGCCAATCTCACGCTGTTCGCGCGCCACGCAGATTTGAATTTAGAACGGAGAAAACACCGATTGATTTACAGCCAGTAACATTTTCTAACGGTTTTCAAAACGCGTGTTTTAAAAAGATACAAAAAGTTCACAAAGGCTCCGGTATTTCAGGATTAGGTCAGTGATTTATGTGGAATGGTGTGTCGCCTGTATTTGTCGGTTCTCGCTCTCAGCTCGCTCGCTGTAAAAAAAAATATATTATAAAAGTTAAATACGCGCGCCCTATTTGTTATTTACAAAATTTTTGCAAAACATTTACCGAAATTACAAACTCTCAAAAAAATCCTCAAAGGTATTCAAATTATGTAAATGTGTTAAAACATTCACCTTGCCGCAGTACAACGAAATTCAAGCCTGAACACAATATCTAGCTTCCCAAAAGCATCATTGTAAAATAACGTGTAAAATATCGTTATTAAAACAGGTCTCGGCTAACACAGCCGTTATTGCTCTCAGGTTGGGCCGAACTCGAGCCCGACATTTATACTGAAACAATTCCGCCCCTCAGAGAACTTGAAAATTAACTTCTTTACCGTCTCCCTTGTAACGTCGCAGAGTTGTCTTCCAGTTAAATGAAATTCATTGCGCTGATTTAATTTTGCAATGGATTTTTTGCGGAAAGGTCGAAAGATTTTTTTTGGCGCCCAACGTGGGACCAAGAAAAGTTGTAATATTGCATATAATATGAATAACCCAATTGTAGTTACAGCAAGTAAGTTTCCTAAGCACGTCCTATATCACCAAAATTTCCCCGAGAAAATGGGCTAGCCGAAACAAAACGGCGTGAAAGAAAAAACATTACTAATACATATCAATCGTGGTTACCTGACATAATGAAACGTACCCGGCACACGTACACACGCTCACGTACCGACATGGAAGCAATAAACTGTGTAATGCGGTACACAATTATGACACATGGTCGGCCGAATTGGTGTGTGTAGCATTCGGAGTCAAGGAACACTGTTTATTTGGAGTAAATTAGACATGATACTGACGTGTTCCCGTTTTGGCAACGAAATGTATTGCTACGAATATTTCCTTATGGGATAAATACATTACATGTCTCTTATTTATAAAACTGTCATTCTTCATAACAACAACTACTTTTAATACTAGGTTCATTATATCCTTCGCTGTACATAAGGTACGTATAAAATAATCGTAGTATTCTCACTAAGCGAGAAAGTTCTCTAGCCGTTCCCCAGTTATCTAGACACAAACTAACTCCCCCATTAATTCAATAAGGCGAATATCAATGTAAGTAGTGTCTATTTACCTTAACACCGCCATTTTGCTGGCTCGTTAGCTCGGTGGGACCATCGCCATCTTTTATTCAACAGACCGATGAACGACTCAATGCGAACGAATGAACGGCGCGGATTGACGAGCGACACAACCCTATAACAACTACCACTCACAGGTTGAATAAACCCTCTTTGTATGCACATAAGGTTGTTTTTTCTGCGAATTTACTCAGAAATAGGATTGTCAATTTTGATGAGCAAGGACTTGGAGTAGTTTTAGTTGTGTTTAAAGGAGTGTGAATGGTTTAGTTGACTTTATGTGTCCCGGCTATTGAATCTGGTAAATATTTAAATTGAATTTGAATTCGAGATGTCAGGTAGCTAGTTTCAATTTAGTGGTGTGCATTTGAATAAGGGTTTTAGGATATGTAGGTACTAAAATATCAAACTTTATGGAAATCGGAGGATAACTCTAGTTATTCCAGCTACCTATGAGCCTATGTAAATTTTGGACTTGACAAGGGGATTTTCTATTGTCAAACGCTCCTAAGTTCGATAATAGCGAGCTTTGGAAGTATTCAATATTAACAGCCAAAGCTTTTTCAGTAGCCAATCAGATTATGTTCTCAAGGTTTCGCGGGGAACTGAGAGGGCGGTGTTTAAATCGTTTTATCGCCTTTCCGATTCTTCGGTCGTTATTATTAACATCATATTTTGGAGAAAGTTCCTAAACGCTACTGAACAAATGTTCGTCACGTTAAACGGTTTTACGAGTGAGGCATCAAACTTTTTATTACGTGTTTACGTCATCTTTGGGATATTTTATTGCTTCACTGTTGCCAATATATTATCTGCTTTCCCATCCTACCCTCAAATAAACCTACGAAAACCTATCAACGAAATAGTTATTTGAATAGAAAAATAGATGTTTCCATTACGTCGGCTCTCAACACTCTTTCAAACGTTTTTTATGTTTTTTTTAGTTTCACAGAACTATGGATTCAGAATCAGGAATTTTTATTCCACAGAAGCATTAGCGGCAATTTTACTTTTAAATTCTTTCTGTACTAAAGAAGAACTCTTTATTCTGGCTCCTGTTGCAATAATGGAATAACATGTTTTTGTAGCTAAAAGTTTTTTTACTTCTGGAATTAGGTACATAGCTCTGTATAGTCTTTAGCCCTATTAGAAAAATTCGCTCGCATTTTTTTCCAATGTTTCATTAAATAAAATCTAGAAAATAGAAATAGGACAAAAACGCACGCTGCTCTTAATTTATTGCATTTTCAAGCTTTTCACTTTACGACGCAAATAGAGCAATTTTAATGTTATAGTTAAGACCTGAAACCATAAAGTGCCTTTAATGGCTTTTACAATCCCAACTTGCTGTTGTAAACAGAACTATAAACTCGGGGCAGTAAGGTTTATATTTCCGAGTGTCGCTGTGGTAGTTAACTTAGAAGTACTAAGTACTAATTCAGCTCCTAACAATTTGACACACAAAGATTCTAAGTTCTCTTTAGAAACATAAAATAAACTGACAGACGGAGGTAGTTCTCTATATGTATAATATAATTAACGAGTTAGTTTGAGATGAGCAGTTAATCGAAACAGATACAAATTATTATGAACTACTCGATAATATAATATATTCGAGAGTCTGAACAATGTGATAATTTATTTTAGCGATGACGATGATGAGAAAGTCAAAAATGGCATAACATAACATGACACCTGTAATCCCCAAGGGTTAGGCAGAGGTGTACCTAACAGTACACCCACATTTCGCCAGTTATGTTTTTAAGTCCCAAATAATAGGGGGCGACCCTATTGCCATCAGCCGGGAACCAATCCAGATTCCGTAGCTGCTACTGAGAAGTTCTTGATAGGAAAACTTAAAAACACTGTCCAACGAGGCAGTTGACAAAATAACTAACGCTACCAAAAACCGTGTGTCAATTTTGTTGAAACGCGTTGTAGAAATAGGAAACAAGTAAATTCTTAGATATTAAGCTAGTTCTAAATGCAAACGTATGAAAATGAAAGACTGCACGTCGCGATGTTATTATATTTTTGCATACGAATGCTGTTAAACGCTAAAGGTGATTACGGTGTTTTTCTTGTGACTAGAGCTAGACACTTCTACTTACCTTTTTAATACTTCTGCCTCTGACGTTTAATTTTACGAGGAAATTACTATGCATCCTGTTCGTTTAATAAGCCCGCGCACCTGAGGAATCCCTTAGATCTTAATGTACGCGAGATTCTTATCAAATAGTCTTGGAACAAGTTTTCCAATAAAATCCTTAAATGAGGAAGCAAAAAGTCGGAGAAAACTTTCGTCTTCTAAAACTGTTCCTAATTATATCCCTCGATTGAATAATCCGTTGGTGGAACTGCAGCGGTCACTGATAACAATCGCGCGGAGACTCTAATTACCACTTGCCACTTAATGGCGAGTCCCTGAGCACCCAGCACTGAGCACTAAGCCCCGACCGGCTCCCGATTGCGATCGCATTAAATCCTCTCTTTATGCGCTTTCTGTAATGACTTGCAACTGTTGACTTTGTTTCAAGTACCTTGGATTGTTTTTGAGGTGTTGCGTTGACTCTTTTTGATTTACATTTTACTAATTTTCAATTAAACCTATTACAGACGTTTGGAATTGTTATGAAGTCGGTCAGTCAGAAAAAAAATAGATAATTACAAAGCGTAAATCTTTATTATTAAAATCAACATAAGGTTTACTAATGCACCAAATCTCAACTATATTCTTCAGTTGAAATTGTGACGTTGAATTTACAGCAAACATTTTTAAAACGTTTTCGATTGCAAACGAATCATA
Source organism: Noctua fimbriata (assembly GCA_905163415.1). Lineage (NCBI taxonomy): Eukaryota > Metazoa > Arthropoda > Insecta > Lepidoptera > Noctuidae > Noctua > Noctua fimbriata. The sequence continues at coordinate 17,063,591 of LR990941.1, read as the reverse complement.
TTTTGAAGAGAAATGTATTCAAAGTACCGTATGCCGCCGTATGGACCAAGAAATAAAAACTGAAAAGATTGCAGAAGTGTTCAATTCGTTTCAGGCCCCTAGGCTATCAACTGTCGTGTCTCAGCTTCAGTTCCTTCACATATTTCCTGAAAAGAAGACTGGCTGGAGCATGATGTGATCGTTAATTTGAAATATTATATTTTTAAAATAATCTAGTATTTACCGCTCGTTAGAAATCAAAGGACTTTCTCAACTGTCATTAATTCTAAACGTTGAGCATTCTCGTACGCATATATTCCTGAACTGTCAAAAACACATATCCTGTAGACAGAAGCGGTATATGAAGGTATATGTTTGATGGCGAGGTACTCGTCAGGCTGATAAATGAGGCATATAAACATTAAGGAACGACGCGCGCCACAGGTGGCGAGGTGGCGTTGAAGATCACCGCTACCCGAGGCTCGAGGCGAAGTCGCGAGCGTTCATATTTATACATATTAATTACCACTTTCTATAAATAATTTAAACATATTCGTACAAGTTTCCAAAAAGGCAATAGTTTAATTCTAATAATTATCTTTGGTAGCAATAGTTTTATAAATAAATAAAAATGTTTTACCAGTTAAAAGTTGAAGTTTAAAGCGGTGTGTGCAGCTAACGGATTTTCTTTATAGCAACTTTAAAAAAGTATAGCAAGATTAAAACACGAATTTTCGGCTAGATTGCGACAATTTTCAAAAAATCCAGGGTGCCCTGGATTTAAAATTTATAGAGGCACCAAATTCCCAACACATTGACAGCATTTCAGCACATTTTCGAAGTAAAAGCCTGAGGGTGGCGCACTGCGAGCCTCCGAAGTTCCGCCATGTTGGCGGAAGTTCTGGAAACGCGGGAAGCGTTACCAGCTTCCGCGCCGACGCACTTCCGGCCTGCACTCGTTATTACCAGATGGTACAAGGGCGAAGGGTTATTACTGACATTATAGTCTTTCAGATGACTTTAATGTGTTGGACCGACTTGAAGTGTTTCCGTCAAGCGCGCGAAATAACAAGTAGCCATCGATTTCCTTCGTGTACATTTAAATAAAATACAGAACATTTTAATAATAATTTCAGTTATGGAGAAAATTTGGCTAGCCAAATTACTCATTAAAGTTCGAAAATGAAGCGGTTACTAAAATTTAACCTAAGGAACTAATCACACATGTTTTTTTTCGTTAAGAACACTAGCATATCTGCGTACAAACAGATGTGAAAATAAAAGAAAGCCATAAAGTATTAGCTGCTTATCGTGTCGTCGTAAATGCAGCTGTTAAAGATAAGTGCTCAATGCGGGGCAGCAGAAACCATCTATAGATGCTTATTGCCCTGGTACTGGTACTTAAAGACGTGATTTCAGACATCGTGCCCAGATACAGAAATGGACGTAATCTGGATTTTCACAGGTTTACTGAGTTGGTCTTAGGTAAAAGTAAGTCATTAGGTAAAATAGACTGCTGGTAAAAGATTAGTCATAAGACGTGCTACATGCATACACACATACATTGGTATGAAATAAATTTTATGAATTTGAATTTGAATATAGTCAACGTGCTGGGACATGTGATAAGCCTCCTCTCTGTTCGATGGAGTGAGAGATGAGATTTCAACTTGTCAAAACTTCAAAGTTGACAAGAAAGATTTACGCTACTTCATGATAATTATGAAAATATTTTAACGCAAGCAATTTTTGAAGAGCTTCTTCTATTATCAGTAAAGAAGATTTATCTCTATCGCTTATGGCACGCGCCGAGCCAGCCAGCCAGCAAACGTCGCGCGTTGCCGGCAAGGATACTAATTTATGTGCGATTGTTCGCCGCGCGATATCGCCGTGATTTTCAACCGCTTCAAAAATAAATACACCGCGTTTAAAGAGTTCATTCCTTTTAATTTATAACCCGCCATTCGCGAGTAGATTAAAAAGCCCGTGTAAAGTAAATACTTTTGTTCTTCTAGTTTTAAATTTAAATTCTGTTAATACTGAAACGTTTGCGGAATTAAAGTTGGAACATGAGCTAGTTTTATTGATATAAAGTCGTATGTAGATTTTTAGTGAAATAATGAATTTTCACTTTAATAGTTTATGCAAGCTGACATCATTCTAAATCACAACAGTAATTTAAATACAGAGATATAATTAAAATGACCAGGGCTCTCTCAACCCGAACACTCAACCTAAACCCAAGAAATTCGCTCAAAAAATGAGACCTAATTACTTTCACGGCTCAATATTATCATTGAGCTTACCTTCTGCACTCCAGTCGAATTGCTCAGCGCTGGGTGTTTATAAAGCAGTTTATATCTCTGGCAGAGTACCGCGACCGTGGGCTCTCAGGTGGCCGAGATAAGGACAGTAATAGAGCACCTAATTTCCGAGTGTCGTTTCGCGCCAGACTCTCCCGCCATCTTGCTGGCTAGTTATATGCTCTGTGGAAGTTCTCTCAGGAAAGATAAGAAAGAATAAAGGTTTGAGTAATTGAGAATAATAGACTCAAGTTCATTTGTAATGTAGGTATTAAATTGGTCTAAAAATGTTCACATTAACTAAAATAAGTTTACATTTTGTTTGCACTACTTTAACTTACATAAAATTCTCAGTAGAACACTCAAGGAAAATAATTCAACAACTTACATACTCATAAGGTGAAAGACAACGGAAAGGGGAATGTAGAAATAACTCACTCCAATAAATGAGAAATAAGTAGCGCTGGTTGCGTTACTCATATTGCACAGCCATAATAATGTTAAGAATAAGAAGTAATGGCGCCCGACGTGAGACTAGCGCTTCGCTCTAGGACACTCTCATTATTTTCGTATTAAGGCCTTACATATAAATTTGTAAGGTAATTTTGAAAATTCAACACGTTACTTGTTATTGGAGCACTGCGACGCACAAAAATGTTAACAACGTAAATGGCGCCCAGCGTGGGACTCAAGTACTTTTCTTATTATACGAAAAGGTACAATGACCTATACACGCACAACACATTTTTGGGGACATTATTGTGGATGGTGATGATTTAATTCAAATAAGTTTGTAAGATCAGCATTATTGGAAAATTTGTACTGCCGCACTTTAATTTGGGAATACCCGAGTAGCAAAAAAAAGGTTCAAATTCAAGGTCAATCTCATTACGAAGTTCATGGCTGCAGAGGACCGCAGAGGCTTAATTTAGAGAAAAAAAAATATGAAAATGTGAAAAATCCGCTAGATCAGTCCCGTGGAGTCGTCGACGGGGTTTTATCAGGTGGCAGCCGGAGATGTCAGCGTTATCTGTGTTTTCAATCCGCTCGAGTGCGGCGGAGTTATGATTTCGTTGTTCAGCAAGCCGAGAGAGGGTGGTACTCACGGGAAAATGTAGCGGAGCTGAGCAGATAAAAGTTTACAAGGATATATTACACAAGGAAGATGAATCTCTCAATGCTCAAAGAATTTGTCACGTATGATGCTTGTTCGAGAGATTTCCAATAAAATATACAAAAGATTCATGAGGGTAGTGACACGAAATCGATGGCTTTAATTTATTTCAGAACGAAATATTTAATGATATAAGTATCAAGTGATTTTCTGATTGCAGATAATACAGGCGTTACTGTAAACATGTATTTATTCGATATATCCCAGAGTTGAAACTTCTGCTTCGCGTGTATATGACGTAAGTATTGAATCATATTCGCCACACCGCCGACTCTCATACATTACACCGTCTGGCGTACAAAGAGAGTGGTGAAACAATCTCGTAGACAACAAAATAAATTGCTGTGCGCGTCTCGTGGGGATTGTTTTTAAATTTCGTTACACAAACACCGGCTCTGTGTCGTACGCTATATGAGACAGAGATGGTCATATACCGAAAGACATTTGGAAGAAAGAGAGATGACATTTCTTTTGTAAATCACGTGTTGAAAGCGTCGACGAACGTAATTCGCATTACAGTAGTTAGGCGACATCATCGTGTCAAAGCCAACGTGACGGGATGATGGGATGGCGGGATGTCGGGATGAGCGCCTTTCAATTTGTTTTTGATTCATACACATTGATATTTCCACTGAATTTGCATACTAAATGAATGTACGTTTGATGAGCAGACACGATTTTCCCTTTTGTTTGGAAAGAGATTTGTTTTTATTGAGATTTTGGTGCTCGTTAAAGTTAGATTAGTGCTGTATTTCAAGTTTCCATTTGTTTTTTTTTTCTGAAATAAATAACGAAAGAAAACTTGAGCTTGATCGCACTAATTACCCGTACTCTATCAGTGCTACTCAATTTTAGAATTCGTTTGAAAAAGTCTTTGAAACCATGTCATAAGTTAACGATATCGGGAATCTCGTCTCGTGGTAATTCGATCTGCGGTGACGCCGAGCAAAGTTCGCTCATCGATCACAAATTGAATCGCTCATTTAATAGCCCGACGCCACAGCACAGAAAAAAATTGTTGATTTACTACTAACGTTACTATTTAACCTGCTTCGGAAGTCCACTGAAGAAAGTTAACTGTAGTTTTCAAATTGACATTAATTGAACAGAAAAGTATTTTTTTTTAAGATATAACAATAAGTAGTACAGTAGTAAGTAGTAAACTAAGCCTTTTGACTTTCTCTCAGACCCTTTATAGACAATGGTACGCTGGTGGCAACAAGAAAACAAACATATTATCATCAACATAAATTACGATTAATATGTTAGCATACATTGAACTGCTGTTTCAAATTGTCAGTGTCCATCGTAAGGGTGCCAAACTTAGATGAAGTTAAAATAACCACTACATTAAGACCTGCTTGTGATTTACTTTTCAACAGAGCCATCATAATATCACGTTCAGTAAATTAAGTTTTAAAGGATCACATTTTCTTTGTGAAAATAATGGAGATTTCAAAGGGTAATGTCACGTTTGTCAGACAATGCTTTGCAAGCAGTAAGAGTATATTTGAAGTGTGTTGTGTCCTCAAGAGCCAGACGTTCGGTACACGCAACAATCCTGAAAAGTAAACTCTTGAAAACTTTGTCGCCGCACAGAAAGCTTTAGAATTGTAAGTATTGACACGTGTTTTGAGTAACAACGGACGCGAGAATTATAACCTCAAAATAGGTCAACAATATTTTATTTGTTTATTTTTAACTAAAGACCGTTTCTAATAATACTTTGTAATCAAACGAACGCTTTTGTTAAAGTTTTGTTCTGATAAAACTTTGTGCAATTCATCAAAAACCAATGAACACGAAATAAAATATGAGCGTCCGAATGAATCGATGCTGATTGCAAAACGTTTGATTAATTAAAATGTGTCGCGAGCGGCCGGCAAACAGCACAGAAAGCATTTATTAACAAACTTTTAAATTACAAATGTTGACAAACCGAGCTTCCGTCTGCAGCAGGTTTTACATTTTTAACGAATGGTTAAAAACGTCAGCGGACGTATGAAATCGCTTCCAAATAGTCGGACAATAAGAAGCTATCGAGGTGGATGAATAATTGGAACCAACGGACTACGACTCACTTTGTGGGGATTTCTTTGTGCAATTTAATGCATTGTATTGAGAGATTCATATTAAGGACTTCGGAAACTGGTCTAACATTCAAAACACACGGTTATGTGTGGGTTACCTAATACAATTAACATTCAGAAATACTTGATGTAAATACAAATAATTTACCAAATTATTCCCCACTTAATAAGGTCAAAAATATCTGAGCCATTATATCATCATTACCGGTCATTGGACTTCCATTTACCTGCCCTCAATGGGGTGGTAATGTAAAATTGAAAAGGGCCCATCAATAAAAGTGACAATTTCAATCTATTACGGCCGACATTTAAGCCCATAACTCGACGGAACCCATCGTCGTATATTAAGTGAGGGCTCTTGAACGAGAAAATAGCCATAAAAAGTATTTAGATCACCCCCATATATCTTGACTAGGACGCTGTGACTTACACGATGTGTTCAGTGCATAGGAATAGAGCATTTTATATTTTACGTTTTTAATAGACGCCACTTCGAGGCAGACATTTTTACACTTGACAATCAATGTTTCAGAAAAATTGAGCTTGGTGTGGCTTGGGCAAAAATCTTATATAACGAATATAACGCCTGTAGTCCCTGAAAGGTTACGCAGAGATGTACTTAAAATACACCCACATTTTGCAAATTACATTTATGTCCCCTGTATTAGGGGCAACTCTCTTGCTATCGGCACCGCTCGTCACTCTGTGCTGCTACTGAGAAAGTACTGATGGAAAAACCCAAAAACAGCCCGACCTAGGAGTCGAACCCAGGTCAAGCTCAGCAGCGACCACTACCACCGACTTCGAGGCAGTTAGCAAATAATTCATCTAAATTCTCTAAGGTGTTATAAATTGCAATGTTATGTACTTTTATTGGATTTAAAACTAGATGATTTCGGTGTTGGTACGCATTTAAAAGTCTGAATTTCATATCCTTAAGTCCACACGTATTCACAACATTTGTCAAAGCAGTCGTCTATTCGCGACTCTCCTATGATAACAGTCGTCGCTCACAACTTGGGCTGTCGATGCACCGACTGAGCCCTTTCGCATTTATTACGCATGCTCTATTTATCCTCGTCCACGTATTTACATAGGCAGTTGAAATGTTCCAACTGCCTCGTTCGTCTAGTGCAAACATACTTGTTTCAATATTTCGAGAAAATATCTCTTTAAGTAATCATTTGGAGTTCGTTTACATAATGCGGGATAAATGTGGGCTTGTCTGTGGGGAAAGGTAAAAGCTGTGGGTTTTAAAAAGTAGTGATGCGCCATTGCTTTGCAAACACTGAAATATTAAGAGTTTCTGATGAAACAGACGGTTTCAAATATTCCTGTTATAATTATCTTATTTCCACCATCAATACATGTTTAAGAATATTATTTTCCGCACGGTCTTTCGAAGTTATAAATGTTCAAGCCTTTCCTGTAGGGGATGTGGTCTTTGCCCTGCAGTAAGACATGAAACTAGGCTGGTATTCATATGTATTATGTATGATGTTTCACAATAATTTGACTCAAAGGACCTCTAAAATTTCATCATGCATTTTCGACGACCGGCAAACTGCACGCCGACACGAAGCCCGGCCCGGACACGTCACGGCCCGTGCCGTCGATGGGTCGGCCAATATTTGCGCGCCGAGTTAACCCTCTACCGCTCATAGCGGTCACCAAATTGATTTTGTAGCAACCAACGATATATTTTGAATGCATGCTAGTGAGTTCCTGTGTTTGTGATTGTGGGGAAATGTGTTTTTATCAGAATGTAATGTGGTATTGGGAAATGAGTTAAGGATATTTTGTTGATTTAAACGGTCTGCGAGAGTTTCGTTTGGCGGCATACGAATTGCATGAATACGTGAATCCCTCATGGCCATCTTCGTTGACACTATAATTTATTTAGGTATTCATTTAGGTTTTGTGTAGCGTTAGTGAAACTGACATCAAGTCTATTTAAAAGCAGATACAGGTGTTTCTTCGAATTTGGCGAACACATTTTCTGTAAATAAAAAACTCCGAGCATGTTCTCGCAATACGGTACCCGCTGCACAACAACAGTGAGTAAAGAAGTGTAAAGCCGTCGTGCGATAACGATAAGGAACAAAAGGCCCGATCTACCCGAAAAGTAACACTTTATTATGTGGCGATTACGCGAGGTCCGAAGATAAGCCAGGCCCTAAGGTCTGCATAAATTACCGACACTTATCCACACCATAAATCTTAAGGTCTTAAGCCCGTTTTCACTAAGACTAAGAGACACCTAAACGAAAGCGCACGGCTCGAAAACGGGCATTAAAGAGTAATATTTTATTTTCTTGATAAATCGCTTAGGTACTCATAGTTGAACGTGACGATAATAAATACAATGGAGAAAAAAATACAAATGCCTAAGGTTTTTTCTACTTTGTTTGTTTAGTGTGAAACAGAAAGAATTTATGACCTAAAATTCAAACGATAAGAATAAAATTAAAGTACCTAGTGACTTAAATTATTGCCTTAGTTCTCACGGCCTAGAAAACACAAAAGATCCTGCAATTGAATGTCGTAACAACGAATTAATTTTAAAGACCCAATATCTAGAATAAAACTAAGACCAACACACACATTTAACTAAATACTTAGAAATAGATAGAAGTCACACATATAATCAACAAAACACACACTAACAGACACAGATGAGATATAAAAGTATCCTACGGAAACAGTGGAAGTTTGGAGTGAAACTCATCTGTATGGAGATATAAAACTAACAGACAGAATGTCCGCAAGTTAGGCAAACCCGCGGCTTACAAATGTATGTGCAGCTGTCAAACGGCCATATTGAATTATTCAAACCGTTACTTTTAAATATCAACTTCGATATTTTGGAGTTTATCAGACGGAATTAAGTAGAAAAAAATCAAACAAAACTGTTTTACTGCCCCTTCATTTTATTTTCCTTTGGGAACATTATTATCTAATTATAAAAACTGGACGATAAACAGTTTTGTTTGTAAACACTACATAGCTAGACTATTAATTAGAATTTAAAGAGCAAGACCAGACATAAACGAAAAAAGAAAACTTATAAAGTATTCAAAAAGCAAGTAGATAAACAACAAAACAAACAAAATCGCATCGCAAAAATATAACCCAATACAGTACACTGAGTACAAAGGCGAGCTAAAAAAGAAAAGAACACAAACACGGCTCTAGAAGCGCCCTCTACTGACGTACCTTTGAAGCGAATCTTTTTAAGGAATTGCTTAGGCAGGCGAGGCTTCATTCGCCCTGTGCGTCCTGAAAACATACGCCGTCGGTCAAATATCTAACTTTATTAGAATAGTTCGAGGAGGCACGGGAAAAGCGCTCATGGAAGGAATTGGGCGAGGCCTTTGCCCAGCAGTGGGACAGTACAGGATACTAAACAAAAATTAGAAAATTGGTACATCTTGACTACTAGGACAAGTTTTTGGGCGTAATTTGATTAAAAGAACCTAAATTGTTGAGGCTTCGGTCACGTCCTCTGGTGACGCGACTAGCGTCAAGAGACACAAACACGCGTCATTTGTTTCCTAAGCTTGAGTAAGTATCATCAAGTCGCGTCGCGTTGAAGCGTGGCATCTTATCAACTTTTTCATTTGTTTCCTCGTGACTCGTGCCGCTTGAACGAGAAGGTCGTGGCCAAGCGGTAGCTGGCATTTTCAAATATTTTTCCGGAGAAAGCACGTCTGTCATATTCAGCACTTCATACTTTCATGATCACAAAAATATGTGTTATTTTGTTCATCATACATTTTTATTGTCCCTGACAACATTTTTCACAAAAGATTACATCAGCATAAAGCTAAAGAGAACGTTGTTAAAACCTCAACGTTTTAATAGAACCATAATGTTACATTTATTTCTATAAATAAGTATTATACGCAGAGCTGTCAAGAACATTACATCGCTAAAACATTAACAACAAAAAAAAACAAACAGAAATGTTTGGAGCTTTATCCCTTTGGTAAATATAACCTTTGGTACTTTGTGTATTACAACCATACGTAAAAAAATGAGGGATTTAAAATGACGCTAGGAATTAAGACGTCAACTGGAAAAGATTACAGAGTAATGCTTTAAGCCTTCGGAATCGGAAGACAATTTAATTTTAATCTAATCGAGCCGAGCCTGAGATCGAATGCGCCTTGTGCCTCGTTGTGATAATCCAGGAATTAAACGTAGCACTGACTTCAGCCTTTGTTTACGTTATTTTGATTTTGTGTAGCATTGAGCTCTTGATTCCTTCTCTTCTTGGTTGCCTTCCTTTGATATTCATATCTCACGTTATTTGTTGTTTCATACAAATAAATTATTTTTCTTACTGTTAGTGCTTTGGGAGTATGGAGAACAGGGTGTAAAGTTCTTCAACCCCCACCCCCCATCACTTTTTTCAGAAAAGGGAGGACCCTCCGACCAGACGGGTGTTACGTCTGGTGGGCTACTGCCCGACAGTTGTTGTCGGGTTCTTCTATATAGTCTTAAGTCGCGAATAACTTTCCTTGCGCCTAAGTCCTACTTTAGGCGTATTCGGTGTCTAGTTCATCGTCTGTGTCATAGATGGCGCTGTAGTACTTTTTGTTCTATTTTGATGTAGTCCTTCTTGTAGTTCCGCTACAGTACTGAGCGAATTAGAGATATTATGTGGAAATGTAAAAGTTGACACTATTCAAATATGTGAGGTTCTTTTTTACAGTAAAAGTCATAGTATTTTTAAATAAACTTCTCAGGAAACTAGTTCCCTGTCTACTGACTGCGAAGCTCGCTGCAAATTCTCAATTTTACAATCTCCGTATTGCCAAAATGTATGTAAAACATTTTACGGGCAATCCGACCCTTGTTGCAGCTCTTAATAATCTGAGAGGAGCATAAAATCCTAGTTTTATGTGAAACCCGATGATCCTACTTAATATTAAATTTAAAAGCGTCTGTTTTACGCACAGAAGGACGTGCCGAGACAAATTTTAATATAATTACACAATTTCATAAGCAATTTCCTTGTGAAAATTGAATTTATTTTTGCTTCGTCAACGTAACTTTATAATTTTGCGTTACATGAAGTGTAATGAGAATAAAAGGACCAAACTCGATTTGTTAACACCTACCTACGCAGCGCGTTCACAAGGGATATGGACAAATATTTGTGAAACAATGTTTTATTAAAATATTCTGCATTATTTCAGCATCCAAATTTTTTCATTAAATATTTTCCTTTTTAGCCGTACTACCTAACTACTTTATCAAATATATTCTGTACCGAAGCTTTAATGTAGATGTAGAAAAAATATGCTTACGAACATGTTCGGTTGGAATCGGATTACGAGCCGCTTCGTAATGGCAACAATCTTCCGACGTATTTCCATTTATCCCTCGAAATCATATGGTTTTTCGTTCTCGTTTCTTCGCAAAAACTTGTATGAGTTCCGTAGTAACAGTAGCGCACTAAGCTCAAATATAATATCGAATACTTAGATTTTTCGATGATCTGTGTATAGGTACTCAAACTTTCTTTAACTTCTACTTAGATAAGAATAAGAGACGCCATTTCGTCATTTTGTCTTTCAAACTCTTCATTTCGCGACACGAAAATGAAATCAAATAGCACTTAATAATTAATAGCAACTTTTTCTTTAGAAATCTCGTTTCATCTCCACAATAGCTACGAGTACAGTCTTGCAGATTAACTCGGCGCAAAGTCTCGAAGAATACCGTCTTGGTTAATTAATAAGCAAATAATTAAGCATTCAAATCCTTGCGTTAAGGCGGAATGGATCGTTCAATATTAACGACGCTGTCGAATTAGCCGCGTCTCTCCGCTTTATAATAATGTCCTAATCTCCGCTCGTTTTCAGATGTGAATTGTATGAATACGTATGACGCCTATTGTTGTTCCACATTGTTGAATATTCATTGTCAATTGCAGATATTTACCTAGAGTGCCTGGAGGCTGGAAGATATATTATAAAATCGTGTTCATCGTACAAGTTGACTTGTGTGTGAATTTGCACGATTCGAATTGATTAAAATTAATCTAAAAATATCTCACTTCCACAGGCATCCTTCTGTATCGCAAATACTAATTGAAGGTTTAAAGAAAACCTCTTAAGCCCAACATTAAAATAATTTAGTACATAATCCTCTCTTGATGGTCGATAATACTGCTCAAATACAGTTTTTATGGAAGTCCAATGTTAATGTTCCACATTAAACTGTGAAAAGCTTTTATTTTGCTGAAATTAAGTTTATTTCAGCAAAACTAAACAGTTTAAAATGATCACAACAGACGTGTCATGTCAGCAACTTGAATATTTCTGTAAAACAGTAATATTATGTTCACGCGTTACTTAGGACCAGCACAAATTAGTCCAAACATTACGGAATATTCCAGAACCTTCCATTTGGCTGTCGCTGTCAGAAATTGTAAATAAAATGAATATTAAAGCACACAATATTTACATATTCGCCGTGGCTAGTCCTTTAAATTATTTGACCGTAAGCTGTGACTGGCGCGTACCTGAAACAAAATGGAGAATCACATTAGTTGTCAGTCGGACTTGTGCATAATGAATATGTTTTGTAAATAAAACCAAATGTTTCAGCGAATTTTTGTTTCACAATTTGTAAAGTGTTGAATTCCATGAATACATCTTAAACACGTGGTTGCGTGTTTAAACACGTACCAACTTTAATAACATGGGATTGTCATTCAATATAGACTCCGCAAAACCAGATTTCTTTATAACACGTAAGTTTAATCTTATATATAAAAAATAATTATGTAAAGATCGGTATAAGTCAGATACGTCTATCAATTACTAACACAACAAAGATAGTGTAAGGAATGAAAGTGCAACAAGACGCAATATGACGGACACTCAACACGGCTCAAACGGCCCGACAGTTGAGAGCAGTCATAATACCGACCCGGAGGACCAAATTACACTTTTGATACGATGGAATATTTTCACTGCTATTTTAGTGACGTACGAGGAAAAGTTGTCTGTTTTCATACTGATCTCTATGCAAGAATCTGGATTCATTTAAAAGTTATAACTTTTGACTGGGAATGACCTACGTTGTAAAGTTCATTCGGAATCAACTTGAGCCGATAACGTATCAATACATTGATGTAATCCGTTCGTCGAGTTCGAGAGTCATCCAAACCAAAACGAGGCGAATGACGTCTTTTTCGCTTTCATTACATGGATAAAAAGCTCTTTCTTGCCGGCTCAAGCCGATGTCGCGTCGCTGTGTGGTCACCCCTTAAGTCCCCAATACCTCCGAAGCGATATTCTGTATTCATAAAACATTTTAAAAACACTGTCCTTGACAGCCTCTTAAATAACGCACATAAAGCACAGAATGATAATAACGAACGATATCACGGCGACGATAAAGGGGGCTGAGCAGATCAGCAACCGTTTGATGTTTCCGCTACATTAGCTCGCGAGGAGGCGCTTTATGTCCCCGCAGTTCTAAACAAATACCCATGGAGATGATTCGATGCTACACAAATACTGCTTTTGAATTTACACGCATATAGATAAATAGTTTTCATTTGTACGTAAAGGATTAGAGTTTTTATGAAGTAACACTTGGCTATTTATTACCATCGCGACAAGTAACATCTTTGTTATCAAAAAAGCTAGTTAGCACTGGCACTTAAACGGAAGAAGACTGTGACGCTAAGAACTCACACATACTTGAAACTTGCAAACTTATTAAATATACCATTAATTCTTTTTCCTATAACTAAGGCAAATAAATGTACAGAATATTTCAGCATAAGCCTCAGATGTTAACCTAAATGCAGAATCTTACAATTTTTTCGCCTCCAATTTTTACGCGAAGCAGATTTTCCTAACTTAGTGTCGATTTAACCGCAACTAGGAGTGGCGTCATCCGAATACGGTTTGTAGTTAGTCCCAAGTAGATGGAGTCTGACCTCTCCAGGATCGACACCATATTGCTAGCTATAGAAGCTATAATAAGGGTTAACCAATTAGGATATTTTGCGAAAAAATTGTTTTTGGGTTTATTTTGTTTTTTTTTTTGTTGCAAATCTTTTTAAAAATCCTAGGAGAAAACATTTTCTGTGCAGATTTTTTTGTTTACTGTCGTTTCAAAATTTTACAAAAAAGAGAGGTTAATTCAATAAGACAGGTGAGACCTGTCCCTGATACAGAGGTGTATGCAGCTTCATTTTAGCGCCTCTCCTTGTATCCTATTTGATATGCGTGTATGATTGATTTTGTGTTTAATTTAATATTGGGTGACCGCCCATTACATACCGAGTTTCTTCCGTGCCTCGGAAAGCACGTTAAGCCGTTGGTCCCGGGTGTCATTTGTAGATCTTTGACAGTCGTTAGGAAGTCAGTGGCCCAAAAAGTCTGACAACCAGTCTTACCAGAGGGTATCGTATTACCCAGTACTAACTGGGTTGTGGAGGTCAGATAGGCAGTCGCTCCATGTAAAATACTGGTATTCAGCTGCATCCGGTTAGACTGGAAGCCGACCCCAATATAGTTGGGAAAAGGCTCGGCAGATGATGTGTGTTTAATTTTGTTATTGTTTGATTATTTTAATTTGGTTATGTTATTGTAATATGTATGTGTAATTTTACTTTTTAATGTGTGTTTAATGTGATTTTACTTTTTATATGGACTATGTCTGAAATAAATATTTAAATAATAATCATACACTCAATATTTTTAAACTTGCGATTAATAAAGAAAATCTTTGTAAATTTGGAAATTAAACATTGCTTCATACGTTTAAATCTTCTATTCGATAACGTAAACAGCGCAGTGAATGTAGTACATCATCAGCTCAGCCCGGAACCACCCACAGCTGGGTACAGGCCTCCCCCTTCTGCCACTGTTCTCTGTTCTGTGCGTCCCGTTTATCTATCATGAATGTTGTTGATTTGTCAAAATGAATACTTAGTATCAGGATAGCAGTATGTAACGCAACAGACCGTACAGATCTGTCCAGCAGTTCGATGATAGGAACAAGTGACTTTTTCGACCTTTCACAGTACTAGTGAAATCAATTCCAATAAACATCCACTAACGCTAATACATTCACAAATCGGTCCTACGAACCTCCCTACGCGCTGCCGAAAGGTCCGACCACACTAATGAATTGGGTACCGAAATCCACTTTAAATTCTATTGGAAAATTCCGTGTTTCCCGAGATTCGGCGCTTTTTTGCTAAAAAAGGGTACGTTTTATCAATTCGGGACTGGCGAGGCGTTCTAATTATATTATGTAGATTGCTCTGTGCTTGTAAACGACCAGCTTTTTAGTGGGTTTCCCTTACCTGTCAATATCAGACGTTTTGCTAAGGAACTATTTTTAGGTCTGCTCTTTCTTAAAAATATGCCTTGGATAATTTCATGAGTTTTCCATTTATACTTTTCTATTAAAATTGCTGTTGAATTAAAGATTCCATCCCTTCTCTATTAGAAACAAAACAATTACTATGTCTATAAAGTTTCCTGAAACAGGATGCTTTTTAGATGCCTTTTATACTCTCATCTAAATCTGCCAAACCTGTCTGTAACACCGAGGCATCTATCCCGAAGTAAGCTCAAACTATCTCATCAGCATATCTGCATAAAGCCGTAACCACACTCCAACATTTTCCGAGGCACCGAGGCACCGCATTTTAAAATAGGAGCGCGTTGTATGCAAGGCCGCCTCGAGCCCGTGAGGCGATGACGTCACTCGTGAGGGCTTGCAATTACGGGCACGCTTGTTCCAAAGTCACGCCACGGCTACGCTACGGTCAAGCCACGGCTGCGTGACGAGCGAGACGCCTATACAGTATGACTTTGTTGACTAGCTACACAAAATGTTCAAGAGTGGTTGTCTAAAGACAGTTGGTCTTTTTGGACGAATGTCAAGAACGTATTTAAGACTTTTTTGTCAACTGATACAGTGGCAGACGTGACTTCGATGAAGTAAAAAAAACGAAACGATAATAGTTGAAAAGTTATAGGTGAAACGAAATTCGGTCAAATATTTTTCGAGCTTATCATAGGTAACCAGTTTAATTAAATATAAATAATTAAAATATGCAATAGTTTTTATAGACGCACCAAATTGTCCGATGACAAATGGGAACTATCCTAGTTCCGTTTACCAACAATCGATATTTCAATAGCGAAGCCACATTATGTTTACATACTGTTATTACTACTCAGCCATAACTTCGCTCTACAGACATACATTATTCCTCGTCCTAAATAATGTATGCAACATTTTAGAGTGATAGGTATACATCGCGTAAATGTGCTGCGGCTGAATCGCAATAGTTGGCTTTCGGATCAATTTAATAATTTGTAGCTTTACGATCATGATGAGATGTTGGACTGAATAGTTGATAAGACCCTTAGGTTATGGTTAAGTGGTTCTTGAAAGCCATTTGTTAAATAGACACTATGATAGTGGTTTGGTTCCCAATACGCTGTTAGTGCCATCCAAATTTGGCAATGGTGACTCCGTAACTGTTTAATCTTGGATTTTTTGTAAAGCTGATGTTGTTAAAAGTATGTTTATATTATCCAAAAAGAACGAAAAGGAAAATGGGTGTTGCAAGAAAACTCGCCTAACCATAAACGAAAATAAAACCAAGAACAAACGCTCACATTTTGTCTCTTCATGTTAAATAGCATAAAATGACAAGTTTTGAAACTAAAAACACAGGCCTGCGCATTCGCAATAATTAGCATCTCTGGCTGAGCCCGTCGAGAGCTATTTACATTTTTATGAGAGTGCACCGAACGCCATCTAAATTAAAGCGAGGATGGACAGAAAACTGTTAAACATAATACCCGTCGCCGAGTTAGAATATTTTGCTCACCAACCATTATTTTAATCTGGTTTTAGGAATGCCTTGCTTGCAGACGTCTTTTGTCTGCTAGACTTAATTAGCGAGAAAAACGAGGAGTCAGACTGCATTTTGTGTCACAGAGGATTGTCACTTCAAGAATTCTTTAGATTATTAGAATCATATGGACAGGTGCAAATGCAATGGAATTTACTTATAACCTTGCATGCATTTTTTCTTCTTATAATTGGATGTACACACATGTTCGAGCAAATAAAGTTATCTGAATCTGAATCTGAATGGACGTAGGTATATGCTAATAATGTTGAGGAGCCAAATAGCACTCTTGTGGTAACTGGGTAGATTAATGCTGTGTATGTATTTAGTTAGTTTGCCTTTAAATTATCGAGTGCACAGGTACTAGTAATTAATAGCAATGTAAGCTAAAGACGACAAATTACAATAAATAAAATATTAATTAAACCTACAAATTATGCAAGTCAATCGATCCTTACAAAAAAAAGATATCCAAGTCATAAACTTCTTTTCTTTGAAATGCTACAAATAGAAAATTTCCCGTTCGAAAGCAATTGCTGGCTCGTCCCGCTGCGCCGTCCCGCCGTCCCGCCGCGTTGTCCCGCGAGGCGAGGAGTCAATAATTGAGCCGTGTACGTTTGAGACTGGCCGATATCGCAGCTATTATATGACGGAATAGGTTTCCGGATCCTAGGCTAAGTTTTCAGGGCCTTCGGATGTAAGGACCAGTAATTTAGTTTGGTCTTTTGTCCGCACTTGATTAGCAAAGGGAGTTTTAGATTCAGGTATGAAGTAAACGTTTTGTATAAAATAACAAGCATTTCAAAAGTGAGTAACAATAAAATCCCACTTATATTCTCTGACAGTGAAGGTATATTTAAGCTTAATGTGCCAGTCACAAAACAATTCAAATGTTTTTCCAAGCCGACTTTCAGAGTGATATTAACCTGGATGGCATAAACTAGACTATCAAAATGGAATAACAATATTATGTAAAATAACGAAAAACAGATTGAGAATTTAAATATTGAACTAGTAGAAGCCAAACTCTTCTATACTCTAGATTTTACAGCTTCGTTCCACCTTTTAAAACATATATTCTACATACGACGCGAAATGAAACTATCATGTCTGGAGACACATTTAGCTAACGTTAATGACATTAAAAGGTGCTCCAGAGTATAAAAGAAGATTACTTGCGCGATATTGCAGTCTTACAAGTATGTTACAAGCGCCCTATAAGCATACTTCAGGCCTTCCCTGGCGTTTGTTACTAGTAATAGGGTCTTAAGCCAGGGGATCAACATAGTCTTCAGGATTATGGGCCTCTTATAAAAGTGAATTGAAGTCTACGAGCCACGTGGTCGTATAGGCCACCTCGTATGGTCCTAAGTGTCGTAAAACGGGAGTTAGTTTTATAGGTTGGGTGGGGATCTAGGTATCCACTTAATATTCTCAGGTTGAAAGGCTTTTATGGTGCGATAACGGAAATATGTAATTTAGGATTAGTGCCTATAGCATCCTGTCTTTGGATATTTTTCTGTAAGTACGAGGGAGAGTGGTACCTTTTTATGCGTTCTGCGTAAAAAGGACCAGCTTGTAAAATGCTTTTAAATATACAGCATATGAACATAGAGTATAATTATAAACAAAACAGAACATTACGTCAGTATTCCACTAAGTGTTAGGCAGAGGTTTATCTATGACAGAATGCATCGCATCGCAATTTGCGAGTTTCTTGTAAGCATACACAAGCAAACTATCACCTATCACTGTTCCTGTTTGTTGTGTCTAGGCAGTGGTGCCTAGACACAACAAACAGAAACGAGAAAGCTGAGTCACGTATTCGCATCACTGGGAAGTGGGTAGACATATCCAGACTATACAGTAGACGGACGGAGCAGACGTCTGGACTACACGCCACTGACTACTTAAAAAACAATACTTTCGACTAAACACAAGTTTCGTAGTTTCTATTAGAACGCTTTAGTTCGGTGCAAGCTCGAAACCAGCGCTTGTGTATGGAATCCTCATGAGGTTACCTATACACTCCTGCTGGAAAAAAAGCCTTTCTCAGATACCTCTACAAACATGTGTTTGGATATTATCCATATACGTATCCTACTAACTTTCTTTTAGGATATTTTAATTTGAATTTCCTTAAATTAGGCGTGCTGTTGACCAAATAACAACAGCGTATAAAATTATACATGGTTATACCGACGCCTCGGATTTACATGTGGAGCTGTGTCAATTATTTGTTCCAAATAATTATAATCGCTCTAGAAAGCTTAAATTGTTTAATGCCCCATTTTGTCGCACTGTAGCTCGATCCACTTCCCCTCGTGGAGACCAACACTGGATTGGACTTTTTCTGATGAATGGAAGACAATGTTAGAATGTTTGTGGTTCTGTGAGAAGACCGAGTAAAAGGATAACTTCATGTAGAATTAATAGCGTATGCTGTACTAAATGTAATAAATAAATAAATATTTAGGAATAGTGTGAATGAGCTGTAAAACAGAACCAGTTTTGGTGTACAGTAAAGTATCTGTCTAAATTAGGTACAATCGACAAGCCAAGGCTCATATATTTGTTGTAGCAGATAAACGTGTACTAGCCAGTACGTTACCAGAGCATGCCTTCGTGACGTAGTGTGCTTCGACGCAGTTCGGCCGTGTCGGCTGTAAGCCCAAGAATTATGCCGCGTAGCCTGCATTATTAACTTTGGGGATACGGCAGTGAATTGTGGGGCTTAAATACTTTTGGTCACTGGATATGGAGAACATGGTGTTGTGTGCAATTTGGAAGGCCCAGCTGTTGGTTGAGATTGGCTAAGAGATGAAGGACAAGAAATAACATCCATTATCCTACTAAGTACTATCCTACTGGTATTATAAATGCGAAAGTTTGTGAGGATGGATGGATGGATGTTTGTTACTCTTTCACGCAAAAACTACTGAACGGATTTGGATGAAATTTATCACACACCTAGATTATAAACTGGATTAACACAGCATACTTTTTATCCCGGTAGTATGATCCCGTGGGACAAATATTGAACTCCACGCGGGCGAAACTGCGGGCATAAGTTAGTTTTAAAATAAAATCGGGGACAGCGTCAACCTTGACCTTCGCCAATCTAATTTGACGAAGGTCGTTAACTTTAACTCTAGCAGCAGGAGAGGTTTTTGGCCATAAAAACATATTTTCATTGCACTATTTTTGGCACTACTATCATCATCTGAGCAGCATAAAAAAAAACATAGAAAACAACTTAAATTAATTTTAATAATTTTTTAGCAACGATATCGTAAGCACATCTGAGGCAACTAATTGAGTGTGAAACTGTGTCTAAAACAGATAGGGTTGAGCAAAAATATGGCCTGTGCTATGTTTATAGCGTTATGGGGTATATCGGAAAAGGGGAGTTTAACATATTCTATGGGGAGAAAAATTTATACCCCTGTTATGGAGAGCAGTGAATGATGGGATAGTTGATTCTATCTTTAGAGTTAGTAAACGTATTTGCGAGGTAAGGTAAGTTTATTTTACCTCATGCGGTAAAATGAAAGTAGCTAGCGAACAATGATGGGATTTTCTGCCGTCTAAGAAGACCAGCTTTTATGCTGATGTTAACATTCTTAGAACTAAAGTAAGGCCCCCAAGCCACTAAAGTATAACATGGGAATTAGAATAAAGTATAATAACCTATTTTCCAGCTTAATTTAAGACACCTTTTAAAGACACTTAAAATATAACCATCATCATCATTCCACTTATTTTACAACAGAACGCTTTGACGAACCAGGGCCGGGCACTAAAAGTACCGAAGTACCAAGCCGGTACTAACACGGTACCAACTCAGACCCACACCACCTCGGTACCAACGCGTCATACTTCGAACACACTCATTTAGCATGAGAGGGAGACGCGGCATAACTCAACCACTCTTGAAATATTTCGCGTGTCGTCGCAGCGACGAATAAAGTGGGAATATATTGGAGGCGCCATTACCAGCATATGTATGTTGATTGTGGGAAAAACTAAAACAGGACAGACAGTAGTTGTAGATGGAGGAATGGTGGCCTTCAACAGTTTTTTTGCGTTTAGTTTAAGTTAAAGAAAATTATATTTAAGTTTATTTATTTTCTTCCTTGCAGTAGAAAATGACTAAAGCGTTTGGTATTTTAGTTGCTTATACATAGCTATTATTAGGCTTTAATAAAGATATGAATATGAATATAGGCTGTAGAACCCCATAGTTAAGTAAAAGTTCTTTATTTGATATCGATTAAATATGTCTGAGGTATACATTGTTTAGCAGCTTATTTCTATAATGTAACAGAAAATATTTGCCTTTTTCATTAAAATAAGATGTTGGTACGTCACATGTGTCTCCAACACGTATCGAGTTTCCATCACATTAAAAAGTCACATTGAATATTAATTACCGATCCAGGCAGGAGACCTGAAAGTCTCACTGTGATTGACTGTCGATTAAGAACTTCGTTTAATCTGCCAAAGTAACTAAGATATACAAAGTAAACGTTAAGGCTAAGTTACAAAATTGTACGCAATAATCTCTTAACGACCGCCGTATTAAATAAAGTAATGAGCCAAGTATTTACGCCTAGTATAAAAAGATAGCTCTTTTAGCAAGCTGGGAATAACCCTAACTAACCCGAATCGTAAAAATAAAAGGGCTTCTGTAACCACACTAAAGAGATTTATAACAGGAATGTTAAATCTCACAATCTGAGAGAACAGTAATTTGTTGTGAAAGAATCTTCGAAAAATTCCACGTTGTTATGGAACGGAAAGGCATGCTGTCTTAGTGTCTTTATATGGGAAACGTGCGCCATTTGCAATTTCATATTCGGTTTTTAAAGCACATGTTGCTTGTCTAAATATATAGAGGCGAAATCGAGGAAAAACATTACTTTCTTTATTGAAACATCTTTTATTTCCTTGCTTACATAAAGGAAATCTCAAACAAGTGCCCAGATTTCTTCCCTTGAATTGATCGTAGCAATACTAAGCTAAATCCACGTAGATTTCCGAAACTACAAAGGCAATAACACAACGGATTTTCAATGGAACACTCAAAGGACTAAGGTGGCAAAGGCTTCGGAGGAAGTAAAAATAAACCCATTTTTATACAAAGCAAGAAAGAAACACTACGTCTACAAATCTAAGATCGCATTAAGAAACTTCAGAACTACAATAATCCATTCTAAGAAAATCCTTCATTGTTGTCCGTGTCAGTCCGCAAGAAACACTTTAATTGGTTCACCCTGTAAAGAATTAAGTGTGCTTCGTCGGACATACTTCGGCAAACTCCGTGGAACTTCGGCTAACTTCGGAAACGAGTTCGAAACTCGCTGGATTTAAAATATTTGCGCTATCTAGTGAACTATTCCCACACTATCATCGCTTTTCCCCCGTGTCCCCAATATATATAAAATGCAACGTATCTTTCTAGGACTGGGCAATGATGGCACTTTTATACAGTTTTATCTAAGTCGCCATCTTCGTTTTAATAAAATTGGTTGAGGAGTGGCGAGCCAATCCGATTGCATAGGAACGGAAGAGGTGTCGAGATTCGAGTGCTAATCAAAACGTCGAATAATAATGGGAAGTTCAGCATTCGATATTAAATTGATATCGGGTCGAGTCGTGAGATCGTGACTCATTTTGTCATATCTCGCTTTTATAATAGATATATTTGGACGAATAAGTAGCCTTGTGGTTGTGGGTGACAGTCACCAATCATGTTTAAGCAATCAGAATGAGATTATTTCGTAAAATGTCATGTAGAAAAGGCTGTTGAAAGCTGCCTCAACAGACCGAACTAACACAAATACCAAAGCTAAGACAGCTAAAAGAAAACGTGAGCATTTGAACCGTTTACGAAGTGAGCAGTAATTCACGTAAAATCGCTGCGCCGCGCGCCGTCCGATCGGCTGATACATTCGATTCGTATACGATAAACAACAAAGCAGTTTCATTAGGATTCGCCCCGCGCAGCCTCCGCCACGACCAAAGGGTTGCTCATTGAAATTCTCTGTGCTGGGTTTACATATGCCAGTGCACTGGAATAAGACCTACTAATTAGACAGTTGGACGCTGTTAAATAGATTTATTATTATCAACGTACTGCCATTTAACATTATTAATATTGACTGGTATTGCATGTCTTCGTAACTGCACCTATGCATATTTATATTAACATCATTCTACATTTCGTAAAACAATCATAGAACAAAGGACAAAAATGCCTATTGAAATTCTAGCTGTGCCGCGTTTACTAACGTTAGTTTAGCGGAAAAGTACCGTAGATTATCTAGTAATGCTCTATTAATAGCATTTACATATTAGCAAGCCAGTCAAACGCGGGAATAGCTGATTTTGCATATAACTGTCTTATTATAGCTGTTTCATTTAATTCTATCAGGTTGATGACTTATATATTATATTTCATGCTTAAAATAATGTATACTATTAATATTTTATTTCTAAATCTGGTTTTGAACATAAAATATTTCTGCCTTAAGCTGATAAAACTTTTTGTTGAGTGTTTTTGTATGTTCAATCTGGTGGATATTGGTGCTAATAGTATATGTGACCGCTGTCTAAATGAAGTGTTCACAATTATTAATCCAGAAATATGAAACGTGTCAACATAAAATGCCTAACCATCTTTCACATTCCGAAAATAGACCTCAATCTCACTACTATCCCGTCTACTCTCCTGCCAGTAAAACAAACACACATCAAATAGCCCCGCGGGTCTGAAGCAGTTACGTAGAGATTTATACAGGCCCTCGGCTCCCGAGTTACGACCGATTGACGCCAGTAGCTGTTTACCTCCGACTTACAACTTAGTGTTATGATCTTAACTAGCGCCGTCTGAACGCAGCATAATTTCGGTCGTAATGAAGCTATTTTAACATTGTAGCAAGTAATGAAGAAGGATTGTATTAAATCGGTCTGGATTAGTGTTATTTAAAGCGTTAAATATTTATTTAATGGCGATGACCTTATTGGTACTGCTCTTCAGAAAGGTCAGATGCGTAGTACTCGCAACAGGCGTGTGTGTGCGTCACAAGATGTACTTGTCACGCACACGCACGTCTGTTGCGTTACGTGGACGAAGCAAAAGGATTATATAATTATTGTCGTAGTCTGTAGTGTCTGCCTCGGAATAAAGCCATAAGTGTATGTATGTCTGTTTTTATTTAATGGTCGCTCCACGTCTTCTTCTTTTCGTATCTATCTTACTTCCATACCCAGTTTGGGCTCAAGATTTTTTTGCAGCGTCGGAGGCGTTATTCAGGTCGTCGAGAGTGCAGGTAAACGGACACCTGGGACACTCCAGCAGGTGGGACATAGTGTGATCCGGAGCTGAAAAACTGGTATTCAGCTGCATTATGTTAGACTGGAAGCCGACCCCAACATAGTTGGGAAAAAGCTAGGCAGATTATGATTTGTATTGAATAGTAATTTACTCAAGATTCTGGTAACTTTACTCTTCAAAAGGTTAATTCAGTAACAGTTAAACCAATTGAAGATTCTGCTCAAGAAAAATAAATAAACTTTAAAAGCAATTAATCGCTTGAAGTGAACTGATTAGTTTTGTTTAGTTAGCATTATCCGCGGCTCTCGTAGTCTTTGTTCTTAGAACTTAATCAACAGTGCTTAGGCACCAACTTCAGCCTAAGTTCAGACCTAGAGTTAACGCTCTAGAACGAAGTTTGCACCTGAAAAATTCAGCTAAGTTCCAACTTAATAATCACGAGTTTTGAAACAAAGCGGTACTTTGCTCGAAGTTCTAAATTGATATTAATTAAGGAAGTTTTTTATGTAGTTTTAAAGAAAGGTAGTTATTTTTATGTAATATGGTCCCCATGGTGTTATGCTTTTAATTTTTTTATGGTATTTAATAATTCAACGAATACTGATAAATTAATAATTATATTTTTCAGGAGCGGTCGACTTGTCGGCATATTAGAGAGCTCGTAAAGAGCTCTCTAATATCCAGCAAGAAATCTTTAAGCAATGAAGTTTAGATTTGTGCCCGTTGGGCGGTGTATGGCAATAGGCTCGCCCCTATTACTTGGGACCTAAACATAACTCTCGAAATGTGGGTGTACTATTAGGTAAACCTCTGCCTAACCTTTCGAGGATTACAGGCGTGATGTTAAGTAAATCTTTAGGCTAATAAAATAATGATGATGATGATTTAATAATGAGTGTCACAAATAACGAAGCTTGAGTAACTATTTCTCGTTTTGAAACAGAAAATGAATCATTGTTCCTTAACATAACTGAATAGAAGCACAGACGATTGCTCCTATTAAAATTATTCAAACAAACTCTGTTTTCTCTAGGAAACTATTATCATAAGGAGCCGCGCGAGGAATAATGTAATTAAGAGAGAAACTGCTTAATATTAATGAAGTCAACAGAAAGGCTGGTAAGAGTGATACAGATAACACAATTAGTCCGCGCACACTCGCACACGGATATAGAGGAAGAAATACAACGCATGAATATCAACATTACAAGTCGAACAGTTACGCTACAGGTCCTAGGTTTAATTAAAACTACACGTAAATGAAACACAGGCAGGTGCTTGTCACCTAGATGCGATAGGACGTAACTCTCTGCTGTGGTCCTTTGAGCCGGAGTTTGCCGTGAAACAGAGTAAGTAGTAGAATTGTTTAACTGTATTAGAAGTTCCGGTATTAATAGTGGGTATTACCGGTAATCTAGGAGCTCGTGACTGAATAATAACAGCCGCTCGATCTTTAGGTTAAGCTGCACTTGCCTTGGCTGGTCCGTGGATAGGTGACCAACCATTACATACCGAGTTACCTCCATGCCTCGGAAAGCACGTTAAGCCGTTGGTTCCTGTCATTTGTAGATCTTTGACAGTCCTTACAGTTAGACAGTGGCCCGAAAGTCTGACAACCAGTCATACCAAGGGATACCGTATTACTCAGTACTAACGGGGTTGTGGAGGTCAGATAGGCATTCGCTTCATGTAAAATACTGGTATTCAGCTGCATCCAGTTAGTCTGGAAGTCGACCCCAACATATGTTTATCTGTAAAATCATATAAAATTAACATCTAATAATTAATTACAAGCCATAAAAACTCACTAAGTAGGGGCGACTCTCTAGCGAATAATAATTAGCAGAGATGATTAAACATGGCTTCAGAATGTACACACATTCTTTTCCACGAATTGACCCCGCATTTATTCTTGTAACGGAAGGTAAAGCTTTAAGCGAATGTTTCTCGTGTAATAACATCCATCTGCAGGAACTACCCGGCACTACTTACGAAACTCGCATTCATTGCTTTTATGGATTCTGCAGAACGTTTATATGACTTATCCCCGCAGGTATGACTGAACGGGATAATAAAGACGTTCCTTGTAATTCACAAATCCGTTAAAAGACCAACTATTTCAATTAAGCATGTGTGTCTGACGCTTTAGTGCATTACGTATCCGAAATGACATTAGTATATTATTATTAGCAGTGGTTCGTCGACTTTGTTTTATAAAAGTTGTTAGCTTCTGATCGCTTTGATATAACCTTTCCTTTATTGTCCACCATGTTTGTTGGCCATTTTGTTGTGTTTTGTAGGTTTTTGTATGCCTTTTTAATTGCTCCCTTTTTTGATAGGTATTTCTCAAATACATTTTGTCGGTGTTTCTTTCTACATTTGAGATATCTTTATTTATTTCTTTACTTATTTTAGCAATTTTTATTTTTATTTCCTTTGTTCTTTTTTCTTTGTAGAGTTGTTTTCTGTCTTCTAGCAGTTGTCGTGTGTGTGCACTTATGGGTTATTTTTCTTACTCTTCTCGGATGGTATTTGTGTTACTAAATGTTTCATTCCTTTTTCAAAGTTATCATATTGTGTTTGGACTTGTGCGGATGTTTTGAGCAATTTTCCAGATGCATCCCGTCTTCTCTCGTTGCAATTGGTAATTTTCTTGCGCAATTTGGGTTTATAGATTTGGGATAGCTTTTTCTTTTCGTGTTTTCTAATTTTATCCTGCTCCTTACCATTCTATGGTCCCTGTAAAAGTTGAGGTTTTTTTATAATATCGAAAGCGAAAATATTTGAGCTTTTGTTTGTTAGCATGAACTCAATCTCATTGTGGTGCTTTCCGTTCGGCGACATCCATGTCCATTTTTGGTTATATTTTGTTTTAAACATAGTAATGAATTTAATGTTTCTAAAGCGAACTCGATTAATTTCTGCCCGTGTTTTGACCTTTTACTATGTGAGTATCTACCGAATACAGTTTCCTCGCCTTGTTGTCCTGTTCCAATTTGGGCATTGAAATCCCCCAAAATAACGAGGTTTTTTGCGTTTAAAGTATCTAAAGCTGTTTCTAAGGTTCCATAGAACACGTTCAACTCCACTTCTTCACACAGTTCAGTGGGTGCGTAGATTTGCACTTTTCTCCTGTGTCGTGGGTGCTTTTATAATTATTTAAACTAACATACAAAAAACAGCCACACGCGGAACAACTACCTATAGGCCATACAAGTAATTGTTACGTGCGGAAATCGAACCTGCGATACAGCAGCCAATTGCATAGCCACTGCGCCAACAGTGCCGTCGTCGCTAGCTCTTCTAGCTTCTCACAAATAGCCTAAAGCTTTGCCTAAAGCTTTTCAAGTCAGCAAAGTCATCAAGATACCTACCTAATCACGTCCAAACACTTACAGTCATCTTGATCGGTCATGATATTAATCGACTCAATCATTTACTATCAACGGCTTCAATAGACTGGCAGACGAAGGTTAGTAACACTGAAGCCTCATCATTCGTCCCGGTTCGTTCATAAGCAACCGGATGGTCCCAAAACGATTTAACATAGAAATGCGATCGATTCTTCAAGTGATTGATTACCGACGCCATTTTAAATATGTACAGGTGTGTGACGAAGGCATTGGGCAGCGGGAATTCACGTTTCACTTTTCTTTTCAAGGTTAGTTTTGTGGGTAACTCCGCGGTTTCAAAACGAGAATGAGAAATAAATACGTTTATTTTGTTTTTTTTTTCTTTATTGTCTATCCAGAGCAGAGAAGATAACCACTAATTGGCTTACTAATTTATATGGGAGTTCTAAGCGTCCATATCAATTAATTTTGACTATACCAATTTTAGAATGGAAATATGTAAATAAATTCAATGGTGCATGAAAACGGTATCGCTTGCTCTTTGCCCTTTACAATTTACGCTTTTTAAACTGTCGTCATAATCTGCCTGCCATTTCTCAACAATGATGGGGTCAGGCCATACACATATTTGTTACGTGCGGAAATCGAACCCGCAATACAGCTTCCAACCCAACCGGATGCAGCAGAATAACCTTTCCTAACGTTATGCCACAATTTATTTTCCGTTTAAAATCCGAATTTCCATGTACATCACGTTGTTGAACTTAACTGTTGTCTTTTAATTTAGAATCATCTTCTTCTAACATAATATCGGTCCTGACTACCCCATCCTCACGATATAAGACGCATCTCACGCCCCCACTTGCCTCATATCCTACGTTTTAATTTAACGCCACTCCAGCAGCCTGTACATCACGTATTAATATGAGAAATTTAGATTTTATTACATCACAAGGGAATGTCAAAATATTATCCGGGGTAAAAGTTTTATCATTTCTGTAGACTGAAATGTATCAGTTTTTTAGGGCTACGAGTGTGTTATACCAGTTTTTAATGTAACACCAGAAGCTTTTGATTAACTGCAGTAATATTTCTAGGGAATCCCTTTGGTCATGTTCTTGTTACTCCTGTTGTTGTACTTAATAACTCGACCTCATCAAGGTTTTATAAAAAAATGTCTTATAAAAGTGTTTGTCAAAACACAGAATAAACGTCATTTATAATTTATCATTGGGGATTTCGATTTCGAGGAGTTCTAAATCACCACTCAAATAAATGGCGGCTTTATGCCCTCCGGCTCACAGGACCAAAAACACACACTGTTCCACGAATCACTTAGTTAAAACGTTTTTAAAATATGTCACTTAAGAGCTAGGTACATTTTTGTGACGTGGAACCGTGTCAAGAGTGGAAGGTGTGGAGAGGCAGTTAATGGCTCCGTCCTTGCAGAACTCTTGGGCAAATTGCTCCAAGTGCCATTGACAGGCACAGATGTACCGATGTCTATAGCTGACTTAATGGATAACGCTTTATGAAATGTGTTTTTAAGTACGGAGAAATTGGGTTGAAATTACACGGAGGATGGAAGTCTGCGGGGTATTTACGTAATGCACTAACAACCCCAGTCTTTTGACAGTTCGGTAGCATCATTGCGTTATTAGCGCTGTCGAGGAGAAGAGTATTTCAAACATATGAAGCAAAAGTTGACGAATTTCTTTCAAAATCACGCAATTGGTTTGCTGACTGCGGATCAGAAGACCATCAATTGAAAGTTTTACTAGAAGTTGTATTTGAAAACAGCCTTGTTATCTAAAATGACACTGAATTGGAGTGTCCAAAAACAACCTCCAACCATTATTTTAAAAAGAAAATTATTGCGTCAAAACTACGTGATTTTAAAACCCTGTCCCTCTCTATTCAGACTCACTCTTAACAACAAAGGTAGCACTTTCAATCAACTTTTAGCCCCTAAGTCAATTTGCGAGTTCCAAAGCGTTGGTCCTGCCTCCTGCGCATGCTCCGACAAATTGCTCAAAGTGCTGTCTATAGACAATCACCTGCGAACATTTTATCGCTCGCTTTCGACATCGACACCTATCCATAGTTCGGACTATAGATTCGACCTTTATGGGCTAACATTGTTAAAAGGATGCGTAGCGCAGTGCCCGAGTGGTTTGAAAACTTTTTGTTTATTGTGATACTGGGACTATTGAGTATGTGGAGCCTGTGAAACAATTGTGTTAATACTTCAATGGAGTAACTGTATTTTTACACGAACCGATTTGATATTTTTTCTAGTCCATTGTCAAAACTTATTGTGTTTGCTTTTACCTTTGCGCTTTTAATACTGAACCGTTATCTATCAAATAAAGCTGTTTAAATAACTATATAAAGAAAGATTTGTGGTCTTTGGTAATCCCATCTTTGATAAACTGTTTGGTCATTTTCGATCCTTTTGGTAGCAAAGTCTTCGCGGCTGTAAAGACATCTAGACTATGAATTATTCTCATTCATTAGTAAATCTACATAGGAAAGAATGTTTGGCGTCACATTCGACGTTGTCCGGATAATTCGCTAGTCATTACTGAAAGTGACGTTTTCAAAGCTTAGAAGCTAATCAATGTAAAACCGTTTTTTATTTATTTAAAGACTTCCGTACTACTAAAGCAGTCTTTGAAATTCTAGTCCAGTTTTCTCCTTGTAAATCTTCATTGTGTAATTACCTTTTGGGAAGTTCATTTTTCGTAAATTTCTTTGTATCTGTAAATACTCAACTACCTGAAAATGTCAGTAATAAGGACTTTTTTTACATGGAAGCTTTGTTAATGTCATATTTCTGTACATATAGGTTTCTTATGCAATGCAAGCATTATAAGTAGATACCTATCTATAGTGATCTTATTTTTTATCTAGTTCAGTAGAAAAAAACGTATCAGGTATGTGTCAGTCCCGCTCCAGTATCCCGCAAGCAATCAGGGTGCGGTCTGGACTCTGGAGCTAACAAACCGGCGAGCGGAGCGACAGCGCTCATTAACAGTTCTTTAATCACTATTTGGCATTCATTAGAAAGTTCTAAGTTTCAAACACAGTTTGTCTCTCTTTATTATTCTTCTGAAGTGCTAATTACTCCATTGTTGTAGAGAAAAAGTACTTTGACGCTGCATTTGTGCACAATAAACTAAGTTTCTTTCTATACCTATCCGAAGAAATAATGTTTTAAAAATATATGGACTGAATGTCATGAAGTTCAGCACATTAGACATCGCCTTCTTGTCCCACCCTTCATATAAATAATGTTGAAGGTCTACTCACCGCGAGGCAACCGCCATAAGTGCCAAACGAACGGTCGAAGTTAGAAGATTAGTAATTTACCTGGAACAATGGAAGACAAATTAATGAAACGTTTAGCGCAGATTACGACGCCGCTGACGAGATAAATAACCAGCTTTATAGAATCACACAGAGTCGAAGACAGAAGATCCAGTGAATAATTAGCTTACTAAATATTTGTTTCTAATCAACTAAAATGGTTATAACGCAGCAAAAATAATAACAGAAAATGCCTTTTCAAACTAAGTTTTAAATCTCTTGCTATAGATTATAAGGATGAACAAAGGCTTCAATTAAGTACTAAGAAGGTACATACAAACTTTGGAAAAATTGTCGACTGAAATAAACACTCAGTATTTGGTTTGTTTTTAGCATGTGGTTTACTAAGCCCTATACAACTGTCAGAAATGATATTGGCATTAAAAGTAACAACGACGACGAAGCTAAAACTTCTACATCTGTTAACAATTGCTTGCTAAGATCCACGCAGAGTTGATCTTCTGAGTACATTCTTACTGGCGCGTCCGGAGGCGGTAAGGGCATCATTTCCCTTTATCTCATCGCACTCATTGACAGGAAATTATGATGAATACCTCAATAATACGGATAATCTGACTATTGGATTCGGATTCAAGGAATTGTTTGCGGTGATATTTGAGTTACAAGAATTGGATTGGATTACTCGGTTAATAAAGCCTGAATTTGAAACTTGAAGCTTTATTGAGTGAATTTCGATTCATAGAAATTCTGCTATTAATAAATCAGATCTGTAAAATGAACGGGCAAAATAATCTGAATCTTTATACGTAGATGAGGTTACGTCAACTCATATTATTTTATCTTATAGGCCACGTCTAGCACAGCCCTTATAACTAAATTGATTGCCGCTCATTAGAACTAGACACGGCAGAGAACGTCCAAGTTCGCTTACAACATTAGTTCGCACACCCGCCGCAACAAACTCGCATTATTGTCGCTACCGTCGCAACTTTAATGACATCACGGCGATCCTATTTTTAGTTCGGTAGAAATAAGTTAGTTGTTTGGCAAGCAATAAGTTGGCAACACCGGTGAAAAGGGTGTTGTTTGTAGTCCGCGCAGGTAATGAAAAGTTGCTAGACTGTACCGCAATACCGCGGACATTGGGATTGCGACGAAACCGGGATTCTTTGTTGTGATTCTATAACTTCTGAGTTTATCATGTGAATTATGTATTTTACAGAATTTAATAAGCACCAGACGATTATTTAGACCCCAATTTACTGATTACGTTCGTTATCCTAATTACGATCCAAAACTTGGTAAGATAATGTGATTAAGACGACATGACATTGTCCTAAGACCTACATTGTATAATTAAGATTAATTTTGTATTTTACTTCTTTTTGATTCTAAATAAAAGATGTATTCAGTTTATTTAGTTTCAAGGGCAGACATTTTTGTTAAGTGTTAGCACGTTTGCTGGTGAATTAGATGTCAGAATTCAAATATCTACGGGAGTTACCACACATGTCGACGCGAACAAACACAACAAATGCGATACGTGATCTGCTCAATCCACTTTCGACATTCCCTTAATTTAAAAAGTGTTTGCTCCAAAACGTATTCCAAAATCTGCCTTTCTGCTCACTAAAGATAATCTCCTGAATTTCCACATCTACCATATATACATAATTCAGTCAAGAACTGCAATCAGCACACAATAACTCGGCAACAATATAAATTCAGGCATCAGTCGACGACTGTTCCGAGGCGCATAGCATTAGCAAGTTGCTCGGCTCCCGACTGACGCGCGACGCGCCGTGATCCACTCGCGACTACTTCCAAACAGTTCCAGACGAGTCTAGAACTTTCCAGAACGTGCGAGAACTAACGAATTTATGGCTTAGACGCCGTGATTCTGGATAAAGCGCTTGTTTAGTCATACGGACGGATCTGCGTCGACGACTTGATGGAATATTGTCGCGTTCGGAACGGCGGTGGTGCAATTTGATTTGATCAAGTAGTAGTTATTATTTTAGTTTTCAGGAGGAATTTTGGGACTTCTGAAGCAATAGTAACATGAATAAATATCTCTGAATTCTCCTAAAGAACAGATCATCTGGGCAATATGTTACAAGCGAGCACTTATAATAATACTATTGCTACATTTTTTATCTCTCGAGCTTCCGCAGTTTCTTTTTTCCCTGAATACTAAATAAAGTTGTGAGTAATGAAATAAGAAACCATATTTCGATATACGATTCCATCAGTACCTCTTCAATATGGTGCTGCGCAGGAACCATTTAATACATATTTCTTCTACGATATCGTCGTAGCAGAACCTTTACTAAAAATATTGCTTTTAATTCCATTATAACATTATTGATAATGACTTTAATCATGTGTTTCATACCACCAAACATTCTGTATGACATTATTTTGGTGCGAGCGTGTCAACGCTAACGCCTCGCTAGGAGCAGTCAGGCGAGAGCTGATGTGCTTGATACCATAAGATGAGTGTGTTCAACGTTTAAATAATAATTTTTCTTTGATTATAATCAGTGAAATGAAGAAAAAAGGGATGTTTGATGACGAAAAGTGTATTAAATGTTCTTTTTCACACATTAAATCCAGATTGGATAAATAAAAAGTTTTATGCATCATTTGCCTTTTCCCAACAATGTTTATGCTAGCTTCCAGGCTCACTGGATGCAGCTGAATAAATTTATTTTGACTAGTGTCATGAGGCCATTAGGACCAAACTAATAGTGAGTCTGTGTCAGACGAGAATGTCAGGCGTGTCAGACGATAGTGTCACGAGCGTCAGATGAAACGGACCATTTATTAATCGGATCGGATGTAACTCATATGACATCACAAAGCTGTCATTCTTTATCAATCGATTGAAGTGAAGACGATGCACTTCGCTGACTTTAAAACTACAACAAAACTAAAACAACGGTTTCTGACAGTGAAACCTCCTCAAATCATTACCGACCCTGGTGTCTGGTCTAGAATGGCAAACCAATGCAATTTAAACTTGCCGTCGAGTAATTTTGTGGAGCTTAGTGTGTCTGTTGTCGGCTTAGGGGGCCAGGAGGGATTGCCCCGGATTCGATGCTCGGAAACGGTTCTGTTGCAAACGACGCGGTTCGGGAGATCGGTATCTAGTTGGAGTTACTTATTTTTTGTTGGTTTGTTCCTTGACACAGGTGAATTTAAAACGGTGTCGTTCCAGGGCGATACACATTGGGGAATTATTTGTTCGTTTAGAAGTGAAATTGTGATTGTTTTACTGTCGCTGTTTAATTAGACCGCTTGTCCAAGTTTCCACTTTTTCAAAATCTTAAGTATTCTTTGTGACTCTAAAACTATTTATTTTTATTTCAATTTCATGTACAGTACATGGGCTTATTTATGACTTCAAAATAGGCCTTATCTTCAAACAGCTACATTTAGCAAATTATTTAGAAATATCAATATTATCCAGACTAAAATCTGCTAAGTTGTTTGCAAGACTAACCTCAAAACTCACACTGTCTATATTGAACCTATGTGCAGTACAGTTCAAGATCTCAATACAATTCTCAACTAAGTTGGGGGAGTGCATACTCGTATGTAAGCTTAATAGTAAGTTATTGCCTCAGCTCGCCTCATCGAGTTAAGTTGGCTAAGTACAAGTTAAACGGTAACACAATCAACCGCGTGCACTGTTTACCACAACGCAGATGGGTGCAGTAGGTTGGGTCCGAACAATGACCGAGAACACTCGCACTCATAGAGTACGTAAAGTGATCGCAAACGAATGCAAGCTTTACCTTATGTAGCTGTTCAGTAAATCAATGTGGGGTTACCATGACGTCTTAGAGCAGTATTGTTTTAACGTCACTCCAATGTGGGAAAGGGGCGGAGATATAGAGAACGTCTAGCGCCATCTCTTTTCCACATTGGAATAAGATTAAAATAATAGTGCTTTAAGACGCCATGGTAGGCCACCTGAACTACAACACTGAGACGTGAGACGTTTACCTTACTCCAGGCATTCTGTTGAACTGTAAAAGTGACGTCTGACAGGGGAGAATGGAAGAAGAAATCGTGTTGCGCCGACCCCAAGTAGAATGTAACAAGGACAGGATGATGATGAATTTTAAAAGTAAAATTTCCGTAAAAACGTATGTATTCCATGTTCTGGTAATGGTCCAGTGGTGCTGGAAGTGTATATTGAATGGACGGGGTTAGGTTTATAGGTCTTGTAAACTCCAGTGCAGGTTTAGATTATTTCAGTCGCATTCTAGCGCTAGAATTGATATCTGGACTTGATTGCTAATGGTACAAAATCTAGGTATAAATAAAAAATGCTAGGTTCGGGCGTGCACTGGTTATACGTAAACACGCATCCACGTGTTTTTTTCTCGTTGTACACAACCGACCTTCTGCCCTACCTATCTCTCTAGTACGGCTACCATTATCTGTAATTAGTGTGTTCTTAGCTTTGTACTTAATTATAACTTAGTATATCTTGCGCTGTCGGGCTGAGTCCCTCGATGCTAACATTGAAAGCTTCTGTAACTATCACGGTCTTAATGGGACAAGAATTGTTTTGGAAAATTCATGAGCTTAGAAAGCTTCCTGAAAACTAATCATTTCAGGTTTGTTAGCACACTCAACAGCTAATTTTAAATTGTTTTTAAGTCTATTCGTATGGCGTAATTTCTGAGCGGATAGGTATGAATACGATGTAACTATCGGGTCCCAGGAATATTTTACAAAAACCTTGCCTTTTTGTTTAATTCTGATATCATCATCACCTGCCCTTATCTCAATCTATTTGGGGATTCCACTGAATAGCCAATACGTATACTTATACCCTATGTATTCCCTAATTAGTTCACAAATTATGTTAGTTCATTGACATTGCACGGCCACCAGTCAATAAAAATCTTTCAAAGTTATATTGGCAATCTAACATTGCATTTTCGTGAGACCTAAACAAACAAGTAATACTAAACCAAAGAACTTTAAACTAAGTTGATTCTGCGATGCAATCAACAAATCTGTAGCAAGACGTAGCAGTGACAATTAAATGGTAATGTATTTGTAGAGCCGTCTCTACATCGCTATATGTCGCTCTATATCGCTCTATGTCGCTCTACGTAGAGCGGTAGAGCGCCTAGAGAACATCCGGCTTACTCAAACTGCCGGGGGCCAGCCACTTGCACTTTGTGCCGTAAGAATGAGAGGAACTTCAATATGTATATTGAGTGGTACATTTTAACTAGCGAGTTAAACTGTTGTCCTGAATTTTGTAAGAGATGAAACTTTATTATTTTTCGTCTTTTTATATGGGACCAAAATTGATGAATGAATGAAAATACTAGGATTGTTGGGAAAACAAGATCAATAGAAGAACAGTCTTTTTAAACAACACTCTTTGGTGAAAAACAAGGCGTCTCGGATGGTGATCCATCCACGGACAGACCCCGGGAAGCGTTGCTAAACCTGAAATGTTTATCTAGCTACGACCCCTTATTTTCTGCATAAAAGTAAACATATTTCAAGTGGCTACATCAAATGCACAGTAAACAATGGTAATAAGCAGAGGTCAACAGAATTCCAGAATGCAGATCACCTGCATTTTCATATCGTTAATAATGAATGTATCCGCTGCGTGGCTGCCGTCGGCTGTTGCTAGTTTCCATTGTAAATGAAGATATTTGCTTACGGGAGGGCGCTGATCAAATTAGGGGAATAGGCAGTATTATACAGTCGACCAGTCACAGTTGAACAGACATGATAATCAAATAACTGATTCCTATCACATCGATCTGACAGCAACCTGAGCCAAGGTTATAATGCTAACACATTTCAGTCAAAACAAAATAAGCCTCGCAAGTCTATTCAAAATAATTAAATGGCGGAAATCTTCCAGCTCTATTGAGCAGCACGTTTCCAATAAACGGCTCGCAACTCGTAACAGTAACCGCTAGTAATTTGCGGGGACCGACAGGTTGTAGCAAGAGCAACGCACTAACAAAGAGGAACCGCCAAGCAATTATATGCCGTAATCACTTTTACCTGTATTTTTCAACAGCTTGTATGTCGGACTTGAAAATTTTGTTCCAAACATCGGAGAATGGTTCGGAATTATTTTACGTGAAAATTGGGAATTTTCCATAGTCCCGATTTCCCGAATATGCGGCAGCCTGAGTTGGTTCATTTGAGAAATCAGCGATCATATGTAGTAATCAGTTCCTAACCTTAGTCACAGCATCCCTAACGCCTCTAAAGACCGCTTAAAAGTCAAGTGACGACATAAGAAGGTTCTACAAAGCTGCTGCTCGCTATTAATGGTTGGTATTTAAATGTAAGCAGGTATTTCCAATGAGTTCATTTATACACGTTAATCTTAACAAGTTACGAGTACTAAGTATATGATGTTGGATTTTCATTATAAATTCTATGCAAGTACTACAAAAGCAAACTAATTATGTATTTGAACTATGAAGCAGATCCTTTAATCCTAGCTTCTGTTAAATAATTAACATAACACTTGCTTCCGGCGGTTGCTACTAAACAGATAGACGCGAAGGTCGAGTTTACACGACGTAATCACGTAAGATTTCAATTCCACAGCAGAATTCTTGGACTTCGACTAAACTCAAATCGCTCGGACTGTCTTCAAAGACACTTTCACAAGAGACCGTGTGAAAGATGATATTGCTCGAAAAGGGATTACTACTGATATGACGTCTCATACTGAAGTATGGAAAAAGAAGACATGCTGCACTGACTCTTAATAAATCGGGATAAGAACAGGAAAATGATAATGATGTCTTCAAAAAGGCACTCCTTCGTAAACCACATGATAACCATGGTGCAACAGCGCCGAAATATCGGGAACTCAAAATTAATAGAAAACATGGTAAATATGCCATTTTTAGTGTAAATTATAGTCACATGATAACCTTTTGTATGTTCCGCTACCTCCTACTAATTTACTATTACTGATTATATATTTAGTACATACTAAAAGACAAAAAAAAATATTCGCAATAAAAGCCAGGATGTGATCCTTTTGCAGCTCTCTGTTTAGTGGTCGGTGTACATGTTGCCGACATCAGGTAATCTAGTTATTATAAAAATCGCTGCACGTAAAGCTGGCTAAGATATTTCTTGGCAAAAACCTTTTGTTCAACATTTTTACACTTTATTTACCTAACCTAACAACTTGTTTTAGAAAAGGTCACTATATAAATACCTTCCTTTGCCCACCTTTTCTTTGATAAGTGTTTCAGATTTAAACACTGTTTTAAGCTTTTACGGTTTATAGCTATTATAACTAACTTAAACTATCACTCACGGGATAATTATCTTCTTTCACGAGATCGCGGCGCTTGCAACAGCGTCGAAATATCGGGAGCTCAGAATTTGATACTCGGAACATATCCCGTAAGTGTATGCGTAAGCGACAGTGTAAGTTTATGCCAGATATAGTAACCGCAGTAATTCAGAAATGTGGGAACACTTCTTGGAGACCCCTAAGTCCAGCAGTGGACAAAACAAACACATTCTTCACCATAGAGAATCTACACTTTGGACTGTGCAACTACAGTACTTTTTCAAGTTATTATGCCTTGTGACTGACTGTAGCTTCGCTTTATTTTGTTTTTTGACATTCAAAAGTGCCTGTGATGGTCTAATTGAAATAAATGTTTTGAGTTTCAGTTTGACTGTTTATGTTTGTTCCACCTTCACGCTCAAACGGCTTAACTGCTGGTACGGCTGGTACCTGTGTGCATTGGTACAGAGGTAGCCTCCGGTCTGTGGGAAGGCGTGGGCTTATAGTCCATCACGCAAACCCAGTGTTGATTGGCCGATGCCACATGTACACTAATGTCGGAGTGCCACATGTACACTAATGTCGGAGTGCCACATCCCACATGTGTAAAAGACAACAAAAGAACTAAAAGAAATCTGTTTTCCCTTATCCTCAACGTTTGCGAAGAACACGGAAGCTTCTCAGTAATATTTCTCCGTCGTAAACGGTGTATGGATCTTTATCGGCTCTCACGAGGCCCGAGGGAAGAGACGCGGCAATGTATTCAGAACCCACAACGGTTATTTATTTGTAGGTATGGTTTCGTATTTATTAGCAGGGCTGTTTACTTAAGAACTCCATGATAGTAAGGAAGAAAGAAAAACTCTCGAGATTAGCAAAAAGGCTCGCTGAAAGTGGCTGAATTTTGCATCTACTAAAGCATTGGATTAGTTTCAAGATGTAATAACATCTTAACGACCTTTTGTGTAACTAACAAGAGATTCATACGCAGTGAAAACTAAAACAGGTATCAAATAGTTTGTTGCTTACATTAACATAGTTCAGGAAAATGCCACTAGATGGCGTTATTACAAAGAACGGCTCTCGACCGCGCTTGAAGTTTTTTCATAAAACCTCGTCTCAGCGGTTACTGTTAAACGTTTTGCTTCGAAAATAACGAACACACAGAGAACACCTGTCGTTTACGAACGCAGACTATTTCCCTTATATCTGTACATTACATTTTAGCGTCGCCCGGGAATCGAACTTTGGTCCGTCGTAAAATTTAAGGGTTTGACGTAACCCGCTTAAATCATTTTTATGATGGTAAGAATGTTTTCCTTTTTGTTAAGGAATCTGGTGTTGATGTAGTTCTGGAAGGACCTGCGGAACTATGTGAAGGTAGGTAGGGCTACTGGATTCTGAATCAATATTGACCGAGTAACCAGAGACCGCTGAATTCATTAGCATAATCAGCCTATAATGTTGCCACTGCTGGGACACAGGCCTCCTCACTATGAGAGGGAATGAGTTATAGTCCACCACGCGGGCGCAGTGCGGGTTAGAAGATGTCACATGTCTTCCAATTTTTGGTTCTAGGACATGCCGGTTTCCTCACGATGTTTTCCTTCACTGTTTTGAGTAAATTACTCAAAGTAAAGCGCCTGCCTGGTTGTTCTGCCTGGTGGGTTCGAACTTATTAGCAAAACCAGTTATATATTATTTTTCCAACACGCCTAACATTTATTTTCGGAACCGCTCGCTTCCCGAGCTCTAGCCAATACATCCCCATTTCCAACAAAATTGTCACAACATTCCCTAATATCTAAGATCTTAATACTACTAACTTACCTGAGCTTAATATAAACCTCGGATAACGAAACATAAAGGCCCCGGGACACAACACAGGCCCCGGATCCCGGAGATATTAAAAATTCGACCAGAAACAAAAGCGCCCATAATTTTGCCGTAAGCCGCTGTCGGCACCTAAATAAGTATCAACTTTAATACTATAGCGCCCCGGGCTGCTGGGCTCGTGGGTGCAGGGATTAACATTGCATTGAGTAAAAGATTAGTGAGTGCAAAGGGCTATGAGGCAATGAGCGATTTAAGATGCTTTTTTGGAGGGTAGTAATGGAATGTTCGGTTGGTTGTAATCGGTTACGAGTACGTGTGTCGTTTTGATTCGATCTTTGTAGTTAGCGACAAGAAGTATGAGTAATTATGTCCTTTCAACATTCATATTTCTGCTCTTTTGTGTTTCTTGTTGACAGTAAAGTGTTATTGAATGTTTGTGAATATTTCAAAAGCCTTATTTTTATGCATATGAATGGCATATTGACGTAAGTACTTGTTTTGACAGACACGGCAGCTGTTATGACAAACTTATACATAAAAATGTGCCTTATACAATACATAGAATAAAACAACCATTTATGCCTACTACGGTTTAAAACCACCTATAAATGCCACTCCAGAGTATTCTGTACCATGAATAACCCTCTTCAAGATTATGATATCCACAATTTTCTAAAAAACAACTTTCTATCTGATTTGTTTAACAAAACTTAATTTGAAAGGCTTATTGAATAACAGTACGAGAGGTATCTTGAGGATCCAAATCAGA
Source organism: Noctua fimbriata (assembly GCA_905163415.1). Lineage (NCBI taxonomy): Eukaryota > Metazoa > Arthropoda > Insecta > Lepidoptera > Noctuidae > Noctua > Noctua fimbriata. The sequence continues at coordinate 17,023,185 of LR990941.1, read as the reverse complement.
TTATAATTTAAACTTCTTTTCTGCGTATAACTTAATGCGATAGGTTTCGGGGAACTTTAAATTGGATGAAATTGGAGCGGTGCAAGCTTGGAGCCTGGAGCCTGGGTAACCAAACTGTTCGCTTAGACATCATTCTAACTTCGCGTTCGTGAAAAAGATATACTGCTGGGTGTACTGGTGGGTTATATATTTTCATTGGAGAAATTATGAGTATGGAACTCTTCCATAAGATTTTGCTAATTGAAGAAGGAAAGGTTCAATTGATTCTATTTGCATGTTTATCATATTTCCACACCATTAAGGTACAACTACGCACACACCCCAGTTACAACATTAACGCTATTCACGTGGGTATCTCGTCTACAACTGTCCCTAATTTAAGGCTAAGCCTAAGGAATACTGTTTTGCGTGTTGAGATTTCCTATCAACCCAGCCTCAAGCCTGGTATTGCAATTTCTCACGCTCAGCAGTACAGCTTGCGACCACTGGCTCAATGAAACATTCAGTCTCATAATACCCAAGTGATGCACCCACGTCGAGCCATCAAACCAGCACAAATCTGCGTCTGGTACGTTTTGAGCTAGTCTTGTTTAGCGTTGGCGCTGGCCGCGACAGGTGGCCTAAGTTAGTGCGCTGTTGACCCACTTGGGAGCAGCGTGCTGTGGCGCGGCTCCATTGTGCACGGGAACACTCTTCATTATGAAATAATTTTGATTAGTTTACATTTATTTGGAGATAAGCCGTGTGCCACGATGAGATATCTCATCGGTAAAAATTAATAACATCCGCATCAACTTTTATCCCATATAACGACGGAATTTTTAAAAATTCTTCTTTAGTTATAAAGGGAAACCTTCTGCAAAATGTCATGCTTCTTACCCAACTGTTAAAAATTGTGCATTGCCATAGTCTGTCAGCGAATGAATGAATTTAAGTTGTAAACACAGTTAAGACATTAAAAACAGATGTAGTGACATATCAGTATTAGTATCAATTGCGAGTTTCTAGGGATGTAAAGCATACATCAAAGTCAGCCACGTCTCTTAGGAACAAAAACTTCACCACGACTTAAATGAACAAATCGATCATAAACATGACGACAGATCGTAAACCGCAACAAGGATGAAATAAAGCAGTAATAAAATTAAACTTTATTGCTTTATAACTTCGTCAAATCCTGCTGCACAGAGCAACACAAAACTGACAAACAAAGGCTCTTGGGCGCCGGAAGCGGACAATGGACACGTACACTTCCGGTGGCACGTTGCACTCGGCGGATCCAGTTATCTCACTTGAGATACGGCTCTATTTGCCAAAGATATTGTTCTATTTGCGAGCACCCGATTGTTAATTGTTCGCAAATATTTGCCGGGTTGAGCGAGGAAATTGCAGGATATATTTTTGGTCTTTAAAATCTAGTCGGGTAGGAGTCAACTTGCGCGATGGGGCAAGGGATATAACAAGTGGGTTGTATTACGAGGATTTTAGTATAATAATAGTTTTTTCTTTTTTGTAACATTCGCCTTATTTATCAAAAGGTTAGAAACAACAAAATGAAAAAGCAAAAATCCCATGTTAAATTTTTTGCAAATCAATGCCAGCCTATCTAAAAGTCAGAAAACGTAGTTTTTCGTCGTACAGCCTGTTATAATAAAACTAGTGTACGCTAGTTTCTTATTCTATTGGAAGTCCGTACTACGTAAGGTCAGCTCGAGAGCATAGTGCTGCCACTGACGTGCATTCGACTGTATCTCTTAATTATGCCAATTCTAACATTGACACATTAGTTTATAAAAGTTAATCTCTTGTCCAGGTCTCATTTTGAATACTACCACAATAATCAGCATCATACTTCCTGAAAGCATCTATTTCACTCACACCTCCAGATCATTATCCCCGCTACCATATTAGTCTCATATCGCTAGTACCCCAAGCTTATCATCAGTGGTATCACGTCGTACGTCGATTTGCATTGTTTTAGCCTGGCTTCTCATGCAAAGCAGACAGGTAGCCGAGCTGACACATGCTATCCATCTGGGCTGCGGTTTGACGGCTTTGTTTCGCGTTCGTTGATGTTTTGCAGGTGTCATGAGGGAAGTGTGCCTAGGAAAATGCGCAAGAGATAGTGAATAGCTTTTTTAAGCCATTTTTATTGTAGTCTTCAAAATCGATTGCCTCGTTGACCGGATCGGAGCTACTGCTTAGCATAAGGTCCTGAGGTCCATATACAAGTTGGGCAGTGTTAGTGGGTTTTTCCCCATTAGGATTTTTTCAGCAGCAGCCCAGAGTCTGGTTTGTGACCGTTTGATGTCAATAAGCTTGCGCCCTATTACATGGAACTTAAACTTAATTGGCAAAATGTGTGAGTTACATTTCTGTCTATCCCATCTGGGAATATTAATGTTATTTGTTTCTGTCTGTTGTAAAGTATAAGATGAAATTGTAACAGTTTACTATTACATTTCCCACGTTCAAAGGAACTTTGTATCGTTAATGGACTGTTAAGAGAAATTGAATTCGATTCCAACTGCAATATTTAGTTTCCAAGCTTTTACACAAGTTCGCAGAGAATTTAGAAGTCCTAATGCAATAGTACGTAGTGACGAGTCGTTTCAAGTTTATGTCTACAATTGTTTGTTGCAACTCACACGACAAGAGACTGCCTTAGACATGCTCTATTTACACGAACTTTCGAAATACATTCGTTTTTGTACCCTACATGATTTAGATTGTTGAACAAACTCTTCAATGTATTGTGACGCTTCAATTCCTCCGTGGATCCAATATATTAGGGATTTCATTGAATAATGGAGAGCAATTTGTTCATTAGGCACAAATCCCCATTAGTTAATCCCTCTGAAGTTTGTGAATTTGGGCAGAGTTGTTTTAGAACCCTTATTGTTAATATCCCTAAATCCCTACGTTGGATGGAATAGAGATTCTATTAAGTGGAACACATTCTGACTTTATTAATTTTTTTGTAGTCCTTGGTCCATATTTTTAATGTTAACTAAAACAAGCTCAAAGTAAGTCAAAAACCATATTTGGTAAGTACAAACTAAAAGTTGGTCCTTTGAGGCGAAAACTGAAAAAGGGACCAACTCCACTGACCTATTTCTTGAATATTCTCACGAACCTCAAAAGACTTGTAAGTCAGATAAATAGTGTAAAGTAACAAGGACAGACGCAACAGGTGAGACAGATACTCACATTTGTCACGGCGCAAATAAACTAAGGTGACATTACAGTCCGACACAGTTTATAACAACTATTCGTCTCGGTCCGGCCCCAGACAATAACGGCGCAGGGATGGATTATATGAGTTTTGTACTAGTTCTGATCAAGATATGTATTAGTTTTGGTACAGAAATATGATTAGTGATTAGTATTGCTGTGCCCTAAAAGGATCCATGATATTTTTCTTAGCTGTGAGCCTTTTGTAACACCTTTTTAACATTGTGGAACGCAAATAAAATGAATATGAATGTAACGGCTGTAGGTTCACTTTTCAAGAAATTACCATAGTAGAATGTAATAAAACACCATATCGCGCTTGTAATCTCGAAAAAGTTAAGGTAGTACTACATTTCGTTATTGAGAATTTCCATCAGAAATTATTCTCTCATTTGCAGCCCAGAGTCTTGATTTGTGTCCGGTTGATGGCAATAGGTTCGCTCCCTATTACACGGGACTTCAAAAACATATCTGATGAAATGTGAGTGTGGGTACGTTCAAGTAGTATTTTATTTAGGAGTAAAACTAGCCTTGAAAGCATTGTCTTTGCAAAAATTTTAGCAGCATTGAAAAATAGGTGACCTAAAATTGGCAGTTCCCATACTCCTACATGACGACACTAACGCTCTAACCCCTGTTCCTATCTCCAAAATCAGTCCTGAAATATGCACCTCCCAGCATCCTCACTCCGCCCCTGCACGTTATTCAATACAGGGCACAATATACGAGGGTACGTGCGCACACGAAATTGTGCCTTTTATAAATGCACCTCGGCAAGTTTTGTTGCCAGGGTGATTTACCTGTCTCCTACATGTTTATGTGGAGATGCTAACGTTGTGTCCGCACTCATCTTGTGTTATCACCTTTTTCATAGCATTTGTTTTAGTTGTGAACCGCTGGTTTATTAAATGACGTGGTTACTTTGTGTGTAATGTAAGTTACTCATTTACAATTATTCTGGTTAAAGACATTTAATTCTCATAAAGAAATTACATTTCACTTACATGAGAACAAATTTAAATATACATTAATCATTGTCCTTCGACACTCGGACTTACAATAAAAATTATTGTCCTTCTTAAAGTATGTATTTAAATTAAATGTGTTCTTATTGAGCAGTGTCGGCCCACTGATAACCGAAGTACAAGTCGTAGGTCGTGCGTTTGAAACCCAATATACTTTCTGTTATTTATTTTATCTCCATTGTTCTCAATAATAAATGAAAACATGACATGCCGTAGAATGAACAATGCAAACATACGAAGTCTACCAACAGCATCAACCTGCACGAGGCAGTGTGCTGGATTAAGGTCCACTCCCTCCGACAGAAAGGAAGACGGTGTCCAGCAGTGGGAACGTAATAAATTGATTATGCTACATTATGTGTTCCTATTTGCCAGGGTAACGCCATCTATATACCGTCAATAAAGCCTCTCCAATACGAACCCCGAGTAAATCAGGCTCGGGGTAATCACTCGCGGGTATTGACGCCGACCGGAAATGAGCCGGCGCTACGTCACACGTCGACGTCACAGCGTCACTTCCAGTCGGACGCACGCGCCGTTATCCGCCCGCGTTACATTGCATGCTGCTATGTTACTGTTGGTGAGTGATCGGCGCTGCTTTGTGCGCATTTGTTTATTAGGGCATTATCTGCTGACTTAAATAGTGCTTTGTGAAGCTTTATTGAGCTTGCAGAGTAAGCAAGTTGTCAACGGCAAACGGCAGTCGGTTGGCCATACTATTGTATGTCCAAGGACCGATGGCTGATGGAGTAAAATAGTCCTGGAGTAGAGACCGCGTATCGCCAAACATAGTTTGGAACGCATCTTAGGTAAATGGACTGAATTACCGTAAAAAGCTGGATGGGTCAGGCTGACAGGGAATTGTGGGGCAGCTTGGGAGAGGCCTATGTGCAGCAGTGGACTGCGATACTGGTTGAGTTTATTGATTGATTGAGGGTATATTTATAGAAATTGTCTGTCTATTGAGTATCAAGTAATAATCTGGAAAAGTTCCTGAACAAAAACATAAGAATTTTGAATTATGGACACACACACTGCAATTCAAAAGTGCACGATAATGAAAAGCAATTTTTCAGGAAATTTTCCACGACTAATGATAGCTAATATCGTACTAGCATCATAATGTACGTCCTTGATCAGCGAGCGTGACGGCAAATAATCACAGACACAATCATGGCAAATTAGCGTGATTGTATGATAGCAGTCATCACGTTATGTGCTGTGATAGCAAACCATATTGTTTCCCGTGAGACGGTGGATGGTCGCCGAAGACAATTATGAATGCAGACATGTTTCTGGCAAGTCTGACAACCAGTCTTAACAAAGAATATTGTATTACGCAGTTGTTACTGGGATGCGGAGGTTAGAAAGGGCCACACGGTCTTTGGGAAAATTTTATACTGCTGGCAGATTTGATATGTTTTTTGCATAGAATTCGAGCAGTATTTAGAATGGTCATAACAGAAGCTGGACTATACTTATTCGTAAGTATGTATTAAATGTCAAACGATAAAATAGATAGATAAATTGAAAACATCCTCGCGCAAGTCGAAGTTATTTCCTCATCGTTATGTAGCAATTTGTGAACATCAGTAATCTGTCTTTCACAGCGGCAGGAAAAGATGTGTTATAGACAAGAGAATTTCGATATATTTTTGGCATAACAGGAAGTTAGAGATCTTTTATGGGCAGACAATATTATAATAAGCAATGAATCTTAAACCATTTTATGTGATCATAGGTCATTTCCTTGTGAAATGGCCTATGATCACATGAATTGGTTATTGGTATAGGTAAGTATTAATAAAAAAATCTTATAACAACGGAACCGGAAGTGAATCGTATCCGTGTCATCAGTACTCGTGAGCGGAAACTCGTTGCTGTATCAATTACCGATAAATGTCGCGATAAATACGACGATTATTATCTTGTTGTTGTACTAACCAGGTTGGAGTGACCGTGAAATGTTGGTCCTTAGGTACATTATGTTGTGATCATCTGATGGTAGAAATTAATGTCAGTTATAAATGCTATATTTTAAATGAAGTAATGACTACCTGTGTATGTTGATTCTCATTTACATAAAACGCTTAGAACATAATTTGCGTCATCTATTTGCTACAACCTGATTCCTAAGTGCACTTTGAAGTAAGGAAATATAATGTTTTTTTGTTGCAAGTTGACGTTTGGCAAACTGTTTGTTGTTCTTTTGATCCAACACAAGGGTCGACTCGACTACCTGGCAATCATATCAATACCCATTAGGACCAAAAAAAGGACCACCATACCGTATTATTAAGAACACAAAAACATCTTGTTTCGTCCAGCACTTCATTATTTACGACATCATCCTCGTCGAGAACTCATACAGAAAATGGAAAACATACTTCAAACAATATTTTTCCGCTCCGCCAATCAAAGAATCGTTAGAAATTTCCATTGCTTCCCAGTTAAGGTAATGAGTGACGCGACAGAAAAATGTGATCCGCCCGCCAACCGCTACCCGCTGTACGACACACGGTGATAAAAAGGGCTAGAATACAATAATGAACAGCAGCGATTTACACGAATGACCGCTATACTTGGCATTAGTGCAGTTTGGAGAGAAGTGGTCAAAAAGTATATTTTTTTAAAAGCGTCTTAGGTTTTTTTGGCGGGCAAGCAGTAGCATAGATTTATTGTATGAAACTAGAACAAAACCGTCTATCCCTTTTTTTAATCGAAATATCGGTCCAAGGCAAGTATTGATTTATTGACGAAACCCCGCGTAGTTGTGATTTATCAGACATTCCAAGGCAATTTGCCTATAACGATACAACGCTATCAGAATTCAATATTTGCAATCGTATGCCAAGTAGGTTAATACGTGAAGGTGTTAGAAAAACTCTCCGAATTTACCATTAAGATGACTGATGATTCACGATGACATGGTAATGAATGACAGGACAAAAGAATGCACAATGCATAGCGTCGCAGTGAGCGCTATGGCTTTACGAGCGAGTCGACAAGACACGGCTATGTCGCTGACAAGCACGGTGATAAGCGGCCGCGGGTAACCTCTCATAAGCGACGTCGATTAGCGTAGGCAAATTGCTAGGTTTAATAAACGTTGAAAAGTCTAGTTAGGTGTTTTTGTTAGCTTCTATTCAAGTTTATATATGAATTATTCTATTATTACTAGGAATTTCAAAACAAAGACGGCTTCTCAGAATTTGGTTAAGAATTTCTTGGAAAATATTTACTTCAACAACTGTTTTGTTGGTCCTATTGTTTATTCGTAAAAACACAATAGATACGTTTGATAAATGGGTAGTTGAATACCTACAACGTTTTAGAATATTTCTTTGATTCTAATTGATCATGATCCTGACGTAATCAAAACTTATTTACACGTACCTATTGTTTTATAAATTGAAGTTCTAAATAAAATAAACTTTATTTACTAAACCCGCCATTATCGTGGCCACCTACTAGGAGACTTCAAATACTTTGTTAAGACGTACCATGGATACGAAAGAAGAAGAAGATCTTTTCTCGCTGTTCCATCATCACTAAGCCCACTATCCTCCAAGCACAAGGAGCGAATATTAAAACCCATCCATGAAGAAAACGTTAGCAAAATGCGGTGTGGCGGCGCAATTTTTAAAAATTGTCCTGTTCCGAATGTCTCGTAGAATTGCTTCTCAATATAGCATCGCGATATTTGTCCTCCTTGTTGAATCATGCTTGTATGGGGTTTCATAATAGTTTTATAAGTAGACGTGTAAGATGGTGTTAGTGTGTTTCTTTTGTTGAACGCTTTCTTTGGTTGTTGCGGTTATTGCTAAGTGTGTTCCCTCGCTACGTCTTTTATAGTTCTACTAGCTTATGCCCGCGGCATCGCCCGCGTGGAGTTCGGGAACTGCCAATGGGATCTTACTTCTGGGATAATAAGTAATCTATGTGCTATACCAGACTAAAATCTGTCTCTGTGCCAAGTTTCATCCATTCAGCCGTTCACCCGTTCAGCCGTGATTGAGTAACAAACATCTATCCATCCAAACTTTCGCATTTATAATAGTTTATGTAAGATATACGTATAACATTAGTTTTGACTTTTAAAGGTGAATAGGTAATAAAGAATAGTTAGTGTAAGTATTTAATTTTATTTGAGTAATACAGACACACTTGCGTTTTTTACATGTACTTACTTATAACTTGCAAATAATAATAATTGTTCAATCGATCGTTGTGCTGATAGTCGTATCAGCCCATGGCTTAATTGCCAAGAGCCTCGACCAATACCTGAGGAGGCTCTCGTTAGACAGCTGGATCAAGAGCTTGATTCAGAAAGCGGTACTTCTGGACACGGCTCGTATTGTTAGGAGGTTCCTCTCTCTGGAGCCCTGACCGCCGGTAGATTGGACCCTGTTCCCGATACCGGTGGGCTACAATTTTTTATATTTTTAATGTTTTTTATGTTGTTTTTTAAGGAATTTTTAAAAATGTAAATAGTTTGTAAAAATATAAATAAAGGAAATAATTGTTCATGGTAATATTAATTACATTACATATTATTATGTGAAATATTGGATACCTTGGTTTGAGATTGGACACCGGTGACGACATACAATTCATTAGGAATCTATTTATAGACATAATACGTTTACATAACATTTAATATCAATATGGCGTATGAGGAGCTCGTGGCTATATAATAACAGCCGCTTGGGTCGATCTTAAGGTTAAGCCGCGTTTGCCTAGGTTGGTCCGTGGATGGGTGACCGCCCATTGCATACCGAGTTTCCTCCGTGCCTCGGAAAGCACGTTAAGCCGTTGGTCCCGTCCCCCGTTGGCTGTCATATGGAGATCTTTGACAGTCGTTACAGGAAGTCAGTGGCCCGAAAGTCTGACAACCAGTCTTACCAAGGGGTATCGCATTACTCAGTACGAACTGGGTTGTGGGTTGTAGATAGGCAATCGCTCCATGTAAAATAAAAATACTGGTATTCAACTGCATCCGGTTAGACTGGAAGCCGACCCCAACATTTTTGGGAAAAGGCTATGCAGATGATCATGATCGCGTATCACGAGCCAACGCGAAAATCGAGATTTCAATTATATTTACAGACACGTCTACCTCTGAAAATCCTACCTACTTACTAATAGGTGAATACTCCCGCGCCCCGCACGCCCTGCGCAACACTTCACGCCATGCGCCCGTCTACGTCAGTTTCGAAGCCCTATTTGACTCTGTTGGGGAATGATTTTGGAGAAACTGTGATACACGTGTCTCATAATTTTAATTGAGGAGTGTGTTACACCAATTTTCGAGTCAATCGACACAGAGTACATTAAGTTTTACAGAAAATTCAACCCCCATTTCACCCTCTTAGGGGTGGAATTTCGAAAAACCCTTTTTTAGTTGATACCTAATCTTCACAAAGAATACACCCTCCAAATTTCATGTCCCTAGGACCAGTGGTTTGGGCTGTGCGTTGATATATCAGTCAGTCAGTCAGTCAGTCAGGACTTTGAATTTTATATGTATAGATCTTGTCATTTTAGTACGCACTACCAATATGGAAGTGTAGTTTTAGGATTATTTTACCAAAGGAAAGATTCCTATACACAGCTGTGGGTGGTCAATGATGCCAATGATGTTAATGAGGTAGAAAATTCACAGAATAGATAATAATTAATGTTTCCTTGCCCCCATAACTTGACAATTTTTCTGAAGGACCAATTTCGCCAAAGAACCTAAGGACCAATCCGCCCTCCTTTCTTCACCCCCTACTATCTAAACCAAACACGAAACGTTCCCAGTACACTACGCCATAAATCATTTTCTTAGCTCACACAAAAAGTGCGGGTAGTAAGAAAAGTGCATTAGTACCACATCCGGGAGCCGCGCCGCGTATAAATCTACTGCAGATGCGTCTAACATCCGGCCAGAGAGGTAGTAAGCTGGAAGGAACTGTTGCGTACGATCTGCTAGTACCAGCAGCGGATGGAAGACGTGTTGTGAAACCATAGTCGTGTCATAAAATTGAAGTTGTCTAGTTTCTATGTATTTTATATACAGTATGACATAACATAAAATCACGCATGTAATCCCTAAAGGACAAGGCGAAGACTCCGGAGATATTATAGAAATCCTGATGGAAAACTTAATAACAGCCGTTCGATGTCTGGATTTGTGCAAATGAAATCTGGGTGTACTGCTTAACCCTTCTGGGATTAAGATATGATGTGATGATATTAGCAAGTTGCATCATACCATTGATAAAGCGACAATCTATCCATCTGCGTTCAAATAAAAATCTATTATCGAAATGCGAAAAAATAATAAGCAGTTCCCGTTCCTTGCCATTCAATAACAGTATTTACCATTCAACGTAACTGAAGTACTAACAACGAAAAATCAATTTTCTCGGCTGAATCAATTTACGCATAAAAATAATCCTTGACACACTTCCCGGTACTTGCAGTGACGATGGCGATAGGAAAGCAATCACGAACATGTCCACGGTTTATTAAACAACGATATCAGTAAACAAATGGAAAACCATAAACTCTTCCAGATTTAATTATGGTTGTAAAGTATCCAGATATTGATTTACGTGATGTTAGGTACCTGCTTAGGTATTGAAGGAAACTCTGGTGGTAGTCGGGAGAATCTAGAATATTATCGAAGCAAAAAGCATCTCGATTCTAGATGCTTTATGCGTGGTTTTGGAAGCTTACAAAAATTAAGAACTGTGGAACCAAGAATTTCTAAACTAAAACTTGTTGGTTCTAACTCTCATTCCTTCCATGGACTCTAGAGCATGGTGCAGCGGTTAGACAGCATGTTGTACCGGACAGCAGCGCTGCAGCTGAGTTATTGTCATTCGGCAATACCATGGCAATACCATGCCGCCATGCTGATACCCACCGAGCGACGACGGACTGAAATATTGGTTTTTGTGCGCAGATTAATATCCTGATGACCGGCGGAGGCGTTCCGCCTGTCGCAGATCACAATAGCCGTGTACGCAGTTTTCGATATTAAGTTTCATGTACAGTTTTTAATGAGACATTATAGATTGATTTTTTAATTACTGTGAAAACTATTTTGGTACACACAGACAGAAATCATTATTGAATCTGGTCGGCGTTTCAGCAGCTCTGGAATTCCACTTTATTTCAAGGATCCATTGATTAATATTATTATCTCCAGAAGACATACAGCACCAACCGCAAATAAATTGAGATAAGCGCAGGAGAATGATGATTGATTAACAGGTCTAAGCCATTTCAATGAACACTACATATACGACATAATTATTATTACCTAGATACCACTACAAACTCCACAATCAACAGACTAATGAACAGAACCAAATTCCTAATCCAAAATGCCGAAACGCAATCACGAGCGTGCTAATCACATATGAGATCTGTAGCAGCCAGTCAGCATCCCTAGAGGGATGGACCGCCGGTGCCGTGTCATCTCCGGTGCAGCTGAATTATCTACGAGACGGTCCGAGTAAGACGGTGCCAGATAATTGGGAGGTAGAATGAAGCTTGAATTTTGATTGAATGGGATTTGAAAATGAGAGGCATGGTCTTGGGAGTCTCAGTCAATCCTAGCACGGACAAGTGGATGTTTATTTTGTACCATTTAACTACGGGTTTTTCTTCTGAGTCCTATCTTCTTCACGTTAGTTAAAGTTAAGTAATGATGGGCGACTGATTAACCACACATTGTTTGACGTTTAGACGTCTTCAAGAGGCTCGATTTCATACAAGAAAAAACAATGTAAAAATATATTCCAACCAATTTTGAAAAACATTAATAACTGCTGCATTCGTAAACATTAAACATTTTAGTTCGTTACGCAAAAGCTTTAAGAAAATTACGCACAAAGACTAATTGTATTCATTTTAAACTAAGCTCAGAATAAATAGGAGCCATTTAACAAAAGATAATATTTTGGCAGCCTCTTAGAAGTTAATGTTATACAACAGAAATAATCCCGAAAGGACGAAGACTAGAGTTATTATGTTGGAAGTTATAGATCTGTGATTTGTAAAAGAAATCTACAATTAATTGAATAAAAAAGCTTCTTCGCGATGACAAAAAGTCTTTACAAACTATAGAAAAGGAATAATTGAATTTTGCGCCATTATTATTCACGGAGGGAAAAGTGAGTTAAAATGGCGGATTGTACTTTCGTGCAGTACCTAATTCTAATCTTTTCATCTATTGTCATGTCTAGTACTAAGAAACTAGAGAAATATGTATAGGTAAATAAACTAGGAATGAAAATGAACACTAGGTAATTGTTTGTTATTGGCGAAGTATGTACCTACTTGAATTTTTCTTATTATAACAGATATTTACATTCTGCTTGTCGAAGAATTTAGATACATTTTGAGCGTCACATCACAACAATAAGAAAGAATGCGATCAAAGGTGAATAAATAAATGTGAATAATCAAAGGTGCAAGCTCGAACAGCATTGTTTAATATTAGCTAACACTTTGATTTAAAGCGAAACCTAATTTGATTTAGCATAAAACCTTGATCAACCGAAATACGAATAGGCATTGAAACCGACGAAATAAGAAAAGTCATATAAACGATTGAAATTCACGAAGAGCTACCAAAAGGTTAAAAATATTCACCTCGGGACCTCGACCTTTCTCATTAAAATGAAATTTCACTAGTCAGGAATCAAACCGACGAAGCATCACTCCGGAACACGTCATTACGTCCACACAAATTGGGGTCTACCTGTTGACCCTGAAGGTCCAAATGGATCCGATAAAGGTTTAGGAGATATATCGAGCATCATTACAGGAAATTAGGGGTCGCCAGAGGTTAGGGCCATTACACATAAACACGATACGACATCGCATCGTGCTACGACGCGAATAATTCTTTAATGTTTGTTTGTCTTTGTCGCGTCGAAGCACGATGCGACGTCGCGTCGTATCGTGTTTATGTGTATGAGCCCTTACGGTCGCGATCGGAAAATCTTAGGTATAAAGGTGATTGACCTTTGTAATGGTGATGTTGGATTGGTGGAAATGGGCCAATTTGTACACAATCATGAGACTATATTAAGTTGCGGGCGAAAAAGGCGAGGTGTGGAACTTTTGTAGGTACAAATATTAATGCTAATATCACGGTAATAATTATTTTTATACTGTGCTAATATGCTGTTTTGAAGGTATGTGATTTCAGGGAAAGTTATTTATTTTTAATGGATTTTCCTATCAGGTATTTGCCGTTTTGTATGAGGTACGCCATAACTATTTAACCTAGACCTTAAAGAAATTTTGTCGAAAATTCTCTTACGTTTTGGAGATAGATGTCGAAAACCAACAGAATCTTTAAAAAAATCACGAAAAACATTAAAAACCTTTTCCTTCTTCCGTCACCCACCAACAGATGGCGCTGAACTAAATTAACAACAATTTAAGAACATTTGCGATAAGTCACCGTTCCAGTGCTCAAACAGAATTAGTTCCAGCAGAAATTGTCAAGAGCACGGTCGAAAACTGTTGACATTCACACAATACACAGCGTTTTACATAAATTATGTACGGAGATAAAATAATCACTTAACTATGTAAGCTATTAGTTATTTTTGAAAACCTGTTTGGAAATTTTGGAAGAGGATATTCGTGACAATGAAAATTACATCATTTTATAGTTGTGTGCGCGTTGGCAAAAAAGTTTAGTAATGAGTTTTTAATACACAATAATAATATAAGTTATACCCACAACAGTTCGTAAACGTCCACTACTAAAAATAAGACTATAAATATCTGCCCAAATACTTACTGTATTAACATTTATTAGTGTTGTATTTTATATTGTTTTATTATAAATGGCCTAATTATCCAATAATTCAGCCCCATTTCAGTAAATCCGACTAATTAACGATCGCAAGACAGGAAGACATTCTTACCCATCTCACAAACTCCTCTTGACATATTTGTTTACCATACCAAAACTTGGGTACATAATATAGCCCCATAGTTTTGAACTAACCCCAGAAAAGATCACCAAATCAATTTATAATTATAAAAATATGTTTCCCAAACAGAAATAAGCACTTAATCGAGTCATTATACGCAGTTTACGATCACCGCGACATCGACATTGAGCTGGTAAATGCTCAAGCGACCTTGACATTGTACCCTGGCCTTGAACTGGTAACGCCGAGCGAACGGCAACGACATGACCTTGGGCTGACTGCGAGAGATGGCAGCTGCATTTCCACCTGATTCCTATATCTTACCGCTCGCTGTTGCTACAAATAGCTCTTACGTTTACATACATACATACATAAACTGGCGCCTTTCCCCATGGGGGTAGGCAGAAATTACAGAACGCGTCTTGCTAAGTTGCTATGTCCTTACATCATTCTTTGGTTTTCTTCTTAAGTGTCTTAGGTAATACTAAAGGTAAGTCTTCACGGCATCACATAGGACACCCTTCTATCTTTTCATAGCGTAACTATTTTAAGTAACGCTTATTATCAGTTAGTTCAAAGGACCAGCTGTGTACGGACTGCGACAACATGCTGGTCCTTTTATTCGAAGGATCCGAAAGGAAAACTGTTTGAAAAATACTCAAATCTACAATAATTATTAGTATTTTTTTTTACCTTTTACAATTGATGTCGTTGGTTTTTCCCCTGTGTAAAAGAGGAAAAAGATGTTATTTTGATTGTTCGTTACTTTATTCATCTAATCTAAAAGGACCATAAAAAGCTGTGTATCTTTTAAGATACACAGCTTTTTATGGTCCTTTAGCATTTATGCTATCTTCGTTTATTTAAGACGACATGATTCATCAAGCCCACAGTTAAGCATAAACCTTAAAATGAACGGGAAATTACATTGCTATGAACACACTTGACAGCCGGTATAAGGAGACAGTTTGTTGTTGCTTTAAATTCGTTTGACTAAAATGAAACGTTCATTCTAGTCTTTCAGTAGCCTTTCATGCGGTTCACGGACACAGGCCTCCTCCTTTTCTTTTAGCCATAGTCTTTTGACCATGTCTGGGTTAGCAAACCGTGGTTAGTAGATCTTCATAATGGATCTTACTGTGTATACAGGATCGAATAAAAATCAATAGAGAAACTATACGAACGTAATGGGTAAATTATGTTCATCGGCTAGATAATAATTTAAGTTTACCTCGTAGAAGATATAATTAAAAAAAAACTATGCAAAGATTAACATATTAAGGTAAATATCCAAGAAAATAAATATCTTCCAGCTAATCTTAATTCATTATAATTAAACCAGTAGGTACCTGGCTCCGACAGGCTCTCAGATGCCACCTACAAGGTAAACCTTGAACAATATTTTTGATAGGTACGTACATAATAAAGACGATTACCTGAGCAATCGTTTATTTATACGACTCGCTTAATAAAATAAATAACCAATATAATACCAAACGTGACGTCCGAAGGATTCTTGTGTTTTGGTCTTTTGGTACGTACCTGTAAAAAAGAAAAACTAGCTTTAGTATATTATTATAATTAAAGTAAAATTTAAAAAATCTTCAAGCCAGGGTATTGGATCTACGGAGATTTTTCATATGCAAAACTGCTATAACCAATGTTTTTGGAAGAACCCAATCTTTTGCTATAGGTATACTTTCCCCTTAATCTACCATCGTTACTTTAACATCACAGAGCCTAAGCAAAAGACTGTTGGTTCTTTAAATAAATGTAGCTGAAAATTCAGCATTACTGAACAATTCATCTTCTGATACATATTATTGCTTCCTAAGTATTAAATAATTAATTTAAAAAACAATGAATCCGTTCTAAAAATTTTATAGTTTAATAGCAGTAGGTTATACAACAGTGTTCAGCACGATTTAATTAAAAAGTTATAGGCGTGAAATGTAGAAATTGCGTTACAAATAATAACAACTTTAAATATCTAAAACAGGTTACAGTAACAAGTTGTTGGACTACAAAAGTTATGATCAAAATAACAGATTTGGTTCTCATTCATTAGATTGTGGAACTAGATAATTAATTATTCCGACCACTAGAAGTACTAGACCTCTTACTACTAAGTATTGGAGACGATAGCGATGACTGAACTTTGAGGATTCTGGGTTTCAATGTACCTACACAGTATTAGAAAATTATGTTAAAACAAAGTTGGGGTGATTACTGCAAATCTGTCGTCTTCCATTAACTGTTCTGTTAAAATGTTCCTTAACGACAGAGTGTTTGTCTCCAAAGACACTGGAAAAATCACTTCACTCATTTTGAGATTTTGCCAGTATCTTTTACTTATTTTTTTCATCATTCTCAGTTAAGAAATATGGATATTTCCTGATAAACTTTCAGAAGAAGATAGAAGATAGAGACAGAAGTGATTTTAAACGATATTATTAAATATTCTTTGAAGTTGATAACAACGGAAACAGGATATATTCAAAATAAAGTTTTTCTAAAGCCTGCAGTCTTATCCCGCCTAGGAAGTACTCTATCAAAGCGATACAGTATCAAACAGGCTTTGACAGGCAGTTAGGAGGGAGGGGAAAGTCTGAACATCCAATTAGCAAAGAGGGGATGGTTAGAAGAGGACTAATTCCTGGTTCGTTTGGAGTGCCAGGTTGCATTAATATTCTGAATACATTGGTGCTGGCTGTAGCTGTCTTGCAGCATGGCAATGTTTTTTAGTTGATGAAGTGTGCTTTGATTTGGAAATGTGAGTGTGTTATGTCGGGTGTGCATTAATTGGAACAAGTGTGTGTGTTAGTCGTTGCGGACATGCATCGTGATTATTTGGCTTCGCTAAATATTTGCTAAACGAATGGAATGTTCAGCACAAAGAAGACGATATCTATGGTTAAACAATGATACAAAAACGGCGCAAATTTAATTCAGCTACTAAAAGATTCTAATGGACCATACCAGCGGTGTTAATAATGATGAGGTCATTACTAAACCATTGATTCATATATACATAGATCCTGCTAAGACCACCACAAATTATATTACACAATATGTTTCACGCAGACGATCATTAACCACATTATCAACAATAACTCTTTGACAAGTATCGAAGTCTTCCCGTGTCCCCCAGGGCACACCCTAGGCCCCTCTGGGCTGAGGTTCCGAATCTCGCATAAATTATCCTAGCCAGTTAATTAAATTTACTTGATGCTCGTTCAGAAACAGTATGGTACTCACAACTAATTGAATTCAAGTTTGGGAATATGTAAATATGTTACGTCTTCGATTTTGGGCAGACTACAGAATGATAGTTATCTGCCGGGACCTGGTTGGCTGCGGAGATGACACAAACGTGAGACAAGACAATATTGTTACAGGAAGTGATGAAGAAGAATACTTGTGGAATAGTGGTGATAATAGAAGGAAAACTATTAGAGGGTAGGTAAATGATCAGACTACTTTTGTGTATGATGTGGTAGACGGAATGAAAGCAATAAATAAGGTGCACGATTTGTGCCAAAAAAACATCACAAATAATAATCCTTCAAACCATTTAAATAAACACAAAATCTTAAGTTTACTTCAAATGAATCGCTGCGAAAACCCCAAAAGATTGCAGATAACATCTTTACAAAACCTAACCGAGTTCATAAAGCCCATCCGATGCTGAGAAGTGTGTCAACAGCCTAATGTGGGACATTACCGACTGACCAGAGACCCAACACTTACAGATTCAGGTTTTTTGAATGTCAAGCCCAATTTAAATGTGACCGATAAAAAAAAAGACCCAAGAAATTGGCGATAAAAATACCTAAGAGACTTACAAATGGAAATGACGCACTTAAAGAAGGAACTGCCTTTTTTATCTTTAAGTTCGAATAGTTTGATGTCAAATTCTTATGCAATATAATTAATATCTAAGTACCTAGTTAGTAATAAAAACAATTCAAAAACCGGTTGCAATAAACACATCTAGTGTTCAGAAGGAAAAATGACGAGTGAATCCCCCAAGGTCGAGAATTAACTAAAAATTAGACAAACAAGTTGTTATAAACAGACGAACGATAGGTAACTGTACCTACTCGCTGTTCGAACGCATTCTTACGACGCCTGGCACCGGCTGGTACGGACCGGTAACTATATTACACAACGGAAAACAAATCCTACCACACGTTAAATAAAGTCGGAAATCTTTTGCGACCGATCTAAAACAGCACTTGAATTGACATGTGTGGGTATTCTGAAAACGAACTTTAAATTTCGAGTGATAAGATCTAAAAAGGAATGACCATGAGACGGGTTTACACAAGCCTTGCACTCACACACCTATAAATGAATTCTATTTCGTTCGACATTCAACTTTGTGTTATGCTGTTAAAGTTGGTTTTGGTGTGATAAGGAATGGTGTCACTTTAGTACTCAGGTGTCACAGTTATTGAATTAACGCGCATGTGTGAACTAACGGTACCTGTGTGCGTGTCTGCGCAAGAGTTTACCTGTGACAGGACAAGCATTACTATTGTGACAGCAATGATTGATCTACAGGGAACTCGTGTTGTACTGTTTGTTAAATGTTAAAGTTTATGAATGCGTAGAGTCGTAGACCAGAAACAAGTCATTCAACATTGTTTGGTCTATTTTAGTAACTTTAAGATCTATTTTCGTACTTACTTGAAGGATCAAGGCTAGTACTTAGAAGAAAATAGTTCCAGAATTTTCGGCCGACTCAATTTAGATTGCCAAACATAAGAGTGAGGAACTAATCGAAACATAATTATTTCTTCTAGCTACATTTTTAATTACAGCGACTAAAACTCCTCCTAATTGTATATTTCAAACCACGCAGAAAGCTTTGATGAGAAAGTCCAAAAAATTCTTTGAAGTTGAATTTTATATGTAAATTAGTACAAACGTACTTTTTGTACCGTGTGCGGGCACGAATGCAAATTCAGTGATAATTTCCTGATTTAGCGTGAATTATTTTCAGCTTTAGAGACAAACTGAAGTGCAAAAACTAAAGTGGTACCTAAAGACTCGTCTAAGTACTTTCGTTATTCGATAAAAAAAAATACCCGTTTTAGAGTATTTTATGAATAAATTGCTTATTATGTATCGCAAAAACATCGCTAACATTTTGAGTAGGTTTTTCAGCTACATCCATTATTAGCATGAGAATCTGCGCTCATTACAACTATTTATATAACAAGAATAGCAAAAACACCAAACTAATTGTGAGAGATTTCGCTCTGTTGTGCAACGTCTCGTCTAGAGGTTACTAAGTCATAACAATTTGAAATCAAATGAATAAGCAGTTCATATATTTGCATTTTTAGTAAAAGTCAAACTGCAATAGTTAAAATTCAAGGCTCATACAAGACATAGCTTCTTAGCATTTACCGCTGCTTAACAAGTTGTAAAAATAAATTTTGATTTATTTTTGTATTTGTAATTAGTGGATGGATTTTAATTATTTGTGTTTGATTATTTAAAGACAGCGCCATAATTTTTACCAAGGACCTTATGTCTACCTAGAGGAAACTGGTTACGAGATGCGTTTATTGAAGTTAGTAATTATATTTCAATTCAATCAATTATTTCAATACACAATTTCGATTTCTAACAAAATCTTGATATTTTCTTGGTCCTTTTTGATCTTATAACCATCCGTACCTAAGGACCAGTTTGCTAATTTAATTTTAAAAAATAACCATCATCATAAACCGAGCATAATATATTCTACGATAATTCCATAGATTACTTATAGCCGATACATAATATTAGATATGTCTTAGCATGGTGTTCGATAAGCGCTGGCGATCACGACTGGTCCAAGGCCTGCTATGCTAATGCCACCATCACACGACTCACTTACCATAATCTTGAATAAATCCAGATCAATATTAGTTGCATTTACATTTAAATACAGATAACTTGATTTTAAATTGCGTTTAGTTGATTTTGAGTTACATTTGATGTAAATGGCAAATAAGCGGATGTTTAGACCGTTTGGGATTAGGAGTTACGGCCAATTCGGAACAGTGCTCTCCAAATAGATGTCTTTTTGAAGTTAGGTTGAATGACTCTGAACGATGTGCCGATTTTTTAAAAGAAATAGGACTGTGTCGGTCAAAGATCATCAATAATTAAATAATGATGTATTTTATTAGATTCAACAATGCTATATATTGCCATACTGCTCCCATGGTTGCTTCTAATATTTTGTTTATCGCTCTGCCCTCATCGCATGTTACTTCAGGTTCGCGCAACACATAATTTTTTCCTTCTCTCATGTCAGCCGTCACTCTCTCATTTACTTCATTGTATCAAATACAGTTCGCTACAGACAACCTCTGTTCTTTCATTCCTGCTTAGAATTAATTAATTCATTGCTACTAAAGCAATTATTCCAATGATTGATGCTCAATCCCTGCTGACTCCATACCGCGTAAACAAGCGTTTTCTATAGCTTTAAGCCAATGAGTGATGTTAATTATGTCGCGAATACGTCGCCGCGTCAACGCGACATCGCGACAACTAATGTACGCCGCGCTAATTGTCGTCACTGTTGTGTTGACTTCACACTGGCCGAGCATGAACTATGAAAAAATGTTGAAGGGATTTTTGTAGGCGAGGTCTTTAGTGAGCAGTGACACATACATTGTCATGGTGTATTAGATAGTTTTCGTTATTATTATGATCTACTTCTTTTAGTGTCTCTCCAATTAGTGAAGGCTGGCTTTCATCATCCTTCGTCACCAATATCACGATAAAGTTATGATAATTGGCATGTCCTACACTTCCTCGTCTTAGTACTTATTAAGCAAAAGGCTTTATGGACTCATGGTACAAAATGAAGAAAACCAATGAAGGATCTTTATTAGCTTAGATTTCTTTAACAGGTGAGGAAACACTTGCGTTGCTCAGTCCTCAAGCTTGTTAGGCTAAGCTGCTATGACTTCTGCAGCACGTAGTCGAATATGAAGAGGTATAAGAAGACGTGTTTTTCTTTATCGGGGTGTTTTGTTTTTTGGAATTTAAAATAACCATTATTATTAGATAAAACAGCAGTCTCCAGTCATCACAACCATTCATAAAAGTGTCAATCCAAACACAGGCATGACATGAACGCTTCATTAAACTCCACGAGTACCAGCAAGCTGTCAATTACACGAACAAAACAAGAAAAAAAAGAAAATGGCGGACATACGCAGAACGGTATTGTTCAGTCGTTCACCGGTGACGTCGGCTAATCGGCACGCGTATCAAATTATGTTATTGAAATAATATGGTTTAAGTATTGTTACGAAACGTACTAATAAAAATGCAAAGAATTTAAAATTATTAATATAGCAAACACATTTTTACTTGAGATGGTTTTAAAAATAGGAAGGAGTCAAAAAGTTATAGCATGTAGTAGCCAGCAATACTGTCAGAAACAGCATGAGCATGTATGAAACGATATACAAGATTATTTCGTTGAAACAATTGAACGAATGGCAGGGGGTAGGATTACATATTGCTCTTACCTTACTTACTTATTACCAGGGCACTTAGCCTATCTTGTACTCGAGTCTACTTCTGTCTTAAATGTGAAAAGTTGCATCCACAAGAATCTCATTTTTATTAAAAATTGCCATTTATTTCATTATTCATATTATTCATTTTTAAAGAGTGGGATTCAGCTCCATACCGAAATTAGAACACAACAAATGGTGATGAATCGATTTGAACGAGTACGAGTGGTGTGCATGTTCTCTTAGGCCGCTAAAGTGGCTAATGAATCGCGGAGCTGACGTTAACACGTTTATGATAATATTCAGATCCCAGTGAGTTATGGCGTCATCAACTCATTACACCGGAATATGTTCATTATGAGCTGTGAAGTGAGAGGAGCGCTGTGGAGGAAGGCCTCGGACGGCACAAGTATGATAATATTTTTTAAAAGGACGCAAAATGAGGGTGTGTCACATTATTGAGACTCTTCTGCCTTACCGTTCGGGGTTTGTGTTAATAAATATATTCCGCAAACGGAATCAATTATTATTTAACTAATAAGGAGGTTTAGACCAGTGACAATCGCGTTTAAAGATTTTCATATTTCTGCAGCAACAAGGATTGAAATAAGATTATCGGTAGCTTTAAATGTCAGTTCCTTGCATTTTTGACTTTACCGTCATCGTTAGTGCTATCGACAAGGAACACCTATTCGTCTTGGTCAGTGGGAAGTAAACTAATGATGAAACTAAAGAAGCGGTTAGTGTGTTAAATTTTATGCTTAAGATCGTATTTATTTATTTATTACATTTAGTACAGCATAAGCCATTAATACTAAATGAAGTTATCCTTATACTCAGTCTTCTCACAGAAACACTAACATTATCGTCTTCTATTCAACAGTAAACAAGTCCAATCCAGGGTTGGTCTCCACGAGCGCGTTGAGCATCCTAAGCATACGCGGTATAGGGGAAGTGGATCGATCGAAGATATGTTCCATTGGTTATAATATTTCATTGTAAGTCAAAGCCAAAACTGGTCCTACTGTACAGATTACGTAAAACCACGCTACAGAGCTTCTCAAGATCTACTGGCCGATTGGAGTTCAATGCAAGCTTAAATCTGGCTAAACTAGCTGCGGAAGGCTCTGCTAACCTTTCTTAGAAAATATTTTAGAAAAGGGCTAGTCGTTACAATGGGTCGGTATGATAGGAATAGTAGGATTATTTTAATGGAAAATATATGCGAAGTTCAATTTTTAATGCAGTAATGAAAAATGATCTTAAATTCCTTCTTGGATCATTTAACGTAATCAACTGAAACTATACCACCATTCTCGTATGAGTTAGTACGTGCAACACGAATGCAATCCATCTTTAAAACAATAAAGTGAAACCATAAACTATATCTCTGTCAATCACGCATTTACTCAATGGACTGGTCGCTTTACTAACACAAACGAAAATTACCTTTATGTCAATGAGAATAAAGTTCTACAAAACAACACAGGTGGTTTAGTTACGCATGATACGGCATTCCTAATGCGAAGAAAATTGAACATTGTTCGAAAGAGATTAGGGTTTGTTTTTGTGTGTGCTAAATAGTGCAAGGAGGTGAAGGC
This sequence comes from Noctua fimbriata, assembly GCA_905163415.1. Taxonomy (NCBI): domain Eukaryota; kingdom Metazoa; phylum Arthropoda; class Insecta; order Lepidoptera; family Noctuidae; genus Noctua; species Noctua fimbriata. Next base: position 16,999,837 of record LR990941.1, on the reverse strand, counting down.
TCGGGTACCGTTGCTAGGTTACGGAGGTGCGAGGTCGTTGACCCGTGCGTACGCGCTGCTTCGTGGGAAATTGGTCTTTTGCCTTTCATTTGGTTGGTAAAGGGATTGTGTAGTCTTCGACTGAGTATCGTTAGGCTTTTATATGTTGGTGTAAGCACGTTGTTTGGCCTTGGTTAACGGTGCCAAATTAAGCGATTAAATGGACTTGCTCTTACCGCATGTGGTATTTAAATAAAACTAACACACATAGTTATGAATTACTTGGAGACAAAGGACTATAATAAAATAGAATGCCTTGGCAACGTTTTAATATCAGCTTCTATAAACCATAACGCAGTTGCAGAGCAAGTTAACGTGACCCATGAAGTAAAGCTCGAAGCTTCGACGGGCTCCGAGCTTGTTGTTCCTGGCATCTTCAATTAATCTAAAGAAAACATCATCGCTGTTTAACAGAATAGAAGAAAAACCAATCACACATCTAAAATGTAATGCTATTGAATAATATACTATATAAATTAACCCTGCACCTATCATAAATATCCAATCAATCAAGTTTACACAAGAACCACTCAGCCCTATAAAACTCCTCTTCAAAACCCCCATAATCGTCACACATAACATTCATCACCAAAAAAGTCTTAACAAACAAAACCCTTGATTCCTGCTCACGCCACAATACTTTAATCTTACGAGAGGATCCTCCTTATGGGACCCATAAACATGTTGGAAGGAACATTGTATCGCTTATGAAAAGATTTCCGGAACATTAGATAGCTAGCTGTGGTATGGGATTATGCTCCATAAGGCCATTAAAATGCTGTTGATGGAAGAATAAGACGGACTAAATGGGGTGTTGGGTATTGATGATGGTGCGTGCGTGGTGTGTACTATTTTATTCTGTGCCTAGGTTTTTTGTGTTACTGTTATAGAAGTTAAGTTGTTTAGTTTTGAGTATAAATGTGGATGGGTATATGAGTAGAGGAAGACCAAAGAAATGATGGATGGACTGTGTAAAGAATGATATGGCAAGAAAGGAGGTGTCTGATGACGAGTAATAGAGAAGTATGGACGAAGAAGACCTGCTGCGCCATTTGCCGTAGGGAATTCTACATGGAGAAAATAAGCGTTATTAGTTTCTTTAATAATATGCAATGTTTAGTAATACACCAGTTTGGCTCGAACCCGTTGCTTGGTCTTTTGATCCTTTAAAAGTGTCTCGAAGACAATTTTTTATTACCCTGGTTGTGATTCAGAGAACAACGTATTTTTTGGCCTTTCGAGAAAATGGGAGGTTTGAGAACTAAGGCTTCTGGCGTTTTTGAGGCTTCATTTGAAGATGAAGTTGCATAGCATGTAGGATATCTAAAAAAACATCTTAGATCATTATAAAAATAAAACCGTTTAACTATTTCAGCTACATAAGTGCGTTCACATACATCGTTTGGAGATGACCTATTAAGCAAGGAGTTGCTTGTGCTAGGAGGAATTTATGAAAATATGTCTGTTATGATAACGAAGATAGACCCAGTATGAGCAGAAGTACTTAGTTAAGATATAAAAGATGCAGTGGGCTCATTGAGCGGGTCCTGTGAGCGTACACTCAATGGGACTTTATTCCGCTCTCTTATGATGTCATGTTGTTGGCTAAGTGATAAGCGACAGCGGGAAGTGAAATGATAAGTAAATGCGCTAACTAGTCCTAAACCTAATGCATAAATGCTCAGAGAAATTAACTGCTTGATGGGATACTCGAGACTATCAATCTATTAACATCCCGAGTAATACGAAATAATACCGAAGTCATAAATTAGTGTAACAAAGCCTATGAAACTAAAAATTCTCTTGCTTTCCCCTCATCATCATCATCATTCTGCTGGACATAAGGTCATAGGTCTCTTAATCGCATGTTCTGGCCTCTATTTAAAACAAAATAATCGTAGATTTTACCTCATTTTCAGCTTAATGAATTGTATCAAATTACTTGCACTTCGCTCATAACCTTGGACCACTCTTGCGCGCTCTTTCACAGCCCCTTTGTCAGTCTTTTGCAAGCTCGTGGAGAGGCGAAAAATAAATTATGTCACCCATTGACAACAGTAATGATCTTGTTTGAATATAAAAGAAGCATTCGACTTCCTACCGCTTCACAGTATTGCGAGACTATTCGGATATTATTTTTGGACACAAATGGAGGGTACTTTGCATTTTAAGACATTGTTGTATTGATGGATAAAATTATGGGAAAATACATTAGTGTGTCTATGGACAATTTTTGTGTGTTGAGTTGCTTTTCTAAATGACTTGCTTATACAGGACTCCTAAAGAGCTCTACTGCAGGTCAGACGAAAAATTGGAAAACTTGAATGCTAATTGCCCAAACGATGTTAGCTTTTATGACTAAAAGATTCATTATTGAGTTTCCCATCCCGCTTTCAGCGTTTCGAAAAATCTGGAGAAAGAAAGACGAAGAAAGATGTTGAGTCGTGTATGATGACAAGAGAGCGGTGATTTTAAAATCTATGAACAATTTCATATACGAAACGGTGGTACGTCTACCAACCATTTGTGGTTGAACCGTTGGACGGTTGCGGGTACGAACGCGGAATGGTATAAAACGCAGTCCATCTCTGTAAATAAACCAGGTGGAGTGTATTTACTAACATCGCGTCACTAATCCTGGTCGTGAGGGATCCGTCACGTCGTATCATGTGGCGAGGTGAGTCTGCTGGAACACGTTCATATTAGTGTTGTAGCATATGAATATGCTGAGAATATGCTCCGTGAGTAAGCAAGTAACAAAAATGGTTTACGTATAGGACGAGGAACAGGGTGTAAAGTTCCCCATACTGCTCAAAAAAGAGAGGATCTTTTGAACGTAGAAGCACCGACCAGGAAGAAATTTTAGTCGTACGACCAAGAGACCAAGATAGGGGCCGGTCCTGCGACATGTCGTGTCGACGTCCAAAATGTCCTAACCTCGGGAATAACTCTACTATTTGCGGCACCGGGTAAGATGCGTACGTAGTTCGTATGTGGCGTTGTAGATGGCGCCACAAGCTCTCAAAGCTAGTTCTTCTAACAATGACATAACGAAGCATAACACCAACTTTGATTTTCCCGAACAGTTGGGCGAACTCACACTTCTCTAGTAATGATATAGTCCCATGAAACAGGCCTGTCTGCAGCCACAAAAACGGTTTCCAGTATGTTATCTATAATGGACAAACCTAATTATAATTTTTTGCAACCTGGAGATCGTTACCTAGGTCGACAGACGTTCTAATATGACTGAGGATCAAGGTTATCAAACGAATTTTAAATTAAAATAAAAGTATGAAACGGCCATGAACGTCCATGTTCTAAAAGTTGCCAAAACTCGATGCGATGGTCGGCGGCGTTTTTAATTAAACTAACCTTCTGAAGGAACTTTCTGTTACTTCCTTAATACTGCTGTATTAACGCGGAGTATTGCACATTGCCTTGTTATAATTAAAACTTTAATTAATTCTTTTTATTTAATGCAACAACCCCTAGAGCAAGTTAAATTCTTCTGGAGTAATATACAGTCTTAAACTACCGACTACTGAATGTCAAACCTGTCAACCTGTCGAAGTCGTTGTGAATACACAACGCTCTGAAAGCGTTTGCCACTTGTTTTAGGCCCTTTAGGTTTTTCTTTTTTTTCAGAATGGTTGGTTTCTCGTCAAAATTCGAAGAAATAAGCTTCAAAGACAAACCATTGCAGACATAATTTGAACCTTGCAAGCCAACACAGTATACATATAATAGATATTATCGAGAAATACACAAAACAAGACGTAACAGAAAGTGAGTTTCAAAGGCTTCGATATCACTTTCATCGAACATCGAACTCATCATCTCAAATAAAGTGTGAAATTATGATTCATCATTAAATTTCATGTTACAAGCTCATTTTCATTACATAAAAAGGAACGGCCTCACCGTCTCGTAATGTCAATGGGAACACCGCAATTTGAGCTTCAACGCCCTCGTTTTCCATCTCTTTCACACGTCCTGGAGCTTAGATAGCTGCGTTCCTGTCTAACGTTGTTATTTTTTATAGCTAGTGCATCGGATGAGCTCGTTATATCCGAATGATGGCTGATAGTCTGAAGAGGATTGCAGCTAGTGAACTAAAGGGGATGTTCTCAAGCAAAAATGTGAAGAATTTGATACGGCAATCGTATTTAAAAGATTAAAGTATACCTTTAGTACAGAAATCAAAGAAAAAAATAGAAAAAAAAAACATACCATACTCATTATATATAAAACACCATAGTGATAAAACCAAATAATAAGCTTACGATGGGAAAGAGTCTGGAATATTTATAGCAAGCGAGCCAAGCCGCGGGCAACTACTTATACTTACAGCGGCTTACAGATGCCTTCCTAACCCTCGACCCGCCGTCCCTAGACACAAGACCCCTTAATTAAAACATAGGAACACAATTATTAATAAATCCTCCCTTCCCCTATAAAATATGCTCCCGTATAGCACGTCCACATCGAGAGGAGCACTCCATTCCGATTCGTACAATTATGCAGGCTTTGGTAATTAAAACTTGCATAGCATTGCCACGACGCGGTCAGATCGGATAATTGCATTTGCAATTTAAAACTATCTGAGTAGAACAAAGTTATGAGGTATGTGTTGTATTGGGGTTAGGGTGTCGGGATTAATGTTGTATTGTTACTGCAGATGTAGGAGCTAAATACGACCTTAATAGCGTGCAAAAATAGTAAAAAAATCAAAAGGAAGGAAGTCTCGTAACAGTTTAGGTAAACATAAATAAAGGAAGTTGGTTACCACACAACTTCTTCATACTATTAATAGCTAATAAATCTTTTTTATTCATGAAAGAAATTATAGAAAATTCTAACGAAGGGGTGTGCAGAACTTCAGACGACCAAGCAATGCTGGCTACTGTTTATCTTGTGACTAACAAGTCAAAATTGCAAGTCAGGTTCGAGAAACAGAAGCTTCATTTGAAACCATAATAATGACGCAATTTTCATGTTCACGTTTATAGAAGCTCCTTCTCGTCAAGCTTTCCTCATAGCAGCACAATGGCCTAAAATGTCAAATTACACGCGTAAAGTTATCAATTACCTCATTGTAAACAGGGCTAATCACGACACACCGAACCGGTCGGCGGTGGCGCTCAAACAAAAAATGGCGACTACGGTACGGTCCGCACAAAAAGTTAATGGCGCGTTTAATTGTCGTTTTTCCCCCGTTTCCCCGGTCTCGACCTTGGCTAGTTTTTGTTGACGCTACTCTTGTTGTGTTTCTAAGTTAGAGTTTCGGGACGTGTGCAGTATTTGCTGAAAAACTCCGGCCAAACAGAAACCTTTTCGGTAAATACTGAATTTTTATAACTTTTGTTTACATTTTCTCATTTGGTGGAGTAGAATGTTTGTCAGCGTTGCCACTGTAGAAAGTTTTTAATTTGTGTAGAATGAGGAAAATGTGTGTTTTGACTTTTAAGTATTGACGAACTGGTAGAAAAACAGCAAAGGTTGCAAGAAACATAAAATTCGATTGGTAAAACCTCATGTATCAATGACGACTATCATCTATTTAAGCATACACCGCTCGGTCTAGAAACTTGTTTAGTAGAACAGTTTCTTACATAGCGAAGTATAACGATAAGAGTTTTTTTAATCATCCCATAAAATAGTCTAATGCGAGGTGAAAATACAAACTGTCACCCCCTAATCGAAGGCCACCACCGGAAAACAGTCCCCAGTCCACAAGCCAACCACAACTAAGCCGCACCGATCAGATGGTAAATAATTTATCCAGTTAATTAATTGACAAAACACAAACAAAACATCACGCATGTTATCATCGAAAGGTAAGGTAGAGGTGCATTCGAGCACACATCCACACTCCCCCCGTAGCATGACCACCGTAGACAAGGATTTCTTTGACGGAAGAATGACATAACAAAATGACAGATTTCTTTGCACTATCTGTCATTTTGTCGATTCTTCCTTCAAAGAAATCCTTGTCTACGGTGGTCATGCTACGGGGGCTGGGTTTGCTACTGAGAAATTTCTAACGAAAAAACCCAATTTTATCTTTGCCCAGCCTGAGAGTCGAACATAGGACCTCACGCTCAGCAGTCGCGATTGCAACCACTAGGGTAAAAAAGCAGCCATTCTTTATTGGAAGTCAAAATTAATATTACCCACTTTGAGCACGAAGTAAGCCAAGCCACATAACCGGCAAACAATCCCTCTTCCACAAACCAATCACAGACCGACCAGCTGATACATAATTCAACCAGGTAATTAATTGACATGTTTCATCAAATACATCAACCATTTCATATTTAATTGATGTTATGTCAATCACGACTCCATCAGCTCTGTTGCTGAAATGTTATTAAGGAATTTAATAGAACTAATCATTGACTGGAATTTGAAGGACGCGGATGGGAAATGACATCCTGCTGTGTCATTTTAATAACATAAGTAGTCTGTAGGTGGTGTGACGATCAGGTCATGTTCGCGGGGCAAGCGTGGCCAGATATTGCACAAAGAGAGGTTTTGAGGGAGAAAGGGGAGGTCGTTGCCCAGCAGTGGGACTCAATATAGGCTATGAAAAAAATTTCTTAGGAAGTGAGTTTTATGACGACTAATAGAGTAGTAAGGAAGAAAAAGGCATGCTGCGTCGATCTCGGATAAATTGGGAAAGGTCAAAAGACTGATGATGACCGTGATGATCCAATAACTGGTGACTGCATTCCAGAAAGCCCGCGGTCGAAAGCTAATTGACGATTAGTGAAACTGAACCAGCTGAAGTAATGAAAATATTGTAGAAGTTAGATGAACCCAGTAGTGTCGACTGTGCAAGTACAACCGTCTTAATTAGGCGGACTGTTTGATCAGAACCAAGTAGCATTCAAAATGTCAGTTCAGCCGATTAACAGAGCTTTTACAGGTTGGAAGGAAGAAATTCTTTCTCTGCGGTTTGATATTTAAGGAAGATTCATACTTACTTACCTACTGAATTCCTATTGGTTTGTTTAAGCATTCTTTCGGTTAAAATTACAAAGGTGGTTTGAAATTTCTAGGTAAATTTTAATCGAACATTTTCGAGCGAAATATTTTTCTTCAAGGAACATTTTGACATTTAACAAATCTTTAGATTATTGACATTTTTGTTGAAAATCGAAGAAACTCGAAACAAATATCATCAACATTTTCCCTCTAATCGAATTTGCCCAGAGAACAAAACATAACCTGACACAGAACAGTACCTACCCACACAATTCCCTAAGTAATAACACTAAAATGATCAGCAGTGTCTCGGAAACAAGCAAACGATAATTGCTTGCAGTTATTACGGAGATAGAAGGGGATGCATCTGAGGCTGTGAGGCTGGGCGACGAAGATACTGTTGAGCGCCATCCATTGCGGTTTAGACGCCCAGAGAAGCGAGGACACGGGGGCTATAGGCACCGGTCCAACCGCTGACGTAGCGATAGTTATCGTCAATTTTCTCGCTTAAGAAACGTACAAAAGATTGTAGGTATGTAGAAGAGGTACATTCAATAAATAATTGATAGGTGTTCAAACTGTCGACAGGTACTCTCGTTGTCCCAGCCAGAAGAGCTACCGAAGTAAGTACTCGCTCAGCGACGCTCGCTTGGCTTGGCGGGCCAGAATACTCGCTGAGACACTCTCACTTTTTTAATCTTTTTTCAGCGAGTAATCGCCTGTTAACGTCACCCACTCGCTCATCGCCTACTGACAGAACTATCCGAACTACTACACGCAGCTCGTTGCTTGGCCATACGTTTATAAAAGTAAAGTAGCACTTCTTGAACGTCAAAACTTACTTAAGACGTTCCCGCACTTCACAACTCCTTAACTGTTAGCTGAGAAGTGGGAAAAAGAAGTGGCAGAAGCAACTCGCCAGCAACACAAGTTGCTAGCTCTACTCGTTTCTCGCTTGTCGCTAATCGTCGTCAGTGAGACAGGAGCCATAGCCAGCGATGTACACGCGCCATTTATTAGCGTCGTATTAATATGTTACGCTGACTGGTGTTAGTGTTATGGCCATGGGTATGTACACGATGGGAGACGTTGGCTATGCCTCAAATGGATTGGAGGACCTGCGGAGTAATTTTGTAACACATTTACTACTAGAGTAGGTATTGCCTTTCATTGTTACAGTTGACAACATTCATTGCGTTATTCACGCTGTTGAGCAGACTGTTTTTTTTTTTAGTTTATTAAGCGCTGGTTCAAATATTTCCTATAAAATCTTTCCGATTGTGATTTAAAGTGTCATGCGCAATTCACGGTCTAGTGGCTAAGATATATAATTTGTTCAGATCCCGATTCCCACAATGGTATGGTGTCTAAAAAGATGACCTTATAAAAAATAGTCTCTGCTCTCTAGAGACAAAACATGTTATTTTAATCCTTTGGATTATTTTGGGCCTTCGAGACTTGTTGCTCACATCCTAATAATTAAATCGTCGCCCTTTCGAACATTACCGACCATGACATAACAATCGCACAAGCCTTACATAACCTCACTAATAACAAAAGTACCCGCCATAAGCGTGTTAGCAACTCGCATAACAAATGTCTTCGCACAATAGTTGGTATTGTTTGCTAAAGTGAGCCCCCGCAGGATTGCGCCGCGACTAATATCTCTACGCGTGACAAATTGACGACACGGCGCAATGATACCGCATTGTTTAGTGTCTACTTAACACTTCAATGATGATAAATAAGGATGTCTACTTTGTGTTTAAATAATGTTCCGATCAAGAAGATGTTTAACTGATGGTGTGACATTTTTTTTTAGAAAATCATTCGACAAAAAACAAGCCTCAGTCGGTCATGGTCTGTTATTTTTTTTAGATTCCAAATCTGTATGTGGCACTTCATATTTGTAACGTAATATTTGAATCAAGATCAGGGAAATCGCAACAAGACAAACTTAACGCTCTTAAACTACTTGTACGGAAAATCCAAGATATTTGTTCCAAATCCAATAAAAAACCAACCTTCACCCTTGACAGATTATAGTCAAAAATTCTTAATTTCTCTCCGTCATGTTGAAAATGATCGCGAACTCATAATTCTCGTCTGATAACACATGATTACGCCAAGACGCCAAATGAAAAAGCTGCCAGCCCGAATGATTTATAAGCACGTTAATTTCCATATGAAATGCTAGGCCGCTAGGCGTAAACCGCGGGGTCGCTTGTGATAAATATCTTAGGTGAGAAGGTTATCGAAGATCTTGGTTCAAGGGTTCTAGTTTAATTTTGTTGGCAAGTAGGTTTAACGGGGGTTCAATAACTACTCACTTTCAAAGCGATTTTAGGCGAATCATTAGACATAGGAAAAGAAATTGGTATTGGTAGTATCAAACCAATGTTACGTCAAGTCAAGAAGATTCTGCTAGACAGTTTAACCACATTTCAGGCAAATATACACAATTTTAATATTAAGTAATATAATAAATTTCAAATTATTCGAAAGTAAAATATTCCATTCCAACTAAGAACTGAAGATGATTGCGGAAATCGACAAAAAACCACTAAGTACATACGGCTAATAAAAAAACAAAATATTTCCTAAAAATAGTTTGTTTTCGAATTAATATCGGCAGAATATCGTATTAGGAAGTGTTTACCAAGTTTATGTTTCTTTGAGACCGAACTCCTAGGAAGCATCCTAGAAACTTCTTGAAGATACATAAATCTGATTATAAGTATTACTTAGTTATCCGCAAATGAAAATTACCCTAATCTAGCATCTCTAGATTGTGTACTTACTAGTTTATGTCCGAGAAAATACAAGCACCTTTTTTTCATTGAATCAAAGAATTTCCGGCAAAAAACTGGTAAGTACGAGAAATCTCCAGCCGAAGATATATCTCCAGAGTCGTGTGAAGGTCCGTCCCCTGCGGATGTCCAATCAATCCAATTGCTGCCCATCATCGACCAGCTTCCCGCCGACAAGCGGGTCAATGACAACATTCTAGAAGATTTGAAGGGATTTGTAAACAATAGATATTCGTGCCCGGTTGATAGCAATAGGCTCGCTAGGCTCGCGAGTGCGAGGATGTGTAGCGGGACTAGCGCAATAGGCTAGCTAGGCTCGCGAGTGCGTGGATGTGTAGCGGGACTAGCGCAATAGGCTAGCTAGGCCTGCGAGTGCGAGGATGTGTAGCGGGACTAGCGCAATAGGCTAGCTAGGCTCGCGAGTGCGTGGATGTGTAGCGGGACTAGCACAATAGGCTAGCTAGGCTCGCGAGTGCGTGGATGTGTAGCGGGACTAGCGCAATAGGCTAGCTAGGCTCGCGAGTGCGTGGATGTGTAGCGGGACTAGCGCAATAGGCTAGCTAGGCTCGCGAGTGCGTGGATGTGTAGCGGGACTAGCGCAATAGGCTAGCTAGGCTCGCGAGTGCGTGGATGTGTAGCGGGACTAGCGCAATAGGCTCGCTAGACTCGCGAGTGCGAGGATGTGTAGCGGGACTAGCGCAATAGGCTCGCTAGACTCGCGAGTGCGAGGATGTGTAGCGGGACTAGCGCAATAGGCTAGCTAGGCTCGCGAGTGCGTGGATGTGTAGCGGGACTAGCGCAATAGGCTCGCTAGACTCGCGAGTGCGAGGATGTGTAGCGGGACTAGCGCAATAGGCTCGCTAGGCTCGCGAGTGCGTGGATGTGTAGCGGGACTAGCGCAATAGGCTCGCTAGACTCGCGAGTGCGAGGATGTGTAGCGGGACTAGCGCAATAGGCTCGCTAGGCTCGCGAGTGCGTGGATGTGTAGCGGGACTAGCGCAATAGGCTCACTAGGCTCGCGAGTGCGAGGATGTGTAACGGGACTAGCGGGCTCGTTTACACGCAGCACACTTATTTATTTATTAATATAGGTACACCAACAGCTTTTGTGTATCTTAAGTCTTGGACTTACACAGTCGCCAATTACTGGTTTCACAAAAATAAGTGATAATATAAGTGAAACACAACAGTAAACTCTTTAAATTCAAGAGTTTACTTAACTTACAAGGTGTAAAATTCAGAAAGAAAAACGGTATCGCTATAATTTTAATAACAAATTACGACTACAATTTAAAAATTATTATTACTAAAACAAATAAACAATGAGATCAAAACTATTAATAAAAAATAAAGGAAGAAGTAGTATAATAAAATAAAACACCACACTTCCCTCGCTACACATCCCTCGCACACTTCTTTGCCTTGTTTTGTATGTACAAAAACCTCGCTCCGCTGAGCCGTTTTGCACTAGAGCTGCGCTGAGCGAGGCTCGGTAAATGAAGTGCTTCTATTGGTTCTTAACAAACACATGCCTCGCAACGCATCCTCGCACATCTCTGGTGGAAACGCAGCCTTAAGCGTAACTGGCGAAATGTGGGTGTAGCTCTAGGAATTACAGGCGTGCTGTTATCTTATTTAGTTTTAACTGAAAGATGAGAATAGAAACAGATCACTTTTCTGCCAGTACGTTAGGTGGAAAGTATAGAAAGGACTGTATTCTACAGACTAAAGCCCCTGGGGCAAAATATTAAAACAACAATATGATACCAAAAGAAACAATCACGATACTCTTTGCGTAAAATACAACGCAAGTAATTGAAAATGTTTCATATTTTTTTTTAAGAATTGCTATTCATTTCTTCAGCCAATATTATCATAAATCTCTCGATTTTACTCGGCACCCGAGAAATCTGATCGCGCACGCTCAGATTTCAACTCCCATTTTTCCGATTGAAGTAATTCATATCGTAAGTCCGGTTCTACAGTTGCTTCTTCTTCTTGAAATAAAATAACATTACGCTGTTATATCCCTGAAGGATCAGGCAGGGGGTTTCGCCAGTTATGTTTGAGTCTCATGATGAGCCATTAACTGGGCCCAAATCCAGACTCCACCCACTTTGACCGACCTGAAAATCCAACCCAGGACCATCTTCTCAGCACTAGTTCTTCGATCACTTGACTAACGAGGCAGATCTTCAAATAAGGGCCAACAAATAAAGTCAAAGCTTATACATGCTTGTGAAATAATGATGTTTTCATAAATCAAATATCTCTTAAACGAATCACAAAGGTTCGTGAAGGAGAATAAATTTAGGACAAAAAGAAAATAATTGTAAGAGGTACTTGTACCGACGGTTACGACTTCACGGTCACTTTCTCTGGGAAATGATTTTTCTAATAAATCCTTGTATTAAACAAAGACAGTGTAACATCAGACGACCAAAGTATGAAGCGAGATAAGAATCCAACAGCAACAAGTTACTTTCTTAATTTAAAAAATCAAAAACCCGATTTCAAATATTATTATTGTTATATTATGCCTAAATATTCTTATATATTTTTGTGATCACCTTAATTTCCTTTATTTTGATACCCTACTCGATAGGTTTAGTTTTTTTTTTTTTCACTAACGTAAGTATTAGTATTTTCCGCCAAAAATCTGCCATTTTTTTTTTCAAACATCTCTCTATGGACATTTGGGTTTTTAAGACGAATATAAACCTTAACTGTCGAAATTCATCCAGCCGTTTGGAAGATACGAGGTAGGTAATAAAGAAATGTACAAACAAACTTACAAGATACGCGCCAAAAACATAACCCTTCTTTGGCAGTCGGATAATAAACAGTGCTACTAAACCTTGGACCTAACACCTAAATCTGCAAAAAAACTTGTAAGTGCTGAAAAGATGAGAGTATACTAAAGACGTGAGGCAGGAATTTAACAAAACATTCTGAGTGAGTGTAAGGTATTCATCGCTCACTCTCGTACAAATTACAATATTATTAGCTTCTGCAATACTTACTTATACAGCAGGTTATTGTGATGAACATTTTTTTGTAATAAAAAGGAAAATTATGTGTGTGTTTATGAAAATGATATTAAGGAGATTGGTTACAGTTTTCCTTTCGTGGTAATGACATTAGAATAGGGTTGCTAGCCTACGTATTAATAAATCAATAATTGATAGCCAAATAGGGTTGCTAGCCGATCAAATTACGTTGAATGTTCTAGACTTAAGTTTATAACATTTCATTGTATGACAATCTAAATCCAACAATCTCATCATCATCTGATTTTGAAGAAAATTTAAAATAAATTGCTTCTTAAGTTTGTATTTTTCTTCGTTCTACACTGCAAATAACGCAATAAATGTTGTTGAATTTAAAAAAATGAAAGGCGTTACTATTGTAAGTGTGCCTGTGCTTTGCACTTATTCTTGGGTTATCAGCAAATAATTTGATGCATTAATTGGTTTAGTGCGTCAGATTACTAATCTAGTTTTAAAGCAATGGACTGGTCCTCCCCCACTTTTTTTTTTCACAAAGATCAATAATTTTCTTTAAACTCAATCTCCCACTTCACATCAACTTCAAACCTATTACAAGATACATTGCAAGGAAGACATCCTGACATCCTGAACTCTAAAAGCATCTCAGTGGCTGTCTATGAGCATTAAGGAAGAAGCACAAAAGATGGAGGAACGGAAATTAAATCAATCAGCAGCCAACGGAGCGTCATGGCGACTGACGTTGGTTAGAGGATCTTTTATTCATCAAGTCTTTATTCTGGGAGATTGTGGTGTGTGAGGGCTGGGTACCTATGTGTGGTGAGTCGCCAGGGTAGTGTCGAGTTTCTTTGGAAATTGCGTTGAATAAAACTCATGTAAGGTTTAAAGATTTATTTCGTGTTTACACATAACATTACGCCTGTTTCCCTCGAAGTACTTGTCAGAAGTGAGTACACCCACATTTCGTCAGATATGTATAAGTAACATGAATAGGGGATGACTGGACGAGCTGGTCATTCATCAACCAGGCGTAAATCTAGCGTTCGGGCTGCCACTGAAAAATTCCTTATGTAAAACCCCAATCACACTTTATCCGACCTGGAAATCGAAGCCTGAAATCAACAGGACCTCAGGAGCAGCGCTTGAAGACCAACCGTATGGGCAATCGTATTGTTCCGCCAATATTATTGTAACACTTCAAGGGTTCAATAAACTCTGTATTTATTAATTCTAACCCTTATTTGACACGCAAAACCAGCAATGACACTGTCAAAACGTGTAAGTGTCAAACTGAAACACTTTCCGCAATTCAGCGCTTTCAGAACCGCTTACACTCATTACAAAGTTATTCAACAAAATCCTCTTTACGCTGATGGGGCCATAAAAAACGCGTAAAACAAATCTGGCCACAAGAAAAGGTCGCTCGGCTCAAAGGACCAACCGCGGACCGACGGACCTGTAATTAGTATGTTTGTGCAGATAGTCCTGACTTCCAGGTCATGAGCTGTAGCGATAGACAACGTAGTCAATTCGTTTTGTGATGTCTGCCTCGTTGGCCTGGTGGTTACAAGCGCTACTGCTGATCATGAGGTTCGACTCCCAGGCCATATTATTATTATTTGTTTTTTCCATCGGGAATTTATCAGTAGAATCCCGGAGTCTTGATGTGCGCCCGGTTGATGGCAATAAGCTGACCCCCTATGAAATGAAATATGAATTGACAAAATGACAGTGATTGTGAAATTGGGCTGCAGCTATCCGTTATTTTTCGTTTTTCCCTATATCATAGGACTTAATCATTATAATTGGCGAAATGTGGGTGTAATTACTTATATTACACCTCTGCCTAACCCTTCAGGGATTACAGGCATAGTGTTATGTAATGTGTTGTTTTTGTCATCAATTCATCACGAATGAAATCATTAATTTTAATCGTGTATGTAATTCATTTTGTGATTTAGCTAATTATCAAAATGTTTTCCGTAATTATTTGTTGTATCAATCAAACTAATTAATTAGTGTTTTTTATTGCTTTGGTATTCATTAACATTAATTATAAATTTATTTTGATTTGTACCGATATATTATATACATTAATAAATTAAAATAACCTATATTAACTAACTATCTTAAAAATAAACTTAAAAAATGGCGTCAAAAAACTCCTCCTCAACGTAGTCAACTGGTAATGTACCCAAAAGACTGGCGGCGTTGCCACGTTGTATGGCAACGCTAAGCCTTTGGCCAAGGTAAAAGCCAGCCCTTGGGTCACGGGAAGAGTCAACTAAACGTTTAGAAATGTCCTTGAAAAGGCTGTGAGCACTCGGACCCCTCGGACCTAGAGTTTCAACCCCAAACGGCTCGAAAATATAGTTACCAATAAGGTTACTATATTTACGCCGCTTGAGGTTCTCTGCAACCGCAGCCGCAGCACCAGCACAGCACGATGAGCTAGGAAGATGGGATGGCGCAAGAGTATCGACACAAGTTGCATCCCACACTAAAGGCCTACCCATCCTCCATGGAAACAAAGACATGCCGTCCGGTCTCTTGCCATCGTCGCGTGCCAAGCCATTTGGTTCTAATAAAGCTGGAACGCCGACGGTGACAAGAGCTCGACGGATGATATCATTTAAGTTCGCGTGCCGTGCAAAGCGGCCCGCACTTCGGCTGCATGAAAGGCCGTGGTGTCCAAGGCTGTTGACAGCTTCACCACAGTGACAGCGATGAGGAGAAAAACAAGGGGCGCCTAGGCGTAGAGCAGCAGCAAGGCGGATTTGATTTTGATTTTAGATAAAGCTGTGCGAATGATTCAGAAAAATACGACGACATAAAAATACTTAAATAGGTAGTTAAGCCACTGTATTGTAGGGACAGTCTAAGTCGGAACTAAGACATTAAAAAATAAATGTTAAAACTTCTCTAAAACAAGTTAAGACGTTCGGAACTACCCGCCAACTACATACGTCTCTCGCCTCCAACATCAGCTGTTACCCAATACTAACATAAGAAATTGACTAGTATTTGATGAACACAAGCTTGTGTCGGGTCAGTTCAAAGGGTGACCGCACTGCCCTCTACATTAGGCTGATAATTAGTACGTTTACCCACCGCCGCGCCGGTCCAAGCAATAGGCGATACGTTATTACTTGATTTACGAAAATAATTTTGCCGTGTGGTGCAAGAGAAGAGTTGAGGCGATTTTGAAAAATATGTACCTTGGCCGTAGAGTTGCGGATACCAGCCCGATATACAATACAACACGATATAATAGTAGATATTTTATTGAATAGAAGCTTTTTTATGTAGTCAATTAGAAGTCACGCTCACGATGTTTTCATGATTGGGATTTACGAATTTTAAAATTAGATTTAGAATGTCATGGTCATCCATCATTAGGTTTTCTAGTCATTAAACTAATCACTATGAGAATCTGATAATATTGAATCTGATATTAGTTTCGTCGAAAAAAGTGCTGAAGTAAAAGTTCAAGTTCAATCATTATTGACTAGTTTTTAATACACGTTCATGTGCGAAACATTGGAACAGTGATCACCCAGTGTCCGTATGTTTAGAACCAAAAATAAGAAGACAATGTGACATGCACCAACTTGCTCTGAGGCCGTATGATTACGTCCATATGGCTCTCTCTCACACGATGTCTTGACGTGACGAGGCATGTCTTTTAGCAACGCGAACGGTATAAGCCGAATACTTATGTAAAAGATACTTTGATAATCCTTAAAGCCCATGAATATGTCACCGCTCCGCATCAACCGCTCATCACTCGTCACTCACATCCCCCAGGTCCACGTATTTGAGTTGCACGGCGCGTTACAGCGCGGGACACATCAAATATTTACGTGTATCCCGTGAAGCCGCGGGATTCGCTGTATCCGCTGTATCCGCTCACCGCTGCATGTTCGCGGAATATTTACACTATTACACACCTACGGCGCTGTAAAGCGCGTCAGTCGACTTTATTTGGACTGTGTGTTTTTGCCTTGGCGATGTTGAAAGTTCTGTTTTGAAATAGTTTTAATTGGGAATCTTATAGGGAGCCGATACAGAGGTGACATATGCATGAAGAAGATGGAAGATTTTGTTACTAGATTGATTGCGATAACAAAAGGTTCGTCACGTACTACGTACTAGGACTCAAAGATGAATGGCGAAATGTGCATGTACTATACGTAACACCTCCCCCACCTCTAATTAAAGGGTTACAGGCGAGATTTTATGATTGTGATTTCTTTCGATAAGTATAATGAAGTGACAACGTAAACACTACTAAAAAAACATTTCCATTCACATATAAAATTTCACAGACTCGTACAAAACAACATTGGTTTTGTGTTCATCGGAAAAACCCGTTGGAATCCTGCGTATCAGATATAAATATTAATAAACACACTCGATGACTCCATCATTCCGTGATTGAGATCTACGTGTCGCCAATATCCAGTTATATAAGTATGTGATGCTGCGAGAACCATCATCACTGGTATGTGTGTGATGTGATGAACTTTGTATTTCGTAGCGATCTTGTAACTTTTCGTTTCAGTTAAGTTTAATCATTTGGAACTAAATATTTTTATGCCGAAATATAAAAATTTTGAGAAAGGATTAATATTGCTGATATTAGGACAATTACACAATTATGGTATCATCAGAAAGGTTAAACGGAAAAGAATTTCAATTTCAGGAATAGTCAAATCAGGATGTTACTGTAGCGTAGTCGTAATGTTATGGAATGATTAAGTTAATTTTGAATGCTGGAAATCCTCATACATTACCCAAAGGTTTCACTCTCCGGCCGTACGGTCTCTCGGTCCTACGCCCCGACCTTTATTCCCGAAGGATAATGCGAAAGAAATCGTATCGTTCAATGCAAATTTATGTAGATCTGTCATTATCCGGTACTTTCCGTTAATCCACAAGACAGGGCTCGGTTTAAATAATTCAAATATTATTATTCATGCAGATTGTCGCAGCAGTACTTTTGGGGAAGAATCTCGTATATTTTGTACCCCCTGACTCCATGACGAGAAGAACTTCGAACAAAAGTACCTGAAACAAAAAAGTTTTCATTAGTATAATTGCCATTTGGGACGATAGAAATTTGAAACAAGTTAAGGTTTATTAAATTTTGTATAATGGCGGTCGTTTGGTCCTTTAAGAAGAATTTGGATTTTTAATTTTTGGAAGAATGTTCGCGGTAAGTTTGTTTAACTCACCCAGAAGAGATTCGCTATAAGAACCATGAAATTCGATATTCAAGCGTTATTAGTTAAACATTATACAGGCTGCAGCACTTCTGGGAAAAATATAAACTAAAGTTCTATCCAAGAAACATTAACATGAAGAATTAAGAAACATTAACATGAAGAATTAAGGCGTTGTCTCTAACAAAGGATCCACTTGTAAATGGCGAAAAACAATCTGGTCTGAAATGAATGAAATGAAATGAACAAGTTAATCCATAAACAATTTTTCGAAGAAGCCGAAGCAAAAGTTGGATTATACATCATGAATGACCGCTTCCACTGATAGACTGACGTATAGAAACGACTCATGTTATAATTTATAAATACCCGATCGTTACAACTGTGGACTGTAGGCTGTAGCTGACAGGTGACCTCTATCTAGTTCGAGAAGAAATAACATTACATCGACGTGCGTTTTACGATCTTGTGTAACAGATAGACCGTGAAGATTTCTTATAGACAAGTAGCAATTTAGCTATCAAGATCAACCCTTGAGGTAAAATCTAAAATAAGAGTCTGGTCTGGACATCATATCGATACGTGCGTCTATTCTATTGAATTAAATAACATAAGCTTCTCGAATATTTCTCCGAAACAAATCAACAACATAAGGATGTAATACAAAACGTCTCCACCACAAAACATCTCATAATTCAATTCTGGGAATCCTCGCAAAACGTACACAAAACTTTATAGACACATAAAAAGTTCATACGCTCGTTGATCAAGGTTGTGCGCAGGAGTGCTGTCACGTGGTGCGTGCGAGCGAGACGGCAACACGCTAGACACGCTGCGGGCGCGCAAGGCACCGGCTGGCACCGCCGTAATGACAAATCAGCAGGTTTACACACCCGCAAACACGATTTTTCCGTCCTCACAACCTTTTAACTAACATTTTTCATACAAAAACGTTAAAACCTTAATTTTATTAAACGCAAACCTAAGTTTGTGGTACCATAAATAAATTGGTTGTAAATTACGTAAATAATCCGGAATTTAATCGCAGTTTTCAACAGATTCTGTTTTGAATTATTATTATTGCTGTTTTTTATTGAGTATGGTTTGGTAATTTAGGATTTTATGAAATTAGGGTTTCAAAGAGTGGGAATGAGTAATCATTTTTACGGCAGTAATTTAAATCTGAAATCTCAGTTATGCTTCTATGACAAGTAATTAAAACAGCAAATGTAACTTGGCTAAGCACGGCTCGACTACCACTTCGCTGACTTGTTATTTTTAACCATAACATGAGCAATTCCTATAGTTCTGTCGTTACGGATATGCAGAAGCCGGATGGGCCATTGTTCCATGTAAAATGCTTATATTGAGCTGCATCCGATTAGACTGGAAGCCAACCCCTACATAGTTAGAAAAAGGTTAGGCAGATGATGAGCTATTCTCAAAGTTTTTGAGAAAGTGTTTCAAAGGTAAGGTTCAGCTAAGGTAAAAGGAGCCCTACAAGTGTTATTACGCTTTAATGTAACCTTTCTATGGCTAGGCAGGGGCATAGCCTAACAACCTTGTGCCATAAAGGTCTAGGTCAGGTATTTAATACAGACATCAATGTTCAATCAGCATTCACATCATTTAATTATCTGGGAATCCCGAATGACTTCTTATACAATTCTATTCATTAACACAAGTAATTGAATAGGTATATTTATAGATATTATATGTATTGCCTCATTGAGATAAGTTGCTTTGATGTTTCACCTTATTGTTTTCATGATAATTTGAGAATAAGCAAGGGGTGAAATGTTAACAGACAAAACAACAATTTAAATATGCTTTTGGCACAAATCTCGTCGAAATAGGCTTAGCATTACTTTTATTATCATAATGTTTCTTCCTGTCAATTGAAACAGACTTTACAAAATACCAACAACATTGTCATTCTGAATGCATTGAACAAAAGAATGTGATTCAAGTGGTTTTTTTTACATCCCACACGTCACGAGTTCTTTGAATCGAAGACAAAGCACCTTTTCCTGCCCAAGTAAGGAATAAAGAAATAAAGAGTACAGCTACAAGTAATTAATAGATTCAATTCAAGCTTGCAGTTAGTAATGAAGTGCATTTTAATGACGCGCTTTAATTACTTGGCGTCAGCCTTTTGAGTGTTTAAGAACATGAAAAATATGCGCGCTAATGGTCGGTGAAACACCTCTAAGTTTTAAAAGTCATTCGTTTTAAATAAAATATGACTCGTCAACCTATGATCGAAATTGCAGTCCTGACACTAGATCTTCGAGAAGACACGAGTAAATAGAATAACTTCAAACTTAAAACATTTTTTGCGAAAGAACCAGTTACAGGAACTTTTGAATTATGCAAAACAAGGAGATGAAGCAACAGTCCGTCAGTCAGCCAGAAGGCTTAGTAACTGTAAAAGAACTGTAGTTGCCCATTCCAAAACGTAGATACTTGCGATCCATAGACAAACCACAAATCTTCTTAAGTTATGATTAAACTATTTGAAATAGGAGCGAGATTACCCAATCACCAAATTCCACCCTTCATCTTAACTGATCTGACAATAGGAGAGAGTCATTAAGCGAAGTACAAATAAGGATTGAATACTGCACAAAGGCCGATGGGCGAGATAATGCAGAGGGTAGTCGACAAAATTTAATGGAAATGTCACAGCCACTCCGCGCCAGTTATAGAAAATACCACTTAATAAGAGCTTTCAATTGCTTTTGCAAATGCGGAGGGAGAAGGGGTGGAAATGTTACAGCCATCAGAAGTGGGAAAGTCACTGGTCAAAGGCGATTATGATGATGATGATGCAATTTTGAAATAATTAGTAGATGAGGCGAATCCAGTACACCTATTGTAGAATTTGAAAATGTATAATAGATTAAATCGTTACACAGAACACTAAGATTAATTAAGCAATATTAATCACATTCATAATTAAATACGAAACAATACCAGCAGGTTTATATGAACTAATAAATTAGTAATGCTTCATTAGCTATTCAGACTCAATTAGGTTAGGTTTAGGTGGCTTTAGTACTAAAATCCAATATTTTTCGCCTGTGAATAAATAAATTCAGCTCATTTGTTTTCTATACAATAAAGATTACCAAAGCTGTAGCGAACTGAACATTCAACAACTCTGTATAAACTATACAATAAACAACACGGAACAATGCAGGAAGAGCTAACAAAATAGCTGAGAACTACTATTATGGCCTCTAATACTGTTCACACAAGTTCGCAGCTGCGGATCCCGGCCGATACGGTCGGTGAGAGCCTTTATTTTGGGAATATTAGCGAGTGAACAAGTCCCGCGTTGGGCGCCAAATATACAGTCACATCCGTATAGTTGTAGTAACATAATGTGTTTGTCACCTTAACAGCTATTTTTGTTTGCTCATCGCACGACAGACTGCTTTAAAGACTTAGCATTATTTATTCCGCCGTTATATAAAAAACACAGCATGAAAAAAAAATGTTTGATAACATGATGACCGTGGCGAAAACTTTGTAAAAGGTGTGTGCCATTTCGATCTTTGCAATCAATTAATTGAAATAGTTTTGTATGTGCGCTTAGTGCCGTAGCTTCAAAGGCATAAAATAAAAGAAAAGAATTTGAAAACCGTCGAAGGTATAAAAGACTTGACTGTACCATGTTGGGCGCCAAATACACGGCACAAATGTTGCCAAATGTTTAGCGTTCTCGTGGATCTGGTCAGGCGGCTGTAGTTGCGGGCCGTGGTCGCGTGATGATGCGGTTTGGCTTACAGTTTTATGGCATAGAGAATTAGATTTAGACCAAAAAGTCCTTAGGAACACAGCTGCTTAAACTTGACCAATTTCAAGAACCATTAAACAGAATTGTATTGCTCTTTACTTTCATTTATGTTTGTTTCTGCGTCAAATTAAACTTACCATACCCCAAAAGGAACATTTTAAAAATAAAGATAAACAAAAAAGCACTTCATAAAATCTGAGGCATAATTTTTGCATAAAAATCCTATCGTTAGATAACGCGTAAAGTTCAGGTTTGTGCCATGGCGTCGCTTAATCATGACATCTACGCAACTTTGATTTACGGGTCCCCTGGAATTACCATCGAGTATTAAAGGACCAGAAGGTAAAGTGTACGTAACATAATGGAGACAGAGTGTACCTAAGACACGGGGTATGGTCTTACCCGGTTACTGGGTTTTGGAGGTCAGACGGTCAGTGGCCTCACATAAAATATTTGTATTCATTGCTGACTGACTGGGACTGGAATGTAAAGGAAGGAAAAGGCTAGGCAGATGATAATACACTAAGCAGATATTAACTTGAACACATTAACGAATAATTGCCGTTTAGCTTTCAGTTCATGCAATCGGACGGCTAGTCTACCGGTGTTGGTAAATTTCATTTAATAACTCCTTTTCAGCAAACAGCCTCTTTACAGCCATCGAGATGAGAAGAGCTACAAATATACATTAAACTGTCAAATGCCGTCTGTGTTGATTCTACAAGATCCATTGTAGGACCATCAACTTCAGGGCTAAGATTTCATCTAAGAATAAGTACCCGTCCGTGGATCCATGTGTGGTTGAACGTGAAGCAAATCTTCTGGCCGCCATCTTTTTGTGGTAGTCCTTCCCCGTCTGGGGAGCGTTTAGCGGACTTTATAAATAGCTGCTGTCCGTTTTCACTTGTTTTCCCCTATTTATAAACGGACATGGAAGCGAAACGGCTCTTTTTTGGCATGAAATCTCTGCACTTCATTTTGAATTCAGGTTTTTAATGAAGCATTTTAATGCTGAAGTAAATATACACCGTTCTTCACGCTTTAGGCTTATTTAGCTCTTGAAATGCATTTTTAAGACTTCTTAATATGCTTATATTTCAACTGCGCGTAGAAACCACTTTGTTAGAATTTAACGACCTTGTTCAGTAAGACCTCTTTTGTAATCCTAATCTTTTTCGGATTTCTAAAAAAATACTTAAAAATCTCTAATGTCTAGAACAAGTAATTAAAAAATAATAAATTATGAGGCATATTCTGTTACAGATTGAAGCTCTTGGTGGCCTATTTACTTTGAAAAAATGGCGTGTTCATAGTTAATTAAAATTGCACTACTTGATGCTAACCAATAAATTACCATTTGCAAAAGGGGTTATTACAGACAGGCGAATTAATTTGCCTCTGAAGCGTGATCATGAGTTTTATGATTGATATGAGCACACAACATCGCGCCTGTAATACCTACCCAGAAGGTTCGCCAGTAATGTTTAAATCCCATGTAAAAGGGAGCCAGCTTATTTCCATCAACCAGCATAAGTTAAGGCTCTGCTACTGAGAAATGAAACAAAAACCAAATAACACTGCCCGACCTGGTAATCAAACCTAGGACGTGGTCAGCAGTAGCGCTTGCTACCGCTCGAGCTAAGCCAACGAAGCAGCTAAAAAATTAGATAAAAAATCCGACACTTGACAACCAGTTTGAGACCAAGTTTATAGGCAGAACTAACTCGACAACTCTCAAAAGCAAAACGGTACATCACCAATCAAGACAAAACATTCTTTAAATCGATTGGTTAGCGTCAATAAAGCAGCTTTACTATCGGTAGCCATTAGAACGTATCACGGAGATCTTCTCATGACATTTAGCAGGGGTCGGTGACCTGCTGAGTCGTCCGACCGGTTGGCCAACTAGTTGGACGACTAGTGGCTTGTTTGCAGATAACCTGGAGATTATGTTGTAGATGAGGCTAGATAATTAACATAAGTAGGTACATTTCTTTGTATAGGACTCCTTGTATTAAAGTATATAAGAAACTATTCGCAAACAGTGTGCCTGTATGGCTAGGTGTATGAATGTGGACGAAGCAGATGGCGTTTTGCAGTTTCTACCTACTCTAATTGGAAAAAAGCGTGAGTTTTTGTAGGAATTATGGTACCTATATGTAGATTTTAAGATGTTATTACAAAATGTGAGGCGCTACAAAAATATACAGATACTTACACCTTTAATATTTACTTAGTACCTCCGCACTTGTTTATAAATCTAGCAGCCATATTTTCGCTAGTAACAGAGTAATGAGATATGAGTTTTGAAAAACGAGGTTAACTTCTAAGAAAGCCATTTAGATGTAGCATCTGTCGGCTATAAAACAACGCCGACTGTTACAGCCGCACTTGATGTTACTTTTATAACAGCGAAACTTAATTACTGTAACTGTCAGACAATAAGACAATATTTCACCAGCTCATACAAAGATAATTACATCTTCTCTTAGTACAGTGAATAGTCGGTGTTTTGAATAAATGTTCCAGAAAAAAAAAAGAAAATTCCGTTCCATTTTGAAGTTAATTATGCCTCTTTGGAATTTCAAACTACCCGTAAGTTGCTCATAATATTTTTAACAGTTGATTGGACCTCGTATGTGTTGATTTATGTTTATAAATGTCGTTCACCTTACAGAAATTGTCTCAAAAGTGATTTGGTTTTAAAATAGACGTTTTTGCACTGTTCACTGACTATACAGTTATAACGAGTCTAGGAAGCAACCGAGAGGATCGAGCCGGTTTTTACCCATTTTTCGTGTATAATTTTTGAACATTTTATACGAGTATCAATATTTTACTTTTAGCAGTTTCGATTACCTCAAAATGTAATGAAACCATCGTTTCGTCTACCATTTTAATAGATAAGTCTGAATGACACTTCAAAACGAACAAGAATATCGTAGATACCATCATAATTTCGCACTTATACTCTAATTTCTAAAACCACATAAAAACAACAAAACCGAGAAGGTTTTAAAACAAAGGCACCCCGGAACACTATCTGGCTCAGTTCACAAAGCAGGTCAGGCTGACAAACAGCCAGCTCATCGCGGCTGGCGCGGCGCAGGCGCAGTGAAAGTGTTCCCACGAGTGCGTGCGCGCACACCACACGACTACGGAGGCGACGGCGCGAGGCGCAAGCTTGTAGCGAGGTGCAGCGACAATGAAATTGACCCTTCTTAGCATAAAATACATCAATAACCTTGTTGAAAGGCAGTGAAGATGAATTTTTGTCCCAGCATTTATATGAAAGGGAAAGGTTCTGATCTGGTGCCGCCGTAATGTAAGCCCAACGTGGATAAGGAATCTGCTGGACGAAGAGAGAATAAAGGTGAGAAGCACAGGACCGAACGATATCTTGCTGATGCTTATAGGAGATCAAGCAAATTCACATTATTCGACTGTATAATGATGATGATGCTGATGGTGATAGATACTCCAAACATTTGAGCAGCGGTAACAAACCCCACTTCTTTCAACACTCTGACAAAGCAAAGCAAGCCCACAGGATTTCCACCTAACACCTCTTATAACTTGCTCACGATGCAGTCGTGTCGCGGAGGTTTCCGGGTCATCCTCAATTCGGTCTGTGTGATTGTTTCGTCACGCGACGCGCACCGCGGGGTAACCACTACTTGCGCTACTTGCTATGTTAGTAATAGCTCTGGTCTCTAACTTAGCGCTATTAGAGCCATTAGTAGCTCACAATAGTACATTATAAGAATCTTTGTGTCCATTATCCTCGTTGGTCTAGTAGTTGCAAGCGTTACTGCAGAACATGAGCTTCTGGGTTCGATTCGAGGGCATTTTTATGGGTTTCCATCAGAAATTTCATCGTAGCAGCCATGAATGGAGTCTGGTGGATATTTTTGTGCCAGGTTGATGGCAATAGGCTCGCCACCAATTACATGGTACTTAAACGTAACTGGCGAATTGTTGGTGT
The DNA here is from genome assembly GCA_905163415.1 of Noctua fimbriata. Lineage (NCBI taxonomy): Eukaryota > Metazoa > Arthropoda > Insecta > Lepidoptera > Noctuidae > Noctua > Noctua fimbriata. Next base: position 16,973,978 of record LR990941.1, on the reverse strand, counting down.
AAAAGATACATCTCTGCCTAACACTTCGGAGATTACAGGTGTGATGTTATGTTAGTATCTCTCAATAGCACAATAGAAGAATTTATCATAGCCTTCTACATCATGTGATCTGTAGTGCAATTTCGCCTTTTGTTTGGTTACGGTAGATATGATTGAGAGGTAATTGTCGCGTGATAGGTCAGCGGTTCAAACTTGATGGGTGTGACACTTTGGTGGATCTCTGTCAGGGAAAGGTCTTCTGTAATTGGAAGAAAGTTGGGTGACTGAAGGTGTATTTGACCATTGTGTCGCGATGTTTAAGATGATTTGACATCGAAATCTTAAATATCTTATTTGTGGGTTGTCTAAATACACACCTATGTGAGTCATAGAAAGACCGTGATTTTAAACTACTTACTTATTTAATTTGCCTGATAAAATTACTCTCTCCCTTTTAATATAATCTGTTTAGGGTTTTCGGCTATTTAAAATATACAAAACAAAGACAGGCATTTATAATTTAATAGAGATGATTATGATGATGATGTTTTATGATTCGATATAGATGTTTCTCCAAAGATCGGAACTTCTTGAATGGAAAAAAATTTGGTGACCAATCGGAACAGTGACGAGTTGGGCATATGTCACCATATTCACTAAGCGACATCTAAATAGATACCTAAATCTTGTTAACATAATATATTAACGCTGTTAGGAGATCGTGGCTTAATAATAACAGCCGCTCGGATCAATCTTCAGGTTAAGCCGAGCTTGCCTTGGTTGGTCTGGTTGGACATACAGAGATTCCTCCGTGCCTCGGAAAACACGTTAAGCCGTTGGTATCGGCTGTCATTTGTAGATCTTTGACAGTCGTTGCAGTCAAGAGGTATCGTATTACCCAGTATTACTACTTACTGGGTGGGGGCGATCAGACAGGCAGTCGCTCTATGTAAAATACTGGTATTCAGCTGCATCCGGTTAGAGTGGAAGCTGACCCCAACATAATTGGGAAAGGCTAGTCAGATAATGATGAGAATAGCGCTGTTAGAATTTCAACGCTAGGCTCAGCTAGCACCAAATAGTTGAATCCATCAGAGCAATACAAATATGCATCACCTAGACTTAGTGAAAACAGGAATAACTACCATAATGCGTGATGATGTTTTATGAGACAATTTCTCTCATTTCCATATTATCTATGATTCTCCGACTTTCCATCGTGTATGCCCTTTGATCTCACACGTGCTTGAGTGAAGGGAACGAACGACTGAACGAACGAAGACGTCTGGTGCATAATTGCGAACATAAATATGATATATGACGAAAGTTACTGATAGTTAGCATCTTTATGATTATTGTATTGGCTATAGACTTGACTAAAGCATGCAATTGTGAAGGTAGTCATTAAACTGCTCTGCAAAAATAATGCATAAATCTTCACATCCTGTATTAGCTTGACCTTTGGGAGAAAACTCATGCCATAGAGCAGGATTCGTAGCGGGTCTTACTCCCCAATTAAAGTCCCTTTCATAGCAAATTGTCCCTTATAAATACATAACATTACGCCTGTTTTTCCCCTTAGTGTTAGGCAGAAACGAAAGTAGAAGGAGGCGTCTTAGCTGAGATACACTTTTATCAACATTGAATAAAAATGCTAAAGCAATATGCGTCCAATAGGTCGGCCTATGATGGAATAGATTATTTTGTGATATGAATAGATAATTTTTTAGCTGAATTATAATCATTTTGAAGCCCAATAGACATTTGTTCACAAATACGTATTATCGGGCACACAAGCACTATCCCCCACTCGATCGCACTCGACTGCCAACCAATTACGTCTGACTAAAACAAACGTACGTGAAATATAATAAACTCGTCCACAATAGCAGCTCTTCGGACGATTACGCGCTCGTCCGAATTTCGGGCGAAATCGCATCGAATCGCACGGAATCGGCAATCGTTTCCGCGCGAAATAAATTCGCGATAGTCGCGCGATGAAAGCCGCCGGACGATAATTGGCCGGTATCTGTGTAGGGTTGCCGGTTGCCGATAAACCGATAAATAGGAATTTGGCGGTTCACATTGAACGAATTTTGGTCAGATGCATGCGATTTTGTGAGCAGGATTGCGATGTAATCTAAGCTTCTGTTCCACAATCGATTATAAGGCAAAAAATAAGTTAGAAATAGAACTGTTAGGACTTTGCACGTTTGACCTTGACCACCATATACAGTACCGACAGCGGTTGTGGTGTTAAGTGCTAAACCGACCTCTCTGTTCTAGTCTAGATGAACCTTCATCAGAAATTAAATTATGATGATTTTGAGATTTAACTAGGCTGTATTTTTCCATTGGGGCAAATGCGTTCCTTTTCCTTCTCCACACTATTCTGTTTTTTGATAGTAACAACTTTGAAGTTCATAAAATTACCTTACAAAAAAGTTGAACTTGTGAACCCTGATGCTGCATTTGGACAATACAACCGCACAGCTCATATTTTGATTGTCATCTAGTGACGGAGATCAAAAGTTCCCACCGCCGCCGTATTGCGAATTAAATTCAGAGTAGCAGCGGAGGGTTGCGACCAAATATTTAATACCACAGAATATGGAGTCCAGAAGACTGTAGTGTATAAGCTATGTTCTAAGTTATCTATACCTATGTATGCCACACGTGTACTCAAATACTAATACTTACTAATAAATTACTCAGTGTTTAATCAGCAGTCAGAGCGTTTCATTCTCCTCTAATATCCAACCTTTACATGGCGACCCTGCCATGTTTGGTGATGGGGTGTCGGGTCGCAATGCTGGCGCACTTCGTGTGTGGTACAGACTCTCGTTCTAAAAGTACGTTGCGTTATTGAACTTTGTTCGAGAACTTGCAAAAAAAAAAACAAAACAATGTGCAATTCCAACACTCCAAAAAAAAGAAGAAGTTATAATAAACCAGAATGGCATCGGATCTTCTAATGTGGCTACGACTGACCAGCTACAATTTCATCTATCCGCAATAAGTATTGTGATGATGATAATATTGGGTTTGTTGCTGATATTGGCAGCCTATTTTCTGTACAAATGTTACAAGAACTGCCATCATACATGGATTAATGACCAAATACTACGACAGACTTTGAGAAATTCCTTTACTCGGCGTGGTCGTAGAGGAACTACGGAAGGAAATAGATGTTCGGCGTGTGGAACGCGATTCAATACCAGGTGTACGTCGTGTCCAAACAGTCCTGGGCTTGGGTCTTCACTTCCTAAAGAAGATTTCGTGCTTAAACCGAATGTGTGATATCGTAAGAATAACATAAAAGTGAAGTGTTTAAAGTGCGTTTCGTGCGTGAAAGTGAACGGAAACCGGTGAAAATGCGTTGAACTATGGTAACCCGATTTATGTAAACCTTTTATTAGTTACTATGTATGCTAGTTATTTCTATTTTTTTTTATATGACAAATTATGGCTCATGAGCTCAATGATATATATGAAAAATTGAGAAAAGTTAAAGAAAATTTAATTAAATTGAGTTTAGACAGGAGAACGCCAGAGCGTTTGAAAGAAAAGCTGACTGAAGCAACTATTGTATATAATAGTTATAACGTTTTACTTCCAAGCATTACGAAACAAATAGATGATAAGCAATTTAGTGGTGAAAGTTTGTCATTGATAAAATCGCATTGTGATAAAATTGCAGACTTGTATTCTCAAATACAAGAATTTTGTAATAAGTTGCATATACGTGAAACTGTTAAGAGTAGTTGTGAACAATTTGGCTCAACATCGAATCTCGAATCCACAATGGAGTTCAATTTAAAAGTAGCCCTGAATTTGTTACCAGTTATGAATAATGAAGAATCGATGACTCGTCAATTAATTGATGGTATCGATTACTATAGCTCTACCTTAAAAACCGAACAGTGCAAATTAAGTTTAATAAACTTTGTATTAAAAAGTCGTCTCTCTCAACAAGCGAAATTAAAACTCAAATCCGATTATCCATCCATTGATGCATTACTAACTGATATGCGTATGATTCTTTTGCCTAAAAAGGGTACCGTCGCCTTGCAATGTAAACTACAAACTTTGCGACAAGATCAAAGGTCGATCAATGATTACGGTAAGGAGTTGACTGAGCTATTTATGGATTTATCTATAGCGCAAGCCGAAGGCAAAACCGAAAATCTCAAGATATTACAGCCTCTAAACGAAAAACAAGCCATTAAACGTTTTGCCGACGGATTACGCAATAGACGTCTCAGTACGATAATAGCTGCACAAAAGTTTGAAACCTTAAAGGACGCTGTGCAAGCAGCTATAGATGAAGAGACCATTGCAATGCCGTCTCAGTCTGAAAATATGTTATCTTTTAATAGGAAACGTAATAATTACTTTCAAGGTCAGCGTAATCGAGGTTTTTCTGGAGCCACCCGCCATTTTCGAGGTGCCTCCACGTCTAATAATTATAGTAGGCCTACCGTCCATCGTGGTACAACTTTCTACCGAGGCCGTGGTCGTCCGTACCAGAACTATAGTCGGGGACAGCCAAAACAGAATCGAGGTACGTACTACCATTCTAATAACAGGAACTACAACTCTAGGGGTCATCAACGGAACGTGCAACGTAGTGATGCAAACATCCACGTTGTAAACGACGACGAGCCCACAAAAACTAATTCAAACGGGGAGCAGAGCAAGTTTTTTCGTGAATAATGGGTTTGTATTTGCAAATAATAGTCATTGTTGCATAGAATTATACGTAGATAAATATAACTACTTATTTTTAGTTGACACCGGCGCATCAATTTGTGCCATTAAATATAAACATGCGATTGAATTAAACATACCAATCCATAAAGAGAGCATTAAGATAAGCGGAATCGGCGGTACAATAGAAGCAATCGGATATGTTTATTTAACTCTAAGCGATTGTTATGATGGAAGACATTTATTTAATCATAAGTTTTATGTTTTTAAATCGTTGCCGTGTATGGCACATGCTATTTTAGGACAGGATTTTCTTACGAAATACAATGCTATACTAAACATTAGTTGTAAAACTTTAACATTCAATAATAACATCAGTAATGAAAAAGTAATTTTGCCTCTAAAATCAAAAAGTTCAAGGTTATCTTATAATTTTACTTTGTCGCCAAGGACGGAATCAATTCATTACATACCTACTCACATTAACGAAGAGTGTCTTGTTTCCTCATCTGAATTACAAAAAGGAATATTCATTGCTAGCGTATTAGTTAAACCCGTAAATGGTATGATACCAATTCTAATCCTAAATACAAATGAGACTGAGGTTCACCTTGATACTATTGAACCAACTTTACATAAAATGAGTGACTATCATTTATGTAAATTTGAACAGTGTACGAATATGAACGCAGACCGTGTTAAAAAATTGTTTAGCTTAATAAATTTAAATCATTTGAACGACGAAGAGCAAATCACGATTGAAAATATTTGTGCGAAATATTCCGATATATTTTTATTGCCGGGTGATAAGCTAACGACAACAAACATTTACAAACATCAAATTAATTTACAACCACATGCTCAACCAGTTTTTAGTAAACCGTACAGAATACCACATTCGCAAAAACATGAAGTAAACAAGCAGATTAGTAACATGTTACGGGAAGGTATAATTGAACCATGTCAATCAGAATGGTCAAGTCCATTGTTATTAGTCCCTAAAAAGGAAGATAACACAGGCAATAAGAATTGGCGCTTGGTAATTGATTATAGGAAATTAAATAACATTATACAAGATAACAAATTCCCTCTACCAAATATAACTGAAATATTGGATTCCCTTTCAGGTTCTGTATACTTTTCTACTCTTGACCTTTCAAATGGATACTACCAATGTGACCTTGATCCCAAAAGTCGGAAATATACAGCATTCTGTTCTGGACAATTTAAAGTTCCGGGTAGCGTAGATAAAAGTACTGCTTCCGTATCTGGACAATACCAGATGACAAGAATGCCAATGGGATTAAAAACAAGCCCTAATGCGTTTTCAAAAATGATGACTGTTGCGATGTCGGGTTTGACCTACGAAAAGTGCTTGGTATATTTAGATGACCTTATTATTTTTGGAAATTCATTACAAAACCATAACAAAAATCTCATAGATATTTTTACTAGATTACGTCAGGTCAATTTAAAGTTAAATCCTCATAAATGTAACTTCCTTAAAAAGGATATATTGTATCTAGGACATGTTATATCGGGCGAAGGTGTTTTACCCGATCCTGAGAAAATACGTGCTTTGAGTAATTGGCCAGTTCCGAAAAATGTTGAAGAAGTAATTAGATTTGTCGCGTTTACCAACTATTACAGAAAGTTCATTAAAAACTTTGCCAACATAGCGTATCCCTTAACACAGTTAACAAAGAAAAATGCATTATTTATATGGAATCAAAAATGTCAAACTGCTTTTTCCACTTTAAAGTCTATAATTTCGAGCCCACCTATACTTCAGTACCCTAACTTTACCAGCAATTGTAAATTCATACTACAAACCGACGCTTCCAAATATACATTGGGCGCAGTTTTGTGTAATGACAATAGAAAACCAATAGCATTCGCGAGTAGAAATCTAAATAAGGCCGAAATAAACTATCCAACTGTGGAAAAAGAACTGTTAGCGATAGTATGGGCAGTTAAACATTTTCGTCCCTATTTGTATGGTCGTACATTTGTGATTGAAACTGACCATAAACCACTAGTTTATTTATTTGGCATGCGAGACCCATCTAGTCGCCTCATGAAGTTCAGACTTCTACTTGAGGAATATGATTTCATCGTGGAATATATTAAAGGATCCACAAATATTCCAGCTGATTCAATGTCACGATTACCTATCACATCAACGGACTTAAAAAATATGCATGAAAGCATAATCACGGTAATGACACGTTCGCAATATAGAAAAGAGCTCGAGTCCCAACATTCGCCAAGTGCTATGGGTTCTAGTGACGATTGGCCTGCGCAACCAAGAGTCGTGGAGATCCATAGTAGATCGCCGATGTCTGTAGAACTTAAATTTATAGAATATAATGAGTTGAATAACCTACGTAGGGCAAATGAGATAGAAATTGAAAATAACGTATTTTGTTATTCGTCATCGAGAATGACGTTATTTATAAATCCAGATTCCCAATCACAATTGTCGCCAGCCACATTTGTGAGGGAACTGAAATATTTTTGTGAGAAAATAAACGTGCACGAATTAAATTTTATAAGAAAACAAAATTACGACGAATTTATAAAAAAAGTAATTACGGAAATGAAGTCGTATAGAAACTGGACTGGACCGCGATTGTGTATTTTAAATGACATTAGAATTATTCAAAATACAGACGACCGAAAAGTAATATTGAATGATTTTCATCTTCTACCAACAAGTGGCCACGCTGGTATAAGACGAATGTATAATAACATCAAGAAATATTATTTTTGGCCAGGTCTTGAAAGAGACGTAAAAGAATTTATTAGGAAATGTGACAAATGTCAAAAACAAAAACATAATTCTCATTATGTTAGAGAGCCGTTGGTTGTTACAACGACAGCCAATTCGGCGATGGAAAAAGTTTTTTTAGATGTAGTAGGACCCTTAGATCGCGATGATTATAATAATTCATATATTTTAACTATCCAGTGCGAGTTAAGTAAATATGTAGAAGCTTATCCAATGAAATCAAAAAGATCAGAGGAAATAGCGAAAAACTTTGTTAATAATTTTATACTCAGATTTGGTATCCCTGCTAGAGTAGCAACGGATAGAGGAACTGAATTTATGTCATCTGTTTTTAAAGAGACATGTAAACTTCTCAATATAACGACTTTAAACTCAACTGCGTACCATCACGAAACAATAGGTTCTCTAGAAAATACTCATAAAAGTTTGGGTAGTTTCCTAAGAATTCAAACGAATAACCATCCGAGTTCATGGAGTACATGGTTACCCTTTTGGTGTTTTGCCTATAATACCTCAGTACACACCGCTACTAAATTTACGCCTTTCGAACTGGTATTCGGGAAAAGATGTAATATACCATCCAATTTAAGCCAAAAAACAATAGATCCTCTTTACAACTATGATAATTATCCCTTAGAATTGAAATACAGATTGCAAACATCGCAAAAAGAAGCGTATGATAATTTACTTGAAAGTAAATCATTAAGAAAACAAAGGCATGATCTAAAGTGTAATCCAATTACGTATAAACAAAATGACTTGGTACTACTAAAAAACGAGACTGGAAACAAACTCCAAAGTATTTATAATGGGCCATATTTGGTTATCAAAGATGTTTCGCCAAATGTTGAAATTTTGAAAGACAATGGGAAAATTGATTTAGTTCATAAGAATAGGACTAAGCTATATTATTCATAATATTTTCTTGTTAATTTCATGATAATCTTGTACTCTTTTACTTATACATATACTTTTATACAATTTAATAAAAATAAGCATAACCTGTAAGCAGACTGTATTATCATGTTTATAAAATATGACTCATGTCTAATCATAAAACAAAATAATACTTTCATATTATTTTATTTTTTTCCTTTCGGGGAAGGTGTAGTGTATAAGCTATGTTCTAAGTTATCTATACCTATGTATGCCACACGTGTACTCAAATACTAATACTTACTAATAAATTACTCAGTGTTTAATCAGCAGTCAGAGCGTTTCATTCTCCTCTAATATCCAACCTTTACAAGACTCACTGGTGTAACTGTGTAAACTCAAGCAATTCATCTGCCTAGCCTTTTCCCAACTATGTTCGGGTCGGCTTCCAGTCTCACCGGATGCAGCTGAATACCTGTACTTTACATTGAGCGACTACCTATCCGACCTACATAACCCAGTTAGCACTGGGTAATACGATACCCTTTGGTAAGACTGGTTGTCAGACTTTCGGGCCAGTGACTACATGTAACGACTGTCAAAGATCTACAAATGACAGCCGGGACCAACGTCTTAACGTGATTTTCGAAGCACGGAGGAAACTCGGTATGTAATGAGCGGTCACCCGTCCACGGAACAACCTAGGCAAGCGCGGCTTAACCTTAAGATCGATCCGAGCAGCTGTTGCAATAGGTACACGAAATACTAACACTATAACAACAAATACGTCACATTATAAGGGAATCAGCTAAGGTCTCACCACAAACTTATAAAAAGCTCAATGCTTTTTGCTTCATCACATTGTCACATAGTGATCTATATAATGACAGTATCAACCTGAACCAATGGCAACATAAAACGATCACTAGCAATGAGATCAACAATATCAATCAAGCAGTGGTCGGTTAAGGAATGAAAAGAGAATGACCCTTATCGCAGTGGGCAAGCCAACATTGAAAAGACTCAAATGATTCCTAATTGATACAGCAACGAATCTTATTGTTGCGTGATACGGTAGTGTAGATGTTGGGTGTCCCTGAGTAGATACTAGAGTAAACCTTCTATTTCTATCTACTCAGTGGCACCATGCTGAATAATTTTTATTGTTGACATTTCAATATAACGAGCTGGGAAATCATTTGTGAGTGCACTTCAATGAAATGTAATGATTTGCTTTTCAGAAAAGAATATTTTTTACATTATATTTTATCAAGACTGTTATTATAAATTATAATGTGTTGTCATGTCAATTCGTAGGTAGGCAAGCAATTATATTTTTTCTGGTGTTAATAAAAACATGTATTTTAGGTATCAAGGTTAGTTCTTTTACATTCAGCTAATATGGTAACAGTACGTTCTCTTTCAGTTACAAGGACTATCGATATTCGGGTCTTATATAATTAATTCACTAGTCTATTTCCTTAACTTTGAGCGGATACAATAAAAGGTTCAAGTATTGTTATTTACCGAATGGGTCGAATAATAAAAACACTAATTGAAATAAAGGCACTAAAATGGCAAAAGCTATAAATAACCGTGGATTTTCTTGTCTTCTCTATAGGAAACGACTAATTGGAGCCGTGGACCTAGAAGTGCACCTAGACGCGCGCTTTAGACGTTTGATAGTGCCATTGTAAGTTTATGTGAATAAAAATGTTTTGAATTAAAATAAACTCATTTTCGGCGGCTTCGGAAAGTGGCCCAAAAGCGGCACAACGCAAATAATAAGGTTAACGCAAAACAAAAATAAAGCACAATATAAAGTGCGCGCGGAACGGGAAGCTGATTGAATAAATTTTCACTATAAATAAATAAAACATTCATTCTGGAGTTCCACACAGTCACTCAACAGTGATATTTAGAAGTAACATTTCACACGGATAAAACGAAGATTTAAAATATACAAAGGAGTGTGCAAACATTTTCAGTGGCTTTCTTCCAAACGTTAATCAGGTTAAGTTCTATCAAACGCATTTTATAGGTGAATCTCTTCTTTATTGAAGCATGTGTACTATGTGCACGTTTCAACGTAAAAATGTATACGTTTCAACCATTGACAACAAAGGCGTCCAGAAGATTAGCATTGTAATTTTTACACCCAGTGTCCATGCCATTTATCTTAGATTACCTAGAGCTATACTTCTGTCTTACAACTCTTTATTCTGTGGCAGTGTTAACACGTTTTGGTTCATTAATTATTTCGGTTGGACAGTTTTTCGGACTGTTCGTTTAATTGACTAATTATCGCTTGCAACTGTTTGGTAACGATACAATAGTTTTTGTGTTATATAGAGAAAGTACTGGTTGATACGATTGGTTAACGTAGCACAATCATTACGTGCACGTACGAGGAAATTGTGTTACATTCTCACCTTATGCTCACAAAAACAGCACTAGATTTTGTGTAACTCATCATTTATGAGCATTCACACATACTGCTTCATTTCATAACTAACAGGTAAAAAGGGTATTAGGTAATAATCACATAGGGTATAACATGGGTTTGTCTGAAAGAAACCTCTTCTTTCCTAAAAATTAATTCCCAGAAAAATAAAAAGGCCTTATACGAAACAGAAAGTATGACTTAGCCTGAGGCCAAAAAAGCGTAATTTTTTGAGCTGTGTGTCGGGAAAATGAGTCGCGGAATTTACGCTGCATTCGATTTCATACTAAAGTCCTGTTTGTACCACAAGGCGACGCATTTTGCGTCGTAAATTCCGCGACTCATATTACGCGACTCACAGCTCAAAAAATTACGCTCGTTTGGCCTCAGCCTAACTGTCAAACCAACTAAGTTAAGAAAAGGTCCCCCTGCGCATTAATGATAAAATTAACCCTACTAGATACACAGAAAGAGTTGCTGCCTTGTTCCTACTGAAAACTTGTATCTTTATGCAAGCACCCTAATGCATTACTACAAAGACAGACATACCCAGGTGACATTTAACACTAACTCCTAAGAAGCAGGTAGAGAGCACTCTACTCAGGATTGTCGTAACGAATAAATCACAAAAATGCAAGAAACACGCCACTTAAAAAGCTTTATAGGTACTCACAAACGCAATCCACGAACAGTGGCTACATACAGAAAGTATTTTATAACAGGGATGTCCAACATTCGAAGGACCCTTGTTTATTTGTGTTATACGTTAGTGTAACGGACTCCAGAGTATTGTCAATGTAATGCCGAAATTACAGACTGAGTTTCTTGTGCCGCTGTAATGAAATCCCCGTGAAGACCAGAGGATCTAATGAATGTGTCACTATCATGATGGAAAAATCAAAGATAGCTAAAAGGCCTTTTTAGTCAAAGATAAGATTGTTGATTGACAGCAGGAATAAGTAGAGGCTGAAATAACGCCAGAATTCAGTACTGGTCGGTCAGTTGTAGGCTGCTAATGAATAGAGGTCTACCAACATCTATTCTTTGACAGGAGAAGGCATGACGTTACGGCCTTTTCTCAGAGGGTTTCGACACAACTCCAACCTAAAAATTGCCCAAATGTGACCCTAATTTATAAGTATCTTGAACTGCGACTCATGAGACAATAGCCAGCCCTGCCCAGAGCTCGCAGGTTCCATTAAACTAATGCACTAACACAGCAGCCTGCAGCCGACGTTATCCCGGTGAAACATCGCATTTTTCAGCGAACCGTGTCATATCGCAGATGCTATCGTAAGATCACCCTGCAGCTGTAATGCATGTACCAACGTTTTGTAGGTATCGAATTGGGCGGGTTTTTCAGTCGGATTGTTATTGGCACTTTATTTTTCTGTGATATTATACTCGATTAGGATGTCAGGTACCAATTTCTAGTGAATTGATTGTAGAAAACTTTGATCATTATTGTGATAACTAAGATTTTGTACGGTTTTGACGACTTCTCAAAACATGTAGATTTCCTTATTTTATGTAATTAATGTATTACACATAAATCTCCGGAATAAATGAAGCCGAAAACGGCATCAAAAACGACGAAAAACTTTATTTATATGTTTAAATAGTGATACTACCCTGTCTGCTTTTTTGGAAGATACAATTCGTCAACCCTTCTTAAGGCCAGAAGCTGCATGATGGATAATCAGTTCATTAAACCTACTTTCAGTAATCACGTTTACAACCTAGTAAACTTTGCTTTTCATTTGTTTTGTCCGCAAAGTAACCTTGAAATTCGTAAATGGCCAATCATTGACATTGAAAATAAATAATGGGATGAAAATGGTCACGAATTAGTGTTGAAGTGACAAAATTGGTGAAACATCCGGGTGATTGTGGCGAAGTCACGCTTCTAGTACTTAGTGCTGAAAACGAGGCGTAACTGTGGCCTACAGGCCTGATAACCTGAAACACTTTGAGATATATATATTTTGAAACTAGTACTTAAATAGAAAACGAGATTGAATTAATTTGATTTGTCTAGTGAAATTAAATGCTCTGGGGTTAAAAGAAAGCCTTATTGCGATTTTTGCACAGCTAGGTACCCCTTGAGTCGCTCTGAAGGCCTGGACAACATGTTGCATTTTATCTTATCAGGGATAACAATGGTGGGAGTCAAAAACGTACTCGGTTCCGGAGAATATTAAAAAGTGTATGACTATCACTATGACTACCCCCCCCCCCCCCCGCCACGAAAAATAGGAGACAAAAAACGAATGCATAAGGATTAAAGGGCAAGATCCTCCGGAGACCCAAAGTTTGTTTAACCAAACAATAATCTAATAAATTCATGCCAAAAACTTGAAAGCGAGGCGATGTTAAACAGATCATTAAGTAAACAGAGCAAGTCTCGAGCCGGCTGTATAGCTATAGTTGACACCGCATAATGCACCTCGGTCATACTCGGTGTCCGCCATCTTCGCTGGAGCAACTCACTTCGGAAACATTTTTGAGATTTAATTATATGAATAGTTGATAAGGTTCCAAGTTTTCGGCTTTACATATTTGTTAGTTTAGAGGAGGTTTTGTGAGAAATTAATATTGTAATTTTTTCATTCCTGGAGTGTCTGGCTATAGAATTAAAAGAATGTCTGCAGCTGTCGCACTAATTCTAAAATATGAATTCTAGTATCATGATTTCTGCACTTTTAACTGACATAACCAAATCGGAATCTTTTTTTTCAATTAGCTGCTAATCACCTTCTCATCGCACTGTAGACAAGCTCAAAAAGAGGGCAGTATTATCACCATATTCAGAGGTTTTCACCAGAGTTTCGACCTTTTAATAAACAAAAAATAATGAGAACCTCACCCACTAACGTTATGAAGATGATCCATGACCTATCAAGAATTCATGAGCTAAAACCGCTAAGAATTACACTTTTTCTACAAAACCCACAGCACAAAATTATTAATTCCGCGTTGCATAGCGGCAGATGCCTCGAGCTAGTAATATGATATTAACCAGTAAGCACGAGCGCAAAACCTCGATACGCGACTGGTTTAAAAGTGCATCTTGCCGGAAGTCTGAACCAGATACGTGCCGCTCAAAGCAAGGCTTGTAGTGCTGCTGTGCCGTGGTGCTGTCTCAAGGGAATGTTCAGGGTACACGCGTAGTAAGACCACGGTGCTTTGAAGGTTTCAACTGTATATTTTCAGGATATTTTGTTTTGGCGAGTAATTTATGATGTTCAAGTTGGCGTGGATGACCAAATCGGAATCTATAATAAATACCCATAAGAGTCTTGGGACCAACTTTGGTAAAAGCAAAACTAAATCATTACAATTTTTAGTAAAAGGGTAGAATCTTAATCTCAAAACTGTACTTCATATATCGGCGTAGTCGCGTGGCGATGTTACCGGTACTTTTAATTTGTTCGCAGTTACGTGATTGTAAAATGCACATGCTGTAAGTGTTAACATTAACTTAAAGTAATTATTACGATACGTGCTTGTACAAAGAACGTAGCTCCGTCGTCGGGGCATTCCTAGAACCTCGCACCATATTGCATCTTGCACGGAATATTAATCCAATCTAGGGATATTACCAGGAACTCCTTCATGAAAATATGAAACCTGCAACACCTGCGTTAATTACTAAAGCTGTAGATCTTCCTGTAACGTTACAGGATTTAAATATTAAGTTACTGTTAGACGTTAGTTATGATGTACGTGAGGTGCACAAAGGAACGCCATTTTAGCGGATACTTGTGGTTCGGCGGGAACTCGGGATAGCAGCGAAAAGCTTTGTTTTCTAAAAACTTAACGTACGTTTAGCGTAGAATTCGTGCTTAATTAAATTGTCAGGTTTAAATTGTTAAATACGTGCCTCAGAGGGAACTGTCTGAGTAAGGAATGTGTGTGGAGTTGATCCATTTAATGACTGCTTCTTTGGTCTAGTTTTCACAAGGGCGACAATTCAGTTTGAAGTTTTGGGTTGGTTACCTGGTCAGTCTGACGTAGTACCCTGAATATTATGGTTTTGTAAATCAACGTCATGCTGCATAGTCTCAAACAGTGAAGAAAAACATCGTGAGGAAACCGACCCTCGAACCAAAGAACCAAAAATCCAAAGACATTAGTCATCTCCGAACCCGCACAGGGTCCACCTGGTGGATTACAGTCCACTCGCCATCACAGCGAGGCCTGCCCCAGCAATGGGCACACTATAGGCTGACCACGTTACCCTTTCGGGGAATAGGTACAGCCGTGATTTCTTACAGAACATCTTTTATGCAGAGTTTCCAAGCCACGCGTGTGTTTGAACTACGCCTTAGGTAGGACCCTGGGTAAACTTGCGCACCTAAGGCCCCGATACACATACGAGTATCACAAAGGCGCGGTACACACTCACGGGATTGTTCTGGTTGACGGCATATTCTGGTAAGACGCGACGGTGGTTCATATTGCATCATAGAATTACGTTTTAAGTCCCATAGGTGTTTTTTTTAGGAGTTAACTATTTGAGTGGAACACTTTTGAAATACATGGTGATATTAAATTGGCTATAAAACGAGTAACCTGAGTTTAGATTAATTGTTTGTTTTATTGTCATTAGATAACGATATTCATTTGTGTCACTTGTAATGCTTCCACCTGGACACGAGTTGCCATAGCTGACCTAAATAGACTCCGGACACAGGTTGGCCGAAACAAGAGAAACCTGTAC
Organism: Noctua fimbriata; assembly: GCA_905163415.1. Lineage (NCBI taxonomy): Eukaryota > Metazoa > Arthropoda > Insecta > Lepidoptera > Noctuidae > Noctua > Noctua fimbriata. The sequence goes on along the minus strand of LR990941.1, from coordinate 16,958,456 downwards.
AGATGGACATTCATAGATGACTCTGCCCTGGAGTGTAAATGCAGAGTTGTTCCACAAACGATGGGACACTTGATAACGTGTCTTGCCTGTCCTACTGTTTGCACGTCACAGGAGCTGATGGACGCTACTGAAAGTGCCAAACTTATCGCCAAATATGGGCTGAATCAATTTAGATTGCGATGGACTCGATAAGAAGTAGCTATATCCATCACGATTGTCAAGTTTCGTCAGCTATTTTATTTAGTCACTAGCTGTTGCCCACGATCTTCGTTCGCGTGAAATTATTATAAAACATATTAATACCCTTTTTGAATCGGATTTTGTTACCAATTTCAAGGGTTTTATTTTTTTGCACGGAACCCTAAATTAAAAGCACCTTATGTTAGACCTTATAACATCAGCTGTCTGCCAGTAAAAGTCCCGTCAAAATCGGTCCAGCCGTTTCGGAGATTAGCCGGAACAAACAAACAGACAGACAAAAATTGAAATAAATGTGTTTTTGTTATAAGTGCCGTATATATTTTCATATGCCTTCAGTAAAAAGCTTTTATTGTGATATCACTAACAGACACTTCAATTTTATTTATTAACTTGTAATGAATGCAATCTTATGGAATTTGAATCATAAGATATTTAAATCTCAGTTCGGAACGTCAATACCTACTATCTAAAAGTGCTAAAGGGATATTTTTAGGATGATCGGTGGGTGTGACTAACTAGCTTCTTGCGAGTTGTGACCTGGATTGAGCATTTATATTCACTGTCTGTTATATAATCCTGGTGCTTTTATCTACAGTTCTGGAAACACTAGTATTTTATGTAGACACTAAAAAGAATACCACCTTCCTACATAACCATTATGCGGAGCCGTGATACCGAATGTTACCACAAAAACGACAGTGGCGTTAGTGTGCGATGCCGCGGGAATTTTTCGCGCCGAACACTTTGATTACCGCACTATGTTCTACACTTGATTTTTTGCATAGAATGGCGACAACACGTTACACGGTATTTATGGGAATATTTTTGTTTTAACTAGGTTTGTGTTGGGGCTTTTATTGGGAAATTTGGCTTAAGCGGTCTAGTCGTAAGTACCTGATGCTGTTGTTATGAAGCTTATTTGTTTTCTATTCATTCACACATTCTTAGCGACTGAACCAATAGGTATTATTTTTAAATCCTTAATAATAAAATAAAAAGCAATATAATAAAAAAACCACTGTGGTTTTTCACAAAATAGGACCGTACATTTTGACACACGAGAATTCTCACGAGAGACAGCACCATTTGAAGATTTAAAGTAATTGTCTCAAGACAAAATATTAAACTTCTGAGTTACTTCAATGAGTCATCACTAATCGTGAATGTCAGTCGCTAGTGCATTATTGACCTTTATCGTGTTGCAAAAATACATCGTGTTGAAAACTTTCAAAATTCTTGTGAAATATTTACTCTTCTATTTAAGTTTTTAGCTCAAGAAGCAAGTATTCAAACAAAAGCGTTGAAAAATATCTGAAACTAATAAAATCAATGTCAAACTTCAATGGCGGATCTGATGTAATACTAGTAATAATAACACATAAAAGATATTAGACAGTATGACGCCAGACACAACAAAAAGATAACACGTAAAAACCCGCTAGTAAAAATCTAGAAGAAACAGACAAAACAAGATGTTTGAAATAAATAAGAAATACCTAGCCGATGGATTGTATTATTTATGTTGTTATGAATTCCAAGAGGTTCTCTACAAAAAACTTGTATCATTCATTGACTAAATAACTTTTGCATAGTATTCCCATCTTTTCTGCTACTAAATCTTACAACAATGATACTCCAATATAAGACAGCAGATTTCGTCATCAATTTCATACGAATTGCGAATCAATTCAGGAGACTGTCGTCAAAGAATATAAATATAAACGCAGATGGGCTGCTGACGTACCAAGAACAATAAAATGCCAATATCAATAATACTTAAGCCGATAACATACTATCTACTGGGGTATACCGAATTACAGTCGTTTGCAAGTTGTTAAGAAAAAATCTGGAAGAAAAGCATCTTTAAGAAAAGAGATCAAAATGGAATGACATTTTCTAAACTGTAAAAATAACGGACCTCTCGTTGACATACAGAATAGTGGAATATAAAATCTTATAGGCCAGTCGGCGCTGGATATAATTATTTCTGTGCACATGTGTGGGCGCAAACACGGGTGCACTCTCTCTTTCCTTGATATCTTAATCCGTTGGGACAGCAATCCAACACGAGGACTCGAGGAGAGAGATCAGGCGCAGGAGCAACGGCTTAACGTGCCGTCTGACCTGGGAATCGAAACCTGCGCTCAGCCACGTCATTACTTATTTCACTTCACAAGTCGTCGAATAAATTAAAGACGAAAATAAAACTCTTTCGTCACAATTGAACACAAGAAAATCGGAATCAATCTTTGCACGCCGTATACTAATACCATAGAAAAAAAACTTACTCATTCCATGCATTGAGTGATGTAACAAATCGGGCGTGTAATGAAACGTATGATGTATCACTGGTAGCGTACCTGTAACAGATTTGAACCATTTGTTACATTCTCGTTACGAGCGCGTTCCTATTGTCTCGTTATTGGCGGATTATTGTTCCAGAATATTCGGGGATATGTTATTGTTTTGAAAAGGTGGAACGTGACCGAAAAAGGTTGAGTTAAGAGGATTTAAGTTGGGGTTTAGTTTTACATAATCAGCTGTTGGTAGGCAGAAGGGGGTTGAGACAACATTAGACACAAATAGACATAATTTAGCTTATGGTACAGCCCTTGTAGCATGACCACCGTAGACAAGGATTTCCTTGACGGATGAATCGACAAAATGACAGATTGTGTCGACACAGATTTCTTTGCACTATCTGTCATTTTGTCGGGGCAGTAGGCCGCGGGTCAGTTTGAATTTGAACTGGCCTAGCTTAGCACGCCGTTTCAATAGAATAAGAATCCAGCTTATACTGGTTTGTCACCGCTTTCGTGCGGCTTACTATACCTATAAACAAATATCTGGTTAAGTTGATGAGCTCAAACAAAGCAATCCAAGACGAAGACCCAACTTAAGTAGTCTTTCATCAGAAACTCGAACAAAATCATCAAACTGAACGATGTTATACTATTTACCCCACACCATGAACCACACAGCTCCCTTTTATTTCCTTCTTAAATTGGTAACTGTTCCCAAAAAACGTCTAAAACACGAGAACATTCTGGAACGTTTAGGATCGCAAAAAAACAAAGCCTTGGGAACAGTTATTGGTACATTTGTCGGTGCACTCCTATGCCAGCGCCCGCCGCCAGCGACATACATAGAACTCGCATTAGAAGCCGGCGTCGTCTGCAAAAATATATTTTATACTTTGAACATGAGAGGACTTACAAACTGTGAACTAGGATTTGGAAGATATGTTCCTAGGTTTGTCTGAGTTTTATTTTATTGGTAGGGATCTTTTATTTGCATACTTTCAAAGTAATCGATTCCTCTAATATGCTATGTACATTGAGATATGAAATCTCTTCCTGGGTCTTTGGTAGGTCTTGGTCTAATGAGGAGAAGGTAACTAGGTACTCTGAATTTCTGAATGTGTTAATAGTACTCGAATATTATGCTGCTGGCATCAGTTCACTTATTTTTAACCAGCTGATCCGGGGTGATGCCGTTATGATGCCGAAGTGTAAGTTACAGCATGGAATTCCGTTGAAAGAATGGTGAACGATTCGGTCGAGGCCATGCTGATCCGGTGTAGTGCTCTTGAGCTTAAAGCAGAAAATATTTACACCCACGATGTATGTGCAAAGATAATGTTAGCCACATTACTAACGCCATACTCATGCTCATGTCAAATGCTAATTTTGATTTTTCTAGCTGAACCAGACAGTAACATGTGAGTTTTTCTTTCTACAAGGAAAATAACCGTGTTATTTCTACAAGATTTCTTAACCACGGTTTGAAATCTCAAATGATTACAACTTAGTAAGCCAAGAAACTTTTGTTTTTCAGCTCAAAATATTTAAATTACGTTAATATTCCCATAAAATTGTGAAGTTCATTATTCTAACCCATTCCAATTTTAATGGGAAAATATTTGCAGAGAATCTCGACTGTGGCTGTGATAGAATTAAATAAAATTATGAAGGAAAAAGTATTCGTATTTAACAGTAATTAGTCATAATTCTGTAATAACATTTATTTGGACAGGTCCAAGCCAGCCGCACGATGGCTGAAGATCCCTTCAAAATAATTAATTTTAAAATGTGGTTACTAAAGCGAGTTGTAATGTGCGGTTTCGGCCGCCTTTCCCCTCCCTTGAGGATAATAAAGGCAACTAAGGTATGGGAGGAGAATGGGCAACAAAACCATCATTCTCTAGTACCTTCATGCGATGTATCGCGGACCCTTTTTTTTTTTTTTTTTTTTTTTTTTTTTTTTTTTTTAGGATGGGAAATCATCAAATGACCCCCCCCGCTCTGGGCGGAGCGGAAGGGAGTGTCAGACTTGTACTGACTAAAACCCATCCATGTTCCTTCTTTGCCCTTTGTGTTCCAGGGCCGCGGTATCTCTTTCGAACAGTCCCGCAGCCCTGGCAGGCATCGGCCCGTGCGGACCCCTACGTGGTTGCTGACATCTCTTTGAGGCGCGCGTGGAACACGAACGCGCCGTCGACACGGCCTGTCGTCATAAGACGGCCGGACGGCGAGCTAGCCCAAAACTCGCCGTCCACAGGCCCGCGCCTACGGTGGCCGGGGGCCACCACGTGACCCCCGACGCCCAGGGCGTCTCCCGCGGCGGCTGGGACGTGAGGCTCTTTCCCTCTCACGTTCCGCCACCTCCTTCACTAGCATGACTGCTTCGCAGAAGGAGGTGACGGCTTCCCATTCCCTCTCGCTCCGGACCATGGCTTGAACCAGGGCCGGGCGCGAGAGGTCGCCGCCGCCAATCGCCTCTACGAGGACACGGCGCTGCTCCGCCCAAGCAGGGCAGGCCTCCACAGTGTGCTGCACCGTGTCCTCCGGACGATCCTCACAATGGAAACACCCGGGCGTTTCCTCCCGCCCGATTCGGTGCAGGAACCTCCCGAAACAACCGTGTCCGGTGAGGACCTGCGTCAGGCGGAAGGTGAGGGCGCCGTGGCGCCTCTCTAGCCACTCCTCAAAGAGGGGACTTATCGCCACGATGGTGGCGTGCCCTGCACGGGGTTGCGACAGTCGCTCTCTCCATGTCCCCATGAGATCGCGCCGGAGGTCTGTCCGCTGAGCGGCGATTTGCCGCGGCAGCGGAGTTTCCCCCCGACGTAGTGCCTCCGCGCGCCATTCGTGAAGGCGCGCGAGGACTATCGCCTCCAGATCCCATGGCGGCAATCCGGCAAGGAGGCTAGCCGCCTCACCGGAGATCGTGCGGTACCCCCGGACTAGCCTTAGGGCTATCCCCTTTTGGGGCGCGTTCAGGTAGCGGGCGGCTTGCCGCCTCAGAGAACGCGCCCACACCGGGGCCCCGTAAAGGGCCATGGACCGCACGACCCCCGCGTAGAGCCTCCGGCAGGAGGCGTTTGGACCCCCCAGGTTGGGCAGGAGCCGCTTGAAGGCAGCCCCGGTCCGTTCCAGTTTGGGGGCCAAACGTCGGAAATGCTCCACGAAGTTCCACCGGCTGTCGAGGACGAGTCCCAGGTACTTCAGCGTCGACCCGACGCCGATGGAAACCCCTCCCGCCGTCAGTAGGGATCCCGACGGTGGCGCATTCCGAGGCCCATGAAAACACATGGCCTCGGACTTGTGCAATGCCACCTCGAGACCCAATTGCCGGATCCTCTCCACGATTATCGCAACCCCGCGTGTCATGTTTTCGGCCGCCGCCTCGTGCGACCCCCCTTGTGCCAGTACCAGCGTGTCGTCAGCGTAGCAGACTACGCTGACGCCGCTAGGGAGGTCGGCGCGCAGCACCCAGTCGTAACCGATGTTCCACAAGGCCGGCCCCAGAACCGATCCCTGTGGAACACCGCACGACATCTCTCGCCGGTTCCATTCTCCGCTCTGACCGGGGTAGATGACGGCCCTATCCGTCAGGTAGTCCCCGACCACACGACGAAGGTAGGTCGGCACCCGGTGATACCGGAGTGCCTCCCCAATGCAGCTCCAGGGCATGGAGTTGAAGGCGTTGGCGATGTCAAGAGACACCGCCAATACGACCCCGCCCCGGGAAACCGCATCCCCCGTCGTGAGGGCTCTCACGCGCATGATGGCGTCCACCGTCGAGCGCCCCTTGCGGAAACCAAACTGGTGTTCCGCAAGATCCGGCCCCATCCCCGCGAGGTGCCCGGCGAGGCGGTTAGCAATAACTCTTTCAAAGAGCTTGCCCACCTCGTCGAGCAACACGATGGGCCGGTATGCGGACGGAGAGTCCGCAGGGCGCCCTGGCTTCCGGATGAGGACCAGCTTCCCCGTCTTCCAACGAAGCGGGAACTGGCCTCTCTCCAAGCATGCGCTTAGGAGCCCTTCCAGTCGGGGCCCGAGAGCCTCACAGGCCAGGACCCAGGCTTTGCCAGGCAAGCCATCGGGTCCCGGGGCGGTATTTCTGGCCTTCAGCCTGCGTACCGCCACTCTCAGGTCTACCCCAGTCACCTCCGGAACGTCGTCATCGGTGTAGTTTTAGCTTACCTACGAGCGCCGCAAAGTCCGCGACACGTGTTTTGGCCAAAAAACTCATTTCCACACCACCATGAGGTGAGTATATGGCGCGTTGCCCTTGTCTCAATGAGGCTATTCCAACGTTTAAAAGGTCATAAGAATTGGCATAACGACCTTTATTCATAAATAGGTTTGTACGCATGACGGGTGATATTTATAATTAAGGAGGTACACTTTACAAATGCAAATATTGACGAGTGACGCTTCAAAATAAACCTTATAGTATCGTTAAAAAAGTCTATTTTGTATTTGTTTCAGTTCTTCATAATAAGATTGTCTTTATTTATTGTTTACATCGTGTAAACTTTCAGCACAAACCGGATATTACTAGTTTTGTCTAGTTATTACCGGTTTGAGCTCGTGTTGCGAGTACACTGCTGAGTTTATTTTATTGGAAAAGTAGTTACTTGATTTTATCGATGAGGATATTAAGAAAAGATAGTACCGTTGTGTTACTTTCTATCATCAAATCTTTTTGCTCTTGTTTATTTTGAATAAGAAGTATCATCGAATAAAAGTCACATCAAATTTCACTGCAAAAATCTAAATAAAACAATAATCCACCAGTATATGGCTGCAGACTACACTCACAATCGACAACTTCCCATCCATTACCGTCCAATTTCCAGTAACACAATAACCCTCCTCCATCCACTTCAAAGTACCTCTCAGCTAGAAAACAGCAATAAAGAAGTATTCTCTACAAAATTCTCCCTAACGAATGCACAAATGGGAGTCCCAATGTATCTCACAGCAGATATAAGCCGAGTTAATTGAAAACGACGTCGGGCGCCAACAACACCGGACGAACCACGCGGCTTTTCTATTTTGTCGTATTATACCGCTAAAAAGTGCTAAAAGGCTGTATGGGCAGGGAGAGAAGTTATAACACTCCTTTGATTTCTATTTTTGAAAAGCTTTATGAGTTGACTGTTCATTTGACGTCCGTTTTTAACGTCGGTCCTTCGGTACGAATGGAAATGTTTTACTTTTCTTTTTCACGTTCTGATTACATTTCCACATCTTTGCAGTAAAATAACAAAATACAAAACTTTCGCAGTAATGAATCAATTAATGCAGCCTCCGGGTGTAGGGATCGAACTCAATCTATCATTACTAAGAAACATAATCCTGGAGCACCGATCGCCTCGCTAAGCACTACAAGTAATTCCTTGAAAGTCAACGATCAGTCTAGTTCTTTCACAACATTTCCCATTAGTAATCCCTATCCGTCTCCAGAGAGTAATACAGCACAGTAATCTAAATCACAAAACATTAAAAACCTATCATCTCCCAAACCTGTCATAAAACTGACAGCATATTTTTTTCACGTTACTTTGGCAAAGACATGTCCCTATACAGCCTTTACGGTAACAGAGGTGTAACTCACAAAATTTAGAATCTTTCCCACATGGCTCAAAGTTGGCAAGTAGTCGCGAACTCACGGAGACTTATTACCAGCGGGGGTGGCAGAGGGGTAGGCCATTTGCATAGTGCACCTGTGAGGAAGCGTGTGTTGACTCGCAGTTCGCAGGTCGAGAGTTAGGGGAGCGGTTTAGTTTACTGCTGTTAAGATTGCATTGTGCAGCTGTCCGTGGAGTTAAATTAGCCATATTGGACGTATGAGGTGAGGCAAGCTGTTGGTTTAGAGTACACATGTTGACTTAAGCAGTAACCACACTTATAACATGGAAAAAGTTATAGTTGATCAGAAGGAGCTTTAAATCAATGCAACAGTCTGTCGGCTGAATCAGAATGAGTCTCATGACGCCTTTTCGCTTTCGAAAAATCTGAGATTGAAAGCCAGCTAAAATAATTCAGGAAAGTATTTTAAGACTCTCTTTAAGTAGTCTAATAGGTTCACATGAAACAAGCAATCAATTTGGTTTAAAAGCAACCATCCCTAAAAAGCCGACTTCTTCCACACATCCCGGCTTAGTTGATAAAGTCCAAAAACCACGAAATAATAATTACATCTTAATTTAAATGAATCAGAATGTAGTAGTGCGGTAGAAATCTGACGCGAGACGGGATCAGGTCGACGTAACAATGGTAATGCACTGCCGGCTTGCGTTGTGGAGGGAATTTCATTATATTAGCCAAATTACCAGAATATTTGTGTACAGGTTAATGTTAGGGTAATAAGCGAGTTTCCTGAGAGGGTTGTGTGCTGGAAGCTGACATTTGTAGAGTGGTCCTTTCATCAGTTTGTAAGGCTCAAAGGACCAAAACAGAAATTAGTTTTAAACACTAAAATACATGATTTTAGCAAGATGAAAACAAAACTAAATATTTGAAAACTTCATATTTGGACCAGTTACACAAAAGCAGGCCTAAATTCTACCACACACTTTACTAAAAGATTTGTTGTGTGTTATTGGTAAACTAGTTACTTGTTATTCAGTACAAAATTGTATTTATGTTATTTTTAGCAATCACTTAAACCTAGGATTTACCTCAAAAATATTTAAAATAGTTTATTTACCTAGTACTTGACAATTCTAATATTTATTCCCAAGGTCTTAAGGTTCATAATCGCTTGTTTACGTACAGAATTTATTCGAGCGCTCAAATTTAATAGAGCTCTGTTTAAGACGAACAAAGTAGGAAATATAAGTATTTCGGGATATCCCTTACAGATGCTTAGGTACAGGAAAGTAAATAAATTACAGGTTATTGATCAAACAGACGCTATTGTATCCAGAAATCCGTGAATTCTGGATAATGGGAAATCTATTTTCATGTAAGCGCCTGAATTTCAAGACATGGCAATTTCTACACTGAAATATTTACTGTGGACATAGAAACATCAGGTCAAAGCAAAAGGCATCGTTTGCAAAACTCTCTTGTGACATATACCTATCTAACTACATAAGTACATTAACTTAGGTCTTTATCCCATGCGGAATTGGAGGTAGACAGAAATGACAAGATGCTTGGTCTACGTTTATACATCTGGTCAAATATGCACATAGGCTAGTTACACTTCTACTTTTCTTGTAATTTCCTGTAGTGTGTGTGTGTGTGTGTGTGTGTTGTATTCCCGCAAGAGTGTTACCAAGCTAAATTAAATCAATACAATCGCCAATCCACAGTCAGATCTGTATCTTATGAAACCGCTAATATACCACCATCACCAAACTCAACACCTTGATATTTAAAGTGAAACACACTCAATTAAGTAAAACAGTGACGTTCAGTTAATTAGTGGTCAAAGTTAGAGCCAGTATCACCAAGTGAGACGCGAGTAGTGCTGCGATACGATTTAAATAAACTACAGTCGCTCATTGGAGTTAGGGTTTGCGGTCACTGCGGTGTAACGTGCCGTGACAAACGTGGGTGAAGGTGGACGAACTTTTAAAGTCGGAATGGTTCTGCTGTACTAAATGAGAACCCGCAAACGTGTATGAACCTTGTCTCGCCAATGTATGGAAGATAAGATTTTTACCAGCTAGCTGTATAGTTAACATTGCAAGGGCATAAAATAAGGACACTCAAGGGCTGTTTTATCAAAAAGCATCAAAAAAATAACACTATGAAATTAACAAGCAAGTACTGAAAATCATTAGCACGACTTTGGATTTCCACTTAAAGATTAATACTGTATCGGTCGTAGTCCGTCACGCGGGCCCAGAGCAAGTTGGTATCACAGGTCTTTGATTGTTTGGTTCTAGGACATGCCGTTTTCTCCACGATATTTTCTTTCACCGGTTTGAGAGCAGTGGTCATGAAAATTAGTTACTCAAAGTTAAGTGCCTGCTTGAAAACTCATGCAAGACAGGGAAGCTGAAGACACAAATCCCAGACGTCAGTGTACGCGGACCTCAACCTAGGCAACTTTAAATTATTCTCGAGTAGTTAGCAAATGAGCGCAGTAAGTCGACAGCAACAAATGGCAACGCTTTGCAATGGCAATTTCATTATTGTTTAAACGTCCCAGATTTGATAAAATGCACCTTTGTGAGATATTATTCTTCCTTACTTAGCAATTAGCTTTATTGCTTCTTCCTCGTTTTTCATGTAACATTTTATGTTTTGGTTAAGCTTTTCCTTGTTTTGTCTGTTTTCGTTTTTGTGTTGACATGTTTTTGTCGCGTTATAAAAGTAAGTAGCTTTTTCAATAACGTGTTTTTAATAAATGAATTTATCTTTATTAGGCATTATTTACAATGACGAATATTTATTATAAACCACATGTCAATGTTTATCATAATTTTATTGGTCCTTCTGTCCGCAGAGACGAACCTACGGTCAAAACATTCAGTAACTTGCTTCTAAACCAAAACAAATCTTATATGACAATCTAATTTTATAAGTGTGAAAGGCTGGTTACACACCAACCACAAAAGCAAGAAGTCACATCGAGAGCAATCGCAACCACTCTATAAACAAGAGTAGACCTAGCGCAAACTTTTGCCGACACTTAATGTAAGTTTAAGCGAAGCCGCGTGCGTGAAACTGCCCTAATCACAGTTTGAAGTCACCGCCGCCCGTGGTCAGAGGGAGGGGAGCGAAACTTGTGAGACTGGGTCATGCCTCTCATTGTGAGGGACAATTATGGTTCTAGATTTGAATTAGTGCGGTGGAGGGCTATTTTTATTTTATGTTCTTCAGTGGTCATTGTTGATATATTAAGAACGTGTAACAGTCACCTCTCATGAGAATTATAACACCACGCCTTTAATCCCCAATTGTTAGGCAGAGGTGTATAATACAGTACACCCACATTTCACGAATGACACCAGTGACGTTGTAGTATCTACATGGGACTACAACTTCAATGGTGTATGCGGATAGAATAGAGAACATGTAAAATGGATCTTTTTTCTATTAATATTGATGGGAAGACATTCTGTGCTACAGCAATATACATATAGTCAATCAGCACGTTACCAGGTGAATGACATTCCGGAAAAATAGACCGAAAAACCTCATGCATACATTTGCTAAGCTTGAATAGTTAACAAATCGACCAAAATTCCCTTTCCTTATTTCCCTTTGTCTAATTCACCCCCATAGGCCTGCCACCACCATGCCAAACTTAACCCAAACTAGCCTTATTCGATACAAAACTTAAGCAGTTGAAGTTAGCAAGTTCCTCGAAGGTCAGACTGTGACCACCTGCCCTTAATGCCGGTTTAATCTTTGGTCCTTTGGTACCAGATGGATACAGTAATTAAGTTCTGTACCTTACTTCACTGACTTAATTTCTTTTTTTTTTTAATTTCTGGGCAGAAGAGTGTCCTTAAAGATGGGCTATAAAAGGGAAATTAAATTCTTTGGTGTTCTAGGGTGCTATTTTTAGACTTATTTGAATATGGAGATGACTGTCTAAAGGCATTGTACATTAGAATAATAAATTAGTCATTAATTTGTATTAATTAATATGTAATGATGACGGTAGGTGCTGCATAATTAAGCAAACTTAATGCCACGCGTATGGTATTTGCCAATCAACCTTTACATCTACCTAAATCATGTTTATTTTTACCTCCTGTTTAAAGTCAAATGACTCCTTACATCTAATGTTTTATGTCACGAATACGTTTTATAAAACACAGACGGTTTATGAAAAAAATCAGTTTCTTAATTATCTACTTCCCGTATAACCAAAACCGAGAAACATTCGGTACGGAACACAACTGGTCCAAGTGTCAGTGAAAGTCGTGCCTTTTGTGGACCATTCCAAAACTTGTTCTGTATGTATTTCACTCTTTTCCATAATTCGGTGCTTTTACTTTGGGAAAGAAAGGGACGGTGCATTGGCGAGAGTTTTATGAGAGCAATTAATGACCAGAATATGCAGTTCCACTGGTTTTTGAGGCCTTCCAGAAGCTTGACTGACATTGAAAGGTTGTTATAAGTGTAATCAGAACGACATGCCAGCTACTATTTCCTAATGATTTCATTCGTTTTTGTGTGAATGTGACGTATATTTTCTCCCAACTAATCATTCTTTTGGTTTTATGTGCGTGATTTTGTTTTATTTTTTCTTTAAATCAATAACTACTGTAAGTTTCGCAATGGGATAAACTTGTCACATTTATCTTCAATTTACTATAAAAAACTAGAAGTGAAAGCAACATCACCCTTTGAACCACAACAACTGTTCTCACAGATTTAATTCAAACTTAGCCACATGAACTTACAACAGAAATGTCCTAAAACAATGTCTAAATCCTGTAAAAGGCCGAGGCCACCCGAACTTCCCCGACGAAACCCGAAAGCAAAAACCGTGAACTGTCAAAGAAGCCACTTGTAAGTTGGCAGCGCTCGGGCAAAAAGTGATGAACAAAAACTTTGTCTAACTGTGGTCGTAAGACCGTGAGACCGTGACTACTGTGCAGTGTGCTCCTAGTTAATAGAATGGGTTGAATTATAAGGGTCCAGTCAAGTTTGTGGTCGCTCCTCGGTTCGTACCACGAAACAACTGCAAATACGTTTAAAATTAGAGGACTAACATGGTAATTTGGGAGTTAGTTGAGAAAATAAATATTAGGAGTCCGAAGACGGGTTAATTTAAAGGTTGGTGCGACCACATGTCTGGTGTAAGTAGATGGAAATGTTTACGCTTTTTCTGACATTAAAAAGTTCAAAGAGACAGAATTTAAATTTAATAAAACATCGCAGGGAAACATCAAAGGTCACAGAACAACATATATAAATAAGCCGTTACAAGTGATAATGATCACGTCAGTCCACAAAGCTCAAAAATGTCGCCAAATAAAGACCTAGCTCCAGCACTAATGTGGAGACAGCCTCGGGAACACGGGAACTAAATCGGGACACCAGCGACCGGTATAATGCGGTAACATTCGGTTTGTCAAGTGTATCTGTGCTTCTGTGAGATACTTTGGTGCTTTCGTTCGGAAATATAGAAGACGGGATTACAAGTTGATGTTTAAACCGCGTCTGCCTTCGTGCTGTATGCTTTTAGATTTATCTTGGTTGGTTATGCTTCTTACAGAGTAACATTTTCACTAAGTATTTTGACAATCTAGCAATATTTCAGATCAGAAAATATTTCCGCGGCTACATTTCATTCGTTAAAAATTGCTATGTATTAAACAGGTAAACATACCTATGCTAAACCTACAAAGTGAAGCTTTGAAACGAAATTTTCGGTCACGTAAATCTCTTTAAATAAGTAGCCAGTGCTTCAATTAATGCGGCGCACTCGAGCTAATCCCGGGACACGGCGGCTAATTCCGGGCACCGCAGCCCGGGACCAGCCCGGGACCGGCTCAGCACTCGGTTTGGCGAGTGGAGTCGCGGTTTGAGGGTTGTTACTGTACTTATACTTCGGTGGAGATTGGGAATCGTGAGAGCTTGTATTATATTCAAGTGACACTTGTTGTGAATTTTTGAAGAAATTACAAGGAGCATGAAGAATGACGGCTTACAAAAAATATGGTCCAATTTTAGAACGTCAATTAAGAAACTTGAATCCCACGTTAATGCTATGCGAGTAAACTAAGCCTTAATTAAAAAGCTAAATCTAGCATTCATTGAACATTAAAATCCTCTCTAATCGCTCATAATTAAATCGTGATATTCATCATAAAAAGCGCTTCAACAGAAAATACATGAAAGCGATGCAGCGCTTTAAATTAAAAAGTTTTTAAGGAGATGCAATTGAGGTGCGGTTGCGACGATTTGAATGGTTTATTGCGCAGAAACGGACCGTACTTTACTATTATATTTTATTTTTTCCCGAGTAATTAAATAAAGTGTTTTGTTAAAACGCTCTGTGGGCAAAATAAATGGAGTAACGTGGAAATGTTGATGGAGTGTTAAAGATTTAATCGCTTTTATAGCGGCGTTTGTATGACATCGTGATGGATCGTATCGGACCCAGAGTGGATCCAGTGATTAGAGAAAAACTCGACTCACTAAGTTTTCAATTACACTTGAGTAACAGATTGTGAATCGTTCGTGTTATTAGGTAATTAATGCCTGTTCGTACTGGTACGCAATACCTCCACAACCCAGTTAGTACTATGTAACACAACCAATGTTGAAACGTCAGACTTTCTGGCCGCTGACTACCAACGACAGTTTAACTGGCCTACGACTGCCAAAGATCTACAAATGTCAGCCGGGAGTCCAGGACCAAGCAACGACGACACTTAACTTAACAACAACACTTAACTTAATGCCTAAAATAAAGCGCCCTGATAGATTGTGAAAACGGGCATAACACTGCTACCCATAGTCGGCTTAAAACACCCACGACTTGGGTAAGGGTGGCTTTTCTATTCAGATGGCAATGCACCGTGTGTTCAAATCAAGTTAGATACACAGGTTACAGGTAGGTACGAAAGAGCCCCATTAATGTACGTTAGTTCGTTATCATCATCTGCCTAGCCTTTTCGCAACTATATTGGGGTCGGCTTCCAGTCTAACCGGATGTAGCTGAATACCAGTATTTTACATGGAGCGACTGCCTATCTGACCTCCACAACCCAGTTAGTACTGGGTAATACGTTACCTCTTGGTAAGACTGGTTGTCAGAGTTTTTGGGCCACTAACTACCTAACGACTCTCAAAGATCTACAAATGCCAGCCGGGACCAACGGCTTAACGTGCTTTTCGAGGCACGGAGCAAACTCGGTATGTAATGGGCGGTCACCCATCCACAGACCAACCGAGACACACAGCTTAACCTAAAGATCGAACCGAGCGGCTGTTATTATTTAGCCACGAGTTCCTCTCGTTAATTCGTGATATGCATCATGTAAAGCCAAACGAACTCCTACCTAACGCTAACGTGGCCAACACTCACACAAGTGCTCCACACTCTCCGCACGGCAAACTGTTTATACTGTTTATCGACGCAACAACTTAGTTTACATTCTGATAAACTCCATTGGGCTTAGCCTATATACCTATCTTACTTTCCACTAAAACCTACTTTAAATTCTAAACGACAAAGTTCGGTTTTGATTGAAATGTTGAAAGGTATTTGGAAAACAATAGGTGATAAAAGCTGAAGTAAATATAGCTAAGAGCTGAAAATTTTCAGGAAATGAATTGAGGTTTTCATTTTCTGCTCATATGTTTGAGGTTATGTGGAAAGTACGTTGTTAATTGTACGTTGACCTCTACAACAGGTACTATCAGTGCTTATTTTAATCACTAGACCTATAGCTATTCCGACTGGAAGTATAAAATTTTAAGCAAAGTAAGAGAAATATAACGATATTGTAAAATCCCGGGAATGGAAAGTGTAGCAGAATAAAGAGGAGGCCTATAGCAGTGGGTGATTCCGGGCTGAAATGATTAGGAGAAATATCTGTACATAGAGACCTCTCAAACAAATTTCAGCAGTGGCGGACAACCGCGTGAGACAAGCTATTTTATAATATTACAGTGCTCAGACACAGGCGCACTCTCTCTTTGCGTAAGCACTGTCCGATGGGACACAGATCATTTCACGAATCGAAACGTTATCCAAAAACCTGTGAATATTAACGCAACACACTCGGTAGAACAATACACCTAGTTAATTGATTGTCAAGCAGTTACGGTAACTGTGGCTGAATGGCCACCACAATTGTCTGCCATTGTGACACAATCATATCGCTGGGCCCTTTCACGCTGGTAATAACTAATTTACTGACATGCATGTCTATCAGCTCGATGGACAATGTTGACATCCATTAACTGTTTCAAAGGCGACATAGATATTTGTAATTGAAATGTGGATAAAGGTCAATGTAATGGTAGAAGTTTTAATAAGAAGACGTACAGAAACAAATACATACATCACTCACGTCTGTAATCCCCGGAAAGTTAGGCATAGGTGGTGTACCCACCAAGTCCCCAGTTATGTGCCTTGCTTGGGAATCGGTCTCAAGATCTATATCAAGAGCAGTAGCGCTTGCAGCCACTTGACCAACGAAGCAGAAAGAAAGAAATGATGTCAATCAACAAAGTTTGTAGATACTGATTAAGGATAACCTATTTTTTTCGAATCCAAAGCCACCCTTATTTTCCTAACGTCCCTAACGCAAATGGAAATTATCCAAAAACAACATACAGGCCCCTTTCGACCCCAAAGTGATTAGAGGCGTTAAACCGAAATGCTGCTAATTGGACCCATGTAATCAAACGCCCCATACAAACATTCCCGTGGCACAGGGGCCAAATATACCGATAGATAGCCAAATACCCCTGGATACCCCTTGCAGGGGGTGACAAGCAAGCCGATATTAATTGCCGGTCCGATGATCAGCTATTGCGTTTGCTAAGCAAGGAAAGGGGTAGGATTAACTCAAGGCAGTTGCTTGATATTAAAATTCATAAAGTATTAAAGGACCAGGATTTTAAAATTGGTCCTTTGAGTCGCAAAAGCGAAAATTAAAAATTCGTCAGGCAGAAATCCACAACAAACATAGTTAAAGTTTTACAAGTACTTTTGTAGAGTGATCATGATCAGAACTAACGCAGCCATTTTAATTTCCCAATAATATTTCATAATAAAGTGACTGAAATGTTTACCAACAACGCCTCTCTGTCAATTGCTGTCAATATCATTGATGCGCCGAACGATCGTTGTAGTTCTGTACTTAATTGACTAGTAGTTAGATTATATCTGGCTTTACGTTCGTCTATTCCAAACACTAACAGAATAACGTACACAGAGTGGACGGTTCGGCTACAAAAGGTAAAACCGCTGGCTCAAACACTCGACTCTAATTGACTCAATAATCCTGCCATTGAGCTGCTCATATGAATCGCTTTGTTCATATCATGTTTAGAATCTGATTTCAACATGCAAGGATTAACAGTTTATAAAAACAGAAAAAATAAAAATAATAAAACGCAAACGCAAAGATTTTTTTGAATACGTATTATTAATTGTTGATTTTTTAAAACAAACACAATGACTGATTCTGGACTCTCTATTAAGGACTATGTCCGTGGGTTCGCGCGCTTCTAGGAACTGAAATTATCTCACAGGAACGTACTTTTAGGGACAAAAAGTATCCTATGACAAAACTGATCATGATCTATGTGCGTTCCAAATTTCACTCAAATCCGTTCCGTGGTGAATAGCAGACAGACATTGAGTAACTTCCGGACTTATAATTAATTTATCAGTATGGATATCTGCCTGCCTAGTCTTTAGTACTAAAACCAGCGTCGGGCACTAGCTGCTCGGCAGTATATTTGGCGCAGCCGTGACACACGATAGAAGAACGAACTAGGAAAATAAAATAATAAAATCCTCTGACGTCATACGTCATCGTAACAATGCGGAATCACAACATTACTATTAATTAAAATACGTAGTTCGCGGTCCATTTTTTAACAAAATCACCTCTATTTTACGAGCTTGGCTAGTTACTGATGCAAAAACTTGGAACTAGAATGTCTAAAAGCGGTAGATCTTGATTGTAGAGCAAAATGGACATAATTGCCCCGGGATGGCCGCCCGAGCAATTTGAAGAATTAACATGGAACCGGTCAGGAAGGCTTGCTGTGTAAATTACTGAGTTTGTGAGCTAGTAGTGAGGGAGAGGTGAGAATTTTATAGAGATGGGCAATTTGTGGGGAGGTGGAATAAGAACATGAATTTTGATCTAAGTTTATACTGTTTTATTTTTACAAAAAGGAAAGCTAAAGAATCCTAGTAGACTGCAACTAATTACATAGATAAATCAAGTTAACCGGACATTCAGAAAGATTTTGAAGAAAACTGGTATTATTCTGATACTCGACTGTTGAACTATCAAAATGAATAGATAGTGAGTGTGTAACGCAATTACTCTGCTGGTCACAGAAACCACACAAGAGTATACGATGAACGAAAATGAAGCGTCAACAAAGTAAGCTTTTCTTCATTCTGCATAAAAACTAATACAGCCAAATAAAACATTGATTCCACCATTATTTTATCTCGAACCTTTCAAAGCCAGCAAACCTCGAACCGACTATAAAAACGCGAACCCATGCTGTCACTCACGTCAACTTTATAGCCGGGTGTCAGCAGAGACAGGAGTGACATGTGGCCGCGCAATGAAATGGCGCGTCTGTTTGTGTAAATGTTGTGTGTAGGCTTTGACACTGACAGTTATTTGTATTTATTGTTTCAATGGGTATGAGCTGCCGTCCAAGGTAAAGAGGAAAGAATCTTAAAATTATCATTTAGCTCATAGAGGAGCAATAGTCTTTCTATATCACTCACACATTAACATAGGAACCCACTGCGCTTTGGGAAAAAATGGGCATTATCCTTTTGGCTGACTTGCTGCATCATAATTCAGAAGAGCCTGTTTCTAGTTTTTTTTAAAGAAGTGCTCCACTTTTATATAATTTCAAAAGCATTGTTAGCAATAGAGAGAGGATGTGGCATGTCCAAAAGCAAATAGTTATAGTTTTAAAATCCCCGTCAATCTGTTGCAACCACTCCGTCCCTATATCGCTAGCACAACTTCATTACCTATCAGTATTTCAATTGAACGTATAAAGGACTCAGACAGCACACTACGGCAAGTTGTAACAAACAGCACTTAAACGACGTGGCAAGCTTTTTATTTACCCACTCTAACGTATACTAATGAACCCATTCGTATGTTCCGATCAGTCTCAGCACTGATTAGCTGAGGTTTGTGACGCAGCACAGAGCTCATTGACTCTTTAAATGATGCAGAGGATCCTATACGTTGGTCTGTTGCTATATCTACACACTACACAGACGGGTCTACGGAGTAGATATTTATTTACACGTTACTTAGTAGTTAGTACGTACTATAGCTAGACGTTATTCTTGTCAATATCACACAATTCAAAAACTACAAGTGCAAGATAGAGACGGGAATACGTGCGTCGTGCAAGTCAAAATATTACCTAAATAACGTTTAAAGATTTCGTCTTAAGTGTCTCGCGTTGGTGAATTGGATGTTTGGAGGCGAGATAAAAAAATGATGTTTCAGTCAATGGCAGTTCAATTGTGAAAGCATCCGTGATATTATATGAAACAAATAAGTAAAGATTTTCAGAATCCAAATAGCCAACGATCATTATCATTCTCCTGCTCTTATCCCATTTTATTTGAGGTCGGCGCAGCATGTCTTCTTCATTCATACTTGTCTATTACTCCTCATCATATATAGTTTTGACATTACTGGGAACTATCCCTTACTGAAATTTAATCAGTAAGGAGCCTTCCTACAAAATAAGCAAATCCTATTCACCTTTGTTGACAACTAACTCGACAAAAACGGTCCATATTTTTTCCCCAGATATACCAATAAAAAGCTTTTACCTAAGTAATTGAAACACATCAGTACTTCAGTTGGAATCCACTAGAACATGCACAAATAAAATCTGCGATACTTCAAAAATATACTCCATTCTCAATAGCATGTGCCATTGAAAATAGACTGCAAACATTCACGTAATAAGAATGATATTGTATTGACAAGTGTCCTGAAATAGTTACTGCAGTACACGGGCTGCTTAGAATGCAATTCATATGAAGCAACGTTTTATTTTAAAATTCTCTTTTAAAAGGGATACAAGTATAGGATGTTTGTGTGTTAAAAGTTGCTTTGATGTTATTATGATAGTTACATACCAATACATATGTGACATGTGCTGTTATGACGTTGATCTCCATTTCATAGCCATTAACCGTCTCGGAAATATTCCCTTTTGAAGATAAAATGTGTTGTAGACGTACCTGTAACAAACAATAAGAAATTAGCACACAAAAAGCGACAAAGAAACAATGATAATATAATTACGATTAAACAGACTAAACCCTTCCCCGAGATAAACACAGAAGGATGATGAAATTGATTTAAATTATATTAGCAGCAGCATGGGTTTCCAAAAATGTTATTCCCGATAAATGGGTATGACCCTTTTTAAATGAGCCTACACAACGTCAAAGCCTAAATTGGTGTACAACAGAACACTGCCTACCCTTTCGAAAAATATAATCAGCACACCTTCCTATGACGTAAATTGTATCAAAATTAATTTCGCAGTCCCTTTTCACGATAATTCCGCTCCAAAAATGTCCTCCTCTGTATTCCAAATCGATAATTTAACCCTTTAATAATATCCGCGTCGCCGATACAGGTAAATCGGCAATCCGATTAGAGGCGCGGGGCGTCAATAGACGGCGATTAGTTCGTCGGACCGAACTGGACCGCCGGCGAGCGGGGGGTTGAACATATTATTGGGGATGTTTTTTAAACCTCTACTTGAAAGAGACAAAAAAATCAGTTTATAGGAATGTATTTAAGTTATGAATATTGAGTTGTGGGTTATAAGGTGTCTGCCCACTATACCGTACCATATCATGACCGTGCTATGAATGTATCAGGCACGCAAAGAACCTGATACGGACTACTATGCTCACAGGCACACTAGAACTTATTAACAGCGTATAATACCCGATTATAACGGGTTTAGAACGTTCATCATACGGACCGTCCACAATTGCCGTCGAAAATATTTTGCCGGTGTCGATGCGCTACGTACATTACACGCGGCGGTGTTGGTCGTGATGAAACGGTCTCTCAAATTTTCCAATACAAAGAATATTTTATTGCCTGAAACGTTCCTAGCACAATCATGGTAAGAGACGGCGTAGGGGCAGACTCCTTTATATGTTTGTTTTTTTTTTTAATTTCTTATTAGTATTATTAGTTATATTATTAGTTTCCTATAAAGGGTGTAACAAGACCCTTAACGAAGCCGAAAGGCACTTATTTTTCCCGACATTTCGATCATTTTTTTGTTCTAGACTATACCTGGGAACCTTCTAGTTACAAAGATCCAATATCTCTCGTAGTTTCAACTTTTTCACACGAGTTTTTTTTTAAACACATGTTTTTGTAAGATTTTTACTTTAAACACCTCCACGACCCATATCCAATATCCATCCATCATCACAATGTTTTGAGTACATTGAATCCTACCGTAAAACGTAAATTTTCACCCCAAAAAAAAAAGTTGTTGCCTAGCAATAATTTTTGCGTAAAGTTACTTAGTTGACAGAATGCTTGGTTGACGGCTTCGTTAAGGGTCTTGTTACACCCTGCATTAGAATAGTTATAAGTAGGTAGATTCTGCAATTTGTTAGTACTTAGTAGTAACCTTGTCATGGATTTAGTTTACCTAATAACATGTGCCATAGAAATAAGAACCTTGTTTTATCTGTGGATACGTGTCATTCATAATCGTGGCTTTTGGAAAGAGCTCAAAAATTGTCTGTATTGTGGTTACAATACAAACAGGTTGGTTTGTGGCAGAAACCAGAAAACAGGTCCTATGTATTCTACTAGCAGGTATACCTGTACATATTTCGGTTAATTATAGCGCTTTCAAAGGCACTCATTTACAGACTAACATAAATCCATTTCAATGATTGTAAGCTCATAAAAGCATATTAATATATCACACAGCGTTAATTAGTGTTTCATTCAGTATTAAGTTATCACAAACCAAATAATTTTACCAAAATGGAGCCAAACATTATTTGAACAGAAATAACTATATTGGGAGCAGTTTCCGTTAATTGAAGGCTTAAAGCTAGAAGTTTAGGTTAAATTAACAATAATAATAATTAAGTATATAAGGTAAGCTAACTATTCATACACGAAATATTTTCAAAGAATCATCTAACGGCTATAACGAAGCCATTTCAAGGGATTTTTTTTATCTAAGATGTTTTTTATAAAAATAAATAATTTAAAATTAGGTACTTGAGCCATAAAATAAATACTGGATCCTTATTTTTGAACATTAATTACGCTAGTTACTACGTCGTATTGTCTACTATCATTGTTAAAGGTTAAAGGTTTTAAGCAAAACGTCTCAAAAAAATTAAGAATTATAATAATTTCGTAAAAACAAAAACAGTCAGATATTATTTTATTCGTTGCTATGGCGACTTTACGACCTAAAGAAGTTACTCTTAAAATATTTCGTGTATGAAAAGATAGACCTTATATACATGAAATGCCTTTACTTGACAATAGACTCATTTTCCAAAGAAGTAAAATAAACGGTAATCTCTAGAAATATTGATACGATTATAAAAAATCTTTCACTGATGCGAAGCTACATTATCCCCAAGTGTAGCAGGCTATATTTAAAACCTTCCCGTAGGATAAATTCCGACCCTAACGCGAGCAAATCCACGGGCAACTAGCTAGTCTATGACTGAGTAACATTTTATACGTAGCTTACTGGTGTAGTTTCCATTTCCACATCAATCTCTAGCTCTATTAGAATTAGGCATGGCGGGCACGACAGTGCACGACAGAACTCTCTCGTGCAATCAATGCGCCGCCAGCAGTGAATAGCGAGCACAAAGCAGATAGCGGTTAACACGATTATAATCACGTCAGGCTGCTAACATCCTAATTTATTCCCTAATTACGAAAATAATACAGAGAGGTTTTTCCGTCAGTAATTTCTCAATAGCAGCCATAGTCCGAGTTTGAGCCCAGTTGATGGCATTAGGCTCGCCCTCTATTGCAAGGGACTTAAACATAACTGGCGAAATGTGGGTGTAGGTACACTTCTGCCTAACCCTCCGGGGATTACGGGCGTGATGTTATGTTAACTGGAAATAAAATATTTTGCTTGACGCAATATGAAGAGATAGGAACTAAATGTTAACTTTAAAAGCATAATTCAAATGAAAAAAAAAAAACGTAAATCGGACCAGTCGTCGCGGAGAAATCGGTGAACTTACATACATAATAAAAAAAAAGATATCAGCCGAATACATAACCTCCTCCTTTTCTTTGAAGTCGGCTAATAACAAAAGCTTATGGTATACCAGAGAGACTTAACAGATGGCAATCGTTTCCAAGCGTTTCGTATTACTCATAAATACTATAAACATGACATAAGCTTTTAGATAGCTTGGTATTTCTCATTACCAGCCGCAACCTCTAGATGTCTACCTCGTTGATGGCATTAGCACAGTGCAGTTGCACACTTATTACGGGCGAAGTGTGAAACTTTTAGGTACACCTCTGCCTTACCCTTTAGGGATTAAAGTCGTGATGTAATGTATATCCAATACCTACATACTTTCCTATTATCATTATCGCTGTTACGCCACTATGTGTGCGCCCTCAGCTACTGTCACAACCAAGAGGTTAATCATTCATATAAACGGCGCATTGTTTAGTTCCATAGTATTATCGTTGAGTTGATGACGTATCAACAGTTAGTGACAATGTGTTGATTGAACCGAGTGTAATTATGTCATTAGTGCAGTTAGCTGAGTTGGCGGTAGGGGGAGCTGACAGTGAGGTGAGGTATTTTGATGACTTGAATGGGATAACTCAAAAAAAATTCTAATGCTATTAAGGATCAGTCGAATTCCGGACCTACACATTCCGGAAACACCGGAAGCTGGCATATATTATGTATGTACTTCTATAAGAATTCCGTGTATCGAATATCCGTGTCTGGAGCTTTGTCCGTAATTAAGAGAGTAAAAAGAGACTCTGCTATTCACAGCTTTTGTAATAGACCTGAAAAGAGATGTCTCCAAGTCAAAAAAAAATACCGTGAAAAGGAAACTTATGGTGACGTTGCAATACTGCACTTACTTTAGACTCTATTTTGTAGTCATTAAAGACCTAAAGAACACATTTTGAAACAAAATGTTTCCAAAAACTAGACCCCGAGAGACCACACAAAGATTATTAACATTGATGACCCACATGTCAGTATTTGGATGATGAGATCATCTTCAAAAACAATGTCCCCTTTGTATGTACCAACACTGTTGAACTGATCACTCACTATATCATTTAAAACTATTAACACTAAGGTCAAACTAAATACATGCAAACATACCAACAACACAGGATTAACTTAATTCAAGATGAAAAAAAAATATATACATATATATATATATATACATATATATATATGTATGGTCATAGTGGATATATTTTTAATCAAAGGGAACAGAGACCAAAATCGCATGAGTCATGTGAATCAAACAAGTTGGTAAGTTGTTACAGAAATGACGAGAAAGTCAAAGGTCAGAAGTTCAAATTGTAACAACAAAGCTTCTATTGTTAGACAGTTTGTACAAAATAAACAAAAAGGACAAGTTGAACTAAAAGTTGTACATATCAAGAGAGTTACGCGACAAAGACGAGCTCATCAAGTCAAAACTGAAGTTAGTTTAGTTACAGATAAAAGTTTAAAGGTTAGTAATAGTCCTCCCGACAGCTTCCGGTCATGGCGGCTTATCTCGGCTGGAACTAGCCATCGACCAAGAAAAATATATAGCCCAAGTGTGTGCGCAGCCAATCACAGTCCACTGCTGGACATCGACCTATCTCCCTCATTCTGCATCCAGTCTGCTCCAGCCACCTTTATACCTATGTCTCATGATATTTCAAAGAACTCCCTCCT
The DNA here is from genome assembly GCA_905163415.1 of Noctua fimbriata. Taxonomy (NCBI): domain Eukaryota; kingdom Metazoa; phylum Arthropoda; class Insecta; order Lepidoptera; family Noctuidae; genus Noctua; species Noctua fimbriata. Next base: position 16,933,323 of record LR990941.1, on the reverse strand, counting down.
CTCTTCCTTATTACCTAAGAACGTTATACCTCTATTTAACATGTTTGCCATTCCTTACCCACCTGTTCATCTGCCGCCCCCCGGTCACTAGCTAGCTTTGACACAGCGATGACAAATGACTGCGGTACATCATACAGCGGCCATGCATCACTCGCACAATTGTACCGTTCGCACGTCTGTGAGGCGCCGGTCCTACCGACGGTGATAAGCGACAAGCGAGTAGAATTGGCAACTCAAAACGAGTTGTTTGTTTACCAGAGTTCTCAAGGTGTGAAAAGTCATCGATCAACTAATAATGCTCATGATATGTAGACATATATGTATATCGACGCCGGATGACCTTTGCCAGAAGTGGTCATCGTATTGGAGGTTCGGCAGCTTCTAGATCATCCGGAAAACAGACATTTGTCATCAGAATACAGCCGCCACGCCATCATCAATGCGATGCTCCGCTAGAGTGACAGTCCTTGTGAGTGGCGGTGCTTCCTAGTAACTTCGTAAATACTGACACGGGATCATCAACGCACAAGGGACAGTATTTTGTGCATTTCTTGAGTCCATAGTTCCTCGTCAGCGGTGGGACCGGTGCCTCACATTCGCACAGTTCGCACACCGGCAGTTCCAAAGAATCGTGCGATGTAGTCAAATACAATTGATAGTTGTGCGGCTTCGGATGGAAGGCACAATTGTAGCCGTTTTTACTATTGTACTGGCTTTTTGTTCCCGCGAGTATTTATGGGGAAAGGGCAAAAAAGCGATCAAAATAGGAATAGCCAGTTCTGAAGCTAGTCTAGTTATTAATCTGGAAATGTTGAGAACGCTGTGATACACCAATTTCTGCGCAGTCTCTCTGACATTTTTTTTGTAATAACTATGTCTCCTCTTTACGCTTATCAGGTCACTTTACCTCAGAAAAGAAAAACTTTTATAATTCAAAGAATTCTACGATATGCTTATTCGTCACTCCAATTCTTTTAAGTATACACACAGATCTTTGCAATAATCTCAAAATTGCTGAAATAAACCGAAGCATTTGCATAAACCACGCAAGGCCCGTAAAAGAATACGTAGCGACTAAAAGAACTCATTATATTTAACAGTGTCGGTGAACATAACTTGTAATATGCTCAGCCGGTACGGTGTCAGTACGTCTTTATTTCACGGAGTTATGCTTCTTGCACACCACGTCATATAAATAAAATCTGACAACAGTAGTGACACCGAAAATACGAGCAGAAGGTCTAATCTACACAATTAACACAGGATGCACCATTTTTTTTTTTTTTTTTAGGATGGGAAATCATCAAATGACCCCCCCGCTCTGGGCGGAGCGGAAGGGAGTGTCAGACTTGTACTGACTAAAACCCATCCATGTTCCTTCTTTGCCCTTTGTGTTCCAGGGCCGCGGTATCTCTTTCGAACAGTCCCGCAGCCCTGGCAGGCATCGGCCCGTGCGGACCCCTACGTGGTTGCTGACATCTCTTTGAGGCGCGCGTGGAACACGAACGCGCCGTCGACACGGCCTGTCGTCATAAGACGGCCGGACGGCGAGCTAGCACACAGGATGCACCATGGATGTGCACCTTAAGGTTCCGTCTTCCGTACCAGTTTGACTGAACGTGCATATATGTGAACCCAATGAGAACGCTGTGGACGTTCTTTCTATAGACACTTAGACAGAAGTTGTGATATCATTACAAAACTTGAATTCGCGGCCACTTACTACTAACCGACAAACCAACACCACTGCCTGAAACTGAAGTGACCAAAATGATGAATGCGCTGATGGTTACCTAAAAGCTTGAGCACAAATAAATGCTTAGGAATATCCTACTTAATGCATATTATAAATGTGAAAGTTTGTGAGGATGGATGGATGGAAGGAAATTTGTTACTCTTTCACGCAAAAACTACTGAACGGATTTGGATGAAATTTAGCTCACAAATAGTTTATAACCTGGATTAACATACAGGATACTTTTTATCTCGGTAGTATTTTCCCGTGGGACACTTATCGAACTCCACGCGGGCGAAGCCGCCGCTGGCATAAGCTATTTATGAATAAAACAAAAGATCATCAAAATCAGGTTTCCCATTTCCAAAAGTATGCTACCAAGTTTTTGTTGAATGCGGTTCTTCTATCCTTACTTAGGCTACGTGCAATACCTACGCGAAGCCACGACTTTAGAAACGATACGATCTTAAATTCAGTAACTTTATAACAACGTCAGCGAAGTATTGCGATACACTTATAAGTCACGCCGGGTTTTCGATGAAAACTGAACTGTTAGCTAGAGATAGAGCTACGGCTAACTACGGCGTCAGACATGGGACTACCGAGAGATAAGGAAATTGTTTGTTTACACTTTGTACAGCCAGTTTATGTGATGCCGACTTTCCATGTTTTTCTTTTTCATCGTAATCCTCATCTTTCTGCCCTTGTCCTGTGTTACTTAGGGCCGACACAAGTTTTTGTACTTGTTTTTAAAATCATGAGTTACTGCTTCGACACACATACAACATATCTTTTTTATATATTTTGTGAAGTCGCTATTAGCTATTACGAAATGATATTAATTTATGTAGGAGCTCTTAAAATTTGCAGACTCATTATATGTTTCTTCGTCGATTTTAGAATCGACGTGACTAGCATATTGTTCTCTCATAAAAACTCTTAATTAACGTACACTCACTAATAAAAACGTACCTACACTCAAAGACAAAGCCAAGTACAGTCAATGACAGTTCAATGACTGTCAATGACAGTCAATGATGACTTGTCATCACTTCGTAAATATTGTAATAGGAGAAACTGAGGAAGAATCCTTATTTAACACACAACACGAATTTATTGCATGAATTCTAAGAAATTGCGACTTTAACTTCTCCCAGTTAACATGACATTATTGTTACCTTTTTCGTGGAACTGTTTATTTTTTATTTATCCTTATAACCTTTTTTCTTGATTTTTCACATGAAACATTTCCCATCCAGAAGCAGCCCGGAGACTGGATTTGTGACCGATTGATGGCAATAGGTTCGCCCCCTATTACCGTCACTGGAGAAATCTGGGTGTACACCTAAACTAGCCTATAGATACCCCGACTTACCTTTCTGGGATTACTGTCGTGATGTTAGGTTATGTGTTTACTTTACTGCTGAAGCTTTCCTTAAGAAAGATGATCCATTTTACAATATATGTAGCAATTTCCGTTAACAGCCTAAAATTGGAATCGAATCCAATAAGTAATATTTTTAAATACATTATATAAACTGAATCAAAAGCGAATGAATGAAGAACAGCGCCCACCGACACACGAGGCACAGTTTATAAACATTACGACAGTTACTGGTACGGTGATCGATAGAAATAAGATACGATATGTTTGTGTTTTAGATAACAAGTTCATGGAATTAAGTGGTAATCGGATATTTTGGTGGAGTTCAGAAATCTCTCTTAATTAAGAAAATACATTTAAAGAGATCGTGTCATGAACACAGAGCCTACTTTAAAAAAATGAAATGTTTACTATTGATTTCTGAATTGTAAAATTACATTTAAATACTCTCAGGCCTGACTCCGTACTTATCTGTGAATTTGAACAAAAGCGGAGGATTGCAGCAGGGTTTTAATTAAGCTATAGAGACCATTGGAGAGTACGTCAGGTGATCCAAAGGCAAATCGTGCTAACTGTTAACCAAACTGACCTCTACGTGTACACTACTTACGGTCAGGTAATTTGCGAGATTTCCACAATACTCCATAGATACGCTATCCATTGTCCCTCTTCCATCTTCTCAATGATTCGTCATTCCAAACCCCAGACAGCTTTCCCCCAGATACATCACATTGGAGTCTTGAATGCACCCTTAATTAGCAACCAATTAATGAGCATTAGCTGACGACCGCCGGTCACGCGAGCAACTCGTTAGATACCGCCATTTTCTTCATGATATGTGTTAGAAGTTTGTATGTCGGTGTGTATGTAAGTACACACGTGTTTGTTGAAATTCCTCGCGTCTCCGATGTAACTTTCACAACAAAATATATTGTAGAAATTCTACGTTTTCACAGTCGCGGAGTATGAAATGTTCAATGTTTGTAAACGTGTTGTCTTAAATTGAACTGATGCGTCCTTAAAATGTTGCATTCTGTGTAATTTATTATTTGTTATACTTTCGATATTTATGGGTCTATCTTTATTTTAATCCCATAATTGTTCAGTAAATCTAAGACAAAACCGATACCTATTTAATTAGCACTCTACAAATAATTCATTTTTAATCTCTCTCTTATTTTCAATGGCTATTGAAACATTTTTAAACATTGCAATCACTTGACTCTTGATATACCTAATGACTTTCTTCAAACACAATCTTCAATAACCAAATTAAAATAGTTTATTTCACATAGGCCTAGAAGGCACTTATAAAACGTCGACAAAAAGGTGCACACGGTGCGGGTTGGTCGTTTTCTATGGAGAAGAACCGGCAAGAAACTCCATGGTTACTCTATTCAAATCATTTGGTATTACAATATTATCAATTTTCAACATTTGTACTTTTAAGTATGAGGGGACAGCGTAGGCAGCGTAGGCTGCTTCATTATTTTAAGTACAAAATTTTATCACAAAGAATCCTGATACATAACTACAAGTGAGAACAAAAACGCCTGCTATCAGACGAACACACACAGACAGACAAACAATATGTTATCAGTAGAAACAGTTTGCTCACTTCACCTACCGAGTGTCGGAGCGCATTTGCATAAAAACGCATTCTTTGTCTACAAAGAATACTGCAATTATACCACAAAGAGAACATAATGTTACAATGAAATATTTAATTTCATTATCATCTGCCTAGTCTTTTCCCAACTATGTTAGGGTCGGCTTCCAGTCTAACCGGATGCAGCTGAATACCAGTACTTTACATGGAGCGACTGCCTATCTGACCTCCAACGAGGGGCTTTGTTAAAGAACAATTTGTATGAGGAAAAACAGAATAATTTTATAAGGCTTAGCCCAACAGTCTATGTTCTTCCTGTCCAACACTACTTGGTGTCGGCGCAACACGTTTTCTTTTCCATTTTCATATCATTCAACCCCTTTTCTTTCACATCATTCCTCACACAATCCATTCATCTTCCTTTCTATAGTTATCAATGATATGAGGGATCTTTCAAAGTTAGAAGCAGCAATATCCGGTACCCAGCTGCGTTTCAATGTGTCACATCTTAAATATCCGGTTTTAAATTCAATTTTGCTAGGCTGTCTCGTCTTGATGAATTTAATAAGGAAGTTCATCTTGACCACTTGCTACACTTGACTTGAATGCAACCTCCCTTGACAACTTAGCTTGGGCTTCAAAGTCTTTCAGTAAATCTCATAGATACTATACATTAACAAGTCTCATGGTAACAACTTTTATTCGCGATTGTGGAATTTGAAGGATTTACTAACAGTATACTCCTTTAACGCTGCGTTGGAAGGCCTCCCACTAGGTGGACCGATGACCTGGTGAAGGTTGCAGGGATCCGCTGGATGCGAGTCGCACGGGACCGGTCACTTGGGGGAGGCCTATGTCCAGCAGTGGACGTCTTTCGGCTGAAATGATGATGATGATGATGATGATACTCCTTTAGTAATAGATTTTTTCTAGGTTTAAGTTAGGAAAATTGTACTTCAGTACCACTCACAATTGACAAACCCATTATGACAATGACTAATCTTAGACACACATTTCCGCCTTTGCCAATAGTTTACGTTTTCTCCCCAAATCAGCATACAAATGATTACAATCATAATACTATCATCATCATTAGAGTCAAGACACCGTACCGATTAGCGTGCCGCGGATACACAAAAAGTCTGTAACTACAGAAGTTTACGCTCGAAATGATCCGAAAGTAACAAAAAATATGAGAAATGTACCGTTCACTACCGCGGAACGAAATCGGCCTGTAACAAAGGTCTAAGCCTGAAAAAATCAGACAACCATTAAATTCGGTCTAGATTTGGCTCTGCGAAAGTTCAGACTATATTTCTTATTCTAATCATTTAGTACAATAAATCTATTAGTTTTTTAGTAAATAGCGCGGAAATGACTGGTCTGATTTTGATTGATTTTGTCCAATTAATCATAATTTGCACCAACAATGAACACAACTCGGAAATCAGATGTTCCGAAATCGCTTTCTAGAGACCTCGTGTACATTGGAATCAATCAATGGATCAATGTTTGGTTCATCGTATTTTAATCACTGTTATGAATATTCGGGTTCACCCGACATTATTTGGCGCACGACTCACGTTTATATGTTACTTATTGTAAACGAATCTGTCCGAAATATAACATTCATTTTAAATTATTGACATAATGATACCAGCCTTTTACTGTCCTTCTCCTTTTGAGAAGACTTTTCCCTTCAGTGGGTCTGTGGGACAGTAAGCGTGGTCGCTTGCTCAAAACGAATTGGCGATTTCAGACTTGCGAAAGGCACTTGTCCTCCCCGTCATTGCGATCTTTTTTTTTCTATAATCTAGACCATACCTTCTAGTTACGGAGGTATTGGGATTATTATACAAGTTTTTAATGTTATAATACCTCCACGACCCCCTTACTATTCAAAGAAAATTTTCTCCCCCAAATAAAAAAACACGTTTCTCAGCAATAATTGTTGCGTAGAGTTATTTAGTTTGATGTACAGAATGCTTGGTTGACGGGTTTGTGAAGGTACGTTTACACCTTGTATATATCCAACTTACCTCACGATGTTGCCTTTCATCGATATCAATGATGTTCGAGAAAAAAAAACTCAGAAACTTGTTATCGATATGTTATCTACAAAATAATTTGTTCAATCGTATTATATCGAAACAATATGATCGCAAATCTGATCACAAAGGACAATGGTTGTCGAACACAGGTCTAATAAAGCTAACATAGAAGTAGGACTACCGAATGATTGCCAGTATTGAAATAAATGAATCAGTGTCTATAAGTCTATGAGTCTACACAACATGTCAATCGCAAGATCAACTAATGAACACAAAGAGAAAATAAATACTTAATAGGTACGCAACAGACAGAATCAAATATCAATCTACCGAATGTTCCCGAGTAAGCCTCTTATAGAGACGCGAGTAGTTTTATCATAGTCAGTAGTCATTACGGTATGCTTTACTATTACTAATACTTATACCCATGTTTACCAACAGTTAGCAACACTTAAATTAATGCTCAATACATTTTACAGCAAGTTTGAAATTATCAACGCGCAACGCTGAGAAAATACAACCTACACTGTGCATTTATGGAATTCCTTAAACATCAGAAAAATCATCTAAAAACCATCACCATCCATACAGCCAGTCAGTCGCGTCGTCTGTGAAAATAATAATCTAATCAGCTAAGATGAGATTATTATCTTTAAGAGTAGGTACTAAGCAAGTCTTCGACAATTATTTCTTTGAAATCTCAAATAAACAGTCCCACTGTAAGAGTGGATCTCAATTAATTAGACCGAAATCTTAACATCTGAGTATCTCCTCTGCCAATAACGTCTGAGCATTAATTGTGTGCTGTACATAAATAAAGTAATCTTATTATCTTGCAGATACTTTAATTAGTGTCAGACATCAGTGAGATGTAGACATTTTATTAAATATATGATCCTGCAATAAAACATGATAAAGTAAGTAGGTAGGTACACGAAAAACGTGTTTCTTTGGTATCTGTAGGATTCTGTGAATCAACAAATGATCAAAACTACTTTATTTTCCACGTAAAACAATACAGCTCCGTTTATTCAAATACGTGTAAAATAATAAGAGATGATTAAAGCTAGCTAGTAGTGCTAGTCGAAGTATATGAAAAGATAAGACAAAGGTCAGATTGTAATTCCTTCTTCATCAAATTATTTATCTAGCTAGGTGCTACAGGAATATCTGAAAGATAATCAAATCGAACCGTAGAACAAACGCTTACAAAACCAAAATGAATACAGTTATTCAATGAAACGACATAACTAAGCAACGACAAAGTAACATTCGCAATTATTCCATTTACATATAATATGCGGACCTGCATCCGGATGCCACAGAATATCACCGCAACTGTAGTTGACCGCCATGTTAGGCCAACTGCCGTAAAAACCAGTCAACGAAATGAAAGCACACGTGTATCGTGTATTTGTGTATAGTGGTATTTTATTATATTGTGACAACGTCAATTATTCAATCAACTTTGTAATATTCATTAACTAAGTAAAAGCTTTTGTCGTAGTAAACGGAAATGTTATCTAATGAACAATTTGACGTTAATCGAAAAGGATCCAACCAACAAAACCTGTGTGCATTGGATGCTACATCGTTCAATTGCAAGTAACCGATGGAGAGAGAGTATAACTAACTAACTATATCAATTAATTATCATCACAATGCTGGTTGTTGCTTTCACAGAAAAAAAAAACTCACGCGCAGGAACTCAGAACTTTAATCAGTCGGTGGCATAAAAATAAAAGGGAATAACTTAACCACACTTAACTCAAAGGCAGCCCCATTCACAATCCCAACCATATGCATCAACAGAATCGAGTCAGTATCACCAACTGGACAAACTGACTGTGACCCACATCGCTGACCCGCCGAGCCAGAGCAAATAAAAGCTGACTGCTGGCCGCCCCGCGACACGTAGTAACGGTACCGATAGAGGAACAAGCCACAGGCGACAGCGAGGATAGGTCAGAAACAAAGATCAGGCTTTAAATTGAACAAAATATGATTATCAAAACAACCCGCTAAGTTCTTTTTATCCCTTTGAAAGAGTTTTTATTTTGAGAGTCAATATTTTGTACAACATACAACCTGACACTAACCTGCAAACTGCAAAAAACGTAAGAAAATTTGAATTTCGCGGGCTACTCTGGCAGGAAGCGCCAGGTCTTAAGCCTTAAGTTCACAAGCGCTATGTCCAATAAGAGCATAGTGCTTAGCCATTTATGAGCTGTGTAGTAAAATATGTTTATTCTCTTTAAACGTTCGATCAAACCGGACAAATACCGGACACCAGACACAGACAGACAAATACTGTACTGAAGTGTTTATCATTGTGCGGTATACGTAACCTGTCCACAAATAGATCGGATGAGTTTGACTGTACCTTCATATATCCAGTTGTGAACCGCTGTAGAGGTTTCAGAAACCTCTTACCTTTTACAGGTAAAATAATCTTAGTCCACTGTTATAGCCATATTTAGAGATTCCGATGTGGCGGGCTCTCCGCCACTGAAACTTGGTTTTCCACTTGAAAGAAATCTCAAGTAGTCATTGTGAATTGAAATCGTCTACTAACATTTATATCTTTCCTACCACCCACACAATCGAGCAGTCAATTACTTGTAATCAGCCCCTTCATCGCTGCAAGCTTACAACTTAACTACCCGTAATCACAGTTAACGGTCCGCGGCGCACGCGCACCGTGATTCACTGCATCACACCCGTCTCGTTCACACCCACGCATCTTTGCCACGTGCGAGCGAGACAGAAAAAACAATCGTCATTGACGTTGTGGGAGACAGCCCGTCAGACAGTAACCGACAGATTAAATGGTGATTATGTGTTTAAATGATTAATTAAATGTTATAGTCCATTGTATTAATCCTTTTTAGGTTATTGTAAACGGATATTCGATTTAAGGCCGACAATTTTTGTGTGCTTTACACAATGTACAGGTACATTGAAACTTTTCCTTCCTGAATTGTGTGGTACAGTTAGATTGTCGGTTTCTGCTCATTTGAATATCAGATATGAATACGGTACATAAAAGTTTTTGAGAAGAAAAGCTGTAAATAGTTGTACCACGGCTTCGTCTGCTGAAAATTATTTTTCTCCTTTTGTTAAAGAAATATCTTTTCAGATTCAGACAAATGACTCTGATAATAGTACGTGCAAGACAGACGGTATAACATTCACTCGAAGGAATGGCCCGATCGACATCGGTCACCCATCCACGACGAACGACGCTTAACCTCGTTGATCAATCGACCAAACCGGCGGCGGCGTCGCGTCATTTAAATTTTAAGTATGCTTCGCCTTTCAATCTTCTCTATTTCGACTCTTCACATGAATTGCTCATTACGTACTGAATTAGTTTCACAATTATAAAAGGTAAAGTTACAAGCAACCTTAGGCCCTTGAGTCTACCTTTAAATTAAAATCTAAATGCTCCAATTACATATAGACCAAAATAAACTGAAAATGTTCACTTCAGCTCAGTCCAGCAGTATAATGACCTCGAGCGGACTTTAAGTTTACCTTATTAAATTATTTCGTAGGGTTGTCTATTGGTCGCGAGTGCTACGGATAAGCACAAGGGTCTCGGCTGCCGGGGTTGACTTTCAGGTCGGGCAATTGTGGTTGTCCATCAGGAATACATAGACTATGTACATACGCCACGAACTTTTCCTCAGAGTAAAAAAGAAATACCACAACACTTTTGACCCTTTGTAGGTGAACCCCATTACTTGATGAAATATTTCATTCGTATCTAGAAAGCAGGAATAGGCAAGTATACATAGTTTGATTACTTAAAGTAACCATAACATCGTCCACATAGAAAACATCAAAAGCACAATCAGTTGATGGAAACCGCAGTTGTCGTTACGTTTCATTTGTTTTTATGAATGTAAAATGCGGTATGCACGAAAATGTAATTTTGTACACGATATGAAAGTTTTTAGAAAATGTTACAGAATCATAGCGATGTCAAACTTGGATAAATCTTTTTTAAGATATTTGATGATGTCGCATAGCATTTGTTAATGTTGGCCTAAGATTTTGCCTACTCTGTCTTTGCTAGTGGAAAGTTTATATTCAGCTCTAGAATCGGCAGGGTATTAAGTTAAGTTTAATAAAGCATTATCCTACGTATTTTTAACATTTCAAACATATATGTTTTGCACAAATTGAGAAATAGCCATTGTATATCAACTTTATAACCTTTAATGTGAAGTGTATAGCCGATTTAGATTGAAATCTTTGATACAATAAACTTGCGGTAACAACTGGGTTTGTGATTGTGACCAAGATAGACTTACAGTCTATGTAAATAGTTGAGTGTCTCGAATAGGTTCTATATTTGTTACTGAAAGTCTTAACCACAAGACAAATCGTTCGTTGGGTTAGTGGTCACAAGCGACCGGGGACATGGGGCTCTGGGTTCTATCAACAGGTATTCCCAGGTGTTCTATTAGTTATCTTTTTATGATATTCATGCCTGGAGCGGGCCATCTTTTATTCATATATTTATGTTATAAAAACGTTGACGCTTCCCGTGACCCAAGGGCTGGTTTTTACCTTGGCCAGAGTCTATTAAGTGTTGCCATACAACGTGGCAACGCCGCCGGTCTCTTGGGCACATTACCAGCTGACAGCGTTCAGGAGGAGTTTTTTGACGCCCTCCTATAGTTTGTTGTTAATTCATATATTAGTTTTTGTTAATATCAATATTTCTATACAAGCATTAACCTATCCTACACTGCTATAGTTATGAGAATCCCTGGTACTAGCTGAGCACCGATGTAGAAAGTTCCAGACTTTTGTCAAGAACAGGACTAAATGGTACGTGACGTAATTCATTTCACATTTTCCACGTCTTTAAGTGTGGCTGCATGTGACACCCCTCGCAGCTCTTCATCCCTTTCAATAAAAGCAGTGAGAAGACACTCATCGCTAGTTTCCAATCGTCGAGGAAGCGGACCCACCCAGACGCTCTCGAGTGTCACAGCGGTTGGCGACAGATGTCGTGTCGCCTGGGTTTTACTGCTGTCTCCATTACTGACTCTAGTATGTTTTGTAGCACATTCTGGTTTAGTTATTGTTAACTTATAGTACCAAATGGTATTATCCAGCATGGTATAAGCAGATTTACTATCTGATACAATTTTATCATTTTTTTAGAGAATAGACCTGTAAATAACATAGGTGCGGAATCTAATAAGTACCGTGAAAATGTAAAAATCAATCAAAATGTCACAGATAGGAAACCTGTGTACCTGCAGTGGCTGAGAGTTGCATATGCCATATTGAATTTGTTGCAACACGGTGGTTTAGGCATAATGCCAAATGTTTTTCGAGTTTGCCTAAGGATTACCTAAACATAAAATCAACGAGAGGTAAGCAAAACATTGTAAGAATAAAAATGAAGATTAATTAAAGATCTTTGATCCTAACCTGCATAACATGATATAACTATAAGCAACCTCCGATAATAACTTAATCCATATACAGTAGGTATAGTATAAACAGCCGCTAGGTGTAAGTTTAAACGCTGCTATAACAGTCGCCCACGCACACCCACCATACCGTGTGGCGCACAGCGCACTCACTAATACAGACATTATTGTTACAGACTGGACTATTGGACATTATTGAAGTGTTGGGTGGTCTTCTAAAGATAGACATCTGCACTATTCTTAGTGACCTCTTAGTCACAACTAGGGTGTCTAATCCCACATCATAACCGCGATCCCGCAGGCCTGCGGGATGGATTCCCTAGTCACAACTAAGAGGCTAATAATAATAAATAATGTCCACTAACGCTAGTCAAAATTGGATTTGAACGGTAGGCTCAGTGGCGAAAGTTCAAATTCAAACAGAGCAATCATGATAAGGCAATCATTTAGGTGTCGTTTAGTGTTTGTGGAAACAAGCATACAAGGCTGAGCAGGCAAGAGTCAACTCAACATTCTAATATTTTACTTTATATAAGTAAACCTACAAAGAAACACATACATAAATAGACATATGAAATTTCAGAAGCTTGGTGTACCAGGCTTATCTTTGAGGGTTATGATATCATTTGTTTTCATTAGACTGGAAGCCGATCCCAACGTAGTTTGGTACTAGGCAGGTAATGGTATCATTATGAAAGAGAAAATTCTGGTTTCGTTACCATGCAAAACTGAAACCATGTAATACGAACAGAATCTGGCATTTATATTGAACTTGGTAACTAGACCTTATTGTGGACGGACCATTATCAACAATCCCAGCACTATGTCGGTGATCCTACGCTCCATTTGTGTCAAAATGTCTGTCAGTAATGACGTATTTCAGGCTCAACAAAACATCACTCCGAATAGATTCACTATGCGTACTATTACAAATCATTGATCACTGATACGCCGACTCTGAGCAGACTGCACAATTACCACAATAGAACAAGGTACAGAAGGACTATTTCTGACAAAGACTGAAATAGTAGGTACTTTAAACGAAACGGAACTGCCTAGGAGAGTTAGGTCGTTTACTGCAGAGTCTGCTACAAAGTTCTGGAGATTTAGGAGACCATCTTTGGTGAATGAGAAGATCAGTGACTCAACTCAGTTTTTTGCCCACAGGCCAAGAAAGCCTTTATTTTTACAGGAAAAGGATTATAATTATGCTTTTCTGTACTTTGAAAATTTAGAATTGTAGGCTGGCTAACATTGAACATGGCGATAGTCTTTTCACTGCATATTTTTCTTCATCTAATTACCTCCAAAACATGAGCTGGATGCGAAAGCTGGTGGAGCAGAAGTTGTGGTGTCGCTTAGGAGAGGTCCATGTCCAATATGAGACTGCGACAGGATTAGCTTATTAATTGATAAGCGTTACCCTGCAAATCCTTCAAGAACCATGTACCAAGGACTTTAGCCTTTTTTTCCCGATCTGTAATTTCTCAATCAAAGTCCTCTACCCTGGGGAGAGCAGATGGGTCTTTCCTCGCACACTTGCGTCAGGAGCCAGCGGGATCTAATGCGACTTCCACTGCCCTGGACAAGCCCGCTTGGCCTGCGAGCCTCGTCCCGGAGTGGAGTCAGGTGTGTGAAATTCCCCTCGTTACGTGTAAGATACGACGCGCCGCCTCGGACTTCTGCCTACCCTACCCTATGTTGCAGTGCCGAGCCGCGAGCCAGACTGCACAATTTCACAGCTGGTCGGCTACTTAATCGTTCAGCGCCATGTCTTCACGTTCACGGAAATTAAATTGTTCGCGGGATCGCACTTGCTGTTCAATTATGTAGGCCTAGTAGTATCACCTGGATTCGTCTAGAAATTACAAAAAAGGACGGAAGGCTTTGATAGAGAAAAGTCTACCTTCAACTTTCTAATAGGCTGGCCCCATGCATTTTAAATAAAAGATTTTGTATTTCGAAAAATGCATAAATTGATAGATAAGTATAGATATTGAAAGTGGTGGTTTTGCGACGGTGGTCGAGGTCGGTCAGGGGATGGGTAACAAAATAAAGGAGTTTGCAGGCAGAGTACCACTACTTATGTATTTTTTCTATAGTCTCTAAGGTGGTCCTATTTAGAAATACGGCGTTCTGGGAACAGATATGATTGACTTTAAAATTATAACAACTACTACTATTTATTTGTATCCCTGCCATCTTTACATTCATTGTGTTGAACTTACTCGTCGGAAATGTATTGAGAATAATCATAATGTCTAATCTTTGTACATTACCATACAATATGGTGCAGAACCGGTATATTACAGGTGACGTCAACAAGCCCAGACAGCCATTAGTAGTCTATTACTTTGTGGTTGAGGATCAGGCTAAGATGGTTGTGTTGGATGACTGATTTGAAGGTAAGGGTAGGAATGAATGCTAGTTTGGTTTAGAAATAAATGTTTGACAGTTCATGGCAACAAACTTTGAGGATTGATAAATCTTAGAACATTGATAAATCTTAAGTTTTGTGCCTACGTTTCGCCACGATGTTTTCTCCACCTGTCAAACTCACATTGCAATAACTAGGTTTTGGCCCACTCGACACCTTTGTTTGAGTGTATCGAGATATGTAGGACAGAGTCAGTTCCTCATGAAAAGATAGGATCTTCCGACGAGACAAGTGTTTATCTAGTGGGCTACTGCCCGACCGCTACAGTTCAATCTTAAATAAAATTGCTTTTTTCGTAACAGTTACTTCCAAAGCATCTGCTATATTCCTCACTAACACACAAAATAAATAAATACGTCAAAAAACCCGTGACATATTATGTATCGTACATTTATATGATTAGCATTCGTCGGCGCCGTGGAGTGATTGACCCGAAACAATGCGACTCTCATGTTAGCATAGCTGAGTCGACGGCCGCTGTCTCTTTGTGAGCGCGCATCTTTGTCGCGGATGTGCTGGTGACGTGCGGCGAGTGATAGTGGATGGAATGTAGTGATGATAAGGAATGGAAGGTTTATTTTTAAAAGGGACAAGAAGTGATGTTGCTTGTGCAAACCATATATACCTACTATAAATATTTCATACAGATTCAAGAAGAATACAAGCTGGTAAGGCCATTGATGCACAAACTACTACAAGGACATGATTTTAGACCCAATTTGATGACTGCGTTGAATACATGATAACCATTTGCTCGGCGATGTCGCTTAAACCGTGCATAATTTCCTGAAAAAAGCAACAAGTTGTCCTCATTTTAGTATTCTAACGATGCAGATCCAGATGTCATCATTTCTCACGTCATCAAAGTGCAAATAACTTCAATGTCTATGCACAATACACTTTTGCAAATGGATTACACGTTTTCATCTCCATAGATCAAGTATAGGTAGTTAATCTTGATAGCTCACGACACTACTTAAAGATGTAAAGTAGACGTTGAGTGTTTGCATTTTGTTCTTTTTTCCACTGCGCAAGCAGCCGACTAAATAATATTCAAATAACGTCCGCCCTTGAACTTTGAAAGCACATACTCCATCAAGGCTCCGGATTGGCCAAATAGGCAAGTTTCCAAAAATCCTCAGGAGTGGTGTAACAATCCACCATTCTGGCGCGGACCATCAATCAGGGCAGACGTGTAATCCGATGCTGTCAGGAGGCGAAGTGGCGCGATCTGGCAACAGGCTTCATTCGCAGCTAAATATAGATGAGTGTGTGTCGTTATCAGGTGGAAGTCTGTGATTACAGACGAAAAGAAGTGGTTTGGAGGCGTTTGCGTGCTTACTGAGGATTCTAAATTAATTGAAGAAAGAATAAAGGTGTATATTTGACAGAAGTTCTTTTAAAACGCTCTTTTGTTGTTCATATTTCACATAGGGTCATGCTCTTACAATGGTCAATTACCTAGTAATTTCTTAGAATTTTTCCAAAAAATAGTGGAAATCAGAACATAAGGTAAACGTTGCCTGTAATGTATGCCTATTCTTCTAAACCCTATAGACAGGCACACGTTTAAGCTCTTCAGCACGTTTAGATTAGAATTTTACAAAATTAGTACTAGGTTAAGTACGAAACTGTTGTATAAACCCTTGCACGTCACAAACCCACAAGGTAGCAGAGAAGTCAACTACCTGTCAGTGAATTACATTTGTCCCCTACAAGGTCATATACTCGTACTGGGAAACATTGGCTGAATACTAAACATCAACTGAGATCATCTTTTGACTCACAACGTCTTGCACTTTTGAATGGCTAGCGGTAAGTAGAAGCTTTCAACCCTCTTTAGTGGTTTATAGCACTATTCATTTTCAATATTTCATTTGTAGAATACATTTATATGGTATCCCTCTATCTGATTTTGTCTAGACATAGGAGGACCAGCCTTCTGGGGTCATTCTATCACTTTATCTCAATTAGTTAGTGACATGTTGATCTGTTCAGTACTTACAAAGACTGCACATTTTATCGTCTAGTTATGGTGATACATTTATAACCACTACAGTAGCAGAGCCTACAACGTTCCCAGAACTGGCAGGCCTCCTCTCTGTAAGACGGCCTACTACGGGTTGGCAGATGTCACATGTCTTCGGATATTTGTTTCTAGGACATGACGGTTTCCTCACGATGTTTTCCTTTGATGTTTTTTTCAAGGACCAATTCCACTATTCACCACAATAGCAACGATTACCCAATACCCATTCTTTGACCATCGAATGTCTCAGACCCTTCTAGTACTTTCTACACAGCAATTACCTTCACAGCCACAGAGAGATAACACTCGTTTCCAACGATTTTATTATTTTACAAACTCTATGGGACCTATGAAAAGCATTCTCTTAAATATTTTTTTTTTATATGATAATATTAATTGTTTATTGACATAAAAAATGTGTAGGGAGACCCTGTGTCAGCGGTAAGTAAATACACTGGTGTTACATGTCTTTAAATTGCCTAATTGTTTCGTTTTCATCAGAGAGGTTCTTTGTTTCGCATGTTTATTATAATAACGACTGCGGTAGGTTTTTATAATGTTCATAAACTAATATAGTTCAGGTAAAGTAAAGGTTAAAATATTCACTGTACTGTACCTATGATGTGTTTTTGTTGTTTCAGCCGATATTAAATAAATGTTTACCGTCTAGGTGCTGTTTACATAAAATCTACATTTATATCAATTTACACGTTTAGTTGATAAATGATAGCGTGTGACAGATCGTTAGCACCTACGACCTGAGGACATTAACACCTCAAAATTTCCATCGATAAGTTCACACGCCCCCGTGTCGCCCCCTCAAAGTGGAACATATACGAAAGATCCGGTAAAAAATTTCTAGGGGGCTGTTAGCTACATAATAATAACAAACGTTGGGTGACGCCATACATTACATTCCGAGACCCCTCTGTGCCTCGGAATGCACGTAATACGCCTTTGATCCCGACTGCTATTTGCGGATCTTTGACAGTCGTAACGGGTAGTCAAAATGCGGAACAACTGAAAAACCAGTATCATGGCTTAGGTAAGACTGGGAGCCGACTATAACATAGTTAGGAAAAGGCAAATGAAGATGACGTCAGCCTGTACACTATTAAACTGCAAACGGTACTAAAGTGACAAGCTATAAAATACCACTAACATACAATAAAAGTAAAATTTAACTCCTCGGAATGATATCAACTATTAAAGAGCTTTCTACTCCAGAACATTCATCCTAAATTCTTCTAAGTAGTCTTAATCTCCTCCAATCAATAGCCACTTTTTAATATTACCTATAGCATGGTGAATGATGGGTCGTCGACAAGGGCTGGGGAGGGGAGAGAGGTGTCAAATTTAAATAATGGCCGCCGCGAGCTAATCACAGAGAGAGGATGTGTCTGCTGGTGCAAGGTATGGACGCATTGTGACTGAGACGAAGAGTTGGGAGAATTATTTAGGATACTCAAGGCACAGTTTTTGATGATGACATTTTGGCTAGACAACACCAAATTACTGAAATACTAATGAATAAAAATGGTTGTAATGAAACTGAGAACCTCCTTCTTTTGAAGTCGGTTAAAATATTGGTCATTTCTATAAAATAAATATTTGGTCCTTCGAGACAATACGAGGAACAAGCTGAGTAAAATGTAGTCAACATAACTCTGATCCTATATATGCGCACTAAATTATAAATAAAATATTCACCCTATCTTACCTAAGTAATAAAACTGAAACCGCTTCCCCTCCCACCTTGGAGCACAACCCACCGCATGACAGGCATCTCCAATCCATCAGGACTCCTCCACACTCAGTGGATGACAAATTGACAATCCCTCATGACCGTCAGTCTGTCACATAAGCCGTCAAACTGGGATAAACTTAAATCTGACGTCTCTCTGAAGACGGCTTACTGGACTTAGTTCAGATGTTTTAAGGGATCCAGGAGAATGTACACATGAAGGTTTCAAAATACGTAACCTTTAAAGATGAGAAGAAAAACGTATTATAAATTCTAATTTATTTTCATTGTATTGGCTGCTGTAACGATAATTATGTTAACAAATGTATATTAAGTGTATTACATAAAATTTCGTACGTAATATTTTAGGAGTGAAACTCGAGACTTCGCGTATAAGAACGGAAATAAATATATTTAATTAAACAAATCATTGAAATACATTCACTAATAAAATACGTTTATTTTTAATTAGAAGCTAATCAATGAGACTTGCATACTATCAACGACATCACTGATGGTTTTCTAGGACAATCGTGCAAGAATGATTAAATAAATCCTCGTGTCCAAAATATAAATGGAAACGATTGTGGGACACTACATAATGAGTTTTAACTAAAATATTGCAAATTGCACTTTAATAGGAAGCCATAAATCTACCCACTTCCGGTTTTCCTCGATTTTATCCGATTGTGTCGCAGACAAAAGGAAGCGTTATGCGTTTTCCTCTTCGCATGCATGCAAATCTACTCTTGTAAACTATTAAACCGGTTCTACATAAACGATTGTTTTTATTTTTTCATTTAATGCGGAGAAATGATAAATAAATGTCTCTCATAAAGCAAAAAGCAAGAGCTAGAACATCTTACTACGTTTTTATTACTAGAAAAAGATTTCTTCCTGAAGGATGAAAACGATGCAATTATCCCCAACTCTTCTTTTTTCGTATCGATGATTTATTACTTTTCTAAATTCTTGGGCCCGGTAGGGGGCCACGTTAATCCCCAATTGCATCATTTTGATTAAAGTTACTCAAACAACTTAAACAAGTACTATACATGTTAATAAATATTCTATATCTACCTTCTTCGGAAAAATCCTTTAAGTCTTTCCATAACGAGTCCCAAGAAACTGTGTTCAATTTACCTGCAAAGAAAAACAGACTTTATTAGTTAGACTGTAAAGTTTAGATTAGTGTTAAGTTTTCTTGTACCACCATGTGCCAGGCAAGACATGACGTAATAAAAATATTAACTAGTACCTATTTAATTATTGCGGTAACGACGTTATTTCCATATAAAGTATCGGAGAATGGAAGAAAAGTTATTGGTTAAGAACATTCTTTGTTTTAATCAAAATTATATTAAATAAGAAGGGTTTTAGGTTGTTGGAAGGTCTCCCACTAGGTGGACCGATGACCTGGTGAAGGTTGCAGGGATCCGGTGGATGCGAGTCGCACGGGACCGGTCAATGTGGCGACACTTTCGATAGCAAATCAATAGGTATGCAAATCATCAAATTCATTGACCCGTTTTCACTAACTTATACGAAAATTCAAAAGTGCGTCATCTCACCTGGTGTTAGTGAAAATCGCTAATAAGATATTTCACACCATTTTGCGGTAAAACTAAATTAACTACCAATTTTATGTTCTTACAAGTACAAAGAATATAATTACGTTGCAACAAGATACATTAGATAAAAGCTAATAATCTGGCAACATTAACGGTCTATTGTGGAAGGAGTCCCTCTAAATCCTCTTACGTTCCCTCCTTTGTTGTGGTATAATAGAGGCTTTGCTGCCGTTCCCCCGAGTGAGAGCGCGTGAATATATTGTGTTATTGTTGGACTAAATGCGTTAGTGAGTAGTTTGGGTAAACAAACTAGTTGTATGTAGGGTAGTTGTGCATTGAGTGGATAAATACGGTTGACTTGCGTACAATAGCACCAATGATATCAGAATTATCTTTAAAAATCATTCCTTGCATTCAACCTACGTTTTTAGTTTACAGCGAACTTTCAAGAACTATATTTCCTCGAATTGGAAGTAGGTAAACCAATAGATAGAATATAATTTACTTTACACTAACATTGTACAAAGATCTTTTACAAAACAGTAATATTCAGGTACAACACCAATAATATTCAGGTCTTACCGCTAATAGCGATATCTGTATTTCATATTGGTATTCATTCAGCAAAATCGACAAAACGGTAACTTGCATACTCCAGAACACATATCATGAAGAAAAGCTAATGATGTTTAAAAACAGGAATCTATAAAAATATAACATTGAGTAACATCTGACATACATTCTGGAAACAATGCTGGTCTGACACAGAACAAGTAAACACTAGCCTAGCTATAACTAACTTAATAACAGGTTGTCAGACCATATCTTCCACGATACCACCGCTAATAAAATAAACAGAAATATATTCCTACTATCGTCACGAACATATTACCCATAAATGTCATCTTTGTATGGTTAATACGTGACTGCAAGCCAATATAACTTCTCATTGTAAAGGAAAAATGCAGGTCTTAAGGCCTTGGATAAGCAAGGTTGGTTCTTTGTTTATGATGAGGAAACCGTCTGATGACTTGCTAAGTTCCGCGTCTGACATCCCTTGAGTTGAGATGAATGGGTAATCTCCTAATTGCCGTTAGTTGATAAGTGATGATAGTGTGCAAACCATGCGGGTAGGAATTGTTCTGTTTGACCTATTGTATTGTTATTAGTCCTAATCTCAACGGAGACTAGCGTCTACACCGGAGCGTGTGTGAGTGCTCAAGTGTTGGGTGTGAGTGGGGATCTCTATCTTCCTTCACTCTCACAATATGATGGGACGGCAATCCACCACGATTAGAGACGAATCAGACAAAGGGCCACAGAACAATTCCACACAGCCTTTTACCATATGCGACGAAGGAGGGGAAAAATTACACAAGGTTCTTATTTAGTCGACATTACAGCGGAGTCTCGTGTAACTATTCACATTCCAAGAAGGACGCAGTTCACGAACGCAGCACTGGGTCCATCAGTCTCTCCAAACTAGAATGTTCTAGCGAAGGTCGTTAATTCGTAGAATAAATAAAAGAATAAAATGACATCATTAGACAGCGTCAAAAACAATACTTAAAACAGTGGGGGTAAATATAGTTGCTAGTGTTAATAATTACTTATTTATGTTTTAACGACCAGTGGTCCACATTAGCCCTGAATCGAAAGAACTGGAAGTCATGGGAAGAGGCCTTTGCTCAGCAGAATGATGATGCAGGCTAACAGTATGTTTTATTTTTAAACAACTGTCTTGAAGATAGTGATCAGATTACAGGATCTAGGGATTACTAGACATTAGACAATCAATAGAACTGAGTGATATCTATTTTGTCATTGTTTTGCGTTGGCTATTATTGCGCTGGCGTTGAATGCATTGTATGCTGCATAACATTTGTTGTTGTGGTCTTAGATGACTTGATAATAATATTATGAGTAGTGTTAGTCTTTTGATACCTACTAAATACGTTATGTAGATTATATTGTGTGCTGTAATAACAATACGTACTTGCAATATTAATTCTATGGTGTAAAGATACCTATTACACACAAGGTAAATAATAATTGCGTAGTACTGTGTATTACAGAAGTATGTGTGCCGTTTGTACAATTGCTTCGTTTTCAGTGAAGGTGCTTCTGTCAATGTATTATGACCGATAGGACAGACGCCAGCCAGCACATCAAGCTACCCGAAACTGACAAATTTTCACAATCAACCTTTGAACCTAATGCTTTAGCGATAAAGTTGAAAATCTATTAAAGAAATTTGACAGATTCTAGTAGCTGATGTGCTAGCGTCTGTATACAGGTCTAAATTTTAGACCTGTTTACTTACGACTCTAAATAGCAATGTTATATGTATATTGCCGTAATCAGCCCATAATGTTCCCACTTCCAATTGCTGTGAAACACGCCTCCTCCTTGAGAGAGAGTAAGCCGTAATCTACTACACAGGCCAATTGCTGGCTGGTGGATGTCAGATCACCAACGCTCTCAGATCCATTTGTTCTTTTGTTCGGGTTCCAGCCTTCCACATCCTAAATCGTTCGAAAACATACATAAGCCATTCTTGTATTTGTGTTGTCTGTAATTCGTATGGTATATCTCCATAATAAAGACTAAGTTCTTTCCTAGAAGTATTCGCTTCCCTTTTTTTCTTTCACTAACTTTTCCATGCAGCCAAGCAGGTGCAATACGTAGCTATCTTTAACAGCCCCGCTTTGTAAGCCATTCGCGGCGAGCAAGCGCCGACACATCCGGGTCGTGCGCCGCCTACCTAATGGCGGGCGAGGGCTCACACCCGATACTGTTCAACCTGCTCGCGATGGCTGAGGTATTGATAGTGTGGGGGAAGGTTTGTTTGATAAAGGTGTATGTTACGAGGTAAGTGTTATAGTAAATCTTTAGTTGTGTTGCACTGTGTGTGAAGAAAATGAATTATATGGCAAGACTTATTATACGAGAACAGCTCAGATTCCGAGCCTATTAATTCAGAGGAAATGATAGCATGCAATCTAAGCTAACGGTGTGAGGATCGTAGCGAAAACCCTTTCAATAGGTCCATAGTTTTTTAAACTAAATTTCTTCAATATTCAGCTCTAAAATTAAATTCCTCCTATTTCCTAAAACAAGACTACCATGTTGGTCTATTTTTGCCATCAAGCATTTCTCAGTAGAGCCCCGAAGTCTGGATTTGTGCCCAATTGATGGCAATAAGGCCCACTATTACATGGGACTCAAACATAAATGGCGAACTGTGTGTATATATGACAATCCCTTCGGGGATTACAGCCGTAGTGTTATAATTTTTATGTAACAACATTTAAATTCAACTAACAATAACAAAACGGACACGCTAAAAAACAAGCATCACTTTGTGAAATGCGCATAAACATTGAACACAGCATTCCGAACGCTGTGGACTGCGGACGGAAAGTCCGGACGCGTCCGGGTGTCCGGGGCGCGCCTCGGTAATGTGTCGGACGTTTATCGAGTCCGGATAACGGTTATATGCTGGAACACCGGTGGTGCTTATGTTCAGGGGTGTTCCATGGGGGGGTAGTGCAGTAAAACGTTGGCAGCAGCTGCCAAGCTATGGTTTTAATTAAGTTTTCATAAATCATAATTATTTTTGTAAATTGGTTTTACAAAACAAAAACATACAAAAAATACAAAATCTTTATTTCTGAATCAAAAAAAGTTTTACATAAGTTGGTGATTGGAGCCTCCTTTTAAGCAAGTAATGCCTGTATTAGGACACTCCGCTCTTCTACATCAATATACAATAAATAAAAAACTTAGATTTAACAGCATGCTTGTGTATGTGTGCGTGTGAATGTGTGTCACTGTGAGGGTGTGTGCATGTGTGTGTGTATGCGTGTGTATGTGTTTAATTTCGTGTGTTGTAATAATGCCTCAGTGTCTGCGTAATTCAAAACACTTTTACACCTCACATCATGTTATGTTTTAAAACTAGATGGGACCGGTGTTTCGTATCTGACTACTCTGAGTAGATACAGCTGAAACAAACTCAGAGGTCACTCTCTCTCTAAAGTTGGTAAAGTCATATGAGGCCCATGCAGATTAATGTCTGAGATGGTCCTTTGAAACACTAACAAACTCAGGGTAGGGAAAAATTGACAGCCCTAAGACCCCATTAGGTAATAATTTATGTAGAATAAACAGTATTTACCACAGGTTCCTGTAAAATTAAAACAAACAACCAAATCATACAGTTTGAACAACCCCTATTAATATCAGTACGTCGCTAATGATCTACATAAGAAAAGGGACGCGCAACACTCAGGCGCTTTGTAACTGTGCGCTACTTACGACCATCAACCTATGTACCAAACAAACACATCACTCTTGCTAAGACATAACTCGTAAGAAACCCAGCTGAACAAGTAATGCTTATGTAAATAGTGCACAGCGTTAATAATAATATGTAATTAATCTTGTCTATTCAGCCGGCGTAATTACAAGATGGCAGATAGGCTCAACAATATACCTTGTTTCATGATTTATATCACAATGTGAACATGAGTCTTATTGTGAAGGAATATGGAAGATTTTTCTTGTAATTATTTGTTCATACAATGAGTAAGTTGGTATTCTTTGTTTGTGGTCTTCTTCCAAATTGTAATTGAGGTTAGGTTCATCATCATCATTCTTCTTCTTCTAATCGTCTCTATTACTCGTCATCTCATCGGACACTTCCTTTCTAGCCATATCACCCTTCCCACAGTCCATTCATCGTTCCTTTGGTTTTCCTCTCCTCTTATAGCCATCTACATTCATACTCAACATTTTCCTCATTCCTCCGCATCACATGTCCATACCACGTTATTGCAGTTGTCTTGAAAGTGGATTGACCTAAGAAGTTATCTGTGTTTTAGATCTACAGATGCCTGTCTTTTTACTAAAAATCAAGTTATTATTGTATTTGTACATCACGACATCTGTAGTGTTAAGTAGACCACAACAAACACTTAACACATATGACAGCAGATCATTTATTAACCTAAGGTTTAAACGAGCTTCTAAAAACTCCATGCTACTTTTGTAGAATCCCAATTTAGAGTAAAACTTATTTACTTAACCACTTTTACTTAACCAATCAGTTATCTAAGCACTTTCTAGAGCCCTGTTCGGTTCAAACATGAGTTTAACCGGATTTTTTCGATCGTATGCGCGTGCGCAGCGGAAGCCGGACCACTCTTCCGTGACGCGTTTTCCGGTCCAGTCGATCGAGCACGATGTGTGGCATACGTAAGTATTGATACTATTTGTTTGTAATCTACTTTAATGATGAGGTTATGACGTGTTAAGTCTAGCTAGGTGATTTGCTTTTGGGTCCAGAGAATATTAAAAGTTCCTGATGTTTTATAGTTTATGTTAAATCTGAGAGCAAGTCCCCTGTGAATAAGGAGGCATCATATTATCAGCCTGTCTTTATTTCATCCACTAAGGTTGGCATTACACGTGTTTTTCGTTCTTTCTCGCCTGTTAACCACCACGCTATTCTTAACTCACCTTTTATTTCATGTCATAGTTTTGTGATAATTGTGGCAATTAAAGTCAAATAGGACTAAAATTTAAGTAACAAATTAGTATTGACATTTTAAAGGCAACCGACAATTTGTGTTGACATCTGAGCCACTCGTAGGTGGAATTATTAGTTTAGGGGTAATATTGTCATAATAAAATAAAATATAAATTAAAAAAAAAAACATTAAACTCTCAAGTATAAGTAAAATATTATCAAGTTATTAGTGTGGGGTCACTATACCTCCTGCTTCTTGGGTACATTGTACTGCAACTGTAGGTCAGAAGTGAACGTTCAATGCAATAAACGTTAAAGTTAAACAACAGTCTTGCTTTCAGATTATATCTACAGACTATTTAAACTAATGGCTTACAAATATTTTTTTCAGCCAAAATTACCTACTATTTTTTTGCCTTTCCATTCAGTATAATCGGCAAATTATGTTGATGACGTAGGCAATACCAATTAGAGTTTGATTTGCGTTATCAATTTAGGATTCTTGCTGATTTTGCAGGATTCTCGATTTTTATTTTTTTAAACAAACTGTTAATAATCGGCTTTTTGTTAGGATGTAGGGTTAACATATACAGGAGCTGACTAGTAAATACAATAAATATAAGAGAATAGAATTAAGATTACAATTTGGTACCTTTCACGAAACATTTAACGATAACTACCACACTCTTATGACAAGAAAAAGCTATCTTCTTACATAATAGTTTTAATTTTCAGTGAAATCCTAATTCTGACTAATTCGTCTATCTAATTGTAGGCCTCTAAAAAACAAATAAACATACTCCAAAATTCATGAAAGATTCTTGACTGAACTAAATTTCAAATTTAAATCTTTCAGCCCTTTCATCAAAGTTTTACCCAAAAGACTTTCTAACAAAGGAATTTGTAATTTTCGTGAACCCACTGCTCCGTGTTTGTACATTAAAAAAGCGATTGTGTGTGCCCCGAATTAATACGGCTCGGACCCTGATCGTATGGATAAGCATGCATCGATGGTCAAAGCACTGGGGTTGGGTTCAGTGCCACTCACAGAGGAACTAAAACCTTTAAAGAATTTTGACCAGAAAAATTTGGGCCGAAGGACAGAAGTTACAGAAAACTTTGAAGACCAAAATCCGGTTCGAAGGACCATTCCTAAACCATTATTTACCGTTTTATTGATGAAGGTGCTGTTAACATGTATTGGTTCTCAAAGAAAGCACTACTTTAACTAAATTTCTGTACCTCATTTAAATGGAGTTACTGAATTTAAGACGTTTGTACAAGATGACCAATCATTGCTAAGGTGGTTTTACATTTCATTCTTAATAGTAGAAGAATAAATCTTTCGACTCATATTTTTCTACACAAGGATGTCCCTCACAAAAGGCGACTTCCTTACTTAACTGCATACCATTAATCATCAACATAATTATCTGTCTTTGCCACACCGCTATCATTACCACCCCACCCCGTCCGGACCCACCGAAGTGAATACAGTGTACCTTACATCTTACGTCAAACCCTTTGCAGATTACTTTTATATTTCGACTGAAAACCCACGTTTAATATTAATACGTTTTCATTAAATACGTATAGCGGGCTGAAAACACACACTTTGCGAACAAGCGTGTCTGGGATGTGGAGGTTAGATAGGCAGTCGCTTCATGTAAAATACTGGTACTCAGCTGTTAGACGGGAAGGCCGGCCTCAACATATTTGGGGAGAAGCGAGACAAGTGAAAAGAGGTGATGGTCGGAAGCGTTTATATTGTACCCGTTGTTGTTGTGAAACTTTTCCATTTGAAAACGTTTGTCAACCTTTTTATATGTAGCAGTCTGGAGTTTGTATTTATTTGTGCCTGGTTAAAAAGCAATGGTCCCTGATGGGAGCTAAACGATGACTGATGATTTACAGTCTGTAACCTTTTAAATCCACTCATTGAATTATTTCAGAGAGTTCCTAAATCGTGCTTCATTCCTGACAGGAAAAGCACACCTCCTCAATAAACACATCCTAAGCTGCCACACAGGAGCAACATATTAGCCCAATCTCAAGAGCAATAGAAGCATAGGCAATACGGCTAGTTGCTCACTACTCTGTAACATTTAATTACACACTGCTCGTTGCCAAATTGCTCCGCTCAGTGGCGCCTAGTAATTGCTGTTATCGGTACGGTGTGTACTTGGGTTAAAATCGCTTCGCTGCTATTGGCTCGGTCGTGTGTACGAGCCCTATAGCCGCCCAAGAGCTCGGTAAGCTGGGTTGATTGATTAAATGGATTAATCAATGAATTGTTTGTGGAGGTATTATTAAGGTACAGGTAGGTATTATCAGTATTAGGTAATTTTTGTTTGGTTTGCATGATTGAATAACTGATGAAAAGGAAAAACATATTCGGATGACTTGGGCTTTAAATTTTTTTACAAAAAAGTAATCTATACCTTTTAAAATTGTAGTGAAACATAGGTGTATGGGAACAAAGTAAATGCAATAAAATAGCAGCGTGCGGAAATATTTACGGAACACCTTTGTCGCTTGGATGGCTATCTACCCTCTAAGGAATAACTAGCATAAACAATTAATCAACCATGTAAAACTATGTAACACACTCATTACCATAACCCACCCACTCATCGCATTTCTAAGAAAATCTCACAGATTTCCACTCCTGCGCATTTCAATGCTAAACACGTGTGCGAACGCAATATTGATTATTAATTTGCCACTAATTATGATGGTACGACGCAATCATTTGTCTATGACTGCAATGCTAATTTAATGGGGAAATCATGGGGTAGGTTACTTCCTGTATCTCCATTAAAAACTACAGTTTGCAATGTTTAATTGCACGATGGAACCAAACATTTCCTAGTCGTCTAGCAAGAAAATATAGCTTGTGTATATTATAATATAGCTTGCATTTTCAAAGCCATTTTGAGGCTTTAGGAAAAAAAAGTCTTTAAAAAACGCATTGTGCAATTAGAGTTTGCCGGCACTACAAGTCACTAAATACTTCCCAAAACACTTGATTTAAAACATCATTCTATTTCTCTCAATTATTTGAAGATGACAGAAATAAAATGTAATTTTAAATACATACGATTAGCTTTAAATCATTGGTAGTGCAAGTGGGCCAAGTGAGCACAGAAAAGGAAACATTGGAACGTGTTCAATCAATGTCTTTAGAAGACGTCAACTATTCTAACGATATGATTTAAAGTGGTTCCTACTTTTGTTTTCCCGTAGAAAAGTACCCAAAGAAAAGTACAAATAAAAGACTTCTTTTATTAACTTCCAAGTAAAACAGTTAGATCTTCCTTAACTACGGTAACAAGCAGTGCAAGCGGAGTCTAGCTGAAATAATACGCAAATAGACGAGCAACACAAACACGCCGGACAAATGTTGGCGGACAAGCGGCACGTTCGCGCGTTTGTTGTGGACACTGGACGTGGACACACCGGGTGGGACAACACTTACAAACCACTGGGGGTTTAAGAAGTATCTAGGTAACATTTATCTGTAATCAGATGAACAGAAGAATGAGCTCAGTACAACAATGATAGCGGGCCTGTGGCACGCTCTCGGGTTTGTTGTGAACACACGGGGTGGGACAAGTACAACACTACCAAGCTTCTGGAGATTTAAGAGGGACCTAGTTAATCAGAAGACAAAAGAATTAGCTCGTAATAAAGAGTCAGGCGGCACGTTTGTTGTGGACACATGACACACCGGTAACTGGAACAGCACTTGTCAACTACTGGGCACAAATGCAGACTGTGGGTACTGAGAAATCCCTAGTGGAAGAACTTAATTATATCTTGGCCGACTCGAGAATCGATAAATTAAAATCGTCCCCCTTATGAAATAATTGTAGAAACTGATCCTGTCCACCGACATTACACCGGATCGGATCAGATAGGCAGCTGCGTCAGATACTTCCCTACCCTAGGGTAGCCAAGTGTCTAGATCGGCCGTCCGTATTCATTGATTTAGTTTTTTATTAGTTGCCCGATGGACTGGACCCGATAGACTTTTGATATAGATAGGTTTTATTGGAGAAAATAATGGCGAATTTATAATATTTTATTACGTTGTGGAACATAAAAACATGGGACTTAATGGGTCTTTAACAGAACTGGCTAACTGTGGGTGCACCTCTGCCTAGCTCATCGGGTAATACAGGCGTAAATTTTATGTTATATGACAACAAAACAAAACCGCACTTAAAACCAAACTACTGAAAACGTCACTCATAATAAAGACCCGAACACGTCAATTCCACTGATGAACAATCATCTCAATAAAATTAAATATAATTGTCGCCAATGAAAACCTGCGAGCCTTCAGCAGACAAACAGTCCAATTACATAAGGTAAACGACAACGCAACGGCTGCAAGCGGCTGATAGCTGTAATGCGCTACGTTTGCAGGCACCGCGTTCTGCTTATAACTACGGTATTTATTGCGAGATCAGTGTGCGCCTGTGCCTGATGGGGCAGCAACGGCTCATAGTTTTGTTTAGAGTTGAGAATTTTTATTGGTAACAGTGTTTATAGATTGTTACCGAGATGTTATTATTATGTACGAGACATTGAGCAAGCAGGGCGAAAGAATAAAATAATCACATAGTTGGTCTCAATCTCAAACGGCAGCTACAGGAGAAGCGACAGTCAGAGGAAGAGATGGCGCGGGCAGGACGAACTCAAATATTTACTTGAAGTTTTGACATTCTGTCAGTGTTAATGAAAATTTAAAAAACGAAATAAACCGACACCAGAAAGTCAATGCTGTCGCAAGTCGTCTGTCTAGGCAGTCGAAGACAGTGAAAAATCTGGTAAAAACAAACATCACCCTACGTAAAGCAGAATTTTTATCAGATATCATACCACCGCAGATTTTCACAGCACTTATAACTATCCTAATGCTCAGTTCAAACGGCCTCATTTAGAGATCAAAACTGTATATTTCCGCTCGAAATCCACTCCATCATGACAAAAAATTACAGTAATCGGCATGCCATTCATAGAACCATAGCCCATATCTCAACGTCAATTTGGAACCATAATTTCAGAACAAAAATAACTCAGTAATAACTGAGCATAGACTCATTGTCATTGTCTATGGCTCACTTTTGTTTCCCATGGAGTGTCTCAATCCCGCCATTTTGCGACCACACAATACATTTCGACATTTGTTGTGCAAATGAAAATGTTTAGCGTTTTGAGTTGAGTGGGTGTTAAATTAATGTCATTAGTTTAATCACTAACTGAATTTCATTTATGTTCGTATCGCGTCGTGAGCAAACAATACTTCGGAACAACGTCAAGTAGGTAATACAGTTATTCGATGATTCTCTAATTTTCAATGTTTCCATCGTCATCTTACTATTCCAAGTATTTGAAATCCCAATGGACAGAAGTCCACCAATTTATCGCACAATTAATCCATAGGTCTGCCGCTACACTCGCAGACATCCACATTCATGCTCAAAACTTTTCTCACGACATAATATCCCACAAACAATTTTCAACTGTCCAAAAAATCTAAACATTAAAGGTTCTCCTTACAAAAATTACAATACCTGACTTTACTTCCTACTTCTCAGACAATTATATCAAATCGCTGAGCTAGCAGCAAAAGTGCACACCCATCCAAAATGTGACCGTGTCAATACGTGCTGAAAACTAGGTCGAACGCAACATTACTTTTGCTGATGTTACAACTTCTGGAGTTTATAAACACAAGCATAATGTTTTAAAGTAAAACGCATTGTGTGTATTTTTGTTTAATATTACTTCAAGCGGTTCGGTTACCGGTTAAGAACGAAGGCGTTTATTTTGCTTCCACTGAATGTGCGACGGATTTATGTTAGATACGGCTGAAATATCAATATTTTTCATAGAACTACTTTTTGGATATTTCTAGCGATTGCATTTATTAAGAAAATCTTAAAATACGTAAGTATTGCATTGATAAGGAATTTGTCACACCTTGTGTTGTTGTTGGACACCATTGGATTAAGAGCATAATGGGGATACGACGATTCTGATCGAGATTTATTTTGAAACATATGAGACGTATATTATGAACGACAGAAGTAATTCGAAGAGACATGCGCAATAAGAGAACTGAACAGTCCCATTCATACCTTGTATGTTGTTGAAAGATGAAAGAAAAGATTGAATTGTGTGAAAGCATGATGCTCATGACTTGAATGGAAGTGAATTCTGAGAAGACAGCTAGAGCAACATGAAAGA
This sequence comes from Noctua fimbriata, assembly GCA_905163415.1. NCBI lineage: Eukaryota > Metazoa > Arthropoda > Insecta > Lepidoptera > Noctuidae > Noctua > Noctua fimbriata. The sequence continues at coordinate 16,901,516 of LR990941.1, read as the reverse complement.
AAAAGATGTGGTCTGACCCCAAATAAATTAGAATAAGGGCAGAAGAATGTTAAAATCCATCTATGCGTCAGACCGCGTCCCATTAAAATGCCAGAATCTTCAACTGTCCCTAATCTTTAAATCTTAAAAACAAAGAAAGAAGTCATAAACAGTGAAGGGGGTCGTTAGTGTCTTATCAGTTATCACCACGCGCCCCAGTTTCTGTTGTTGACTGAGCAGAGAGCATCTTGCGACTCGCTTTAGAAACACTAACGTGACTGAACTAACTGCTGCAATTTGTTACTTAAAGCTAAACTAGTTACGTTTAAATGCTTATTGTTTTATGCCATATCTTTTCTGCGAAGTATTTCTTGGGTTTTACAGCCATGAGAAGGACACTGTTTATCCTTAATGTTTCTATCTCATACGTACAAGGTCTTCACGAGAAAATCCTTTTTGAATTTTGGTAAAGGAGTATGTAAGGAGGCCCTTACGTAGTCCCTTTGCTTTGTCCTCGGTCATACTCTTCCACTTGGTAAGATTGTCTTTGATTACTATCTTATCAGAGGGTAAGCGACAGGTAATGCTGGGGACAAGACTGAACACAGATCCCGAAAAATTCCATAAACTCATGATCTGAAGACTTCTAAAAATAAATAATCCATTAAAACCGACTCCTATGGGTAGAGAGGGCCAAATTATTGCCAAAATCATCTATTATCTTCGAACTAACAAACCTAGGTATAGTTTTCGTGTAAAATATACAGTTATAATGTTGTGATACGGCCAGCGTGGCCACAGCCGTGCACACAATGGCCGGTTGACAATGATCCGCGTGCATTAGCGGTGCCGGGCCGTGCCAGCCTGCGCGCGCGCCTTTTATAGGGCTGCCAGGTTAACTGGCAGGGTTAGTTTGATAATAATCATTGTTATTTTTGTGTGAGAATTTATAGTTAAATAATTATTTCGTATCTATCTGAGATAGGTACTAGATCGGCTATTTAAGTTGGGAAGGAAGTGTGGAAGTGAACAAAATGGCGAAAAATTAAATTTAAGTATGACATTAATTTAAGATCCAAAAAGGTTTTAGGTAGCGTGATCTATTTATGGACTAATTACTTGACCATAACCAGTCTTGATAAAATCATGAATTTAAAGGTACTTTTTTAATTATGCAAGTAACTGAATTCAATGTTCTAACAGCCCTATTACACCGGAGGCCGTTTTAAAAACACAACACAAGTAGTTTGAGTTGTTTCTTTAGAAAAAATAACTCGCACTATTGAGAGTCGACACTTGTGTGGACAAATACAGTGCTAGTGGCAGGGTCGCGCGAGGTTAAGCAGCAGTGACCGCGGCTTGGGATATGATGGGTGTTGCCACCCCCCTTGGCAAAAATATTGTGTCATTGGCTCGATAAAATTTGACATGCAGACAAATGTGAATAACCAAGCGGTTAGGTAGATGTGACCGCGGCTTGGAACATGATGGGTCGGCGTGCAGGTTGTCATAACAAATGACTTTGAAAGCGAATTAGGTTATTTATTGGAACTCAACACTTGTGCACACAAAAGTAACAGTTTTGTATTAGCTTTGTTTCAAAGTATGACATCAGAGGTAATCTCAAGGTTGAGCTACTCATAACGGAAAATAAATAACTATCGGACTTACTTGACGACATTCCTAACAGAAAACAAATGAGAAACGATGGTAGGACGGCCCCAGGCTATGCTGGGGGGGGGGGGGGGGCAGGGAGGCTGGTAGCAGCTGGATGGAAGAGGATCGAGCTGAAGACGTACGACTGAAGACAGTGAACTGTTACAGGGGAGTTTGTTTCGCCACTTCTACTTTCCAGCTAAGACACTAGGATGTGATGTTTGAGGCCCTGTTCTGTCCTATGTATGTCAGGTTTACGTTCAAAAAGTGCTGATTATCACTCAGGCTTATTAGAATGGATCTTGTGAACTGATAACCATCTACGATATCCAATCCATTATATACTTTAGATGCAAGTAACGAACAGAGCGAACTTAACTGCGAAATCGTGATAGGTTGAGCTATTTTCTAATTGGCCAGATCATGTTTGTTATTCGAAAGTTATAATAACTAGCTTTAGTTAAGTTAACGTCGGTTAGTATTGTACTTTGGGATACTCGCATACTCGGCTCCTCGTATTTACCATTGAGTTTCGAACCGTTAATTGGTGTGATGTTTGAGTTTGATATGACTTCCATTGCCTAATGATAGGTATCATCATCCCACAGGTCTAAGCAAAGGTGTACCTCTCGACCACTAACATTTCACCAATTATGTTGAGTCCGATGTAATAGGAGCGAGGCTATTGCTTTTACCGGGCATAATTCCAAGCTGTGGGCTGCTACTCAGAAATTCCTGAAACCCAATAACACTGCCCGACTTTGGAATGGAACTCAGGACGAAGTAATGCTAGTGACCAATATACGAACGAGCCGGTGCAGTAGGTAAAAAAACAGCACAGCTCGCGTGGAATTTTAATACGCTATAATTACACACCAACCATGCAACTGAATGCGCCATTTTCATGATTGATTGATATTATTATTAAAAGATTATAATTATTGATTTTGTGTCTGATATTTGCTTATGTGCGTGCTATTATAAAATAAGCAATGTATTTCTTGAACTTTTTAAAATTATACCGAACCTTTATACAGTGTGTAAATTGAAAAATATTATTGTAAGAGAAAATGCTTATTGAGACCTCGGTAGAAGAGGTTATTTAAATGGTTCAACAAATCATAATTATTGTCTTCATATTTCTATTATTTGTTCTTGACCTAGATTACTTTAATTATTGTGTACAGGGTCTACGACCATCTTTGAGTATGTTCATAATGAAAATATCTTTATTTTCTACATTATCTGATTAGAATAATAAATAATTATAGACTGCAAAGGAATATTGGAATCATCATGCAATAGAAAACTGTGTAGATTATTTTCTATATGCTGAAAAATATTAATAAAACTACTATTTTCATTATTTTTAATTACAGTCGTGATTTATTTTATGTCTTTCTTACAGTATTGGGGCTTCAGGAAATTAAACAATTACTGCATTCCGCAATTATTGTGAAAATATGATTTTTCTTCAAAATTATCTATCAATACAGGTCTTAGTGTTTTTTAAGCCGAGATCTACAAACAATACTGAAACATAGACATGTCTATAGCTTGCACTTGCAGGGAGTAGTCGTGCGACAGTAACACAAATAAGCCAAAGAATATGCTAAGTAACGTTTATAGATCTTGGCCTGCGATTATTTATTTTTTTTGGTAAACATTACCTCTAGTATCTTTTCTGATGAATGGAGCATTCGATGGCTTGTTTAGATATCAACATTCAACAAAAAATAATGAACAATTGTTTTTTAAACGAGGTTAGATACCAATATTCGCCTCACGACCACTGAATGTGGTAAACAAGAGTCTGTAATGACGTTTCAACTGCCCTGCATGGCCCATTATGTACACGTGGTATGCCACATGATCAAAACCTCATGAGAACGGCATGGGGGCTCTATAAATCACACTACGTCTTACCGCAAGCCCATCGCAGTGTATGGGCATGCTAATCACGCATTACGACCATAACTGATACATAGACGTATATTATGTACCTACTGGTGTATTTGTTGTGCTCGTACAGAAATAGCGCAGTTACGGTTGCCTAGAGGTGGCGCAGATAACAAATGGTGTGAGAAGAAAAACAAGGTAGGTATTTCGGTACTCGTATTTTTTGTCAGTCTTCGATAATAATGATGACTAGGCTGAAGAAAAGGCTTTTCATTGTTATCACAAAAACTAGTATCTGTTTAGAGTAGTGTTAATGTGTGAGCCAATACTGTGACAGTACCAAACGATGATCTACATAAAAGTACATTAATTCCATCACCGACAGACAACGAATAGCCTAAGCTGGGTCTTCACAAGGGTTCCTCGTTGTATAAACAAGGTTTTTGTTTGTTTCGTAAATTTGTTGGGGAATGCCACTGGGTATGGGCTCATGGCTTGTGAATGCCTTGGCAAAGTCCTAATAGCCTTTTGAATTTGAGATAACAATGCATTATGTATATGCATTTCCCTACAGTCATACAGAGTTACCAAAAATCCTAGCACGTCTTTATTCCATGGACAAAATGGGGGAACCATTTTGTCAGTAAGTTTGAGACATGCAAACTAGGCAAAGTCCGTCCCACCCCTAAACCGGTACAGGCGTACAAACAAACTGACCGATCTTGACCACTACTTATTTAATGGGTTGCACCGTACGGGAACTACTAATTAGCGTTTTAAATAATTCAACGACACGCTTAAAGAACACGCTGTGTAATACAGGGTGTAAACGGACCCTTCACGGAGCCGTCAACCAAGCATTATGTACAACTTGTGAAAAAAAATTGGAATTTTGACCTCCGTAACTAGAAGGTTCCCAGGTATGCTGTAGAACAAAAAAAAAATCGCATTGACGGGGAGAACAAGTGCCATTCGCCTTCGTTAACGGTCAAATAATAACCTAAGACAGTGTGACGTAATGCAATGCAAGTCATTATCAGGATCTATGAGTATCCTACGACGTATGTTAGTCACTCCGGATACAGTACACTAGGTACTGGTACCTATGGTACAGCGGATTTCATCTGTGTCATAGGAAATGACACACAGATGAAATCAGCTGGATCTATTATTTCCTTTCCATTTCTCTAACACGATAATCTATATCTTGATCTCAAGAGATTGTAATGAAATCTTGGGCAAAGTGAATAGAGAAGACGGATAACCATGTTCACGGCCGTACTTTGGGCAAAAGTGGACTTAAGTAGTGAACTAAGATAGGCCTTGGGTGGTCTAACAAGTCTATTCTTCATCTAACGGCACCCACCTATCGTGACTAAACAAACAATAAACATCCATTTATTCAAGCCGAATGTACGTATAACATGCGCAAGAGTTTCTCCAGCCTCGCTGGCTCGCGTGTCAGAGGTCGGCTAACAGTTCTTTAATTCGCTATACTATTGCGCCGGCGGCGCTCGCTATTATTGTAATGATGAACTGTTATTGTGGGTTGAGAAGGGCTGGCTAGCAAACAAATGACCAAACTATATAGGCCGCTTTTTTTTTTCTCTTTGAATGACTTATCAAGATTTGGAAGGCAAGATTGGTACGAGAGAAGTAGCAAATGTGGCATATGGTGCTGCAGAAGCAAGGCACTGAGTTCTATGAGATTTAATTCTTGGATCGAGGTTCGAAGTTGTATGTATATTATATATGTATGTGATCGGAACACAAAGGGCGAAAATTCCACCTCTTTTGCCTACCTGTCTCTGTGTTTTTGGCCGGACATCACGAAAGATATAAGATGATGGCATTTCTAAGAGGTACTTCTGTAGCGGCACTACAAAAAATACTACAGCAACATAGGACAAAAAGTACTATAGTGCCATCTATGACACAAATGAAGAATTAACATCAAAATCCGTTATAAAAAGTTATCTGCGACTTAAACTTTTATAGAAAAATCCGAGAAGAACTGTCGGGCAATAGCCCATCAAACACAACACTCGTCTGGTCAGAGGATCGACCCCTTTTGAAGTCGTAGACAATCGTGGTCGACCATCATGTTGGTACGCCGTACATTCGGTAGTGCGTATGAACCGTTGACTAGCAACGACCCGCTCGGTGAGAAGGCAGCTTGGTTGACACTGCATTCATAGGTCACTGTGACGCAGATACAAAGGAAATTGGGATATCTTAGATGAAATCTACTATTGCTAACGATATATTCTCTTTTATAAATAACCAGTTGAAATATCAGGTATGAAACTAAGACTTCCATCATTCTTGGCTTAATTAGAAACCGGCACAACCTGAACCTTTCAATCATGCATTGTCGTCTATCAATATCTCACTGCTAAGTATCGGCTTCGTCTTGCAAGCTATCATTCTCAATTTTATGCTAGTCGAATCCAGGCGTTAAATAGGGCACTATTTTGTTGTGGCGCTGCAAGACTACCTACTGCAGTCATGTCTGCTACAATCTGTTTACTCCATGTAGAGATTTCCACATAAGACAAAACAGATCGTTGTAAGCAGAAAAGGATCACTATAATTCCATAAACGAAACCCTTGCAAAGCACCGCGAGTTTTTCCCCATTCCAACCCGCGTGGAAGTTTTCTGAATCAATCTAAATCATTGTATAAGGTTTCTCGGTAATATTCAACTCCTACGCAAGTTTCAGCCAACAATGGCGGCCCACTGAGCCAGTTTTTTCAATGAGCGAAGTTTTTTCCATCAATCACCCCTTTGAAAGTTAAATTAGTCTGCCCCACTAAGTGTCCAACTATTAACTATGGGGCTGCGAGCTCCTAAGCTGTGTTATCTATAGGTATACGTTAGTTTAGTTATCGAGGTTCCCGATAATCTTATACGGGTGGTTGGAAGTTATTTTGATGGTAGGGGAGTGAATTTGGGTCTGCATCTTTAGAAGCTAGATAGTGACCTGGGTTGTGGAGATCAAATAGACAGTCACTTCATGTAAAATACTAGTATTCAGTTGCATCTGATTAGACTGAAAGCCGACCAGTACTTGGTTGGGAAAAGGCAGGCAGATTGATGATCTTTGGAAGCTACAGGCTTCGCTGCAGAAAGGTTAATAAAGAGCAATACATAAATCGTATATCCAGTAAAGAAATTAATTCGTACTATTTAACCCTCTCGGCATGGAACTTCAATAACATAACTATAGTTTTAAATCTAGTTAGGTCCGTAACATAAGTTACTTGAAGGTTCAACTCTTTCCTACACGGCAACACTAAAACAAACTCCTTGACAGGTACCAGCAGTAATGGGCAGAGGTTTAAAGTTGAACTAGACAGGGTTACCTATAGGCATGATAATTTAGTTAGTCGCTACGTTCAGACTGAAAGCAGATTCTAAAAGCTTCCCAGGAATGTGAGGATTATTTACGTACAGAGTTGGTCTGGTCAGGTTAGTGCAGGTATGTTAAGGTTTCAAACCTTTGACAGTCGAATCTAAACGCGTACATATACGGATTGTTGCGTGAAGACGTATTTAATTGGTACAAGTTATCAAAAGTATCAATTTGCACAAATACTTAAGTTAGTTTGTAGACACTTGTGCCCTCGGCCAAAACTCAAGCACAGGCAAGTCACGACTGTTAGCAATAAACTACGATGCAGTACTTCGTAATCTAAGTGCGCGTTGCAGCAATAAACTAGTGTCGAAAAGCAATTCACAACAGTTCCGTATTCCGTCCAACACATCACCATTGAGACGTTTAGCACCCTCGAAGGATGCATGCAAACTTAACCCCATGCCCTTGAAAGCCTATCACCGCCATGGTTACTAACTGCCGACGATTTTCCACCACACCCAGCCATGCATGCGAGTCAATGACCTACTCTGACAACACTTTCATTTCACTTCTCATCCATTGCTGGCTACATTCGCATGACGAACACACAGCTTCGCAACCAACTATCAATGTATGTCGTACACAGTGATGTGTCAATTATAAAAGTGGAGGGGATCGAAGTGGGGGGTACGTTGACATTCTTCTGCGCCCGCGCATTGGTAAGCGGTCGACGTTCATGCCGAGGCTGTTTTTTGACATTGACAATGCACTGATAAAAACGTTTTATTGTGTTTTATGGTGGCTGAAGGTTATTCGTACACGCGTGTGCAATAATCGCGATGCAGTAGGTAGAAAATGTAGTTGGCAATGTTTATTGCATTTTTTGTGTTTTTCAGGTTCCAAGACTAAGCGGCGAATAAGTCGAAGGGCCTGGTCCTAGATGCTTTGGTCAAGTGTTCAAACACTACTGCTGACAATGAGGTCCTGGGTTTGATTCTCAGGTGGAACAAAGTGTTATTGGGTTTTCCATTAAGAATATCTCAATAGTAGCCCGAAAACTGGATTTGTGCCCAATTGATGACAAGTTCACCCCTACTACAAGGGACTTAAGATATTTAACTGGAAATGTGGATGTTTTTAATTTGATTGGCAGGTACACCTTTGCTTAACCCTTCGGGGATTACAGACGTGATATTAGATATAGTGTTTATAAACTGCTATTAAAAATTACCTAAACGGACAAAAAACAAACAATAATAACCTCTCGAAACTTCTTCAGACACCTGCCACCAACAAAAGTCCCGCCACCCATCCATCACAATTGACAGCTCATCAGTACAGTCTACACAACATCTTGGGCACACGCTATTGGTTGCCGCGACGTAATCGCGTGCGTCGTAATCACAACTTTTCAATTAATTGCCGACCACACGCTTCCTGTTATGCAAAACTTTCATGAAACACACCAATTGAATTCAGTGAAGAAACCAACCGTTAATGGCTGAATAAGTAGTGACGAGAGTTTTATTGTGTTGTGAAGTGAAAGTAAGTTCGGATGGCGGAAAACTTTTGGTAAAAGAATGCTTTTTGTCTGTGAAATACCTATTCTCATTAAGTTATATCACACATTTAAGTATAATAGGTATATAGAAAATGGACTTTGAACCACAAAATTAAAAAGTTTTAGGTATAAGTAAATCGTGTTTTTGTCTTAAGAAGGAAAAAACATACATAAATTGAAGTATTGACGCAATCACGGCAAAAAAGCCAAATAGATCCTAATATTTTGAGTCGATTTCTAAGTATGCATGCCTACAAATAACTATGATTACTATCGCCAAGCGGTTGCTCGACTCTTCACGTGATCTTGCTGGGCTGCCCTTTTTTTTGACCATCCAACGTGGCAATGCTGCCCGCCTTCGGGGTACTTTTCCTATTGACAGCGATGTGGACGAATTTTTTGACGCCCTGTGATTCTTTGCTCATTTTGATAGGTACTTATATTATGATTGGCGTATTTTTATTGCCTTTTTTGATACTCTTTACCATATAATTCCTGACACGCAGATATACTTCGGATGAACACAAATTGGCAAGCAAACCCACAAACCGATGGGTCCAGAGCCGGGTACGATCAACCACACATCAGAACTAACATTTGAACTACCAAAACCGCCTTCACTGCTACGAAACAAAGGCCCCGACAAAGTCAAATTGTTACCATGGAAGAGCACTTGACTGTACCACTTGGCCTAGCGGTTATACAAGTTCAAGGCGAATGCTTGCCAAACTGGTTCTACTCTCCCTCCCTTTCACTCACTTTAAGTAAAGAGCGAGACAGAACATGTTTAGATACCACTTTAGAATGTTTTGAACTAACTTGTAGTAATTTGATGTAAAATCTTCAGTATCTTGGACAGGTTGGTATAAAGTTGGTGGAAATTAATTGGGCTGGCAGTGACAGATAGACTTACATTCAACTGAACTCGACAACTTGAGATAGTAACTGTCTGTCTTTGGATTTGATACTAAGTTAAATTCTATGGAACAAACGATACGACAGTCTAAGAAGTTAGGGCTCAAGAATATGATATAACAGTTTTAGACTCTAAACATAGTGGATGGTGTCCAAAGGTAGCTCAAAAATATACATTACAATGAGAAGGAAATTCATTTACCCCTTTCGATATTAGGATCCATTTAGATTCCAGCCGCTATGCAATTATGTCTATGTCTATATATTTATTGCCTGTAAGAAGTAACTGGTTTAACGTTTAAGTTAGTAAATTGCAAAGCCTGTGTGGTCTTAAGTTTGACAGGGCAATATGCAATTAAGGTATTGTCGAGTTAAGACATGGGTCCACATTTTGTTGATTCTTATTTTGGAAAAGGCATCTTAACTTTTAATAGAGAACTACTATGGAGGAAGACCACAAATAAATTGAGATTAGGAGAGTGATGTTGACAGTTTGTCTCGTAGTCTCGTCACAAGACTGTTTGCAAGTCTTTTTGGATTGACAGAAATCGACAAAAGCTTCCTTCCACTCCTAAGTAAATAAATGGAAAAAAACATTTCCCGACTAAGAGAGCTGCAGTAGCATACTCTAAATATCAAAGTTTGTAAATAAAATTAGCTGGATCTGGTAGCTAAAGCGTGTTGGTTTTAACAATGAGACGACAATTCTTTAGAATTCGTCGGCGGGGAAGACCCAATTCCAGTATCAGATAAAAACACTTGCTATTGTCATCATTTTAAATAAACTCTAAGACCTGACAAAGCGGATAAAAGAAGCATCTAATCACCGAAGTTTCTACTTTCTTAGCTCAATTGAGAACTCTGAAAACGCCGAATTTCACAGTGAATCTGAAAACCTCTAGAGGTGTTGCTGAACTTCTAAAAAAGCGATTACGTTCGCTTGTGAGCGCAATGGGCGGCCGGCGCTGGCGGGAGAAAGTGCCTCCATTCGTGTCTATTGTAATTTCGACCGCTTTTTCATAAAAAAACGCTCATCGAGGTAAAAGTTTTTGAAGTTATTTTTTAATTTCGCTATCACTGCGAGAAACGATTGTGTTTGTTCGGCTCAAAGTATGTTTCAATTGTTATTTTTATCTTCCGGGTTTTGTAGTTATTTTTATTTTTGAGATTATTATACGTCATCACTTTTAATTTTTCTCCAAATATTCGTACTGTTAGGTCGGATTATATCCGATTTTTCTGCACAATTTGATACGACAAAAGAAAGTATACGTAAAAGATTACTTTTCCAATAGTTACCAAGAGTTTGTTCCCAAAATAGCCACCTCCTACGAAAACTCTTTGAACCATGAACTTTTTATTACAAAGCCTACTTTTACCGAGTGAGAGGTATCCGGCGACGACCGTGAAATCAATTAACGCAAAAAAAGCAAAAAATAATCAATTTGTAAATAAAAAAGTACTAAGCACGTAACCCAAATTCGCCGGATCGCGGTCAGCCACACGGCAATGCAACTCTCAATAACTAAATGCAATTCTGTACTCTACAACTAGTGTGTTAAGCAACAGATTCGTCTGAGCCAATACCGAAGTAGCGACTCGTATGAAATTTCAGACGCATCAGCGTTTTGGAGACTAAACATGTTGCATGCAAACGGAATGGGACTCTATTTGTTTAGTTGTAAGGTATGATGTTGATTGTGAGGCAGCCTCCATTGGGTCGTACTACCGGAAGTGACTTATTGAGCGGACAACACGTCGTCGCGACGAATCGTCTTCCGGTGGTCAATGTCGTCGGCTGTCCACTACTCGAGTGGTGCGAGACTCACGGTTGTGGACGTCATGTCGCCACAATGTGGGGAGATAGGCAGAAGACTCACTCAGAATATTGGGTTATTCAAAACTAATCAATGACTAACCCGAATATCATCAGTGCAGCGGTGGTGTGCAAGAGTACGGCATTTGCGGGAAAAACTAGATTGTCAAATACGAATTCGAGCACACAAATTTAAAAATGTCAATTTCCAGCTTTAAACTACAAGAAGTTTGAAGAAGTAAGACATCGGGATATTTGAGAGAAAGAGACCTCTATAAACCCAGGCATAAGAAAAATTTAAGTAAAGGTAGGTAGTGTTCTACTTGCTACTTGTCTGTTCCGGATTTTCTGATCCGTTTTTCCTAGGGTTCATTCGGCACATTGGTTTCACTTCAAACTTCTGTATATTTAACTGTCTCGTCTAGTAACTACAGGACAATAGTGAGTACATTGTACGAACAATCTGAGTAGTGGCTGTGGGCCATCAGATTTAATTTGTGGGTTTATTCGGTCGGAGGCGCGTCTGAATCAGATCTGCTAGGCACGTCCCGTTTGCCAATTTTCTATGTGTCATTGTACGGATCCTTTTAGCTATTTTAATGGCAGTACAGACTTGCATTTAAATGATTAAGACGTTTCTTTGTGGAAATGGCAAATTGCAAACGGTATTGCATAAAACGGTATGTCTGCCAGCTACCTGTCTGTAATACAGTCAATCTGGTTATGTCTATTTAAATGCTTTAATAGGCCGAGATTGGCGAAAGATGTTAAGCTCACGACATGCATTCATAAGAAACTTAAACTAAGTCAAAAATGCAAGAAACAATGTAATCGTTTGGAAGCACAACATGACGGCAATCTTAACCAAGTGTGCCCAATTTAAGGATAAAACACTAAATTCAATTAGCACAAAATAAAAGAGACTAAAATAAAACGATCTAATAGAAAAACACATACATTTTTGATCCTAAAACACCGAGATTTTAACGTCGAACTTAACTGAACCGGTTTCATAATGATAGCCAAAAACCTTACCTACGGGACTAAACCTGCTTCAATAGTGGGCCCCTAAAACAAATGGCGAATTTGGCCCTGACGTCACCACAAAGGTCATTAACCCGTATCACAGAAACGTCCTCAAAAGAACATAGGTTTGACCCTGATGCTGTCAAAATGACACTAAAATTGTACTCACTTGAAACGGTAGATCCGTTTAGATTGTTGCAATTTAATTGTGCATTTGACATTTGGGTCTCGAAAAATACCTTCTGGCTAGTTGTAATAAAAGGTCGGCAATTTTGGGGTCAGAGAGTATGATCGTGATCGCATTAGCTCGTGTTTTGACATTTTCGGTACCCTCTTTTCTTATTTGAAAGCGTAAGAATACCTTGAGTATCAGTGCCTGAAGAATCTTTGATTTTATACATCTCACTCGTGAAAAGGGTTTTAGATTTTGAAAAGGTACAAAAACAGACGATTAATAAACTTAATTTAACGTCACCCAAAAAGAACCCTGTGTCCTGTGATAACATCACAGATCACTTGAACAATTGAACATAGCATAAACACCTCAAACAAAAGATGTTTTAATATCCGTCTTTCAAGTACTGCATTCCGTGAGGTAAACTTCTCGTAAATTCTGCAGCCCTGTAAGGCACTAAAGTCTAGGCTTCCTTATAAAACTATTTAAAATGAAGTTACCCCATTCTACGAATTAATTTACTTGAAGAAATCTGTTTACTCTTCAGTTAGAATAATGCTCGAGCGTAAATAAAACACTGTGCAGTGTAAAAGATTTCAACGAGCGCAAATACTACGGTGAAAAGTGTTTTAAAACAGTGAATTATTTTACTGATTATTCTAATAAAAAACAGTTGACCTGCTGAGAACTTTAAAGTTGAGTTCTCCTGTCGTCAAAATTCTTAAGTTTAGTTATGATCACAATTCGTGACGATAAGATAATTTTACCCTACTACCCTAAGTTAGTTTGAAAGAATTCTTCCGCTCTGATAAGACTTGATAATACAAAGTAGGTGACCAAACTCGGAGACGAAATAACTTTTAATGTTTTGTTTATAAATAACGAGGTAATCAGAATACTAGCTTATGATGTACGCGTCTTCGACCGCGGCTGTCTCGGTAACGAATGATCCTACGAGAGCAAACTAATGCGATAAAAAGTATCTTATGTCCCAACCTTAATGTTCGTCTCCATGCGCCAGGCTTGAAAAGGTAACAGACACACTTGCTTTCACATTTTATCATATTGCTATAGTATGGATTAACCAACGTATGTTTTTTTTTTTTCAAAATTATGGCTGTGTCCATAACTTTTTGGGCTTTCAACAGTTATTTAATATTCACAAAAGATGTCGGACAAAAAACGCGGCAGTTCAACGAACACAAGTGAGCCGCTATTCATTCCGCGATCACGTAGGTACCATAGACCATTGTCTATGGCTTTTGTGATGCAAATACACCGTTGTTTAGTACGGCCAACATCGCTAATTATAGAAACTTCAAACCGCGTTGATGGGATAAGCAGATAACTCGTCTTTTTTTTCTAAGAAATGTGGATTTGATAGTCTCTTACCTATTTGGTAACCCATCATGATCATGTTAGCCAATAGATTTAGTGTTCTCAAGAATATTAATTCATAACTCAGTTCTGGGCCGACACAATTTAGATTGCCATCGACACGCTAAGAAGATATTATAAATTGAATTGTATTAACTGGAATCAAATGCCTAGTTTAATTTGCTTCAACGGCTAAAACAACCACTAATTGGAATAATTCAATTTGTTATTTAAATGAGTTGTTTATTTTTCAAAAGATATCTCTGACTACCCAACTGTTTATTATTAAAACGAATTCATTATCCACGTACATTGCTTCGTCTACTCTACTCGTAGGTAGGTACCTAGAGTACCTACACAATTTAGATAAGTTCATTCTATAAATTAATTAAAACCTGTTCTATTTTATAACAAAGTATAAGAAACTATTTTAAATTTCCAAAGACAACGGTTACGATAAAAGTTGCTAAGTAAGTAGGTTGCCTATCACGACAAAATATCTCAGACTTTTACCGTTACCTACGAATCTTGTGATAATTTACAGTTTTTCATCCAAAGAAACGTGTGCAAAATATATTAGCGCGGTAGTTTTGGAAATTATAGAAAAAGAGGATGCATAGATTGAACTAAAAAGTTTTTAAAAAGTTGCGTTCTGAATTTGAACTAAATTAAAACTGCATTACAATGTGTTGTAATTTCACAAGTTCGGGGTTTTTCTTTTTTAAGTAAGGTAATTTATTAAATTCTGACCTGATAAGTGTCTCGTGTCAATCTGTGCTGCGGCTGCAACAGCCAGCAACAGGAGGCAGAACGCCTTCCAGGCGCTCCGCATCTTCACTTCACCTCAAACCACATCAACACAATACAAACACTCACAATAATATCAATAAAAAATTGGGCACTCGCGTTATTACTTTATATTCGTTTAGTGGGACGTGAAGAAAGTTTGGTTCGGGTTGGAAAGTTTTGGTGACGTGTCGATGTGCACCACGCGGCGATAGACGTGAGCTCGAGACGGGCGCGGACTGGCGACTGAGCCTGCCGGCCGGCTTCCACTCGCTTCACTCGGGGTGGCAAGCTCCACGACACTAAATTGCACAAAACGTTATTCACGCGAGTTTTGTAATTTTTGAGTTTGCATTGTTATGTCTAGGTTGCTCAAAACTTGCATAGAGCTATTGGTAAAGAATTAAACAGTTGCATTGGCTGCACACTTGCTTAAGTTATGAAATTGTTGACAAATTTAATGTCAGTGGTTAATCTTATTAAAGTACCTGGCTAGTAGGTTTTTGTTAAACGTTAGTTGTAATTTACTTGGTATAGAAATTCTGTGAATTGTTCAAAAAAATATTTAAAACCGTTCAGACAGTAAGTAAAATCGTATAATCAATCAATCAGACACAACGATCTATAACTTTGTTATTTCTTACCCACAAAAAAAACATATTACATATTCACAAACATAATAAATCTCCCCGAATCGCGGGACTCTTTCTGAGCTAGCAACCCGCGACTCGCACAGGTGGTCGCAGGCTCGCAGGGTGCAGGTAGACGGTAGCGGGTAAACAGCTCCACTGCCGACGCGAATGTCTCCGACCCGTAGCCCATGCGGCCTCGGGAGCCCTACAGCAGGGATGGAGAATCCTTGCGCCACAATATAGCCTATTACTGTCCCACTGCGGGGAAAAGTCCTCTTCTCATAAAGAGTAGGCACGAACATTGATCACCACAATATTCACGACGCTTGCTCAAGACGGGTTGGCGATTTCTAATTTATATTACCCAATTATAAGTCCAGTTATCCTCACGATTTTTTCCTTCACTCATGCCCATTTTGTTCTTAGATATTAAATTGAAAAAGTCACAAATGTCCTGTGATGGAACCTTCTCAAAGTCAACGTAACTCAATTAGGACATTAACGTTTGAATGTCAAAATTTACAAGGAAAATATAAATTGATTCTATAATGAACAAAAGAAGAAAGGAATTCTATGCTAGACATATATTTGCGTTTTTCCTCGGGCACCCAGGGAAAGCAAAAATCACAGCCAACGCCTAAAGCTACATAAACGAAATCCAAATTATTAAAAAACAATATCTACTAGGCATTTTTTCCCTGTTATCTGCAGCAGTTCGTGCATTTTGTATGTTCGAGAATTTTACTTTTACGTCTTGCCTTTTTTTTGCCCAAGTGCATCGCTCGCTCAGATAAAAAAAGGTCCACCATCCCCGCCATACAACAACGGTCGTCGCGTGCCCGTGCTTGGGTAGCATTGTCGACGTAACGAGGGCGATCATAAACCTTTATAGTTGTTTATAGTTTCTCTGAAAACAAAAGACGTGTGTCTTTGATTGCTTTAGATGAGATAAATGGTACACACATGACGCACTGCCCGCTGGCTGTGGACAGTGTGTTTGTACCTTTATAATGCAAGATCAATGGTGATGCTGTAAAGTTGAATCCTTTGGCGGCTGATATGTATGGCACCTATGGTAGGACCATAGATAGAAGCATAAAAACGATTGTGCACAAAATAATAAGCAAATACACGTGCATTCTTCACAGTAAAATGGGAAGGCAGTCCGTCACGACCAGAGAGAGATACGGCGCAGGAAGGCTTTCCGAGATATGTACTTACACACCGCCAACCTTGTTTCTAACAGAATAACCCAAAAACACGAAGCCCGACCTGGGAATAAACACAGTAGACCATACACAGCATAGATGCGGGGTGACAGTGACTGCTCGCTGCTGCGCTAACGCATCCCTTCTGTCATTATCAAGATAAAGATAAGAGTTCATTCTTAGAACTCTGGTCTTTTATAATGTTGTCAGTGGCCCGTGCCGATGTCGCCGCCCCGTAACTCGATAGTCGGCAGTGGATGGACAACACATTCATTCGTATGGTGTATCTAGGATTAATGTAGATTCAATCATTGGGATTTCATATGAAATATTGGCTTCTACGCTGAACAACTTGAAATTAAAGAAAATTCAAGGCATTTCGCGTAGTTTTTAGGAATGCCTACAAAATTGGATTTAATTTTACTTTTCTTCCATAAATACATAATTATTATTATGTAAATAAGGATCGTGTTGGAATGTACTGGTATGAATACATTTCTTTCTGCGTAGTGCGTAATTAAGTAATGTAAACACTAGCTACAAAAAATGTGTGATTATAATATCTTTTATAACGACACTTGTATAATGAAATACCAAACCGACATTTTTTCACAATGACTGAGTTTTCTTCGAAAAAACACGGTGAGCGCTTGTTTTTTCCTCAAAGTTTTCTAAGATCTCTATGTTGCTCAACATGCAACACACCAGCGAGTGACCTTTTGAGTGAAAGGTCGTGAGTTCGATACCCTGCTGTTGCACTATTGACCCAAAGGTTGTAGGTAGGTACTTGTAGCACATACCAAGAGCATCATCATTAACCTGCCCTTATCCCAATTTATTAGTGGTTGCCGCAGCATGTTAACTTTTACCATGCTTCTCTATTACTCGTCATCTCATCAGACACCTCCTTTCTTGCCATATCATGCTGATAATTAGAAAATTCAACGCTGTATAGTGCAGTCTATAAAAACTAGTAGCAGGCAGCCACTTTTTTATGTAAAATCGTTGTGGTACAAAATTACAATCAATCAAAGATAGACAGGTAAAGCTGCACGTTTTGCATCAGATTACTGCTCAATAGCTCTACAACCTGAATTTCAGCATTTCATCAGTATACTAATCGAAATACCTATATATTTTGTTCTAGCCAAAAACTGCCTGTATTTATTTTCATAGTTCATAGTTCATAGTTCATTTATTTGTCAGAAACATGAGTATGCACACACAAAGCATGCAAGATGTTAAGTAGGTACATTGCAGAAAGGATCACAGTCATGTTTTACCTTTACGGCGTACAAATATGTATTATAATAACATTTGATCAAATATAAAATGAATTGTAACTGTTAATTAAAACGCTGTTTTTCGCAAAAAAAAACGATTACTTACCAACATACGAGTATTCTTTGGAAATGAATAGCTCGTTTTACCCGACTACGGCGAAACTAAAAGGAGGGTTATGATTTTTCACTAACAGTATTGACCCTGAATATTATTGCAGTGTTTTAATTTCAAATCTGGTGTTCTAAGTTGAGAATTGAAAATCCAACAGTGTGCTTTTAGTAAGGCATTCATTTAGGTGTCTGTTAGTATTCGTGAAAACGAGCACTAGACGTTTATTAACTTTCAGAACAATCTTGGTACCTAGGAACACTAGCAACCTAACATCAATCACGAAGCGAAAAAGGTGGGTACCTACATTCATCCATTACATAAGAAGTTACAAAACAATGCGTAAGTAAGTTAGTCCAATCACACTTACTTACCTCCGTCCGAGATTCGTAGGTAGAAACATTGGCTATTGAAGGCAATCAGGCGCCGAGTTTGATCACGTCATTAAAAAAAACAGTGTGATCTGAACTCTAGCTTTTAGCTCTGATGATCTATACAGGTAGGAATGATACGACAAAACTAAATCAAAATCGGTTCAGCCCTTTAGGAGCTACGATGTCACCGACTGCTTACACACAAATCTACATTACCTTATTAAAACATTTTCTAATCCTAGAGGAAAGAAGGTGTTTTTCTCGGGGGTGAGGTAACAATCTCATCTGATCACTGGCTATGGATAAACAATATTTCCATCAAAAACATAACATGTACGAAAATGCAAGCCTCGCAAAATAGTTATTCTACTGTAAAAAGTTGTGAGATCTAATGTCTTTAATAAATAGAATGATTTGTCCCTCGCACGGCAACAAAATCAAATAAGAATATTCTACTATTTTAAATAGTCCTAACTACTAATTGAAAATAGCGCTAGCTGTCCAAATAAGATGTTCTTGTGTGTAGATTCCATTGCTCTTAGCGATTGCCAAGTCATTCATTAGATCTCACAACTTTCTACGGCATCTGATGATGATCTATGAATAATAATAATAAATTTTGAGAACCCACAAAACACTTAGCCTGACCGAGGAATCGAACTCAGCAGCTTATGCTGAACAGTAGCGCTTGTGACCGAAACTGAAAAGATTCGGTCGTTTTTCTACCATCGAAAACAGTAGTTCACTTTGGCAACACTGCCTCATTTACTGGGCTATCCCCTTATTCGTAAAAACTCGTTGCAGTTCCATAAAAAGAGAAAGGATATCTAATGTGACGCTCTCATGACATATGTATTTGTATTGACTAGCGTATGCTCGCGGCTTCGCCCACGTGGAGTTTGATAATTGTCCCACGGGATCGTACTACCCGGATAAAAAGTATCCTATTATAAACAACTCATACTCGTTTAGTGGTTTTTGCGTGAAAGAGTAACAAACATCCATCCATCCGTCTATACATCCATACATCCTCATAAACTGTCGCATTTATAATAGTAGAAAAGAAGATAAGATTTAAGAAACAAAAGATAAGGTTTTATGAAGCAACCGCTTATTGCATGGCATCATTCCTAGCCAGTATAAGACTATTCTGGGTAAGGTGGTAAAACCCAGCAGAAGAAAATTATCCAAGGAGGATGTTAGTCACAAGATTTTAGTTGTTGCTTTCCTTGAATAAGTCTTTTGCGTATCGATTACCAAATATTTTAAGTACGTAGATAGGTGTAGGTAAAATGAACTGAATACACTTGAAGAATAAACTTGCTTATGTTGGGTTTCCTTTAAGGAATTTCTCAATCGCATCCTGGAGTCTAATATAGCTAATTGCATGCCAAAATATTATTGAACTGTTGTTTTTTTGGCAATAATTAGAGTGAGGCCATAACAATAGTGTTGGGTGGTTAAATCGATCATGACATACAGGGTGTAAACAGACCCTTCACATAGCCGTCAACCAAGCATTCTGTACATCAAACTAAGTAACTTTACGCAAAAATTATTGCTGGGAATCGACTTTTTTTTTGGGGTGAAAAATCACGTTTTACGGTAGGACTCGATGGAAAGCAATCAAAACATTGTGCTGATGGATGGATTGAATAGTACGGGGGTCGTGCAGGTGTGTAAAGTAAAAATCTTACATTAGGAACTTGTTTTTAAAAAAATATATGAAAAGGTTGGAACTTTGACCCCCAATATCTCCGTAACCAGAAGTTTCCCAGGTATGGTCTAGAACAAAAAAAATGATCGCAAAGACGGGGAGGACAAGTGCCTTTCGGCTATGTTAAGAGTCTATTTACACCCTTGATAGTGCCCAACCGCTTGTATGTATGGTGGGCAAAATGTACTTTATACATTTCTGATACCTATCCGTTACGGAAATAAAGACAGCGTGATTTTATGTTTATTGGTAGGTACTTATGTGCATAATGCTAATTGGCGTTAAACGTAATTAATTTTGCATATTACTTATTTATATAACACATGGTGCATCCTAAATTCATAATCGTAATAATTTGCTTTGTTTCTAGATACGAAAGGCTGGAAGATGGTGGTCAAAACCAGTTTGAGATAGCCTCGTAATCTATTAAAACTCCGTACCATGCTAGGCCTGTAGGCCAGCGAAAGGTCATAGTGCTACCTCTGAGATTCAGCCTGTGCAGTAGGCTGAGTCTGTTTATAGTTCCTTTAACTCACCTGTTATTATACAGTGCTAAGCTAATTATTTTTCTTAAGATCTGTGGTTTTCCCCACATTTTGACGCACGTAGGTAATACTAACATGGTACGGCCAAGCACGGATCTACATGAGGAAAATGTAACTGATATCTAAATCTAAATACTTACTTGAATGATTTCTTATTTTTAATGTTCTGTTCATAATAATAATTATTAATTATTATGAGTACGAACTTCTTCACTTTTTCACTTTTATTTTTATTTTAAATATATAAAAATATGTTAAATAAGTTTTTAAGATGAATAAAGGAAATAATAATTAAGACACGGTTGGGATAACAGGTTGGACATGAGTTCTGAGCTTCAGGTAGGTGCAAGGTCGGCGGGTTCCGTTACCGAATGAAACAGTAATTATTTTCAAGTCTATTTAGTTACCCCGATGGAAAATTCGTGTTAAAAAAAACACTGACTATGCTTTTCGTTTAACAAACGTGGGATAAAAACACCTTTAAAAAATCTTGTAAACTACAGCACTGACAACACTACTAAAAATATTGATGTTGGCAACGTTGAAAACCGTCAACGAAACGTCTTTCGTTCTGTTCTGAGTTTGTTCCAGTTTAAATCACAGACATGATTTTTAGCATGAATATATAGACATCTTACTCACTCACGTTACATTTCCTCGTGCCAAAGTAATGCTTGAAATCTCACTATACTTAAGTCGTGAACGCACTGGCGGGCGAAAGCAGATAGCAGACGACGCGATTCAATGTGTTTGTTCGATTGCAAAATGTTTTAATCAACGAATTCAGGGAAGGGCTGACTAGAAATCAGCGAAAATGACAGCAAACGAACAGCCGGACCTTTTGTTTTTCGATACATTCTCCCACGACACCAGTGAGGTACAGAAAAACATAATTTTCAAAATGCAAACAGCTATTATTTACCGTAATCTGTGAGAATATGTTTATCTAATTCTTCCCTACTACCTATTTCAGGAGCTTAATTTAGACTTGGTGCAGTTTCCGAAGTCAGTTTATGTGAGGGAAATACGTATAATTCCTCTGGGGGCACGCGTAGAAGGTGACTTTCCCGGCGGTGTGCGACTGGGCGCTACGAACCCCACTAAGTTTCACATAGACTTCTTCGTGAACGACCTGAGCAAACCTGGAGCTTCCACATTTGAGGCTCTGGGCAGCCTGGATTACTGCCAGAATGGACAGATACACATGGAGTGTGGCAATGGACTGGATCAGCCCAGGATTCCCACAGATGGACTTGTTCTTAGAGGTTAGTTTGTATGAGATTCTGTAGTAATTTAGCAAAGTATTGAATTCAGATATTCATTTTGTAATATAGTTTTGTTTATTAACTTGCAGGCATGGGTATTCCTCAACTGTGGAGGTTGTAGCTTACACATCTTATCTATTTATTATTAGTACATCCACAACAACAATAATACAGAACTGAGAGAATATGCATGTAGTATAAGAATATAGTAGTGGCAAAGAGCTTAGCCAGAAGTTATCTAGGAGATCATGTAGGAGAGAATCAAGTGTTGACACAGAATACATAGCTGAATTGATCATGGGAGAGCTATGTTCTGTGTTAGCGGGTTTGGTTTCCGCACTAAGTCCTTCATGTGGATCATTTTATGTGATCCACCTGGAAGCCCTTGAACCGTCTCCACTCAAGTGGGAAGATGTAACTGCAACCTCGTTAAGTGGGGCTACCTCAATGTAACAGCAGTGGGGTGTGGTTGTGGAGGTGTGTTGCAAACCTTGCTCCACCTTCTCTCCTATCACTCCCAGCCCAGTGCCAATGCAGTGTGGTAGTGACGTTTGCGCTGCCACCAACAACACGGCGGAAGTGGCGAAGTTCTGGGCTAACAAAATATATTGAAAACAAATAAATGATGGGTCAGCCATTTTTGCCATAGAATTGATGAATGCTGAGTTGACTTTTGAGGCAATGCAAGGTTGATCAGAACATATTATCATGAATCTGATACAGCCTATTCTTGAATAGTTTTCCTAAACTCATTAATTGGTTAAAGAAAGCAGACTTGATTAGTAATTTATTGTGTTTACTACTTGAATAAGATAATAATGTAACCTTATGAGTAATTCAAACAAATTTATCCTTAAAAACTATTCCTTATGTTTACATTCTCTTGCTTAAGTGGTAGTACAGAAAATGTAATTATCTGTGCCTTGGCTAAAATACCTCACAGTTATTATTTTAAGATAATCTGAATAAATATGATAATAAATCTGAATATACATTCCTGAATTGACGTTTTCCAGGTTGGTACACTACAATCACCCTGGCTGTCTACGGCAACCTGACTCAAGTGCTGCCAGAAACCCCAGTGGGTGCCAATCCTCCTCCAGTTGTCCAAAGACCAGTGGTGGTTCGGGAGCCCCCACCGGCACCTCCACCAGTGGTCCCTCCTAATCCAGAATGGACCCAAGAACCTGTGGTCCCTATCCCAGCTTACACTGGCAACGTAGCTACTGCTAATCCTGATGCCTACGGGCCTACCAACTATCCTGAGAATTATGACAATCAGATGTATAGAGCGGAATATTATGATGCTGAGCAGCCTAAGGATCCTCGTACTTACACGCATATTGAAGAGAGTACTTGGGAGAAACGAGATATCAGTATCGAAAGAGATGCTGACAGGCTGCGTCATAGTCCCAGGTCTATTGATCATGATAGGGATAGGAGAGATGCGCGCAGTCGCAGACGTTCCCTCGATAGGGGGCGAAGTCGGGAGACATCTAGACTACGTGATCGAAGCAGGGAGATCGACCGAATTGATAGACTTCGGTCTCGATCAAGGAGTCGCGATAGAGACTACGTCGTGAAGGGAGAGTACCGCCCTCTTAGTCGTTCGAGGTCCCGCAGTATTGACCGGCGCGCGATATCTACTGACCGTGATCGTGACTGGGACAGAGGATCCTACAAGAAAGACGACTATCGCAGACACCGTGAATCATCGTACGATCGATCTCGCGGCGGATCTTACGACAAAGAAGCCGGTTCCTACGAACGTCGGTCTCCGTACGACAAGAGAGCTCCGTCTTACGAAAGGAAAATACCATTCGAGAAACGTTTGTCGCCGTACGAGAAACGTGCATCGTCTTACGAAAGGCGCGCGCCGTCTTATGAGAAACAGTCTTCGTATGATAGAAAGCGACATTCGCCTTACAGTCGTATCAGAGGATCTAGTTACAGTAGCAGGTCTCCAAGCCGCGATGACCCTAGAAAGAGACCCAGGACTCCACCAGGAGAGAGCAGTCGAAGACCTTTGTCTCCAAGGGAAGTTGATGCTTCGAGTCCTATTAACTCCATCAGATCTGAGGAAGGAGGAGAGTATGACAGAAGCGGAAAACAAATCCCTAGAGTTGACTTCTACCACCAGAGTTATCGCCACAAGACCTCAATACGAAGTCCTTCCCAAGAAGCCGAGAATGCTGCCTATGTGGAACAACAAAAGCATACCAGCTTGGTAACTGTCCAAATCGTTGACAATGCGACTGCTAAACCTATTGAGTCTCCAAATAGGAACCCTGAAGAGGACAGGTCTATAGATGCTGAACAATTTGAACCTATCCTGTCTGACGAAGACATCTGCGATGATCTTGAAGGTCCAGCGTATATGGAGGTCGATTACGACGTAAACGATTACTGTGGTGTTGATGACATCATCAAGTATTACAATCCATTCAAATGTGACTGGAATAAATATGAACATGTGAACAAAATACATTTGTTAGGATCTAACAAGGAAGGTGTGAAGGATGTACTGAATGCTACATTTGATGAGTTGTGTGATGCTAGTCCAGAGCTCTTCAAAATGTCAGAATTGGCTAAGTCTAATAAGAAATTAGACCAAAAATACTTAACGAACACTTTCACTGAAATCGACAACACTGCTCGGGAAGAATGGGTCCACCAATGCGAACAACTTTACGTAACAATTACAACACTTTGCAAGAACACCGATATTATACTGAGAATATTCAAGAATCCGAATAAGAATGACGCTAGTGATGAATTTACAGAGATATATCTCTTATTGATAACTTATTGCAAGATTGGCTTGAACTTTGAGTTTGCATTAGCTCAGCAACAACCAACATATAAAATAAGACACATGAAGTGTGGAACACGTCTCGCTGAAGCTTTAGTGGGTCACCGACATAATGGCGAAGTGACGAAATTACTCCTAACATCTGGCATAGATATGTCCATGTTACTACTAGAAATGTATTCAAAAGAATACATGGCTTTAAGCATACGCCTCATGATCTTAAAAGCTTTAGACGCTTGTCTATGTTCTAAGGAGTCCATCGATCATTTTATGAAAGAGACAGTATTTCCAAAGTTTGATAAAAATGATGATAGAAAACCAAGGAATGGTTACCAAGCGTTGATCACGATGATGCAAACGAATCCGCTCGCGAGATTGAAGTTTTCGATCAGTGCATTGATAAAGAAACTGAATATTTATGAATTGTTAAAGAAAATGCATGATTTGGTGATTGACTTCAGTAAGTCGAGTAATGATGATTCTGAGCTTTCAGAAGCTGATTCTCATTATATAGTAAATGCGCTTGAAGAGGTATTATACATGTACCGGTCGCAGTGTTTCCATTTATCACAACCGAAGCGTTTTCTACCTGTCTCCGCTCAATTCGAGATTAACAAAGAATGCTCCAACGAAACTTTACTAGAGTTCTTCAATATTCATCAAATTCTAGAAGTTTGTCTATATTTGTTGACATGTCCACATACTTGCAATAATCTTGTTGTGGTCAGTCCGATTCACGATTTAATTTACGAGTTGATAAACTCCCAAAATGGACTTAACTTCCTTTACAAGAATATGAAAATGAGCGGATTACTATTCAAAACTTTAACATTACCATACAGCCAGCAAAATACTGAGGAGTTTCTCTATCCTCATGATTTGAGTAACTACAGTGACCTGCAAATTCTGGGCCTAGAACTGGCGTATAGATTGAAAGCATTGTATTACTTACAGTCGATCTGTGATCAGCAGGCAGGAAAGGCTGATGAAAACGAACTTATTGATAGATTACAGTCCTTATATTGCCTCAGCTTCGGTAGTATTGGTAGAACCGCAGTACCAGACGTAATTGTCATGGGAGACAACGCAGAATGTCTTACGGAAGTCTTTGAAAACGACTTAAGAAAAACCAAAAACGACTCTCCTTTAAAACAAAAATCGCCAGCTAAAGGATACGCCATTGAACTCATCGTTTCTGCAGTTAGATTCGCGGCTAACGTCCCATTCTTGAAAAAATATGGACAGAGACTGATCAACGTGTCAAGGGATCATGACAGATTTGAGCCTAGTGTTTCAAGCGTGTTACAAGAAGTGATACCTTACCTAAAACCTGTAGAAAAAGGAACAGTTTTATCAGGAGAAGACATGGCAGAGTGTGTCGAAATACTAAAAGCGAGTTCTGAACATGCTCCGGACTTGCCAGGAGAACTGATGACGTGTTTGAGAATCTTGAGACACTACTGCATATCAGACTATGAGAACAACGTGACCATTGCTTGCGAGTCAGCCACTGAAGAGTACGTAGAGCTTAAATACAAGTACAATGTCTTGCAATTATTTTCGTTGGATGGTGTAGCGCATTTATCAGGAGTTCTCGACCTGTTGGCCACACATTTCGACCAGCCAAGTATGCATACGTCATTATTCGCATCAGTGAAAGGGTTACAACTTGCCCAGATATTACTGCCTTGTTTAAGGTTGCTGGATGCGATGTTATCAAGAGTCGTTCGCTGTCGAGGACCTAGGTTCCGAGATTTGACCGCAGCACCAGTGTTACTAAAGACTTACGGTATAGCGAAGGCCTTCCCAGTAGGATCAGTAGGATATAGAACTGCCGCTAAAGCAGCAGAAGCTTCTGTCAGAGCATTACTGGCATACGC
The DNA here is from genome assembly GCA_905163415.1 of Noctua fimbriata. Classification (NCBI taxonomy): domain Eukaryota; kingdom Metazoa; phylum Arthropoda; class Insecta; order Lepidoptera; family Noctuidae; genus Noctua; species Noctua fimbriata. Next base: position 16,875,142 of record LR990941.1, on the reverse strand, counting down.
ACAACCGATAGCTGATGATGCGAACGATGGAGACTCCATCCGTCGAGGACCTTGGACATCTCTCTGTTCTGAAGTCATATCTTACATCACAACAGCTCCTTACACTTTTGTCCCTGGTCTACTAGTTTTTTCGGAGTTGTTACCTCTGCCGTTACCGATGCAGACTAAAGCACCACCCACAGACCGCGAATTGGCTGATGCATCCAACGAAAGACGTCTCTGGTCGGCACACCTTCACGCGTTATCAAACGACTTGACAGACATGATACAGATTATCTGTATGTCAACATATAGGCCTGTAGTTCACATGCTGCGACGGGTTTGCGTGCAAATAGCAGATTTAGCTCCTAATACAGCTGCCACGGTCGCAAGGGCTGCTGTCGGGGCTGTGACCAGAGAATTGAAGCCTGGAGAACCGGCGACTGCAAGCATTGCCAGAGTTTTAGGGTTTTTGGCGTGTTTAGTGTCCCATGCGCCTGTCAAATGTGCGGTGTTACATACTATGAATAGTGGAGGACCTAGGGCGACTGATGTTCAGACTGCCCTAACTTCTGTACTGGGTCTTGCAAATTCTTCTAACGAACATGCCGCGGCCCAAGAGTATGCAGCACATGCATTAGCTGCCTTCTGTGATGCAGAAATAACCTTGACACCATTGAACGGAGCTTCGGATACAATCCTATCGAACTCCTTGCCAAATAAAGACGCTTTGGCTGCATTTTTGGATGCAACGGCCGACTGCCTTGAGTCGACGACCAAAACCTGTTCTGTTGCTTCGTCCATACTCCGAGCTTACTTCGTGTTAACAGAACACGAATATGGTTTTCATCAGTTCAGGAAATTCGTGTCTAAAAGACGAGAAAGTTTGGGGAAGTTCTTCAAATGGGCGTTGGAAGGTCAGGGAGAAGATAAGGCGGAGTGTTTGAGCCTGTACATCGATCTGATAAGGATACTAAAGATGGAAGAGGGCGAAGGTGCCGTGGGGCGGAAGACTATGCTCACCGTCGCAGAAATGGCTGACATGGTGGGGTTCTCACCTTCTGATGAAGAGCATCCTGTTTTGAAGTTGGATAAGATTTTGAGAGTAAGTATTATCTTTTATGTTATAAAAAGAAAGCTTGTGAAAGCTTGTCATTTTTTTTTGTTGAGACAGCGCAACTTTTCACAAACTCAGTAGCTTCTCGTTAATTTTATTTCTTGTTAGTGTGCCAATGGCAATTTAAATTGAGTCGGCCCAGATTGGGCTATCAAATATTAATTCCTCTATTAAGTATTGTTATCAGGTCTAAATATTGATTATCAGGTCTTCTAAAGCCACAACAATTGTATGTTAAAATTGAGCTTGGTTTGATAAAATTTTGTCTGTTGTGTTCACTCGACACATTTTGTTTTTATGTAACTGTGCGTTCGCATTGGTGAAACATACACATTGAAGCATATTGTCTGATAGACATAAAGGTTTCAACTAAGAGATCAGAGAGAGAAATAAGACTTTCACACATTTCCATGTTAATGTTTCGCCAGTCGGTACTCACAGTTATTGCTACGGTATGTCAACAATCGTGCGTGTTCATCTTTATTTTACAATAACCTCTGACGTATGTCTGTAACGCCATGAAGCTCACGGGTCAATAATCTTCGATTTATCTTATAAAGGTGTACGTTTGATCTGAATTCTGAAGCAGCACTAGACGCAAAATGTATTTATTTATTTTAAAAGTTGAAGATGATAACACGAATGTAGATATACCAATATTCCTGCTGCATGCTCCTAATCAACACATTACCTGTAGGTAAATATTAAGAGTAGACTTTCCTTCCACAGCCAAGAGAACAGAACAGCAATTTTAATCACCGTTTTCAGGAACGAAACTCCGACGAAGATGCCTTGGCCAACGCCAGTTTCCTGGCCAGCCACCTTCAGAAGTTGAAGGTGCTGGAGGAACCGGCTACTCCGCCGGAAGGCCAGGAGCTGGTGCTGCCAGGTCCTGAGAGCCTGGTGGCTCAGTTCCAGGCCAGGACGATATATGCCATAGGGGAGGCGAGTGATGAAAGGCTGACGTCCAGTTACTGGTTGAATATTCCGGCGGCGGGAGGGGAGGAGGATGTCAATGATAGTGAGCTGGTGAGTCTGCTTTTATTTTATTCGAAGATTCTAAATAAACTTTCAATTATTGCAAATTTTTATTGATATGTACTCCTGGGTACTGATCACAAGTTTTGGACGGGATGTTAACCCAAAGTTTTAAATTTTAGCTTACTACTTCACTTTAGCTGGTAAGTAAACTCGTTTGCATGTTTATAAATAAAAACATAGAATGCCGAAATCGAATTAAGAAATGATATATAATAATAATCATGACTTTTCTCAATATCAAATCAAAAAAGTGTCCAATAAACCTCTTGTGTGTAAAAGACCTCTTGTTTATACAATCCCTTTCAAAAAAATGACTGATGGTTTGAATAAAGTTAATCATTCATGTTTTTGTATCCACCAACCCACGGTGGGCCCGCGTGGTGGATAACGGCCCACAGAGAGGAGGCATGTTTTCAAGAGAGTGACCGCAGGTGGCGTGCGACATCATGGAGGTGGCGGCGGGCTACGTGTGCGGCGGCGGCGAGGCCGTGAGCGGCGCCGTGCGGCGTCTGGCCGGCTGTCTGCACGCCGGCAGCTCCGACCCGGCGCCGATAGACGATAAGCGACCGCCTGGTAATACCACTGCTACTTACATCTTTAATAGCTACAAGTCTAAATCATTCAAATTAGGCCGAACAACAGTACTTTTTGAACGTCAACAACAAAAAACGGCCGACGTTTTGGAGGACTGCCTTATTAAAATAACGCAGTCCCCTTCCCCACTCCAGCTGCGGAAAGAAATGGCAGAACAAACTCCCTGGTAACACATCTGTCTATTAGGTTAGTACCCTGGCCAAAGACAAAGCCTTGAGACTCGTTCTTGACTGGATCTCCGAAGAAAGAGATGGTAATTAAGTTAAAATTGAATAGTAAATGTGTTAATAATCGCCTTATGTTTCCAGTGGCTCTAACTCGCGTGCGCGCAGAAGGCGGCGCGGACGCGTTCCGCTCGCGGCCGCCCAACACGTCGCGGCCGCCGTCGCTGCACGTGGACGACTTCACGGCGCTGCACCAGCCCTACACCGCCACACAGGTCACCAGGTAACATCGTACAGTTTGAACAATCTATATATCCACTTGCGTACTTGTGCCGCTGTAGTTTACTCAGCTGCGATTGGATTAATTCGCTGTTAAAACGAATTTTTTCTTGGTATATTGGCAGTGTTTTTTACTATATTCCTAACAAAGCTCTTATTACTGCTTTCCAGGTTATATATTCAATAGTTTTTACTGTTATTATCAATGTATATTTAACAATATATCTGTATGATTGCAGAGGTATGCGCCGGGGTATAGCGGTGGCGGATCGCGGTAGGTTCGCGTCGGCCGCACCCATGCACGCGCACTACAGGCATCTGTGAGTACACCACTTTACATAGTTAACCTTTACATACTTAACCTTTACATTACCTCACACAATACACAGACTTTACCTTGCCAAGATGTATTAAATGATATTTACCATCTTGAACTGATGGCATGTTAAAGTAACAGTTTGCATGGCACCACTCAACTTCATCGATAGATGGCGCTGTTTAACTTATTTGACTTGCCGATAGATAGAGCTACAAGAAGCGAGTTGGAGCAAAAACTCCTGTTTGTTTATATTGCCACTTGTACCGCATGAGTAGATCATGTACCAAGCAAACAGTCAAACAAAACGTGTTAAATTGGTAGAAAAGGTTGTATGACATAGATCATCCCTTTTTGCCAGGTTTTCTTCTCTGGACAAATCACTGACTTTCAGCAAAAACTGCCATACCATCAAGCAGAAGGTGCACACTCGCAACATTCTTTTACGGCAACTAATCGCTTCGAAGTGGGGTGCTTCGCCTCATGTCTTGCGGACTACTGCGCTGGCGCTATCTTTTTTAGCTGGTGCACTTGCATGCCCCGTGTGGAGCCGTTCAGCCCACGCAAAGTTATTGGGTACAGCTTTGAATGCAACGTGCCGGATCATCACTGGTTGCCTTAAATCGACCCCGGTACGGATGCTGTACCCACTGGCAGGAATAGCGCCACCAGAAGTTCGCAGAACAGTGGCGAGTTCCAGCAAAATAGCCAAAATGATTTCAGACACACGACACCCTTTACATCTAAACACCCTCGTGTCGAAAAGGCTGAAAAGCTGAAACAGCTTTCTGAAGTGTGTCGCCCCACTCACTGGCGAGCGGTCTACGGAAAGACTAAAGCTGTGGCGAGGTAGTGCATCCTTACCTAACCCATTCGTTCCACCTGCTGAAAATCTCCCACCTGGACATGAGTTGCCATGGCTGACCTGGAAGTCTTTAAATAGACTCCGGACCCAGGTTGGTCGCAGCAAGGAAAACCTGCTCAGGTGGAGATTCATTAATGACTCTGCCCTGCATTGTAAATGTGGTGCTGTTCTACAAACGATGGGGCACTTAATGTCGTGTCCTGCGTGTCCTATTGTTTGTTCACTACAGGAACTGATGGATGCTACCGAAAGCGCCAAACTGGTGGCTCAATTCTGGGCTGACACAATTTAGATTGCCATCGACACCCTAAGAAGAAGCAGTCTATTTGTTATTTTTTTTTCTTTTTTAGATTTGTTTCTTTTTTGTTTATTTGTTTGATTTCGTTTCAGTCGCGGTCGCGGCGCGTGGGAGATGGGAGCTTCGCATTTCGGACACTTCCCGCCGGCAACACAATACATGATGGGTAAGTTGCTATATTCTTATAACCCAAATCTATCTTACCTCAATCTAATTCATATAGGAACTGAAATAAAAATAGGGTGTCGAACCTCCAAAAGGACTAAAACTGACCTAAATAGTAAATAACACTATCCCACCTGAGGATTGAACTTTGGACCTCATGCTCAACAATCATGTTTGCAACCGCTAGACACCATGCGAGATGCGGTGCTGGCGGAAACAGCTACTTATTCCATGGATCACAATGAGAACAAATGAGTGTATACTGGAGCAGCTCAGTCAAATTTTAACTAAACGGCTTTCCGTAACCTGCCTATAGTGTGACTCGAGCTTTTTCGTACATAATTTATACATTCGTCTAGGCATTGCCTGGAAATGCTAATGATACTGGAAAAACGCGCTCAAGCCAGAGCACCGACAAGATGGTCAGACGCGATCAAGAAGTCTGTCTGAGACCGCATGGCCTTGAGACGTGTCATATTATTATGTGGTCCTCCTCGGCATTGATGGAACAACGAAGAAAAAGAAGACATCACGCAAGAATGTAATAGAGTATGAGTGGTAAGACGTAGTGAGAGGTGCCTAAAGTATACCCACACTAAATTCCCACGTTCTAAGTTTTATGAATCATCATCGTCCTCTTGTCGTTATCCCAATTTTCCTGTTAAAAAAAAACATGATACCGACATCATGTTTTTCTCCAAACATCTCTATCAGTCATCCCACTATTGACCTTTTCATTGCTTTTATTTTGCAGAATATGTTTTGTTGTTTTGCTAACCATGTCAATATTCAGTAGCATCCGAAAACTGGTAGTCGCTAACATAGGTAGAAGTACATAAAAAAAGATTAGGAAGTTGATGACGATGTCTTCTCTTACTATAGACCGACCGCTTTAATGAGTCCTCACTAAGGTATCAATTTAAATGAAATATTCTGAAGGTTGATAACGTATTGGTTAAATTAATATCGTAATACCTGCGTGGATTATGGTTATTTTAAAGCAAATAACCAGTGGGATATTGTTAGAACTTTGTGGACGCTTAATGTGCCTTTGATGGGGCAAGGCGGAGGACTCATTAAAGCGGTTGGTCTATAGTAAGACAAGTAGTATCGTCTTTAACACAATCTGTTCGCTATTCCATGGGTCTTAAAACCACGTTTGTTTCCAGGCGGCATGGGCTGGGGCGGCGCGGGTCGCATGCAGCGCGGCCCGCGACACCGCTCGTTCCTGCGATGACGCGGCCTGTGCCGCCCGGCGGTACACGGACCTGGACATGATATACTTCACCTAGCGCGAACATAGGAATGTACAAGCTTATCGTTTCATAGTACGCTTGTACATTCCTACCTGGGTGTGGTTATCGTTATAAACTTTTAATATTATTTTATAGTGGGCCACTGTGCAAATATGGACCATGTGATTTTGGTGTATTTAATTGATGTTTCTCCAATAAATATGCGTACAACAAACAATCATAATTGAAGGAGATTTGCAATATTAAAAACTTCATTAATCACATACTGATATTTACTGAAATCTGGATGGATCTATACATCATACCAATATAAACATTATTAAATTAAGGTTTGTTCATATATCAATGTGTGTTTATGATCTCGAACAAAAAACCACGGTCTTGTGACAGATTCGTCGGAATATGTTCTTATGTATGTAGTAGGCACAAAGTCGATAAAATATATTATTCTAGAATTAATATCTTGTTTTATTACGCGTTTATGAGTACCTACGATCAAGATGCATTAGCGACTGTTCCGGCCCTCTCTTCTTCACTAAATGGATATAAAACACAAAGAAAACAATGTTAGAAAATTTAGAAACAAATCAACTTTATTATCAAGATGAAAAAGATCAAATCATATATTATAATATATAAGCTTAAGAAACAGATATGTAAACCGCGACAATCACAGTCCAGCTCGAACATAACCCTTGCTTTATATACCTTACTGCAAAACAAAACAAACGTTCACTATACATACAAGTATATTATAATTTACATGATACATATCAAATAAAAACAAACTATTCATTTTCGCGTTTGAACTAAAGAGTAACGTTGTAAAATTTATAATTATAAGTATTATTAATACTCCACCGAGAATTTCCCATAGCGTTTCGTTTACTATAATTGTCTTTGTTTTTTCTTATTTTGTTTTAATCATTAAACGGTAAAACATCTCACTAGCATAAGTTTATATTTACAAGCCCGAGGGCACAGTCAGTTCAGTATAAAAGTATCACTCGCACATGGCAGCGGCTCCGCGCCGCACAACTAGTCTCCGGGGTGCTCGGGGCACGATCTGTTCACTTCGAACCATTGGTCTATACATCTGGAACATGAAAAGAGGATACATGGTTAATATTTATACCAAAAAAAATATTGGTAAAGGTTTTCTTAACTAGGACAGGCATATAGAAAGAGAATTTTGTGATTAGAATAGTGTTTATTCTACATTATAATCATCACAAAAGCAGAAGGCACTGACGACCCTTTGTGATCATAAAATACTAACTCACGTAAACACTTCAATGCACTCAACAAATGGTGTTAGCAGCAACATTTCATACCCTCACGCATTCTCTCACCACTAAAAATCCCACATAATAACATACCTATCCACCAACAGTCTAGGTAGGGTACTAGGGTAGTAACATAGTTCAGGTCAACAGTTCTCAACGGAAGTATCGGTCGACCTAGATCGCTGAGGGCCTTATCGGAAGCTTTGTCTAGGTACCCTTTGAGCCCTAGGGAGGGCTGAAGAGGCTCCGATGTTGCTAAGGGGGATTTAAGAGTTTTTCACGAGTATGGCAAATATCAAAAGTAAGGATTGAGTTACTTTGGTCGGAGTAGCACTCAAAAATAGAATAGAAATACCTACGCACGCTTTTTAATCGATGGAGTTCAAAGGTTACTAGCAATTGTGTTGACAAGCTATAGTTAATGAAAGTTAATTACAGACAAAGGCACAATTAAAACTAGTTTTAAGTCTAATTGAAGTACTATCGATCCTTTACAAGTGTTAGAACAAAGAGCGTCTTTAATAATTCTCTAAAAAAACGTGCTTTTACTTACACTCATAAATTAATATCTGGAGTATTTATTACATAGGAAATAAACATAACTGGCGAAATGTGTTCGTGTACAGGAGCATTTCTGCTTAACACTTCGGGGATTGCAGGCGTGGTGTTAATTTACGTATGAATCATCATCATTCTATGATAAAATAGCAGGGTTGTAGATAGCTGCATGTTTGATTCACTTCCCGGTAATCGAGGAGTTTCAATAAATAAATAATCAATGAACGACTATCTGTCGGTACATCAGATAACGCGCTATCGGCAAATTGATTGTGAAACTATCAGTTTGTTTTTATCTAGCCTTCGTATTACATGAAACTGAACAAGTTGTTATGTACGTACGAGCTAAAAATATAACCATATCTCTGAGGGTACAGTACCTAACTGAAGTAGCTTTTCCTTCGCTAAAATAATAATAACTTAATTAATTTAAACGTACTATTTTCCCCGAAAGGTTAGGCAGATGGGTACCCATAGTAACACCATCAACAGGGCACAAAGCCAGACTCGAGGCTACTTTTTTGGTTAAAATTATTTTGATAATAATTTAGCAGGAAACTACGATCTAAAGCTGATGTTTACGTCATTTCGCGGTCTTTGTGTTCCATGATTAGCCGCTGATTAAAATCAGTTAATTCGCGTTAATTACCGTGTGTTGGTAAACAAATAAAACTATTAAATGCGACGTAACGATGACTATTCATGATTACATTCACTCAATCTCGTCGATTCAGTGATGCGGGGCTATTATTTGATGACTTATCGTATCGCGTGTGTCATCAGAAACTAATTGTACTGTATTAAGTACATTATTATTGTTACTGCGCATAACGCTGACTTTTATGTTTCTAGAAATAATGTAAAGTAGAAACTGTTGCGATTTATTAAATTGCTTCCGCTTTTACTATCTAAGTGCATTAGTTATAGTTATGTCCACTAGCGTCCTCCACGCGTGCGCTAATAAAGACAATTACTGTGGCATGTGGCAAAGTTTATATTTTCTTTCACTATTTTGCAAGTAACTAGAACCAGCTCAATGTAACTCCACGGATTCTCTTACCTAATCTGGTATTTATATAGAAACACACAAGGACCATAAGCAGTACCAACTTTGTCATGTTCATATGCATAAACTTAAAATAACACATACATATGACACCTGTAATCCACGAATCCCCACATTTCGCCAGTTATGTTTAAGTCCCTTATAGTAGGGGGCGAGCCTATTGCCATCAACCAGACTCCGGACACTCAAACTCTGGAGTCTGGATTTATGCCCGGTTAACACTTTGTCCAACCCAGAACCCAGAACATCATGTTCAGCAGCAGTGCTCGCGACCACTAGACCAACGAGGCACTCATATAAGAACAATGGTCTTACCCCTTGTGGTAGATGCAAAGGCAGGGCAGGCGGGCTATGGTGTCTCCAGCAGAGAGCTCCTCCAAGCAGATCACACATTCTCCCTTGGAGTCAGTCAGCACATCCTCTGGAAACATATAACGGTATCATCAGATAAGAGCTTCCACAAGAAAAAAGATTATTAGGTTTTAAACAGTGTCACAATATAGGGCCAGTCCAGTTTATGGTGGATTGATCCAAAAAGAGGGAGAAAGTAATCACTAAGTAATTTTGTAGGATAACACGATTTGGGGGCTAGTCCAGTGGACAAATGATTCAAAATGATGATCTATAATTAAAGTACCTAATTATAAATAAACACAAAGAGAGATTATTCTTCAAGTATTGAATGAGTTTTGAAGTAAAATTAACTCGACACCAACCAAACATTTCATACTACTTATTAGTTAAGTTACGTTCAGACTAAGTAAAGTCTACATAATTAATTTGATAAACTTCACTGTATTAATTGTGATCTAACTTCACAGAGCTTTAACTTTAACTAACGCTTTCCTCAACATTACCTACACTACATTAACTCTTAAAACGTTTACCAGGCCTAAGGATACGGCGAAGGTGGTATACCCACATTCCACTTATTACCATCAACCGGGCACAAAACAACCACGGACTGCTTTCGATTCTTTGTTCTAGCACACGATAGTTTCCTCACGAGTTTCCAAGTAAGTAAGACAAGCAATTGAAAATGATTACGTTTTCTCCTTTAACTTACGCGGAAAACCGTAATACCCCAGTCATGCAAAGACAAACACAATTTTCCTAGCAGTCTTGCCAGCGCCTACATAAATGCTTAATGAGGTATTTCACTCAAAGTCTTGTTGGTAATTATGAGAAAAGCCCCTGTCCAGGTCTAAAGTGATTATTTCCACTACTTCTTGGCGAATCGCATTGTGAATTATGTTGAGTTGTTTCGCAAATCTCGTTGGGACTTACCGAGGTAATTTAACTTGATGGCTAATTAGTTTTAAAACAAGGAAGAAGCGGAGTGAAAACAGGAGAATAATTTACTGTACCCGACGTGTAACGCGTAGCCTCTATCACTTGAACACTATGTGTTTCTGAACCTCGATATGTTATACTAACTGCTAGATAAAGAAAACAATATTTCAGGAAATGTTCCAGAATTGATTGAATATGGGAGAGTATTGTTTACTGTTTTAACTATTTGCAGTACATTTTGGTAAGAATCATGAACTCATTAATGGCTATCAAAATAGTTCACTGGCATTTCTTGTTATGGTCGTACGTCGTTTGTGTTTACACGGAATACTAAGAAGCTGACTAAGCTATGGAAGCATACACCTATTGACTCATTGCATTATAATTTTCCCCGATTTAAAAATACCCTATAGCATTCAACTGAAATTGTAGATTTTCTATTCAAAATTAAGTGCTTTAGAGAAAACCTGTCTGTAATGTGATAATTTTGGTGCTCTGTCGAACCATCATCGTCCAATCGTCGGCTCCCGCATTCACCGGATTCCCGAAAACTATCAAGTTGATCATCATCTGCCTAGCGTTTTCCCAATTACGTTGGGGTCAGCTTCCAGTCTAACCGGATGCAGCTAAATACCAGTATTTTACATGGATCGACTGCCTATCTGACCCTCCACAACCCAGTCAGTGCTGGATAATACTATACCCCTTGGTAAAACTCTCAAGAACAATGTACATATTCTTTATTAAATACATACTTACTTAAAAGATTTAGTTATTACTAATCAGTGAAAGATGTGAGAATTTTGGATGTGCAAGCAGGATTTAGAGAGGGAATGGGTTGTATGGATGAGATGTTCTCCTTAAGGTTAAAAGAGTATGATTAGATGGGTTGGTTATATGGAGAGGATGAGTGGAAGACGTTTAACATAAGGTATTTACAAGGCAGATGTGAGTGGCAACGCCGGGAGTGGACGCCCTAGAGGGACATAATTATACTGACCTTATTGGAGAGGGTTTTGAGAGGGGTCAGGTGCGTAGTACTCGCAACCGGCGTGCGTGTAAGACCAGGTGTATGAACGTGGATTAGGCAAAAGGAGTATGTAATGATCGAAGCAGGTGGCGTTCTATAGCTTCAGCCTACCGCCATGGGAAAAAGTTTATGTATGTACTGAAAACATGAAATTATTACTTACCATTATAGGAGAGTCTTGGCCTTGTCAGGCACATGACGAGATGGCACTCTATGTCGTCCGGCAACACGAACTTGCTGCATACCGGACATTTTATACCTGAAACATAAAGAAAATATACAGGTTAATGTTTATTCCGAATAATTGCTTCTTGGGTTGCATAGAATTTGCATAAATGGAAAGCAGTAACTGCAATAAATTGGTCTACCCTAAATTTATTGCTCAATTGGAATTGTACGATTGAAAAATTAGAAGAGAACAATTTAAAATGGTTTCTTCTAAAAAGAAAAGAAAATTCGAAATAGGGATCAGTTAAAATTACCATATATAATTACGTGGACGGTGAAATGTTCCACTGATGCTAGATGACGATATTTAGGTAGATAAGTATCGGTTATTAGGTAATCATACAAAGCATATTGGTATTGGAACAGACAAAAGCCAACCCATAGCATCAACTTCAAAACACAATATCTTAAACTAACGCTCGTTGATAGCCGAGTAAGAACTTATAAACTAATCCATCAGGTTTAACAAACACGTGTGCATACAATATTACGATACAAACATGTTTACTGAATAATAAACAACGCGTTAGTGTCAATACGTAAATAAATAATCGGCAGAGCTTTACGGAGTTTATCTAAGAGTAATTCGATATGGCCGGGGTGATATAAAATTCTGTGTGTCACAGCATCGGGTAATCCGGTAAGAGTAAAGCCAATTTAGCGCTTTATCGCATGTACTTGTGTACCTATCTACAGTATAGAGTATGTTTCATAAACATTTTCTTTATCGCTAACGAAGTAAACACAAGTCTCGAAGATGGCAGTTCTGGATAAACTTTCGTGTAATGGCAAAAAACTTCAAGTTAGTGTATTTTAAGAACGTGAAAATCAGAACAAATGCTGTACATTGTAAAAGGACAGTTTTCCAGATGATAAAACCAGAATATAATCCGATACGTATTGAGGTCACACAAGCTAGGATTGATATTTATGGCGATATTCACTTTAGGCTTCGAAAACTATCTCGTTATCAAATTTAGGCAATTTAGGCAGTAGACAAGTTGGAGAGGAAACAGCAAAGCTTAGCACACGAAGGCTACCGGCAAGATGGAACGACGAACATAGCCTATTGATAACTTGGAGCTGACTGGATGAGGAAAGCCCTCGCGAATCGAGTGTGGTTAAGCAAGTTGGGAGAGGCATGTTTGTATTGCAGTAGAGACTAATTCAATGACATTGTATTGATGAACGCTAGTCTAAAACATCGTTATGTTCAATAGACTTGAACATAACGATGTCTGTGGTAGGCATCATAATTTAACACAATAGTATTGATCGTCAATTATCCATATGAAGTCAAGTATAATATGTTAGAGGCCACTGAGTACTGCCTGCAATTAGGCGTAGTTGACGATAATGGCGAGTCGATACTGTTGTGCTACGTGCGTTTCGTTCAAATCGATAGTCTTGCTGAAGGGGGAATGATTTGATGGGTTGGACGAGTTTAAAATTGTATTAAGACTGGGCATTGTCGGAGGGTTGGTGGAGCGACATAAATATTCCCAATCGATGTATTTTGCGTACACCAAAGGACCTAGCTGAGTGACGCATTCAAAGCGCTTTAAATCCACAAAGGCTTTCAGCATCATTGGCGTTTTAGGACTTTCAGTAGTCTATGTCAATCCATTAAATGTTTGACTATTCATCAGAAAATCCTGGTCAACCAGCACAATATCTAGCTAACTGGCTCCCACCAGAGCTTAATAAGCAGTGTGTGTTTTCATATAACTCATGCCTACACAAGTAACACATAACAAACTAAAGAAGAAGCACATATTATTATAATTCATGTTAGTCTACATGTTGTTTGTGTATATTCCCACCTAACTACAGGATGACTATCTAAAGCTGCACACAAGAACATAGCCACATTACACATCATGTTAATAGAGCGATAGTGAATCTAGTTAGGTAACACGCGTGTACATTATGTAATTACTCGGACGTGACCAGTCATCAATGAAATGGAACGTGTTATATACCCACGCGTCATGCGGGCAAGTCGGAGAATTCCATTTGAGTATATAAAGCGAATTGTTTCACGCCATGCCTCTTGAAATGTATTGTCGCGTCAGCGTTGTAGAATTGACTTATAAAACATCTTAAAATCACACCTGTAATTCCCAGAAAGGTTACCAGGGGTGTTCTTGTAGACACCCACATTTCGCAATTTATGTAAAATTCCCATTGAACAGGGGCGAGGGCCTATGGATGCGAGTCGCACGGGACCGGTCAATGTGGCGACACTTGGGGGAGGCCTATGTCCAGCAGTGGACGTCTTTCGGCTAAAATGATGATGATGATGAGGGCCTATTGCCGTCAACCGGGCACACATACACACTCCGGGCTGCTACTGATAAATTCCGGGTGTAAAACCCGATAACACTGTGCCCGACCTGGGAATCGAATCCAGGACAGTAAAAGATTGAATTTATCATTCAGCTGAGTGATTTTACCAGACGGAAACCTTTCCCACAAAAAATGCCTATCTATCAATATTCCGCATGCAAACAATGCGCTCTTCAGGCACCTGATGATAACAAGTCAATTACCACGCGCGGCCTAGCATACACACTCGCTATTGTAGAACAGTGCAGGCAGAAGACCAACTGCAAATGCCAGCTCAAATAATTCGAGATACATAAATTGAAGCGTTTCAATCTTCACCATAATTATTTGCTGGTTGCAGGGTAGGTCAAGTTGTTAAAGCACATATCTCATGACATTTCGCTTTTTTTTAAAATTAGTTTTCAGGCAAGGGTTTTGCGAATAAGTGCCATAAACTATGTTCCTATATGCAAATTACGCTTAAGTACTGTTCTTCAAATAGTATGTAAAGTCAATATGCACTATATGCTGGCTCCATTATGGTTGCCCCATTCACCGTGTTTGTGTTAATGTTTCTTCTGCAGCTATTTGTATTTTGGCAAGCCCCGTCTGCGGGAGCACTAGACTGTGGGTACTATGATGCTATTAGGCATCGGGATATAGGGTAGACACTTTTACTAGGGGTTTTTTATATTATGAAGTAAGCGGAAATACTTACTGGGTTTTTACTACGGTAGTACCTATTAACGTAACGCAATTCCAGTGTGATGTATTTGAGTAAGAAAGCATTTATGTAGATAAGCAGACACCTAACTCGATCTCTATGTCTGACACATGATGACTTCTCTACGATGAGTCTGCACACAGTCTAAGATCTAAAATACACAACGATCACGAAAGAAACAAAATTCGTTTCAAAATTCGTCCCAGTAAGGAAGTCAAATCAAAATATTCCAGAAAATCATCATATCATCAATCAGCTTCTCAAGCAAAGAACACCTCCACACATTGCTATGCCATGCCCTCTGAGATGTTCGTCACAACACTCACAACAAAAACACGGACACGCTTGAACCCGGCACCGCACGTTGGCAGTCCGGTCACGCGTGCGCCTCCGCCGCACCCACCGGCACATAGCTACGTGCGCCAACTTATGATCGACATGGAAAACATGTGGATTGTGTTTACCTACTATGCGAACTTGATATTTTTAGTTTCGTAAAAAACCCCAAGTTGTTTATTAGCAGGGTTTTCGCCAGTTTTAAAGACATGATGATGTGGGACCATGTTTTTGTATAAGTAACCGAATTTTAATTCATGTTTTGTATCATACAAGCAAAAGATTAGGTAGATCACCTTGGAATAAGCAGCTAGCTCCTGACTAACAAAACTTGTTGACTTTTGGTAGTAAACCTTTCAAAGTACATTTTTTTTTATTGAGCTTAAAGGTGTTAGTAGCTCTCCTTCCTCTACTACTCCTAACCATATGCCATATGGTTTACATTGTATCTTAGCAATCTACAGTATACTGAACATAACACTTTGTAACTGTATTACACAGAACGCCACAACGAACCGTTTCATTGGATTTATTCTGTTACAGCACACAAACATGAAAAAGGTGGCCTTTTTACAAATTAAGAGAAGATTTAATTAGATGTAGTCAGTAATCCAATACAAAATAGTGTTTAGTTTTTATGTTAACAGACAGTCAACAGGCAAATATTTTGCAGTATTAATGTGAACCAACGACCAGTGGTCGACACTGACCCTAGATTGAAAGGTTTGGAGGTCATGGAGGGAGGCCCTTGCCCAGCAGTGGGATGACACAGGCTAACAGTAATATTAACCTTACTAACGTATTTCAACCAAGAGTGATAACAAATCAACCAATTTAGCCTATCGTAGCCCACTGCCGGACATGGACATAAGCCTAGAAGCCTATCTGCGCCACAACACTGTCTTTCGCCTTCCGCGACCAGTCTGATCCAGCCACTTGTTTGAGGTCCTGAGTTCATCTGCCTGGAGAGCCTCTCCCACACGACGCTCGCTGATACACGATATTGTCCACCCTAATTCAGTTTATAAATCGTACGTTATCCGAAGGTTCGTGAAAACAGTAAAATAATCATAAGACATAGCCACGTTTTCTCTTTCACTAGCAAATACTCGGTACTAAGCCCCTAATCCTATATCTGCCGAATAAAAACAAACCAAGTGACCCGTTCACTACACCCGCCAGCCGAACCACCATGCAGATCGATATAGAAGTTCCAAATGCTGTATGAAACAGAGAAAGTAAAAGGGCAGATCTGTTTAACGCAAAAACTTAGATTTCATTACATAAAACCAACGAGTTTATTCACTGATATTTTTATTTTCTTCGTTTGGGAGCATTGTAAGCTGTCATTCGTGTGATTCGAGACGTCAATGGTAATGATAAATCAAGTAAAGGTCAACACACAGTTTAAGAACTACGTGGAGGCCGATACTAATAAGTGCCGCAACGGCATTGCCATGGACCGGGATCAGCTAGTGAAAATGACGTGGGGTGATGCTGAGCAGCTTACATTTAAAAAAGCGCAGCGTCTGTTCGTAGTTGCTAAACTTTGGTTTTTTAAGTACACCTTCTGCAATCTCATGCGTTGTGATGTAAACCCAGCTCATCCGTAGTCCATACACGCCCGACCGAGAGTGACGGCCATCGGCCCATTGTGCCGGTTATGGCCCGGCTAACGACCGGCTCCCGGCGCGCCGCTCTCTTCAACTGATCATTGTTCTAAGGCTTTTGTGATCAACACTATTTGTGCTACTAAATGTACTGTCTAACTGTATGACACGAAGGTTGCTACTATAGTAAGATAGCCTTTATCTTGGAAATGTCATGCGCACTCAAATGTCTCGCTGATGATGGCGGGTGTGTCGGGTCATTTAGTTCCCTTCAATATGGTTGAGCTGAATGGCGCTGATCCATGCGTCATGTTCGTGAACGGGCGCTGTCAGTTGGGACTGGTCATTAGCTGCCACGGTTTATTTTAATTACTTTATTGTTTCATTGTTGATTTAATCTTTTACTTTGGACGCTCCGTCTTTATACATCGTTCTCACATGTAAGTATAATCTCAACATAAATGATGTAACCAAGATTTTGTAAAAATATTTTGATTTAAAAGAGTGTCCATGGAGTTTCTTGCCCATTCTTCTTTATAGAGATCTACGCTTTGGAATGTGCAACTACAGTACTTTCTCAAGTTATTATGGCTTGTGACCGTAGCTTCGCTTTTTTTTTGTTTTTTTGACATTCAAAAGTGCCTGTGATGGTCTAATTGAAATAAATGTTTTGAGTTTGAGTTTGAAACTCCTCATATAAATAATTCTATCCATTCCTAAAAGATAGGAAAAATATCTGGCAAAATCTATGGAGACAAATGGATTTATTGCCGACAACGTGAAAAACTTGTATTGGAATAGATTATCGTCTGTCTGGGTCGATCTAAAGTCGGCTAAGCCTCTAACAATAGCCCAAAAGGTTTCGGTTCGACTCAGTATGTTAAACGATTTTTTGGACGACATTCTGACCGACCGTCATACGGTTATAAAATGGAAACTTAGGTATGTACATATTTGTACAATATTAATTATAGTTGTCATGTATATAGGTACGAGAATTGATAAAATACCATTAATCACAAATGTCTTGGAAATAACGGTGATGTACCATATAGCTCGATAACCCAGCATATACATGCCAACGACGATCAGGAAAACTCGTACCCAAATAATTTAGGAAGCAGACAGGAAGAAGAAGAAAAAGATTTGCTAGAGACATCAGAAATGTCATCGCAAGGTGCTCAAACCCTTTGCATAGCGAAGTCACAACAACACCCTTCACGTTCGTGGTTTCGCAATGGATGAAAGGAGTACACCTCCATGTATTGCGTCGTCATCTCCTAACCACTGTACACCTGATGCCCCGATAACTAAAACAAATAACTTCGCGGCACATAAATTGCTTTCGCAATGTTTGCCTAACACGCCGCTGAAATTTATTACACTCTGAACACATCAGTAGCAACTTGCTTCGAACAAACGGTACACAAATAGTGTTCAAATTTAATACAAAACATAAGTTTCACTTATCTCATGGATATTGGGAAAAATGATGCCAAACTCGGGTATGAATTATTATTTTATCAATATTTTGATGGAAGAAACTAATGGTTGAAGAAACGCGGATGGTTATTCGTTTTTGGCCTTCTTACATCATTTAAATCATATTTCTTGAATTCAAGGAAAAATATTTAGTGTCTCAGTAAGTGAATATTGTTAATGAGTCTCACCAATACATCAAAATATTACCATACAAGTTTAATGCGCGTAATCGTGCAAATAATAATAGTTCTTGTTACATCGAAATCGGGCCAGGATTTCCAAAGTTACACTGTTATAAAGTTTCATCGCTTTTTTAAATTTGCGTTCCTTCGCGCGCTAATGCGATGACCTCACGCTGCGAGTGTCATGTCCGATTGCGATGACCTCACGCTGCGAGTGTCATGTCCGATTGCGGGTGATGCGGAGTGTTTACGTTCATAAAATTTGATTTGTGAAGTGGTTTGCACTTATTATTTTAACTCTACGAGTGTTTACGTTCATAAAATTTGATTTTACACGTGACTCGGATTTTGCAGAGGAGGCCTTATTTTAACGTTTAATAACTCAGTCATTTTTGAAGATAGAAAAAATAAAAAATTTCTCGAGTTACCTATTTTTTAGACATGCTAATAACAAAAAACATTGGTGTGAGTCATTCTTGATGAGGATTAATAAAGTTCTTAAACTATAAGATCATCAAGTCAAAATTTATGAAATAATTTTAGTCTTCTATAACCATTCCAATTGATGCAAATCCAACGAAAACATCTTCAGAGTCTTAAAATAATACGAAAGATGATAAACTATCTAATGAGGTTTTCTTTTTGACTCATCATTTTAATATTCTGTATCGCATTAGTGCATGAACCAAACATACTAGTGTCAACAAATAAATCACTCAACGCGCGTCTTGTTTTTCTTTGAACGCCAGATTTGCGTGAAATTAAATACTTTTCTGATGGCGTTGGAAAACAAACAACAACATTTCAATGTCAAGGGCTATTTTTGGTTTTTAGAGTTACTTAACTACTTCTTCTTAGCGTATCGATGGCAAAAAAGTTTAAATATGTTTAGCCCAAAACTCAGCCACGCGAACCCCGCTCACTGATGCATTAAATAACATCAAGAGCGCAGGTGACAGGGCTTGCGGGGCAAGATGGAAGGCCATTGTTTGTGGGGAGATGCCGAAAACGCACTCGAGGTCTGAGCCGTCCATGGTGATGGGGTGCATGAAAGGAGCCTCCCCGAGCGACGTACCCACCGACCTCCTGTTACATCCCGGTGCACCTTGGGCAGTCGACTGTAGTCGATTGGCTAATCCTTTCACTACGATGTCAAATATAAATAAAGAGATAACTAGCGATTCCCGAAACCCTTTGAATTTTACTGTTTGTCATTAATGTTCAGTCTCGTTCAAAAATTGGTTATTCCTCTGAAGAGCAAGAAATGTTCTATCTACTAGCTTATATTGGTGCAAACGAGAAAGCCATCGGTAAATTGGAAATCGATTCAGAAAATCTAATCTGCAAGTAGACGAATTGTTTCTTTAACCAGCTCGAATAATGCTGTTTCAGGTCCCCAATATTGTTAACAATGATATTGCTAATCATCATACCATCGAGTGCGGGCTTCATAGACTGCAGGATATCCTGCAGAAGATGCCACGAGAACACGGAGCACGCAGCAGTACTGGAAGTGTACTGTGCCATGTGTGAAGAGTGCAAGCAGAGACGACGAGAAAGGTATTATATGCTTCGAGTTTCGTTGGAGCAAGCCTTGTACTCCACTTCTCTCAGGTCCTTCGTTCATCAGTAAATAATAATGTTCAATTCTTCATTTTAAAGGATGCTGGGAAAGACAAAGGGAAAAACAAAGTCAACAGCAGGCAAGCAGCAGGCCGATAACGAAGCGAACTTAAGGGCGCAGGAATCATTACAACAAGCAGAACAGGATTCGCAGCTGCAATATCTAGGGCAGCCTCAGCAGCAGTACGAGCCACAGCAACAGTTTGAGCAGCATCCGGTGTATGAGCCACAGCAGCCACTGCTGCCGCAGACAACGCAGCCTCCGCAAGAGCTCCCGAGACGACAACGGCCTCACTCAGCATATAAGCGACATAGAGCACTACGAGGTTCGTATGGAAACTGTAAAACTGGACGACTCTGTAAAAATGAAATCTACAACAAACATGTTTTAAAGCTACTGGGACTCCGATCAGGGTTTCGATAACCATCCCGAAAAAACTCTTTTTACTGTTAATAACTTTTACTTGAATCCTTTGTGGATTATCCGTTTTCTAATACTATTTGGTTTGATGATTAGGATACGACTATCCGCCCCACTGCCCAACGCCGCCGTTATGCTCCGACTATGAGGACGATACGCCACCGGTGCCGACCACATCGACCAGTACCTCCACGACCTCGACTACCACCACGACTACCACCACGACTACGACCACGACTACCACCACAACGCTAGCGCCGTGCCCGCCCATAAAAGAGTGCAGGAAAAGGACCAAATACCCAAAGCCAACGCACCCGCCACCACCGTACCACCCAATCCAACCGCACCCTTGCATGAGCCCGTGCATGGTTCCTCCGCCCATGTGCCCGTGCCCCATATACCCCCCACCGGTGCCGCCTATATGGCCCGTTACGTTCCATCCGACGGGGCCGCCTGTATGGCCCGTTACGTTCCCGACGCCGCCGCCGTGGCCGGGCACAGATACGCAGACGGATCACCCGACCACCCTGAATGAGGATTTTCATTACGTTCTTGTAGGACTGCCAAAGTAATATATATGAGAGAGTTAGCTGATGTCCATTTTACAATCGTGTGTGGTTGGAGTAGCTTGTGTACTTTTTTACGGTTTTGTGTATTGTACAAATGTTTTGTATAGTTATATGGACAGTGTAATAATATTTGAGATATTTGATTTGTCTATGTTGTAATAAAGTAATAGTTTTGTATTCGTTTCATGTTTTCCCTGTGTATTCGCTGGTATATTTCAGCAGTGGACGATTCTATCGAATAATAGAAAACCTCCACGTGTTAGCGGATGCTTAACCTTTTACGACTGATAAGCTCAATGTATTGGATAACATGTAATAACTGTGCACTGCCACTGTGAAAAACTGCCACTTACATATCGTGAAACATTGTGGAAATAGAGAAAACCCTCAGACTCGACTCCTGGAAAATGGCAATTGATGAATGATAACTTAAAATCCTAACTAATGTTGGTATAGAGATAGATAGGATCTTCGAGAAACACATATTACATATTTTCGCGACAAAAAACCTATAGCTACTTATTGTCGCATTCGTCATTTTGAGTTCTCGATATGGCGGCACTTTTTCTTCTTATTACAAGATAGGAGTGTTTTAATATTAATATTGAAGACTAAACCTTCGCGCGCGACATCGTCCGCAAAAACTGTGATAGCTCGGCTAATTTGCATGATATAAATATAATTAATAGCCCATGTTACTTATGGATTTCTTTGACGGAAGAATCGACAAAATGACAGATTGTGTCTACACAATGACAGATTTCTATGCACTATCTGTCATTTTGTCGATTCTTCCGTCAAAGAAATCCTTGACTACGATGGTCATGCTACGGGGGCTAATAATTACGGTTTCTATTGGTGAAAAAATGGTTAAAATGGGTCCAGAAATTTCGGAGCCTATTCGGTACAAGCACAAAAATCTTTCCTCTTTATAATATTAGAATAGATAGTATAGATTTAGAAGTTTTTTTTAATTTCAATATTAAATGGGCCTACTCTTGACCTCAACCTAGTCCTGAGGATAGAGATGAGGTCGACAATGAAACGAGCTAACCCAAAAGAAGCTTATTAAGAAATCCTAAGCCTAAGTATAGCTAGTATAGAAGAAGAGAATTCTTCAAAAATACTCTTTGAAGAATACTGACGTCAGTTGTCACCGATGGCGTTGAATAGGACACTCCAACATTGAAGTTATACAATCTATTGCAGTACCGGTGCTATCTAAAATTACATATCGACGAAAAAAAAATCAATGGTATCACTTAACACAGTTTCGTCCGGGAATATCCGAGTACATTTCTACCGGCCAGGTCTACAGGTCAATCTAGAATTCTAGAGGTCCGATCACTTGTTGAGTGTCTGACATAGATCACAGTCGACGTCATCTGTATGTCGAGATGATCGGACTTGGTAGGTGTGGACTTGGATATGTAGCTCAGCGCGCCGTACTTCTGGGAGGTTAGTTACTCATCAATATGACTAGGGAAGGAGAGATTCACACTAAAGTAAACCCTGAGAACTTAGCACTGTTATTATGATTCTAAATAGCAGCTGAAATATTACCATTGTAGATGTAGAGCGTAGGGTCAATTAATAAAATTAATTAAGTTAGCGTCTATCTAATATTTTTATTGTGTCTCCAAAAGACTTATTTACTTAACTAATTGTGTATTTTCGAATTTAGATATGTATCTATGAGGATGATTGCGGATGTTACCCAACTAAATATTTAAAGCCAAAATTAACACAAACTGTTCTGTAGGGTCCCGTTGCCAAATGGCAAAAACAGGGCCATTATAGATTCGTTCGGTCGGTCTAGTGTCTGTCTGTGTGTCCGCCCGTAGGTCAGCCTTTTGTCCGAGACAGTTGGCACCAAAAAGTTAGGTGTCTTCTATGAACCGCAATGTGGTGACCCTCCATACATGTAACAGAAGGTTTAAAAAAAACTACGTATAAACTGTGTAGGGATATGTATATCGACAGCCCTTAAAAATATAATAGTATTTTAGCCTACAAATATAATCGATGAAGAATAACTTTAAAGACAAACAACAGTCGTCAATAAAACGTAATGCCTCTACTTTGTTCGTGATTGACGGTAGTAAGGCGCCACTAGAACCGAGTACGAACGCGCGACGAACAGTTGGAACGATTTTGTGTCAGTTACATATTATCCTATAGCATTCCATTCTGCCTTACTTTTTTACGATACTCTCAATCAGCGTCACCACATATGAATAGTCTCAAAACTAAGGGTACGGTCAAATCGACACTACCTTTTTCTTTCTTTCGAACTATCTGCCAGTGTCCGGTGTCCGCACTCACTCCACAATTTCTTTGTACGGGTTTGACAAACCTTTAGATATTCATTTTTTACAAACTACAAATCTTTAATAGTAATAAAAATATGTACAAGTATCATTGCCGTGCCAAAAAATGGGCCCGCCCTCTGGTCACATGAAAAGTAGACCAACCGCTTGGCGATTTCCCGAAATACTAGGTGGGCACTCGAAACCTTCAGTAAATATTTTGTGTGAAACGAATGTTCGACGATTCAATTTAAGCTTCTTTCGAATTTAAGATAGATTTACTCCGCATGTTCGTGCTAAGCCTTCAGCTCCGCACAACCGAGCCAGTTTCACTGCCCTAGCACATAACTCACTAGACTTGCGTTTCGACTATTTTATTTCGATACTTTGGAATACATGGCCTTGTAAACGAAACATTTTAAGGCTACATAGATGAAACTTTAATATAATATATTTTTGAGCTACCAAATAAAATAAATGGGTCCTCCCAAATAAAGTTTACTTGGACAGCAGTAGTGCTTGCGACCTTAAGTTTATGGATAGTAATATAGATAGAGGTGTAGTAGTGCTGCAAGGATCTTTCGGCCCCTGAATGAGATTGACAAGTTCAATTAAATTACGCACAAGACGGCGGCATTTGTTCCGGTTTTTGCCACGCGTCAAAATATCCTTGTATACCTAGATTCATTTCGCTTGGTAGCATCACTTTTAAAAGCCAAAAACAGACCGACAGCAAAACCTTTATGTATTATTACAAATGTATTTGATATGGGACGAAAGACGTTCTAATTTGACACCTAATCGGGTGGACCGATCTTGGAGGCTGCTGTCAGGACTTAGGAGCAGTGTCGATAAGTGGGGACGTTGAGTGATTGGACCTACTGGCTGATAGGTCTGCAAATTACATGACCACGGCCAAAAGCAAGGGAATAACATCATCTATAAATAGTATAATTTAAAAATCGGTTTTCCTGTCTGCCTGTGTGACCACGTTATAAACTAGGTAACGGATTGTTATGCCATTTCTACCATAATTTAGAGACTGTTCCGGAAGGTGTCATTTAATTAATATTAATCATAATTTAAACAGTAATCACATGCCATTGACTTTTTTTTTAATTTTTTTGTTAGATATGTTGTATACTGCTTTGAATGTAATTATAATTTTTCTTTATTATTGTTTTGAATTACTTATTCATTGCATGTTAAAGTCCTAATTTCAATAATTTATAAATATGTTATGTAAAGCCGTTTTCTGTGCATATGGTGTTAACCTGTAATTAATTGTTGCACTTGTAAATGTTACTCTACTCATTAAATCAAAAATGTATATAGTGTAAGCAATTGTTGGTTAACCTAAATAATAATATATTTATGTTCAAATTAGATATTATTTTTTGTTGTTTTTTTTTTTTTTCGAATTATATAATCCGAGCGAAGTAGAAGCGGTTCGCTAGCGTTGATATAAGTAAAGATTTACTAACATTGATTAAAACTTTGACAGAATACTAATCAAACAGAAAGCATTACCAGTGGTTTGTAAACCTATCAATCACAAATTAATAAACGAACTCTATTAATCAAATAAAAACAAACAGAATAATAATACAAAAACGAACTTAATCCGCAACGAGCTAACTGAACAAAATTGATATATTCCTATGTTTACAGAAACGACCTATGTATGTACTGTGCCTAGTACATAACAGACAAACTTTTTTATTACTTTCTCCATGATTGTTTTATTTCGATCGATATGTGTATACAGAGCCAACGATTTATCAGACTGTGTGATCAAATTATGAACTAACGTGTACACTACCTGGCCGAAAATATGGCCCATCGTTTTAAAAAGTTCACTTTCTGTCACTCATGTTTGTGTGACAGTATCTATTGATCTAAGGCTTTGCTGATGTTAGGTGGAAGTAGACACTTTCTTTGGGTCGTTGGTAAAAAAAGGTCAATCTTTGAATACACTTCATAATTGTCATAATAAAATAAAGCAGTTAATCTTTTTCACAGACGAGCATTGCCCAACATAGTCGTCCTTGCTGACAGTTGAAACAACCAGTCGTGACTTGTGAGGGCAAATTACGTTTATTTATTTAAATACAACCGACGTAAAAGGTAAGCAGCCTCGTAAAGTTTCGATCAACGTCAAAATGACAACAAGGATCTTTGTGTACGGAAGAGTTAACAACCGGCTCGAACTTTGTCATTAATTTTAATAAAAGGATTTTGTCGTTGGACCCAAAATATGAATACTAAAAGAGTCAATATTACAGGAATTAAATTCAAGAATTTTCATTAAGAAATAAATAATAACCTTTTTATAATTGCTGCTTATTATCTTTCTTACATATTAAACAATGAAATGTTTTATGAGCGAGGGACTTTAATCAAAATACCAGGAATGCATACCGTATAAAATCCTTCTTGGTGGGCGTCGTATCTGAGCCCCATAGGCAGAGTCCTGCTCGGCGTCAGGCACACAGGTTCCTATTATAATACCCATCGCCACCATACCACTAGTCCGCACACACATCAGAAAACTCACTTTCACTTCATAGTACACATTACACTCGAGGACAAACTAATGTCACACCACACATTATTTTAATAAGTCATCACAAAATAATTACGATAAAGTTTTTATATAAAACTGGGTACTAGAACGTGCGTTCGTCGTCAGCGTTGGAATGTAACTGACTGTGGCTTGCTACCGGTGTGCTAGGTCGCGAGGTTCTCGTCACATTTGGCAAGCAACTCGTGACGTCACCAACGGCCAGCGCGCGTCACTTGTGCAGGACTACTTGGGCAGTCCTGCCTTGAGCGTGCAAATAAGGCGATATTAATAGACTCAGTATACATGCGGAAAAACTACGTGACGTTCGTTTTTCTTAGCGCTAACAAAGGGTCCACATATCGACTCGGCATCACTATTTCTGGTTTTACATGTTCTTTACTTACGGTGGTACGACAAAACTACGTCAATATGTAAATACACTTACAAATACATGATTTTTGTCAGAATTGAATTTAATCAAGTCCTTATCGCTATTACTATTAATATATTCGAAACTACTACGGAATATTTAATAGAACCAACATGATATGTCAGCCACGAGCATGAATGGCGAAGTTCTAACGGTCAGTAAGTTAATGAAACGAAAGTGTCCCTGACTGTACTAATAAGATTCATAGGCGAATAAGGCTGGCGCGGACGGAAATAGAAACGGATTTCGGTAATTTGATTTGTGACGTAGGAACTTGTGGAAACGGCCGCTGAATACTGAAAGAATCAAGTAAACACATAAATGTATAGACGAGTGATGTCTTGTATAGTTGTGTTGTTGTTTTTGTGTAGGAAGCTTTCAATTTTGATGGTAGAATAATAAGTGGTGTGTACGTGTGGCTGTGTACTTGCTTTATATTCCGGGTATTAGAAACACTACTCTATAATTCATACTAATAGTTGGAAAATACGTTAGTTCAAAGTTCGATAGATGACTATTCCGTCGTGGAAAACCACTAGCAGTTTCAACAATAAAGGTGTTGTAATATTATTTTATGTAAGATGCGTGTTTTGGTAATATTACTTAATTTCGTGCCTACATTCAAAAACTTGTGCAAATAAGAGAGGCAATGAACTAATGACTGAAAAGCGAGTCGAATCAGTTGTCGCTACTTATTTTTCGACTTCGAAACCTTGCCTAACATTTTGCACATACATATATTTTCATATTTATCAACTGCTGACGTTCAAAATTACAACAGCTGTATCAACGAAAAATAAAAAAATATGAGCATTGCATAAAAATATGAAAAACTAAATACATAGCAAATGACGTAATGTTGTATAACTGAATAGATACAATTGACATTAAAGAGGCAAAACCGTCGGCGAAAGCGTTGTTCAACAAACAACTTTAACAAGGAAAGGTTAGGTGTGAAGGCATTGCGTGCAGTTAATGTCTGACTACGACCTGGCACAGATCTGATACCCTTGTTATTTTTAAACCAAGTAGTTGTTCAACTAAACTTTTGAAGGTAGAAACCTGAATGCCATTCAACTTTTCTATACAGAAGTTTGTGTATATGAATGCATGTTGACAGTATCGCATGCATGCGGCCTCACTGAATGATGAAACAAAACAGTCTGCGCTTCTTACATGCTGAATATATTTTTGGACAATAGAACTCGAATTGAATGGCAGCCGAAAAACGGTGTGTTTGTAAAAGATTCGAGAAGGTCTGAGTTTGAAAAACAGAAACAAACCCACTAAAAAGACAAAAGCAACAGTAATATAGTTCAGTGCTAGCTTCTTTTATTCAATACTGAATTTATAAAGAAATACTGGCAATGCAAAACTAGTCTCTAATGATTTAGTACCACTTGTGCCTACCCCAGCAACGAGAGCACTCTAAATAAAGACGACTAGCGCTCGACTACAAGCAGCGCTTGTTACCCGCTATCAAGTTGAGTACATAATGATTACCCCTAAGGGACCGCTGTCATTTGCGGAGCCGTGAATGAGGCTTCGTCGACACGCAACGCCACAAAACCCAAGTTTTCACCAACAAACTTCAAATATATATATTCCACAGAACAATCTAATATCTCAGCTCAGAAATACAAATAATGAATACTTTATTTTGGCCCCCAGTGTATCCTTCTTTTCAGTTACAATAATAATTATTTGTTTTTATAACCCTAGTAACATATTTCTTCATATTTCCAGATGAAAATAGGATTAATAAAACTCGGCAAACATACGCACTAAAACCCATTTCAAATCTTTGACTGTTCCGTTCATCGGTTATAACAGAATAATAACAACTATTATTATGTGGAAATAGTTCAATCGAAATCAAATCCGAGATCTCTTCTTATACGAGCCATTCAAATAATGTTTTATCTGTATAGACCGAAGCAAAAGATCGGTATGAAGATAAAAGCAATCATTCGCTGCGTAATTTTGGTTATAAATCTTCCGTATCACATTTCAATTACATTTTCATCTTTTAGCGAACGTTATTCATCATTGTTCATTCGAAAAGCAGAACCATACAATAAATAAAGACCATTAATAAAACGTATACAATGATGAAAATTGTATGCGAACATCGATCGGTCGGTTTTCATTGGCCCCAAGTGTACGTAGAAAGATTAATACGGAACCATCGGTGGAATGACGCGGCTGTCACGGGGAAGTTGAAACGATTCATTTGACTTGTGGAACCCTAAAAGGGACAAATTACTACAATCTGGGAGAAGTGAATCAAAGTGAGGCGGATTGTCTCCGTTCCGTGACGTTTCGTAATTTTTTCCAAGTAATATAATATGTATGTAATTTATGTTAGGAGTGGCACGAGAAAGATGTTACATGTCTTGTTTGCTAAGTAATCACTAGCGGCAACTTAGTGGCGTGGCACTGTGACTACAAGTTCTAAATGAAGAACAAAAGTAACATTAGTAGATTGTTCGCGCAATGTTACGTGTTAGTACAACTTCAAACGAATCTCCAACGTAAGCGACAGTCTCATTACAGACAATACCGCGCTCTAGATATATTTACTTGTAAAATTTTACGACAACTAAATCTGAATTGTATCGAGAGTCGATAAAGTGAATCGTATTGTTTCTTCGATCGAGAACTTATCGATAGCGAAGGAAATAACATGAATAGAGCTCTATTAAGTGTCACTGAACCTGTATCATAAATAACTTCAATAAGATGATTACGTGGTTTTCTAGCTACATAGATAAATAAGTGATACTACCCACAAAGAAGCCAAGTGATTCGTTAACCACAATTGTACGAGCACAGCATGGCGTTGACGTCACAACAAATTGCCCGCCATTACCGCAATGGGGTTTATTAATATCTGTAGTGCTTCGTAACATGGGAAATTGTAGACAAACGTATAAGTAATTTAGAATTTCTAGCAAAAAGTGGAAATGTTTCATGATTATTAGGTGGAAATCGTGACGAGTATGCACGGGATTACCAAGAATTGAATCAGACACCGGAAGCGACAAACGAGATAGATGATAAGAGGGAAAATAAAGTGAGTATTCATCCACAAACACAGAGATACTGGTCTAATACTAGCTGCTGTTTAATTAATGCCATGACAATTTAAGAATTCAGTTAATATCTTAACAGGGTCTAAAGTGAAACAGAAATGACCTACATGAATACAGACAGTCAAACAAAGATACAGTTCCATTCTTAACATTTTCCTCATTGATTACCTATGCATAAGGTCTCGACGCAAATTCTTAAGGAGTACAAGAATTGAAAGACTTTTATTTAACTGACAGGACAAAGAAAATACGAACTGTAGTGTTAAAAGCAAAACTTCGAAAATAAATTTCAACATCTAAATAAACAGTTTCACAAGTTTAGATAAACAGGTGTAAGAAAACCGTGACGTAGCTAATGTCAATGTACGGAGATTGGCCCATTTACATAGTGACAGCGATGTGTCATTTTGCACACATACTCCTGCGCATAAGGATGAGTGTAAAAAGACATGCGTACGAGTGTACGAGTCACTCTCGTCTTAATATAGATCGACCTTAAGGGCACTGAACTAGACTGCGAAGGTTTTTCGTATGAAGAAGCATGGTGAATGAAACAATAAATGAGATAAATAGCGATAAACATGAGTTATTGGTCAGTACGTTAATGTTCGTTAGAAGTTTGAAAAAGTTGAAAGTAGAAGAGGAATTAACGAAAAAATATGAAAGTAAAACAAGGCTTAAAGTATGAATATTAATTAAAATCAACAAAGACGTGGAGGAAGAAAGTTTGTTAAAAGCATTTTAATTATAATTTTAAGTAAAGGAAATATAAAAGGCCTAACATCCAGACTTAGAAGCCTACAAATTAACACTGAAAGCATTTGTGAGAGTTTTACAAAGTTTTTCACGAAAAATTCACTTGTCGTAAGCCTAACGAAGACAAAATTACCATGAACGAACACGCATAAGTCAAATCAGAAACAAATAAAAGCTCAGTTCATACAACCCGATACATTTCGGGAAGTCGGAAGTCATTACCACTTAACTATGACCTGAATCTCGTACATTTGGATATTTACTGTCGTGTTTTTCGAATATTTATAACCAGCATTCGGGTTTAAAATATTTCAGCTTGGAGATAAATACCCGCATCATTAAAATGAAACATTTTTTCTGCGAACGTTTTGAGTTCGCTGTAGCAAGTTTGTGGCAATTATCCCTACCAAGTACTTGAACAACCCCAAAACTTGTGTGTAACCCGTACCCGTCCTGTAACTACCCGAGGCCATTGATCAGAACGAATAGAACAAAAGTCTAATAACACATGGGCGGTATTGATCAGTGGTTATTGCAAAAAGGAGTAGTGGTGCGAGCCAGCGTGCAGCAGGTCGAGCTGGCGGGTCGCGGGTCAATCGCTCCAATTAAAACATTTCAGGCACCAACGCCTCCGTTTATAGGTGATAGTTTTAGGAGGAAGTACTAGTTTGATTTGTGGAGATGGCCTGGGAAAAGTAAAACGAAATTCTAATTTACAAGTTGTTGAACTTGGGGATGACGAAGCGAATTATAGAGATTCAAGTGAGGAAATAAGATAAAAACGGGTGTAGTCTTGAATAAGAGCCCAGAGAAACACAAAGGATAAAAATGTGAGTCACCAAGCCTTACACTTAAGACCAAAACAAGAAGCAATTTCGTGTATATTTCTCAAAAGGAGAAATATACACGAAATTAAAATTACCATTTACCAAAACCACTTAATTCCGAAATCCGTCACAATCCGTCGCAGAAGTGTAAATTGTGCGACATTAAAACATGACACACGCCAGTTAGTAAGTCGACGTAATTGAAACACATCGGAGCACATAGGAACACTCGCTAATGCGCCGACGAGAATCCCACAAAACGCTCGTACGAGCGACTTCATTTCACCGGCTTAACCAGCCCCGTCATGTAGGCTCGCTTCGCTCATATTATGTCATATTTCACAAAACTTTCACGTTTTACACGTCAAATATAATTTGATGGGACCGCTTTTTGAATACTCTTGCGGTTTTATTACATTTCAACGTTATAAGCTTGTGTGATAATGAAAGTTTCATATCAATCTGATTAGCTGGTTTATTTAATTTGGGTTTCATTTCTGATAAAGGCTTCACACTAATTGAATCAATTGATTTTATACCACACTGCGGGCAAATATCATTATAGTTTAAGAGACTTTTTGATTTCTCGGTATTAGAAGAATTGAAGCTATTTCTATTTTCATGTTAAGAGAAGTAGGTTGGAGTAAAGTTTGAACTCAATTTTAAGCTCGACTGGAATCTTCAAACGCTATCGAAGCGCGCATTGCTATCTCACTTCACATTAGTTCAGCTCGAAGTTTAACCCGTAAAGGAAGAAAACGAAAATTCTAAGCTTTGGGTGCGGTTAAAATATTTTCGATGCTTTATCAAAAGTCGGTGAAAGAAGAAAAGACGAAAGTCAGCGCACACTGCAGGAGATTCGGAAGCAGCGGGAGTTTAAGAGATATTGGAGTAGTTGCTGTTTTAAATTTATTTTACAATATTAGTTTGTACTTTGAGGAAGGTCAAACTGAAAAGAATTGGTTGCTATTAGCTTTAAAGTTGTATTCGATTCAGAACTGTCCGTATAGTACTGACACAAAATATAAAAAATACAAATCATACAAAAGCGTAGCAAGTATCAAAATACAACAAGGAAGATAGTAGTGAAATCTCCCCAATAAGTAACGGAGATGTGGCCGCAACTGATAGCTCCCTCGCTGTCAATATATCGTTGCTTTTCCAAAAGCTCCCCCTACATCGAGGGATTAGTTTTCTTCTGGAACCTTCCTGGTGTTAATGCGTCACGGGCTGGTAAACTTCTATTCTTGTTGACTGTATCAGTTCGTGGCACAAATTCCTTGTGCGAGATTTAGGTTCCAAGAACAAAGTCTATTTTTGGAGATGGTGAAGCTAAACACTTGTTTATTAACTATTTAATTTCTGATGAAGCAGAAGCTTGAACAGAACATAACTTTTTCTGGGCTGGTGTTATTTTTAACTGAACTTACCCTTCGGTTGAATAAAGAGGGCAAATTGTTTGAAGCGAAAAAATCCGAACGTGGAATAAAGCCATTTGTGAAAAATGCTATTAAGGTTAGTTATTCACAAACATCTTAACGAAGCCTACAAGAAATAGCACAGCAAACTTTTATATAAGCGTTCTGTCAAACCAGTGAACCTAAAATGTAAATATTCTAAAGAATTTACTAAAAAAATCCCTAACACAAATCAAACATGAAGACGATACACGAAGACGATACTTTGAGTAAAAAATATCTTAAGAATTATTTGAGAACGCAAAGCTTTACCGAAACATTTCTTCGCAAGTAACATTTGACAAAATTCCGCTACTTTACAAAAACGCAGACAAACATTATGAAAGTCTTGCGGAAATTCACAAAGCTCTCAAAAGTCGTGAGGTAACATTCAAGTAAAATGAGAACAATCAGCATAATTAAACCGCTTTTACGGATTATTTTAACCTGTATTTTCTTAAATTCCCTTTTCCCATTTGACCCTTTGTCTAGAAGGGCAGGGTTTGGTAAGTGACACCTTATTGGTTTTGTAAAAGGTTAAGAGTATCTTGAAGTTTGGCGTTGGATTTTCCGGACGGCCAGAAAGTATGATTGTGTTTTTCCGCAGAAAGAAATCACGTTTTATTCCGGGATTGGATTGCCGAAGGATCGTCATTTGTCGGGTCATGGGGCTTAGCACCGTCATTGGTAAACGATGAGCTGAAGATGGCGTCAAAATCACAGCCTTTCATTTCGAAAAGAATCAAAGATGAGATATTTACGGTATTTATAGTGATGGCTTTGTTTTGTTCAAAAACATTGGTTACAATAACAAGGTTAATGTAAATTCCTTGCAATAATAAAGGTCCTCGGTTTGAATGGTAGCACATAGGTCAGAACAACAAAATTTAAACAATGTCACCGAGGCCAGCGTTAACAATGTGCAGTTTTTAAAATTGAATTACAATAACAAAAGCTGAAAGTAGAACGCTTCCATTAAAGGGAGATTAACAAAATACACTATTGTGATGTTGAAAATATTCCCAAAATATTATGTTCTATGTTATCTTATCACGCGATCCTTAATCCAAGCATCATAGGCCAGATGCAGCTGAGTTTGATTTTCCCATGGAACTAAAGCCTTCTGACTGACCCGAAAACCAATAGCAACAATGCAAACAATATTATCTAAGCCACAGTACATAGGCAGCTATGAAATCATCAGATAGCATCGTAATCGCGCACTCGCTCGATCGATACAAACAAATTACGTTACACGGCTATATATTTATAGTGATACGCTGTACGTGTGTGCGTAAATCAACAAGGGTTCAATAATATTAGAAATGGAACCAAGGTCGCTGGTACTATTGAACGTTTTAAAGCAAGTTTTGAATTTACCGCTGTTGGTTTTCTCCCCGTCTGCGATGCATTTTATTTGTCCAAGAAAGTTGCCGAGTATTCGATGTTTACACAAACAAATTGCGGCTTTGGGAAACTTCAGATGGAGCGGAGCTGTAGCTTAGCTTAAGTAATCAGAGGAGGTTCTGAGTAAGAAAAGCTTAGCGCTTGAGAACTATTCGAGAATAAGATCCATCGTTCACGACGCTATTCAAATTGCTAAACAAATATTCTTTGTAAAGTTTGAAGTTAAAAAGTGCCTAATTAAAATAAAAGGTGTGACTTTGACTTATTCAAAAGAAGCTAGTTGCAAGCTCAAATCATAATTGAGAAACCAGAAAGTCACAGCGGTTGGTACTTCATTGAAGATTCGTACCCGACATGCGATACAACCAGTAACAAACTAGTTAAAACAGGTGTTACATTTGTATCGTGTGCCTACGAACCTCCATTGAAATACTAATGCTGTGACAATCTGACTACGCATTGTGGGTGATTTTAGTTTGTAACACATTACATTTGAGTAGAGTCGTGGAAGATAGACCTATGTTGAAGATTTCTTCGAGCATAAAAAATTCAAGGGAACCTTTGGAGAGAAAATTGAAAATGACATAGAAACGCAGTGTCTCAGCAAAAAAGCTTGAAAAATATCGCAAAACGCACAAAACGCTCACAAATTAGATTTAGAAGAAATCAATTTCTGCAATTTAGTTTGTACGATCGGCAACATGTGTGCCAATAAATCAATTTCGAAGAAGCCAGTCATGTAAATTGTATCTTCTGGGTGGTAAGCTGCATCTGTTCAATTCTATTACCAAAATTGGTAACAAATCGTGATGATTGTGTTTTGTCCTTTATTTGATAGATTTTACTTATTTAATGCCCGTTTTCCTTGAAACTAACAAATTCCTAAATGCATGTCTACATATTAAGGAGTCTACCCACTACACCATGACCGTACTATGAACGTATCAGGCACGGAAAGAAACATGACCCGTTTATAACGGGTTTAAAACGGCCACCATATGCAGTTAAACCCTATATGTTGACTGCGACGATGACGGAACGCTCTAGTGAAAGATAAAGAATATTTTTTTTCTGATATGTTCATAGTTCGGTCATGGTATGGTACGGTGTAGTGGACAGACTACTTTATTGCACTGTTGGATAATTCTCGGTCTATAACCAACAATACGCCTTTATTTGGGTCGGTACACATTCAGGTGTCGCTTACTGTTAATTTATTAAATTATTTATTCAACTTACATAACTCATAGAAGACGAAAACAAAAATAAAAACGAGCACAAATCTCTAAATTTTTAACAGGATTTGGATAAAACCTTTTAACATATTCATCGGTTTCGTTAACACTTAAAACATTATGCACACATTCACACAACAGGCGTGCCTAGAAACAATGGACTTATTTTTAACTGAAATAAATGATTCCGTAATAACTACAACATTGGTTCAATTTAAAAAGTCATATCTTACAATTGTTTCGTACAAATGACAAGGTTGACATGTACCACTCACTTTACGCGTCAGTTATAATATATTTCATGTTTCGTCAGAAACATGTCTGCCAGTTCGTTTTATAGGAAAACATAAAAATGCTTCTTCAGGAAAACAAGTTACGAATAACGTAAGTCTTTCTTAAGTCAGTATAACTTAAGTTTAACCTTTCGCTATTTAATTCATGAGACTATTTTAGTACGATGTTAGCCTTGAGGTTTTATGGTACCTAGTAATACGGCAATGAATTTTATTTAGTGCTAGAGCATCTAGCATAGTACCCCTAGACGTAGCTGATCACACATAACAGAGCATCCCACTTGTTTTCGGCAGTTATGTAGCAGGTCGCTTTTCACGCTTTAAATAAAAACAAAAATATAACTTGATTTCATACAATTCTTTAATATGTTCAATTACCAAAACATTCTACAATCAGGATTAGCTTCCGTCTTGAATAATAACGTCTTACGTCTGTTCTTTATTTGAATTTGTCTTTATTAAAAAACTATCCTCATGGTACTCACAAAAAATAAAGTTCATTTTAAGTATATAAATTACTTTTTGTCCATTAATTAAGGTGAAACAACGTAGTTTCCATTATTCGGCATATCATTTATTCAAACGAAAACAAAAAGTACTTTTCATCAGCGCTAACGAACACTATTCAACTATTCACATCAAACTATGGAAGCTCATAAAAAAGGGTCTCACTCCTCTCTATTATTTTTAATATTTCAGAGCGGTGTGTGGTGATAAAAGGCGGAAACTATCCGGCGCCGGATGCGGTCCCGCCCGCCCCTCCTCGCCGCCCGCCCAGATAGCGGAAGCGGAAATAAAGACACCGAGCGACACCTTCGGGCGACGACCTACGTTCGACAATACTCGTGTCTGACTCGTATATGCGTACTACTCACTTGTTACTTCAAGTTTGTACGACAAGTCAAGTTTTTTCGACTTTTTTTATACGACTCCTGAGCAAGGGAATCCTTGTTTTCGGACAACAGTTTTTCTATCTATGTAGAATTTTTATTGTGTCACAATAACTCAGCTTTTGAGCTAGATACCTTTGTTCCCCATAATGTGTTAGGCGAGTATGTCCTGACACCTGCATGGACACTGTTAGATCTAAAGTAAGAAGCATATTAACCAATCAAGGTCCATCAACCTTAAGGAATCCATTGCTGGACAAAGGCTTTCCCAGAATCGAGGGTAATGGCAACAGCCCAGTCTGCCGCAGTTTAATTTAATTTACCCGTTAAGAGGTTTCACCAGGAACTTCACAGTCAGTTAAAAGAAAACTTGGTATTAAAAACCACGGAAGCGTACCCCATCTGGACATGTTAAAAGACGACTGTGTTCAAAGATCGCGCAAAATTAACAAACTCTCACTGAGAACAAAGGAGTTAAATAAAAGAAAGGGGTCAGGGGTGACCTTATTCATTAAATTAAATAGAATCTAGTTTCCAAGAAGTGGGAGACATAAAAATTCTGGGGCGAAGTGTACAGACAGTTCTATTCCACACCTAATGTGCAGGAATGAAGCTCTTTGTGTTGCTTCACTGGAATTATAGCCTGCAATGTCCTGCAAATGAGGATTTTTTGGTTGTAGCACTTGCAGCCATAAATTATAAACGTAATATGTCATGTGGCATTTTCTATATGGGCATATTACGGCTTCAGTACGAAGTGCGTCTGCCGATTATTACCAATTAACATTCATTTCTTAAGCTTGTCTGATGGAGATCGTTGAAAATACTAAACTAAGTACTCGTTGTTTCATTATTAATTTTACATTTGGATCTCTAACAAGAGACTATAATGAAAATAGCCGTAGCTAGTAACAATTCATTTTTCTCCTGGGAAACAAAAAAAAAAGTTTTATTCCCATCGTTTGAGACCACGATTACTAACAAACATCAATAATTGATGGTTTCTAAAAAGCAACAATCGGATCTTTTATGCATCAATAAAGCGCCATGGAGTGAATATCGCACATTTTACTGCAAACAAACGTCCCGAAGAGGACGCATTGAGGAAATTCCTGCAATAACACGACCAAACGAAATATTATTAACGCTATATTTTTGTACGCTCCAACAATTCCCCTTGAGATACTTTTTAAGAAAATGCTACTTATACAGTTTTCCATTGTGGAGGTTTTTAATTAAATATAATTGTGTTTCTTACGGCATGTCTTAAGGTCACGTCGAGGCTTTGCATTATTTTGTGTAATTACACCGTAATGCGGGTAATAATCCTATTAAATAAACTCAATCACGCCAAGCTGTGAAATCCTTGACTTTACGAAGACGTATGGCATCAATCAAGGCATTAAACAGACTAACATGATACAAAGTACATCGTCGAGCAAAAATTAATCAAAACTTGTTCACAAGTGCTCGAGTGGAACCCCAGTGTCTTTGTTTTGTTGCCGTGCCATTGTTAATCAAACTCACATTAGTACAATCTCAACTTAACATTGCCTTTTACAATCTAATGTAGTGATTAATATAGTACCTTTATACCTGGCACTTAACTGTTTAATGATTCATGAAACCACAGTCAGTTAAATTATGTATAATAAATTACAACACCCAACACCCACATTTATTGAAGTATAGTTGGAGAATCGCGGTTAATGAAATGGTTATTTGGATAACATAACAACATCAGTTATAGAAGATGTCGGAACAGACAAGAGCGCGGCACGCGACCGGCCGCGACTAGCGCCCGTCGGCGACTGCCGCTCGGCGGGCTGGCGGGCTGGCGGGCTCGTCCCGCCTGCCCCCACGACCAAGGACCAGAAAATATGGAAAACCCAGGAAACAAGGTACGAGGGTGCATTTATAAAGTGAGCCTTTAAGGATAAAATATAGCAGGCGAAACAAGACGCGTTTTTCTCTCCGAATAATATTTAATTAAAACAAAGGTGCAGTTAGCGAGACTTTACGGAATAATGACCGTGGAGGATTTATCTACCGTCTAATTAACTAGTTAGTTACATTTTGTTTGTTGCCTTGGCAGTGGGTTCTACACCATTTCACGTTTAATAAGAAATATCTACAAAAATTCTACTTTTTCGTTGTTGGATGCGCATTTAAGACTGTTATCTCGACTACGGTGGAAGGTTCAAGAATACCTTCCACAGACATAAACAACACAATGTTTTCGCCATTCAGCGATATTTCTCCGCGGGAGCTTTTCTCGGAACACTCTTAATGGGTGCTACCGTATAAAGTTAGACGTCGCTACATATCGAAAGCGGTTTTAAATAATTAAGCTTTCTGTAGTATCATATTCTGGTAAAATTGTTTAACGTTGTTTATAATTACCAATAACGTTCTGGAACTGTAAACAAACACAGGCTTTGAGCTTTCGTTTTTCTGAGTAATCCAAATGGAATGCTCCCCAGAAGTCAAGTATTCCGACGTATGTGATACTTGAAAGATATTCTGACATTCGATGACGTGCTTCGCATTTGTAACCACTCTGACTGACATTGAACCGACAAGATTGACCTGCAACTGACTCACCAGTGTTCTTTGTGGAGCCAAACAGAGGTATACTGCCACAATAATAGATCGTCGATATCCACCGACCCTGTGAGAGGAAGGCTGTATCCGAACATTGGAAATATTATAGGATGACAATAATATGCCATGGCGTCGGCCAATGGCAGGCTGATTATGTAATAGATCGGCGTATAGCAGTCCTTTAAAATATACCTATTGTCAAGGTATAGTCTTTTCACAGTCGCCAATAGTGCTGCGCTTTTATCGATGGCCACAAAACATGTCGGTACAAATACGTGGTTTAGTTCTCCAATTTACATTTATAACAAGCCATGGTACAGCAGTTATGTGGTATAATGTGGAGCCATAATCCGGCCGTTCGACAAGTCTGCAAACCAATTGGTTTGTTTGCGAACGGAACAACACGCCGAGTGTCGATGTGGTGACGTCATTGCACACATGTACACACCACTATGGTAGGGCTGTCATGTCAAGTTTTGTAAGAGCTTATTTAGCCCCCAACTCAGAATAGAACGTATTAAATCATGGGATGTAGAAGATGGCGGGAGAATCCAGATCCAGATCTAACGATCAGAAGTCAGAGGCCTTTGCCTAGCATCAAGATGACGCAGGCTAACAGTAACGAGTAACCATGGGAGAAATATTGAAATATTTATAGTCACCAGGCAAAACAAAATTGTAAGAGGCTTTTTGGCATAAGACTTATAAATTCTGAAACCTAATGCAAACAACTGTGTGCATGCATTTAGAAAAAACAAAAGATATAGTAAACGGTATAAAGCAATATCGTGCTTGTAAGACCTACTTACATTCATGAAATAGTAGGAAAGACTTCTGTACGATTGGATCTGACAGCCCTACCCGGGGAACAGAGCAAATATTTACTTTAACATCACATCTCTGTACCATTAGCGAGACCAGACATAATTATTAGGCAAATACAAAGTTCGCTGAAGATGTTACTATTCTGGATTGTACCTACGCACAAAGTTGTAGGATTACTGTTAAATGTCGTGATTGTGGACTAAATCGTGGATGATGAAGGTTGCGAACAAAGAGTAGAGTGAGCTGTGTATTGGGCTATTTAAACTTCGCGCAAAAGTATCGCAATCGCAGCCAATTATATGAATGGGATTGATATTATATTATAGCAACGATGGTAGACGGTTAAATTGGCTAACAAAGGAAATTGTTATCTGTGAATATACAAAACTACCAATATTCCTCTTTGAGGGATATGGATTTCCACCGTAACTAAGATACTCAAAAAATAACAAGATCCAAACTTTTAATAACCGCATATCAAAGGGTAGTACATAAAACACACTGTAAGCCGTAAAGCCAACAAAGGCGAACAACAAAAAGGCAACATACTTAATTCTTTAACTATAAAGAGAGCCTTAAACTTTTTTAATAAGACCGCCGAATGACAGCGAGGCTCCGGCCAAAAAGTTAGATTATTTACAGATTTCCAAACGGACGGGCAAGCTCGTAAATCCTGAGAGACTTGGAAAAGACAAATAAGTGGAAAACTTAAAAATAATGCGCTGGTGTGGAGGGTAGGATGATGAACTGGCCCTATCAGCGTGTGCCGTTCCCTGATTCAATTACGGCCTGTTCGGTAATGGCTGTTATTTTTCTCCAATTTTCGCGGAGTTTGGACGTTGTTTGTCGATTTAATGGTTCGGAAAACTGCGAATTATGGTGCTTTTAATATAGCTGGCGAGTGGGTGATGACGAGTTATTAATTGAACTCTTTCGGAGATATTCCACCGATAGTTTACATTTGAATGGTCGTTAACTGACTTTATAATTTAAATTTCTGGACTAATAGTTAAATTCGCTAATTTACCGAATATAAAGTGCTCACAAAGCAGCATGTAGTATTTGGGGCATGCGCTGGAACTGTAAAAGGGCACGATCGATACACATAACTGTTTCCTGTGCAATATTTCAGCTGGCACATGTGCACCGGTGCATTGTAAGGTAATTTCCTTCTCACATCTGTATGTTGACGTTTGGTTCAGCATTGTGAGCGAGCGAACTGAAAGATATTTTCACATTGTTCAACAACAACAGTTCAGACAGATCGGATCTAAAAATCTAACAAAATTACATTGCGTATCTTTAATTAGATATTTATTCTGTATACTATACACATCTGTCTGAACCTTTGAGGATAACAAGCGTGATATTATTACGTTTTAGATAACTGATAAGTTCTACATCTTTAGAATCATATAACTACACGATCTCGGCAACACCATCGGCCTTGTCCATGATTTATCAGGCTTCCACGCGTCAGGTGGTGCGATTATCAAACTTAATTGCGAGGAAGACTCCATTGCTTGACACCGTGATTAATGGGCGCCGTCCACCTGGAGGTAATCAACTGGAATAACTGACGCTAATCTCACTGCGACTACGTGTAGTCGTGTACTGACAACTGTAATGGGGGATGTGAGGTCGCTTGACGTGTGAGCCTTAATTAATGGGTTTTTCCTCATGATGATACGAAAATTTGCTAAACTTTTTTATTACCTCTGAAGGAGAACATCGTGAGGAAACCGGCGTATGTTTTGCTTCTTGTTCAAAAACTCGAAGACATTTAACATCCACCAACCCGCACTGGACCAGCGTGGTGGATTACAATCCTCTGCGTCTCGTAAGGAGGGGGCCTGTGTCCTAGCAGTGGAACCATTATAGGTTGATTATAATCACGCTTCTCATTCCCGCTTAAGTCCAAAGACATATTAAGGAGTCATGACTAAGTAGAGTATTGATGACTTGTTTAGGACAAAAGCCAGCAACCTGCTTTCTGCACGAGCAGTTAGCTTGTTCGATTCACGTATGAGAACTAGTTTTTGTACAGAGTAGAACAGCCACGTGAGCTCAATGCCATTGTCTTTATTATTGTTAAGACTGTGTCAGTCTGATGATAGAATTGACAGGTTAACACCGCCATTTAAAAGTAACTGCTTATAATTGAATAGTCAAAATATTATAAAGTTACCGCTAACAGCTACTTCATCTTTTCCGCGCGTCATTAACCTAATTTGGAAGTCACGTGACTGCTCGTTGTCAAATCAAAAGAAGAACACATAGCTGTCATCCAGTTTAAATTGAGAACTCGTAACTGTCGACTTTCAAAGTGACGGCTTAAAGCTTCCATACCGTAAACATACATGTAAAAACTCACGGCTTTTCCCCATGCGAATAGGCAGAATGGACGGAACGCCACCTCTGCACCTCTTACCAGACTAAGCACCTGACCTCCTATGGTCAGTGTATGTCCTTCTAGGGCGTCTTCTCCCAGCGTTTCATATGATATTATAGTAATTCTGGCGTCTTGGGCATAATTACCAGGTCGGGTAGTGCTGAGTTTTTCCATTAGTTATTGCTCAGTTTTGAATTTGTAGCAATAGGCTCGCCTTATTACATGAGATTTAAATAAAACTGAGAAACAGGGTGTACAATGATACACCTATGCCTAACCCTTCGAGGAAGAACAGGCGTGATGTTATACCATGCTATGAAAGGTAATAACCGGCTCGTCAGCGAAGCATCAGTTACGTGATTACGTCACGTCAGGTCATAGTCGGGAATGCAATAAGCTCGGCTAGCACTGGCACGGCGCTCCGGCATCCCGCCAAACTGTCGCAGCACTTGCCAACGGGCCGGGTTCGATACCCTGCTGAGTTTGAGGGGTGCTACGTGCCCCACTTGAGGGCAGTTTCGTTTAAGATTAAACTGCGAGACTGATGTATGGGCTGTGCAGGATAAGTTTTAAACTCTTTGCATCTTTAAGCTAATTCTTAAGAATATTATGCTGGACGCATCTTCATAAG
The DNA here is from genome assembly GCA_905163415.1 of Noctua fimbriata. Lineage (NCBI taxonomy): Eukaryota > Metazoa > Arthropoda > Insecta > Lepidoptera > Noctuidae > Noctua > Noctua fimbriata. The sequence continues at coordinate 16,832,615 of LR990941.1, read as the reverse complement.
GCAGGATAACATGAAAGACTTAGCTGTGGCATCAATACAACGAAGTCTTTAATACATTGTTATCTCCAGCAGTTATCTGAAAATATTCCAGTTGCTGTCAAGACTGATTTACTTGCAGTAGTTGTTCACATATCTAAATAACGTCAGTCCCCAACCTCCACCAACCACGATCCAAACTAAAGTTTAGGACAAACCAGTATGGACAAGTTGCGGATCTGATGCGGACACCGGACACTGACAGATACTTCATTACATTATCTGTCAGTGTCCGGACTCCACATTCGCATCCATATTTTTTCTGTAACGTGAATTGAAATGTAAATGTACAAGATTTTTTTTATTAAAGCTCCGTATCTTAAGATGTCGTAGCAAGCTTTAAATTGTCAATAAAGCCAGTTGTAAGGATCTTACATCATTAAGATGAATTGCCTGGAGAACAGTTTTATTACCGTGAAGTAATAATGAACTGCATGAGATATGGATGTCGTTAAATTAATCGTCTTGTTACTTACGCTTCCTGGTTTCAACTTTGTAACGAGAGATGTCTTATCTTACCTGTAATAAAAAATAATTTAAATCAGTATAAATCTACTTAATTTATAACATAAGAACAAGCTAGTAGTACACCCGGATTTGGCCAATTATTTTCAAGTCCCATGTAACAGGGAGCGAGCCTAATGCCATCAACCGGGCGCAAATCCAGACTCCAGGCTGCTACAAAGAAATTCCTCATGGAAAACCCCATACCACTTTGCTTGACATGGAAATCGAACCCGAAACTTCACATTCAGCCAGCAGTCTTATACAACTAAGGAAAATTATGTAAGAACAGTTTATCTTTATTGTTACGGAATAAATAACAGAATACTAATTTATTTACGTTATAGAGTAAATCTTAATTTATGGAAAGTCGACGAATAATTTTGAGTGTAAATGTGTTTAAATTTTGTATCGTATGCAGCATCTTTCTTCGTTTCCTTGTCCGAAACGTATCGTTAAGTCCTGCTATGAAATAAGAACCAATAAAGAAAGCTTTTCTGATAAATAAATATGTGTTTATTATACGATGCCGCGCCATGAATCATGTACTAGAAAAGCCATAGCCATTCCTTACTCTAGCTAAATATCCGTTGGGCCTCTGGTCCTTGGTTGTAAAACAATTATACTTATTAGCAACTTTAGTTTCCGAAAAAGTAAAAAAATATGTGTCTTGTAATGATAACGTAATTACCTGCATATAAAGTTCAGTTTGCGCTACAACTTTAACATTTTCTATGACCTTTTCAAAAGTACAAACAAAGTTTATACGTTAAGTGAAAGTAACAACTATATGAATAGACCTTAGGTAATATATTCTGTACATCAATACTCTGTTTCAAATAAGTTCTGACGGAACTAGTCTTTGGAATCTATTACGACATTATCAGAATACCTAGTACTCAAACTCAAGTGTCTCAAGCGACGAACTTAGGCTTCGAGTTTGGGACCTAGGTATCAAGGCGTGAGCTACTATATGCTAATATAGTCCATAACTTTAGTTTCAAGTTTCTGTTTATAATTTAACTAGGTTTTGCTCGCGGTATCACTCACGTGGAGGTTTGATATTGAACCACGTGGACTTGCTAACGGGATAAAAAGTTCCATGTCTAACCGAGGTTCAGACTACTTGTGAGGCAAATTTCATCGAAATCCAATCAGCCATTGGGGCGTGAAAAGGCAACAGACTTACAGACAGATAGAGTTACTTTCTTAATCTTAATAAGTATAGTATGGATATTTAAACTGTCTATGTAGATGCTAGGTAATAAATATCATGATAGTTATAGAGAGTGTATTTATTGAGCGGTAAATGGCGGTTTGGTATCTTATTATTATAATAATGTGAACTATTACACTTGGCGTTAAACACTTAATCCCGTTATTGCGCCAGTAGGGCACGCGAACCCTTCGGTCTTTTTTCTTGTAAAATTATACACATTTTGGTCAATTTACACCCTGGCATAAAAATGAAACGCATTTGAGCGTGTGATTTTGTTCTCCGAGTGTTAATAGTCTAGATTTAAGGCAGTTGTTGACTAAACGTGAGACAAGATTGACGTGTATGAGTTTAATATCTTTGGACATACTTGAAAGGAAAAAGAACACTAGATTGATCGAGACTGATTTCCTTCATATGGGAAACTTACTCATAATTAGATATAGCTATTATAATCACGACGATATAACATGTAAGTTATGTATCATAAGTAAATGACATGTTATTATGTAAGGAACCCGGAAGTTTGTCGTTAAATATAATAACTATGTAATACGAGGGTATTGGGATCTTACACGTGCTATCTATTAATATCAATATACGTAGTAGACAAATGATAAAGTTATCTGATCTAATCTTTATCTGTTAAGACATACACTTGGTTATATAACTCAACAGATAGAGAGATCTGAAAAATAGTAATCTGGTGTGGCTACAACTAGTGCTAATGCTGAAAAAGAGGTCTTGGATTCGATTCCCAGGTCGGGAAAAGTTTTATTCTTATATTATCAGCCATTTCTGTCCCACTGCAGGGCAAAATCCTCCCTTCTATCCTTCCATTTAAATTGTGTTAGTGGAATATAAACGAATTTTTCAGTAGCAACTCGCAGTCTGAATTTGTGCCCGGTTTATGCCAAGAGGTGGAATGGATAATGAGGATGTAGGTACACCTCTATTTTTGCCTTCCGGGAATAGAGGAGTGACGTTATAATGCTTGTAATTACATCAACTTTTTATTAAACTACTATTTTGACATCATTTTCCTATTCAAGCCCATTTTCCCGGTAATTTTAGCGAGTTTGTTAAAATGTAAACCAACTAGTGACGGCTACAGTCTCCACCCATCGGGTTAAATATAACTGCAAACGTGATGACTTACTCATTGGAACTTATATACGGGAGCGGCCGTTAGGGCTGGAGCACATGGACATATTGTAGCAGCTGTGGTTTGTGATCGACTGAGTCTGCTTATGAGGATCTAGTTTGAGCGACAGTAGGCTCATTTTAAATCAAACATGGGCGGGTTTACAATAGTATATTTATCCACCGAGGTTTGTGTTAAGTTGTATAACTGCAGTTACGATTATTATATTTCTCTATCTTCCAATGCAGTTTGTTGTCTCATCGACCTGCTGAACTTATACCAATTCATTTGTTGTCGGCGCTACATGTCTTTTTCAGACATCTCTATTAACTGTCACCTCACTACTCACCCCCTTTCTGGCCATTTCATGTTCCACACAATCTATTAGCTATTTAGGCCAAGCATTTAATCTAATAGACCGACAACTTCAAAAAGGCGGTTGGGACAGACTGAATGCAAGGGCGGAGGTCAGGGTGTTGTGGGACAGCTTGGGAGAGCCTGTGTCCAGCTGTGTACGGTGATGGACTGAGCTGTTTAATTTAGTCGTAAAAGCTGAATCTGCATCCTTTGTGGCCCGCGCCTTATGTCAGCAGGAGCGGCCATAACACATTGTGTGCGAACACGATGCATTTGTGCAATGACGTCAGAGCGATCAGTTTGCGGCCAACGGTCGTATATCCACATCCACACCTACTGCTACCGAGCTACCGAGTTACCGCGGTACCGACACGATCGGGTCGATGGCTCACTGAACCAGAGCAAAAAATTGAGTGCAACAGATTAATCTTGCACTTAACGTGAGTACATTAATCAAATGCTTTGTGTGTAACGGTTTTGCGTTTGCATTGAGTTATACGATCATAGATGTCGAAATCATAGCTATAAAGATCGAAGACTCAATTCTGGCTGAATTGCATTGATAAATTAACTACTTTGGTATTTGAAAAGTTTGGTCTTTAGAGGCATTTTGTAACACTGAGTTAAATTAAGGACCAGTTCCTAATACTGCGTTGTTCTTAAAACAAAACTCTATTGTTTAAAATTAAATGATCAAATCTTTCAAACAGCAAATTACGCTGTGTCACATTTCCTTCAACGCTTGATTACCATTCACCATACATTGTTAAGAATGGTTAGCAAACAATGTTAGCCTCAGAACACATACAGAACATACGTCCTTATTCCGCATGGTACGTTAGACGCGTAGTTCTAGTGTTTTATACAAAGTGAGAGGCGGGTTAGCTGTGTGGCAGACTGGCAGTATGTACTTGCGCAGTGCGCTCGCCGCTCTCGGAGTCGCTCCGGTGTGTAACCGCACAACTACACATCCGACCATAAGCATGTAACGCTGTATTACACTCTTTTTGTTTTGCTGTACGTTTGCTCGCAAATTTAATAAGGCGTATTTTTTCTCTTTTAGTAAATATACCACGGTAGTTTTAGTTAGTACATACTTAGTTTTTGTACTTATTTTCTGTTTTTATCACTTATTACATTTTAATATTTAATTTGTGTTATAAAAACAGAGACAGGTTCTCTCATTTAAAAAACTTTAAGTGTTGCCAACACGTAACTACTAGCAAACTGAAATGGAAATAGTGTAAATTCAAGCGCAATTTAAAGGGTCGAGCGAGATACAATAAATACTAACTTACTGTATGATACATTCTCAATAAAAATCTTCTTTGTATCAAGGTGATCTATGTGCTAAAGAAATAAGATTATCTTTTGCCAAATCCTATTTCGTATGAAGCCAAATGGAACTGTGTAGATAACTGAATAAGCCGGGATTAAATTAACACTATTACAATGTCGTTAGTTTATTAAGATAATTACGTTTATCTCTTGAGTCTTCATGATTAGTTTGAGTTGTATTACGACGGAAAATCACTAAGTTGCGTGTGGTTATATTGTGTCAAGTGCCTAGTGATCATCATCTATCATTCACTCAATCAATTCTGTTTCTTGTTATGAAGAGGATAATACTAGCCCCACCATCAGAAATTCTGTATTTGTGACCTGGTTGATGGACTGAAACATAGCTGGCAATTGTGGTTGTAAGTACTATAGACATCTCTACCCTCTGTACCCAGCCCTTCGAGCGTTACAGGCGTGTGTTAAGTGCAATATTAGTCCAAAGTGCAATACCCATTCAAAAAAAGTTATTAAAATATTGAAACTTGATATTTCTCTGGTTTACAACAAAATGAAACTTCACAAGAGTAGCGACCTAACTTCGTTGCAAGAACTTCATAAAATGCGTATTTTTACGAACAAGCCAAAGCCTGTGAACATTTTATCCGCATTTTGTTCAAAACAACTATTCAAACGTTTCACATAACACGACCTACTTGGCGAAAGTCACCGTTACACCAGTTATTCGCAATTTGTGGGATTGTTTTCATTATGTACATGCAATTAAGGCGCCTCATATCAGTCACATGCGATCCCATTTATATGACCGTAAAAGATCTAAATGCAAACTTGTTTAATATTTCATAATCTAAGTCTTAAAACAGGATTGAGATAACTGTCGTCATATCTGATCTAGTGATCGGCGGAAAACCTATTTGTTTCATGTTAATTTTCTTATATATCTATTAGCTCAGACACCAACTACGAGAGATAAGTAGATACGGAAGTAACATTCAGAATGGTTGCACTTGATTTATAATATGGCAAGATAACAAACAAATAACTTACCAACCTTTACAAACAAACTGAAAATGTATAAACAAATCCAATGTATTCGGAATTATGCATAAAGCTTATTAAAATATCCTTCTAAGTGCCGGTTTTTCAATCACCAGTTAACTTCTATCCGACGAATAAGTGTGTCATTTTGACAGTTTTTGTATGGACATTCTGTCAATTTAATGTCTTCAGGTAAAAGTTATCTAATGATTGAAAAATCGGCCCTAAAGGATAAAAAAAAATAGTTTTAACGAGGATGGAGCACACCTGCGTCATTTACATAGACGTAACAAGAATATATCGAGCTCAAGCGTTCAACTAACGCTATTCAATTTAGAAAACTCTGTAAGGACTTTATACGATTAGCTAGTGAGAGATCGTGAGGGTTATGTGTAACACACATGAAAGTAGACCGCTAGGAGTTCGTTCGGAGAAGTCATCATCATCATCCACAGCCCGACTTCACCCACTGCTGGGTACAGGCCTCTCTTTGCTTGTGCCAAGCTCCACGCTCTTGTGCCAGCCACGGAGAAGTACTACCACCATCCTCATAATATTCCTGACTCCTAACTACAAGCAGCGTGTGTTTCGGTTTCAAAGATTGTCGATACAATTACTGGCACATGAGATATATTAACTTTGTCCTTGATTCGGTATCGTACCTGGTATAGCATAAGCCTATGGGTCACTTACTATGAGGTAGAATGCATATCAACCATATTATGCTTTCAGAGCGACAATATGACCTTTATAAAGTAGCTGAAGTTCAGACGAAGTGTTACATAAGTCCACACTCGAGATGAACTGCAGAGCTATCGTAACGAGCTGCACTTACATAACAATTCACTGCGACCTCACTGCACACTGACAGTAACGAATCACGTCTTTAAATCAGTTTTACTTTCTTTTCTTACAACTGGCCTTTTGGATCCAAGTTGGTTTAAATTAGAGACAAGTTGATTTGCAATTGTTTGTGAATGAATGCATGTTGGACAAATATGATATCATCGATTTATAGCTGTACACAGTACAAGGATTTATATGCGTGCCTAAATTCGGGACTAACGAAGCTAATCTTGGTATTTTTATTATGTTTCGCATACAATTTCACAAATATTTACCAACAGTGTCCCCTAGTCAACGTCATTCGAGAGCCAAAAGACCCTTGTAGCACTGTAGTTTGACCAATTAAGACTTGAATTTATCGACTAGACGATTGAACAGGTAGTTTATTTCTTCAATATAAGCCATAAACGCCATAAGAAGACATTGTAATACAAGGATATTGAACCATGAAAAGGTACTATGTTAACCGGTTTTATTGACCCGACGAGCTGACTACGAACTTATGTAATTTATGCTCCCCTGCAAACTCACGTATTCAGCGAAAAATACCGTAAATCTGTAGCGTCCTACAGCTTCCCACTATTTTTCTAGCACTATTTTCTACTTTTCAGAGGAAAAAGTACGAAAAAAGTTTATTCTTTATGCAATAGAGATGCTTGAAGGAACATGTGCGTTTCAGAATCAGATTTGTAAATAACACGAGTGCGACGATGCAAGTGAGCAAAGAAGAGCATTTGGTCCTTTGAGACTCGACGCCATTGTAAGATTACTGAAAGCAAAGTATTTGATGGAACGGACGCTACATTCACTGTAGTGAACTCAATCGAGAAGAGTGCTCTGGGAAATTGGTCTAAGCGGGCATTTATAGCAAACGATATTTCTTGAAAGATTCTCAGAATAAACTATTTCATATTAACTTGTTTCTGCTGTGAAAAGCACTTGAACACAATTCAGTTTCAAATCTCATCAAAAGCTGAATATTTCATGGAACCTACTTAACTTTTATTTACGTGCAAACCCCTTATGGGCTTGCACATAAATAAAAAAAACACATGTGGGTACATAGTCGCGCAGACTAACATCGTAGTAATAGTGCCGAGCATAAAGCCGTATATTTGAGTGGTTCATTTTTGTGTCCGCCAGTGCATCCGGGTCTGTTAACACTAGGGCTGCCACTAAGGGCCGATTTGACCACTGAAACTGAAAGTGGTTAAAACTATTCACATCTAAACCGTGTTCAAAAGCTGTCAGTGTCATAATAGCTACATATGTAAGAATGATACTACAACTTCATTTAAATGTGTTGATCGGGATTAGTTTCAATTTAATCCTCTTGAGATGAAAAAAGAGGAAACTACTGGTAATTGATGAACAATATCAAACGAGTATATAAGTGTAATTCTTTGCTAAAACGCGTAATATAAATCATTATGCTTTGCCTTAGTGTTAAATGTTTTTCTTAAATAAATCCATAATTGCGCGTGTAATGGCCTATTTGCGGTTCTTACAGGGTTTTATTTGTGTTCATTACTCATATATTATGTATGTAACAAAAACGTTCGTAACATTTTGAAAGTACACTTGCCCTAAGAGGTCACATTTACCCAGAATTCGGGTAAAACTTTGTTACTGAATAATATTTAACAAACGACGACAGTACCTCAGTAGTCTTCAACCTAAATAACCCCATTTACTACAAAAGGTACTTAGATTACGACACCTTACTCCGTTTCACAGTACATTGCTTTAATCTAGACTATCTCATCGTTAGACAACCAGTCGTAAAACGCAATGGAATACAAAGTGATTCAGATTTTCTATTGCGAGGCTGCTAATTTCATCTAATCTGAAATTGCTGAATAAAGCTTAGTAAATGCGCTGATACTGCTGGGGCTTAGCATCAGATAATGTAATGGAATTATTCTACAGTAAACGAATTTTCGTGAAGAATATAAAATAATGTGTTTATTCTGCTTAGTTATTATAAGACGTCTTAAGAATGTGTTATTATGGTGAGCTGGCACAGCATAGATTCAGAAAATCACTCATTACATTTTTGCCATTGGCATGGGCACAATTTTGAATTGAACTCGCCAACCCTGCGGCTGCCGCTCAAGCCTCGAATTATGCAAGTGCACTGTAGTGCAGTGCAGTTTAGTTATACCAGCGTAGTATAGTAGCTTCACCTGGCGTCGCTCGCGATCGATACGTCGCGACGACCGGGAAGTGCTCCGGTCTGGCGTTAGACTAACTTTTAGTTTAATTGTCTGCTGATATATGAATTTACGTGATGTTTTTGTTATGACGGCGGGGAAAAAAATTTTAAGAGCATGGTAATGCTCTCTGTAAGCTGTCTTGACTAAAATGGACCTACAATAAGTGCTACAAGGAACTTTTGGTACTCGAATGACTGGGACAGGGAGGCGTTGTTGATTAACATTTGTGAAATGTATAGATAATACGGTATTAGTTCCAATTTTATTCAGGCACGCAACAATAAATTCAAGCTTTACCTTAGGTTTTGTACAAAATCCGACGAATAAAAGGTTTTACGACGTCAACCAATCCTTAAATAAAACTCTTTATTTACTAACGGATTCACATGCCATAATCATAGTGGTAGTAGATCTATTGACATAGTTGACATTTCAAGTTTCGACTCGAATTTTCCTAGAACACGTTCCACCCGCAGTCTACATTGTGTGCCCATCAATATTGTCAGTAAAAGGGCCATCTATTGCCACATAACATTGACGCCATCAACGTCACGAGGTGTGAACGATCTCGATCAATTTGCCCACCTCGGGCTAACAAGGCCCCCGTGGTCGTGCGCGGGTTGAATCGATTACACAATCGGCATCGAGAACTTAATCGATGTGTATACGAGTAGCAATCGTTTTGTTCTGTCGCGATTCGAGAGGTATTCGATTCGAAGTTGTGTGCTGGCACCGTATTAGTTTGTTTTGTATTTCATTGGAATGCAATATAATCAAGAGGTAGATCTATTGTGTTGTTGGATAGGATCCTGGGTATTCCATCATCAGTTTTCGATGCGAGTCTTTTCAGATATTTATAAATATAAAAATGGTTCTCATTGCTGGTTATTATCTCATCACATGCCTACTTATAAAAGCAATACAAGGCACCGAAGCGCAGTAAAAAAATTCAACGGAAAAATTCTTTGACCATCAGATCAATCTTACTCAAACAAACATCATGGAAAACTCCAAACACCGTCCACAATAAACACAGTCTAGATAAAATTCTTGTACTCGTGGGTATGATCATGCAATTGAGCGCACTGATCAAATTGAGCGCGCTGATCAAATCGCTGCGCGTGATCAGCTTGAACCGCGGCTAATCGTGGTCAAGGTCCTGTCATCAGACGAGGTACTGTTACGTTAGGTGGAGCAGTTACTTGTGTTATATATTAGTTATTTTTTAAAATTTGTGAACTTTGGAGATGTCTTTGCCCAGCAGTAGACTGCAGCAGGCTTGTCTAATTCTTGTAAGGCCAACAAATTAATTTTTCCCACAAATCTTCGGTGTTTCAGTTCCTTGTGACTGCTGAATGATAAAGAGAGGAATGATCTGACAAGCTTATCAGGACCTCATTTCTCCTCTCGGGGACTGTTGTTTTGATCTAGGCTACGGTTAACAATACCGTGAGAATTAGGACTCTAATAGAATAAGTATGCTCTTTGTTGTTTGCAAGGACTCCAAGCTGGTCAAAAAGCCAATCAAAACAAAAGACAAACCAATTATCAGATACTCGTCTCACCAAATATGGAGTTGACCCAAAAAGGCTCACCAACCACCCACTTATAACAGAGTAAATGAAGTCATCAAAGTGTCAAAAACATGATAATCATTGAGTGGTTCACAGCGGATCGGGGTTACCGTGTTTGTGTCATGTTCGGGCAATGACATGACGTCGAGAAACTGCGCAGACGCACCGTTAACGTGACGTGTGCGAAAATTATCAGTTTATTGTACGAACAACCGTCGGGTTAGCGTAGTGATGGTTGTCGATTACGAGGTTTTATTCGTGTTTAATTCATCCAGTTCAGAGAGCTCCACAGAATGTCTGCGTTAAATACAGAAGGAAACGGGACAGATAAGAATAGTAGTAACCACTTCCTTTTTCCACTTGTACTTACGCGTTTTAGCAAAAAAACCTATCTTTTCTAAGAAATCATTGTCCCAAAATGTATAAAACATCAAACAAAATACCTGAGAAAAACCAAGGTAATCCTTTTTCAATTTAGCAATATCTCTACACAATAAACCTCATTTCGGCACGCGTGACTGCTTTCTAGGACACACAATAAATAACGCGGACACAAACCAATTCCCCATCTAACTGGTATAGGTACAAGAAACACAAAAGACTAGACTAGACCTGTGTGAAGTTTTGTGGCTAAAGATAACTAAAATGGAAAATATACATTAGTGGCCAAAAGGTGTATTATGGACCTGGCTTCAATACCTAGCCTAACTTCATTTTGGGCACGATTGACTTTTTAAAAGAAAACATAGTAAGGTGACTGACTGCTTAGTTGGTGTTGTGGTCGCAAGCGCGACTGCTGAGGCATGAGGTCTTGGGTTCGATTCCCGGGTCAGGCAGTGTTATTGTTAGGAATTCCTTAGTAGCAGTCACGGAGTCTGGATTTGTGCCCGGTTGATGGCAATAAGCTCGCCCCTATTACATGGGACTTAAAACATAACTGGCGAAATGACGGTGTACTATTCGGTACACCTCTGCCTAATCCTTCGGGGATTACAGAAATGATGTCATGTTAAATAAAAAGGTTATTTATGTGAAATAGCCAAGATTTAGTGAGCAATCTGGATCCTATTGTGCGAGTACCTGAGATCCTGATATTAAACTCAACTATTGAAGACCCTGCAACTGCCGCCCCCGCCACCGAAACGAGCCGAGAAGCAAACGATGATGAACGATTTAATAAATTCGCACCAGTCGTATAAATCACTCGCTCGACTTAGAATTACACGGGTGTGGGTAACAGGCGGAACCGCCGCGGTTATCAAACTTAATACTATTGTTATTGTTTTTGCGTCATAATTACGAAAGAAGGACGTCAAACTACGAGGTTGAAGCGGTTATTGGGTCTTAAATTTTATGTCTCGAAGCGATAGCAACGTGGTTTCAAACGGGATTCATAAAACTGCAGTTTTAAGATGCAGCTATAAACGAATCTTAATTTAGATAACGACTCGTGCATAAAATAGTGAGTTTGTGACGTAAGTTTGTTTTTAATTTATAAATCTGGTTGTTAGTTGATACTTTGTAATTCTAAGATGCATTGATGACAAAATAACAATATCAGTTAATTAATTTCCATACCAAGATTGGCTATTTATACTCAATGGGGTCAGTGGTTTAAAACCATTAACGACGTAATTAATTCATGATATAAAACGATCATGCGCTTATCAACGACCGCGTGTGAGTGCGGTTCTGCGGGGTGCGGCGCGGGTCGAAATGTGACCCCGTGTGTATACGAAGGCTAAGACGCCAAACAAACAAGAGTATGAGAATGCATTGAATTTACGTTTTCTTTCTTCGTTTTTCTTTCGTGTTATTTGAAAAATATTTTGAGTCAAATGACGAATTAATCGCCTTTTGTGAACGTAATCACGTTGTTTCTTTACAATTTATTTGACACGTTTTTACTATAATTTTATTTAAGTTTAGAGAGAATTAAGATCTAGTTGAGGGTCGCGCAAACCTGGAAAGCATGTCACAAAAGGAGAAGTATTAAGTACTGCTCAGCAGTGGGTGGAACAAGACAATGATAATATTAGTTGGTGTTATAGGTACAATTACTATTTCATCACATTAGATTACTGGTACATTATACCTTTTAATTTTACCAATTTAACAGACTATCAATTACAACAAAGCGTACTGTTTGGCTAATTAATGTATTCATTTATTTATTAGCAATTTAAATGCGATGACATACGGCGACCTAATCATGAAAACGTACTGAATAAACAATTAAACAGAATAACGTATGTTTCCCAAAAGTGTTCTTGCGATGTTTTTACCTAAGCTTGCATTTTTTTAGAACTCTCTTAGATGTCATGTCAAGCTCTTGCTTTTCCTTTCCTCATTTCTAAATTTATTTACCTCTTAATGGGTTAGTACGTATTTTTCTGTTCTCTTTGTTGGTGGATTCAAATGGATATGGCCCAATCCATTCTGCATCATTAGTCAATGTTGTAATTACTTTGTTTTATCAAGTCAACTGTAGACTTTTAGAATTTTAATTGATGCCTCTGTCTAGTGTATGGGCTCAGTATTGATACTGGTATTCGTTACTTATGTACTCCCTCAAGTTGTGCTACACCAATCGTCCATATTCATGAATATTGCTCTTGCACTTCGCAACAGGAACTTCAGCACAACTTTTCCATTACAAAGTTCATCTCCATCCTTGTCATAACTTCAAGCTTTTCCATAAATCTGCCATGTAACAATGTATTAGTATTATCTCCCTAGAGCCAGGAAGTGTCTAATGTATAGTCTCTGGCGAAATAAACGCAGTTCAGTGCGTTTCACGGTTCACTGGCGAACAGCTGCAAGTCTACGACAATGACATTGTATTCTAAACCAGGAAAACATACATTTTGTACAAAAAGCTTGAAAGCCTTGAGCGGGTTCGTTTGATATGTTCCCGTGTTCGGCACATCAAAGGCAATACTATATCATGCACTTAAGTGCACTGACGTAGGAAAATCTTAAGTGCACTAGAGTAGTTCCAGTATTGTTGACATCTTTTTCATTCTTTGATAGTATTAAAACTGACTACTTATTTACGTAAAGTAACATACAATAACATCGCGACGAGTATCCGACATTGTACAATACTAGGTTACAGTTACTTCAGAGGAACAGAACAAAGGATATTTAAAGTCATCTTCATAGTTCAATTAAAATGTTCTATAGAAGTCAGATACTACCTAGCAAGTGCAAGCGTACTGAATTACCAACTTACATGAAATTAACAAAAAGTTAAGTACCTACGTATGAACATTGTGAGGGTAGTCGTTAAAAGCGGCGTAGTGGGGCAGACTACGTTAGATAAGGTCATTAATATTAGAGACTCGTCCGCCAGCGGTCGTGTCTAGGGCGTGCTGCCGAGCGGATTAGCATTCACAAAAAACGTTCAGAATACTAATAATGACTAAACAAGGTTACTTACTACATATTAACTGAACTCGCGTATCACATTGTTCTAGTGATTTATTTTAATGGATTACTAATGTAAAATAACTTAATTTACATGTTTGCTGGAATAAGGTACGTATCAATACGTAAAAAGAGGTCGAAGTTTCCGTCGCTTTATGTTAACGATAAAAGTATCATGGCAGCAGATTTGCATTATTTTATGTTTTCATTTTTCTTCTAGATCATTTTGAAAAGAACTCTCATCGATCTTATTGTCGGATAAGTCAAATTGTTGAATCCGGTTTCACACACTTTGACTACAACAAGCCCAAGAAGATTGATACGCTTATGAATCACTTAATTATCTTTCTATGTCTCATTTTAATACGATTATCTTTTGAATAATCTCTATTAGGGTCTTAAATATTTGGTGATATTTTCTGATTCATTACAAAAACGGAAGTGAAGTATTTTATCCAACATTCCATGTATGTAAGTTCTGAGGCATTTACCGTAACAAATGACTTGTGTTTTAGGAGTCAACTCACCATAGTGTTAAGTAGTTTTGGCAATGGAGTAATCTCAGAGCTCTGTTTACTGATGCTGTACCGGCAATGCAAGGACTGGTATCGACTGAAGAAGTATTGAACTATTGTGTATTGCTTCGGTAGACATACAGTTTTTTAAGCAAAAGTTTTGAACATTTTAGCCTTGTTATTTATTCAGCTTTTAGCTTTGTAACGTGAATTCCAAATTGTTTTTTTTTTTTAAATCGTATGTCATGCAGAGGTGCACAAGATATTGTAGTGATAACATACATGCAAAATTTTTGAAAAGGCGATATTGCAATGACTGTGACGATGGCCAATGTAACCTGATATTTTTTTAAGCTGCATAAAATAGTCCTTTATTTTTCGTGTAGTATTTTAAACAAGTGCTCTGCATGTTCAAAATTAATTAAATCAATCAATTAGTGAGATAAACACGGTTATATCCTTTAATTGAATGTTATGTTGCATTGCAGTTGTTAAAAACAATCTGTAAATTAATTATTTCACCACACTTGCGCAATTTCGTAAAATTATCGGATTGATCTTTAATCAGATAGGTGAAGTTTATTGATTACAGGATACAACTGATAAAATTAAATAAATTTGGTGTAGAAAGTGGAAATCTTTCAAACCGTTCATACATAGGAAAACAAGCTAATAATACAGTCCTCATTTTTCCAGTCATCGTGACAAATAAAAATTTAAAATATAAGAAAACAAGACTTATTTACATGTACTAAAACGTCACGCCCAAATATACAGATTGACAAAATGAAACGCAAAACACTGCAATCAGTTGTTATCAAGACAACAGTGAAACGTAAGAAGGAAATGATAACAGGTGGAAGTACTTACGAGTGCATGATAAGGATTACATCGAACGATGGTGACGTCACACATTCATACAAACAAACAAATCACAATATAAAGGAAAACCGAAGGACCATTTCGTGCAACCCAATAACATGTGCGGATACTCTGACATTGTCATCATCTGCCTAGCCTTTTCGGCTTCTAGTCTAACTGGATTCAGCTAAACCAGTATTTTACATGAAGCGACTAACTATCTGACGTCCACAACCCAGTTAGTACTGGGTAATACGACACCCCTTGCTAAGGCTGGTTGTCTGACTTTTGGGCCACTGACTACCTGTAACGACTGTCAACGATCTACAAATGACAGCCGGAACCAACGGCTTAATGTGATTTCCGAGGCACGAAGGAAAGGAAACTCTGTATGTAATGGATGGTCATCCATCCACGGACCGGCCTAGACAAGCGCGGCTTAACCTTGGAGATCGACCCGTGCGGCTGTTATATTGCATGTGATTTTTCCCAAGCGCATTAGGCTGGACCGCCGCTGGAGGCCTGCTTGGGAAGATGCTTCACTGGAAGGATTGCAGCTTGTGTAGTTTGAAAAAGAAAGCAGTAGAATAAACATGTAACGATTTGTTATCTGTATTTTTATTGCCTTCTTCATTCAGTAGCTTTCCATTCATTAATTTTATCTTAGAATAGAAAAGACCTTCTGTACTTTTCCCGTCAAATATTTAAATCTTTTAAGTTTCTTTTCCTAATCAGTGATATTAATGGATCATATTTATCAGCTGTACAAATATAGATTTCCCGGTGTATGTTGATTTTCTTCGATGGGGTGTACTTTATACTGTATCAACTGTAGGTAGACAGTCACAATGTATGTTTATAATAAAATGTAATTGCTGTAATGTATGCTATTAATGTCAGGAATATATGAGATCATCAATGCATTGTGTGTAACACTGGTTGAGTGAGTCATCGTGAAGCGTTATTATTTGGTATATTCACTACCTATATGGTTGTGAATATACCAAATAATAGGTGGTGTATGTGTAGCCGGGACAGGTGTACTAAACATTTTTCTTTCATAAAAAAAAATGCTACTGCGAATCATTAAAGGCTGCTGCTTACCACTGCTTTTTCCGAAAAATATAAGTACTTCTAATATTTTCGGAGACTGCAGTGAACTTCGCCATTCATACATGTATCCTCACACATTTCTTATTATACGTTTGAATACATCCGTATTCTGTGAATATCATTTCAATCAACATTTCAAATGATTCCTCCGTGTCTGTATTTATATATTTTCATTGTCATAATGTGTGTATTTTATCAATCGAGTCATTTTTACCTTCGCTTCCACGTGTTTTACTTCAATTATTTGTTGCCATAACTTACCTGCAAACAAAAAACAAATATTATTAGTATAAAACTCAAATAAAATAATATTCAAGAAACTGTTTTAACAAATAAAAATCATTATGGCAAAAGATGAAATAATGAACAAAGCTGAACAAAAAAATATTGGACTACCACTGTTGAATAGCGACCTTAGTGCGAACAAGAGACGTACATTGTATGAATTACTGACGCAAATTACAATCGTAAATACATAGTTATATAAAAAAGTGACTTTAATATACTTTACAATACGGTCAAGGGCTACACGTACATGACCAGTTAATAGCCAAGAAAAAAGGCAATAAACCTAAGAATAGCCTAAGATAAGCGTTATAAGTATGCCAATCAAAACAAATTGTAAATACCAGTGAAGTATATAACCTTTTCAGTGAAATCAAACTTTTTGATCACGAGGACGCAATTGTAAAAAGTCCCTGAGTCCTGACTCCGACTGCAACCTCATGGCACAAAAAACTTATTCAGGGCGGTTTTTTATTCAATATACAAAAGAACCTGCACCAGTTCGTTAACCGTTCTAAAGTTCAAAGAGTTCTTGAACCTGAATCGAACCGATGAAAAACGTTTGAATAACCAACTCGTTAATTATTGCTTCACCAGGCATCGACTGAACTTAGTCTGAAGTCTGGGGGAAAATGGAAAATTGATTTTGTTGAATGTGAAGCCTTTTAATTAAGAAGCCTTAGAGGCGTTTATAATTAAAAGGACTCTAAGAAAGTGTTCAAAATCAAGCTATAAGCTGAAGTGGGACTGAGCTGGCACCGTCTATCGTATGTTCAATGAGCTGGGGGCCAAAAAAAACAGCGCCCTGACACAGCCAGAAGGCGGACAGCGTAGAAGATGGCGGTACGAGCTGGACAAAACCAAAGACCAGTGGCCCGTATTAGTCATGGGAAGAGGCCTTTGCGCAGCAGTGGGATGACGTAGGCACACAGTAACAATGAGAAATAATATTATCCGTAACATTAAGTGCTTTCATATTGCTCCTGATTCGTATGTTAAAACGCTCTTTAATAATTTGATCAAATATCTCATCATCTCTCGTATGAAATGTGGAAAAACTCTCAATAATTTCTTAATTATCATTCTCACCATAATTAGTGATCTATTAGCCATCTTAATTAATTAGTAACATGTCAGTACATATATCACCACTTGTCATCTCGCTGTATAATTAGTATTTGTGAACAGGTGTACTTATTCAGGTGGCTAATCTCTAGAGGACTGTGTCACCGTCAGCTTAGCACGTATGTAATATACCCGTGTACTAGAAAATTTACGAGATTAAATGGATTTCGGGTCTAGAAGTTACTGGAAGGTTCTGTAGAATTTGAATCTTTTATTCGATCGTTCAGTGAGATTCGATAAACTATCATGATGGCATCGTTTAGAGTGGGTGAGAACATTAAAACTAAATGTATTACACTATACTACGTTAGAACTTACAAGACCGTTGAGGTCTCTCAGCAAAGGGTAGATAAAGGCTTTCCATAAATATCTCAACTCAATTGCTAAACTTTTTTTATTTAATTCAACCAGTTTCAATTCTTTTATCCCTATCCCTGCCATATAAGACCAAAATGTATATATGTAGCTCGTAAGTAGTTATATACAATCACAATCACTAATCTATTAGAATCCGCGATCAACTAGCAATCTGTAATGTCCACAATTTATTAGCCAAGTCCCTTACCGTTATCACAGCTGCAGCCATACCAGTTTCTGTACTAGCTAATAACGAAACTGTTACTACAACGAGTTTCATTTCAACAGCAACTAGTTTCAGAGAAATGCTGCATTCATTTCTACTGTCACAAACAAAAACCTTCAGAAAATAATACGAAATGTTTTAAGACCTGTCTAGAACTTTTATATCAAGGGCTAACTGCTGAGACTAACGAGGGAAACTCTAAAATGGATTACCTATACCAAGCTATAATCAATAGGACGCCTAATGAAGGGTGGTATAAAATACGACCTGAGTAATTAACGAAGTGGTTTGTTATGCAGCAGGGGATAATCTGGTGGTAGGGGATAATTTTGCTTATAAACAAGACCAAGTCAATACTCAATATTTTTATTGCATTCCACATGTAACAATTTTTAGGTGTTAAACTTATAATTAGATCATATGGACCCACCGTGTCGAGCACAGCAAAATAAGTGAGTCTTTGTTAGTATCGTAGTAGTTTAATAAAAGCCCCACGACCCTTAAAATCAACAGTACAACGAATCATAATTTATTTAATTAAAAAACAATTGCCAATCGCACAGTATCTTCAGCGAAATCAATATCAAGTCGAAACATGTAACACACTAACTACAGACCAGCATCCATTGAATTTCTCGACTGGCAGGTCTGGCAGGTCTGGCAGTCATAAATCCAGATCCAATCTCTCAGTATTGCGGCAAGCCCACTCCACTCTCACACAACCTAGCCAACGGTTCTGTCTGAGCATAACTCTTCAAAAGATAAACGGAATATAATTAAGATCAAAGAACTGGCTACACAAAGCTCTCAAAGCAGTTGCTAAGTGCAATTAATTCTCAACAACTTGCAACTTTGTTAACTCGTAAGGAAGGGAATGATGAGAAAGCTATAGATGTTTCGAATGTCAGCTCGCGTGGTGATGCAATATTGATAATGCTGTAGTTTGAGAGCTTAAGCTTTTAATCTTTGACTTCAAAAACTTGCAAGTAAACTTTGAGACAAGATGGATTATTAACATAAGAACATCACGAGTGTAATCCCCCAAGGGTTGGGCAGGGCCATTTAGCCAGTTATGTTTTAGAAGCGTGTAATAGGGGGCGAGCCTATTGCAAATGATTAATTTACTGCAAAATGTATGAGTTCAAAACTCTGGCATTGAAAAGAACTGAGCCTCAGGTTACATAACATAACTTTCTGTTAAAAAAGTTTCAATCTGGCGTAAGGCCAATCATTCCCGCGATCGTGAACAACCGATATAACTTTATGAATAAAGATTTTAACAAACTTTGGTTTAAGAAAACTCTGAGACACTCAACTCCATTGTAAATACATTTCAACAAGAAATAACAAGTGACATAAAATCTTGGAAGAGGAAAGTGTTTACCTATTTGCTTTATAGAAGATTGACGGAAAGAAATACCAAAACAAAGGTCGAATAAAGTACAAGTAAATTTAAAAAAAAACCATTCACTAAATATAATCATCAAAAGAGAGGAGTTAAATAATGGAACCAGGATTTTATATTTGTATATGCTGTCAAGCAGATTTTCGATTAGCAAAAACATTACAGGACACAATACAAAACCGTGAAAATAATCGAATAGAAAAACACAAAGGGGGCGGCACAAAGCATGATCAATAAATGATTGTGTAATCGTAGCGCAGTTAGTTGCGCAACCATGACGCTTCATGTACTAGGAGCTCATGTCAACACGGTGATATCACGCAGATTATCTTAGTGCACGATACTTTGCAGATCATCAAGGCACAGATCAAGGTAAACTAGTGTGACTGTCGACCTGATGATACGTCAATGTGAAATGGTAATGGTGAAATTGAAAGTAAGAGTCAAGACAAGATTAAGGCTTGATTACCGTAGTGGGCTCAAAAGGATTAACATAATTGTTCGTATATTTACATTCTTAGGCAGTGTTTTGGATTTAGGGTTCGTTTTCGTATGTATTACGAGTAGATAAGGATCCTTGGGTCTTGTAGTTGTAAAGTGTCATGTCTGAAACTGACAAGTTCAGGGCATTTGTCCCATGTTTTCCGAATGTTAAGTATAACAGGCCACTCATATGTCTTCCCGTTGAACATCACTATTAATTAATAACTGTATCAAGTCGTTAACCAATCTACCGCAACAGACCGTTCATCACATTGTTCTGCCAACTAACGGTTCAGAAACAACACGCACGGAAGTGTACAGCCAGGTTGCCAAAAATCTGGCAATTGCTCTCGTATGGCATTGGTGTCCTACTGGCTACGTTTCCGGTTTAACCGCGTCATTAGGACGAAAATACATCGGTTCGACGACCGACCCACAATCAGTGTGATTACCTGTAAGTACACATGTAGCTGAAATACTAGTGACAATGTTAATGAACTGTAATTTTCACAACTGTAGAAACTAGGTTATTTTGTCTATTTTCGACACGGACACTAACGTGTTTTCCTCTTTCGATTCAAGGTGATTCGTACTATCGTCTTCGAAAATTTCAGTCGTGTATTGGATGAGGAAGGAGGAAACTTGGTGAAGGTTAGCATTAGACTGGGATAGATTAGCCCGATCATTTCATCTCACCGCAGGAAACGTTCTGCTTCCATATCCCGCATTTCCGCCTCGTTCAGTACTCGGTCCCCTTTTCCCAAGGGAAAACAAAAGCGTAAACACACAGATAGGAATCTGTGAGAAATACTAGTAACACGGTGTCTTCGTGCATTACTCACGTCCCTTGGGGCTCAGCCATATATTACGGCGGGCAAACTGTTTCACCGATCCCTCACGTCACTCTTTCGTATTAGATGGAACGTCACATGTCAAAATGTCACAACTTCTACTCCGTCCTTGTTTATACCACACGTAATTTATTGACGATCCCTTAAGAGGACATTTTGTATCAGCCGTGTATACTGTAACTGAGTGTGTACTTATTTGTAGTAGAGCAATATTTACCGTAATCCGATGAGCAGAATTCGCAAGGGACTTGAGATCAAGACGATATATTATAAGAAATTGTAATAGTAATCTTACACGGGTAAACTTGGTAACTACACAGGTAGCTTCTCTTTATTACATATGCAGAAAGGATACCATTCTAATGATAGATGACACTGCCAGTGATTGGACAGCCTTCACTCCCATTTCAAGTTATGTCAAAATAACCCCTTTTACGACAGAAATAATAAATAGTGAAGCGAACTATAATCTGGCATAGTATTCACCACATCATTAAGGATAGCCCACACCTCATAATCACAACGCTAAGGTATACATGCAGTGTTGCCGTATCATTAGTGAGTTAAACCGAAGCATAGCAAAGGCTCCGGTCGTTAGGCGAAACTGCCGGCGTGTTATCACGGTATCGTGATTTTCAAATCGTCAGATTAATTACTACGTGTATTGCATATCGTTCATGATGACATCGGCAGAGCGATTGGGATATTTACAGATTCGTTTGACATTATTTCACAACATTTCCGAAAATCCATGACAACTTCAACTAAGAACCACTTCAATCACGGAAGGTTATCAGTAAGTGACAGTATAAGTTTAACTTCAACTAAGGTTAGAAAAGATATTGCAAGGAATCAAAGCACACATGCGCGCATAGTCCAAAACCATGAAAATCATTGCGTAATTTGCGTATTACACAATGATTTTGCGTATAAACCAAGTGACGGACCACTTCAATTCCGTCGCAGACTCGCCGTATCATTTCTTTATTAGGACATCTATTTTTATGCAAAGCACTTACTACTGCCACTTGACTTTCAAACCTGCTATTATCCGATAGTGATAACGAAACAAAACAAATCCCACGTAGACGTTATCTGGTGACCATCAAGAATTCAAGAGTAAGTAAAATAAATGCAAGCCGCCATGTTTGTTGCTCAAACAAGTTGGAGTCAGTTGAGTAGCGTCAACGGACGGCCAAGGCAACGCTATTACAGGCCATCGAACCAACTTATCTCGTTGGACAGCCTTATATGTATTGAGTTTTTATCTGTTTACGTACTTTTAAAGTAATTTAAATTGTGCATTTGTTTTGCTGCTTCCTTAATGAGGTTTCGTGTGTAACGACCCATTTACTAATTAAACAATTAACGGAGTAGGGGTTAGTTAATTGGAATAGGGGTAGCTATTTATATGGGCCTTTATTTTTCTTTACAACCGAGCACACCCTTTTATTTTTTTATGAAATTGTGTTACTACAAAACCGAACTTCTCCTTAAAAACAGATGAAATGTTTCTTACACCTGAGTAAGAAGAATATCTAGTAATTTTTTATTTAAGGAAATTCAATCCACAGTGACGGTCGGTAGAACTAAACCACGTAGTTCAGACTTCTAATCCATCTCAACATTGCAGCCTATCAATCACTCATCAATCAACAGGCTTAAAAGACAATTTCTTCCAACGTTTAAAGGCAAAATTAACGTTGCAAAACTTTCTAAAAGTATACGCAACAGCACTTGTTGCGTAAGTGCATGATCCTTTCTAACTGATGTGAAAGTGCTGGATGCTGCACAATCGCTCAGTCATCTCCTGATGATGACCACTGAAGATAACAGAGGCTGACAAAAATTGGATACCTATTATTTCGACCGGATATATCGTTACAGGTACAGAAAGAAGTCTACAACTTGTCTACAAAGAAAAGAATTTCTGCAAACCAGTGCATACAAAATGAAAAACAATGAATAGTTAATTCATCGCTGATGCAACAAAATATTAATTCTTCATATTGAAAGACATCAAAATCAAAGCCAGAAGATCTTTCGAAAGAAATAATACAAATCGAGATGTTAGAACTTCAGCAACGAAATTCCAATTCACTTACACGACCTCCAGACGTAAAGAAACAATTAGACGAGAGGCTTTAATACAAAATATGAAAGGCTTCATATTTGTAAGATTTAGGGGATCAGACAGGCGCGTTTTATTATTCCAAGCAGAAGTCAATGACTTGGATAACATCTCGTCTGGGACAGTTAGTCGTACTAATTAGATAAACGGTGATAGGTAACATTGGTTGTAAAAGTGTCAACTGGTCAATAATATCGTCATAAATATTAACTTGAAACTTTTATGGCCGGCAAGTACAGTAGTCAGTGTCGTACGTTTCCTGAAACCTTCTCTTTTCTTCTTCTTTGTAAGAGGGTCAGGTAATGCAGTATACCAATGTACTGAATGCAATGATGTAACTGAATTTGTAAAGAGAGAGCAGCGATGACTGAGAACACTGAACCTTCAGATGATTCCAATATGCCTTTTACGACACAAGCAAAGAACATATAGAAAGACGAGAAAACAGAAACCCTTTCAAACATACAAAATATTTCCACAAACAAAGAGCCAGACACTGAAACCGCTTTCTTAATCCCAAATAAAAGAAACTACGCATTTCAATAAAGTGTGTCAGTGAGGTCATAGCCCCAGATTTGGGTATTTTACTATCTATCATAATATCGTGATAACTTATCAATAGTAGGAATAATAACACCTTCGTTATCAAAAGACTTGTTTTCTGTTCCGTCTCCAGACAAAATTGTTTCGTCTATTTGCATATTCTAATAATTATCAGCGGTTTTGATGATAACAGACAAGACTGCTCTAGCCACGTCTGTCGTGTGCCCAATGAGCTGTGGCCAAAATAACCCCTATGTGGCGCCCTGACGCAGTCAGAAGGCGACGCGGCAGGCCTCGTAGAAGATGGCGGGACGAGCTAGAAAAAACCAATAAACAGTGTCCCGTATTAGCCCTGGATCTAAAGTACTGGAAGTCATGGGAGAGGTCTTTGCCCAGCAGTGGTATGATGTAGGCTAACAGTAACAGTAATGATTAAAGAAAGTGGGACCACCACCCAAATTGCTTGCTGGAATAATCGAATAGCTGGCGTCACCAGTCCAAAGGCCTGGCTGTGATGTCACCAATAGTGTAATGTTCAGGCACTGGGTCACGAACTCGCGACTAGTTGAGTGGGCAGTTGTTGGATCTCAGAATGTAATGTAGGTGGCAAAGATTTGAGCAGCTTTTTTATGGATAAATGTAGCTCATAATTTGTCGATCTTGTAAAAGACTTCGTCTTTCTCAAGGACTTACATTTATGCATTAACTTCCTAACTGATCTCCCTCAGGCTTCTCTCAAGTCTAACCAAAATGCTACTACGATATTAGTGTGCACTACGTCACCACTCAAAGTTTTTTTTTTAAAACAGTTCTACCTTCTAACAATACAAAGAATACTGGTCTGTATACGATCGTATCTCGATATCCCATTGTACTTGCATCAGATGGACATTCACACGACGGACGTGATAAACCCAAAGTCAAAACAAACTCCAAGATCCAATGACGCGAAGGACGAATGTCTAAGACTTTTCTACAACTGGCTCGAGTTACCTAATCTAGTTAGCTATCTGGGCTAAAGAGTTTTTATTTAAAGAACAGATTGTACATTTGTACACGTCATGCATTTAAGTCTATCTACTGTTAGCAAATTAATCTAAATTTTGGATTTGGGACGGCAGCGTTTGTATCCGATTTCTCACTGTGTATCGGTTTCCGAAATGATTCAAAGTATTACGATTTTGATAACGATAGAGTTGATTAAGTAGTCGATAATTCGAAAAACCTCGTCGTACGTTACATTAGCAAAATAAATAAAGATAGCTATAGCCAATGAAATACTTGTTTCGTAAGGGTAGAAAGCTGTAGCTTTCCGAAGCACTTGCTACAATTTGTACCCGTCGGTCGCTTTCTCCACGTCCTCGCAGCTTCCATTCAAGTGCAGACGCACTCGTGCAGTATTGTCAACAGCCGGGTTCAGTTCCGACAGACGCTTTAGCTTCAACTAGCTAAGCACCATTCAATTTACCTTCCGTATTTACTCTCGTTTTCATATCCTCTACAATTTGAAGCTTAATTGAACATTAGAGCCTTTCTATACATCATTAGACTGAGATAGAATGTAGTATCCTTAGTTGGACGATGCGTTGTTTCTAGTTCCAGTTGGCAATATAGGACTGAGAGTCGTCATAATCGGTTCGCTGACCTCTCACAAAGGCCATGTCTCACCGAGATGACGTTACTTAGCCGGGAGGCGTGACGAGTAACCGCAAAACCAAATAGGAGACCTGAAACAGATATTCCATATACATCTGTGAACCGCTTGAAACTCCCAATTGAACTCCATTCTATCAGTTTAAGTTGCAAAACGTTGTCCGACACCCACATTTGAAAATTGCACAAATGTATCGAATGCTCTGTGAAACTGGATTATTCGCGAGTAGCCCAACTAAGTGCGAACCGCACTTAACCGGTATCTGTCCGCCGCCATTTTGTGTCATGAGTGGTGTGAGTGGAACTGTTTATTACTCCGAATGACATCCCGAACGGATTTCAAGGGAGTAAGCAGACAGAAAAGCAAGCAAGATTCGGCTTCTTTTGACAATCTGAATATAATCTTGGTAATGCCAATTTTACGAAAGTTATTACTTCGCTAGCCAATCAAAATTTAGATAATTTGCAAAAAGGTGGTGATTTGAATTAATTTACTGGTGCGGCAATGACCTTCGAACGCGGCCAAAAAGTCATAAATAATTAAAATATTTTCATCAACACAACTTCTTAAAAAGAATCCCAAAATAATATGTTCAAATGGCCTTCTGGCTTCTGGTTTGCCAGTCACCACTCGCTCTGAATTCTAATTTTATCAAATCTTGAGCAGCCGTAGCAAACGGAAAAACTAAATACCGATCAGAATGTTTATAAACTACACGTTGAATAATTAACTATCACCCCAAAGAAAAACGTATTAATACTCAAAGACTGAAAGAAGCCATTTTCGGTCTACATAATATGATGACAGAATTTAATAATTAAATTCTGTCTCTGTGTATATATATTAATTGAATTGAATAGTCAATATTTCGGGAGTATCACTTCTATCCATTTCATTTGCGATTCTGGAGAGTACAGAACTTTCTTTAAAACTCTTATCCTCCATTAGCCTCCAAAACTTCTTTCCGCACAAAATCTCAAGTATATTCGTATCGTAAATGAAAAGCGAACCGTGTTTGTTTGCAGGCGAGCGGTTCGCCTTGAGCTGCGCCGGCGCCGCTCGACCTCAGCCACACTTCAGTACACAACGCGCGAATTGAACCTTTTTATTGTGTTGTCAACGCGCTACGTGATTCACGCTCAGATATTATTTTGAGAGCGAATGATCAAACGCGCGTGTTTGTCATGAAGTATCTACGAGTCTGGATTTGTGCCCAGTTGAGGGCAATAAGCTCGTCCCATATTAATTGGAACTTAAACTAAACGAGCGAAATGTGGGTGTATTATAGGTAGGTACACCTCTTCCGGCGTGATGTAATGTGTGTTTATAATCATTTCTATAAAGACCTTAGTCTCTTGACAAATTGCAGAATCTATTTAGAATTCTGTAAGCGGGAATGTCGCAACTTGCGTCACTGTCATTCATTGCCGTTCAGTGCTCCGTCGACAAGTGCTGCTACTCACAAGTTTCAAGGCTACTCTTCAAACAGTACAATAACTTATCGGTTATCAATACTGCACGCTTGGAAGACACAAAACATGCACCTTTTGCGTTTTTCTTTAGAGTGAAAACAAAGGTCGAATTAAGAAGAAAATCAACTGGATCGTGCAAAGTGGTCAATATTCTTATTTCATACATACGTAGATACATTATAGGATATATGGTTGAACGAACTTTGCCAATTGCCATGCTTGAAGGAGCTACATATGTCAGAAAAAGATCTCAACGTTCATCTACATCTAACTCAAACAGATTCTGTGTTAATCAGATTCAGCTCTCAAAACAGGGAAGGACAACATCATGAAGAAAAAATCTAAGACGTGTGGCATCTACGTATCCCACGGTGGATCACCACAGCTCTCATAGAAAGGAGACATGTATTCCAACGGTTGGAATGTTAATGTTAATGCTGATTATTGTAATGCTTATTAAAGTACTATATCAGACAGACAAATTTTTGCTTGCACTTTTAGCACAGTAACCGTATATCTGCCACAACAGACGTCAAATGAACAGCAGTTGCAAAGATAAGTGCGCCTGCGACGCGTCGACGCGTCAGTAAGTATGCCTTGCATCCGGCGCGCGCGCTGATTCAGACTCGAACAAAGAATATAAACAGCCTGTTGATACATTGTATTGCTTTTTGTGGCTTATTGAGGTGGTTAAAGACTAATTATAAGTGATTTACGAATGGGGAATTGAAAATTAAAGCTATTGGAAATTGAAATGCAAAAAAATGGAAAATATCGAGTGAAGTATGATCCGGGAGTGGGAGAGGTCAGCGAAAGAGGGTTAGCAAAGAAGTCCTGACTATTACGAAAGCTCAGGAACCAAACTCATTTTTTTATGAACAGGTCAGCAACAGGAAACTATGTTTTAAAAGATATCAGAATTGTTAATATTTTGAGCCATTACTCTTAGTAGTGCTCTTCCACATTCATATTTCGCTCCTTTTACGTAATTCACTACACACACTAGATCGTCCAGGTAAATAATAAACCAACAAAGAGCATGGCGTCAAAGGACTGGCACATAATCACAGGTACTGCGAAGATGATGTTAATGAATGCTTGATACACACAACCACGGCGGTAATTGCGCAGTAAGCAGTTCACGCTCAAGGTGACAGCTGGTGCTAATTGCAATCATACATAATCTACAGGCAATGGACATACGGTAGGTTACTACATAGACGTATCAGATGACTTATGTTAAACGTAAGAAATACAATGAAATCGGTAAAATCAATGGCAGTTACGTACAACTTTACTTTCAAGAAATTATCATTTTGAATTGTGTAAAGCTTTCGATAAGGGTCATTTTAATTGCTTTTCGCTAAACCAAATTATCACCCGTACTGTTGAACCAATTAGTTTAACCAGCAAACTAGGAATGGGAACCTCGGATTAACAAATAAATGATTCTGATCCTGAAATCTTTTAGAAGGTAGCCTAGCACCTGTTTAACACTGGTTCGTTTTGATCCTTTAAAGTTGGCAAACGGATTACCCATACCAGTGTAGTTATTGGGACATTGGATGATCGCGATGCTGCTCGCCATATTCTTGACAATACCTGTTAGATGAATTTGATAATATCAATAAATAGACAAGAAAGGAAAACAAACACAAAGCAACCTAATAATAGTCAGTAGAACATTCTACTGTACCGTATAATGATCTAATAACACTTCGATTAGTAAAGGGATTATCGAGTTAAAATTAGAAGTATTGATCTTAACAAGAGCGGAGTACACTGACTTTATTTGTATTGCTGGTTGTATCTATTTACTTATTATTTATTACTCATACTGACCGTCCTATAGGCTCGAGATGCTCCGACGTATTTTGTATGAGTTCCCATTAAATAATCCATACTAAAATTATAAATTCGAATGTTCTCTAGCCTGTATGCTACCTTTTCACGTCTTAACTGCTGAACGGATTGCGATGAAATTTCGCACACAGGCAGCTCAAGACTTGGATTAAGACATAGGATTATTTTTATCCCGGTTATAAGGTGCCGTGGAATAATTATCGACCCCACACGAGCAAAGCCGCAGCCACATGCTAGTGAACTGAGTATAAAAGGACTTAAGATGCATGTCTATTAATGTGCATGTGCCCTACGTCATTCGGACCTAACTCCTTATTAATATAAGGCTACCTGAAAGCCAAAGACCTGATTAGTATAACAATCTCAGGTCCATAATACATAATTATCTTCTTGTTATATCTTCTTGTTCCTCCTCTTTGTGTGACGTCATTAGCATTCTACGTCAGATTAAAACAGGATTCGGACTATACTAAGTGTTTGTGTATACGTACGGTCACCTTCGTTTGTGGACCAGATCACATGTCCTGACTACAGCACTACCTGCCTTTTTTTGTCAGTCGTAGTCGTTTTTTGACCTAAGTTATTTTTAGCATTTTTTATTTGCTTAAATATTAAAGTATCGATTGTATGTGTCAATAACCTGAAGAGAAGTTTCTCGAAATATTGATTTGCATGATAATGAGGGTCTGGACAAAATGGCGGAGGTTAAGTCTTTACTTGCTGATTGAATCTAGAAAACTCAAAACCTATAATCGTTTTAAAAACAATTATGCACGATATTAAGACGTAGAACAGAGCCCTGGCAGCTATGTTATAAAATAAAATGGTCACAGAAGATACAGAATCCAATTTAAAAACAAAAATAGCTTCATAAACCTGTTTAGTAAATAACCAGATCCTTCCGTTATACCGTTTGTAACGAACAAGGTTGGTACATAAGGAAACAACAGCATGTTCTGACACGGGTGCGAGAATTATTCGTTGTTTTCCTGCTGTACGTACAGGAAAATACCTTAATTCGAGTTAATTATTACAATTTGATAATTATGTAAAATCGATTAAGGTTATGTGCCTATTATTCTGGCAAAAAGTAGTAAGTAGGGTATCTTTTTGTTAAGAGATAGTGCTATTACAATTGCCTGTTTTCTTTTTAAAAACACTTTAAAAACGTACAGCTGTACATGGATCTTTGGGCGTAGCATATAACTTGTTTTTCAATAATTTCCACAATTTTTTACCAACAGGGCCATGAAAGTCTTGAAGTTCAAATGCACATCTTAACGATGTCTCACACTAACAGATATATTTTTTACATAGAGCTAAAAGAGTATGTTTGTAAAAGAAGACACTGAACAGAGAAGTTGAAAGAATAAAAAAATCATCGTAAAGAAAATCAGTCCCAACCACTTGCGAGCAATTGCAGGAGTTATCGCAAATACCAAAGCTACATCCAGCTTTCGAAAATAACAGGATTCAATCGCACGAAACCAAACCTCAAATCATAACAGAAAGTGAAGGAACAATTACATGGAACCGAAGAGAACGCAATATTAGAAGAAAGTGACCACAGGCTAGCAACAGCAAAATAATCCGTGCAGCAATAAAACGGCTAATAAACCGGTTCCATACCCGATCCGGTTAATAGTCGCAAGTCGACTGACCACAGATTTGTTGTGAAACGAATGAACAGTTGGTATTAAATCATAGCTATGTAAATATTATATTATGTGTGTGTTGGGTTTGGACTGCATCGTTGGTCTAGTGGTTGCAAGTGCTACCTGCTGAGCTTGAGGTCCTGGGTTCGATTCCAGGTCAAGCAAATTGTTATTGGAATTTCTCAAAAGCAGCCAGTGCTTTGGTGGCTTTATGGCAATAGGATCGCCCTTGGACTTACCTCATTGGACTGAAACATAACTTGTAAAGTATGGTTCTACCTAATCCTTCGGAGGTGACACGCGTGATGTTTTGTTATTGAATCAACTGGTCACTGGTCAGTGGGAATCAAATCACAACTCTATCAACAATTTAATTATGTATGAGTTACATAATAATACCACCACAGGCGCAGATAATGTGTGGTGACGGCCGGGTCAGTATAAATATCTGACGTATTATGTATACGTATTCAAGATTATAAGTGGTTTTATTACTATTATTATGGGAATTTTAGCAATGTATATTAAGTTTAGCTGAGTTTCTAATGTTCCTAATAACATTTGTACAATTTACTTCGATCTACATGTGAGTTACGGTATGAATTCTAATAACAGTATAAGTGGAGTAATAAATAATGGGTGATATCACTCCTTATGCGAAAGCTAAGAATCTGAGATCACCCTCGTCCTGCCCTTGTCCCGCGTTACTTGGGATAGGTGCCACAAGTTTTCTTCATTCATTCTCCCCTGTCACCGGTCACGTTACCATTCACTCCCGTTTCTTCCACATCCTTCTTCACACAGTCCATCCAACTTTTCGTTAGTCTTCCTCGCTAAAAATACGTAAAATTTATGTTCTTCACTCTTTTAGTAACATGTGCTTCACTTGCTATGCCAGTAGAAACTACGATTACTTCTGATATTGTAAGACTTGACACCTTTAACACTTCTGTTTGACCTTTCCTAAAATACAATGATTTATCAATATCATATTGAACAACTCTCTATACTCATATACTGAATAGATCCTAGTTCATCGCCTTCTAAATCATTCAATAACAGGTATGTCTAATGCTTTGTTTTCTATTATTTCTAAGAAGCATAGAATTCATTCTCAATATCAGAAAACACGAAAGAGTGCAATAAACTTGGATAAACACTAAAATACGATGAATAATTCTCCATCTTGCATCTGTTTTGTGTCTTAAGGAATGTCATAATCGTAAGCAACTGGCTTCGGTTTGTATATTTTTAAGTCTCGAGTTGATTTCAGTCTTCAATCGAGTAATTCTGAGAAATCAAGCATTTTACTTTACGTTTACCAATACTCAACCTGAATAGTAAGTTAAAGCAAAATTAATCGAACACTAACACTTTGGTTTGATCATCATTACCCACCATTTATCCGCCTAGCGTCTTCCCATCTACGTTGGCGTCAGCATCCAATCTTGCCGAATGCAGCTGAACACCAGTTTTTTGGAGCGACCACCTATCTAACCACGAGCTAGTTACTACGCAACACGGCTGCCCTCAATAACTTAAACTGATAGAAAGTCTTGGTACTTTGTCCACATAAAATACATTTTTGTTCAGTCATAATTGGATATCGATAATATTAATGTCTTTGAAGTCCAACTAATTTAAAACATACAGAAAACTTAATTTAAAAACATAATTATTTTATACAAGAATGAAAACTATCGAAGTTTCGTACTTTTAAATTTGATGAATGTAAACTAGTTTTTAATTAAAATAATGCATACCGTAACCAGTTGATCTAAATATTAGTAATTCCAAGGTATTAAAACCTTGAAGAAATGTAAAACATGTTACTAATAATTCAATGATGTGGTTTTTTTCAAGTAACTCCTTTAGGATCAAAACAACACTTCGCAAAATCACAAAAAAAAAACGCAAAATAATATTTTCGGTCTTCACTCTCATAATATTGTGATTCAAAATTGTGGGTACCAATGTTATTATACTGTTAACAGTTGGTTTTGGGAAATTCAAAGTAAATAAGACCGTTACTTCAATCACAGAATAAATAGTACAAGCTTCAATGCCTAATGTATTTTAATCACTGGGTTATTTACATAAAACAATAAAATACAATTATTACAATAAACAAGAGATAATAATTATTCATTACTATTCATTTTGAAGTTTACAGATAAACAAACATTAAGTTAATTATATTGACAAATATTTTCCAGAACAACTCTAAATTATCTATTTTCTATACGCTTAGCCGATATCTGATAGATTTCATAACTGTAGATAAGAAATGCATACATCAGAAGTACAATGAGTGTCACAAAAATTCAAGTCTTATCAATTACAACGAAGGAAAAACAACTTTATTACGCGGAGATAAGATACGGGGGGAGCGCAAAAAATAAGTTGTTTTTGTTCACATGACAATGTGAAAATACCGAAGAAGAACAATACGCAATCAGACTAACATACGTCTGAGGAGACTACAAGCACGTAATTATGGACCGTAAGTGTTCATAAAGATAATAGTTATTAATTACAATTATTACAAATATTCCGTCGTTTCTCATTCTGAGGGAGTTATAACATCGAACGAAACAAGCGCTTCGGCAGAAAATAACTTAAAAAAGCAGCTAAGATAGAATATAAAACAGCATAGGACCGACTGTATGACGCAACTAAAGAACCGGCTACGTCCATCACTGGTCTGCTATGAACCGATGTGATCGATTGACACTTCACTTCTTATAATAACACTCTTACCGCAGATAGCGTTGTGTGAAATACTCTCAGGTACTGATGCAATCGTCTCAGACGTCACACCGGTTCTTTCCTTTTGAGAAGTTAATGAGTAATGGTCTAGCCTAGACATAACGACTATTGAAATTCCCCTAATCAAAATTTACTGTTGATGAATATTTTTATTGTTAATTGAGAATCAATAAAATTGGTCTGCTCTCTTAAAGACCATACATTATTTTATTCTGAAATAATGATTGTCTTGAACCTAAGATGGCTATGCGAGTAGGTGAACACCAAAGGAACATTGGACGGACTGTGTGAAAGACAATAAAAGGCTAAAAGGTAACTGAGATGATGACAATAGAGAAATATGGAAGAAGAAGACATGCTGCACCGACCCCAAATACATTGAGATAAGGGCAGGAGAATAATTACGATAAGCATGGCTTGGACATTCAAATCTATTGCTAAGTACTCTCGCTTCACGCGAGTCATCTTAGAAGAAAACAATGCTGAGTAAAATGCATCAAAAGCCATTGAAATTTAAAACAATTCATTCGCAGTTATCTATTTAGAACATCTAGAGAGGAATAGCAAAAAATGTAGTAATGAAAAACATAAATGTGAAGTTAACGCCAAGATCTTAGCCATTTCAGCTTCGCTCCGGAACGCCAATACCGACATTAAATGGATTCATCTTGACAGTAATAACTGTTGAAGTCTTTTTCTTACTAATTCGAGGCGACGGAGAGTTTTAAGAATAAATGTTACTGCTATTAAAGACGATGAATAATCTAAAAGTTATATAGAATAAGAAGATGAAAATGTTACAGGTGAGTCAAAGGATCTAGTTTCTCTAGAAGGACTAAAATGACTCGTAATATTTGTTTTATTCCACAAAAGTGTGAGAATCTTGTGCAAACAAGTCATAACGGTAATGCTTTATATAAATATGTAGCAGTACATTAATTAAACATAAACATTATAGAGAAAGTCTCTGTTTGTCCGCTGAATACCAGACTCTTGGCTTCTGGCAACTTTCTCGGCGTAACTTTGAGTTTACTTCAACTTTGTTTGTTATTTAAATTATACAACAATTTTACACTTTTCCAGAGCTGCTTCAAGAAAGTACATTTCAATAAGGCTACATGTTTAAAGTAAATATTGGAAAACATTTTGTTAACCACGATCTTATCAATAACATCCGCAATATTTTCCCACTACTTTTGACTCTCTTTAATTATTATAACTTTTCCTGCATAACAAAATGCGAGGTTTAAACTTACTTTATTAGTCACATTATTGAATCATTCCTCACTCATTACAAGTGCTTTAGTCTTAAAAATGAGATAAGAATATGAAGAGAAATAAGGTATGGACACAATAGATGATAACTATGGGGACAATAAAATAATATAACTATATACCAACCTAAAATGGGTATCAGCAATACTTTAGCCTATTTTGAAGGCATTATGGAGTTTTTGATTAATCTGCTAGAGCTAGTTATTTTAGAGACAAGCCTAATTAATGTTAATAGACAAGTCGAAACATTGAAAAAGTTACAGGAACCTGAAGTATTTCCACTTTCAATCATTCTAATGAACCCTATGGTCAATTCACGGATGCAATTAGGGAGACCGCAAAGGTTAGGGGAAAACCTTTTACTCATGTACATATTAGTCAGTCGTCTAATTATAGGGCTGCATTAGGAGATCTACGGAAATAATAATGACCGCATTTTATTGTGAGCATGGTCCATTGCCACTGATGCTTGAGATTGTGGCTTAAATTAATAAAGTTTGCTTCTTTAGCAAAATTTTAAACAGGCCAGAAGCTAATCCTCAGTAATGAACTGGTTTGGATTCCATAGTTCTCTTTTGGATTTGAATACTTGGCGTGGACAGAAGGCATCCAGCACAATGCCTATAATAACATAACAGAGCTCGGCCCACCGCCACCGTCCACGGACTTCAACAATAACAAACAAGACAATTGACATACCTATTTCTTTTCTGGTATAATGCCTCTGCTCATCATTGTGAGAATTCGTCGTTCCGAACGCTTGACCCATCTTTATATCACAGCACTGAGATCACAAATAGAAAAATAACAAAAAACAATGACAATCAGCTGATTACACCGAACGTAATTTTGCGTTTGTACGCATGCGCGGGCTCATATCACGGGAGACGTGCGCGCCCCGCGGCGTCTCATACAACACTGGCTGGAGTTTTGTGCAAAGGCTCGCGGCGTGAGAGCGAGACAGGTAACCTGTGACCGATAAGCTCCTCGATGACCTACATACAACCGACATATGAGTGAAAGAGACGGTACTACTTAAAGTTGCACAGATGCAGGCAGACACGGTCTGTTTACATTCTGGGTAAGCGCAAAATGGCTACCGGCTGAACGTCTCAATTCTCAGACAAGTTGCAAAAACAAACTAACACTGTGTATTCTGCTTAGTTTCATCAACGTCACAGTAGTTCTAAACAAAAATAAGGTTTGGTGCTACTAGTGAAAAGCAAGCCAGCTTGAGAAAACTCAGTGAAAACTTTCCAGTTAAAAAAGTTTTTATAGTTCACGATCCTTCACACTGCTTGCTGCTGCAAATTCATTTCGTTCACAAGAAAAGTTTGCTGAGATAAATAATTCAGAAGAAAACTTGTTATACAAAAGAAAACAATAAAGTAATCGATCACGATTCTCGAGATCAGACACTTGTCAAAAGCATTTAAATTGACACACCACAAATAACCGACCGTAAAATAACTATAGAGCTACTGTAGCTAATTATAATTGCCAATTAGACTTGAGGTCAGCAGTAAAGTCTGACATGGCACAGAGCCTCGAAATTCGTTAACTTATTGGCAAATTGCATTTTTGCTATCAGGAGACAATCGGAAGGAACCTTCGCTTGGAGACAGATGACCTGATGAAGTCAGACGGAGTGGTTAGATTAGAAAGTGAAGACCTCGATGATGTGTCTGAACCTGGAAGACATAGTAGGCCTTGTGACATATAAACCTCATCCAGATTCATATGCAGGATATAAGGACACAACGGTTATCTAACAAAATTTTTGGGTCTCATCAAGATTCAAAAATATTTTGATTAATCTATTGTCACAGTACCCTTGACATGATTAAAATGACGTCAAAACTTGAAAACTAACAATGCTCGTGTATGGAAATGTATTGTGGAAATACTGAATTGAATCGGGTTAGAAAATACAATAGTTGAGAGAAAAAGGTATGAATAATTAATGCCTTAATTTTAAATCCATTTACAAATATTTAACACTTTAATTTTCTTAGAATGTTGAATTTAGAAAAAAACAATAATACAATATTTGTACATCGAAGGATCGCCTACATCAGTTATAAAGGCAGCGCTCCTAAAAATAGTGTGATGAGTGACAAGTGGCGTTCTGAGGCTTTTCTCTGTCTGCCCCGATGCGAAAAAGACGTGAATTTATGTATGTAGATTTCTAGAAGGTTATTGGATATTAGTAGAAACAGCCAAACAGTTTTGTGTACTGCAAGGTTTTTACGTAGAGGTCTCCAAAGCAAAGCATACATTACAATTTTGAGCTATTGTAGAGCTAACCAGAAATCGAGATAATTATGGTGTTGCATACACCATAATAGTTAATTATTGTGATCAAACAAGAGAAAATGATCAAACTAATGGCTCGACCACTATCGCAGATTAGCAACTCGATGCACAAACCGCATTCAGATGATATAACACCGCAGTTACCGAAGCAGGCCATCCCTCGAAGTCGGCCAGGTGGAGTGCAGGATCGCTTTACTGATGCCATTGAACCGATTGTGGAGCGAGGCAGCTGGAACGCTGCAGCGGTTAGCCTACATTCTGAACATGTCGTATGTTTGTGTAAAGTGCTGTTGATTTTATCTTTAAGGAATAGCGGCGTATTTACTGCTAGGAGGGTGTTCAACTGAGTAAGTCGGGTTCCGCTGAGAATCTTGATCAAAGGTAGTTAATTACATGTCTTGGCAGATTTATTTTTCGTGACAAGTCTAAAAATTTCGACCTCAGGTCAAATAATTGGACGCTTCAATAGCAATTTCCGAAAAACCTTTTCCAATGAAAAGATTTTCCTTATCTAAATATTTAAAGTAAAAGTCGTTTGCTACTGAAAGGTCCAAAGAGTTAGTTTTATGTAGAGATAGTATTGTAACGAGTACAAAGGATGCTTGTTTAAATAGCATCGTTCTAAGTAACTTTTGTATACAGAAACACGGCTTGGTAGCGTGTCACCAATTTCTTGTCCAGAAAACCGGTAGATAGTAATTTCTACTGATAAAGAGAACTACACTTCTGGTTATTAAATCCGGTTGAATCTAGTAACAGCATGTCATAGAACCAAGTCCATTTCCTAGTACGTATGGTGATTTGGCTAGATTTTCCGCGCTGAAACAAGGGACAAAGCCACTTGAAGCATGCCCTACGCAACGAGCTGATAAGGACGGCCCTGAGACGGCACATGTGGAAACGCTACGTACGTTCCTATTGCGCAGTTTTTCACATACCCACGACATCGACATGAATATGAATGCATTTGCATACATGGAAGCAGAATCTTTGAAGGCATTCCTACAAAATGTTATCGCTTGAGGAAATCAACTTATATTTCTAAGAATTCAAAGAATTTCCAAGTATTGCTAGCGACAAGAATTCTCAAAATAGAGCAGTCGTTCATACAAGTAAAGTTTCTATTTTTCTCGGCCTGAGGTAAAGTAGTGGCCCTGCTGGAGTTTCTTATCCTGCGGTACAAGATGTCACCAATGACCAATTTGCACCACCGTCTGTTCCATTTTGCTTGGGGTCGGTCAGTGCTTGGGGTTGGTCATTTACTCCTTTTTCTTTCATACCTATCGTTCTTCACACAACGCCATACATATTTACTTTGCCTTCTCTTCCTCTCCATCCATCAACATTTATAGACATGACCAATTAGCAAAAGAAATTTAAAAAAATCTGGTGCGTAGTAATCGCCACCAAACATGAATATGGACATGGCGATAGGAGTATGTAAGGATCGTGTTCTGTAGTTCCTGCCTACCCCCATGGGATAGAGGCGTGAGCTTATGTATGTGTCCCAATTTGCATCTGTCGAAAAGAAAATTGGCAAAACATTGAGCAAGGCAAGTATGAAGGTGCGAACTGTCCTACTAACAATACTATTGTTATTCTAACATATTACACGTGGCTTCTGCTTATTGTATGTGCGATTGTTATGGTTTCCATTGTCATCCCTTCTAGTGCGTGTCGTATCGTAAGAGACGCAGTATTTTGTGCTTCTACATCGATGGGTTCACATGAAATAACAACTACCAAACTGACTTATGGCTGTTTGTTGGTCACGTCTCAGATATGTTCCAACAAATAATATACCTTGTAATACTTTTGCGTTGTTGACTCTCATAGAGAGGAGGCCTGTGTCCCAGCAGTGGGAACATTATAGGCTGATTATGCTATTATACTGGTTGTCAAAACAAAATAGGACTATTCTAACCATTGATGAACAGAACTAAGAGAGTTAATAATGATTTTTTGATCAATCGTAACTACTAAACCTAGGAATGACAATGCGCCATAGGCAAGCCTGTTTGAGATTTTACAACATTCTTGGTTAAAGTTAAGTAACCATGTTACAAAGTTAACCTTTACAGGCTTCCAATATTTACTTCACACTAAAGTAACATTCATTTGAGGCCGAAACGTTCGGTAGATAACTACATACAGAAATAAGTTGTCCTTGAAATATTGTTCAGTCAAGTGTGACTCAGTATTTATGCCAAACACTGCCTTAACACATGAAAAATAGATACCAAAGTTGTGTACTGTCTTTCAGGCTATACATGGCATTTGAAACCGTATTAAAGTCGGTATTAATGCCGTGTATCATTAATCCTCTTGGAAGAAAACCTTTTATATTAGTTGCTTGTCATCTGACGCATACTGAAAGAGCCAACTGAAAGATAATCATAGCTTAGACTGAGGCGAGAGATGTGAATACCACTGGGTATAGAATAGAATACATGGAACACAACGTATAGCAACATAATTTGGAGTATGAGACAACCTTGACATAGAACAGCACGGTCAAGTACGAAACAGCGACAAAGATCATAAAAGGCAAGATAGTGATATAAGATTTTAAACTATCATGGCCACTAACATTATTATTTACACTAGAACCGGGATATTTACCATGTTTACTGTTGCAAAAAATGAACAAGAAAGAGGGTAGACCGATTGGTCTGCTCTTAAACACCCACCCGCAATAACTTCAGTTTATCCGTGATCATGGTGCTTGCAACAGCGCCGAAATATCGGGAACTCAAAGAAAACAGTAAACATGGTAAATATCTCGTTTCTAGTGTAAATAATAATGATATAGTGATAATTATAATTACGAATATACATTAGTAAAACACACAATGTAATGGAATACTAATGTACTGATCACTGTTATCAATGGTGAAATGATGACGTAGAAAGATAAGAAACAAAGACTGAAACTACACTAGAGACTAGCAATCAAAACATGGCGCCAGTACATCTTAATATAGTCATCTGTATTGATGTCAAACGTGGGTCTAATTATCGCATCGGTGCTAACATTACCCTAGTCCACAGGTTACCCTTTAAAGTTCATAATTGTATAAGTACATATACGTTTTCTCTCACAAGGACTGCACGTTTGAATGCCATCCACCTCGGATCCAGCTCTGTCTTTGTTCCAAAATGAACTCGTGAGTAATCGTTCGTGGAATACTTGTCCCTACAGTACCTGCCGAGTGGCTGATAACATCCTTCTTAAAAACCTAGCAAACACTGCTGTGCCAAAAGATAAGACATAACAACACCACGTCTGTGAGCCCGGAAGGCTTAGGTGGAGGTGTACTACGTACACTCACATTTCGCCAGTTATGTTTGAGTCCCATGTAATAGGGGGCGAGCCTATTGCCATCAACCGGGCACGAATCCCTGACACTTTGCTCAACCTCAACCCAAGTGCTCATGGTCAGCAGTAGCGCTTTCGACCACTAGACCAACGAGGTAGTCAAGTCGAGCAAGACTAAAACATATTGTGTCACAGAATCAGTCCTAAGTCCTTGGGAATACCTGTGACATATCTCACAGTAAGTGCGATAGTTTCTTTTTTAAGACATTGTCATGTAAGATGATACAACGGGTCTTATCAAAGTATGTGATGTCAGACGTGATGAGTAAGAGTTCTAGGAATATGATACCGTTAGCGTAATGATTAATGTTAAGACAGGAAGCCTGTACTTAGCGTAGTGTAAAAGTAACTCGGACAATGTCAATTATCATGCTACAAAGGAAAGTCTTTCTAAATATTATTTTAAAACTTCACTTTAGTCATCGTTTTATAACTTCACCTTAGTCAGTCGAGCCCAACCGAAATAATAGTTAATGATATGAAAATGTGTTTAAAGTTTTACAGTGTTCTATTGGTCAATGTCTTGTCGACCAGGCTAAGGGAATTCTAAAAACTCGGTTGCGTTTATAAGGTTCAGGGACAATGATGATTTTATCATTATAGTCGTCAGCCTAAGTATAGCAGTCGACTGCAGGATGTAAGCCCCCTTATTTATTAACCAGAATTTTGGCTACTCACATCTTTTCATCAAAACATTGGTCTGATGTCCCATGATTTGAAATATTAGCCTACCTCGGTTTTTCTCCCGTTAACCGGTGTGGAAATAAAATTATGAAGTTCGAATAAATACAGTTACTAGCACTTCTTGGAAACAAACATTACAGACACTATTAAACACTAAGCGTGTTTTTCGGTCAAACCGCAAACATGTTCACGATTTGTTTTTTTATTACTTCACTCGATTCTCGACTCCATTTTGTTGTTGATCTTCGAGAGATGATGTTATAAATAATAACAAGTCTTACCTGAAACAAATAGAGAATATGATTTAGTAAACATAATAAATAAGAATAAATCAAAGTCAAACAATCTTTTGTTGGATTACGATCATGACGTCTATGTAAAAAATAAACATGATTTTTTTATACGTAACATAGAACAATGGAAATATTTGCATCGCAAATAACATAACATTGAACAAAATAGCTCTAAATAACATCAGTCGTTCTAGTTCATAGCAGCGAGCGCCTGAACATTTGGTTATAGCAATGACTTGGAAATGTTTGCTCTCACTTTTCTTGTAGGCGTTCTAAAATATTGTAGACGTTTTAGACGCACAAAACAGCACAGAAGACTTACGTTTATATTATTTTACTCAGTTCCACGTTAAGCTCTTAATAATTCAAATGTATAATTTCCACTCTAATCACTCCTTGAACAACAAAAAGAACAATTCTAATAACAGCTCACCATAAATAATATTTAAATGTCATCACACCACACTAATTACGTAGAACTTAAATATAAATCAGAGGTTTAATTGAGCGTTGGTCTACTAGTGAAACGCGTGTAAATAGTTGGCGGGCGATTGTACGATTCGAGACTATAAGCGCCATCTAGCGTATACATGAGAACTCATAATTTTAACATGTTTTCCAAAGCAAGCTCTGTGTTTTATCGTCTCCTTAGAAAACTTAATTTATAATTTCAGAACAGAAAAAAAAAACAGTTTTATCAATAGTGGATTTGCGGAAAAAAATTCGCGTCGCAATATTTCTTTGCTACTTCCTCTGCCACCCCCACCTTGGATCCGGTGTAAGTATATTTTCACATTTACCCGTCTGGCCTTCCGAATGAATCTCGCTAAAAGGGGTGTATGAACTCATTAATCTCCTGTTTTCCCATTCTATATCGTTTCGAGTGCTCTATGTACTGCACAGCCGACTGGCGAGCTAATTCTGTTGCTTGACGTAGATGTAGCTAGATGAAGCTATAGCATAGTAAAGTTATAGACAATGCAACACGGCTATTGAAATATCTTTGAGATTTTCTATAACATAACATTATGCCTGTAATCCTTGAAGAGTTAGGTAGGCCCCATCTAATACGGAGCAATCGTATTGCCATCAGCCGGGCAGATATCCGAACTGCATGGTTGCTATTGAGAAATTCCTGAGGGAAAAACCGACACCACAAGACCGACGAGGCAGTCCATTAATAAAAGCACTAGTAGGTATAGTTATAACTAACTGCTAAAAGACCTAAGTTAATCGAAGGGGGTCTCAAACTTATCTAGGTACTGGAAATGGAACACTTCTAGGAATAGTCAGTATGTCTAAATCAGAAATCAGCCCAGATATCCAATTTAATAAATTCAGGATCCAATGCAGTATTCACTCATTCGTATGAACTTGTGAAGAGGTTCAATCAGCGAGCTGCCTAACTAAACAAAATTATTCCTTCGCTATCTAGCTCAGAGCGAAGATGCACATCAAATTTATATATATATATGTATATTACATACCGCACTGCAGTATATAATTAATG
This sequence comes from Noctua fimbriata, assembly GCA_905163415.1. Lineage (NCBI taxonomy): Eukaryota > Metazoa > Arthropoda > Insecta > Lepidoptera > Noctuidae > Noctua > Noctua fimbriata. The sequence continues at coordinate 16,790,191 of LR990941.1, read as the reverse complement.
CAACATCCGTTGCCAGTAATCAAAGCTGCAGTGCCTATCCCGCATTTTGAACGAACGGTATTGAGTTTATTCCTAGCAAAGCGGGTCGGAGTTTTTGCTCCGGATATGAAAAACATTCCTTTACATTTTAATACTAAATCTGTCCGTGAAAAACGCTGTTATGTAAGAGAAGCGGACTGTTCATTATCGGAGTTTTTGCAGCTTAGTCAGCCTGCATAATAGCATAATCAGCCTATAATGTTCCCACTGCTGGGACACAGGCCTCCTCTCTATAAGAGGGAATGGGCTATAATCCACCACGCGGGACCAGTGCGGGTTTGGTAGATGTCATATGTCTTAAAATTTTTGGTTCTAGGACATGCCGATTTCCTCACAATGTTTTCCTGAGCCGCCACTGGGCCACCGCTGCTCTCAGCAGTTCTCTCTAGTCAGCCTGAATTTTGTGATTAAATCTCTCTACAACCACTTCTGCATATGAGCCACCCAATATGCAAGGTGTAAGATAAGAAAAAGGGAGATAGTTGTGCCATAAACACCAAGCTGGACATAATCGATAATACATTGGTGGATTTGAACAAATGTTTAATTGAATATTTATTAAATAATAAATATTCAATTATTATTAATAATTTGTTTTTATTTTATTTTTTTAATAATTAATATTATTAATTTGCAAATGCAAATAACCAAAACGGTACAGTATACAACACGGATGAAAGTTATTTTTATGTATTATATTAAAGTTTTTATTGTTTGTTAGCTATGTCAATGACATACCATCTGACGTCAATCGCAGTATCTAAACGCGTTAGATGAAATTAAATATTATGGTTGAGATAAGATCTAAAACTAATGTCGTCCACAAATCAAAGTTGTTTTCTTGATAACCACGAGGAAAGAACAAACTGTTGATATTGCTAAGTGGAATCATCATCTCTCTTGAAGACAGATTGAAGAGGTTGTGACGAAAAGTTTTAAATCAATATTCTGGATATGGCAGAGAGAACTGTTAAAGAGTGAATCTGTTGACTTAGAACGAGCGTTCTCAAAAAATCTGAAAGGACTTGGTATCCAGGAAGCAAATAAGTTCCATGTGCAAAACCATTCATCCCAGATCGCCATAACTTGATAAGTCGACTTATATTTGTATCAGGTCAGATCAGACCTAATTATTTATTGATCATGGGACTTTAACATGACTGGCGAAATGTTGGTGATGGTACACCTCTGTTAAACCTTTACGGGTATTACAGGCGAGATTTTATGTTATATGTGACATAAAATATGTCTTTTAATAAAAATATTTCATTACTCTACAAGTTGGATATGATTACTAATCTTTGAGGAACTTTAAATATTTCAGCTACGTTATTATTAGCCGTGAATAATAGAAAACCTACAAAGAATATAACCGACACAGTTGCAAAAAATAACATGACTTTACGAGTTATTTACTATAGTTTACTTCGTGTCTTATCGCTGTTTACCATACCGATTCAAGGAAACAAATGGGGCATAGATTCTCACTATTTTTTTAAATATGAATACGGGATGTCATGAAATCACCTGATTCCATGATATCAAAATTTTCCTTTTATCTGATAACAGAGAAATTCGATACTAGGAAGTTAGGAACATAATTATCTAGAACTGAGGACTTACTGATATTTTAATTTTTCTTTCGTAAAAATGATGTAGAGAAATGGATTGAGGACTTGAAGAACAATAGGTAGCTAGTTCATTCATTATGTAATCAATGATAATAATTTAATAAAAAATATGATGGGCTACATTTTTAAAATGTTTGAGGTTAAATGTATTACAAAAGCTATCAACCACAAATTAATGTGGGATTAGCTTTCACCAAAAATTTTAGATGATGATATGTATACTCTACGGGCATAGGGCAGGCCTATAACCAATAGCAGTACAATAACGCATGACTGTCGATGGCGCGAATGCCTATAAATGCATGTAACGAAACCATAGCGACTTCTAATTCGACGTCAACGCCATCTAGTTCCAACATTGGAACTAAAAGACGCTTAAATTTTCTTTAAAGAAAATGCACTGGGAATTTTTACTCGTATTTATCGTATTAGATTTTTTTAATAAATATTATAAGTATTAGAATTTAGACGCAGGTGTTTTGAAGACGTAAATTCGCTCAAATAAGGCTTATATTCAATGAATATGATGTGATTTAAATTTAATAAGTTAAGTTAATAAATAAGCGGGGAAGGTATTTTACAGCAGCAATAAATCTTCTAATTGAGAGTGATTCTGAGACAAAGACTTGAACAAATGTACATTATAAGGACAAACTTAGGCGTCGGAAACATATCGTTATGAGTTCATTGACATACAGCCGGTTTATTGGGCATACCATTTCAATGAATTAAGCATAAATACAAAACCTGAAGTATTGACATTTATGATAGTTTTCTGATTAATTATGTATAATCTAGACACTAAGAATAGGAATATATTTTCCGCCTAGTTACACGAAACTCAAAAGGCAACCGGGATGTAGGAAAGAGAAGGGGTTTCCATGAAATAGCTTCAAATCTAGACTCCGTGGCTGGCTAGCTACTCAGGAATTGTTAATGTAAAAACCCAATTAATACTTTACTTTGCCCGACCTGAGAATCGATGATGTCTTCACGCGCAGCAGTAAGCACTACGTTTTTTTCTTGTATCTAATATTAACTTAACGTTATACTAAACAAATAAATTCGACTCTTGGCAGACATAAACGGAGTTTCAAGGAGGAAAAGTTTCAAGACGATTGATTGAAAAGCCATTCGTTATTGACTTATTACAAAGCTAAAAGATTTTCGACGAGTCAGTAGAATCTTGTTAACTGATTTAGATTAAGACAAATATCGTTTTTTTAGAGCTCCGGGTCAATTTTGAGGCAAAAAGGAAGAAGTGCGGCCTTTGCAGTCAAATCATTCATTCATAAATTGTTTTTTTCCATTTGTGTACATAGAAACTACAGAACTACACGTGCTACAACTCTACATACTCATTTTTGCTTCGTAAATGTTTAAACATGTGGTCGCACGCAACTTTCTGAAAAACATCACCAATGAGATCAGTGAATGTTCTTATCTTCTAGAGCCAAACTACACGCTACTTCATTTTATTGTTGATACAATACACAACAACAACGACTATCAAAAACAAAACAGCAAAAAAAAAACAAAAAAAAAGCAATCCAAAAATGAACAATTCTCCACGTACTTTGTATAAATCATTTTTGATTTTGACCAAAGATAGCAAAAATCAAAAGTGATACGAAGTCCGTGGAGAATCTGTTAATTTTTATTAAGCCTCAAAAATTGGCGTTTTCTCAGCTTTAGCTCGACAAGCAATGGCGGAACAAACTACCCAGCAACATATCTGTTTGTGACAAACTCGTAAGAAACACCATTACAAAGAAAAACCATTATCAACATACATCATCATTCTCCTGCCCTAATCGGCGCAAAACGTCTTCTTCTATACTTGTCTATTACTCGTCATTTCAGCATTCACCTCCTTTCTAAGCATATCATCCTTCACACAGTCCATCCACAATACATAACCTTACTAATCAGATAAAGACTATCAAATCAAAGTCAGTTAAAACCTGATGCCCACCGCATTGTTTGGTAAGCCACGTGATGGAACAAAGAGTTGCATGCAGGCCACGCGGCTATATATAGTCCTCCCCAGCGTTGTCATCACACGGCCACTGACCAGGCCTTGGGGTATTTGCGACCACTTGGTAACTTTGCGGGTGATTATTGTAAGTTATTGGATGATTTATTGTTATTGTTAGTATTCCTGCTGGACCTGTTGCTACGTCGTCGTCCTTAGAAGAGTGTATGAGTTTATTCATCGTTAAATCTGTAGTTGGTGAACTAACATTTGGGAGAATTAATGACATAGCAAAATCAGAACAAGAGTGGAGAGAAAATAAAATGAGGATTTTCAAAGCAATAACTAACACTGCTCTAACTCGGGAATGGAAAAAAGAGGAGCTACCCATTTTTTTGCAAGGAGACAAAAGTGACAAAGATTTGAGTTTTAACGCAGAGACTGTATGGCACATCATAAGTTGATGCCTGATATAATCACTTCTACGAAAGGGTTCGAAATTAAATCCTAAACTCGATAATAATGAGAATAGTAAGCTAGCAATTATTTAGATTGACTAGCTAATGAGACGTTTAATTTCCTTACGTTACCTCCATATTTATTAATAAATATCGCGTCCGGCCCTGGTTCGATTCATGGTCCGGAGTGAGAGGGAATGGGAAGCCGTCACCTCCTTCTGCGGCAGTCATGCTAGCGAAAGAGGTGGCGGAACGTGACAGGGAAACAGCAGGCGACGCCCCGGGCGTCGGTGACCACGTGGTGGCTCCCGGCCACCGTAGGCGTGGGCCTGTGGACGGTGAGCAATGGGCTTGCTCGCCGTCCGGCCGTCATATGACGACAGGTCGTGTTGACGCCGCGTTCGCGTTCCACGCGCGCCTCAAAGAGATGTCAGCAACCAGGAAGGGGTCAGCAAGGGCCGATGCCTGCCGGGGCTGCGGGGCTTTTCGAAAGAGATACCGCGGCCCTGGAACACAAAGGGCAAAGAAGAAACACGGATAGGTTTTAGTCAGTACAAGTCTGACACTCCCTTCCGCTCCGTCCAGAGCGGGAGGGGTCATTTAATGATTTCCCTTCCTACAAAAAAAGGCTGTTCACTTTTATCAAAACTTGTTTAGTCCAAATAAAGGCAAGAAAACGACCTAAACTTGTCTTAAACCGTCGTTAGGGAAGCAGTACCCGTTTAATATTCTAACGTTCAACTATAACATCAAAGACAGATATTCGGTGGCGATTACGACGATACTAAATGTACCATGAATTTTAAACAATTAAATTCACTGCTTGAATTTAAAGTCATTACTTTTTAGGACGGAGTGTTGGATTACCGATAAAAGAACATAAACAAAACATCACGCCAGTAATCCCTAAGCTGACGGGTAAGGCAGATGTGTACCGATTGGTGTAGTAACATCCTAATAGACACACATTCCGCCAGTTATGTTTGAAGCACCATGTAATTGAGGGCGAGCCTACTGCCATCAACCGGGGACGAATTTTCTAGATTCTTGTTAGAAAAACCCAATATTAATTTGCACTTGTACAGTTTGAATAAGTAATGATAACATTTTACGATTCTTACGGCTTGCCGATATAAGATTCCTTTTTGTAATAGTACAAATACTCAGAGGGCTTTTAGAAGGAAGGACAGTATTGACGTCATTGGCTCGGCGGCGGCGGTAACCAGCACGGAGGGTGACCTGCTTTTCCTGAGACCATGACCGGTTACTGTATGGAGCTATGTCTTAATGCCTTTGCCAACTAATCTGAATTGCCTTATGAGCTATAGCTGTAGCCAACATGAGGTTCTTGCTGAATGCATTAGCTTGAAATCGAGTATGGAAATTCCGAGGCACATTCCCGGAATAAGATTTCAGAAAAACTTCTGAGAATGTGATTAAATACCAAAACCGATTTCTATGAAAATAAATGTTGAAGAACCCTTCATAGCCTGCTGTCTTACCATAGCAGAAAACAAGCGTGATAGTTAGATACATAAAGCATGAAATAAAACGCCCTTTCATACCCGCATTAAAACCAAGCGAATTACTCAAATCATAAAAGAGTACGTTATTTTTCTTTTCCCTCATACGATAAACAGAGCAATAACACACACAATAACATTAGAAGACGCCGTTTATTCCGCACGAAGTGTCCTTGTACCAGCGGGGTGCGGGTGTCATGCGAACAATCAAATGTAGCATTCGACTAAATTCACATTTGCATTGCAAAGCGTTTGGAATGGAACAACTCGGGTAAAATGTGTTACAAGTGGGGAAACAAAGGATTGTAATTTCCGGGACGTTCGAGTACAGTTTGTGTCTTCTTCAAGTAACAAATAGTATGCGAATTCTGTGTGGGTTACTGAAAAACACATTGATTTTATCATATCATTCCAGATTGTTGTTTTGTTACGATAACTTTATGTTAATGTTTTCTCCAACGAAATTACTTTCGAAACAAATTGCAAGCGACAAAATTATCATCATAACAGCAACACATCTGAATAACATTACAAGCATGCACGATATAAATTGTTTCTAACTGCTTTTACGTGTTATAATAATCGTCTCGTGTTTCGCTGAATTAAATTTATTTTGCACAGTAGAACAGACTAACTACAGCCTAAGAAACTGAGATGAAACTTAATTTTTATGATTTTCCTACGAATAAAGTTGGCAAAAGCTCAACAAACGATTACTGTGGTAAAAGAACAAGCTTTACCACATTAGATATAACGCTGGGATCGGATCAAAAACATTTCTCATTAAGAAAACTGACTAATAGACCACGTCAAACCGAGTGAGGTCAGCGACGTAAAAATATTGAAATAAAACTCCGGGCAGACTTCGAGTTGAATTCAAAAAACAGTCGAAAACGTGGCAAAAATACAGAACATGCAGATAATATAAACATTATAGACCTATAAATCAATTGAGAATATTTAAGTTCTGCGAAACATGCAGATTTGATGTTCAAACATTTAGTTTTTATAGATTCATTTGAATGCGGGTCATGATGCAGACAAAAACCATGATGTTTAAAAGCAGTTTCATATTCATGCGCACATTGTACAATTGAACCGATTCATAAAATCATACCATTCAATTGGACTCCCAAGTCACAACACGGGAAGTCTTAGTGACTGCTATTTTATGACCTCTGTTATTATGACGTTTGTGGGAGCAGTAGACTGGTCGTTGGCATAGCAACCCACTATTTGTACACTAGTTACCAAGCACTACAACTTGTATAAATCACTATTGCAGTAAAGCAACCACGTCAATATTAACGTTCAACTTTTCATATCGACAGCATCATGGACATGTTGTAACACTTAAAATTCAAGAAACGAAAAATTGCTCGTCTGCGTATCTATAATATTATCTGCGTTAAAATTGGCGTCGTGTTAAAATAACTACGCCGTCACAAGGTCACTGCCTACCGAACATGACCGAAGATTGATTCTAAGCAAAACAAATGAATTAACGGAATCATTAATTACGAACTATCTTTACATGGAAACTTGTGGATGTTGTTCAAAGTGTTGAGGTATATTTTTGTTTTGTTCAAGTATTCCGAATTCTGAATTAAGCTTGGAATAAAAGGAAACAAGAAAAGTTTATGCTTTTGAATAGATTTCTAGTAACTTTGGCGTACATTTTCACCAAGGATTTCTAAGTTGTTTATTTATGGAAATCAAAGGAAAATTCCCAGCTACCACAATATTTGTGCGAAGATAAGAACTTTCCACATTACTATTTTATAAATTTATGAATGAAAAGAATAAAATTTGTGTTTCTTATATTTTTTACGATCTCACGGCAATTTTATAACTAAAACCTGGTTATCAGCCAGGAAAACTATTTTTGTAAACCCAATGTCGTAAAACACCTGTAGAAGGGTCAACAAGACAACATACTGAAAATTATTATACCATGACCGACTTGTTAAAAAATCATACGATCAGCTCAAAATTAAACAGCTGATGTAAATAATATGTTGCTTGAATAAACAACCAAAAGAAAATGCTTTAAAACGTATAAAAGCAGGTGAAGATACCAGAATATCCGTGGCAAGTAAACAAAAGAAAATATTGTGAGAAAACACTCATATTACGAGAGTCAATACCGGCTTATGAATAAACAAAGAGGGATCTGTGGATCTGTCTGGTATTCGGTAGCATCCAATCTCGAAACTGGAGATTTTACGAGAGTCGGTGCACTCGTAAAATGGCATCTTAGTCTAGTTGCTTCGGAACAATATTAATGAAGCCGAAGACTTGATCCGAAAACCTCTGGTGAATCATAAAGCAGTTTGGGAAATTGGAACGCGAAGTTGAATTAGCTAAAGAGTAAAATGTTTTCTGGAAAATTGTAAGTCTTTAGCCTGATATTCATTGTGGGTACTCAACCCCAATTCTCTGCACAAAGATTTGGAAACAGAATAAATATCTGTGGAACACAAGAGCCAAAATAATTTGCGATTCTAATCCCAAAATGCAGAAAATTGTAGCTAAACATTCTCAGTTTCAAGTCAGTAAGTATGGTTCAGAGCAAACAAAGGACCCAAATCCCCCACAAATTCAAATCGTTTGCCAATTTCTCGAAACAAACATCCACATTCATTCCTTGTTATACAGCCCACTGTCCCATACAACAAAGCAATCAGGGACAATAAAATCAGTGACACATTGAAAAACAAATGAGAAGTGTTGAGATCAGTTGAGATTAATGACTCCCAGTGACATCAAATGAAAATGACAACGCAAACGAATTGCTAAAATCCTCAGGTTTTCTAGAAATTATTTCCAATGAGAAAGTTAACATTTTTTAATGAAACACAATGTTTTTCTGGCCTTGTCCCATGTTACTTGGGGCCGTCACATCACGTTTTCTCTTCTTCCATTCTGCTCTGTCAGTCGTACTATATAATTTACTAGTTTCTCTTTCAAATCATTCCTCACACAATTCAGATCTTCCTCTCCCTCTCATAGCTCAGATTTTTTACGGATATTTATAGAATTGCTTTAAGTAATGTACGTGTAATAAGGCATATTATCGTTGTCTGGTTTTAGTTTTTAAGCTCATTAGTCACTTCAGGGGCTTCGTCGTGCGTAATCAGGATTCCTGCGTTTTGTCTTTTCAACGTTACATGTAAAAGCAAATAAGTGGAAATGACTACAGAAAGTTAAATATTGGCGACTTCATAAGCATCAAAAGAAAAAACCAGCAGCTGTGCAAAAACCAAGTGTCTTTAACAATGAGAAAGATCTGATATTACGTGTTTCTGCTGTCAAAGCACGCAAAAAAAATGTCTAATTTAAATCTCATTGCCAAAAGACAATATAAATATAAGTCTTTATGATACAGGCCGAAACAACCATAAAACTTAATCAACCTACCCTTCAGGAATCAAATGACGTTCCACCTGAAAGTGGCAGGCTTCTGAATAGATTAATGATAGTAACTCTGTGCATCTACAATAGCACGCTACTGCGGGGAATTGTTGCCAAAACTTAGCGTCGAGAGCCCTGGACAAGCTGGCACGATTCGGAAACTATCGCTTTGATGAATACTCTGCAATATTGGCATACACTGTTACAACAGAGAAAAAGGTGAAGGTTGTTAAGTTATCAAATGAGGAGCTCGTGGCTTCATAATAACAGCCGCTCGGGTCGATCTTCAGGTTAAGCCGCGCTTGCCTAGGTTGGTCCGTGGATGGGTGACCGCCCATTACATACCGGGTGCCCTCCGTGCCTCGGAAAGCACGTTAAGCCGTTGGTCCCGGCTGTCAATTGTAGATCTTTGACAGTCGTTACAGGTAGTGGTCGAAAGTCTGACAACCAGTCTTACCAAGGGGTATCGTATTACCCAGTTCTAACTGGGTTGTGGAGGTCAGATAGGCAGTCGCTTCAATTAAAATACTGGTATTCAGCTGCATCCGGTTAGACTAGAGGCCGACTCCAACACAGTTGGGAAAACGCTAGGCAGATGATGATGTTGTAAAGTGATCAAATCTGTCAGGATTCATAGGCAAAGAAATGTCTGAGTGGTATACAAAGGTATAGATGATAGGTATAGCTGATGGTTAGTTTGCTGCAAAACATACACATGCAAAGGCCGATTATATATCTCCCTGATATAATTCTTTATTTCCTGTGTATGAGTAGCATGGGGAACGATAGGTGGGAAGTCACTACACGACTTGCCAGTCTGTACATGGCTTGATACAGTTTTATGTCATCATCACATTCAACGATTTAAAAAAGTAGGGCCTTGATGTTGACTTTGAAGAAAGGTAAGCTACGTTCCTTCTTGGATATTACCATCATCGCAAAAATTCACCGCCGTTATATCCCAAAATGATGACAACAGCAGCATCATACAGAAAGGAGTATTTGAAACGTTCTGGATATTGTTCTTGTATACACATATTTGGGAAATTAAGTGTTGTTTCTTCCATATAAGTTACAAAAAGCAATATAGGCATAAAAGTAAGCTTGAACATATTCGTCCCACACGTAACTTAATTCTCTTTTCATTTATTACTTTGTTTATACGTCAGAGGTTCAATATCTTAGAAATATCTCGTAAACTTTTACAGCTCTGGCGCTTTCTGCCTTAAACAAGAATTAAGGAATAATTTTATTTAGGCAATCTTAGATTTCTCGGATAATAGATGAACTACTAATCTGTTTTAAATGTAATTTGTATTCCCTTCCTAACCCATCCACCGCTCAACAAAAGAATAGCCATTGACAGATCCTATTTATTACCCTAGAGGATACATGGAAGACAGAGACAAATTTAATTTGTTATACGTTTTAAAAATTCGACTGAAACCGGGACCAAGTGCCAGTCTAGATTAGCCTCATAAATTATAGTCACCAACTCCCAAATACTCTAGAATAAACCACTTAACATCTAGAATCTAGATTCTAGTGCAATAAAAATATAGTTAAATCCCAGACACTTGTAAATTGCAAGCGTTGACAAATGACACGAGACGGAAATTTCTTGAGAAAAACTACGCAATGCAGCTGCTTTATCTTGAGACCAACTAGTGTAATCTGTCATCAGGTAAAGAGTGGGTGTACACTGTACAGATCACCTCTTTGGCGTCAAATGACTCGCTGCAAATATTTATCAAGTCATGTGGACCCTGGAAACGCAGGTTTAATAATGAGGCTCGCATAACTTTAGCCTGGAATCACCCACTGCTGAGTCAGGCCCTCCCTTTCTTCTGCCATACCTCCCGGTGCCGTGCGTCCCTCATCGAAGTGTTGCCCGCGACTTCAGCGATATCAGCAACAAAATGCGCTTTAGACGGAACTGCCAATTTATCCAAACAGAACCTAAGCTTCTACTTTCTATGGTTGATTTTACCATAGAGCATGTTGAAGAAGTCGTAGCAAGAACCTAAAGTTCTACTTTCCATGGCTGATTTTACCATAAAGTATGGAAAGTCAGTCTTTAGGGCGTTGTTAGACGTGTGTCAACGACCTGTAAGTCGATTTAGAACTGTGCCAATTTTAACAGGCGTTCTTATAGAAGGTGGAAGGCACACCGACGGTTTCAGAATGATGTACTGAATACGTGGTATCTGTTTTAGAGTCGGTGTGCCTTCCACCCTGAACAGCATGCATATTAATGCGTAGTAGGTAGACTCCTAAATAGATCCTATAAAGTCAAAATAATAATGATGTATTTTTCACTTTAATCAACTAACGACAAAATAAAGCCTATATTTATCCAGTTCACAGCATGCATCCGGCCATTTTGTGCGGCAAACATGGCGGGGGCTGGGAACAATGCGTTGCAGTAAAAATAGCGAGTTAGCCCCAATACACAAGGCCGAGTGCGCTTTATTTTAGCCGGTAAAGTGACACGTACGAAGAAAAACAAAAAAAAATAACGGCTGAAAGTTTCTGTTCGAAGTTTTAAAGTCTGGCGAGAATTCAAGGATCTGTGTGGTCCTATTGACTTGTAAAAGTATTTAAACCAACTTGTGATGTTCTATGGTCTAAAAAGCAAATCAAGTTATAGAGAAAATCGATATGATCAGACCTGGAATAATTCGTTTCACTAACAGGAGGACTCGGCCAAGAATATTAAACAACAGTAGCTCGGCATTTGCGAATGATACGAGCTTAATTGACTTACGCAACTAAACGCAGTATTGCCTGTAAAGGAGAAAACTAAAGACTGGTCTACAAAGGTAATAAAAAATAACCATCAACTTTAAACTTATTGTTTTCATTATTTCTTCAAACTAGTCCGCATTATTGGATTTATCACTAAACATAAGACAAATAAATCCGCAACATTTTTACTACGACGTAAATCAATTTTAGAGCAAGATTCGAAGTCGAACAGTCCTAGCCAATTCGAAGGTCGAGGTCGCTAGAGATTACGAGTGTCAAGGTCATGTATGAAAAATACGTGGGCTTGCGTAACACCCACATATTTGATCTGTTAAGTCTATTTGTGATGCGTTATATGGCCGCCATGTTTATGCATTTTATCAAGCAAAGCCCTTTATGAGTTTTGCGAGGATCCAAATTACTTGTTTGGTAAAAGATAATTATAAATGGTAAGGTGCCTGTATTTAACATTGTTGAGAGTTTACCGCGTTCTACGAATATTTTCTTAGAACGCTTTCTTTCTTTATCGTGTGGTTAGTTCCTAACCTGGTGTCAGAGTTTTTATGCCGCCCATGGGCCTCTGACTTGGCTTTACATGCCGTCAAGAAATATCTCTCAGACATGCTGGTTTCCTCACGAACGCTGAAAACTCAGGACTAGTCAGGACCCAATACAGATGCTTATATGATAGATACAACTCAATGCATGTAAAAGCTATGTTAAGACTTTTAAAACTTTTCGCATACGTAATAAAATACTAAGAGTTCTAATGCTATGTCAACAGATGGTGCTATTGCAAACAAGACGTAACACGAGGGCCCTAACTCGCGCAAGCAAAGTTTGCATACTCAGTCTGTTTGTTTTAAACACGTTACGTGATTTTAATCCAAATTATATCAAACCCAAGGATGTAGGGTTGTTTTCTATTAATTATTACATTATTTATAGCTGAAAGCGTTTGCATGCGCCTTACGGCGTACATGCGCCTGATTACTTGAAATAAGGCCGATATTTGCATATGCGTGTCTACGTGGGTTAAGTCTCAAGTTTGTTCGATTTGTTAGTATTTAAAGTTTAACGGTTCTGCAGGGTTGATGTAACTTGTGACGACGGAATAACAACTTGGAAATGCTTATTGAATTTATACGGACTTTGAACTACTTTTTAGTTTAAGTTGGGTCAGGTTACAGCACTCTCTTGACTTTTACTATTTCTAAAGGGTAGGGACGTGAAAGCTCTTTGGAATTAGTTCCAACGTAAAGTGGTGTTTTGAATTTTTTTTTAAATATAAGTTTGTCCAGAACAAAGTAAAAACCAATTCAGTGTTTATCGACAAACCCCGATCTCAAATTCAAATATTTATTGCTCAACACAGTACATAATAGATTAATCATACATTTCCAAATGTCAAGTGAATGTGTAGTCCACTGTGTTGTACCAATTCAGGCATGTAAAATGTATCATTAAAGTTATACAATTTCAAAAATTCCAATTTATAACCCATAAGCAGTGTCAAAAAGAAAATAAAATCGAATTAATACCTTATACAATATCATAAATTCCAGTTAATACCCTATACAATGTCATAGATTCAATATTGATACCCTCTATCTATACAATGTCATAAATTCAAATGAATACGTTATAAAATCTCCTTTCTAAACGTTGGATAGTTCCCACATATCAACCATGTTAGTTTCCATCTTCCTTATCAACTCACAAGTATCCAGAGACAAATACTCCTCGTGTCGTGATCGGCCAGTCGTATATGATTCAGAGGTCCGCAGCAATTTGAGGTCATTACGAGCGCCCACGCAGGCTCTTTATGGTTATTGACTCTTCGCGATTCCAGTATTCAGGTTTAGGACCCACCATATCTTCTATTTTTTCTTTTTGTACGGACCGTTTTTAGGAATTTCATAGTGGAAACTGGAACATATTGTATAGTGTACAGTATAAGTATAGTGCACTAATGTTTGCGCACTCTCATAGTCCGATGGAACGGCTATCCAACAGGACTCGGGCCTGAAACCCTTTTAGGACTCGGAAAATTTCGTGCCAACTGTATTGTGTATGCAAGATAATAAATGATGATGATGATTGTAATAAGATCATTTGCACGTCTCTAGGTCTCTTAGATTCAAAGATATTAGCATTTCATTGACCAGCCGATTAAAAAAACAAAATGGCTGCTTTTCGCGGGGTGTAGGGTTAGGAGTATTTATAAACGTGTATTTGTCAATAGAAATGAGTAAATAATATGCCCTTAAAGTATCGGTAACCGGTAGCCAAACACACTGACATATACGCAGGAGGTATCCTGAGTTGAAGGCTGGTCTCCGCTGAGACTGGCTACCATGCCAGACGATGAAAACGGTCAGGAGGACTATATTATTTGTTTCCAAAAATAGTCAGTGGAACAGTCTGCTCTACTGGGTAATTCCACAGTAATTCCACCTTAGGTTGCCTGTCCATTGAAGCGGAGCGAGGCTGAGGAGCGAAGAAGCGATCAAATATTAACCAATAGGATTGCATAAAATCTCCGCTCCGCTCCAGTATGCAATCCTATTGGTTAATATTTCTCAGTTTCTCCGCTCCGCAGCCTCGCTCCGCTTCAATGGAGAGGCAGCCTTAATGCGGGTTACAGACCAGAAACTCAGCTATGCCGAAGCTAAACTAAGCCACCTAAGCTAATCTGAGCTAAACTTCAAATATGTTCCTTGCACACCAAGACCAAAGCGAAAGCTCGCTCAGTGTTGTGCAGTTCCTTTGCAAAGGAAGTGCGAAAGGGTGCTTAGCTCGTGTAGCTGCGCATCCGGCATACTTAGCTTGGCATATTTTAGTTAGCTAACGTTGTTTAGTTTGCAGTCTGCACAGAAGTAAGAAAAACAGCGCCAGCTAATCGAGCTAAGCTAAACTAAGTTCAGTTTTCGGTCAGCAAACCGTATCACTATGAGCCAAAATATATTAGTATTTTGCCCTAAGTATCGGGGGGAAATAAACATCTGAATACATAGAAGAAGTAATTTATATGTTTTGATTATAACGCTCTACATATAAAATTAAAGTTTTAATGTACCAGAATGTAATACGGAACTACCATTAAACAAGACAGTTCTGGCCGTAGAACACGATATTAATGATATTATAACCCGTTGCCAATCATATCTTTAATTTCATTTCACAAACACCATTATGTCATCACTGTCTCAGCTACTTTATTTTGTTTTGCTGTCAATGTCGTGGAACTCGCAACAGAAACACCAATGAAGTTAGCACATGCGGTAGTATCTTCCTAACTGCGAGACCCTTCAGGGACTACAGGCATGATGTATAGTTAACTACAATTCGCTCCGGCCGGACTTAACTGTGTTCAGTAAGCTTGTACTGTGGTTATATCTGACATAATCCCTCTTGACTTATCGATGATGCCTCTTACGACATCTTCGTTAACTGTTTGGTCAATGTCATATGTGCTGGTAACCAAAACAAAAATACCAATAAACTTGTCATCAACAATATCTTTTTAAGCTCCAATATCTTTCACAAATTACGCAACATCGTACTCCAGAATACTTACGGCCTACTTCTCCTGATTCCTGACCTTCACACCACAAAATATATTTAAAAAAAGATTAACATCATCTTAATCTCAAGTTTTAAGAGTCTAAAATAATGATGGCATAGTCTGGCAACTGAACATATAAATCAACCAAAGAGTGGATAATAATTACTGTTAGAGACGTTTTTATATAAATCGCGGAGAAACCGACGGCGTTTGCGTCAAGTAATAAATTGCAATTTGGCTTTTTACCAAAACATGGTGTAACTGGGTAAGTGATGTGTCTTACTCTATTAACGGATTGATATGAGACGAGTTACTGAAATGCAACTTCGTAGCCGGCAGTAGTTTTCCATTAAGATCGTGAAATAAGAGAAACATTGCAGTAAGATGACGGCCATTCCGGCAGGAGAGAGAAGATGGCGAGACGAACTAGACTCTTTGGCCACAAAGAGTAATAGATAGAGTTAAAGAAGGAGCGAAGATGCCTTTGCTCTGCAGTGACACAAATGACAATAATTATTTAATAATTGGGTAGATGAGATTCTCTGCTAAGTCAACAATCTAAGTAGAAAGATAGCATTCTATCACAAATCCAACAAAAAGATCGAAGATACATAACTATAGAAAGACAGCCGGCAGCCTTTTTTTTAACCGTTACCCTAGACTAGGAATTTTCCCTGTATGTTGAAAGGTACTTTAGTATAGGATGTAGATGCAAACAGTTACAGGTTTGCAGTTTACATTACACCTCACACCACAAATTCTTCTCCTCACAGTACAACCAAGGACAGCATCCCTTTACTTATTAGATGAATTCCCTGAATATTAATAAAGTTAGTTCATAATACTGGCGTCAGACGTGACTGCAACATCAATTTCTAGTTAAGTAAGCGTTTGTTAAATTACTTGTGGAATCTGCTCATAGCTATGAACAGGCAGCTAGTGAAAATCGAATGTGGTTAGTTGGATACACTTTAACTTATGGTTTCTTGCCCATTCTTCTCCATAACATGAAACTACCTTTACGAATGGGCATTGCAAAGTTTGACATTCAAAAGTGCCTTTTACTTGCCTTCTTGAAATAAATTGTCTGACTTTGGCATGGTCTTCCAAAGCCACGTTATCACAACCTGTTTTCTAAAAATCAATAAAACCAACAAAAAGAGAATCAGAACCATCACTGATTTGAGTTAACGACCTTCGATAACTTGCTTGTTATTGTGGCAGTTCGTATCGATCAAAAGACGTGGCGTTTGTTCAAACTCAGTTTAAACCAAGTCTTGTAATGCATCCAGCAATCGATATTTTACTGGGACGTGCTGAGAGCTGCCAGATTCCTTGCATGTGGCATTTATTGTCCACAAGATTAATTACGTTTACCGGAAAAGGCTTAGGATATCTATGGGTATCTTATATCTATCTAAGATATATATTCTAGACTTTTCGCAGTATTATTGCAGATGCCCGTAGCATCATTTCAACACATGGGTGTCGAAAGGATGCTATGCAGCTGCAACCCATGTCAACATCAGGCGAAACCTATTGAGGTTTGTGACGGTATATTTGAAAATATTCTATTATTGATCACCACTTTCACCCCCATGTCTAAAATGGCTGAACTGATTTTGATAATACAAGTCTAATTGTAATATACACATCATGGACTTTCATTTGATACCCCACTTGGGTATATTTGAAAATATTCGATTTTTCATACCCAATTTCATCCCCCATAACTAGTAAATGGCTGCACCGATTTCGATAAAACATGTCTAATTGTAATATACACATCATGCACTTTCATTTGATACGCCACTTGGGTATATTTGAAAATATTCGATTTTTCATACCCAATTTCATCCCCCATAACTAGTAAATGGCTGCACCGATTTCGATAAAACATGTCTAATTGTAATATACACATCATGCACTTTCATTTGATACGCCACTTGGGTATATTTGAAAATATTCGATTTTTCATACCCAATTTCATCCCCCATAACTAGTAAATGGCTGCACCGATTTCGATAAAACATGTCTAATTGTAATATACACATCATGCACTTTCATTTGATACGCCACTTGGGTATATTTGAAAATATTCGATTTTTCATACCCAATTTCATCCCCCATAACTAGTAAATGGCTGCACCGATTTCGATAAAACATGTCTAATTGTAATATACACATCATGCACTTTCATTTGATACGCCACTTGGGTATATTTGAAAATATTCGATTTTTCATACCCACTTTCATTCCCTAGTAAATGGCTGCACCGATTTTGATAAAACGATATTATCTAAGAACCATTGCCAAGAAACTATCTTTCAAATAAAAAAAAATGCATCCAAATCGGTTCACTCGTTTAAGAGCTATGGTGCCAGAGACAGACAGACACACACACACATTGCGGTCAAACTCTTTTTCAAACACCTCTCTTTTTAAAAATGAAACCCAACAGCGCCAATCAGTTCAATAACCCATTTAAATTCGAATTTGATCTTCACTAGTGCACATAACAGGCAAAACACCATCATAGATGCAATAGAAATAAATATTATAAATGGAACACCATATATCAATAACTATGCGGAAAAAACCCCAGCTGATGACGTCAATCCACTAGACGAGCCCAGTGACGTCAGGAAAGCAATGTGTTTCCATTGATGTTATCATTTCATCAAGATACGCGAAAACCCCTTAGTTAAGCTGTTTAGAACAAAAAGCTCAGGGACACGTGCTCGCACAAAGGAATCGGCACAAAGAGAATGAGGCGTAATTACGTGAGGACAACATCCTTATTATAAGAGAGACTAAGCGACATCAAACAGAAGCGTTGCAGCAGGAACAGAATGGGCTCAATATTGTAATCGCAATAATTTACTATTCTGTCAATGCGTACAAGCGGAACGGGGACCACAAAAAACAACAGCCTTTCAAATAATTGGACAGATCCAATTTTGTACATGTTTTGTAGAAAATAACGTTCTAATATTACCAATCACTTTTCGGTGGAGCATCCATTACAAGAAACAGAGGAAACGAAGTTACGTATTTTGAAGATTGGAATATTTTTGCCCGTCGAAGAAAATTTTCTCAGATGTTCCCAATTATTGGCTAATACTTGGAATATATTTTTGGGAAATGCCGGAATTATTTTGGACTCAGTAATTATTTCAAAAACGCAGCTGAGTTGAATTCTACAGAACGCATCATGTAAATAATTTCTCAAACGAGTTGCGTATTGAAAAGTTCTCATCTGTAAAGATCGTGATAAAAATCAACTTCCTGTAAAAAAGCTGTAAATTAACGTCGACTTTTACAAGATCGCGCTAGCCTATGTCATTGCCAAGGCGACGTTTCCTCTTGCTATAAAGGCCTTTGTGCACTGGTTAGTAACGTTATAACAGCTGCAAATGATGAAACGCAAATGAAACATTGCAAAAAAAATGAGAATTGCAAATAAATTTGGGCCACCAATAAATCAGGAGGCAAAGATATTGAACGTACGATGCTGGAAAACTAGAGTATAACACCTTTCTCATTACTTCTTTCGTAAGATTGATACTATTCGTCTGCTCAGAAAATTCTTGAGTAGAAAGAAAATATCACTCACTGCAGAAATATTTAAAATCGATTAAAAAGCTTCTTCAAACCAACAGCCACCGCACTTTAGTGAATTGATTCACTAGAGTGCGGTGGCTCAAAGATATGAATCTGAAAGCTCGGAGAGACATCAAAGATTTGGCATAATTTCACATCTGCGGAGATAAGAGACAAATTATCTCTGATCTATTGTTACAGGCTGGAGATGCTGTAACTGCGACACATGATTTTATTTATATTGAGATACAGGCAGACATAACATGATGGTTGATAGTAAACGCGAGTTTACTAAACTTCGTGGTAAAAAATAAACAAGTCATTTTGTTGTTCTTGCAAATTTTACCGAGTGCGTGCTACATAGCTGCCTGCATATGGCAAATTATGTATAAACATGATTTATTCTTTGACAAGCATAATTTAGGAAATATCGTTCTTCAAAACGAATGTGCTGCGAACATTTTTTTATAAGTGTGGGAAGCCCTTTAATGAAACGTATAGCACTATGGTAATTTTCAGGTATTATTTCGTAGTTTTACAGTACTCTAAAACTACAAAAAAAAAAGTTTAGAAATACAATTCTAAGCGCTTCCAATCTAAACCATAGAGTCCCAAAGATACATTAAACATTTTAAATTTTTGCAACGAATTCGACGCAATAAAAAAGTACCAGAGCCCATAGCAATAGCAATGAGCTATACAAAGGAGTTGCTGTAGGGCTTTGGGTGTTTTAGTGTAAACCACTAAGTTTGTGAACAACTCTCATGTAACAGAGCGGTTAACAAGACGAGCTAAAAATACTTGCGCGACACGACAGCGCGGCCTTCAACACAATTTTTATATAAACCGGTATTGTAATTCGATTGAACAAAGAAATTCTGTAAATTTCTTTAATACTTTAATAATCATGATCCGCCCTCAAGGTATTTCGCAAGGTACAAGAATATTCTCCATTCCTTATCGAGTTTTAATCTCTTCATGCAAAATCCGCTTTGAAGACCCTGAGTGATGACCTCAGGGTACGATCTGTTGTTTTATTTGGTCAGGTTCAGCAGATATTGATTTAGCAAAAACAATCCAGTACTTCCTTTTTAGGCAGATAAACAGTCCGAAACTTGATCAACTTGTTTTAGCAACGGACAATATTCAAGTTAAAAAATTATAAGGAAAATTGTTATCTGCAAAACAAAAACTTCATTATGTATAAAATCTGCCCAATGCGTAAAAAACAGTATTCAGGAAATACCACGTAGTTTCGTAAATATAGAAGCTACAAATCGTACACCTCACGCAAAGCACGTGTGAAGGACTAATAAATTATTGCGAATAATCGGAATATAAACACAATCGCTAAACGTAACAGATCTGGAGTATTTCCAAATGATTGACGAATAAGAAGCGAACTATTGATGGAGATAGTGGCGCAAACTGGCAAAGACATCGTAAGAAGAAGAACAGGCAACTGAATACATACAAGTGGTGCACAGTACGGTTAAATACGTCAAAAGG
Organism: Noctua fimbriata; assembly: GCA_905163415.1. Lineage (NCBI taxonomy): Eukaryota > Metazoa > Arthropoda > Insecta > Lepidoptera > Noctuidae > Noctua > Noctua fimbriata. The sequence goes on along the minus strand of LR990941.1, from coordinate 16,769,723 downwards.
TTGTCACAAAGAAGAAGAAAAGAAGTGGCTATAAGGCAACCCTTCCCACACAAATCTCTATCCGACGTCCTTCACAGAAATGAGACATCAAAAAACCAAAACCCGCATCCCGGAAACCTCGAGAACTCAAGACCAATGAACCTGATCACTTATAACGCAAAGAAACACGTGACGAATCTAAATGCAGAACTCTTAATTCCTAGCGAATGCACAGGCTGAGTTCAGAGACCGGCGACTCGGGAGTCGCGGAGACGAAGTTAAATCCCGTCGAGAAAAATACGGGAACTGGCGGGGATCCAACGGGATACGAACCGCACCCACCGGGGAACGAGCCCACAATAAATGCTTGTCTATTGTTTTTGTAGATGTTAATGGAATTGGCAAGTTTCGGTTGATTTGAAGTTCGGTGTCTGTGAATACAATACCATCGTACCGGTCGAAGGTGAAAGATTACGAAAGAAGCAATGTTTAAGCTTTATAAAAGGGACCACAGGTTCAAAATTGAAACGCTCAAAGGTGTTTGAACCACGTTGTGTTTGTATAACTACTACCCTAACTACTACTCTATCTTATTTTGCAAATCCGTTCCACATATTCGATTCGCACGTTTTCAAAATCATCAAAACACATTCCTGGAAACGAAAGGCGAGAGTGTTAGTGAACTTGATTGTTAATTTTGGACATCCGGAAAAAATTCTGGTAAATATAGTCCGCGTTTCTTTATAATGTTCTTTAAATAGCTTTTCACGAATATTTTTCCCGGTACAGAGTTGAACCTGTTATATTTTTAAATAACTCTTGTTCGACGCAAGAAAGTTAGTGCTTTAAGTAGGTACACTTGACATTTCATTTACGAGGAAATCCGGGAAGTTTTTGGGAACTCTTATCCTGAAAAAGCATGAAGAAATTTTTATTTTCGCCGTGGGGCTGATTTTGTCGGAAAATTGATTATTTAAATATGCAGCATCTCAAATTTCAATAACATCCTATGTAAGTTTTGAGCAAAATCGACATGTGCCAATAGCGGCATGGTAGATGCGCGTACGCACTATTTAAAGCGGATGTAGGGCAAGTCAGTGGGGCGGCCGCGTCCAGCCTAGTGCCAAATATTGGCCAGGTGGCAACCGCACACAGTTACCGACTATTTTAGATCTTACTACAGCGTTTGGGCTCGGAATTAATAAAAGACGAAATATATGAATGGATCAATAATAGCGCTTTATTTTGGGTGTTGCGTACTCTACTTTATACCGCCGCTTTTACTGATCTGATCTGGTCTATTTTCGATTTGAATTCAATCTTCACGCTAAAGTCTATCCATCTTTTCCGTTCTGCTAATTCCTTATGCACAAATTTGAACTTTTCGCCGCCTGCAGTCTGAATGAAGCAAAATTTAATTGTCCCCCTGCATTCATAAATCAATTCATGCCTGGTCTAAAGCTATGTCTGACCTAGTTTTATTGTTAGCGCATATAGGACATCGCTGGTACTAACTATACTAGTATTTGGAACACACGGATGTTTAACTTGCACTCTAAAACGTTTGCAGTTAAAATAAATTTTGGAGCAGCTTTTATTTTTTAGTAGGGAATGACCCAATCAGATATTATGGTGCTAAAAATTCTAGACTCGAGTGTTGAGTTCATAAAACTTTAACTAAAAGAGTGGATTTTAATCTCAATCTTGTCAGTTATAATGAAAACTTTATATCTTCACTAACTAATTAGCCAATTAGACAAAAAATGCGCTAACTAGAGTTAAACTAGTTTCAGACACGAGATACCGGGACAGCTCTATCAGTTAGCACCTGAACGCGAACGCTACAGCTAATTAGACACCATCTCGTGCGGTTAGCACTTCCGACACGCAGATTCACTTTATGCACTTAATACGACAGTCATTGAGCAATTTTCTGGTAAAGACACAATATTTCTTCCAAACAATTGCACGTTGCAAGAAAAATACTTTTTTATTCAGATGAGTGGAGAATTGGAACCATTAGATTGCAATCCTTGGGACTTGACGATAACTAGCGAAATGTGGGTGTACCACAGGCACAGCTGTGACTAACCCTTCGGAGATAACAGGCGTGACGTTTTGTGCTTCATGAATTGGAAGATCAATCGGAAAGTAGACTATTGTTTCTTGCTATCAGTAAGTACAGCAGCTGCATCCGGCTAAATAGGAACGCTTGCGCAATCCACTTGACTCGAGTATGATAATGTAAGTTCTTACATTCAGTTTCCGACCTAGTGGATGATTCAAGCAATTTTCAACTAAACAAACGATTGCAAGCTATTCAAACCATTCCTAGAACATACCTTGGTTTCTAACCAAGTTATGTTGTTCTCTGTGCTTCTAACACAGAGAAGATATTACTAGGGGCTCAGAAGAAAAAATGTGATCAAATGTCTAGTAAAGCCTTTAAGAAAAATTACATAATTGCCCATTTTGGCAAGTTACACTAGAACTACTAAAACTAGGCGAGCGAGCAATTGTCAGTTGACTCCTGCAAGCAAACTCCCGAGTATCTAAAATCTCTTTGGTTACAAGCAACCGACAAGATTATGACAAAAGAATGGAGACCCGCAGTCCGTACGCAACGTGAGAGGCAACTTATGACACCCTCGGGATCAATATGGGGTGGTATTCATAGTCGGCACGTGTGTGTTTAGGCGGATAACGTAAAGTTTCCTAGGAGTTGCGGTAAATAGAAACACAACACACACACATACAATATTAAGCTGCCTTTCTTTCTGCTATATCGCTCTACCTGACGGTCTATGTCTGCTTATATTTATTTGCGTTCCACTGGATAGGTATAAAGGTGTTACAAAAGCTTAGCCACTATTATTGTTCTACTTTGTACTGAGAAACTCAAACCAACAACTTATTTAAATTTGAAGAAGGTCCGGTTTAAGTTCCGCTGTCTTTTGAAAATTTGAGATTGATCGACCTGTGAAGTTCAGTCAAGGTCATGGGCTTGAATGTGTGACCTTTTTTACTAATATTAAATTCACGATGCATCGTCAGTTCTCTTATGTTCATGGTTCTCTCAATCAAAAGTCATAAAACAGAAACTGATTACAGAAGACAGATGTTAGTTTTTTTAAGTCCGACGCCATTTCGTTGTGGAAAGACTGAGTTAATGAATTACATTAAGGCTCCAGAAGTCATATGGATTTGTGAACTCTCCTTCCTTTGGTCTAGTGGTCGCAAGCGCTAAAGCTGAGCGTGAGGTCCTGGGTTCAATTCCCAGGTCGAACAAGCCAGGAATTTGGATTTGTGCCCGGGCATGAGGACAGAGAGTGCCTCTAACTTAAAATATAACTGGCGAAATGTGTTAACCCACATTTCGCCAGTTATATTTTAGGTTGGTACAACTTTTCTAAACCCTTTAGAAAAATACAGGAGTGCTGTTTTGTGTGGATTTATGTGCAGCAGTTTAAATGACGTATTTCCCTCCACAGCACAAACAAACTTGGAAAGCTCGTAGTTGAACGACATCGCAGGTGCAGCCACGTGGATAGCAGTACATGTGAGGTTTATGTACTGTAGTGATGCATGAACCACTTCTGAAGTTATGGCCTCCATTTACCTGCTGTACTTACACGTTTATGACTTACATTGGTGTTGTGGGAGACAAGAGTAAAGAGAAGAGAGTATACGGCTTTCTTTAGCTGTCTGTTTGTGGTTAGTGTGATTACCAGAAATTGGGACGGGTAGAATAAATTTATCTTAACCATAACAAAGTAGAAGTAACGTGTGGATAATACCTGCCTCTAATTTAACAGTTTTATTACAGAGCTTAAAAATACTCCGAGATTTTAGAGGGAGGTATCCACATGTTACTTACTTAAATAAAATTAAATATACTCTGCTTATTGCGATCACTGGGTTCTTTGGTATATATATTATTTCTTTGGTTTAGAATATTATCATAAAACGTTTTGGTCTGTTGAGATCCGATTTTCAGAAAGTCTTGATTTCAAGTTTTTTACTCATTACATTCGTATAGGCTTTGGGATCTGACTCTAAACTGCGGAATGTCTTCTTGTGGGTAGTTAAAGATGATATCATCCACAAGCTGTGCCACCAGTTTCACTGTTTTCCTCGTGAAACTGGGTTCATAATGAGGTCAATGTTCCAATTCCGTTAGTCTGATTACTGTATTACAACTTAAGGCCAAAAGCTGATTGATTGGCAGGTTGTTTTTTCAGTGGGAGTTTTCGTTCACATTATTACCATTTACTTCTTCTCCAATATTTAAATATTTGTAAAGTGCGTCATTTCCTAAGAGAATTGGTGTCGCGTAAACATTGCGATAGCGGATAGGATAATAAATAGAACATTATTGAGGCAACTTCCTCGGGTAAACTGCTACATTTCCACTAGGGAAGCGACCCTGCGGATATGCGGATAATATGAACCGAGGCGCGGATATAGATACGAGAATTGTGGCGGCAAGCGATTACGATGTTGCTTGTGAAACTGTGAATGTTACGGGGGTTTTTCAAAGGTCTGTAAACACACACTTTACCTTATTATTCGGAAAAAATGTTTCGGTGGAAAAATTCAAAGTTGTTGGTCTTCCTTGTTTTGTAATCCGGTATAGTGCTCTCAAGCGGTTTCCAGAATGTACCCAGATGCGAAGCAAAGCTCGTTCCCGTGACGTTTAAAATAAATCGCAGTAGTAATTTATAGTGACAGGTTGTTAGGCTATCCACAATAACCTAGTTCCCACAGCTGATTCCTGAAACTCGCTGGGGATAACAAACACCAGATACACCGTCTAACTTCGAGAACAGTGTGGAAAACAAGAGCAAGATAAAATTAACAACTAAACAAAAATAAGACGCAAAAGCTGATAGTCATGATGGTGCAAAAACATTGTTTTGATAACACGGTAATCTAAAAGTTCTTTTCCGCAGTAGATAGTTCAAAAAATATATAAGCGGTATTTGTTACTTTAAAATAAAGTTTAATATCATTCGGTCATCTAATGCGGTGAAAAGTTATTCTAAATTCAAACTTGCGGATATTTAGCTGTATACAAGCGCGGTTACATCTCTAGTTTCGTCTAAATCGTAAATATTAAAATTAATATCTTAGCGGAGTGACGCGCTATTTGATTTAGCTTTTACGACAAATTGGGATCAGGCGCTAGTCAAATGTCAGACTTATTTAAAGTCTGGGCGTTTGTCATCTACAGCGTGTTTACATTCAGCCTGACTATAGCTGGGCTGGCTATAGCTATATATTTTAATGGCAGACATAATTATTCAAATGATCTGTATCAGAGGCTGTCGCGTAAATCTCTTGTTGTTTGCAAATGCTCATGAATATTTTAAACATTAAAAGACATTAAGGTTTATGTTTGAATGAACTGATCCGTTAGTTTTCTCACAATTTTATTAACGAAGCCAAAACAATTCTGCCCCTATTTTCTTACACGTACTGATGGAAAATTTCGCATAAAACCTATGTAATGTAAAACAGGATAATTTAAAGCACATTAAGCTTATGGCACACGGAAAAGCGCTCGCTCCTAGAACTTCATTATGCAAAAAAGGTAAAACACGCTTAAATTACAGATCATAAAAAGTAGAATAAAAATATTTGTTGATGAACACAGGCAAAGGTACACTTTGCCTGTGTTCATTCGTAACTCGGCTACCTGAAAAGGCAGACAGGGTAATGTTGCGTTTGAAAAAAAAACAAGGTTTTTTAATAAAAAGCTAAATAACCTTAGTCCTTTAGGGAGATATTTCTAGCAGATAATTTACTTTATGTGTTTTTGCGTTATGATAGTAGTTACGACCTACAGGAGTTGGGATAAGTATTAAGTATGCAGAAAGCTTTTCAATTTCAGCTACACCAATTAAATACCTTTCAGTCCATAATTAAATATAACAAATCTAGTTGCTAATCCTACAAAAAAAAACTTCAGTATCGTACTAAACCTATCTGCGAAATCTTTACTTTGCTATTACTCAAAAGAGATGTCCGTAACAGTCCGTTTCGTCAACTTTTTCGGATAACCTTGAAAGATTTTCTTTTCGTTTTCATTGACAGTTTTTCGTGGCTAGCTAGGTTGTCTAGTCTAGTGGTTGTCAGATCAAGTAGCTCTCCGTTCTCAATATTCCCTCCTCACTGTCCGACACAATTATGTCAAAGCGTACTTGTCACAGAATTCGAGCAACTCCACTATTTATAGGACTTGTTACAGCTGTATGATTTATGAACCAAACATCAAGGAGCTAGCTAGGTGCTAGTAGGGGAACACTTTATTTCATTTAAGTTATCTTTCATAAAACAATTGAAGTCTAACTAGAGAAAGGTTAATAAATGTACGAAAAAATCCCCATACAATATTAGTTGAAGCACTTCAGTAGCCCTGATAAAACGTTAACATTAAAAGCTAACCAAAGTTATCACATTTTTATCTGGGCAACGAAAATTTTGCTTCAGTTGGGAAATCCATGTTATCAAAGAGGAAAACCATTACAATAAAGGGCGGGGGGAAACAAATACAGTTGAAATGGGCAATCACAACGAACATCCCTCACATAAGGAAAACTAACAAAGAGGCTACGACCAGCCATTACTCTCCCGATATATGCGGGGAAATAAACACGAAAATATTCTTTTAGTTTTCCGAATTCACTACAGAATGGGTATTAGTGGCACACGTTAGTAACACACGCACCTTGCGCTGTGCCGGCGTTTTCGTACTTCGTTTTGAGTTTAGCGGCAGTCGCACGCGCATCCGACCGGACCGTATCGGTGGCTGACGTGCTGGTGGTGGTGGTGGTCCTGAACGACAGGGTCGTGGAGAACGATGATGAGAAGGAGGATCCAAGCCCGAGGCCCAGGGTGGTGCGGTAGCGACGTCTGTACATAGTAGTGATGTGAACGCTGCGGTAGTCCGAACGCGACTGAACGACGAAAGCGCGTGCGCCCCAACCCGGAAAAGCGGCCGCGATTTATTATAGTACGAGAAAGTCGCTCCCAGACGCGTAGACGCACGGGAGTTAATAGTGATGTTGCTGTCACTGTGGGGTAGGCAGAAATAGCGCGGTAATAGCTCAATAACATGACAAGTGATGGTACTGTCTGTAGCACTGTTCATATAGCTGAGGTGAATAAACTATTTGAATAGTTTTGCGCCAAACATGCCAGAAATATCTTGCGATATGACGCCAAGATACCCCCGCGTGGATTTTTATCGATGTTGTATTGAATCGACCTGAACGCAAATGTTCCGCCTCAGCTCCATTCAGAATATCATACCAAAAGGGATTTTTGCGAAAAATTTAATAGTTCAGAGAAAATAAGGATAAACATAGCAAAAAAACCAATATCTATAATATTCATACAATTTCACCTTTGTAAGTAAATAATATCCTTATTTTATTAGAGCTATTACCAAATGGGAGTGACATTTATCTCTTCAGATAAACTGATTTTTTAAACTTATGGAACGCAAAATAAAATTAATATGAATAGACAAGATTGATCAACAATAATGACATAAAAGATTTTGAGTCTGTATCATTTGTTATGATTTAGCTAAATGACTCATGAATATTGTAATCAGAAAATAAATGCAAGTCAGCACTCAGACTGCCTGAGAGAGGTTTTTAGAGGCCATAAGGGATTTTAAATCAAATTTATTCTCCGACACCAAAAATATTATTATTACTTACTATTCAATTCAAGTGGTCCACATTGCATAAGACTGCATAACTTGGGGCGAGATTTGTAAGTGGAGAGAGTTGTAAGTGGTCAAAATCTTCAGGATTGACAAAACAATACAAAGAAAGAAGAATTATTCAACTGGATTAAAATGACCGAAAAAAAACACAAGTAAATACTTTGTATAGTTATGAAGTCAAGTGTGTAAGTAATTTTAATTACTTGTCTGAAAATAAATATAAATTACCAGTAATTTTACTTTTTCTGGGTTTTCATTTACTAACTCACAAACAGCCTATAATTTCATACACAATGACCCGCTGATTAAATACTCTATTCAAGACTATTAGGTAACAATTCCTAAGAAGATGCTTCATTACCTATTCACAACACATTATTTTTGCTTATAAATTCCAAGGTCAATGAGTAAGACCAAGTTATTTTTAACACTACATACATAAACTTACGCCTTTTTCTCATGAGGGTAGGCTGAAACTACAGAATGCCACCAACTCGTCAAATATTCCTTTCGCTTTTTTGACATTATTTAATGTTTTAAAGGCATTTAGTACAGAAACTTTTGCACCAGTTTGTATTTGACCAATCTAAAATCAAATATTTACTTTATTTAAATTACTAGCTTATCCTCAAAAACTTTCTCATTTATAATATTAGTAAAAAGTAAGATTACTGGTTTTTACAGTCTACCCCATTATTCAATTAAATTGCAAGATCTCAGATTGTTTTTCTGCACACAATGTCATACTTTAGAAAAATATGCCTTCAGAATATTTTGATCCCATGCAGTTGTGTCTTCACACACATTTATCATGATTTCATCCTTCTAGTACAAGGATTGTTACATTTGACCTTATATTCTGTTGAATGTCAATTATATTAGAAACTAAAGTGTAGTCTGAAGAAGAATTACTGTTCTCTCAATGATAAATGATCATTGCAGAAAAAATTAAATTATTAACTTTTTATCAAATAAAGAATATTGCATGTGATTTTTATTAATATGATCCGATTCATAGGATTTGCACCAAGCAAACAAATTCGAAGTGTTAATTTATGCATTTTAAATTTGTCATTTCAATTAATTTTAAGTAAGGAAAAGAAAAAACCTTATAGGACTAAGAATTATAAATAATAGAAGGTATTTTAAGACAGATAAAATCATTCACTGACTCCATACTTATACACAGAACAATTTGTAGCCAGAAATAGACCTTATCTATTACAGAGAACTTGTTAATAAGCTGATCAAACAATGTTCTAGTCATGAAAACATTATCATTTATCTCACAACTGTGCCACTTGGCTGCCTCAGAATAGTTCAATTTGAAACATTACATGATATGCCACCATATCACGTAATGTATTCAATATTTTAAGCACTTTGTATGCTACACCTACTTGTGCTCATAAAACTACTAATTAATAATGATTGTGTTCAACAGCATTGTTGTTGTGTAAAGCAGTCATTATCTTGCAAAATAAAAACACTGATGATTGACAGTAGATAAGACTGACTGAGTACATAACATTGAGTGTTGAGTGAAAAATATGTAATGAGAGTACTCACCGTTTATTGACCAGATGTGTGAGGGCAGCGAGTGCGCTGCGTACACCCGGCCCAGCGCCAGCGATGTGCCCGGCATCGGGCCCGCCTCCTCATTGGAGCTGGAGTCTGTGTCGGGGCTGGCGGCCGCCGACGCCTCGTAGCTCGCAGAGTTCGGCGGGATCGCGATCGCCTCGTGAGACGCGTGCAGGTCCGGCACAGAAGACAGTGATCTCGCGCGCTGGCGGTCGTTCGTCACCTGTATCCCCGGTATCGCCCTCAGCAGGCTGAATCCTGCGCCGCCTGACACCACCTCCGAGCTGGAGCTTGTGGAGAATGTCCTCGTGCGCGGACTCTGCCCCCCATTCGCGGTACTCGCCTTTGCGCCCATCGCGACTCCGTTACGCAAAATTCCCACCTGTCACGCACTAAAACAGAGAATCACGACCACACGCGGGAACCGACCACCGCACCGGCGGAAGACATCGTACGACACACAAAAATTAGATAACTATAAGCTAAAAAAATAACACTGTAACGACAAACACAAGTATGTTGCGAAATTGTAAACAGCCTTTGCATGTGCCCTGCTGCAAAATTTTGACAGGTGTATCTTTTTTTTTTAATCAAGTGAAGTTAGAACGGGTGTCTTGCGATATGCGCAACCTTCGTTCAGAAACAAGTTTTAGTTTTGTTTTGCTGCACAAGTATTCTTTGAATGTGTTTTAGTACAAAACATCCAATTAATAACAGAAAAGCTATCAAAAGCTTTTAATTATTAAATGAAATTAATTTCCTACACTGAACCGACATTAAGCATAATATTTTTCTGAGTCACTAGTCGTTTCGTTCAACAATGGAATTACTAGATTCATCGATTTATTTTTGTTTGTTATAGTTCTAAAGTGGAATGGGTTTTGCACGTTTTAAAATAAACGATGATATAATATGATTTGAGCACGAGTTCGTACGAACACCAATGGCAAAAAACTTGTGGTACCTATTTACGTAACACATAGTTTCTATTCTATTTGGACAACGTCTCCAACTTCACAGCATTTGTAGACATTAGATTTTGAAATATAAGTCAACTTAGGGAACCACCGGAACCATATGAAATTTAGAAATACAATCGCACCAAGGAACCCTAATTTGACATGTCATCGCTGTTTCGACTTGGCCACTTTGTCAGTGTCAAAAGCATTCCAGATATTTGAAAATATGCTAGTAGTGAAGCATGTCTTGTGTTGTTTTGTCTTTCTGGCAAATAATAAGATTATCTAGCTATCGCATGTTAGCACGGCAGCTAATGCTTCCAAGTGAGAGACAAAAAAACTTGTTGTCAAAATAGTGATCGATGACGAATTAGTAGAAGTGTGTTAATTCCATTTTAGTTAAAAATTACATATAATTTATAGCGTAAAGTGAAGTATTTAGGAAGCTAACTAATATGAATAATCCTGGAATGAATTCGGCGACGGTAAGTGTTTTGAATATCAAATTATAACTAGATTTCTATAACATGTTTGGAAGCAGCGATTGATTTTAGTTTTCATAACATTCCCCTAATTTACTAGACCATTATCATCTACATTATAATTAAATCATAGCCTGTATGAGCCCGTTATTGATATATAGTCCTTAGCTGTTTTGATTTGCGAGTAATTATGTAGAGAGACGTTAATTTGAAGCCCGATAGTGAATGGATAGCGATGTTGTTTTGCTTTGCACGGCTTGAGCTGATGTAGTGTTGTTACCACGCTACTTACAGCCAGGTGTGCCGCAGGTGCCGCTGCTCGACGACGACACCCTCGCCTTCGGAGAAGAGGATAACGCTACCAAACAGTTTGTGTAAGTGTCACTTTGCTATACCAGCTGTTGTTAATACACTGCAACATGTTATCTTCTTGCAGTGTATATGATATGTCATGTAATCTATTTTAATGGGTGACCTATAATTTCATATAATAATAGTACCATACCATATAAGAAGATTATTATAGATTATTACTTGCAAGGAATAACAATTCTATAATACTCTTCTACTATTTTAATTGCTATCCTTAACAAACAAGAAAATGTTAAATATTTCTATACTGCTTATTTTAACTTCTACATAATTATAACATTATAATTGCTATGGAAATCATAATCAGCGATTGACTGCTGCACTGGGTGTTGCGGGGTTCGATCCCCGCATGGAACGAATATTAGTACTTATGGCCTACATATAGTTATTCCGGGTCTGGCTGTTTGTGTATGAGAGTTTAAATGTTTGTAAACACACAATACAGGAGAAATTCCAAGTGTGGGGAATTGTTAAAAATAAAAGAAATCTCAGCTTGTGTAAATACTTTTTCTGTTGTCCCTACACATCCACATAGCCCAGTCATATTAGGGCTTTCACCTCGGAATGAAAGATAATAAGCTGCAAATTGGTATGAACCTTTGTTTTGTCATTCTAAATGTTGTCTCAAAAGTCACAATCGTTATCGTGTCCGCGTCTCAAGATATTCAAGGTCAAAGGTCACAAAAATCGGTTTTTCGCGAATATCTGGCTTCCTATCGGTTAAATGAGATTTGCATTTATTATAAAAGTTGTAGGCTATAAAATTCCCTACAACTTTTGTTTAAACTTTTTTTTCATACGACCAACCGTTTTGAAGGTAGAGCGCGAAGAGTGCACATCGTACAGTCATATACGGCCTAATGCAAGGTCAAGCGTGAGTTATGGTTATCAGTACGTTATAAAGTCAATTATTTACTTGGAAATTATAATTATTAAACAATGCCTATTATTTATGTACTAACTATTAATTATTTATATTTAATTAAAGTAAGTAACTTGATTATTTATATATAATTATTCATATTTAACTATTTAAGTATAAAATATTATTAATTCTGGATTATATATTTTAGTTTTATTTTAAGTTAAAATGATAGTAAGAGTATATATTTTACACATATTTTTATTTATTATTAAATACGGCATAATATACATTTATCAAAATGTGAGTTCAAAATTGAGAATCTTCATTATTTTCTATATAATAAAAAATCTCCTTCATTGCTTGAGTGACTTGATCATCTTGGCGAGGCTTTTTATCTGCAGATGGTACTCGGGTTAAAAAGTTGGTATAGCAAATAGTATGATACTTTGCTTCAGCAGCGATCAAATCATACTCGTAATATATACGTTCCTTTACTAATTCTCCTAAGGAATCGTTTCGTTCTTCTGCTCTCTTAATTACGTTGTCTTTGAATGCAAGAGTACTTACATTACTTATTGTCCGTCTATACTTTAATTATTTTTTCTTTTCTGCTATTTCATCAGCTTCTTGGCCACAAAATAAGCATAACTTTCCAAAATCAAAGACTTCATTTCGTTTTTTACGAGGTGCACTTGACGTTGAAGGTTCACTCTCATCTGTGCGTCGTTTTGATGCAATAATAACATTTTTACTCGTGTACACTTTTCGACACTCGGAATGCACATTTACAGAACTTAAAGTATTTAAATAGTCTATATGTCCATCATTTCTTTCAATACTTGCAGTTTTTAAAGTTTGTAAACCACGTACGACATTCACAGAAACACCTTCTGAAAGTTTCTTATCACATATAAAACACAAATCAGCCATAGCTCTTAAAACCGTACGTCCGTAGTTGCAACGGTACAATTTCAAACTAACGAATAATCTTGACTCATACAAAGTGGAGAGAGTGGCCTTGAATACTATAGAACATCTGTCCCGGCAATGAATAGAAAAGGGCATAGGGTAGGGACAAGTATTTCCAGGTATATAAGTATTGAGAAATTTACGCGTTTTAAAGAAAAGATATATAATGTCGTGTTAACTTAAAATAAAACTAAAATATATAATCCAGAATTAATAATATTTTATACTTAAATAGTTAAATATGAATAATTATATATAAATAATCAAGTTACTTACTTTAATTAAATATAAATAATTAATAGTTAGTACATAAATAATAGGCATTGTTTAATAATTATAATTTCCAAGTAAATAATTGACTTTATAACGTACTGATAACCATAACTCACGCTTGACCTTGCATTAGGCCGTATATGACTGTACGATGTGCACTCTTCGCGCTCTACCTTCAAAACGGTTGGTCGTATGAAAAAAAAGTTTAAACAAAAGTTGTAGGGAATTTTATAGCCTACAACTTTTATAATAAATGCAAATCTCATTTAACCGATAGGAAGCCAGATATTCGCGAAAAACCGATTTTTGTGACCTTTGACCTTGAATATCTTGAGACGCGGACACGATAACGATTGTGACTTTTGAGACAACATTTAGAATGACAAAACAAAGGTTCATACCAATTTGCAGCTTATTATCTTTCATTCCGAGGTTGACCCCTTTTTTTACCTAATATGACTGGGCTAACAGCCCGTACTCACCCACTGCTGGGTAGAGGCCTCTCTTATCCTGTGCCAATCTGTGTCATTACATACCTATGTACAAACCAAACTAGCAAGATTCCACTAAAACATTATGAATCAATTTCCAGGCACCCATACATAGTGTTCTTCCACCTAGTATTCCGGTGCTCGGCCATCGTGGTGTACATGCTCTGCGGATGGTTCTCCGACTCCTTCATTGCCAGCTTTGTGCTTGTCATCCTGCTGCTGTCTGCTGACTTCTGGACTGTCAAGAATATTAGTGGTTTGTATTGTTAACTGCTTTAATGAAGGATGTTAATGCTGACATAAGAATGCATGTATAATATAATAACTAATATACATTTCCATGATGAAACATCATGACTGCAGAAGGCCCATCAATAAAAATGACAACCTTCAATTTTCTTGCTTGCTTTCTTGGTTGTCTCAGAGTATTAAGAAATGAAGAAATAATTTAATGGTGTTCGTTATTTCTGTGTAAATTGTCAAAATGCCAGTAGGTACTTATTCTAAAAATAGAATCCATTTTATACTTCCTAGTACTGGTTAATCAGCCATAGTTCAAGTTATATTTTAATTAGTAGATAACTGATGTCTACATTAAATATAAGGTGTTGTATGTATTGTGAGATTTATCATTTCTCCAGGTCGTCTTCTGGTCGGTCTGCGATGGTGGAATTATGTGGATGATGATGGCAAGTCACACTGGGTGTTTGAGACAAAACAGGTAAATGTGAGTGTTATGGTTGCTTTTACACCGTTACTTTAATACATATAGTTAAAACAAACTTTGTAAAAAAAAACTATCAAATATGTAAATGCTCTCAACTCAAGAAATGAAATTGAATCATTATACAATAAGTGACTTTGTAGTAACAAATCAATGTACTGTTTCCAGAATCGTGTGAACCAGAATGAGAGCCGCCTGTTCTGGATGGGTCTGATCCTGTGCCCCACCATCTGGTCAACATTCTTCATCTTCTGTTTATTCGGACTTAAATTCAAATGGATGGTAAGTTGGCAAGAGACAGAATATATCATGTTTGACCAATACTCTGTATATTTTGTCCAAATAGTTTTTCTAAGCTGTGATTTTCCTTCTTTTCAGAATTTCTTGTCTATACTAGAACTACAGCTAACTTACTACTGACTTAATTTCTGAAATAGTGAATAACGCGGTCCTTTGGCTTTACATTTTTTTAGTTGGGACACCTCTGCAGCCGCGCGAATGCGCAGTTAAATGCATGCTGATGTAGTACATCAGCATGTTTAATCGCGAATTCTTTACGAATTGTTTGATGCTTTATCCCCATGTAAATACCGTAGTTAATTAGTGCCATAAAAGGTGTTGTTATCAGATAAGGAGCAAATGACACGATTTACCTATTAAAACAGTTGAACGATTGGTATGATTAGTTTAGTGCTATCATTTTGCCGAAATCTACGAAGGTCCAAGTACTTTTAAAATGCAATCACTATTTTATAACCTGTTTGTAGCTAAATAATAACCACCGTGGACCTTCTATTACATACCGAGTTCCTCCGTGCAGTAGTACAATAGACAGGATAGGATAGGATTGACCCCTATTCTTCTTCTTAGCGTGTCGATGGCAATCTAAATTGTATCAGCCCAAAACTGAGCGACTAGTTTGGCGCTTTCGGTAGCGTCCATCAGTTCCTGTAGTGAACAAACAACAGGACACGCAGGACACGATATTAAGTGCCCCATCGTTTGTAGAACAACACCACATTTACACTCCAGAGCAGAGTCATTAATGAATCTCCACCTGAGCAGGTTTTCCTTGCTGCGACCAACCTGGGTCCGGAGTCTATTTAAAGACTTCCAGACCCCTATTACATGGGACTTAAAACACAACTGGTTGAAATGTGGGTGTACTACTAGGTACAACTCTGCCTAAACCTTCGGGGATTGCAGGCATAATGTTATGTTCCTTCGTGTCTCGGAAAGCACGTCAAGCCGTTGGTCCTGGCTGTCAATGTAGATTTTTGACAGTCGTTACAGGTAGCCAGTGGCCCGAAAGTCTTGACAATCAGTCTTACAAAGGAGTATCGTATTACCCAGTACCACTGGGATGTGGAGGTCAGATAGGCAGTTGCTCCATGTAAAATACTGATATTCACTAGTATTCAGCTGCATCCGGGTCGACTGGAAGCCGACCCCAACATAGTTTGGGTTTGTGGACTATATGCTGCAATATTTAAGAATCAGATTCTAATGATCAAGCAAAGCAAATCCCTACACTTCCAAAATGTATTTAAAAATATGAACCGTAATGCCCTTTTTTCCAGCGATAGACTGAATCTATTCATAAATAACATGTATTTTTCCAGCTGCTAGTCCTCATCGCACTAACCCTGACGGGCGCCAACCTGTACGGCTACATCAAATGCAAGTTCGGTGCCAAGGAGAACCTCAAGTCTGCCACCACGGAGTTCGTGAAGAAGCAGCTGTTACAGAACGCGACCACCTTCATGTTCACACAGCCTGCTCCGCCCACTACTGGCAATACGGGAGTCGTGTAGAATACTTAAATAGGCCTGTATCCAATGACTGTAAGAATTTTAAATTCGATGAAGTTAAGCCTAGTTCATGCGATGTTTGTTTATAAAAATGTTGATCGAATGTGAATAGAACAGCTGCATGTATAGTTAGTTGTGCAGCTGTTGTGTCAACGAACTTATAGTTTTCTTTCTATTCTATTCGACCTTCACATCTTTGACCGAACTGGTTACTATTAAATAAATCCGAATTTTCGTAAGAGATTTTTTTGCACTTTTCCTGTTTATTAGCTTTCACTATTCCAATATTTCTCATCATCTCTATTATTCCTCGATATTGTGTTACTAACATTCAGTAAAAAATTGCTTTAACTATAAGGCCAGCTTGCACCACAAATATTAAGACGACGTGCTAACTAATCATTTGAAAATGAGAGAGACGGAATGTTTTAAACACTTGGCGATAAACTTATTTTGTGTGTGGGTGCAATCGTGCCTAAGTTTTAAATAATTATTTATTACAATATGCAGCTAAATTAACAACGTGTTTGAGTTTGAGGCATCCACGGGTTTTAAGCTAAAGTAGTTGTGTGTACAGGCCTTTAGTTTTTATAGTTTTAAAAGATTATGTGATGTAGTTTTCATATTACGTACGAGTATGTACGGAGTTCCTTGTTTGTACTTTATTTATTTGTAGTCAAGTCAGTACTTCTGTCCAAGCAAAGTAATTAAGCTGCACATTTCAAATAATATTATATCAGATGGCCTGTTTCGCCACGTCCGGAAATATTTGGTCAAACTTACATGGCTGATAATGTCACGCAAATGCATTACCATTTCTGTATTTATTTGGTAGGTAATGCCCATCCCATCCGGAATTTGTGAAACAGGTACCCATTTATTAGTTTCGGATTAAAATATGGATTATGAAGGTATAATGATGTGATTTTAGTCAGTTGCTTGTCATTTGATCTTGATGTTCACCTATCTATTTATATTTTTACGTGATTGTTTTTCTCATCGTTTTAAGATCAGTAAAAGTATAGCCGCGTCGCTACGTCGCAAATGCATGGTCCTGCCGACTACCGAACTTTCCGTTTACCGAAAAAATGTGAATGGATGAACGCGCAAGCGTATTCACGCGACCAATCGCTTTGGTGAGGACGCGGGCTAATGATGCAATCATGTTTTCCAAGGGTACTTTAATAACCGGGGATTCGTAGAAATACGAAAACTCCATCTATTTACTACTATGTGATTTGAAACAAACGAACATATTATGATTGCTTATTTGTACGATGTATTAAATACCTATCATTCATTATTGTGTTTTTGTATGTATGATATGTTCCATTGAAGCATTGCATATTTTTATTAAAACAGTACTAAGGTACTGATCAGCTATGTTTTGACAAACTTATTAATTCAAATGAATAGTGTAGAATGCACGCAAAAGGCATTCATAAGTAAAATATGAGCTTATCAAAAGCCCTAATTTGCTTAGTTTAATTCTTCGATGGCAGTGCTGTGCATCAAGTGATTTCTATCTGAAATGTTCTTGGATTACCCTTTGTAGCGTAAAAAATAAAGGAACTCTGATTTCCAAGCTCCATAATGTTATAAATAAGCATTTAAAAATATTATTCTGTACTTTTCTTCGATTTTATTTCAGAATTTGTTTGTTTTCTTAACTTAAAAAACCTTTTGAACAATTTTAGTTTTTTTTAATTGGGATGTGGAATGTCTGACTGTATATTGTTGAAGGCCCGATAGTTTTATTGTATTGTATATAATTATTTTAAGATAATCAATAAATTATATTAAATATATATTTACTTTTATTTATGTATTTTTGGGTAAAATATTAAGTAGGCAAGCAAGTAAGTAAGTAAGATTTTAAAGGTGAAATAATAAAGCTTCCGAAAAGAAAAGTTCCAACGATCTGTGGTTGACTGTAATACTAAGCTTGGTTAAAATGAATTACCAAAAAATTAATCATGAGCATAAAATTTATTCAAATTACAATTATTCTACGAAAAATAATAAACTAAATTTTGAAAAAAAATTACAAACTTCCGAAAAAATACTAAGTTGTGAATAAAATACTAAGTTTTTGAAAACGTGTTCTGCTATAATAATCGTTTTACTTAGGATGCAAAAGCGGGCGAAGCGAGCTCGGGACTTGGAGCACCCCGATGTTAGGTTAGGTTACTTTAAATCTTGCAGACAGAAATAGGAGCCCCGCGTAGCGGGGCTAGTTACGACGACTACGCCTACAACTACGCAACATTTTGATAATTATCTTGACGTTAATTTTATTCGTGTTTTATTTATTTAGGTTAAAACGCAATTTAAGCTGGTGGAAAATTATTACGTCAGCAAATGCTGAGTTGATTTTCGGAATGTTCAGTATTTTATTCTGTCGTTTCTTTGTCCTTTCAGTTGGCACAAGATTAGTATTTTAAAGCAGTACTTTTCATAATTTGAGTATGCTCATTTTTTTGTTTTATTACTTCCCATTTTAAAGAACTTTCACACGAATGGGCAGTACTCCATACAATCACATCAGTTGTCAGAACAGGTGTCGGGTTGCTTAGGTGGGAACAGCACCTAAGGTTTGGTATAGGTAGGTATTTGGTATGGCCTTGATGATGAGAGATGAAAGCTCAAACATGCTTACACTGTTCTATGTTCACAATATATATTTTTCTTCTTTGGTTTACTAAGCTGCGCCGGACCGGAAAAACAAACTGGAAAAATAGGTTCGACTCACACGATCTTAGCTAAAAAGGGTTTTGTAAATCTCCAAAGAAGGATTACCGAAAAAACAAATAAATAAGCTATAACCCCCACCAAAACGGGCTTACATAGATACACATTTATCTTTGTAATAAACAAAAATTACAGTCATCAATTGCCACATTTGCCACTAACGTACGTATTATACTATAGGATGACGCATCGGTATAGCTGTCTGGACAAAACATGCCCTTCATTCTTTGAAATTAAAATCACATTTTCTTATAAATTTCAGCTTTTAATCGGAAATATAGAATCCTATTAAACAGTGTTCAATAAAACATACAACAAAAAATATTGCTCCAGGTGAGGCTCGAACTCACAACCCCGGCATTACTCACACGAAGCACTGTCTTATAAGTACCGTGCGCTAACCAATTGCGCCACTGGAGCTATGGGAAATGAGGCGAAAAACCGAACCCGTATCTACATGACCACTAAAGTCAAGCGACGGTCCTTTATATGATTATCAAACGTCAAATCAGTCGCACATATACTTTTCGTGGCACTTGTCCTATCTGAAAATTTTAGTTTAATTTCCTAATAGTTCAAATAGTTAATTCTAACACACATTTAGCTTACCTGTGAAGTAAAATACTTTGACAATTGCAAAATTCTTTCGAAAAATACATAAACAAAATGGAAACGTCATCTGGTTTGTTGTGATAAGTTGAAGTATATTTCTATGGATAATCTCATAACAATCACGTTATTCAGGCTGCTTTAGGAGTTTTACATTATTGAGTGTTTTGATTGAACTGTGGTTCGTGCTGTGTTGTGTCTAATGCGCCGACAAAATGAATTGGTTCGACACGTCAGGCTTCACGAGCCTCGCTAAGAACGCGCTGAAGGAGGCACAGAAGACTATAGACAAAGCGCTGGACATCCAGGACGAGAGCGGAGAGGAGCCGGACGAGGAGGCGACCCCGCAGACCAGCGCCAAGTCGTCGCCCGGGCACAGCAACACGTCAGTCAATGACAACTCGGATTTCTTTTCCTCCTGGGGTCTGACAGTCAGCGCGGAGAGTGAACAGAATACTCCAATCAAAGACCAGCCCGTCGTCACCGAGAGTCCGTCCAAATCCACGTCTCAAAGCATCTGGGGCTCATTTGCAGGCTCTTTCTTTGAACAACCCAAAGAAAACGACCCTACAATCGTGAGACCACCGAAAGCTAAGTCTATGAATGTTATATCTGAAACTAAATATGACAGTCACGATGATTTATTCTCTAAAAGTCAGCTAATAATGTCAGATAGTGAGGCATTAGATCACAGAATCACTAAATCCTTGAAAGATGAACTACCAAAAGTTGAAGAGAGACGGGATTCAGCTAAGTCACACAGATTGTCTCTTGTGTCAAGTAGAAATAGCTCAGATTCAGTAGAAGTGTTATCTCAGAGTTTAAAGACAACTCCTGACTCCGAGGCATCTGTTCATTCCATATCACATTGTAGTAGTACTGGCCAGAAACATAACTCAGAATCTGTAGAAATATTACCTGACAGTCTGGTGAGTCCTAGTTCAATTGAGTGCCTTGGTTTTGATAGTTACTCTAGTGATAAAAACAGTAGCTCATCCTCCCTCTGCCTGTCCCCTGGAGACCTCAGTGATAAGAAGTCCACACCCATTGGTGATAAGACTGAGAAAGCAGAAACTGCTGACAGTGTCAGTTTAGTGGCTGATGATGATGAAGACACTATCTCCTACAATTCCATATCAGAATGTACAGCACCCACTGTGTTGGATACTGATGATAAGTCTGCAAGCCCCTTTCCCAAGCTAGTCAAATCAGATACAGGGAGAAAGGTTATAGACAAAGAATTCATACATTTGGAGCAGGCTATTCTGCCACAGAGAATGCAAATGAGTGAAAACTCCTCCAACGATGGCTCTTGGTCTGATAGGACCCTGAATGCTGACAATGACAGTATTAACTTAGACATAACGGTGGAAGAACAGAAGAAGGAACAGGAAGATGTTCTCATTGACAAATTGAGTGACTCATCATCATTTTACAATGTTAATGTTTCTAATGATATGCTGACATCTGAAAGTTCTGCATTTGTCAATGTTGAAAAGCAGCAATGCAATGAATCTAGTAGTAGTTCTTCACAGAAAGATGGCAGTGTTAAAGAAAGAACATCTCCAATAAGTTCTGACAGTAAAAGTGATTTAGTCAAGATCGGGTCAGACCAGACTTCAGGCCACACGTCTGGGGATGACTTGGAAACAGCAACCTCTTCAGATATTGAGATAATTCCTAGTCCTAATGGGGATGGTCATGGATTCAGAAGCAGTCCTGCTAAATATGCATTTAAACAGTCAAAGTTTGATGGTACAACATCACCTAACCTAGTGGACTTGGTATTAGGGAAGTCTTTAGCAACAAAGATAAGAGGGCACAATCGAGAGCTATCAGAAGCATCTGTACAGAGTAACACAAGTGATGAGAGTCAGGGTTCAGAGAATGAGAGGTTGATGCGGAGGCTGTGTGAAATGGCAGAGCTTCTGGAAGCAAGAGAGAACAGACTGTTGGAAATGAGCAGGAATAATGCAGATTTGGCAGAGAATAATGCGGATTTGAAGACTCAGGTGGAGTCATTGATGTCAAAGCATGAGGGTGGCGATATTAATACTATCACAGAAGACTACACACAAAGGATGTCTGCGTTGGAGAAGAAGTTTCAGCAAGCGATCAGAGAAAAGGTATGGATGTTTATTAGTTCTAGCATTATAAAAAAATACTTGCGTTTTGCAGTTGACCTACATTGTTGATTATTTTAAAATGTGTGCTATGATATTTTAAAAGATTTGATTTAATTTACACTAATGATTTGATAAAAGGCTTTAAGGTTTACAATATTGAGTAAATCTTTTAAATCCATATTTGAATTACACAATCTTGATATTTTATTACAATGAAACATAAAACATGTTATCAGATAATATATTTTTGTTTACCAACAAAACTTGAAAAGTCAATCCTATTTCGGTGCTACTACTTTGACTTAAAACTGGCCTAGGATAGTACAGAGTTTCAATAGAATAAGAGGCCAGCTTATACTAGTTTTGTTACCCTTGTTGACTAATCAAAATGCATCAAGGGTATCGGTTTTACCTTGTAGCTCTTTGTTTCTGGTTGTTTCTGTTATTCAATTGTTACTACTGCCATGCACTTGATCAAAGAATTATTTAATGACTAAAGGTAAGGTCGAACCGTACACCAGACTGACAGATAATGTACTGAACCATTTTCAGTGTCTGAGGTCCTCAGCCTGTCGGTAACTGAACCTAAACAGAAGTGTATCCCACTTGCAGGATCAGCTACGAAAACAACTTGACACCTTCAAATCCGAGTCTTCCGCTCGCAAGAACTCCTCAGAATTAGAGAATGCTCTCAAAGAGAAGGACGAAGTGATAGCCCAGCTTCAAGAGGAAGGCGAGAAGTTGGCGCGCCAGCAGCTACAGCAGTCTAATATTATCAAGAAGTTGAGGGGGAAGGAAAAGGACAATGAACAGGTCATTAAGGGCTTAAGGTGAGGCGACTTCCTCTCCTGCTTTACGAGTCGATTACACTCAAATTTGACTTGTATGTGATGTAAATCTTGGAAGGTGCAGTTGGTAAGACAAAATCATTGAAGCCAACCTCAATACAGTTGGGATCTCGGTAATCCCCAGAAGGTTAAGCACAGGTGTACCTATAACTACCACCAGCCCCATAGCTACACCAGCCAGCCAGGCGACCAGGCCAGGCCAGGTGTCCTATAGCTACCTATACATTTCGCTAGATAGGGAGTGAGGCAATAATGGTTGGAAATTATAACAGGAAGCTTGCTTGTAAGGTTTACCAATATTTAGCCACTTACATCAATGCTAGTGAAGTGTATTGCCATTAATCAGACATCAATCTAGTTGAATCCAGACCCAAGGCTGCTTTAACTGTAAAACTGATTTAAATGAGTAAAAGCAGAAAGTCCGTAATATTTTTTTTTGGCAATAAGTACTTTTATCTACTTATCATGTTAAAGTATTTTTAATTTTTTCATCTTTTCAGAGACAAAATAGCAGAGCAAACAACAGAACTAGACAGACTGAAGCGCTCCATAGCTGCTAAGGAGGAGCTGGAAGTTAGCCAGATTGAAGCAGTATACCGGCTCACTACGGCTAATAAGAAACTTGAGACTGAACTGATGGAGGTATTTATTAAAAAAACAAAAACTTTTCATCATGTGGAGGGCGTAAACTAGTATAGTATGTGCAGAAAGAAATGTTTATTTTCTCCAAATTCAACGCATAAACACAGCCTCTTAGTGTCCACCGCTGCAAGTAGGAACCCCTCAAGGACTTGGTTTGATGGTGATGATTATAATCATCTAGATTTTAAATTGCTGTTAAAATTAACATTTCGACATTCATCGGCTTCGATGATATTGAAGTTAATTTCGCCATTGTATAGCAAGATAATTACAGAAATTATTCAGTTGTAAGAAGATCTGTGAAAAGCTATAAAATGTCCATTGTTTAGATGTATGGGTGTTTTATGTTTTGCTTATCGCGGCGCGAGAGGTCTTATCAGTTGTGTAACACGACACTCATGCGCGCCAAACAAACGGAATGCAATGTATTTGTTTGTGTCGGTAGAGATTTTATTTCCCGTTAGGAGAATAGCAGGGAATTTAAACAAGTCTACACATCTATGGGCAGTCTCCCCATCAGGCATAAAATAGCATAGGCAAATTGTGTATAGTCATAGTCAAGCACGAAATAGCTGCAACAACAATTTCCACTAAACTTAAACTTCACTAAGGTTGAAACTTTAATTGCCGCATAGACACCTTGTCGTTATGATTATGGCGTGCAGGTGCCACTTGCAACAACCTTGGGGTGATTAAGTAATTACGAGGTCGAATATACAAGAAAATTATAACACAACTCATTCATTGTTCTGTTTGTATAATTAAGGTCAGGATCTTCACTGGAACTAAAATTCGAACTTCATTACACGCTTCACTATACCATTTAAGTAATTCTAGTTCCTTTGACTGCTTAGAATTACAGTCCCATAAAGAAACTTATTCCGTATTACCCAACATTAACTAAATTTTAGAGGTCAGATAGGCAGTCGGTCCATGTAAAATACAGGTATTCAGCTGCATCCGGTTAGACGAGAAGCCGACCACAACATATCTGGGAAAAAACAAATGATGATACAAGCTTAAATCGAACCCGGTGACGGCGCGGCGTTTCTTTAACGAATATGTGAACTAGCTTTTGCCCTCGACTTCATTCGCGTTATGGTTGGTAATTATCCGACGGCACCGTTTAAACATCGTCTATGACATTTGGGATGAATGTAGCTTCCCATTAGTGAAAGATTTTCTGGAATCGAATCAGGAGTTCCAAAGTTTGCCCTATATTAGTGTAGAAATAGTATAGCTGACAGACCTGGTGACTAGTGTTAAGTGGTTTTCAATAGTTCCACTATCTCGTTTTAATCTATGGTACACATGGTTTGTGGAACTATAACAAGTATAATTATTATAATAAACCGTTAAAGGATCAATATATCACGGAGCCTTAATTTCAATGTTAACAGACAAAAAGCCAACTAGACGATACGACACACAAGCTGGAAGGCAGCCGCGCGTCCTTAGAAGGGGCTCGTCGGGAACTGACCGATCTTCAGCGAACCAGCGCCGACCTGGCCCGAAGGAGCGCCAACCATGAGCAGGCGCAGGACAACCAGAAGAGAGCTGATGAGGAGGTGCAGAGGCTGAGGGCGGAGCTACAGCAGCTTAGAGTTGAGATGGTCAACGGTCAGAAACTACTCAATGACTACTTTAGGAAGTGACATCAGTCACGCTTATCAATAACCTGTTAAGAAATGGATTTATGTTCATGCTATATCAGAGAGTAGTCCGATGTGATATCGATTTGCGATCCCTACTGAAACAAAACGTACTAAGTCTTGTTTGATAAGTGTTGTCATTCCCATAGGCAGTTAAATTATTTTGATTTTTTTACCTTGAAACTGGCTGTAACTTTGGCTGAAAGAGTCATCAATACTAACCCTAAACAGTCAAAAAGATAAACATTGTGCATTTCATGGGCTCACCTATAACCGTTATTGTATTTTACAGAGGAAAAGAAATGGGTAGCTCGCGAAGAAGCCCTGCGTCGTGAACTGTACGAGGCTCGCGAGGCCTGCTCAGCGTTAGAGAGCAGCTCCAGTGCCGGCGCGGCCGGGGACAGCGGCGCGGGCAGCGTACTGTCGCAGCTGGCGCAGCTGCAGCGGGCGGCGCTGGAGCGGGACCAGGCGCACGCGCACGCACTGCGGCAGAGGGCCGTGCAGCTCGGTGAGTGATCCTCAGCTGCAGCGGGCGGCGCTGGAGCGGGACCAGGCGCACGCGCACGCACTGCGGCAGAGGGCCGTGCAGCTCGGTGAGTGATCCTCAGCTGCAGCGGGCGGCGCTGGAGCGGGACCAGGCGCACGCGCACGCACTGCGGCAGAGGGCCATGCAGCTCGGTGAGTGATCCTCAGCTGCAGCGGGCGGCGCTGGAGCGGGACCAGGCGCACGCGCACGCACTGCGGCAGAGGGCCATGCAGCTCGGTGAGTGATCCTCAGCTGCAGCGGGCGGCGCTGGAGCGGGACCAGGCGCACGCGCACGCACTGCGGCAGAGGGCCGTGCAGCTCGGTGAGTGATCCTCAGCTGCAGCGGGCGGCGCTGGAGCGGGACCAGGCGCACGCGCACGCACTGCGGCAGAGGGCCGTGCAGCTCGGTGAGTGATCCTCAGCTGCAGCGGGCGGCGCTGGAGCGGGACCAGGCGCACGCGCACGCACTGCGGCAGAGGGCCGTGCAGCTCGGTGAGTGATCCTCAGCTGCAGCGGGCGGCGCTGGAGCGGGACCAGGCGCACGCGCACGCACTGCGGCAGAGGGCCGTGCAGCTCGGTGAGTGATCCTCAGCTGTAGAAGTGCGGGTCCATTTTGATAGTGTATATAATCCGATTTCTAAGAAGATCCGAAGTCTTGCGTACCTTTGATATTTATCATAGATCGTCTAATATATGAGTGATGAACCACTGCAACTGTAAATATGTAGATTAATACTAATATAATCCTCTTGTCACCCCGAGGCTCGAAAGTCAGACGACCAGTCTTACCAAGGGGTATCATATTACCCTGTATGTAACTGGGTTGTGGAGGTCAAATAAACTACTGTATTCAGGGGCATCTGGTTAGACTGGAAGCCGACCCTAACAGAGTTGAGAAATGGCTAGTCACTAAAAAAATCTGTCTCCGTAGCGGAAGTCGAACGCTCCCTGACATCGGCAACAGAACGCGAGCGCATATCGCGCGAGGAGGTGACCACTCTGCAGGAGCGGCTCGCCGAGGTCGACTCCACGCTGCACGACACGAGAGACGAAGTGAAGAGACTGTCTCTGAAAGATCAGGAGCATTTGAAGGCTATACAGCGGCTGGAAGATGAGCTGGCGATGTGAGTGATGTCTATAGTGATACTATAAATAGGTAAAGTTTGTATGTTCGAATGTAAGGGGTAATCTTCGGAACTTCTGATCCGATTCCGAAAATTCTTTCACGAATTTGAATTTACATTATCCCGAGTGAATATTGTAGTGTATATTTAAAATGTTCTTACTGGATAATTCCTGACCATTACGCGAGCGAAGTTGCGGGTAAAAGCTAGTAAGCATTAGAATAATGGATTATATTTGACAAAGCAAGGTCTTGTCAAGCCAAGCTATTGGAACCTTGTGTGGCCTTACGATGACCCTATGATTAACAAGTCTATAAATAACCACTGACCACTTTTCTTACACAAATGTTACTTGGAGAATTTGATCAATTGGTTGAATCAACCAGGTGCTGCCCACCCTCTGTTTATTTTGCTGAAGACAGCCCAGAACCACACTATACTACATTATCATACACATATTTTAACGCTAAAAGTATTAGAATATTTCTTTATCTGAAAAAAAAAAAACCAAAAACAAAATTGTTTTAATTTTGTTGTGCTTTACTGTAAGCATGTTCCACCACTTCCTGATCCAATCAGTTATCTTGCTGATAACTTCATTAAACAAACACTTAATTTTTCCACTCAACAGCAAGACTCAAGAGCTGGAGACACTCAGAGTTGAGCACACGAGTCGAGTGTCCGAGCTGCAGCAGCGACTGAGCGATGTTGAGCATCAGTTGAGCGCCGAGAAGAACGCGCTCGACACTGAGAAGAAGAGGAATGCTATACTACAGGTAGAATTGTTGTTCTTATCCTGTGTTGGATGATCGCGCTCTGAAAAAATCATAAAATGGTTGCTAGGCACATTTTCGGAGTGCCGCCGAACACAACTTTTTCTTTTTTAAATTTAAATTCAAATTTATTATATTTATTATTATTCAAACGTTTAGTTGACTCTTCCCGTGACCCAAGGGCTGGCTTTTACCTTGGCCAAAGGCTTAGCGTTGCCATACAACGTGGCAACGCCGCCAGTCTTTTGGGTACATTACCAGTTGACTACGCTGAGGAGGAGTTTTTTGACGCCATTTTTTAAGTTTATTTTTAAGTTAGTTAATATAGGTTATTTATTAATTCAAATTTCAAATTCACTTATTCATTTTGTGAACATAGGGTAAAAATCTGTATGTTACAGATGTCTTATAAATAAATTTTGATCCATTCTATGTTCCGCCGAAAGGCATACAATATATTGTCACTGGTAAAATTAAAAATTAAATTAATTATAAAACTACAAAATCACACAAAATACAATGTCAGAAATATTAGAGTTGTCAAAATTAAATTAATTTAAATACAGTACAAAAATTCGATATTTCGTCAAATATTTGTTCTTAAACTATGTGTTTACAGGAACAGGTATCGACCCGCGGCGATTTATCTCCTCCGCATTCTGTCGCCTCAGATTCCCTCTCCGCTTCGCTTTGGCAGTCCGTAAGTATACACACTTGTTTCTCGTGAGACTTCGTTACTGACTGTTTCTAAGTTGTCCATGTGTCATTTGCATGATCACGGCTGATTAGTAAGTCAATAAACAAATTGAGGAAAGAGACTGGAGAACAATGTGCTTGTGATAAAAAAAAAATCATAACTTGCAACACCAGTGCCAGAGTAAGTAGTTCAACGAGTTTTATTGTTTGTCTGCATACCAAACTCTTATGTAGTACGTGTTACAGGAAGAGGGCTGCACGACCCCCACGGCGTCGTCCGCCATGTGCGTGGAGGAGACGCTGGCCGCGCTGCAGCGCCGCGACGGCGAGCTGCGCGCGCTGGCGCTGCAGCGGGACGCGCTGCTGGCCGAGCGCAGCGCGCTGGCGCAGCAGCTGGCGCGGCTGCAGGCGGCGCTGGACGAGATGCAGGTGGGGAGACCGTTTATTGTAAACTTACCAACTATCTACATACGTACAATCGGCCAAGCTAATTCATTTACATCGCACACATCGGTAACTGTTATTGTACGAGCCGGTAATGTTCATACAGCCGCTCGTTATTATTGTGTGCGTAAACGTATTCTACACGGGCTTTATTTTTTTCTATCTTTACCCGGGTACACGGGTAAAAATAAAATAAACGGGTTTACAATAAGGCCCAACATTTTATACAAATGTAACATGGTCACCATAGCTGATTGAGGCATACAGCACATGTATTTTCTCTTTTTTTTTATTTGTCATTTATTTTTAATTTTGTTTCTTTTTTTTTCTTTATTCTGTGTGTATAATGACCTGACGTCAAATAAACTTTATTCT
Source organism: Noctua fimbriata (assembly GCA_905163415.1). Taxonomy (NCBI): domain Eukaryota; kingdom Metazoa; phylum Arthropoda; class Insecta; order Lepidoptera; family Noctuidae; genus Noctua; species Noctua fimbriata. The sequence goes on along the minus strand of LR990941.1, from coordinate 16,740,913 downwards.
TTCTTTCTGATTGTTGTAAGCGCTTGCGTCAGTTAGTGATCTAAACTCGACGACGTGAGTTCGATCCCAGCTGAGGAGTTATTTTTGCTGTTTTTTACTTTTTGTTCTTTATTAAATTAATTTTGTGACCAATAAAATCAATTAAGCAAAAAGTGAAAAAGCAATTAAATAAAAACAATAAAATAATTTGATTTTATATTAGATAAACATTGGTATTTGGTTGGAAAGAGCTTATGGCTTCGGTCATTAGAAAATGATCCGTCTCGTTTCTTACAATATGTTCCTTCCTTACATTGGTTGTTTTAAGGTTCAATTTGATGGAGGCTGTATGTTAGCAAAAAAAACTTGTGTGGCTGATACAATGGTTTAATACTAACTGTTTTTAAACATATATAGGCTATAGCTATCCATACTAGACGTTCGAATGAGTAAAACACTGTTGTTTATCAGTTTTTTTGACACAGTTTTTGTTGGTAAGTATGGACGTAAATAATTTTTCAAAGTAGGTAGGTATATAAATTGAATCAAAGTAAAGTTAGAGGTGAATTGAATCAAGATGTTAGATAGTAAGAAATTATGACAACTTCTAACCGCATAACTATAATATCACTTCACCATACTTATACTGAGATGAACCTCATGCTGTTAACATTCGCGCATATGATACTACTTTACGCCCATCCTTATCCGACTTAAACGTTTTTTCGTCGCTAAAAATCAGCACATTGTTCTCCCTATCAAATTAAATTTGATGTATGGCCTAGCAAACTGTAGTCGATTTGTCGGTGCGCAGTGAACAGCAAAGGAGCGCGCTGGCTTGCTGCAACGTAATCCAGCAGAATGTAGGTGATTTCTTACAGTTTGTAAGCATATATTGTGTGCTGTTGCTTTTACGCGGTTGGAGAAGAAGGGATCAGCTTTGTGCCTTGCCACAATGTCGTGGTGTCGAGCTGATAAATTTGCCTTTGTATTTGCCCTAAGATGTTCTACGTCTCCAAAATCCGCATATCAGCGGACCCATAACTGCTCGGTTCCCCTCTATGCATGAAAACAGTATTTATAATACTTATAATAATAGCTAATATTATAATAAATAAATACTATATTTATATACTATATATACACTATGTTTATACAATATACTTATAAATAATATTACTTATAATAATACAATACATAAATACAAGATACACACTGACATCAGCAAACATTATAATCTATTTTTGTTTACGTTATTCAAAGGGTTTTCTTTAATCTGTCTAAGGGCTAGATCAAGCTAATTTTAGACCAAGTTAATTTTATCATAATCATCATATGATAATAAAAAAAAAAAACTATAATTCAGTTGATAATGATAATGCATTATTATAGCTATGGTAGGTATTGCACTTAAGTTACATTAATTATTTAATCCTAGTAAACATTGAAAGGTGAGATGAGTTAGTTAAAGTGAAGTAGGTATAATATCAACATAATATGTAACTGTTACTCACCGATATCATTAAGCGCCTTGCAATTTCACTTCTTAGCGTATCGATGACAATTCAAATTGAGTCAGCCCAAAATTTGACGACGAGTTTGGCACTTTCAGTAGCGTCCTGTGATGCACATCACAGGAGCAAACAACAGGACAGGCAGGACACGATATAAAGTGCACCACATTTACACTCACAATTTCACATATAGATACGTTTTGCTCATCCAAAAGAACGATTTCTACCTTTTTGAACATTGATAAATGTTGCATGGTTGGATCCACAGAAATAAATCCACATGCGCATGAGTAGTAATCAATAAACTCAGTAATGAAAATACTCGTAGATAGACAACCAAGAACGCTCATATTTTTATAAATGAAGGTGTTTGAAAACAATATTTTTAAATTGTCGGTAGTTATTTTCTAAACAGTCTTAATAAAATTGCTGAGAGTTCCGTGTTTGTCTCAAACGTTGGAAACTTCATTACACAACCATGAAGGGGATCGAATCGTTATAAATTCTACAGTAAGTAATGTTTTAACAAAATAATGAATACAAAAAGAATATATTGTTGCATACATGGTTTGAACTTACGGCTTCTCGTCACTGACCAAAGACGATAGCCATTGTGCCAAGGTTGCGGTTAACATTATGCAAAATATTATATCTCCTTCAGTATCTTATGTGAATGAATGACTATATATTGGTATATGGTAATTGATGTGCCACACGCACCCTAATAAAAACCGAGCTCCCTCATTTTATTTAGTGTATGTGTGTGCATAACTATGCCTTCACCCACACATATAAACTGTAAATCAAATAGGTGGTTCAACTGTACATAACCTGTAATAGGAAACGAGCCTCTTGCCATCAGCCGAGAGAAAATTCAAACTCTCTATTTACCTTCAAGGGTCTTATCGTAGTTCGTAGTATTTCCGTTGAATTTTGACGTCCACGTCAAGTCTATGGTACCATAAAAACAGTTTTCGTGCTAAAATTCGCCATCATAATGTGAGTTAATAAATATCAGACGCCACTATAGACAAAAAAATACTTTTTAACATCAAAGTATTTTTTTTTTGTTAGCCTGTTTGTGTCCCACTGCTGGGCAAAGGGCTCCCCTTTCTCCTTCCAAACCTCTCTGTCCTGTGCGATATCTGGCCATGGTCGCCCCGCAAACGAGATCAGATCGTCACACCAACTTCGCCGCGGTCTACCTCGACGGCGATTGCCTCCGACAGGTGTCCAGTGGGTGACGATCGTTGCCCATCTCTCCGGGCGCATTCGTGCTACATGGCCAGCCCACTCCCACTTCAGCTTGACTGTTTTTTCTCCAACATCTGCTACTTGAGTAATAAAGCGCAGGGTAGTGTTTCTTACGCGATCTGTCCGCTTAACACCTATTATGCTGCGCTCCATCGCCCGCTGGCAAATCTTGAGTTTGGACTTCTATTGTTCAGTAAGTGACCAACTTTGGCACCGTAGGTTAGGACGTATATAAAATCATCAATGTATAGTAAAAAAAAAAACTAAATATTTCAACATTTTATAACTTCCAATATATCCACGTATTAACTACGAAACCACGTAAAAAAATACGGCAAAAACTTCGTTTTGGTTCAAAATCTAGTAAGATGAATATATGAATAAGGATATTCATATCAAAATAAAATACGTCCAAACAGATCAGTGAAATCAAGCGATTGGCTTTAATGTTACAATGGGCTCCAAAGTGACAAATATTTAACCTGAACATAACAGAGCTGAAAAAATACGGAAAAGGTCATTATTATGTTCATTAGTTCAAAACCCAATATGTCCAAACTAGTTTTAACGATTGTGGCGGGACTTGATTTGATTCGTTATATTTCTATATTGCCGTGAATAGTCATTAATAAAGTAAGGTAAAACAAACCTTTTAATCTAAGATAGAACGTCGTCACCACCTGCAAAAGAAAATACTGCTCTATTTCCTTTTCACTTATCGAGGATATAATATTGGTGTTTGATCTTCATCAACTCATGTCCTCTTTTGCGATTGGTCCACGTGAAATCTTTTAAAGGCTTTATTACACTAAAACTCAACCATCCATCATATCTTTCCAGACAGTACAAGAGCAGTACGACGCCCTGCTCCAGATGTACGGCGAGAAGGAGGAGCAGATGGCGGAGCTGCGCCTGGACCTGCAGGACGTCACGCAGCTGTACAAGGCGCAGCTGGACGAGCTCATCGCGCTCAAGCGATAGCACGAGGCCTGTGGCGACCTGTGCTAGGCACGGGCTCAGATATACATACCCGATACTGAAAAACAAGAAAAAATGAGCGGTTACGATATAAGCTCAACAATGGATGGTCGAACAGATCCTATAATATAAAACAACCCGACAACGACCGCCGGGCTGTAGGCCACTAGACAACACTCGTCTGGTCTCCTTTTCAATGGACAGTTAGAAACTTTACAACATAAAATCACGCCTGTAATCCCCTAAGGATTAGGCACAGGTGTATCTTATAGTACACCCACAGTTCACCAGTTATGTGAACGATAAACGGTTGGATTGTATAAACTTTACAAACTGTACTCTAAACCTCTATACAAGTCTGCTTTTGGGGTTAATATGGGTGGAAATAAAAGAGATAAGTAGAGAGATAACTCATCCCAACTCATCATGAGTTAAAATCACAATATCTTTTCGATTCGATTTCCTTTTAATTTTAAAAGTTTTTACTTTGTCTCAAAAAGTAAGTAAAGTATATTATTTGGTTGCCAATGCGTTAAGCAAAAACTATTTAGGTGCAACGCCCACTAAACCAACCAATAAGGTTGTTCTAGCAAAACATTCACATAATACATGTTGAAATCTCTTTCTCTCTCCCTTCCTCTTCTCCTAGTTGAAATCTTTTATCTCATCAGACAACACGTTCTAAGTGAATGTTTCGCCAGTTGGAGCGTACAGTCTTGTACAACTTTCAGCACGTTTCAGTCAAATGCTTAGACCTCGTGACAACTATGAAGGTCTGGGTTATTGCTTCCAAAATATAGCGTGCTGATACCGGACTATTACGACGAAAACAATGCATGATAGGATTGATACACGGTTGAGTTGTTTGCTGTGTTGTCAGTACGGCAGGCAAACTGCATATCAATGAGCAATAATCAGCAAAGTTGTGCAAATATTGTCAACAAAGTCTTTAAAATCCAGTTTACTAATTTGCAGTCGATCTCGTATTTGATTTACCATCCGGAGGTGGAAAGCTGAACGATACGTGAATGAAAAGGCAAATATGTCTTCCTGAAGATTTAAACTCAGGTGAAGTTTCAATGTACTGGGACTACAAGTTCTTCCATCATCAAGAAATAGAAGCGTTTTGTAGAATCCAGTGTATTTTATGAACGTTTCTATTCACTGACGACCGATTATTGTTATCACGAAAAACTGTTATACAATATTATTGCCCGTTTTCACTAACACACTGCTGCTTAACACTTCAATATTATTGTACTCTTGGAATTGCAAAGCTAGGCTCAGCGTCCAAAGTTGAAATTACAAAAGCGCATTAAAATTGTAGCGTTGCTTAGTGGTCGTTAAAAGGGGCATTATAGGAAAGTATTTTAAACTAATAATTTTATTAAGACATGGCGCTAAAGTATAATGGCAACTTTATCTGATTAAATAAGTGAATAGTAATACTATAGATATATTGACTATAGATGGCGCTACTAGAGAGTTTTATCTACTAAATTATGTATAGAAGTAAATAATCGCGCTCGCGATGTTTTCTATAGATATTGTTTGCTTCGTCTTTGTAATATTATATTTGCCAAACGTTGAACGTTCCTTTGTATTTGATCTTGTCATATTGTTATAATTGTCACCTAACGAAGTAACCGCACTTATCGACGAGGAATCTACTTGAGCCGATCACGTTTCACCACGTCGAAACAAGGCGAATGACATCTTTTTCGTTTTGATTGCATACATTTTTTTTTGTGAGCGGTTTAAGCCGATTCCTCGTCGTTAATAGTGGTCACTACCTAAATGCTCTATATGAAATATTCAAAAATATATTATTGAAATTGTATAACATGAGTTTATTATTGCACATAGATGTAATTATTATTGTGTACAGTTTAGTATAGTTTTAAATTCTTCGTGACATGTTGGGCTGTGTTATAAGGCTGCGGGGATATGCAATTGGGAAGACAAACAGTAAATATATATATATTTATATCACAATCTTTCGAAGGACTCGAAATTCATATACACCATTTTTTACAAGCTTTTATTTGTCTTGCCTTGTTAGTTAGTATTTATTGGGCAAATCTTGTAACTGAATTTCAGCTTTATTGGTTAGGGGAAACAGGTTTGAACAGTTTCCTCTAGCCGATTAAGCTGAAATATTGCACACACTTTTGGATCTGGTGACAATACATTTTTATGGCAGACAAGACTTTATCCTGCAGCCAGGAGCGTCTCCTCACTAGAGAAGTCCTCAACGGTTAATATCGCGGATTGTGTCCGCGATATTAGCCATTTTGTATATGCGCGTATATAGTTTTCATTTAAATAAAAGCTTGTATTAAAAAAAATAAGTTTATTTTTTTAATCTAATTTTTTTATATATCTTTACAAAAATACTCGCACAAGAACTCATTCGTTTACTCAAAAAAGCTCATTCTTTAAAAGGTCTCTATTTAATACTCAACAAAATGTATTCATTTGGTTATTTGGTTTTTGATTTCAGGCTGCTATGTTTAAATATTTATCTCAATATTTGTTTGTCTTCCTACATTCAGCGTACATTTGTGTTTCATGACGGAAGTATGAAAAAGACGATGGGAATTTTGAAAGGCGCTAAGAGGCATTGGGTGCGCTGTTAGATATGCATCGTCGGCACAGCGCCCAAAGTGGAAAATACTACAGCAAAATGTCCCTTACGACATTTCGAATTTCAACCGTGGAAGTTTACCAGTGACGTCATTTGTTGTTGTTGATTGTGCACGAGTAGATGTGTGACGTGTGTCATGTGATATGCGCGGGAGTGCTACTGAGTATTCTGTTTTAATTCATAGCTATCGGGGGCAAGGGCGTGTTTATAGATGTATTCTGAGGAACGTAAAGTACAGCAGACAGACGTTTGTAAGGGGACGCCCGGACACACTTGACGCTCTTGTGTTAAGTGTGTCCGGGTGTCGCCTTCGATGGAACTGAACGCGATTGGCAAATCTAAGCCAGTAAACCGTGTTTGAGGTCAATATTGCGTAACAACGGTGACGCTGACAGCTCTTGAACTTGGAGGTAATGATTGCGTTTTTTCAATGTTTAAATCGACCCTAAATTGCCTTAAAACTCAGTAGAAAGTTAGATTGCCTTAAACCGAGGTTAAGCTTGTAACATCACAAGATTCTGCAGTTTCCGCTCTTGAAGAAAATGTGAATATGAGTGTAGTAGTAACTTACATGAGTGTAGTGGACCTGCCTAGCATGAACGCGCGAATTAACACTGTCTGCTGTATTTCACGTAAACTATAATTTAGTAAACATATTTTATTGCGCATTACCCATCTTATGAAGCAGGTTCAAATTATTACAATATTTAAGTTCCTTCACGATTCATCCCACTTGTGATTATTGTTATGTAAATAAATATAAACTGCCAATTATATAACCTGAGTTTCATTTATCTTTTCGATTATTATAATGTCCAAATGCCTAACTAAGAGAGGGAGTTTGTATACTGGTATTCAACTGCATCCGATTAGACTGGCAATATGACAAAGTATGTTATCTTCCACAACACACTACAGCCCTAAATAGGGTTAACACTATCAGGGATCTGGGACTTACTTTTGACGCTAAGCTCCTCTTTGATGCGCACATAGACAATGTAGTCAAGAAAGCTTCAAAATCACTTGGTTTTCATGTTCTTACTATAATGGTGTACATGTACATGGACATGCGTGCAGTATCAGTTTGCGTGGATTTTTTAGATATAATCTAGGTAGAATAGGCAAAACTTGTGTAATCTAAGTCTTTTAAAGGCACTTCAATAAATTGAATTGAATAGTTCCGACACCTTTGCCTGTTGGAATTTGAATATTAGAACATCGACGCTGGCAGATAGACGACATTTTTTGGCGGGAAACTTAGCAAAGTGGCATCACGTATTTTCAATAGATAGATAAATCACAATCGAAATTGGCTTGTGTCTGTGTTCGTGTCTTTTTTTTCTTTAATTAGTTGAGTATGTGTACGTTCAGTGTTTTTATTTTATACTTCTGGGCACCCGTAAATCGTTAATCATGATCATGCACACCAAGTGTTCAGTGAGGGCATGTGAAGAACCGCTTGCTTCATGAAGATAAAGCTCTAACATCGCTAGTCTACTAGTGACCACGACTACCACTGGCGCTGTGTTAGTCGCACGGCCGATACGTCTGGGTGACGTAAATCTATGTAAGTATGTATATTTCGTTTATTTGAATCTAATACCAAATCTAAAAATCTAATACCTCTTAATACCTAATCACAACAGCTGCACGTCGATCTTCAAGGTTAAGCAGCGCTTGCCAACGTCGGTCTGTGGATGGTTGACCGTTCATTACGTACCGAGTGTTTCGTCCTTACCTCAGAAAACTTGTTAACCCGTTGGTCCCGGCTGTCATGATTTATTAGAGTACGAGAACAGAATTGAAAGTTCCTCCATTGAAAGGGGACCTTCCCAATGATCAGACGACCTGACTGATAGTTAATGAATAGGTGAATTCCTGAAAAAAGTTAGAGCATATACAAAGTGTGACGGTGTATTATTTTATGCACCGACGACGGGCGTGTTCATGCTGCCAACGCAATGAATGCCTACAGATTTCTTTAAGTTTAGTATGACAGAATACGCTTCGTCGACGAGTGAGGCATTAGGCAAGCGCGTATAGAAACGTCGTGTGTGGCCCTTAGTCCTCGTCCAGAAAGGGCGAATCCAACACGATCTCTCGCGTGTACTACACGCCTACGTCGACTGCAGAGGAAGCGCACAACGTGCGTACAATGTTGACTCTCGGTTTCCTTTGATATGTGCACTAACTCTGGAGTTCGCGCGTGATTTGATTTGGTAAACTGGGCGCAACCAACGAGTCTGTATAGGTTCGAGAGTCTAACGAAGTGCACGCGGTGTACACGTGGTCAATCTTTAAATCGCGCAATGTTTGTTGATGCGATGTATTCGCGCCCAGTACCTCGCCAACGCGTGCGCTAGTTTTTTAAACATGTATATCAGTTTAGTGTATTATTGTATAACATAAATATTGTACATTTCGCAATAGCTTGAAACGATTCGCGGCGAATTCGTCCCTTCTGGTCAAGGTCTAAGTTACTTAGTTTCGCGAAAAGAAACCATTCTCCTGCCATACCTCGTGGACTCTTATATTGCAATTCAGGAGGATAGGGGATAGTTTGAAATAAAACATAATTTGCTACATACACCATTTATTTTAATATGAAGCGATACAGTCACACATTCGATGGATGCATTGCTACGATTTAGACCAAAAACTACGTGTTACAGGAAATACATTCAATGAGGGTTCTACTTGCGTCGGTTACCGACAACGCTTGGGTACACAACATTCATCGTATTTTAACATCCAATTATAATTTCTATGAGCTATTATTTTCTATGAAACAGCAGTCGCTGGAAACAATTCGTATTTTATATTAAATTGCCTTATCTATAGGGCCGTATAACACATGTACGGCATCTCTTTTATATAGTCCGCTTTAAGAGTGATGCCGATGATTCGGGGAAAGTAGTCTAACATTTGCACCCGTATCTATAAACAAGTCAAAGTGATTACTTGAGTAAGTCATTATTAAGATACGATTTTTATTCTGAAGTTTAGTAATTGCTTGAAATTAGAACTGTCAAAAGTAAGAATTCTTACTTCGTTTAAATTCTTGTCTATTGCAAAAAAAATGTTTGCTTAAGTAATTACTTAAACTCGAGGAATTGCTTTACCTTGATTAAAGATACGGGTGTTAGAATCACCTAATCTATGGATCCGTATTACACAAAGTACGGCATCTCTTTTATATAGTCCGCTTTGGGAGTGATGCCAATGCTTAGGGAGAGTAGTCTAACACATAGAATTGCCTTATCTATGGATTCTTATAACACAATTATCGGTATCTCCTTTACATACGTGGCGTCTTACATAGTCCGCGTTTGGAAGATAGTCTAACACTTAGATCGTTAACCTATCAAGTTTCGACTACTGACACATAATTATCTAAGTATAGTTTGTGGCTCTCTTTGGAGTCTGTATCTATAAATATTACATGGCTCTTTTTAGAGTCTGCGGGTTTTGGAAGGTTTAAAGTGGTCTAAATCGAGATGGAAACAGTATTAAAAGTATCGAATGCATCCTCGTTACAAGTACACTACGTCCTAGCGACGTACAAACACACTATACGTCCAAGAGACGTGCGAAGGTGCGCACACTCACACATGCGTGCGTGAAGGTTACATAATGCGGTACGCGATACATAATATTATAAGTTATTACTATGTACTCATCTCCTGTAACAGGATTGTGTAGGGAACATGTTTCTGAATAGTTTCTAACATTGCCTGCATTTCTGTAAACATTATTATTTTTTACGATTCAATACAATACATTGCTTCTTAGAAAACACTCAGGATTTGTAATTTTTGAATGTCTAATTTTTTTTTGTTTGTTGGTTTAATTTTTATTCTAAAAGAAAAACAGATTACAGAGAAAATTAACACTATGTAAATGTAAATTTAGATTTAAGTTACATAATATCAGCCGAAAGACGTATACATGTTGGAAATGACAGTTTTAAATAAATCAAAATAGTATTTTTGTGGTATTGTACTTCAAAGTTTGCAAATGCTTGATAAGGGAATAAACTTATAAGTACGGAATGGCTCAAATAACTATGTACTTACTATTAATAATGAGTCACAGCAACTTCTTGACAAACTAACACCCAGAAAACCTTTAGGTCACCATACTCAGCAAACTATTGTGGTGTACCACAGGGAAGTGTCCTTGGCCCATTATTGTTTTTAATATATAAATAAACTGCCCAACTCCACAAACCAATATATAGTATTATTTGCAGATGATACTACCGTGTTGACAAAAGAGAAAACTTTAGATATCAGTAAAATAGTTACGAATAAAGCATTGACAGATTAAATCAATTGGCTAGATAGGAATAATTGGTGGTTTAAAAATAAATATAAATAAAATAAATTTATGCCATTTTTGCCATGAACCAATTAGGAAATTAAATGAAATTAAGTTTAAAATACAATAATACGGACATAGAAGAAGTTAATAGTATCCAATTTTTAGGAGTATTTATGGACAGACATTGCAATTGGAGGTCAAGTAGATAATGTTTGTAAGAAAATAAACAAATTCATATTTATACGTAGGAGGATCAAAAATTTAACAGACATTCAAACAGCCTTATTGGTACACCATAGCCATGTTAGTTCTGCTTTAAGGTTTGGAATAACTGCATGAGGGAAAACCACAGATTCGTAGCCCAAAAAAAGTGTGTAAGGTCAATTTTTTAATCTTAAGTGGATAGACTCTTGTAAACCTGCATTTATTAAGCAAAAGCTGCTTACCCTCCCGTCTCTATATATGTTTGAAACCTGCAAATTTGTAAGAAATAACTATTCGCTCTTTGAAAAAGATGAAAAGGCTTATGTCAAAGAAGAAAATAGCACAAAAGCCACTAGTAGTCCCGCGTCCCGGTCTGCTTTAGAAGTGCTGCAGATTTAGAATTTAATAAAAAGTTATATAACTGGTTGTGTGAGAGATGTTTTTATTTCATCAATGAATATTTTGAGTGTAAAATGTAAAACTTATTTACTATAATTATTATATTTATATGGACATTTTCATTATACTTGCTATTTTTTATTGACATGACATTTATTTATTCTTCTTCTTAGCGTGTCGATGGCAAATTTTTAGTTAAATATGTTTGGCCCAAAATTTAGCTACGCGAACTCCGCTCGCTGTAGCAGTCATAAGATCGTCAAGTGCGCAGGTGTTAGGGCATGCAGCGCAAGATGGAAGATGGGCCATAGCCATTTATTTATTTGACATCATTATTATTGATCACTATTTTTATTATGAATAGGTTTTTATTTAATTTTAATTTATTAATTGCATTTTAATTTAAATTATGAATATATAACCAAGATGTAAAATCTAAATATTTGTACGGCTGAAATGACGAATATAATGAAACCTATAGATCATAACAACTTATGTTAGCTACCTATATTCTTGCAAATAAATAATATATTATTCATGCATACATAACTTTTGCCTTCCTGGGACCTAGAAACTCCACTGAAAATTTGTGCCAAGAATACAGTATTTTGAAACATTTATTAATAATGTGGTGTGGGCCATTCCGTACAAATGTGTGTCGTCCCTTAGCCTGGTTGCGTATCAGGCGCCATCTATACGGGCGAGTATATCGTACCATGCCCTCGCTTCTATAGTTTGTACGAGTTTTCCACGACAATACGTCGTGCACCAAATGAGAGCGGGACTAGGCAAGCGTAAGTCACTCAAAATTTGTCACGGATTTTACGTTGCGCACAATTTGATAAATTTGCAAGGATCCATTTGGCGTCAAAGGTGACGCAAACCGCAAGATGGTATTAAACCAAATGCAACGTAATGCCGGCGACTAAACTTGAGGAGCGTAAACGACGCTGAGCCAAAGATCTATAGAACGAACAAAGAGTCATTTCAAGTTAAGTACAGTAGCGAAGCATTCAAAATGAATCTTATTCGTTTGAAGTTAATGTGCATATTCCTACATGCGACTACCGTCAAGCATACCATAAGAAAATATACATTAATTTGAAGACAGTAAGGTTTCATTTTCTGATGAAGCACTACTGTACTAAGCTTGAGATAAATCAAAGTTCGTTTTACAGATTGCAGCCTGAGTTACGCTCGTCTGGCCCCGATGTAAGCGCGAGTTCGTAATGAGCGTATGTCCGTAGCGTAGACGCTCTGTAGATGCTGCGTACGTGTAAACTGTATCAAACGTGAGCATGGAAAATACGTACGGATCAGCGTAAGCATCTCTACTGCGCTGGTGTAGCATCTACACTGCATATATGCATGACAAGCATAGCTAAAGTGCCCGAGGGAGTGACCACACGTACGACGCGGAATAGCTTGCGCCGGCTAAAGAACTTTATGTTTATGTGATAAAAGCGAAAAAAGACTTCATTCACCGCATTTATGTTCGGATGACGCGACTCAACACCGCGTTGCACTAAATGTGACAAATGGTGAAAAGTGATCAGTTTAAGCAGATTCCGTCAACAAGTGTGGTCACTCGGTCATTCCCATATGCACAGGTCAGTAGTAACAGCGAGTCAAGGATCGAGCCGGACCTTATTGTTTCAAGTGGCCTATTTCATAACTCTATCCCTTTCTGTCGGAAACATCCCTTACAAGACCAAGAACGAAGTGGCCACATGATCTGCCCGCTGATGTTCAAGAGAGCTAAACGTTATGTATGATAAAGGGATAGAGTTGCAGGAGAATGCCAATTCGAGCAGCTCGGTCTGGCTCAGTTCTCAATGGGCACAGGTCGAAACAGTTTCATAAGCACATTATGAATCAGCGTTGAAGCTTTACGTGCGACATTGAAAAAGTTAACTCGCTGTTACTACTTATGAGTCCTCTTATGATGAAATCGATAAAAACATAGCCAGTACAGGTGGCGCCTTATTCATATATTTATTTTTATAATACCTACAGGAAATGAGTACAACTAAATTAATGCCTACATTAAGATACGTTTATGTGTTAGAATATATCGAAGTTTAGATATAAATGTATGTGTTACATGAATACGTTATATGATGAGAGCTACAGAGTAACGTGCAGAATGTAAATCCTATGTATTCAGTTTTCTATGTTAACGGGCTATGAAATGGAATATAAAGCTAGCTATTATAATACCAATAGTTATATTCTGAAACAACATTTTCTATTTTATTGTTCAATGGAACTGTAATCCTACACTGCGGTGTAGTGCGCTACTTCAGACAAAATGACATTCAAATTACAGCTAGACAGGAAAAATGAATAAATCAGTATCGATTCTGCACAGTTCGTGTCGTTATTAATAGTACTTATTTTTTTTGTATTTTTATAAGTTTTTATATAAAATATATCATAGATGATCTACAAATACATTGCGCCAATGATGTCACATAAATGTTTAATTTCGACGCCTCGACTTCAAGATGTTTATAGAAACGGTCACAGTAATCGCACGGATACTATAAAGAACATTGACTTAAGTTTACTTGAAAATAACACCAGATCGGTATTTTATTTTGTGTAACGACTATGTTTCTGTAAATATATACTACATACGTTTATATACTGCGTCATATTTCTGATACAATACAATAACACGTCGACACAAGGGCGACACATTCGGTGACACAGCAGTCACATTAGTTCTAGATAGCGCCACCAGTCACGACTCATCGTGGTGGATAGGTCTTAAAACTACGCCGAATATATAGTTGTACGATACGATACGAGTAGAGTACGCGACGCCTCGACTCGGCCTCGAGGCGCCGGTGCGACAGTTGTTCGGGATCCGACGCTCTCCGGCTCGACTGGGCTGAGCCTCAGAGCTTCTACAGAAACCATAATCTAACCCTAATGCTCGGCCCGCAGCGAGCGGCGTCTCGGACGCGCTGCGCTACATACGAAAACGAACAAAAAAGATAAAACTAGTAAAAAAACGTGGTACCGAAAGTGAGGTTTAAACGAGTTGTTTCGCGGTGCGGCAGCGTTTGTCCCGCGGGCGTGCCGCGGTACTGCGTGCTGCGCTCGCGTGCGGTCCCGCTCGCTTGGCGGTCGCTGGGCTCAGTCGTGTCCGCGGGCGGCGGACGTGCGGCGCGGGACCTCAGACCCACGCCATCCAGCCCTCGTACATCATGCACAGGTTCCCAGAGCATACAGCTTCCTTTATCATGTGGTCCACCTGCGAACACGACACAACAATCAGTCATGTGATCGACCAATTTGAAACTATATGTTATAGAGTTAGTCAGTACGTACTTGGTCATGTAGCGCGTACCGGCGCGCGGCCTGCGAGTCGTCGCGTCCCTCCAGCTTCAGCCGCACGCGCTTCCACACGCCCGCGCCCACGGCGTTGCGCTCTCCTCCTGGGAAAACAATGTGGACTTTAAAACATCATGATATAATCATGACTACAACGCAACGGTTAGACGCTCCATCTTAATTGCGCAGCTTGACTGCAACATGTAACATTACACTCCACACACCGCAGTGTTTGCACAAACTGTTAACGTGTGCAAGTCGTTGCAAGTTCCTAACGTGAAGTATTTTGCGGCTCTCGAAAATCCAAACTATTTTTATAAATCCCAAAAATAATTGTGTTTATGTTCGTTACAGAAATAACAAATACATACAAGTGAATTTTGAAATATTTGCGAATCTTGTTACGAAACTTGGAGAGGTACTGCACATCAGCCATGTTGTGGCTGAAATCAAGATCACTAATGAAGGTGGTCGTAATATAGCGCGTATAGTGTGACTCACCGTGTCTGTTGTTGGCGCTGGACTTGCCGGCGGCGACGGCCGACTGACGCGTCAGTCTGCGGCCGCTGGCCTCGGACGGCCAGTTGTTGTGTAGTCTGGAACACAAAAATATTATGTTAGGTGCTAATCTTACTACTATTATAAATGCGAAAGTTTGTGACGATGGATGTCTTGTTACTATTTCACGCAAACCAAACAAACAAATAAATACTGAACGGATTCTGATGGAATTTGGCACAAATATTATAACCTAGATTAACACATAGGCTACTTTTTATCCAGAAAGTACAATCACGTGGGACAACTACCAAACTCAACGCGCCTAAAATTGACATCATTTGCATGATGGACAGTAATAAGTTTGTTGGGTGATTTTTAACATTTCCTATTTTCAAGGACAGTCAACGAAATCGAACAATGAAAAAATCTCCTAATAGACTCCGGCCACAACAACAACATTTGGCTTGTGTTTTGTCAAAGCTAGTATACTGACTGTTGCAGCGCCTCGTGATGGTCCGGCAGGTTGGCGAGCAGCTGGGCGGCGGCGTCGCGCGCGCAGCTCACGGTAGCCTCCTGCTCCTTCACCGACATGAGCGCCGCTATCTGTGAGCTGATGGTCTTCTCGCGGGACAGGAAGTCGGCGGCCGGGTTGTTGCCCTGGGGAGACGATGAGAGGACAAATTGTTAGCTTGTTTTATTATTAGTAGAAAGGTAAATATAAAATTGATATCGAGCAGTTTCAGCCAGTGCTACTCAGCTATTTTCTATTTGTATGTGAATATCCGTCATGGATGACCTTCAGACTGGAAGCGTGATAAAGGGGTATGTCAAGACTTATTGATTAAAACAAGACGGTGTTTTTCAACTATTTTCAGCCGAGACGCTGGAGTACTTGCGTAGTTTGTCAAGTGAGAGTGTTTTACAAGTGGAAGGCCCACTTGTAAGTCACAGATAATATAATATGCCCTGTCATCTTTCGAAATCGTATCAGTTTCTTTAGAAAGGCGTGCGTGGGAAATGGTGTCCTACCGTCTTGAGTCCATATCACTTTAGGTGACAGACTCTCCCGATCCGTCACCAGCAAGCAGGAGACCGTTATGTGCCCTGCGGCGTCCGGTGCGTTTGCGGCGCTGTGCTACATACTTCACTGACTCCCTGCAGCGTGTGCAGCTCGGCCCGCACGTCCTGCAGCAGGTGCTGCCGGCTGCCGTCGGGCGCGGCGGCGCTGTGCTACATACCTCACTGACTCCCTGCAGCGTGTGCAGCTCGGCCCGCACGTCCTGCAGCAGGTGCTGCCGGCTGCCGTCGGGCGCGGCGGCGCTGTGCTACATACCTCACTGACTCCCTGCAGCGTGTGCAGCTCGGCCCGCACGTCCTGCAGCAGGTGCTGCCGGCTGCCGTCGGGCGCGGCGGCGCTGTGCTACATACCTCACTGACTCCCTGCAGCGTGTGCAGCTCGGCCCGCACGTCCTGCAGCAGGTGCTGCCGGCTGCCGTCGGGCGCGGCGGCGCTGTGCTACATACCTCACTGACTCCCTGCAGCGTGTGCAGCTCGGCCCGCACGTCCTGCAGCAGGTGCTGCCGGCTGCCGTCGGGCGCGGCGGCGCTGTGCTACATACCTCACTGACTCCCTGCAGCGTGTGCAGCTCGGCCGGACGTCCTGCAGCAGGTGCTGCCGGCTGCCGTCGGGCGCGGCGGCGCTGTGCTACATACCTCACTGACTCCCTGCAGCGTGTGCAGCTCGGCCCGCACGTCCTGCAGCAGGTGCTGCCGGCTGCCGTCGGGCGCGGCGGCGCTGTGCTACATACCTCACTGACTCCCTGCAGCGTGTGCAGCTCGGCCCGCACGTCCTGCAGCAGGTGCTGCCGGCTGCCGTCGGGCGCGGCGGCGCTGTGCTACATACCTCACTGACTCCCTGCAGCGTGTGCAGCTCGGCCCGCACGTCCTGCAGCAGGTGATGCCGGCTGCCGTCGGGCGCGGCGGCGCTGTGCTACATACCTCACTGACTCCCTGCAGCGTGTGCAGCTCGGCCCGCACGTCCTGCAGCAGGTGCTGCCGGCTGCCGTCGGGCGCGGCGGCGCTGTGCTACATACCTCACTGACTCCCTGCAGCGTGTGCAGCTCGGCCCGCACGTCCTGCAGCAGGTGCTGCCGGCTGCCGTCGGGCGCGGCGGCGCTGTGCTACATACCTCACTGACTCCCTGCAGCGTGTGCAGCTCGGCCCGCACGTCCTGCAGCAGGTGCTGCCGGCTGCCGTCGGGCGCGGCGGCGCTGTGCTACATACCTCACTGACTCCCTGCAGCGTGTGCAGCTCGGCCCGCACGTCCTGCAGCAGGTGCTGCCGGCTGCCGTCGGGCGCGGCGGCACGTTCGGCGGCAGCTCGCAGGCCCTCAGTGGCAGCGCGGACACGAGCGCGGCGCGACACAGACTCAGTGCTGAGGGACGCTATCATCTCGCGGAGCAGCGCCGATACGTTATCCACCTGCGAACAAAATTACTAATATTATAAACCATTTTCAACAAACATAACTAAAAACCATCACACTGGCATTCAGCTTCATATAGTTAGACTGGACTGATCCTATATGGTTAGGAAAATATAAATTTCAAAGCATTCATTTCAAACAATTTATAAGTTAGACTTTTCAATAGTCAAAGGGTTGATTAATTATTCAGAAAATTGAAGCTAGCAGCCCATCCCAAAACGTGGAACTGCATGAAGAAGAACTTTTTAGTAACAAAACGGAATTGTAAAATGTATCCAAGAGTTTATTTATTTTTCCAGAGACCCTTACAGCTCTGGAGAGTAAACACCCAGCCCCGGCAGATGACCTCACCTTCCCTGACTCCCGTTCCAGAAACTAACACTCTACAAATTACAGTTCAGCAAGTATGTGCGGCCGTCTACTCCTTTCGAAGTGGCTCCGCCGGCGGCCACGACGACCCTGACTTCGCAACACCTTAAGGATGTAATATGTTCAAGCGCCGGGGTAGCTGGTGAGTCCCTTTTGAAGGAGCTGACGGCCCTCATCAATCTCACGCTCCGGCAGTGTGAACGATGCCGTTATCGATATTTTGTACAGGGCCAATCTTTGTGCCCTGCGCAAGAAGGGTGGTGGTGATGGATTCGTCCCATTGCCGTAGGGTCAACTTACCGTCGTATCGCAGCCAAAATTTGCTGTGCCTTTTACAGTGCATCACTGGCCAGCAAATTCCAGCCCCTTCAGCTTGGTTTCGGGTCCAAAGGGGGCTTTTTGAGGCTGCTTACACGCATTGTCAACTTACCTTGATAGTGTTAAGGGTGAGATCATTCTTAAGGTTGACATTAAAAATGCTTTCAACGCCGTAAACACCTTGTTGACAGAGGTTCAAAAAGAAATACCCAAAATTTACAGTTTTCTTTACCAATGCTACAGGAACCCCTCAAAATTACTCTATAAAGACAACCTTTTGGAATCAGCCGTAGGATGCCAACAGGGTGACCCTCTTGGGCCCGTCATTTTTAGTTTAGCAATTAATCCAATTATTCGGCAGCTTAATTCTAAATTCAACGTATGGTATTTGGATACTGGAACCCTGGGAGGTGATGTGGATACAGTCCTAAAAGATTTAACTTTTTTTAAAGAAAAATTCAGTTCCATTGGCTTAAACCTTAATCTTTCGAAGTGCGAAATTTACCTTCCTGAAACCACTGACAGACAGACTACCATTTCTAAATTTAACTCTTTAGCACCAAATATCAAAATCACCAGAAAAAAATCTCTTCAAAATCAAAATCAAAATATTTTATTTTACATAGGCCTAGATGGGCACTTATAAAACGTCGAAACTACATGGTTACTCTTTTCAAATCATTTGGTGTTACATTAATATCATGGATACAGCATTTGTACTTAAGTATGGGGGGACAGCGTAGGCCCGACAATAAGTCGTTGCTTACTACACAAAAAATGTAGAACAAAATAAAAAGTTAACAAAAGTTAACAAGCAGCTGGGAATCTACAAAGCCTACAATGTTCACACATTTACAAACAATTGATAAAAAAGAATCTATACAAAGGTAAAAAAAAGAATTGTAAAGTACTAAATTAAACAAGTGACACAAATATTGTTATCAGTGCTGTAACTATTCTGAGCAAAAGATGTATAAATGATTTGAAAACTATTGTGTAAATCTGATTCGAAAGAGGAGAAAAAATGAGATTGAGAATAGTTAGAGACATCCACATATTTGTGCCGTTTGTGAGCTACCAGGGAAGCCGCATGCGCAGAAGGAACTAAAGCCAAACTTCTTTATCTTCAATGTAGTCCTTGATCTTCACCTCCTAGTGTCACCAACATTTGACGAATCTTTTCCGTCGTTCATTGAAGAAAAAAATCAAAATTTTAACGATGTTTCGGAGAGACTTTTCAAAATTAACATTCATTCGGCCTTCACACTTATTCGATACTGTTGTTTTGGACCATAATTTACGTATAGCCTTCGCTCCACTAATCTCTGGAAGCATTCACAGCTTTTTAGAAAAAGTAGACCAAATTATTAGGAACACTCTAACTTCAATACTTAATGTGGCCCTGGACGACCGAGCTTGGCAGCAAGCCACACTTCCAATTCGCTTGGGTGGACTCAGCGTCCGCAATATTTCAAGTATAAGTTTACCAGCCTTCCTCTCCTCGGTCTACGATACCGAAAAATTAACCAGGGATATTCTGTCTTCCTCCCTGGTAGATTTTGAGGTGCCGTATTTGACCGATGCGTTGAACATTTGGAAAATGGCTTGTCCCAATACGGATTTGCCCGACAACCTGTCCTCCCAGAGACAGTGGGACGTGCCACACTGCAGTATTGTACGGACTACCCTTTTAAACACGTCAATCAATACTGTGGAGCGTGCCCGTCTGCTGGCCGTGGTCGAATGGGAGCTGGGGTTGTGGCTTCAGGCACTTCCGTCATCCACCATTGGCACTATGATGGATGACGCATCGTTCCATCGCAGCGTGTCGTTACGAGTCTACGCTTAGGCGCACCTTGTGTTGCCCCGCATCGGTGTCACTGCGGTGAAGCTGTCGACAGCCTCGGACACCATGGCCTGTCCTGCTACAGGAGCGCAAGTCGCATTGCACGGCACGCCAGCATTAACGACATTATTCGTCGAGCCCTTGCCAGCGCCGGCGTACCAGCGGTTTTAGAACCAAACGGCTTGGTACGTGAAGATGGCAAGAGACCAGACGGCATGACGTTGGTGCCTTGGAAGGTGGGTAGGCCTTTGGTGTGGGACGCAACCTGTGTCGACACCCTTGCGCCATCTCACCTTGCAAGCACGGCGGGCTGTGCAGGCGTTGCTGCTGCGGCTGCTGAGATCCTCAAGCGGGCAAATACTGTACCCTTATTGGTAACTACAGTTTTGAGCCGTTTGGGTTCGAAAAGCTCGGGTTATGGGGCCCGAGTGCGCGTCTCCTTTTCAAGGAAATCTCTCGCCCACTGGCCGACACTTCGCGTGACCAGAGGGCTGGCTCTTTCTTTGGCCAAAGAATTAGCATTGCTATTCAGCGTGGCAATGCTGCCAGTCTTCTGGGCACGTTTCCAGATGACAGCGATGCGGAGGAGTACTATGACGTCTAAGTGTCCTATTGTCGTCGTTGTTTAGATGTGTATATTTGCTTACTTTTAGTCTTATTTTTATCATTACTTTACTTCTATTTGTAGTCTGTATATAATGTACATAATATAGTTTTATAAACTTAAATTAAATTACTAGAAAATAAAATGTATTAAATCTATATACTATAATGTAATATCAAACAGCTTTTAAAATAATAAGATCGATATATTTAAAGATGACTTACCCATTGTGTATCAATGTTCCCTTCAGGATGTAACATTTCCATGAGCGACTCTTCGACGGGTGATACTTTCAACGAATATTTCTGTGCCAGTGTGCACGCCTGCAAGTAAAATATCATGAAATAGGTGTTTGTTGATAAATAAATTGGGACAATGAAAGGTAGATTTCATTTACCACAAAGTCAAACATTTTTAACGTTCATTTTCTATCAAAAATCACTTATGGTGGTAGCGCCAGGGTAGCCCGCGAAATTCAAATTTCAACATACAATTTGACACTGACCTGCAAATTGCAAAAAACCTAAGAAAATTTGAATGTCGCAGGCTACCCTGGCGCTACCACCTTAATATGTTTAGCGCTAAAAGAATTCAAAACATCGTTTTATTTTTGTCATTTATTTAATAACGCCAGTCGTAAAATGATTTTTTTAACATGTAAAGCGTTATAGGCTAGGTGGGAAAAAACACCCGCCTCTGCACCAAGCGGGTTTATTAAAAATAATTTTCTTGAAAAAGCTAGTCGTGATCGATTAACGTTCCATCAGCAAAATAAAAGATCTCCTGCGTACTCGGATAGTTTACGTTAAGATTTGGAGGACTATTATTAATTAGAGTATTTGTAGAGGGAGTCGCTCACCTTCTCCCAGTGATGCAGCGCCGTATGCAGCGCATGGTGATGCTTGGCGCGCGTGCGCGTGGGGCGCTGCGTGCTGGCGGCGCGCGCGTGCGCGGCCAGCGCGTGCGCGGCGCGGCACAGCGCGGCGGCGCGCGCGGCGGCCGACGCGCCCGCGCGCGCCAGCCCCACGCCCACGCCCGCCAGCGCCGGGTTAGCGCCCGCGCCCCACTTCACTCTGGAACGTAACGTTACACATATTTTATTATACTGACTATTTGCCAACCAACTTATTTTGATTTGCTCTCCACCTTGAAACCACTTTGAATTTGTCCCTATATAAAGACAGATGAAAAATCGTAGATTATACATCAAGTGAAAAAAAAAAGGGAAATTAATTCGAGGGGCAAGTTGGATCCCGAGAGCAGCTAATGATTCTAGAGTAGAATCCTGAGCGGAGCGAGGGATACAAGAACCGAGATGATTTTTTTTTTCACAAGTTGTGTACTCTACTTATTACTATTGACTGCGAGAAAATAAATACAAGTATAGTATTTATATTTCACTTTCCTTTTCTCTCTTTTATCTTTTTCTGTATTTATACTTTCTTAAACGCACTAAAGACAACAGTAAGCGCAGAAATCTGTCACGAAACTGACGACCTAGAATCTTATTATAATAAATAGAAGAATTAGAATCAGCCGTAACACAAAGCTTAAATAAAATAATTAATTTCACAAAAGAAACAAAATACATAATTTCAGTAGAAACAAAAAAAGGATATGATAAAGAGACGAATTGAATTACAAGGCAAAGCAGCAAAAAGTAAAGAAGACAAGCAAATACTTTCAAACCTTTGCAAGAACACAAAAACTTCACAAAAAAGACTTCGAAAATCATAAAAACCAATTTACTGAAATCTGGAAGCCAAAAAAGAGCGTATAAACAACTCAATACTAACAAAACATGGATACCAAAACTAAGAACAAAAAGTCTTACAAAAAGTAACGCAAACAAGGGAAGATATTGTCAAAATAACCTCAGATTTCTAAAACCACCAAAGCCTAAATGGAAAACTAAAACCACCTGAAAATCAAGAAGAAATCACAAAGTCACCACCAACGGTCAAACCTTTCGACGATCCTGAAATAATAATGCAAATAGACAGACTTAAACAAGAAAAAAGCCCCGGACACGACAATATACCAAACGAAGCTCTCAAGCCTGGGAAGTTTATTCTGGGTAGCCCGCTCACAAGTCTTTTTAATAAAATCCTCGAAGAACAGAAAGTGCCCACAAAATGGGCTGAGTCGAGAATAGTACTCTTGTACAAGAAAGGAGACCCGTCAGATGCAAGTAATTACCGAACTGCCTTCTGCCGTCTATTTATAAACTATTTGCAGCCTGCCTTAAAAAGAGAATTAGACACAACCAATAGAACTGGTCGGCTTTCGAAGAGGCTTTTGTACCATCGACCATATTCATACCTTAGAACAAGTCATCGAAAAATTCCAAGAACACCAACAACCCTTATACTTGGCTTTTATCAACTACGCGAAGGCCTTTGACATAGATTCCATATCCCACGAAAGCTTATGGCAACCGCTAGACAATCAAGGCATACCAAAACTGTATATTGATATCTTAAACGACATCTATAGCAAAAGCGTAAGCCGCGTAAAGCTAGACCGGTTGGGGCCAAAAATCCGAATATATAGAGGCGTAAAACAGGGAGATACGATATCACCTACGATCTTCATATCAGTTCTACAACACATGATGCAAGACAAACTAGGGACAAAAAGGGATTAATATTAACGGAAAATACCTCGGCAACCTTCGATTCGCAGATGACATAGTTTTCTTCTCAAAAGTTTTCTTCCAATTGGAAGAAATGTTAGCAGAATTATACGAGGCTTGCAACAAAAATAGGATTAAAACAGCCAAAAAAGTAATGACTAACGCTGTTTAAAATCCTATACTAATTAATTAAACACATAGACTAGAGTATGTGTCCACATACTCTAGTCTATGTGTTTGTGTCTGTGTGTTTTGTGTGTTTGTGTGTTTGTCTGTGTGTCTATGTGTGTGTTTTTTAATTGTCCAATTACATATATTTAGGAAAACACAATTCTTTCAGTAATTCGAGAAACAAAGATGAGATTGATAGGCGAATCAACTCGACATGGAATAAGTTCTGGAGTTTAAAAGAAATACAAAGTCAAAATTACCCTTAAAATTAAAAAAAAGGAAATTCATGGACTCATTTTGCTACCCTGCCTATCTTACGGGTCTCAAACCTGGATTTGCAACAAACAACTATACACGAGAAAAAAAAAACATCCCAACGAGCGATGGAAAGATTTAGCATTCTGAATATAAGGCTGGAAGATAAGCAAAAATAAAAAAAAAAACATACGCAAGAAAACTAATACAATAGATGCTCTTCAACATACGAAACGCCTGAAGTGGAAGAAGGTGAAGTGGGCTAGACACGTAGCAAGAATGACAGATGGAAGATGGACACAATTGGCAACTCAATGGCAAGGCCCAAGCGGCATGAGGGCCAGAGGCCGCCCGAGAGAACGTTGGGCAGATGAAATAAAACAAATTGCCGGAAAGGACTGGACAAAGCAAGTGAAGGAGAGAAACTCATGGAAAAAGTTGGGAAGTCCAGTACCCAACCGGGACCTTAACTATAACTAAAAAAAAGTGTTTACCTACCAATAGAATATTTTGTAAAATGTAAGGAATGTAATGTGTAATATTAAAGAAATGCTAAATTGAATGTTAAAAGGAAGTGTACTAATGTTTTATGAAATGTTTTAAATCGCATGAAATTAAGGTAAAAAAAAATTGTTACATGAAACGATAAATTTAATTTTAAATGTAATAATGTTTGATGATATGTTTAAAGAAATGAAACACTAAAATATGTTAAATATATTGTTACATGTAATGTTTAATGAAATGTTAAATGTAAGGTTTAATGAAATGTTAAATGAATTGTTAGAAATGTAATTTTTAAGGCAAATAAAGGCTAAATAAATAAGTTATATTTCTCGTGGATTAATAATAACAGCCACTTGGGTCGATCTTCTAGGTTAAGCCGCGCTTCCCAAGAAGGTCTGTGGATGGGTGACCACTAATTAATTATATACCGAGTTTCCTCCGTGCCTTGGAAAGTACATAAAGCTGTTGGTCCCGACTTTCATTTGTAGTTCTTTGACAGTCGTTACAGGAAGTCAGTGGCCCGAAAGTCCGACAACCAGTCTTACTAAGGGGTTAGCGTTTTGCCACCTCGTACTAACTGGGTTGTGGTCGCTCCATGTAAAATACTCAGCTGCATCCGATTAGCTGGAAGCCGATCCCAATAAAGTTGGGATAAGTCTAGGCAGACTAGGCAGATGAGTATTTATCACATTTTACTATTTATTCGGTAATAACAGAACAAAGGAAAATAAACATACAAAATAATAATAAACACAGGAATATAAACATTAAAAATGTATTGTGAAATTAGAATAATTTTCGTTTAGTGTTGTATTCTTGTTGGCACGCTTTATTTTTTGTTCAAAATTCCAAACTCACAATGTTTTTATTCACTCAGTGAGTAAAAGAGAGTTTTATTCATTGTTTTCGATGAATAAAATGCCCTGTTTCGAGTGGCAACGGTAACAATATTCTAACCACACCACCACTTACCACTTGCGTGGATTTGCTGACAAGAAGATGCAAGTAAATGAAATGCTGAAATTCTAAAAATATGTAATCAATATAATACCATACCTTTGATGTGCTGCAGTGAGTAAGGAATGCGCCTTGTTCGTGGCGGCGGTGAGACGTTCCACCGCGGCAGTCAGCTCTCGCGAGCGACGCGCTAGGGCCGCGCTGGTCTCTTGATTGCTGCCTAACACCTGGAAGTAGACGTAAGTGTAAAGTAAAATTTAGTTTATTAAATCTTTGCGGTAACAGCAACATTATAATGATGTCTACTGTCTTATATTGTTGCAGTTATATAAAGACATTAGTTGAACAAGTTTGAAAAGACAATACACGAAAGTCATTATAGAAGAAACTTTTTATTAATATGAGGACAGAAGAGTTTAGATAACTTCTCATTCCTAGAAAGATCTAATTTGTTTTATATTAAGCGACTTATCTGAACTCGATAATTTAGTTTTATTGGGTGAACGTGACATTACAGCAATCTATGTAACAACATTTGGATGAGCAACAAGTTTTCGTGTAGTTGCTTTTTTTATCCGACTACGGCGAAGGAAAAAGGAGGCGTTTCTACTAAAGAGGAAACGGTCTTAGCTGAGCCAAGACGTATAGGAATCGACACATACATTCGTACAGGACTGGTACCGGGCTGGCTGAAAATGCCTGTGGCATAAAGTCCGCCTCTGTACTTTTGTGCTTGAAGTGTTAAATAAATAAATAAATGAACAATGACATCACGACGCGTTTAAAAGTGTTAGCGGGCATGCACCCTTTAAACAAGCACAATATAACCTCGGCATGTAGATGCGTGTGCGCCGCGTGCGTGAGGCGCGCGCGGTGCGCGGCGGCGGCGCGGCGCGCGCGGGCGGCGTGCGACCGCGCGGCCCGCGTCACGCGCGCGCGCGCCGCCTGCAGCCCGCGCGCCAGCCCCGCGCCGCGCTCGCTGCCCGCGCGCTGCCGCCGCGCCTTCTCGCACAGGGACTCCAGCGGCACGCTCCACGACGCGCCTGCCGACACCGATGACGGATATCATTAAATGCCCACCACGGAACGATTACTAAATATTAACAATACACTAAATCCTAAACATTCATCATAACTTCCTTATAAAATACAAAACTTTTATGTTCCATACATTTTTACCAACTGCACTTTTATATGAACCAGCTGATTTAATTTTTCTAAAGAATCAAATTTGCATTTAAAATTATTATAATTTATTTTCAATTTGAAACTTAACAACTTCCAATTTAAATTTACCTGCTTCCTCTTGTGTGTTTTTTACACACTATCTCTAAAATTCTTATCCAACTTTCCTATCGCAAGTCTGCGGAAAGAAATTTCTTAAATAAGCAGAACCTACATGCTCTACTATCTTGATGTAATATCCTGTTAAGTATTTTGTGTGTACATAAATAAATAAACGACTCACCGATCTCTTTCTGTTCCACTTCAGCGTGTAAATCTAGCCTAGCTCTTCGCAGCAATAGACACAACACACTGGCGAGCGCCTTGGAGTGCACACCTAGCACGCAGCGTGACACGTACTCAGCTGTGAACCTGGATAAGACGTAAAACAGACATTTACAATACCCGGAATGAAATAATGGATTACTCAACTAACTACTTATTACTACCATTACTTCAATATACAAAGCAAGCTGGGCTTTTGGACTTGTATGAAAACACTGCCACTGCCTAGGATTTTAAGTGGCTTGTGATGTGTAATGTGTGTGTCTAGTATGTCAGGAACAATGACGACGGTCTCCGAGGTCAAACTTTATCTGAAACTGTTGAAAGTGCAGACACAACGGGAACAGCTCTCTTACCGTCGGACAGGCTTGCAGAGCGCGGCGTCGTCGAAGAGCGCGGGCGGGCCGGTGCCCTTGAACGCGCACGCGCACTGCGCGCACATCGCGAACACTTCGGCCATGACCTGCACGCGTCGGACTAGGAAGATGTCTTCTAGTACTCCGCGTAGTAGGGGACTTTGTAGCGCCGCCTGGAACATAAAGACAAAATGATTTTTTAATATAAAAAGGTATATTATTAAAATAACCACGTAGAAATCTAGGTTGGCCATTAGCAAGACAAATCCGTACACAATCTGTCAATTTGTAATCAGTAAACATGGTAAATATCCCGTTTCTAGTGTTAATGTTAAATCTGTACAGGATGCAATTCAGAGTCTTCTCTGAATCGCATCCTGTATACGATGAAACGGGATATTTACCTTGTTTACGGATGGCCTGGTATGTAAGTGGGACAGTTGATATCTCTACCGATCTGCCTACTGTCTACAGTTACAGGAATTGATTGACGCTAACTGACACGATAATAATAAAAAGAAATCTTTTTTAATCTTCTTTTCTAGTAGTACCAATCTCAAACGAATAGCACATGCCGTGGTATAAAATATTAACCAATTAGCAAGATAATAGGTCTGCCCAGAGTACGACTGATGTACGTTTACCTGTGATTCGCCATTGGTGCAGGCCTCGGTAACATATTAAAAACCCTAAAAATCATTACCAATAATAAGAAATATGTAAAAGTCATTCAGCCAGTCTGACCTTACCTGTTACCTTAACAGCTGAACGCACTTCGATAAAATTTAGCACACAGTTAGAGCATAACTTGGGTAAGGACACAGGACAATACTACTTCTTCACTCGGTAGGACGCTCCTGTGGGATAATTTTCAACCTTCACTCGGGCCAAAGCGAGTCCACCATAAAAGTTTCAAATAAATAAATCAACACACTCACCGACATATGCATAGACTCGCTGATGTGGTCGATCTTCCTCCACGCCGGCGGTATAGGTATGGCCAGATGATCAGCCAGTTCCCTCGCCCTCAGCTCCACGGCCGCGAACAGCCCGTTAAAGCCCATCAGCAGCATGCGGCCAGCGGACTGGCCCTCCGCATCAGTGGTGGGCGCTGAGAGTAGGGCTTCGTAGCGGGACCGCACTTCTGCGGCTAGGAGCGGGGCAGTGCTGGCTGGGGACTGGAAAACAAAGTTTCGAGTTACATACAAAAAGCGAAAAAATTTAGGATATATCAGAGAGGCCGAAACCGGCTTTAATACTACTTTACAAGACACTTTCGAAGCCTGTCTGTAACAATGATGTGCGGTGACTGAAGTTGTCTATTCTGAAACATCTTGACAGTATTACTGAGGACTTAATGTAGGTCTGAACCTGCTATAACTTTACAAATTTCATGTGTTAGACATAGTGAGGTGTCTTTATTGAATGAATCTAAGGTTTTATCAAGCAGATACCAAACTTTAATACATTGTATCTCACCTCCATATCCATAACCAGATATCTAAGATGCAGTTCCAACTGCGTCAGTAGCTCGTTGAGAGGCACGGGCGAGTTCATGATGACGGCGTTCAGCTCGCTGATCATCAGCAGCACCGAAGGATCCTCGGAGTGCACCTTCTTCATCGCCTCTGGTAGTATGATGGTGCTGAAGTTGTAGTTCAGCTGTACTAAGTCGGCTAGTAAAAGGTTCGCGTTCCTGACGCACTCGACTGCGACGGGCATAGCCGCATCTTCGGCAGATGCTGATTGTAGAGGCAGCAATGATAACAGCTCAACTGCTTGCATAGATAATGCACTCATATCATCCAAGAACCATTCGCCTTCTCGTGAAGTCAAGTCTACAAGACAGTCCCCAGCGCTTTGGGCTCCATTCTCCAACATCAAGTATCGTCTATTCAGGTTGCACAGCATGCCAATGACCACACCCTCTAAAGCTGCGCCAGCACCTTCCTCAGTCCTCACCCAGTTGCTGATGTTCGTCTTCGCCTCACGGTAAGCTTCCTGAGCCAATGCTAAGGCATCAGTACCACCTTCTAACTGTAGCCTCTCTATGGCTTTAGTTAAATTGGCGTTTGCTTCAACATTCATGGTTTGTAATCGGTAGTTGTAGTTTATAATCTGTTGAGAGGTGTCGCCTTTGTTGTTGTCGGCGTTGATGAGAGCCGTCACTTGGCTGGACACGTCACGACACACTTCGGGAGACTTGCTTTCCAGCGCTGCAGCTAAGAATTTTCTGAACATCACCACGCGATGATACTCTGTGTGGCTCTGAGGGTAGTACTGTGATACGGCCACGTATTGTGAGAGGAGTTCCAGGCACGATCTGACAAGGTGGTGCGTCTGTTTCATGCTCTGATACAGCTCCGTCTCAGCCTGCTCACATTGCGATATCATAGCGCCTTGACCAGCATTGGTAAGGAACTCTTTTATATGTTCGAATATCGGTTGCTCTTCTTCATCGTTCCCGGAGAACTCTTGCACCCACGTCATGAGTTGTGGGCCATTGATCGCTTCTGTGGTGGTAGCGAAGTTTTCGATCTGTGTGTCGAAGTCTTTGAGGATCTTCACGAGCGCCTTCATGGAGTCTTCCACGGCGTTCTTGGCTTGTTTGTACGACGTGTATTTCTGTGAGATGGCGTATAGCGGATGGTTGTTTAGGTTCGGTCCGTAAGCTTCGATTTCCTTGATAAGGGCCATCTGTTGGTGACAGTCCTGTAGTCGGGTTTCCACTGACTTCAATTCTTCGTTCTCTTTCAGCCAATTATCCGCACACTGCTTGATTTCGGGCAGCACAGCCAAAAATTGCTCTCTGAAACAAATATTCGGCAATAAATAAACAGTTCGCGTTATGAATTTTTAACAAGGCATATTGAACGCGTTGCATTAATAATTCAGAGGAACCGGGAAGCGCGTTATATTGACGCGTCTTTTAGTTGAACATTAAAGTGGAGCACGAACACAAATTGACATAAACATTAGGCGGCGTGTCTTGTACCTACGCCTATATTTCGTGGAATAATTGTTATTAAAGAGAAAATGACGCCATAAAGCCTTAACAACCAAACTCATACTCATTCCCTATGTTTCTCTGTAAATCAAAATGTAATCTTATAATTATAAATATAGTCCCGCGAGAATTTCTATCAACATGGCGGTGTAAAGGCTATATCGTACAAGGTCGAGTCCATTAATCAAGGACACTAAGTAATTAAGCTACCCACAAATGGGCACATTAGGACTACGTAGAGCTTTCAACAAATTACTGGAACATTAACGACAAAACTTTAAATAGGTGTGATTTTGTGTCCTGTCCTTACTTCATAGAAGTTTAAGGATATTTTGTGACCTATTTTCAGAATACCAATCTATTAGGTTTTCTATTGTAGGTATAGGAACATATTTACATGTTTGTGAATAGTTCTTGAACTCGTCTTTAATAGTTATTACGTATAATAAACAACTATGTACATAGTCGTGTCTTTAACGATATTCATAGTGTAGTTAAATAGACAGCTCAGTGAACTATCAATAACAATATCCATTCATCATTTACTCTTTTATATACTACATTGGACAGTAACTGTATTGGTCGACCTCGATGTTTTTTACGTGCTAGGCTGAAAGTAGCTTTCAATTCTCTGTTGAGAAATACACTTGAAAATTGACTTCATACATTCGGATGGGCACGATGCCGACAAGTTTTAAAATATAAACCTTAAACATAATGTACCTTTTGAATAAATTAAGAATATTAAGCATAAACTCTCTAAATACAGCAAATCATTTACCACTTAGATTATCCTTCTCTCTCTATTTTATTAGCCAATATTACTATATGATTATATCTTCCATCCTCTTGGATCAAAATGCTTTACCAGAACAAATTAAAGAAGAACCCAAATTTAATCAATTTAACATAAAATTAAAAGAATATCTAACAAAAAAATGCTTTTACTCGATCGCAGAATACTTAGAATAAAATATTTAGTAAATATGATAGATAGATAATTAGTTATAGTCATTGAAATAATACTTACACAAAAAGCACACATACATAACACTTACACATAACAAAACAAATTAATAACATATAATAATTAATACTAATTAATGAAATATTAATAAAATATAATAATTATTACACGTAAATTATATAATTTTATAACCTCATGATATTAATTAAAATAACTACATAAACCTAATACTAGTAATATTATTATTTTTGTTTAACAAACTTGCAATCCAGATGCTTGTTCTGTCCAATCTATTATGTTGCTGTGCCCTAACCGGGTTGCATGTTGGAACTTACTTTCATATATGTAACACCTAAATGTACATATGAATGCAATAAAGAGTTTGAGTTTACTTTGAATAATAATTCAACTGTAATTTGACAAGACAAAAGTGGTATGAATTCAGTTCACAAGTCAAGTCATCCTTAGTGTTGATATAAATAAATGCATAGTAAGAGCGTCCATCTATGCATCGCGTCAGATACTGTGCAGTATTTATTGTTATATCGTGGCGTAACAAAGCAACGCGGCGGCTCGCGGCGGCACAGCTCGTTTACTAGTATACGTCTAGAATAGCCATGTGTTATACATGCTATATATCTTTACATTGAAGAGGAGTCTTTATGATTCGATGCTCACGTGGGAATAGACAGTGCAGTATAGTGCATGTCGAACAAGCAAGACAATATCGGCAATTCTTGGAATCTATGTCCGGAAATAACTGATGATTTTTGTCATGTAATAAGCACCAAGTTTAGAAACCCAGCCAGCAACTGAGAATGGTCATAACAATCGTGATGTTGGTCAGTTAATCATATGTTTGCATAGTTAGCAGGAATATAAACCTGAGACGGATTTGCCGCGGAAATCGATAAAACGAGAGTCAGGAACAAAATCTCATATTTTAGGTCTGGCGGATTTTGAAAAGACAAGGGTGGTAAATCGTATCTTTCCTGCATGAGAAGATTATTTTTTACCCTCCAAATGTGACAATGACATATCCTAGTGTTGTAGTATGATAAACAGACACCCAACAATACTCACGTGACTTCAGTAAAGTGATGCTTCAGCTCCTGCGCCCTAACGGCCATCATGGCCAGGGCTGCGCGCACGTCCCGCGCCGTGCAGCGCCGCTTGCCGCCCGAGCCCGCGGCGCCGCCCCACTCCACCAGCGGGTCGTACACAAAGGCCTCTAGGAGGGTCAGCAGAGTCTCGCGGCCGCGACGCATCGTGCGCAGGACGTGCTCACAAGCCAGGCGGAAGATGCCCTGCGGAAGAAGAGGCGACTTTGTTAAAACTGTTTTATAGTGGAGAGAATTTTACGAGTTATGTAAAATGAATCATAAATAAAACAACGTTACGCTCGTTCCCGAATATTTAGACACGAGGTATACCATACTACACCCATGTAATAGGGGGCGAGCCCATTGCCATCAACGGGGCACATATCAAGACTGCTAATAAAAATTCCTAATAGAAAAACCCAATAAAACTTTCCCCGATCTACGAATCGAATCCAGGACATCATGCTCCGCAGTAGCGCATGCGACTACGATACCAACAAATTTTCTAAATCGTTTGGCGACTTATAGAAGTTTACTAAAATTATCCGATTTGGTTGCTTAACAAAGGCAATCATAGATCGGCCAGCCATCACACAAGACTAGCTAGTAGGAGCATCACAAAACATCTTAGAACACAGTCACACGCACTTTGCGTACTTTCGGAGACCTGAGAATTTATAAGATGGTCCTCAACATTCAATTAACGAGGTCTATGTACAAGACACAATAAGGCAGTCGATCTAGTCCACAGAAACTTTCCAAGTTTGCAATGAATTTGTTCTAAATCGTTTGCTAACTGCTCACCTACAAAGACTGAACTTGAATCGAATCTAGGTCCATATTAAAGCCACAGTTAGTAATAATTCGCGGCGGTAATAAGCCGGAGCAGACTGTTAGCCCACGGCCGCCTAGTTTGACCCAATTCACTCGTTGACTCTTAGCGGAGGCCTAAATAACTAATAAACTACACTTTGAAGCCTGGACCAGGTTAATAGGGTAAAGAGCATTGTAATTTACTGCTTTAATGGATTCATTAAAAATAACAACACTGTAAACTATGCAGAATATTTTGCAGATACAGTTTCAAACGAAGCATTAAAACGTTATGTGTACTAAGTACGTAGGTCGTACGAAAAAGTGTTTACACTGAGAAGACTAAGCTCGGACAACCCGCATGGAACGTTTGATACGATTTTCAGTATGAGTGAGTACTACTGTACAGTGCTTCATAGTTTTTTTGGCACTTGGATGATATTGACAGCGCTGCTCGTAATCTTTTTTGAAATTGTATTGAAAAAAAAATACAAGATGGCGGCGTTATACCAAACTAATTTCACCCACACAAAAAGTATCATGTAGCGCTGTAATCAATTTTAAACGCGGTACAGCGAATTTATTAATTCAAATCTTCGTTCCCAAAGAGCTTACACACTACAAAGAAAATACAACAAGCCACACAAAGCGCATGCGACTACGTCTCACATTAGACGCCTATAGCAATCTTAGCTTAGAAGCAACTAACACGAATATTGGTTGCAACTTGTAGTACAGCCTCCGCGTATAACATTATGGATATAAGCCACAGTGTGCCACTGTGTACAGTGTAGCGACTTGTTATGAGTTTGCGCCTTGTTCAACTGATTATAACTTGCCTGTGTATAATGTAATGAGCAAGAGTTATACTGAAGGTTGAACACAGGGAAATGGCAGGCTTTTAGCTAAGACATTGGTACAATCTGCCATGGAAAATATTATGAAATTTGTTACAGAATAAGGAAGTAAAGTAAAGGCACTGAAAACCGAAATACAGGCATAGCCTAGTACGGTTACATTGGCTACATCCATTTATTAGAAATTAATACTGCCAAACTATTTTCTGTAAACTATGTATTACAAAGATTTTTTGAGAAAAAAATTATTACCTACAACAGTTTGAAATTAAAAGACATTAAACAAATAAAGGGTTCATACAAAAAATATTTATTGAAATTTCGAATTTAAAGTGACCTCAATTTAAGCTTAGCTAAAACCCCAACTATTTAACCTTTAGCCTCACAGCTAACGTTAAGTGCAGCAGCTTGAGTGTTGCATATTATAATATGTCAAGCACAAAGTCGGCGCAGCAGGAAATATTCCCGGTTGCGCACAAAGGAGCTGGCTCGCTCATTTCGCTCCAAATATGTTGAGCTCAACCTTTACCTGCTGAATATTTAAACGAGACCTAGTTTATTCTTCAGAGCGACCGACAAGTGATCGGTTTTGTTTATCTACTAGCTTGTGAAAGTATTTTTGAGAAGGGTTGAGTTGAGTTATTTTTATAAGTAATGCCTATATCCGATAAGGGCGATTTGATTGATTGGTTGGTATAACTTTTGGAGACTGTTTCTGGAAAGATGGTTTAGGGTATTCATGCTAAGAATCCGCGCTAAGCTAAAGTTCTGTCTACTAAGCTTAATAACCTTTTTTTTCGGATGGGTAATCATGAAATGTCCCCTCCTGCTCTGGGCGGAGCTGAAGGGAGTGTCAAACTTCTAATGACTAAACCCCATCCATGTTCCTTCTTTGCCCTTTGTGTTCCAGGGCCGCGATATCTCTTTTGAACAGTCCCGCAGCCCAAGGTGAAAGATCCTAACCTAACTTAACATATTATTTTCTTAAGTTTTAACAGTAAGACTGCCCGGCACAAGTCAATGATAGAATTTTGTAGAAAAGGGAGAGGAAGGCCGTTGCTCTTCAGTGGGACATTAAGTTTGGTCAGAAGTATTACTGGCTTTCTTCAAAAATTTAAAAGACATCAGATACAGGAAGAATCTGCGGCCATTTTAATCTCGTCTCACATAACAACTAGCCGTACATTACTGACAAGACAAGGTCTGCAGCCTCCCAGGGGAGCAGTAGTGCACAGACACATTCGTTCCCACACGACGCGACGCGCCAATTGAAAAATTCCACCGTTTGTCGCCGACAATACAACTACAGTGCACTGGGGAGTACACACGGGAAAATAGAAAGAATTACAGGCACAGCCACAGGCAGCAAAATTTAAACTGAATTGGCAGAAAATATCTGTTATACTACTGTAAATGTACAAAATACACGACAAAGCAGTTGAAAGACAATATTTTAAATTGATTGAAGTTTTGTAACTTGATAACATATAGACAAACTCAGACGAGTTATTTCATAAACTCAATTGCCCAACATGTCACTACACAACCACAAGATTAAAGTAAAAGACAAAGAGTGTAGTCAAAGTGAGTTGCCTGTTTACCGAGCACTTTTGCTGTCTGTACGTATATGTATTGCGCGGAATGTATGTGTAGTATAAACCACAACAATGACAGTTTAAGTGTGTTCTTTCAGAACAAGGAGATAAGTAGAGACGAACGTGGGTTTGTAACGTCTCTTGAACAGGTGTTATCAGATGCTAAAGGTTTCTGAATGGAGAATTTTAAATTGAGAACTTGTCAAACTCCAGTTAAGGTTATTCCTTTGAAATTTAGAAGTTCTTGGGCTACATGGACAGCTCTCAATTAAGAAACCGAGTTTATATGATTAGAAAATAGAATAAGAAAACAGCAAAATAATCTAATTAGGACTGATTTTTCAGCAGATGGATATTTTTGTGAGCATTTTACGATTTAGAAAAAAATTGGATGGTGCTATCTCCTTGAAAACCTTACAAAGTACTTTGAGGCATTTACTTTATATTATGACAACTATTTTATGATGGCAATAGGCTCGCCCCGTATTATATGAGAATTTAACATAGCTGGCGAAATGTGGGTGTACTATTAGGTACACCTCTGCCTAACCCTTCAGGGATTACATGCGAGATGTTATGTTATTTTAAATAGTGTTTACCATAAATACTTTGAATTCGAAAATTGTATTAAACAGTAGATGTACCGTGTACTTTTATTATTTTATTTCTCAACAATTGTATAAGTTATGACTTTATAAATAGTAGTTCAGCCATCGATATCAGCCCAGACATGTTCTTGTTGAAGCTCAGTCAAGGTGATCGCCACCAGGGACGAGATGGATATATTGGATTTATTGCCGATAACTTGACACACGACACATGTGATTTCTTTATCGACATACGAGTATTATTGTTTTGTTAAATTTTTGTTAACTCAATAAGGCACGTTTTAAACCTACCAATAACGTTATTTATTTTTGCCACGTTTTTGTATTTGCTACTTATATTTCTATAATATTAGTAATATTAAAATTCGGCCTGTCCTCAAGTTATTTCTTATTGATTTGCAACGTACATTCACTACCAGATTGCATTCCAGAAGTAAATATACCTTGAGTACTGTGCTGTAAGTGTACCCTGAATATTTCATATGTGACCAGGGAACCAGGACTTACTTAAATTATGATAAATACTATTTTCAAAGATACTGCCTCGTTGGTCTAATGGCATGTGATCCTGAGTTCGATCCCCGGGTCAGGCATGGTGTTTTTGGGTTTCCATCAGGAATTTCTCAGTAACAGCCACGGAGTCTGGATTTGTGCCCGATTGATGGCAATAGGCGCGCCACCTATTACATGGGACTTAAACATTACTGGGTGTGCTATTAGGTACACCTCTGCCTAACCCTTTGGGGATTACAGGCGTGATGTTATGTTATTCAAAGCCACTAAAATCCTGTACATCCTAATAAATGTTTATTGGGTTATAACGTGCAAGGAAAATATCTAGAAACACAATACAGTAGTAAATTGAATTCAACTAGCAAACCTAACAACAATTGCAACAAGATAACTCGTAGGCGCGTAGCAGTGCTACGAGTTACGGCGTAGCAACGTAGCGCCGTAGCTTCGTAGACTCGTAGCAAGATCTTTGAAATTGAAGAGATTTTTTGATAAACTGAGGTCCGAATAAAACAAAACTATTGAGACTGAACGAAACAATACATTCGAGGACATGATGTGGTCAGATTTCGTAACGAGATTTTTATTTAAAAGTAAAACCCGACTAGCGTAAGTTCGCGAATATGGTTTGATTCTCAAACGGCCAAAATCAATAAAATTCTTAAATTCACAAACATACTTTTTAATTCGCTGGCAGACACACACGCACAGTTTAAATCGCTTGGCCTACAAGCTTGAAAGTTTGTTGAAGACTAACTAACTGACAGAGCACTTAGGAAGGATTACTGAAAATACATCTTCTAATGGCGCTCCCTTACCGGGAGCATTTGCCTGTAATGGAACAATCCAAGATTCGATTTTGTACAGAAATGAGTGAATTCGAACTGTTACATACAGGCGAATACTCCTGGCGAGGGAGCGCCATAAGGGGGGAAATGTGTAGCGTTGAAATGGCTTATTTCTTATAAAATCATAGCCAAAATGTTACCGCATCTCCTCTTGTATTTTATGTTCCTGGTAGATAGGCCATCGGTAATACATGTTGAGTGCTCTTGGCGTCCGGACACACGAGCTCGACACAGCCTTGTTTCACTTCCGTATACTACTTGTATTATACGTTTGACTCAAGACAATGCATTTTTCATGTAAACGTCAAATTCGAGTAGGTATCAAAAATCCTCTTATGGTCGTTTCAGCTTAGGATCGGTTCTCAGATGTGCTTTATTTCAAGAATTACCAACGTCAACAGATACACACTTTGAATAGCAAGTCCTGACAAACTTTTATTTATTTACATAGTTCACGATTGAAAAAAAATTGGCCCTAAATCCATTTAACTACTAATAACCTCCAGGGCATCGTGTCGCCTTAACAATAATCTGGTCGACCTGACACCATTATAGGTTAAGTTTCAACCTAATTTTGAGCAAAAAATTTGTATTTACATTTGGCTACCTGAAAATTATCGTTCATTAATATCATAATAATAATCCTGTGACCTGAAACACTTGTGGGATTTGCGTAACTAACACAATTGTAATAACGTTATAACTTATCGGGAACTGCTCACTACTATTACGGTTTTAGTTAACTAAATTATGAAGTTCAGTAGAGAGTATACAGGGTGTTTAGTTAGGGCACCCTGAGGTTTGAAGGGTAGGTACAGGGGGTCAGGACAAATAACTAGACCTCTTAATAACATTATATGTAAGTCAAATTATTTTGAAATATGAATTGATAATGTATTAGTTGATACACAAATTATATGATAGTCGTAACTGCTTTGGACGATTTTTATGACTTGTCAAAACATCAAGATATTTTAAGATAAATGTCTTGTGTGCATAAACCTACCGGAATAAACTATCTAAATAATGGTAAAAACCGCTTCAAAATCCGTTGCGCACTTTAGAAGAACCACCCGGTCACCGGTCACCGAGGCTGACACAGAAAGCTACTTCAATTCATAATAATACGAGTCTGTATCCATGCCTGCCAACACCCGTTTGAAGATAACGATAATATTCTATGTACTTTATAGTGAAATTAATATTTATGTGTATGTACCACCTACGTGTGACCGTCCCTATTTACATATTCAGTTATATGTTTTATTTAATATTCATATTTATACAGCTTCCCTTGAGTACCTACATACCTCACCTGAATAAATACATTAATGATGAACAGATAATTACTAGCTTGTGTAATATGAGATGTATGGAGCAGTTTTAGAACTTAGCAAAGTTTAAAATCGTTAAATTTGCCTTGGTATGGGCATGTAATGTGGAGGGATGAAAAGTATGCGATTCGAAGAGTAGGTGTACCACTGGGCACAGCTCTGCCTAACCCTTTAGGTACTACAGAAAAGATGTTAGGTATGTTTGCAATATTCTGGAACAAGCAACAAAAGGCCCCTTAGCTTCCCGAATAGGGTTACCGAACATTCGAGCAGGAACATTGACACACAGAGACTTGGCCCGGCTCAAAAGACCAGATTCTTCTTACACGGAGATCGGACGCACAACCCACGCACTGACTTCCACATTAATAATAAAAGTGGGAGATTTAAGAGCTTTACTTTGTCCCTTTGCTGAAATGAAAGTCCGTTGTATACTGAGAAATGTCAGTAATAAAGTTTTCAGGCTTTAATTTATTTTGAACTAGACGTGATGGTGAAAAGAGTAATTTAAAAAAGACACTTTATTTTAGGCCAAAGAGTTTTTCTTTCATAAATTTAAATCAGTCCTTGGTTTGTCGTAGTGCTACAGAAAATAAACCTTCCATGTTTCCACCAAGCCCCGTAGTGGTAAATGAAATTTCGTAAGACCGAGAACATTTTAAAACTTTGTCCGACATCGCAGACTACAAATACTAATGTACTGTTGACGAGTTTCCTCGCTAAAATGTAGTTCGCTTGAGTTTCTCTTCAGTGAGATTCTTTGAATTAACTTTGTAGCCTGTTAGGTTAATATTTGTGATGTGGAAACGCAGCTAAATAATTAACTACAGCGAGATTGTACGCGGGGAAAGTTTGCACTATGTGTGGAACTTTATTTGTGCTAACATTGTTTAAGATATTGTTTGAAAGAGCAACATCACACTGTTTATACCACAGGAGATGAGCAGCAAGATATTTAAACACAGTATTTTGTAATGTTGGTATCTATACTTATTGTACAGTCGTTACAGCCGGAAGCCCGAAAGTCTGATAACCAGTGTTACTAAGAGGTACCGCTACGTGTTACTCAGTAACAGTATATGCCTATCTTAGATTTTTCTATGGTTAGAATAAAAAACTAAGATAGCAGATTATTGTATTATTTTACTTCGTCCTAAAAATTCAAATCCCAAATAGAATGTTACACGTCTTTGTAACCCAGTATTTAGTAAGGCACCCTCGTCTGAGTACATCGTGTGTACAATTACGCAGCTAATTACAGGTCAAAGGTACGGCAGCCATGTTTTATTCACGAGGCGGATCCCTTTGTAAGAACTGTTTGCGTTGCCTTTGAGGACAGCCCACCTGATCATCTATTTGCATGCGGTTATGATATTGTGGTCGGAATCGTAAAGCAGATACAGTGAGATAGATTTGTTGGAGAGGGATATCATCTGGCTGGTAGTTAAGACAGATTTTGTCTAGCTCTCAACTTGACTTGGAGAATTATGAATCATCAGTCTGTCAAGTCTATGGCACCCACAGTCGAGAACGATAGCTTTGAATGAGATCTACTTATTTTTTTAAAGATTAAATTCCAATATAAAACAAAATATTGCTGGGAATATGAGTCCTCTTTTGCTGTCCAGACAAAGAAACATAGCGGGTTGCAGAAATGATTAGGGATTAACCTTTTCAATACTTCTTGACCCACATGCGTTAATCCATCTCACCACCCACAGATGTCGCTGTTCGTTCGTAAGTTCTAGTCAAGCGTGAGTCGGTAAGCAGTTGGCGCTAGTTTTAAACTGGAAGCTTGGGGGGCGACACTTCATTAAAACTTGGTCGCGCGCTCAAAAATATCTCGCCCGGAGATATTGCCCCAATTCCGCGCAGCGCTGATGAATTGCGGGCTCTTAGATATGGAAGAATTATGTTGTAATTTGATGGGAGGAGTGAAGAAGCGTGATTTATTTGGTGGACTTAGTTTTGCATTTATAAATATGTCGTGTAAACTTTAAACATTTTGAAAAGATCACTAGATACGATTCAATTTTGAACTTTCTTTATTTTCTTAAGCGATATTTTCCAATTAAATTGTTACTTTATCTTACTTTCTATTCCCAGATTAGAACTAGTGGAAACCGTTCGGCGAAATAGAAATGCCAAACTTTCACGAAATCTGAACATGACCAGAGCTCTAAAAGCGCTGCATTATTGCAAACAATCGCGATCTTTTTAAAATAGAACGCGATATAATCCCGGTGAAACTACATTATACATTCAAAGCCTTCTGAATGCTTGAGAATTTTAAATTCGCGTTCAAATATGGCAGCTTTAAAAACAATATCAAGGTAAAACAATACAGAGTTCAGTTCTGCGTTCTCCATAAGCGATGAAATAATAATGAGTACCTAGTGAAGTTTGTCGAAAGGGTCGGAGGTCGGGAGGTGACCCAATGCAATATTCATACTATCTTCTAGTCACCTAGTCTAATAATCACTGAGAAAATTATCTTGAATTGATGCTGAAATAAAACGCAGTATTATGCAGATTAATTCCAATAAAGATATTTTTCTTCCTTTTGTATAAAATATGGGTCATTAGGAGTAATAAATCAAGCGTCGATTTCTTTGCGAAAGATTTTTACTTAAAAGTTTAGAGAGTTGATTGTGTTACGCAGGTACGTTTCAAGGTCGTATTGTTTCATTATGCTGGCTCCTTTGAGTATTTTGAAAGGTCGTCGTGTCATGAAACGTGCCATCAGTAAGAGTATTCAGTCTATTACCCACAGCTGAGACAGGGGCCTTCTCTTTGAGAGAGGAAGTGGGCCATGATCCACCATGCGGGTCAGTGGTGGTTGGTGGACGTCACACAAATTTACACAAAGAAATATGCATGCCTTGGGGCGAACCCACGTCTTTCGACACTGCGCTGCACCGACGAGATAACATTCAATTCAATTCTGTGAAATTGTTGAACAGAATCGGGGATAGAGGGAAGGGAAGCCTTACAATGGGACGACATGGGCGAATAATAAATTGTTGAACAAGCAATTTTCCACGACAGACTATTTAGATTCTAAACTACATAACATCATGATACTTTGTATTCCCTGAAGGGTTAGGCAGAGGTCTGCCGGCGAAATATGGATGTACTATTATAGCTAATAGTACAGCCATATTTCGCCAGTTATGTTTGTTCCATGTAATAGGGGGCGAACCTATTATTAACTACAAATTCAATATTTCCATAATATACACGTGTATCTAAAAATATCCCCCAGTATATATATAGAGTAGGTTACTATCACATAAACACAAATAATACGAACGGGTGTGATTTAATGTCGCATGTCTCTGCGCGGGGGCTTTGTCTCCGAAGCTATACACATTGGGTTATATTGCCCGACGATGAATTGTTTGACGGTCTCGCGATTGATAACGTTGTATTGATAACTTTCTCCTTGGGTCCATTATCGTAAATACGAAAAAATTATCAGCCGTCCCATACAAAATTTCAATACCTACTCGACCCAAATGTATGGGACAGCTGATAATTTTTTCGCATCTACGATATTGGACCCATGGAGAAAGTTGTTCAGTTTGATGGTCTGCAGCATATCCTTTCATATGACTATACCCTTTCTGTTACACCCTGTATATGCTTATAAAGGCTATGTACTTTTAAAATTATTATTTGTAATATAATATCTAATACAAACATCAAAAAAATACGATAGAATGAGCGTGAAAATTTTCTACTGAAAGTCAGGTGCGTGTTACTTGCAACCGGTGCGCGTGCCTGATTAGATATTATGAACGTGGAGAAAGCAAAAGGAATATGTAAGAATCGTAGTAGATGGCGTTCTGCAGTTTCTGCCAATCACTATTGAAAAAAGTCGTGAGTTAGTTCATTTATTTATGAAAATGTTCTCATTCTAAAACCTAGCGAATCTCTATCGTCCTAAGATGCAAAACACCAGACTTGCACTCGGTGCTAAAGCTGACTTATTATCAGAGGAGATGATAATAAGTCAGCTTTAGCTTTTTATTTTGGGCTTTCCCAAAATAAGAATTAAGTCATCATTATTATAAATCTATATTTTATCAGCTTTAGATCTACTGAGTTGCTGACAGGGCAAATAATAAGCATAAAAGCCTAAAATATTTCAGACTAGATTTTGCCCGCGGCGTCGCTTGTGGAGGTTAAAAATTATCTCACAGGACCGTACTGCTGGAATAAAAAATATCCTACGTCTTAACACAAATCATGGTCTTCCTTTGTGCCAATCAGTTTAGCATTAAGTCATGAAGGTTAGCAGACAGAGTGACTTTCGCATTTAT
Organism: Noctua fimbriata; assembly: GCA_905163415.1. Lineage (NCBI taxonomy): Eukaryota > Metazoa > Arthropoda > Insecta > Lepidoptera > Noctuidae > Noctua > Noctua fimbriata. The sequence continues at coordinate 16,697,791 of LR990941.1, read as the reverse complement.
AATATTAGTAGGGATAATATTTATCTCCAATGCATTATTTGTCGTTTATCCCTCGATTAGCATAACTTGTCATCTGAACACGATTCAATTATCAAAAGAAATATAACGCCTATTTAGATTCAAAGTAAACTAAAAGATTTCTATTTGATTGGAAATTGATTCAATGATAATAACCGTCGTTACAATTTCAACGTAAAAGCGTCTTCGTGTAAAATTGATTTGATTAGGATTACAGATTCTGTTGATTCGCTTTTTTAATAAAAAGAAACCAAGCCTTGCTTATTACGTTGTATTAGTATTTTTGAATTTGATTACTGATATTTTTATAAAAAATACAAGACCTGGTGGCCTATTAAAAGTACAAACTGAAGTCCCGTATTTATTTCCTTTAGGGGATGCATTTTCAAAAATATTCGTTGGAGCTCACCTTCGTTATAAAATGAACTCCTGAGAAATTTCATACTTTCAGATCCAGCAGTTTAGGCTGAGCGTTATCAATTACTCAAAAAAAAACAAACGCTTTGTTGCTATACGTTTAATTTTGCCAAGTAACTTGCAACAAATAAGCTGGTTTAAAGACATTTTTGACTTCTTAAAAGCATTATAAAGCATATTTCAATTTTCTATTAGGAGCACTCACAGTGAGAAATCTAGTTTCAGAAAATATTCAAATCACAAATGATAAGAATCCGTTCTTTAGATAAATAATGGACGTCTGGCACAAAAACAAAATGGAGATTTGCGCCGTTTTGATATAATTACCTGCGACACATCTCATTTGGTTATTCCTGTGATACTTAGCTTATTTTATTTATTTTTGGAGAAAGCTATTTGGATGAACGATAATTGTTAAGGATTTCGAAGATTAGTTTGAAAATCTTAAAAAGTCAGCTCACGTACATCCCATTACATTGCGAAATAAACAAATAGTAAATAGCTTCAAGACTTTAGGTAATATAACATGACCACGTTTTAGTTTCACGTAATGGGGGAGGAGCCAATTTTCATCCACCGGGTGCAAATCCAGACAGGGCTGCTACTGAAAAATTTCTTGTGAAAAACACAATCACACTTTGCCGGTAACTAGATATTTTATTAGGTTTATAATTAAATAAAAACAGAATATTTTCCCGGTACCGTAAGTCAACTTCACAAAAAACACAACATAATAAAAGCAAATATTTAAAACAGACGTAGGATATAATAAAGCGACTGTCTATATACTCAGTAGTCCCACGTATACTCGAAGCTCTATATTAAACACGTCAGTCAGGAGCGATATAAGTAACGTTCCTTGCATCACGTCGCGTCGCCGTCGCGTCGTCGTCGCGTCACACACATCCTCATTATAACTGACAGCAAATACCAGCGACACTGACGTACCTGACGTCATCGATTTATCAACTTACACAACAGAACAACATAACAAGCCTATCACGCCTGTAATCCCCGAAGGGTAAGGCAGACGTGTATCTAATAGTACACCCATATTTCGCCAGTTATGTTTAAGTCCCATGTTATAGGGGGCGAGCCTATTGCCATCAACCGGGCACAAGACCAGACTCCGTGGCTGCTACTGAGAATTTCCTGATGAAAAACCGAATAACACTTTGTCCGACCCGGGAATCGAACCCAGGACCTCATGCTCAGCAGTCGTGCTTGCGACCACTAGACCAACGAGGCAGCCAAACAAACACAAAACAAATACAAAACTCTAATCAGTACCAAGTAAGACCATTTTCGGGCTTTAACTGACGATTTTGAAACAAAAAAACCAGTTGCACCATCAAAGGAGAATTAGTTTAGTCGATCGTTTGATCCAGCAATACATGTCAGTGCTACGTGGCTACGAGCGTAGACTGCTACGCTCGTAGCACTGTAGACGGGCTACGAAGTTATGTTAGATCACTTTTAGAATACATAATAATGCCTATGCCTTTGAGTTCTAAAACTACATTTCTACATGAATTTGTGATCGCGTATCCGAGATTCCTTTTGATGTTACAGTTAGAAACATGGTTATTATTCAATGAGTTACAGGAACTGACTGATTGTTTGTTGAGTACATTAATTCGTTTGTAACAATATTACGGAAAGGGTAGATGATATCTGACTTCCTCTTAGTTGCTTACCCCAATCAATGTGACAGCTGTTCTGAATTAGTTCTAAGATGTGATGGCCATTGTGAAGTTGGACCATTGTCATGATGACATATCCTCACAAACACACGATCCGCTTTACCGATACGATCTGGCATTAATCAGATTACGTCAAACGGTTTTATATGCAGACGAGGCCTGAAAGGGATCCGTTCAGTGGAGATATCTATCGGCTCATTATGGGCGTCTTTGTGCGACTCAGGCGAGCGAGCGCTGATAACAGACTTATACGTCTTAATGCTGAGGATATTAGGAAACCTCGTCATATGGAGATTGAGGAGATAGCTGAAGCATTCATGGTTTATGTATAGAGCTGGATGCCTGAATGGAACAACTTTATGATAATATCACGCCTGTAATCCCCGAAAGGTTAGGCAGAGGTGTACAGTCACGAGCACAAATATGTAAACACTTAACAACTTTTAAACTGTTTTTCTCTAACTTTTCTTATTTAAATTTCATGTGGTTACGAACACAGTATTCTGGAACTCATATTTTTATGAAAAAGATCCTATCTCTAAGTTAAAATTTTTTCGTTATTTCTCGCGAAAATTGCTTTGCAATTTAGGAAAATGTATACATATTGGTGCTCGTGACTGTACTTAACATACACCTACATTTCACCAGTTATATTAAAGACCTCTATGGTGGAGCCTATCAACCAGGCAAAACTCCAGGCTACGAGCCGCTACCGAAAAATTCCTGACAACAAAACACTCTGACACTTAGCCCGACCTTGGAATCAAACCCAGGACCTCATCCTCAGCAGTAGCGATAGCGACCACTAAACCAACGAGGTCGTCACAGGACAGTACAATATACACTATTCATCAACTAAAATAGGTTCAGATCCTATTTCTGTTGCTTTGTACTATGTAACTCCGCTTAAACAACGTATAGTTTCCAATGCCATTGTGTCGTGTACCAGTCGAGGTGAGTATTCTTCTCGTGACTAGCAGACAGCACTATTGATTCGTCGAGGCCTTCAAACGGGACGCCTGCCCGGACAGGTAGACAACAAGAAACAGGCAGGAATTATGTAATACTAAACCTCCTAATATAGGAAATTCTATGTTATGTATAAAAAAAGATATTTAGGACACTATATTGCGAATATCAGAAGAAATAACCTGTCTTAGTGACATATTCACACAAAATGTCATAATTTCTAAGTTTGACACGTTGCACTTAGATTGACAGCAAGCAGTTGCGACCTTGCAAGCCGATAACGAACTACGCGAGAAAATACAGGCAGACGTGTTTTATTAAGAAACCAGGAACCTACCAATCCAGTGGTTTCTCCGTCATGTTTAAGTGATGTGGACTTACAATCGAGGAACATGTATGTTTGTCCACTGGTGGGCACATAAAGTGGGCTAACATTACGGCTTTATGTCCTCCAAGTGTGTAAACTTTTAACTTTCTGGGTCACCGCCGCTTTTGATTTATTTTACTGCTGCCCCCGAGCTATTTGTTGGTTGTTTGGACGATTGTTCCGCCTGTTATCATAAACTATAGTGTATGGGTCGTTTGATGTTTAAATGTTGTTGTGTGGTGTCCATAAAATAACAGGGTTCGGTTTGTAATATGTGAAGCATCAAAACTTAGGTAAAGCTTTCCGGTTTGTGGCAATAGGCTTTATCCTTATTACATGATACCTAAAGTAACTAGCCAAAATGTGGGTATACTTGTACATACGCTTTAGAGAAATACCGGCGAAAAGTTATGTATGTAGTTAGCTTTGCCCAAATTATTCTGCAAAATACAGTAGTTATGGTAAGGTCATCAACACATAATGAGAAGAAAGTAGAGTGGTCGCTGATTAAGTGATAGTAACTACACACGTATACGTGGGTGTGAGCCGAAGGCGTCCGTCCATGAGCGAATGAAATGTAACAACCGACGTTATCGTTCTGTTTGTCTGTTCAACTGAGTCATTCCTTGATGAATGAACGACGGAAAAGATTGGACTCTCTCTAGCTACGCTTGAATTGACCAAGTGAATGATGGGTTCCGCATATAGACTATTGAGTGCCTTCTGAATATTGAGTAAAATTGTCACAACGCGTGGTTTTAATTGTATAGGTCGAAGTTGAAATGTTGTCACCTGCTTGTAATTTTACGCAGCTGAACGAAATTTTAAATAGAGAAATATAGTTTTCAGCTAATACATGCAAATAGTGTGTTAAAATTCCAAGCGACTAACCCAACAATATCTCACACAAATCCGCGTAATTAATTGTATTTATCGGTTCGTTTTGCGCTTGTTATTCACGGCCGCGTCTCGTTTCCAATCGAGTTGCAAATGAAAATACGGAGTAATATTGTAATTAGATTTCCATATTTCCCGATAGTGCTTAAGTAACAAGTGGAGCCATGTTTGATACGGATTTAAGTTCATTCTTGTTTCGATCGAATGATGGAGAATATACAAGGGGCGAGTGTAATTGCAAATCAGGTAGTATCGGACACGGCGGCCGATTTGGACGGTCTTCGGTATAGCTTGAAAAGCAAGGAAGTGTGGACCAATAAGGGCAACATTTTGTCTAGCAGAGATAAATATTAACCATTTATATTACTACCGAAGACCGAACGGGCAACTAAAGTCAATTCTATTTTCTTGTTAACGTCAAAAAGTCCCGTTTAATGGCCTAATTTATTGAAATAAGGGACTTTATAATTTTATCATCACTTTGCCCAGGCTATTTGAGGTCGGATGCTCCAACTGGCACAGAATACTAACAATATAAACGGTGATTTGGCTGTTGCTTATAATTCAGTGCAATTCGCCGCTGTTATGAATTTGTGGCAATACATTTCTGTATATCAAATTGTACCGCACCGTTCGGGCGGGTTTGAATGTAACATTTTGAATCATCCGTGCGCTATTTGTCACTTCTTAATAAATAAAAATAGGTAGTTACTATTAACGACTATTTAACCATAACATTTTGTGTCAAAGACGTAAGATTAAAATATTAAATTCGTATATGACTTTAGTCCAACACTTTAGTTAAGCAAGTTCTACAAAGACAAAGTAAAACAGACTTTCAATGTGTTTGCTAGAATATAATATAAATGAAATTAAAACTATAACACAAAGTACTTCAAGTTCAGTGCTCTATAAGGCAATCAACTGCAGTGGTGGGCGCCACAGACTCTGCCAGTGAAGCACATGGTACGGAAAATTACTCTTCATTAACACTTAATGTGCAAGATCATTGTAACGTGGAGTTAATTGTGTTCTATGTTTGTTGGATGCCTGAAGTGCAACTTTGTTGATGGAAGCCATAAACTAAAACTAGGCGAAGCACCCACAAATAGTTAAAAGTTCTATTAGTTCATGAATTCTACTTTTGAAAGAGACTTTGTAAGTTGCGAATGAGACAGATATTAAGATACAATAAGGAACTCATGTTAAATGATTTGACTGTTTTATAGCCAACAAGGGCTACATCTTAAACATACAATATTTTCCACTTTATCTTGTACCTCCTATTAATGTTAATAATTCTTTCAGCGTAACTTACCAAAACTAAAGCAGTTCGAGTAATTCCTTACAATTATGAAATTGGAGTTACAACTTCATAAATTTATAACTAGAAATTGTAAACGGTATGCACCGCTTCATCTTCATAATAGTAAACTTATGAAACTACTTTACAAGTCTATTGTTTGTTATATTATCCAACAATGAACGTGCAAATGTTAAGAAAGAAAGTTCAAAGGAACTTACTTCATTTAATCTCATGAGTTTCATGTTAGTACCCATACCGGACGCATTTCCTTTTACTACAGGACTTGATCTTCCTTTTTCATTCTAAAAATAAATTACCAATATTGCACCACGTACAGCGCATCTTTAGTACCAAGTTGTTCAAGACAAAGCTACAATAATTGCTTATAGTTTCAACGCGAATAGCTATTCTGAACATCTGCCCGTACTCGGTCGCCAGAAAACTGCCAAACTTAAAAACTTCCACTATTTCCGTCACAAGTTGATATTTTATAACTTGAAAGGAAAGTAGAACTGATAATGTAATGCTGTATGCTAACTGCCTGGTAATTCACTTATTTGTATTAAAGGGAAACCATGGTTTAATGATGCATTATTTATTAAATGCTATCTAGATTCGGCACACATTCGGGTAAATTAGGCTTTGTTGAGATTTGACGTATCACACAATTATGATTAATTCATGTGCGAAAAGATCGCATCACATCTCCTGGTTCTAAAGAAAGTAAGAAGCAATGAATTCCCAAAGAAATTAGCAATTACTCATATGAAAAGATGTCTCGGTACAATCTGTAATTGATCAAAGCAGGCAATTACACGACAAAGCTGAGCGACATGGCGGTACAACAATGTACAATAGGTCTCAGGTGTTCCGCTCAATTGTCATGTATTCGAGATCCTTTACAATATTATACTACATACGTCCTTTCAGAGGAACTATGTTAAAGGAATCAAAGGGAAATATGTTTTGTATGTGTAGGCGTAAAGGAAAAATATATATATGTAGCTTTCTACTTTTGGTGCTCCTCCAATTACTGACGGTTTACCATCATCTCCAAATGTTTTTCCTTGTCCTTTGCGAGATGGAAAGTTACTATTACACTAAGTGGAATTAGTCGAGATTTATTTATTACGTATTCAAAACTTTTGAAAATAATCGTAAGACAGAAATGACCAATCGAAAAGAAGTTCTATAAAAAACAGCCTTATAAACATTCATAATATAAACCCTTCAATCATCCCATGACCGTCCTACCTGATTACCCACGTAATATTTTCAACAAACTCACAGCTTAACTACAAGTTCAAGATTACATCATGTTCCGACTATTCTGCAAACTCTGCCGACCCCCTTCAAATTCCAACCGCGTCATAGAAACACGTAGCATATTGAATATGGAGGTCCCATAGGACTGGGAGTCTGGGACGTACCTTAGTGTGTTTATAGCATCAGCTTTTATATTCGTTATCTGGTTTATTTCGTCAAGGGCTCTGAAGATTCTGAATTGTGTTAAATAAAGACTGACAGTCGACTCAAATCTTGAAAGGATTTCTTTTTTAAGACTAAGTTGTTTAATATTTCTCTCACAAAATATTTGGAGTAATCTTGGTTTAACTTTACGATCAAGTAATAATGAGTAAGTTAACTTCTATGGTTTTAATTATTCTGACGGTAAACTTGCGGCTAAATCTGTTATAAATTAGTAATTTTATTCGTGAAAGTTGAGATACATTATTTAATTAAAACACACAAACTTCTTTGTTTGCACGTTGTGGCTAGTATTATCAGGAAAATGTGGGGGTTAGTTTTCAGTGTGTATTTTCACGGAGCTACGCAATCCAATTACCTGAAAATATAGGTAACCTAAGGTTTACTCTCCAGAAGTAATCTAGAATAACTCTAAGCGGTCCTCTTTTGTACCTGACACTTAGATAAAAAATCCTTAACCACCGCAAATGAAAGAGCGAGGAAACTTTTGATTTAAGTTAATGACATATTTTCTACAGCGGCTCGGTAAATAGAGAGCAGACTTAGTTAATTGGACACCATTAGGGACATTTGACCTGTGGACAGGGCTGCCACCTCGTTATTTAAGATTAAGATACCTGGAAAACACATGCACACAATTCCGAGTGGAATCGAATGCATACCATAGACCTCAATAAGAAATATTTGTTTTGAAATAGTGTTTTCGTAGAAATATAGCAAAAGTTATTTGGGAATCACAACTTTGAAATCAGAAGCTGTGATGACGGCCCTGTTTTTTTTATCAAACATGGTAATAGGTCGAGATTTATACTACGTTAGTTAGCACGTGTTTTGACTAAAACATGATCCCGTTTCTATCCTGCACTTGTAGTTTGACAGTTGTGGAATAATGACAGGTATAACGCATCGACATAAGATTTTATTAGGAAAAACGGGATGAAGAGCATGATCATGAAATACTAAACATGTACGTAATAGAGTGGCAGCCCTACCCGTACAAGTCCACAGAAACTTAATGACGGACAAGGTAATTAAAAGTTTGCAAAGTACACTTTCAGGGCATATTGTGTCTTTTGCTCCATTCGGAGACGAGAATTGTGACTTTTTACGTTTTTGTACTTAATTTTTTAATTATTCAGAAGTCTACAAAAAAGACTACATGACGAAATAGAATACTCAAAATATTACAACCCACATTAATATTTATAAATACGAAATGAACTCTGTCCGTTACCTTTTCACGCCATATCGGCGTAATGGATTTCGGTGAATTAGGCGCATGGGTAGACCTGTGTAAGGACATGGAATATTTTTATCCCGATTGTACGATCTCGTGCGGCGTCGTCGATAAGTATTATGAAAGCTAAAGAAGCTAGGAACCAACCTACTTATTTATAAGCCCCGCAATATCAACTTTCTAGATGCAGATCAATATTAATATTTCACAGAGCGCTTGCAATCTGAGATCTGCGTTCCAATCATTGGGTAATTTCAATCACATACATATTGCATATCTTTACAACGGTTCAAAGCTCATAGCACACTTATAAGCAGTGCACTGGATCGGGAACACCTCACCTCTTTTTACTAGCCGTTCCTGATTCGAGGTGAAGCTAGTATGGTGCTTATACAGTAAACTTGCGGCTTATAAGTGTGCGTTGCAGCATAAAGTTACATAGAAAAGGTCCCGAACGGCTCGAGCCGAGACCATGCTCAGCCCCTGCTTGCAGTGCTTATAAATGTGCGTTGACCTATATTTTTGTTGCTTTTTCGAACATTTCAGGACCGTAAAGGTTATGACTTCACTAATGGTGTCATAAAATAGTTCGATAGTGGCACTTTTACGGTTATATTCTTCTTCCAATCGCTTTTGAATAGCTTCTATAGAGATACCACCTGCTGAGGTAGAATCATATTGAAGATATTCAAGGTTTTTATAAAAAACTTGACTATTTTCCGTATTGTCGATTAACATGACGGATTAATTTTATCACCACTGCTCTCAAAACTATGACGGAAAACATCGCGACATGTTCAAGAAGCATAAGATTTTTGAACTTGTGCATAAAGATTTAAAAAAATACGTAATACATTAAAACGAACATCTATTAGATTCATTTTACATATTATATGATCGCTCGGAAATGATGCCCATCTCAATATCCTGGCGTACGTATTACTTTTGCCACAGAATAGTTAGATACAGAAGATGCACGTACACATAGCCGCGTATGTACAGCGAAATAAAAAGAAACCGGTATTTTTGCATATCGGAGATTCTGCGATTTGGACGTTTTCGTCGTTCACGACATCCAGCAGTCGCACTTCAAGACCATCTCAGTATGCGCACTCTCTGCTCGAAGTAGGTAGACTCCTTGTGCGCGAGTTTTTACTTGTTGTATGAATCTGGCCATTGGTTCCGTCATTTGTAGATCTTTGAGGTAGCCAGTGGCCCGAAAATCTGACAATCAGTCTTACCAAAAGATGTCGCTCCATGTAAAGTACCGGTATTCAGCAGCGTCCGGTTTGCCGACCTCAACATAATTAGGAAAAGGCTAGGCAGAAGATAATGTATGAATCTGACCTTCTATTTATATTTTGTGGTATCGCTTATGAAGCTCAGTGCGCTCAATTGTACGGCAGCACGTTGTTATAAATAAGCTGATTAATTAACACGGTGCACGGTGGCTAAGGTATTTACGGGAGTTCGTGCTGTGTTACGGGAGTTCGTTGCTGTCACGTTTGCTGCTCAACACAATTGTACTTGCTCATATAACTTTGTTATTGAATTTGGAAATAGTTACAATTGTGTTTATTTATTAACGAAGTTTTTTTAGATAATAAAATATGGAAATGACGGGAAAATCTTAATTAAAATAATTATCAAACAAAGTCATTATTTTGAACGAACAGCACCAACTTTAAGTAACTCAAACCCACAAATCTCTTGTAACTCGGACCACGAAGACGAAGCATCGAATCAATCAAATATTCAAATGGATAACGTCCTCCATCAGTCTCAATATTAATATTGTATCAATCAATAACACTTATACTGATCAAGCAACACTTGTCGCGAGAGGGGCGCGTCTCGTAATTGATTTTTAACTCGATTATCTGAACAAAGCGCGGACGCTCGAATATTGAACGAAAGCATCGAATAATCACACAATTTTGTCGGAAGTATTTCAAAATAAGATAGTAGCTACAGAAGGACCTGATTTAACTAGTGAAAATAAAGACTGACTAATTTATTAACTGATGAAAAAACGGCTATAAATCATGTTGAAAAACAGCTCTTTTACAAACTGTAAGGCACCACTACCCTAACTAGACAGAGTGGTGGTTATGCAATGCATAGTTACTATCCAAGTCAACACTGTATTTCTCCATCCCTCTGTGGCAGCTTGAATCAAAATGTCTCCAACTATACCATTGTGTACCCAAGTTTACAAGTTTGGGGCCGCGTCTTCCACTAACCAACTTAGTATTACGAAAATGCTAAGTTTTAGTCTAAACGCTTAAAACACGCCTATTTAACCGATCTGGAACGACGCGAAAGATTAAATTAAACGCTATTATTTTACATTTGTTGGGTTTTGCTATTCGCGCAAAGTAATTAGGTAAGTTTCCAGGAAAGCTGATTTATTTCTTAGCTTGATGTTACCGCGACTTTGCTTTTGTATTAAAATGTTTTTGTACCGGGATGCAAAGTTAAACAAGTCAAACTATATGTGTTTCATTAAAAAGTAGGTTCAAATAAACTACCTACAAAAACCTTCAGTTAAGTCTTTTTATTTGTTGTATCGTACTTGAAGAAATGTTGACAACAAAAATACCTTATTCTACAGTTGACTGTGCAGTTAAGGATGAATAGAAAATTAGCCATTAGAAACATCAAACTATATATTCTCAGGCCATTACGGACTATGATGATATAACTAGGTAACAATTTGTCGAGAAAGGTCACAGACCATACACAACAAATTCAACGACTCTTGACTAATTGAAGTGGACCGTGGCATATCAAGGACTAATTGAACTAACTACAATAAATTGGTTAACGGTTTTAAAGAATTATTTCAATAGCGACCTTACTATGGCCTACGGGTAGACAGGTGAATGAAAAATGCGTGCTTACGCATCAGATTTGATAGCACTTCACTTTCAGTTTGGTCTTCTTGAGATTTAAAGTTTAATTGAAGTGCCTACTTATTAAAATTGTAATTTTATTTGCTAATAGAGTCTAATTTTGCACTTACTTTACGTCCAATTTGATACTGAACATGTTCTGTATTATAAACCAAACTATTATTGTAATATATGTTCCTATTGACACAAAATTACTACTACCCGCCAACGTGCAGTGCAAGAAGGTCGAGTCCCACGTTGGGAGCCACTTGCGAACACGCGTTTCTACTATTGCGCCCTATGTTCTGCGACACAGCATACAATACTTCACACAAATAATGCTCACAAAATGACAACTACCCGTCAAAGCGCAGCGAGCGGCAAGAAGGTCAAGAGACCCACGTCGGGCGCCACTTGCGGACACGCGTCGCTAACTACCGCGTTCTAAGCTCTGCCACACAACACTTTTATTTGCTAAATAAAACTTTATAATCCTTACTGCTGGGGAAATTGGGAACGATACAATAGTAGAATAACGCTTTCACCCCGTTCTCTAGAATACTGAAGTAATTCTAAGATTTAAACGAATGTTTTGCACTAAATACTTTACCGTCTAAAACATTGTTGCTATAATAATATATGGACATCATAACCTTATATTAATATGAAAACTAAACATTCTCAAGTTGTTAATCTGTTCTGCTTGACGAAATAAACCTTCACCAAAGTTTTATATTACAAAGCAATATCGTCGTCTGTACCAACAAAAAAATTGAAACTGTTTCACGTTACCCAATTTTGTCGATATATTCCTTTCTTACACATAGGCTTCCTCATTCGGAACTTAAAGTTAAGCGTTCCTACATTTTCTTTCGTCTACCATAGACAACCTTGAAATAATTTACAACTACCCACATTTGTGCAACGTTTGAACTTGGCTTGCAAGTACAAGGCACGAATGTTATGGTTATAGAGCGCACATTAGTACTGGTTCAGCTGCGAGGAGCGACGTATAACGTGAAGTCACGAGTACATTATTCAACCTGTTATGCAAGACGTATTCTGGTTTGAAAGTTGGAACTAAGTGACAGCGCTGTTACAAGCAGTTGGGGACATGTTATACTGGAGATTAACATTTTTGTAGTCGAAAGACTAGATTAGCAGACTTCAAGGAGATTAATTTAGAGGACGAAGACACTTTATGGTCGAGTCGTGGTTAACAATGTTGTTTCGATCAATAGATAAAATAAGAAACATGCAGATAAATGCCGTAAATGGTGTCAGTAACTGATATAACGTTTTTAATTATCAATCTTACAGTTGGAAATAATCCATTCTTATAATGAGGAATTCAGATAGGGTATTAAAAAACTCTTTTCACTATATAATTAAATGCCATACATTGTAATATATCATACAATCTACCATCATAACGCTGAGTGCTGGTTTTATTCGCCATTTGTGAATCATAAATGTAGCTTGATTAAAATTAACACGGAGAGTATTTCGGTGAAGCCGGGCTATGATGAATTACATCAAATAATCCTGGGCTGAGCTCCATGTTAATGATACGTTTTAATGTGAACCGTGTGAATATGTTTATCTTGATCTTGACTACGAGTATGTATAATAATCTCTTGTCGTCTATTATCAGATCGTATAAAATCCCTCAGACTCTAGTGTTAATAAACAAATTCCAAGATGGCGCTTGGCACCACATTCAAAATGTGGTGTCAAAATATTCACGTTCTTTCGTTTTTATTAGTTTTCATAAGAGATCAGTTTAAAAGTTGTTTATAAAGTTATTCAGTGTAAATGTGTTTTAATAACACCTGTTCTTCGTGTAAGCTACGATTCCATATATTTCCCTACCGTCGTCGTTAAGTCCATCTTCAGACTATTTCCCATGAAATACAGCCTCTCCAGACACAGCGATGAGTCTTTCCGTCACTTCAGCTGCAAGCCTGCACCGCGCAGCCGATCGATCACAACCAATATCCGAAACGAAACACATCCGAACAAATATATGTATAGCGGAACTGCAGGCCTGAACTAATGAAATATAGCCAGTCACACGGCATATTTGATGGAACGGGTTTTTGGGTTGTATCTTTGTTTATTATCTACACGTTTTTTTTTCCAATTAGAAATGTAACGAACCAACTGTTGTTTATAATAACAAACTATTTAAAACGTTTTGAATATTCGCTTATGCTTGCTAAAGTAAAAGTACCTAACCAAAATTGAAATTCTCAATGCAATCTCATAGCACCTTAGCGCTTTTAAAATATGTAAAACGAATTCAATAAACCACTATTTGCGAAAAAAAAAAAGTAATCTATTTTAGGGCCCGGCACTGGCAGTGTTGCCTGTTGTCGGTTTAATTCAGCCATTACTGCAGGGTTAGGTCTTATTTAAATATTTTTTTGAGGTTGTAAAGAATTGTATTTTCTCTTATACTTTTGATATTTACAGGAGTACAGCAAAAGCTATATTGGGATTGATAATGCCAGACAACGTCTATGTGTGCAAACACTCAAATTTGTTAGGCGTAGATGAAACATTAAATGCACGAGAAGAAACATCAAGCTCGTCGTTGAGCAACTTAGGGCACAATGAACATAATTGCATATTCTTGTTACACATGTGCACAAAGCTGAAAACAAAATGTCGTCGGCTCTCCTCGTTATTTCTCTCCTTTGCTGCGCCGCGCGAATGAATAATGCATGCCGCTTGCAAGCCCACGTGTTCGACAATTGCCGCGCCGATGCCGCTTGCATGCTTACTGTATGTAGTATGTAATCGTGCATGCATTTGACCTTATAATGTTACTCGTTTTTAACAATGTTGTGGAATATTGGAATGGATTCTTAAGTATCCGGATAGGACCAACTACAAGATCGGATGACTTAATCTGGTCGCTTGTATGAAGCAGTTTCATCCAAGATTGGATGTGAAATCAGGTTTGACTGTACTAATCGGTTTTCTATTCTTGTAGCAATAGAAGCCACAAGCCTGGATTAAAAGCCTAGCCGTCTGATGCATTACCTGACTAAGGGCCATCCGACGGGATCCAGTGATTGAGTTATCAGTGCAGAGTGACCGTGTTACACTATAACCGGATTGCATGGTCCTCTGGGCATGAGAGAGCTTCTGAGATTAATTACGCGATATCTCGTTTTCAATCACTCATCAATCAACTCTGCCTACCGCAGTCTCTGACTGGACACTCGGATACAAAACATATGCAGTTCATATACAAATGAGTTGGCTATCATCGAACTCATCAGTAAGTCAACACCATTTCGCAATATTAGCGTTTTCATAAACACATTATTAGGTATATGTGTATTTGGCACGAGATTTCATAATATTATCAGTTTCAAATTAGCTTTAAGTGATCATTGTTGGATTGGCTAATAGTCAACATGTAAACATTTGTGTTGGCTTGCATGCACTAACAACCTGTCACTATTGCGTGAATGTAGCCTACTTAACTCGTTTCTTAGTGTAGAGAGATAAAAGGTAATGCTTCAACTTTTTATTTCTGTCTCGAGTAGTATGGCTTCTGAGAATGGCTCCCTTTGGCGTTGTTACACGAGATGGTATTAAGATGCACGTACTTTTGACTATAAGCTTTAAAAGCAAGTATCCACGTATAAAAATATAGTGTTGAGATTTTTTTCATTTTCCATGTGAAGATTCTGCTTTTCTGACTGAGTTATATGCTCAAGCTGTATGCAATTTCTACGACCATCGTGACAGTATTGATCCTTTTTAGTCTAGGTACGGCGACTACAGACAGACATAGTGCAAAGAAACATGCAACAACATGGCAACGTGAAACCTATTTATTTGAAAAGAAAGACTATTGCTATATGTCCCAGGTGGAATGGTAAGAGCAAAGATCTTTTAAATTTTAGTAGTGTACGCAATTCGCGATAAGTACAGTCGAAGTCGTAGTTGCTCTACCATTTTTGACACACCCACACTCGCGCGGGATATTGAAACTTCGATAGGGTTGAAAAGTATGAAATTGTGCTTAAGACAAATTGGCAGTGTTGTTTATAACGCCCTAGTGACATTCAACCTAAAGGTTGCAGAGTACCCTTTTTGTGTGAGTGTGAGCTCAAGAACAACAAGCAAACGTTACCGAGTCGCGTGTAACCTACTTTAATTTACTTTATAAATAGTATGAACACTTGAATAAACCGTTTACAGTCCTATTAAAATATAATTAGCCGCAATGAAAGGAAAATTAGTTATTAGAAAAAAAGTACCTATTTCGTGTTGCTTTTAACAGCTTTAAGTTACTAAATCTAGATCTAAATTAATAAAAAAAAAGCTTGAAATCTAGACAAAGCTACTGACCTTGAAAAGTGTCTGGAACCAAATTAGATTATTCCTTTGAGTTGTCTACTAACTTTATAGAGCGAAACCCGGACAGTGACGGTTTAGAACTTTACACTTTCAAGCTGTCATACTAGTTAAGGTTCAAACGCCTGCGTGCTTTACGATGATCTGACGTTTTCTCTGAACTATTATTAAAGTTTTAGTTTAATCTAATTTGATAGTTCTAATTTACGCACCTTTTTCTCGATCGTCAGGTTAGAAATAGTCATTAATTTATTGGTGCACACAAGAACGCAGCCGCTATTACAATTATCTTTTGTCTTAAGAACTCCATAACACACTTCCCAACCCCGAAACCCGGTGTAATTTCAAGCAAATCACAGTCAAACATGGGATCCCATTGGCTTGTCCCATTTATTATTCCAGGTTGGCTCAACAAAGTCGAAGTACTGTTGGAGTTCCCAAAACGTTTCAATTCACTTAATTGAACATACGGAACCATTATACGAAACATCGAAGGGGGAATTGTCACAACAGAGATAGGGGCAGAAGCGCCAATATTGCCTTGGTATGAAGAGAAAAGGTCACGCAAGCAGAGACGACAAAATGAGACGTGAAAATGGCGCAGAAGTACGTGTAATCTTCAACCTCCATGTTCTAGGACAGTTCCAAATTACTTCTTTTATTGACTGGAAGTGGGTTTCTGGCGTAATTTCGGAGGGTCTTAGACTAGCTATATGATGTATAGCGAGGTCGCAGCTTGGTTCCCAAACATGTAAACAAACATGTGTTTATGGAAAAACAATTTGAACACTCACATATAAAGTCCAGTTTGCGCTACAACTTCAACCATTTTTATGAAATTTCCAAATTGTAAAATCCATTCAAAAATGAACCTAATTTGCACTAAAATAATGTTGATACCTTTTCAAGTGGAAATAGGACCAACTGGAAACAACAACTTGAATTGACTTTAGATAGAAACCATTTCTTTCACAGTTATGAGTGTAACTTCTGCATATTTCCCGCTGAGTAGTATTATGCAATCGTC
Source organism: Noctua fimbriata (assembly GCA_905163415.1). Taxonomy (NCBI): domain Eukaryota; kingdom Metazoa; phylum Arthropoda; class Insecta; order Lepidoptera; family Noctuidae; genus Noctua; species Noctua fimbriata. Next base: position 16,681,091 of record LR990941.1, on the reverse strand, counting down.
AGCAGTTAATGCCTGAAAGCAATTACTGTTTCAGGGGTTTGTCCTCCCGTAATCGAGGATAAAAAACGTACTGAACCCGATGGAAATCTCAAAATAATAGGTATGTGTTTCTTTGGCGATGGAATTGTTATAGAACTCTAATCAGCACCATGGATTTAACCTTTAAGGTCGGTAACAAATCAGGATTTAACAGTGATTTGTTGTTTTACATACAGACTCATATGTCTAACTTTGATGTGCTGAACTTAGCAGTTGGATTAATTTGGTTTATTTTGTAATAAGGCTGATTTGATTACGATGGGGGTGCAGTCATTTTATGAAAACTACATTGTTATTCAGAAAATAATATATTCTAAATAACAGCTGTAACTGTAGTGGCGTGATAATGGCCGATCGCTGACACCGTAATGGGGACTTTGGCAGCTTTAGTAATCTCCTAATTAAAAGGCGTCGTTATGGTTTGCCGATGGCGTGCCACTGACAAGTCATTGCTCATAAATCTTTATCACTAAAATGCCAATTCTAACCGTTCTTAATGACTGTGAGATTGCGAGAATACGAAAGCAGCGGAGCCTACAATTTGTCAGTTCAAGTGCAAAGCTAATACGGACGTGGGTCGAGGTCAAAACTCGGCACGTGCAGCGGTGCACTACAGAACTAGCTACGTAGTCAGGAACAAAAAGATATTTGTAGCAAGACCTCAAAGTTCATATTAGGGAAAATGAAGAACAACATGTTTAAAAAAGAAATGAAGGTGCATGCAAAACTGTTGCAAGAAATAAAATTGAGATCACCAAAAATTGTACAAAAAAGCTTCGCTGCTTTCGTCGTTCCGGAGGTTATAATGAGGGACTCTGAAAGAATGAATTCAAAAGGAAGGTGATGCAAAATTTACTGCAGCGCGAAAATAAAGGATGTCCGGAAAGGCTACTACACCACAAAGAAACATGCATGAAAGAAAATTTTTGTGACTTTTTGAAAAAATAGAAAATAACCAACGATACTGGACGTCGTGAATAACGTGGCCACCCACTGGGCAAAATTATATTCATTTGATAAGACGTACCATCAATATGAAAGAGAAATAACACCGATAGGTACCAGTATAAAAGTAGCATTGCTGAATAAGATATCAATGAAAGGTAAATCCTGATCGTATGAGAAAATGCTTAAACTTTTCAGTTTATGACAGTTTCTGCATCGTTCGAGGTCACAGTCAGGTACGTGTACGATTAGACGGGGATGCGCATCCGCATCCAAGTGCAAAGGAATGGGCTATACGGGGAGATGCGACGGTACTTAACATAATAACGCGGTTAGTCATGTTCACACGTAGATTTGAAGAATATTCTATGCTTTTGTTTCTGCAATTTATGGTCGAGAAATACAAGAGGTGGAAGATGTTGGAAAATTTAAGTTCAACATCTGTTCAAGATTGGTCCTGTAGATTAAACTTTGATCGTCTCCTTTGAAAATTAGGGAGTGATTCCTGTTTTAACAAATAACACATGAACGAAGAGTAACTCCATTTTACAATATAAACGCCCGCGGGTAAGCAGAAGTCGTGCTTATCACGGCGCGTTGAACTTAGCTAAGAGCAAAGTCCTACACGGAAACTTGGGCCTTTGTTTAGTAAAACAGATCGGAATGCGTTTAGTGGTGATGTTTTTCAACAAACCGGATAAAGGTTCTATGGAGGGCTTCTATCCCAACACAACAAATAAAATCCAGCACAAATAAAATCTAACTCTAACAACTAAAGTGAAAAGCCGTAGATATAAGCTGCCGAATAAAACTAGATAATTAAATTGTGCGTCAAACTCTGGCAGCCAGCACTTAAAAGCCTACGGATATTCGTCCAAGCGTCTGCCGAATATTAGAGGATTAAATGCCGGATATTCGGCCTCGCCGGGAAACTCGCCTGATTTATTCATGGAGAAAATTGTCGAAACTACACATTGATATATTGCCTGTCCATTAGTAATCGTTCACTCGAGCTATTTATTTTGAACGCCGAATTAATATTAATAGGCTTTGTTCGGCCTGAATGCTAAATAAATATACATTTTGGTATTGTTGGAGGATATATATATACGAATATTTCATGCGGGGATAAAACAAACAGTGTGTGAATTATGAAAGATTGTATTTATGTAACAATAAAAATCAAAAAGCTTTATTACAGTGAAACATGTTGCGCCGGCCCCTAATGAATTGGGATAAAGGCAGGAGAATGATGATTTTGTTTAGACAAGGAAAGGACAAAAGTTTTGTAATCGGGTTTCAATAAGTAATTATATTTTCAGAACACAATCAGTTTGCAAGCACTTTAACAGTGCGGAAACTACTAAATCAATTTTTGCTCCAAAAGGAACAAACTACCAATAAATCGGCAATAACCGTCCTGCTCTATGAATAAAGTGGCTCTTTCAGTGCAGCCCCAGGGGCCTAGGGGCATACAAATCTGGCCCCATTTCCAAATTGCCATCGATATTTTCCCGGGAACTCCTGCAATTGTTCCACTCCAATAATTTTTATAATAAAATCCGCAATCAGTGACCGCGGGAATCTGTTCAAATAACCGGTTATAATAATAACCTGGATATTTATCGGGAATCCGGTCAACGTGATGGAAAACAAACGATTATGACAACGGAATGGCGGGTAAATAAGACGTAATATGTTGGGAAATGTTTCGGGGATATCTGAAAGAGATATAATGTCGCAGAAGAGGTAAGTAGAGAAGATTCACACAAAGGACTTGATTAGATCTAGCTTTGCCGCGTTGTATTAGTGGATGGGTAAGCTAAATAGGTGTTAAATGACTAAGAAAAGAGTTAAAAATGTATCAGAAACCAAAAGTAATAACACCAACCGCGATTGCATCCGCTTGAATAGTTTTTCTTTACGTTAGCTTCTGAATATCCATCGTCCTGTGGCAATCTTGTTACAGGAATATTTGAGGATATACCTTCTGATCTTTGTGACAATATGCAAGAGGAGTGAAAACAATCGTGCGACGTCATTATGATTGATTTGACGATACATTAGCCGGTAATGTGCACGTCTAGGACATGACATGGCCTGTCGCTCGGAGAGACAGTTCGACGATATGGCGCCGTTCCGAAGCAGCCCTGTTTCCGTAGGTACAGTTTATTATATAAGCTTAGCTTTGAACGACGGTTTCAAACCCATAGCCAAAGTATTACTAAGGCAGTAGTCATTTTTCAAGAGGAAATGACTCAAGCGACAAATAGTTCCTCTAAGTCTATCAAGAAAGTTGGGAAGGGTCAGAAAAACTTCAATGTTCCTTCATGCAAGAGTTTCCGTACAATATAGGTACCTATAATGTATGTTTAACTCTGAACGACGTTTTCACAAGAAAAACAAATAATAACTAAAAATCTATGAAGACTCTACGGTAAAGGGTGCTAGAAAATTTCATTATCCTTTTAAGCATGGTCACTCCCGTAAAATCGATTTTTCAAAGCGACTGCTGGATGCACGAGCTAAGACCATCCCGCGTGAAAAGCCTTGTGTTAGTTACGTAACACTAATAAATTGTAAGCTGGCGTAATGTTCTACGAACTGCGTTCGTGGCGCCACCTAGCGCCTCTAGTAAGTTACTGCCACCACCAAGCGTTTGCAGCTGAATTTAGTAGTGAAAGTGGTCAACGTGACGAGCATACTGAATGGTTTGGCAGGAAAGAAGGACAAGAAACTGCAGTTATAGTTGTCAGGGCAGCGAGTTGTTGGTAACCATATGTGAAATTGTCTGTGGTACTTACTATTGTTATACAAGATGGCGCCGGCCGTTAGTTTCGATTATGGCCGCACGACAAAATATTCATGTACAACTTTACACGCATTCGACTTGTTATTATTTTGTGTAGGGAAGTATTATGATGGCTGTATTTTATATTAATGATGTAATACTATAAATGTGTGTAGATGACGAAAATAAGTGGAAACAATGCATGATTAGTTGCGGCTAACTATGATTATGACGTCAAAGGGTTTGTATAAATGTCAAACAAACAACCCAGTACTCAGTCAAGCACTAACCCACACAAACAATCCCGAAACAATATTGTTACAAAGCTCTTAATAGAAATCAAAATATACCCGTATGTACTCTGACGTAATAAAAACAAGCTAGTTCACACAGTTCGCTTAACACATAAACAGACTCATCATAGAACGAAGTACAGAGCATGGAATCGCCACGGCAGTCTAGAGTCACGGTAGGAAGTAGTATTAAAAGAAAACGAGTGGCATCGAAAGTGCGTTGAGCGCAACCACGCGCGGACCGCCTTGAAAGCTGTGAGTTTGGTAGTGCTGTATAGTCCTTTTGGCGCATCAAATGACATTTTCAGGAAGGTATATTTGTAGAAATTGTATAAGAAAAAAAAGATGGCGGTATAGGATCCGACCATGAGCACGTGCCAAAAATCATGTACCACTAAACGGGGACACGCTTGGTTTGCATGGAAATTATAGACAATGCCGCTTCTAGCAGCGACCGCCAAGGCACCTCCTTGCTCTGAAGAATAAAGTAACAATTAAAACTAATGTTTGTGATGTAAACGTGAAGTGAGAGCAAACAGCAAGTTCCATTTAAGTTTACAATAGTTTTAATTTTCGTTAGAATCTTAGCGGAGCAGTTACTGGCGAACTTCTAACTTTCGTCTGGAGTGGAGCTGAGACGGAAATTTACGTTTTCTGAACTTAATGGAGGATTGAATTTTAACCCTTTTTCTGAACTATTACGATTTATGAGTGGTTGAGTGGGAAAAGTTCCTTCAATTAATATACTGAACAACCTTTTTTACTTTGAGTTCCATATAGAAGAAGAACATCTCATGATGTACCTGTTTTATCCTAAACTAGATGAGCACTGAACTAACGTTCAATATTCCACCCGTTCGCGCTGATTTGAATAATGTGGGCTGATTGTCTCTGCCCGGTTACCGGTGTGCAGTTAATTTCGCTGCCAAAGCGATGAGGGCTCGGGAACGAACAGTTTTCATAGTCAGCACAAGGTTAGTTTTTAGGGTCTAGTGCTTAGGAGCAGATAGATATTGGTTGTAAGGATAAACAATTTAGTGCAGCGGTGAAGAATTTGTCGAATCATCGGCGGCAAATAACTTGCATTTGGTCTGTCACATTAAATCATATCATATTGGTTACGTACTTTTGCATTATTATTGATAGGATCGCGTTTAACCTATCCCACGCGTTGCTGAACTTACAAAAGAACAAAAAAAAAAAAAAGACAAGAAAAAACTAAAAACAAAAAGGCAATAAAAACTTAACCAAGCTCCCGGACATCCAGACACATTTATTAACAGCAATCAATTGTCAGTACCGTTAATAAACACAATAATCTCATTTCTAAAGGCTTACGTAATCATTTAGGACCTACGAATACTAACACAGTTAACATAAAGCCTATCTACCTAACACGCGAGTATCGGGTCTCATTAGCGACCGCTGGAGCACTCGACCCGCTCGTCGCCACTTGCAGCCGATCGATTGTCTTCAATGTACTCTGTAATTATAGATGTGTGTCAAACAATACGCTTGTCAAACTCAGGGACAGTTCACACAATAAACAATATTTAGATGTATTGATTAGTTAGTTAATATTGATGGCAATGTTAGCACAGGTCGTGCTGTAACTTTGAATACCAAATGAAAAGCCGATATTATAAGTGAGGAAGACATATTGCTTTCATTTTATATGAGTTTGTTTAAGTGGTATTAAACTTTCTATGTTCTCTCAACTCTTGACCTTTTCTTTAGGAGTATTACGAGTGTGAAGGTATATGATTGATCACATAAACTAACTGCTGTGATTACGAAGTCTAATGAGTTATCAATTGATTCACAAATATAGCCAAGAAATATCGAAATCAGTCTATACTGGTTTGCCTTTCTGATGGCTAGTTGTTACTGTCTTTCTTTTACTTTCTGTTTATTTCTTTAACAAATGCTTTTGACACAATATGTAATAATTATAAGCAGCTATAATGTCAAGTAACATTGAAACTTATTCCCACTTGAATGGCGGTGTAACGTTAGTTTCATTATTTTCAAACAAGAAAGTTGTTACTTTCTTTCTTTACATTTGCGCAATAAAAGCTCAAGTTTCACAAACAAATATATCTGTTCGGACAATCCTTTAGTTGCAAACTTGGCGAAGCGTCTATTTTCGGTTTCTTTTATTTTCATACAACGAGTTTCGAGCACTCTCCAATTGATGTTTTAGTTCAAATATTTTTGAAAGTTTGATCAAGACTTGCGTTTTTTGGAGATTGATTTATTATCACTCGAGAGATGAAATGAAAAATTGATTGTAAGTGTCACATTCAATTTTTTAACTTTGGACGATAATAAATTACAGTTTGTTGCAGCTATTAATAATTGTGACAAAGTAGCTCACACGTTGAAAAATAATAGTTATATCCATAATGCCACTGACGTTGCTTCAACATGACTATATGTCATTCAGAAAGCGCTAGCTCAAATTGTCATGAACCAAAACCAAAAATATATATTAATTGTAAAGGACAGTACCCATATGCGTGTGCGTATAAAATGACACAATAACATTAACACAATTGACTGGAGCGTCATGTAAGAGTTTAGACCGCGGGTGGCCGCCAGGGAGCGAGGTTATTACTGCCGACATGACCAAGGATAGCTGCAATACAGATATTGGTACATATAAAGCGTTTTGGCTATGTATGGACCTTGAAAGTTGTATGTTAGGTAAGTTCTCATTTGTATCCGTTTCCTCGGACCGCCGATACCGCGTCGAAAATTCTAGTTACCTATTTCTCATTACCTTTAAGCTCTCCCTAGATAGTGATATTTAAACCTTACTCTTGAAAAGTCAACTCATTACTGATCCTACTGTTACTGTTTCGATTCAGCTGCATCCAGTTAGACTTGAAAAAGATCTCATCATGATTGGCAAAAGGCAGGTAGATGATGACGATTATATTATAAATCATCCACAGCTAACCTTTGCACCACATCAAGACTATGTTATTACACTACCGGTCAACCCAGCCGGCCCGGCCGGTCTATCGGTCAACTAATATGGATGACCCCATATTACAGCATGAAACCGTTGAGACCCTAACTCCATCTTAATAATACACGTCTAATTTACATGTGGACCTTCAGGCTTAAGAGGTTAGTTCCCCAGGGCTAAGGAAGTGACCGATGTTATACTCTGAAGTCATTTGTTCGAGGTCTTTCTTATTAGCATAATTTGGGGAATCGTATCATGTAGGTAGGTGGTAAACAACTTAAATTATCTTGGTTAATCTTTTCCTCTTATTTGGACATAAGTCCAAATAAGAGGAAAAGATGGATAGATGGATTGTTACTATATCATAAGATATAGTAACAATTCATATCGAACCTTATCCGGAATCTCTACATACATACAGACATACATACATCTCTATATCTTTTTAGGTTGTCATCATGGTTTTCCTGCCATCATCTCAATTTAATTGGAGTCGCAGCAGCATTCCTCTGTATGCCATACTTTCCATAAGCAGTCATCTCAGTAGTAACCTCCATTCTAGCCATATCGTCTTTCACACAGTTCATCCATAGTTTCTTTGGTATTCCTCTTATTCGCAGGAAAATTTATCCATATTTTCGAATAAGAAAGATTACGCAATAAACACAGATTGCATCAACCAATTAACAAAACAGACCCAACACTACAATGGGCCTTACAAACTAACGCAAACAGCAACACCGAAATAAACCAATGTAAAGAACCACAGCCAGGAATAGCCTCAAGCTAACACAATTATCTAATCCAACCAGCAACACACGTAAATATTTAGTTAACAATAACAAATTAGGTAGTTGCCCTTGTAGCGTAAACACAACGACTCATGCATAATTCAGCGGCTGAAGAAGAGTGATTCGCGCGCTTATCAGCAAACGCCTTTATTTATGTACGGGCTGATGTATGCTGATGATATGTTTAGCACCTATTATGTTCGATTGAGCGGTTATGTGAGAGGCTTATGCTTTCGAGACTAATTTGCCGTTATAATCTTGTGTTGCTCCCAATTGTGTCTGAAATTGTGCACGTAAATTTAGCTCTAATTGGGGTTAGAAAACTTTAGAAGATTTATTAGATATTATCTGAATTCAGTATATTATTCAGTTCTTATTTATTAGATTATACACAAAACTGGCAAATTACATTTCGGTCCGGTTTTGAAGATAGACAATTTTATAATAAGTCTTGAAACCTCATCAAAAAACTTTAACTCGATTCTAAAAATAGTCCCAACTTAAAACTGCAATAAGGTCCCGAAGTAAATACTAGTGTAATATAAGGCAGAAGCACAAAAGCCTTAGTATCTGGTGTTTGCAGCCCGCCAGCCAATTCAGAGGTATCATCGTTTCCACATCAATGGAGCCTTCTTCCACTCCCGATAGATCCACGACTTAGTGGATCTCGTTTAACTTTCTATTGGATTCTATTGTTGGCTTTTATCATGTTAAAATGAGCTGTATGAAAAGGTAGATTATAAGTTGGCGTACCTTTTTATGATTTAAAATGTTTCTGTGGTCAAGGTACTTTATGATCAAAATATGTTTAGTTGGATGATATTACCTTTTTGCATGTGCCATAAAACAAGCCATTGGCATAGCATTGTCAAATATTAACCATGTCATTTAGCTATTATTAATCTTATCCGCATGCCTTACAAACTATTAATCGTGAAAACATTTTTATTACAGCCATTTAATATGCTAAATTACTCAATAGGATTCTAGATAATAGTCATAAAATGTTTAGAAGAAGAATAATGTTTTCAATATACAACCCGTTAAGCCGTTACGGAACGTTAAAATATACGTAAAAGTTGTTTGAAGTAAAATACGCTTACCGAACGTGTTGTAAGATTCTTCATATATGGTGATATTTCAAACAGGATAGAAATTTGTGGACACTTACCTGAAAACAAAAAAAAAACTTTAACCCCCAAACACAGATAAATCAGACGAAACATCTTAACAATAATAATCTTATCTCAGAGCAGCACACTGTCTTACAACAACAAACAATCGTAGCTTGCAAACAAACCTTACTTATAATTACCATACAAACAGGGAAAACAATCTACCCGAATAAACAGACGTAACTACCCACATGTAAAATTCACACGCGTAGACAAAAATACTACGTTTATGTATACGAAAATACTCGTTTGGTTTAACAAATAAACTGGTTGCATCATTGTTATTCACACGGGCTCCGGGGTGCCGCCAGCTACTATTAAAAACAAGTTGCCACTACACAACCCGCTGCAAACCGGGCGAAAAACTTTTACGACCTTTTGAAAAGAGTTTAATAACACTATACACAAAATTCAATATTTTCTAGACTTCGACATGCGCAAGTTTTTGTTACACTTAAAAAGCTTTCAAGAATATTGCATTGCATTTCAAGTTTGTTTTCTCTAATCCAATAAAGTGTTGTTTAAAATGACAAAAGAGATAAATGTTACATTCAATGATTTATGAACTGAAAATACAGAATAATGGAAAATACACAAAAAGCTGTTGTCGTTAAAATAGATGTAGTAAAGCCCATCAATAACTGTAAAAACCGAATATAAAAAAATACTGTAGGTTATATTTCATTTTTATGTATGTAAAACATCGAATGTGAGCATATAAACCCGCATATTATGTATCGTCACGGTTGTTTCCCCCGAGCGTTTCAGGCTTAAAATTTTAAGCGGCACCAACGTATACGAGCCTTAATTCTACCTACTTTTAGTTGCAGACAGCGTTATCCACTTTCAACAATAAGGAGTAACTTTATAGCTTCAAATAACAGCGACAATAATGCCATTTAAGTGGGACTTGGTTTAAGATACAGAATGAGATCACAAACTTGAGTCAATAGGAGAAATGAATCGCAAGTCTCCATCATAACTCTATCAGCGTCACGGCTAGAGTTGAACGCGTGCTTAAAATGTCAACTGCGGCGAAATTGACACTTCAGACATTCGCATCACGTAAGTTTTACAGCCCACCCCCGCTTCTGGGACTTGTAATTCAAATCAACCTAAGTGCTAGGGACTATGCAGTATCAAATAGAAAAATTCTGAACCTCCTGGGCCCCGTTGGAGAACGAGACCGGAGGACCGAACGAGATATTGCAATGAAATGCAACGCAATAATAAAAGACGAGTCCGAAAGTAATATATTTGATGGCGCCCGACGTGGGACTCACAACAACATACCTACGGGCGCCACCGTTGATGAAAATTTTAATTGGATGCACCTAATATTTTTTTAGCATGTTCACTTTAATAAAAGCGAAATCTAAAATCTTTTAATCCAGATAGAAATATTTATATTTATTTGCTGCTTGAAAAGCACTTTTCACTTGCGTTTATTAATCACTACATCAAAATCAAACACGATTCAGTGGTCCTTGTGATATAATTAGATGCTAAGTAAACTTTCGAGTCACTGCCGTCAAAGTGTCACCTTTAAAAAATAATAAATAAAGTATTATTGCCGCACTAACTTGGCTTGTCATCTGTGACATTGAAATATTTCAAACGGCTCATTCATTCAAAACAAGTTCGAAACATGGAAAGCAATAACCATTTATTTTGGCGCCCAACGTGGGGCCCGGCGCAAATGAAACTGCTCCATACAAACGTATACAGGTATGTACAGAGATAACGCGGCGCCCCTGAATATGTAAATGCGTGTATTGTGCCTACTTGAAATGATTACTCGCATAATACGTTATTGTTGCGCGTATTTCGGTTGAATTACGTTAGATGTACATTATTGGAGCCTGAATCGATAGTGATACTTAATTAAAACTTGGGTCGTAGAAGTTGTAATTATTAAAGAGAAAATTACATTACAATCTCGTTAAACAAGAATGTACATACTTCTAACGTACGAACCTACTAAGACTAGTTTTTATTTTGATTGAATGAATACTGAAGAAAAGCATGCAATCAAAAAATTTATATTGGATAATGCGCAAAACGTTTTAACTATCCCGTCACTGTACAATTTAATTGCCTTTCAAGCTTAACTCAAATATTCCACTCAAATATACTAAAAGCACGATTATAGCATTCGCGCTAGTTGCGCGAGAAAATTAAAGAGCTTTCTATTAAAATAATGAGAACATTAACTAACACGTTTATGAGAAACAAAATACTCGGCTTTAAGCGCGGTTCAAGACCATAATGTGTATTTAAACACGGGTTAAGGGACTCCATTCGTTTACAGAATTAATTAAGTAAATTATGAAGCAAAATTAATACGCCCAAACGCACGAGTGTGTGTACTACATAAGATTGTGAATTTGTGCTACAAATAAGATAATAAGTAGATTTGGAACAGTTCAAAATTTTAAAGCAGTTGAAATAAAAATTCTTCTCTAATTCTAATTTTTCCTCCAAACCGAGTAAAACATCGAAATATTTTAAAAGCCTCACCTAAACCTGAGCCAAACATTTTGTAAGCTTCAGATTGGAACTAGTAAATATATTTACGTACACAAAATCTTGATAAACACATTACGTAAAGTTAGATCGTATTGCGTCCATAAAGCTGGTGTGTAACGAGAAAGATAAATATGTGCCGAAATGATTTGCGTAAGCCTATGTCTGTTTAGGATAAGGAACACCACACAAAGCGGATAGTATCAGCTACTTACCAAATAACGCTACTCCATAACACTTATAAGCCTCATGAAGAGTTTCTAGTACATAATTACTTATCAAGATACTCAATTATTCTAGACTCCAACATATTTTATAGACGTAGATGCTCATTATACTACTTCGTATTACGAAATAGGAGACCTAGATTCGTGATCCGTGTATCAATACTCATAAATGTAAGTAGCTGCTCAGTTTGTTCGACGTACGTCGCATTACAATGACGTTAGTACATACAGGTCGAAGTGGAAATGAAGACTAGGTCGTTTGGATGTGCCTCGTATTTAACAACGTCCAATCTGGATTTACATTTTTGGCTAGAGGATGAAATATAAGGCTAATGCCATTTAAACTACGGAATAGATAAATATATATGTGTATATAGTCCAAACGTCAAACTTTCTGCACTCCTTGCGGGAGTAATTTGGTACAAGAAATATGACGTTAGAGTGAAGTTTAGCGATACGAACTGGACCCAAACATTTTGGGTATTACAACCCAGGACCATTTACCGTGATTGACTTGTTTTTTTTTTATTACAAATACGAATAACAATTATGGAACTATTAAGCACTCACTGTCACTAACATAATTTTCCAATTTATGCCATCCTACATTAACAATCATTTCACCGATAACGATACATTGCATCGTTTTTGCAAGCAAGTCTTGCTAGACTCTCTCTGAGAAAATGGAGTCGAGGAGGTAACCAGTTCCTAAAATTCACTGCCATACATTTTCCAGTTTGAGGCCAAACATTTGCGTATAAATCTCAGGCGAGAGAATGCGACAGGACAACGGTGTGCAATAAACGTGTCCCGGAGGACATACACTTTGATCTGGGTCCCGGGATTGTGTGACTGGTGGCTGCCAGTAGAATTACCGGCGTTTCACATTCAAATCTATTTCACACACAACGATATATGGAGCTTCGGGGAAAGAAACATTTCTGTTGCTGGAAAACAAAGAAAGTAGTGTCAAAAATGCATCGGCAACTAAATAGTACTATTATTTTCGCTAGACTATTTATTCTCTTATCTCACGAAAAAGACATATGCGAGCATCAGTTTGAAACGCGACACAGAATTTTAAAATGCTTTTAGTGTCCCTAGAAGTACTGAGAGTGAATGCATTTGAGTCGTAACTCATATCCGACATGACGGGTGTCGGTAGCTATCGATGTTTCCACATCATTACACACGTTTGGCACGTGTTAGTGTCCTATTGACTCAGATTTACCTTGGTCATTTGACGCTGGACTCAATTCAGGAAGGAATCCTTTATGACAAGGGTGTAAGCTCAGTTTATCAAAAGAACCTGAAATAAACTACCATGATCAAAATATAAATGATTGCCGGTTCATCTCTGCCTCCTTAGGGATCGCGAACGTGACTTAGATATGTGATACTTTCACTCAAAGAGTACCTACTCTCGTTTCTGTCCGTTCGTATATTTAGAGTGTACTTCAGGTTTTAGTAACGTATTTATTGCCCGCGGCTCTCGCGTATGATAATAAATATCCGTAATTTGCAATTGAAATAAATTTGCTGTTGTAACGGGTGTGCAATTTATTAGTGCAGCGCGGCATTGCCCGCGCCGTGCCGTGCCGACAGACCGTTGACTAGTGCCACTGACTAGGTACTGACAGAAGGATAACACGACATGTTCTATACATTAGCAGCAACAAGCCAAGGCTGTGTCAGAAAATAAGACATATTTCTACCAACGCATCTAACTCACACCCAGGAAGCTAAGCCTTTGACATACCTGATAAGCCCGATAGTACCACGCAATAATGGTATCTGGATCCAGCGTTTTGAGTCCGAACCATGTCTTATGCCTTGAGCCATTTGTTCACAGTAGTCGTAGCTCTTACTGTGAGCACTCCGCACTCTTCCCACTGGCGCAACAATCAAACAATCACACTAAACATGTTGAAATCTCTCTCGCTCTTTATTTCATCAGACAGCATGTTTTAGTACCCACAGATACACTTTTTGCTCTTCTGTCTGTATGTTATTGCCTGTATATGTGTTTTGTGTGTATGTAAAGAACCTCTCCTCCTTTTTTGAAGTCGGTTAATAAATACACCATATCAGCATCTGTGTTAAGTGAGCCTTCTGATTTGCCTTCCAGTGCTTCTTCGCCAACGTGCCGCTGAGTCGTAATGTTGCCGCATTAGCTTCAAGCGTTAGTCAGTGATATATCTGCACTATATTGTTCATTAGAACGCGGTTCTTGCTGCATACTATACCCCTACCGACCCTGGCACCCAACATTGCGTGTCAAACCATTTAATCCGCTCCATATAATATAAGTTATCCACTACGAGTACAGCTGGCATTACTAAGAAACCTAGTACCTTGGAATCAGTATAAAAGCCAGCTTGTACCGTATCGTAACTTCAATTAGAACTCCCCAGTCAATATTTAAACAAGAAAGTAAGAGGGTCTTGTGTATAAATATTTATAAGTCAATCTGTAATCCTGAAATATGATCCATTTCCGTCGGAATTATCGCTTTATTTCCCCGGTTGTGTGATTCGTGGCTCCATTAAGTCATAATTGGTACTCTTCGTTTTTTTCTGTTGCGTTGATTTAGCTTTTTGATTAGCTAGGTCTAGTTCGACGCTCCGACCATTAGCCGTACGGTTATTATAGCCAATAACAACACATTTCTAAACGTATTACGATTCATCATGCCACTAAATTAGAAAAATAAATGAGAACGATTTCTTGTAGTACCGTTTCTTCTTTCCGAGCTTGGAAGAATAGTTAGTTCTTTACGTCATCCTAATAGATACATATTTTGTAAACCGTCTTTGTCGTCCACAGCCTTTATATATAAACATAGCAAATATAGTTAAACTAGAAAAGGTGTACGCTTCGGCAATCTTCGTGTGCCCGAATAAGCATGAACATCGCGCCACAGAGTGCACAAAGAAAAAAATTACTACTTTTGTCCTGTCACGCTTTGTAAAACAGCACTATCATTTCGTCTTTTATGAGGGTTTTTTTTTCGGTTTACCAACTCTGGTCACTCAAGTCTTGGTAAGTTTTTTTTGTACTTAATCGAGGTAATTCACAATAGGCAAGTAATTTCATGATTGGAACAGCTCTAGATTAGATTTCAACATCGACCGTTCGTATTTCCCAAAAAAGGCGATGATTCCCGAAGCGCATACTTTCCTTGGATATTTTTACTGCGCTGTTATCCCGTCAGCCTACGCTAGAAGCCTGCAGCCGCAGCATTCTCAGCTCAATTAATTACAGCAGCAATGTGTACCAAACTACCGAGTTGTTTCATAAATAAGTGCACAATTTTTCCCGTCTACTGCAAACTGGCTATGAATGTTGACTCTACGGCGATGTACCGGCGTCTAATTAATCTGGCCGGGCGGTTCGGTTGCTCTTTGTATTCGACACTATTTTCTATACCAATGTACTGCCAATATTTTTGAATTAATTTTTTCGTATGTTTTTTTTTTGATGACGTCTAATCATTTACAGATCATATAATAGATGTGACCATCGTAATAAATATATAATATTAGATAGATTGACATAGATCCAAATATTAGCATCTTTCTCATATTCTTTCTAACGTGTTACCGTTAGGTTGATAACAATATTATAAATTATAGTTTAATCTAACGTTGTGACTACGAACAGTAGGTTATATTGTATTCAAATTAACCCGTGCCTAGTTCTTTGGTCGTCACAAGACCCCTACACGCCCACTATACCAATCGCTGAGCCACACACAGCATCACGTATCACCCAAAATATTCACTAAAGGCGCTAATGAGTGCGTTTTAATTAATCGTTTGTACTGTGACGGCGATCGATTGTTAACACACGCCCAACAACAACGATTGAGTTACGAATGCAATCATGCAAGCAAATATTGGACGATTCACTAGTTTAGGCACGTTTGTTTTGTTTTGTTTGGGGCTAATTATAATGGAGAACTTTCATGGTGTTGATAAAATATATTTAACTAAATGGAATTGGAAGTTGCTTACTTGGAAAACTAAACTCTTTTTATTTCAGCACTAAAATAAGACGGATTCAAAGAAAAAACCTAAAATTCTGTGTTATTTAGTTTGACTCTAAAGTTTGAATCTATTTTCAGTCATAAATTAGCGAATTATAAAAAAAACAGCAATTTTCTTATTTTGATCTATTTAGAACAAAACTTGCAATTTATTAGACGGATAGCAAGACGGTTACACGTTTTTAATACAAAATGACTCGATGCGAACCCATGTGGTAGATATTGACGTGAACGTCGTCAGACTAAGACGTGGTATTACGTAGAACAAGCCTATTAAGCTAAAGCCTTCGGGAATTCTCCCTTCGCAATTCATAAATCCCGTCGGTATATTCCCAAATGAAGTACGTAACATGCAAACCATTATATCTGAAGTCACGTCTTGCCCGAAATAGCCCGGATAGAAGGCTGCGTGATTATGTACAACCGACAGTAATCGTACCGCAGTTTTATGATACTAAGAATATCCCAAAATAGACACGACTTTTATGAACTCGTAAATAAAGTAATCTGTCGGTTTGCTATGTTGGTTTCATGAAAGGGAAGGGAGACCAGTTATTCGGTCATTTAGCACTATTTAAAATGTTGCCGACAAATTATCTTTCGATTGACACTCTACGCCACTAGATAATCATTAGTCTGCGAGGGCCCATAAGCACAAAGTTTATCGAAGACACACTGTATGGTGTCGCGTACTCAATGCGTCTACCTCACACGTGGCTTTACTGTGTCTACAATACTGTTTACTGCCACCGTAAATCTAGTGTACCGACAAAAATAACAATACTTTATGACACTTTGTTTATTGCATCAAATAAATCTTTATTCCCGTCATAAAACCTATATTTGCTAATCCTTAGTCAACACTCGTTAATTCTCTCTATCGCAGTGTCCACAGCGGCCATTTTTCCTCTCATTTGCATAACGGTTAACCTGACAATGATCGTGGTGACAGCCTCGCATAAATACGAATACATTATTAGGCACGCATCGTCCGTATCGACCGGACAGTTCGGACAGCGGACACGGATCCCGGACGCCGGACACAGGCGCCCTTAATTTACATTTTAATTTGCTAGCACGTTGTTAATATATGTACCTACAGATGCGTTACAGCAGCTGTGTCGGTTATTGCTCTGAACGTTATAATTGCACGGTACTGGCTCGAATTAGGCTGGAACACTCTGTATAAACTCGTGTGAGTCACATTTGCATAAGTTTCGACAACTCTGGTCCAAAACCACGCTATCCAGAAGTTAGTCTAATGCACTGAGTGTTGTCCTACTTGAAATTTCGCTCAACTGCATTATAACTTGAACTAACTAAAGTTAAGTCATTTGCGGTTTCTTCGAAAACTACGGAACACCACGTGCTCCTGTTAAAAAACATTAGCTAAACTCTTGAATGAAAAAAGCGACAACGAAATACATTAAATTATCCCCATGCTATTTCCTCGCATCACAAATACATAAAGATGGAGTTCCAATCCAACCCAGATTCTGTTGTACTCCACGTGGAATTTAGCTTGACTTCAGAACTCTACACCACAACCCTAACTACCTCCGTTAAACATCACCTAGATCTACCACAAATCCGGTTCTAACCCGTGTTTAACCCTGAAATGCATCTGCACCGCAACTCGAAGACTCGAGCGCTGCATCACAGTTGAATTCCTCGCACTTGCGACCTCCGCGTCGCCGGGAATTTGCGCCAAATGTAATGGTGCTTCACACATGATCGCTCGCTCGTATTGAGTGGCGGCTGTTGGATCGCTGCGTTCCAATTTAAATGCGGTTTCATAACCAGATGCATTATTGCAGAGCTGTGCGACAATTTCGGAGGAAATTTCGGGTAGATTGTTTAGTAAAATTAGTCTTTAAAACTCACTTTCATTGCAGCTATTATGTTCAGACGCAGTCGCTGCATCGAACAGGCTTCAGTTCAGTGCTATTGTTTCGCGAAGTAGCTTAATTAAATTGCCCCGAAGGCTATCACTTAAACAGCTGCATTCGATCGAGCACAACTCTTTAGCAGTGCCGCATTTATCCAGCGATATTTCACACAGGGTACATATTTGTTTCGACCCAGTGTTCATTTGAGCTTCAAAACGCTACAATTTGGACGCCAACAAATGTATGGAAACTAGGTTTGTATTGTACATGTGCGAGTAACCTTGGAGCTATATTTGGTTCAAAATATCGGGCGTGGAATACGTGGGCAGGCCGCAGGGGCGCAGGGGTACTGAATGCGCGACTTATGTAACTGGATTAAAGATTATTATTAGCCTCGGCTTGTTATGTGACTGCACGTTTATTATTTTTGATGTGAAAGGGGCTTATGGGATTTCAATCAATGTTATTACGTAGACTTAATATTTCAAAAGCTGATTTTTGATCGAAGTCTTTAACATCTGCTATGGAAACATGCTCAGATTCTGGTATATGGTATCCATACTATACAGGGTTATTTGTAAAACACCAACAACCTCGCAGGAGTAGATTACTAACATCATAAACAACAACATTTGTTCTAAAACTTTTCCGAAAACAGACAAAAAAATTCAACTCTCCATACATGTCCGAACAGCTGATCGAGTTTTGTATGAAAAGTGGATGTTCTTTTGTCAGTTTTCGGAAAAGTCGTAGAACAAATGTTGTTGTTTATGATGTTAGTAATCTACTTCTGCGAGGTTGTTGGTGTTTTACAAATAACTCAGTATACAGTTTAATAAGCAGCAAGAGCTAAAAGATCAACAATACACTAAATTACAATATGTGACATTGACTTCTTACCCCGACTCACACACGCGCGCTCCCCAAACCCCCACATATCCATAACGTTACCTCATCAATACCAACTGAACATCCTCAGCGGCGGACCTTGGCCGGGGCTGGCGCGCTGCCAAAGGTCGTCCTTGCCCACTTTCACCGCTATCGATTTTGGAAGATGCCCCAAATTGAAGCTTATTGCCCCGGCTAACAAGTGCAAGTTCACTTGTTATTGCTGAGCGGTGCCAGCTGCTGTGGCTGTCGCTCTTATGCTCATACTTGCTTTGGAGTATGCTGATTGTATACCACAGTGCATTTTTAAATTGTTTCTAAGTTGGTATGAACATTGGTACATATTCAGATACATAGTTTCAGAGAGCTAGGTTGTTCAACGACGTGAGGCATAGTGTAATACAAGCCCATTAATTGTTGCTTATGTTTAGTGTCCGACAGGAGGTATATTTCTGGCCGAAGGCGAAGCCTACAGTTTACGTGATTTAAATTACCTTGCGCCTTGTCAAAAATTATAATACCTCGAAATGAGTGACCCTTGCCACCCACCCACTCTCGCGCATTAGTAACAATTTGTTTTCAGCGCTTGCTAGAAACCTCCGGCTTCAGCCAAAACTTAGGCCCATTTTGGCGGAAGCCAAAGGTTTGGCCAAAGGTGGTCGAAGCCGAAGCTTCGGTCGGACACTCCTTACTTTTAACTTAACTAGCCGCTAGATCGGTTGGTGGAAAGACATGTCATTTAAGCCAGATATTTGTTATTATTTTTTAATGTGTTTTTTTGTATTCTAGTGCGAAGAGTCGTACGATGAGGGAATACCCACAATTTAAATTGAGTTCAAGTTCTTCCCCAAATTCATTTTGTTACCAGAGACTAACCCCATCCCAGGGGCGCGTAAATCACTTGAACTTTTACTTCCTACGCGAGTAAGAAAATCCTGCAGAATAGATAGATAACACACATTTTTATACACGCCAGCATTCCCAGCATTTTTCAATCGTTACACACTTCTCTCTGAATCTAAATTCCGTTCAAGTTTCCCTACAAGGTTATCGAGTGATTGAACAGAATTTTATTCTAAAAATATATCTGTTTCAGGGCCTGTTCGCCGAAAGTACTTCAAGAACAAAGATTACACGACACGACAAAATGAGAGAAAAACTAACTTGGGGAACTATAAGGTTACATTTTAAGTGAATTGCGAAGCGAAGTAATTTGCATAGCTAATATTATTAAACAAAAGTGGGGCGCAAAGAGCGAAGGATTGCGTACAATCGCTTGCACGGCAAGACGTTAGCCGCCGCGAACATTCGGTGTCACGGAGCTACCGAGGACGGACAGGAGATAATTCTAGCAATTTGCATTTTAATCACTGTGTCGCCACCCCCGGTAATGGACAGAGAAAAAATTTATGAATTTTAAATTTACATTTTGCATATTTTACATGTGACGTGATGAGCACCTCTATCAGACACGAAGATATTCATTTAAAAATAAAATCGTTGACCAACAATGTTACTTGTTCCGACTTTCAATCGAATCTATTGTTTACGCCATGAGCGAACATTTCAGCTGAACAACTTTGTCATGGAATGCCTTACATTTAAAAAGAATTCAGTAAAGTAAGTCGACTCAAACGGTCGCATACTTCATTTTGATTTATACCCTCCACTAAATTTTCGTGGAAATGTAGAGTAATAGAATTTATAAAAAGTGGTAGGTACCGAGTGAAAAATGAAAATAATTTACTGTATAACCTGTCATATAGGACCTATATATTATTAAATGTGATGCATCTCCTACCCTTTCAGAAGTTACCCATTGTTTTAATGGAAAAAAAAACAGTCCACACTCCATTCCTTGCCAATGTGATTATTTCAGGAGCACTTTATTTATAAAATGGGAATCCAAAAGTACATAATACGGAGGGTATTACGGTACTTTACCCGTATTTCCTGACAACGTCAACCCAAAATGTTGGTATAAAATCTGTGTCGGAGTGAAACACTCGTGTAATTACATGGCCCTCTCAATATGACGTAATTCCCTTTTAAAGCTCCGTTCTGACGCCTCACTAATCCCGCGGGAATGTGTTTTACGCCACTGTATCAAAGTTTTAAGTCCTCACGTCAAGTATTAAGAAAATTTAAAGGAGTTTTCTTTTTAAAACATTTTAAAATTGTGTTGACTTTAATCCTAAGTAAATAAAACTAGAGCGTTGAAGTACAGGTAATCACAGTTTATTATAGCTTAACGTTGGTCTAAATCTAAAGACACGAAGCAATCGTAATCTTAAATATATCTACAGCGAGTACTTATCAGAATAGTGTGCTCATATTTAAGGGTCAGACCATCAAACTGAACCGCTTTCTCCATGGGAACAACATCGCAAAACATATTTAGTTAACACCTTTTTTATTTACTTAAACTATACAGCGTGTGAACCAAGCTATAAGGAAAATGTTAGTAAATAACAGCGAACTTACATAATACTAGTGTCGCACGCCATGGCAAACCCATCTGAAAGTATTTCCCGCGAAGTTTCACATAGATCTCGAAGTTCGTTAGAAAGCATGGATCAGCGAGAGGGATCATCGATCAAACACGTCCCGCTGAGGAAATACTTTTAGCGAGACATTTTCTTTCCGATTGCTCTTATGACCGGTGTCATAACATATTAACTTTCTTTATCTCTCTATGTTTCCGAGTCGCGGAAAGTTTTCTTACTATTGCGTTAACTTTTTGAAAAGAATAACATTATATTTGCGGGCACAAATTAACGCTCATTTTGCGACCTTAGTCGATGCAACTTGCGATACGACTACCGTCCAGTGACAAGTGTCGCGTCGCATCCGCACAACACGAATGTCGCTTGAGCGTGTGGCCAAGCCACATATCGAGATTTCATTTAGAACACAGCAATTTCAACAGATCTTGATATCCCTTACTTAATCTGGTCTAGTAACTAGTGTTGCCCAAATTCAGTCTTGGTCTTGCAGTCTTGGTCTTGTTCTTGCGTTTTTGCAAGACCAAGACCAAGAACAAGACCGCGTATTTTTAGCAAGACCAAGACCAAGGCTGACCGTGCAAGACTTGAGCAAGAACAAGACATAGCCTGCAAGACTCTTGCGTCTTGCAGCTAGGACTTAGCGCTATTTCACTGAGTAGTTAGGTGTAACAGTTCGGTGTATAGGTAGGTACGCTTAGGAATTCTATGAGACGCAAAAAACTGTATCAAAGAATATGAAAAACTGGACCTATGCGCATTACGACTAATACCATAAACATAGCGAATAAAAAAATATCTATTAAAATCAAACTGAGTGCAGGTACTCGAAAAATTACATAAATTTCTAATAAACTTTAAACTTTTAAGTACAAAACTTGGTGGAGACAAATATGTTACATTACCGCTAGTCATTGTATCATTCAATCTCTTGCTAGATAAAATTGAATCCATGGTAAAACAGTTAGATGAGAAACCTAATCGATCTGAAGTGGATGAAAGGCTCATTCTAGCTTTCCAAGCAGCTCGAGACAAAATGCTTAAACATTACAAGAAGAGCAACTGGATTTATTGTACTTCTTTAATTTTAGACCCAAGGCATAAGGCTCAGACTTTTGACCTGACAATGTGGGGGAAGCAACTTAAAACAGAAAGTCTGCGCAAGTTCAATGAACTTTATGAAGAATATAAAAGTCTACACTCACTGAACAAATCTCTGGAATTACC
Source organism: Noctua fimbriata (assembly GCA_905163415.1). NCBI lineage: Eukaryota > Metazoa > Arthropoda > Insecta > Lepidoptera > Noctuidae > Noctua > Noctua fimbriata. The sequence goes on along the minus strand of LR990941.1, from coordinate 16,658,774 downwards.
AGAAAAAGAAAATAAAGTATGTGATGAAGATGAAGACGTAATAGACTTTGATAAACTCTATGAATGTCCCTCGACGTCATCTGGATCTTGTCTTCAAGGCTTAGTGATAGACGAGTTGGAGGAGTACCTGAGAAAACCAAGAACTGCCAGCTCGGAAGACATTTTAGATTGGTGGAGGACGCATGAGACAGAGTATCCGATTTTATCGAAAATGGCCCGTGATTTTCTCTCAATACCTGCAACTTCAGTACCTGCTGAGAGGTTATTTTCTAAAGCATCATTAGTAATTAGAAAACATAGAAATAGGTTAAGTGATGAGTCAGCCAGATGGTTACTTTGTATTAATTCTTGGTCAAAAAAATTGATATAAAGTATCATAACCTAATGATAAAGCTGTTGATTTGTGTTGTATTTTATTTTTTATTCAAATAAATGATAAATCGTAAAACTCTTTTATTAAATTTCTTATAAGTTGAGGGTTCAATCTCTTTCTAGACAGATAAGTATTGTTCTTTAAAATACAGTCAAGTTATTGTAATTAATTTGTTTTTTTACATGTTTTAGCAAATGTAAGCTTATAAATCATAAATGTTTATTAAGAAACAGTTACTTCCATGGAAAACGACATATAGGTCAGTTGATTTTTCGAATTTCTTATCAAATCTTCAGTTATTTATTAATCTGCTTGATCTTTACTATGGCTATGTTAATTCAAGCTCACAATGTTCCAATTCTAATACGTTTTTCTAAGATTTAAAGTAAACTTTAATAAATAGTAATAGACTAATAGGTAATTGCAAGACTTGCAAGACTCTTGCTGCAAGACCAAGACCAAGACCAAGACTGGGAGCGCAAGACCAAGACCAAGACCAAGACCAGGTGTATTGGCGCAAGACCAAGACCAAGACTGGCTAAGTCTCGTCTTGTTCTTGCATTTGGGCAACACTACTAGTAACACATAAAGCATTCCTAATCCTCGAATCTGTAACAGTAAAGAGGCCGTGCATATCACGGGATCGTCCCGAATGTATCAGATATCTCGCTAGAACCCTAGAACACTAGGTATCTGTGTCACGACAGCCTCCGGCATATCTGGTCGCATCTCGCTCCTCGCCAGATGTTCCCGAATTGGGTCAATGTTCTAACACTAGTATTGACTTGTGCATACAGAAATCTGCACATTTGATGCGGATTGCGTTTCTATTTTTAGCGAGTTGTGGTATCGATTTGTCTGGAAGATGGAACTTTCTGGATTTATGTAATAACATTTTCGTATTTGTTCAAACTGTGAGCAAATTATGTATTCAGATCAGGATTGTACCAAGTAAGACTCAGGTTCTGATTTCAATCACACAAACAACGAAACTTGGTCTATGTTCTGTTAAAATAAAATGTAAATAGTTCTGTTTTTAAGATCCACCTCCCTCTAGAATTTCAAAACTCCAGGGAACAAAGCTTTCAAGAGCAAAATGTATTAAGGATTTCCTCGAAACAACATTTTATTAAAATTTACGGAGGTGCTGTTTTACATTCTCTTTTCCTTGACTAAAATAAAATTCATATAATATGTACGGTGGGTATCCGCCTACTAGGGTGTCATATTGACACCTGACCTTTGGCCTTCATGTATTTTCCAGTTTCCCGCTGAATTATGAACACATCGTTAGCACAGGGGACGGGGCAGACGAGCAGCTCGTCATTCAGTCTGTGTTAATTAACGAACACCTCGTCCCAGCCGGGATTGGAACCGACGACCCGTGGCGTAGATTGCCTATTAACGCCACTATGTCTGGATTGTGAAACATGTGACACGAGTGATTATGAAGTACTTTGATCGTAACTTCCGACTTTGAACATCATGCCGGTCGAAGTTTATCTTAAGTGAAAAATTAGTTTAAAAAGTACCGTCCGTTGTTCAAAACTTACAAAACGTTTTAACCACCTATCTATATGAGACGAACACTACACTTTAAACACGAATATCTACTTCACTTTGCACTTATTATTTACTGCTAGATTATAATCATTTTGATTTAATAGTCAACACAGGTTTTATCAAATACGAAAAACCACTCATAAGCATCTTTTTGAATAAATTAATTGACTATTGTTTAGGTACCCAATTGGAGCATAAATAATCTAGAACTCTGAATTACCTACAGCATTTATACAATAAACACAGTTGATGTAGTCATAAACTCAAACAGCTCTGTCCCACAGCATCCGGTTTTCGACTAGCCGGGATGGGAACCGGCGCGGCGGCTCGTCACCTGACGCCCTAATAACGTAGCCCTGTCAACTGATTACAAATCGGTAAACGCCAGAGTAATCGTGTGTAATCGATCGCCAATTCTGCTGCTAACATTATTATGACGCGTTGATAGAAATTATATTTGTTCCAGTGGTCGTTGGATTGTCTGAGAAAATATACAAATTAATGTTTTCATTCATTTATCCATAAATATACTAGTAATTCAAAACTCTGCTGGTAAACAGCGTTTATACCAACTGAACACTGTTGATCTAGTCATAAACACTAACGGCGTCCAGTTTTCGACAAGTCGGAATTGAAACCGGCGGCGGGAACCGATACTCGACGCCCTATTAACGTCGCCTTGCCAACTGATGTAACGGCAGTGTTATTGTGTGCAATCGACCGTCAGTTCTGCTCATAACATTATTATGACTTGGTGAGGGAAATGGTATTTGGCCTAGCGCGCCCATTGTCTGAGAATTTAGAACTACTTATTTGGATACAGAAGGAGATCTAGGTTAAAAACCTTTCTAGACTGATAAATAGCGATGAGATGATAATTGTTTAATAAACAGGTAGACGATCTGTTTAACCGCTAAGGCGTGAACACGTAAGAGACAGATTTAATTTCAGTAAGACCTCAGGAAGTCCACATTTGTAGATACCTACCTGCTTAATTTGACAAAAAATACGGTCCGTTTCTGAAAACACCCCGCAAGCGCAGTTACAACCTTAGAAGTTCTCAGAAGTAACGTAACATCCTCAACAGAATTTAATCAACGCGTAATGTGGTCTACAAACTCGTAATGTGTGGTTAAAACTAATATCTGGTGGTTACGTCCAGCCAGACAGGTGCTTTGTGAGTAATTCCCTAATTGCCATAGTTGTGGACCTTCATCAGTCACAGGCCATTTCTGTCAAATCCTCCGCTAAGAAGCTTGAAGCTTTGATGTTCGTAACGTGGGATATAAACGTCGGGTTGTTTTACGTAGTTGCTTTCCGACAAACTGGTTGGTTATGAACAGTCGCCGTTTTCCGTTGAATCCTGTCTGGGATCAAGCTCACGGTGAGCAGTGATATTTAAGCTTAGTGTTTCATTTGAAAGGTGAAGTTAGGCAGTGTGACAGGATTTGGGAATTAGGTTTTAGGGTAAAATGGCGACACTAAAGTCAAGCATGCAAGGTTGATAGTAAGCGTGGTAAAGGAGCCCCTATTGCTTGGGATTAAAACATAACTGGCGAAATGCGGGTGTACTATACAGGGTACACCTCTAACTAACCCTTTGGGAATTACATGCGTGATGTTATGTTCATTTTCGTTGCAAGAATATAGCAACTTAAAATTACTAGTCTTATCTTGCAGATTAGCTTTCCAAGCAAAACATTTTAAAAAGAAAATCCGATAATGTTAGAAGACATATTTTAAGTATTGAAAAGATAAAGATAAGCTCTCTGATATAAACGAAGTTGAGATAAAAGGGACCGCGGAAAATGAACACAATTATTTTCTAAAAACGAGACGCAATTTCAAAATAAGCGATATCATGAAAACTTGATTTTTCGGTTTATGCTAAACTTCTTAGAACGGATTTCACCAATAAAACCGCGTTCAAGGGCAGTCAGTTTCAGAAATGCTACGGAATATTGACACTGACAGCTCTAGAACGCCGTTTAGATGTTGATTGCGTTTAGTTTCATTGGTGAAATCCGCCCTAAGCCGAATAGTGAATATAAATGAGGCCTAGACTTCAGATTACTTTACACAGCTTTAGCCGTAGTGAGTATAATAAAGGAAATTAAATGCTTAAATAAACTCAGACAATGTTTCCACAGCGAGAGATATAACTAGGTCAGTATCACCAGTATTCAGCTTTTGATACCTACACTAACATTATCCCTAAATATGAAAGAGACTTAAGCCCAGTGAGGGAATTAGCTGCTTATCGTATTGACACACTGCGGTAACTTGCCGTGAAATATTTGTGCATACGGACAATACAATACATATAGTTGGTTGTCAGTTTGATAAACAAACAATTTGCTTGCCTTGACATCATTGCACAACTAAAGAACTGGAAATAAGGAAGGTAACTAATTAAAGAAGGTAGCTCTGTACCAATAAAGGTAAAGTTTCATCCTAAGTACCTTTGTATTCCTTTTAGCGCAGAAAGTTTAAAACATTTCACGTGGGCAGGCACACCAGAATATCTGTAGTCTTTCCTTAAATTACGTAAATAAAAAGCCACAGCCATTCTAAATAAAGGCACGTTTTAGAAAACCCCTACTAGTTGAGTAAAATTACGTAAAGGGTTGCAAAATTCTCCTCATAACACGAGAAGCCCTACAACTACCATGAAACAAAAGACCAAAATTCACCCGTATAAAACACAAACTTTTCCCTACAAACGGTAACAAAATAGGAAAAATAAACAGCATCAAAGCTAACAGGGTGTACAGGGGTGTACACTGTACATGAATCTATTTGTGTAAGAACAGTACAATGGCGGCGCAGGCCGACTACGTAACGACTACGCAACGGGTACGCTTGAGTGTCGAACAAACAGGTACAATTGTGAGCGTAAAAAATGTGGCAGCTAGGCCGAACATTGAAAAGGAAAAATAGGAATGAGAGCGTACAGTATACGGTCGTTAATATGACACAGAGACCTTAAGAAAAAGGTAACAAGACAAATGTGAGCAGCCAAAACTGACCTTATGGTGATGTTCTTCAGAAAGGTCAAGTGAGCAGTTCTCGTGCGTTTATGGGCAGATGTGACCGTCGACAAGGTGAAATCCAGGTGGCGCTCACTAGTTTCTGCCTACCTCCATTGGGAAGAGGTTCAGGTTAATGCATGTTTGTATGGAGCTTTAGAAAGAGACTCACATAGGTATGAGTGACAGAGACGATGCTATACAAATACAAAGCCCAACTACTTGGGAACTCGATGGGCCATTTTTACAGCCATAGGATGATTGACCGTGAAAATTTAAATAAAGGTTGTTTACATCATTTATGCACGTGTTTCTTTCTTCATATTAGCTCGTTAAACGTTCGTAATGAGCCTCCTAACAGTCCACTATAATAAGCGGTCGTAAAAAAGGTATTATCGCCCCGAGTTGACTAACTGATTAGTGATCACGATGTTGTTTTTTTCGCCCATAAGCCCTTATCGCCTTCAATAAAACCCTAAAAGGGGTGGGTTATTCACCACAAACACTATCGCAACCAGTTCAATGTGTTCTGTGCTATTTGTTTGAAATGGTAATCAAAAAAGTTTTGAATAGCCCTTTGTCTATGGTTTCTATAGATACTAACAATAGAAAAGAGTTGCTTTTGACCGCGGTTTCGTTTGCGTGGAGATCGAAAGTTATCCCACGAGAAAGTACTAACGAGATAAGAAATGAAATTAATTCTATGTCCTAACCCAAGGATATCCGTCTGCCAATTATTATTGTCTGATTTCATTCATCCGTCAAAACGCGAAATGTTTACAGACAGAGTTACTTTCATATTTAAAATATTAATAAGGAACAAGGGGTAGTTTTGATGGAGTGCTCTTTATATTATTTGTGTATCGGTTGTCAGATGGCTTCGAGAATGATCTCCCGAATAATGATCTCGACAGAATTGGGTTAATTACTAGCTGGCAAATAGCTACAATTTTTTCTAGCATTTTTTTTGTATTTAGCTACAACAGTGACATTTTGACACAACAGATAGGTTTGAGGAAGACCAAAGAAACGATGGATGGATTGTGTGATATAAAGATAAGGGAGTAAATGATAGCGTGACCGTTGACAGAGGAGAATGGAAGAAAAAAACGTGTTGCGCCTACTGCAAGTATCATGGGACAAGGGCAGCTTGCGTACCATGACCACCGTAGAAACGGGTTTTGTCGACGAAAGAATCGACAAAATGACAGATCAACAAAAGCAATCTGTAATTTTGTCGTTTCTACGGTGGTTATGCTACGCGTGCTGGAAGATGATGATATAGGTTTGATAGAAAAGTGGCGATGTTAATAATAGCAAAGGAAGCCATATAACATGGCCATTTAATTCCAGTCAATTAAACGCATCCGACAACACGTCGGAATTATTTCGACATTCATATTTGTCCCGATTGTTCAATTACAGGAAACGCAATCTCAGAACAAAATTAATCCAATGAATCTGGCTAATAATTTGCCTATTAATCACGCATTATTAGCTGTCTGCTGCCAGCCTAGGTAGCAGAACAGACACAGACTGTATAGGGACACAATTAATCTGTGTTTCAGTCTGTCACCCCGCACCGTCTGGCGGGGAGCGTGCCTGTCAAGTGCAATTAAATGCAGATACGAGGGGCACTTGCATATACATATTCATTTGTAACGCATTTCTCAATTAGTTGTTTCAGATCAATCAATGACTCCACCCTCACGTAGTTTGAAACTTAAATAAACGTAAGATAAGAAGAAAACAAAGTTTTAGGTATAAAGATAAACGTAATCGAGTAATTAGTAAACAGTTCGTTAAAAGTTGTTAATGAACTTTCTGATATTTACATTTTATAATATTTAACGATAAAACTATCATCTTTATCTTGTGCTTCAACACGTTAACAACTTTTATAATCTTAAAACCTTGTATAACATCTTTTTGTGAAAGTTTTCCAACATTATTTGATCAGGATAACGTGAAAATCAGCAAGACAGACACTTCAAAAGATTAAGAAGCACTTGTACTTCAAACAGCTGTACTGGACCCGTATAAGATTTGATTAAACAAAGTCTGCAGTGTTGATTAAACAAAGTTCAGTGCCCAAGAAACCCAATATTTCGGGACCTATTTCATCTGAAATAATAACATAAAACAGTATCCGAGTTCAAAGGCAACTTGCTTCTTATGAAACAATGCTCCGTCAAGTTTTCACGCTCGTTCGGCTGTTCCGTTACGTATAATTTGGTGTTCCGACGACGGCCGAGCGTTCCCGACACCAGCCGAATGTTTCATGCTAACTTAGCATTGTAATCTCTCTTTGTTCCGGCTTTTGAGAGGGTTCTTCACTGTGGAAAATTAGTCAACATTTCTCTCCTATTTGGACACAATTGCCAATAACCTTTTCCAAGATAAGTTATTTTTTATTGCGGTTTGATGGACTGTTTTTGTTATTTTTGACATTTTTTATTGGATAAATGGAGTTCAACCGTTCAGTTCACTTGAAATGGAATAACAATAGAGATCAGAAGCACCATGAAAGGCTTTAACGGTGAACAATGTTCCAACAAAATGTACAGCAAATCTTCAATATTTGTCGTCAAACTCATATCGAGCTAGTATAGAACAATACCCGCCACTGGCAGCTAGCATCACATAACCCCTGAATAGTTAACGTCCTAAAACAGCTCAATATAGCGACAGCACTCCAATTGAATATTGCATCGAAATAGAAAGCTCTATGCCCCCGGGGAGTCGCTTCCGCACAACTGATGCAAATAAACTATTGTAATTGTACAGCGAATGTAAATGAATGATGAATAGCAATGTAGTGCAGCTCCTACTTCTGTTTCAGACAAATGTGATTGAATCTTAATATAAAGTAGCTAGTGTAAATGAAAGGGGTTGTATTCACTATGCCGCAGTTGTGTTCACGGTAAAACATTCTTGTTTTGATAAATAGCTACTATTGCTAGTGACACGAAGGTTTTATTTTGACAGACGGGGTGGCACTGCGGCGCCACCGGCGTATGCGCCATGTTTATCAATAAACTTCCATACGGATTCAAATAATACTGGCGACCAAACCTAGACTCGGCAAATCAACTGTTTTTCGCTGCAAAGTCACGACATTTTATATATTCTGACTGATATGAATAAAAGTACATACGATTCCAACGGTTTAAGTAAAGCCTAGTCACTTTTAAGAAAACGAACCGATTAGCACGAATTTTCCCAAGAAATCAGCTTTTATTTTTGTTAGCTAAGCCTCCTTAATACTAAGCCTTGTTACCATACCATAACATCATGACATGACACTGAATAATCGGTTATTCTTCGAAATGCATCGCCAAACACTGGTAATCCCAAAAAAGTAGTACGTGTATGGGGGCGATAACCTTGGGAGCGCTATCAGTAGATTATTTGCGCTATTCATTTTCACTCGTACGGAAGGTGACATAATGATATTGGTGTAATGAAAATTAGTATTCAGCAGAAGTAAATACATAGATGGATGGATAGAGATTACAATAAGCTTTTGTATAACTAACCGACTCCTTGACAAACGTTTCTTTATATAGCAGTGGCGAATTTGCAATACAACTCGATTCCTACCAGTTTCCCTTTAAAAAATCAGTATTCAGACCAATATAATCACATTAAAGATATGTACTCAGGCTTACCTCTTACAAAAATTAACCCTTTGCTACTGGTATATAGTTTAACTGAAGTAAATTGTTTTGAGTTCGAAACAAATATGAATGGTGAAGCTGGTACCAATCATAATTCCATTCTCTAACAACAGCACACTGCTTCCATCAGCAATTTGTTACGGAAATAACAGAAATTATCCCCCTGAGACACAATGCTCATTGTAGATATCCATTAGGACATTAATTTACCGGTTGATAATAATTATGTTCAGGTAATGGATTACCTACACGTCTATTATTTTCGTTTCATGAATTCCAGTCAAGGTCACACAGCTTTAGTACTGGTGGCAGTAGGTATAGAGGAAATATGAATTTACTATTGGTACTTAGAGCCACTATTCTGTACAATAAGTACATACTTTTAGCACGAATATGTGTATTAGCCACTTGTTTTTTTTTTCCTTAGTCAAAAAAACACGTGAAACATTGTTATTTGAGACCCAAACACGTGATGGGTACTATCTTAAAGTTGGAATCGTATTCCACGAGATAATCGCGTTTGAATTTAGGTAAAGCCAGTTACAGTTAAGACGACGCAATCCTCAAAAATAAAACCATAATACTAAATTACCCACCAGTCTCTACACAAAGGCAGCTAAAACAAAGCAAACTTTCGAAGTTGTCGTATTGAAAAGAAATGCAATTATGAATGCATCGGGCACCCTTTTGTTTCTAACACAATCGTCTCACAAACAGAGTGCGCAGCGGACGGGTTATGATTTTCTCGTCGTTACCTAACTAACTGCCTACGGATGAAGCTGATTCTGTATCGCTATGTTTTTCTTCGCACAGTTTTAGGAGGAAACAAGAGCCAAAATAATTATTCGCTAGTGAAAGCGAGTGGCCCTACCTGACTGTGATAAAGCTAACAAAAATAAAGACTAATTTAACCTTTAATACTTGTAGTTACGCAACCGTGATATTAGCCTTGACCAAGGCAGAAGAGAATAATGCCACCAATGTTAAATGACTCGTTTAAATACCACAGTTTATTTATTTAATCAATTAGGCTCTTTTAAATGTCAAAATGAACAAGGAAATGTAATTGATTTTAATTGCAAAATACAATACATACTTTAACCTTGGGTTCTTGAACTCACGATACCCCAAACTGATAGTTAATAATATATTCAAACGAATTGATTTAAAGTACGAATAAATTCAGAATAAGATAGTTGTGTGCAGGCACAGTATTCATGAAATTAAAGTAGATTGGTATGCAGCATTTAGGGCAACTGCCTCGAGCACTACCTACCACCCAATTAACATGGTGGCTGGATAAGTCGACCAATCATCCTAAAATCATAAACGCCTTCAGACACAGAATAATTTGAACAAATCTAATTAATTAACAAGCAGTATAAACAGTTACATTGCGAATGGTACCGATCTTCGCGCGGATTTCTCTGGTACGTATTCATTACATTCAAATTCATTCGGATTGGTCTTACTTGGATATGAACCGTAAGTGGGTCCTCGACTTTAGGTACCTAGTAAGACTGAGACTGTTAAAAAATACCTTAACATTACGGCGGATTTACACGGGTCGATTGTCGCCATGAGGCTAATCGCCTCACACGCACGCCCATTTACACTTACCAGTTCACTGAAATCGCAAGCGACTGGGTAATTTTCTTCGAAAATGTTAAGTAGAACAGGTTTTACGTGCTGGCATCGAAATAGTTAGTAATTCAATTATTCAAGAATTCTATTCTTGAAGGAAAGAAGAAAATGTATAAACCACACACCTCATGCGGCGGGCGATCGCCTGCAACTGACCATTTACACGGTCGATTTTAGTCATCAGCTGTATGCGACCGGTCGGTCGCCTCGCAGCCAAAGTCGCTACTTTACTTTGGGGATGGTGACCTAAGTAAGTTGCGGTCTATCCAAATTGCCATCTAGACGGTCGTCGACCCATGTAAACCCCACATAACGAGACAAGAATTCGCCATCAAGGACCAGTACATTAAGACCTTTAAGAAAATCAACATCATCATCTTCCTGCCCTTGTCCCATGCTTCTTGGGATGGGCGCAACACGTTTCCCTATTACATTCTTCCGCCCCACTCAAATATAATCTATAAATATGGTTTCAAGAAAAATAAATTCAAACATTGTCTTACTACATGGTACTTACCTGAGGGTCAGACTCCCTGCTAACTTCCAAAGTAAGTAGGTACAAAGTATATTCAAATAGGGGCTCCTAACCCGGGACACTTTAACTTTCTCTAAGTTTAGCCGAGACAGGCTTAAGTTTTTCATTATTTTATCATCATAACTAAAGTACTACTACTACACAGGCAAGCAATTTTTAAACTTCAGAAAAATATAACCAGTTTTCATCAAAACGAAATTAAATAAAAATATTTACATAAAAAAATTACTGAGTCGCGCTCAGTAATTTTTAAGACACGATTGCTACTGCTTGCCCGTATCACCGATAATGTCAAAATAACATGTAGGTAGATTAGACGATTTTGACAGATTAAGAACAAAGTGTGCTCAAAAATAAAGGTACTGTCTTTATCTCTCAAAAAAAAATCTCCATTTATTATACCGTTACAAGGCCAGCCAGCTATCAAAATCATAGCTCCCTCCATATTTCCAAGAAATAAACCAAAACACATGATTTTCCCTGACCATCCTAGCTCACAGAGCACTGGCGCTCCGCCAACACTGGCGCCCCACATTTCATATTCAAAGCGACCGCTGTAAAACACTTGAGCTCGGCGGATAATTCAGCTCCAGGTGAATAAGTAAACAAATCTGTACGAGTTTGTTTACAAGCATGGCGGGTATTGATTTTGTAAGGGCTGTGTGTGGTAAACAAACATAATGTTGTTATGTGAAATTAACTAACTACTGGGTTTGACTTTGACTTCCACACAGAAACATGAATGTTGGTAAGACTTGCAAATACCTCCATCGCGATGGTCTCCTCTCGCAGTAGCGTCCGGCATGAGATTAGAAGCATGTACAACTGTAGACGATCCCATCTGTATTCTGTAGTCCATCAACCAATGTCATCATATTTATATCATTAATTTTATCATAATGATACCACTTACCTCTTTCGACTACTAACCATGACAACAATAATATTTCATTGTGGGTTAAACATCCATCATTCTTTTAAAGCGCGGTTTCTAAAACTCACAATAATTTCATATTTTACTGCTATGCATTGGCCATTCAAACTCTAGAGACAAATTCACTAGCAAACAAATTCATTCACACTGTGACTCAGCCCACTCAACAAACACCTACGAGTCTATCACCCGCTATAAACTATAAAACTGACGTATCACCCATAAATATTCAGCTCACACTAATAACGCACTCTGTTTCATTTTACAACGCAGTATGGAACGCGTGTGCAGGCGTACGTCAGCGCAGCATCGCATGGTTTGATCTCAAGTGTTCGCGTCATGGCTGACCACGACACTATCGCGTGGACTATTGTTATGAATGAACATACTTTCGCAGTAGCAGAACGGACTTTGAATTTCCGCCCGGTTGATGGCAATAGGCTCGCCCTCTATTACATGGGACTTAAACATAACTGGCGAAATGTGAGTGTACTATAGGGTACACCTATGCCTTACCCTACAGGCGTTATGTTTAACTCAAATTCATGCATAGACTCACACCTTTCTCCCATTAAGGTAGGCCGAAACCGAAGGACACCTGCTGCGATCCTTAAATACTCTTTTTCTTTCGTCCACGCCAATACATCTGGTTCTTACAACTATGTTCCCACTGCAGACACAAGTCTCCTGACTGTGAATGCGAGTCGGCCATAGTCCACCACGCAGGCCTGGTACAGGTTGATGGATGTCCTATTTTTTTTATCTTTGGTTCTAGGACACACCGATTTCCTGACGATGTGTGTTCCTTCACCGTTTTGCGAGCAGTGGTGATGATATAAATAAAACAGTGTAAAGTACCTGTCTGGGTGAGGACCTTCGACTAGGCCACTACTAGTAAACACTATCTAAACTAAAATGTCCCCCGTCCAGTTGTCAAACACCGCGCTGTATTATTTCACAATATTGTAAAATCTATTAAAATACTCATAAATAATCAATATTCAATATCTCCCCAATGTATTTATATTACAATTACACCGAGTGCTTTAGTACCTACATAAATAAACCTGCAAGTGTACATAGATAAGATAACTCCCACATTATCGGCCGCTTATCGTTTACCACTGCAATTACTACAAGAAAAACACTCACGAATATTTAGTAGGTGCCAACTATATCATTACGACATGATACGAAAGGAGCAAACCTATTATTTTAAAAGTTAAGAAACAGTCCCATACGAACAGTGCTACACGCTCCACGTAGCAAAAGACGCGTAGTAATTCGTAGAGGCGCTACGAGTTCTCGTAGCGCTACGAGCTACGAGTTTTGTACAATATCTACGTGAGTTAAATAAATACGGGCTGCGTATTCTATTGCAGAACTGTCTGTATGACACTACGTATGTTTCCAATAGTTCCGTAAACAAGTGAATTCATAGAAATCTGTAAGTACGACTATTAGGGAGCCAGCATATTGCTTTTGTTAAAGTACTGTCAAGCCGGTACGGACAAATTGCAGACGCGGCTCCGGACACAGGGCTCTGACAGATAATGTACTGAAGTATCTGTAGGTGTCCCCAGCCGGACTGCCATGTCCATACCAGCCTTACCACCTCATAACAGTATTGTAGCCCTAACAAGTGACCGTCAGAGTCTGACGCTCGTACAATACCAAGGGTACTGGACCAAGAGGTTACAGGATTACTGTAGTACTTGAGTTTCAGATCGCTATAACCCTGTTATTTTATCATCATAACAACAATTCGGCCATATTTTAGGAGACTTACAAATCAATTAAAACTAATAGGTATTGTAAGTGATACATGTGTGAGTAGTTTACGATTAACGATTTAACACTTGCTAATTAAAAGGCTTTAATGTAATTAGAGTTAAATAAAATTAACAGTAGTATCACGTGTAGCAAGGGTTTCTGAAAATACCTCTAATTTGTCCCGCATACAAGTTTAGCTAGAATGTACAGAAATAGAATTTACTAGAACTCATCAAGTTACTGCCTCGTTGGTCTAGTTGAGCGGTCGCAAACACGACTGCTGAGCATGAGCATGATGATGTCCAGGGTTCAGATTAGCATAGGCAGCCACGGATTCAGGATTCGTGCTCGGTTGATGGCTATAGACTCGCCGGGCTCGTCCCCTATTACATGGGACTTAAACATAAATGGGGAAATTTGGGGGTACCATTATTTACAACGGCGTGGTGTTATGTTTTCAATTTAAAACTAACAAACTGGTAGATAGTAGACTAATACCTGTTTTCACAAACACATCTAAACGAATGTTTAAATATTTTTCCAAAGTAGGATTTCAAGCTCTCAACTCTCTCTTTTCAATCCAACATTGCGCTTCTATAGCGTACAAATTAAAAACAAGCATAACAAAGGCTAAGTCCGCACCTACCGATGTGTGTTGTCGATAGCAATTTAACTAAAAACAAACACTGTTCAATTCTTTGGAATTAATTTAATATTCAATCGAAATAATCTGTTGGTTTTCGATACGTTGCGCGCAGTATCTATTGTCTGCTCAAAAAAGCGGTCAGCTGTGTTAATTGTTCACGGAATAATAACAAACTGCGCAGTCACTGACGTCCTATTTAGACAAGATAATAAAACTGGGCTTTTTAAACAAAATCAATTGTGAAACGTGCCGAATTCATTATCACTCATCGCTTTTAGCGATAAGACTGCCCATTGTGCCACTCAATGTAAAATTTCTACATTTATTTCATCACCACTGCTCTTAAAACGGTGAACGAAAATATATTGACAAAACCAGTTTGTCCAAAAAAAAAATTGAAGGCATGTGACATCTACCAATCTGCATTGGGCCCGCCTAATGGATGCAGGCCCATTCCTGTATCCAGGGTCTGTATCCCAGCAGTGGGAACACATTAAAGTCTGATTATTATAATCTGTTCTTTCACTATCTCTCCTTAATCGCAAAAATATCTTCGTTAACAAATGAAAAGTGGTTCTTAACTCCAAAAACACATGTTAGCAACAGGTTCGAAAACACTGAAACAAAATTCCTTTATCAAACTTCACAAACTCCGCGTTCTGTTTCCACCCGAAAGGAGCTTCACTCACAATCTAACACACTCCGAGTAACTGATGTACAGTCAGTCACAAATGTAGGGACGAACAGAGCGGTCATTAATATTGAACAAAACGAAGCATCGGTTTGTATGACAGCAGTGGCTGCCACATGAGAGAGCAGTTTATATTTTAAACGTGCTAAGAGGTGTTTCACGTTAATTTCAGGAGAAAAGATTTTTTTCAAAAAAAAATTGTCATTTTTAACTATTTGAAATCCTATCGGATACACGGCTTGTAACATAACTAAGTGTTCATATAATCTTTAACAGCTTGTTCGTCGTGATGTTGTTGACGCTGCCTGTACACAACAGTAACAGAAACAAGTGAGCGCTCCACGTCGGTTGCAGAAGGGACAGATCTCATTGTTGTACTGTGAACAGTGCACACAATACAACAGATTGCTTCATAGTCATTTACTGAAGGATGTCTGGTTAAAAGACTAACTTTCCAGTGCTAATAACATTTAGAAATTTAATTTGATTCAAAACGTTGCTGTGGCCAAATGGGGGTAAAAGATTCTTCCGACACACAGTGTGAATGTGTGTGCTCCTGACCAGATCATGATCCATTTGCTGGAGTATTTAAAGGGACCCTATATCACCACTTTAGATGATGAAAAAGGTCCCTATCACATTAAAAATACGAACCGTGTCTATTGAAACAATTAAAAACTAAGATAAACCCTAGCACCACACGAAAAAGAAGACGAGACCCTTGTTCTGATTGTAATTTTTACTGATAACAGAACTACCCAAGTGAAAAAATTGGCATCAGATTACTATACTATAATTTTCACCAGTAAAAGACCTGCAAGGTCAATCGCACCCCATGTGATTAGAGAGCCGTACCTCAGTCAAAGCAAGATTTTGAACCACAGGGTGTTTTAAATTGGAGCTTTATGAAAGGGTACCGGTACAAAGGCGCTACCGTGCACTTTTAATTCAGAGGAACCGGTGTTTTCACGTTAAGGCTGTACACAATGTAATGTCAAACGAAGTTATAACGGTATAATGCGATTAAGGAACTTGTCAAGTAAAACTATTGTTGTCAAAGAGATTTAGGGTGACCTTAATAAATATGCACCGTATTATGGATTTAAAACTTTTTATCCGGTATGCAAAAATCTGAGTAAATCTTTAGAAATATGTCTGTCATTACTAGTGGATACCTCATTTTCCAAATTCGACGTCTGGCCACAATGGTCATCGCTCAGCACCTAATTCCAGTGTAGGAGAGGAATTGCTTTAACGTTATTTGGCTAGTTCCCTGGAGGCATCGCTAACAATTATAGTTGTCTAAAAAGTTACGTTCATCTAGTCGACAGAGCGCCAAAATTCGCCCAGTTCAGTTACGTAGTTTGCATCAAAGTTAGGCTTAACCCGTTCTATATATAGCCTGTGTACCGCGAGGCTGGTTCGTAAGCCAGTGCTGAAAGCCAGTGGATGAACACCACTGGCTTATCGCACTGCACTGCCTTACCAGAGATTCCAACAACGCGATGGCGCGCGATGGGTGAAATTATGCCTAGTATTTTGATGTTTTTACATTAAAAAAAGTATAAATCTGATTATACAAGTCCAAATTCAATTCGTTGGCGAAACTTTGCACGTGATGTTCAAAACAAAATAAACACGGTAAAAACAATAAGAAAATGATGATTATACTTCGTGTAACTAAACACGACCAGAGGTCGTAGACCCCAAACAGCTTTAAGTTTTTGTGTGTTATTATTTTATTTGATCGTATTTAAATAACGATATCCACCAAGTGTGCAAAGTTCCGCTAGCTAATTTAATTCGACCTGGTATACACGAACAATCAAACCAAACACATTCGAGGTGACGTAAGTCCGTTAAACGTGAATAATTGAATATCAAACACTGGTGTAATGCGTGATGCGGAGTTACAAATGACATTATTCCATTTATCACATTGAGGCACAACGCGCAACTACTACCTGCAATAGACTAAATTAGTCGCCACATTACACGGTACGTTGCTGCCATTTAATGAACACATTTCATTATGGACTGCTTTGAATAGTAGTTCTACTATGAAATAGTTACACCAATTTATAAGTTTTTAAGATCTTAGTAGGCTAACTGCAACATCACTGAAGAACCAACGAAAAACTAAGAAGTTCGCAAACTCTATTGAAAGAGCCAAAATGGTTTCCGACGCTAGGCACCCTTTTCACAATAACATCTTCGTGTCGCAAAGGCTGAAAAGCCGAATAGACTCAGGTTGGCCGAAGCAAAAAAAACCTGTTAAGGTGGAGATTCATAGATCATTCTGCCCTGGAGTGTGAATGTGGTGTTGCTCAACAAACGATACCGTGATACACTTGATATCGTGTCCTGCCTGTCCTGTTGTTTGCATGTTACAGAAGCTGATGGACGCTACTGTAAGTGCCAAACTCGTCGCCAAGTTTTGGGCTGACTCACTTTGAATTGTCATCGACACGCTAAGAATAAGACTAAGACAATCCACTAAATTAAATTCTTACACGGTTCACGACTTGTAGCCTAAGAATAACTAAGAAAATAGCTGACGTCAAATGGCCACTCGTTTATGATTCAATTTATTTTGGGCATCTACACAAAGAAACAAGTTACCGAAGCGAACAAAGTATAAACAAAGACATGCCCTTTTCTGGGAATGTTTTACTTTTAATACAAACTCACAAAGTATCGAAGTAACTTCTTACACAAAGGTAATGTATTAAAATACTTCAAAAATTATAATAAATTTCTTAGATTCCAAACAAAAAGCAAGCAACTGGGAACTTCACGCTTGAAATATTAAAAGGTAAATTCCAAAGTAAGAACTAGGTAAGGAAACTATTCGGCACTCGGGAGAGAATTAAAGAACTTTCATTGCTATAGGAATGGAAACCAGAACGAATAGTGGGCAGCGAGATTTATTACAAAACTAGAATAGTACGATCCAGGGTGAAACTTTGGGAATTGTTTATTTCATCTCTTTGCTTATAAGGAAAAGGACAGAAAATAGATATTGTACCGAGAATTGTAGTAGCTACGTGTGCGGAAACATTAACATTATTTGTGTCATAAGAAATAACAAGCAGGTATAAAAATCTCAACACCTGGCCCTACAAACAAATGACACAATAATTTGTATAAACGCAAACCTGGCGATAGTACCCGATGTCAGAACTTGTCTTAAATCCAATATTTATGTGCGAAGGGCAGTAAAGGTCGTACGTAACTTAGAACAAATTCTGTTATGAAACATCCGAGTATAAACGAAATACAGATACGTACAGAAACCAAAAGAAATATAAGCTTGCGGAATGTTTGTCTGAAATTTTACTTTTCATGCTATTTGGTTGCAAACTTGCGATTCCGTAATCGCAGCTTTACATGAAATGTTTGTACGTGTTTTGCATTCTATTGTAACATGTCCGTAAGTCAGCAGGTAAGTCACCTGAAGCGTCTCTTGTTTAGAATAAATTTTCAATATCTTCAGAGGACTGCTTTATTTAAACGGTATTTCCATACACACTGCGTCGTACATACGGCAAGAAAATTGTAAAATCAATGCTTTAGTTTTAACAAATTCGTGTGAAAACCAAAATCTATGTCACTGAGTAATAAGCCTGAATATTGAGGTTACTAACAACGAATTAACATTTTTTTTATAATCCAACTCCACCTCCTCGTTATAAGTAATATAAGAAAATCAGCTCATCTACAAATCTCCATAGCAAAGCAGACGAGACAAGAAAAACATCTCCGGCGTTGTTTTGAAGGAAACTCGTTATCTTTATTAGGGGTTATATTGAGCGCCCTAAAGGGGTTGGGGGCCAGGCAGAAATAGCGCTAGGTGTGCCTGAATACCGCATGAGAGAAATGGACGAAGTTCGATGACTTGTTTAAGGCCATTCAGGTAAAGGCCAGCTTTTTGTCGGTGAATAAAGAACCTAGACTAAGCAATAAAGACATTTTATGAGATGTAGTTGAACGGAAAATGTTTGGGCTTGGTTTGTTTTCTTACATAAGTTCTTTACAAGAAACTGACGTGTTCCAACCTAAGGAGTATGACACAAAAAAACCAGTTTACGATCCAAAAGACATTTTACTATAAAACTTTGCGAGCAGGATACAATTTCAAAGTTTTATAGTGTAGTAATTTCAAGTCTTCAGAATCGTCTAATACCTATCTTGAATTTAGATTAAAGAGTGTTCTTGGAATTTCTTGCCTGTTCGCTCCATAGAGACTTAGGTTTTGTAACTAGTTTCAACTTTCTGAATAATTAGCAGATTCTCTGTGTGTATAAATAGTTTAATAGAAATGAATGCTTTGAGTTTGAGTAAAAACAAAGTGAAAATGATAGCATATGCAGACGCAAGGACATCAAATGTAACTGTATATTCGAAGACATTTACACAACTGTACTAAGTAAATGTTGATTCTATCAAAATCAATTTAAATATAGTGAATCGTTAAATGTAAATAGCAGCGCTGCATCCCCAAGGGCAGGAATATCAATCAGACGAGACAATGTTAGTGCAGATTGTACTGCACAGTATAAATATAAACCAGTAAACCAACTAGACCCTTTTGCAAAATCAAATGCTCTAAAGCATCCTTACAATTCGTGTTAATGCTTTGTATGTGGTGTGTGAGTCGATACCGACCATTTGTTCCTAGTCGAAATACTGTAGTAAGTCTATTGTGCCTCCAATCGTACATTGACTATGCACGGAGCGGCTCACTGCCACAGAAATGTTACGAATTCATAGCCACGGAATGTCGGACGGTCGATGAAACTAGAATACTTGCACTACATTGATTTTGCTATTGAAGAAGTGATATTTAGGGCATGCAAATGTAAGCAATTCCCAATCATTAGCCACTGTACGTTCAGTAGCCACTGAATGTTGGCCATAGATGTTTTGCTTGCCGAATACTTGCACATTGATTTTTATTAATAAGTTTTGCATATACTAACAATTCAAGATTATTTTAGAGGATTTGGTATATTTCATTAAATCGCTTTCAAATGATGACTTCAATACATAAGTATGTTATCGCATAGTGCTTATAAAACCTTAAACCTTGTGCTAGTTGCGCTACACACTTTCAGTTAGACATTACTAGGCACAGCCAACCGGCCCCATAATCGATTATATTCAGTAATTGATTCGGATCGATTTAAATTGATGGCAGTATTAATACTAGGTTTAAAGGAAAGTTAAAACTAGAATTTTTATTACAAACTTGCTAGCTACATACTAAATACATATAATAAGGAAAAACTGAATTTACATTCATCTATTCTTTCAGCATTGTTCCTTTTCCTCGAACCACGAAAAACACAAAATAAAAATGGTTATAAATGACCTTTCCAATAATACCCTTTCCATTGTTACTTCATTTCGTGGCCTAAGTAATCACTACCAAGTATAATGAAAACATACATTGCGGTTGGGAAAAATACTAGGATAAAAGCAGCATCGGGGCGGACAAAAAGCCCGCAGGCGCTGTTTCAACTGTGGTGGCGTGGGATGGACAGAGATCGTAGAAATATGACAGATATGACAAAGGTACATTTGCAATATGCCTAAATTTTGCTTATACGAAAAACATTTGGTGGTTGGTATACATCAATATACCAACCAGATAGAAAAGTATCGACTTCCTAATTCTTTGACTTATAAATCTACTTACATCAATTGTGTGTTATAGTAATTTTATACAACTTCTTTCTTTATCGTGTGGTTAGTGTCTAACCTGGTGTCAGAGTTTTTATGCCGCCCAAGGGCCTCTGACTTGGCTTTACATGCCGTCGAGAAATATCTCTCAGGCATGCTGGTTTCCTCACGATGTTTATTATGTTTATTTTATACAAATGTTAAAGATCGACAGTAAATTGTGATTTGAATACTCTGACAGTTGGTAGTCAATTTAAAAATACAATAATTACCTCGACTTCAGCTAAGGAGCGACATATTCCCGATTGTATGTATATCTTTGCCTACAACAGCAGTGCTTAAAAACCATCAGAATTTACCAGCATATTTCCCTCATTTCTATATCTTCAAACATGCATGTTCAGTGCAAAAACGAGCAAATCAGCCGCGGCTAACGAGAGGAGGCGCGCTCGCTGAATACCAATCTATTATATAAACGTAGGTCATCACATGGATTATTATCTCGCGATAGTTCATCTTTGTGAGGAGGTAAATCTGTAAAAACAATTTCTATTTAGATTGCAATCTGAGAAACGATCCATCTAGGAATAGGGGTCAAGGCCGGCCTGTACGTTGTTATTCTTATATTCTTACTCTTATATCTAGGTTACTTTTAATAATTCTTAGTCCTACACAAAGTCTCAGTCGGGGTCATGGTTTACATGTAGTGTCTTTTTTAGCTATTATAAGCTGCTACTCATGGTGTGGTTGATAACGATAACCGAACGACCAGTCCACGATCACGATTCTCATTAAAATCCAGATGACATCAACTCACATCGCTAATACTGTGTTATCTAAATATTACGCTTCGTGTTTCGTAAGCGAAATACTCGAGCAGATCGGACTTAATCCTATCCGCTACGACACATACATTTCTAGAATTAAATTAGGACGAAATTCGTGACACTTTTTAGCGTAACACCAGTCTAATTTAAAATTCTGTGTTTGTGTGGAACAAGGAAACCACAGAGCCGACATGCTTAAGTTTATTTTTGGACGAAATATTTTCGCAAAGCATATTGTAGGCTGTTTCAACTGAGTTTGGCGTGCCAACTTAGTACCAACATTATGTAAAGTAAACCGCTAACTGGCACACGTGGAACTTGCCAGATTCTAGAGGTTTGTACTTGTTGGGGACTGGCTAATTTTACTCCAAGAATTTAATTTTAGAACAGATACGGCGGTTATTTGGTTATTCATAAACGCTGGTTAAAGTTAAGAGATGTTTAAATGTCACAAAAAAATGTGGTTAAACGCTTATCGTTACTATTTACTAACAGCGGCATTTATGAATAAACCCTTATGGAGAAATCTCAATGTTTTGTCTAGTCGAAAAACCGTGCGAAGCAGGGGCGCGCTGCTAGTCCGAAAACGATGAAAAGTCTACAGTTTTCCTTGTCAAAATAAAAGTACAAAAGAGCACATTAACATGCTCGCCCTTAAGGAGACGAGCGCTACGTGAAGCATACATTCGGTTTAACATTTCCATTCATTCAATTCGTTTGATCCGTTTAAGTAACACTCGCGATACATAAAACATCGTATAAACGGTATCTTTCTATTCATCCCCTCAATAAGCGGTTACATGTTCAATCCAATATTTCATAAACAGGATAATTTAATCATTTATTTCGGAATTCAATTACATCTAACCCTCCTTACTGATTTCGCATCTCATTTAATATGGCAACACAATAAATATTGAGATCAAAAGAGCAGCCGTAACGACCAAAAAGTATTTTGATGAGAATGGCGCTGGGCGGACCGTAAACAGCCGTTTGATGGCGATTAGGGCGGGCGGCCGGCTTCCGGTGAGACAATATTGTGTAAAAAACACCCCCATCCGGTTTTACGATGGAAAAATTAAATGGCCACCTAATTAGATTTGTTTCACGGGAATCTTTATAAAACGGTAGGAAAAATAACTCTGAGTCTTGTTCATAAAATGCAGTCATAATGAGCGACAACAAGTTCTTTATGAGAGTTGTATTTCTAATTTGACTGCTAATACGGCAATAAAACATAGAATGTATGCGCGCGCTAGTAGCGCACACACGCAAGGCAGGCGGCGAAATGGGTCACCGGGGCTCTTATAGTGCCGCGCAATTTTTCACTACAAACGCACGATTACAGCTCTGTACCCGACATGCATTTCTTATTCATGCCGAACTCAGAAATTACTGCCAACAAAAGAACAGGGGGTCGCTGACCTGCCATTTCCCTCGGCGATAAACAAATGAACGAGCCTCACTCGTGACAACGCAAAGGTACGCATAACGCGCCCGCTCGCGGATCGCATAACAAACAAATCTCATACACAAACCACTGAGCTCGGAACAAATATCTATAAAGTAGGAAAAAATGGCTGTACAAATATTTGAAGTATGCCCTAAAGATATTGGGGCCGATATAGCAATCGAACTCGCATCAATAAGTTTGCCAAGCGAACATCGTACGTAGGCCGACACGCCCACATATTTCACTGGTGAAAAAGTGCGGAAACTTTTCCAAAAACTCAATAAACAGATTCGAACCCATAACGTTTTTATGATACGCACACAGAAATACTGTGCAGCTACATAAACAGTTGTTATCGCGTCTTTTATGACGGTTTGCCGATCGACAGTAAAGATATGGCGGCGTAATAAAATGCGTTGGCTCGTGGTGGCTCCCGCGACAAATACATGGGGAACGTCGGCATCCTGACCTTCTGATGGACGACCTCCAGTTATCAATCAAAGCTGATAAAATTATTATTGGCTATCGATTCCACGGAGCCCTTCTTTCTTCTATATTTTGCTATAAGGCTATAAAAGGGCTATAAATATTAGAAGGAGAAGGTGGTTACACGTAAACACGTTATGTTTATATTTAATTTAATAACGATTATTTGTGATTTACAGTTAATAACGTAAATCATAACCTAGTTGTACATTTGGTCCTAAGCTCCACGAAGTCATGAGAATCGAAAATTTTTGTCACTATTTTACAATTAAAGCCCTAGAATGTCAAATAAATCTCCCCACTCGTCAGATAAATCGAAAGGCATATGTACATAATAGAGCCTTCGGATATGCTGCATATTTCAACGCACGTGCCATCTACTATAGGTCAATTTGCAATGGGAATTTACCTTCACATTTGTAGGCGAAGACACGTTCCACCTTCCGGGTTGTAAAGGGGAAATATTGAGAAAAGAGACATTAGTATTACAGATTTTGTGACAATGTTACAGTTCAGTCACTTACATTTTCAACAGAAATACGTTGAAAACCAATGTTCAACTATGAACTCAATTGTAAAGTACGCAAGTTTAACTTTAATTTTTCTCAAATGATATTATAGTTAGGCAACATTGAAATAAACCTTCTAGAGGAAAAATCTTAAAAACAAACAATGACCATCAATTGCGAACATTTAAGCGGCCGAATGACAACAAACGTAAAGACAACCAGATAACTGAACATTTTGCTACAACAAGGAGTATTCTGCCAGTCCAGTCCCAGCCGGGGCGCGATAAAACGCCGAAAGTGAGCATGGCATTTGGCTCATGCCATTGACATTGGCTGTTACAGCTGGCACCGTGCCAAGGGCGAACACCATGCCCGTTGGAGGTCACTGTCTTACCATTCCATACCTTCACCCTGCCATGGGATTGTAGCCCTTATTTTATTCGTAAAAAGGGTCGTCTGCGTGAAATTTTGTAGCGTCGAAGTGTGTCGCGGCTTACCAGGCAAGTTTTTAATAGTCTCCGGTAGACATGTGGGCTTTATCGTCCAGTTTATTCGGGATAGTAGGCGAATGACATCCGCTGAGGACGCGCGAACACGTGCTGTTTATGAAGTGGCTTTACTTGTTCTATTAAATGTTCAGCACTTTGGACACTCGTTGATCTTAATTAGAAACTTACGAGTTTGTTTACGAGTAGATTACATTGTATATAATGTTTGGGGTCTTTATTTTAATTAACCTTCTACGAGTTTAATCTGCTCGTCTATAACTTTGAAAGCTTTACTTAGATTAATGGCGGACACTGAAGATTGCATATTAGCACTGGTAGTGTAAAATGGCACGCAGCCAGCACTAATTTCAGCTGAACATGATCTATCGTGCCTTTGATATGATGAATAGCCCCGGAAGTAATGTGCATTGTTCAATCAAACCTGGCTTGTCCTCCTTCACGGACGTGTCTCCTGCATGCTGCTGGCGTATTGAATTAGTACAACTTACCTGAAACAAAAGGAACACAGTTATTTATAAGCTGGTAGTGAAACAGCGAGCGTAAATACTGTAAATTAAAAGAACATCTTGTCACATCGACCACAATGGGTAACATAGTAAGTTTATGACCCATTAAAGACGTAGCGAGCAGACCGTTATTTGAGAAGAATCACAAAATTAGTGATCCACGGAATCTAATGGCCTCGAGTCACAATATACGACAATATAACAAAAAAAGAATTCCAATTACACCGGTTCACTACTACAAACATAACTCCAGCCGAGACGCACTTTACTTACATTTCTTTACTACAGCATTGTCTCGGTAAATATTCATAAAGTATGTTTCAGGTACTCCCTTATTTTACCAATTTATTTTCTTCTTGTTATTGTTCTACGATGAACTACTGAATATGTATGTATATGATTATGATAGATTAGTCTGTTTGTGATAGGTAACTGTATCGAATCAATTCTTAGTAAATAATATTTTTGTTTTCCCATAATATGTTTCAGTTAATACAACATAATTGTTGAAACCCTCTCGACAATAGTGATGAATCATATATTGAAGATGTAGGAAATAATTCTCATGCATATGTGAGAGAATTCTCCCAAAGTTTCAAAGTTTAAGTAAAGCAATCAGGCTGGTAACATTAGAGGAATAGTTGTAGTTTCCATCCACCCTCCTTCCTCCATCCACGACTGCTGAGGGCCATTCTCCGGCGAACTAACTTAAGTTTGCTCTTGACCTATTATGTGACACTTGGCAACATAAGTGGACCACGCTTGTGTAGCACACTTTTTATTTCTCTGAGACGAAGCCAAAGGATAGTGAAGCTATTTGTTACGGCGGAATATTTATTGTTTTGGCGTTTCTTTTCTACAGTCTTCATTCAGCCTTGAAGCTCAAGTTTAAGTTTCAGCTGAGGACGTAGCTTATTTGTTTTTGTGTCCTTTCTCTTACATAAAATATACAAAAACATTTTAGACAAATTATAAATAGCGACTGTGATACCAAGACACGCATGTGGAATTAAATATTAATCATATTCGGGAGAACTTTATCCGCTTTTGACAATTGAAATATTACCCGGCTTATCTAGGTCACAAAAGAAACATGACTAAAAAACAGCAAGGCTTAAAAACGTTCGCAGCGAGAATTTCGTACATTTTGTGTTTCATGCAGATCTGTGTTTGTAGTACTTAGCTGCTACATATCATAATCTGTATCATCTGTGCATCTGTATGCTAGAGACTGACTTCCAACGAAAGTTACTGAAAATGATTACCACATTCATGTGACTGAAATTTTTATCCATCTTCTCCGTATCGAAGCATTCCCAACCACTCTACACTATATATTAGCGTAAATTGATAAAAAATAGTATCGTGAGATGAATGGAAGCGTATTGAGAACGTAAATATGAATAACGGTCGTTTTGAACACCTGCCGCAGGTGGCTGCCAAAACATTTGCTAAGAAGTTTTAAATGTTCGGCTTGACACGGAATGAAGGCACGAAAACAATGAAGGTACAAGCTTTAACTAACTAACAAGCCTTTGTTCGTATACGCTATGAAAATTAGGTTTTTTTTGCTTAAGTCAGACCGCAGTGCTACTAAAGTAACTTAATTAAAACTAGTGGAGTTTAACAGCTAAAACACGAGAACGTATGGAAAAATATACTCTATTTTAAAACAAAATATAATCCTGAATAAATTAGCGGTCAGCGGAGCGAGCTTGTTAGAGAAAATAAGAAGCGGATGTCATTTCACTGTGCCATACATTGAGGCCGATTTAACAAAAAATCCATACAGCCTCCCTGTATAACAGGGAAGTATCTCTTTACTTCTCTTAATAGCCTATTTGTCTACATCATTAATCTCCTTTAACAATGCCAATCCGTACTCTCTATACAGATAACAGGAAAAGTAAATAAATGGCTACCAGCTGCTGAGAAGTAAAGCTAGCACAATATTGTCTCAAAAACTAACAAAGATTTATTAACTACAAATTACTTCGAACCTAATTAAAGCACCATTAGTCATCGCAGTTTAAGAAAGAGAGACCACTAACCTCATAAATCTAACAGTAAGCTAAATAAAAAAACGAATGGCTAAATAAGAGTGCACTGTTGGACATTCCACAATCAGCTCACCATCGAAAATAATAGTATTGGTGAAAACAGGCATAAATCAACTAGGATCTTTCACTATGAATCTAAGCTCGGTAACAGGCAACTGCCCTTCCATTATAAACTACCCACGAAGCAATTAATACAACTTGTACTCCCTGGGGTAATAAATTCTACAGGGTTCTATATTATTCACAAGTCATTGACTGCTCACCGCGATCAAATATAGGCAGCTTTCTGTCAGCAAACATAGAAATCACTGCAATGTTCGACAAGCAAATTCGAAGATATACCGCACTGGGCCCGCGCGGTGTATTGTAACCCACTCCTTTACAGAGACAAGATTATAGGCAGATTTATCTGGGGCCCACAAGACTGCCTACCAAAATTCCCAAAGACGATAAAGTTCTATTTCGACTCCAAAGCCAGATTTTATTAGAGAACCAAAAATTGGATGTTTCCGCAATAAAAACACTTCGAAAACAAACATTTGGAAGATATTTGATGCTAAACGTAATAGGAATACTAAAATATTCAGGATCGCTTAAGTTTTGTTCGTAGGCGTAACCTTGACTTTTCTGTGTTTAGTGTACGAGGATAAAAAATATATACAGCTATAAATTCATAAATAGGTGTAGTCTGAAAGTTTTTATGTTCTACATCCCTGCTTGCTACGAAAAACACGTAAACCTTAAACAGTGTGTGTATTTTACATGTGTACACGCACCTCTGAATATAACACTCTCAAATATGTAGTCTTTTCTATTTCTTAAGTTGGACCAAGTTGGAAATTGTGAGCTCTCTCGACAACTAATCGTTCAACTAATCAAAACATCAATCATCCCTAAGCCATCGACATTCTCGCTGCAACGTTCACTTTATTAAGCACAATTTCCTAAGCATTACGAGTATTTCCTGTCTCATACAATAAATGATAATGCAATAATTTTGATAAAATCCCAAGGTTATATCAAGGATCCCACCCGAGGGGAAAGAAGCTGACAACATATAAAAACGCAAGTAATTGGGCTTCATTGCTGATGTTGCAGCGAAGGCCACGGCACTAGAAGCCTTGGGCTTACGAGCCAAGGGACCTTGATCCAAGACCCTATAATCAACTGGCTAAACATACCAAGAGATAATGCGCTAAGTTTAGATCGTTTTACTGGTTTTTATGTTTAAATGGGAAGTATATGTAGAACTAGAGGATATTAAAGTAAAAGTTCTTAATAAAAATGAACGAACTTTTGTCGTCAGATATATTAAAGCGAAAAATATGCAGGCAGGATAAACACCTTAAGAATAGTTTTAATTTCGACGTGCACGGTAAAAAGCTGAAGCAAAAAGCGCAGCTTCCCAAGACCAGCGCGAAGGTAGACATTCACTTAAATTTACGGTGAAGGCACCATGATATCATCAAAGTAAGATATTCTGAATGTCAAAATATAGCTTTGTTTCGCAGCGGCCCGGTCTCCTTTGTGGGCTGTTTATTCAGGACTGCCAGTTTTGGCGGTTCATATTCTTTATGTTTTAGTTTTCCCTTTTTGCTTCCAACCCTCGCGTTTGGCGTCATTTCAGTACAGGCGGCAGGTACGTAGGTATACATTATGGTCTGTGAACGGCTACTGAATTTACCTATTTGAATACATTAGGATCGTTTCATAAGATGACAGTATTCATTTGATTGTTGCATCGGTCTTTATTTATACTCTCACCCACACAAAAGGTACAAAGGCGGACTTAATGATGTCATAGACTTTATCTAGCACTCAACCAAGGATGGTGAAGAGGTAATATACTTTTTAACGATTGGTTAATTTGAATATTTCCAAATATCATCACAAAATCTAGCTTTTATTTATCCTTCATTATAACTTAGTAAAAATTTATTTGAAATCTATAAATAGGAAGTAGGACTGCCTCGTTGGTCTAGTGGCCGCAAGCGCGACGGCTGAGCATGAGGTTATGGGTTTGATTCCCAGGTCGGGCAAAGTAATATTGAGTTTTTCCATTAAGAATTTCTCAGTAGCAGCCGCGGAGCCTGGATTTGCGCCCGGTTGATGGCAATAGGCTCACCCCCTATTACATGGGACTTAAACATAACTGGCGAATTGTGGGTGTACAATTAGGTACACCTCTGCCTAACCCTTTGGGGATTACAGCCGTGATGTTGTGTTATGTAACTAGGAAAATGAATACATAACTATAACGTAAGCAATAAAAACATCACACGATATTACTCTCAATCTACCTTTCAATCAATCCTTGTAAAAAACAGTTCTAAAAGCGGAATATTAGCGTGTGAAGCTGTGGGCTGAAGGATGAACATCGCAGCATTCAGAGCACGTAGATGAGATTGATGAGTGCACAAACAGCGCAGGTGTTGCAGCACGATCTGAATTGACGATCAACACGAACTTTTGAATGTAGCCTTCTTTTATTGAGTGCGTGGGCTTGATTGGAATAGAGGAACATATGCGCTGGTAGTGGGAAAATATTGGAAATTGCCCTTGTTCGCTTGATTGCTATAAGAGTAGGGAAAGACCAACGAAACTATGGATGGATCGTGTGAAAGGTGATATGGCTAGAAAAAGGTAACGTTTTCGATTAGTCCTCATCTCAGTAGAGATGAGGACTAATCGAAAAATATGGCCGCCGCAATATACGCCGACTCCAAATACATTGGGATAAGGGCAGGAGAGTGATGACTTCTAAACCCATAATCAATGAATCATTCGTAAACCTTTTTGTACTACATATCAAATAATTTCTCGCTACAAGTAAAACTTTGTTAACTTTCAACCAACCTCATCATACAAAACAAATCCCCAGTAGCACTGCCTTGGCACCACATACGTTTTTATAATTGCTTTACCCACCAGAGCGTTACACGGGTACATATTAATGTACTTTCAGTGTGCAAATTACCCAAGTTTTTTTTTTTAACAAAGCTGCCTTCTACCCGCTAGCCTGGATAATGTGTAGGTAATAATTGTACACGGGACAAAAGCTAACCCAAGTTACACAGCGCAAGCTGAAAGTTTCAGGTGTTACAAAATTTAAGACTGAGGTCTCCCAACCAACCTGAGCTACTTTCGTACTGACCTATTTATTGGCGACCTTTCCGATAGATGAGACTTCAGCAGTCAAAGGTCACTAGATCATCTGAGTATACTATTACAAGATATGTCGTTAGGCTGTTTTCTATATGGACCATCTGAGTGCAGAAGTTCAACTAAAACTGAGAAATAATACAGCTTTGTGTGCTCTCATCTGTCTGATTTCTTTAAGTTCGTTCGCGCAGTGCTGGAGCAAGCGCAAGTTTATGGTGAACCTTCTATACGTTTCTCTGTTTTTTGGATAAAAGTAGACACAATATTTGATCGGCTGAATAAAAAATATTAACAATGTATAAAAAATGCTGACGCTACAAACAAGAAATTCCTGAAGAAGTGAGTCTTCAACTATGAATAGCCAACGCATTTTTAACGTGGGAGTTATCAATAGTATCTAATAATAAATATCCAGATGGATGCAGCTGTGCTGTCGGTACACTAAAACTATAAAATGTTATCGGTATTTTCGCAAATGTACTCTGGGAAAATGTGTTCGCCCAGCCATAAGCCATAATCAGCTTATAATGTTCCCACTGCTGGGACACACACATACCTCCTCTCTACTACCTTTCAGGAAGCAGGCCGAATTCCACAACAATGGCCCATCAAGGGTTGGTGGATGCCGCACCTATTTCAAGCCCAAATTCAACAAATATGTAACCGTTACATGACACTAAAATTCATTGCTGTTAGTAAAACCAACAAAACGACATAACAATGAGATAGCTTTTACCCCACCAACACACGGTGCTCAGTTTCCACTCAACATCAAATAACTAAGCGCAGCACACCTCTGGTTTACTCAACTAATGAAACACCGGCGAGGAGCAAAAATCAGAGGTGGCAGAGTGGACGGAATTCACTTTCAACAAGTAAATGGTACTGTGGTTACTTGGGAATTAACATTGCACAATATACCCGTGAGACAGTTACAACTTTGTACTAAGAAGAAAAAAAGGTCACTGAAAATAAAAGTTTAAATGTTATCCCCAACGTACTGACCATTATTGTAAAAAAAACATAAATTTTCTGTCTTTAGAAGACATTTAGTGAATTCATCATGTTCTTCTTCTCAATTTACTTGAGAAAAATATATATACCTACAGCCGTGAAAGCCCAATCAAACGGTATGATATCAATATCATGAAAACGAACACCTGAGCTAAAAATAAACATTCCACAGATGTCTCCAAAGATCCGAATTGATTCGATGTTCAAGAGATAAAAATAAAGCGATCGCGACTTATCTATATAGAGACTTGATGAATATTAACGATTGGAAACCAGACTCACCGGTGCACGGTGGTATCCCGAAATATAAATGCTGCTTTGAGCTTTTACGTTTTACCGGTTCCATCCGATTCAAATGGACTGTGACCACAAAGTGTGACGTCACTGCCGGTAGCTACCCACATGATACTACAGCAAACCTGTGACTATCGTTGGACGGTAATAAAAGCCCCAGCCTCGACTAGCAATCTTTATGTCCGGAAATTTCTTAAATTCTTGCCCGCTTTTATGCCAGAACTATTTGAGGAAAAATTTGATTAATTCCAGATGAAGAATGTGATCAAACGCCTAAAGACTTCCAAATATAAACAATGCCTAGCATAAACAAAAGGCCTTCAATAATATTTCACGAGAAAACATAAGAAATTAAAGGCAGAAAACACAAAGCGGGTCATCTGTACGATATTCTTTCATTACTCTGCGGAATTCTCTTAAAAATACAGTCGCGACGTTTCCAACTTGCATTTCATAATATTGTGCACATCCATTTGCTGAAGAAAAAAAAAAGAAAATTCTTTCAGTATAGTTTAAAAAGACAACAATTTGAAAATCTTCAATCTCTTATCGTAAATATTGGCCACAATCAGCGGTGAATAGGGATAAGTGGAAAGAGAGTAGAGAGACCTTTGTCCTGCAGTGAGACACACATGGCATATAGTAATAATAGTTAGTACCCTTGAAATTGTAAGATGTCTTACTGCTGGTTGTTTTCACAAGGGACAACCAAAACCTTCCAAATACAAATGGTACACGATAACTTCTTTCAGAAAAAAGCCCCCCCTCCCTCCAGGAAACCCTAAAAAGGTAATTCTCAGGTGTTTATTCTTCTACTTAGCTTAATAAGCTTCCCGAACTACCGAAACTCTCTATTCCTATCACGCACTCGCAGGCCAGAAGCGTCCAATTATTCCAGAGTCAAAGTGTATTGTCCAAAATATATTCGTTGGTTGGCGCACAATAGGATAATGTTAGTTAGCGTAATCTGCGGCACGCGACACCTAGCGGCGATTTATGTGCCGGCCCGGACACGCGGGATTAAACTCTCCGCCGGTAACTGCGAGTAAAAAGGAATCGCACTCACTAGTTAGCTACATACTTTGCTTTAATAACGAAATATTCACGTGTGAATATACTACATGGTGTATTGCAAAAGTCTTTGATAAATTGAAACAATATTACCAGGTTTGCAGGCATGTAGTAAAGAGAATAATTCCATTCCATTATTACGCGCACTGATTGTTTTTACGCGACCATGCGCAAGCGGGGCACATCGCTGCCGCTGGTGCGTAGGGTGTGGGGCAGCACCAATGCTGTCCTGGCGATGATCGCGGACCGGATGGATTGCCCATACATACGGCACTGTTGTGATAGGTATATTGTCGCCAGCAGAGCCGGTAAGAGCAGCACAGAGCGGGCAGAGTCTTTTGATTTTTATTATCATTTGTGTGTTGTCTGTATTTCTACTCTACATATGATTTAAAGTTGCTCGAAATAAATGTATTTATTTTTATTTCTTTCTTTTATTAATTTCTTTAACATATTATTTACATTTTTAAATATTCCTATACAAAATAATATAAAAAAACATAAAAAAGTAGCCCACCGGCATCTTGAACAGGGTCCGGGCTACCGGTGGTCTTGAGAGGAACCTCCTAACGATACGCGCCGTATCCAGAAGTACTGCTTATTTATTTTATTATTACAACAGTACAAGGTCTCATACAGAGAAGACACGAGCATCGGTCACCACGCCAGCTCAACGTGGATTGAACGCGTTTTCAGACTAAGTAAGTCCAGGTTTCCTTACGATGCACGATGTTTTGTTTTACCGATGTCAGTGATATCCAACATAAAGTTGAGAAAGTACAAGATTGAGAAAGTTATGAATTGTTAAAGACACATTGGTGGTCTTTACACTGAGCACATACCTACCATAAAATGTTGCAACACAAATTGACTGAGTGTAATACAAATGATAAACTCAATTGTCACAACGAAACACTGAAAGAAGAAAATTTTCGTGTCTATTTCAGAACTTATAAAACAGCCTTCCAAGTCGTGTGAATTAGAGAAGAGGTGAAACAGGTAACACATGCGAGCAAGCCGCGGCAAACAAACAAACGAGCGTGAAGTGAAGCTTGTCAGTCGTCAGCTTGCCAAACACCGCTGAATTGGCTAACGGAGCCCACTGCCTATTTTGTAAGAGATAAACTGGGAGTTGACGACTGCACAATGAGATCTTGTTTAGTTTTAAAATGGTAATACTCAGTAAATCGATAGATGTTTTTTCGGATCGCTTCAAAATTTATCAAAAGATTTTTGCTGGCTACCCCGTCAAAAATAAAACGCTTCCAAATAAAAGCAAAAATTCTCGATCAAAAACCGGCCAAGTGCGAGTCGGACTCGCGCATCAATAGTTCCGTACCATCCTAGTAATTTTCTTTTCATCCAATTTAATTTTTAATTTATTTTTATTGTTACCTGATATAGCGGCAACAGAAATACACATTCTGTGACAATTTCAACTGTCTACCTATTACGGATTATGAGATACAGCCCGCTGACAGGCAGACGGACGGACGGACGGACGGCCAGCGGAGGGTTAGTAATAGGGTCCCGTTGGTTACCCTTGGGGTAAGAAACCCTAACAAGGGGAGTTTCAATCACAATTGAGTTGCAATCAGAATTAGCAGATGTGTTGGTTAGCGCCGTATAACTAAGAACGACGACGTTAGTCCCTATCCTCTCGGTTCGTTCATTGTACCAGTGTTTCTACAGGTAAACAACGAAATATTTAACACTAGTGAGAAACTCACATTTCACATTTTGTGAAAACTCGGCCGAAGGAAATAACTCACAATAGCGCCTGCAATTAGAGCAGTTATAAAAGCTTTACTGTATTTTTTACATCCTGTGAAATTCAGTAAACAATGAACTTCCAAACTGCAAAAGTGAAAACATAGTGAGCTCGATTTTAAAGTTCTCTTTTTAAGTCAACAAAACAATCTGAAAAGGCCAACACTGAAAATTAATGTTCTGAAGTATTCATGGATACTATCGGAGCAGTTCATTTCAGAAAACCGAAAAACATTTTTGAAATGATTACGGATGTTTAATAAAAGCAACTAAAAATACCGTAACAGCCGAGAATATGCTAGAGTTCGTCAAAACTTTTTCCATTTCGGTAATAACAATATTAACTTTAAGAATCATAGCTGTAATCGCGAAAAACATTTCACGAACTCCGGCCGACAAAAAGTCCGAGTAGCGCTCCTATATCATCATTACACAACGCGCTACTGAAAAAGCTGCGTATATCATCTCAGTAATCCGCTTCAAATACATATTTGTAGCAGTAGAGAGTAACCACGAAAAAACCATGACCTTTGCCACTGGTGTTTGTCCACTAATGCCTTCAAAGACCTCGAATTTCGTGTTTGGAAGCCGGCGGCGGCGAGCGCGGCCGTTAGTTGCGTGCCGAACGCCGACGCGAGCGTACGTCACCACGAACACTCCACACCCTCGGAGAGAACCCTCCAACACGAAAAAGTTGCATCCAGTGAACGAACATAGTTCGAGTGCCAGTGTTGTAGTATTATGTAGGTGCGTGATGTTTACCCATATCAGACCACTTTGGTAGTCTGTTCGCGCCAATGGCAGTATCGTCGTGAAGGTAAATATTGACGTTAGCCGGCGCTGGTGAGTCCTCGCGACCACCGTCCGGTGCCGGATAAGTATTTGCCGAGCTTTCGAACGACGTCCATTCCATTTCCCCACGATTTCATTTGCATATTTGCATGATCATTGAAAGCAAATACGGTTCGGACGCGTTCTTTCATATAATCCTCAGCAAAGCAAACACTAAAACATGTGAACTCGCTTCACGGACACACGTTGAATTCTCGCAGTTTGTCGCAATAAACGTAATTTCAAGATAATTCCGGACGTTTAGAATTTAGCACGTCGTTTAAAAGCTGTTACTGGTTTTGTCGCGTCCGATATGTAAATGCAGGTTCGTCCAGCGGGCCGCACGGAACCACGCGCGGCGAGTGTACTCATCGCCACCACTAGATATGAATTAAAGTGCTCTTTATATTTCACGGGTAAAGTTCCAGACGAGCTTACGTAAGCTTTCGACGGACTCCCCGCCCCCACTTATGTAACTGATTTGGTTGGAATTTTATCTTTTTGGGATTCAATTTTAGGGAATATTGAAATTGCTATCTAAAAGAATATCTCAAAGTTGATTGTATCTCCGGGTCGTGAGTTCGGTTTAGAGAAAACACAGCTCAGTAAATTGCTAAGCTCGGTGTTGCTCTGTATTCCGTGGACAAAAATCTTTTCATTTAAAAGCTTTTGTTTCTTTAAAACAGGTCGTGAATAGGCTTCGGGAGACTTATTTCGGTAAATAGGTCGCAGCAACCTTGTTACTTGATGTTATTGTTGCAGACCGCGACAGGTTCGCTTTCGGTTCGTGTGTAGCGCCAGACATTCGATGCACGCGAGCTAATGGGGCTAATGCAATCGTATTGCGCCCTTGATCGAGTATCTATGCAGCATTATCAATGAAGATTGTAACGGATTCTAACTGCCTATTAATGCTCCGCCGCCAGCCAAATATATCTGTTGAATTAGTCGAACAATTGAGATAAATGATGTAACTGGCACGACAGCTAAGTTTGTATTCGAAGGATCTTCTCTTGTACGTGAAATATCTAAGATCTCTCTTTGAGGAGAGCGAACGTTCACGGACAATGCACACAGAGTTTAGCCCCGACATCGCTTTGCAGAAGTTTCAGATTAGCAATCGAATTAACATTCAAGGATAGTGGAAGTGATAACTCAGGCTTCCAGTGCTCGTAATCCAGGCGCTTTGGAAGGGTTAGATTTGATTGTGCCATTAACCGGCAAATCTCGCTAGATTTGAGACTTATTATCAGGTGCGCTCAGTTTACGAGCTCCCTGGCTGGTGCCAACCTTGTGTTTTAAACGGCAAATAAAATTATCGTTTATGTAGGCTATTCCAGGATAATGGTATTAAATAAATATTAGATGGGCAGTATAAGGTTAATGGTATTCGCGTCGAAAAACAAGACAGGTAAAGTAACAAGTTCCGCATCATAAGACCTGCAAATAACACCCTACTTACGAATTAAACGAAAGTATGCCGCAAAACATGCGAAAAGCGTCAACTGAGGCTCAACGGTCGATAAGAGGCTTCGAACTATCTATTCCATTACACCGGATGGACTATATCAATATTGCCCTAGGGGAGGCTTGCTGTATGACCTCGTATAATTTAAGATACACGTTAGCGTCGCGCGCCCAAACCACGGTGCGATGACCGCTTCACTTTACATACGCACCGCCTCGTAAACATGTGTCCTTACTACCACACTACAACATTTTATTGGATAAAAATATACAGCCAACGAGTTTTCAGGGGCAAATAAACATTGATCAAATACAATTTGCGCCCAGCACTAAGTTTCACCGCATATTTTCGACAGTAGCCTAAGGCAATAAACTCATTTCTTCAACTACACACATAAATCTTTACAGAAACCATTTAAGGTGCGATGATTACAGTCTAAAATGCCGGCAATTTTGATCACAGAGTACATCCATTATAATTTCACGGAGTTATGAAGTCAAATAAATGTGTGAGAAGGGTCTGCTCCCCTGGGGTCAGTTATGACTCAACTTTTCTCTTGATTTTACTTTACGTGATCCGAGTGACAAACATACACTCACGTTGGATATATCTTTCATATATTTTGACATCAAATAATATCTTATCCATTCTCATGCTGATATGAATGGAAAAACAACATAACATGAGTAAGCTGTTTTTATCGTACCTACCTAACCAATATTAGGAATCAATTAGAAGATATAAGTTATTTATTACACGAGGTGCGATTAATTTTATGCGTCAGTAATGGAAGAAAACATTTTAAAAACACATGCCTTGTGAAGCCATAGGAAGGAAAACTGCATACCCGATACGTGCGAAGATGCGTTCACTGTCAATTTGATGAGAGAAATAGCCAATATCTGTGGGGTGGGGTCGAAAACCCATTATCCTACTAGGTCAACAGAGAACACTAACGCTTCTGGATTGGACGCTTACGACCAGTCTATGATTGAATTCTGTGCCGACTCTTCCAATGGATAGCGATAAATGAACTATCGCTTCAGAACTGACACTTCTATTGAAAATCAGACGTCATTTTAGGAGCGAAATTAATTCGATTCAACGGTATCGGTACCAACCGAAATATTTTGCGATTGTCTGGGACAAGCTTAAAATAATAAATTTCCCTTTTATCGTAGAGTAGAACTCCAGCCATTTGTCGCATCAAGCAGGCTCAGGCCGCCCGCCGTACGAGCTTATCTGTAGCAAACTTTATGAATAACAACTTATAATATACGGCTAGAACTACAACTTATAATACTCGCCATAATTCATGATAATACATGGCTAAGGAAATACTATTGAATAGATAACGTCGATAATAGATTCATATCGATAGCCTCATAATGATAACATGTTTGAACTAACACATGTAGGTAAATACTTAGTATTCATATTTGTAGAGAGGAAAGCCAAGTTACACAAGAAGCTATTTGGACAAGACACAAAACAAATTTAAGAAAGGATTTCATTAAACAAATGAACGTAGAAGGTTAGAAAGTGGAGAAGTCTTGGTGGCAACGTAACCTTGGATCTTCCTTTGAATACACACAAATAGAAAAAAAAGTTATGAATGGACTACATAACCTTTATTTACCTTTGCAAGGAAGAACACTTGAAAAACCTTCCGATATATGCGATAGTAAAACTTCAATTTGTGAAGCTCGATCGTTAATTCCGATCTCGGTTGGACATATTGCCGACAGTTAGGCAAATTCATATCGCCTGGAACTTGACCTAGAAAATGTGAAAAAAGGTTCCCGACTATCTATCATAGTATCATCTCGGGGCTTAGAAAAGGCGTTCTTGTCGAGAACACTTTACCAACAAAAATGTTTTGATCAAGATCTAACATCAAACGTCGAAATGGTCAGTGGGATATCATCCATTGAATTTTAATTAGTAACCACTATAGTTTTTAATCAATTGAGGATTTATAAGATACGGTACTCCATCTATCTCTTCATAAAACCCCTTGGAGCACTACGGCCCCAGGCCGTAATCCTGAACAGTACATCCACAATTTGTAAAGGGTGAAATTGGCGCTGTTTCATGATAAAATAAAAGTTAATGTTTCAGCAATTAAACGCAGCCGGTCATTTCGGGTAATTTCGACAACGTGGGCGGGTAAAGCCGGGTAATGCCGTTACGCACGGCACGATACTACAGGTTGATAAACATCAATATTTGTCTGTGGAAATTAGCGTTTTATTATTAAATTATAACTGGAGATTTATCGGTAGTAGACATGAAATGAAATAACTTAGATAACAAAAGATAGAAAGCATAATGTGGAAGTTAATGGACAGTAAAGTTGGACAAACAGTAAAGTTTTAATGAAAAGAGCTATGTGATGCGGAGTAGGCCGTACTCCACAATACGACCACATTCACACATAAAGTCCAACTGATCTTTTGTGCTGACTCAGATTGCGTGGAGAATGACCAGTCTTACATTCTCCAATACTTTATTTTATGATCATACCTTTTTCTATGTAAAAGCTTAGTTGTTTCTTGAACAAAATGCTTTTGCACTAATACTAGAGAACAACTAATTTCAACTACAACACTAAATCAACGTGCGTTAACTACATCTGCTCGTAACATGTCGTAGTTACATATTATTAGATAATAGTTCAGAACAGTTTCACTAATTGTGAGCTTCTCGCAGCTGCAATGAAGCATACATACAACACCTATGACGAAGTAATTATTTATTAGACACTATATTAATGGAAAACTTTATGGACTCTAGTTTCACAAAATAGTTAATACTTGATAAGTTCTACACAAAAACACTCCCTATTCTTTTCAAGCAATTGGTTAGTAATAATTAATTACGAAAATTAAACCGGAAGCTCTATTGCACGAATTCCATCTATAATGTAAAAACATATGAAGCACAAAGTCAAGGTAGTTTGTTGAGTTCAAGGGTACAACAGTAGCGTGTAATTTAATACAAGAACAAGCCGCCATTATAAAATATTTAGCTGTACGTTGTGTTAGCCCGCCGTCCAACAACCAACAACTCTCAACAAAGCGAAGTTCACTCAAGAAACAATGAAACTTATGAATAAAATATCGCAGCACCTTCGAGTTACACGGTGCCTCGTTTAGTTATTTAGTACAACTCAGAAAAGTTCTAAATCTAAACAAAACCAGATCTAGATAAACTTCCAGATGAACAACTTTCTCTTGACAAAGAAAGGCGAACCTTTTAAATCCATCAGCGCCATATGACGCGAGTGTGGCAGACTTCAATAAAAGGGGCTCGATAAAAAGAGGGTACAATGTACACCTACAGAACCATATATTCTTCGTGGACATTCATAATATGTGCCCTGGAAACGAAGTGAATTATTTTAATTTAGAAGAACGCGATAATCACACAAAAATGTTAATAGCCAAATTGTTGTTTCAACTAGATTAAAAGCGTCTATTATTAGAGTTAATACAATAAAAAGCTTTCTTAAAGCGCTGTCCATCACAAGGTTATTTGCTTTCAGGGGAACGTACACATTGACCGGCGCACCCTTAACACACAATGTAACTTTTATCACTATCGTAAAGATGGCGGTGGATCTGAAAGGGTACCACAGTCACCCGGCTGGGACCACTATTATTGTCAAGAACATAAAATCTTTTGGGAGATTAGTAATGAGAAAAAAGTAGAAAAGAAAACGAAACATTTTACACGGCCATCATTGTAAAAGAAACTCTAGTTGGAAATAAATTTATGCAGTGTATTCAGACACCGCGATTGTGTACAAACAAGTTTATGAACAAGTAACGTTAGCAGAAATATAAAAATGTTTTCGCTTTCATCTCGTAGATGACCTAATAAAGTTCAGATAAACACATTATCGGTACTTCAATCAGTTATGTTGTCCATTAGTGGGCCGAAGTGTGTCCTGAGTGTATCAGTTACTTTTCGAGCTAACCTGACGTCTTACGGTGAAATAGATCTGCACATCAAAGGAACACAACCGGACCCTCTTTGATGTTTTGTCAATTTGTTTTGGCATTTACGAAGCGTACTATATCTACACAAATAAAAGATTCGCGTTGCTGTCTCGGGGGCGTTAACGCAATTTCCTATGAGCTCCCAGCTGAGACTTGTGCCAAACATATCACTTCTAACTTGCTTTATATAGGATCGTGGAGACAAAACTCGTGATTATATTTGACACCAACAGGAATCGTTAGACCGGTTACGATGAAACGAAGTTATATCCTACCTTGGCTCAAAGGACCAATCTTCTACTCTGTTTCCGAGTAAACTATAAAAGGAATTTGACGGAAAGAAAAACTATTTTAAGACAATTTCGAAAAGGCAATATCTCTTTTGAAAGCTATAAAAATCAATGACGCTGGTTATAAATAAACGTAATAAATTTTCCCTAATAATTACCGTAGTTCGCCTTCGATAATATTTACATTAATAAACATCCAAAAATGGTACGAGCAAAATTTTCCGCGAACGAAACTGTATCACACTAAACACAGCTAACAAATTGATTGCGTTGAAGTGTTTAAAGTAAGCAAATTAACGGGAATTAGCGGCTCACATCTAATCAATTAAGCGGTCTTAATGAAAAGCGCCGCTTTACCCTTGCGACGTAACGCGGTAACGTGTGAGATGTCGCCTGTCGCGGCTGTCGCACGATGAGATGACGGAACTGAGATCACCGGCCAATTAGGCAGCGGTCCATTGAGACGCGCCGATGCGAAATGCCTTTAAAGACTATTAAGCTTCCCCGTTCAATGGTGTTTGTAAATTGATTTATCGTCACGTGGCGTTTGTTGTTAGAGAGGTTAGTCCATGTTATATGAGACGGGTAGGTGTATCTTCATGATGTGAAAACGTGATAGCAACAATATTACCTACAAACAAACATTGTGGGAAACATACAGGCAGTGCATGGTCTAACATCAACGAAATAGAACTTGGCTAAACTTTGCTGCAACTTTCGAGTTCAATAATTTCACTGTAACCTAAATTCTGTAAGGCAAACTGCAAACGTAGTTCAGTGTTCAATAAACATTGACAATCGAAGATGGCTGATGTCGACAGATTCACTCGCGACGCCTTTCTACTGTACTCTTTCGTATTGAATGTATTGCGGGACATGTTTGGAGAAACCCCGACATCACCTCACACGATGAACACTTAAAAGTTAGCAGTAATCAGAGCGATAAAGTCGATGACTCCGGAATGTCCCTCAAATAGTTTCCTGTTTGTTAAGTGACTTTTTAATTCGATTGGAGTTTGTTTTTGTTCCCGCAAACAGTAAAAATATTTGGAAGCTTTTTTATTTGAGCGGCAATTCGTTTACTCTCAATTTCAAACATAATTTGATGCTTCCAAAAATAAAATACCAAAGCTCCTTTCAGGTTATCTAAATTAAAATTTTAAATGCAAACAAAATTTCGCTGACGTGACTTCAAACGTACCGTAAAATAACCGCAGCAAAACGAAAATTAACTTTCAGTTAACAATTTAGATATTACGTTATGATAGCTTAAACATACAAAATCTAGTAACTACAGTTGTGGAACAGGGTTTGTGAAAGGGCGAAGTTTATTCGCCGGCCGACGACCTTTCGGTCACCCTAGCTAGCCCATGTTTGACATGAGCGATGGCCGCATTTGCCCCATGCAAGACAGTCCATCATATGGGTATATGATCATATACGAATACCACCACATTGACCCACCGAGCTCTCTATAAACAAATATGATTTAGGGCACAAAACCTTTCTCTCTCCCATTAATTGATTAATCAAATTGGACATTTTGTTATTCAAATTCTTAAAACCCCGAACTAGGCTATCGTCAAAGGACTTTTTAATTGAGTTACAGAAAAAAGCTTCTTAATTCGACTTTCACTGATGAGGAAAATACAAGAGTTTTCGTAGACAGACTTTAAAAATGTAATCACGACAAACAGATTCATTAGTTGTTAGACGTCTGGTAAACAGTGCAGTCCGAAAGTCTACAAAATATTGCATTAAAGGTGTTTGGTTGGTTGTGTCATGTTAGTTTGGCGAGTAGATATTACTTTTGGGCAGTTCCTTGCACTGATGATGTCGTAACGACAACCTTGTGACAAAGTGCTTTAAGGATATTGCTGACGTAACTAATACGCACATTTCGCTATATTTGCAAGCATTGAGCAAGTGCCCGATGCCTATTTAAGAGTTTTGGTAATTTCAAAGCTCTCATCGAGTCAATAATTACGTAATGTTTGAGTTTATTCTGTCTTTAAAAAGGCGGACATATTATGTGTTCCTCTCGGTTTCGGCGTATATCCGGCTTTGATCAAATAGACATTGTACCATCCACGTGTTACGTTACTTTCTGTTTATTCGCCATGTTCACGTGCGGCGGAAAATATAAGTAGTTGTAATCGTGACTGGTATCAGTAACGGTCGGAGAGCTGCACTGTTCGCGCGACGCCGGCAGTTTCCTCTCTCGCTGATAACTTCCAGCACTTCACAGCTGCAGCTACAGCTCCTCACGTTCAAGGGACAACGTCCTATATTTTTATCGAGGCCATAACGTAGCTCGGCAACCGCTTTTATTTTTGTGTTTATTCCATTCCGCCATTCACTTCTTTCATGCAATTAAATCGTAAATTTAATTCGGCGGAAGCATTCATGAAAATTGGATAAAAGTTTTTCCTCAGTCGTAGACGTTGGCTTTAGAGAATCCGACTGTTGCGGTGGTCCACAAGTTCGTAACATTATTACTGAAGTACTAACGAAGTAATGAGTTCGTACTTTCGAGGGCACCCGCCCTATTAAACATTTCGTGTAATTTAGAAGGATTATG
This sequence comes from Noctua fimbriata, assembly GCA_905163415.1. Classification (NCBI taxonomy): domain Eukaryota; kingdom Metazoa; phylum Arthropoda; class Insecta; order Lepidoptera; family Noctuidae; genus Noctua; species Noctua fimbriata. The sequence goes on along the minus strand of LR990941.1, from coordinate 16,615,386 downwards.
TGATAAAGTTTTCAGGCGTTCAAATGAAGCTGGAACCGGCAAGTACGAGTATAAATCAAAGTTATTTGACAGGCGAGATACTCCAATAAAACGGACATTTTCGTTTCTGCCAGCTCTTCGGAACGCGAACAATGTCATCACGAAAGTTTCTTAGTCTCTGGCATTATACTGTGTTACACAACACAATTCTTAGGAGAATTTTTGTGCTCGTCTGATACAATATTGTGCGATGTATTTACGTAGATACAGCTACAAGAAATTATTTTACATGTGACTGCACTAATAACCACTAATCAATGAGTCAGAGGCGTCATCGTTATCGCGCGACCTCTAACCACGTCACTTGATAACGATGTATAGTAAACCAAAGATCACAAATCTAACAACACACATAGCCAAACATATTGGCTCTCCTAGCCGGCACAGTACCACTGCAATAGAAAGACTATTGCTATCTTGATTGAATTGTGGCCAGTAATAGCCGGGCCATTTGTCTTCATTTTTGACCTTTGCCGAAACAAATGGGAGTTTACCCAAGATAGTATGTTTGTGGTCTTCTCAGACTGGGCGTTGTTTGGATTAACAATCTCTGTTTGGTGAGTGATTGGGATTGCATGTATCAATAGTTGTCGATATCACCGGGGCTAGTAAAGTAACCGGTAACTGTCAGACGCTGATTATTTGATTAAAACGTGTTAAATCAATTAATAGACATTCACACATCAGTACCATGCAGTTGATCAGTGACAAGCACGTTATGTTGCAGACTTTAGCGCTGATACTTACTTAAACATATATACGTGTGTTTTATTTGGAGAAGCACTTATACAAACTTGGTTTCCATGTCAGGAATGGTTGGGCACCGTTTGTTATTTCCACATATAAATAGAATCGTGACATTGAAGTACTAATGTACTTAGTACAAAGAAAAAATAACATTAATTAAAATCGAATGTAACGAAAAATTGAGCAATTAAAATAGTTACAATAGTTAGTAGATCGGAGTGCAGAGGTCGCACGCGACCGCGCACGGCACGTTACGTAAAGGACGATCGTGGATATAAACACAAAAATATTTATAAATCGATACCAAGTGCTGGAACTACCACTTTCTACTGTTTTCTCGATTAACTTTTTTCAGTGTCACAGCGTTATTTTCCGATATTCAATAACGGTACGGCTAGTCCAAAGAGTAAAGTAAGTATAGAGGCAGACTAGCCGCATACGTTGATCGAATGCGAGTGACTACTGTTTCAAAGTATAATGTTATTTAATTACATTTGTGCTGTTCTTGTGTTTACATAAGTTCAGACTAGCGAGTTTAATAAACACGTACCTACTTTCAATGGTAACATGATAGTGATATATTTCCCGGGTGTTACAATTTATTTCAATATAATTTTCCTTTCCCTAATTCTCACACGGTAGCAGCGTCGGTGTTAGGTCATATTTAGTCCCGCAAGTGAAATGAGTTGTAACGTGTGATCAATATGGCGGTTGGCGCCAAATAGCTTCATATTCACGGACATGGATGTAAAACAGCTCAATCAACTCGCATTAGCACACGTCGCGGTTGATTAATTATCTGTTCGTTACCTGCTCATCCGACAGCTACATAGAAAATAGTCCAAATTTTCTATTTTTAGAAAATCTCAATTTGTTCAAGTGCCTTAACGTACATATAAGCCCTTGGGCTTTATGAAAGCTCGAAGAAATAAAAAGTGGTATTTAGGTCCACGTAATTTCCAATAAACTTATACTGGGAAAAAATTGTTATAGCTTCGGTTATTGCCGCTTTTGGACTTGGTGTAACACTTTCGTTTGCCTACAGTGCTCTTATGTAGATAAACACACCAGTATCGGCATCGACCCTCAGCGATGTTTACCGACAAAATCTACTTAAGCTTGCTATCCAGCTTTGAAGTGGGACGTGGGGCTAACATTAGGAGTGCTCCGACCAAATCGATTATAATCGAGAGTCCGCAAACCGGCGCCATGAACGGAGCATAGACAAACGACATTAGTCACGGTGATGGCTGTGCATGCTAATGCACTAGGCATTGGAAAAGGGCATTCTAGTAGCCCTGTGCGCCTGTGACCAGAATACCAGCACAATCACGCATCTGTATGGACGACGCCTACATCCATATCTGTTTCATCTACTTTGTCCATTTCAACTTTGAAAACAAGTCGTATTTTGAGCCTGTAATACGTAACATGTAGTTATCCAGTTGATGGCTTCGTTAGAACTTTGGTGTTTGCGTACCGAGTTGCGTAAGTAAACGTTGTTGTTTAATTAATCAATATTTCATTAGAATTTTTCCTTTCCGAATTCTAAGACAACGGGACTTTAATCAACAAGACTTTAACTTCATTACGGGGTTATTGAAGCCGAATTTTCCTGTTCAATATTTTGTTTAGATAAACACGCGTAAAGAACCTGATTTAGATTTAATTATTCATACTCATGGAGAACAACAATACGAAAGCATCGAATCAAAACACTAGAGCTAAAAGCATTAACGTATTCTCGGAGATATCCATAAATAATTTAACGCTACAAACTAATCCAATACGCAGACTACAATTCGCCGACACGCGTACGTACGAACGAACCCGCGCCAAAATCACACGTGAATAAATTCATCCATCCAATCTGACAGTCGAAATCATCGCGTTACAAATTGCTATCTGGAATCCGTGGTCATCGTTGCCACACAAAGGCCTACAACCAAATTGTAAAACCACTTTTGACATTTCATTTATCAAAACTTTGTTTGGCTTTACTGACCAATTACGTAGCAACAGTCGTTCTGTCGCATCAGAATCTCATTTGGATGAGGCTCACTGCTCTTTTATTTTATTAAAGCGTCCATCAATGACAACGAACCGAGATATGATATCCAATCTCGATTCCAAATTGATCGCTTTATTAATAAATGCCAATGAATTGTCGTAATAAGGCTTTCGAACTGTCGAATCTGCGTAAGGTAGGACCGATTCCGTGCAAAAATTCTCAAGCCGTTTCCGCATCTCAGGAAATTAACGAATACTACCGCGTAGCTGCTTCGTTATTTGTCCGAACATAAATTGCCATCAAATGAACACGGCATCGATTCCACTTAAACGAAATCGAAACAAATGGACCCGCTATAATTTTATTACTCATTTATACTCAAACGCGTTAAAAAGATATTTCAGAAGATGATAGCAGGTTTGATAATACTTCATTAAAATTTATTATCGTTCAAGTACAAATGTTTACGTAACAGATTTTATAAATTAATTAATTGTATCTGAACTTATAACGATTTAGGAATCTCAGATAAAGCGGTATTAACCGATTTCTCTTTATAAAAGTAGATTAACGACAGAAGATCAGCAAAATGGTGTTGCTGGATTAAAATTAATGGAGTCTGCAAAGTGTTTTGATCCGTGCTTATTTGTAATTCAGATGGCTATGTCACCGCTTGGTCCAGATGAGTCGAATATATTATAATTGACGTTGTCAGTTCCAGCGAAGCGAAATATTTCATCGGTAAACAATACGCCCACCGCATTCATTTATAAGAAGCTGGAAAGGGGCATTTGTTATAACAAATGAATCCCGTTTCTCTTCTCTCATTTCTTATCTTTTTAATGCAACTTTAGTGGGATTGTGTGAACTAAACCTGTTTAAAATTGAATCCAAACGTGTCTATCAGAAACAATCTCGGCGATTTCTGCTGTTTTACTACTTTTATTTCAAGAGCTTTCAACCACGAGCGTCTACATTTTCAATACACATTGTTCCATTGCTGAACTTTACACGTTTGAAAGCACTAGTAACATAAATCCATATCCAGCGATCAGTCGCACTCGGTGCTCCGAATCATTTATTGAGTTTCCAACTTGATGGAGCTGCACATGAATAAATAACCTGCCTCTGAAGGACGCCACCTTCAAACATTACCGATTATAATTGTTACAAAACAGTCGCGAGTTTATGAACCGTGTGGCCTTCGACGTCTGGAAATAATTCATTTATAGTGGCACGGCATCGATTAGGGCGCCAACAGACAGGGCTCGTTTCACACTGCAACATAAATAATTCAGCGGCGGAAGCGGGAGTGGCAACTTCCGACGGTCTCGTAGGCGATCCCTTGAAAAAGTTGATAATGTGATTGAGAGAGGCGCGCGAAGTGGGGCGCTCCTGGCGACTCATTTGTGTGGCGACGCGCCCTTGCATACTGAGCGCTGCCTCACCGCCACACCGCCGCGCCGCATTACTTGTGCTCGCTGCTATGCATCTACAAGGACCCGTCGCACGTGCACCCCGCACAGCACATGCGCTCAATACTAAATCGACTAATATCTACACTTTGTTCCAGGTGTTCGACATCAACAATACAGTGTAAATAAAATGTGCGACAAGTGCAAACGGGAAAAGACCTCCGTAAAAATATCTAGTGTATCGCGAGTGACGGGTGAGGGTAACAGTTAAGAGCATGTGCGCGTGAGTCGTACCACGACGTCGGACTACTCGGAGTGGGGGGCGCTGGCGTCCGCAGCCAGCGATGGTATGGACGTTGTATTCGGGAATGATAGCGACTTGGGGTGGAACGCGACCGAAGAGAGGGCGAGTACGAACGTGTACAATCACTGGGGATGGAGCATCGTGGACGGCTCGCTGATGCTGCTAATCGTGAGCGGGAACACGCTGACGATCCTGGCGGTGACGATGAGCCGGCGGCTGTCGTCGCTCGTGTCCAACCAGTTCGTTCTCAACCTGGCCATATCAGACCTGATGGTGGGGCTGACGCTGCCCTACCATCTGGTATTCTACTTGAACGATGACTTTGGCAAAATCAAGTGGTCGTGTCTGATGCGCTTCATCCTCATAATCCTAGCGTGTCTGGCGTCCATTTACAACATCATAGCGATAGCTGTAGACAGGTAAGTGGAATGCTCTCCGTTTTGAATTTTTATTTCAAAGAATCTTTTTTTTTCACTATAAATAGAAACTTCAATGTCGTGGTTTTTGTCACGCCATGTGAACTTGAATATGAAATTAAAAACTGTTTTCTGTGTAACTGTTTCTGTAACTGGCTGTAATTCTAGTGCAATTTTGTTTTCCGTCCTGTCGCTGTATTAATTTGAATGTTTTATATTTGCAGATACATAGCAATAGTGCACCCGCTGCACTACAGCCGGTACATGACGAAGCTGGTCACGCGGCTGATGATGAGCTTCACGTGGTCGGTGGCCGTCTGCATCAGCTGCATCCCCGTGTTCTGGAACGATTGGCAAGAGGGAATCGCGTGCGAGATGAATATGGTATGCACACCTTATTTTCCAGATCCCACCTAGTCCTAAGATATTTTTAATATTAGAAAGGGTGCTTTGAACCTCAGAAAGGGCCAATCCCTCACCGTAAACCAACCGTAATCACCGACACCAAACTATCCGAAGAAAATATGGTTTAGGACCATATTTTCTTCGGATAGTTTACGGTTTGCTTATCATATTGTGCATACGTAGATTTACGGCAATTTCGTGACATTCAACGTCCTCTAGACATCTAAAAGCACCATAAAACATGATATTGCTTGTTATAGAATCTGAACATGCTAACCTTTATTTTGCCTACGAATATAAAGCATGATAATATAAATATCTCCGGGGATGAACACTCTGTCAACACATTCCATAATAAGACAACATTATCCGAAATTCATAGTGGAAAGAAATGGTATTTTCGGGGCTCCGCAAACCCAGTACAATATAAATAGTTAATACAGTTGTTTCTGGGGAGTATATCTTGTTACCGAGTACGTACTTGTTCGCCCGAGGAGCCATCTCATACATTAGTGTATTAGTGTAACCATACACACAAAATAGTATATTGCTGTTTGATATTATGCAAGAAGGAATAAAGTCACGAGCTATTCTTATAAGAAAGTTATAACCAGGAAAATTATATTTGGCGCTAGAATAATTTCTATTACGATAAGTATTTGGACCGGTGCCAATAATTGTTAACATTACATTAAAGGGTATATAAACATGCTACTCCTCGATGATGTATCTGGTCCCGAGATAAAGTTAATTACCGAAGTCGTTTAAAATTGGAATATTCAGATGAGATCCGGCTATTAAATATTTTGAGTAAATAAATAAATTGAACTATGTACTGCTTACCGTATACGTGACAGGTAACACGCGTTAGGTGGTCTTTGAACGCGACCTGTTGAACCTCAAATATTTACTCGTGTAGTTCTGTTTGCCCAAATGAAATAAAAATAAAGCGGATATTTAATACATGTGCAAATGTTGGTAACGCGTTACCTCATTATACTCAAACTATATTTAAGCATGTTAATTTGGATATCGTGTCACTAACGCCGCCATTACCCACTAAAAATGGAAACCAAACCAAAAAGGCATTATTTCGTGTGTGCACTTTTCCCTTTCGATAAAACTGTTGCTATGTGGCAATACGATCTCGTATTCGCGTCCTATCTCGGGGATCAGGGAAAACTGTTGGTTGTAGCACTATTTGTTAAAACCTCGGAGACATGTAGACGTGACGTTTAGGTACGTAAAAAGACACTCTATAGCTCCCTTTAGTCCAAATGCTTTGTTTAGCTAAGGTTTTAATCGAATTGTTGTAAATGTTACAGGTGGTGCCGACGAACTACACAACGAGCATCTTGGCTCCGATGTTCTCTCTCATCTGGATGGTGATGTTCATCCTGTACTGGCGGATATGGCGGGAAGCCACCTGCCACGCGCGCCGCATGAGAGCCAACACCTGCTGCCCCACCGGAGCCAACGATTGGAAGAGCATACAGGTGATAGGAGCAAGCTTTTACTACTGTCATGCCAAATTATACTGCCTCAAGATGCTAGAGATAAATACGCAATCTTGTTGGACACTTAAGACAGCTTCAAAGATACCGAAGATACCGCCTATTAGTAACAGAATAGACAATTAAGTATCCAAACGACAAAACAAGTGCATTACCAAGACACAAAACTCCAGATAACCGAGAATTAATCCAAATAGCTACTAAAACCGATGCAATATACTTGGCAAGGAAGTTTTCAGTATTATTAACTGGGTAATCACTTATCTGGTAATTAGCATAACTACGTGATTAATTTGTATTTGTACCTAATGTATTAATTACGAAGAATGTTTATTCAATTACATGTTCATATTTTACAAGCAATTGTTTCCAGAACCGTTCCAAAACTTGAAATTAACTCAAGATAATGTTTCCACAGGTGGTGCTGCTAGTGCTAGGATCGTTCTCAATATGTTGGATGCCGTTCGTGGTGGTGGCCTGCGCCCAGACGCTGCCCATGATGCCGCTGAACAACCACATAGCGTATCGGGTCACGTCGTCCCTGGCCATGTCCAACTCGGGCATTAACCCCCTCATCTACGCGTGGAAGAACGCCGGCTTCCGCGCCGCATTCGCTAAACTACTGCGGTGCAAGAGACCCGACACATCGGAATACCGAGGTTCACCCGCCCCGGAGAGGAAACGAGGCTCCGTGGCGCTTCGAGAAGGTTCCATAACCCGGTCGAGCGCCCCCAGCGCGCTGTCAAGCCTCGGCGGGCGGCCGGCGCGCCTGCTGTACATGGAGCACGAGGCCGACACGGCGCGCTGCCGCATCATCGAAAACGCGGGCTACGTGGAGGCGGAGCGCGGCGACTCCAACCCGTCGTACGCGCCCGACGCGCCCACGCCCGTGCACCGGCCCGGGCCGCCCTCCGCGCGCGCTGACATAGTGTAGTGTACAGACGATCATTAGACGTTTTGTGGGAAACGTGAAACGCTTCTAGTATTTAAAGTTGTTAGTGACTGTAGGTACCCCTTTCGCATTTAGGTACCTGTTCGAATCTACGCTCAAGTTTTTAAAAGCTTTATTGTTGATTTTTATTGAGAGATTATAATGAGTTCCCTGCCATAATGATGTTTTAATAAGAGGTTCTCTGTCAAATAAAAATGTTTAAAAGATATAAATATTAATTAAAAGATGTTCTATGTAATAATAAAGTATGTAAGTAATGTGTATTATTTAACTCGGACCTATCTACATGAATATTATTTGTCTAGGGTAAGACTCACAACGCCATCTATGTCAGACCGTAGGAATGTATAAAAATGAAAAAACGAAGAAATTCGTACCACAGATGGCGCTACACAAACTTATTTAAAGATGTTTCTATACTAATTTGGTGACGGATAAGCAAGTGTCTGAATAATTTGCAAAATTGCAAAATAAATGATGTAATCAATCAATCACAAAATACCAAGGCAAAAGTTGGAAAGTAGAATTTTAAAGAACATACAATCGAAATGTTGCTTTGAGTATTTATGATTTGGTTAGTGACCTAACTAAATTAACGAAACATTTGACTGTTGGAGTGATAACGTCGAGACCGTTTCACAGCTGATAAAATCCTGTGTGTCCGTATTGTGAAATCTAAAGAGGTCAGTATCGGACGAGACTCACGCTAGCTCTGAACTTGTTGCAATATGATATTTAGCATTTTTATGACATGCTTATTGCTCAACTGAACATTGAATCGAGATTTCCATATTAATGTGTAGGTATAATCTGAGGGCAATCAAACAGCTATTATATTAATGACCGTATCTTTATCCAATTACTTGATATTGAAAACACGTGTACATCTTTAAATAAGAAATATTATCTGAATTCGCCGTAATGCTACCGTCGACTATATTACAAATACTTATCAATACAAATATTTTAAATGTGAAAGCAACTCTGTTTGTTTTTTACATTTTTACGACTAAACGGCTGATCGGATCGTAATGAATTTTAGCAAGGAGATTGATTATATCCTGGGGAAGGACAGAGGCTACCTTTTTTTTCTCACACATACACATCAAAATTTCCAGGCGAACGAAGTCGCGGCAACAGCTAGTTGTTATATAAGAGAAAAATGAGCACTGGTAGATTTATTCACTCAAGTGCATCTTATTCGTGTAGATGTTAGAAGGAAGAAATCTTAACAGATAAACTTTAAAAGAAGTAGGAACCACAAATTAAAAGCCATCGCCCCTCCAACGTACGGGTACAATCTACTGATACGGTCTCTACGTGTCAAAACATCGAGAGTTCCGTGCTATATAAATCTTCCGGAAAAAATCTCAAAATGGTTGGGTGGACCCAAAACCCACTTTGTTTTATAATATTCGCAGATATAAAAGAAGAACATTTTTAGCAATACTTTAAGCAACAATTTAAAGCTATGGGCTCAACGCAATTATTTGAAACTTTAGACACATGGAACATCAGTGTTGGCCTACATTGAACTCAAGTGAGAATCGCGAGAGCCTAGATATGGCCGGTTGGAACGAGGTTACGCCGAAATGTGGCCATGGCCAACGGTCTGCCGGCAGGCGAACAAGGGCTACTTTTCCGATTGTCACAACTCACAACTGACCATTTCGGTACATCTTTGACTTCTTACACCTCTACCTAAATACAATTATTGGTATGGTAAATACAATTAGCCCAGACCGAACTAATTAAATCTGATTTCAAATGAAATGAGGTAAATCTTTGAATAGGTTGTTCGTACGTCAGAAACTTTGAATCTAAATGTTTACCGCGTTATCAGAAACCTGCAAGAAACCTTAGAGAGATGTGAAAAGGAGAAAAAGTAAGAGAAGAATGAACCTGTGTAAGATATTACTACTAAGTTTGTGTTTTATCAAGCAATAATATCATATTGTAAAACAAATTACATTTTAATATTAAAAACTATGATAGTGATATTCAATGTTTGTTTACGTGTTGCGCCAACATTAAGTTACATCTTCCTACTCCCAAGTAGGAAGATGACGATGATGATTAGTGTTACTTTTAAGTTTATGGCAAACTGCTTTAAGACAAAATTGCCTTCAACGGCATCAGAAGGAATCTGCTCAGATGGTTCGTCTCGTACATATTTTACAGAACACAGAAAGTTGTCATCAATGGATACGAGTCCGTTTACACAGTTGTCGAATCCGGTGTGCCCCAAGGTTCAGTCTTAGGTCGTTTATTGATTATCTTGTTCATTAATGACATAAAGTCCTGTATAGTTAACTCTAAATTCCTTATGTACGCCGATGTTTTTTTTTAAATCCTGCACAAGTGTGCAAGACTGCTTGCTATTACAAGATGCAATATTGTCTTGAGAATAAACTTCATCTCAGTTTACCAAAAAAATAAACAAGTATTAAATTTCCCTACACGATAAATGACATAAACTTGAAAAAAACTAATTACTACTAAGTACTACTTGATAGTAACTTACATTTTGACATCCACATTGACAACGTTATTACTAGAGCTTTTCAGGTATATGGTTTCATAATGCGGTCTTATAAAGAATTTAATAAGACTTCTACTTTCCTCTTCTTGTATAAAACTTTAGTCTGTTCCCAGTTGGAATACGCGGTGCCCATTTGGAGCCCATTTTACGAAAAATATAAGCTTAGACTACAAATGGTAAAAATTCTACGCGCTACACATTATAAGTGTTACCATACTAAGATTTCCTATGCAGATCTGATGAAACAGTACAACATATTAAGCTTGGAGCACAGGCATACACTGCTGATGGTTATGATGCTGTATGGCATATGCAACAATAGGTTTAATTGTATGTAACTTACAAATAAATTATGTTATGTAGTACCTAGGACTGTTAATCGGCGGGAAGTGCGAGCAACCCGCTTGTTCTACAGAGAGAAGTGTAGAACTAATGCTGGGGAGAGAGCTCCTCTCCGCCGATTATTAGAAACGTACAACTCACATTTTATACATTTTGATATTTTCGCTCTTAATCAGAACAAATTTAGAAAACTGGCTAATGAATTACTTTCCGGTCATCCTTAACGATGACTGCTTCTTGCTGATGCTGTGTTGCGATCTGATTGGTGACTAAAAACTAAATCTGAACGGGAAGCGCTGTCTAAGAGTTGTTTAGTGTGACCATTCCGGTTTATTTTTATTTTCTTACTGTCCCTTGCTGTATACGTCCGTTTCCTTATTTCAATTAAAATGGATATGATTCCGTAGACAATAGTGTGGGTTATGCGTTTGTTTTTATAATACCTAAGCTAATTATTAATATTGTAACGTATAACTGTTTTTGTCCCAATTTTTTTTTTTTTTTTAGTTCTTTATGGGCTTACTCTTGACCTCAATCTAGTCCTGAGGACAAAGATGAGGTCGACGATGGAACGAGCTAACCCAAAAGAAGCCTATTAACTCGCGATTTAAATAGATTGGGGTCATATGAACTTGGAAACACCAATAAATAAATAAAATGGCCCTATAGAGCTCTGAGCAATCCTATTAGACTATTAATTTATAATACGACTGCTGTAAAACGGCAACTAAGACCTAGAAAACATTACCTTTTTACCAAAAAAATAACATTACAAAACAAAGTACAATAGAATAAGCAGCAAGGAAATGATGGCTAAGACACTCACCTCAACTCCAGTCACGCCGAGCGCTGTCACCATGTTGGGCGTCATCCTGAAGGGCACCTTCTCCGGCACCCGCAGCGTCTTGCCCTTCTCGAAGCACACGTTATAGTCTATATGCACCACCTCACCCGACGTGAGGTCCACCAACACATTGTCCATGTGCCTGTCACCGAGCCCGATTATGTAGCCTATCGTACTCATCACGGCCACCGAGTAACTGTACCGACGCGTGATCTGCCACCACTGCTCCGGACTAACACTGCTGCACCACAACTCCCTCCATAGTAAATCCCGAGGAGTTTCCGCCTCCAACTCTTGCAGAACTTGCTTCAGTATCGACACTGGCCACTCTTTTCTGTTTTCCGTTGATATACCCGCTTCTTTCAAAAGAGGGTTTAGCTTGTTGTAGAATAACTCCGATGGACGCAAGATGTTAACTGGCTTATTGAGTCTGGCTGATAGAATAGCAGCTTCTCGATTTTGCCAGCGTTTATACAACGCAAATAGTGGAGTGACGTTGTCTACCCAGCTGATCAGACCCGATCGAGGACCTAAAGGTATCACCGAGTAATGGCGCGCTCTATACGTTTGATTATCATTATTTTCAGAATCCCTGGCCATCATTGTATTTGTTATAGACAGCAGCTGCATGATTCTTTCGTCTAAATGCAAGTCTTCCAATCCTTTGAACAAGTACGTGTAAGCCTTGCCGTCTGACCCGTTAAAGACCAATTTCTTTGGCCTTGTCTTTGTTGGCAAGATCGCCACATTATTTTCCACCGCTTTTATTGTAACTCTGACAGCTCTCTGATTTGTATGTACTCCTGGCATAGTGATCACAGTATTCTTAAGCTCTGCTAATACGGGGCTGATGTCCGACATCTTTAAAATGTATGAAGTTCTTTTATTTACTTTCTGTTGAAGTCTTATTTGAAGTTGTTTAAAAGGTGCCCACGATTCCTGTGGTTTATCAGGATTGGCAGGGTTCTTCAATTTGTCGATCACGTCAGTGATGAGCGCCTGGAATTTATTTTGGAATGACACTTCATGCGGTGTTTCAGGTTTCGCTGAGGTAACTTGATAGAGTTGCTCCAACACACAAACGACAGGTTCAAAAAGAATGCGATGCTTCTCTTTGATAAGTTTTTCTTTATCTTCTGCTGACAAGTGTGAGTTATTTTTTACTTTGGCAACTTCGCTTTCCAATTGCGAAAGTCGTTTCGTAAACTCAGAGTGATGTTGGACTAATGTGCCCAGACATAATTCATCCCATAGTAAATTGATTCTTTGCAATTCCTTGACTAACAGCTTTACTTGTTTAATCGTTTTTGGGGCTTGTTTTGAAAGTGTTTCCACCATATCTAGGAAGCAAGAATTAAGTTCGTTATTGACAACTTTATCGCTGGCAGCATCTTCTATGTCGAGATTCCCTTCCCCACTTCCACCGTCATTTGACAGGAAAGATCTTGCAACATTCAACTCCATTAGATCATTCTGCTCATTTTCCACTGCACCAACAACTGCCGGGAATGTGATCAGATGCGGTGTGTCCTCTGCCAATCTGCACAAAAGATCAGATACGCATTTTCTGACGTACGTTTCAGGGTGGTTAAGACGTGAGAATAACTGTGGAATGATAACTTTCCAGGGTTGAGTAGGTGTGTTTGCCAAGCCGGATTCCAGTACTGTCTGCAACTCCATTGCATGTTTAACAATCAAACGTAGAAGTCTCAAAGTTGCATTAACTACCGCGTTTTCTCCGCTATGGTTGATGAAGTCTGACGCACAAATAAGCTGCAGGAACTTGAAATAAGCGTCAGCCGAAAGTTCAAAGTAGGAAAATACACGTTTTTGTGCTTGACGCCAAATATCCACTAACAGCGCAAGGTGTTCAGGAAAAGCATTGCTCAAAGATGGAACGGTTCGAAGTTGACTTTCAATCATTTCAGATGTGTTAATTTCGTTCCAATCGATGTCTTCGTCATCACACGTAGCTTTTGTTTTCGACAATATTTCACAAACCTCCTCAAAATCTTGAGGTGAGCATCCAATCATAACGCTCTCTATCTGTAACTTATCATTTTCTGTTAACTGCTCTCGAGTTTTTGAACTAAATTCAACCATTTTACGGCCCCATCTGAAGCACCAAGCTGCAAAGCTTGCCCAAGCTTTAGCAAGGCCGGGGCATTGGTTAACACCAAATTGTAGTAGCTTGCCAACGGCAGAGTCTGAGACAGGGATAACATTCTCCGATATATTATTGTCAACCAAACCTATTTCTGGTAAAGCAGACACCAATTTTAGTAAGGGTGAATCTATGTCCAGTATATTTTCCGTTTCGCTTTGCACCCACTTCGATAGGGTGAGTAGTAATCTTGTACCTTTTTCCCGCAGTTCGTAACTTTGTTCACTCATTGCCAATCTTTGAGAAAATCCAAAGGAAATACTTGCGCAAAGATTGACAGCGCGTATTTTAGTCTCTTCTTTCGCGTAAGTCAATTTGCAAAGCTCAGCCAAAGCAGTTGCATTGTTAAGCGTCCAAATTTCGAGATCGTATGTATTAGTAGACATGAGAAGTGCTTCACTTAAGTCATCCAAGTTATTAACGCTGCCTAAACACATTTGGAAAGCAGAATTTTGTTTGAAATGATTCAACAGTTCTCTTTTTGCCATTATCAAATTAGAGTTCTTCCTCGCACTTTTAATTACATCTAGACGAAGGCATTCTGCATAGAAGACGTTTTCTTCTGTCATATTCAGTTTAGTAAAATATTGATTCCACCATAATATTCTACTTAGGTTTTTAAAATTAGTTCCGTACTTGTACTCCTTAACTGTTGATGGTTTAAAAGGATTCGGAATAATTTTCCCAGACTTTACAATGTTGGTTAACCCATGATTTGCTAATTGCAACACTGCGACCTCTTTTAAAAAGTGTACGGAGTTCGTTCTGGAGAATTCTTCGGCTTGTGATTTAAGTAAGATGTCGCATTGTTTTAATAAGTCCTCATATTTGTCATTGTAATCGTTGTTATACATCTTAACTGCAGTACATACCAGAGTTGATTCAATTTTGTTTAATAAGCCTTGATAGGAACATGTATTTTTCGATATCTCATTGGCTTCATTATCAAGTATGTCCCAGTTAGTGAGTTCCAGCGGGATTTCTGTTGCATCTTCGAAAAATTTCAAAGTCGAAAAAGAGCTCCATTGCGATATATTTGAATTAAATTGATCACTGTCTTTCCACGTTTCCATGTCGTCCCAGCTTTGTATGTGTTTGTAACTTTCCATGACCTGTTCGTCAATGAACCTGGTACTCTTGGCATCTACATAGGATGACGTTTCACCCTCTTTTGCATCTTCGTGTGGTTTCAAGTTGCTTATTTTTTTATAGAACTCTATAGCTACTTCGTGTCTAGAATTCGCTTGTTCAGCGGCTCCTTTCAGCCACAGTAACTTCTTGTCAAAATTCTGTTTTATCCAGACATATAAACCGTGCAACACTTCTGGTTCTTCAATTTTTATAAGTGCTCTAGCAACGCTATTCGCTATCGCTTCGATATCAATATTTGTATTCGAACTGGCAGCTGTTTGTAATACTAGTGAAGCGTGATAGATGGCAGCACCGAAATGTCCAGCGTACAGGCTAACAGCGAGCGCAGCGAGACGTACTCTAGCGAACCACTCGCGGCAAGTCGGCCTGTTCGTATGAAAGAATGTTCTTACAGGTTTAGCGACAGCTGGTAATACTGTAGCAGTACCCTCTGCAGCATTATAAATGTACTTCTCTAAGAAAATCATGAACTCTGTTATCCAGCGCGTCCTTGTTTGTTCCGAAGTTACAACTTCCACCAGTTGCTGTTGGTCACTGCCTATGTACTTAGTTTCATGGGAAGATATTTCTCTTGCTATCCCTTTCAAAACTCCTTCGATCCTCGTGAAAGTTTCCTGTGGTTTGCCCAGAATAGTTCTTAATTTCAATGACACACAAGTTTGAGCCAGTTCTGAGAGTGCCCAGCCAACACAAATAGATGAAAAACTTGTAGCACTTTGTCGGAAGAACAAAAGATTGTTTTCATCAATGTCAGCAGTTTGTAAAGGCCATGATGTTAAAAAGGCATCTACTAAGGGTTTCTTATCATCCATTGTGTTTTGGAGAAGGCAATTCATTATCATTTTAAAATGCTGGTTAGATAGATTACAAAAAGATCCCCGCATTAGATATTCTTTAAAAGAATTAGCCTTTGTATCACTGTTGAGTACATTTAGGCTCATTTTCCTTGAGGTGAATACCTTTACTACTTGTTTGTCCAACTCCAGCTGAACAATATCCCAAGGCAATTCAAATAGCACATCTTTACAAATGTTTGACAATGTTTTATTTTGACTATCAATGTGTAGTATACAAAGTACTGCCATTGTTTTCAACACCATAACATTCCAAGTGAGAGTCTTATTTTGCAATAGATGTTGAGAATTCTTCATTACAAGCAAAACTATATCTTCATCAAAATTATATGCCAGCGATAACATGTTTGTTGTTAATACAAGGAAACCCTTTGACATGCTTACTATGGGTAAATATTTGTCTAATTGGCAAAATATGTCAGATATCCAATTGAGGACTAAAATTAAAGTTTCTTTAGGAGCATCTTCATCTAATACCATGCTTAATGTATTGAGGATCACAGCTAAATGCCCAGATGTGGGGCTGGAGCTAGACACATCCCCAAGACTCAAGTTTGATAGGCCAAATATGTCATTCGCTCTTTGCTGGGTATTTGTTACCAAGTCACTGGAAGCAATGAAGTGATTGTTCTTTTTGCAATGTGAATAGAGCAAGTATAGTACAGAATACTGAAGAGCAGGCTTCTCCTTGATTAGCTTTTCATCATGAGGGCTCATTTTTATGGCCAACAGTTCTAGTATACTAGGTTGTAATGCCCACATCCCAATTATAGAGTTACTAGCATTAGCCAGATCTGATAAACATTGTAAATAAAATATTACATTTTTCTCTGCATCATCTTTCTCTACTTCTTCATGATACTCTGGGTTTATTATTTGTATGTCAGGTATTATAACTGAATAGGAGTTTTGAATATCTGTCAAAACGTATTTGTATGTTTCTTGCAAAAGTGGAATATTCTTCAAGTTCAACAAGTTACTGTATACTGACATCACACTGTTTAAAATTTGAGAACTGTCCGAGTAGCGCAGGCGACGCAAAAGTGATTCAGGCCCAATTGTTTGTGATATAAACTCAATGGGGAGGTTTGAAGCAATCTCCTTTATAACAGTGGATACTAAGTCAATGACACTGAGGCTAACACTTTCCTCCCCTTGCAGAAAGTTACTCAACTCTTTTGTTACCAATGCAAACAGGGCAGGAGAACAAGATGATGATTTTGACTGCAAATATTTCAAAAGCAAAGCAATACATCCATTACCTGCCAGTATCAGATCTGCTTCGGCATCATCCTTCAGGGTTTTAGTTAAAACTTGCAAAATCTTAGTGAATGCTTCTGTAAGAAATGACCATGACACAACTTGTGAGACCGTAGGACTCAAAAGTGTCCCCAAGCTCTTCACAACCGTATTGAACACATTGAGGAATGATGTGATCTTTTGCTTACAATCTTCAGGTGTTGTAGCATCGCTTTGTTTTTCAGAACGATTTGAATCCATCTCAGTAGAATAAACCACCATGTCTTCCACAAACTGATTCAGGAGGTTTACTGAAAATCCAACATCTGCTTGCCAGTGGCGGCTCAGTTTGAACAATGATTGTAGAGCAAATTCTTTGATCTTCTTAGGTTGTGCATTGTCAACATGCCAACCAACTAGAATGTCTACCGTGTCTACAAAATGATTAGCAAAGTGTTCGGGATATGAATTTGACATGATGATCATGGCATTTATAGCCGACATGAACACATCAGCTGAGTCCGTGCTTTCAATGATAGTCTGAAGCCGATCTAGAGTTAATTCAGCAAAATCTGTTAGATTAGGAGTTTGATAATCCAGTTGAAATGTCTCAGAAAATGAGAGAGTCAAATAATGCTTTATAGTTGAGTTATGCACCGCAAAACTAGCCGCAATCCAATCTAAATGTTTCCTGAAGTCAGGACCCATGACGTAGCCGATCCTCCCGAGCACTATAGATGCACCTTCCTTGGTCTCAGGGCCAGGAGCATCATAGAGTACATCCAGGAGTGACTCTACTAATATGTCGAAAGAACGACGTATGTAGCGCGCGTTTTCCGGCAACATGACGGCGTCTTGTAGTTTACTGCATATAACAAGCGATTTTTCCATGTCCACCTCGGCACATAGTCGACGCAGCAACTTAGAGATGCGAGGGTCCTCGGGAAGATTGACGACCAACTCTGACCGCTCATAGAACTTGTTGCTACTGTTACCTTGAGACCAGGTGTCGTTGGAGGACTGATTTAGCGATTCGTGATACTTATAGGAATTATCAAGAGGTTCACGATCACCGCGGGGCGGGAATCCGCCGCGGCCCCTGCCTCCGCGCCCACCGCCTCGAGACGGCCTGAACTCGGTGACACGACCGCGGGACCGATACCTGCCATCTCTGGACGGCCCTCCAAATGACGAGGATGCATCGTACGCACCAACATAACCTCTGACCTTATCGTCCGTGTTTTCTTGTCCAATTTCGTCCCTTTCCGGAGTGTCGGTAGCCTCCGTTCCCTTTGGGTTTTTCACTTTACTGTTTGCAGTGGTGGATATCATCACTAGAAATTTTGTCTAACACGTAATTGTAAACACACATGGCCGTAAATTTACGACAAAATACGGGCAAAACAGACACTCTTCGCCAACAGTCACTGTATATCATAGACAAAATTGTAAATCTGTCACGACTGTCACTGTTATTGTTGATGAATCTGTCAAGGTCTGTCAATTCATGTGCATAGAGATTGTAGAGATTCATTTAATTTATAAAAAAACTACATATTTCAGAACGAAAAAAATATTAATTTGCAATATCTCCCTATTTGAGCAGCGCTTTTAGGACTTTTTATCGTGTATTATTAGATACTAAAAATCAACATAATCATGTAGAATGAATTTAATCATTTAAAAATAAATAAATAACACTTAGAATTCTGTTATTTTTTATAGATCTTGAACGACGATGGAATTGTCATCAAACATAACCTCAGTTTGTTTGTGTTGTATTGTAACATGGTGTTTTCATTTCAAAAGAAATAGTTGTACTGTCTCGCTTGTCGAATACACAAGTTATAAAAGATAATAAGAAACATGAAGGCTGCAAAACGTACTCAAGATTTTAAAGGTAAGAACCAATTCGACGGTTTTGGTTAATATAGATACATATCAAACCATCTTAGTGCTATTTACCATTTTATAACCAGTCTCAATATAACCTTTGAAACCATGTAATTTCTCTTTGCAGCTTTAGAGCTACGGTTAACAGAAGATTCAGAAGCACCACACACAGTATATCTTAAGGAGCATATAGTCAGAGAACACACAAAAGACAAGCCACAGGGACGCACATTGCTAGTAGTGAATGTGCCACCTTACGCTGATGAAAAAGGATTGATTAACGCTTTCCGAGAAGCTGGCTCTGTCCAGTCAGTTCAACTGTATTTAAAACCATCAACAGCTGACATAAAGCATGTTACAAGGTTCATACCCGAAGAAAACAAAACCACATTTAGAGCAGCATACATAGTTTTCAAGAAGGTTGCAGAGTTAGACAAAGCATTGAAATTAACTGAACTACAACCACTGAACCCCAATGCTCACCAAATGAAAGTGGGAATCAAAAAATGGATTGATGAGTACAACACTACTATTATATTGCCCAAAACACTCAAGGAAAATATAGAGACATTTATGAAGCAGTTTGACGAAAATGCACAGAAAGCTGATAAGAAAGAGAAAGAATTGGAAAAAGAGGATGATGAGGGATGGGTCACGGTCACTAAGAGAGGAAAGGTCCAGAGCTTTGCACGAACAGAGAAGGTAGAAAACAAAATAATGCAGAAGGAAGAGAAGAATAAAAAGCGAAAAGAGTTGAAGAACTTCTACACTTTCCAAATTAGAGAATCTAAAATGAAGCACATTGTGTCACTGAGGCAGAAATTTGAAGAAGACAAGAAGAAAATAGCACAGATCAAGCAGAGCCGGAGATTTAAACCATTTTGAAATAAATAAAAATCAAGGTTAACAAATTATCACAGTATTTTATTTACATTATGTACACATACCATATATTTCATACCACTTAAAACTTCTATAACTTAAACTCTAAAATCAATTCAAAGTACCATTACTTGGGCTACCTCGGGTCAGCCAGTTACTATGATACTAATATAATTATTGTACATTCGTGTTACTATGTGTTCTAAAATTAACAGTTTTTCACTTCACCTTCAAATCACTATAGAAACTCATGAATAATATTGAAAGCACTTGAGGATTCTCCAATGTCCAATGTTTGTGAACAGAACAGTTCTTTATCACTGCCCATTATTGAGTCAAAGCACTTGTCATATGGTCTGCTGATGGGTTTTGATGATGATGCGCAGCAGGCGGTTCTCTGGCAGTGTGTCTAATGCAGCAAGGAGGTTGTTGATGTTGCCATAAACACAGCCATTTGCTAGAGCCACTTGGACTGACTGCCCTATCCTGTCTAGGCAATCCTGTAATAACAAATTTTAAGCTTTTTATATCCCTTTTTTGGATTGGTAAGAAATATTTAAATATAAAAGTCATTTATTCAAATTAGGCTGAGAATCAGCACTTTTTAATCTTTTGAACGGCAGAGAATAAAGGCACGCGCGTGCCCTCCACGCCAAGCAACAATTTCTCCTACCATTTTGTCACATACATACATATTTGTGTTGTTGGTGCTTGCTCCCAAATACTAGGGAGAGTTTGGGAAGAATAAGTGGTGGAAATAACTCCACAGCAACAAGAACTAAGAAAAGTGCACTCTTTTTCTAAATAGAGTCACAAGTAAAACAAACCTGTAACTTATAATCACTGTTCAGCCTGCCCCCTCTCTTGAGTACAATGTGTGCGTAGCCCTGTACGACGGGCGCCAGTGCGGCCAGGTGCTGAGCATTCACAGCTGTAGGGGGCCCGTGCGTGCGCCTCCCCGCCCTCAGGCTTTGCAAAACGCCCAGGTGAAGCTTTATATACAGCTCGCACTCTGTCAGAGGCTTGTGTGTTACAGATTTTATGACTGATCTGTCTATGTCAACTTCCAGTTTTATTTTTTTGACTGGTACTGGTACTTCTACCATTTCTGAATCTGTAATGATAAAGTTAATTGTAATCTATACTTAAACAAACAGCTAATGCTCTCTACTCTAGTTCATAAAAAACTGACATGTTCATCATCAATCAAAATGAAGTACATACATTGAATGACAAAATGAGAGCCAATGTAAAAGCTTACAAATGAGCTAGTGAATACTATGAGTCAATCCCAGCGGGGAGCTGATGCTTCATGACACTCAATCTGGCAACACATCTGCTCAAAGTATAATACATATAAAAATCTTTTCTACATACAGACTTTCTATACCATAGAATGCATACCTTCATCAATGTTAAGTGGAGCTAGTGCACACCAATGTATGAGACCTGCTAGAGGTGTAACAGCAGCCATTGGTATGGACCCATTGGGCAGAGCTGCAGGATTCAGTTGTGCTGACATGCATAGAGTAGGGTTTGAGTATACCTGTAAAACCAACAAGCTTGTTAAGTGCCCTGTTGTTTGGCTAGGGTTACTTCAGCAGTCAGCAACAAAAGCATGACTAGTAAGCTCTGTAGTTGTGTTGTACCCACATGGAGAAAAAGGCATGTTGGTTTGTACCAACTCATACCCTTATCCCATGTGGGTCAGTCAGGAACAAAGCACCCAAAGTTTGTTGCTGATCCCACAAAGTAATATGGGAGAAAAGAAGTTAATTACTTACATTGGTTATTTCGATTTACACGCTTAATTTTAGAGTATAGTTGTAAAAGAGACCAAGTTTAAATGACTAACCCAAGCTGTAATCACTTCTAAAAGGTTCTTAGGTGGCAATTTAGTGGTTCCTTGAGCATCCCTCATGTACAGCTCAGTTACTGCTGTAATGAAGTTAGACACAAACTGTGGGGCCGTGTTGGCCAGAGACTTCAGAGCCAGCTGGTTTGATGTGTTTAGGTAGAAATGGTCTCGTATCACATTCTCAACCAGCTGCAGGGACTGTGCTGATGAGCAGCCCATTTGTTGGAGCCAAACACCAACTGCTAGTAACACCTGTAATGCAAAGTAAGGTTAACAAGCTTGATAATAAAGTTAGATAGTATGCCGTGATCTTAAGGGTTTCCCTGATGAAAAATTATTTGTTTGTACTCACTGGTGTACTAGATGCAGACACTGCCATGCTAGCAAGTATGCTCAGTATTTTCAACCTTCTCTGACTCTCCATACCACCAAACAGTGATAAGAACACTGTATTCTTGGTTGTATCATTAGTACATGCAGACAGGTAGTCACATATGATGTCAATGAGCTGCAAGTCCTGAAGCGGGGTCAGACCTCCACCCCGCCGACCGCCGCGCCGGTCTGACTCACAGAATACGAATTCCGATATGATGTCCATCGCTATATCTAGTTGCTTATTGGATGGAGCCGCCCGACCAACCAACAGTTGTTCTGAAAACAATAGTAACTTTAAATCCCTACTAGTCTAGTCAAAAGAGGTCTGGTCCCGATCTGTATGAAACATTGTTATAGGACAGAGGTAAACTTGTTTCACTGCTCTAAGGGCTCGTGGATGGTTACCTACCAATTTTGCTTAGTGCTTCCTTAGCACATATTGGAAACTCATACTTCCTTAGGGTATGTTTTAAATCGGATATAGACATTTTGAAAACAGTTGTTTCCGTGTATTTCCCCAAACAACAAAATAGAATTAGAAATACAGCAAACGGAGAAAACGATGAACCTGCCAGCACCGTACCGTACACAAATCTTGGACACCAATATTTTTCTTTCTTTCAGATTTGGTATATAAAACTAAGATAGTGACGAAAAAATGCCATAAATACTATTTTTGGAAACTGGAACGCTTACTTTGCTGTCAATGGCTGCGTTTAGTTCAATGTTCGGATACATTTAGTAAAGTTTGAGTCGGAATTTAAAATCCTTTTAACAACTAAACGTTTTTATTATTGTTGTCCAGCCAGCTGTCATATTTTTTGATATATCTGTGCCGCTGTCTGCGCGTTGCGTTTTTTCGTTGTGATCTCTGCGATTTGCGAGTATTTCTTTATATTTCCGCAAGAAAGTAAAAATAATCTGAGAAAACATGGAAGTCATAGTCGCTAACGTTGACCACATAAAGTTTGATATAGATTACGCTTTAGAAGAGCAATATGGAGCACTACCGTTACCATTCCCGGGAATGGATAGTAAGTTGTTTTCTTTCCATTAAACATTCAGTGATCTAAGATTATATGAAATATCCACAAAATTACATCTATAACTACTGTTTTACTGTAGTAACTAGTGTATTAGATCCTAAAAACTCGATTGTTTTTCAGAGTCAACCGCGGCAGTGTGCGAGTTCTTCAGCCAACCTGGAGGTTGCGGCAATGGTCCTCAGTGCCCCTACCGGCACGTCCGCGGTGACCGCACGGTGGTCTGCAAGCATTGGCTGAGAGGCCTCTGCAAGAAGGGCGACCAGTGCGAGTTCCTGCACGAGTATGACATGTCCAAGATGCCTGAATGTTACTTCTATGCTAGATTTAATGCCTGTCACAATAAAGAGTGTCCTTTCCTTCATATAGACCCTGAGAGTAAAATTAAGGATTGTCCATGGTACGTATTCAAAAATAGATACAAGATTATTGTCTATCAATTAAAATTTAAGTAAAAAAGAATATCTATTGGTAATAATACCAAAAGTTGTACTCTTAATAACGAGACATTGGTCTATATCAGGATTACCCAACCAGTGGGGTGTGCCCCACTGGGGCCGTATAGTGATCAAAGGGAGCCTATGCCTAGAACAAAGTTAAAACTGTATTATGTTACTTTAAAAAACCTGTACTACATTATATTACATACAACGATTTTCCAGTAAAACCTAAGATTTGCCAATTCTTTATGGAAAAAGGCCAGACTATATTTTGGTTGGTCAGTAAAGTATTACAGAATGTCATCATCAGTTGCCAGATATTTAAGAAATAGTCTTTGTTTTATTCCGAAAACCAACATTTGCCAACTGTCATTGGTATAACTTACCATGTCCCAGACTCTAATGGTAATACCCCGGAAATGGTCTCTATAATGTCCTTATATTTTAATAACTCATGTTCGTAAATCCTATGATCAACTGGTAAAACCTAAGATGTGTACAGGAAAATAAATTTGCCAGGTCTGTAAATATCTTTACAGGATAAATAAACTTAAGCCAATTTAATAATTACTTTTTTTTTTATTTGATAACATCCCTCCTTTTCGGCCCCTTTTGTAAATAAAATTAAATATTTTTTGAACTTATCAGATAAGGGGTTCATAGTATTTTAGTAGAAATTTGAGTTGCATAGGGTAAAAAGTTGGGAATTCTTGGTCTGTACCATCACAACCATAAAAGATACTTGGCTGCTGTGAAAACATTATTACAGAACTAAAAATATCACTGTATCTATCTTAGCAATCTATTACATTATTTTGCAGGTATGACCGTGG
This sequence comes from Noctua fimbriata, assembly GCA_905163415.1. Classification (NCBI taxonomy): domain Eukaryota; kingdom Metazoa; phylum Arthropoda; class Insecta; order Lepidoptera; family Noctuidae; genus Noctua; species Noctua fimbriata. Next base: position 16,591,122 of record LR990941.1, on the reverse strand, counting down.
TTTCTGTCGTCACGGTCCCCACTGCCGACATCGACACGTGCGCCGCGTGTTTTGTATGAACTACCTCTCTGGGTTTTGTCCCGAAGGCTCCGCCTGCAAGTTCATGCATCCACGGTTTGAGCTGCCTGCCCCTCCTGAACAAACCAAGGATGCTAAGAGACTGCCCGTTTGTCATTACTGCTCAGAAGCTGGCCATAAAGCTTCCTCTTGTAATAAGATACCAGCAGAGGTTAGTATTTTATTACACGCACAAAAATCTGTTTTATTTCATCAATTTCTTGTTGGTCAGTTTTCTGGCTTTTGCTTTATTTTATTGTAACTTTGAGGGATATGTTTATAATCTTAGATATCAAGTAATGGTTAGCACCATATTGATGTTTCCATCAGGCGTGATCAAATCAAGAGCAGGCCCATTCTCTAATAAAAAAAAAATAAGTTTTTTAAATCTAATTACAGCAAAGAGAAGCAGCTCAAAGACAAGAAGAAGCAAGATACCGCGCCCTTGGCTACGTCAAACCAGCCAATGAGAATGATGACTCCAATGTACCTGCCCCAAGACTGCAGCGTATTGTCCACAAACCACTGGAAGAAGTCACTTGCTTCAAATGCGGTACCAAGGGACATTATGCCAACAAGTGTCCTAAGGGTCACCTGGCCTTCCTCTCCAGCCAAAATCAAAACCATCAGAACAATCAGAACCAACATCATAATCAAAACATGCAAAATCAAAACATGCAACATCAGAACATGCACAACAATCAGAACCCTTTCAAAAAGCCTAACTAGTATAAATTTGTGAAGCCCCCAATTAAGAGGCTTCAGTGATGAACTTTAAAAATAAGTTATGTGAATATTTTAATTACTATGTTATGATGTGACTTTCAAACCTTGGCAACACCAAAATATCAAGGACATTAAACATGCGCCGTGCAGTATTGAACACTAAGGGCTTGACCACACTTATCGAAAGGGAATTGCCTTAAGTCCATTTGTAAGAACTTTATGTCGATGTTGATAGCAATACTCCGACGACACGGTGTCGATTGAACCGAAACGAGATCCATGACGTTTTCCGCTTCCGACCGGCTCACACAAGTCCATTCCGCGTCGATAAGTGTGGTCACTCCCTATTGGCGCCATTTCTAGATGTAGATATTAAATGAATTTTGCATGTGTTCACCCAAGTTTAGTTTCCTACGCTTTCAATCGTTTCGCAAACAAATTTCGATCCTGCTCGACTGGGATGTGATAGACCCTACTTAATCCCTGAATGCTCACCACAGACCAAATTTTAATATTTTAATAACGGTGACTTAATCCCAAACGTGGCTACGGAAGAGGGCTCGGAGTTTGTTCATTTTTGCATGTGAGTAGAATGTAAATACTCTGCTATGACGCGGACTTCGTCTACGAAGAGTGGAGCATAAACATGCGCTAAGAAGCCCAACATCGATCTGATATTTTATTTGCGATATAGTTATATTACACTGCATGAGTTGATGAGTGTAATAGAATAGTTGAAAATATATATGAATGAAGCGACGAAGTATGTGAGCATCGTAAGCGTTCTGTAGTTTCTGTTTACCCCCATAGGAAAAAGACGTGAGTTTAAGTATGTAGATAAACATCTCATGGTAGCAACATGTAAAATTGTACAGAATTATATTTTAAACAAAATTAACCATATTTTTTCATATGACATGATTGTTGTGGTGATTAGAGGCAAGCCTGTCCAGCGTCCATTCGTTGTTTTATACGAGTTAAATTTTAGCGGGAGTGCTATCTTACGCGACAGCATCGACGATGCGCTCTGCAACACTCTTTTTCTCGCTCTAGCAAATGACGGTTATGACTTTGTGAGCGACAGAAAAGGGTAGGAGCATGGAAATATACGATTCCGTGCTGATAGATGTGGCGCAACAATTAGGGGTCCGATGTTAAGCAAACATTGTCGGTATGCCACACGATGCTCTCCCGAGCGGCGGCGGCGCTGAGCATCACGCGCACCGGACTTTTAGGACGTGCACTAAGAAATAGTTTGAGCAGAGCTAAAATCCTATTCAAATTTCTGTATAAATTAACAAAAGTGGTGCAAAAATGTATTTTTCAACTCTCCATAAGTTGACAGAGTGCCTCCTATTCTCATTCCTGTATGAATGAACAGAAATAACTTGATTTATCCGAAGAAGGGTGAAAAAAAATTTTGCTCGCTCTTGGGCATAAGTACCTACATAACTCCTGTACGAATGCAAATGGTCAAAAGAAAATCTAACCTATCCGATGTAGTGTTGAAAACCTATCAAAAATTCAGCAATTTCTGAAAATCTATAAAATTCGTACAAGGTGCTATTTACGAGCTTGCTGCACTCGCTCTTAAATCCTGAGTTTTCTCAATTTACAGTCATATCCGTGGCGGAGTACAAGCTCATTTTGGGAAGCTGAAGAGACACTCCCTTCTCCCCGCAAATAAACCTGTAGGAACCCATGATCGTTTTGAATAGGTAAATTTAGAGATGGGTGATATAATTTTTAATTTATTTTAGTAACCCGTCCCAACCAAATTCTTGACTGCAGCCCTGTGTAAACCCCCCCAAAGTCTTAAGCTGGGACCGCGCCTGCTACCCGTTCGCGCCACTTCCGCCGATTCCACAAACGGCACCGATAGTAGCTAGGGGAATTCTCGAGAATGCGCGAGAATTCCCCGAAAGACGCGTGAACATTTTTTTTGGCTCGTATTTAGTTTGTATGTCAATTGACATAATGACATGGCTGCTGCCTGCTTTACCCCCGAGTGCAAAGGCTGGCCTGAACAAATAAGGGACATCTCTTCTCCCTGCTCAATCGTTTCCATTAAAGCTAGGCGGAGACAGGAAGTGTAAATAACGAAATTCTATTGGTGATTTACAACACATCTCCTTTCGCCTCGTCTCCGTTTGAATGGAGTCTGGGACTTAAGGTCCACGTGTCCGCCAATGCGGAGAAATCTGCTATGCGGCGCCGCAACGCAACCTGTAGGTCGGCTTATAGAATACCTACGAACGTAATATAGAATACAGAACTTAAGCAATATTAGTCTTTGGTTTTAGTCAGTTAAGTCTACTATCAATAAAATTATAAATAAGCTCAAAAAAGACAGTGTTAGCTCAAGGCCTTTCTTGAATAGTGAGATTCTGATGTGTCCTTCAAGCCACACCATTACCACCTAAAAAGTATATTTCGCTACGGAATTGTTCACTGGTTGGGTACTCAATTTTGAATAAATTATTTAATATAGTCAAATGTTCTTTAATTTCTACTAGCTGTAGCCCGCGAATTTAGTCCATGTGCATCTGGATCGAGGGCCATTTTTTAAATTCTTGTGAAACGAAATAAAACTTTTAGGGAAATTAGTAAAAACTTAAAACAAAGGGCCATGAATTTCTTAAACGTGAATTAAAACTGTTATGATTAAATAACATGGGCCCTCTATCCAGACGCGTGCATAAAGTGGCATAGCCTAATCTCAGAAAGTACTCATCATATACCTAGCCTTTTCCCAACTATGTTGGGGTCGGGTTCCAGTCTAGATGCAGCTGAATACCAGTATTTTACATGAAGCGACTGCCTATTTGCCTCTCCACAACCCAGTTAGTCCTGCGTAATACGATACCCCGTGTTAAGACTGGTTGTCACTTTCAGGCTACTGACTACCTGTAACGACTGTCAAAGATCTACAAATGACAGCCGGAACCAACTGTCGGAGGAAACTCGGTATGTAATGGGTGGCCATCCATCCACGGACCAACCTAGGCAAGCACGGCTTAACCTAAAGATCGACCAGAGCGGTTGTACTTATTTAGCCACGAGTTCCTCAAATCTCAGAAAGTACTAGCTAGGTAGGTACTGAGTTATCATTTTTATTTAAGAATTTAGTTAAAATTTTCTTAAATATTTTAAGAAATTCCCAAGTCTGTAGAATATACCATTACAGATTTATGGCGATACCCAGGTCCCTCAATTCATTAATATGAACTGAGGAATCTGCAACACATGTATTTATCTGAAGAAATACATAAATATGACTTCAATATACAGGATGTAACAAGACCCATAACCACTTAACGAAGCTGTCAACCAAGCATTCTGTACATCAAACTTAGTAACTTTTTTAAAACGAAATAATGAATTAATGATACAAAAGTAGTAATTAAAAAGTAAATGAAAGTTGAATTTTACTAAAAAGTCTGAACCGAGAGCCTAATATTTTCGTCTTTGTTGACTAGGCTCAACCTTATAGATTAATTTGAAGAAGTTTTTTTTATTTAAAATGCAACATATCGTCCGTTCTTATAAATGCCATACTTTAAAAGAAAATTGAATCTCAATTTTCTAAAGGAGAAAAATTTGTAGGGTAGACATGACTTTGTTGCTTTTTTGAATGGAGTCATATATGTATTTGCGAGAGACGTCGCAATTTCATGGATTTTTTTTTGCACGGAACCCTAATCCTTTTTCTAAAACAAAAGCCTAGATAAGTTAGTCCTTTATAACATCAGGTATCTGCCAGTACGTTTTTTTTAGCCTGATGTGTCCCGCTGCAGGGCAAAGGCCTCCCTTCCCTCTTTTCAAAATAGTAAATATCTCGTCAAAATCGGTCCAGCCGTTTCGGAGATTAGCCAGAACAGGAAGACAAAACTATTTTTTTTTTTTTTGTTATTTCCGTGTCTTTCTAGGTCAGATAGGCAGTCGCTCCATGTAAAATACTGGTATTCAGCTGCATCCGGTTAGACTGGAAGCCGACCCCAATATAGTTGGGAAAAGGCTAGGCAGATGATGATGATGATGATTTCCGTATCTTTATACTTTCATATGCATTCAATAAAAAGCTGTTGTTGACCATCATCATCATCATTTCAGCCAAAAGACGTCCACTGTTGGACATAGGCTTCCCCCAAGTGTCGCCACATTGACCGGTCCCGTTGTTGACCAGCTTTTGAAAAAAAATCATTTCGAATCAGTCGATGTCGGTATGTACACACGGCGGCACATCAAGCTATACATAACCAATACTGGTTATGTATAGCTTGATGTTTGAGATCATATATGATATATCATCATCATGTATGATCTTCCTGTACGATGAGAGATCAGCTTAATTTGGTTTTGCATAGCTTGATTAGCCGCCGTGCGTACCACAATTTTTTAAAGCTACTTGGTTTTTTTGCTTTAGATATTTTATTTTTATTTTACCTGAAGTGAGCTAACTAATAATAACAACATTTTGTTATTGAAATCTACACCCGATTCAGATTAGATGGCTGAATGCATCTATGCATGAAGCTGAGTATATCGATGTTCCAATGTTATTCTACGATATCTACGACGACTTAACATCGATGTTTTCCCGCTAAACATCGATGAACATCGAGCATCCCTTGCTATTGTCAAGTGTCAACAGTGTCAAACTCAAAAAAGTGCGTGTGGTGCTTTGGCGTCTATTCCTGCGAAAATCTCAATTGTTAATTGTTATAAATTAACCGAGTAAGATTAGAGCGTCAGCCTTCATTTTTCTCTGTCGTACCAGGTCCTCAGTGAAGCGAGCAATCGCCGAGAGGTTGACTAATAAATCAACACTCGGTACCAACAAAAAACAACATGGTAAGCACGTGTTCCTATTTCACTATATTTCGTCATAAACATATTTTATTAAATTGTTATCAGTGCGTTTGTATGAACATTTATAGGTATACTCGATACTAAAACGAGTACGTATAACTTTACGCGGTGAATATTTTTAGGTTATGTTGATGTTACCGCCTATCTTACATTCGACTTATTTCTGTTTTTAGGGTGATGAAGCTGCAGTAAATCCTAAGGCATACCCCCTTGCGGACGCCGCCCTCACAGCCAAGATCTTGAACTTGGTCCAACAAGCATCCAACTACAAGCAGCTTCGCAAGGGCGCCAACGAAGCTACGAAGACGTTGAACCGCGGACTTTCCGAGTTCATTATAATGGCGGCTGATGCAGAGCCATTGGAAATTGTGCTACACATTCCTATCCTCTGTGAGGACAAAAATGTACCTTATGTATTTGTTAGGTCGAAGCAAGCCCTGGGCAGAGCATGTGGAGTGTCCCGCCCAATCATCTCTTGTTCCATTACGATCAATGAAGGCTCCCAGCTGAAGCCGCAGATCCAGAGCATTCAACAAGAAATTGAAAGACTCTTAGTTTAAGTTATGTGTGATAACAAGTGCTATTTTTGTATTAGAACAATTTGTATTCTGAAATACTTTGATGGGTTGACTTGTAATCATTGTGTTTGAAATACAAAATCTACTAACGAATACTGGTTTTATTATACTTTTATAATGTACTCTATATCCAAACCATGCAAGGCACTCTTCAATATCTGGTTTATCAAGGCACTAAAAAAATTCTTTACAAATCTCTGGAGACCATTATCCAGGTAAAAAGATGTCTTTTTTTGGGTTTCATGCATCACCTGCAATGAAACTTGCCCAATATCTGTGATATGATAGACGAATCTGTAACACAATAAAAGACTACCTTACATTAATAATTTTCCCGCACGCAAAATACGCGCTTTGACGTGCAGTTGCAGACACCAGCCCGTTAAACAATACAATAATAATTCAATAACAATATTCTTAAAATAATAAAGATATCATTTACATTAACATTGGACCCTAAAATTAAAAAATCACTATAGACCGATCACTTTAATGAGTCCTCGCGAAGGTATCAATTTAAATGGAATATTCTGAAGGTTGATTACATATTGGTTCAATTAGTATAGCAATACCTACATGGATTATGGTTATTTTAAAGCAAATAACCAGTGGGATATTAGTAGGACTTTGTGGAAGCATGTGCCTTTGATGGGGCAAGGCCTGATGCAGATCCTCACCACACACTGTTGTTTTGGGAGGTTCCTGCACCGAATCGGGCGGGAGGAAACGCCCGGGTGTTACCATTGCGAGCATCGCCGGAGGACACGATGGAGCACACCGTGGAGGTCTACTCCGCTTGGGCGGAGCCCCGCCGTGTCCTCGTAGCGGCGACCTCTCGCGTCCGGCCCTGGTTCAATCCATGGTCCGGAGCGAGACGGAATGGGAAGCAGTCATGCTAGCGAAGGAGGTGGCGGAACGTGAGACGCCCCAGGCGTCGGGGGGCCACGTGGTGGCTCCCGGCCACCGTAGGCGTGGGCCTGTGGACGGTGAGTAATGGGTTATCTCGCTGTCCGTCCGTCTTATGACGACAGGCTGTGTCGACGGTGCGTTTCGTTTTCCACGCGCGCCTCAAAGAGATGTCAGCAAACCTCGTAAACCTTCGAAAAAGATACCGCGGCCCTGGAACACAAAGGGCAAACAAGGAACATAAGGGAGTGTCAGTACCAGTCTGACACTTCCTTCCGCTCCGCCCAAAGCGGGATTGATGGTCATTTCATGATTTCCCAAACTAAAAAAAAAATGGGGCAAGATGGAGGACTCATTAAAGCGGTCGGTCTATAATAATCAGGAGGTAAACAACTTTTTGATTCTGAGGTCCCAGTTTCCCTCCCAGCTGGTTTCTCTGAAGGTGGCAATTTCCTTGCGCATCCTCTCTGCTATTAGGTTTTGTCTGGCATTGCTGGGAAATTCTTGGAACCAGCTTGCTAACAATTTGAAGAGTTCATCACTAGATCTGAAGGTGTACCCGTTGACGCCATCTTCAACAAGCTCATCGAGGCTGTGGGCAATGAATAGAAGTCAAGGTTGAGTGTCAGTGCTAAGAAGCAGGAAAAACATCAGTATGTTTGAAATAAAGCCAGTGCTTTATTTAATGTTTATTATGTAGTTATCAGATCATTATAAATACATCGGCACTAAACCTGTGCATGACATTTTATTTTGCTTTAAACTAAAATTTTACTATAGCTATTGTACCTACCAGAGGAAATCAAATGCACAAACAGGGAGTCCAGCGCCAAACATATCAACTACTTTCATTGGCAGGTCCAGGCCTGATGAGCTGGTGTGCAGACAGACACCCAGGTCTGCACTGGCCACCATCCTGGGGTAGTCAGTGGCTTCCAGCCATGGTGTGTAAACCTGTATATTCTTCCACTTCCGTCTTTCTATTTCATTCAGATACCGCTGCTTCTCAGGGCCTTTGCCAGTGATCACACATACCAACTTTGGTAGAGTTTTAGATAGCTCATAACTTGTTTCATAGACTGTAAGTAACAATATTAAAATTAATTAATAATAATAAGTAAGTAAATTGTTTATTTATGAAAAAAAACTGCATTGTGAACATTTTCACCTGCATACATGTGCTGATTGCAATAAACTTTACAAATGAAGAAATAAAATAATTATCTTTGAAAAAATAATTTCTTACGCTGTAAAGCATCCATCAATAGACTGAAGTCTTCATCTGGGGTCCAACTTGTGCTGCTAAACAGAAAGCCCGGCCTGTCAGGCCTCAGTTGCACTTGATCATTAGTCTCTTGAGTGAACAACGTCTTTGTAACAGTCTGCCTACTGCCCTCATTCAGCTGCTCACGGCCGGTGCCAGAAAACCCTGAGTATGTCTTACTTAGCTCCACAAACCAATCATGCTTTTCTTGTAATGTAAGAGGTTTGAATATCTTAGGTGGTCTGTCATAAAGGACTGTTGCATTGCTAAATTAATAATAAAGACATATTTTAATAACCGCAGGTACAGAAGAAGTCATTGAGAATGAGCTAAATCTAGTGTGAAAAAGATAAGAAAAAGAGGCTAAGAAAAAATTAACTTAGTTGGCAGCAAAAATCAATAGTTAATGTAACATAACTTTTTGTTCATTCATTATGAACAATAAGTTATGTTATTCATAAAGTAAAACACTTAGGTAACAATATTATAAAAACTCGTAACCCTTATTTTTGGGTCTACCATAAGAAAATACTTACTGAACATTCCAATTCATTATCAGATCTTCTTTCATAGAATATGTAACACAAATGTTATGATCGGCTGACTGACCAAAGAACTTTTCTATAAATCTTGCTATTCTTACAAATACGTTATCAGGAGACAGAGAGATAGCCATAATGGAATAAGCATAGTTGTGCCAGTCTATTATGAATTTGGCTTTACTAAATAAGCAGTACAATCTACATACTGGCAATGTGGGAATTGCTGGAGGATTCTGGCAGAGCACATAATTACATTTTCCTGTGATACATAAAGTAAAAAGTAAGCTTATCGTCTGCCATAATGTTTTGGCGACATATCTCACTAATCTGGGGCCAATATTTATAGGCTGAAGCTCCGTTATTGTGATGTGAGGGTGCTCTAAGATTTCTTTAAGAGGTTGTGACTCCAAATATCCAATAATATTCACTTCCAATCCATTATTTGCAAGAGATAACGCATGATATTGCATACGTGGACTTCTGCCGATATCACCCAAAACTACGACTTTCACAACTTTTCTTTTTGATTCTGATGCCATGGTGCTGATAACACAAGTACACAATTAAAAGTCTCAATTTGAACTTATCACTTGGCGAATTTACTAAACTTATCCTCATTTACCGGTCAATAAATTCGGGTTGTTATCAAACATTTTCGGCACATCGCCACAGCCACACAGGACATAAGAAAATGACAGACCAGGGCTGCCAATAGATTTTAATTAATTTTAATGTTTCTAAAATTATACAAAATTGAATGTCAGGATACATTCAGTGCTTATTTTTTTTTAAACATACACAATAATGATTAATGACGTGAACTTACTTACGTTATTTTTTTAATTTATTACAGGCTTAACATGCATCCATATCGCAATTTAAAAAATATCACCATAGATTACATTCATAATAAATATAAACTCAGATAATAGAATTTAGGCTTTCCGTATCCAATCTATACTAATATTATAAAGCTGAAGAGTTTGTTTGTTTGCTTGAACGCGCTAATCTCACAAACTACTGGTCCGAATTGAAAAATTCTTTTAGTGTTGGATAGCCCATTTTTCGAGGAAGGCTATAGGCTATATAACATCATGCTACGGCTAATAGGAGCGGAGCATTTATGAAAAATCCCAGCGCAAGCGACGTTGCGCGGGTCAGCTAGTTATACATAAGGGTCAAGGAAACAAAGAGTATACAATCAGATTATACAGTTTTTGTATCCAATTATATAATCTGGCAGCCCTGTGACAGACAATCACAAAGTCAGATAGAATGACAGGTTGACTGGTTCCCAGTTTTTTCTATCTCTATGTTCCCAGTTCACTCATTAGGGTGAAATAAAACGTAATTTTTGAACACTTGAATATTAAGCTCCTTTTTAGAATATTTTCTTTTAATTTATTCTATTAGGTTTAGTGTATTTATTACTTAGTTATCATTATTGGGCAATTATTTATTAAAATAAATACAAAAAATTTTTAAAGTTTACTTTATTTCTGCATAGTTCCAGATTCCACTGTTGATAGCGGTATCAAGGAAAAAAAAAAAAAAAGAAGTGTTCAGCCGCCTGTCAAAAACACACAAACTAGTTTTGCTATTGTCGTAAACACCACAGAGTACATTATACTATACTGAAATAGAGACCAATCTTCGGCCTCAAAATGGGTAACCACTTTCGACGCGCCTCTAACGCCATCTGTTATCAAGAGTGAGAATCTTTATTAAAGCTATCTGAGTGTGTGTGCGTGTATAGATACACCATAGCTGTGTGTGTATAGATACAACATACGCATATACGTACCCATAGGTACCATTTTTTGTTTTGTTTTTCATGGGAGGGAATTTATAAATGAAACATTTTATTAAACAAAACTAGTTTATTTGTGTCTTTTATAACACTTATTAAATTTTTTTGCTTTGATTTGGAGACTGTCCTCATCATCATCAACCTGTCTTCTCCCAGATAATATTTTATTTATATTTTTGCAATAATTAAAAATCATACAACGAATCACAATTCTAATTAAATAATCAATCAACTTTTCTCTATGTAATTTACATTTTATAAATTGAAAATCAATAAATATTATAATGGCTGTTTTAATTATTTCTTTTAAATTACATTTTTCGATATTCTCTTTAATAATTTAATTTATTATGTCTTGCATATTAGAATTTTTTTGCTGGGAGTGCAAAGCCATCGTCGACCTGCATATTCCCTATATTTAATATATTCTAATTCATTTTTTGATGACAAATCATTTATGCAATCACTGCAAGATTTAAAAACTTGAGATTTTGTTTTTTTTAAAAAGTATCCGCTCATATATTGGATAGGAGCAATTATACGGGGATCCCTTTCTTTTACCTCTAGCGGAGTAAAATTAAAATCAAATATTTTAGAAAAATCGAACGAGGAGCAGGTCGACGTTGCTTTCGCATTTTCGTTAATGATGAGAGAGTGCAGTGCATTACAAAAATCACCTTCGCAGTTACCGCGGGTGTGGACACTGCTTAAATTATTTATTAATAGTGCGGCGAACGCAGATTCAAATTGATCACATGTGGGATTAATGTTGTGACACCATTGGCTTCTCACTGCGCCAAAGAAATTCTCCAAGGGGTCCTGATTAAGGTGCCGCAACCATACCGATGACACGTTGAAAGCATCTTTTAACTTTTTTAACAAAGTTTGTATGCCGTTCAGTGTCCACACCCAATTGGTTACAGAGGGAACAGTTTCTTTTTTATCAGCTGATGTAACAAATTTCATTGTCTTCAATATTTTTATGCCCTCCACCCACATTTTATGGTGGACAGAGTTTGGTGTTGCTGGTCCAAGTAGGGGTTTGGCGTTTTTATTCTTCATGTAGCTTCCATTGACGGAATCGAATATTTTGTCCATGAAAAGCAAAAGGTCCGCAGTATCCTTGCAATCTGTAGGAAGAATGTTCTTATCTGAAACAAACAGAAAAAATATTTAAATAACAGTAGGTACTCAATAAAATAATTCCAGCAAACCTTAATCAACATGGGTTTTGTTGTATTTGACATTTACATTATTAGCCCAAATAAAACATTTTTGGAATAATAACTCTCAATAGTATACAGCACAATATATCCAATTTCATGTTTAATGGGTCATAGTTTATACAGAAATGGTAAGTAGGCAAGGCAAGGCTTGTGGCTTAGAAATAACAGCCGCACCAGTTGATCAATCTTGTTCAATCTTTGCTTGCCACAGTTGGCTGACCATCTATCACTACCCCATGCCTAAGAAAGTATTTTAATCTATTAGTCCCAGCTGTTATTTGTGCATCTTTGACAGTCGTTACGGGTCATCAGAAGTCCGGAAGCTAGGATAAGCAGTAGCTCCACGAAAATTCAGGAATTCAGCTGCTAACCCCAAAAAAGTGGGGAAATAGCTAAACTAGGATGATGATAGTCATAATATAAGAAATGAAATATGTCCTGAAATGACCTCTATCATGATTGTTGACTTTATCTAGTAATAAAAAACGATTCCTAATGTGTTGTCTGACTACCAAAGCAGAGAAATTAAGAAAAAAGCAACAAACTTTATTTCAGTTTTAAGTGGTTAAGACAAAGGAATAATTGCAAATTAATATGTTATATTATCCTTTTATAATATTATTTAGTATGTTATGTTATGTATTTCCTTGCATTTATTCAGGTTTCTTAAAATATCAAATTTTATACAGTACAATCATATAATGCAGTGAAAGAAAAGATCAGGGAAAATCTAAATAATGTTTGAATTAAAAAACTTACCAATATTTTCTTTTTGTATTTCATCCTTTTCAACATTCATTGACATATGTGGCAGATTTTCAATATTTGAAGTGGGATCTGGAAGAAAAATTTCATCTTGACTCATTTTAAGTTTTAAATGAATGATTTTTACAAATTTAATATTATAAATTGATACCTGATGATGGCAGCTCCAAAATTTGTTGCAATGGCTGTCTATTAACAGATGTAAATCTCTTCAGTGCAAAAAGTGCTGAAAAAAAAAGTACACTTATCTCAATATAGATGCAAATGATTACTAAATCCAAACAGGAATATTTACATATATTTCTTTATGATAGATTATATTTCTTTATGACAGTAAAAATATAGTATTTTTCTCTGTACCAATAGCAATATAGTTTTGTAGTGTGCGTGACTAGTACCTTAACTCTTTTGACCTGTGTACATATGACAATTTAAACAAACCTGGCATATTAAGTGTTGGCACAGCAATGTTACTGATTTTGTTGTTACAACATAGATATTTATCTTCAAAATGTGAGCGGCATACATGGCGGTACTTATATATGTGCTCATTTTTCAAGCCCAACATATCACCACCAATCGCATAAAGCCATGTGTTGAAGCGTTCTCTATCTTCTTCAGGATTTGGGAACTTATGGAGCACTCGACGCATATCTAAAACAAATAATGAAGACCTTAAAATTTGGAAATATCTAAGTCAAGTTTACAAACACTAATTTAGGTTTAACTGTCAAGATTTAACTAGGCTAGCAGCTTTGCAACAGTATAGTGAACTTTAGGCCGAGGCCGCGAGGGGTGCAAATGATAAAGTATCATTATGACTTGTAATATGCAATTTGTAATTTCAACAAGCAAGTAAAAGTAGGTAACTCTGACATACCTCCACTCTCCTTGCATCCTGGAACACAGCAATGCTTGTCCGAAGACATAGTGCAATAAAACAAATACACTAAAGGAGTCCTATCTCAAACACAACACTACACCAGAGTCCTGTCTCAGTTTTGGTACAAAAACACACAAAATTCTTTCCGATCACAATTATGGATAAGCCGGAGGAACTTTAGCTCAACTTGACGACAAATGCACAACGAAAAACAGAAAGATTGCAAAAAATATCGCATGAAACCGGCGCACACGTCAGGCATCAGCAGACATTTGCATTTAGGGTTACCAGTTTATTGATAAATGGACTACCAATAAAATTCTACTGGATCGCTCCATTAAACTGGAGCAAAATTATTTTAGATATTTTTAAACACTAAGGATATTTTTTGTTATTTTCTTAAACTAATGGAATATCTTAAAATCTTATAAACTGATCAATAATAAATGTCGCAGTATAATAAAACCTGCTATTTTAGTAGCAATCGGGTCAATTCAGTCACACAAAATTCACAATGTTCGGTTTTGTTTATTGCCATCTGTCGGAATTTTATTGAAAATTGGTGCAGAGCTGCCATCTCTTAGCGAGAGTAAGAAAATATCCTCACTATAATCCGACAAAATATAAACACATCTTACACCTGGTTCGCTTAAGGACTACTATATACTTCGTGATTTAGTATCATTCTATCCACTGACTTCCCCGGCTTTTTGTACTAAGATTGAACCGCCTGGTAAACACTGTTGACAGAATATTAGACCGAGCTACGAGTTTGCAAAAATATTCAGGAAAACGGTGATTATTAGTGATAAACATGTCTAAAGTGCTAATGATAAGACATTTACCAGCTACGCTATCGTTTGAAGACAAGCAACAACTTCTAAAGCATTTCGGAGCTGAAAAAGTTTGGGAGACGAGATCCAAACGAAACTACATTTTTGCCTCATTTAGTTGCGTAAACACTGCAAAAGCATCGCTTTCGCGCCTTCATCAACTTGAAATAGCCAACAGACGTCTAGTGGTGGAATACTCCAAAGAAAAGGAACCGGTAACAAGTGATAAGCCAGAGGTAGAACAGAATTCGGAGACTACTAATTTGGTAAAGCAATTTCTAAAACTTTTGAATGCATGGAACCCATCTATCGACTTTTATCAACCGCCACCAGTACATTTAAAATACAAGTACCCAGACATCAATCCAGAAATAGCTATCAATATAATTTATTCATTATTTTCTCACAAACCATTTTATACACAAACTTTGCATTTGATGAACAAGATGTGTCTTGATACACCCTTCCAAGAAAATGTTCAATCAGTGGAGTTTTTCAAAGAAACATATCGGCATTTGTTTGTGGGAGATATACAATTACCACCACCACCTGTGAGTGAGCCAGAATCTGAGATATCAAGTGCAGAGGATGAACACAAGGTTCAACCGGTCAAAAAATTAGTATCAAGAAAAAGAAAACTAGCTGTACCCAAACCCAATCCTTTGAAATTACCACCTATTGTACCAGCTAAAACAAAGAAAACTGTAGTTCAGCAAGAAGAGGTATTTGAAACTATTACTCCAATTCAAGAACCAAAGAAAATATTGCTAAATGTCCATCAAGATGCTTTGCAAAAGCCTACTGAAGAACCAGAAATTATAGGAGTACTTGGGAAATTCCAGAAAGAGGAACAACCAGTTGAGGTTGATCAAAAACAAGAAGAACCAGAGCAACCAACCATTACCAAGGCAGATTTGTTACGAAATAGGATATCATACAGTGACATGAAGATTCTACCAGTGTTCAAGAACTATCATCCTGGGCAACCATCAATGAGATTATACATAAAAAATCTGGCTAAATCTGTGACTGAACAAGATGTTAAAAGTATTTACAAGCGTTATGTTGAAGGATTGACTGATGAAGAGCTAACAGGCTTTGATGTGAGAGTCATGCAGGAAGGCAGGATGAAGGGGCAAGCGTTTGTGACATTCCCATCAGTGAGCACCGCAGAAACAGCACTGAATGAGACTAATGGATACATGCTGAAGGAGAAACCAATGGTTGTACAGTTTGCTAGAGCGGCCAATAAAAAAACTATAGAGTAACCACTTGTGTAGATTTATTTCTTTCATTAACCTAGATCTTTTCCAGGAGGTAATTAAAGTACAAATCAACAGTTAAAATATTATATTTGCATTAATTCAATGGCATATGACATAGACTCTTCATCATTCTCAATCATTTTACCAGACAGCAACTTGTTAACTACAGGCAATATCTCACTGACTCTATACAGCTGCTTTATAAGGTCTAATACAATATTCAGTGTGTTTTGCAAAACTGAAGTTACTTTCTCATCCTTAGTCATCAGGTACTGCTGGTAGAATGCATCCATCAGCAGCGTGTACCAATCAAACAGCTTGCTCTCATACTCTGGGTCCATTTTCTTATCTGAATTCACAAGTACATGTGCCATGTATGTCATAAGAAATAGAGTGTCATCCAAACTGAGTCCACTTCTCAGAGGGGGAATAATCAGTGCATCACTGAAAGAGATTTGAAGAGTAAAGTTGAGTAATTCAAACTTAGCTCTGTGCACTATCTGTTCTTTCTTAGTTTTGTGCTCACCAGAACACAATTTTGCAAATTCTTCAGCATCAGTGACATCAATGTTATTTGGGTTTACTAGTCTTATAGAATACTTCAGCAATGCCACTAAAGTTGTTTCTGGAATGTCTTTGAACTGCTTAAGAGTTTGGTACACAGCTCTAAAGTCATCTTTTTCTAACAGTGGAGGTATGACATTGCTGCATATTGTTCTTTCTGTGAGACCTAGTTTCACAAGGTCTTTTGTGTCATTATTAACTGGGAACTGAGGTTCAGTTGGTGAATCCCAGTCTGCGATCTCCATACATTCATCTTGAATGAGTTCATGGGTTCCTAACAGACTTGACAGGTTCCTCTTAGGCTCTAGGACATATGGCAACATGCCAATATGGTTTGAAGCTTCTAATATGATACGTCCATGGAAGCAATATAACCTTGCACCTTCTGAATACATCTTCATGGGGTATTTGCACGATCCAACACCAAGAACTATGTTGTAAGCTATAATAATGGCTCCGTCTTGCTCTGTGTTACTTCCAAACACTATGAGGTGCTCCTTGCCCATCCAGGCTAGGGATGCACTGGACACAGTGGATAGCCAGGGTACACTACCTATTGTTTTCCAGTTCTTAAAGTTGTATACTGTCATTTTTCCATCATTCCCTGCAAATAAATAATACACATTAGTTCAATATTGACAATTGATTTATTTGACTGCACGGTTGGTGCAGTGGCTGAGTAATTGTCTTCTACCCCATGTGTTGAGGGTTCGATCCCCGCCCCGCATGGAATAAATATTTGTATTACCTACAGGAAGTTCTTCCGGGTCTAGTTGTTTGTGCCTCCCCCCTCTTAATCTTCGTTTGCGGTTTACTGAATACTGAATATGTCTACCTACCAAGTTTCAACAGTGAAGGCCTAATAGTTTCGGAATAAAGTGGCTTTGACATACAGACGGACAGACAGACATGACGAATCTATAAGGGTTCTGTTTTTTGCCATTCGGCTATGAAACCCTAAAAATGGTCCAGAAAATTGTCTGCAGACTTGAAATTTGTTGGTAAAGTAATCAATACTACTTACACAAAATATATACAGCATTTGTCTCCTCGGTACAGATAAACTTTCCAACAACATAAACATCATCAGGTCTTGTAATTTTTGTCCTCACCAACTTGGATCTATCCATGTCACCCAGCTCATCTCGTAATGGACAGTTCAGTATTTCATAGCTATCTTTATTATTTTTCACAATGTAACAGATAAAATCTGTCTTGTTGATAGTGTAGCAAGCTGATTCAACTATTGAATCTGTGTCTTTCAACAAGGACTTGCTCTCGTAAGTCTTTCTGTTGTCAAGTGCATATGGTAGTGATGCACAGTTGCCATTGGAGAACACAATGAGTGATGATTGCTTGTCCCTGGCGATCACTTTCAAGATGTTCAGAGGAAACTGGAAAGAAATCATAAAATAAGGTGAATGTTGGTCATTAGATTCCTTACCTAAGGCCTAATAGTCCAGTATAGCAAAGCTCTAGTATAAATAGCTAGTAATTCTAAGTTACCTTAAATTTCTTGATTTTATCCAAATTGTCCGAGTCCTCTTTCCATGTTTTGATGGTATTTTTATTGAACACACCTATATAACTTGCTTGGTCCTTGTCATAGATTACAGAAGATGTTATGTGGTCTTTTGATGTCCATCCACCAACTTGTTTCTGGTCTGAAAGCTGAAAATTGAGTTACAGTCAGACCTAACCTTTACAAATAGAATAGTATTTTTTGTTACTATGGCTTTCAAACATAATAATGTGTTGATATTGTTTAAATTTTGCATCTATATAATCTTGTGATTGTTTATATAGTAAAAACCTTACTTGGTATTTATTGACGACATTTCGTCCTAAAGTAACAATAACGTGTTCCTCTTCTTTATCTTCTGCAACGCCGAGAAAACTTTTCTGATCTATTAATGGGCACAGAACATAGTAATTATGTAATTTAGCCATTACGCTTTAAACGTATTATAACTTTTTAATTCATAAACACAAATGAACCGCGTGCACGAACGTGTGTTGATGTTTTTGTGAAATCGTTCCAGTATACAATTTTATTAACATGCATCTGTAGCATAGTTTTGACAGAAGTACTGACATTTACCTCGTTCGGATATACTACAACAAAGGTAAGGTATTCTAGTATCAGTGGAGTACAGAGTGTGTATTGTAGGCATTATAGGATCGGGCTGACTTGAGTTTAGTAAATAAAAACAAGTTAACAAACGAAGTTCGCTAATCTTGCTTTTGCGTTGCGTTTATCGCCTCCAATAGCCTTATTTACATTCAGGTAGGTTAACCTTACTCATCACTTTAAGTTTATATTATTTTTATAGTAGTAGCTAGAATAATTGTTGCCGAATTTGAAAATTCATGACCAGAGTTCAAGGTTATCAGAATTGAAGTTTGGTTCTTATCGTTCATGTTTATTACATCATCACGACACACATACGTTGTCCCGAACGTGGTTGTTTCATTTAATTCAGTTAGCTGTGTAGTATAATTTACTTATTTTGTGGCAGTGATCCAGTGCGCACGAACATGACGACAGCCGGGAAAGTAATCAAGTGCCAAGCGGCCGTCGCGTGGGAGGCCGGCAAGCCTCTGTCCATCGAAGAGATCGAAGTAGACCCGCCTAAAGCCGGCGAAGTGCGCGTCAAGATCACCGCGACCGGAGTCTGCCACACTGATGCATACACGCTCTCCGGCAAGGACCCCGAGGGAGTGTTCCCCGTGGTGCTGGGGCACGAGGGCGGCGGCATCGTCGAAAGTGTAGGCGAGGGTGTCACTTCCGTGAAGCCCGGAGACCACGTCGTGCCTCTGTATGTACCCCAGTGCAATACATGTAAGTTCTGCTTAAACCCCAAAACCAACCTGTGCCAGAAGGTGCGCGTCACACAGGGCCAAGGCGTCATGCCCGACGGCACGCGCCGCTTCCGCTGCAAGGGACAGGAACTGTACCACTTCATGGGATGCTCCACCTTCAGTGAATACACAGTTGTCCTAGAAATTTCTCTGTGCAAAGTCAATGAAGCCGCAGCTTTAGATAAAGTGTGCCTCCTGGGTTGTGGAGTCCCCACCGGCTATGGAGCAGCTCTCAACACAGCCAAGGTTGAACCTGGAACAAACTGTGCCATCTTTGGTCTGGGAGCAGTTGGTCTTGCCGTAGCATTGGGATGCAAGGCTGCTGGAGCTAAACGTATTATTGGCGTAGACATCAACCCTGATAAATTCGAAGTTGCCAAGAAGTTTGGAGTAAATGAATTTGTAAACCCCAAAGATCATGACAAACCTATTCAACAGGTCCTTGTTGACTTGACTGATGGAGGTCTGGACTACACTTTTGAGTGCATTGGTAATGTGAACACTATGCGAGCTGCTCTGGAAGCCTGCCACAAGGGTTGGGGTGTGTCTGTCATCATTGGTGTGGCTGCTGCAGGTGAAGAGATCAGCACTCGTCCATTCCAGCTTGTCACTGGACGTACCTGGAAGGGAACAGCTTTTGGGGGCTACAAGAGCCGTGACAGTGTACCAAAGCTTGTTGATGAGTACTTGGCAAACAAACTTCCTCTGGATGCGTTTGTCACCCACAATGTGCCTCTGACGGAGATCAATGAGGCTTTCCACCTGATGCATGTCGGCAAATCTATCCGTGCTGTTGTACAGTTCTAATGTTAAGGCAAACTTTATATTTTTGTAAGCATTTATGTGATTGTTCTTGTTAATCTGCATTTTAAAAGAAGTGATAAACATGTCAAACATGTTACTCCAATGATATTTATAAAAATAAACTCATGATACTCTGAACTGCATTTGATTGTTTTTATTTCACCTTGTTTGGGCAGGCATTCATTTTTAGATTCACATAATTGTTATTGTAATTCACCACAGAACATCACACAAAGGGCAAGCAGCTGCCCTTACTCCTAGATTAATTAATGTCCTTCAGCCTTCAGCCTAGTATTAAGACTTGTCAAGCTAGGTAGATAGATGTCCATGTACATTCTATATATTCATTTACTATAGTTAACTTATTTTAAAGAATGCCATTGTCTTATCGGAATTGTAATAATCTCGTGTCAGAGGTCTGTATCTACACTGATACTAGACAGCCATAAATACGTAAGCATGTGTTTAGGTATCCGTAGCTGTTTACATAATGAGATACTATTTACAACATTACCGATTCACTCCTATCAATCTTGTACCTATATAATCTACCGAGTGACATGGCATTTGAATCTTCTAATTGACGATAAACTATACTACAGATAGTTATATTTGCACTGGCCTTGACTTTCTCGTATAAAAAACAACATGGAAAAATCCATGAAAAACATTAAATGCCTGTTTATTTATGTACCGAAGGAAGTAAACGTATTCCGTATTCCTTGAAACCTTTCACATTTGGCATATTTGATTCCCGATTCAGGCAGGTAGGTAATTATACAAAAACTTTGAACGCAGTTCAAAATATTTTTTGAACCAAAATGAAGTCTTCTTTCAGTAAAACTTCCGTGTGGCGTAGGCGTGGGACGCGCTATAAAGCAAAGAGTGTGAGCCTATTACAGTCAGCCATGTTACAAATCTAGAATCCAGGCTAAATCTTATGAAAACACAATAAAACTTATATAATACTTAAACTAGTACTGTATGGTGTCGGAGTACTGTATGGTGTCGGAGTACTGTATGGTGTCGGAGTACTGTATGGTTTCGGACGTAAAGAATAGCACCATCCCATATCTTCCCGTGGGTGTCGTAAGAGGCGACTAAGGGACTTACCAGAGAATGGGCAGCAGCGTTCTCTGTGCTCTTTTAACAAACGTACTGCGATCGCCAACCCGCCTGCCAAGCGTGGCGATTATGGCAAAACCCCCCCTTTGGGGGAGGCCTATGTCCAGCAGTGGACGTCTTTCGGCTGAAATGATGATGAATACTTAAACTTATATAATACTTAAACTTATATAATACTTAAACTTATATAATACTTAAACTTATATAAGCCTAAAATCTTATGAAAACACAATAAAACTTTTCAGGACCCCATGCTATACTTTGCCTATTGGGAACCAATCCTTTTGACAAGAGTCCAGCTCGACACGCCATCATCTTCTTCCCAAATACCCAAAGACAGCGATAAATGGAATGAGGGAAGGGAGGCCTTTGCCCTACAGTGGGACACATCAGGCTCATAATAATAATGAATAACCAACGGTCTATAAAGTTCTTACGTCCATTTTGAGAGCTTAAATCAACCATCATATTGCTAGTAATTCTATCATGTCTGCCTCTCAGAATGGATGTAGGAACGGGTCCCGCGGTACTAAGGACCTGCTCCTCATAGATATGGCCGTTAGCCAACAGGTTCGCCGCTCCCGAAGGGATCTGTCTACATGTTGGATAGATTATAAGAAGGCCTATGATTCTGTGCCTCATACATGGATCATGAGGGTGCTGGAGTTGTATAAAGTTGAGGCAATTCTGCGTACCTTCCTTATGTCATGTATCGGGCACTGGATAATGGTCCTAGGCTATCGGTTGAGGAGATTTTCTAGTTGATGAACAGATGTAAACAAGTTCCACAGGTCTGGATCGATTTGAAATCCTGCAACTTGTCAATGATATTATAAAAATATGATAACCTTCACCTGATACACGGGCATCACCATGAGGATCATGCAGGATACCCAACCCTCCAGAAGAACTTCTCAACGGTGTACGGCATCTACTTTGTGTTTGGGCTCATACATTCATATGATACTAACATATCCCGAATTAACTGAGCTTTATCAACCGTGAGCGCGTCGCTCAATTATATCAGTATCTAATTGCCTATTGTATGGGCAATAAAATCGGTAATTACACGAATCTTTAAACTTCGTGACGCTAATAAAGTCATTAGTGCTGAAAGGTCGACCTTTTGATCATAATGATTCCGAAAAGTTTAAGATAAAATAGTTAGCTAGTTCGAGACTCGTGCGACTGGTTCTCCAAGGATATTTTGACAGCGGGCATCCACGCGAGATTTTTGACGCTGGCAGGTGTTGAACACGGTTTAGTACCTCCGCTAACACATGCGCAGGTGCGGGCGACCGTTCGTGTCTATATTGAAAAATAGTATGAGCAGGCGCGGGCAGGAGGCCACCCGCAAGTGGTTTAGCAGACGCCCTTAGATTTGTTGATCGTGTTCAGTTTCAATGGACAGATTAAACAAACAAATACATGAAAATAACATTTATCTATATTCATAACAAAATATACATTGCATTACTTAGTTAGGTAACTAGCCAACATTTTTACAAACATTTAAGTATTTACAATTTACACAATAATTTCGACTAATTAGAGAAACATTGTTTTAATAATTATACATATTTTGTCACAATTAATACATCTATAAAATTTAATGATAAACAATGAAAGATAGTGTGCTCTTGTAGATACATCTTTGTCACAATTTTATTAAAAAAATATTAACTCAAGCACACAATAGGAGATGTACCCAGCATATTTGATTTAAATTATAATTTCAACTAAACACTCTACAAACTTACAAAATACGTTGGACAAATGCGAGGAACAATTGAAGTAGGTAGGTAACGCCTGAAGTAGTACGCCTATTATAAATTAAAGACGAGTAATGTTTGACTTGAGTTAGATTTTAGAATTTTCATTTTTCTAATCCCATACTTCAAGAGCTAGTATGATTCGACTACTTACTATTTGCCGTGGTGGCGATGATTTAATATCGACTTTTTCATGAACTTTTCGAATAGCCAAGCGCCCTTGGTAACATGACTGTCACTATAATTTGCGAGCTTCATCTTACGTGACATTCAAAGCACTTTAAAAATGTATAATTGATGTAGGCTTTACATAAAATGCAGGATTACAGTTTATAGATTCTGTAACTCTTGAAGTCTAGGGCAGATAGGAAGCCCGCGGGAAATTTTGTTACGTCACTTGAGTGAGTGAACACAAAAAATCTCCTCCATGGAGTGTTTTTGCAATGCGTTGTTGACCACCACGGCTATAATCTACTGTTAAAACATATTACTCTCCTTTTGGGCATCAACGCAGTCGAGATATGAAGGTTACAACAATAATTTGACCCAGATTGTTAAGATAGTCTTCAAAGTTTCTATATTCCTCGTTTACAGTGGTTCAGCAGTGATCTGTTTGTAGTACTCCACGTAACTGTCGCATTGTTCTCCTGAAACAATAGCGCTGCGGTTAACACGGACACAGTGGTAACAATACAATTATTTTGAACATCAGTGAAGATTATAAAACATTGTTTGATTGTACCTAATCACGAGACATATTTTATTAAGTAAATAAAATAGCTGTTGCTGCGGCTTCACTCGCGTTATGGTCGGGAATTTTCCCACGGGAACGATTTAAATCTAGCCTATGGGGAATTCTGAATATTATAGATATAAGTATTGCACAAAAGGTATCATGTGTCTTAGTGCTTGCCGCAATACATACACATACATAAACTCACGCCTCTTTCGCATGGGGCTAGGCAGACACTACAGAACGCCATACTATTCTTGCATACTTCTATTGCGCCATTTGCTATATTTTTTACGCGTATTATTTATAAAATCATCACTTATTATAGGCACCCTATGTCAATGGCTTATCACCTAACTACTTAAAACAGAGTTTATCTTCAGTAGCAACCCCATGACATCAACAGTAAATGGTGTCGATAAGTTATCAGCTGAAAAATAACCAACACACCATGATAATGATGTGTTTTGTAGAAACTGTCCCGAACTGGTTTGGACTGATGCAGATTTATTTGTATTAGAGGTCAAGTGTAACTTGATAGTGAAAATATTTCTCATGTTATTAGTCCCTGTTGCGAAATATTTACGTAACTAATGATAAGATAAATTGAAGAGTTAGTGGAATGTCAGATCAGTTCAGATGCAGTATTGCTACAAACTCATGGATGAATTTATATCTTGTAACAAGATCTGCAACACATATTGCCAAAAACCTTGATAAGTGTGATTTCCTTTAGTCTGTAATTATTTTCACCTCATCATTATTAGTAGAATTTACAAAAAAAAGTTGCAACGTCACCCTTGTCGAGCAAAAAGGTTGCCGCATAATAGGAACTCTCTCGTATCTAGAATACATCTGGATATACTACATATATGTTATATCTTAATACATAAAAATCACGTGTCATTATGTTCATACATGCTAATGTCCGAAACCACCCAACCAATTTCAATGAAATTTTTGGTTGGTTCCGGCTTGGAAGATACGATTTCCGACAGGCACCGCCGTGCGAAGCAGGGGCGGGTCGTTTGTATTCATAAAAGTCGTCTTTACCTTTCAAGAAGTACGGTGAGCCCCTGGTCCTCTCGTTCCTGGTCTGCAGCGCGTGGTACACGGCGGTGAAGGCGGTGGGCTGGCCTTGCGCCTCGGCCACGGCCCGCGCCGCCGCCAGCAGCTTGCGCGGCGCCAGCGCCAGCCACGCGCCGCCCGCCTGCCTGGCCGCGCCCACCGCGCCCACTGGCTCGTTCCAGCTCAGCAGGACCTCTACTACTTCCTGGAGAAGATTGGGAGTTTAGAAAGGGTGCTCATCTGCTAATAAGGGTGAGCTAAACTATTGAGTATTGATTACATTTCGACGAGACGTTTGGAAGTGTTCTCCATCTTTTCGTATCGATGCGACGGTACATTACTTCTATTTGTATTGTACTGTTTGGGCTCAGTAGGTAGCCACGTTTATAGCGATGTGAGAGGGGTTATACTGATCGTCGAGGTCAGGAGCATCACACTCGCAATGGGTGTCGGTAGAAACAATAATACTCTTTGCTGTCAAATTATATTTGCAGCAGTCAACAATCACAAGTATACCGAGTTGATGGCTAATGTTCAGTAATTGAACAGGCATCAGATGAACAACAGCGAACTGGGCTCCAACAATCGACGCATTGAATCGATTTCGTAAGTTTGTGGGTAAATAGCTCAAACATCAACCTCTGCCAAACGGATCTGGTTTGGTGGATTGTAAACGTGAGCGTCCAGAAAGTAAATCTGTAGGTGCGCACCTCGTAGCCGCGCAACCTCCACAGCATGTCGAGCGCCAGCTGCGCCGCGGCGGGGTCCAGGTGGCCCAGCGACAGCAGCGCGCACGCCAGCGGCCGCGCGTCGCCCAGCGCGGCGCGGCGCAGGCTGGCGCGCAGGCGGCCGCGGGCCCCGCGCGTCACCAGCGCGCGCACCGTCAGCTCGGCCGCCGCCTGCTGCACCACCATGTCGTGGCGGCACAGCGACGCGATGTACGCCGTCACCACCTGCGGCGTGCAGCGCACGGGCATGGCACACTGGTCATTACAGGGAAACCTGGGTAACTGGGACATTAAGGGGCTTGCAAATTTGTCTTACTTAAAGAAGTATTTCACTTACTCAGTGTCTCAGATATCCAGGTATAAATAAATATCCGTCTCATGTTTAAAAAGACAAAGCCAAGTTGCTTACCGAAGTCACTTCCGTCAACCGTGTATTCAACACATTGCCGATTGAACGTTCGCTGCTTTACTACTCCCGTTGCAGCCCATTTGAATATAAAATTATGAAAATGGAATGGGCCCCCGCCTGCTTCTTAGTTTTGTTTAATTTAAAATGTGCTTGTTTTTTGCTCTTCAGTTTTTTCAGTCAGGTTTTTTTAATTTTTTCAACTCTTTTTTTTTACAACTTTTTAGTTTAGTAACGTGAAAGATTTCGCAGACGATTTGTATTATTATTTTTGATTTTTTCCTAACATTATGAAAGAGAAACCATTATCATTTTTCTCTTTTTTTCGCATGCCATGACGTCTGACAGGGGAGAGTGGAAAAAAAAACTTATTGCGCCGACCCCAAATAGAATGGGACAAGAGCAAGAAGAAAATTTTCGGCTGTCTCCCTTTTTTATACGATTTGTCACTTAGAATTTATTTTGAACATCATTATAACTTGTGTATAAGGTCTGGGGAAAATCTTTCTGCGTATATGATATACTCTCCAGGTTTCGCTACAGTCTGTGGAGCTTGACTACCCTTTGACCATGATCTTTTTCGCACGTTCTTGTCGTAGGTTAAAACGCTTGAACCAACTTTGTGCTACTATTACTGACACTGCATTAGGTCCATACGTACAAATTACGTCACAAACTTTTTTCGCGGCTTGGGTCGCATTTCTCCCTTTTTTGTAATAAAACTTCAGTATGTATCGAATTTCCTCATTAGATTCACTCATTTTCACAAAAACAATATTGTATGTGTTATGTTATTTAACTTAGTTATTATAGTTTAATTTAGGACCACGCTAACGCATTAGGAATTTCCTGTAATGTTGTGTTTGTGATAAATAAATAAATATTTTTTTACGGACTGAAAAACAATTGAAAAATGGCGGTAAAGTGTTTTTTACTTTTTATTTTTCTTAATGTCCTATATTTATTGATATTAAAACCAGCCAGATACAAATAGTACAACCAACCAGAGATATTCTTCAATTTTATACATCCAAAATAAGAAAAGACTTTTTCCCCGACCTATTATTTTTGTAATCCCCTTTTAATTTCTTATATTTTGATACTCTACTTGATAGGCTTGGTTATTTTACTCTTACTTTTATGTAGGCTTTTTCTTTCGTGGGAAAAATCCACCATTTTGTGTATTTTTTCAAACACCTTTTTTGAGGACAATTGGGTTTTTAAGACGAATATACAGGGTGAATTTTCCAAGTGGGCGTGGAGGTAAAATCCGATGAGGAATAGCGAAAAATGCTCAAAGGAGTCTCGAACCCGATTTTGATGAAAACTAAAACTGCATCATTCGATTTTTGAAAAATAAATATTCCTAGCCAGGAATCAAAGCCATTGATTTCGGAAAAAAACACGCTGTATTATGACACCATCCGATAGTGTCGCTAATAAGGATCAAATTCTGGGAAGTAATGACATACGGTAAACTTAAGAATTAAATTTTATGTTTTATCATATTTTAAATTAATTTCCTTGATTGAAGACACCCACAGCGCCGACTGCTCTGCGGGTGTCTGTATCTCCCCAATATTATGTTCTAATTTAGTTTTGTTGACTCTTCGTGGCTAAAGTCCACAGTAAAAGAAAATAAATCGTGAACAATTAAATTGGATTTGGCCATCCACGTTCATTTGAAAAAATCACCCTGTATCTCTCTCTGTCTCTCTGGGGTCGGTCCCTCATGTCTGAGGATCGTGGTCAGCATAAGTAAGTTAAGGTATCGTTATTTACCCTGTAAAACGATACCTTAACTGTCGAAATCCATCCAGTCGTTTTTAAGATACGAGGTAATAAAGAAATCTATAAACATACATACAAGATACGCACGAAAAACATAACCCTTCCTTGGCAGTCGGGTAAAAAGATATGCAGAAAACAGTTTTTGAAATATCAAGATGTGAAATGCTTAATGAAACAGTTCTGTGGGTCACGAGTGCGACTGACGACTGACCTGCACCAAGTACTGGTCGTCCGCGTGGTGCTGCAGCACGTGGCTGCAGATGTCGGGCTGCGAGATGAGCACGCGCAGGTTGTGCTGCGGCCGCGCGCAGCCCGGCGCCGCGCCCGCCGTGTGCCGCGCCACCTCCGCGTCCGCCCACTTCCTGCGGGACGGGGGGGTTACCATGACTATACAGGTCGTCTAGCGCCATCTCTTTCCCACACTGGAATTACTCCTGCTTCAAGACGTTATAGTAGGCCACCAGGACAGTACAAGGTGTACGGGAACCACGAACGAAGCCAATAACCAAGTGTTATGTACATCAAAGTAACTTCTGCGTTGAAATATTGCAGGAAATCATTTTTTTTTTGGAGCGAATAATCAGGGTTTACAGTAGGACTTAATGTAACGCACTCAAAACATTGTGCTGATGGATGCATTGAATAGTGCAGGGGTCATAGAGCTACGCAATCAAATGAGTGCTTTTAATACAGGAAGTCTTTTTAACCAGTACATAATTTTTGTCAAAATAAACTTCAACGATTTTAATAAACAAGTATTCTTTATAAAGAATGTTAAAGTTATGAATGAATTTTACTTGGAAACTAGGCGGGCGTACGGGCGCGCCCTGGTTACCAAAAATCAGTTTACAGTACTTTTAGTCCCGCGCGCCCTCGGCCGCCCGGGACACCCCAGCCCCGACGCATGCGCCATTGATATTAATAAGAATAGATTGTATCCATATTTTGCTGATTTCAAATTGGGAAGAAAAAGTATTGAACAAATAATGAAAATGAGTTCTATTACTAATACTGAATCACCAGAAAAAAATTGCGCACTGGTTGAAGTCTCCCAGTATAGGTAAGTTCTACAGGTGACGTTTTTTCTTTCTAACTCACCTGTACACCGAGTTGATCTCGTCGAACACCTGGGACAGCTGCACAAGGTAGGAGCCTGCCTCAGTGACGAGTTGGTTCACGATCCTGTATATGGTGTCCTTGCCGTTAGTCCGGCGTAGTAGTACTGCTACTATCTTTGATATCTCATCTTTTGGTACCTGACGGTTCAATGAGGAGTTAGATAATTAATTTTTCATATTTCTACAGCATACATGCGAGTTGGTGGTGAGGAAAGGTCTCTGCTTTTTGCAAGTATGAATTTTGTGTTGTGTAAATAGCTACAGATGCTCTTTGATTTGATTCGAATGAAATGGAACAGAATTTGTATGATATTAACGACCAAAAAAAGGGAATTTACTAGGACGTGGTGAAACGCCATGACAGTTAGAAATGTAAGTTAGTTATATGCAAAAGTGTATGTTACCGAGTGCGCCAGTCCGGAGGGCACGAGGTTGACGCGCCACAGACAGCCGAGCCGCGCGTCGATGATGTAGTCCGGTTGGAACACCACCCAAGTGTCGGAATCTTTACAAATAGTCAAGGAATTATGACGTCACGCCTTTTGGGCTGATTTTTTTTCATATTATTTTGGGAATCATTTCATGCAAATGTTTTAAAATGCGATTTATTGAGACGATTGATGTATTTTGGCGACTTCGCACGGTCATCGTGGTCATGCCGATTCTGCATTACAAAGATCAAACAAGAAAGGTGTTGTAAGTCAATTTCATAAACCCTTTCTTGACAGATTTTCTCTATCACCTGCTAATTGAAATCGATATGCATTGTTGTGTCGATAGCGTTGTTGGCTTTGGCAGTTTGTTCGTACTTTCAAGCCCAAATCATATTTATTCGTTGTTAGTGAAGGGGTTCGTTTAGCGATAATTCTGAATCACGCCGGTCGATTTTGCCTATTGTTTATTTCAAATTTGGTGTACTTAGAACCCCCCCCCCCCCATCTCAGTAGTCAGTATACCAAATCCATTAAACTAACAAAAGTCACTGACTTCAGAAGTAAAGGTTACTTTTTAGTTTTAAGTTGTTTGTATTTTTTTGAGAAAACTTTTTATAACGCACGTTTTATTTGCGCAAAATAAAGAGTTTTTCTTTCTTTATTTAAAGGATACACATAGGACAATGCAGGTCCCCTACAGTCGCGGGCTGCATGCTGACGCCCGGCACGACGGGGATGTGGATCACGACGCCGCTCTCCGGACGCGACTCCTCCATTATGTCGAATAGCTGGGACGTTCGACTTGCCTGGAATGAAGCAGACTTATGTTACTAAAATACAGTACTTTAAGAAAAAAAACACGCTTTAGAGTGACGTCATTTTATTTCTCGTATTCTTCTCAGTAAACCCTTTCATTTGATACCCACAGCATGGGAATGCATAAAAATTACTTTGATGAATTTAAAATGATGTCATTTAGTTTGCTAAAGTGAGTCATATTTAGCTTCTAAGATTTTTTAAGACAAAGTTACAGGTGATGGATGATGCTAATAAAAACGTGTTAAAAAGAACTAGGGTATCGGGTATTTAGATTCTGATGATCTGACGCCTTATACAAAAGTAATATTATATATAGTTATGCAGACTTAACTGAAGCGGCTTGATGAATCATAATATCCTATTGTTGTCGCACTGCTGGGTAAAAGGCTCATCTAATACAGAGAAGGCATGACAATTCTTCACCATTCTTGGTCCAGTACGCTTTACCTATTTCAGACTTGAGGCTTGGTGAATAGATATAAAAGGCACAGAATTATGTCACAGTGAAACTATTAGTCGAACTGATGGCGTTACATAGCAGAACAAACTACACACTCATGGTATGCAGGACATTTTATTTCTTAAGTCTGGTAATACTTTAGACTTTTATCATTCAGATTCTGTCTTTTCTATGCATAAGACCAAAGCTACCAAATCGAATGTTACCTGATGATGCACCACGACCAGATCATCGAGAACGTTGACGGCGAACCTGCCGACCAGGCCGGTCTTCAGCACGTGCGTGTAGTGGAAACCCGACGGACCCGTAATCGGCATCAGCCACACCTGGAATAGTTATTATTTAGATATGAGCTTTTGATGTTATTGGGTTGTTTCAAATGTGTTGTATAACTTTTTTAAGATCAATTGGTGAACGAAAACATTTTGACGTAAACAACATGTCCTAAGTATCAAAAATTCGAAGACATGTGACCTCTACCAACAACCTTTCTTTGAGAGGACACTTGTCTCCTAGCAGAGGGAATATGGTCAGCTGATTTTGCTATGCGAACCTGACAACGTCATTTGAGCACCAGAAGATCAATGCCGAACTATTAATGAATATTGACTCTGCCACTTGAAATGTGCTGATCGCGATCAGTCCCTATTGGTCTAATCCGCACTTAGTAGATAGATTGATACCTCAGTGGGTCCAGGAGCTGTGACGGTGGCAGAGTGTGCGTGTCTGAAGACGGCGCACCACGTCGCGTCGCACAGCCGCAGGATGAAAACGTCGCGTTCTACCACTGGACGAGTTGCATCTACTGTAACATAAATAGTAAAAGTTAATTTTTTTAGTCTTTTGGCTTATGATGAAGTTTTTAGAAGATTTTGTGTCTTTAAAATAATTGTCAATCAATTATCAAATTAATACTCAATCAATTTGTTAGCTCAGGAGGCTACCACAGTATCTTTCAAGGATCCATGAAAGAAGAGAGTACACAGAGAATTATCTATATTTTCAAATAGTTATAAATGCAAATTGAGCTTGTGTTGCAATTCTTTTGGCAAAGGAACTTTTTCTTTCTTTTCTTACATTCCAATTTCTGCAGTTTGGTGATGGTCGAGTTGTTGAGAGAGAATGGTTGCAGGAGCACTCCATTGTTGCCGGCTAACAGCACTATGTTGCTCTGAGAGCACCATGAGAACCATGCACAGCTGGAAAGGAGAACAACAAATTAAAGGTCTAATCAAAAATTACTGGGGAGGACTGTTGATATATTGGATGTGTCACTGTGGGTTTTAACCATGTTTTCTTATACATCATCGTCGGATCAGCCTGAAACCACCCACTGCTAGGCAACTAACTGATAGGTTTCTTATACATACAAGCAATACCCTTTTAACAATCTAGGAGTTGTTACTTTTAAATGTTTTTTTCTTTGTTTAGTTTTGGCCTTACTACATTGCCTCTGCCTACAGTACAGACTATAGACAGAATTTAGATTGCAGCATTAATAAAATTGTGACTGTAAGGCAGATTTTCATTTTTGATTTTCACTAGTAACAGCAACAATACCTGAATGAAATGTTTTTCAAGCTTTTCAACTGTTTCTTTTCTGGCAAAACTTGAAGTAACTCTATGCCATGGTCTGTTATGAATGTAATCTCATTCACTTTGGGCCAAACAAAGCCCAAGATCTTTGCATTCTTCCATTTGCATGTGTGTGAGTACTCCACATTGGTAGGCGCCAAGTCTTTGAAGTTTACAAACTCTACTGTAGCATTCTGATTGTCTTGGTTTCTTTGTATTGCAAGAATTTTCAGGTCTGGAGAAAATTTTATTGATATTATTGTTCCACGGTCCTCCATACGGAATGAAGTCGATTTTGCTTCATCCATGGCATTGACCGTCACGCCTGTGACGCCCCCAGACCTAACTGTGAACACCTAGAAGAAGAAAAAAATGTATACCTTCGTATCACACACAAAACCAGGTTGATCAAGTTAAAAAAAAAATTTCTTCTACATAGCCAGTGACTGAGTGTACAGTCACAGTAAGATAAACATAACAAAAAATCAGTAAAAAATTTACTAAAAAACTGAAGGCCACAAGAAAATACATGAGTATTTACCTGCCCATTACTATCGTCGAAAAATACATTTGTAACTGGACTATCAGCGTCAAATCGTTTTGGCTGATCAGACAGAGCCAAGTAGTATTCATCACTGTCTTTTAATCGGAATCGTGCCATCTTTTAAACATAATAAACTTTCATTTAAAAAATTAAAACACGAAACTTTTCCCTTTGTTGTGACACTGCAAAGAGTATAGTAATTGACACTATCAGTTTCGTTTCGTATCAAAGTGACAATGACAAATTAAAATATGTCAAAAATGTGACATTGTCTGTGGTTGTTATGTATTCCACACATAGCTTATCGGCTTTTGAGAAAACTACACAAGTAGGAGTGCCACAGGGTTCAACTGTAGGCCTATTTATGGGGAACACCCAAATACTCCGAAATATTTTATTCTGACATTCGATGTTCCGATTCTCAAAAGTCCGAATTTCATAATACCCAAGAATTGTCTATTATTAAAAATCACAATTTTCTTTTACCGAAAGTCATAAATCCGATTTGTTTGTTTTCCGATTTTCATATGTTCGCAGAATCAAATGCTCGATGGGTTGTCGGTACGAAAAACGACATTCCGATTTTCAATATTTCGAATAAAATTCCTCTCTGACAGAATCTTGATGCTTCAGAATTTATTTGGCCTAACGCACAACTTGGCATATAATCTTCTTTTAAGGCATAAAAATTATTTAATATTTTTTTTTGTTTGGCCGAATGTTTATACGTCCGAATTTACAATGGGATACTTTTAAGATGGCAGAATTTTACTTGGTACCTTTGGGAAAGTTAAAATTCCGCATAATTTCGTTTAGCATAACGTTTATTTAGAGCGACGATTATTTGGTAGAATTAAGATATTGTCTTAAAAAAAATCAACATGTCGTACTAAAAAAGTTAGTGACAGAAACGAATCGCTGCAAAACCGACTCCACGTGGTCTTGTCTGCCCTACCCCTAGAGTGAAATTTAAAACTCGCGTAGGCGCGGAGGGGCCAGGGGCCCCGCGATCTGAGGAGCAGGTGGTTTTAACATTCGGCGCCGCGGCTGAGGCCGCCGGCAAGCCGAAGCTGCGGTGGTGAGCGTTAAACACATCTGCGATAATAAGCTCGCGTGGGACCGCCGGAGCCCCGCAGCACCCAAGCCGTGACAGAAACCATGCTTGCTTGCATGCTGCATGCTTGCTTACATGCTGCCTGCTTGCTAGCATGCTGCATGCTTGCTTACATGCCGAATGTTTGCTTGCATGCTGCATGCATGGTGTGCGCTTGTTTGCATGCTTCGTACAGGGAAATAAAAACCATATATGTTCACAATCAACTGTTCTGTAATCATTGATGCTTTGATTGATTGATTTTCTGCCTTTTAATGACTATCGATATGAAATTTATGCCAAAAACGATTCTGACTGTGAAGTTTCTGTAATTTTTTAATTCTTATGGATATGATGCCTAAAGATGATTCTGACTTACAAAATTATGAGTTTTGAATGTATGATAAATGAGTGTCTGCCAAACGATTTTCTGCAAAATGAAGTGTATGCTGTCCGCTGTTATGCAAAATAATATTATGACATAAAAAGTTCTGTGATTCAATTAGTATAATATTCAGTTACGTGTATAAATTCAAAATCTATAAGTAACGTTTGATGAAATTTAAAAACATCTACTTTGGTATTAACATTTGTGTATCAATATTATTTTTTAGCTGCTTCGGGTACAATCTATTGTTGGTGAATAATTTGGGTTAAAACTGTGACCATTGACAGATCAGATCCCCTTTATTTATTTGTCTTGATATTCAATTTTACAAGGTGTTTTTATTTCGGAATTCTAATTTCTCGGTATTTTAATAATTGGAATTCGTATTTTTGATGTTTCGTATTATCATTAAGTCGGACTTTTTGTTATTCGATGTATTGAAACTCTGTATTTTGAGAATAGTAATTATAAACGTTAAGAATATTAAAATTTAGGAATTATAAAAATAGGTTAAATGATAAATCGGAGTTGTTATATTAGGAATTTTGAACCATTCGGAATTATAAAAAGTCGGTATTTTAAAATTCGGATTTGTGACTGTCGGAATAAAGTTTTTCGTATTTATGTAGTGTACCCCTGTTTATGTTATTTAGGTGCAGTGCTCTTTCTACACTTTCTGGAAGATTTATACATTGTATATATATATATACTTTGTTTTGTTTCCACTCTAATTTATCTAATATATAGTCATTGACTTTTAGTCATAGACAAAGATTTAATTTTGAAAATTGTGTTGCCATAGCAACTAATGGCGGTAACAACAAACATCGAAAGTTCCGTAGTGTTATAAAAATTAGCTTATTATGAATGAAAATATAGAATTAAATACGTGGACGGCGGATGATTCACTTGAAAATGATATTCAGGAGTACCACGAGATCAAGCAAGACACAACACTCGATGATATTGAAACTTCGTTTTCTTCAAAACAGTCTCCGAAACACTTGAATGAATACGATTTCTTTACAAAAAATGATGTAAAAACAGAACCCAAAAAGCATTTAAAAAAGAAAAAAGGAAAGAAGAAAGAAAAATCGACGAATTTAATGGATATAATAAGTTCTGAGATAGCTGCCTCTGTAACGCCTGTGACGGAAAATGTTGTGACCATGGTGGATATAACTAAAGAGAGACAAAACAGTTACTTAAAAACGAGTTCCATATTACCTACATTTCACAAATCTAAGACATTTTCTCCTGATTTAGAGAACGGGTAAGTTTATCAATGCTTATCATGAAGAGTTCAATTATAGAACCAGCCTACCAACCTACTCCTGGTAAAGGTGAGAAAGTTTAATACATCATAAAAACTACAACCTATCACAGCCCGACGTACCAATGTTGGGCATGGCTATGACCAATGACCAGCAGTGGGTATGTGCCTTACACATAACCCACTGCTGCTGTATAGTACTGGTTTATCGTTGATATTAATACACACGCTCCTGTGCCTGTTTAATTTACTCATTTAAATTTTCTAGGTGGACTCAAAAATCACGAACTATTAATTTGAGTCCTATATTTCCGAGAGTTCTCGAAAATGCTGTGACTGAGGTCTGTTTAATACCAGTAGAATACGTTGACCCTTGTATGTTTAATGATATAGTTGAAAACTACGGCAAAGATAATGACGCTCCCATAAAGTTTTTAGACATCTCAATTAAAAATATTACATCTAAACACCATCACACCTTCACACTAGAAAAACTACTTTGTGTGAAACTTGTAGAAAGTTATAATGAGTATAATTATATACAGAGAATGTTAAAAGATCTTGTGAAGGACATTAAAGTAATCAGAGAAACAAAGGATAATCTTAAGAAAGATGTAATGAAAGTCAGTCCTAGTAAAAAAGATGATGTTCGATTTGATAAAACTGTAAGAAAATACACAGAAAAATTAATCAAGCTTAAAGAGAAATATAAAGAAATACTAAAATCCAAAAAAGAAATTATTCATAAAATAATATCACTATGGTCGGATATAGAAATGATTAGAGAGAAACGTGAATGTATTGAAACACCGTATACATTAGAAATAACGAAAAGAGTTTTAAACCAAACAGAATACGAGAAAGAGTGGAAAGATGTATTTAATACAGAATACACTGATATGCTTGACCAAATCGAATTTGAGTACGTTACGAATTACATTGAATATAAAGAAGCGAAGAATGAACAAAAAGGGGATTCCGATAATAAACAGACCAAGCCCAAATTGCATTTAGACGAAGACAAAATCAAAAGTCAAGTAGAAGCGTTTGTTAATTGTGTTATAAATAAGGACCAAATGGAAATGGATTTGAAAAAAGATGAAAGCATTTTAACTGACTTAAGACAAATAGGACAGCGTTTCCACAAAAATAATCATAATTTTTTGATCTATGTTGATGACGTTTTTGTATGTGAATCTGAAAAATACTCTAGCAATGATATGTTTAGTGCAGAATTTACAGAGAGTTTCTCCGTACAGATTCTACCGAAGAATATAAGTATAAGAGTAGCATTACTAGAAAATGATGCAAAGGTTTCAGATTTTAAAATAAACTTATTCGAAGTAAGAAAAACTAACGCTAGTGCTGATTTTGTAGCAGAGGATCTCATTTATGAGGAAATGATTGCACCTAACTCTAAATTTGTAGGAAGTGGTGTAAGTATTAAAGAAATAGCCCACGCAAATAAAGTGAGGCTTAAAAGCAGCAATCTGTTTAAAGAAAAATTATATACCAGATACGAAATTTACATTAAAGTGGGTTGGAATGATAAACTACAGCAAAATCAATCTGAAGTTATCAAATCTTCAATGGAGACTGGGAAGCAAATAAAAA
The DNA here is from genome assembly GCA_905163415.1 of Noctua fimbriata. Lineage (NCBI taxonomy): Eukaryota > Metazoa > Arthropoda > Insecta > Lepidoptera > Noctuidae > Noctua > Noctua fimbriata. Next base: position 16,554,224 of record LR990941.1, on the reverse strand, counting down.
GACTGTTACATGGCATTGATAAACCTAATTTAGATGTGTTATTAGATGTAGTTAGTAAGATATATGAAAAAGACGTAACTGACGAAAACATGGTACAGACATTACAAAAACTAAGTAAAATGGAAGTTCTAGATGATGATAGCTTTCCTCTGGACGAGAATAATCCCGAGATTACAAGGTTCAAGTTGCTTCATTTGAGAAATATTGGGGGATTCGCTAACATAGATAAGAAACTGGTTCCTCTCCACGCAAGTCAAATAACAACAGAACAATTGAACTGTCTTCAAAAAACAAATGAAAGGGAATTCGACATGGACTATCTGAATGATAGGGAAATGGAAATGGATTCAATAGAGTTGCAAAGGTTTATTGGGGCCAAGTATGTCCAGAAGTTAAATAAGAATATGTTGAGGAACCTGAACGAGTACCTACTGCAGAAGACTCACAAAGATGTAGTTACGGAGTTCAATCTAAGTTTAAGGTTTGTGTTTCGATGTGTTTATTTGATTAAGCTCCCAAAAATAAATTGAGAATTTAATTTAATTAACTTGTATCGATATTAGGTCCGTGAATTGAAAGTAACCACTTCTTTGGTTTATCTTAAATAAATAACTTTTCGATATCAAGTTCTCCTCTTTCCTCTAACATAGATTTGATGAGATGCTACGTATCCAAGACATTCAGCAAATATTGCAGCTAAGATGTTCATTATGTACCATCTAATTTCTTGATTGCAGAAGTATATTTTCCAACCAGTCCAATGTAGGAGCCCTAGCGGCTGCATCAAACTCCACAAAACAGCAAATGCTCAAAGATTCCCTGGGAAAAGACCAGGAGATTCATGTGACTCTGCTGAGGGCATTCAATCTACGCGACCGGACTTCTGCCATGCTTGATGAGGCGTCTGAAGATGATGAGAAGATCGCCGGTAAAAGTATACGCTGAGACTGCTACAATTGAATAATTTTGTTTCGGTACATCCCGAACATTCTGCAAAGAGATTTTGGACTAATCCTGCACTGCCCTCTATTGTTACAGGATTCAAAGTGAGACCACTAAGACCATTCGTCCGGGTGAACTACAGAGGGGCATCAGCTCAAACCGTTACTGCTATTGGTTGCCATCCGTCTTGGAGTCACACGCTCAAAATTAGCACCAAGTCAGTCATAGTGGTACTTTGATTTTCTTGAGAAAATCTGAACATTGTGCAGCCAAAACACTTCAGCCTTCAGCTTCATTGCCAAATAGGGCAGTGCCGCTGCACGATCGTTTCTTTCGGACCAGCAGAACACTTGCACGCTCTTTCAAACCAAATTAAATAATTTATTCGCATAATATGGGTAGATAGATGGTATATAAATGTTACATGACATAATATAACCATAAAGATCCTCATATTAACCATTTCTGGTATACGAAACAAAAAATAAAAGCTTATACCTAATAACAATGAAACGAAATGGGTACATAACTATACATAGGTATTCTTTTTCATTTTAAACTAAATTAAGGTGGAAGCGCCAGGTTAGGCTGCTAAATTTAAATTTTCTTACGTTTTTTGCAATTCACAGGTCAGTGACAGTTTGTATGTTGATTAAGATATGATTCGCGACCGTAACAAATATGGCTTCACAGAGTTATAGCCAAATACAACCCTCTAAGTTCATATAATCCCATTAAATGACTTTTTCATGAAATAGTCACTAATGGCTATTCTGGCACTTCCACCTTAACTAGCTATTGTAGCACTAGAAAAAAATTATTGTAACTTCTCACTATGGTCCTACCATAGTGAGAAGTTACAATAATTTTCTATACATATGACTAAAGTATTCCTGGGTCGTGTAGAAACATTTATTGACTAACCAGACATACATTTTTTTTTTCGGAGTAAAGTAATGGGTTAATTTGTTGAATAATTTAATTGACATGGGGTAATAGTTTCTTCTATACAGATCCGTTTTTATGTTTGTCAAGGCAAAGCTATTGGGTCAACGGGTATTAAAATTACAATAGTCACCAAAGGATTTTTATAGGTAGTTAGGTACTGATGTGTTTTGACGAAAATACATAACTCAAATATATACATTGTGTCCCAGGGTGGTGTTAGGTTTATCGTCCACAAGCCTCTCGTGACTAACGTGGTGAAGATCGAGAGTGTGTCGACCAGGGTGGCGTACCTTATACTCAGAATATCCTCAAGATATTCGCTGAAGGTCATACAGGTCTACGCCCCGACCTCGGCACAACCCGACGACGAAGTGGAGACCATGTATGAGGATATTTCTAAAGCCCTGCATGGTTTCAAAACTCATTTCACTGTAATGTTGTCATGGGGGAATTCAACGCGAAACTGGGCAAACGAGACGGGGATGAGCTGCAGGTGGGGCAATTTGGGGTTGGACGTCGGAACCACCGGGGTCACCAACTGGCTAGTTTTATGGAGAAAGAGGGCCTCTATATGATGAACTCCTTCTTCAAAAAGCGTGAGCACAGGAAGTGGACCTGGCAGAGTCCCGATGGTGCAACTAAAAATGAGATTGACTTCATCATGTCAACTAAGAAGCTGAAATCAGAATGATGTCTCTGTGATCAATTCGGTGAAAACCGGGAGCGATCACCGCATGGTAAGAGGCACATTGAACATCAATATAAAGCATGAAAGGTCTCAACTGATGAAGTCTACGCTCCGTCCAGCACATATCCAGATCCAAAACCCCGAGAGCTTTCAGCTTGAACTCCAGAATCGTTTAGAGTGCCTAGGAAGCTCAGTGGACGAATACAACGATGGGTTCGTTTAAACTGTCCATACGACTGGGTCTGTTTTTCAAGACACGTCGTGCACATAACAAAAAACTCTCTGATCAAACTCTCGAGCTCATGAAGGAGCGGCGTGAGATGATCCTGCAGTCTTCAGACGAGGCGTGGAAATACCGGCAGCACAATAAACGGATCTCTAAATCCTTGAAACGGGACCATCGCCGATTTTTACCGAGCGTATTAAAGACGCTATTGAGAGGAATAAAGGCTCTAAGGTATTTTCAAGAGATCTGGCTATTGGTCAAAGCCAGCTCACGATGGCGGTACTCTTTTTCAAAAAGGACGACAATGCCCGTCTGAAGAACTATAGGCACATCTCACTTCTAAGCCATGTCTACAAGTTGTTTTCAAGAGTCATCACTAATCTTCTCGTGCGAAGGTTTGACGATTTTCAGCCTCCCGAACAAGCCGCTTTAGCACCGTAGACCACATACATACGCTGCGGCAGGTTATACAGAAGACCGAAGAGTATAACCTGCCTTTCTGCTTAGCGTTTGTGGACTACGAGAAAGCCTTCGATTCGATCGAGACTTGGGCTGTACTGCAGTCTCTCCAACGGTGCCAAATCGATTATCGGTACATCGAGGTGTTGAAGTGTTTGTACAAAAACGCCATCATGTCAGTCCGACTTCAGGACCAGACCTCGGAACCTATCCTTCTGCAGCGAGGTGTGAGACAGGGAGACGTCATATCTCCGAAACTGTTCACCGCTGCACTGGAGGATGTCTTCAAGGTTCTGGACTGGAGAGGGCTAGGCATTAACGTCAATGGCGAGTACATCTCTCATCTTCGGTTTGCCGACGATATAGTGGTCATGGCTGAGACCATGGAGGACCTCAGTACAATGCTCGATGATCTCAGTAGAGCTTCCGAAAGAGTGGGTCTTAAAATGAACATGGACAAAACCAAAGTCATGTTGAATGCCCATGTAACACCCACTCCTATCAAGATCGGAGACTCTACACTCCAAGTTGTAGACGATTATGTCTACCTGGGACACACGGTCTAGTTAGGTAGGTTTAACTTCGAGAAAGAGGTCAATCGTCGAATCCGACTCGGCTGGGCAGCGTTCGGGAAGTTGCGTGGTATCTTCTCGTCCAACTTACTGCGGTAAGTTGGACGAGAAGATACCACGAGAGACACTGTGGTGTCTCAAGACGAAAGTCTATGACCAGTTTGTGTTGCCAGTGATTACATACGGGACCGAAACGTGGTCGCTCACAATGGGCCTCATCAGAAGGCATAAAGAGGGCTAGGCTCGGACTTTCCTTGCGTGATCAAATCAAAAATGAGGATATCCGCAAGAGAACCAAGGTTACCGACGTAGCCCGAAGAATAGCCAAACTTAAGTGGCAGTGGGCAGGGCACATTGTTCGCAGAACGGATGAACGGAAGTTTTGGAGTGGCGACCGCGAACCGGAAGACGTAGCGTTGGAAGGCCTCCCACTAGGTGGACCGATGACCTGGTGTAGGTTGCAGGGATCCGCTGGATGCGAGTCGCACGGGACCGGTCAATGTGGCGACACTTCGTCTTTCGGTTGAAATGATGATGATGATGATAAATATATACATGGATGATGATGTCAGTTAATTTAGCTTTTGGAACAATGATTTTATGTATAATATTTTATTAATGAAGTTAATGAATCCACGTTACAAAGTCCGCGAATGCACTGTTTTTGAGTCAGGAATATTCTATTAAATTCTACTGAGCCACATCATAATAGAATACCGTATCGTAGGTTGGAGGCTACATATCCATGATAGGCTTGTAAAGCTGTTTTTTTGGTTGGATATTCGTGTAAGACGCCAAAAAGCGTAAACATACCTGTTTACTTTGTTACAGATTTTATTTATGTGTAATTTCCATCTGATCTGACTATCTATAATGACGCCCCAAGGAAAACTATACTTACTATCGGATTGTGCTATGTTATTGTTATCGTATGAAATAGTTCATTTGTAATTCTATTGTTTTCTATTACAAAATTGAATTATTCTAGTCTTTTCAATATTAACTTTTAAATTATTACACTCTAGTCATTTGATAATGCTTTGAACACCTTCATTAACTTCTTTATTGTAATTATCAAATGTAGTATTAGGTTTTTTGGAATTACTAACAATATATCATCTGCAAAAAGATATAGAGTAGGAGTAGAAGTAGGCCTAATATGCTACCTTATGGAACTCCCACTCTGTTATATGTGAGTTTAGATTTATAAATGAATTCTGTATTCTCGTAATTAATATTGTTGATTTCTATATATTGTTGGCAATTTGTGAGATAACTTTGTAACCATTTATGTGCTATACCGTGAATAGGCGTTTTGGAACAAAAGCTGTCATGATCAACAAAATCGAACGCTTTGCTCATGTCGAAGAACAATGCGCAGGTATTAATACCTTTATCAACATTTTTTGAGACTTTTTTTATTAGTTTAAAGGCGGCTAGTGTAGTAGACTTTCCTTTCTGAAAACCATGTAGTTCGGATTTGAGTACATTGAATTTATTAAGGAAAGATGTTAACCGTTTAAATATAACTTTTTCTATAATTCTGGCTAGTGTAGATATGAGGGCAATAGGTCTATAGTTGTTAGGTTCTATTTTATCCACAGATATAGATAGTATACCTGTGGTTTTATCCCCTTTTTCATAAATCGGTTTTACAACTGATAGTTTTAGTTTTTCTGGAAAGAGCTTTGCTCTAAAGAGCCTAATTATCCTTATCCCCCTACTACACTTTATCCGTATTCCCCTACAGATTGGAGCCACTCGCATCCATCCACATTAACCTCTTCGACGAGTATAAGGCGAACATCGTGGAAGGTTTCTCAGAGGAGGATCACTCAAACAAGACAGTTCACTATCGGTATTATAACAAATGGCTTGGAACCTTGGAGGTACCGTTGTATGCGGTATTGACTTTGGGCACTGTAAGTATCTGTCAAACACGCCAGCAATTTGACCTTAATGTATCCAAACTCGAATCTTAGATATGTGTAAACATTCAAAGTTGGAAGCCGGCTTGATCTTGAAGCTTTGTAGACTATACGAATATTTGTTTCGTGTAGCCTGTGAAGGAATCAAACACCCAACCTATAGTACAGAAGTCAACAACCCGGCCACACACAGTATTCATCGACTTGTTGATGGTAGCTGATCCTTCTAAGGCTTAGAATATAACGTTTTTGATGGCTTAGAACCTAAGCCATCAAAAACGTTATAATTCTAAAATCATACGCCTTAGGCCTTAAGTAATACTTTAAATAACATTATTTAGCTACAAATAATACTAGATGTAGAAATATAATCTTGTCGACAGTTCAAAAGTTCTCAAAGAGGTGTGTCCATTCAACATTCTTAAGTGAGAGTGACACATATTGTTGAGTGCGAACGTCGCGAGGAAGCGGCGTGATTCATACTCAATCCAGTGTAATAATAATTGAGAGTAACGTCCTGGCACCGGACATCGCTCAATGACGCTGTTGTGCCGATGGGCGTGGTTCACTGACGTACGACTATTGGCTACACGATACATTTAGCACGTCTGACCAATATCACCGGTTTTAATTAGCACCGCGAATTACGCGGCATAGTCTGTGATAATTTGTGGAGTCAATACATAACTCAGTACTTACCTAATATTTTTTTAGGAATGCCTATACCACGATGGGATTTATATTATACTAGCTTATGCCCGCGGCTTCGCTCGCATGGAGTTCGAAAATTGCCAACGGGACCCTACTTCCGGGATAAAAAGTACCCTATGTGCTATTCCAGACTATTTATTCTATCTCTGTGCCGAATTTCATTCAGATTAGTTCAGCCGTTCTGGCATGATTGAGTAACTAACATCCAACCAAACTTTCGCATTTATAATAGTAGTTACTTAGTAAGATTAGTTTGAATTGAATTTTGTGGTCATATAGTAATAGCACTATCAACATTTGGGAAAGGTTTACAACCAGACAAAAGCTTTTACGGCAAGGATAAACCATAAGTAATGTAACCAAATTAACACAAATATTAACCGAACTGATATTGACCAAACTATCACGCTTTCAGCTTCGGGGCACATTCAAGATCACGACCCCACCACTCTTGTTTGGATACGAAACCTTCCAAACGAAGGAGTCAACATCGCTAATCCCAGAAATAACCCAACTCATGAAGAAAGACACCGCTTTCATTACGGTAGAAATAACAACCAGCCTCTCGCACTTGGGAGGATTACACGCTTACAGCCAGCCGTTGCCAAGCTCAATAGAAGACGATTATTTGATCAAACATTTGAACAATTTCGTAACAGAATACACAAATGAATTTCCGATGAGGAATATTTCGTTGACTTTTATAGATAGCGCGGGTAGGAACAAATGCGTCACGCAGTTTTTACAACCGATTCCTTTGCCTGTGAGGGACTTTATTCCGAAAAATCCGAGAGGTGACTCTGCTATTTCGAAGTCCTCTGGGTTTTCGAGAAGTTCATCTTCGAGTGGGAGACGTAGAGAGCTGGATGTGGATAGGGTTAGTCAGGAGGAGAGGGAGTCGAACTACAGCGCTCGCGAAGGAGACAGCCTGGCCAGGATGATGAACGCTTGCATGCGATACGTGTCGCTGATTCCAAGTTATGAAGTGACGGAGTCACATGCTGTTACTCTATTGGGACTTGTTAGTATTACCTCGATAATTTTGATTCGTCAATCCTTTCAACTGAGTCCATTTGTACTCGTACTATAAGTTTTATTCCCTTCACAGGAACTGCTAAAAGTCCTTCACGGCTCGCCCTTAGACCATACAATTCTGCTGGCCAGCTACTTCACTTACTTAGGCATCAAATGCTGGGTAGCCATCGGTCTGGGCCTCCCCCGAGGTCACAGCAGCTTCGTCTTAATAAAGTATGACCTGACCACACGGAGAATAGTCCTGGAGAATGACCAGTTGTACAGAAGTCGTGGGTTTCTGAACAGGAGTGATGGTTATACGTGGTATGTATGTGATGCGTGTAGCGGGGAGAGATATGAGCTCAGAGATGTTGGCTGCCCTCTGAAGACTGTGGACTATGTGTTTGATAACGAAAACGTAAGTCAAAAGTTCTGAGAATATGTACCTGCAGTAAAGACGAGTTTGCTCTGGAGATCATTATTAGAACCGAGGTATTTTTCAGATATGGGTGAACGTGCAAGCGTCACAAGATTGCGAAAATATGGCGTTCGATTTCATCAGATCTTCAGAGTGGCAGGCTGTAAGAATAATAGTTGACTTTAAAAAAAAAACACAAATAATAAAACATAAATAAACAATTCAAAGATAACACAGCACTCATTGAGTTACGCGAAACGTTTACCAGATTAATAGAAAAAATACCTTAAAGCCCTAATTTTAATTTATTTCAGGTGTTCGATAAAACTGTGTTCGTAATGAAGCAGCCGGTGGTGACAGACGACGCACTCTACTCCCCTCCACCGAACGTGGAGGGGCTCAGGGTCGCGCTGGAGAATAAGATCAAAACCAAGGTGCAAAAGTGGCGGTCTCACATGAAGACTATTTGGAACAGGTAAATAAGAATAATAGTCCTTCTGACCGTTTTCGGTCATGGCTGCAAATCTCAGTGGAGACAAGCCATAGACGCAAGAAATAGTATAGTGCACTACTAGTGTGTCCAAACACCTTGCACTCTCTTATCTAAACTCGCATAATCCGATGGGACGAAAATCCGACACGACCGGAGAGGTAAGGCGCGGGACTAAGGCTGCCTGTCCACCGGAGCGGAGCGAGGCTGCGGAGCGGAGAAACGGAGATATATTAACCAATAGGATTGCATACTGGAGCGGAGCGGAAATTTTATGCAATTCTATTGGTTAATATTTCTCCGTTTCTCCGCTCCGCAGCCTCGCTCCGCTCCGGTGGACAGGCAGCCTAACGGCTTAACGTGCGCACCGAGGCACGGGGCCATGTGAACAGGTAAATAATGAAAGTCTATGGGTTACTAACCAGGTTGATGACAAAAGCAGCCTTCTGTTCTTGGGGGTTTCTCACTGCGATGTACTAAAGTATTCCGGCTCGCGGTTAGCTATTCCAAATCTTTTCGGCCCCATCGGCCATCCGTTCTGCGAGCAATGTGCTCTGCCCACCAGTGGCGAAGGTTCCATACAACTCGATTCCTACAGTCAGTATTCTATAGACAAATAATATAATCACATTAAAGATCTGTACTCCATTTTATCTCTTACAAAAATTGTCCCTTCGCTACTGCTGTCCACTGTCACTTAAGTTTGGCAATTCTTCGGGCCTCGTCGGTAATCTTGATTCTCTTGTGGATGTCCTCATTTCTGATTTGATCACGCAAGGAAAGTCCGAGCATAGCCCTCTCCATTGCCCTTAGTGTGACTTAAGCTTTCTGATGAGGCCATTCTGAGTGACCATGTTTCGGTCCCGTATGTAATCACTGGCAACACACACTGGTCATAAACTTTCGCCTTGTCGTGCCGTCGATGCCTTTTTAAATCAGGGTTAACTCTCTCTTCCCGCCGAACTAAATTCCTGGATATGGACTTGCAGCCGAGTCCAATGTCACTTTTGTTGGACTATCAATTCTGAGGCGTCTAAGCTAACCATTTTTCTCTCATTTTAAGGTATTGCAGTACGTTGTTACGCGATATGTTGCCGCAATGGGAGTATTGGGTGTTCAACCCAACAGGAGCCAAGCCTGGTTTCAGTCAGAAACTTAAGCATTTGATGGTCACATTTAAGGTAATTGTTCCAAAGTTAATGGCTCCTTTTTGGGCGCTAAAAAACTATTATCTACAAATATTTTATTTTTCTTTCCAGATTTATGGTTTTCCTCTGAATATGTCATTTGTGAATACAAAGGCCGTGTTATCCGCCGTCAAATCCACGGGCTTGCATCTGTGCGACGACCCTAACGCGGAGTTCGCGCTGGGCGTGGAAGTGTGCGCCTACCCTAACAATGTCATCAGTGTCTGGGTGTTCCTGGCTTCTATCGCCAGGATGTGAAAGTGATGTAGATTTTACGATGTTTTTGTCAGCTCAGTACATGTGTTCACGCCTGTTCTTCACACGAACAGAGTATGTTTATTTGTGTCAATATGCGATGACGTATTTTGGCTTCCGACTATTTGAATAGGAATACAAAATACGTCAAACAGTTTTTGCAGAAGTCTAAAAACAGAGCATTCTGCGCCGCTTCGCAAGGTAAATATTTGGGTAACCACCGTCCACCAAACAAAAACTTTACAGAAGAGCAATATAAAATGTTTATTTTTAAAACTCATTTCATCAGGATTAAAAACGCAGAATTAATTTAAATAAAAAATAGAGCTTGTATGTCTTTTCGTTTTAATGCTAACAAAATAAAATTAACATTTATTCCATCGTAGTATAAAAATATACGTAAAAATAGAAAAAAGGAGATGTTATACGTGTGGCGTCTGCGTCGTTATGAGCCCAACGCTCGGGAGGCGCGCGGGGGCCCGCGGCTCGATTCAGTTCCGGGCTGACTTAACCTATAGGGCGCGCGGCGGAGCTTAGCTACCGGGGTCGTCCGGCTTGTTCTGTTTGGAGCGGCGCAGCTGCTGGATGTAGTGGCGCTGGATGGGCTTGTGCAGCGCCAGCTGCGCCAGCGCGTCGTCGATGCCGAACCACTGCCGCTTGCGCCCCATGAGCCGTGAGTCCTCCCACTCCGCCAGCTCCTGCGTCACCGTCATCACGTACACTTCTGTTCGGTGTTTGTGCTCTCGGTTCTGGAATAAGATGAAAAAAAATACATTACTAACGTTTATTTAATCCTTCATTCGATCATTTGGGGGTCGTGAACCATTTCAAATAGGTCGGAGGCCCCACACTACTTTTGCAATCACAGCAATACATAATGGATATAAACGAGACATTCATTCGCCCACTATGTGTTAGGTTCAAAGAGTTCATAAAGATAACCGACTTTTATGGTCGAGTTTAGTGAACAAAGTGTTGTCCACGACCGCAGAACATGATACCCCACAGCTCGCCTCGCACGGCGGCCGGCGGTCCTGGCAATATTTGACATAGGCCGAGTAGTGTAACTTTGCACAGCGATTGTCGGGGATCAAATGACGTCACCACGCTTGTTATTTTTTCTCGCAGTAATGAAACCTGTTTTAAACCTAACAACCTACAAAAACAGAAGCACTGGGAAATTGGTTTCGAATAAAATCTAGTTTGTAAACAATAGAAGTGAGGCATGACGTAAATACCAATCAAGCGATCTTAATTAATTTAACGACAAAGTAATTGCTTACGTAATTAGAAACTTGGTAGTTAACGCTTGATAAGTAAGTCAGGAGTTCACTCTGATGAGCTAAATCATAAGCTTTATTATGTAAATAATATGTGTATAATCCGAATGGAATGAAGGCAATGTTTTTCTTATTCGGAATTGAGTATTCATTAGCTATTGTGTCGCCTGAGGATTGAATAGCGCGATCGATTATAGTAAATAGGTTATCGTTTAGATTGGCCCTGTAATACCTGTTGGCCCACACCTGTTGACGGAGTTGTAGGAAATGTAGGAATTTGTTTCAACAGGTACAAAAAGGTTCCTACCTAAACGATGTCAAGCTTTCAGCAGATTTTAGTTAGGTGATGTGAAGGCAGTTAGATCGAAAATATCCCACGGACAATCAAGGTGAACTGACGAACGGTCAACGAGACATGTAATAAACAAGTCTTATCTCAGGGAAATTCATACTATATTAGACAAGGGATACAATTCGTGAAGCTTCTCAACGTTGCGCAGGTTGTCTTTGGTCCTTATGTCCAGAAAAATGCTAATGTTGTTGAGTATATGACGTATGTTGTTTCCGCACTGATTCAAAGAAAAACAAATGACTGCGCTTTTGCATTGAGGTTGTTTTCAGCGAGTTTTTTTTTAACTCCATGATATTTTATACGAGTCATGAAAGTGGTTATATGTTGCTACACAAACAGTACTAGGCACAATAAATTGCTAAATTGAAATTTCCTGCAATGATTGGCCGACCGTGTGGTTTCCCGGACATGAAATAAATGTCGTAAATGTAGATATTTTTGAGGATGGGTGGGCAATAGCATCATTCACGTAATATCGACAATTTGCATCAATCCTTTGGCAATACCTATTCCCTTAAAAATTGTAATAGCTTTGGAGGAAGATAGTTCCGATAGACGCCACAATTATGGGATTGCAAATTTCCGTTATTTTACGATTGCAAGTTGAAAAGTTTGAAGAACACCTGCAGCTTAGCCAGTTTAAAGTCTAGATAGGTCTTTCTTATAACGGTTGGCCTAAGTGAGTCAGATAGGCAGCCTTGAAATACATTCAGTGGATTTAGAGAGGGAATCTAAAATAAATACGGACCGATTATGACACATTCTAGGTCAAAAAATATACTTGAGAGCAAAGTACAGATTTTATCGTTCAGTCTAGAATTAGTCATCGCTTCCGTGCCTTCTTAACTTATATTTAGTATGGCATAACTTTCAAACTTTTACTCGAGAACCTTGGCATTTTATATTCTTTAATTTATCGGCAATATCCTAGAATTCAGACAATAACAGAGTCGAAAGGAAATTCTGCGCAGCATAATATTATAACAGTGAATCATTGTTTTAAAGCTCGCCAATTTCCTATCAATTCATCATAATTAACCCATAACATTTCCTTATAGAACAGCGGGACCGCTTCATCGCAAGTTTGCAACGTTTTGCTACATTGTCTGCAAAACTAATTTAGATAGGGTAAACAATAGCTTGTTTACTTTCTGTTATGATGAAGCGATGTTATTTTAAGTTATAAATTATACGCGATACATTGTAATATATCGCTAATGAGTCCTTACTGGATGAGCAGAGCAAGGGCTTCTGTGTTGTTCTAGAGCCCCTGGATTATTTGGACTTGAAAGTAAACTCGAAATGGGAACCTTCCGAGAGGATGTAGGTACTCATACGGTTCGGCCCTCAAGATATAATATAGGTCAAAGGATATCTATTTTATATCCGAAATACCCAAGAGACTGGAGCTTATTGATTAAGCTTTTATAGATAGGGTCAGAAATTGGGATGTCACTAGTGAGCTTACAGTAGATATTAGGTACGTCTGTTAGCAAGTATAATGTCGTTGAAATAAGTCCATTATTACCATACATATGTCAGCCTGTGTATTTTATTTAAACACAAGCACGATTCGACTTACGTTTGCGTACAATATTCAGCAGCTAGGGTGCCTAAGCGACATAAAGGACATTGATTTTGATCTAGAATGGGGTTTTGTTACCCATATGTTGCAACATTATTTAGTTCTAATTCAATCACAATCTAATGAAACACTACACATGGGGCGTTTATTTTACGAAATTATGTAGCCTTTTTTGCTTCATAGCTAAATGGCTGGCCCTCGAAGCCTCTTAAAACTACAATGTGCTGGCTGATCGATTTGAACAAGCTAACTTGACTTGTAGTCTCAGCAGGAAAGCCTGTGTCAAAAAAAGTAGTAACCAAGAATTTCAAGCATATCGAAGGTTGAGGACTTGAGGTCGACTGGATGAACTAAAATGGACCTGGCCAGAATTAGGGTGAACCATAAAGTTGGCCATACACTTATGCAGGATGTGCACAGGGAAATTACCTAGTTTAGCTGTGCAGCTGTGCGATTTCGTCTACATTTTCATACAAAACGAAATAAATTAAGTGCGTAGCTTAGCCTTGCCTTGCAATGAACCGACACCAAAAAAAAAGTTCTCGCTACAATACAAGTACGAAATAAAGGAACTTAAAGTTGTGTAATCTATTAATCCCTAACCCTTATTTTAAATCGGTTAAATTCCACTATATCTATCCACAGAAAAATTAAAGAGAAAACAATAAAATTACCATATTTGGAAGTAGGACATAAAATCCGCAATGACAAAATTTAATGGGTAACATAAATATCGGCCTAAATAACGAGTTTCGGCTGAAATAGGTTTGTTCAAACATTCGACCATTTGTGCGCCCCTCACATGACTTAGATACAAAGCTTTTTCTTTGGCTCCATTCCTAATAGCCTATTGTGTAATAGTCTGTTTATAAACAGAAACAATTCTGACTGTGAAATAAATTCATGACATCTATGTATTGTAAAGAATTTTTTTTTTTTACAATATCCATTACATGGTTTGGTGGTAATTTTTTAGGTTCAACGGACAATCTATCTGGCATTCTTGCCAAGAAATATTCACAATTAGAAAATCACTGCATTCATATAATAACTATTTTATTTCATATTTGATACTAAAGCCTGCTTGCCCCACAACTCATTAAACTCCTTTAGCACTAAACATTTTTTTTTTAGCCTATACTGTCCCACTGCTGGGCTAAGGCCTCCCCCAAATTCCAAACATAGACTCTTTTCAAATGACTGACAAAAACAGAACAATGTTTAAACATGTTATGCATGTCATGCTTAACATATCAGGCAATTTGTGGTGCAAGCACTTCAAATTGAATGATAAATACTGGTTTATGGTGCAAGAGCATTATTTAATTATATTAAAAAAATCCATTAAAATCAACTTTTCACCAATGGATGGATCCATTTAATTATTTTATGATAAAAAAAATACTGACAGCTCCGAAAGCATGGACACAAAATAAAATCTCTCATTGCAGTCAGGTCTACAGTATTTTAAGGTAAGATAATTGATTGATTGATAGTAATATAATAAAATACCAAACAAATTAAAATTTTATCTGGTTACAAGACATTTTTAATATAAGTTGACTGTAATAAGAACATTTTATTGAATATTGGCTGGGGTCTGCAACTCCACGTCCAAAGCACATATTTTGCAATAAACACACACCATTTTTTTTTTAAATTATTCAACAGTTTTGAAAACTGCCATATAATGCTCAGCATATGCATAGGTGCATGTAATATCTATTTTAATTTTGCAATCAGCAATTTGCTGAACATTAGGTCAATTGATGCTTGTGTTGTTGTTTATTTATATTCAGATTTCTAATGATTTTTCGGATGGTTTGGAACTTATTGAAATAATATAGATTTATCAGCCTAGGATAGCATGTTGCGCCAACCCCAAATATAATGGGACAAGGGCAGGAATATGATGATCAGTATAGTAGTAGTAGTCAAGGATAGTATCAACATTATCTACATCATCAATACTATAATGTCTATCTAACACTATTTAGTTAAGCAACGAGATTATGTACTAGCAAAGTATTGGACTATGGACTGTGTGAAAAATTAATGTCAACAAAATTCAGATTTTCATGACTTTTGAATTAATTATGAACTTACATTCTACTTTTATATGTATTATCATTCGAACATCATTGAATATGTTTAGATAGATCAGTTTCTGTCAATTTTTATACACATTGATGAACTGGACCTGGGAAATTGACCTTTCATGTGATTACCATATGTTTCATTGCTGTGTCACAATGATAAAGGATGGCTATTTTATTGCTGACTACACTCACAGCTAGGACTCTGTTCTTGTAATAACACTGTCATCAAGCTCCTAGCGCCTTATTGACACTGCGTCGTATATGACAGATTTCTATGTTTACGTGAGTGCTCACCTCGAATACCCCGAGACACCTCCCCAGCTTGCCGATGACGCCGGCTTCCTCGAGCACCTCGCGCATAGCGGTCACCGAGGGCTCTTCTTCGGGCTCGACTCCGCCGCCGGGCACTATCCAGTTGTCAGGACGTCGCGAAGATGTCACCAGGAGCACCTACACGACACAACAACAAACACACGTACTTTACAACCTCTCCACGTCTCAAACAACACCGCAACAACAGAATTACAATGCTAACCTCCGTTTCGGCGTCAGAACGAACGCAGATACACGCCGCGCGACGTCTAAATCCCTCGTCGTCGTAAATCCGAATCGAATTAGGCTTCTCCTTCACCATTTTTACATTAAACACGTAAACACGAACTAAACAGACGATCACAAACGAAAAGCTGACATCAAATATAAAGAAAAACTATGAACCGAACGTAATTTTTTAATGATCAACAAACGCCATAACCGAAGTATCCTATGTTGAACGTATCCATTTTCTACTAATAAAGTTACACAACGTACATGTAAATTGAAACTATAATAACAATAACGCTACAATTAGAGCAATATTTCAGCTACAACTAGCTTTTGATCGCGTATTTCAAGCCCATGTTGAATGGTGCCTGACGTATTCTTTCTTTGCGAAAATCGAAATAGGTTTTGGAAAGCAATAGGGAGTCTATCAGCTGACAGCCGGAAGTCGGATACGGTATTGCCCTTTAATTCGATTTTATTTCCCGAATGTTGCTATTCATTGGTCAGTATTTCAAGTATTCCCGCATTCAAGGTCAATTAAAACGAAAACTATTCATCAAAAAGAGACTATTTATCAATGAACCATATTTTTGAATAGACTACAAAAGTGTGAAGTAGTTGGTATCTGATTACCTAATGATATCGTTTTGAGCTCACCAGATGGCGCCTTTGGCGAGTTATGGCCTGTTATGTTATGTTCTATTTTATTAAAGTACCAATAACTTCATAAAAAGCTCATTTTATTACGTATAACAACATTGTGTAAACTTCAGATACATATTTACAATATTGTCCCTAAAATTAGCAAAGAAATTAGAAGGCCCCATAAATAATGCCTAAATATAAAATAACAATACTATAATTATTCTTTGCACCATGTTTCTTCAGTTTTGAATATCGATAAATAATGTCATGGAAAGCGATAACATCTCTACGACGGTCGACGCTTAGCGCACATCTCTAGTGATGAATTTGTTTGAGTTTGTTGACAGTTATTTATTTAAAATTAATTTTGCTTTTTAGTTTCAGGTATTTAATATGGGTAAGTTCCGTTTAAAATATTGTATTTTCGATGTAATTGCCTTAGATTGATTAAGTGAACGTCGGACTTTCAGAAAACATAAACGACGTAATATGTAATTATTGCATGTCTGGGTGTTGAGATTGAGACTGATTGATTTGAATTTGTACCCATTGTATGAAGCATTAATTTACTAATTGCAGAGGAAAGCTTCGATTTCGGGAAGCTGTTAAACAATCACGCGAAGAAGCACAAGAGCAAGCCCTCACAGTTTGGCAGCGTTGCTGGCGGGGTGTGTTTCTAGTATTTTTAGTAAAAAAATCATTAAGTTTAGTTATCATCATGCATGAGGTAGAATCCTCTCGTAATGTAGGTATATCAGGGTGCATTCATATTGTTGTACTTTGTTTGTAATGTTGGTGTAATATAGAACAGTGTTCTAATTAAGCATGTTTTGTTGATCAAAACATGCATGATTGTGTCCTTACTCTTGAAACTTTCAACTTTCATGCATTATTATGAAACAACAACTATTTTCATTCCACTAATTTCATTCTACAACATATTTCATAGCATTGAAGCATAGTATACTTTATGAATGCACCATTATAATGTAATAAGATGGTGCTTACATCCTATTCATCAGAATAATCTTGGGTTTCAGGTCCAAAAGAGGCTTGAGAAAAACTTAAAGTATAGGAAGAGCAGCCGATTGTCATTCTTTGATAATTTGAGGAATTTGTCAAAATGTGACAGTCCAGCTCCTGTAGTTCATCCTGTGCAATGTAAGGTGGAGCACAGGAGGCAGCAGCTGGAGAAGTGGAAGGAGGAAAAAGAGAAGAAGAAAAAAGAAGCTGCTTCAAAGAAGAAGAAGCCTTTTATAGCGGGAGTGCCACATGCACCACTCAAGTTTCCTCCACCTCCCAAGCCCATGCCAAGCACTTCTGGACGGGTGACACGATCCCAGTCTGCTAAGGTCACTAAACCTAAAGAAACTAAGGAGTCAAAGGCTGCATCACACTCATTTGCACCCAAAAATGCATCATTTAGGCCGCCAGAAATTAAAACTATGACTAAACTGCCAAAATTGGCACCAAAGAATAAACAGACAAAGAAACACAATATAACATTTGACCCTGTCATACCTCCCACTGAGAAAGAAACCAGCAAACAGACAAGATCTAAGGCTATCAAACAAGCTGTGACAGAAACTAAAGCTGTGCGTAAGCAGATAGAGAGACCAACCAAAGGCAAAGTGACCAAACCAGCTCCAAAAACCAATAAAGTAACAATAACTCCATTACAGAGTAGTTCTTCAAGTGAAATAGAGCAGAATAATAAATTCTCACCAATTTTGATGAGTAAGAACCTTAGGAAGTCTTTACCACCTCAAAATTCACCGAGAACAACAACTAAGACACCGAGGAAATCTGTTCAGAATATCACTCCTAACAGACCTGTGCCAAGGAGTGAGTCGAGCTCTGAGGAGCGTCTGCGCTCTCCCAGGTCTTTGGATGATTTTGAATTTACTCCTGAACAGATAGTGGAAGAGGCTAAGAACATTAGTCCTTGTGTCACTATGTCACGAGGCAAGGATAACGCTAGGAAGGAGATGAAGAAGAAACTTAACGAAGGTATGTATTTCTATAGTAGCGGCCCATCCTGTTCGCATTTGTGCGAAAATAAACATATTGTATGTTACTCAGGGAGAATGTAGCATTTTAATGGTGAAAGAATATTTGAAATTGGTCCAGTACTTTTTGAGTTTATTTGTTACAAACATACAAATCTTTCCTCTTTATAATATTAGTGTAGATATTTATGTGAAATAAGTTTTTGAACTACAACATTGTCTATGGTATAGGCCTGCTGGACGAGGATGCTAGCAACATAGACAGCATAGACCACTTCAGGCGGCAGCTGGCTTCAGAGATCAAGCGTATGACGGAGATGTGTGATACCTGGGACAAGATACTGGAGCAGACTGTGTTGTCAGAATCTGTGCAGGTAAATTGTCCTATGTCTTGTACCTTTTCATGCATGCAAAATGTTTGAGTTACAATACAGTACAGCAGAATCTGCTTTGCCACCTTGTCTGTGCTGATGGGTTTTGTTTGGGTCCACCTAATTTTGCTAGATCATGGGGACCCAAAGGTTTGTGTAGCCCTATATGTATTTTTATAACTTTGTTTTTCCTGTTCTTTACTTCACTACATACATTCAGTCAAAAAAGTATCGGGAATGGATGATTTGTTTAAGGTTCCAAATTCACGTTTTTTGTTATTTTTTTTTGTTAGATTGGCACAACTGTTTTCCATTTTGGCGCGGAGTTTGAGTTGCATGTCTTATTTAGATTAAATACAGTGCTGTTTTTAGTTAGATCATATCTAGCGTGTATTGCGAATATCATAATGGACAAAAAAATCGAACAAAGAGTTTGTCTTACATTTTGCATCGCCAATGGAATTTCGTGTTCGGAGTCCCTGAAAATGTTACAGAAGGCTTACGGTGAATCGACTTTATCAAAAACACGTGCTTAGGAGTGGTACAAAGCGTTCAAAAGCGGTCGTAATGTGATGGAAGATTTGCCTCGCTCTGGTAGGCCATCAACGTTTTCAACTGAAATTAACATCGCAAAAGTGAAGGAAATAGTGACTGACAATCCTCATTTAAGTTTGAGAGATCTCTCTCAATCTTGAATGAGGATTTTCTTAGCCGTTGAACTTTCTGAGTCTCACGAGTGATTATTTAAAATTGTACGGATCGATCCGTACAATTTTAAATAATCACTTGGGTATGAAACATGTTACCGGTCGGCTAGTACCACAAATCCCTGAATTTTCTCCAAAAAATCAATCGCATATGAGTCGCTGAGGACAAGCTAGAATGAGTCAATTCCGACCCAACATTCAAGAAACGCACGTTACTACGAGTCGTGGGTTTACGATTTTGACATGCAAACTAGTCAACAAACTTCGGAGTGGCGCCTTCCAACTGAACCGGAACCGAAAAAACCACGCCAAAGTAGATCAAAAATCTTTGACTATCGCGGTGTTGTGCACTCGGAATTCTTGCCGGAAGGTCAAACAGTAAATAAAGAATATTATTTCAGCGTTATGCGGCGTTTAAGAGAGCAAATTCGACGAAAAAGGCCAGATTTCTGGAAAGAAAATTCTTGGATTTTGCACCACGATATTGCACAAGGCCATCATAGTGAATGAATTTTTGACGAAAAACTCAACAAATACCAATATGGCTCCAGCAGACTTCTTTATTTTTCCTTAACTCAAATTACCACTTCGTGGCACCCATTTTCATTCGGTAGAAGACATAGAACGAGAATTCGCGGCGCGAACTGAACTCAATTTCGGAAAAAGCGTTTAAAAAATGTTTTGATGATTGCATCATTCGTTGGTGTAAGTGTATCGTTTCTGAAGGAGCATACTTTGAAGGCGATAAAACAAATTTGGATGAATAACTAACATTTTGTGTATTCCCAGTACTTTCTTGACAGAGTAGTATTATAAACAGTCCTCGCAGCCGCATCTGTCTGTCTATCTGAATGCTATATACTTAAAAACTAAACTAATTTTCATACAATTTTCACCAATGAATGAAGAGTGCATAAGGAAGGCTAAGGTGTATAATTCATTGGGGTTTGGTGTAAGCAGAGCATATATGCCTACATTTTCTGCTAGTTTATCACAAAAGTAACTAACATAAATTCACATTTTTATTGTTTACGAAGTCATCACATACACTGCTACAGGCTGATATTAACCATTCGTTACCATTTCGTTCTGCAGGAAGCAGTACTATCAGCAGTGGGCCAGGCTCGGCTGCTGATGTCACAGAAGCTGCAGCAGTTCGCGTCGCTGGTAGAGCGGTGCGCGCGGCCTGAGCCCGGCTCCGCGCTCATCACGCCCGCAGACTTGCACGGCTTCTGGGACATGGTGTTCATGCAGGTAATTAGAGTGCCTAACAGAAAATATGACACATCGAGTCTTAGGAAGAACTAGAGCAGTGGTTGCGCAAGTCTGACAACCAATCTTACCAATGGGTATCATTTAACCCAGTACTATTTAGTGGCTTGTGTTGGTCAGATAGGCAGTCGCTTCATGTAAAATACTATTCAGGCGCGTCTTGTCAGACTTACAGCCGACCCCAACATTATTAGGAAAAGGCTAGGCAGATGATGAGAGCAGTGATGACCCTGCTGCAACGGCTGTAACTTACGTGTTTGAAAGTTCAAATTAATTTATTGTGTGTCACAGGTGAAATATCAGTTCTTATGATTATTTCATTAAGGATCGCTGTAACATACCTTTAAGGTGTACAATATTTAATATTAGTTCAATATTTATTTAACATTAAAATCATTATTTGTCCTAAGTCAACGTCCATCATTCTTCATGCATTAATATAGTTGTTTATTCGCAAAGTCAGATTAAAACAAATTAAATAATATAAGTCCTTTCGAACCCAAGCAAGCACTATCTGTATAAATAAATGATTACATTACCACTGCTATCAAAACTGTGAAAGAAAACGTCATTATTGCTTCATTATAATTAGTTTTTATTTAGTATTATTATCCTTAAACCAAGAGTTCGAAGACATGTGGCATCCATCAAGTCGCGCTGAGCTCGCGTGGTGGATGGCCCACTCGTTTTCACGGAGAGAAGACCTGTGTCCCAGCAGAGCAAATATTAGAGGCTTATTATGCAAGGCGGATGAAGAAGTTTAGTGTAGAGCATTATCTCTGTGTGTATAAGTGATACCTGTGTGACAATGTATTTTGGCAGTAGTAGAAGTATAGGAGTACTGTCTGCTGATTTTATGCGATGGATTGCTACATCTAAGTGAAGACCTTATTTTAATGACTTGAGTTCATATCAAAATAGGTCATTAATATCTATTATCTTGGCACTTACTATTCGCCTACCACCACTTTAAATTGTGCTATAAGCTCTTTCTGGTTGTGACATTGCAATATTTGAATTAAATAATTTATTCCTATTAAGCTGTTTCTTTGCAAAATCATCTAAATAACTTTTATTTCCTGTAGGTTGAGAATGTAGACATGAGGTTCAAGAAGCTGGAAGAGCTACGTCTCCGTGGCTGGGTGGAGGAGCAACCCATCGAGGTCAAGAAGAAAGTAGTCAGACCTGTGAATGTGAAGAAAGCTGCCAAGCCTACTGGCGGACCCAGCCAGTTGAGGGAGATGATTGCTGGTGAGGACATGAACAACACTATTTCTTATTGGTTCTTTTGCACAACTTATACTTTAATAGTCTACTTCTTATTCTTAGCGTGTCGATGGCAATCTAAATTGTGTCAGCCCAGAACTACTAGTTTGGCGCTTTCGGTAGCGTCCATCAGTTCCTACAGTGAACAAACAACAGGATATGCAGGACACGATATTGAGTGCCCCATCGTTTGTAAAACAACACCACATTTACACTCCAGGGCAGTCTCCTAGTCTACTGAACCAAGGTTTCAGCTATAATTTTTCTCATATCACCCTTTATTACTTTTGTTAACCAACCAACTAGTCTATCAATCTGTCTAGTCTATCTGGTTTGGGCAGTTGGAGAGAGTAATATCGCGAACGAAGTAATAATAATTCATTTATTTATTCAAGTTACAAGGACTCAATAATACACACAGAATTCAATAAATAGCACAAATGATACATTCAACACACACAATATTAAACATTCC
The DNA here is from genome assembly GCA_905163415.1 of Noctua fimbriata. NCBI lineage: Eukaryota > Metazoa > Arthropoda > Insecta > Lepidoptera > Noctuidae > Noctua > Noctua fimbriata. Next base: position 16,531,782 of record LR990941.1, on the reverse strand, counting down.
AATACAACACAAAACAATAACCACAGTATCTCTCACAGTAATTATCTTGACAGTTTATAGTAATAAACCACACACCACATCAACTCACTATAAAGCGAAGCCTCGCAGGGGCTTGGACTGTATGATGGTGGCAAAAAAAAAACCAAAGGAAGAAAGAAAGATGCATTTCCAATTCCAATGCTGATTGATTTTCTATTTTAGCTGCAAGAAAAGCCAAGAAGGAGCAGGAAGAGGCCCCTACTAAGGCTAATACCCTGCAGCCTCCCTCAGGCGAGAGCAAGACGTTCGAGGCGGGCTTCTTCAGCGTGAGCTCACCCGTGCGCTCGCCCGCTAGCGCGTCGTACTCACCCGCCACTTCGCGCACGCCGGGCTCCAAGAGCAGTCTGTTGAAGGCTGTGCTGTCTAGCGAGGCCAAGAAAGCGTCGGCTAGCAAGGTAGGCCTATCACGTAACTGTTTTGTTGAGATATTTAGACCCGGTGTGTGTGTGTAGGACTGACCAATCACATTCACTGACAACATTTGTTAGAAGTCGACATGACGCCTTTGGTCTCCTTTGTGATTGGTCGAATCTTCCGCATCTCCGCACCGTTCCGTTAGTCTCTGCTTTGGTGGAAACTGGCAAATTGTGGGGGTACCTCATCTCTTGTTAACTCTACAGGGAAAAAAGTTATGTTACATTGAAGCTCAAAACTATAATTTTGCTTATTCCATTTCAGAACTCAACATCGTTTGCAATGCTGCGTGCCTCAGTATTAGGCAAGAATGTTGAGTGTGACGGATTCTCTCTCCTACCGGTTAGTGTAAAAAAAGATCCTTAACATTCATCAAAGTACAAAAGATTACTTCATTTTACTAAAACGAATCATTTCCGCAGCAAACCCCAGTGGCGATGACACCAATCAACCTGTACGCGACCCCGGGACGCAGCATACTCAAGGGCACAAACACAGAAAAGAAATCCACCAGAAAATCTATTAAAATGGTACTATTCAACCGCTCAGACGCCGATTTACAAGACGTATCCTACCACACACCAGATAGCGATATAAACGAACAGAAAACCGATGAAATACAAACTGACAGTGGAATTTCCTCTATGGATTTAGAAAAAGTTGAGAATAAAGAAAATTCTAGAAAAAAGTCCAAGTTGGTTAGGCAGAATGCTGAAGACTGGTCTCCAGTGGTGACGAGGAGTCGACGTAAGAGTATGAACACTACGCAAGATGGTGACCATGATGCTGCTACCCCAAGGAGGTCCTCACGTAAGAAGGTGTTGCATGAGTCAGAGGATAACGTAGTTGAAGCGACCAAGCGGTCGACTAGAAGACGCAAGAGTGGGGTGCAAGTGGCTAACTGATATAGGGGATGTGTAAGATAGAACCTTTGAAAATGTTGCCATGTTTCGATTTCGTGTCTCTATGGTTGACTAACCAGGCAGATTACAGCCTAGCAATATACGTCGTGGTCGGGACTATGAAAGCTCTTTTTAAAACTCTTAGTTATTCAGAAAAGGATGGCGCTATCGACTTTAGATAGCCTTATTTCTTCATTACAAATTGTCAGCAATGAAATTAAAAAACTCACATTGTATCCATTCCAAGTGATATTTTTTTGTTAAGCCGTGGTTTTATGATAAAATGTAGGGAGGTATGCTTTCACAAAAGGCGAAATTAGACAGGTGTTGCCATAATTAATATAATTTTACAATAGTAATAGTTAATATATCACTTAGTGTTGGCGGTGGTGATTATGCTCATAAAGAGGCCAAAACTATAATTAATTTTATGTTACTCTTAGTTTAGATTTTTTTAAGATTCCAATATTAGACATTTCAATTGTATCGTATTCTAACAAACCTGAATGCGATCAGCACATCTAAACCGCGTTCAAGAGCTGTCAGAGTCAGTTCTGTTAGTATACCATTGCAATGATGACACAGCTTCTGAATGCTGTTTAGATTTTCTGATCGCTTTCAGTTCATTGGAGAAATTCGTTCTTAGACAGTCCAGTTTTAGAAATTTTATAACGATCTGAGTAATAAATCGCATACGTAAAGGCTAACCAGAGGAACTTTTCCCATATACTAATTACTTATAAATCACAAGATTCCACTTCATTAGAATCAGAATGTTTATTTGTTAACATAGGTAGTTCAGAGTATGTTACATTTTCATATGTGCTCTATGTTTTGCTGTTTGTCGTACAAATATTATCATCAATTTAAATTTTATTTTAGTTAATTACATGCAACAAATTTATGCTTACATTCTTCGTTTTATTATCTATTTTATTCAAACATTGATAATGATCATGTTCCATTATTGTAGACTATGCATTTTTTTTAGTAAATATTAGTGTGAACGATAAATTATGTGAATTTAATTACTTGTATTGAATTAGTTGGTGTAGATTTAATCATTTGTTTTTAGTTTCTATTGGAGAGGCAGTCTCGGGGAAAGTGCCTTTTAAACAATAAGCAACAAGTATGCGTTGGACCTAAAATGGCCAGTGTGGTATGGAATTTTAGGCCTTTGATCACCTGTCATTACAAAAGGCATGTTTATATTTGCAAGTCTGGCTTATGACGCCAGTATAAACAGTGGCTTGACAATGTTAATCTTATTACTGTTGAAACCAAGGCTGCCTCGGTTCGAGTTAAGTTACGTTATTGGCTATGTATGTGTGGTGTGTATGTTGAAAACTCGTGCATATTGTACAATAATAGTAATTATACAAAAGTTTTAAATAAAATTCTGCGTTTTATTTACAGTTTTTCACTATAGAACATTACAAAAAAACCGGCCTCGGGGATCTAGAGCACTATGCGGTCACGACCACGACCGCAGAAGCTACGACCAGCCCCCGTAGGATGACCATCGTAGACAAGGATTTATTTGACGGAAGAATCGACAAAATGACAGATAGTGCAAAGAAATCTGTCATTGTGTCGACACAATCTGTCATTTTGTCAATTCTTCCGTCAAAGAAATCCTTGTCTACGGTGGTCATGCTACGGGGGCAGGAAAGAAAGTGTAGTCGCACGATCGGGTGGCCGTGTAGTGCGCGAGGGTGGTATTAGCACATATTTTGAAATGAAATGAAGTTTTATTTATTTGCCAGAATAAAACATAACATGGTTAAATAAATTTTAGTCTCACTTTATTCGACTTATAAGTCGTGTAAATAATTCTAAAAAAAGTAAACTATCGTGTCGTATCGCGTGGCTTTAGCCATCGCGGAATTCCTAAGAGCGTTGACGCGAGTCGCGAGCAGGAATAAGCGCGTAATGTGGCGCGCGTATACGCGCCGGTACGAACTTATACCTGCAACAAAATAGGCTAGTCTGGATATAAAATAAAACGCTACCTCTCTAAGGAGTAATAATCATGAAATGACTGCAATGGTGTACAGTATCACCAAGTTATTGTAAAAGTATTCTGATTTAAAAGAGTGTCCATGGAGTTTCTTGCCCGTTCTTCTCGATAGAGATCTACGTTAGGGAATGGGCAACCACAGTACTTTCACAGTTTTTATGCCTTGTGACTGGGACTGTAGCTATTTTTTCATTGTTGTCTTTGTTTCGACAATTCAAAAGTGCCTGTAACTGGCCTATTTGAAATAAATGCTTTGATTTTTGATTTTGATTTTGTATCCACACAATTTATACTCCTGACAGGATTTTGGTCACAGCGGTCAATCTCAACGGAGATTAGCCTTCGGCGTGGGAAGTATCATAGTGCACAAGTGTTTGCGCAACAGGTGCACTCTCTGTTCCTTTACTCTTATAGTCCGATGGGACGGCAATCCGACATGACCGGAGAGGATCAGGCGCAGGACCAACGGCTTGAGGCATGGGGGGGACCATACGCCAATTGCCAAAGTGCGGAGTACTAATGCAAAAGTCCTAATAGAAAAAACCATTAACACTTTTTTCTCGATCCAGGAACTGAACTCGGAACCCCATGCTCAGCAGTTGCGCTTGCGATCACGAGACCAACAGGGCAGTAGCCCACACATAATTAATAGATACTAAGATACAGTTACGTAATAAGCACCGAGTACATTTTCTTATGTGCTAGGCTAACTGAGTCATAGGCTTGCATAGGATACAGGGGTCATGACCCCCCCAAAATCATACACCCCAAAATCATACACGCCAAATTGATAAACCTTAATTATTAACGTTAAACAAGAGAAACTAATCATTCCAAGGCAGAATGCTAAAATTTTCGAGCTCGCTTCGCTCTCTAATGCATGCTGGCCTTTTGAGTTACCTTTATTCTCATTTCTGTATGAATGAACAAAAAGAACCTAATACACGGAAAATGGCGGGCTGCTTCAATTTTGAACTTTGCAGCATTCTATTAGTACCAAGAGCGGATCAAGGGGGAGGGAGTGATATCCGGGCGTTATTACCACCATGTCCTGGGCAGGGCCTAGGTCAACCGTGATCATGTTTCTGAACTCTTTATTTAAATAAAATAAATGGATCGTTGTGTCTGATGCAAATAAATAAATAAAAAAATGGAGGCCCCGCTCACTTCGCTTGCTCATCGCGTTCTTTTCATCTTAATTTTGAAAATCTAACTATCTCAGGGGCAGAGCAGCTGAGAGGGGGGGCGGGCAGAGGTAAACTCCACCGAAATCTCCGACAACTATGAAGAAATCGACCTATCCGAGGAGGAATGCTAACATTTTCTAGCTCGCTTCGCTCGCCAATACATCCTATTCTTTTTCAATTCTGCAAAAGTTGACAATCCATCCTATTCTCATTTCTATATAAATTAACAAAAGGAGTGGTGCTAAAATTTTCCAGCTCGCTTCTCTCACTAATACATCCTGAACTTTTTCAATTCTCCATAAGTTGATAGAGTTCCTCCTATTCTCATTTCTGTACAAATTAACAAAAGCAGTGGTGCTAAAATTTTCCAGCTCGCATCACTCGCTAATACATACTGTACTTTTTCAATTCCCCATAAGTTGACAAAGTTCCTCCTATTCTCATTCCGATATGAATGAATAAAAATAACTTAATTCCGAGGACAGTGCAATAACTCCTATTTTAATGGTCAAAAAAACCTACCCGATGTAGTGCTAAAATTTTCGAGCTCGCTCTGACATTCTGCGTTCTTTTCAGTTTTTTTTAAAATAAATTGACACAATTTCTGAAAGCCTATCAAATTCGAACTGGGTGCTAAATTTGACGAGATCGCTCTTGAATTCTGACTTTTCTCAATTGATAGGCTTTTCTATAAAATTAGTCCTTGCATGCATCGACACCAACAAACGAAAATCTAACACACCTATCCACAGCACACAGTGGTGAAGTACAAGCTCTTTTCGGGAAGCTGAAGATGCACGCTCCGGAAATAAACCTGCCGGAGATCATGATCGTTTTGTAAAGCTAAATCCAGAGATGGTTCATATAATTTCGTTTTTCAAGTGGTTCCTAATAGTTTAACCCATTAGTTTTATGCACCCCCCCCCCAAATCTGCCTTTTTTTCTTCACTCTCTCTTCATCTTTATTTTTTATTTGGGGTAACCCAACCGAATTCCTGGCTAGGGCACATGTGTCATGCCTCTCATCTGGGAGAGCGAACAGGCTTTACCTAATTATAATCCACCACACGGGCCTAGAGCGAGTCGGCAGATAACATGTGTTGTCGCATTTCTGGATATCCTACCGAATCCGGATAACTAAAGATGAATAGGAATGTTTTCGAAAATCACCAAATGATAATACCAGTTTAAAAACATCCAGCTTTAATCTGTAGCAAAGCCTGGCTTACGTAAGCGACTGTGATCTAACGCTGGCTCGAGCCGCCCGAGCCAAGTGGAGGGCATAACTAACTGGAGTTATCCGCTGGCCCACTGCCGCACGCTGCACTGACACATTAAGCACGCTGCCAACTCGTTATCGCGACAACGCAGGGAATAAAAACGTAGAATTAAGTTAGGATCTGTCTTTTGTTGCTGATTTGAATAGGACTTGGCCTGTTCCTTGTCGTTGATTACGTACTGCACTGCAATTTGCCAGCGTAGCTGCATACTATTTGTATTTACGTTCGTTCTTACGCCTTCCTGTTTCTGAATAGCAATTTTCAACAAGGAGGCGATAGCAAGAATCTGCTCTGAAGTTCCTTTTTACTAAGTTTTTTTCCCAACCGGTACCTAAAGTGCTTCCAATTCACATTGATAGAAAGGTAGTAAACATTTGCTGTCTGTGGAAATGAAACAAGATGGCGGCGTTATATCCGAATAAGGCCACGCGCCAAAAGTAACATGCAGCACTATATCAGTGGGTTTATTCCAGCGAGATATGATGAACAAGCTCAAAAATTGAATACTAGGTAAACATAGAAAGGCTAGCGGCGCTTAGCCCATACAAACGTATTCCCCTGTTTTCTCCTTGGAAAATAAAACTAGAGCAAAATATTCCTTTTACTAAAAAATCTGTTAAAGATATAAAGGGTGTAACAAGACCCCAAAGAATAAAGTAAGTATAGCGAAGCCGAAAGGCACTTGTTCTTCCAGTCATTGCGATATTTTTTTTGTTCTAGACCATACCTGGGACCTTCTAGTTACGGAGATATTGGGGGTCAAACTTCCAACTTTTTCACGAGTTTTTTTTAAAATAGGTACATGTTTTTTATGTAAGATTTTTACTATAAACACCTCCACGACCACATTCAATCCATTCATCAGCACAATGTTTTGAGTGCGTTACATTGAGTGTTACCGTAAAACTTGATTTTTCACCCCCAAAAAAAAGTAGTTTCCTAGCAATATTTAACGTATTCAGTACATCATTCTGAGCCCCCACAAAGAAGTTTTGCATTGTTTATTAAAAAAAAAAAACAGCTGTTCCATACATTTTGACCATACAGGTACCTATTGTACTTTTATAAGAATGAAACCTACGAAGGATTGGCCAGGAGTGATTGCACATTTAATAATAAATGTTAAATCTCGATTTTAGCCTAACATCAATTTTGTAAGATAAATTGATAGTGCTTAATCAGCACCGAACGACCATTAGCCCAGCTTCATCTAAAGGGAAATCTCAAGCAATTTCCCGACACTTGACGTTTCAAGAGGCTATAATTAAAGCGGACAATTAAAAATGGCAGTAAAGATTGCGATAATAATAACAATTAAATGACTCTTTCGTTGTTAAACCGGAGATAACAATGGGTCAGATTAAGTAAATCTATGCAAATTCAGACAGTAATACGGGGTAATTTGGGTTCTCTCGCTGGCAATTGGTACTGAAAATGGGGAGCGCGTGAAAGTGCTGTGTAGTCATAACATTAATTGCTTAATGTAGTACGACGTTTGTGTTGGGGCAGTATGTAATTCATATGGCTATCTGATAAATACAAGACGAATAGGTAAATAGGTTCAGTCCTCTTTGGTTACCGATAGATAAGCATAGAGTACTGTTTCTTTCGTGGACTTGCAGAATCCAGAAATATTTAAATAGGTTAATTGAAATTGCATGCCTTCTCCTAGCTCTTGTTACCTTAGGATTGGAGTTTTACTGAAAATATAAAGATTTACAATTCTACGGGTTGTTAAGAGTTTTCTAAAATATAAGATTTTAAACTATCATGGTCACTAACATTATTATTTAGACTAGAAACGGTATATTTACCATGTTTACTGTTTTTGTTGAGTTCCCGATATTTCGGCGCTGTTGCAAGCACCATGATCACGGATAAACTGAAATTATTGCGGGTGGGTGTTTATGAGCAGACAAATCGGTCTACCCTCTTTCTTGTTCGTTTTTTGCACTCAGTACCGCTACCACTGTCACTCGCAACGCGATTCTGAATATCGGGAACTCAACAAAAACAGTAAACATGGTAAATATCCCGTTTTCTAAAAGAATTCATTAGGCATTGTGCAGAACTCAAGTAGAAATACTACCATCAAGGAAGATTCATTACCTCCTATTTTTTTTCGAAATTGGTTAAAAAGGATAATAATACACGGTAATTTATTTGATTGATCAAATGAACCTTTCTATAAACAAGCCATCGGTCTTCCATGACAGAAGGCTTAATTTTATTCTGATTTAAATAAACTTGTCACACTTTCTGAGATTTCGAGGCAGAATATGCAAATACCGTTGTTTTAAAATGTTGGGGCGCCATTTATTTCGTTATCTCGTAATTACTTTGAGGACAGAATACTGTTGTAAGTTAAAAAAATACGTTAAAATTTGTCTCGTTCCAAGTTCCCAACGTTCTAAAGACGCGAACGTTTTCTCGCAAATAAAAAGTAAAAACATGTGCATTTCGCGTGTGCTGAGATTAATGTCGATGTACGTTTTTGTTTAGTGATGTGCAATTGTGCAGTTGGAAAGTCGATGAGTAGTAGTTATTGTTAGTTTTAATAGGTCTATGTAAGTTGTAAAAAGACATCTAGCATAACTAGTGCACTGCAGACTGCTTGTCTCCGAGTACCAAGCCTACCCAACCGTAGGCGCGGGCCTGTGGACGGCGAGTTATGGGCTAGCTCGCCGTCCGGCCATCTTATGACGACAGGCCGTGTCGACGGCGCGTTCGTGTTCCACGCGCGCCTCAAAGAGATGTCAGCAACCACGTAGGGGTCCGCATGGGCCGATGCCTGCCAGGGCTGCGGGACTGTTCGAAAGAGATATCGCGGCCCTGGAACACAAAGGGCAAAGAAGGAACATGGATGGGTTTTAGTCAGTACAAGTCTGACACTCCCTTCCGCTCCGCCCAGAGCAGGAGGGGGCATTTGATGATTTACCATCCAAAAAAAAAAAAGACTTCCCAACGCCACACATTTGAGTTTTAGCAGTAATTTATATAGGTATATTAGTCTATGGTAGCAGTTAAAGTGATTTTCGGAGAGCGAATGTGAGCAAACCACTTATTCGCGGTTCACTTTACTACTACTAATACTACTAATTTCTAAAACAAGCTCCTACAGTATTTATTCATGGAGAAGCTTCATGACGTTGATAACACTATACGTATATAATTAACTAAATGGAATTAAAATATAGATCAAAACTAAAAAATCGATGACTTTTTGACCAATAAATGATTGAGAAATACATTATTTATTAAAGTCCAAGTAAATAAATAAAATATTTAAAAGAAACAAAAAAACGGACTTACAAACAACTTGACAAATACCTGAAATAAATAAAAACTAAAATGAAAAAACAAGCCCGTTTTTTGTTTCTTTTAAACATTTTATAATTTCTAGGTAGGATTCATTGAGTTTGTTATTAGGACTATAAGACGTAAATTTCGCAATCTTGTCATTTCATTAAGGGAGTTAATATCGTGGGGATTATTAAGTAATTTGTTGTGGTCGAAACTACTTATTTATTTGTCCCTCTAGAGACCTAACCCGGCTCAAAGCTAATTATGCTTGACCTTTAGCAAAAATGCGTGAATCTAAGTCAACCACAGCTCGATCCAAAGTAGTTCCTTGGAGATTGTGTACAGACTACAGTTACACCCCAGCACAATATCAATGGCAACATTTTTCGCTCTATTTTACCCTGTCCACTAAGTGCATCGAATTCTACAGCAGTCGGGTTTTTTTGTTTTTTTTTTATTGACCTTAGTTCAGTGTAAGATACAGATATTATGGAGCTAGACCTCCTGTGTCACATCTTCTCGATACCCAAACATCGACACTCCAGCATGCCTTCGTCAGCCGCCGCTCGTCTCGCGGCTGCTGCAGGTTTTATTTCACTTCATTTCGCCGTGACATGCGCCGCGTTAGCCAATAACAATGATGTAATAACACATTTTTTGGATTGTTTTTAAGAAACTACAGTTGAGGAATGGTTTATGACCTTTGACTTATGACACCTGCACTTTGTTTGTGGGAAATACTTTTTTGGTACGAATTAGATTAATTGTAAAAGGTGTATTACGTCATTGGTAGAAGGGTTGTTTGTATTTAATTCTATAGTATAAGTAGCGTTAAATTTAATTGCGGACTCATGTATTTACTGAGCTCACTTTTTTAATCAGTTCACCTGTTGTCGAATTCAAGTCATAAACATACATAAATATTGTGTACATACACAAACTCAGCTGGGGCCTGGAGAAAAGGTTGGGGATCGTCGCTAGGCTGGGCCGAGTAACGCAACGAGTGAAAATATTTAGGAGGTTAATTAACTTTCCCCCTTCATTTTTAGTCTAAGACGATACATCTTCATTCGTCAAAGACCATCTATTTCCCCATACATCCTTCTGTGATGAACTCCATGACCTCAGAGGGCCGAGGCTGAATAGTCATTGTTTTTGCCCCGAGTCTGTGGGGAGGACGCAAAAAATAGTTGTCTATGGCGAAAGGACGGCGCGCGCCGCGATGCGAATAATCCACTAGTAATAAAAACAGTGTCTCTTCTCTTCGCTTTGGTTAGGGGGGAATTGGGGTGGATGTGTGTTTGGATTTATAGGGACAGCTAGTGGTTTGGGAAAGTCCTTTAGATCTGCATTTCCTGTAAGAGGAAGGTGTAAATGAAGTGCAAATGATGGTTTCCTTTTCATGACGAACTTGTATTTTTGGCCCAATTGAAAGTTTTCATTAATAAAAATAGGAAGGATTTAAAGAAAATAAATACAAGTGAATCCTATCACTTTTATATCTAAAGTAGAAGTTCGAATAAGAAATGAAAATAGCTCTACTGCTTCAAAAGTTCAATATCCGTCCAACGCCGCGATGTCTCAATTTCTCCGACAGGCATGGTTCACCTACCAGGGCTAAGAGAGTAAGTTTATTAAAAATTGGATTTGTTCTCGCACGCGGCGCCGCCCGCACACCGGCGCATTATTATTATTATTTTATTATTACCCCGTAAGTGGGGAACAGTAGGCTTGTCGATGGGTAAATATTTTGTTTTGATTTGACGATGCGATTCGTTTTCTTTTGCTGGTGTAGCAAAAGACCAAAAGATAAGTCTTTGAAGAAATAAGAAACTACTTCTCTCAAACGTTGTTCAATATCAACAGCCCTAAAAATGGTGACCGATATTTTGCAGTGTCAGATAAAATGGTGTACTTGAACCTATTAAAATAATGCTACGAGTACATAGATCTTTCAGCGTGCAAAACAGCTATATCGGCGATTCTTTTCTGTCCAGTCTTCTACTACTAGGGATTTAACATCTAACCTTGCTGAAAGCTGCTCTTCTCGTTAAATGCCAATACAGCATACGTACTAATACATAACATCACTTTCAAGTTAAGATTATTAAAAAAAAAAAAAAATAATAACTTTCCAATCTGCTTAAATCTAAAGCCAAGCTACCAGGGACGGTTACCGTTACCACAAAAATACCGGTAAAATTACCAAAACCTTAACGTTATGCTACGTTAACTAGTAACGTTAAAAATATCGTTAAATCATAGGATTTACCGGTATTTAAATAGCGTTACCAGTAGCGTTACTTCGCTAAAAACGAACAATATCTGGCGCGACGTTGCCAAACCGAACGCGCGCCACGTTCGGCTCTTCAAATCGGAGCGGCAACTACGACACATAGCATTTTACAACGATCGGACAAATACCTACGAAAACGCGACGACTCGCACGTTTTTCATTATAAAGGACAAGATACAACTATTTGTTTTGTTGTTCTAATTATTACTTTTTTTTGTAAAAAATTTAATTATGGGCCGAAAGAAGTGCAACAAAGTATATAATGTTTAAAATTTGTTTGTTTTGTTTGTTTAAAATACTGATACATTATATCAGTATTTTAAAAAATTTAAAGAAAAATTAATGTGGATCATACGAAACGGGGCACTATGAAAATAAGAGCCTTCGGGACCCGGTGGGATGCGGGAGTAGTAGGGTGGGGGAACACCATGGGACACCTCTTGGGCATTGACCTTGAGGTCAAGGTCAAAATTCCGAAAGTCAAGACCCACGGTTCTCAGGAACTCAACTATAACTACGCTACATTCAATATAGAGAATCGTCGGAAAGGAACTAAGCATCGAGGCATCGGCCAATCACAGTGCGGTAGCGTTTAATGCTTTGCACTTAGACACACAGTTGCACTTTTTTGCATCGTGTCGTGTCGTCCGTCAACCATTTCAAGTCAACACTTCCCAAATATCGCGCGACTGAAATTCAGTGTGCGTCAGAATGGCTGGTTGTTGAGACCAAAAATTGCTATCTATTTGCTACTTTTTACTACCTATCAGTAGCGAAGGGCCATTTTTTGTAAAACGTAAGCCGGAGTACATATCTTGACTGTATAGAATATGATTGGCTGGAGAATACTGAATGTGCCTTTTTTCAAAGGGCTTCCCTTCTCCCGGCAGGAATCGGGTTGTATGGAACCTTCGCCACTGCTACCTATAGTCAATTAATTGCTATCTAACTTGGAAACAAAATGAAGGGACTTCAAAATGACGAATAAAAAGAAACATTGTTGTAATCGTTTTAAACTGCTTTATTCAATAACCTTAATCCATTCCCTGTACAAATTTCAAATGTTCATAACTTTTTACTTGTTAAAGCTACAAGGTGGGCATTGAAGAATGTGAGGGTAGCAATCACTCAAGTAAAAATAATAACACGAATTTAAATAGTCTACACAAACGGAGAGTTGACCAGCCATCCTAATATCAGAATGGCTGGTCATTTTGAAGTCCCTTTATTTTTTAAGTTATGTAGCAATTAATTGATGTAGTTACTAAAAAATAGCAAATAGTAGCAATTTTTGGTCACCAGCCAGACGTGAACTGATACAGACAGCCAGTCAGCCATTCTGACGCACACGGAATTCACGGTCATTACGAATAATCACGTCGATTGTTGTGACGAAAAGGACAATTAGGAATTCTCCTGGATGATGCGTGCGTTTACTAACTTAAATCTTACATACACAAGCAGCCAGACCCGGAACATTATATCATATATTATTCCACATTTCGCGGTCTAGTGCGATTGTAGGCCAAGACCCGGAGTTGGTCAAATATTTGTTCTCTACAGGAACGAACCCGCGACACATAGCGCAGCAACCTATCGCTTAGCCACTGCCACTGCCACTGCGCCATCAACCTTGCCGTCTTTTCATCCAGTTAATAGGTAGCTATCCAGTTTATAGGTAGCTCTAGCTATCTATTTCGTCTAAGCTGCTTGGCACCAATCAATGTGCCTCACGAAATTGTAAAACTGAAATGCCTTTTGCTATTTTGTCAAAAACCATACCTAATAGTAATATGATTAAATTTCATAGTAGACACTTATATGCCAGTGCGAATGGAAAAGAAAAACATTTATGGTTTAATTTTTTTTTTCATAATTACCTATCTTCAACTTTTTATTTTATTTTATGAATAAAATCTAAGACATAAATACTTTTATACTCTTAAACAAACATTTTCTTCAAAAGTTATCGTTGTTAAAAACGGTAATAAAATAATAACTTTTAATAATAAACCTATTAGTGCACAGCTGTAGCGCAAATAGAAAAAATAATCTACCCATAACAATCATTATGCAACGAACTTAACTCGCTTACAAAATAATATTTTTAAAATGCCTACATGATATCTACGTATAGGTACGGTTAGAATGCGGCGCAACGCTTCCATACCATACGGTCTGCGCGTGAGAGAGACGAAATAAAAACAACATATCGGACCCTTCAACTTCTAATAGTTCAAGGTCCAAACAGTCGACCTTGATGAGCGGCCGTGTGTACTAACATCGTAAGACGCTAGACTCCCCATCGACATCGTTAGAAAGAGATAGGCGAATAAATTACCGGTATAAGTATTGTTACTTTTACCGATACTAATATTAGTTACTAGATAACGTTAACGGACTTACGGGTAACGTTATAAATATCGTTACTTTTTTAACGTTAACATAACGGTAATCGGTAACGTTAAGTAAAAAGTAACGGTAATTCGGTCCCTGCAAGCTACTTTGCTTCTCCGGCAGCGGGTTAACGGAACAATTTATAATTTAATTACCATTGAACCCATTAAAGTTGTGCAGTTCCGCCTCGGCATGGCGGTATGGCGGCATGGCAAAGATACGTATTTGTAAATTAGATCGGAACTTGTTTAATCTCGTTTGTGACCCTTCACCCTCTGCCCTCCGGCACGTCGACCTAAAATATTGCTGACATTTTTCAGGGACTTAGTCCTCTGTTCACCCCTCAACGATGAGGGATAGTTATAACGAGATGTGTTTGTTTGCTATCCGAAGGGGCGGTGAATTAATTTTGTTGAAATTTTCAACTTTGATATATTAGTTCGTACACTTCTGGCTACGATATCCCACGGTAAGCAGTTTTGGTTTTAATTTTGTCGGACTCGAGAGTAATTTATTTGATTGACTGAAATTATGTAGACATAGAAACTCCTTTTTTTAAAGTCAGTTAAAAATTGACAAAGTGAGTTTTGGTGAAACATTAGTGAACAGTTAACAATACATGTCATGGTAATAGGCTTTTGGTGTCATAGATTTGTTTTAAGAAATAAATTAATTTTCGATGATAGAATTTTAGATTTCAATTTCCTTGCCGGATAGATAAGATAGGTATGTGGTATAGTTAAATGTTGACCGGCTCATATAAATAACTAGGTACTCACCTGGTTATCTTTGCTCTTGAAGCATATCGAACGTCTCGCGTCGACGTGCGTCTCACGTCGTAGCGTGACGTTTAATGATACCTATATTGTATTCAAGCAAATATAGAAATCTTTCAATCTACCAAGTAGAACTTTGTCTTTAAGTATTTTGAGACGATTTGAGGCATTTCCAGGTCTGACCACTAAGCGAGTAACCTATCTTCAACAAATTGCCTCCCCCGCATTTCAACAGCTACAGTATCTGCTTCAATATAATTACAATCAAATCAAATGCAATCAAAGAAAGCCTGCATCAAGCATGGGTACAGTATATCGTCCGGGTGGTCTCGAAGCGCGCCGTCATCAGCGCCGGAGCAGCGTTGCCAATCGCTTAGACGCGCCGCCATTTGTACTGACACCGTAAGGTTTTTTCTTTTAAATGCAGTTGAAGGAAGTAATCTGAGAGGAGAAATTAATTCGAGAATGAGGTTTTAACGCGTCGGTGGGTAAAAGCTATATGTGGTCTTGAAAAACCTTATTGTTAATACGTAGCTGGACAAACCTTATCAAAATAGCTTGATCTATTTGAATAAGTAAGTACCTTGTGAAAATATTAATTCAGTCTGTTGTCCATTGTATACCATGTTTTATGCAAATAAATGATTTATGTTTATGTATATTTCATAGTTTGATAATATAACATAGGACTCCTGAAAATGATTAAAGACACCTAATTCACCATTAGGCTTTACGTGGTGTAGTTCCCAGATAGACGGCCATCCCCAACTACCTATAATTATTATGGATGATGATTTTCAAAAACACCCATTTTCAGCAGGACAATAGTATAAGACTAGGAGGAAAACGATAACAACATTTTACAGGTATGCAATAAAATAAAGTATGTGCCGCAGGAAACATTCTAACTATGCAATATGGTCTTGGTGCAATTGTACATAATACTGTGTGCCACTTTTGATTCTCTTCATCAATGTCCGTCTCCGTGGTCCATGTCTCCTTGTCCTCGTCTGTCCGGCTGACAAATCAATCGGCTTTGCATGAGTGATAGCCGATCGGTGCGGGTCTAGCCGACGGATTTGCATTGACTGATTCTGTTATTGAAGCGATACAGACAATTATATCATGATGTTATGGGTGGACGGTGGTTATATTTGTAATAACAGAACCTTGATTAGACTCGGTTCATAACTGCACAGATGGCAGTTGGCTTTCTGAAAATACAAACAGTTTATAGTTTTGTATGGTATCTACCGTACTTCTTCTTTTTCTTTATGCCGCCAGGAAGAAATAAGTATTTCGAATTTTGTTAGCCCAAAATTTCATCACTTCGACTGTGTGTGTCTTCCACCAAAAATCAACAAGATCGCTGGTGGCACGATCGGGATCACTTCAATTTCAAAGCTACGGTTCACGCATTAGATAATAGATCTAGATTCTAGACAGTCTAGTATTTCATCAATTCATTGGAAAATGATCAAAACCGGGACTGATAGCTCCGTACTATCTATAGTTAGAGGTCTGTTGCCAAATAAAATCAGTCGATTTCAGCCTCGTTCCTTGACACAACAGTTCTAGCTTTCTAGGTAACTCACCCAGTAGCTAAGTCTCCGATAATCCCCATCCACTCTTCATTTAAATCTCTACTGTCACTACAAACGGTATATCCGTATGAGAGAACATCGGCATTAGCGTCTGGGACTGGCAACGCGATCCGCGCTTCGTGGAACTTTTCGTTTGTCATACTGTACCTACTGTAGACTTTATTCACTTGTACCAATGTATGTGTTCGCTCCAATAATTATGTTAATTTAATTTAGATTTATAGCTGATTTGGAGAGGGAAATAGTATGAACGTAGTGAAAGAGTTATATAATATTACAATGGGCGAGGGCGGCCACTGGGTTGGAATATGGCATCTTCTTCTTCTCCAATCGATGACTCAGATTTTATCCGACAGAATATGGCATGAAACTTCTTTTTAGGCAACCAATTCTGCTGACTAGTTCATTTTCATATGGATGTGCATAACATGAGAAATTCTCGTGGGAATAGCTATTTTTTTACAAAACTGATAAGCCGATCTCATAAAACCTTAAACATTACTTACGCCCGTTTAGCAAATGATTATCCTGTTACACTTACACTAGACATTATAGGGTTTGAACCCAGAAGATAGACTATCTGTTACAGCGCTTTATTAAATTACTAAGTATTTTAACTGTTCTGTTCTGTGACTGGCTCGTTGGTCTAGTGGTCGAAAGCGCTACTGCTGAGCATGAGGTCCTGGGTTCGATTTCCAGGACGGACAAAGTGTTTTTGGGTTTCTCAATCAGAAGCTTTTCTACAGCACCCACGGAATCTGTATTTGTGTCCGGTCATGGCAATAGGCTCGCATAGGGACTTCAACTTAATGGCGAAATGTGCCTAACCCTATGTAGATTACAAGGCGTCATGATGTTATCAGTATTAATCCATATTGTAGTTAATGCCTTCTTGCACTTAGCACATTATGCAAACAACCTTGCCTTCACAAAGTAGAATAGCATTCGTATCAACGTGAACGCTGACTCACTTTTACCTAGATCAGTAGATTAGTTAGCTCAAGTTAACTTGACTACGTAGAATTTGGTCGCTGTTATAGTTTAATGTCTTATTCAAACGCCAGATGATATACACGATTGTCGTGTTTGAATTATTTAAACTATTTGCCTTATCTACGATACTGATTTAGTTTAGTTTATAAGTCGGTTGACATAATAAAGGATTAATATGTTATTCCTAGTGAAAGTAAGAAGGACTTCCTGTTTTCTGAGCAGTGGGTGAATCGCAAGATTTATTCTCGTGGCAGTCTCTAAAAGTACAAACAGTAGGTTTCCAATACAATGTAAAATAGTTCACACTACTGGCCTAAACAAGTGAGATCGTTTTCAAAACGTTTCGTAATTCTATAACGACTTCCAACATGATCGACATAGGTAAGCTTTTCGGTAGCATATGTCAGTTGAATACATTTTAGGCTTTTCGATCATTTCGATTCGAGATTCTCGCTGATAGAATGTCTCTTTGTCTAGGCCCACTGAAATACATAAATAGCTGTTATGTAGAAAGCCGCACTAAATTTTTGCTTGTCTATGGTGTGTCACTGTATTCCCCAAACCAGTTTTATGGCAAGCGTCAGCAATCTGGGGAGGGGTGAATCAGATACTTAGCTCGTTAAAAGGAGATTATCACAATCAACACAACGACGTGGGTATTTTTGGTGTAAGCTTGTTTAATTAAATATCCGTCTTACAATTTTTGTATGTCTTATAATTTGGATTTCTGTGTATCTAAACATTTATGGTCCAGTAACTTTTCAGATGTCACCTTTGCGGGGTCTCCTTGTTTCTCTCCTCAAGATGGCCGCCAGCTCACCACCTAGTATCCACTTGTCACAAGGCACTACGAATAGTAGCAGACATGACATGACGCAGACATGACATGACACACACACTCGTGACATCTATCACTCTATATTTATCTTGATATTTTAGTTCCAAAAGAACTTGGTAAAAAAAATGTAATTGTGTACAGAAATTGTTTTGAAAAAAAAACAAGATGACGGTGTTAGTTCCAATTCTTGCCACACGCCAAAATAACCACGACGCACTATATCTTGATTTACTCTCTAGAAAAACTAGTCTAAGGAATCAGTAACTCAATTTTCTCACAGCTTATGAGAATGGACGTCTAGAATTGTGCACAATTCTGCACGTGCGTCAATGCATGTGTATAACGGTGTTAATTGTGTAACTCGGTCACTTGTCACGAAGTCTAGCCTGTCTAGAGTGTGTTTACGATGTTACACCATTTCTCCAGGTCAATTGTAATTGTCATCGTTGATTGGGAGACACGCATTGTGATGGTTCTATTTCTTCTATTTACACAGTAAAGTGACAGTTACAAGTAACAATTAACGTGTTTGTTGAGTTCCTAGTTAGTTCTTATTGAAGCTTCTTTGAACCACTTGATAAAATCCTGTCTGAAACTTGTTTGAGTGATGGCTGAAACTGCTGAAAGTAGTCTAAACAACAGGAAATTAAATTCCATAAAATAATGTTTTTCCAAAGGAGTTACGAGCTAATTCCGAAGTTAAAGCAAGAAAAGTCCAAGTCACAAACTAATTTATTGGACGGGCAGACGAGTAATATAGTAATAATAGTTAGTTAAAGTGTTGCTCAAGTTTTACCGCTCTTGTTACTTAGGTACCACTTGTGGAGTCGTGGGACTGAAACAATTAATACGAACATTCAGGCCATTGAAAGAAAGGGAAAGTTTTTCTATGTTCTTAGAACGAAATCTACTTATTTAATTACTTAATCGATAAGGACCTCGTAGAGGGCCACTGTTGAGTTAAGGCTATTGTAGTAGCTTGGTTTCGAGTTAACCTGTCTACAGCAAGACATTTCGTTTTCGACGTAAGTATCTGACATTTATTTTCGACAGCTCAGGATCCCTTAACCCCAAGCTGACACATTTTTTTATATTTTTTACTTTGCCTCTGTTGTCCCACTGCTGGGCAAAGGCCTCCTCAATAGTCACTCTTCTCTCCGAAAATATAAATAATAACACAAAAAAAAAAGAAAAGTAAAACATCATCGTAAATCATCAGCTGATATATTTTTCGCGGTTTTTACATTCGTCCTAATTACAGTCGCCGTCATGAGCAGAATGGAATGAAACTGAAAGGGTAAGAAAAAACTAAGGTTGTATAGTATAACAATTCAGTGTTTGAGATCATTTTATAGACAGAGGTAAGTAACATCGAAATATGTAATAAACCTGCCTGTCGGCACATTATTGATCCCTTTCAGTAAGAAGTGAGGTTAAATTGGAATGCGAAGGGAGAAGGGAGGAAATCCCACATAACATAGGAAAAACATCTCATTTCATCTGTCACACTTACAGGTAACATACTGACAAATAGAATACTTGTTACTTTGTTGTATTGTGTGAAAATGGTAGACGCGTACAAGTGTTTACAGAATACGATTTTGTTTTCATAAAATATTCAGGAAAAATGATTGTAGAAATACAATCTTGTTTTGATTCAATATGAAATTGTGTGGTTTTGCCGTATCGATCTGGCTACCAAACAAATTCCTTTCTTTGTATGCTGGAACATCTTAGCGAATCTTTTAAAGTAGTATTTTGGGCTCTTTCTAAACATAAAAATAACATCTCAGAGGGTAGGCTGAGGCTTACTGAGAGCTATTAGAGTACAGCACAACTCCAGACTACTGAGAAATAGTGATATTCCTAGTGAAAAAACCTAACAACACTGCCATACCTTGAGAATCGAACCCAGGACCTCATACTCCACAGTTGCGTTTGCGACTACGACATTGGTGTCATAACAATGAGGTAGGCCATGACTGGCAAATCCTTACCAAAAGGGTTTCCCCTGAAGAATAAACTTCGTTCACAGTCTAATTTATTTCCAGATTTACAACTTAACAGAAACCGCAATTTATTTGGTTCTTCAAACTCAAACTCAGCATTTATTTCCCGTCCGACTCGTGACACTTCTCAATAGTCAAAAGTAAGCTTCCTACAGTCCAGCCACAGGGAAAAAACTGTGAATGGACTGTAGTTGCCCAATCCTAAGCGTCGATTTCATAAGGAATAATGGGCAAGAAACTCCATGGAAACTCTTTTCAACAACTAACCTGTACCTACTTTCATAGCAAATCAAAAAAATCTGATTCTGAAATAGGTTACACATAGCCCTGGGTACAATATTGTTGTCTGATTAGATATTGAGCAAGGGAAAACAAAAGACTTAAAAACTAAACATTTAGAAAAGCCCTATAAAAGTACAAAACATTAAAAAAATTCTACATTGCACTCACATTTACAAATAAACGAAATAAGCATTTTATACATATAAAAAAATGGGAATCAAAGTGTTTAAGTATACCATTATCTCTTCTTTCTTTTATTAGGTATGGAAAATACGTACCCGTACAAGGAAATCCTCTGTTTAACCGTATTGCGAGCCTGTCAGCGTGCTAGGGGTTGGGCGGTTGAAGACGGTTGCCGCTCAACGCACCCGTCAATACGCAGACAGAATTATCTTTTTACAAGTTTTAGCGGAAAACTGAAGAAAAGGGTATTATTTATGTGGAAAAAAATATTATAAACATTTATGAATCAAAATAACCTAAAGTAACTAACTTAATTATAAAATAAATTTAAAAAAATGGCGTCAAAAACTCCTCCTCAACGCTGTCAACTGAGACTGAGAGAGACTGGCACGCCACTGGCTGCCACGTTGTATGGCAACGCTAAGCCTTTGACCAAGGTAAAAACCAGCCCTTGGGGTCATGGGAAGTGTCAACTAAGGGTTTTGAAATGTCCTTGAAAAAGCTGTAAGCACTTGGACCCCACGGTCCAAGAAAATTAGGACACAGTTGGAGATATAACAAGACTATTACTTGTTAGCCTGTTCAAGACTCTAGTGGTTGGTGGTTTAAGAGAAAGGAATTACGTGGTTATTTTAAAACCCTTCTTAACCGGTAGCCTTAAAATTGGTACGTACTATTATTGTTAAATCAACGATGAGAAAAGGAATATACAAAAGTTTTAAACTTAAGGTAAGTTTAAAACTTTTTTTAATTTATAATTTCAAACCATCTTTCCCTTCATAATAACACAACGACATTAAATCTTATTTAGAATTTCAGACTATCTTTCTGTCCAATTTCAGACTGAAACGTGTCCTACATGCAATTATTATCGACCGCTAGGTGTCGCTGGCAGTGAGTGGCTTTAGTCTCTCAGCGCTTCCCACACAATGAAAATCGCACCGCAAACGTAAGGAGGTACTACACAGAAAGATAGCAAAAGATGACAGCCTAAATGCGCTCCCTCACCGGGAGCATTTGCCTGTAATGTAACAGTTCATATTCAAGCATTACATTAGTAAGTCATCATCATCATTTCAGCCGAAAAGTCCACTGCTGGACATAGGCCTCCTCCAAGAAGAGGGGTTTTACCATAATCGCCACGCTTGGCAGGCGGGTTGGCGATCGCAGTATGGTTGTTGTAGAATCAGAGAACGCTGCTGCCCATTCTCTGGTAAGTCCCTTAGTCGCCTCTTACGACACCCACGGGAAGATATGGGATGGTGCTATTCTTTACGTCCGGACACCATACAGAACATTAGTAAGTGCAGAGAGAATTATAGTGCAAATAAATCACTTGTTTCTGTGCAAAATCGAATCTTGGGTTGTTACATTACAGGTGAATGCTCCAGTGAGGGCTTACCGCTTGGCCGCGACAGACATGCTCTCGACACGCGTCTTGCTACAGCCATAGTGAAATTGTTAAAAGCAGTTCGTGTCATGTTTAACTTTTCTCATGATATCTCATAATCATCATTTGTCTGACCTTTTCCCAACTATGTTGCGGTCAGCTCCCATTCTAACCGGATGCAGCTGAATACCAGTATTTTACATGGAGCTCCTATCGGACCTCCACAATCACAGGGTAACACGTTACTCCTTGGGTCACGGTTATGGTCACGAGTTTTGACCGCAGAAGCTTCGACCAGGAGGAAAGTTTCGCCGCACGACCCGGTGTCCGCCTTTCGTCCAGTTTTTTTCAAGATACGGGCCGGTCATGCGACAAGTCGTGGTCGTAGAGTAGAGCGCGAGGTCCCTTATGAGCTTTTCTTCGAACTCGGCAAACGTTGCGTTACCTTATCTTTTGACCACGAACTGGATCTAAAATGCAATAAAAAACTGACATAGTTATAAAATGTATGGCCTCGTTGGTATTGTGGTTGCAAGCGCTACTGCTGAGCATGAGGTGTAAGGATCAATTCCCAGTTCGGCCAAAGTGTTATTGAGTTTTTCCATCTGGAATTTCCCAGCCACGGAGCCGGGCTCTGTGTCCGGTAGATATCAATAAGCTGTCTTCTTATAACATGGGACCTGGTGAAATGTAGGTATAATATTAGGTACACCTCTGCCTAATTCTTCGGAGATTACAAACGTGATGTTATGTGTAAAGTATAGCTTTATAGCATTCACCACACTACTGCCCCAAGGACTTCTGGTGCCATCAGGCTGCAGTAATTAAGTCGCTACAGACACGGCTAATAGTACTGAGCGAGTCATAACGTGTAACTGCATTGTGTTCAACCCATCTCTTACTCATGGGGTAGGCTATTGTAGGGGCGGTTATAACTACGGCAAGGACAAGCTAGATTTTACTGATCTATATTTTTGTAATGTTATTCAGGTATAAAAGCGTTATGTGAGTAAAGAAAGTTATATTTAAAGTTATTTAAAATTGGTAGATTTAAGTTTATCGTCTGTTATTTAGAGCAACACAACAACGCTTACCATTTAGTGGAGAAGAAGAAAACTGATACAAAATTTCCAGCAGCTAAAGTGCCAAATGTAGGAATACGCAGTAATCTAATTACTACTAAGCAGAGTCCAAATATCAAGAATATTCTTGACTAGCTTTTTCACGAACGAACGAACGTTTAGTGTCTATGACACTCGAAGATAGTAAAGCTTGCCATCAGTGAAAGAATTTTCGGAATCGAATCAGTAGTTCCGAAGATAACCTCGTACATTCAAACTTTCAACTTGCAAACGTACTAATTTAAAATCTTTATAATATTATGATAGGTGAATAAAAAGTATAATCCCAGTTCTTTTTCAATAATCCAGCGTCAGCTCTTTCACAATCAAGTATTTTCATAGATCAGTCAGTCAGTGTAACAATAGTAGAATGATGTACAGCCTCCGCGACGTCCTCGTAAATCTCTCCGGCAGATCTATAAATTCATTACGACCACGAGGGAGCCCGGCAGAAGTCATTCTTTTAATTTATCGGCTCCTAGTCTTACGCCGTGTTAATTTAATATTTGTTATGGTTTCATTGGCCTGGATATTAGGGTTAATTTTAAACTGTTAACTTGACTTTGCCTTTATGAATTTATTTAAACTTAATGTATGGATTATATAGTAGTGGTACGTAGGCGGAGGGATTGTCCACCAGTCGAGCTTTGGGACAAGTAGGACCACGTTATGATAGTGCAAATAAATAAGCAATTTTTCTAATGTATAAAACTTACCAATGTCTTACAGTAGATAAATGCAGGTAGGACGTGACGTAAGCTGCTATACAAAGTCATGAAAATATAGATTCAGTAGTTCCCTTTACATCAAATGCTTTTGGAATACTTCAGCAGCACTTTAAAATGCAAATTTTCATCGAACTTGTCCAATACATTTCTATTTTGATTTGCGTAATCTTTTCAAACATTTTCAAATTCATCATTTGCAGCGAAAACTGGGCTGTCGTAGGATTTTACTAACGATTATAGATTTAACACCTTATAATTTCCGAAGTATGTATAAGAAAGAAGCTGTTATCATGGGCGTTATGATGGTTAACTAAGCTTTTACTATAACATACTTCCATTTCATTGCGTATCGATTTGACTCACATTTTATCAGACCAGTGTAGCTCCTGCATACCTGCATAGCTCTATCATGTGCATCAAATACATTTTTTATTTGGCTACTGGTATCATAGTTTTGTTGATAGAATGTCAATTTGTCTTGGCCCGCCAATTCCTTGCTATTTATTTTCATTGTCAAGTAAGATTAACAATCGATAGGTATTCCCTTGTTGTCGATGGTCATAACATTATCACATTTGTTATCACCAAGATGTTAGGCAGCTGTGGATACCTATAGTACTCCCATATTTCAGCCTATTGCCATAAACCGGGCACAAATCCAGACTCCGTGGCAGTTACTGAGACATTCCTGATAGAAAACCTCGAAAACACTGCCCGTGTTATCGGGGTTTTATATCAGGGAACCTGGGAATCAAACACAAGTCCTCATGCTCAACAGTCGCGCTTGCGACCACTAGACCAACGGGGCTAGGTGGATAGTCATCAGCGTCAATCATCACAGTGAATGCTAGATGCGTGACACCTGATGTATTCGTGTCATACGTGTCACGCACGCTCAGCATAGTTCAGGTGGCGCCACCTGTCGCCATCGCTCGAATACTTCACGTGTTACGTGTAACGTACACGGAAAGAAAGAAACAATTTGTTTGACATTAAGATTTAAAGTCGAGGAGAGATTTATTGCGGATACAAAATGTGCAAGCGAACCTACAGACCAGAATCTGCATATCATCAGGCATTAATCTTCTAACGTCCATTATAGACTGAGTGGAATAATCAACAAACTTAGATAAACACATTGGCGACCAAGGGTCAGTAAAAAAAAACAGGTTTAAAAGAGGTTCAGTTCAAAAAATGTCCTTTTGCGTGATGTACATACGTATACTGTGATATCACATAAAACGATAACTTTGAAAAACCTTACTAAAGTTCTAGTTAACAAACTTTAATTCAATTTTGAACACATTGATTAGTGGTCGGATTCGAACCCGCGATACTGACCGGCCGTGTCTCATTCAACACTTATCGCTCGGGTTATCACGCTACTGTTCCGCGAAACATAAATCAAGTTAAAACAATATACTAATACCTCCTTATTTGGAAACTGGTTTATATTTATTTACTGCTTAATGTACACGTAATATCGACTTGGTTCATGGATCATAGAAATAGGGAAGTAATCTTATAAAAAAAAATCAGGAACCGGGAATCGGGGTATCGGGAGATCTAAATAATGAACAATCACGAAAAATATCCCGTAAGTGACAGTATAAAAAAAATCGTTTTTCCGTTTTAATGCCTGCATTTTGCAATAGCAACTTCACAAATGTTTGCCAACAACGAAGCGCTGTCAATGTCATACAAGGGACAAGAGACCTTTGTAGCATGGGCACTAGAGTAGCTGTTATGGACAATGAAACGTGTCCACATGAGAATCTACTTGGCGACCTGCTTGGTGAAGAAAATAAAGATGAAGTTGATCGTTTGACAGACTTTTGAACAAAGTTAAAACGCCTCATTGTACTAGTAACAGTGGCATCCACACAATTAAAATCGGAACACAATAAGAAAATAAATAATTTTCCTTAGTTCCTATTCCGTTTCACAAAGAGACATGCTTTAAGTATTCCCGTGGAAATCTTACACCATTTTGTCTTATCTCCCTTATTTCTATGATCGTTCGTAATACACTTTAGCGGAAGAGTTTAATTATAAATATATTCTGGAAACAATGGCGACAGCGCCAGGATTAAGATTTCGCTGTAATAATAAACCGGCGTTTGGAGAAACATGACCTTGTTCTGCGTACAGAGCTTAATATAACGCGGATCTACTTAAGGACGTTTGTTTTAGATGATTTCTGTCGTACAATGTTTTGATTTAAACAATAGTTGACAATTTAAGGGACAGATGTACAAATTGATGCTGTTCGTTTCATAGATTGCTGATCTTTTGGCGCTCTAATGATGTTGAATAGAGGGCGCTGCTAAGCAGTTTTGGGAAATTGTTTTATGAAATGCTATGAAAAAACAAGATGGCGGCGTTAGTCCCGATTGTGGCCAAGCGCCAAATGATCCTTGTACATGTACAGCTATAGGTCTAACCGCAAACGCGCGGAGACCCTTGTCCGCTTTTTGCTTTCTGTCTTGTGACTTTTGAGAGCACTTTTTAGGAAGAAGGAGTTCTGCACTACGGACTCTCGATTATATCCTTCACAAAATTACGAGATTCCTTTAAGATGTTTTCCTCGAAATCTGATGCTTGACTCGAAATAAATACTAATTGGTCCACCTCTGCGTGTTACGTTAGTACATTTAACATCACTGGGACATATTTTTTATCCAGCCCCTCAGAAACCAGTAGTGTTTATAATGAAGATGTCGGTCGTTATGTCTGTAATGACCGCTAATAGGTCCTGAGACGAGGGCGGGGCAGCTTCCATTAGGCTGATGGGTTCCGGCAACCGAGGAACAAGCCGTGTCACGTGTAATCAGACACTGTTATTGCTAATTTTCTGCAAGATCATATACGTAAGAATGAGAACCAAAATTTCAGAATTTGAAGTAAAGAGCACATTTGTTACAAACTTCTAAGGCTGGTTTTCTCCCTGCTGCTAAAAAATCTGTGTGTATCGTAATGAAAGTACCTTCTAATTGGTCTGAGGGCCCAGACATGAGGAAATCGCAAACAAAGCATTTGTTTTTACAACGATTTTCTACAGAAATGATTATTATCTTTGGCAGCCAATTCATTGTTATCTTTTCCTTCATCGTTATCGGTAATCGCCGAAACAATGGCACTTTGTTGTCCAATATTCTAAAATTTACCATATACTATGGCCACATTTAAGAAACGTCCTACAGTTTCAGTCGCCTTCGTCCTGGGTTTTAAGATAAAGATAGCAAGGAGGATTTCGGGTGTCACCAAATAAAGAAACCCAAAATATCTCGAGAATAGGATGGGACAACAAGAACATCAATAATCTTCAGCACAAAAGACCGCACTCTTCAGCAACTAGTCTAGACTTAACACAAAAGACCCGCTGTTCGGTGTTGCATGCCGGTCACGTGCCGGTAATGCACTCGTACCGGCCCGGCACGGTTCGGCGCCGGCTCTGAGGCCGTGTTTACCGGCAGACGAATATTCCTAATGGATACATGCGGGATGAACACGTTGAACATGGCTGTGGGTAGTGGAAGTGGGTTGAATGGCATTATAATTTGTTTTCATGCGATTTTGGTTATAAAACTGCTTTTGGATGAAAAGTAAAGTTACAGAAGGACTTGGAGAAAGGTTTTTACTTTAAACACCTCCACGACACCATTCAATCCATCCATCAGCACAATGTTTTGAGTGCGTTACATTGAGTGTTACCGTAAAACTTGATTTTTCACCCCGAGTAAAAAAGTCGTTTCCCAGCAATATTTTTTGCGTTACTTATTTTTTTGTTCTAGATTGGGGGTCAAAGTTCCAACATTTTCACAAGTGTTTTTTTTAATACATACATGTTTTTAATGCAAGATTTTTACTTTACACACTTCCACGACACCCGTACTATTCAATCCATCCATCAGCACAATGCTTTAAGTGTTTTCCATTGAGTCCTACCGTAAAACGTGATTTTTCACCTAAAAAAAAAGTCGATTCCCAGCAATAATTTTTGCGTAAAGTTACTTAGTTTGATGTACAGAATGGTTGGTTGACGGCTATGTGAATGGTCTGTTTACACCCTATAGAAGATATGCAACAGGTGAGCAGCAGGATTCGGATTTTCTAAAGTGCGCTAGGTATAATATTATAATCTGTCTTTTGAAAACTGATGATGTGACAGATTAAAACAATGGGGACAGTCCATTTTTCAAAAATTGTGCTAGTTTATTTATTTAGTATTCATTAAATCCACAGCTCTTTGAAATTTTATCTTAAAATATATAAACTAATCTTATAGCCTATTACGGATCTACAATTTAATATCCATACAATAAATTGCTAAGAGTACAGCGTGGATGAGTGTGTAGGAGTATGCCTGAGAAGTTGCAAATGGGTGTGTGTGTGTGTGTGTTGTAGTTACAAAACCATTTCGAGGAACTTATTCCTCGAAAATTATTAATTAGAGACCTTAGTCTCTCTAGTTCTCGCCTGTCTGAATGAGCCCTTAACTTTTTATGCATGCCATTAAAAAACAAACTGTCACTAGAGTGTCACTCACGTATTAAATCGTGGAATGAGCAAAGGAATCTTTTCCAGTGATGACGTCATTAACCCTAAAACTTTTAAAATTAAATATAAATTAAAATAGCCATTCAATTTCAAAAATATTCAAATTAGTTTCTTAAAATACTATATTAAATAACTAAAAAAATAAAATGTACAGGTTAGATTTTTTGGACAATGCCTATTATTAGCAGGCAAACTTTTTGTGCACGCGCACGCGGACTTTAGAATTGACGAACAATACCACTTGTTTGCCAGACCACGATTTAATGGTTTGACTATTTATTCCCATAACCCAAATAAAATAGAGAAAAAACATCACCAAATCAAAAACGCATTTCTGAACGGAATTCTTGAAACGTATGATATAAACAGAAGGCATTATGTAAACTGAATCGCGCCAGCTGTTCTGTCATGAATAATTCAGGGCTCGTGTCCCAGGGTGCTGCGGTCCACTCGTGAAGACTTCGCAATGATGTGGGCCCCGGAGATAAATCCAAGGGGTTAGGAATTACCAACGTTTAGTTTATTGGGGATTTTTGTACAAAAGGTTGTAAAGACTACATAAATGCTTTCACATTTTTAAGCTCTATTATTTCAGTTGGAGAATTTGATGCAAAGGTTTTCGCAGCTCAATCACAAACCTTGATAGTCAACACGCGACCGTAAGTACACTTTTTTAGACTAGCAACACTAGCAACACAATGTATAAGGTCGTATAGGTACAAAACATGTATATCTTACGATGCAGTGCCCTGTTTTAATTCTTTAAATAAGTTCCTGATTAATCAGTGGAAATCCTTTTTCAATAGACTTTCTCGAAAACTGACTTTTATTACACTACGATTAGGTTCAACATGCAATGTATTTCATACGCGTGTATTTTTTTCATTTATGTGTGCGGAAATAAAAATTTCCACATAAACGAAATCCAAATTGGTCCAATTAATCCCGACGAATCTTTGAATAAAATAAAAAATTAAGATATGCGTCTTTACGGCGTAATTTTTTTTATATTTAAATTGTGTTTATAGATATGTAGAATGTCATAAATAAACATGATAATTATATTTACTTTTTAAGAACAAATTGATATTTGTTTGTGTTCTAAATTCAAAAATGTTTTAATTTTTATATTTTTCATATAAGGCTGTTTAGCGGCATCATACCTTTGCTTCTTCTTCAACCTGGCGCAAGTAAAGCGCGGGAAATATAGTTCATAGTTTCCTCATCATTTGCCTAGCCTTTTCTCAACTATATTGGGGCCGGCTTCTAGTCTAACCGGATGCAGCTGAATACCAGAATTTTACATGCAGCGACTGCCTATCTGACCTCCACAACCTAGTTAGTACTGGTTAATACGATACCCCTTGGTAAAACTGGTTGTCAGACTTTTTGGGCCTCTGACTGCCTAACGACTGTCAAAGATCTATAAATGACAGCCGGGACCAACGGCTTAACGTGCTTTCCGAGGCACGTAGGAAACTCGGTTTGTAATGGGCCATCCACAGACAAACCAAGGCAATCACGGCTTAACCTAAAGATCGGCCCGAGCGTTTGTTATTTTTTAGCCACGAGCTCCTCCATAGTTTCAAAATACGAGTAATTCATGAAAAAAATACTTTTCGTTCTAATATTTTATTTATTCGAAAGTGTATTGAAAAACGTCTTTTGATACATTTGTTACTGCAGTTCTCGGCTCCATAACAACCTCCTCTGGCGGCTCGGGTGTGAATTCCGCCACGAATGCAATAAAAAAGTTTCCGCACTTATATCAAAATGTACTATTTTTTAATTATTATTGGAACTTGCCACGCCTTTTTTCATTTATTAGCTTATTTACTATCGTAACTGCAAACACAGTAACTTTACTGAAGTTACCACCAAGTTACTATGTCTTCAACTACGAGGGCATTTCAAAGAAACTTAAAACATTGAGATTTTGAGATAAGTAATCTCTTTTGTTCCCATATTAATTTCAGCCACTTTTCCAAGAAACGTTTACACAAGTAACAACGTGAATTTGCCTTGCGTATCCTTGCGTACAACATGTAATCTAAGTTGAAAGCCGCCTCGGGCAGCACCTACTCCTAGCTACTACTTCTGTTGGTATAACGGAACAACAGTATCCCGGAGTGCGCGCCCGGCCACGAGCTTCGCGCTCAGCCGACACGCGGGTTGTCACAACAAATAAAACAAGTTGCTTTGCTTAGAGCTTCCTAGAAAACAAGTGACAAACGGTCGCTCGCGCGTGTGTCTTGATGCCAGTCGCGTCGTATCGCCTGAGGTCGGTCTTGGGGCTTACTGCGCCGAACTTAGGCACCGCTGTATACGGAAGTGCAACCGCTCGCAATTTCCGGCCGTCGCTCACAGCGCCCTCTGCGAATTAAACTATTAATATAGAATTACGGTATTGTTATTACAAGTGATGCGATGGCGCTGAAGCCTTGTGTCTTCAGGCGGGTAGTAAGACGGCTGGGGTTGTTCAATTACAGATGAAGTAGACAATTCTAGCTGGTCTGGGATTTCATTTATTAGAGTATCTTGAGTCACGCCAGGGCTCTCTTCTCCTTTGGACTGAAGTGGTGCATGACATGATACTTTTTTAATTTGTTTTTGTGTACACATTGTATACTTCTTCGTTCGTATGGATGGTAAGTCCCGTATCGGGACCAGTATGACCACGTTAATTGTAGCGTCACCATCAGTGTCGTTTTATATGTTCTTTATTAAATAATGGAGGTGTAACCACAAGGAAGGGAAACTTCATATAGGTAAGTGGGCCATTGCTTATTGTCATACCACTTCGAGCTATTACAATCGCTAAACGCTATGTATGTGTGTATGTATGTATGTATGTGTATGTATGTATACCAAATATTAACAGCAAAAAATAAAGCCCATATCAAATAACAAATTAATTACAAAAACAGCAGCCAGTCACAATATAAATAACTACGCATCCAAGAATGCAGGATTGTGCGTATCAACGGGGTCACCCCTGTTAATTAAATGTTTTCAATGGCCAGGGGAGTTAGGAGGTGCGGCAGGGGAGCGAGGGTACGGGAGGGGGGTAATCCTTCACGATTTGTCACGACATTTGATATTGTATTTATTGCGAGGTTCAATAAAAAGGTTAGAGCAGGTTTAACAAATGAGTTCGTTTGTGAATGGGGTGTGTGTTAGTAGTTAGGGGTTGTAGAAACAATGCTGAATTGATATTGGGAGATATTTGTGATATGTATTTGTGTGATCAAAATACGTTATCAATGTATCCTGAAAAAGGAACCTCTTGATGGAAAGGTAGAGCTAAATTAATCTCGTTGGAATCATGCCATCAGTGAAATTACACATACAAATCTCACCATTACACGGAGAAGTATAAAATAGGCCCGTAAATTCTTCTGAATGCTAAATTTTTATTCATGTCCCATGCTCGTTATATATTTATTTTTGTCTAGCCACCGAAGGACTCGCTCTAAATACACAAACAGCAGACATATTTTTTTAGCAATACAATACACGTCTCTTCCAGGTAAAATCAATAGAATAAAATAAATAAAACATTATGATTGAGATGTCAGACGTGTATTCTGGCTATTAATAGTTCAAGGTCACTTTGTCTGACAATCAGCAATTATAAAGCGAATTTGTGACTTAGTGTTCATTTATTTTTCATAGGAATAATAATTGGGTGAATTTGTGAGTTTTTTCAAGAGAATGGTTTCCTGGTTTTGAGTGGTATCTTGTATCCCCTGGCTCTTGCAACTGAATGTCTTTCCTATTCTTTAATTTATACTTATGGTGAGTTCTACCGGTTTCTGAACTTACATCCTAACATAGTTGATCATAGTCTGAAGCAAGAACAACTTAACTTTATGAAAACTACGACTACGTGTGTCGGATCATTTGATACCACTTAAGCCTAATAATTCGCAGCCAGCACTTAAACCTACGTCTAACAATTCGCATGAGAGTGTAGTCTGTCCTAACTAGGTAACTGAGTACGTTTTGCAAATATTTCTCGATTAACAATTTTATTGCTTTCGTACGACACGCAGTGGGTGGTGGCGCCCTTTTTAGGTAATTTTCACTCAAGCTTTATGCATTTTGGATAAATAGGGAATTATAACGCTTCTCTAACTAGGACTATATTTGTGTGGCTCTGTAGTGTCCCAATGACTGTAAAATTTTATGTTTGCTATTTACGTGATTTTATGAAGTTTCCTCATTAAGCTATGTGTGTGTCGAAATCAGAGAACACTGTTCTTACCTATTAGACACCAAAGAGGACGAGGCAACACATGATGTGGGAAAAAATTACATTAATATGATGATAAGTTAACAAGAAAAAAACTATCGCTAATAAAGCAAGGACTCGTAGTCAATGGCCAAAGTTCATTCATTGGTGAGGTATCAGAAGACGAAGAAAAAAAATTAAATTAGAGAACAGTGACGTGAAGACAGTTCTTCCAAAATACTCGCTGGTTGTGCTCTCTAGGTAAGTCATATATTCAGCAGTACTTGTTGATTTACTGATTATGTAATGTATCCTTTCTATCAGCCCCAGGATATTCAACGCACCAGGACATTGCTCAAGACGTCGTTAATCTGATACGGAGCAGCTCACGACGCCATAATGAGATGGAAACCGATTCACCTGCAGTAAAACGCGGCTCACATCGGAGGTATCTCCGCGTTATCAGTAATTGGACGAGTTCCAGTGATAACGAGACACGCGGACGGACAACTGTTGGGGTGCAGTAAAAACTCAATCAGGAACACACCTAGTTTGGTCGGAAGGTTTTCATATACCACGACACGACTAGCTAATAATAGTAGACACCAGTGATACCTTGTAAATCTTGCGAGGCTTTGGGCGCCGATTTCATGACTGACAACTATCTACACGTTCGCAACTGCGAAATATCTATGTTTGCCAAGTGTGAAAAGTATGAAACCAAATGATTACGTAAGCGTTGCGAGACGCATGCACTTTATACGAGAAACACAATACAATTGGTTTGTTTCACAACTAAAATAATAGAGACTCATCGTTTTTCAGCAGCTAAATGCACATAACTATTAAAGAGCACCTCACGACACGACAATCGTCCACACTAAATGGCCCACACCTATCCGTGTTATTCGACCACTTTATTCCAAGTTTGTTTTAAGGTCTATAAAATTTACAACCAGTCCCGATAAGGCCGCCATAGCCCCGGCGTTTGTTCAGATTTATCATCTCATAAATAAACATAACATGTTACAATTATACGAATTCTTCACCATGATGTATTCCAAGACAAATTAGTTTCGTGAGGAAATTATTTCGGTCATCATCTGGATACAAAACGGTTAACTTGCTAGTAAATTAGAAGAGTGGATATGGATTTACGATGTGTGATGTTGCAATGGCGATTAATATTTCTCTTTTTTCTTTCTTAGGGATTCCTTCCGTATCGTGTCGATGATTCCCATATTGAAGTTAATGAGGATCGACGAGAACTCTGCTACCTCGAATCGTTCGTAGTATTGACCTCGGCCTGGTCCCTCAAGGAGCAGGTGGAGTTGCACAAGGAGCAGGGGGAAGGAGGTGGGACATCGTTTTTGGTGTGGATCATTTTATTTAGATATAATCTATTTTCAAATACTAGTGACCATGACTACTGCTGCTTCATATAATAGATATAGATAAGTTCGCGACATTATCCACATTAATCACTTCTCTCATCCTAACGATCTTCAAAAATATTTCGGTACATCAGCATACTAACCCAATTTAATTGAATTATCTCTGGAATGAAGATGAGTTGCGATCGTTTTGTCACTCTATATTTACGCGCGCTTTCGACAAAGCTGCGCGCTCGCATACCGATGTGATCCGCGCCTTCCTGCTGATTCGCATGACACTGCGCAGCTTACGGAGTTGGACAGGCTTCAGTGGGATTTTGTGATGAGACCCGTATGTTTTGTATATCTTAATTTATTTGTGCTTAGCAGAAACAAAGAGTGTTGCCAACAATCGAGCTGGGAGACATATTGCTGGAGAGTTTGTTCCGCCACTTCTTTCATCTCTTGACTTTCATCGTGATTTCGAGATGAATGGCAAACAGGAGAGACCTGAGTCCAGTTGTGTGGATAGTTGTAGGCTATTGCGATGATTAGAAACAAAAGCTCGTTGGTCTAGTGGTCGCAATCGCGCAACATAAGGTCCCGGGTAAGATTCCCGGGTCAGGCAAATTGTTATTGGGTTTTCCCATCAGGAATTGATTGCAACAGGCTCGCCCCCTATTACATGGAACTTCAATATAACTGGTAAAATGTGGGTGTACTACTTATAGTACTCTGCCAACCAGGATTACAGGCGTGATGTTATGTTATCTTAGAAACACAAAATCTTCAAATGATGAGATAAGTAAAAGTATAGCACTTTAATGATGAAAAGTGTTTTTTAAGATCTTAATTATGAATCTTTCATTCATAAGTCAAACCTCATACACCACTATTTGCCAGCATTGTGTTGCGGAACTCCAAAAAATGCTTTAAGGTGGTAGCGCCAGGGTAGCCCGCGAAATTCAATTTTCTTATATTTTTTTTGCAATTTGCAGGCTGGCACAGGCTATATGTGAAACAAAATATGATTTGCGACTGTAACACGTATGTAGTTACAGAATTATAACCATTAAAATCATCAATACAACCCTCTAAGTACATTTAATCCCATTTAATGACTATATCTTGAAAAAATCATTCAATGGGATTATATGAACTTAGAGGGTTGTATTGATCCAAAAGGGGATAGCCCTAAGGCTAGTCCGGGGGTACCGCACGATCTCCGGTGAGGCGGCTAGCCTCCTTGCCGGATTGCCGCCATGGGATCTGGAGGCGATAGTCCTCGCGCGCCTTCACGAATGGCGCGCGGAGGCACTACGTCGGGGGGAAACTCCGCTGCCGCGGCAAATCGCCGCTCAGCGGACAGACCTCCGGCGCGATCTCATGGGGACATGGAGAGAGCGACTGTCGCAACCCCGTGCAGGGCACGCCACCATCGTGGCGATAAGTCCCCTCTTTGAGGAGTGGCTAGAGAGGCGCCACGGCGCCCTCACCTTCCGCCTGACGCAGGTCCTCACCGGACACGGTTGTTTCGGGAGGTTCCTGCACCGAATCGGGCGGGAGGAAACGCCCGGGTGTTTCCATTGTGAGGATCGTCCGGAGGACACGGTGCAGCACACTGTGGAGGCCTGCCCTGCTTGGGCGGAGCAGCGCCGTGTCCTCGTAGAGGCGATTGGCGGCGGCGACCTCTCGCGCCCGGCCCTGGTTCAAGCCATGGTCCGGGGCGAGAGGGAATGGGAAGCCGTCACCTCCTTCTGCGAAGCAGTCATGCTAGTGAAGGAGGTGGCGGAACGTGAGAGGGAAAGAGCCTCACGTCCCAGCCGCCGCGGGAGACGCCCTGGGCGTCGGGGGTCACGTGGTGGCCCCCGGCCACCGTAGGCGCGGGCCTGTGGACGGCGAGTTATGGGCTAGCTCGCCGTCCGGCCGTCTTATGACGACAGGCCGTGTCGACGGCGCGTTCGTGTTCCACGCGCGCCTCAAAGAGATGTCAGCAACCACGTAGGGGTCCGCACGGGCCGATGCCTGCCAGGGCTGCGGGACTGTTCGAAAGAGATACCGCGGCCCTGGAACACAAAGGGCAAAGAAGGAACATGGATGGGTTTTAGTCAGTACAAGTCTGACACTCCCTTCCGCTCCGCCCAGAGCGGGGGGGGTCATTTGATGATGTCCCATCCTAAAAAAAAAAAAAAAAAAGAGGGTTGTATTGATGAGTTTAATGACTATAATTCTGTGAAGCCATATTTGTTACGATCGCGAATCACATCTTAATCAACATACAACCTGACACTGACCTGTAAATTGCAAAAAACGTAAGAAAATTTTAATTTCGCAGCCTACCCTGGGCTTCCACCTTCCCACGTTGTTACCTGAATTTGTGTTAATAACTTATTCAATATGCAGATTAAGCCGTAAACAGTCTTGAGGATAATTATTGTGTAGTCTTACGAGCGAAAGTGAGAACTTGGACGTTTTATCGATTTCCTCGTACATTAGTTACGCGAGTTTTCTGAGACTACCTACCACAGAATCAGCGCTGATTGAAATAGTATCCCGGTAAATAAGATTACCAGAAGTTACTCTATATAGTGTAGCAAAAAGATAATGATGAATGATAGATGTAGATAAAGAATATTTCCTGAGATTCTGATATTTTGTTACTGAATTTATTTTTATCTGTGAAGAGTGTTTTGTTGCGGTGGAAAATCATACAAAACAGTTTAAATTCTATTTTTGAAGTTCAAATGTTTTTTTTTTTTTGCGTGACTTGGACAAATATTATTTGAAAAGTGAACACTACTCGCTGACGCAGACATTATTTGCTCGATATGTAGGGAGACGTCAAATATCTATTAAAGGCGGAACTATTAGAGAAATCACCTGTGGAGGTTGTGGAGATTATCTTTGCTGCAGCCGATCAATGTTCAAATGTTATAGTGATAACTTAAGTCCCGTTTGAAAGGTCTGTAGAGCTAACTGCCAAAGGTGCTATTGACGCAGTTGTGTCATTATTAGACAAAGACGTTTGATTATTAGATACATCGTCATTCGTGAAGGCTCTTTCAATGTACCTACTCCTGTTAACACCTCCAACTAAATAACTCGTTACAAATTCTTTGATTTATTATTTATTTTGACCATCACTCACCACAACAACCTTGATTGACCAACAAAGTAACAGTTTTATCTAACGTGTTGCCCATACATAGTCACCTGGTATAAATACTTCGAGCCCACATACACATTACTCGAACGATCTGTCCAACACTTAGTTATATCGCCTGCTATCAAAAACACCTACAGAGTTAATGAGACCCTACATCTTAAGTATTGGTATATCATTGGACGTTCAAAGCGCCGACAGACAGACAGACAAACATAACTTTCACACTTAAAAATCTCCACCCACAACCTTATTAGAAACGCATAAGGTTGAAGGTCAAATGAAGAGTGTAATATAAAGTGCGAAAGAAAGTTGGCACGTCAATACGCGGGTACAGACGTCAAATCAGTGATCGTTGAGTTGATGTACTTCATTTGATGACTCTACATTTGTTTTGTTGACTGTACTTCAAATTATTTGTGTGTGAATTTGTTTTACAAGAGAGTTCAATGATGTATGTGCATATATTTATTGCATTTATGATTTTGCGAAGGATTTGAAGGACAATATGGGTAGAAAGGAGGTGACTGCTGAGATGGCGAGTAATAAAGAAGTAAGGAAGAAGAAGACATGCTGCGCCGACCCTTAATAAATTGGGATAAGGGCAGGGAAATGAGGATGATGATTTTGTGAAAGCGTTAGCTATGCGATAGATATGCTTTCTAGTCCCGCCCAGTAAGTTCTAGAAGGTGTTACTAGTGCACTTTTCTAATTTCATAAATCGATCTCTCTGTCTCATATCTCATTCTCCTATTCTTAATCGATCTCTGATGAAACAGTGCGAAAACTGGAGAAGTACAACAAAAACCTGATGTCAGAGATTCTATTCTAAACAAATCCTTTCAGCTTCTCTCTTTAGTCCTGAAGATTACTAGGAACTTCGAGGTCACGAAAGTATTTTAGGATTTTTTTCTTTGGATATTATCTAAATCATATTATTTCTCCTTGGGGCCATTTAACACTGTTTCGTTATCGTTATCACTAATGGAATGTCAGTTGGTCTAGGCCCTCCTACCTCAGTTCCCGGCGAGGAAACCGCCGTGTTCCTCACACTGCAGTATTTCGGTCGCGCACCTGATTGGTCAGCTTGGCGCTGCGCCAGCGCACCCGCGGCTGCTAATAGTCAATTATGTGTTTCCGAGACGTGATCAACTCGTCAATGACGTGTTTTGGGTGATTTGCTGAAGGAGGACATATTTTAGATTCAGCAGCTTTTTAAAGATAAGGAATTTGATATATGACACTCAGGTTTGAGTTTGAAACTAATCGTACTTTCTCAGGGTATCTCGATCTTCTTGATCTCTATACAACATAATTTTTAGTATATGCGAAACCTGAATATAGTTTGTTCAGAAAAAGTAACTGAATCGATTGCAATAATTTTTAAACCATGTTATATTTTGTCCGAAAATATAAAAAAAAAATTACAAGTTGGTCACCTAGCGATATTAAGTATATATCGCAATAATTTAGGTACCTACTGCCAAATTATGTTTATCAATGAGCTCAAGACGACGCTGGAGCTTTGCGTGGTGATCACGCTTTTGTGCGGACAACCAGGTAACAGAATAAGCTTATAACTTTGTGATTTTTCATGATACAGTTTTGAAATTTAGTACTTAGATTCTTTACATAAAAATATTCGATTTGTCTAAGAATTAGGGAAAGCTCTATTCCTTCTGTTGTTTCTTAGAAAGCGATTACTAAAGAGATTATAGGTGTTGCTCCTTCTTAAGTAATAACAAACAATGATTCAATTGCAAATCAACAAAACTTAAAACTCTTAAAGAGATAGGATCCACATGGTGAATTACCAATTTCAACTTTGTTGCATCCTCAGAAAGAGACAGCACTATCTACCTGTCTAATCAAGAGAACAATGGTATCAAATAGTTGCACCCCGCAGTTTCAGTCATTTATCTTATACCGTTAGTCAATAAGACAAGAAGTTGCAAAAGATTCAAGAATTTTAATTATAGCGTAGCAGCTTTCGTAGCTGTGTACTTTGGACCTAAGCTTAAGAGCGTTAACGCCTTACGGAATTTCATACAAACTTTCAAGTTACTTTTTTTTTCGAAATGACTGAACCGATTTTAATGAAACCTCGTACGCATGAGCAGGATACATCAGTCTAAAAAAATGACAGAGAGCAGCGGTGGCCCAGTGGTGGCGGTCCCGACTAGAGAGCAGCGGTGGCCCAGTGGTGGCAGTCCCGACTTACGAGCAGTAAGTCGTGGGTTCGAACCCCGGCAGGCACATTACTTTGTGTAATTTATTTCATCACCACTGCTCTCAAAACGGTGAAGGAAAACATCGTGAGGAAACCGGCATGTCCTAGAACCAAAAATTCGAAGACATGTGACATCTACCAACCCGCACTGGGCCCGCGTGGTGGATTATAGCCCATTCCCTCTCATAGAGAGGAGGCCTGTGTCCCAGCAGTGGGAACATTATAGGCTGATTATGAACCAAAATGAAAGAGACAAAGCACCAAGCGCGGGCTAACTCTGTCTCTTTCTTGCATATTTTTAATGTAAACAAATGGACTCTGTGCGTGAACTTGTTATTATAGGCTGTTTAACCCTATAATACGGGTTAACCTTTACTCTAGGGTATTTCAACTAACCCTAAAAATAACCCGAATAAAACCCCTATGCGGGTAACCTTTTCGGTACCTGCGTACGTCATACCAGAAC
Source organism: Noctua fimbriata (assembly GCA_905163415.1). Taxonomy (NCBI): domain Eukaryota; kingdom Metazoa; phylum Arthropoda; class Insecta; order Lepidoptera; family Noctuidae; genus Noctua; species Noctua fimbriata. The sequence goes on along the minus strand of LR990941.1, from coordinate 16,491,994 downwards.
GACACACTCTCATCAAAGTTTTTGTTGCCAGATCACCATCTAATGAGTGCAGTTAAATTGAAGACATCGTAAGTACAGTACAGAGTATACCTTCTGCACTTATCTGCACTACGTTAAGTCTTGGGGCACGCTCGAATGACCAGCTGATTGTGACTGGGTGCGTGACAAACTTGTCTACGTTTCCTATGTTTCAGATATACGATTCTGTAAAGAGTGTACTTTACTGGTACCACAAAGGTAATAAAGCTAAAACCGAATGCTCTTTATTAACGTTCTTTGATTAATGGATTAAATGTTCAAAATATTTAGTCTGAATTCCGCGAAAAAGATCCAGACCTGAATGCAGGACGCAGCACCGCCCTTCCGCCCCGAAAAAAATGCACATGTAGGAAAATAATGTATATAATGAACCTATACTGGTTTTAAGTAAGTATGAGTTTGGGTGTATGGCAGGCTAATTAAATATTTTGCAGAACATTTCATGTCACGGATTTCCGCAAAACAACGCCTGATTCTGGATGTTTCTTCATAAGAAATCGACTGAATCTTCCCATTATTCTATTCTCTTTTTAGATTAACAGCTCCAACGTCAATTATTGTGACCACAAACAAGGCCACCCACTGAATCGACAAGGTCACTCCGTCCATAAACACAATTTTCTAAAACAATAACTGTGCCACACCAGCCCACGCTGTAAGGTTAGTAACAAACTTTCATTTCACAGCTTTTCCGACTGTCCAGTGTTAATAAACGTTATTTATGATAAGACTAACTTGCTGTATTAGTTACAGGCCTTTATAGTTTAAAGGGGTAGCACGCAAGTGTAATTTGTGCCGGAGATCACGCTCAGTAGTCGCTCTTGGAGTCTGGAGACCATTTAGAATGATAAAGCAATAAAAAGACTTTCTTTTCTTTTGCTTTGCGGTGTAATTCGTTTCTTTTCTTCTTTTTTCAGGTGGAATGGTGGAAAGCTAGTGCCTTCTTTAGTAAATGAACACAAATATGAAGTAATGGTTAAAAAAAACAAACATTTTAAAATTAAAACCTACGGCATTGTTGTTCTGAATAAGACTATATGATGAACAGCGATTTTTTTTTGGGAATCCGGATTGGCTCAAACTGCAATTAATTTCTATTGCAACGGTATTATATTAATGTATCGAAATATTTATGTTCTTACATCAACAGCGTCTCGTTAGCGCTTTGTTCCGGAGATATCCGGGACAGACGGATACCGTACTTATTGGATTTATAAGGGCGGACTGCCGAGGAGCTGTGAGGTGAATATTGAGCAGCTAGGGTCATTATTTGTATTAATATTGCGTTTATTAAGTATATATACGTAGTGTAGCGAACGATAAAGTGTTTGAGGGGCGTCAGCTATTTCCGTGGCAGCTTATAATGTGAGTTTATTTCGTGCGTGGGACGTGTATGTGGTGGGTAACACGTACCTTATTTTCAAGAAAAACTGGGCGTTACTCGTTATCAACACGCGTTACTCCAATCGTAACTCCAATATTAAAAGGAATCTTTTTATCATGATAACCGTTATAACCTTGAGAAGAATTTATATAAGAGTTGAGTGAAATTGCCTTCTGGGTAATTTCAAAGAAAAGTCATGTGGTATTTTTTAGAATAATACTAGTAGATATTTAAGTAATGGTTATAAGGACTACCACTAATGGGATTCATAATAAAGGGTGTAAATAGACCCTTAACATAGCCGAAAGGCACTTGTTCTCCCCGTCTTTGCGAACCTTTTTTCGTTCTAGACCATACCTGGGAACCCTCTGGTTACGGAGATTTTGGGGATCAAAGTTCCAACTTTTTCACAACGTTTTTTTTAAATACTTGTTTTTAATGTAAGATTTTCACTTTACACACATCCACGACCCCCGTACTATTCAATCCATCCATCAGCACAATGCATTGAGTGCCTTCCATCGAGTACTACGGTAATATGTGAAAATAAAAGTCGATTCCCAGCAATATTTTTTGCTTAAAGTTACTTAGTTTGATGTACAGAACGCTTGGTTGACGGCTATGTGAAGGGTTTGTTTACATCCTGTATATCATGTTTGATTCAACACTAATCCAGAAATTCGGCGAAATCCAAAAGAAAAACTTCCAAGCTTTCTTAAATAATAAAAACAAGTTTCTATCTGGGAAATCAAGCGAGTTTCCTTCAATTGAATCCCTGGTATCCTTTAATGGCTTGTTTAACATTAATTATATTATAAAAAACTTGACAGTAGCAATAAAAGTAATAGTGATTATCATAACTTGAAGTTATTGAATGCGCCATGTTGTACAATATGTTCTATGGCTGCCGGTATCTACATACCTTTTAAGAATATTCTGAGGAAACGTATGTGGATTGCTGAAAAATGATGGATGTGGCAAGACGCACAATACTGTTGGATGAGGTAACGAGGATTGGAGTCATGGCATGGCAATGTCATCTATTCAGCTTCAGAAAGCTGTACGGGTCTGTAAGAGGAAGTTAAAGCAGCTTATCACATAATTATGGTGCTGTTGGTGTTTCTGTCAATGCCGTGCTGTTTTTCTGGTTAATTTGGTTGAGCCAAGACAGTTGAATCGTGTCACCGGGTCTCGTCGAGCATCAGTACCTCGGCGGTCGTCTGGTGGTAGCCACTGTTGATTTTGGCTTTCAGGCGATGCTGTGGTTTGGAATATGGCTGGTGAGGTCTTCTACAGATTTTTAAGCATAAAAGTTGAGTAAAGATAAACGCTTTCTTTACTCAACTTTTTCAGTTTAATAAATAATATGATTTAGATGAATGTAATCTGGAAAATTTTGAAGTATCAGGGTTATAGGATAGTCGAGAGCCTCTGGATTTTGTTTTCTTAATTTAGAGTTAAGGACAGTTTTGTCATATCTCTCCTTCTACGATCCTCGTTCTACTGATTTATCAAGAAGCAGTATGATGGATGAAGGCACGCGTCTCTACCCGTGCGACTGCGTGGCGACGCACAAGTGACGCGGCGCGCACGCATGCCTTCCGCATAGCTTCCTTTTTACTCACGATCCCTGCGAGCGCCTGCTCACCCGCCCCGGATTTGTAGCGTGCTGATAGTATGAAGACAATGGGGAATGTTTATTCTGGAAATTGTAAGAAGGTGTTTTTTTTAAGGCTTTACAAATCTGGGTTATGCGATTGTATGCATGCCAGTTATCACAAAATTTAACAGTGTCTGCATAGGCTTTGGTAAAGGTAAACCTTCAGTGTTGCAGTTCTTCTTTTTACTCTGACTCCTAAGTCACAGGTATTCCTAGTTTAGGAGTCAGGGTTTCAACTTCTGTGCGCCTTTAAATATCGTGAAATTTAGCTAGATAGTAAGCATATTGTAAGGAACTGTCTCAATAAAGTATATTATTATTATTGTTTAAGTGACGACCTTGACGATCTTACTGAAGACACCGTAAATTAATACAGAAGAAGCAAAGCCAATCTTGCTTTAGGTTGTGGAAACCAGAATTGAAAACACTGGTCAATTTTCGGCCGTTTGCACGAACTTACGAAGTTTGATCCACTGTAGAGCATGTTTTCTAAGAAGATCGTTGCTCACTTATCCCTTGAAAATTACAAAGTTTGAACCGACCAACTTTGGCAACTCAACACATTCCTAAGGACGGACTATCCTTACGATAAATTACAAAGTTCTGAGTCCAGGGTCCAAGGAATGCTAACAACGCAAGGACGGGGTCTGGCCTTCGGCGGCCTAAATATTTTTTCTAACTCTTAAATCGATAAGTGTGGCGTTTCGCAGATAAAGCTGCTGGTATGTGGTCAAAGATTTATGGTGCGTGTGTCGAAATGATTGGAATGGGTCCCGCTTATCAAGGATCTACAGCGAAATGAGACAGTGTGGTTTTAATAGGCTTGGAAACAAAATGCTATGGTATTTTTCTTTGCTTCAATTTTTGCTACCCTTTTCCAGATACAGTTTTGTCTGTCTTTTAACCTAAAAGAGATGCTAGATAAACCCAAAAACGAACGGATATTTTGCCGGTTGTACTGAATCAGGCCTTACCGAATGTGTGTGAACGGTGCGTGTAGCGCTCTCGTATTATATCAACAGAGACACTTTCTTGTATTTATTTGTTGTTGTGTCTAAACAGAAAAAAAAAACAAACTAAAATAGACCACAACACTCGCCGTTGTGCTCACGAAATTTCCAATTTTGCACCTACAATATGTCAGTGTTACTAGTTCGCTTCATAATAGCAATATAGTTCAGCTCGGCTCCAGAATAAGCCGTGCCAACAAGACTGACATGTCCCCAGCGTCGATAAGTAATTGTCCACTAAGCAGGCAGCGGCTGCCAGTCCGTTTTTGTGTCCGTCCGCCCGCACCCGTAAATGTCCTGCGGTTGCATAGAGTAGTTGCACCGGTAGAGATATCAGGACTATTTGTTAGATCTTCTTTTGCTAAAACTGTTCAGTTTTAGTTAGGGTTAGCTCTTGTTCTGGTATCTGAAAGATATTCTGTATTATTCTGAAGTAAACTCACACACAGAAGCATACCTAAAACTCTAATATTATCTCATATTAATTATTTTCTGAAGTTTCCATTGATTTATTTAAAACTTTATTCATTACGAAAGTATTATCGTGAGTTCGTGACCCTCTGAATGTATGCTGAATAATATTAAATGCCTGAAACTATCTGCCCCACGCTACTCTATGGCACAGTAGTCCATACAGGGGTAATGGCTGCGATTAGTCGCCATTGGGCCGCGACTTTTTGTGCGACTATCAGATCGCATCGCAGGCGAGTTGGTATCGCCAGTTATGTTATTACACTTGCTAAGTGCAGTTTTTAAGGCAGTCTTTATAGGATAGTTACATGGTGTTGGGCGAGGAAACTTGTATGTGCGCTATGTTATTGGATGGAGACTAATTGGAACATTGTACTACGCCTCGATTCCTTGAAAGCGCTGGTACACTCTAACATTACCATTGCAGTGTCTTAAAATACTATGCATAGAATTTCAGCATGAATAGGACAGGTCGGGTGGACCTTAACGGGAAAGAAATGTCTCTAATAACAAACTAAGATGGTGATCATTGTTTATTATAATGATTTTGTCGTACAGGCAGTCGTGGTGGTTTTACTTTTTATTTGTGCAATGTAGCAATGGCAAAAAAAAGGCCCTCCGTCACTGCTAGTTAACAGTCTGATAAACCGACGAAACTCTCGTAACATAAATATCTAATTCCATTGTCCAAACTTCCAAGTTTCCTCTATAATTTAGCTACACGATGATCCCGCCACTCAACACAACATATCTAGGAGTGGTCCTCACATCTCCGATATGATCTCGTGCACTCATGGCAGCCATTCATACAATTGCACTTTGTTCTCATTGTTCTCGCCACGTCACGCGTAGCATTTGCGTAATCATACACTACGGGATACTAGCTTGTAATCATGCTGGAGCTTTGGAAATAGGTGTCTATATGGAGGAGAAAATAGGCCAGGTTATAAAGCTCTGAGGTTTCGTCACAAGAATAGAATGACCTGATAAACTTTGATCCCGTTAGGAGCTAGGTTCGGAAACGGTCCCCACCGAGGTGTCTCCACGTTGTCGTCGTGGTGGGGCTTGCGTGTCTCAATGATCTTGGGGCTCTGCCGGTAGAGTCACTCATGCCGGAAAGGTCCAAGTGAGAGACCAGACTAAGCGGGACACCTGGCAGTGTCCATTACATCGGACTTCTGCGGAGGGCGCACCGACTGTTGACTTTAATTGTGCGCGATTCACTATCCCAACTTTTAGAGAGTGAATAGGGGGTTTTCTTCGGATGTCGTGCGATGGCTCACTAAGCGGAGTTATCGAACGACACTTGATTTGTGATTCGTTCCTTGAAGTTTTTGATGAACGAATCTGGGTTAGGGTTTTTCGTCAAGTGCCGAGCAATGACTCACGGAGCGGGTCATTGAGCAGTACGTGGTTAGATTGGAGTTCTGGAAACAGCATCGGCCGCGCATCGTCTTAAATAACGGTGTTTGGTTCACTGTACCCAGAATTTATTTAAGGTGCTAGTTGCGTGTCATAACTTAAACAACCGCGCGGGAAGGGGAGATTCACTTACAGTAAACGTCTGTTCATCAGGCGTTACTGTGAGGTGAATCAGTAGCTTCACGGACAAGATAGGAGTCCCTGGATGTCGAGTTGTCGCCCGAAATGACAGTGAAGAGAAGAGTTTGCTAGCCAGTCGCTACTGCAGACTGTGGGGAGAAAACCCTTTTAAAAATCTTTTACCTGGGGACCCCACCCCATAAAAAAGGCAAAGCTGAGTTCAGCAATAATAATGGAAGCGAATCAATCAAAAGAACTACCCCAGGAGGGTACCTGTTGCTCCGCAGCAGGAGAATCCCTCACCGAGCAGAGCTCGGTCAGTCCCACGTATTCTGGGGGGGACAATGATCGCTTTAAACCCCAATCGCATTTTTACCCGTCCTTTAAGGGCGCATTGAGCCAGGGTGGCTCACTTACCGGTGATGAGGAGTTTCTGGGTTCTATTCCTAATACATCCGTGCCACCGGACCAAGAGCAGGTTACCGCAAACCTGCTTTCTGACAATCGGAGAGATTATAGCTCACAGGATTTAGCCAGCATAGGATTGTCAAAGAATGTACCTGTTAAGAAGGCACAGAAAGTGCCAAAGGGGATATCAACCCGTGCACAATTCGTGCGCCCGCCTACCCCAATTGCCAACGAGGTGGTGAGTGACACCTGCGAGTCTTCTTGCTCGCAAATGTCATACGTCTCTGAAACGTCGACAAGATCGTCTCGGTACCGCATGCGCAAGCGAACGCAGATGTCTGGGACCAAGAAGAAACCTGTTACGCCGCTGAGCCTTAGCAAGTCACCGACCAACAGCGGACAGGATGGTGAAAACACCGACCTTGCGAGTCCACCAGCTAAGCAGGCCAAAACTCGGGCAACGGCAAAGCATAATATGCCAAATCCAGAAACGTTGGCCAAAATGATGCAGGCACAACAAACGGCGGAACTTAACTCATGCATCAAAGACAGTCTTAAAAAAATTGAGGAAGTTGCAAACGAATCGCGCAACCTCAAAGGGAGTTTTGTCAACAGTCTCAAGTTGGCGGCAGTGACAGTGCAAGCCGCAGTGGATGAGTTAGCCACGCGATCGGCAGTTGAGGTCAACGTTGAGAGGTTGGAGACAGAAAACGCTGACTTAAAGGCTCAGCTTACTAGTCTTTCAGTGCAGGTCGAGAAGTTGACAGCGCAGGTGACCCTCCTTAGTTGCCATGGTGAAAGAACGACGAGCCCTGCAGTGGCCGCTCCTTCGATGAAACTTAGGCAGGCTGTTGCAGTCGCCGGACCTTTTGAATGTAACGATTCAGAGGCACAGCTTCGGCGTTCGATAGCCTTAGAAATTGGGAGCATGGTTGACGCTAAACTGGCCGCTATAGAGAAGAGGTTGCCTCCAGAGAAGCCCTTGCGTCCACCACTTGCCGCTGATACGAGGAGGGTTTTGCCAACGGTTGTCACTGCTGACCCGTGTCTGGTTCCTAATTCCGTAAAGAAAAACAGCAGGGGTAAAGGAAAAGGCAAAGGTAAAGGCAAGACGGTAGCTCAAGTAGTTGAGTTGCCCGCTGTGCCTACGGCGTCCACGCAGGCTTCACAGGCTCTGCCGGATGCAACGGAGACTTGGTCTACTGTGGTGGGGAGGAAGGCAAAGAAAGTACAGGCTGCTGCTTTAGCGTTGTCTACTCCTGCAAAGAGGAAAAATCAGTCAGTGAAACTGCCTAGGGTTCCCGCCACGGCGGCTATAACAGTCTCATTAAGGGATGGATCAAATGCCACCCTCGGGGAGGTGATGTCCGCGGTAAGGCAGCGAATTCGCTTAGCTGATGTTGGCATTGACACCGTTGGTCAAAAAAGGGCTGCTGATGGGGGTTTGATCATTACCGTCCCTGGCGCCGATTCTTGCGCCAAGGCAGACAATCTCGCCAGCCGTATGCGCGAGGTCCTCACTGAGTTTGATGTTAAAATTTCACGTCCGACAAAAAGAGCTGAGGCGAGAATCATGGATCTTGATGACGCTGTGACGCCTGATGAAGTGGCAGTTGCTATTGCTGAAGTGGGCGATTGTTCCCCCAAAGACGTGAAAGTGGGTGAAATCCGTCGTCCGCCTGCTTCTCTAGGGCACGTCTGGGTCCGTGGCCCCTTGGCGGCAATAAGGAAGCTGGCATCCCATAAGCGCTTGCGCTTAGGATGGACGATTGTTCGTGTTCAGATTTTGGCGTCGCGTCGTATGATGTGCTTCCGTTGCCTCGAGCCCGGGCACGTCCGCCGCCGGTGCACAAGTGCTGTTGACCGGAGCACTCAATGTTATGCTTGTGGAGGAGCTCACAAAGCAAGAGAATGCACGTCGCTTACCATGCGGTGTCCGTTGTGCGCCGATCACGGTCTTCCAGCGGATCACCGACTGGGCGGGAAGAAATGCGCTCCGCGTAAAAATCTAGCTGCGCTTGTCCCCCTTTCATCGCAAAGATCGGTACAGGCACCAATGGGTGCAGGCCCTGAGGAGGAAATGGACGCTTCAAATTCTCAGCCTTAAATGTTCTCCAATGCAACCTGAACCACTGCCGCAACGCGCAAAATCTTTTTATGCAAACTATTGCGGAGTGGTCGGTTGCCTTGGCGGTGGTAGCTGAGCCATATGATCTTCAGGATCACCCTCGCTGGTTCCGGGACACCGCGAACTCTGTCGCAATTTACTGGGCTGGCGGGAGCGGTGGGCCTCACTGCTCTATTCTAGATAGAGGGCAAGGATTTGTTGCTGTGGAATGGGGACCTTTGGCAGTAGTGGGCTGCTACGTGTCTCCAAACATTTCTCTCACCGAATTCGAAGAATATCTAGATGAGGTTGCGAACTGCATCCGGTGTAAATGTGCACCCCGCCAGGTACTCGTCATGGGTGACTTCAATGCTCACTCCAGAGTTTGGGGCAACTCCCGGGACAGGCCCAGAGGACAAGTTGTACAAGACTGGGCGGCGTCACTTGACCTCCGACTTTTAAATCAGGGGTCTGTTGCCACATGCGTTCGTTGGCAGGGGGAGTCAATTGTAGATCTCTCATGGGCAACTCCTTCTGTTGCTGACATGGTGTCGGAATGGAGAGTAGCGGAGGAAATGGTCACTCTCTCCGACCATCGCCACATTGTCTTCAAGGTGACACTCCGGCCTTCTGGCGGCCCCACCCGCTCAAATTCAAGCCCACCTGCGCGACGATGGGCCCTGAAGAAGCTCAATCGAGACATGCTTGTCGCAGCCGCCAACATAACGGCTTGGCCGGAAGATACTCCCTCCCAGGGAGCTGCGTCCGATCCAGAGGAAGAGGCGGCCTGGTTTCGGGAAAAGATGGCATCCATTTGTGACGCTTCCATGCCCCGGGTCAGGAGCGGCCAGCGTCTTGGTGCGGTTTACTGGTGGTCGGAAGATATTGCGCAGTTGCGCGTTTCCTGCCTAAGGTCCCGATGCCAGTATCAGCGCACTCGACGCAGACGACAGCCGAGAGCCACGGAGGAAGAAATTGCCAGAGTTTATAGAGCATATAGGGAGGCGACAATGGAGCTCCAACACGCCATCGCTGATGCTAGGTCAAGATCCTGGCGGGAACTTATCGATGGGTTGGACAGGGATCCATGGGGAAGGCCATATAGGTTGGTCATGGCTAAATTACGTCCATGGGTACCCCCTATCACAGAAACCATGGATCCAAATCTGCTGGAGAGAGTCGTTAACACGCTCTTTCCTGTAGTTAGAGACAGACCCTCGCCACTATTGTCATCGGCAGACTGGTTTGACGAGTTAGGGGTAACAGAAAGCGAGCTGGACAGAGCCGTTAGACGTTTGGGGGCTCGTAACACCGCACCAGGCCCGGATGGTATCCCTGGCCGGGCTTGGGTTCTGGCTTTGGCTGCTCTGGGGGACCGCCTAAGACGATTGTTCAACAGCTGCCTCCATGCAGGCGTGTTCCCCTCCAGCTGGAAGGAAGCTAGATTGGTCTTGTTAAGGAAAGAAGGCAGGGACTCAGAGTCTCCCTCTGCATACCGACCAATCTGCCTGCTTGACGACGTCTCCAAACTATTCGAAAGAATAATTGCCGAAAGACTCGTTGAGCATCTGGCACGTGTTGGTCCAGACCTCGCCGATTGCCAGTATGGCTTCCGACAGAAGCGTTCTACAGTGGATGCGATAAAACGTGTCCGATCACTGTCGGAACAGGTGGTATCCCGGGGTGGGGTGACGTTGGCGGTAAGTTTAGATATCGTCAACGCCTTTAACTCTCTGCCCTGGCATGCGATCAGGGCGGCACTAGTACATCACAGAGTGCCACCTTACCTGCAGTGCATCATCGGGGCTTATCTTCGTGACCGACACATTTGTTATGTGGGTCGGGACGGTAGCGTTCATCGCAGGGAGATTACTTGTGGGGTTCCGCAGGGATCTGTCTTAGGGCCTCTCTTATGGAATCTTGCTTACGATGTTGTCCTGCGTATTGATCTCCCCGTTGGCGTTAATGTCGTTTGCTATGCAGACGACACCCTGGTGTTAGCCGGCGGACACACCACCGAAGAAACCATTCAACTCGCAGAACTCGGATTGGAAAAAGTCGTGGCATCGATCCGCGAGCTGGGTTTAGAGATAGCGCCTCATAAAACCGAAGCACTATGGTTCCATAAGCTGCCGAGGAGTAGAGAGCCACCCAGCTCGTTAGTCAGAGTGGGAGATGCGCAAGTCCAGGTGGGACGATATATTAAGTATCTCGGCCTAACTTTGGACGGTCGGTGGGGCTTCGAAGAGCACTTTGAGCGCCTGGTTCCCCGAGTCGGGAAGACAGTGGGTGCGTTGCACAGACTGTTACCCAATCTCGAAGGGCCACGAGAAGAAGTTCGCCGCCTCTACGCGGGGGTTGTGCGATCGATGGTCCTCTATGGGGCGCCTGTTTGGTCAAATAGGTTGTCAGGCGTCCGGCGCTGCAGGACTAAAATCAACAGCCTGCAGCGAAAAATGGCTATTCGTATTGCACGAGGATACCGTACTGTGTCCTTTGAGGCGGCCACACTCCTGGCTCGTTTTCCACCGCTGGATATCCTGGCAGATATGGACACGAGGGTTTACAGCCGAATCCGTGCCATCCGCCAAAGTGGTAATAGCGTACCAGGAATCGCTATTGCAAGGATGAGGCGGCAGGAACGGCGACACGCGCTCGAGCAGTGGCGTGAGCGGCTGCAACAGCCGCAATATTCGCGTAAGCGCGTTGTCGAAGCCGTCCTGCCGCACTTCGAAGCCTGGCTGAAAAGAGAGGAGCGTATCTCTTATAGACTTACTCAGGTACTTACCGGGCACGGTTGCTTCGGCGAGTACCTGAATAAGATTGGGCGAGAGGCAACAGCCAATTGCCATCATTGTGGAGGCAACCTGGACTCAGCACAGCACACGCTCGAGGAGTGCCCTGCATGGGACTCTGAACGACGGGTCCTGGTAGCCAAGATCGGGCAAGACTTGTCTCTTCCAGCCATAGTTGGGGCTATGCTGGCGGAGTCTGACAACTGGAGGGAGGTGACCTCGTTCTGTGAGACCGTGATGGTCCAAAAGGAGGCTGCCGAGCGGGATCGTGAGAGAGCCGATCCCAGTAGGAGAAGAAGGCGTCGGGGAGGCAACCGCCTCGCCGCTTAACACGCCGAAACCCCGCCTGCATTACCTAAAGCAGGTGGGACACTGAGGTCACGGGCGTTCAGAGTGGGGACTCTGTGCGCTCACCGAGTGATCTCGGAGATGACCGGTAGCACAGTGGTCACGTGCTGCCGTGCACACTTGCACAGCGAGGCTCAGGGGAGATCTCTGTATAGTCGCCCCAGGGATGTGCCTTAACAGGCGTTGCACAGAGGGGGCTCCGGACAGGTCTTTTAAGAGGAAACGGTGCCTCCTCTCATGTGCGGATGGTGACCACCGGGGTGGTTTTAGTGCGGTAAAAATCCCACACTCCCCGGTCTTATCCCCAAAGACCGGTCGCCTTTTGAAGGTTTCCCCCCGAAAACAAAAAAAAAAAAAAAAAAAAAAAAAAAAAAGGTTCGGAAACGGTACGAAATTAAGGTCGACTATTTTGGCTTCTTAATGGAATAGCATTTTAAGGCTTTGAGTTGATTGATTGTTTTATAAGCAAGTAGGGACAAACCTTCCGTGATTACATACAGTAAGTTTCAGGATATGAGGTCAGATTAAAGTGTTTGTGTGAAAAATACTACATCAAAAGTTCAACATGATTATGTGGAACTGAAACTAACGGTACAATTCGATTGAATCAGCCATGTTTTACTTGTAAGTAGTTGTAAATTGTAAACGATGTGCCAATGCGTTGTGGAATATTTTAAATCGATACATAATGTTAAACGTCCGGTTTTCACAATAGGCACAATGAAAATATGTGTAGATGTGTGGAACTTATTTTGTACTTACAATTGTAAACTTTCTTACTTACCAAGTAAGAGAAGTCATGATGTTGTTCATTTTAATTAAATCCAGTTGTTCCATTTACCAAAAACAAATAAAAGCCTGTACTCATACTTTAGCCACGCCAATACATACATTAAAGCTAGAACTCCCTCCATCATGAATACGTGAGATAGCCACACAAACCTTTTCAGCCACATAAAACAAAAACTTGTTCCACGAAAAACACTATAAATTGCGCAAATCTCTCCGCCATTAAAATATGAAGCCCATAAAGGGATGCAGAGGTGACCGGAAGTTACGGAAGTGAGTAATTACCGCCCGCTGGCCGGCGGGAAGATAACGTAACTACGTCATCCATGCATTCCTGTGTGCGGGCCGGTCAAGTGCAGTGTAATGAAATTATACGAGTCCGGAATTTTAAACGAAACTTAAAGAGGATTTTTTGTAATTAGTCGAGTGCTTCTGGAATTTTATAATGTGCACATTTTGCTATATGAGTTTTTTTTGTTTTTTGTTTGCGTGTAGAAGGGTTGTAGCATGTGGCTGTCGTTTCTGCCTCTCCTTATGATGTATTGAAAACGAAGGCTGATTTGAGGAATAGAGAACTTACCTGAGGGTCACCATGACCTTTTAAAGCAGAATTCAGTGTGGGAAAGAGACGCTAGACATACTATAAAGCTCCTGGAAGGATATGGGGCAGGCTTTTGCCCAGCAGTTGGACTTTTAAAGCTAATTTAAAACAAATAAGTACTTACTTATATGTAAGTTCTTGTGCTCTGTATACTTAGCGTTTTATTAGGATGTTTATACGTACCTAATGTTATAGTACGTACTACGTATAGCGGTGAACAGTGGAGCGACAATTGTCGATATCGGATCGTTGGGCGCATTTCGACCGAAACAACGATGCATCCGACGAATGCATTGCGTTCAAACGCACTCTGTTGCTAGCTGGAGTTATATAAATAACGAAAGATTTACAGAGATAAACGGCGAAATATACGAAAGAAAATAAAATATTCATCTATTTTTCAACAACACCAGCTTCCTTGTGTTTGAGTTTTGAGCAACTCGGTAAAACACTGCTGAAAAAATGTTGATATTCGAACCTGTACCAAGCTGTAACTGACAATAATGGTATGGTAAACACGTCGATTATGTAATTTATATAGAAAAATACCTAAATGTTAATCATGTCAATTGTACAAACAAACGGACAAACAGTGGCTACCATCAAACAACCCTTGAAGGGCTTAACTTAAATAATGAAGAAGGATCCGAGCCCCCTTGGAGTCAAGCGTGATGTAATGTACTCGGTGAAGCTCAGTGACATGTGACAGACCAACAGAAAAAGCAGTACTTATTTAACATAGAATGAAATAACTCGTTAAGATATAATTTCCTCCTCTTTTTAACGTTTTAGAAGACTAGAAGGTAATAAAGATATGATATATATACGGAAAACTTGAGTATCACATACCAGATTTAAGGGTTAGGCAGAGGCTTAATAATACACCCACATTTCGTCACTTATGTTTAAGTCGCATGTAATAGGGAGAGCCTACTGCCATCAACCGGGCACAAATCCAAGCTCCGTGGCTGTTACTGAGAAATTCCTGATGGAAAAACCCAATAACACTGTGCCCGACCCGGGAATCGAATCCAGGACCTCATGCTTAACAGTCGCGCTTGTGACTACTAGACCAACGAGGCAACATTTAAAAGTGTATATAAGTATCATTGCACTGTTGAAATATCTAGTTTGCGATGAAAATAACGCAAAGCGCTTCAATTTAGGCTTTCAGGCTTGTGTTACGAAACAGGTGCAATAGGTATAGTTCTAGGTCTAGCTTAAAGTTAAATTTTTAATAATTTATTTACCTATTCAATTTAAGTGAGATGTTTATTACATTACATAATTTTAAAAAAAACGATCTTAGATGAGCTTATATAAACAGAAATTCAACAAGACCTCTGTGTCTGAACTAGACAAATGAATATCTGTATCTCAGACAACAGCACTCTTCCTTAAAATATACATTTACAAGCTTGAATTTCAATTTAGCTTTAATGAATATGTCGGATCCGGTCATTAGTACGGACATAAAATGAATTGGAAAGCGATCCTGTGTGCAGTGGTGACATCACGCGACCTACTTACCAGTCACAATACAGCTTGCTTGTGCAGAGCCCTGATGTCCATCTCGAGGGAGGACGACAGTCAATGTCTAATCGCGGCGGAGTTGAGACGTCTTGGAACTGTACCCGATTTATTGTGCCCCGTATTATTGTGTTAAGTTGTAATCTCAAGTAATTAGTTAGTTTTGCTAGAAACAGTGTATCGCACCTAGTGTGTTTTCATAGCACGAAATATTACATTAGGTTTTATATCATATAAAATTAAAATAAGAAGTAAAAAGTTGTTTAAACTTACGTAGGCTACTGGCAAGACATACACGAAAAATACGCAAAACAGAATTAAAACATCTTCTGAAACGTCAGCAAAACCAAATAGGCATTTTGCCAGCGGCTTATAGCCAATTATGATACTCTCAAAACAGTTTGTAATACAAACAAATCACACAATGAGATGTGAAAGGTATTTAATTAGTTAATTAACTGCTCGTCAACGGATAATGAACGAAGTGATTGATGAACGTAATTTGCACATATGAGTGATGAAGGCTTTAATTATGAGGAAAAAATCTAAGTGCACATAAGTATACTGACTGGTAATACGTTACTAAATGCTGATAGAAATTTTAATAGAGTTAAAAGATTTTAATCCGCTCATCTAGAGCTGAAATTAAACCTAACTACTTAGTCCAGTATATATTGTTTTTAGTTTTAATTAAAACAAGCAACTATTTTAATAAATCGGCAAGATTGCCGACAGCTTTAGGAAAGCCCTGGATTTTTTTTGGAGACCCTAGTTTTTATGAGTAACTAACCTAAAATTTATAATGTTCGTCAAAAATACAAACATAATGAAATAAAACAATCAAGCAATCATTTATTTTGTTAAACAATGGTTTACAACTATCAATCGCTTGTAATTTGGTAAACGATCGCAAGCATATCTTCTGAAAAGCAATGTCTCTGTCAGTAGAGTTGTCCCAGAAAATGATTCCGTACCTAATGCTAACACACACACACACACACACACATAAGCAGTATAATATATTTGTACTGTAATGCGGTTAACCGTTTTTGACAGTTTGTACAGAGCATACGCAAAAGACTAAGCTTCTTTGACAAAGCGTCGATATGTTGTTTCCAAGTCAGATGACTATATATGTAAAGGTCCAGAAATTTTGTGATGTCAGTTTCAGAGATTGAAGCTACGTTACCATACTTTATTTTCAGTTTCGGTTTATTTGTTATTTGATTAAATTGGTATATTTTAGTTTTGTCAAGATTTATTTTTAGTTTATTGTTATAAAGAAAATCATTATACGTTTTCATATGGCCCTGCATTCGAAACATAGTTTTTGTTTCCTTACCATACACGATGAGACACATCAGAATTTTTTTAGTATGAACGCACAAACTGTAATTGACTTGTAGTTTTCAGAGAGCTTTTGATAAAAGGGTAAATTATGATTTCTTGTGAAAAGCTTTCAGTTCGAATCCCGTGAGTACGGACTACAGGCAGTACGGACTACGGGCAGTACGGGCACTATTGCCCGAGGCGATAGTTTGATGCGGCCTACATCGTAATAAATTGGAAACTTTCCATATCTGGCACCACGAGCTTTTAATGATAGTTTTAATATTATACGTAATGTGCCCCGGGAGTTAGTTAACTTTCATGTTTTAACTTTTTACGATTGGCATAATATTATTATTAATTAAAGAAAACGTTTTTGCGTTTATTGTCGCATTAGATACTAATAGGTAATTAAACAGTTTCATTGCGAGTTTTAGGTTCATACAGATTACTGTAATTATTGTTAATAACAACCTAGACACTACAAACAAGTCTTTAAAAGAGTACATAAATCTCCCAATTAAAAATTACCAGAGCGCCAACAAAAAACACAAATAAGATGAACAAGCAAACATAATACAGTCAGACCGCATAACACGGAGGACTCAAAACAAAACGTTTTCAATGGAGCCGTAGGGAACCCTACAGCTCAGGGGCTCGGGGTTCCGGGGGTAAGCGAGTTATGAATTAGTCTCAGGTATGATGGGTGCGCGGAGGGGCGCATTCTTACACACGCGGGATCAGACCGTCTGGCCACGTCCCTACTGTACGGCCCTAATGCTCCTAACGTATGAAAGCTCTAAAATAAAGTGGTTCAGACAAGTATAGCTTTTATAAAGTTGATTCATGTAGTCAAAGAAAAAATAGCAATCACATTAATACACCAATCTGAACAGTCTGAACATATTCGAACAATCTCCTAAATAGCATGAATGATTACAGTTAACAAGAGCTGCAATCACGGAAGAAAGCACTTAGCTGTCCACCGGCGAAGTGCGGCTCGTTGATGTCGTTTGTACAACAGAGGTAATTTATACGTATCTACTATCTAATCAAAGCATACACGATATTAAAAATAGTAAACTTTCACTGCGCGGCGCGCGACGGGTGCTTCTCGGCCGCCGTGCGCCGCGCGCTCCGCGGTGCGCCTCCGAGCTCCGCCAGCAAAGCTCGCAAGCTCTGCGCCCCTTCAGTCCGCCGGCGGCAGTCGACCGGCGAGTACGTGCCGCTCGCAACGCCCTCCCTCGGAAACTTTACGCGAGTGTAGTGACAGTGAGTGAGCATGCCCGCCCGCGCCGTGGCCCTCCTAGCCACCGCGGCCCTCGCGCTCGCTGCCACCCCGCCCGACCCTTGCCTGGAGGACGGGCGCCCGCGCCGCTGCATCCCCGACTTCGTCAACGCTGCCTTCGGCGCCCCCGTGCTCGCCTCCTCCGTCTGCGGCAGGCGAGGACCCGAGCGCATCTGCGACCCGCCTGGAGACCAACCCCCTGAAAATTCCTGCAGAGTATGCGATGCTGCCAGGTCCGACCGACGACATTCACCGACCCATCTAACAGACTTGAACAACCCTCACGATGTTACCTGCTGGAGATCCGCTCCTATACCTCCGACCTCTTACGATTCACCACCCGACAACGTATCGCTTACCTTATCTCTTGGTAAAACGTTTGAGTTAACTTACGTGAGTCTACAATTTTGTCCAAAAGCCGCTCGTCCTGACTCCGTCGCTATCTACAAGAGCGGGGACAAAGGTCTCACCTGGCAACCCTTCCAGTTTTACTCCAGCCAATGCAGACGGGTATACGGGAGGCCCAACAAGGCGACTGTTACTGCTGCTAATGAGCAGGAAGCTAGGTGCTCCGACAGTCATCGACTGACCGGAGAGAGCCCTGGAGGAGCGAGGCTGGCCTTTAGCACCCTTGAGGGTCGCCCGAGCGCTGCTAACTTCGACATATCCCCAGTTCTCCAAGACTGGGTCACTGCGACCGATGTCAGGGTGGTGTTCAATCGCCTGCACATGGTCAACGAAGGCGACGAGATCGACAACAAGAAGCAGGCGGCTCCGGGCAGCCAGCACTACGCGGTGTCGGACTTCGCGGTCGGGGGGCGCTGCAAGTGCAATGGTCATGCGTCGCGGTGCTTTCTGATGAAGGTCGGGGAGCTGGCCGATACCGGAGCCGTGCAGCAGCAGCTGACCTGCGACTGCAAGCACAACACGGCAGGCCAGGACTGCGAGCGCTGCAAGCCCTTCCACTTCGACCGGCCCTGGGGACGCGCCACCGCCAGGGATGCCAACGAATGCAAAGGTCAGTTCCATAAAACTGTTGGACCTGCTTGCTGATATATTATTATTTGTTTCTACTAATCGATGTATTTTTTATTTGAGTGTCCGTAGATTAGAGGTTATTTACATTCTTGTTTTGAAACAATTAGATGATTTGCTTATTTTTTGCTTCTCTCTGTTTGTTTTACGACTGTCCAATCAATGTTATTTCCGTAATTACTCCGCAATAATTGTGGGGCGATCATTAAGTTCTACAAAGTTACTTCAAGATATAAAATGTTGAATTAATTACGATCTCTAACTTAATCGAAAATCTTAATGATGAAGATAAGTATTCCTATCTGTTTGCACTTGGAAATCGCAAAATCAAATCAATAAAAAAAGAATCAAAGGAGCTGCAAAATTTAAATCGCTTCTTTTTTATTTTAAAGCTAGCTTTGAAGCTTAACTTAAGGAAAAGACTAAGACGAAGGAAGATTACCATTCGCCTACACTTACTTAAACGAGGCCTACGTTCAACAGAATAGCCTCGCCTTCATATTATAGAGCCCAGAATATTACACATTATTTTTATAGAAACGAGCATACATTTTATGTGAGGCTCGTAAGTACTCATCATCAATAACAGGTATTCTGTGATTAAATTATTTCATTCTCTTTCCTTGATAAGTCTTTAGAATTAAACTGTTTCATTTTTATAAGTAGGTGCATAACATGTATTTCATCAATTTTCATAACGGTGCAATTCTAGCGATACTTCTGTGAAAATTAAATGGGGCTTGTTAAAAACAACATTTCTCCCTAATCCTTTTGGAGTAGCGATTAAAAAAATGGAAAATCGATGGAAAGTTTCGCCATGATAATCTTTACAATAGACAGTGCAGGAATTTCTTTTTACTTATTAGATTGCGTTTCAGATCCGATGAATGTGACTTGAATTAACTAAATCTGAAATAGAGCAAATTTGATCATAAACACAATTTCTCATACTTCCACCAATATTGACTGACAACTTCACGTGAAAGATATCAGTAACTACCAAATAAGAGGTTTCTACAAACAGTACTTAATCTAAGTCATATTAAACCCGTTCCCAACTAACTGCTGGTTAAATTAATTGATTTATTGCACGGCATAGCTGTCCGTTAATTAACATTTATGAGTTATAAATTTTTCCGCTGAGCGGCGCAGGCGCAGCGTAACCCCATCCATCATGGATTGATGGCCGTCAGCTTTATGAGAATACCATATTAGAAAATTAAAACGTGCTTGGAAAAATTGTTACCAGTTTTGAAGAACGGAATTAGTGGTTTTATTGAATGGGAATCAGGGCAATGGTAGTCGTATGTTTAAAATTATGAAGTTTTTGATGTTACTTGGCGTTAAATTATCGTTAATTGGCTTCTGACAGATAACGCGTTTGAGGAAATCTTTTACCTATGTTTAAGCATTTAGAGAGCAAGCTTTTAGCTTCCTGAATGTAGAAGAACAAGTTCTCTCCGGCTTTTTCGTGCTGGACTGTTTTTCGAAATCCATCTTCTTCTTTCGAAATCACTACTAATTACAAATGTAATGAGACTTAAGTCTAAAAGTGTTGTGGTAAGTTAGCAAAGCTAGCAAATAAACTTGAATTGTAATCAACAATTATCTTGGATGTTGTCCTCACGTAATTACCCATCCATTCGGTATCACAATGTAGAGCTAACAAACTCCGCCGCGATAATAGAGGTGCGCCCACGCATCCCACCTCTATGATTTGTGGTCCACAAACGCATATTATCATAAATTTACCAACTCTACTTTTAAAGACGTCTCAAGGATGTTTTTTTATTTTTTCAGTATTATTATCTCCCCTTAAAAGTAATGGGCAACGACTTATTTAGATTTTTATGTACATCGTTAATTTCTTTTTGGATATTTTAATGGATTATTTGGTAACTGAATAAATTGAATTGTTACAAAATCGTCTTATTTAGGGGAGATAGTGATTTTTTACGTAAACGAGTGAAACATTTGATTTTTATTGTATCTAGCAGCAAATGTTACAAAAATGTTAATTTTGGCAATAACTTTTATGGAAACGGCCCAAAAAATAACAATTCGGTATTGCGTACTGAAATAACACCGCGCCTTTAAACAAAATCAATTTTATTAAATTACTGACCTATTTCCACTTTTCCGAACATTTTTTACTGTAACAAGTAGGTACCTACATAGGTGGCATTAATAACTTAATAAAAATTCATCCAGTATTCTAATTCAACTAGTTTTACCAGAAAATCATAAAAGAAACGTCTTATTTCTGCAGTTACTGCATAAAATATAGACCAAAAACAAGTTTCAACAAAAATGACATCAGAATAAAGCCATAAAAACCATGATTCTGTGTAATAAAGGCCATTTCGAGCCATTTCACTATCGCTACGAACATTCAGAAGCACCCACATAGCCGAGACAATATAAAAATATAAATAACTTAACTTTGTAGATACTATTTCAATAAAGTTATTATAGTTTGTTGTGGCAGTTGACGGAAAGCTTGATCAATTGAGCTTTTTATTATCTGTGGAGAAAATTGAGTACCCCGTGTACTTAATTTTACACTTTAAAAGTAGGGTTGGGAAAATCGATACTTAATGAGAAACTTATAGGAATGCCTTGTGGCATTAGGTCCACTTTACCACAACTGTACATGAAGTTTAAATAAATAAAAATGAAGTAAGTTAAGTAATTTTAAGACGATACCTATGTAAATCAAGTAGTATTCAAATAGACGCGCTATGTGTAGAATTTATTGTTATTACAGTAACTTCGTTTTTGCCCGTCTTTGTCCCTTTGTAATGAACATATTATTCTGTAGGTACACCAAGTTCACACCACCTAACTTGTATTCTAGACAAATTTTCCAAAAAATCTCTTAGATCTAGGCTAATTACATCATTATCCTTATTCCATTTAAGGCTTTAACTGCTTAATACTTACACGCGTGACGCGAGTGTCACACCGATAAGGATCCGTTGAGACCTCTTTCCTTTAAAGTACAGACGATAAAAAGAATAAAAATTAGGATGAATCACAGTGCGTCGATCGGCGTGAAGATAATGTTATTTTATTGTGCTAGTTTAGTGTTAAACGTGCTGTTTGTCTCGGAATTCTAGTTTATGGCTTTGGACACCTAGCAGGGCTGTCAACTTGAGGAAAAGTTCACGGTTTTGACATAATATGTAGTTTGACTTCTTTTTGTTAGAATGGGACAATCATGATGTAGTTGCGATAACGTTCTGTTAATATTAAAGCGATTTAAAAAAAGCGGTGAGAAAGGCCTGTTAGCTCATCGTAGGCGTGACCATAACTCCTAATCTGACAAATTAGACTAAACTATTTTTAACTAACTAACTAAACAGTTTTTGAACCAATGACAATGCTTGGAACAGTAGGAACAGCAGTTAGTTTCACAGTTGACATTCCAGTCGCAAAAAGTAACAGAAAAGAGCATAAAATTTCTTCTACCGTCACTAGATTTTATAAAACGCGTTGTTGCTCTCGTAATCTTTGTAAAAACTTTGACGACAAAAAGGTTTCTGACCCTGGTAACTAAGGAAAGAAAACAATAGTTATCAACTAGGAATTTGCGCTAAATGTCCGAAAAAGGTTAAATTTAAATCACTTGGAGCATCCGAAAGATATGGAAAAGCCTTTTTCGTACACTCACAGCAGATAGTCACTCGCTTTTAGCTTCGAGTTTGACTATCACAGAGCGTGTTGCAAAGAGCAAAAAAACAATATTCAGTGAATGAATTGTAGCACATTAGTATTCTCATCTATTTTGGCACTTGATAGGTTGCAAAAAGGTACAATCCTTTTTATAACTGATGTCACAGCGAAAACATCAGGAGCGCAAAGTATTTTTGGTCACACACAACTGAATTAAAACTAGTTCAGGAATTTCAGTTACTAAATCAGAGTTTGGCAACATATTGAAAAGTTTTAGTTCAAAATCGATTTAAAATGGCACCGTAGGGAGTTGGAATGCTAACTATCCTATTAAAGTAAAGTGTATTGATATAAAAACTAGTCGCACCAGCCCTATGAATTCCAGTGATTGATATTATCAAGTTATTTGTCGAGATATGTCGCTACGGCATGTTTTATAGGCTTAGGAAGTGATAAAAACCATGTATTTGATTACCAATGGCTTATTTCCTTTACGACATGAGGCCGTTTTTGAGGAACAATCGGCTATCTCCTGGAGTCCTGGTATTATGGTTTAGTTATGCGGGCTTATGATGGCCTGTGGTTAGTGAAGTTAGTGAATTAATAACAATGGCTGCTGTTTTTAATTTGAAAATGAGTTTTAATGAGTCGAGATGTAATAATTTTTATTGCAAATTTTAATAGCGTTTTGATCATGCAGGTGTACAAAATAATTACATAATATACAGGTTTAGATATAAAAATATAAAAATAAATTCATGAATTATAATTATATTTGTCCATTTTGCATTTCAATATTCCAGCTACAAGAATGGACATTGGTAATTTAATGTAAATTTTTATATGGGTGATTCCTGAAATAAATGATCTATCCTATTCAATGAAATCCAGTTTAACTGTTAAAAAATATTTTTATTGCAAGTTGAGTAATTTCGTTATTAGGTGGCGCTAGAAAAGCTCTAGATGACCTATTTACACCTACTGCACTTTAGCAAGCCACTTGCCAGCTAATTCTACGCTCCTGTCCCCAAAAACCCATGACTGATACATCGCAGCTAATTTTGTCAACAAAACGCAGTAAAAAACTTTACAGATAAGCGAGTATTTACGGCCCAGTGTTTATCCGGACCTATCTAGTCGAGTTGGCAGCGCCTCAACGGGCGAGCTACTGGCGCGAATTACTAGCGCCAGCGATAAACTTAATTGGACTACTGAACACTTGTATCTCGGGTTGTCGTTTTAGAGTTTATTTGAATGACTACTTACATAAGTGGACTGCTTTTCCAAGTTGTAACAAATATTTGTAATGAGTGTCAGTTTTTTGTTTTAAATGTAACATGTAACATACCTACATCCTACGTTACAGGTTATAATCAAAATTATAAAAATTTACACTAGGTTATAATCTTGTTTTAATGAAGTGTTTTTGTTAAGTTAACAGCAGAGTCCAAAGATATTCTTTAATGAATTTTATACGCATTTTCCTTTGTAATTTTTTGGTTTTCTGTACATGCAATCCTTGTCCCTATCTGGAATGAGGATACACGATCGTCGATCCTCTACTCATTAGTCAACTGTGGTGATTATGGTATGGTCCATTTTTTGTATGTACACTCACTTTTACAGCTGAGCTCCATGTATCAGAGGCCATACTTCTACGGCTTCTCAGCATCCATAAAATAATAAACATTCAATAAATCCTACCTATCTTGTAATTTTTCTTGCAATAGAACGAGACTGCAATAGTTATGTACTTACGTTTTTATATAACAAGTAGTTTATTTATTGATTTAACTAATAAATAAAATGTAAATCATTTTGGCCTTTATATGGAACGAGGCATAGAAGTATCATCGTTTTTACAGGATGTACAAGTTTCGAATAAATTCCTGGTTTAAAACAGATCTTACACTATTTTCATCCATAAAAGTTGGAAGATTTAATACTTGGATATAATATTGTAGTTAAAACATGTAATTTTTAGAAAAACATCACAAGAATATTTTAATCATTAAGCTTCTTACGTAGGCAGTTACAAGTTTACAACTCAAGACAATACATCTTGAGACTGAATAACGAGTCTCCTTTATTTTATAAAAATGTGAGTACCCATACCAATTAAAATAAAGCTCTTTATGTAGAATCGGTGTTTGTACTTATTGCTACAGTGACTTCAGCACGACCACCGTAGAAAAACGGGTTTTGCCGACGGAGGAATCGACAAAAAAACAGATTTCTTTTGTTGATCTGTCATTTTGTCGATTCTTCCGTCGATAAAACCCGTTTCTACGGTGATCATGGTTCGTATGCAGGACTAACGCTAAGCTTTTCGACTCACTCCAACACATGTTTTGACTTTTTCATCATAAAATTCATCTAGGCCCTTTGTATAGCTATATTATCTATCACTGCTATTTCTTCTCCGAATCTTCAATCTTGACAAAACATGACACTTAAAATTTTCCCCAGGTAAGGTCCATAGCCATATGTTCTTTAACATTACTGGCACTCAAGAAGATCGCCAAATATCATGATTGCAAGAATAAAAAACAATAATAATGGTATGCCAGCATTCCTGTATTAATAGGTTTGTATAGTATCAGTAGATATGTAGTTGTAGAGTAAATAGCACAGTTATCATAACTGCCGGTATTTATTCGGTTTGATTCGAGTGCTGCTCTGAAATAACACTTGTGGCTACTGCTTGACCCATTACGGATCACGAGTGTGAGCGTTATATCATTCTGACTGTTTGGTCTGCATCTGCATCTAGTGGTGATTTCTGATACACAGTTTTGTGTATTTTTTTAGGCTGTGTATACTATGCAGTATGTACATAACTATTGGGACATTTTTTTATGTGGTCTATTAAACTCGTATCATTAAAGGAAACTTGAAAGTTATTAGATTTCTAAAAATCTCGTTTGGATCGCAAAGCAAAGAGCCTGTTTTTAAAATGCCATTTGTTATAGTCCTTAGCTAAACTAATTTCCTTTTTTTTTATAACATTGACCCTCGTTTTGTATTTTCGAACTTGAAACAGGTAAGAACCTCTTCGTCGTGTCAATAGGCCAAAATAAAAAAATAAAATATTGGCCCAATACTTCGCCACTACCACGGCATAATCGGCACATCTTACAAACGTCGTATGCACCCGCATACGGCAGAGCAGAGCCCAGCCAGATGACTAATCCCCACGATGATGGTACGAACAGATTTTTCTCAAGACCTATCCCAAACTCTTAGCTTAAATCAAGACATCTCATTTCGCATCTACTTATGCATTTTCCATCGCCACATTAGCATCAAAACATTATCTTCATGCGTAATAAACTAGAGCTAAAGCCTCCGGTTGGCGCGACCCCAAGTTTACAATAAAGCGATGGCATGCGCGGGCCCAATGAGATACTTACAAGTTATTCACTTTGACAAACTACTGCTCTTTACATAATAGCTAGCTTTATTTTACATACATAGAAATGCTGTTTCTATTCTTATGTTTTGATGATTGTGGCTATTTATATAAAAAAATCGTAATGTTAATAATTATAACGTTCTAACGGCTGGAACACAGGCCAGTCTAGGTGAGATGAAGTGGGCTGCAATCCACGCGCGCTGGTCCAGTTGCTAGATGTCACATGGCTAAGAATTTTCGGTTCTGGGACATGTCGGTTTCCTCATAATTTGAGAGCAGAGGTGGTGAACTAAATAACACAAAGAGGTCTGCTATTTTTTTTTTTTTGGTATGGGAAATCATCAAATGATGACAAATGTCCCTCCCCCCCCCGCTCTGGGCGGAGCGGAAGGGAGTGTCAGACTTGTACTGACTAAAACCCATCCATGTTCCTTCTTTGCCCTTTGTGTTCCAGGGCCGCGGTATCTCTTTCGAACAGTCCCGCAGCCCTGGCAGGAAATTTGCCTGATGGGTCTGAACCTATGAACTACGGCTCGTAAGGCGGCGCCGGCACCACTGGGCCACCACTGCTCTCATAATGTTTCAGTAAAACAAAATCTAGAATTAAAACCCTTTCTAGTCGGTGGTTAGATGGCCATCTTAGGGGTTAGTTACAGTCTTTTGTATTACAGAAAGGGCTATATTACTTATTTAAAACTTAAGTTACAATACAAAACTCAGTAAGCATTAAGAACACATACACCATTAAATATTTATAATAACGACCGCAATCATCATTAAGCATAACGATTTCAAATGCATCATTGACAGCGGCATTGAGATTAAAACTAACACATCCAGACGATCACCTTCGGAAGTCATCGTTCAAATCATTGTTTTTCATTCATTCGTTCAATACAACTAAACTGACACATTGTCCTTCATGACACTTTTTCTTACAAACTTAATGTTCCCATCCCTAAAATTAACAGTACACTCTTATTTCTTCAAGAGTAAGTCTTGAAATCGATTGGTGAGTAAGAAGAGTTAGTAGCAAATGAAGGTATGTTTTTGAACTGTCAATATAATTGATGTGTAGTGAAGTTTTGACCGCCCACAATGCTAAAACTTTTTTTTTTAGTTTTAATACAATGGGAGAAAAAAAACAATTTGTAGAATAATAGTGGCTTTGGATCTGAGATGGGATGTTTTGGCTAATTTTGTATAAATTACTGGTTGACTTTTAGTTTGTTAAATGTCCTGCTGATTTTGTTAATAGAAATTCTTGATGTTTTATGTAGTTGCCAGAAAACTAAGTTACTGAGTCAACTTATGTAAAAACTCTTCATTGTTATTTTGAATGCTTATTTTAGTGGCGTCTTTCAATCACTCTTTGACGAATAAACCGGTGGTTTAAATATTTTTTATAAGATGTTTTTCAATATAGGACCAAGTTCTTTGTCAATAAAAAATCAGTCCTACCTCAAGTCCTCTCCCAAACAATCGTCACTTAAAATAATGCTGAGTCACCCATCAAAATAACTGAATCAGACCATTCTTTATCCACGAAAGAAGACCATGTTAATAATAACATTAAACCTAGTTGAATCTAACCAGGTAAGCAGGACCCCAGTATCAATATAACCGTGTCGGCATCAGTCAAAGCCTAACCGCGACGTGTAGGGTCAGAGATCAGCGCACGCGCAAATATAAAGGAGGCTGAATGGCTGGACTCGTTAACTTTATACACTAGTCCACTAGGTACTGATTTTTATGAGATGAGGTTGATAAAACAGCTAGCTTTAATAGTTTTTTTTTTCCTGTTGTATGCTGGTGGCCCGGCTGGCCCGGACTTGTTGTGATTATGACGGCTATTAAAGAATGAACTAGATATGTTTGAAAGCGTCCTAAAGTCGTGTCCGCACTGTGTAGTCAATCAGATAGTGACGAAAAGATTTTAAGTACATTTTTAATTTCTAATCAAAATCAAAAGTCATAAATTAGATATAGGATGAGAATCAGCACCACATCCAAAACACCATACCTTCGCTACTGCCAAGTGTTTAAGCTAAGGAGAAGAAGTGGTGAAGCAAACTCCCCGGCAACACATCTGTCTGTGATGTTATAAGAACTAAAAATATCTTTTTTAATTAACCTATTCTGTCCCACTGCTGGGCAAAGGCCTCTCCCGGTGTTTTGCCTCCTCTGCCCAATTAGTCAGGAACGAGTCCAAATCGTCACGCCAGCGCTTCATGGGCCTCTACTTCTATATAAAGGGTGTAAATAGACCCTTAACATAGCCGAAAGGCACTTGTTCTCCCCGTCTTTGCGATATTTTTTTGTTCTAGACCATACCTGGGAACCTTCTAGTTACGGAGATATTGGGGGTCAAAGTTCCAACTTTTTCAAAGTTATTTTTTTTTAAATACATGTTTTTAATGTAAGATTTTTAATTTACACACCTCCACGACCCCCGTACTATTCAATCATTCCATCCGCACAATGCTTTAAGGGCATTACATTGCTCGATGACCTTGATGATTTGACCCCTGTACTGGTTTTTGTTTATTTGGCGCCCCTACCGGCAAACGACCATTACTACAATAAAGATTAAGCAAGAACACAGATGTGTCGCACTGTTGTCATCGTTTTTGCCTAATTTATTCGTTCTTTGAGAGACTTGAATACATTTTGTTCCAATTTATATTTATTTTGAGATAAATTATACAGTTTGACTAATGAGCTAGCATTTCATCAGTTATTTTACTGAGCACGGGTATCCCTACTTGATACATTCTGAAAGTCTGATGATGACTAGGTAAGTACTTATCGGTTCTCAGTAACAGAAATAGTTACAATGATATAGCTTTCAACTTTAATGTAATTGACCACGGGTGCTTCTACATTTCACATTCTGAAGGTCTGATGATGACTTTTATGATTGAGATTTACACCTTATAGTTTTACAAGATCAAATTTTGGTAGCGAAACTTCACATGCATGATAGGTATCGCCAGATAATTTAACTTGACTGTGTATTAAAGTTGGATGTCTGATGATGAGCGTAATAAATAAAATATAGCTTTGTTTTAATGTTGCCACGCTCTGATAAGAACAAAATGTTTCCATTCACAAAAAAGTCATTAAAATTCAAATATCTTGAACAGGTCGGTTGGTCGTTTATTGGAATTGGTGTTGGTGTTAATGGTGCATGTAGACTTTCTTGAAGTAAGCACCGCACACATTCTTATCTCCGCTGCGTGGAATCGTTTTTCATCCATATTTTTCACAGCCCAGCATTCTGATCCATACAGTACGACAGGTGTAATCACGGACTTGTATACTTTCCCCTTTAATTGAGAGGCATCCGTGAGTCGTAAGTTGCTGTTCCAGTGACCTGTCGCCATTTCATCCATCTGAGTTGATCAGGTGCGTTACGTCCCGGTCTACTTTGCTATCCCCTTGGACAAGCGATCCGAGATACTGGAAGTCGAAGCAGATCGGTATGGGCGTTTCGGCAAGAGTTAAAGGCACTAGACTGGAGAGACCGACGAAATCGCAAAACAAGTATTCTGTTTCGGTTCTACTCAATTGCAGACCAACATTCTCTACTACAGTCTTTGCCATCACACCTCCAATCTGCTCTGGACCTCTTGGCCGCTCTTAGCAACCAGCAAAATGTCATCGGCGAACAGCACCAGGGTGCCTCTTCCTGGATGTCCGACGCGAGAGCGTTCATTATCACGAGGAAGAAGTAAGGGAGGAAGAGCTAAGGGATGAGAGCCTCCTCGTAGCGGCGATTGGCGGCGGCGATCTCTCGCGTCCGGCCTTGGTTCAAGCCCTGGTCCGGAGCGAGCGAGAATGGGAAGCCGTCACCTCCTTCTGCGAAGCAGTCATGCTAGAGAAGGAGGTGGCGGAACGTGAGAGGGAAAGAGCCTTACGTCCTAGCCGCCGCGGGAAACGCCCCGGGCGCCGGGGGTCACGTGGTCGCTCCCGGCCACCGTAGGCGAGGGCCTGTGAACGGTGAGTAATGGGCTAGATCGCCGTCCGGCCGTCTTTTGACGACAGGCTGTGTTGACGGTGCGTTCGTATTCCACACGCGCCTCAAAGAGATGTCAGCAACAATGAAGAGGTCCGCAAGGGCCGATGCCTACCAGGGCTGCGGGACTGTTCGAAAGAGATGCCGCGGCCCTGGACCACAAAGGGCAAAGAAGGAACATGGATAGGTTTTAGTCAGTAGAATTCTGACACTTCCTTCCGCTCCGTCCAGAGCGGGGGGAGGGTCATTTGAAGATTTCCGAACCGAAAAAAAAAAAAGGGTTGAGAGCCGACCCTTGGTGCAAGCCGAAAGCCACATTGAAGTTGCCGGGTATTGCCGGCTATAGACCGGACTTAAATTGGATACTGCATCGACTGTACATCGCACGGATCAACTGCACATACTTCCCTCACGGTACCTCACGGGGTACCCAGTCGTATGCCTTTTCGAGGTCTACAAAAACCATGTGCAATTTTTTATGTGCACGTCTGTATTTTTCGCACAGCTGGCGGATAGCGAAAATGGGTAGTCGCCTATCCACAGACCAACCTAGGTAAGCACGGCTTAACCTAAAGATCGATCCGAGTGGCTGTTATTATTTAGCCACGAGCTCCTTTCATACTATGTGACATTAGCTCTATTCCTCTACTCTATAATTGTTGCACTCCACCACATCACCTTTGTTTTTAAAAATGGGCACCAGCTAACTGTTACACCATTCGTCAGGAATCGTTTCTTCCGGCAACAGTTTACTGAAGAATAAAGCTAACCACGCCCATCCGTCCATCAGAAATAACTTCCATATTTCTACCGGTATTCCGTCCGTTCCTAATGCCTTACCATTCTTAATTCCATTTCCTGCAATCCTCACTTCATCCAAACTAACCTTTCTCACTAGTCCCTCATTCGCTGGTTTATTTTCAAGCACACCACTCCAGTCATTCTCCTCATTCATCACTCTTTCAAAGTAACCCTTCCACCTATCCTTAATTTTCTCAGAATCCGAAATACCCATTCCAGTTTCGTCTTTTACGCATTTAACCTGATATACATCCTTCGCCTTTCTCTCTCTAGCTCTAGCAAGCCGGTAAAGGTGTTTTTGGCCTGCTGGACTATCCAGTGTATCATAGAGCTGTCTTCGTTGTAGGTCGAATGTTCCCTTAGTCGCCTTTCATTAATGGGGTGGTCGTATTCTTTAATTCCAGGACCACACGGAATTGCCTGTAATATACAGGATGGAATTTGATAACCTCACCGGGAGGGAAAGTACTCTAAATACCGGAGATAGCAAATTTTACTCATAGGGAAACATTACTTAATTTTTCAAAAGATACAAATCTGTTTTAAAGATTTTCGAAAATTCGCTTGCCACACTCGGGAGTCGAACTGACTAAAATTCGAAAAAATAACATCCTGTACTTGTATGAGATGAATCGATCATTTATGGATGCCAAAAATGCCAGAAATCGGTCCAGCCGTTTCGGAGATTAGCCGGCACAAACAGAAAGACAGACAGGTAGACCGACAAAAACGACAAAAATTAAAAAAAATGTGTTTTTGTTATAAGTGCCGGATATATTTTCATATGCATTCAGTAAAAAGCTGTTATTTTGATATTACAAACAGACATTTCAATTTGATTTATTTGTATAGAAGTGTTGATTTAGGCATAGCTGTCACTTGTCAGGCTTACTCTATGATAGGTTCAAACAACAAAACGAAATTACAAACTGCTTTAAATAATAATAATAATAATAATTCTTATTTTAATATAAATATTAGTTTTTATTCAAACATCTTTATAATAGTTCTTTAATAGTCTTTTAAAAACACGCAAATATTAGAAAATTGGAATAAAAGCAGAAAGAAAACCAAAAAGTGAAAATATAAAAAATCTGTTACCAATCAACAATGACGTCTGTCAACGTCGCGGCGTCATCAATACGAAAAATGGAAATATTTAATGAGATGTTATAACGAAACGATGACCAAATGATAACGAGAGCTGCCTCCCGACGCGCACGCCTACCACCTCCGGACCAGTCGCTCAGCTCCGCCTCGCCGCCGCCGGAATCCAGCCCCATCGTGAGTGCTGTGACACCGGCAGTGGCAGTTGCGTCGAGCTCGAGCGACGAGTATTTCTCTCCGCCGACGTCGCCAACACCTGTACGTCGGCAGGGGAGAGGCCGGCCACCGAGAAGCTTGGGACTTAGGGGCCATCCGGCCCCGAGCCGGGTCCCCGCTGCCGGTGGTTGTGTGCAGCGCATGAGATGGACTCATTCCATTAACGAGAACGTCATGCGCGCATACTACGGGTCTACAGAGGGGGGAACTAACCTCACTGCGTACCGTGTTGGGATGCTGTCTCTGTTCCAGGTACTTGAACCAACCATCAACGTCTCGGCCCAACGACTGTCGGATCAGGTGCGGGTTATCCAACGCAATCACATGTTGAACGACGCCGTACTTGATAGGCTGCGCTCAGAGGTACTGAGCAACCGTATCGTTTTAACTCCGGCACAAACCGCGGTGCAAGCGTCAGTTATTGATGCAACCCCGCCGCGGTTCAACCCAGCTGTTGTAGAGGAAGATGATAGGGTTGCTGTGGTAAGTAGCCAGTGCAACGACCGATTGAGGAGCGCTTTGGAAGATGCGCTTCGCGAGTATCGTTCTACTCCTACCGAACTTAGACCCCGATTACCACGGTTACCCATGCATAATAAAAATAGGGCGCTGGTGTGTGCCTTGGACTCGCAACTCAAGAATTTATTCGAGAGCAGCGAGAACCTCGTTGATACACACTCGATCCTGTACTGTGGGGCTGTTGCGGCATGTCGTTTAGCTAATGTCAAGTTTCCAAATTGTGACGTAGCTACTCGACCAAAACCAGCCGTACCAGCCTGGCAGCGCAGGATCGAGTGCCGCATCGACGGGGCCAGGGTACTCATCGGCAAACTACACTGCTTCAGGGAGGGCAATACACGACCACGTGTGATGCGCTTTGTGAGGCGGGCATTCTCGGGGACTGGAATCAGTCCTCAAGAATACATGTCCCGTGTCACAGAGCGCATCGACTTCCTGAAGCAGAAAGTTTATGCATGGGCGAACCGTATTCGGAGGTATAAGCGGCGGGTTGATCGATACTCACAGAATCGCATGTTCCAGAGCGATGAGAGGTGGGTATACAGAGCTTGGGAGCGACCTGACCAGAATATGACAGACATGTGCCGCCCGGATGATGCTGCTACGAGTTCTTTCTGGCGCAGCATCTGGTCGGTACCCGTCTGTCATACTGAGGCTGACTGGATGCGTGATGTCGAGCAGGTGTGTGAACCTATCCCAGAAATGGAGCCAATTTTGATAACACCTTTAGATGTAGCCAGAGCAGTTCGTCCGTTACCGAATTGGAAATCACCGGGACCGGACGGACTGCACAACTTCTGGCTCAAATGGCTTAGCAGTTCACACACTTGCCTGGCATCCCAATTCCAGTCATCCTTAGAGTCTGGGTCCCTACCGCAGTTTTTAACAACAGGCGTTACCCGCCTCCTCCATAAGTCAGGTAGTCCCGCGGAACCCAAAAATTATAGACCGATCACGTGTTTGTCTACGGTCTATAAACTTCTTACATCCATTTTGAGAGCTAAAATTAATACACACATTGACAAAAACTCCATTATGTCTGCCTCTCAAAATGGATGTAGGAATGGGTCCCGCGGCACTAAGGAGCTACTCCTCATCGACATGGCCATTAGCCAACAGGTTCGTCGATCCCGTAAGGATCTGTCTACATGCTGGATAGATTATAAGAAGGCCTACGACTCGTTGCCACATACATGGCTCATGAGGGTGCTGGAGTTGTACAAGATAGATGCAACTCTACGCGCCTTCCTTGAGTCGTGTATGGGGCAATGGAGGACGGTCCTTCGATATCCAGGATGTCGACAGATCCAGGGGAACGATGAACCTGTATGGATTAAACGGGGAATATTCCAGGGCGACAGTCTGAGCCCACTTTGGTTCTGTTTAGCCCTGAATCCTCTGAGCACATTGCTGGAGGATTCAGGTCTAGGCTACCGGTTGAGGAGAGGTGGTCAGGTCATATCTCACCTTCTTTACATGGATGATCTGAAACTCTTTGCCCCCAACAAATTGCAACTGATGGAGCTACTGAAAGTAACTGAAACTTTCAGTAGCGCCATCAGGATGGAATTTGGTGTGGACAAATGTGCAGTCATGTATGTAAAGCAAGGGGAGATTATGGAATCCGAGGGAATTCAGCTCTCGGATTCCATACACCTGAGAACCCTTTCCTCAACCGAAAGCTATAAGTATTTGGGTATGTCGGAAGCGTTAGGCATTAACGTAACTGACATGAAGCAATCGTTGAAGGAGCGCTTCTTTGGACGCCTGAACAAGGTATTACATAGCCTTCTTTCAGGCGGAAACAAGGTGCGCGCCTTTAACGGTTGGGTCATGCCGGTTTTAATGTACTCTTTCGGCGTACTCAAATGGACTCAGACCGAACTCGATGCCCTGGATAGGAGAGTTCGTACACTGCTTACCGCAAACCGGATGCATCACCCACGATCATCAGTGATGAGGCTGTACATCCCGCGGAAGTGTGGGGGTCGAGGGTTTTTAAACGCGAAGTCCCTTCACAACCGCGAGATGTGCAGTCTCAGAGAATATTTTTTAAAAGTCGAGGTGGGTATGCACCGAGATGTGGTCGCAGTGGACAAGGGACTCACCCCGCTGTCCATGGCTAAAGAGAACTGGCGCAAACTTGAAGTACTCACTACCGATGACCGCAAGGAAGTATGGCAAGGCAAGGAGCTTCACGGGCGCTTCTACCGAGCTCTTCATGGGCCCGATGTAGATTTTCTAGCGTCCGTGTCCTGGTTACGTTTCGGCGATCTCTTTGGAGAAACTGAAGGTTTTGTCTGTGCGATTATGGACGAAGTTATGTTGACGAACAACTATCGGAAATATATTATGAAGGACGGGACGGTTGACGTGTGTCGGGCATGCCACCGTCCGGGTGAGTCTATCAGACATATTATTTCTGGTTGTTCTCGTCTGGCTAACGGCGAGTACTTGCACAGGCACAACCAAGTAGCCAGGATTATTCACCAGCAACTTGCCTTGAAATATAAACTTGTGGAATCTGAGGTACCGTACTACAAGTATGTGCCCGACCCAGTTCTCGAGAAAGACCATGTTACGCTGTACTGGGATCAGTCTATCATTACTGACAGGACTATTGTCGCCAATAAGCCTGACATAGTAGTGATAGACCGATCAGCGCGCCGCGTAATGATAGTCGATGTTACCATCCCGCATGACGAGAACCTCGTGAAAGCTGAGAAAGAGAAACAAATAAAATATCTCGACTTGGCACACGAGGTTGTCGACATGTGGAATGTGAACTCGGCTATCATTGTGCCGATCGTCGTGACGGCCAATGGCCTCATAGCCAAGAGCCTCGATGACCATCTTTCGAAGCTCTCCTTAGGCGGTTGGATCAAGGGCCTGATTCAGAAGGCAGTACTCCTCGATACGGCTCGTATTGTGAGGAGGTTCTTGTCTCTGGAGCCCTAACCACCGGTAGCTTGGACCCTGCTCCCGCTACCGGCGGACCACTATTTTTTATATTTTTAAATGTTTTTTATATAGTTTTTATTAAGAAATATTTAAAAATGTAACAAGTATGTTAGAAAATAAATAAAGATAATAATAATAATGTTTATTTCCAGTAAAATGTTCACAGAGGTTACAAGTACAGTAATATGGTACAACATAAAGTGCATTAAGTATTATCACCTGGCACCCAAACTAGGTTTATAGCCTGTGACTTGGGGACCAGTGATTCCATAAGGTGGAAAATCAAAAATGTCAGTAAAACTGTTTTCACCAGTAACATGGTTAATACAAATTTAATTATTATTTTTGTGTTCAGAAAAAGAAAAGAAAAGTAAAAATAATTCGTAATAAAAAATGTTTGTGAGTTTTTGAGTTAGAGTGAGTTGGTTGTGGTAGGTGTAGTAGGTATGTTGTGTATGTGTAAGTAATGTGAAAGTGCGGTTCGTGTATGGTGTGAATGTGTCCTGGTAGATGTAGTAATGGTGAATGTGTGGGTAAGTGTGAAAGTGGAGCGGAGATCTGTCTTATGCATGTGGGAGGAGAAGTTTTTCGGTCTCGTCATATGATTTCTCAATTAGCCATTCTTTAACTGTGATTTTGCATTGGTGATAATTTAAACTGTGGATATGGAGAGATTTATTGATTTTATTATATAGAATATAGCTGAGGTAGGTGAATTGGTGTTGTGCGAAAGTGGTTTTGTGTCTAACTGGTGGAAGGGCAATGTCTGCGCGGCGTTTAGTACTTGCTGTAAACGGCAGACGATGTTTCCTTAATACACATTGTAGCACATATAAGCCTCTCACCGTCAGAAACCTGCTTTCCCTAAAAAGTTCCAAAGTAGGGTATCTATAGGGCTTGCAGAACATAACTTTGAGAACTGCTCTCTGGGCTCTCTCTAATTTCAGAAAGTATGTTTTGCAAGCGCCACCCCAAGCCGGCAAACAATATAGGAGAAGAGACTGACAGAGTGAGTAATAGACCATCATAAGTGTTTCCGAGTCAGCCGAACAACGGAGTTTCTTAAAGATGGAAATTAGTTTACGCGTTCGGTTTACTAGATTATCAATATGACTATACCAGTTCAGGTGTTTGTCAATTTGCACGCCCAAGTATTTTATACAAGGTGTGGTTGCCAGAGTAGGACAGGTACAGCAGGAGTCTTGAGAACAACTGTGTACTTTAACAATCGGCGTTGTGTTTGGCTGAGTCTTATTACTTAAAGAAAAAGAAACAAGCTTCGATTTATCTGCATTCAGTGTCAACAAATTATTGCCAAACCAGTTCATGACAATGTCCAACACCATCTGAGCATATTTTTCTGTTTCTCCCCAATCATTTCCATGAACAAGTAGGGCTGTATCATCAGCATATGTAAATAAGAAGCAGTTAGTTAGTGGAAGTGAACACAGATCATTAATGTAGATGAGGAACAAGGTTGGACCCAGAATGCTGCCTTGTGGGACGCCGTATTCTATTCTAGCTTTATCGCTTATTACCTCATCCAATTGAACAAGTTGGAAACGATTCTCCAAATAACTTGAAAAAATGTCAAGAGCAGGGCCACGAATTCCCATGCGTTCCAGTTTCGACAAAAGTATGGGCGCAGAGACAGTGTCAAAAGCTTTTGAAATATCTAAAAATAAACCTATACACCTCTGCTTCTTATCCATGAGGTGAGTCACTTTTTCAGAGAATGCAATGACTGCATCCTCGGTTGAAATTCCGGCTCTGAAGCCATATTGGTTTTCGGATAGGAGTTTATGAGCATTAATGTATTTAAGCAAACGGTTGTTCAGTATCTTCTCCAGAATCTTCGAAATGGTTGGTAAAATAGAAATAGGTCTATAATTTTTGACACTGTCTCTGTCCCCTCCCTTATAAATAGGGTGGACTAGAGCTGTTTTGAAACAGTCTGGGAAGACACCGGTAGATATCGCAAGATTGCAGATATGAGTGATGTAGGGGATTAAAATATTGCGCGTGAGCTTCAATATTTGTCCAGAAATACCGTCAATTCCAGCTACAGAACTTGATTTCAAGTTGATTATAACTCCTTCTACTTCGGAATCATCGGTTTCCAGGACACACATTGAGCTACAAGTTGAAGATAAACTTAATGGGTGAGCTGGCATATTCCGACACTGACGTATATTTGTAGCTAGGTCTTTGCCTACATTTATGAAATAATTGTTGACTCTGTTAGCTGATGCAAGTTTGTCAGGTTCGAGTTGTTGCAGTTCTTTCAATGGTGAGGGTGTGGATTTTGAGAGCGTTATGGATTTGATTAAATCCCATGTTGCTTTGGAGTTATTTTTTCTTTTCATAAATTCAGTTTTCTCGTAGTTTAACTTCAATTTCCGGAGCAAAGAATTACAGTGATTGCGATAGCGAGAATATGTTAATTTGAGGATGGGGTTATCTGGTTGAGTTTTTAAGGTAAGATGCATTTTATCCCTGTTTCTAATACAGCGAAGTAATCCTGGAGTGATCCAGGGCTTGATGTTACGGTTCTTTCTTAAGACTTTGGAGAAGCGAGTGTGTTTGTCAATAATTTGAGTCAATAAAGTTGTTAAGGTGTCCGCTGCTTCATTAGCATCATGAGAAAAAAG
The DNA here is from genome assembly GCA_905163415.1 of Noctua fimbriata. Classification (NCBI taxonomy): domain Eukaryota; kingdom Metazoa; phylum Arthropoda; class Insecta; order Lepidoptera; family Noctuidae; genus Noctua; species Noctua fimbriata. The sequence continues at coordinate 16,454,295 of LR990941.1, read as the reverse complement.
GATTGCGGAGAAATCAGTACACTCAATATCTTTTTTGATGTTTGAAATATCAACAACTTTGGCGGTGTAGGTGAGCTTGGGCTTAGGAACATCAAGGTTGACACTCAGGAATACAGGTAAATGGTCGGTAATAGGTGAGTCTATGACAATGGATGTTCCTGGTTGTTTGCTTTTTAAAAGAATGTGATCTAAACAGTTATTTACTCGAGTAGGATATAGGTGCGCCGGTAATAAGCCATGGGAGGCAGTGAAGGTGAGGTATTCGTACGAGTGTCTGTCGGTGTTGCTCGGCTTAATATCAATGTTGATATCGCCGACTAAGGCAACGTGTTGAAATTTTGTTAGGGGTTTTAAAATGGAATCCAAGCTGTTTAAAAAATTATCAACATGGATGAAGGAAGGTGATCTATATAGGGCTAAGATCCCAACATTATTGCCAATTTTGCAAAGTAGACAGTTTGCGTCAGTTATATCAGGTTCTGAAACGGTGCAGTGCAGCGAAGACTTAATATACATAACCACCCCATCATTCTGGTTTTTTGTATTTTTTGTGAAGTGCACATTGTAACCATTCATGTTAGGAATTACAGCAGATTTAAGCCAGCATTCGGTCAGTATAATGATATCACAATCAATTTTAAGGAGATGTAAGAACGCTATAAAATTATCAAAGTTCTTGTTTAGACTCCGAATATTGAGTTGTAGTATAGATAAGTTTCTTTGTGTCTTCGGTATTTTAGATATACAGTCACCTAACGGTAGTTTATAAGATTTTGATACTTGGTACGCATCTAATTCTAATTCAAAGGCATTAATGTGGTTAGCCATTGAAAGTAAATAATATGTTCCAAAATGAAGTGGTGCACATATTTAGGCATGGGAAGATGAGGCAAACTGTAACTCCATCAGGTAAATTTATCGTGTAGTGGCGTTCGTTGTCAATCGAAACGGTGAAGTTTTTTTCCTCCATTAAAAAAATTGTGATGTAGGAATGGATACAAAAAGTTTGGAATGGTATTGACGGCGAGAGTGAGTGTGTGCGGTACGAGAGTGTGAGTGATGTCCAGAAGTTTGTGGATGGAGAGTGAGTGTATTGAGGATTATGTGTATGTGAAGGATGATTGTAGTGGTGTGTTATTCTTAATACATAATCAAAACAAACAGTGTTAATAATCTTAAACATGCGGGGAATACAACTTATAATAAGGTAGAAATTAGTTATTACGAAACTAGTATAAAAAAACAATAATGAATGACGTTTTAGTAGTCATTGGTTGGTTTGTGCTAGATCCCGAAGCGTCTGCTCGGATTTGACCAGTATTGGTTTGACTCCCTCTTCCTTCCGCAACAGTATGTTACCATTGGCCGTCCAACAAAATTTATACTCCTTACGCTTTGCAAACTCACGTGCAGCAAAAAATAGTTTTCTTGAGCTGGCCGGGAGGTACTCACTGACATATATCGGACGGTGGTCGCCAAGACCTCCTACGTTTGTAGTATTGAGTTGAGACTCCTTGGGTTGCTTGTTGTTGTAGTTGCGCACCGAGCTTAGGAACACGTTCTTAGTCTCCATAGTAGTAAATTCGGCGACAACCGGCCTGACGGTACCCGGTTTGCCAGGCAATCGGTAAACGTCACGAATATCGTTGACTTTAAGAGGCACTTTGACGGCAGCACACACACGGGAAACAATCGCAGACAAATCTTTTGCACACTCATTTTCTTTGAGTGGTATATTGCGAATCTCGACACAGGAAGAGCGTGATAATTGTTGCAAATCTCCGATTTTCATCTCTAAATTTTGTATACAGTCCCTGTACATTTGTTTATCTTTTTGTAATAAATCAATTTGTTTCATCAGATCGTCATATTGATTATTGATGAAACTGACCGTCTTCTCAATTTCAATGTTAGCTTTTTGAATGGCTAAGTTTTGCGATTTCAGCTCAGCTACTTCCGAGAATAGTTTAGCTAGGGATGAACTTTGTTCTTGAGAAAACTTAAGGAAATTAGCTTGTTCCTCCGCCTTCCATGTATTGAGCATATCTAAAATTTCTTGCTTGAAGTCTTGCAGTTCACTGCCAGGTGAAAAAGCTGATCGTGGACGTTTATATCGCGAGGTGATATTAACACTTTCATATGGACTGCTTGCGGTCGCCTGAGGAATGTCAGAATCAGACATTGACTGAACCAGCTGAGCCATGCTACTATTAGATGCAGGAGTAGCTGGGGGAGTCCGTTTTAAGCGAGACATTACTAAGCGCCAGCCGACACTCAAACCTTAGCCCACAGGAAATAAGAAGCAAGGCGTAATCTCAGGGACACCCGTAGCAGCGCAGCGCGTAGCCGATGCGCTGGCTCGTAGGCGCGTAGCAGTCACGCGGCGCGTCGTAGCACACACGATGAAATCAGCTCGTAGCACTGCTCACAAACGGCATCCGCAAATTCGCCGCTCGATGACTAGTACAGTTGGTTCGGGACGACAGCGCGCGACCGCCAATGCACCGGTCGCTGGTTCAAATCCACCGCCGCCGGAGCAAACCAGAGCGCCACAATCCCAGATGACACGACAAAAAGCTATTTGTTTCACTCTATGACCGCCCAATAGGCGGAGTTAGTCCATAAAAACACTTAAGGAGTAAAAGGGAATTTAAATTTTAAACGACACCCAATCAGATGAGGGCATACAAAAACAATGAGTTACTGGGGAGCACAGTCACTGTACACGTCCGCAAGGCGTTGCGACTCGCGATGGAATGAGATTGATGAATATATTTTATAAACGTATTTTCTATTCTTATTTTACGAAATATTAATAACTGTACCATTTACAATATTATTTCATTCAGAAATCATTAAAAACGTGCAATTTTGAATTTTATTTGGAAAAAATAACACGCGTACGTCCACCCGTCACAAGAGCCGTCAAGGCACTGACGTATCGCGGTCCCGAGCATGCGTCACAGGGCTTGCTCCGCACATTTCGCGAAATTTCGGTTTTTATTTATTATTTAAAAATGTTAAAAGAAATTACAAAAAAAAAACAATACAGATTGTTAAGTATATCATTACGTATTTGTTGTTACAAAATTCATGCCAATCTATTCAGCCGTTACAGAGATAATTTACAATTAAGGTTGAAAAAGGACCTATTTTCTACGATTAACCAAAAAAAATTGAGAAGGTTTATTAAAATTTTAAACAATACAATTTATTTGTGATGAACTTAACTATAACATATATTTTTTACACGGAAAACGTACGAAGGGATTCATCAATAAATTTCTTTGAACATACGCTGTTTTTGGGATTTGAGCCATGTAATGCCCTTAAGTGCTTTCCATCGAGTCCAACAGTAAAAAGTGATATTACACCCCAAAAAAAAAGTCGATTCACAGCAATAATTTTTGCGTAAACTTACTTCGTTTAATGTACAGAATGCTTGGTTGATGGCTATGTGAAGGGTCTGTTTACAACCTGTATCTACCACATTTAATTTTCATGTGATTTGTGTATCAAGTGTTGCATTTGCTTTTAAAAATATAATTAATCTAAAACGTCATTAAAAACAATCAAGATGATTAACACAGTAATTTTTCTCACATTCCCAGACCAGCACATATTTTCTCACAGCAACCACACTTATTAACATAAGAAACAAGTTTTCAATGAAAACAAACACTATTTATTTCACTTTTCTTTCAAAACAGCACTTAAGTCATTTCCTCTAGCATTATGTATTCAGACACGCAAAGCTTCAATTACTAGAAAACCAGAATAACTTGACCTCTCATTTGTTTCTCTTTGTAATAAACTTGGAACAGTAAGGAGCTTTTGATAGGTCAAGGTAATTTGGTTGGAAGGAGCTTAATAATAATTATGATAAGTCGTTCTCAAAAATATAAAATTGTGAAGCTGGTTGTCGAGTTAATAGTTATGTGCTTTTATGATGATAATGTAGCCCTTATTATGGGTAGTTAGAGACGGATGGTAGTTGAACTTGGAGCCTCTTTAGGGTACCGTATACGAAGGGTAACCAACGGGACCACAGATATAGATAGACCTAGATAACGCAAGTATCACGATCTGTATGAAAACCAAGCGTGCCATTTTTTGACTACCTATTATGACGTCACAAGCACTATTTAGTGATGGGAAAATCAAATCGATTCAAAGACGCGGACGGCGCCCCCCTCGTCATACCCCCCGCCATGACGCCCACTGACGTCCGACTAGCGCTATGCTCCGATGCAGACTGAGTTCGAAATTGGCCACTTACGATTTTTGTACGTAAGCTACATAATAATATGGCACGCGAAGTAGTTGCTCTCGCGTTATCTAGGTCTATCTATATCTGTGAACGGGACCCTATTACTAAGCCTCCGTCTGTCTGTCAGCGGGCTGTATATCATGATCCGTAATAGGTAGGCAGTTGAAATTTTCACAGAATGTGTATTCTGTTGCCACTATGCGAACCCTTGCGCGAGTCTGACTCGCAATTGGCCGGTTTTTTAGTATTTTGTCTGCGTGACAAGATTAGTTGATTTCCTTATGGACCATAGTTGTGGTAAAAGGTCATATTGAAGGAGTGTGGTTATCTCTGTTTACCAGATTTGAAACATGACACATATACCTGCAACGGAAAGTTGAAATTGTTTACTTTAACTCCTCAGTTATTACTTTCTGATGAATTTCGTTGCGAGATCCAAGACAGCTTAATCGTTTCACCGGGTCTCGTCGAACTTCATTGTGTCAGATTTACTGGTGGTTGCCACTGTTGATTATGGCTTTCACGAGGTGCAGTGGTTGCGAATAACGTGGCGGGCTAGTCCTACTTTAACTTAGGCCCTTAGGTAGGTAATGGTGTACAGAAGCCTGAATAACTACAAAGGTTGGCGAGCGCTACCAGCTAGCATGACGTTGAACGTAGGTAGATAATAATTATATGAGTACACATTTACAGCATGAAATCTCTGCATATAAAACACCCAAGTGTTATTAACTTCGTATAACTACTGCCTGGCAGGTAACTGCTTACCAGTTGCTGATCTTTGACCCAGCACGTGCAGGCTTCGCACTTTATTCTATAGTAAATACAATGCAAGAATACAGCTACCTGCCACAACTGTGTTAAGATTAATTTCGTTAAAATTAACTAATAACCACTTAAGACAGAATGTAATAATTCCTTGCTCAAATATTCAACTGTGGCTATTTAACTTTGAATAGAATATTGGCACCCATGAGTCATTCGTGTGATTGCTTGCATGATTTTACCATTCATTTGCGCACATAGGAAAAGAACCAAGAGTTAATCAACTGTCTTTGGTAGAGAAAGCTGGCAACTGTATTACCGATTATGGTTTTATTTATGGTGAAAAACAGTCAAAATGGCACCCTGTCGATGTGACATACAGCATAAAGCATAATAAGCCTATAATGTCGTCACTTCTAGGACACGGGCCGTTCTCGCTGAGAGAGAGAGTAGGCTGTAATTCTCCACGTGGGGACTACGCGGATTGGTAGGGCGACATTAAAACTGATGTCAACTGAAATAAACCATTTGAAATGTGAGAAACTAACACTAAATACTGAGGTAGTGTTTTTTCTGAACAACACCTAAATCATATTAAATTAAAAGTCACGAAAACAACATGAGATATTTTGCTAAAACAGGCCCAAATAAATCTCAAATAAACTGCATTCAAATTGTTTTATCAGGGTGACACTGAGACGGTCACTTCTCTATTCATAGATTACATTATTATAGAAATATGTAGGTCCATCCGTATTAGTTATTACTATAACATAACAACGAGATAATTTAAAACTGCCCTGTTCAGAGGACGCCGCCGATAGAATTTAAGCCGCCATGATGGATGGTCGCTGATGACAGTAATGACAGTTAAATACGTTCGGATATTCTTCTAATAATATGTCATTAGCTCGGCTTAAGGCTGTATATGTGTTGACGTGTGCCTATTAAGAGTGTTGCCAAGTTTTTTATTCATGTTGGTGATTTGAAAAAGGTGGGCGGGGTTTGAATGTGTAAAAAATGGACAAAAGAAATAAATGTGGAGTAGATCCAGCTTTGCGCTATACGATAAAACTATTGGTATGTCGGTCTAAACATATTTTTTCATGCTGAAAAGTTTAAAACCAAAAGAAAAGGCTTGTACACACTGTTTCCGTTCCCCATTGACGGTAAAGGTCACTCCAACCCAGACTACATAAAAAACCGTCTCATATTTTATGAAAACCATTTCCTTATTACACGTGCTTCTATTTGAAACCTTCGAGGAAGCTATGAAAGTCCCCAGTTATTATATTGTTTTTAACGTCACATTTGTTTAAAATAACGATACGTTTAGTTCGAATATCAGTCATAAAACCGTCGTTGTAATAATAACTAACGCTTTAACTGTAGCACGGTGTAGTGTTGCCAGATACGGCGTGCTGCATTTTGGGATAGGGAATTTTAAATGCTTCAGGTATTTTTATATTTATTTGAATAGATTGGTAAGTTTCATTAATGAATATGGTAGACGGATAAAGATCCGTGACATATTTGAGTCTGCGATCATTCATCAACAACTTTGTTTTAAAGATTTTTTAAGATGCTGCATGTACACATAGTTTCAAGATAATAGACAGAAGACGCAGCAGTTCATTTCTGGAGACACCACGAGATTGCTCTCTAAAACTAAAAAATCGAACATAAAATTCAGAACCTTACAAGGAAACAAAACGTTTGACAGCTAACTTCAAAGTCCCATTACAAAATACAGGTTAAACATTAAACCATAGTCCCGGAACCGTCGTCCACCTGGCCACTCTAACCTCAGTTCTATTTTAACCCGGCGTTAAACGCGCGGTTACTGCTAGATTTATGGCGCGCCCGGTAACAGGACTCTTTGCTTTTTTTAAACAGCCGTCAATGGAAACGTTTGTTGCCAGTTCTGTTATGTAATACGAATATACGAATTTGTTTTCGGAATAAGGACGTGTTTCTAAACGTTTTGTTGGAACAACAGGTGGTTTGTGAGGAATAGGATAACGTTTTTCTTCTAGTGTAGTGTGTTGTAATATGCCAAGATGAATGCTTCCGAAAGAACTCTGAATACCTTGACGATAGATTCGACAGAAAAAAAAAGTACTCAAAACATTTAATTGTATGTCCAAGACTGCTACTTTCCATTTGGCAATATCTGTGTCTTCTTGTACTGTATCGTGTCGGACGTACAGAATAGCACCATCCCATATGTTCCCGTGGGTGTCGTAAGAGGCGACTAAGGGACTTACCAGAGAATGGGCAGCAGCGTTCTCTGTGCTTTTGCAACCAGCCTGGCAAGTGTGGCGATTATGGCAAAACCCCCCCTTTGGGGGCAGCCTAAGTCCAGCAGTGGACGTCTTTCAGCTGAAATGATGATGATGATGATGTGTCTTCTTCATTATCGCTGGCTATGAAAGCTGCACCGGCTACTTTTACTCCTACATTAAAACACAATTAAAAAAAAAAATCTCATACTTAGCTAAGTTGTGTGTCCGACCTTCCCACACGCCTGCAGCATGCCTATAACAAGATACACCGTTGTCTCACAAATGACTGCAATTTGTTCTATTTCAGGCTAGGAGCCATTCCAGCTTCGCCTACATGGGATCTAAATTGGCCTTTCGCCAAAATAAGTATGTTTCCGAGTTGTCAAACAAATACCGTATTTAGATGAATGCTTTAGATCTCAAATTGAATCGTTTCGTCTTATTTATGAAGTTATCAAATGCTGGATAGTTATTGTGTTGGATGTAGGGCAATGGCGTGAGTGAAATTGTTGCCATTAATATCGTCGTGGTATTTGAGTTGTTGCATTAACTTCTGATTCTCGGAAATTACTAAGTAGTTTGTAAATTGCTTTTGAAAACATCATCAAATATTCAAACAAACCTCGTGCATTAAAACCTAATGATCGTCATTCTTATCTTCTATACGCACAACTTAAACAGTGCAGTCTGTTTGTGAATGACTACGTACGTAACGGTTTACGTACCAGAGTGGACATTGAATTATGTCCAGTAGACTGTGTATCAGTCGTTATGTAGTCAAGCAACAGATGATGACAATGCCCAGTGTCCCTTTCACACGCATTCATTAGCTTAATAACATTAATCGCCTTAATTCAACAGCTGGGTATTGTTACAATTCAATTAGGACAAATTAAATCGTCCCAAACTTAACGCAGATGTTCGCGTGACATCCGGCCTGTAACTGCAACATTGACACCCCCATTTTGACCTGCAGTCCGTACTATTATTGCAATACAACAATACAAAATGGCCGTCCAACTGTCATCCGATTCCAATTCGCGCGCTTTCTACACCATTGTACGACTTCACTGTGCGCCAAAATTTTGGGGAACTCGTAAATACAGCAGATAATTTGATGTATGAATAGAGTTAATTACGGCATTTATTTATTGTATCCGTTTCATTGCACGCGGGCGGCGGGGGTGGCACTGTTGGCCCCTGTTTTTATTAGCAATATGCGCCCTAAACTTTACGGTTTCCACTGGGGTGAGTTTAGCCATGTTGATTTATTTCTTTTGCGACGTATGAAAACATTATTTTTTGTCTATGCCATGCACAAAGGAGGTTACCAGAAAGGTTGGATTTTATTGAGGTTATGTTAAAATTGGCGGAAAATACAGTTTTTTTTTTTGTATCGCCCGTGACGATTGTAAACACGTAGAATTTAGTACGAACGAATCAAAAGGGGGATTTGGCTGTTCAGCAAAATAAAGCGAGTTCTTTTGTAAAACGAGATTAACCGAAGTTAAGGCGAAGTCTGTACGTTAGATAATTCGCATCAGAATTTGCTTTTAAAAAGCTCGTTTATCAAGCGGACGTTAATTTATTTAATAAATCAGTTTGGAGGATGGCGGGCTGGCTGCCATTAGTCAAACAGAGCGGCTGAGATTCAATACGGGGATTGGCCGGGTCTGGCGAGTGGCGGTATGGCGGGAACTACAAATGATGCTGTATGACGGAGATGGATGGAGCCTTCGGCCGCGGACAGACGTTTAACTTAATACAACGACACAATACTAAGTACTTGTAATTGGAAAACTTATGGGATAACTGCGTTTATTGATAGTCTGTGTCGGTCTGTGGGAGACAGTTGGATATTGTTGTAAAAGTATGCTCATTACCTTATGAAATTCGGATGCTAATGCTGGCACTTGGCTAAAATTTATTATTGAGTACTTCTTACAACTTAATTCTAAATTTAAAATGTCATTTTAATTATTTTCCTAAACTTATCCAAGTTTCCAAAGACAAAAATTCGGGTCAAAATGTGATTAAATTCGGTAGAACGATGGAAACAAGATTTTTCAGTTATTTCGGGACGCAGTAAAACCTTTGCTAAGTTTTTTTTACGTTCCAAGTTGTTTGAGGCATAATGAGATGAAAGAAGTTAGCAGCCTCTTTAGATCACTGGGAAGAGCTCGATGTGAAATATATTATGAGTTTATGACCAATATCGGAAGCTTTTAAAAGCAAAATAATGGGTATTTATTACCTAAGCATGGCCTAACTTTGTTATGAAGATGGAAACTTCTTACTTTTTACATTATTGGCCAACGAGACGGGTCATATTATGGTGGAAGCGGCAGGGTAGCCCGAAATTTAATTTTCCTTACGTTTTTTGCAATTCACAGGTCAGTGACAGTTTGTATGTTGATTAAGATATGATTCGCGACTGTAAAAAATATGGCTTTACAGAGTTATTGTCATTAAACTCATCAATACAACCCTCTAAGTTCATATAATCCCATTGAATTACTTTTTCATGAAATAGTCATTAAATGGGATTAAATGAACTTAGGGGTTTGTATTTATGATTTTACATACGTGTTACGTTCGCAAATCATATTTTGTTTCACATTTAGCCTCAAACTGACCTGCAAATTGCAAAAAACCTCAGAAAATTTGAATTGAGCGGGCTACCCTGGCGCTACCCCTTTAAGAGAACCATTTCTAAGTGATATATGACAAATAGTTGTCGAAGCTCAACGCATTGTTTGATCTTTATGTCTTGTAATGGTTACGACGACCAAAAAGCGATAGAGGACACTTTTTTTCCGAACATTTCTTTTACATGTCACTTTCATCGGTCAACCAACATTAATAATGAAAAAAATATTGTTGTAATCCTCCGCCTTAAGGGCACGTCGCGTGTGTCGCGCGCACGCATACCTCTCGCGGATTAACGCTACATAATGCCGCGGAAGTTCTACCAAAGTACTTCGCCTTAATGAACAAACTTTACATTCATAATTACGACTTTATTACCTCACTGCCAAAGGCTAATTTCAATTGTTTGAGGTTACATAAAGTTTGGTAAAAAAATATAAGCTCTGTGTAAGTTTGGGTGAAAGTGGATCTTATTAGCATGGAATAGGGTAGACTTTTGTTGGTTTAAGACAGAACAAACATAGTGGATGGGACCGAACTCGTGTCTACGCATAATATCATTGGCACACACTCTTATTGGTGATGATTTGTCAACTTTACTCCATACATTGGATTTTAGACTCTAGTTTTGGGAACTGAAGGTAGTTTTTCTTAGAAAAGTAGTCCCAAAACTATGTTTTCTTTGAGCATAGAGTTGTAAAAAGTCCATTCACGCTGTGATGTTGGCAGTGTGAGCAGGAAATTATTATAATTTTGCCTTCACGAGAAACGTTTCTTGAATTTTAAGTTGTATTAAAATGTCGGCTAACTTGATTGTCATGTTTTCTTTAGTGCGTTAAGGTTTTCCCTGATGTCGTAATTTCGTAGTTTTTCGACTAAAGTTGGGTAACCTCATACTGACGTAAATGTCTGTAACGACAGAATATTGACTAGAATGTTATCTTAGAAAATAAAATATGAATATTCAGGGCAAAGGTCAATTAGAAAATTATTTTTCATCTCTCATACTTAGAAGTAAGTGACTTCATTAAAAGAAAAGTCACTTAGTACATCCTCAATTTAATTATTCAAAAAAAACTTCAGGCAGCATTTTTTTTTCAATTAGCAAAAATATGTAACGAAGGCACATTTACACTGACGATTGTATCCACTTCTCGCTCTCAACATTCACACTGACACCTTTTATTTTCTCCAATGAATGGATCTCGTTAATTTTCCAAAAGGAAGTCGGGATGAATAAATCATGACGTCAGTTCCGGAGCAACTCATTTCAGGTAAATTTATTTTCTTTTCCGTAGACTTCTGTTCGCACAAAGCTATGCTAATTTTATTTATTTTTTAAGCTAAAACTTGAACGTATGCGGCCTTTGGAGTGTTATTTACGAACGTTTTGTGTTTTGCTGTACGAGAAGAAACGTCTAAAACAAAGTCGCTCCCGCTGTTTGTACGCTTAGATCTTTTAAACTACGCAACGGATTTTAAAGCAGTTTTCAGCAATAGATACTCTGATTCAAGAGGAAGGTTTATTATGTAAATTGCACCCATGCGAAGCCGGGGTGCGTCGCTAGTATTTATATAATAATGAACCTTTTATACCAAATTTAGTGACGTACGTCAGTTTTTCATAGATTGAAAGAACATTGAACCGAATAAATAAATAAATAGCAATTTGCAGTAGGCAGATAGAATTAGAATTCATTGTTTTATATTGCTATTAGCAGCTTGAAACAATGAGTTGGAACACACCGCAGAAGTCACGAATACACTACAAATCTTTCGCCCACACCCATAATTAGGAACATAATCCTCTTATTACCATTGATTACCAGCAAATACCATTCATTCAATACTCTAAGTGTTACTCAGCAACAAATTATCTTGTCATAATAATTATTGGTGTCACTTCTAGCCCCAGCAGTGCCACGCAAACTATATTATGTTATTATTTACGATAATCCTACGGTAGGCCATTTATTAGCTGACTTATTGTCGAAGAAACTGTTAAATCAGATAATAGTAATACGGTTAGACTTGCAGATATTAAGTTATTATGATAATTTTCACGGTATAAGTAGCCTAGGTAGGGATATTTTGTGGTGTAAATTGATATCTATAAGTATTTCATTCTGCACGCAATAGAAACTAGAGAGAATTGCAATTTATTAGAAACCTAGACAAAATGCCATTCTGTCAGCGAAAACGATTTTGGAAAAGTCAAAAACTTATTGAGTTGACATAAGCCAACGAAAAAGTTATGTCAGTTCTGCAGAAAGTCGTTGCAGACATTTGAAAACGGTCGGAAAAAATATGAATCACACGAGAAAACACTTCCAATTCGTTTTATTTATTTAGTTTTATTTTAATGCAAAAATACATCTTGATAGTATTTCCTTTAACTAATCACGTTTATGCATGTAACTGAAAAAGTAACATACCCATACTCACCCGACATGTTTATAGCTACAATATTGTTGCATTTTCATTGACCAGTTCTCCCTATTCTAGAGTTCCTGCCATCGATTGGCAGCGAAGCCCTATGCCGTATGCCACGGATAAGCTTCGGATAAAAAATCCGTATGCAGTTGGATAATCCATCCATACATCTGTCACTATACATCCTACCGCTTCAGAACGTAACAAATACGGGTCTATTTCTCTTTTTGCTAACTTATAATGTATGGTCAACTATACATCAGTTGCGTTGCGAGAATAGCTCTTATTGTCACCACATAAAAGCGCAGCGGATGTCAAGCTGTTACTACTGTTATGCGGTTGGCTGTATGTATTCGTATTTTAAAGGTCGTGGTCTGCTTAGAATACAAAACAAAAGCTATTTCAACTTTAGATCAGCCAATGTGCAAGTTTTAAGGTATATTTTGACATGGATTTATTACTACGAACTTGAAGTTTATTACCGTTTTGATAGTAGTGTTATTTGATCTGTTTTGTTTAAAACTATTTAGCAAATTCTGCTGGTTAATATTCAAGACACGATGTACGCCATTTACAGTTAAGCAATCAGGTTCCAAAACCTCTATTGTGGAAGCAGGCTACCTGTTCTCTGTCTGTATTATAATATAATATTCCCTCGTCCACAAAAAAACTTGGTATGACATAAACGCTCCATATTGAATATTGACTGTCATTGTCGATTTTATTTTTAACAAAGAAGACCGCGGGCTGGCATTTAAAGTTGTAGAAGAGATTTTAAGTGGATTAAATAGTCTGTTATAGTTCGGTCGATCCGACCGTTACGGCCAAAATTTCTGGACGTGGTTACGGCGAGCAAACTGACAGATAATGTACTGACATATCAGTCAGAGCCCGGGGTATAGACAGAGCCGTTCCGCAATCTGTCCGTTCTGCGTTGACCGAATCTTTGCTGACAAATCTAGACGTTTTGGTTCCCCACTCTGGAAATAAGCCTTAAAGCCATGCGTTAGGCAAGAAATACAAGAAAATATATCTTACCACATCGGTCGTGCGACGGTAAATCGTATTCAATCTATACTATAGATGTATGTATGGGTTTTAAATGCTCTTTAAAAAGTAAATAACAAGTTGCTTTTCTACAGTTTTCGTTCACCTCTGAATGGCGGAGAGGCGATAAAATGCTGATCGAATATGAGTTCCAATTACACGAGATTGTGAGTGGCGCTCATAACGCGGGGAAATATTAATGTATTCATAGGACCGCGACTTTACTAACTAGCTGCATTTTAGTGGCACTTGCAGACGCACTTAACGTGTGAGACATACGGGAGTGAAGGATAGCGAACATTGCTGTCAGTATTTGCACAGGTTTTGCGATAATTTATGTTAAAATATCGTACTGCTGTTTGATGGGACCCAACAATTTTTAGTGTTGAATCAACGTTTGCTATTGTGTAACTGCTTAAGTTTTTTTTTTCTATAACATCGTCATCAGTTGTCTTCATAGGAGCTCTCTATGTAGATGTGGAGGCCAATCCAAAAGTTTGTGTTTAATCATAATAATCCCGTTGATAGGTTATTAGAATTACGCTAGTGTTTTACCAGAACTGACAGAGTGATAATCATAACGATTTAATCTGTGAAAAATTCATATTTTTTGGGAACGGTAGCTGGTCTAGCAGCCCGTGTGTCTCAGTGTCTGTACCAGCAGGGTGTCTTCATCGCTTGCCGTGTTAAACACATTGTCACTGACTCGCCTCTGACAGTCGCTTACTGCCTCAACTTAACTACAACTTTACTACTAAAGCACGCACTCAAGTTAACTTCATTTCCTGTGAGCGGAGTGTTTGCGAGTTTTATGACTTTAAAAGTTTCTTTTTCCACTGGATTTCACTTTGTAGTATACGATAAACTCCTGGCTTTAGTACCTAATAAGCGTCATTATCATTGTATGCAGTCCAGTAAGCAATTTTCAATGAGTAAATTAAGCATCGTAAAATACCGTATTGGGTACCAATTGAACCAATTTTCCTATAGAAATCTTCGTTCCCAATTTTCTTTTATCCCACGTCGTTTATTGTCAAGTTAAACTACTATGCATATTTTGACCATGCGTGGGCGCAGTAATGGTAGTACTACCGCGCGTTTACAGCGCGCATCCAAATGTTTTGGTGACAGCAGGTTACATTTTACTTGTCGGTGTATGTAAATGTCAATCCGGAATTCCGGATTGGTGACGAAATCCTACTACTAAATCTAGTAATAAAATCTTAAATTCAATTCATTCAATGACTGACAACGCACGGCCTGAACCACAGGGTTTAGAAGCTTGAAATTTTGCACTAGAGTTGAAATGAGGAAGGATTTTTGAAAATGCGTTCTCTACAGTGGTTGAATAAGGATGATGATAGTTTTATTACTTAGACAGGAAACGGGATATTTACCATGTTTACTGTTTTTTTTTTTAATGTTAGTGACCATGATAGTTTAAAATCTTTGATGATAGTTTTATCCTAGATTTATATTTCTCTGCTAAGAATTCCCACCACCACTTACTAGTAAATAAAATACTGAGAGTAAGCTCGGTGTAAGTATCTACGTTGATATACAAGTGCTAGGTATATCAATTTACGCATGAATGAAACCTTGTATGTTTCCGTAAGGAATGAAAATATTATGATGTTTTGCAATCAAACTGGTTTTGCCAATAATAATTTGAATATTAAAGCAATTTTATTACATTTCCGGAAGTTTCCAAAGCCTTTTCTAGTGCTTATTGCCCGAGGCTGAACTGTAGTACCTATTTCTTAATGTATCAGAAGTCGTAACACAAGTTGTTATGTTATTCCATGGAGAATAATTTGCTTTCATGTTAATATTGAAAAGTAGAAGAAATTCAGCAAAAACCCGGTAGAGGAAATAAACGCAAAAAATATATATTTTGACAGGCCGCTGTCGCTGGTGCTTCTTTCCGTTGTTTTTGTATATTTTTTTGCGATTGTTTTTATTTGCTGATGCTACAGACATGATGACAAGAATCCATACCAATATTATCCAACTCTGTCTGTTAGCTTTTCATGCCTGAACAGATTGCGATGAAATTCGGCAGATAAGTAGACCTGTGATAGGGCAAAGGATTTTATTCTGGTAATAAGTTCCCGTGGAATAATTTCCCATATTCACGAGCAAAAGCTAATAATACCTACCAAATATATTAACAGATAATATCATGCACCTCCATGCTATATTTTCTAGTCTTCCTATTAGAGAAAGTTTTCAAAAGCTTCTTAGATTAGTTTTACACGTGGTGTTAAAAATAAAATATAAGGATTTTCACTTGCACTTCACTGCGATGAAATGAGATGTGAAACTCGTCTAGGTGTTGATAGAATAGAAGAAAGTGTAATGAAAGTGACGTCAACCTGTGAAAATATAATAGAAGATGTGTCGTTAAGAATTTTGATACGATTTATTTTGAACCTGTATGTATCTACCTTAAATGTTAAAAGTTTTCACATGAAAAACAAGGACAATTGACGCCAAAAATAAGAAAGGTACCTACGCAAAGTTTTCTGATACCGCACTACTTACGAATAAGTTCACAACAAGTCTACAAACAAACCCGTAAGTCTCATGTATGTACTTCAATTAATTAAAATTAAACACTTACCTACAACTACAAAAAAATCATTCCCAAATTGCCTACAATTAAAATCCCGTTAACTATATCAACGTGTAAACAGGCCAGTATCATGTCAGTGTTTAGTCAGTCCGCAACTTGAGTCTGTCGCGTGTTTGCGCACGGTATCCGTGACTGCCAGCCGTTCAGCCGTTCTCGTCTGCAAACTGACAGACAAACAAACACATCTTCAGTGTGTACTGTGTACTTTGGCTTATTGGGTTATTAACACAGGGTTCTCGAGGGGCCGGGACTATAGGTGCACTGTGCACTTGTGCAGGGATGCTAGTTGAAGTTTGCGAACTGGGCTTATCGTGTAGATAGGTTTTAGTCGGTACTTACATGTTAAGCCAGCCCCAGTTTGTAATTATCCAATAGGTTTAGATAATAGGTTTATCCAATAGATTAATATTGTTACGTTGTCGAACAAACGAATCTTTCAGCAATAAAAACCTATGGTATGTGGATAACTAATCTTTTGTGCAAGACCGAAAGGTTGCACAAAAGATTAGTTCATAAAGTTACTACGAGTTGCATCATTTTACTTTTGGAACACGTTGTACATTGTTTGACCAATAAGCACGTACGGAAAATGTCAAGTTTAATTAGTTACTAGATTGACTACAACCATTCCCTCCAATAATACGATACATACCTGGGTATATCGCCTATGTATGTATTTTCCTAACTATCCCTATTACGTCACGACGTCGCCAACTTTTATACACACCTATCATTTTCTTCACGTGACAGACAGACCGACGTGTTACGACTCACGGAAGATGGCGGGTCCAGTCTGACCCGCCTGTCAATCAAAAGTCCACATTATTCAACAGCACAAACATTTGTAGCGAAAACCTCTTGAAAACCTGCGGACAGTGTGTGTACACCAGCATGTAATGTTGGATGGTGGCAGACATTCTATGAATATTCACAAGTCACAGCGCGAAAGTGTGACCAAACAAGAAAGCGTCACATTTTGACATCGATTCTTTAAGAACGCTATGATATGTGTGTCTTCGGGTATGTTTAACTAGTAATTGAGAGTGTTTAAGTGTTTACTGCAATCGGTTGTGCATATTTACTTCGACGATGACGGACTTAAACTGTTGTTAATTTGTTACTCGATGACTGTTTGTATTAGTAGCCAGATTGTAGATCTTAGGATTGATCACTTCATGATGTGGACGACCATTTCATGAAATGGTTATTGATACCTTCATGATGAAGTGTAAGATCTGGTCACGACATCTACGCTGTGTAGTTTCATGCATTTTCTCTGAGCATTTTCTTAGACTTTCAGAATCTATTTTTTTATAAGATGCAATCAAAGTGGTCAATCGTCTCTTAGTGTGGCAATCATTTTCAAACCGTTTCGTATTTGTATAACGACTCTCAACAGGATTGGTACAAACTTTTCGGTAGCTTGTGTCAATCTTGCATTGTTCATCACTGATTATTAAATATTTTGTTAAACTACAACCGCTTGTACTTATGTAGGTACCTAAAACAAACATAAATTGTTTGAAAGTATAACTTACATCGTAACCGTTACCTACCTCTGATACCGTTTGAAGACCTAACAAACAGCAGGAAGGCATATTTTCAAAGAAACCAAGGCCGCTCCTTACGAATGCATCGATTAACTTCTTCTCCATTCAAACGAGTGAGACGTGCAATAAATTGTTAGTATTTATTACCTAACTTATACATTATTTATCTACTTACTTCATCATAAGTTTTCCAAATGAAATTGTATCGGGAATATACTTAGTGTACCTACCGTAGGTCCGTGTTTGGTCTAGGTTAACATGCTCTGATTCTTGCCAACTTAGTGTTACTAATTGTAGGGCATTGGGAAAGTACCCTGGTGCTAATGAGCTGGGTCATTCTATTTCTAGAAGTGTAACTGATAAATGTAACAGACAGTAGCGAAGGGTCAATTTTTGTAAGACTTAAGCCGGACTACATATCTTTACTGTATAAAATATTATTGGCTGTGCCATTTTTCAAAGGGAAGCCAGTGGGAATTGGGTTGTAAGGAACCTTCGCCACTGGTAACAGATGATACTGTTACACTCTGAAGAAAATAATTTCCATAATATTATAGATTTTTCTGATTTAGGGAATATTTTACTTAACTTGTTATTTTCACCTTTGATGTTCTGTAAATACGTTTCTGGATATGAAAGCAAGTGTAGGTAAGGTTTCTTTTCGATAAAAAAATCGACATATATTGGTACAGTCGTGTATCCAGTGGCAACAATTTGACATTGACAGCACCTTTGCCCATGTAGCTAAGGGTGATTTTCTAGTGCATCGCTGATGTGCGGTGGATTTTATATATTTTTCCTGCTTTTTATTCCGCATCATAAATATGAAATTAGGGAAAGGGCTTGCAGTGTTTCCCGGAAAATAATAGGCCAGTTATTGTTATCCCGAGGGGGTAGTAAAGTCAAGATGAGCAACTATACCGGTACGGTTCCCGATGCGGAAATAATAACGGATTGCGAGAACCAATCCGATTCCGAAGTTCTAATAATAGGGACGTTCGACCTATTTGTGAGGTTTCCAGCAGTAACATGAACCACTAACCTATTGAAATCTGCACCATATATCTTAGCCAATTCATCTATTATTGTGACAAGGTCGAAATCAATAATCTGTCTAGTTTAGGATACTAATAGCAATTTCTGCTTTGATCTTTAACGAGAGATCCATGTTCTCAAGTGGTAGGTAATTTAAGAGGCCAGCTGTATGATGAAAATCTTTTTACTCTTCATAACATAACATCACCCCTGTAATCCCTGAACGTTAGGCAGAGGTGTCTAACCTTACCTAATAGTACGTCCTACATTCATATAGGGGGCGAGCCTATTGCCATCAACCGGGCAAAAATCCAATCTCCTTGGCTGCGACTCAGAAATCCCTGATGAAAAAACCCAAGAACACTTTTGCCCGACCTGGCAATCGATCCCAATGCTCATCAGTCGCGCTTGCGACAACTCATCATTTCTTACAAAACATCCTGTTACCTTTTTCTAAGCCCGACTTTGATGTAACACGTCTATAATACAGATCTTAATCCCAGGAAAGTAGAACAGACGCGTTACGTGATTGTTACAGGCGTGTTATTGCCCAAATATGTCACGGAGACAAAGCGCCTCATGTGGAACGAGGCTGAGATAGATTCGCGAGAGATTGCGGTGTTTTTTGGACTTGGAGGATAGCTTTTTGAAGTTTATGTCATAATAGCTGTGTCATGGCTTTACCGACGAGTTATATTTAGGGTTTCTGAAATGGAAAGCATAGGTACTGATGTTCTTCTTCAGGATGAAATCAAAGTCAAAGAAAAAGATTTAAATGTAACTAGTCACTGGCACTTTTTAATTGTTAAAGTAGGTGTCAAGCATTTGGACAAAATACCAAAATGTATGATTAAACTAGTATAGGCCGACCGCTTTAATGAGTCCTCCGCCTTGCCCCATCAAAGGTACATTAAGCGTTCACAAAGTCCTAACAATATCCCACAGGTTATTTGCTTTAAATTAACCATAATCCACGTAGGTATTACGATACTAATTGAACCAATACGTGGTCAACCTTCAGAATATTCCATTTAAATTGGTACCTTCGCGAGGACTCATGAAAGCAGTCAGTCTTTAGTCACTGGCACTGTTTCATTGTCAAAGTGTCAAGCATTTGGACTGAAATACCAAAATGTATGATTAAACTAGTAGTTTAACTGCGAAAATCAAATCAAACTTTAAATGAGTGTAGTTAGATAGTGTAGGTATTTTTACTACATTCTTTTTTTATCGTGTGGTTAGTGCCTAACCTTGTGTCAGTGTTTTTAAGCCGCCCATAGGCCTCTGACTTGGCCTCTTACCTACATTTAAATAGCATCATGCATTTACTGTTAATTTTATGAACTACAGAAGATACAACATTCATTTTACAGCAGCACTTAGAAAATTAATGTGTTATCTGAAATCTCGGTATAAAACGACTGATTATCTTTCTATATAACTGATCATTAGACGTCTCTAACTAAAGGTTACCGGCAAGTAAGCGGTTTGAAGATAATTGCTTAACTGATATTTGTCTGTTAAGTGTGACATTTGATATCTTCCGGGTGCGATTTTCTCGCTGCGGTTAGTGTTACATGCCTGTAGGTGCAGTATCAAGTCACTTACTGACTAGGTACCGCTACCAATCTTACAGATAGACAGACTAATCGAAAGATTAACAAGCGTTTCTCATAAAACTTACATTTACCGACTCGAGAGAAAAATAAGTTGCAATATACAACATTAGTTTTAGTATATTATGCGAAACCTGAAACACGTGTCTAGTATTTTTATGTAAAGAATTTACGTCCAAAATTTCAAAAGTGTATCACGAAAAATCACAAAGTTATGAGCTTGTTCTGTTACCTAGTTGTCCACACAAAAACGTGGTCACCACGCGGCGGGCCGCGTAATAATTTGGCAGTAGGTACCTAAATTATTGCGATAGGTACTTAGTGTCGCTCGGTGTCCAAAACTTGTAGCCTTATTTAAATATTTTTGGGACAAAATAATATATGGTTTAAAAATTTTTGGAATCGATTCAGGTACTTATTCTGAACAAACTATATTCAGGTTTCGCATATACTAAAAATAATGTTGTATTTCAGCAAAATGGTTCTGGCATGTGGTTTACTTCATATTACTTAGCCTGCATCATCCCACAGCTGGGCAAAGGCCTCTCCCCACAACTATCAGTTCTTTCGATCCAAGGCCCACCACCTTCTACGAAGTCTGCCGCGACGCCTCCTGCCTGAGTCATGACTTCACATTATGTCTTATGACAACTTAGAAGCCACGTTTTGTGACAATCGGGGATAGAAGAGACGACATTTGGTAATAATGATGATTTATTTCAACAGCACGTCGTCGTACTTACCGTTTTCTTGTAGATAAATCAGAATATCATCACTACATTTCACACTATGTGGTAGGAAAATAAGAGCAGAACAACAAAGTAGCAGCTGTTTATTTTATCACGTCGCGCGTCTCGCGTCGTCCAACTCGTAAATGTGCACATTATCGCCAATCGCTAAGTAATTCAAGGTTTATCGCTTGCACTCACCCTCAAAAGGAAAAACTAGAACCAACAGGCGATTGAATAAAACTAGTATCAACTGTGAGAATACACAAAACCGCGATTAGTAGTACGGATTAGAGTAATTTACAATGAACATAGTGTTGCAGGACAATTTTGATTTTACAAAACACCTTAATATTGCTAGAGACCGTATAAGTTTTTGATTAGATTCTAACCCTAGGGTTTCATTGGGTAGGTCTCTATCGATGATTCGATTTTCATATAATATACAAGTACAATTTAGCAACGTCACAAGCTTCATCATTGGCTTCGCTGTTCATAAGGAAGTATTTTCATTTCAATATCAGTCTTATTTAGAATTCAGAATTTATTTATTTACCTCTAATTATTGCAGACTCGCCCAATACGATGCTGTAAGACACAAAATAGAACAATTTAAAAGAAGTAAAATTGCACCCAGTAAAAATATTGATAGCTTTATAAGTACGGATTGACAGGATTGATTCCCTATACAGATTTTAATAATTCATCCACAATAATCTCTTGGCATTTTAAAGTACTTAGGTGCAATCCTTTATTAATTGCCCTATCGATTGTCGCAGTAAAATTAATAATTTCCTCTTATTCAACGTGTATAGATATGCATGCTTCTAATTTACAGTATCAGTTAACGCAGCAGAACATTTTTTACGCTATCAACTGCAAGGCAGTTACCATTTGATATCTGCCTGTCAATGCAAATGTGCCGCCATTAGCAGTTAAGAGTCCCACATATCCTCTACTTTATGTTTTAGTGCTGTAGGACCTGGTAATATTGTAGTACAAGGCATAGGAGTGTAGCGATCATCTGTTTATGGAGATCAATTGGTGTTTTGAAATCTGAAGTGCTTTCAAAAAGTTTTGTTTGCTTTGTGTTTAATGGAGCTTGATTTTGCTTCCATTTGTTTAGTCTTTACTTATTTATTGGGTAAACCCCAGCTTTCACATATTTGAAGCGTTACTTCTAGAAGAGATATCATCATTCTCTTGCCCTTATCCTAATTAATTTGGGCTCGGCACAGCGTGTCTTCTTGTTCCATACTTCTCTATTACTCGTCGTTACTTACGGGATATCTTCCGTGATTGTTAATTATTTTGAGCTCCCGATATTTCGACGCTGTTGCTGTTGTTGCTCTTGTTGTGATCCTTCAAAAAGTCCGTCCATCTAGAAGAAATGATACTATCAATAAGATTAGTCTTCTAGCTAGCACATTTAAATATCAAACATGTTGGCGACTAAAACCACACCTTCAGTCTTCTTGCACTTTGTTTCCCTGGTGAGTAAGGTTCGTTACATAAGCCCGCTGGCGCCCCCACTTGCTCATATAATACCTGACAACTATGCGGAGAAAACTTAACATTATTTAGCAATAAGAAGTACAAATATAGACCTTCGACTCACTGCAGACGCAGTCTATTAATAACTGTCATTTCCTGATAGCTTCACCTCACGTCACATACCTATATGACGTACATTATATCTATGTATGTGCAGTTAGGAGGACGATACGCCCCACGTGCGTGTAACCCAGTATTAATGATCCAGTTACGATAGAAATCTAGACGGAATGTCTGGCAGATATAGTTATAACTGACGGTTTGAATCCTCGAGAAAATGCGCGTGTTTATCTTAACTGAGTCTCGTTGTATGACAGTTAGTGACATTGTAACATTTGATAGTATTACGTATTTTTATGATACACAGAGATTAATTTAGTAATAATCAGTTTCGGTTGAAACTATTTATTAGCTAAGTCTATCCAGAATATCAACGTAGCAATAGTCCAGGTGATACTTAATCGCTGATTAGATTACATGACTATGTTTTCCATACTTTGCCATAATCCTTGCTACATTATGGCCTGACTGTATTTATTTATTTATTTAAACTTCATGTACAAGAGTGGTACATAGGCGGACTTAATGCCACAAGGCATTCTCTACCAGCCAACCTTTGGGTCAAATAGGATAGCATTGTGATAGAGTACAAAAAAAAAAAAAAAGAAAAAAAAACAATTTTTTAACATAGATTGATATACATAAATAGGTACATACCAATACACATATATACAGTAAAATGAAATAAACTAATAAATATTATAATACAATTAATTATTAATTTATAATAATTACTATGACTACTAACTAATATCTAGCTTGTGAGCAATTTAGTCTGATTTCAAATAGTACTTCCGAACTGTTCTTTTGAAAGCCATTTTGCTTTCAGCTTTTTTAACGTACATCGTTACTGTACAACTTATAATCCAAGTAAAACATACCAACAATTCTCTATCTCTAGCTCTTGCGAAGTTGCGACTCAAGCAACCAATGAACCAACAAAACCTGTCCTCAAAAACAAAAGTAAAAGTATCCTACAAGAATCCTTGTCAAAGGAAAAACACATGTAACCATTCACCAGCGTGTTGTTTAACAGAGGACCAGCCATAAAGTGGCGTACCTCCCACACGAGTTGACGCGAAGGATAGCCATCGCACCGGCGCGCGCGCAGGCTCTGGCGCTCGCGAAGACTTCGAATATTTTGCACAGCCAAATGTAGTATGTCGTGTTTGTGAGGGGAATTAGTTACGATAGGAGAGGAATATGAATGTATGGCAAAAGCAAGTTGGATTTGTAGTGCGTGTGCAACTGCGCTTGGCATAAAACTACTACAGTATCGTTGATCATCTGTATCGGGGTACTTAATAACCTTCTCTTGAAATGTGAGCTCTGTCATTGAGATAGACTACAGCACCTGACTATATTTACGTACTTTCTAAGTCACTGCTTCAGAAGTCGTTTGTTTGAAACCCATGAAGGAAGTACGGAATCGTGGGCAGTTCCCACGAATAGGCCCCGACCTTCACCAGGTCGTTTAGTGGCTTATAATCATTGCTGAGACAAGACAAGTTGTTTGACATGACCGGACGAATTTGAGTTTTAAACAACTAATTAAGCATATATCTTTCTGATCGCTACAATTAATTGAAAACTGATGATTTGTTTTTAATTATGGGAGAAAGGATGAATCTGCACATCGTATGACTATTCAATCCCGAATGTTTCATGATTACACATGGCGCCCATGACGCGGGGAAACCCATCGTTTTCTCAGTATAAATCATGTAGTGACATGTAATATTGAACAGTTCTTCCACGTACCATCACTTAAGTTATTCACACTTTGTCTTAACCAAATTTATTGTTTCTTGTTACAGGTAATTAAAATCCCGTATTGGCGTGCGGTGAGAATCTTAAAAGCATTAGTTATGTGCTGCTTTGAAGCGGAGATCAAATTAACAGCTTTATACGACTCATTAAAATGTGTTTGTTTTAATGTTACATGTATTATGTAAATAGATTTACAATGGTGTTGGAATAGGAATGACCTTTTGACATCATTACGTGTTGTGACGTCTCGGCTGAAAGCTAATTTCAATTTAGTCGCGGCAATAACTAATAGCTTCATTGAATATCATTTCATTGTCATTTTAAACGTATTGAAGGTGAGAACTCATCTAAATATCCAGGCATTGTGCGAACCGTACGCGTGGTGGTGGAATATAGGCCAGCCCCTCTCATAGAGACGACGCCTATGTCCCAGCAAAGAGACTTGTCCTTTTCTAAAAGTGAAAGGATTTGGGTTTGCTTCGAGTTCGCGACTATACCATTATGGAAAGGGTTGATTGTACTGGAACAGTGTGCACACGGGTTCCAGGCCGACAGTTTTTCATTTTAGATAAGTTTTACTACCATAGTAACATAGTTTTAAGTCATTACTCAATTTATGGATTTTTATCTGAAATAAATGCTTTAGACTCAGTCCTACTTGTTGAACGTAAACATGGGGATATTTCCTTTCAACAAGTAGGACTCGCTTGTTGCCCTTGCTGGATGGTCCAGTTCAGCTGTCAGACGTGAAAGTCAAACAGGGCATTGCGAGCAGGTAAGTGAGTCTCTATTCATGGTGTTCAGTTCTTCTTAAGTCTTGTAAAGTAGGGATACTTTGGACACTCCAGTAACTAGTTTTTATATAATTTGCTACGTACTGATCGGAATCTGAGTCATCGGTTCTAGAAGACGAAGAAGACTTACAGTGGCATGTTGGTTAAGTTTGTGTTGTGATGTATGTCGAACAAGAATAGACCGACCCTTAACCTAAATGAGAAAATAAGAGCTTTAATAACTAACGACGTTATTCTTGCAGCAATAATTCCTCTCTTGAAATTGAAGAGCCTCACAATAGTCGATTATACTTACATCTGCTCCAATAATCGACTAAAGAATAAATAACACACTCGCCCTTGACTGGTTTTGTACAGTTAAAATAAACTTATCCACTGTTCAATAGTTAAGTTATTACAACACTAGTATCGATAATTAGTCACTCCCACGTTGTGTTGCGTAACTGTAAGTACCATCACTAATTATTTATTAAATAAACATAGGTAAACTACCAATAGAACATTTAGGCAAAGTAAACTTTATTTGCATAAGTCTAAGAAGCAAATTTCATTGAACATGACTGTATGGCTGTTAAGTCATGTGGAGTTGCGTATGCACAGTACACATAGGTTATGGTAAAATAATAGTAGAATATTTGAAATAAATAACAAAACCTTGAGCCACCGGGTTGCGCCGTAATAAGACATTATTTACTCTCAAGATTACTTTAAAATTACTGTTCTTGGCGGCAATTAATTTTTTGCTACTTCCAATCAATAAATAATACGTCTATGAAACGTTTTATACACCATAAGAACTATTAATGAAAAAATACGGCCACTAACTGTTCCCAAGTCACAATATTTACTACTTTAGCTTTGCCATCTACTAACTCACATTCATTAGAAAACAGCTGTAAGATAAATAAAATAAAACAAAATTGCCAAACGCCATTAGTGTATAAATAACTGGCAAGTAATTACGTATGCAAAGTAGCGCCATTTCTCACGACTAGGGAGGCGACGTCGATAGGTGTCGACATCAAACAAAAAACAAAAACTATCGATAATTCTTCTTTACACTAACTTTGTGGTGTAAGAATTTGCCGTAATTTGTGAGCGGAGCGAGCAGGGTGACATGCTATGTAGTAGGATACAAAGATTGCAGAAAATGAGTCTACCATGGTACCATTAATTAAATTGTCATCTCATCTTATACACAATTGAGGAGACGGGCAACGGTATTGTGAAACAAAAATAAAGTTATTGTCAATTTCCGCGCACTGTAGCTTCAGAAAACCTAAATAAAAGAAGTAAAAAAACATAAAGGATCAAATTCGACGGCGTGACAGTGAAACCACTTCTGAATTAGTACCAGCGATTATATTTTATTCAGTTTGGCTGACTTCCTAGGGATATGAATTAAGTTATTTGCGTGTTCTACTCTAGCTTTCACTTTAATTCCTTATATCTTACTAGTGTTGAATGAATGTTACCTAACTTGCAACAAAATTGAAAATTAAATCAGATACCGCTGTCTAATAACTGCAATATTACCTTACATAGTTGTCCAGCCTATATAAAGCACATATTTTATTATAATTCAAGACACATATTTAGTGGCTTGAATATAAATAAGGCGTTAATATATTCATCGCCTAACTGTGGCAAAACCGCCGCAATTTTATGTCTTGGACCACGCCCTACACCACAGGGGTCCTCTAATTTATTTGAGGGCTCTATTACTAGACACCGAGTGGTCGGATAGGCTTTTTATTTATACACACACCGTAATACACACATATTTACATATAGACATAGTGCACTCGGACTTTCCAGTCGTTTTGCTGTTGTTATGCAGATTCGATTACTCTATCGTCTGTTGTTATCTTTTTACGACGTAAAATTATGAAAAATAAAGATATTCACGAAGTATGTACTATTCTTACAAGATGGTGGGTGTTTCCTTGAGTGGTTTTTAGTTTGTTGCTCGTCTGTCTGTCCTGCCCACGACTGTATGTTTATTGTGTTTCTAACACACCGTTTTGACGGCTTATAATGGTTTTATTGGCCATATTTTAAAGTTCTCCGTGTGTACAAATGTGTATTTATTTATAATGGTCGTAAATGGTCAGTGGCCTGTGAACCGGGTTACGTATGTTACCTATGATATACAGTTTTAATAAACCTTCTTGAGTTTCATAACTAACGTGAAACATAAATATTTTAACAGAAAAAAAATACTAGATTAAATTAACTCTTGGCTTGTGTTGCAGTTTTTCATTTTACATGAAGAAAATATGTTGCACTACTTCATTTTACAATGAAGTTACCGCCCTGCTAATAAAATCTTTTTCATGTCTCTTTGTTTACAGAAATTCAATTTAAACCCGTAGCAATCTGTCACTCACGCAATGATCGATCTATAGTTAATCTGGCTGCCCATATGTACGTATGTGTGTTCGTTGCATGCAGGCACTAGTACGGCTTCTGATGATAGCAACGCTTGCACTATCAATGGGATGTAACATTTATAAAGGTACTTTACCTACATGTACAGCCACTCAGAAGTTAGAATGTCTTCGGTGCGGCAGTCGTTCTTTCAGAGACCCATATCTGGCAGTAGAACCTTAGCCAATAGCTGAGCAGATTCAGCTGACTTGCTGAAGAATTAATGCCAGCACACACTGAAGACGGCAGGGCAAAGTAATTTATTTTTACCCGACGTAAATTCATGCGTAGCTCTAGCTAGTGGTAACAACTTGATTCAGATTCCAATGATTATCTAGGATTCTAGAAATTGGGAATACCGACAAGTAACCAGGCTTTAGATAATTAATTTAGCACAGCTTCCCTTAGGTACGAGTGTTTGATAGTATATACGCATAATTAATTCACTCCAATTCCTAGTCAGTGTTTGTACTAAATATTCAATTAATATTAAAGCTTAATACATGAACGCGTATCTAATGCAGGTCGCATTATAATTGTACATTTGAATAGGTAATTAACTAAGTCTTGTGAGCGATTGTTTCAATTTGAATTCATTAATTAATATCTGAACTGGATCTGCAGGTTCTCAGTCAGTTCTCATTTAAGATCTTGCATGACTTGCTTCATATGAAAGTAAAGTTATGGGTTCTGTAGTGTACAGTATCTGTTCCGGTTATTAAGATTTTTGTTCAGTACTTTCTACGAAATAGTTGTGAAGGCCATAGTTTTCAGGAGCATCCTGACTCATGAAAAGTTTCAGGTTCAAAACCTGTTGTACCCACAATGTGACTTTTTTATGTCATTTCTTAGTTGCCCTACCAAAGACTTTCGCATAGCATAACTTAGCATCACGCGAGTCTTTTCCTGAAGAGTCAGGCAGAGGTGTAAGGTGTACCTATTAATAACACCCGCATTGTGCCAGCTTACGTGTTAGGTAAATACAGTTTTGAACGTAAAACTTAAAATAATTACGAAATAACACTTTTAGTTAAGAATTTTCTTAAACATAATATTAGCATGACATGACAAAGTAGTACTTACAAAGTTCAACCATATTGGTAACCAGATAGTTTCAGTGGGGTGCTCGTTCACACGTAAATTCAAGGTGACACACAAGCTAAAGCCTACGTACCTGTACCGACTTACTTACTTGAGTTTCAGTTATCGTTAAGTTGGTCTAGATGTCGGGTTTACAAAATAAAATTTACTGGGTGACGAATCTCTACTATTTCTACAAAGATTTTAGATTTTTTATCCACATTATATAACAGTAGTACTCTGCTTCTGTTGGATGAAAGTTTCTCTAGTTGCTCACCGCTGGATGCGAGTCGCACGGTCAATGTGGCGACACTTGGGGGAGGCCTATGTCCAACAGTGGACGTCTTTCGGCTGAAATGATGATGATGAATGATGAGTTTTGTCTGTCACATCCATAGAGATTTGTTTTCTATAACAAAAACGGGAAGCATTAATTGTATTATCAGCTGTGAGTCCAATACAATTTCGCAGTCAACATTTTCAATACAAAATACTTACTTCATACTTTAAGCTGAAACATTCATGTTTCAGTAAAGATGAGACGTAACCACACATCATAATGTGTGGTTACTTTCCTGTCTCTAGATCCTTTGTCTAAAACTTTTACCGTCGTAACACCAGCCTGTGAATCCTTGCCTATTAACATGAACACAAAGGTGCGTCCACTTGTTGCGATCAACACAAAAACTTTGCATGGCTCGTAACGTCTTTACGACTGCTGTTAAGAGCGTTAACGTCTTACGGCATTTCATACAAACTTTCAAGTGATTCTTTTTCGAAATGACTGAACCGATTTTAATGAAGCTTCGTACGCATAAGCAGGATACACAAGTCTAAAAACTTGACAGAGAGAGAACCTTTGGAAATGTCTTTAAAAAAAAAAGTTAATTGGTAATTTCTGTTTCTATGAAAAATCTAAAATAGGTCTAATTTAGCTTTAACTATTTTTCGAAAATGTTCTCTGTCAAGTTTTAAGATTTATGTGTCCTGCTTATATAACTTGAACTGTGTGGTTTTAAACTATGACACGATTGGTAACTGACCTCTGTGTGTCTGTGTTTTAGCAGCGGAATGATGACTAGGGAATGAGGAGCCATGAACAGTGACAGGGTAATGATGGCAGGGTAATGATACCAGAGGAATGATGCCATCGGATATCTGGCAGGGAGATAAAGACATGGCAGTGATGCTAAGAGGATAAATAAGGCCAGGAATTTTGGCAGGAACATGATAAGGGGGGGGGGGGAGCGGGTTATGGTAATGACGGTGTACACCATTCTGAAATGAGTTTAATTAATGCTATTTAATACTTCACCAAGTTACATGAGAATCAAACTCCTCAATTGAATGTAACAAGTCTATAAGTAAGGTTTAACATACCTGCTGACCCTAGGTGACGTCGTAGTCAGCTGTTACATGTTTATTAGGACATAAACAACATTCAATGAGGTAAGTGTGAGCTGAACGAAGTGAATGAAGAGTCCCTTACACTTTGATAGTCCTATTAGAATACTATGTGAATGATAAAGTGGTGGAGTAGGAATAGGAAAGAGGCGAGTTCCATGTTAAAATCCTGTTTTATTTAGATTCTTTGGTTCCTCGTTTGAACATAAAGTATCCTAATAGAGTTAAACCTAATCTTTTGATTAGGACTAAGTCTATTAATTAAGAGACTTTATTGTTTGTCTAGCTAACGATTTAATTCCCAATGGTTTTCTAGGCATAAACTTTTTGTACGAGAGCAGGCTTGACTCTCAAAACAATTACATTTTATTAGAATTGATCAAGTCTATTAGAAATAGATGTGCATCCCTAATGACTCGTGTTCGCGCAGCACCAACAGTATTCTCGGTGTGTTCGCAGATCGGTGGGATTCCCCGATGTTGCGAAGATGGATGCGGCTCCATGCTGTATTTTAACTTGTATATTTTCATCTGTGTCTGTAACTTACTAACTAGAACTTAAGTAAAATTGTTACTAACCCTATGGACCCTGGTCTGAAATAAAAACTTTCTATTCTATTCTATGCATAATGTGTTCTAAACACGGTTATCTAACGATCTCAAAGATCGTGTAGATTCTATAATAATCAGATAGTCTACGACGATTGTGTGTCGAAGCAGCTTTGCAAGTATTAGCGACATAGTTCTGTTGAAATGTGATGGTTATTGTGACTGTAGAGGTTTAGATTAGCGCAGAGCTGTTCAACTGGTTCGCTAGAAGGCAATGGCGGAGTTTATGTGATAGTACTGTTGTTATGGGCTACGATTAGGAATCAATAGCACTGTTTATTGGTACTAGGAGATAGTTCGTAGCGAAATTCTGAGCTAAGAATTATTAGGCAACTTATAAGGATTTATTTGAAATGAAGGTTTTGGATGCTAAAAAATGAAAGACAGATGAACAGTTAAACATTAGACTCATCATATATTTACAGCATCACAATTATTTCCCAATCAGTCACAACCAGCCTCGCTAACAATACGTCATCAGTTCATCAATGGTACAAGACTTGTAGCAGCACTCGTCGACGGCGCCACGCTTGCCGCGCACGCCAACCAGCGCGGCCGGCCCCCAGCGGCCGCGCTTGTCTTCCTCGGGCCCCCAGCATAGCGTGGCCAGCGTCTGGGCCAAGTGGCGCCCGCAGTACACGCCGCGCCCGCCCGCCGCCGGCGTGGCTACACACACACAGCACAGCAGCGCCACACAGATCAGCACTAACTTCAACATAGCTGCTTGACTGAGGAATGATCTACTGCTCGATGTGATGGTCCCAATGGATGGGGTTGGAATGTGTTCTTCCCTTAGATTACTACCCTTTTATACCTGGATGTCATTCATTAATATTCTAGTGCTTACGTTGTTAGCACCTGAAAGTGTGTAGGTGCCGTTGCGTCCTACACATAGCACTCATTATCCTACAGCTTTATAAGTGATTGATGATTATTTTGTAAATTGGTTTTCACAAACACTTTTACAATTTTTTTTTGATGAAAATATTTTAGAAGTTGGATGGCGTCATTGTTTCCTATTCGACTATTCTGAAAAGAAACATCCAAAACAAACTCAGTAGTTACCATCTCTTTTAAGGTCCAGACATTTATATAATCTTTGTCAAGCAACGAGTACCCTACAGATTAATAAGTGATATGATCTTTTGTAGGAACTACCACAGAGATTTCTGGGACTTGTCCAGTCAGTGCAAGTATTTGTCAGTTTTCGTGTAGTTCAACGCATAATTAAAGGAGAACAATGACACGACGAATAATACCAAAGAAAGGCCAGCGAATCGTTAAAACAAGCTGCTAAAAAGAAATGACCGATATAGTCAGTGATGACTATGTCGGTCATTTGTTTTTTAGCAATAAAACAGAGAAAAATAAAAAGAAAAACTTTTGTTCTACTCATGACACAAACACAATCGCCAATGTTCTATTGACAAGTAAGATTGACACTGTATCACCTGCCAAATGATGTAGCTATCGTAAGATGCTTTTTTCGTGACCGTTCATCAGTCCTTCTAGAACTGTGGCACAATCTGCGTTCAATCAAACCTCACAGAATGAATAGCTAACTATCTACTATCGTTTTAGGGCTAACTACAGCTTGGTTCTGTTAGGCTTGAAGCAGTAAAACTTTTTAAAATGGAGAGAAGTTATAGGATTTTTGTGGGTTACATGTACAATGGTAGACATTTCTAGAATGAGAAGATTTTGGAAGATCACAATATTCAAGGATATCCAAAGATCGTATTCTACCGAAGTCATTAACTGTTAACTTTTAAGATAGAATTGATAGAAAAGTAAACGTTGAACGTGTCGATTCAACAAATATCCAAATCTAGATCTATTTTACGTCAAGAAAAGAGTGGGCAGAACCAGGGCCAGAACCTACACATTGGAAGGCGTCAAATTTAAAGTGCATATTAATGAGTTATCCCTTAGTATAAAAGGGTAGTAATCTAAGGGAAGAACACATTTCAACCCCATCCATTGGGACCATCACATCGAGCAGTAGATCATCCCTCAGTGAAGCAGCTATGTTGAAGTTAGTGTTGATCTGTGTGGCGCTGCTGTGCTGTGTGTGTGTAGCCACGCCGTCGGCGGGCGGGCGCGGCGTGTACTGCGGGCGCCACCTGGCCCAGACGATAGCCACACTGTGCTGGGGGCCCGAGGAGGACAAGCGCGGTCACTGGGGGCCGCCAGCGGCCGCGCTTGTTAGCGTGCGCGGAAAGCGCGGCCCCGTCGACGAATGCTGCTACAAGTCCTGTACCATTGATGAACTGATGACGTATTGTTAGTGAAGCTAGTTGTGACGGATTGGGAAATAATTGTGATGCTGTAAATATATGATTAGTCCTATGTTTAACTGTTTTCTTGTCTTTTATTTATTTAGCATCTTAATCTCTGGAAACCGTTGCTTTCACAAACATTATCTAAAGGAAAAAAATTATAGCTGATACTTTCGCAACGAACCATCTATTAGTATCAATAAACACTGCTATTAAACTCCTAATCCTATCCCATAACAGCAGTACTATCACATAAACACGGCCACAACATCATTGCTCCAACCAACCAGTTGAACAGCGCCGAACTAATCTCAACCATAACCATCAGTCTGGTCCACACAAACGATGTTGCTAGTACTGCTATGTTGCGTTAACGCACAATCATCTTAGATTATGTGTATAGTACAAACTCAACACAATCATTTAGAATTGTTGCGGAGATGGTAATGTTCAAAACTCAGGTTTTACAATGCAGATTAGATGGTGCTAATTTTTTCGAGTCAAACCATCTATCATATGGTAAGATAATTTATAATGAATTCATCTTTAACTGGTTGTTTTATTTCGCCAGTATTGCCAGATTTGATGGGGTCACACTAACGGCTGAATTTTACCATTGTAACATTATTTTTTTTTACAAAAACCCTTAAGAAAATACTTTCGTCTTCTACACTGACGTCTCACCACTTACTCGGCTGTTGGCAAAGTAGGTATTTCTCCTGACAGGTGATCTCTATCCAATCATTTTATAGCGACGAGTTTCTACATTGAATATCCCAATGCGTTCTAAACCAGTACTATCATGATGCGTGTTTATCCAACTACATCCACCTCCACAGCACTTCTCGGAGTCTTAACGTCTAACGCAATAGCAAAAATTAATAGCATTTATCTATCGGTGTTAATATGATAATCTATGTAAGCCTAGCTCATAACTAACCGCCTCATAGTTAATTATTTATTTACTGCGTTTATAAGTTGCTTAGTTTGACAGCTCGATAAGATTATATAATTGATAAATCCGTGATTTTCTTTCACGCTAATATTAACTTCATCAGCCTTTGCCAACGAGAGGTGTAATACTTAGCCACCACTAGATTAGTAATGACTTTTTTGTTAACAAAGATAGCGATACCTAAATGGATACCAAAACAGTATTGCTCTAGCAGTTTAGTTATGGTGAAAACCGGCATTTACAAGTTGTTCAAGTATTGTATATCTACCTTCAGTAATGCGGATAATTATATCTAACCTTGAACATCGTCTCGCAGTCAAAGCTCATTCTTTCAGATAATTCATTCAAGTATAACATGATGTCATCTTGGCCTACATAAAACTCCTACACATGTATGTAGGTGTATCATGTTATAAGACGTTTGCCCTTGTTACTTAGTTCTTCGTCGTGTAGATGATTCTCTTACCCAAGTTAGACGAGCTTCGACAGGATCTCTGTCTCTTCGACAGCGTTAACAGTGTGAGACTGGTATTTCAAAGCGTTGTTCCTGTTACTTGAATGAATGAATTTAAATGCTCTATTTCTCGTCGGAGTATAAAAGCTTAATGTACCTTATGAAGATATCATTAACACTAGAAACGGTATATTTCCAATGTTTACTTTTTATATGAGTTCCCGATATTTCGGCGCTGTTGCAAGCACCATGATCACGGATAAACTGAAGTAAAAAAAGAAAATATGAAGTTGTTACACCTAATGAGTTCTTATTATTTACACTAAAATTTATAATATATTCGTTCCTTTATTTAAATTTTTACAAATTATTTTACATTTTTAAATATTCCTTAAAAAAAATATATAAAAAAACATTTAAAAATATAAAAAATTGTAGCCCACCGGTATCGGGAACAGGGTCCAAGCTACCGGCGGTCAGGGCTCCAGGGAGAGGAACCTCCTAACAATACGAGCCGTGTCCAAAAGTACCGCTTTCTGAATCAAGCCCTTGATCCAGCTGCCTAACGAGAGCCTCCTCAGGTATTGGTCGAGGCTCTTGGCAATTAAGCCATGGGCTGATACGACTATCGGCACAATGATCGCTGAGTCCACATCCCACATGTCGACAACCTCGCGAGCCAAGTCAAGATACTTGATTTTCTTATCTTTCTCGGCTTTCACGAGGTTCTCATCATGCGGGACCGTTATGTCAACAATCATTGTGCGCCGCTCTGATCGATCCACCACCACTATATCAGGCTTATTGGCTACAATAGTCCTGTCAGTGATGATGGATTGATCCCAGTACAATGTGATACTGCCATTTTCGAGAACTGGGTCGGGCACATACTTATAGTACGGCACTTCCGATTCCACAAGGTTGTATTTTAGAGCTAGTTGCTGATGGATAATCCTGGCTACAA
Source organism: Noctua fimbriata (assembly GCA_905163415.1). Taxonomy (NCBI): domain Eukaryota; kingdom Metazoa; phylum Arthropoda; class Insecta; order Lepidoptera; family Noctuidae; genus Noctua; species Noctua fimbriata. The sequence goes on along the minus strand of LR990941.1, from coordinate 16,418,930 downwards.
GGTTGTGTCTATGCAAGTACTCTCCGTTAGCCAGACGAGAACACCCGGAGATAATGTGACGGATTGATTCGCCTGGACGGTGGCATGCCCGACATATGTCAACCGTACCGTCCTTCACAATAAATCTCCGGTAGTTATTCGTCATCATAACTTCATCCATAATTGCACAGACAAAACCTTCGGTTTCTCCGAAGAGGTCCCCGGAACGTAGCCAGGCTACGGACGCTGATAGGTCTACATCGGGCCCATGCAGGGCCCGGAAAAAGCGTCCGTGAAGCTCTTTACTCTGCCATACCTCCATGCGGTCGTTAGTGTCAAGCACTAAGGGTTTGCGCCAGTTCTCTTTAGCCAAGGAAAGCGGGGTGAGGCCCTTGTCCACTACGACCACATCTCGATGCATCCCCACGTCGGTTTCAAGGAAATATTCCCTGAGACTGCATATCTCGCGATTGTGGAGAGTCTTAGCGTTTAAAAAGCCTCGACCCCCACACTTCCGCGGGATATACAGTCTCATAATAGAAGAACGCGGGTGATGCATTCGATATGCCGTCAACAATGTACGGACCCTCCTATCCAGGGCGTCTAGTTCTGTTTGAGTCCATTTGAGTATGCCGAAAGAGTACATCAGAACCGGCATGACCCAACCGTTGAAGGCACGTACCTTATTGCCGCCTGATAAAAGACTATTAAATACTTTTTTCAGGCGGCCAAAGAAGCGCTCCTTCAACGATTGCTTCATGTCAGCAACATTGATGCCCAGCGCTTCCGACATACCCAAATACTTATAGGTTTCGGTTGCTGAGAGGGATCTAAGATTTATGGAATCCGAGAGCTGGGTTCCCACAGATTCCACAATCTCCCCTCGCTTTACATGCATGACCGCACATTTGTCCACACCAAATTCCATCCTGATGGCGCTACTGAAAGTTTCAGTTACCTTCAGTAGCTCCATCAGTTGCAAATCGTTGGGGGCAAAGAGTTTCAGGTCATCCATGTAAAGGAGGTGAGATATAACTTGACCACCTCTCCTCAACCGATAGCCTAGACCTGAATCCTCCAGCAGCGTGCTAAGAGGATTCAAGGCTAAGCAGAACCAAAGTGGACTCAAACTATCGCCCTGAAATATACCTCGCTCTATCCTTATCGGCTCGCTATTCCTCTGGATTTGCCGACATCCTGGATAGCGAAGGACTGTCCTCCATTGCCCCATACATGACATCAGGAAGGTGCGCAGAGTTGCATCAACTTTATACAACTCTAGCACCCTCATGAGCCATGTATGTGGCACCGAGTCATAGGCCTTCTTATAGTCTATCCAACATGTCGACAGATCCCTTCGGGAACGGCGAACCTGTTGACTAATGGCCATATCAATGAGGAGTAGCTCCTTAGTACCGCGGGACCCGTTCCTACATCCATTTTGAGAAGCGGACATGATAGAATTGTCATCAATGTGTTTGTTAATTTTAGCTCTCAAAATGGATGTAAGAACTTTATAGACCGTCGGAAGACAGGTAATTGGTCTATAATTTTTGGGCTCCGCAGTACTACCCGATTTATGGAGCAGGTGGGTTATACCTGTTGTCAGGAACTCTGGTAGCGACCCTGACTCTAAGGCTGACTGGAACAGGATCGCCAGACGAGCGTGCGACCTTGTGAACCATTTAATCCAAAAGTTGTGCAGTCCATCCGGCCCTGGAGATTTCCAGTTAGGCAACGGACGGACTGCACGAACTACGTCTTGGGGGCTGATAGTGATTGCCCCCATTTCTGGTACTAGATCGCACGCTCGCTCGACCCCCTGAGTCCATTCACCCTCGGTATGGCTAACAGGCACCGACCAGATGCTGCGCCAGAACGAACACATGGCATCATCATCCGGTAGGCGCGTGTCAGCCACACCTTGGTCCGGGCGCTCCCAAGCCCTGTATACCCACCTTTCATCTCTTTGAAAAGTGCGATTTTGAGTGTATCGGTCCACCCGCCGCTTATACCTACGAATACGGTTTGCCCATGCATACACTTTCTGCTTCAGGAAGTCGATGCGCTCTGTGATACGGGACATGTAGTCTCTCTTTATTATAATTTAATAATAAAAATATTTTTTATTTCCTTTATTTATAATATTTTTATTTTATTTTCTAATGAGTTCTTAGCCTTATTATTGTGCAAAATACAGTCTTATCTTGTTAAAACTCAAACTCCTTGCTTAGTTTTGCAATTGGAAAACATAACCTATTTTTGTTGGTTTATCAATTGTAGCAATTCGGGCATACTTTCTCTCAATCATCAATATGACCTGGTATTTGAATAGTTGCATGCAAATTCAGCAATTTGTACAACCTACAATAACATTCATAAATGAGTATCGTAAAAACTATCAATTTTATGTGTATTAAGAATTTATGAGTGGCGGGCTGGATGGGTGGCGGCCCACTGTGCACACGATGGCGCACTGTGTAGACGATGGTCAGAGGGTTAAGTACATTCGTAAATCAAGCAGATAAAACCAAGTTTCAATGGCCGCTTTGTTAATTATAAATCGATTTATTTGATTAATTTCGTCTTTGAATATCACTGAGCGGAATAAAATCATTGTTACGACTATCTGTGGCAGTAAACTTTGGCTTACAAATATTAATTTATTAGGCTGGTAATAAATGTCTGGGTGTTATTTGATGATACTAGTGATTATCTTGTGGTTTGCTTGAGAAATACGTAAACTGCCACTACATAGCATTTATATTTGTAGCTTAAGCATAACCAAAGCCATTGTCAAGAACTAATCAAGATCTTGCAGAATGCAGATAACTAGTACCTTTTTTATTTTTTTATGAAGTGGTGAAAAATGTCGAACGCATACGGCACCGTCCGCGGATACAGTTTGGTTATGTGGGGCTTGCACCCACTAAAAACACCGCCGTGAGCCTACTGTCGCCTTGGTGGATGAGCCGCGAGAACTGCTACGCATGACGTTCGCAACCAGATAACTAGTTCCTAGCTCAACTCAACCTCTTCCAGAAGTTCTGTCATCTCAAGAGGCATAGACTGGTATTTCAGCACCAACTAGCTTACCCCGAAGTTAAGGTCGTGTTTCAGGGAAAGCTCCATTTTGAATGTCACGTTCCTGAAAACTGATTATACCACAATTAGCTCGCAGAAAGTAACTGCTGACCTTATTACGCGCCGTATGCCAGACAGATGTAGGCTACCATTTGACCTATTTTAGAAAATTTAAACATAACTAAGGTGTCTAGCCACGAGCACTTTAAAACTTGGGTAGTTTCATATATAAAAGTAAGATACCTGTCCAGTGCAAGAGCCAGCAGAGAGGAAACAGCTACTCTTAGAGAGGCTATGGTGGAGCGAATGCATTTGGTCCTAAATCTCGTTTCCCAGTGGGGTGACGACAATCTGGTCAAATTCAATGCTCTGAAAACATAGGTGTGTCTTTTCACTGCTAAAAGGAGCCAGTTCCAGTTATCTCCTACTTTCCGAGGTGCATCTGTACCAGTTACCGACCGCCTACAGCTTTTGAGCATGGAGTTGACATTGGATCTCAACTTCGGCTCAACCATCGAGTCAAAAGCTCAGACCGCAGCTAAGAAGCTGGGCATCCTGAATAAGGTGAGGCGATACTTCACATCTGGACAGCTTTTAAGTTTGTATAAAGCACAGGACCGTTGCTTTATGGAGTATTGCAGTCACTTGTGGGATGGCTCAGCAAAATACCAGCTTGCTGCACTTGACTCGGTGGAACGCAGAGCTAAAAGGCTTATAGGCGACGAGACGTTGGCAGCTACGCTTCACAGCCTAGCTCATCGGCGTAATGTTGCCTGCCTGTCGGTCTTCTACAGACTGTATTTCGGAGAGTGTGATCCCACCATCACCTTTTTACCACCGGACTAGCAGACGCACTGCGGCGTACCATCCACACTTGGTTGATATCCCGACGAGTCGTACTCAGCGCTTCTCATCCACGTTTATAATGCGCACAGCCAAAGTGTGGAACTCCCTGCCGGCATCTCCCACATTTAACCCGTCTGCCTACAAAGCAAGAGTGAACAGGATCTTCTGGGCACGCTCGTCCCATCATAGACCTCATCTGTCGCTTTCCATCAGGCGTGATCGAGGTCAAGAGCAGGCAAAAAATAAAAAAACATACATATCTTGTTCCCACGGGAGAAGGCAGACACTATAGAAAGCTATACTACGAACCTTAAGTACTCATTTTGTTTCATCCACGTTAAGATCAGGCCATACACGCACACTGTTACAAGTTCAACACATCTGCCTTTTTTTTAGATCATCAGCATTTCACCAGTAACTTCCTTCTAGAGCGTTCGTATTTTTTTTAAACTTTCCCCCATACTAGGAATATTAATGTCAATGTGTAATCAAATATGTTTCGTGCGGGGATCGAACCCGCGACACTCAGCGGAGCAGCCAATCGCTCAGCCACTGCGTCAACCGTGCCATCAAACTCGAACAAACGTCGACTAACATCTGCATCGAAGAACATGTTCAAATGACATTTCCATCATTATTAGTCCCTTCCCACAGACTCAAAGATTAATAATCAGTATAAATTAAGAGTAGTTAATAGAAACAAGGCGAGTTATCGCGCTATCTCGCGATCGGACGATATCTAGTGGCTGTTAAGTGGCCGCCATTGTCTCAGAGCTTATAAACGACGCTGATAATCTTATAGATTTATTGTTAGATACTGCTCGGTGGAGGTGCAGTAGTCGGGTAGCGCCTTGAAGCGGATTATGTAGATACAGCATTAAAAGTCCTTTTTGATTAAGAGCTTAGAATTGGAAATACTTTTTTTCCCTGAATTCAAAGTTCTTCCGATTTTTAGATATCTTTTCCTAAATGATTTAAATTATATGTATAACTGAGTCTACGCCCGGCGGTGTAGGCCCCAACAATACTTCATGATGTGCTTTACGCCAATGAGCTTACTCAATTAATTCAGCCTATCGTAGATTACTGGTGGACATAATAATATGCCTCTTCCTATTTGCACCTCTACACATTGTCACCCGCGATTCGCATCCAGTCTTACCCAGCCACCTTTCGAGGTCAGGGGCACAAATGCCAAAAAGCTTAATTTAGTTCGAAATAATCAGGTATTCCATCAAGAGCACACTTTAAAGAGAAAATTGTTCCACAAAGCGTACACTTAGAGACGCACATTGATTTTGTTTGAAAATATCGATAGTTCAAAAAAGTTTGTGGTGGCGAAAGTATTCCACACAGCGCACACCTAGGCGATTTGTGGAATATTTTTCGTGCTCTTTAAAGTGTGCTTATAATTTGTGTGCTCTGGATGGAATACTTAAATTAAGCTTTTTAAACAAGGCGTTTGTGCCTATAATCTAGGACGCCCCCCAGCTAGATGGGTCGATAATCACCTACCATAACTCAGGTTCGTTCATGTCCCAAAGATTCACTAACGTGTTCTATCCACCTTACTTATACCTTCTTACTTACCTACCTATACATGAGTAGTAAAGCTCGTTCGATCTACTTAATGATTTGGAGCACACGAACGCATTAGCCGTCGGCTTCAGTCGGCTTCACTCGGCCTGATCCCATCATATTACTATTAAAAGTCATCGCTCGTGACTCTAGCACACAATTATGCATTTAGGATGTGGTACAAGTGATAGACGGGTAGCTTTTTATGGGCATTCGTTATTACAATTCATTTAATTGTTATGTTGGTTTGGCACTATTGTGATTTGTTTATGAAAATACAATCAGAAGAATTTATCTTTGAATAAATAAAGTTATAACTCAGTACGTTATAACACTTATAACGGCTGCCTTTTACCACTTCCTAGTTCCTAGTGGTTTAGCTGGTGAAAAGAAATGGAGGAACAAACACACCTTTCTATAATCTTTGATATAGGTACGATAGATATTTAATTAATAGAAAAATCGCTTCCGCCCCCTCCTCGCTCTTTCTCGGCAGTATTAAGTGTAGTGCAGCTCTAGGCGGTATCACACCTTTGGTTGTGGCTCGATACTCTGCATTATCGACACGCCAGCCTCCTTCTTCGTATTGATTGAAATAATACGTAATTATATCCTTCTCAACAATACAGCCCCTGGAATAAAATAAGAGGAAAAAATACGTCTTTGTTGTTTTAAAATTTTCCGTGTTTGGCTTCGGGGAATCTGTAAAGAGGAGTAATTTTAAAAACAAAAGCGGTCGTCCAAGAAACGTGCACGGTAATGATAATTTTCTCACGGAGAAGCCAACCAGCTGCTAAAACAACACAATAAAATTAACAGGGCAACAAATCATACAAATTAAATTTCTACAACTTGACACGACAATTACGAATACAAACATTAATTTCCGCAACAAAATAAACAAAAAAAGCCGTCGCTTTCAACAAATACGCTACATTCCAAGCCCGCTGCGCCCACAATTATAATTGCCTTAACCGCTACACGTTATAAATCTTTCACCAAGATGAAGATTAGGCTGTTTGTAATAAAAATAAACATTCCCTTGCCACGGAACGCGATGATAGTATGACAAATTAATCGGAACGCGTCCGACGCTTTGTAATATTTGAAAATAGAACGTCGCGTGGCTGAACAGCGTCTGGCCGTTGCGGCAATGGCATAAGCATGTGTAATAATAGATGAGTGTTATTAATTTCAGTTTCAAACACTCATTCATGACGCTTTCGTAGCAGACATGATAAGAATTTGTGAGGAAAACAGATTTTTTTCAAGACGCACCGTCACGCGTCGTGTCAAATGATGTTGATGACAGAAACAAGAGTCTGGGCTAAATGCGAAGAGGATTACCTAACATTTTCACGTCGATTTATATCTTTTCAAACATGCACAGGGAAATCGCTCTATATTTTTCTGGGAACATGTAGCGATCAAGACACATAATCGGATTTAGTTACACGTGCCAAGTTTGGCTAATGTATACCTATAATCTATACATATAATAAAATCGTAGACTTTCTGTGTCTGTACATTACAGATTTTTGCAAAAAAGTTATTGGAATGTGCGAGAAATAAGTAATAGAAAGTAAAAATATCTTTTTTTAAATTTTTGTCTGTTTGTCGGTTTGTCGGTTTGTCGGTTTGTCGGTTTGTCGGTTTGTCTGTTCGTTTGTGCGCGCATCACGTAAAACCCCCTCATTGTATTAAAAATCTAAATATTACAAAATAAGAAGCATTGTTGTGGGTATTATTTAGCGTTTATTTCATCAAAATCGACCAACAGACGCAAAAGATATTAATTTTTAAAATTTTGTTAGTAACCTCATACACGATTTCTATGATAAAAATAATTTACGTAAATAGGTTTTAGTCGTAGTGTAGTCACTCGGAATGGCTGAAAACTAATTTTGTTTTATTTTTCCTTTTGTCTTTACTCTTTGCACGGAAGTAATAAGTACTACGTACGCACGCGACGGCCAGTCAAGCTTTACAAAACCAGTTTATGCGGATCTCTCATTGTATAGGAAATCTATACAAAGCGAAGTCAATTTATACTGGAATTTTACAGCTTCATGTGCCGCCGTGTGTACAACTGCAATTCTTGCTTGCTGATTAAAAAATTGCCACCAAAAGAGAGGTTAACACTAATTTAGTCTCTTTCTAATAAGGTGACCATTCTTTTTATGTAAAAAGTAGGACATGATGGAAAGGCTGCGAATATAACATTATTAAATTAAATTAAAAAATATTTTCAATTTTCGTTTCCGAGGCAAATAAATAATAAATAAAAATAGTAATACGAGAAAGCTATTATTATATATTAGGTAGGCGTCGGTAGATAGGTATTAAAAAAATAATCATAATCATAAATCTTTATTTAATTCAACATCAGAAGTAACAGGCACTGGTATATGCACATTCTTAAATAAAGAAAGGTGTCTGAAGTACAGATCACCTCTCCGGCTTAGATATTCCATTTTATTACAGCAACTCAACCTGAAGTTTATTTAAATAATAAAATTACTATTATTTGGATTTTACTATATTTAATGGTGACCAGTGAAATTATGTATTAAATAAGATTAGTTCTTAGATAATAGGTAGATAAACAATATCCCACAAAATAAAAACTTTATGGGGACAATACCAAAATAAGACAATGACGTTGTCAAATTCAACCAGACCAACTTTATCCAATGTTGGGCACACAAACTAAATAAAATAGTTTCGTTTGAATATTAAAACAGGACTTTCAGGATTTCGTATTTTTATATGTGCCTACCGAAATGACTTAGAATACTAAAAATTTAGTAGATTAATGATCATGTCCACATTGTGCGAGTGGGAAAAGGCTAAAATCCGGCAGTGACAAGACTCTGAACGGCTATTTAAAACTTACGTTAACGGAGTAAAATACTTATATGAAAAAACTAACATTGCGAATGGGTTGCCTGATAAAGTTAAGTCAAGGCTACCCTTTATTAAAACTAACGGAACTAATCTTTTTTCAAACCAAACGAAATCAAAATGGAATTAGAGTAAATATCTACAAGGCAATCAAGCCAAGAATCTGTTAGGTTGTCATCTTTATGTCCCTACTACAGAGTTGTAAGGTATAAATAGATAAATTGATACTATATGTCCACTCATCTATTTACTTATTAAAATATGTATTAAAAGAACAGATAGGTAATGTTATTACAAACACGATGGCATAACGTTCGGTTGTCTAAGTAAAATCGGTGAAGCCCCACGGTTGTCGCAATTTTAAATAGTCTTCACTTAATGATATCAGGCAACCCATTTGTTACGCTTTTTTCATGTATATTAAACATATTTTTGACTCAGTAAACATAGGATTTTTTTTGATACTAGACAGGCTTATTTATAATGGTAGGTACCCCAGAGTGAAGAGGAGTTATATCCGTAAGAGCAATTGTTTCACTTGCGGCATATCTTTAACGTTTAAATGCCCATGATTGCACTTGCATTTAAACTTCGGAGCAAAATATTAATAATAGTCAGTAGTAAAATAAATATAGTGAATAGTCAAATGGCTTGCTTTCAACACTATGTGTTACATCGATCTGCGTAATACTTGCGTCTACGCTTCAACTTTTTTTTTTGCCCGTTCATCAGAGTCCTTGGAAAAGTATCCGCTTGGGCAATCAATGGTCTATCTTCGGAAATATGAGATCTAATATAATTCCCATGTTCTTCTCCTTCTTTTGTATCGATGATTTATCACATTATTAGCACCCAGGTGGCTACGTTAATCGCGGTATCAGTAGAGATTTTGACAGTAAGTCCTCTAAATCGGAGGTGTAGGGACACTTTAGATACTCCAGGAAGTCACAGTTAGCTGCTGCTACCATGGAAGTACGTGTCTATTAGGGGCCAGTCATAAAATTTATGACGTAATTTAATTACGTCATACGTTAAAGAGGTGGGGGGTGACAACAAAGTGTGACATTGTGTGACAAGGGGTGGAAGGGGTCCTAAATTTGGTGACGTCACATTTAAAAAACTAATATTGCTAAGTTTTAAAACACGAAATTTGAACTATTAACGAAAAACTTATTAAAGTAATATTTCCAACTCTATCGGCGGGCACCATGTAATATTGTAAAATATGTGACGTCACACTTGGGAGGCGGGAGTCTCACAAAAATTGACCTTCTGATAAGGACGGATTTTTTGACCCCTCCGGTGAAAAAATCATAAAATTCGTATGACGTAATTTATGGGTGGTCCCTTATGTATCACCTTTGTTAGAATATTACAATTATACGACTAAAATAATAAAAGTGCGGAATGAATGCACTGCAATGCCTTGAAAAACCAAACTTAGAAGCTTTATAGCGATATTCGTGTTAATTCGGAAACATGAAGATTCTCGAAGCGCATAGTCTTTCTGGTTCTATTGCTAATTACATTAAATTCAAGCGTTTGCAGTATTTTTCAATTGCATGGTTTTTGCAAATTCTCAATTTTGTTTCCATCGTTTGTGTCCATCACATTTTTTCCATCGGTTGATTGAGCTCTCAGAGCTGAAAGATTATTTTTTAAATTGTTAAGGATATTAACCGTTGGGGCCTAGGATAGATCATGAGTTGCATCTATATTTTGCTTACGTTCATAAACTTTGAGAATAACAAAAGAATGTGCGCTCACGTGAGCGAAGCCGCGGGCACAGCTAGTTTATTATAAGTATGATAAAGATAACGAACACATATTTTGTTACAATTTCAATTAAGGTGTTCAATCTCTTCACGTCGGTTATCGTGCTTAGAAACGACACTTTCTTCAATATCGTATTGTTTCAGACTTAGAGTACAGACATTACAATGCAGACAGACACTCACTATTATTCCATTTGATAATAATTCGATTTTCAAATTAAGATAACGATGTTTCGTTTTTTTTCGTCTGGTAACTTTATCGCCGGCCATTATTGATGGATGAGTGAATTTGTAATAAACTCAGAATGTCTTGTCTTTTTTAACGTTTTGTTAAAAGGTTTTCTTGTGAATCAATTTCATGTTTCTATCAATTCGGTTGGTAAACTATAAATGCATAATCTAAGATTTAAAAGTGAGGTCCCTAATGCCTGTAGGTACTTTTGAAAGCCGTGTATGTAAAGGTTAGGAAATATTCCCATAGCCATTACGCTTTTGGAAACGGATGCTGCTTTGATCTTTTGCTACCATCAATATCAGTTGTCTACAAAGCTAAACGTTTGCAACACAGCTTATGTACAGTAGGCCGCACGTCCGTGGTATCAAACCTTCTATAAGCTGGCCTCTTATATTCTATTGTAATTCTGTGGTACGCTAGGTCAGCACAACTAAATACTCCACAATGTTCTACACTCATGAAATTGAGTTTTTACAAGTCTTTGAGTCTTTGAGTCATCCTGTCGTCAGTTTTCACATATGCACATACTTACTTGTTTGATTAACAGCTTAAGCAATTTAAAAACGATTTCCGTACGTGGTTTAAATTATTAATATTGTTATGTCAAAGTAAAATTTACTTGCCGAGTTGTTAAGTTATGGCTTATTGTGCTCAGAGCACAATGGAGGAAAGTAGGTAGGTACGCCAGTCGTAAGGAAATCTCTGATCACCTGACGTTCGATTATAACTGTTTTTTTTTAATATGTGCTGTTAACTGGTTGCTTATTCGACGTTCGACGGTTTTTACGTCTTAGGTGGCAATTTATGTAAACCGATTTTTGTATTACTGTTCATAGTTGTGTCTAGAAAGCAAAATGGGTAGCTGCTAATGCCAATGAAGATTATGAATGAAGTAGTAGCAAGATCGTAAATTATTAACAATATGGTGTTGTTAAGATAGCAGTAAATTTAGCTGTGGCTTGTTTCTTATAAGTGGTAGGCTGCAGCTAAAGTATCGTTTGTACTGTGCACCTCCTGTATGCTATGCTATCAGTGTGTCATAGCATAGCATACAGAAGGTACATCATTTATTTTTTTGGTTTAATAAAATCCCATAAACACCGTCAATAAATGCAAAAGTAGAAACAAATCCCAGCATTTCCTTCATGCGAAAGGTAAGCAGTTAACTAACTCGCACAAGCAACAATGCGGCTTTAATGGCCGAACAAGTGGCCCACGTTTGCGCGGTTATAAACGCCTACAAACGCCTTTCCTATGAGGCGTGGCATATAATAATAAATTCATAACCTTAAGTACCCCATTTAACGTATAAAATGGTTGCATCATTAAAAACCTATTCTAAACTACAGTTAAATCATAATTATGTTACTTTTACATTGCACCATCAGCGATCAAGTGATCTGACCCCTATTAACCTTTATCTAGTCGATAACCGCCCCAGAATAGTTAAGAAATACTAGGAAGACGGGAAATTAGTTTAGCATTAGTAATCAGTACTTAGAAACTGAAGTCACGAAGTATAATTAAGTCCAGAAGTTCAACTTCAGGAGATGTTCACTCTTGAATATAGCATACAACGCTTCGCTATTCTTCTTTGTGTGGTCCGTCGCGAAGTTTTCATGATCTTGGAGCTTGTAGAGTTCAGAGACCAGACTTATACTGCTTACACTAACCACCCACACCCAGTAGTCGTCTTTTGGTCAAATAGTGAACGTATTTTGAAGCTTTAAATGGCTGTAACAGATACCTGTGCTAATCTGAGCCCTGTCCTAACGGCCCAAATAAGTAAGGTTCAGTAGACCATTCGTAATCTGGGATAATAAAGTGGGTCTTCTGTCGTACTTTATCTTTGTCTAAACGAACACACACAGCCAGACAAATTGAATTCATCAGTGCATTGTAACCGAGACAAATAGCGTTTTTATTGAAACCGTCGCGTCTGATGCAAAATAATGTAATGTCACCGCTATGATTTTAATATCATTGACAACGCGGTACTGACATACTTAGCGAGATGGTTCTTTTACAGGAGTTGGAATTAATGGACCATCAGTGTGTGTTTCTCAGTAATAACATGGTGTTCAATGAGAGCTGATAAAATGAGGTTTGTGCTCGCAACATTGTTAGTATTCAGAAAGTTTAGTGTATTTTAGTCTTCCCAAAGTTCGTATTTTTCATATTTTATTGCATTATTCTAATTGATTTGGTCTATAATACAATCTTATGTCTTACTTAACTAAATGAATGTTACGAACTCCCAAGAATTCAATTTATAATCTTCGTTGACCCAACCTCATTGAGAATTCATCTACAAGATTGAATCCCAAAGCAAACGCTTTCTCCGATGAACTGTGAACCCTTGTAACTTCATATTAGTTGTCTTATCAGTCGGCCATGGCTGAGCGAGTGCTGCTCAGCTGCCCAGCCTCTGGCAAGCCATCCGTCAATGGAGCTCGATTCATCTCCCTTATCGGTAATGTATTCACACAATCGATGAATCGAGCCCTTGTGTGTATTGTTCACGAATTTTGGGATAAGTGGATCTCGGATAATGTTTGTAAATAGACAGGTAAGGTGATCGATTAAATTGTTTTGTTGATCGTGAGTGTATTGGTGTGGATTTCAAAGATCAATTGAGGTGTTGTGTTTAGTGAATGTACTGTATAGTACGCCAAATTATGAGTGTACTTATGTACTTGCCTAGTTATCGAACTATCATGTTCCTAGAAAGATGGAGCGTATGGTTGGTAAATAATATCATAAAAGCGAGAGGAGGAGAAATGAGTCATAGCGATGTTCATAATACTGAATACCCCTCTTACTCACAGGGGGAGAGCAAACATTAACTACGCTTGAAGAAATTAATGAAAATAAGAAGCATCCGCAATAGATACACAACTAAGCTGCATAAAATGGCCTCGTAGCTAAATCCTACTCTGATTGAGAGCAGTAGGTTAAAGATCTACACAATTGACAACAATATAAACTTCGGTTTCGTCTTTAACTATTGTAACATCATTACCACACACAACACAAACTAATTTACAGACAAACACACGACTCTAATAAACCAAAATGCTTCCATTAACACGAATCGTGATCATCCAGCAATCGTGAGAATGTTAGCCGAGTTGCGAAACACTCGAGTTGACAGTATCGAGTCGGCTAGGTGAACCATAATCGATTTAATGAGGGGGGGACGCAATCGATTTCGAATGTATTATGCAGGAGTAAGGAGTTGTTGATAAAGCTCACCTAGGTTGTTATTTATTGAAAGTTTTTCGTAGTCATCATCTGCCTAGCCTTTTCCCAACTATATTGGGGTCGGCTTCCAGTCTAACTGGATGCAGCTGAATACCAGTATTTTACATGCAGTTTGAAAGTTTTTCGTAATATTGGGGTTTTTTTCCAGAACATAATATAACATTACGCCCTTAATCCCCGAAGGGTTTGGCAGAACTGTATCCACAATTCGCCATTTTTGTTTTTAAGTTTCATATTTCAGAGAGTAAAACTATTATAATCAAACAGGCAGGAGTCCAGACTCCGGGCTACTGAGAAATTCCTGATGGCAAACCCAATAACAGTTTGCCTGATATGGAAATCGAATCCAAGACTTCTTGCTCAGCAGTTGCGCTTGCGACCAGTAGACCAACAAAGCTATTTGTCAGATGAAAATGGTAAAATAAGTGATAAAAATTCTTTTCTACAGTCGGTTAAGACTTTCCGAGATTAGAGAGAAAGGCATAAACATTTTTTCCATTTAAATTTTCTAGGGTCTTGGATTACTTTATTTTAGCTTAATATTCCATATAAATAGAAGTACATAATTCATCGATTTAATTACATAACCACTAAGCATACAACGTTAACCCTCTGAAGATCAAAATTCCAAAGACGCTTCCATTTTCACGACCATTAAATTTAATAACCCTATAATTTCGTCACTGTTTATTAACCCTCCAAAGTTTGGAAAATCAAACGCCAATAAAACGTGGACATTATAGCTGCAGGGTTGAGCCCTGAAGTTTACTGAGAGTAGTGATGTTCAGATCCAATAGTTTACAGTATCGATACAACGTGATGCGATACTTCTATATTTTGGATCGATACTAAAATAATACGATAAAGGAGTAAATGATAGCGTGACGGTTGACAGGTAGAAAAAAACGTGCGTCGATCCAAAGTAACATGCAACAAGAGCAGGAAGACGATGATAACTAAAATAATACGATAATTTCTTGGATCGGTACAACAGCACCGGTATCGGAATGAATGAATCGTATTGTACATTGTTATAAAATAGAATATAAAAATCTTTATTTGCGTGAAATATGGTATATTTATACACGATCAGTCAATTTGAAAAGAAGGTGCACAACAAATTTATAGGAATATATTGCCCAGACTATTAATAACTACGATACGATACTTACGCCTGTATCGACACAAAGTATCGATAAAAATACAAGTTTCGTGCATCCGTAACTGAAAGCTTCAGTTAAATGAATTTGTGCTTTGAACGTACAGTCGCGCACAGCGTTTGTTACATGATACTGTTGATGTTGGCAACCCTGTTTGTTGGGAAGTTACAGCGAGGATTCGGATGTATACTCGTTCCGGATTTTTGTACCAAAAAAAGTTATTTTTTGGTTCGTGTGTACAATGAAACAAGTGAGCAAAAACTTTGTGAGTTACTGAATGTTGGTTGGTACAGGTATTCTTTGTTGTACCATAATTTTGCAAAAAAATGATTTGTAATCAAAACTACTTTCCCAATTTTCTTTTTACCCGACTGCAGCGAAGCCCAAAAGGAGGGTTATTTTTTTATTGATTGGTTTCCCTGGGAACTGTTTCATAAAATTGAACTTCAATAAAGTTGCAACAATTATTATAAAACAAAGAATTAAAAAAACTGTGCCGAAAAAAGATCTATCAAAGTCGAACTTGTGTAACCGACGCTACACCACCGAAGCCCGCGGCGTCCAGTGATCCAAACGTTTCATTAGTATCCCAACACTATCGACCACTCAACCCTGATTCCTCACCTCAAAACAAAACCTTCCTTTAAACCCCATAGCTGAAACAACAAGCAAGGGGTGGGAGCTCAAAACAAACTGGTCAATAATTTGTACGCGCGTAACTCCATACTAGTTGTTCCCGTCAGTTTGTTTGACGGAATTTGCATAGTTATTAGCCCCGGCGTTGTGTATTTAATAGTGGATATTTGTTTATTTCTCCTTTACAAAGGGGAGTTTTTTAATTATTTTGGGATTTGGGATTAAAGTAATATGTTGGATGCAATTAAATAGTTCATAGTAGCGGAGCATACAATGTTTGGAGATGAATCTCTTTGAACGGCTTCATTTTGAAAAAGGAAGATTTGCTTATGTATTTAAAATGTTTACGAGTATATTCATTCTTGTATTGCGTTTTAGCTAACGATATTGATTAGAAAGTAAGCAATACGAAAGTCCTTTCATTTTATTTGATCCTATCAAGGAGCAAATAGATTTTTTTATTGAAAGTAACTCTACAATTTACTCACAGATAGAATTTACCTCTGTCATTTTAATTGCTACAGCAAGAATTTTGAAATTAATCATTTTTAAGGATCTGTTTACACTTTGGTAACAGTTCATATCCTTTGTTGCAAAACCTATTCCGTAAATAAGCTTACATTGCGACTATTATATAAATACAATAAACAACTATTATTCAACCCGCGCTACAATATTATTGTACAGTATTGTATGTAGATGCTGTTGGTCTGTTTGTCACTGACCATTGTCCTGTCTGCTAGCTAGGCGAGTAGCTCGCCTGACTTGTGGATACGCCAGTGCACACAGAGACTGGCTGGACTAGCTTTTGTTCTTTTAGGTTCCCTTTTTTGTGGAAGGATCTGCAGGATATTATGTTACCTACTAGCACTAAGTAAATGTTTCATTTATGACTGTTTTGTAAAAAGATACTGAAGAGTATTTTGACCGAATGATGATTTAGCCTGAGGCCAAATTAGTGCGTTGGGTTACGTTGCGTCAACGCTGCGTTGTTTTACATATATTTTTTATTGGTATGCCACATTATGCGTTGCGTCGTCGCAGGCGACGTTTCAAAGGATCGACGGAAGTGAGAGGAAGCGGGGGGAGGTCGCTGCACTCCGAACACTTTGGAGCTCCTGTGCGACGACAGACTGACATCACTATTTCTTAATGCAATCAAGGGATCCAGAATCTTTTACTTTTACGTTTTTTTCGGCGGTGACCTGAAAAAGGCAGCAATAGACCACGTTTGTTCAGGTCTATGAAGTCTGAAGTCTGAAATCCACACTGAGACGCTGCGCTCAGGTGTGACAGACAATGCGTTTATCCGTTGCGACGACGCAACGCAACGCAACGCACTAATGAGGCCTCAGCCTTATACGAGTCCTTGTGTCACAAACATGTCCCAACCCAAAGTATTAACGATAATTAAATTAAAACTTCTTGGATTGACAAACGCATGGTTAGAAGTTACGGTCATTAATGATATGGTTTATCAGTAGTCTTTCCGCTCGCGCTCCCCGCTAGCTTCGCAGCCACACCTCCAGTGTATCTCCCAACCACACATTCGAACTAACTATAATGACCTGTAATTACTACAACTATACACTATGCGAAACTCGTATCCATTTTCAAAGTTTCTCCACTACAACAATAGTTTCGCAGACTTTTGCTGTCTCTAGTCCCGAAACCCGACACGGCCTGGTCCGGCGGCCCAGCGGCCCGGGTAGCTGGCCGTATGTTCTGCGATGTGAACACGCTTGCTCGACCCTCGGGACGATCCCTTTTATGTCAAGACATGCTCCGTGAGCATTCGGTAAGATTAACT
This sequence comes from Noctua fimbriata, assembly GCA_905163415.1. Classification (NCBI taxonomy): domain Eukaryota; kingdom Metazoa; phylum Arthropoda; class Insecta; order Lepidoptera; family Noctuidae; genus Noctua; species Noctua fimbriata. Next base: position 16,401,659 of record LR990941.1, on the reverse strand, counting down.
ACTCGCAAATTGTTCCTCTGTATAGGAATGTTTGAAGATGTGTGTCTGAGCGGAAATGTATGTTTTATTTTGTTGTTGGATGATTGTATGGGACTTATGGGCGAGGAATGTCGTTACGAAGGGAATGTTTGATCGTTTTTGGTTATTATTCATTGTTGATGAAGGGTTTCCTGTTGTTCTAGATATCTGCTCATGAATAAAAGGGACTCGAGCCAATACTTAGTTCGTTGGTATAGTTAGTAGTTATTACTATTAAACTCTAGAATTTGGAGCCAAGCGTTACGACTATGCGTTTCTAAAAGTACCCCTTACTTAATGCCATGCAGTGGATTACAGAACAATATATGTTGTTTGTTGGGATACATTTATGCTGAATTGCTTGCTATACAAGCTTAGCTTACTCTCCAAAAACTAGTGCAAGTAAAGATAGCAAGTCCTTTAGCACATTTTACCTAGCTTACGAAAGTCACACGGTTACAAAACTGTAGCGATACGCTGCTTGGCTCCAATCTCAGAGGTTAATTCCCCTCGGGTTGATCGGTTACCCTTTGTCGCTCGCTATTATGGTAATGACTGAATTATCGGTTAACGAGCCCGAGATCTACGCGGTCTGTTACCGATACAGTATCGATGTCCATGCTTTTAAAGTAGAATCAATCTTTTGTAACGTAAGAGTTGGGTTTGTTTTGTTCATATTTTTTTATAAAATAATGAACTTTATTCATGAGTGAACCTGTTTCATCCATTGAAAAGATATAGTATTTCTGTTGCAGTGAGTTTTATTACGAATAGATGAGCACTGAACGGCTTTTCGTTACAGCAATGTGTTGAGATAAATCTGCCAAGAAGTAATAGAAATACTGTCCGGTTGTCTGTACTTGAAAACATGAGAGAAAATATTTTCCCAGGATTTCTTGGTATGGGATATAATATAAGAGATTGAACATAACAAGAATTTGTGTGGTATACTACAAGTTACAAAAAAAAATCTCTAATTAAATTCAGGGTTTACAATGTAAAATCGACTCCACCTATGGTTGAAGTCGGTTCAAATGTAGCCTATGTTACCTGGGTCATAATAATGAACCGATTGACACCTTATTCATCAAAATCGGATGAATAATTTAGGAGCCACGGAGGAACATACGTAAATACAAACATAAAATACATAGACTGCTAAAATCATAACACTTCCTTTTGGCTTCGCCGTAGTCGGTTAAAAATGTACTTATGCATGCGATTATAACCCCAATCTAGTTTATTAATTTTGGGGGCGGAACTTGTGTATAAAGTTGCATTTAAATAAGATTCATACTCCCTCTTTAGTAGTTTCGAGTGATCATGTTTGACAGCTATTGTTGATTGGATGGGAGAGAGGGCTGTTGCCAATTCTCAATGTTACATTTATAAGCGAGACTGGCAGGCGAAATTGTGCTAAAACTTAATTATTCGTCTACAAGTGTCCGTGTCCCCGATGTTATTAGCCATTTGGAAAAAAATAGAACTTATAAAAAAACTTTCATACTCTATTTTAATCCCTACTCGTATGTACCGAAAATATTATTGGGAGTTCGCGGTGAACTCCCAACACACAGAAAACACACACACACACAGAAGAAACACTTGTGCTTCAAGCTTATACGTCCAGTATTGGAAATGGCTCTGCTATGGCCCTCACTCTCAGGTCGGGCAGCCAAAAACATTTGGTCCACTCCGGTGTTATTAGGATATATAAGTTCCTTTTTCACTGTTTAGGCGAGCTAATACTCTTGGAATTAAGCTGGGTGGGAGCCCAGCCCAGCTGATAGTCCCATTGTCTGAGCGCGTCGCAGAACACTGCGGAACAATCTGTGGAATCTAGCGTTTCGTACAGCAGTTTAAGTTGTGTATTGTCAGTCAGTAACTGTATGAATTTATACATATTAAGTAGATTCTGGTTTCCTTCACAAATGAAGAGGCTTTAGGCTCAGTCGCTGAGTTGAGAGGTATGCCTTCCCTCGTACACTGAGGATAGGACACGATGGAGTCATTTCGTCCCAAAAAAAACGCCCCATTATAATATTCCTACTTGTGCCAAATATTATGAGGACACTTTCTATTCTCATCAGCTCCTATTCTCATTATCTCCACGACATTATTTCAGCACCCCCCTCTCAATATTCCTGGGCTCGCTATAATGGTCCAATAAGTTAATTAAGTGGAGATTTCCTCCCGAGATGTGGAGTGCGCGCCCAGTGTGGAGGGGCAGGAGCCTCGTAAAATTAATTAGCTTTAAGTAATTTATTTTGTTAATTTATTGCCCGGGAATGTAACTTGTAAGGCTGTGTTATGAATTTTGAATTGTTGGCAGTTGAGGGTAATGTTTATTAGGTCGTGTATGGTATGGAAAGTTTGCTGTATCGTGGTTATATATTTGCTTATATTGGGTTGTCGGTTTGATTTTGTCGTTTAAGGCCAGTTATTTTCGGCCTTTTAGTTGTATACCAAAATAGACGTAGTGCTCCGCTTAGGTTTTTACATTTCTCACACTCGACTCATCTCGCACAAAGTTGTTCATTGTTTAAACAATGAATTTAAAGGCCATTTACAAGTTTCCACAGATAAAACACTTGAAACACTCGAACCAAAAAGATAACAAAAAAGGTAGGTCTGTACAAAATACTATAACATAAATTAGGAAACAAAATAACGCGATCGATTAATACTACAAACTAAAATTAAAAAAAATAAATAAATACTACATTCAGACGCAAACAATTACTTTTCCGTAAAAAAGCTTTTCACCAACAAATGCCGAGAAACACTGGTACCTATTGAAAATGTCCAAATCATGTTCACTGGTAAGTTTATTAAAACTTCTGCTGGCACGGATCAGAAACGAATGCACGATGGCTCAATTCCTTTCTTGCCCACGATGCACATATCACCTGCACTTTCTAGCTCTGACCAGCTACATACTTTTCGGACAAAATTTGAGTGAAATCGACACTTGAAGAAGATAGTAAAAATATTTGTCATAGTCATTTTAATTATTTTTTTACAACCCAATCAAACGTATACTTTATTTACACCCGGTAAGTTTATCATTGTAAAAGCGTAGCATTGTATCTACGCGGCGTAGCACCGGCGCGGGCGCAGACGTCCAAACTGACAGGTGGCGCGATCCATCACGGTGGTCGTGAAGCTGGACCGATACTTAGCTGTATAAGGGCATTCACCTACCTGGAGAGGTAATAAATACTTATCTTAAAGACGACTATCTCTAAATACTATATCGTAGAGGCTCGTGGTAATATAATAACAGCCGCATAGGTCGATCTTCAAGGTTAAGCAACTCTTGACAAAGTCGGTTCGTGGATGGGTCACCAAACTATGGTAAGCCGTTTCTGCCGGCGGTCATTTGTATATCTTTGACTGTCAATACGGGTAGTCAGAAGTTTGAAAGTCTGACCATTATTCTTGCCAAGGGTTACCCAACAATATCCCAGTAACTTGGTTGTGGTAGGCAGGAATACCGTGGCTACCATGCATATAGTGGACCAGCTGGAATCAGACACTGACATAGGTGAGACAAGGCTAGGCCGATGATACACCATGATTGTCTTAATAAAAGTCACAAATGTATAAAGATGTTCTGTATGGTGTCCGGACGTAAAGAATAGCACCATCCCATATCTTCCCGTGGGTGTCGTAAGAGGCGACTAAGGGACTTACCAGAGAATGGGCAGCAGCGTTCTCTGTGTTTTATAACAACCATACTGCGATCGCCAACCCGCCTGCCAAGCGTGGCGATTATGGCAAAACCCCCCTTCTTGGGGGAGGCCTATGTCCAGCAGTGGACGTCTTTCGGCTGAAATGATGATGATGATGATGATGTATAAAGATTAAACTAACAAGGTGTTCTAGCAAGATATTGGTTCTACTGCAATAAAACACTTGTTGGCAATTTTTTATGAAGCATATTCACTGATCATCTACAATCCCAGTTCAAAACCGTGACATCAGTATTAAACAGCAATTAATAACTATCAAGAATCGTTCGCTTGTTGACAGCAACTAATACGCGGATACATGAACAACAGTCGGCACCTGATCTGACACCCGATACCGGAGCAGCCCTGACAGTTGTATTAATTAACATGTCATTAACAACGCGGCTCGTCTTGTGTCTGATAGGTATCTAATTCGGGATCCGATCGCACTGCGAAAGACTTATCTGTCGAATTAACGTGTTGATTTACATAATTTGTGGTTTAATTAGTTAAACTAAGTAGTGACTAAAAATTAGTTTCTCTAAGGAGCTACAAGTTACTGACACACAATGCGCAGTCTAAACCGCTGGATCTAGAAGCTCAAAATTTCGTACAAGAGTTTTCTAGCACCTGAAATATGGTGGTAACTGGTATGACACAACAAACACCACCACGCCACTGTCTTTAAAAGAATTCCAGGTATGATCATTCATGGCATTCACCCCATTCAGCATCATCATTTTAAGAACACGCTTTAATTGAAGGTCGGTAGGTATATTTACTTTTTGCACTTAGCAATCAGTACTAGGCCCGTGTGGTAGATTATATCTCAATCCCTCTCACTAAGACCTCTGTCCACCTCTGCCGTGTCCCACTAATGGGAATATTATAGACTGTTATTCCATACTCGCGAACATTATAATAATTCCTTAGTTACCTTAAACGTCTCCAGGTGAAGACGGGGGTTTTTCTTAAGTAATTGGAGTAATTCATACCACATCAACCGTATCACATTGTAATTTCGCTCCGCATGAGATTCAACAATCAATCCGCCACACTTGGCTTCTGCGCCGCCATCCTACGCCGAATTATCTTCCGACACGGGACTAATTAGCACATCATTATGGAACAGGCGTGTAATGTGTTCTGTTCTTGCGCTGCCGGGGTTCTGACGCCCACGCGAGGTGGTATTGGCGGTAACTTATGTCTTGGATTGTTTGTGGTTTTGTTTTTCTAATTGTGTTAAAATTGTAACAAAAGATAAAACTCCTAAGAAGGAGCTCCTAAAATGTGTTAAATATTTGAGCCAAGGACATTCGACCTTCCATCTTTTGTATTGTTAATTCGCATTAGACCGTTGTTTACTTTCTCGGCACGAAGAAAATAAAGAGTGTGTATCGTGTAAGTTAAAAAAAATGTCTGGAAACAGCAATATATCTGGCAGATTCAATTTAGTTCCTAAGGCTGTCGTTAAATGGTAATATAGAATGTAATGAGTTTCGCGTTGTTTGATAGTAAATTAATCGGTTTACTGCTAATAAATGAGGAGTTTTAGTGATACTAGACTTATATTGATGCTGTCTGGCGTAAGTTCTTTTCTTTTGTATGTTCTCTAGAGATGTGAGGAGATCGAAAGCCTTACTGGGGTAACCTTGAGAACACCTCATTTTTTGCCCGGGGGGGGTTGACAGAAATGTGAGAAATGACAGACAGTATGTTCAAGATTTAATGTGTGAATTACGATTGCTTTATCTACAAGTAGTCCCCGAATTCAAGAGGTTACTTGGAAAGCTGATCTCGTCTTTAATAAGGTGGATTTCAGTCGCGATCAGCTAATATTATTTCATTACAAACCCAAAAATATCAATAAACTTCATGTAACAATCGATCACTGAATCATCTTCGCGCCAGGAGCTAACGAGACTCACAGAGTTCAATCAAATCTGGCTCGATTGCGAGAACATAACAATTGCACGGGTTATCGCTTCGCTCGTACTTGGTTGCGCAGTAAACGTCGCCGTATATCGTTTACTGGGAGTGTTGATACCCTGGTACGGCAATACGGCATTAGAGGCCCGTTCAGCCTCGCAGGATACCGTAAACACGGTGAGGTTAGCACGCCTGTGTGGGCTGGCTTTTATTAACGTTTGTGAGCTGTTATATCGTTATGATCTTCTTAAGGAGTGATTAGGAATGTAAAAGGGTTCTTATGTTAGTAATTTTAGTTATAAATATTGTCAGATATGGTTTGGTAGCTTATGCAGACCGTAAACATACTTACGAACAAGATACTAACGATACGATATGTTTTTTAAAAGTTATGTGTCACATTTTTCTCTTCTTGGACTTTTATGAGCTGCGATGTTTAAACAGCTAAACGCAGGAGACGGCAACGCATTAAAAATCCTACAACAAACGAAGACGATCTCGATTCACAAGTTACAACATTAGTTTAACGACATAGATACGCCATAAAACCCCGTAAAGAAATAAGCAAACGTCCATAATTATAATTTACGGCGGTCCCCCGATCGGGTGCAGTTTCTAAATAAAGCGAATTTACTGGCGTAGTAAAATCTATTACTCGTCGTGTCGGCTCGGGGTGTAAATTAATATTAGTCGCTTCTTATTCGCTCCTCGTATCCGTTTTATACCGTTGCGGTTAGAGAAAGGTCACGGGATGCCGCAGTGTTTTACTACGACCAATATTTTCTGGTTTGCGGAGCAGCAATGTAGCAGTTCCGTCCGAGATTTCGTGTAATGGTTTTCTTGGCTTGGCTCTTGGAATGTTTTATTATTCTCTTGCTAGTTCCCGAGCGGGCATAACGTAAGGCTAGATTTCTCACTTACTTTAGGTTATATTTTCTGCTTTACCTTCCAAGAAAGTAAGTAACTCTTTCAAATCTGTAAATTTAAATCCTTTTTATTTCACTGTGTTATTTGAGAATGCCACTGGGGAGCAATAATAAAATCTAATATTCCTCGGTTCCTTGTCTGGCGTAAATGAATATTATTCACTTTGCTTGTTTTATGTGGGTGTCTGCGGATTGCTCGTAAGTCGTAAGATGTCTCACAGTAGCCCGCTTTGTCGGCGATTTTATCGCACTTGGTGTACTTTAGAATTTCTTGTATGACTAGTAGGATTGTTTTCTTGAATTCTTACTCTGTAACTTAAATAAATCATCTTTCAGATTTACTGCTTCAATTGAAATAAATTTCGCAAGTAACAGGAATTAAATCATGATTTCAATACGGAGCCAGTTCTAGAACTTTTAAAATAATGTTGTGAACGGTAGGTACCTTCTCACTTCCTTTCCAAAATTAATCAATATTCGAAATCACTTCGCCTTTAGAACCGAATAGAATTCTTTAAAATATTACGACTCACTCAATATCTAATAGCAGGTAGTTACACCGCCAGCTTGTTGTTATTTTTTTTAGTTTCCTTCGAGTCGCCGGTTCTCAATGGACGACGATTTACGGCAGACATCGTGGCAACAAAAAGAACCTTTTTTCAAAATACGAACGCGACCAGTCATTCATAAAGATGACCTTATAAAGGCATTATGTTCAATCTTTGCTGCAAACAACTTTGAACTTAACGGGTGATGCGATAAAGTTTAATTTAAGTCGTTAAGAACATTGTATATTTTTTTATAAAAGTTTGTTTAGGACCATTTAGTTCGATGTATCGAAGCGTTTAATTTTTTCTGGTAGTTGACCAAAATTATTTGCGGTTAAAACGAGAAAGGATATTTTAAATTTAAATTCATTTTGGGATTATGGGTGTAAATAAAATCTTGTGCCTTTCTTTAGTGGATGATTCCATGTTCTTTTAGTTTAATGTTTCTTTTTACGATCCCTTGATTTACACCTGTTACTTTTAATAGATTGTGTGTGGCACTGGCTGTCAGTAATGTACGAAAGTTTCTTTTTACCCGACTGCGGCGAAGCCCAAAAGGAGGGTTATATGTTTGACCTGTATGTATGTACCTATCCGTTTCTATGTTCCCTCATAACTCCTAAATAGATGGACGGATGGACTAATTATACATCGTTAGATTGGTCTTGGTCGCGCGAGTGTCATTGGCCAAATGGAAATACAAAAAAAGGAAAATGGCGGATTTCAGGTGCCTTAATTATCATGAAATTCGAATTTCTTTTCTTCTAATACCATCGACTGGGGTATAAAAACGAAAGGCTTTAAAGGGTGATTACAATAATTTAAGCAACTTAGATATTCAAAAGTAATTCAAATTGCAAATAATGTAATAAAAATGACTTCGAAATCTTTCACGTTACTAAACTAAAAAGCTGGAAATAAAAAAGTAGTTGAAAAACTAAAAACCCGACTGAAAAGCATAAAATAAGCACGTTTTGATTTTTTTTTTTCTTTTCATGGAAAACAAAATAAGAATATGGCTGTAAGTATTTGTACGGAGACGTGACATTTTATGGTGTGAGTTATTTAATATATTGAAATTACAATTTGTTCTTTACATGGAACTAATAAGTACAAAGTTGCACTAAAATCAGACCATGGACTAAAAAAACACTGCAACCCTTTCTATTTCCGTAGCCAACCTTGGCAAAGGAAACCCGATACACAGCCTACTCGTTACTTATCCGCCAGGTCACCTAAGTTCAGACAAAAATAAAAGGTCAGTGCACAATTTGAACATGTTAATTACAAACTAACATTGTTTTACGATGTGTGCATGTAAACATAGCTGTGCTGAGGCCAGAGCCATAACACGCGTTAACATTGTTAATACGTAAATATTTGTGTGTCTGTCTGTTTGTCTGAGGGCCTATTGCACCCGCTTTGCTTCAAATTATTGTTATTTTAACGTTACGAAGTTGTAATGTTACTTGCTGTGCAGGTCTGACTTCCTTACATAATTTAATAGTTTAGGGTTGCCCTTTCAGAATAATATTCAGGAATAAAGTACAACAAAATGTTATGAAACAAAATTAGATACATAAATAAAATACAAATCAGTAAAATTTTAAAAAGTTGACAGCTGCTCAACTAAAGCAGAACTTAATAGGTACATTAAGGAAGTGATAGGTGATTCTAAACTTAACTAAAACATTTAAAAAACGTTAAAAATAACCTGCCGTGGAGTCTAAAGAGCTATATGGCCTATGATCTGGCCTAAAGATTACCAAAGAGTCTGGTCAGTTAGCTCAACATTCACTTAAACAACTTTTGTAATAAGTTCACTTACATCTTACAATACAATTTACTATGACAAATTACAATAGGTAAATCTAGCTGATGTGTCTGATTGTCTTTTCCAAATAATTCATCTCATCTTGTCATGTTGCGCCTTCATTTCAGTGATTCGTCATGTTCATCTGAAAACGTAACGGTGGACGATCACAAACAATGCGTTAATGTCAAGATGGCGACTTGTAGCATGCTTTATGGTTCTTTGTTATTGATGACTGTTTGTCCTGAGTTTGTCGCCCAAATTACACTTGTGCACATGCACACACATCTGGTTAGGACTTTAGGAGTGTGCAGTTTTGGGGGCTGTTGTGTGTTTGTGCTTAAATTATAGGAACCTACCCACCTATTGTGTTCAGGTCAGTTTTTAGAAAGATTCATCAAGGTCATCTGCCATCAGCAACTGAAATTAAGTCCTGGAAGCAGAGAGCAGATCCTTTTTATGTTTCTCCTTTTTCTATTTCCGAACACAAGAAATAAAAACGAGCGCAAACACATGATTCATCAATACAAGAATACCTTCTTGCCTTATCGATGAATAGACTATTGTAATCGTTCACACTCGAGACAAAAAAAAACACATTCTCATGAAAAGTTTCCACTTCTCCCCAAAAAGGTTGCTCTTCATCAAAACAGTGACTAATCGGAACCCTCACAACACATCAGCAAGTTTATTGACGTTCGACCAGATGCAAGTCCTCCATATTGCTTCATTTATGTTAGCAGCTCTTAACCCAACACATTGTTAATTTGCCCGACGCATTAGCTGGACAAATGTTTACGCAAACACAAGTTTACACTTTAGATTGTTGCTAATATTTGTTATAAAACACTAACTTAGTCCAATGTTTGTTTTACTTCAAACAGTACATTTTCTTACGTCCGGGTGTTGGAGGGAAAATTAGAAATGACTATAGACAATAGGCCGTGTGGTTTGACAGTTATGATAGTGTTGCCAGTTAGGTGATAATAAATTTTATATCCTTATTTCTTAATTATATGTGTTTGACACACATATAATTAAGAAAGAAGGATAAGGAGATAAAATTTTAGTGATAATTGGCAAAGATAATTTGAAATACCTAAATAGGTAATAGAATGTCCTCTACAGCAGGCATTTGTAGATTGATTGGAATAGATTACCAACACTCAACTCAGTGATCTTAAAGGACTTAAAGACGCTCTCATTTTTATTGTGGCAATTCAAAGAATAACTTTAGTAACGAACGACTGAAAAATAGACAAGTGTGAAACGTGTGATGATACCAAACAAATAAAAATCAAACAACAACAGTTGAATCAAAGCTACTATGATGAAAACTGCCATAAAGTCCGTGATAAATAAATCATAAGAGAGCAACATCGTAAACTCGACACTAACGCTATCTGCAGTCGGAACGCTTTGTTATATGTTTACAACTTCACGCCTACTCTTCTTTACGGGGCTGGCAGTATTCGACGCTGTGTCCGTCGGTAAATGAGCTGCCCTTTAATGGGTCAAAGGCCATAGGTGGATAACGACGTCAATGCTTATTTGTCGTCATCTGCCTAGCCTTTTCCCAACTATGTTGGGGTCGGCTGCCAGTCTAACCGGATGCAGCTGAATACCAGTATTTTACATGGAACGACTGCCTATCTGACCTCCAGAACCCAGTTTGTACTGGGTAATACGATACCCCTTAGTAAGACTGGTTGTCAGACTTTTGGGCCACTGACTATCTATACGACTGTCAAATTTCTACAACTGACAGCCGGGACCAACGGCTTAACGTGCTTTCCGAGGCACGGAGGAAACTCGGTATGTATGTATTAACAATAAGGTGTTATTATTCCAAAGGTCTTTCATACGTGTGCCCGCTCTAGTTTCTTCAACATTTTATCCTAACATTTCAAACTACACATAGGTACGTGAATTTGTGCCTGATATCCAAGAACAGTTCGGAAACTGTTCATCATATTCAGTTAAAAACCATAGTTATTCTAAACGAATATTACGAAGAGGTAAAGTTCGTAGGGTCAGTTGTAGAAGGTAACCTTAAACTACTCAACCAATTTAAAAAAAATAGCGTCACTGATGGAAAGCTGCATTATTATTGAATCCCATAAGATAAGTTTCTTTGACACGGACCAAGTCGCAGGCAGAAGCACTTACATACATAACATCACGCCTACAATCCCTAAAGAGTTAGGCAGATGTGTACACCCACATATCGCCACTTATGTTTAAGTCCCATGTAATAGGAGGCAACCCTATTGCCATCAACCGAGCACAAGAGAGAGAGAAATTTTAGATGGAAAAACCCAATAATAATTTGTCCGACCCGGGAATCGAATCCAGCACCTCACGCTCGGCAGTCGCGATTGCGATCACCAGCATTGTAGACCGACGAGGCAGATAAGCTAGTTAATCATAAAAATAAAGAAAAACCCCAGTCTTGTTCAATCCGATCGTCCAGACGGAAGACATATATTTTGACAGCACCGCTCTTATAGCAGACCGTGCTGCTATTTAAAACTTCTATAAGTAGGTCTAACCATGTCTTTTTATTTCGTCACCTGCCTAAGAATAGATTGTCGCATGTTTTCCGTGGGTGGATCAGGTGGGCAGACTCCACCTGCGTGTTAACGATGACATCAAGTGCCAAATTCGATCAACTACGATTCATTGCGTTATTTTATGATTTTTAGCTTGGTCTCTCGTAATTAGATTTGGAAAATTAATGGTTAATGATTCGTTAGCCAAAGCTAATACTAACTCTTACGATACTTTAAACACAGTATTCAGGGTGTAAATAGACTCTTCACCAAGCCGTCAACCAAGCATTCTGATCTAATTAACGAGAAACTCTATGCTAAATTATTGCTGGGTCACAACTTTTTTTTTTGGGGTGAAAAATCACGGTTTACGATAGGACTCAACGTAACGCACTCAAAACATTGTGCTGATGGATGCGTTGAATAGTGCAGCTGTGGTCATGGAGGTATTTAAAGTAAAGTTATTACATTTTTTTTTTAGACTTGTGAAAACGTTGAAACTTTGTCCTCCAATATCTCCGTAACAAGAAGATTCCCAACTATGGGCCAATACAAAAAATATGATCTTAATGACGGGGAGAACAAGTGCCTTACGGGTTTGTAAAAGGTCTTCTTACACCCAATAAAATCAACCTCTTTTAACTCTCTTTAAACAACACACAACACAGAGACAAGACAGTTGTGTTGTTAAGAAGTTGGTTCTGCCACTTGCCCTCAGCTGAAACAGTAGAAAGTGTTGAGGAACAGGCATTTTGAAGGTTATATGTCTGATGTCATGTTGATGTTCATAAATTCAGATCCTGAGCTTCATCGTCATCATCATCATCATTTCAGCCGAAAGACGTCCACTGCTGGACATAGGCCTCCCCCAAGTGTCGCCACATTGACCGGTCCCATGCAACTCGCATCCAGCGGATCCCTGCAGCCTTCACCAGGTCATCGGTCCACCTAGTGGGAGGCCTTCCAACGCAGCGTCTTCCGGTTCGCGGTCGCCACTCCATAACTTTTCGGCCCTGAGCTTAATTTTAATTAATTACTTACGTTCATAATGCCTCGGAAAGCACGTTAAGCCGTTGGTCCCGGCTGTCATTTGTAGATCTTTGACAGTCGTTAGGTAGTCAGAGGCCCAAAAAGTCTGACAACCAGTCTTACCAGAGGGTATCGTATTACCCAGTACGAACTGAGTTGTGGAGGTCAGATAGGCAGTCGCTCCATGTAAAATACTGGTATTAAGCTGCATCCGGTTAGACTGGAAGCCGACCCCAATATAGTTGGAAAAAGGCTAGGCAGATGGTGATGATACTTACGTTCATAAATCCTGACCTCATTAAAAGAAACTATCTTTCCGTAAGGAAGCTCCCTTATGTCCGTAACTTCCTGAAGGCTCAGCATGGGATAACCCTGATGATACTTGCTAATGTGGCCTCTAGAATTAAATCAATAGGTAGGTAACATTAACATAATTATTACAAACATCCGAATAAATCCAATTATTATTCAATTATTACTATTATTCGAACGTAATTACAATCAAATTGTCATTAATCTCATCTGTTCCCTATTCATCAAAAGGTAACCTTATTGCCTTGAGTCAAAGTATAAATTCAAATAGATGTTGTTGTGTATTGTGAAGAATGACGGATGTCTAAATAATGGGTAAGCACAGATCGTAGTGGATTATTTTTATGTAATTATGGCTATAATTTCGTCGATTTGTTGATTGTCAAATTGTTTTTGTTGCCCAATTGGGTCATTTTGTTGGGTGTATCAGTGTTACGAATGTCTCTATCTATTTTATCTATGCTATTTCTTATTCTAGCAAGCCAGCTAATTAAATTTAAACTATAACTTTAGTATTAAGGCCTCCGTTAGGTAACAAACTGATTCAACAGAAAGTTTTGAGAGTTCAGGTTTGTGATTTATTTTTGTTGAGGTAAACTAAATTTTCTTTGTCATTAAACACTTTCCTAATGTTATTATTTTTTGTTACAGGTAATTGACTTGCTTGCCTTTATCATCTGAAGTTAAATGTGTAAGTACACACAGCAAACACACTTCTGAAACTACTGGAAGTTAAACTTATACTGTCACTTACGGGATATCTTCCGTGATTGTTCATTAGTGACAGTTGTTTGTTAGTGACAGTATAAGTTTAGTTGTAAACCGTGAAAGCTTAAAACTGTGTACTGAAAGTTAGACCAAACAGTACACAGACTGTAGTAAAGTTTCAGGTACATTATAGGGATACTTGGATTTATATTAAACAAACACGAATAAAGGTAAAATATAATGCCTTCCGGATAAATTAACCATGTTTTGCTTCAATAATTGCTCAATAATTGGTTTTACTAATTTACTGAATTATTGAACACGTATTAATTTGTTTGATTGTTTCCTTATTTACCTTTACAACTACTAAAGTCAGGTAGGTAATAGCAATTCTATGAATCGTGGAATGAATTAATCGAATATTATAATGAACCAACAGTTTATTACCTAATTTATAAAGTCGCTATGTGAATGCTAAAATAGAATTTCGAAACACTTATTAAGGATTAAGTAGGTATATTTAGTTCTTTACTTAGCTGTTCTAAATAACTAGTCACGATTAACTTCGAAGTTAGCTTACATCAAACGCAAATGTTTCCTAAGTTACAGTAAACGTGTAATCTTGCTTTGACTATGATTACTAAGCATACCTAAAGAATTCGCCTAAATAGAACGCGATCAACACATAATGGTCAAAATTTCTAAAATAATAATGGTAACATTGAAAGCTCTTAAACGTAGTTTAGAACAGACGTGACAGTATTGGTGAAATTCGCCCCGTAAGAAAGCTACTCAAAAGCTTCAGCAGCACTTTCGTTGTAATGCATTTAATGTTGCCACCATTTAAAATTTCGCTTGTCACAGAGTAAAAAAGTCCCAAGACTTCAGCGGGTACATCGCGTCAGTCGGCGTCGTTGCACAGTACCGACGCGGGACGTTATAACTGTAGTCTGTGGCCGACTGGCTTGTTGGCTGCGGCTAAACTGTGGAGATTCCTGTTGCGTGTAATGACTGTGGCCGCGCCTGTACCGACAGCGGATAAGGATTGAAAGAATTGTTTTAATACGGGGTGGATTCCCTTGTCCCGTGTCACCACGACAAAACGGTTACCACGTATTCAGTACGTCATTCTGAGCCCCCACATAGAAATTTTTCATCGGTTTTTAAAAAAAAAACAGCTGCCTACCTACACGGTCAAAATCTATGGAACACTTTTTTTGTGTTGGATTGACTATGGTTGTTTCATTCTTGTAAACCCGCGTAAATCTAATTCTGGTGAAAAATAAATCAGTGTGAAGATAGAGTTTTGTTCAGTGGGTGATTCCTCGAAAAAGCAATTCCTATTAGCTCTGATCTTAACCTTTTTTTTGAAATATAGACAAATCACTCATCTACTCAGTAATTTTGAACCTCAATAAGTACCTCAAAACTTCTTCACCGCGTACAAATTACATATTATTTAGGTTCGCTACCGAATAAAATAAACAGGAATTAAAATATATGCACCAAATATATGTATAATTGTGAAAACAAAACGAGTTAAGCTTGTTATAAACTAATTTGGGTCCTTCCTGGTAAATCACACTGTTTTGCCGATCGTACTTTTCGGTCGGCCGGTCGCAATGACCATCTTGCCAACTCGTCATTACAGTATTGGCAAAAACTCTAATAACCCATTGTTTTGGACGAAACAATCGAGCCACAATCGAGCCGCCATCCAGGGGTCTTTTAGAACCGATTGTAATTTCATCTGCAGTTAATTTAGGGTTACAGGACTTGATTCAGAACGACATTCGAGCGTTCCCATTCGCGAATTATGTATGAATCGAATAACTGTACCTAAATGTGTGTGTGTGTGTTTGTGTATAGTCAACTTCGTAACTGCTTTACCACTTTTAACAAAATATGCCAGTGCGGTCAAATCATTACGGACCGGCTGCGGACACCCCGCACTGACAGATATCAGTACCTATATTTACTATCTGTCAGAGTCCCGTCCAGAGCCGCATCTGCAATTGATTGATTTAGATCAAACCTTTCGTTGAAACTTTTTGAAGTTAAAACTATCTGCCTCATTGACTCTAGAGAAAAAAAAGTTTTATGGCGTTTTATGCCATGCAATGAAGTGACTTATAACCTTAGCCGTGGTAACGTAATTCGAGATAGACTTTACTTACTTATACGTAACTATACGTCTGTGTGTGTGTTTGAAAATGAGATATAATTTTTTACGAAAAGTTGATTGATGGCATGATCCGATCTTGAATGTTATTAGAGTCAAACATTAATGTTACCGTGTGGTCGGAACTCGGAGATGAGTTCATCTGCTACTTTATGATGGATGAGCAGAGATTTATATTTGTTTTTTTTTTAATCTCAGCAAAGTCGCATGAATGCCTCTAAAGCCAAAATATTTTATGAATAGCAATAATAAACATTTATAAAATTATTTGCTATATCTCTATTTGTGTTCTAAATTCAATAATATTAGAATTTTCTATTTTTAATATTAGGCTGTTTTGCGACATCATACCTTTGTTCTCCTTTAACCTGCGAAGCCAAAGCGCGAAAAATAAGCAAATTAAATCATAGGTTTCATAATATGTAATTAATGACAAAAATACTTATAGCTCTATTATTTTATTTCTTCGTATCATTTGTTACTGCAGTTCTTGGTTAGATCCCCGTACATACTGGCCGTTACACTGGCTTAAAAGCAGCGAGATGAAATTTAAAATGCTTCACATTTTACGGAGTTTTTCGGCACTGACATAAAGACTGTCCAAAAAGGCGGAGTGTCAAGTTTTTGCGAAGTCGTCGGTACTCGGCTGACGAGTGTCGGCAGTGTGTCGGCGGTGTGCGGGCACTCGGCAGGCTCGGCGGATAGGTATCCTGGGAAGGGAACACTGACAGCGAGGGGTCGGTGGCCTAAGTTATAGGAGGGTATTAAATATATTCTACTAAAGAAGTGGACGAAAACAGCACACACTGAACATTAATAGAACATTGATTCTTAAAATTCTTCGGTGACCTTTAGTGTTTCATAAACGATGGGGTACTTAAAATGGTGTTTAGCTCTTCTGTTTCTGTTGTCCTCCTACTCTTTACAGGAACTGATGACAACTGAAGGTGCCAAACTTGAAGCCAAAGTCTGGAACGACTAAATTTAGATTGCTTTCGACACTTTAAGGAGAAAAAGTGTTGTTACAGTCTCAAAAACTTACTCAGCGTATTCTAAACAGATTATACGAGTACTACATAGTAACAA
The DNA here is from genome assembly GCA_905163415.1 of Noctua fimbriata. Classification (NCBI taxonomy): domain Eukaryota; kingdom Metazoa; phylum Arthropoda; class Insecta; order Lepidoptera; family Noctuidae; genus Noctua; species Noctua fimbriata. The sequence goes on along the minus strand of LR990941.1, from coordinate 16,384,822 downwards.
ACAGGATACAAAAATTAATTCTGGAGAACCTCGTTTCATTTTGTAAGCGTGTAAGAAATACGAAAGTACCTATATTGCTCAGTGTGAAAATATGGCCCTCAGGGAAATTACTTCATTGTTTTGTCTTTGCATACAGAATAAGCTAGATAAGTTAAATATTCCTTACTTATTACATTAACAGGAAAGTTCAACGGACGAAAAGTATCAGCATGTAGATATACATACCTACGTAGTTTTTGAAATGTAAGTTAAACATATTAAATAAATTATTTCTACAATTTAAAATCAAAACTAAATACTAAAAACTATTTCAATATTTATCTTGTATTTATACATAATTATGTCCCCGGCTCCTAAATTGTAGTTTATACCTGTGACTTAGGAGAGTGAATATACGGAATAGAATAGAAGAAATATACAAGAATATTTTACCGCCTTTTCTATTTTATTGGTGATACGAATTTCGTCAAAATAATCTGAATCCATAGTCATCATCATTCTCTTGCCTTTATCCCAATTCATTGGGAGTCCGCACAGCATGTCTTCTTCTTTCATACTTCTCTATTACTCGTCATCTCATCAGATACCTCCTTTCTTGCCATATCATTCTTTACACAGTCCATCCAACGTTTCTTTGGTCTTCCTCTACTCTTATACCCATCCCCATTCATACAAACTTTCCTCACGACATTTTCCTCTTTCTTCCCCATCACAAGCCTAACTACGATAACCGATTAGCACACAACTTTTCAGTCACCGGCGCCACTTTCAGACTTCCTCTTATTTATTTATTTATTTAAACTTCATGTACAAGAGCGGTATATAGGCGGACTTAATGCCACAAGGCATTCTCTACCAGTCAACCTTTGGGTCAAATAGGATAGCATTGTGATAGAGTACAAAAAAATAAATAAGAAAAAAATCCAATCTGTAAAAAAAAATAAAAAAATATTTTGATATACATAAATAGGTACATACCAATACACATATATACAGTAAAATGAAATAAACTAATATATATTATAATACATACAAATAGTCCAAATACGAGAAACCTTATAATAACCTACCTTACCTTATGTACTCATTTCTTATTTTATCCATTCGCGTAACATTAAAAAATGAGGTACTGTTCAACCGCTCCCGCTCGTCACTTGACCTCAACCTGTAACCTGTCTAATTTGACAGGTGTCATTCCACTTGCGTGCCGAATTTTCTGGCTTAACGTTTTTTACATCTTTTCGATAACACGTGTAGAATTTCCGGAGAAAACTTTCTTTTATACTACCACTACATTTTTGTTATTCTTTCTTTTTATATATAATCTTATACATATTATGTAAGAGTATGTAAATAACATATTTCCTTCAAAATAAAAATTTGTAGAAATTCCTTGATTATTCTACCAAATAACGAAAATTATTCTTGTTTAAAATAAACGATCATTAATATGTACGAAATAAGTCTTTACTGTGTTTTGAGACATTCTTCTTTACACAATAAATGTCAAAACAGGTGAAAGCGTGTATATTTTAAAAACCTCGGTCTCACAGCTCATACAACTACATAATACCCCCACGTCGCCTGCCACAAGTGTATTTACGACTGTAACACCAGCAGATAAGGCCGCGCCACCAAATAAATAAACACATAGGCCTGTGGGACACCGCCATAAAATGGGCAAACTACCGAAAAGGGTATAGACCAAATTCCGATTTGTGCAACACAGGGTAACGTTCAGAAGGTCTACTTTTGTACCGTTGCACTGTTTTTATTCCGTTGTTTGAAAATATTGCCATTTGGATCTGTACAACCCAATAACTGATTTAAAAGTATCTGTGGAACTCCCTTTTTTTAAGAAAGCTCCATAAATGACTCACTTCCAATGTCTGAAACCCAGATTTAAATCAAGACCCTGATTTGTTAATCTGCTGTCACATATTCTTTATACTGTTATGCAGCAACTCTCTGTCTTTCTTTATAAAACGATAGAAGAATCAGATTACCTGGTTCCTTAATGTGTTAAGGTACCAGGTGTACCGTTCAGATTTTTATCGTGCATTGAAAGTTTTCGACTTTCTGCACATTTCCTGTTTTGTGACTTACGCAATGGTATTCAATTTTGAGTTATTGAATATTACGGAGGCTTATAGGAAATTGTGGGTTCTTTTTGTGATTACCAGTCAGAAGGGTAACGGAGATAGCGCACGCACTTAAAGGGGTGGTCAAGAGTAAATGATTACCTACCCGGGATGTTTACAGGAGGATGTCCGGTATGGTTAGAGGCGATAGCCAGGCAGTGCTGGGGCAAGTTGGGATCCTAAGTTTTTATTATTTTTTATCAATGTGTGTGAGGACCCCTTTGCCTGTTCCTCGATGCGTTTTATTTAGACATCCTCTTGTGCTGTAGTATTGGTCATTGGTATTCTTTCTATTGTTTTTTTTTTTTTGGCCCCCTTTTTCATTAAGTATTTATACATTATTTTAAGTGTGCTGAAAATAACAATAATGCTATGCAAGACGTTTTTTACTTTATCACATCATGCCCAAGAACTCATATTGTCTTGTCATTTTATATTATGTTACATCGAACTACCAAACCTTTCCCTTGGGAACTTCGGCAGTGGAGCTGCGCCCGCGCCGCCGTGCACTGGATATCAGTAAATCTGTCACCGGCCAGTCTTCAGTGTTGCCACACACTGTGCTACTATGTAATTGTGCTGTGGTATGCCTCAACTATTTATTGGGTAACGAAGTACGTAGTTAGTTTTAAAGTCAGTAAGAATTTTCATTTGTCTAAGTTTTTTTTCTGTCTGTGTTTACCAAGAATTCGGAAGCATTTAAATTAAAAGACACAAGTAGAAAAATTATATTAAATGGCATCCAAGATTTTTTCACAAAAAATAGGTCTGAGTAATAAAAATGTACACATTCAATAGACGGCACGGTTGGCGCAGTGGCTGAGCGATTGAATGCTGCGCTGCGTGTCGCGGGTTTGATTGCCGCACGGAACAAAAATTTGTATGGCCTACAGATGGATGTGTCAGGTCTGGCTGTTTGTGTATGTGTGTTTAAATGCTTGTAAACGCACCCACGATACAGGAGAAATTCCTAGGGAGGGGCAACGCTACTATAAAAAAAAAAAAATAAAGTGTTTTTAATCTCTCTCCACGTCTCCACAGACTTTACTCTTTTTTTTACTTGCGTGTGAGTGTGACCATAACATGGAACAAAATGATACCTAACCAAAATAGCACGAAACTCACGGATCCAGTACACACAACTTTCTAATACCCCCAACGTAGAACAAAAACTCCTAATTTATAAGTCACTAAACCACAATGCTCTCCTTTAATTTTCACTTTATAAATTATAGCGTTGCGCGCATGCGTGCGACGTGTCATTAACACCCCATAAAGCGGGAAGTGTAAACATGGGGCTAAATGTAACCACAGAGCGGCTTGGTTAATTTTGTCCCCAAAAACAACCATCGGCGGCACGTAGTATCGGAATATAATGGAAAAGTTTATTGGTGGATTGTTGTAGAGGAATTTATTTTGAAAACACTTCATTATTTTTATGAATTTCGTAGATAGATAATGTAGGTAATCGTTATGTGAAAAGACATTCAGCAAGTTTATGTAACTTGCTATCGACGGAACACAGCAAACATCGTTAGTACTTACGACTTCGATTGCCGGGTCGGGCAAAATCTTATTGGGTTTTTCCATCAGGGCTTTCTCAGTAGCAGCTACGGATTCTGGATTAGTGCCCGGTTGATGGCGATAGACTCGCCCCCTATTACATGGGACTTCAAACATAACTGGCGAAATGTGGGTGTATACTAGATGTATAGGTACCTCTGCCTTACCCTTCGGGGATTACAGGCGTGATGTTGTGTTATGTCATGTTACTTACGAAGTAAGAAATTTAAGTACTAAGTAAGGAAAAATGAGTAGAATAAAAATAGGAGTAATAGAGAAGTATGGAAGAAGTAGACATGCGAACTGAATACTTGGTAAAAGTTTGTGTGTCGGTGTCTGTTAAGAACCATGTGTGTTCAAAATACGCTCACCAAAATCTAAGTTCAAAAAATTAGTTACACATTACCTAACTAGATGGCGTTGACGTCGAATTAGAAGTCGGTGTTAAGATTCTCCGCCGTTTAGTTGGGGTCCTGTCGATAGAGTTCAATATATGGATAAAATTAGATCAGTATATAGTACTCGGTTGTTTTATTTTACACTCAACCTTACGTATATACACAATAAGATCAAACCAACTGTTGGCTGACCATCCGCCGCGTCGGGAACTCAACAGTGTCCCTTCCACCCTGTGTACTTTATAACCAACAGTTTACCAAGAGTAATGGCAAACTTGGCAATTAGGTATGTTGCTGTATTTTGATCACAGTTTCTCAACCATTTGGTAGCTTCTATATCATATCAACATCTTTGGTAATGTGATTATGTCTAAAGTTGACAAATTGAATGTTTAATAGAAAGATAAGATAAAGGAATCGAATCAAAATCATCTTGTCTATTTACTTATTTACCTAACCCAGGCGAGTGGATACCTATTATAAGTAAGCACTTACTTAAGTCGAAAGTTAGCTTGCAACATCTTTGCAAACATTCTTCAGACTTTGCGTTTATAAGTATTTACAGAGAAGCCACAGAGTGAGATCTTGACATTTGGTAAGTAGGTATATTTGGCTAAAACAGAAAGATTTGCATAAACAGTAATGCACCTGCCTACCTATTTAGATTTTCCAAAAACGACGCTGCTTGCGAATCTGTAAATCCTGAAGTATAGGTATAAACTTTCTTTAAAAAGTATTTCAGTCTATTGAATTAATATTGCGATCTTTAAATTTATTTTAAGCATGCTTTGTCGGTCTGAATCAAACAAGGGAGAAACAGTTGAAATCTTTTTGATATTCAATATTATTTAGTGCAGTAGAGTGGTGCTTCATATGCAGGCCACATGCAGAAGCTGCTTCACTAACATACAAATCTATTCTGATGTTCTCTATGGTTGACACTCACTACTCGCACAGAATACTAAAACGTTAAAATATTTACCTTCGACTTTTCCTCACAAACTGCAAAGCTTTTAAATAACGGAAAACACAATACAAATCCTCTTCGTGTTACATTATAAGAGGAGAGGTGTCTTCACGAATAAAAGCATCTTCATCACTCATTATGTTTTATTTATAAATCACTTTTTATATAATTTAACACAATAATTATAACACTTTTTATCAAATCAAATTAATTTTTAATAATTCAAAACAATAATAAATAATAATTCAAAACAATAATAAATAATAATTCAAAACAATAATAAATAATAATTCAAAACAATATAATAATATTCACTCCAAAAACGTCCGACTGGCTTGGATGCCAACGAACGAACCACCACACCCACGCTGCGCACGCCTTTTATAAGCACTTTGCTACTGGTGGGGCGTCGATAGTGGGGCGCGCCACACGACTAGCTCGTGACGTTTCGTTGCACGTACGCTCTGCGCGATATTGATGTGCGGTGTTTTACGTGTGTAATAGTTGCGCCGATACGGCCATTCTGATGATAGGTGCGTCCCTGCGCCGACATCATATAGCAATCTGCAAAAATAACTTCATTAGTTTTTTAAATACAAGTCTCGTTGATTGCCAATCAACCTCATAGCCTCAGCGCTAATTTTGGTTTGATTCGCGAATCATTTTGAACACAACCTCATAGCCTCAGCGCTAATTTTGGTTTGTTTCGCGAATCATTTTGAACACAACCTCATAGCCTCAGCGCTAATTTTGCATTGATTCGCGAATCATTTTGAACACAACCTCATAGCCTCCGCGCTAATTTTGCATTGATTCGCGAATCATTTTGAACACAACCTCATAGCCTCCGCGCTAATTTTGGTCGCAGGTCATCGAACCTCAAAGCCTCTACGCTCAATTTGGTCCAGCCTCAACACAACGTTTATTTTACTTTCACGTGATTATAATTCTGTGCTTATAACTTTAACTTGATTAAGTACTATTGTTTTTATCACATGTCTCATTTTCATTCATATCTCTCTTCATTGCCGATACGGCCACGTTACTTTAAACTCCAAAGTGTAGAGCTCGTTCTAAACGTTCGTGACAAAACTTCCTGCATCAACCACGACCATTAATTCGACGAATTTTATATCTGTCGTGTGGTGAGCCCTTAATTACTTCGAAGGGTCCATCATATTTTTGGCTTAGTTTATTGCCTTGCCTTGGAGGCTCTCTTAAGGGAACACATGCACTCTTCTCAAATCTCTTAACTGTAGCTTTACTTTTATCGTAGCGCATTTTGTCTTTTTCGGCCTGTTCGGTCATCCTTCTTGACACAACTTCATAACTTCTGGATCAACTCTTTCGTTACGCTCGTCAATGAAGCTTAGGAGTTCTGGAGGGACACTTCCTTTTTACCAGTTAACAATTCGATAGGTGTTGGTCCTGTGGTTTTTGAGAAAATGGAGTTGATAGCTAGCTGTAAAGCTCCCAGTGATTTCTTCCAGTGACATTTTTGTGTGTTTTTTTTTTTTTTTTGTTATAGTCAAACCATTCTTTATAATTCTCATTATCCTTTCCACTTGTCCGTTTCCTCTACTTGTATTTTCGGCGTATTGATGCAATTCTATCCCATATTGGTCACAGAAGTTTTTGTAATATGAAATAAATGCCATCGTCATCAACAATAATGCGTTTTAGAACACCAAATAAATAAACTATCTCCGAGATGTTTTTAAGATTTACCCACTCTTCTTGTTATGAGATTTACCCATTCTCTCACGTTCGTGCCTTTATCAGGGTCATAACTTGGTAGATTGACAGCAGAAATGCGTACCGAACGGTTCTCTTCAGCATGAAACATTTTCATCATTGAAGCAAGAGCAGCATGATTTTCCTTGAGATATTTGCATCATCATTTCACACATTGTATCCATGAACGTTTTAGCCAGGAGTGCCATCGTTGCTGTGTTTGCAAGAGCAGGTTGTTGGCGTCGATTCATCCCCTCTTCTGATATAAGAGGAGAGGTGTCTTCACGAATAAAAGCATCTTCATCACTCATTATGTTTTATTTATAAATCACTTTTTATATAATTTAACACAATAATTATAACACTTTTTATCAAATCAAATTAATTTTTAATAATTCAAAACAATAATAAATAATAATTCAAAACAATAATAAATAATAATTCAAAACAATAATAAATAATAATTCAAAACAATATAATAATATTCACTCCAAAAACGTCCGACTGGCTTGGATGCCAACGAACGAACCACCACACCCACGCTGCGCACGCCTTTTATAAGCACTTTGCTACTGGTGGGGCGTCGATAGTGGGGCGCGCCACACGACTAGCTCGTGACGTTTCGTTGCACGTACGCTCTGCGCGATATTGATGTGCGGTGTTTTACGTGTGTAATAGTTGCGCCGATAACATTACTTAAGAAAGTGACACACATACATCAGATTTTCGGTCAATTAGTCGATTTTATTCGAGATATCGAATAACAAAAATAAAGTATGCCATGCATGAGCATTAAACATTCGTTAACCGGCATAAAATACTTCATTACCAGTGCCTTCGCATTTTAAAAAGCGAGACGAGTCGGTTTCGCGCCCTTTTTGTTTATTTTTTAAAAAGATTCTTTTTCATCGGGTGATTGATGTTGTGCACGCGGGCCGCGAGCCGCGGCTCGTGGAAAGGATGCACCCTGAGCAAAAACCTGCTGTATTAAATAACAATTTTTCACTTTGATAAATTTCTGTGAGCTCTTTAAATCCTAATTTATGAAGCTTTTTATGTGCGTGATTGAAAACTCGGATTCGGTGAACGGATTCTAAAAATAATACTAAATTGTTATCGGGATCAGTATTTGAATTTCCATATTTATTGTTTCGAACAAATAACCTTCGAACAAAGTTATTACAATAACATAATACAGTACATTTTTTGTAAAAATCGGAATCGATTCGAGAATAGTATCAAATCGAAAGTTCCGTTCGATCGCGGAATCGATCTTTCGATAATGTTATAAATAGTGCGCCTTTGATGTGTCGACTGGCGCGATTTGATCAAAGCATTATATATTAGTGTCTGTTTGTCTGTGTGTTGTTAGATCGTGGACAGGACATGTTTTATAGACTTTCCTTACTAATTTATTGATGTAAATTGAGCTCGTACCAGGTAGTGGAGGAATGTAGGAGATAAACTACCGATTGTCGATCTCGGAATCGCATATGTAAAACGTTAGTGGGCTAGCCCCAGCCAGGACTTTCAATGTAACATAACTTGTCGTGTCTCGTTGAGATTGGATCGCAGCATCTTTGATTTGCTTTTTACGAGGCATTTGAGGTCGCATTCTAGACCGATAGTCAATATAACTTGATTTAATTAAAAACTAGATTTCAGGTTTAGTTTCATATGGAATCTCTAAGTTTTTAATCGAAGTTAAAGACTGAATGAGTGAATCATAACAGGAATTTGGTGGATATACAAGAAAATCTGTCTGCACATGTCTGATTATTTTTTTTTGCACACCGTCCTTTTCATCCGTAAAAGCAAAACGTAACTGTAAACTCATCAACTTAAATAAAACTCATTTACAAAAAAGATAAACAGAATTCTTTCACGTCACTGTCCTTTTATTTCATATCCGACAAGAATCAATGTCATTCGTAAAGTACATCGTAACGTACAGTCATGGGCCCCAGCATGTGTACACTTAGCTAAATTCAAAAGGGGTTTGTTTTAGGGGAATATCAAATTGAACTTTGAGATTTAGCCTATTTCGTAACTACGTTTGTGAAATTACTTCATCTAGTTTTTACATGCAAAAATATTGAAGTGTTTGTAAATCCCGATTTTCAGATTATCATTACGATCAATTCAGTAGGAAAAAATCATTTTACGTTACGTTGCCAAGTACACACATATAAATGTTCCTGACTGTACGTGTACACCACGTACGTCAAGTATGTCAGACTTTATCGCGACTTCACACTGTCACACATTCAAAACGAATATGACATAAAAGTGAAAAATCCACAAAAACGCTTGAAGGCTTGCCGCGCGGTGCGAGTTGCCGCGCGTCGCGCCTTATCGCGGCAATTAATCGCGCGCGGCGGCCGACCGCATATCGCGCGACAAATCTGTTCCCCGCCTGCCCGCCTGCCCGCCTGCCCGGTAACGCGTTTTATGATTTCATTTTGTCGATGTGATGTCATTTGACACTTTCTGGATACGTGGACGGGTTTGGGGTCACATTTTTGTTTATTGTGATTTATACTTTGTACTTTTATTTTATTTTTTTGTTTTGTACCTACTTGGTTCAAGACGGAAATATTTTTAAAGCCAATTCACCAATAGCAATTGTTACAATTTTTACGATTCATAGTACATAACAGTTAAAACCTATGAGGAATGAATGGTTCTTTTGGTAAGACTTTCAGGAAAAGTTGGGACTTATTTTCAGTAAAAAGAGTGACATGGCTATAAAATAAAGAAGTCAAAGCATCATTTAAACTCGAAAACTACTGGCTGTAAAATGAAATCATAAAAAAATTGTTATAAGTCTATAATCGGATTAAAAATGCAATAAACAGCAATGAAAAAACAACAAAACGTTTATAGGGTTTTTTTATTGCCGTCATTTAAACCGATAGTTAAATATAAGATCGTGTTACTATTGGCTATGCAATGGTGGTAATGGCATGTACGTACATAATAGTAAATAACATTATTTTAATCTAATGTACTTTCATGATAAATTAAAAAAAATATATATTAAAAGTCCATATAGGTTTTATTTAAATAATAATACGATATTCCTGGCACTATTGCGTCAAAAAAAATGGAAAAAAGTAACAGCCATAAAATGATTTAAAAAAAGTTAATCAAGAAAAAATGTTTAATGGCATTCAATATTTTTTTACCAAGAACTGCCAGTAATACATAAATGGTGTAAACACACCCTTAACATAGCCGAAAGATACTTGTTCTCCCCGTCTTTGCGATATTTTTTTTGTTTTAGACACAAACAAACTTTCAAACGGTCAAACTTTTTCACAAGTTTTTTTTTAAATACATGTTTTTAATGTAAGATTTTTACTTTACACACCTCCACGACCCCCGTACTATTCAATCCACTCATCAGCACAATGTTTTGAGTGCTTTCCATCGAGTCCTACCGTAAAACGTAATTTTTCACCCCCAAAAAAAAAAGTCGAATCCGAGCAATAATTTTTGCGTAAAGTTAGTTAGTTTGATGTACAGGATGCTTGGTTGACGGCTATGTGAAGGGTCTGTTTACACCCTACATATGTGGCGTCAATTTAGATATAGACCAAGGAGGTTGAATCAAAATGGTATCTCTGTAATATAATTTTTGATTTCAAATGAATTTTTGATCTAAATTACAACATCGACTAACAGTATTTTTTTTCTGGCATGGCAATTGGCAGAATGTCAACAAACTGTCTAAAAAAAGAAACATGAAAATGTGCAACATGTTTTAATAACAAGTCCAAAATTAAAATATGTCTGTATATAATATGCTTAAAATAAACCTGTGTACGGACGGGAATTAATATCGCGATCACTCTCAACAGGTGTCACGCATAACTTACGAATAAATCCTTATAAGTGCCCCAGCGCACCGTACTACATAAATGCACTAAATTATAATGTTGATTTGTTGGTTAAGCGCTTACACTTCTTGGGACAAAATAATAGGAATATTTTATGGGTACTACTTGACAAAAGGATTTATATGTTTTCATTTAAGGCACATTGTGAGTTCTTGTTTTCCTTAATAACTTGATTTATGTAAAGTTGTGTATTGAGCGTTTAAATCTAAATTAATGATTCGCGATTTAGTTGAGTACATCTTAGCCTTTCACAGCCATCAACTACAAGATAAACTTGCCTTAAACCACGGCTTTCACCGGTTTGCAAATACATATAATACTCTCACAGGAACACCCAACTTTTGCGTGCTTACAAATCCTTTCCAGTTTCCCACTAGACTCGTTTGATATCATAGATTCGAAAACGTCAGAGTGTTTGACAGACTGTGTTCGTTCCCAAAGGGCTTCAGAAGTCATGTTGGTTTCCTTTCAACATTTCCGACATAAACTCGGTTGTGTTGACGCCATGATAAGCATTTGTTATAATTTGTCGAAGCTTTGAAGTTGATTTACAAGCGCGAATGGCGGATTTTAGTAGTTAAGCTGACAGTTTTATTAGTAGGTGTTTGTTTAGAAAGATTATTTTGAGCATACGTTTATGTGTCAATTAATTTTAATGTTGTGTTTCGTATATTAAAAGTTGCATAACTATGCACTTTTGTGGTTGATTAATTTTTTATCGAATTTTTACATCTTTATTACGCCAATTTAAAAATTTCCGGGCGAACCAAGCATTACACACTCAAAAAATCGTTTTACTTTTTACAACCTCTCATTAATTACATAACACTGCCCCCACTTTATCATCAATTAGCATCTTAATAGTGCACTAATTGAGTGGCTCATTACAACATGTTGGAAATGTCTCGTGAGCGCGGGCACTAACTTGTGTTGATCAAATAGTTGATAAGCGTCGCTCAGCGGTTTGTTAACTGCTATGTTTATGCCGCGGCGTTGCTCGCGAACGACGTAAACTGCGATGTTTACGTTCTCCTCGCAATTAGAACTTTTGATGTGAACCAAGTTAGTGACAGCAATTTGTTCTAATTTGTCGTATTTTTGGATAAAGCTTGTAGGTTTGTTAGGATAAATTTATGTGTCTAGCAGTAGTGCTAGATAAGGTCTGTATTTTCCTTAATTAGGTATATTAGGTAATATAAATTACGTTGGTCCGCAGTAGGCAGTGGTGGATTACGGGCCAGTCACAGCGAGGAGGTCTATTTCCCACATGGGGAACATTAGGCAGATATTTAGTTCCCATTGGAAAACTCACTAAACGTATAAATATTTGAATGCGCAATAATAAATCAGTTTGTGATCCCATTTCACTTCCACGTATTCAACAATAAAGAGAGGCATTATATTCTCATAAATCATAGCGTAATGAGGGATCATCATTGTGGACTCTTTTGTGACAGTATTTATATAAATAATGGCGGACAAACGACCGACAACCAAAGAGTCCAACACACAAATTACGAGCTCGTTGTTTCCGCGCAATTTAACAAAACAAGATGGAAGCCGAGACGGTTCCTTGATTGTTGCTTATTTGCGTTTTAGATCGTTCTTTTTATTTTTAGGATATTTTATTCACGGATTGTTTAAGAAATGATTCATTTTGGGATAGTCGTTTACTTTTCTTCTTTAAAAACTGAACTACACAGAAAAATGGTTCAATAACCCCAACTTTTACTCATATAAAGACAAAAGTTGTAGGTCTGAGTTTCTGACCGATAAAATTCATCCGAATCAATGACTAATAATACCAATCCAGGGCAAGAAATACGTACCTAAGCAATTACATTGAAACAGCTAAGTATAGCTAACAATTCCATTGTAATGCTACAATTTAAACATGTTAACTTAATTGTAACTCCAGGCACTACAGATTGTCCAAATACGCCATGTTTTATGTTTCCATGCAATGCTTAACTTGTAAGGAAACGCCAGTAAATAAGCAATCAAGTAGGTCGAATATTCCTATAAAGGTAGAAACAATTTGATTCGTACAAATATAGACCTTTTGTGAAGGAGCCATAGCTCTTTATACTGATATGCAAATGTTGGTAGTACAGTAATGACATCTCTATTTCAAGGAATTAATGGGTTACCTTGATTTACGGGATAGTCTAAACTTCAATGTTGCTTTGGTCAGTTTAGCACTGCTTCCTAGCAGAACTAGAAAGTTGTTTTCCTCGAAAAAGTCCCATCAGATTAAAGTCTAGTTTTCCAGAGCGTGCAGCCAAGTTTCAGCATGGTCACCTGTATTAGACGACTAACTTTATCCTAAGCTTTGCTCCGACCCTACTTGCGACTTACTTTAAGAATGGCTTCATCCACTGTTGTATACTGGACTTCACCACTGATATTTTAAAACTGCCAAAACTAATTCGCTCGTTTGCGACAAGCACGACGTAACCCAAAAACTATAAAAACGAAAGTAAATATTAAAGTAAGTAACAAAATACGTAAAATAAACCTTTCATCTTTCGACAAAAGGTTTAAATGCAAAAAAAAACAAAAATATCAATATAATGAAAATACTTTTAGTCTAACTTAAAAAAAAAACGCTGTCCTGTATTTCTTATTTTTCGAGTTACGTCATTATTGTCGCAAACAAGCGAATTTAACAATTACAGGAGTCCTTGAAACAACAAAACAAAAGTTCCTACACAATATTTTTTTAGGTAGGTATATCAAGTGCCGTTCGTAACTCCACAATAAAACCACTGCAGTAGCTACTAGATAGGTATAATTTGATAGTGATTACATATTTATGGCACAATGTTGGGAGCCGGTGTCATCGAGTGGACATTCTACCTGTCATTATCGTACCGCGGTACGTGTGCACTGGAAATAGTGGGCCGGTGCAAGTTAGAGGAGAGAGCGGAGTTCGCGTTTGTATCGATTTTTGCGCCACAAGAGATCAAGAAGAAAGAAAAGAAAGGCTGATTCTTGCTTCTCTTCCAAATTCGTAATTATTCATCTTTTTGATGACTGCCCACGCGACGCCTGTATGTTCCCTGGTTTTGTTTTGATATCAGTAGGTATCAAGCTCAATTTTAACGAAGAATTGTAAGGGCAACAGCAATCGTATATAATAATATTAGTATTATCTGAACTCAAAAGCAGTTAATACAGCTGAAAGATTCAAATCGACCCTTCAACTTTCATCTGCATAAACCTTTTCCCGCTTCCGCTCCAAACTTACACCGCCTACCCTAAACAAAATCGTTGACAGTATGACAAATTAATACGGTGTGCGCGCGTGCTGCATTAGCGTCGCCCGCGATCGAAGGGACACTGTCCTCCCGCCTGCCCGCCCTGTTCCACTGAGCCCACGTGCCCGATACGGGGACAGGGCCCCGCCATGCTCATAAACACGAAAATATATGGATTGACCACTTACATGCATAAATTCATGGTAGAAACTACGGAATGGCACGTGTCTGTGAAGCGTACGATCTTTAAATATTCATGTTTTGGATACAGGTTGCGACTTGAGTAGCTGTGTAGTTAACCTTTTTGAAGGACTTCTTGGGTGATTATAAGTTCAGCCTGCTTTTAATTTTGTCTCATTACAGCGGTATGTACAGACGTCAGCCCATCAAGCTACCCGAAACGGTAAAATTTTCCCAATGAACATTGAACCTAATGCTTTAGCGATAAAGCTAAAAATCTATTTAAGAAATTTGACAGATTCTAGTAGGTTGATTTGCTGGTTGGCGTCTGTACAGTACAATGAAATAAAAATAAGATTCCTTACAGTGAATTAATTATTACGCGTGATCACCGCGTGTCGGCAATCATTTGTTTGTACAAATGAGACCAAAACCAACATTTGGTTTTTTGAACTTAATCTAGTAGGCAAGGAGCGTGTCTTTCAACCCACAGAAGGAACATCACAAGTTACTTAGTTCTTTTTTCTTACTTTGCTCAATTTTGGGCCATATATTTTTTCACGAACCTATCGCAAGCCAGACTATTTTATCTTCCTGAGGGTTAAGAGGAGTGTCAATGACTCCCTAGAGAGATTTTCGCCGGGATCACATGACTCCGAGGTATTTACGTTTCTCAAGCAAGTCTTTCTGATCTTGTGAGAAACTAAGAAAGTCAGGGATTAACATCAGTTTTCTACGCGTAAGCACTTTTTCTTGGTCATAAGTAACGTTACAATTTCAGTTTAAAGTTACCTACCTTTTGTATCATATTGTTTAATTTTTCGTATTCCAGTTTGCTGCAAATGGAACTGGGGTTCTCATATGATCTGCCGCATGCCTATAGGAGCAACGGAGGAAAATAATCATTAGTTGGATCCCAACTGACTGAAAAAGTAAGAGGGAGAAGTCCAGAAGGCGATGGTGGCATGAGCTGGGCTCATTTTTACGGGATTCGATTAAGAAAATTGGAAAGAGGTCAGAGAGGCCTTTGCCCTGCAATGGGACAACAAAGGTTTTTAATAATCATTCCAGTTTGTGAAACTGTGTAAAAATGTGTAAGAGGTACAATTCGCGATACATTATTTCATTCCAATCCAACCCATTAACTTGGGATCCTTTATAAATCCCAACTTAATTTTACAACCATTTAAAACGCCATACCCCATTATCTCTTACAAGTACATCATACATTTTTTAAATTCCAACACAACTCGTTAATTATACACAAATTGTCCGCCAGTGTTTCGGTTATTAATGGCTCTGCCCGGACAATGTGCGTAACGACCGGAATATTAATGCTTTCGCCAATGCACTTTAATCATAACTGTGTTATGGGATTTTACGAGTTTATGTGCGTGTTTCATGGTAGTGCTAACTGGCACTGGCGAATGGCGAAATGTTTGCATAAAAAAATGATGAGATAAAAGATTGCAAGTAAGAGAAGAGAGAGAGAGAGAGAGGTGGGACTGATTTCATCATGTTTTATGTGAATATTTCGTTTTGATGGCCTTTCACTAAGTTGCAACTATGTTACAACTTATTTCCTCAATTTTGTAGAGAGTATTAAGAGGTTCATAATACTGGAACCCTTTAGAAAATTAAAATTGACACGTAACTGTGTTATTTTCATAGCCTAAACAATTCTTAATTGATTCCAATCGCAATAAATTCAGAAGTCTCCATCATTATTTCACCCATTGTTCTAGATCTGGAATGATAATGTTGCACAAAAACCTTATTTTGGTTGACATAACCGTCAAGGATCTTAAAAGCGTCTTCAAATCTTGCCTGTCATTTTCTTTCCATTTAAGTTTCCTTAAAAACATGCCATCTTCGTCAGTAGAACTAATCTTTCTACAACTGACTGCACCCGTTTTCATTAACTATCGCAATAATACCTAAAACTTCAGCAGGCGAGGGTTAAAAGAGTAGAAACAAAACAAGGAACGAAACACTAAAGGGTTAAAAGTTGCAACATGGCTGAAACCCACTCGGTTGCCAATCGGCTGGGGATCCAATTCTGCCTCACTGTGCCGTCTGTACGAAAAAAAACAAACGACCATAGGCACTGTTCCGTGAGTAGGGTTCGAAAATCAAAAAGGAGGTATCGAGTTCACTTGGGTTGGTGAAAAAGTTACCGAAAAACAATGATCGATTTTTGTCGGTTTGGTTTTGCAGTTGCAGTAACTTTTATTGGATTTTCTTTTCCGTCGAATTTAGAGTTCTTCATTCATAGATTCTCCGTATTGGCATCCCCAGAACCAAGAAAACGTCTCCGTGCTCTCGATCCAAGTAAAGTCTCGATTAAACCCATAAGGAACGAGTACAAACTCAGCTCATGGACACATACATTTACATATTGACTGAAGTAGGAAACTTAATGTCCGTGTCCGGAGCCGCGTCCGCAATTAGTGGGTTTGACCGGATCCTGTCCGGAGGATTTTCGGGCTTGTCCTTCAAGTGTAACACAGATGTAAACGCGGTGTTGTTGTTTTTAATAGTTACCCTAGGTGTAAGTACCTCTCTCTGCACGCACAATTTATCAAGTCCCCATAGTCCGTAAAAACACGGCGTATGAAAGTTATCAATATATGTCAGTGTTTTCGTTCATGTTTGGTCAGACCGTGTTATTGTATGTGCAGCGTTGAGCAAGCCATTCATAACTGGTCATGGTGGATCTATTGACGAGAGCATTAAAAAATGCGGATATTGTGGGGAAAATGGTACCTCGAACTAGGGATGAGATTGGTGGAAATGATACTCTTTATTTTACACTATGAGGTCAATATTAATGAATGAGTTGAGCTTGGAGGAGCTCGTGGTTAAAACATACCAGCCACACGGGTCGATCTTCAGGTTAAGCCGCGCTTGCCAAGTTTTTTCTGTGGATAGTTGACCATCCATTACATATCGACTTCCTTCCATGCCGTCTCGGCTGTCATTAGTATATCTATAACATTCGTTACTGGTAGTCAGTGGTTAGACAGTCCGACTACCAGGCTTACTAAGGGGTATGGTATTAGCCAGTACTAACTGGGTTGTGGGGGTCAGACAGGCAGTCGCTCCATGTAAAATACTGGTATTCAGCTGCATCCGGTTAGACTGGAAACCGACCCCAACATAGTTGGGAAAAGGCAGGCAGATGATGATGATTAAGGAACAAATTTAAAGTTTTGATAATGAAAGGACGCTAACTATAAAGACAGCTTTTTTAACTTTTAAACACGACTGGTTCTTTCATACGATACTCACGTCATATTTGCCTTCCATTTTAATTCATTTCTATAGTAAATTGTTTCTTCTTCATGTTCTACGTATGCTGATTTTCACATATTTTTTGTTACAGGTAGAGTACCCATCTATATTACCAGCCATCTAAAACAGAAATTTATTTCACGTATTTTCCACAAATGGAATCAAATTTAATCTCGGTCATACCTACATAAATTTATCACAAACACGAATTGGAAGATTACAAAACAACTCTCGCCTACTTTCTTATCCTGAAATCCAAACTCATACACGAGAACTATTGAATGACTATTACAAGGCCATCTAAATCGAAAACGTCAATAGAACTTAAGTTTTTAACTAAACCTTCACGACATTCATCGCCCTCTCAAAGGTTTCCTCTTGAATCTAAACCAGGCGTGCGAGTACCAACACAGGTATCGCTTTACATATTTATCGTGCGATACGTACTCGCACGGGGTCCGTACGAGTCGGTGAGCGGGGCGTGACCCTAATTCAATAACATTCAATTAAGGCCCTCCCTGCAATTAGAAACCGGGCCCTTAGGTGGTGAGCGACCAGGATTTAGAGAGCATGGATAAGAAACTTTTAATTCTGTTGGCGGAAAAAGTTGTGGGATGTTTAAAGTGAAGTTTCCGTGTATTTTGCTAAACGAGAGCGTTAATTTAGTTTAATTAGGTAGAAATATGCTTGGAGTCTCTCTGAGGGATCGCATCCGGAACGAGGTGATCCGACGGAGAACCAGATTTGTCGACATAGCTCACAGAATAAGTAAGCTGAAGTGGCAATGGGCCGGTCATATTAGCCGTAGAACTGATGAGTTGATGACCGTTGGGGTAGACGTGATCTTGAGTGGAGACCGCGATTCGGCAAACGTAAGGTGGGACGCCCTCAGGCTCGGTGGAGTGACGATCTTCGCAGGGTGGCAACTGGATGAAAGTTGCTGAAAATCGAGTTGAATGGTGTGCGATTGAAGAGGCCTATGTCCATGATGATGATGAGGTAGAAATACTTGTAAGGTTTTCTGAAAGATCTTGGAGATTAATTAAAATATCCTTCTACTCTTCATTCTCGACTTTAAATAATACTTTTGTGCAAAAAAAAGCATCCTTTCATTGAAATGCTTTATTGGCCTGCACGGTAAATAGTACAAACTATTCCATACTATTTATTCATGTATTTTTTTTAATTCCAGTCTGTCTTTTTGAACTTCTCAATATCCTTTTTTACTATTGTTGTACCCTCAGATTTTCGTTTTTACAAATTTATAAAATCTGTATTTCTTATCCACCGCCAGCTACTCCAAGCCAAGTCGTCCAGTAAGATTTCCGTAACAAATTGTGTTGTCATGTTTTCTGTTATTTAAGCGCTATCTACACGCACCGACTGACGCGCCTACCTGCCTACCCACCGGCCGGCGGTGTACACTTGCACTGTAATGTGTAGTGTCCGACGGTTTTAGATCACTATCACGGTGTGATACGATGGTCAGAGTGAGAGAAGTGATGGTGTGATAGAAGGGTTTACAAGGGTGTTTTAAGTTTTATTGTAAACTGAGGAGAAGTGGTTCAAGTTTGAATGATTTGATTGCCTATGGTATGGGTCAAATGTGGAAATTCTGTTACCGAGTAATTTCAAATGTTAAACGAATGTATAACGAACTAGCTTACGAATAGGTACCAAATTACTTAGACTAAATTCTCTAGACTTAAACAAAAGCGTTGTCTTATTTCCAGCCCCCGTAGCATGACCACCGTAGACAAGGATTTCTTTGACGGAAGAATCGACAAAATGACAGATTGTGTCGACACAATGACAGATTTCTATGCTCTATATTCCATATTATCGATTCTTCCGTCAAAGAAATCCTTGTCTACGGTGGCACAGATAATATAATACTGCACGGTGGTCATGCTACGGGGGCAGGACAACCAACGTTTGCAATAAGTAAAAGTCAGCGAGGAATTTAAAACAAAAAACCCGTACATTTTCTATCCGACAACGTAATGGCCTTTTTCAACCAGTCCTTCGCTTAACTCAACATAAAATTAAAGCACGCCGTGTTCATATCTGCCACATTAACGATAATTAATTAATAAACATTCGCCAACAGGTTCAACTTACGAGCACCTCACTAACCTAGATCCAGACTTAACTAGACTGAGCCTAGTCTACAACCTAGCCACGAGCTTATGAGGCTAATCCATAGACGAGATCTGCTCGATAAAGATCTACAACGTGTAAATAAGACCGAAGTGTGTCTATGGTTTCAAAATATTCTAATGCTTGGGTTTATTTTGCTCGTGTTAACATGGGATGTAGATATAAATACAGAGAACAGAATCGGTTAAGCTTGTCAGAGGAAATGAATAATTGTTAACATCATTTATTTTAATTAAATACACGCAGATTAATGATGAAATTATTATTTATTGGTTTAGTAAGTATCTCTTTCATAAAACTTATAGTAGGCACACATGAAATACCATAAATTATTTTGAGCTTTTATATGTAGATGATTACGCGATTTAACAAAGATTGGTCTGAAAAACTGGGACCAGAGTAAAACTTTAATAATAAGGTATTTAACATATCATGCATTTTTCATATTAATTACTTTAGTAATGCCAGTCTGAGTGCTACGAAGATCAAGGTGAACAAAAATTCTGAACACATCACATAGCAAAAATAAACCATATTTTTTTTTAATTTCACCTGTAAGTGTTGGCAAAGACATCAAAGAAGTATTTAATAACCTGTCACAAAACGTTTAACTCTTTGAACGTTATTTTCAACAGATGTTTAGGAAACTATTCATCATCACAAGATGTTTGCAAACAAACTGATTTCATCTTATCGTGATCGCGCTTGGCAGTTTTGCGAAAGATCGTAAAGTGAGATTGTTTGAATGTCAAAGTCATTTTTTGTTTGAATTCATTTTGATGGGTGCTTTTAAGAAAAGAATTTGAAAATACGTAAGCTGCAGGTCCAGCTGGATATCAGTAGGCAGTCTGCCCCGTTACAGATGTGGTTTAAGTATAAATATCTACCAAATAGTTGGAATCCAAGAAATCGTTCCCGTTCTAAGTTCACACGCAGTTTCAACAAGGTGTGTGTTAAATTGCTATGATTTGTCACGTGTTCAATTCTAAAAATACTTACTGTTGTTAGTAGGAAGTTACAAGTTTACAACTACTTTTACTCGTCTCAAAATCATCATCATCATTCTCTTGCCCTTATCCCAATTCATTTGGGGTCGGCGCAGCATGTCTTCTTCTTCCATACTTCTCTATTACTCGTCATCTCATCCGACACCTCCTTTCTTGCCATATTCAAGTTTACAACTACTTTTACTCGTCTCAAAATCAAAATCCAAAACTTATAAAACGTCGACAAAAAGGTGCACGGTTCGGGTTGGTCGTTTCCTACGGAGAAGAACCGGAAACTCCATGGTTACTCTATAATATTATTTAAACTAAGTAGACAAGATCAATGTTTCATATCCGACTACTCGGAAGAAATACCGAACTCGGAGGTCACAGTACTCACAGTCTCTTTTCTTGTATTTCTTTTCCTTTCATTGTCTTGGTCGGATAAAGTGAGGACCATGCATATGAGTCTGAAGGTATCAACGTCTTTGTTTTTTCCATCATGTCCACTCGCGAAAGTCGTCACTCGTTAGGTTCTTTATGGTAATAATTTCTCCAAAAATCAACATACAGCCTTTATCATTCCATCTCAGACAGTTTTTCCCAAAAAACTGCCAAAACCCCGGCTTTCTTTCACGACGAGCCTTATAAAGGTCTTCCAGGACATGTCTGCATACGTTTGCATATCAATAGTAACGGGACGGATGTTTTTACGTCTTGTTGCGCGGGCACATCGCTATGTGAGTATGTGCGCGGTGGCGGAGATATACGATAGCGAGTAATGGACGAAACGCGGATGCTTTGTGGTGCTGGTGCTAAGTACTTAATTTGTTTACGACTCTGGGGATAATAAAGGCCAGAAATACAAGAATCTAAGAATCTGTAGATTTTTTATGAAAGGTTTCCTCTTTCTTAATTTTCTTATTCACCTAAAATAAAAAGCTTTCAGATGTTTGGAATGAAGTCTGAAGGCTTCAAGGTCATTAACTTATCACAGATTCCGTTCAGCGATTAACTCATCTCAACTTTGGCTTGTATTCCTACCTTATTCCTTTTCATCAAGATCTAAAATAAATACTCAAAGGATTTTCATGTCTTAATTCTGTTTATCACAAAAAAGAAGTCTAATCTCGCCCTTTTTGTGTTCATCTTTTAAAACGCGTATCAAATAAATTGTTATCTCAATGTTCACATCACTTAGACCAGCCCCGAGTTCTGAATAGGGGTGGCGCAATAAACCGCGCGACGGCTTTTTTTGACCGTCTGTAAAGACCGAACAGATACCTCTTAAACGATCGCAATTAAAATATCGCTATTGTCCAACAAAATTGAGGTAGAGTTCCAAGTAGAGGATGTTATTGAATATTATTTTTTATACAAAGACAGTTGTCAAAAATTTATTTCATATGTGAGTTTGGTTTTGAAATCTCAAAGAAAAATCTGCCATACAATTTCAACCAAGGAAATTGATTTTCTGCACACAATTTTAATTTCCTAAAACTAACAACACTAACAAAATTCTGGCCAAAATCCCATCGATGTGCGTTCAATCGGAAACTCAGCGTCCATTCAAGCGTCAGATGAAGTTTTTTAAAACAATAAAATTAACAAAACAAAAGCAATGTTGCCATCCGGTTACGGCGGAATATTTACAATGAGTCGGGCATCGGGCTGGTTCGATTGTCTCGATTTATTTTTATTCGATTCTTGTCTCCAGATCAGCGAGTGGGAATGCGTGAAGCGTTCTCCGAGTTTATATTTAATGTTCACGTTTATTTGGGAAGCAAATTGGTCTTACGCTTACGTTCTCAAATGAAGACATCGCTTTCTCATTTGTATTAATGTTTATCCTTCATGTTCGTCCTCTCGAATTTCTTTCTTCATTTTGAATCATACGTCATAAATACTTATCCTGTCATCTCAAAGCTTTAATTTATTGTATTATCATTTCTCGCTGTTTGTTGTTTCAGGTGCTTTTATATTTTAATTTGGTTTTTTTACTTATGCTTATCATTTTTTTTGAAAATTATCACGTTTGTGATCATTCGTGCACTCTTAATCGTCTACAGTTTCTTAATCAATGGGAGAAAAATCCATTAACAAAATTAAATGAGTACAACATTATTTTGCTTTAGAATTAATAGCCCAATAAATTACATAATCAGTAATTACTCCTCTTATCAGCACTTAACTTCGTCTTTAAGATTTTTATCGGATTATGTGTCGGACGTAAACGATCTCAGATTAATTTTAAGTTCATTTAACGTGGCTTTAGTCGTCCGTTGAGTAGACATAAAACTTGTGACACAAGAATCAACTTTCACAAAACTCTGTACTTTCATTGTTCCCCCGACCAACTTAGTTTGGAACAGAATCTTACACCCATTTAATTACAAACTTTATTACAAAACAGTAGGGAACAGACTTGTAATCTAACTGTTTTCTAATTGAAAACTCAAGTTGCTTGGTGGAGCATTCCCTTTGCACTGGACATTTTACATTTTTACGACGGCACCTTAATAGAACCGGCCATGTTTTTGTCTACAACTTTAATCTTGTCACCATTACAAAGGACATTGCGCTCTCCTACTTTCGAAATAAGAGCTTTACGAGTTACAGGCGTTACAGCTTTATGTTTGTCCGTCGGCGTTTTTGATTAGCAACCTTTAGTACGGCGAGAATTGTTTTAATCTCGAAACTTCATTATTCTGAGTATTTAAAAAAAATGAACATCTAAAACGGTAGTGTTTTATCAGAAAACTCGTTATAGCGGCAATTAACTCCTGTAATCTGTTTTGTTTAATTCGCTTTGATAAACCCATTAGCTTTGTGCTTTGGTTTAGGAATAAAGTGTCTGATTCAGTATTTAGCTTATTAACAGCATTGATCTTTCAATGAAATACAGAAAAACCAACAAATTTAATAATAATTGTATTACTTTGATTTGGAATCGACTTCAAAATGGTAGATAATGGTATTTTCTATAAAACCTTTATGGTAATTTATTTCAATATTTTTCTTATTAAACTCGAAGATTTTCACCTTGCAAAACACAACGATCTTAAAGATAAGTAAATTACTTGATTCGTATCTATAATAGCAACCTTACCTTGAAGCAGTCACGTTTTAAACAAAACTTTTATTTTCCCATTCGCTACCACCTTTCACACAATGCACCAATATTTTTGCATTTACTTCGTGACAAAGAACGATAGCTTTATAAGCGGGAATGGCGCCTGAAGGGAGTTGTCTCGTTGTTATTTATACAATAGCCCCGTAGCCCTTTAAAGCCTGCCGATTTCTAGATGTTTCTCGAAAAGTATCGAGGAGCAATTTTGTCGAAGCTTCAGTAGTTGAGACATCAGGTGGGCTCCTTGGATGGGCTGTCTATAGAAAGGCAACGATGCGCTCTTGTTATTTATCAAAAAGACGATTTTGTGGAATTGTCGGTAAATTGAGGAAATAAAAATGTATAAGACGTTGATTATAATAGATACTTTTGCAAAATAGTGTTGATTTCTTGTTATGAATTGCATAGCCATTGTAGAAATTAAATCTACAACGTCTTTAACTTATAGTTGTAAAGAAGCTATGTCGAAGTTTTTAATTGTGTTCAGTTTTACCCAAAGGAATTAACAGTAGCGTTTCATAAGGACCTCTATCCATGAATCTGTATTTATTGATCCAAGAACATTAAAAAAAAAAACATAAACATAAAAGAACATTCCTACAGCACGCTATGCCTTCCCCATATCATTTTACACCAGATATTAGTTGGCGTAAAGTTTTGTAACGGAGCGTGCCTCAGGGCAGTATCCTAGGCCCAGTACTGCTTGCAATCATATCATCTGCGGCCAGCAATCACCAGTCGTTTTGTTTGCTTGCTCTCCCGCCTCAGGACGCAAACTCGACCAAATTATCTGTTAGGTTACACTGGTATTTTCGTTTCACATTTTAATGTAATTTTATGCTACAAGTAATGTTATTAGAGTTAATTTTATTATGCGTTTCTTATCGTCATCATCAATCATAACACTAATCTATCATCCACGTAATAAATGTGTGATAAATGAATGTGCAATATAATCAGTACGTTCTAAACTATTAGTACTATAACTTAACGATGTTATTAGATAAATCATCGTTAAAAACCTGCCTGTAGGTACGATAACATCGTTCATGTGAATACATATTACATTGAGCACATTTTGTTAATAGCTTTCTCAATAAAAATCCTTCAAATCGTAAGAAATCTCGTATCTATGAATAAACTACGCTTCCCCTAGAAATCTCGTCGATATTTCCCTCAACTCTTCTTCCTGGCTTGTAAGATATAACTCGCGCGCGTCGCCTGGGGCCGAGCGATTGGGCAAGCGGCGCACGAGTTCAGATAATTACACCAGTTTGCATGTCAGAAGGATCTTCAACGATGGGATATGGGTATGTGTAGAAAACTTTACGGAGAATTTCTTGTACGAACTTGTATCATGTTTTGAAGATTTTGTATTTCGTTTCGTATGATCTTATATGTTTAACAAACTGCATCATTTTGGTTACTAAAATCGCTGTATTTCTTCATTCCTATGTTGATAGCTTTCGAAGCCGCGTTCATTATTTCGCAATAGACGTAAAACTTTTATTTCAGCACAGTTTGCCGCGCTACGTCAAAGAGCGCGCGGTGCTAACTTGACGCCTCGCCGCTATTACTTGCCGCCTTGGCAAGATGCCGCAGATTGTTAAAACTTCTGTGGACTACCGCGAATGTGAATGGTTTTGCGATCGCTATTCTTTCGTTGAGTTATTTTCCTGTTTTGTGGACATCAAAACTCGGGCTTTTTTCAATGCGCTGTCGTCACCATCAGTATCAGTAGGTAATATGATTAATAGATGATTGTTCTGTGAAAATTATTATTATTTACTTATTAAGTTCGGCACTAATTAAATTTCCGATATCGAGAGCCATTTTGTATCATATTAATGATTTCACAAACGAATAGCTCAAATAATTAATATTTATAATATGCCATTTGCGGACGCCACCCACTTAATGCGTGCAATGGTTGCCATATTTAAATCCTGCAAACAGAGTACAATGTTTTAATTTAAATAATAAATAATCGATGCCACCGGGCATGTGTGATTGCGAAATATTACTCGCTCCGACATCACTGCTTAAATTACTGCTGTCTCGAGATAAAAATATGGTAAATTACCTTATGATTAAGCAGATGTTTATAGATTATTAATTTGTACACAAATACTTTGAGAGATGTGAAAAAGATAATGACCCACCTACGAGTTTCACTTTTGGTGAATGGGGAAATAAATTGGTCTTTTGGGCTCAATGTGTAGGTTCGACGCACTATGTGAGAACATTGGCTTCGGGCTATTGCGTGAAACTTGCACGGTAAACTACATAACATATGACACTGCACGGTATGCCGAGCTATGTTCGAGCTCGTGCGTCGAGTGTTGCTGCCGTTTGAAGATTAGTTCACCTGGTGTATTGTGAGATACATCTTTATTGCTCCACTGCGAGGGTTTCATGGAGTGCTATAGTGTGTTCTAATATTATAAAGAGGTAAAGTTTGGATGTAGGAGGTTAACAATCTCCGAAACATGTTCTTTGATTTCAAAAATTGGAAAGGACATGTTTCTACTCAGACAAGCCGTGAGCAGAATCTAGTGGTAAATATTTTGGAAATATAAAGCCCTCTTTAAATGCGTAAACTGAACAGCAGCCTAGCTCATCTTCATTTCAAATTTATTATAGGTTATTATTCAATGCCCGGAGCTTTCCCATTTCCATCCATCAGAGTGCAATCTTTAATCTGCCGGGCACACTGAATCCAACCGTTAATATATCATAAAACACCCACACGCCATGAAATATGAACGATATTTTTAATACGTAGCTTTAAAATGGATAAAATATTGTATAAAGTGCATTAATTTACGTATTACGCGGTTTTTGCCTTTTATTTATTTTTTAATTTTACCTCGCAATGTTGTCAGTTTTCATTTTTGTTATAATCTGTGGATATTGTAATGGCCGTTTTGCACGACACCCACAACCCACATAGCACAACGCTCTATGTTCTATGGCCATACCAGTAATTTTAGAGACATCAACATTTGGTATTCTAACCCAGAGTCGTTAGATGCAGCAGCCAAATATGACCACTTTACATGGATTTGTAGTAACTAAAATCATTTAAAGCTGTGATATACCACCTAATGCGGTCAAGCCAGTACCTACATGATATGATAAAACTCAAATGAATTCAATGTTTTTTTTGAAAGAATAGGTTTCCTTGACGAAACCAATTTGTATTTATCTGTGTCAAAAATAAACATGGAGTTTCCCGGAAAATTAATCTAAATAACATCTGATCCGGAACGTAATTTTAATGGTGTTTTATTATTAATGAGATATCTCATCCTGATTAATTATTATTTCAGAAGGAAAAGTTAAAAATAAATCCACGCGGAGTGCCATCGACAAACTTCACTTTTTAATATCCCTCATGTACTCGTATTTCTGTCGCGCCGAAAATATCTGAAGTGCGATAAAAATATTAAAATTTACGTTTATTATCATGTATGTACAAAGCAATGGTACAGAGTGTGATTTTATGAATCATCCAGTTTAGGAGTAAGGGTTGCTAAACTTCTAAAAAAAAAAAAGTAACAGAACAAAATTGATGTTATCGCAAGCAATTCCGTTACGTCAACGACCTTTATTTTTTTAAATCAGCACTCGTCCCTTTCACCCTTACTTGTAAAGAACATCTTAACGACATTTCTTCGTAACTGGGAAAACGAGCACTTTTCTTATAACAAAGCTGCCAGCCCTCATTCACTCCGGTCTTAATAGTCCATGACATCTGGCAGTCCACCAACGCAATGGACCATTACGTTCTCTCAACGAGATTTCCACGCTTCATTCATGCGGCCCGTACCTAAAAAATGGCAGGAGAGCGCGGCATTGCACCATTCATCCTAACCTAATTTCGTTTGCAACGGTCACTGGCCGGTAGCGCTGTTTTTTATATGTGCTAGATAATCTAGCGTGAAAATACTAGATGTGCTAGATCCAATATACAACTTGTATCTGGTTATGCAACATCTCGAAATTTCTATCCGCGTATTGGCCTATTCAAAAGGAATGAATAATTCTGAAATATGTGACAATCATGAGCTTTTCACAGGTCATATGAACAGAAATAATAGTATAAATAATAGAAAACCTGGTTACATGGCATTGCATTATCTGCTTGTAAGCTAAAAACTTATTAAGGATCATGATTTATGAACAGAAAGAAACTTTGGTCTTAAAATTCTAAGTTTTACTGCTAAACTTGGCAGGTATTAATTAATGCCCATTGAAAGACCACGGCAGTAAAGCAAAGTAGTAAGGTGCTACTAGACAACGACTTTTTTCAAATGAAACGTACACGAAGTAATAGAAAACCCGTCTCGTCAAATAGAAAGACGCTAACCAATTAGAAAATATCGTTACTTGCAAAGTTATAACGTTGTGTACCGGATTATTGACAATCTTTTAACAGAACACTTCTTCAATCATGACCATAGACCACCTATAATACTTTTATCCCGTTTCCCGCCCTCGCGACCCAAGCGCCACTTAAAGATGACAGCTCAAATTACGCGACGCGCATGCGCTCAACAATTAATGAGCTCATTTCGCGCGCTTTTTATTTATCGTTCGGATATTAGTCTGCGCTTAAAGGAACCGGTGCAATAATTTGTATTTACATGCACGTTTGTCATTTTTATTTCGTATTGCGTTGCGTGTTTTTCTTAGAAAGTTTCACTTGGTGTGTGATAATTTAAGGGGCGTGTGCAAAATGATTTAGTTGCCAATAAGGCTTAATTAATATTCTGGGTTATTTGTTTTTACTGATCGGTGGGAGTCCCCCATGCTGCAAAGGTGGGTGCGGCTTCATGCCGTAATTTAAATTTTGTTTTTGCCTATACTAACATTAGTTTTTTAAGTACATTGTTACTAACAAAATATGGACCTAGTCTGAAATAAATGTTTATTATTATTATTTCCTTTATTTATTTTATAACACACTTATTACATTTTTAAATATTTCTTAACAAAAACTATATAAAAAAACATTTAAAAATATAAAAAATAGTGGTCCGCCGGTAGCGGGAGCAGGGTCCAAGCTACCGGTGGTTAGGGCTCCAGAGACAGGAACCTCCTCACAATACGAGCCGTATCGAGGAGTACTGCCTTCTGAATCAGGCCCTTGATCCAACCGCCTAAGGAGAGCTTCGAAAGATGGTCGTCGAGGCTCTTGGCTATAAGGCCATTGGCCGTCACGACGATCGGCACAATGATAGCCGAGTTCACATTCCACATGTCGACAACCTCGTGGACCAAGTCGAGATATTTTATTTGTTTCTCTTTCTCAGCTTTCACGAGGTTCTCGTCATGCGGGATGGTAACATCGACTATCATTACGCGGCGCGCTGATCGGTCTATCACTACTATGTCAGGCTTATTGGCGACAATAGTCCTGTCAGTAATGATAGACTGATCCCAGTACAGCGTGACATGGTCTTTCTCGAGAACTGGGTCGGGCACATACTTGTAGTACGGTACCTCAGATTCCACAAGTTTATATTTCAAGGCAAGTTGCTGGTGAATAATCCTGGCTACTTGGTTGTGCCTGTGCAAGTACTCGCCGTTAGCCAGACGAGAACAACCAGAAATAATATGTCTGATGGACTCACCCGGACGGTGGCATGCCCGACACACGTCAACCGTCCCGTCCTTCATAATATATTTCCGGTAGTTGTTCGTCAACATAACTTCGTCCATAATCGCACAGACAAAACCTTCAGTTTCTCCAAAGAGATCGCCGAAACGTAACCAGGACACGGACGCTAGAAAATCTACATCGGGCCCATGAAGAGCTCGGTAGAAGCGCCCGTGAAGCTCCTTGCCTTGCCATACTTCCTTGCGGTCATCGGTAGTAAGTACTTCAGGTTTGCGCCAGTTCTCTTTAGCCATGGACAGCGGGGTGAGTCCCTTGTCCACTGCCACCACATCTCGGTGCATACCCACCTCGACTTTTAAAAAATATTCTCTGAGACTGCACATCTCGCGGTTGTGAAGGGACTTCGCGTTTAAAAACCCTCGACCCCCGCACTTCCGCGGTATGTACAGCCTCATCACCGATGATCGTGGGTGATGCATCCGGTTTGCGGTAAGCAGTGTACGAACTCTCCTATCCAGGGCATCGAGTTCGGTCTGAGTCCATTTGAGTACGCCGAAAGAGTACATTAAAACCGGCATGACCCAACCGTTGAAGGCGCGCACCTTGTTTCCGCCTGAAAGAAGGCTATGTAATACCTTGTTCAGGCGTCCAAAGAAGCGCTCCTTCAACGATTGCTTCATGTTAGTTACGTTAATGCCTAACGCTTCCGACATACCCAAATACTTATAGCTTTCGGTTGAGGAAAGGGTTCTCAGGTGTATGGAATCCGAGAGCTGAATTCCCTCGGATTCCATAATCTCCCCTTGCTTTACATACATGACTGCACATTTGTCCACACCAAATTCCATCCTGATGGCGCTACTGAAAGTTTCAGTTACTTTCAGTAGCTCCAACAGTTGCAATTTGTTGGGGGCAAAGAGTTTCAGATCATCCATGTAAAGAAGGTGAGATATGACCTGACCACCTCTCCTCAACCGGTAGCCTAGACCTGAATCCTCCAGCAATGTGCTCAGAGGATTCAAGGCTAGACAGAACCATAGTGGGCTCAGACTGTCTCCCTGGAATATTCCCCGTTTAATCCATACAGGTTCATCGTTCCCCTGGATCTGTCCACATCCTGGATATCGAAGGACCGTCCTCCATTGCCCCATACACGACTCAAGGAAGGCGCGTAGAGTTGCATCTATTTTGTACAACTCCAGCACCCTCATGAGCCATGTATGTGGCACCGAGTCGTAGGCCTTCTTATAATCTATCCAGCATGTAGACAGATCCTTGCGGGATCGACGAACCTGTTGGCTAATGGCCATGTCGATGAGGAGTAGCTCCTTAGTGCCGCGGGACCCACTCCTACATCCATTTTGAGAGGCAGACATAGTGGAGTTTTTGTCAATGTGTGTATTAATTTTAGCTCTCAAAATGGATGTAAGAAGTTTATAGACCGTAGACAAACACGTGATCGGTCTATAATTTTTGGGTTCCGCGGGACTACCTGACTTATGGAGCAGGTGGGTAACGCCTGTTGTTAAAAACTGCGGTAAGGACCCAGACTCTAAGGATGACTGGAATTGGGATGCCAGGCAAGTGTGTGAACTACTAAGCCATTTGAGCCAGAAGTTGTGCAGTCCGTCCGGTCCCGGTGACTTCCAGTTCGGTAACGGACGAACTGCTCTGGCTATATCTAAACGTGTAATCAAAATTGGCTCCATTTCTGGGATAGGTTCACACACTCGTTCGACATCACGCATCCAGTCAGCCTCAGTATGACAGACGGGTACCGACCAGATGCTGCGCCAGAAAGAACTCGTAGCAGCATCATCCGGGCGGCACACGTCTGTCATATTTAGCTCGGGTCGCTCCCAAGCTCTGTATACCCACCTCTCATCGCTCTGGAACATGCGATTCTGTGAGTACCGATCAACCCGCCGCTTATACCTCCGAATACGGTTCGCCCATGCATAAACTTTCTGCTTCAGGAAGTCGATGCGCTCTGTGACACGGGACATGTATTCTTGAGGACTGATTCCAGTCCCCGAGAATGCCCGCCTCACAAAGCGCATCACACGTGGTCGTGTATTGCCCTCCCTGAAGCAGTGTAGTTTGCCGATGAGTACCCTGGCCCCGTCGATGCGGCGCTCGATCCTGCGCTGCCAGGCTGGTACAGCTGGTTTTGGTCGAGTAGCTACGTCACAATTTGGGAACTTGACGTTAGCTAAACGACATGCCGCAACAGCCCCACAGTACAGGATCGAGTGTGTATCAACGAGGTTCTCGCTACTCTCGAATATATTCTCGAGTTGCGAGTCCAAGGCACACACCAGCGCCCTATTTTTATTATGCATGGGTAACCGTGGTAATCGGGGCCTAAGTTCGGTAGGAGTGGATCGATATTCACGAAGCGCATCTTCCAGAGCGCTCCTCAATCGGTCGTTGCACTGGCTACTTACCACAGCAACCCTATCATCTTCCTCTACAACAGCTGGGTTGAACCGCGGCGGGGTTGCGTCAATAACTGACGCTTGCACCGCGGTTTGTGCCGGAGTTAAAACGATACGGTTGCTCAGTACCTCTGAGCGCAGCCTATCAAGTACGGCGTCGTCCAACATGTGATTGCGTTGGATGACCCGCACCTGATCCGACAGTCGTTGGGCCGAAACGTTGACGGTTGGTTCAAGTACCTGGAACAGAGACAGCATCCCAACACGGTACGCAGTGAGGTTAGTTCCCCCCTCTGTAGACCCGTAGTATGCGCGCATGACGTTCTCGTTAATGGAATGAGTCCATCTCATGCGCTGCACACAACCACCGGCAGCGGGGACCCGGCTCGGGGCCGGATGGCCCCTAAGTCCCAAGCTTCTCGGTGGCCGGCCTCTCCCCTGCCGACGTACAGGTGTTGGCGACGTCGGCGGAGAGAAATACTCGTCGCTCGAGCTCGACGCAACTGCCACTGCCGGTGTCACAGCACTCACGATGGGGCTGGATTCCGGCGGCGGCGAGGCGGAGCTGAGCGACGGGTCCGGAGGTGGTAGGCGTGCGCGTCGGTAGGCTGCTCTCGTAATCATTTTTCGGTTATCATCTTGTATCTTATATATAATTTTCAGTGCTTGACATTTTTGACGACGCCGTTGACAGGCGTCATTTTTTCATCAACTGTATTTAAATTTCTTTTTGGTTTCCAAATTTCTGTTTTATATTCTGATATTTCCTGTGTTAGTCTTTAGATAACTAATATAAATACTTTTGTATTAAAACGAATATTAATATTAAAATAAAATAAAATAAAATTGTTCGATGATGTAACCGGTGATTGACGTACGGGGTTGCCAGTAGTTATTATTATTATTATTATTATTATTATACTAAACAAGAAAGGTCTTCTAAACACCATACGCGGTAAGCTTCGAGAAGTAATGTAAAGTAACCATACTTAATTACCTATTTATATTAATCGCCTTTTGTCTGGCGCATCGTTTTATCGTAGGTACGTAACCTAACATAGGGTTGCCATCAATGCTATAACACCAAACGAGATATTTGGGAATCTCAGTTAGAAGTGTATGTCTATGTAGAATTTTTTTTAAAGTACTTTTAGAGTTTGAACACACTTTTGCAACATTAAATGTTATCAGTTAAAAACCCATCTGAAAATCTCCGTGCAATTTCCGCGGAGAAATTAAGTTACGTTTCGTTACATCCGTGATTCCCTCGGTTGCAAGTTTTAAGTGAATTAGAAATGAAACTTTGTTGAAAAGTTTCGTTTTACAAAAGTGAAGTTTGTGTGCGTGCGAACGAAGTGCGTGGCGAATCGAACCGAGACGGAACGAATAAAACAATGACCCGCCCGGCCTTGTGCACAGGGTTACCAGAGCTAAAAAGAGGACCATTTTGTTTTGAGATTAACTTAAAATATGTTAGCAGCTGGAAGTTCAAGAATGGCGCGTTTGACTTGTAGCGTGTCTTGAAATTATGTTAAAATTAGGAACCTATTTACAGAAATGGTTGATTTTGATTTTAATCTAGCTCAAAAGGATATGAACTATCCATTTTATTAACTTCGAGGGAACACAAAACGATTCACAGTTCACACGAACATTCCACAACCCTGAACACGTCAATAAATTGTAACTTTACAACTCAGCTAATGTATTTTCTAGATATTATTACAGGAACAATAAAATAGGCTGAAAAATGTTAAGACACGCTTTCACGTGGGAATAAAACCTAGTTTATGGTTGAAAAGTAAAGCATCGTTTAGTTCGCGATAGTAAACAATCTTTTTTGTCGAACAACATGTTTTACAACTCTCTTACAAAGTGGAACATTAAACATACGTTTGAAGAATTACTAAACAAGTTTGACAGCGCTCTTTTACTGAAATAAATCGATGGAAGATGAAAACTAGCCATTATACGCGAAAGCTGTTAGAAATGAACAATAAACAACGTGAAGGTGTTGTGTTGCCAATGTATATATTTTTTTATAATTGCTTCTACCTTACCTTCTCTAAAACTAAATCAACAAAACTTAATTGTTTAGCATTCTAAATTAACTTAACTAGAGACTTCAGTCTAAACATAAAAAGTAAAAGAAAACAACTTTAACTAAGATTTTAGTAAGAATTTGTTTAATTTGAATATATTCAGTCAAAAAAATTTGTTAGTCAAATTAGTACAAACATTAACACATTCCTTTTTAAGCAAACTTTATAAATAAATTACGAAACCCGAGTAGGTAACAACAAGACAAACGAACAGAATTTATAGTGCATTTTACCACCAAAATCTGACCAAATTCAAGATGGCGTTGTTTTTGGCGGGAACTTACAACAGATCCTTATCGCCTCTCAAACGGCGCGTGGAAGGCAAATGACAGCATTAAATGAAATTATTGCAACATTATTTTGTAAGGTTTTTCTTTGTGATTTAAGAAGAAATGGCGAAATTGAGAAATATCTTCGGGTCTTGCTAATATTGTTGAGGAAAGAATTTTAATTTATCTAGTCATGAACACTTTAGTATTAACATTTTCCTAAATAAACAATTTCTTTGTGAAATAATAAAGTAAAAAAAAAACTTAATTTAGCTTCTATTTCTTTGTATAATACATTTTCAGCATTAATTCGTCTTATATTAAAGGTTGTTGGTTTTTTTTAAATTAATTAATTTCTTCAAAGTTAATACTTTTAAATAAAAGGCTTTGATCAATCAGATAATACAGAAGTAAATAATACCTCTGAAATCACTTTATATCAGAGAAATGCGATGACAACAGGCACACGACCCTTGCGGTGTAGGTAAATAAACGGTAATGGCTGGGGGTGGCCACCCCAAGATTTAAAATATTTTATCTTTAAAATAAAAAGCATGTCCCGCCCGAGGCCAGTCGCGGTATCAGCCTACATCTGCCTTCATTTTACAATGGGACATACAAACATACCTACAACTCCATTTCTATAATACATTTTACGTTGAAATGCGTCTGGCTTCTTACATATTGTTCTGTTTTCCAGACGTTACAAATCATTCTTTTGTATTGGTTAATTACCTTTTGTAAAGGCAATGGAAATTGGACGTTAGTAACATAATAAGTAGTTATTCACAATTTCAAAACTTGGACGTTTCAAAATCTAGATAAAAAGCAATTCGTTTCTCGCAGCAAACAATAAAACAGAGAAATAATAACAGACAAATTAATAGACTTATAAACTAATGAAAGACTAAACTAGAAATTACTTCTGTCCCTAAAAGAAAGGCCAAAACAAAGCAGTCAAGAGCTTTTCAGGAAAAATACTAAAAATATTATCGAGCTTTAACTTTTAATAATCACGAAGAAAACTTTCTTCAATATCATTAACCAGACAAAAAGACATCTTCTGATCATAACAAATTCAATGGATCAACAATAAGTTTGTTAAGGACTTTTATTGCTTCTAAAATCTGGATTTTAATCCACTGAAGTTGAACCACTCAAAACAGATGAAATTTAAGAAAATATATCATTAATTTTATTTTATTTTTTTATAATACATTTTAATCTATTCTGAACTGAATGCATCCCCAGTGAGGCTATCTATTGCTCAGTGGGCGTGTATATTGCCCAAACCTTCGGAGATTACATGAACGAGGTTCCTACATTATGCACCCTCAGACTTTCTTGACAAGATACGCTACCCTGGTAATGACAGTTTGTTATCAGTTTAGATAAGCCGTTTTAAAAAAAATCTATATAAAATGGCAGCTTTTCCCGAATAGAGGGTCGGTTAAACTTGAACTGGTAAGGGAAAAGGCAGATGCAGTTCCGGTATACCGGACTCTGGCTGAAACCATACTGAAACCTCTTATCCGTATTTGACTGCTCTTAAAAGCGCTTTAGACATCAGGAAATGATATGCATTTTCACCTAGATAGAAATATGTTTGCTAAGTACTATGATTGAACACATGTCTTTCAGAGAAACTGAAAATCGTAATTTTCCCTGAATTTGGCGCTGACATAAATCCGGTAATTTGTCAGGATTACTGTCCGCGAGACAAATTATTGCTGATTTACTTTGAGGACTAATTTTGGAAAAACAGCTGTTAGGTTTAACTGTTTTGTACGAGGAATGAAATGAATGAAAATGGAGTAAATGATAGCGTTACGGTTAATAGGAGAAAATTAAAGAAAATAGAACATGGAGCGAGGGCAGGAAGATGATGTATATGATGTGTTAAGAGTCGGACATGAGGTAGTAAAACTACAATTAGGAGAAATGAACATGATAGTATGGCAATACGCTTTATTACTGACTGATCAACTGACTCCGAGGTCAATGGTAAAGGATAGATCATCTCCGGATAGTGACTGAACCACAAACGAAAGAGGATGGGCTGCACCATCCTGTTGTTTATACATCATTGTTTTTATATGGATTCGAAAATGAGAAGGATCGGTCAAATAAACTATCGAATTTATGATACTTATTGAGAAATAAGTATAGAGATCTTCGCACATTGAGGACACATGTCAGTTGAAATGATTGCCTGGCTATTAAGATAGATGATTTAAATAAATAAACTCCGGGTTACGTGGTGCAATGAAGACTGGTAACTGTTACCGAAATATCGATATGTCGAGTGTCAAGCTTACCCCGATGACCAACTTAACTACAAAGGACTCGCACTTTATTCCGCATCTTAAAGAAACAATATTAATGCAGCAGAGGAGCATTATTCCACGAGTCCACGACGCGTCGCCCGCGCATTGAATCCGGCACTTTATCAAGATAACTGTCGTCGTGAGTAATTTTCACTGATACGCGACCGACGTTGATCAATCGATTTTTGTACACGAATCGATACCGCCCGAGAATCAGATCGCATCGAATCGAACTTTGGCGTAACGTGTTGATTTATTTCGTGATCCGTGATCTTATGGCGCATTATGGCCCTGTTTAAAGGTCACAGCGTTTCCTTTTTCTTTATTTGTGGTTGATGTGGCTTATCTGACGACAAATGGGTAGGTTTCTGCGAAGCTGGACATGTGTTGTTTTATCTTTGGCCGTGTCATCGTAATTCGTGGTTTTTTACGAGATCTTCCAACGATTTCAACACTGAATTCACACGCTTTTGTGTTGTGATTCATCATCAGTAAAAAGGTAAAACAAACAATTTTCTGCGAGGAGTGGACCAACAGCTACCCATTTTGTCCCTACTCAATTCTCCCATCCCTCACTGAACCAAGCAAACACATAAACAAAAACGCCCCTAATATGAAACTCAAACACACAAACCCTTTATAATCCTTTACGCTCAGCAGACGTATAATTACTAATTAAATAATTAATTACAAACGGTATCCTGTTCGGGGTGTAATTCGCAGGCGATTCGTGAATTGAACCCTTTCGCCCCCACTTGGGGTTTAATCGGGGCATTTGATCCACTTCAGTTGTTACAAAACAACTTTAAAACGAGACGAGTGGGAAGCCTATTGTTTTCATAATTACTTTTGATTTTGAATATCATATTTCGTTTTATTTGCTCGTCATTTGCTTTTGTGATTGGATCTCTTATTTCTAGACTCAACTGTTTCTTGGTCTTCCGTCTAAAATTAGAACGTTCATTAAGATTATCCTAATTCAAACTGAGAGACTCTATCCATCTGATAAAAGTTATACTGATTTAAGATAACTACACTGACATAGTTATATCGGGATCATTTTCAGTACCTTGTTACTATTCACAGACACAATTGCGATTATGCACGAAATAACATCACCAAAACACTCATCCGAATTTTGCTTTAGGCATAGTATCTATGCGTTATGTATGACTCATGTCCATTTCCACCAACACTAAGCGACTACTTAATAATATTACACTGTTGGAATTTCAACATCAGCATCAGCCAAATAACTGTAATGTTATGTCCTACCCTTTCAATGGCTACCCGACAGTGTAACACGCCCCTAGACACAGCTAAACATATTTCTACAGCACTTTTACAGTCCAATAGAAGCAAAATAAATTGGCACTTAGGTTTAACCTTATACCTAGTGTCAAGGGTGATATTTGGCTTAGTGTTATGTGCCCTGTTAGCATTTGTAGGATCAGCAGAATATGTATAAGGACCTCATTATCACGTTTCTTGCTCGAATTTGTTTTTTTTTTGGTCGAGTAATGTTTACTCATTACTGAAGACCTGACGCGTAGGTAATGCATGCTATAAGGGCTGGTTGGATGTGGTCCAATAAAAGAATACGGGGAAGAATTTGGGTAAAGACTGGAAAAGCAATTGCAAATTAAAATTCAGCTCCAATCGGCTAGACTGGAAGCCGACCCAATATGTATAGTTGGGAGAAGGTTAGGCAGATGATCATGACTGGCTTTACAAAGAAGGGGACAGTATTGGCTACAATTTTTTGTTTTATTCTCTAGTGAACACCAAGCTAAAATATTGATGGGTACTCAAAAGGAAATATCTTCGGTGCTCTAAGCATTGGTGCTCTTAAAATCGGTGCTTAAAGAGGAATACTTCAAAAACTTGATTAGAAATGGTTACTGCTATGAGTGGAGGCTTACAACACCATTGGTTTGGCGATGTGTTGCCAAAATTAGATGTAATAAAAACAGACGGACGACTCTGAATGTGGTTGTAATTCCAACAACCTTCAACTCGAAACAAGACAATACTGTCGGCAGTAGAACATCCAGCACTTCTATTTCCTTTTACGAGCTCTTTTCAAGAACCTCTACTACTACAGAAAATTACATCGCAAAATTAACCAGCACTATAACCCTCTCAAAGACACTACCTTACAACCCTTACATGCGAGAGCACATCCCTACAATCGAACTTAACTAATCACATCTTCGCATTAGCACAGACAGCCCTCAGACCGCAGAGGGGGGGTGAACCATGAGGAGGGGTGTGGTGGGGGGGGTTTGGCTTTGAGTTAACACCTCACTGCTCGATTATACGAATACGAGTTATTCGACAGTAGTAAAGCAGACACGGTAATGACGGGTCGTAATGAGGTGGGATTCGTAATGATATTACCCGTTTTTTTTTGGGTTGGTAGGAGTAAGGATTTTTCTAGTTACAGAGTTAGGTAGGAGAAATGTAGGTCTGCTTCATCCATGTTCATACACGCGCCTGTTGAGAGTCGGTTGTAGGTATCTACTGTTCGATTAATAAAAGTCAAGTTTAAAGTTAGTTATTGTTCTGAGTGAGTTGATGGTGAAGCTGAAACCGCCGCTATTCTTGGTCTCAGTTCGTGGCACCAATACTGGGCATACTTTGAAAAGTGATTCTTTTGGCATTTCTTTCAACATTATGTCATAACTTGTACAGTCTCCCCAGTGACATTCGAATTTTATAGTGCAAATATAATTCGATAGTCCAAATATAATATGGGTAAAGAGCTGCATAGCTCTATACCCATATTATATTTGCACTATCGAGTTGTAGAAAATAATAATTTCCCTGTCTTTCATTAGAACCAGCCTACCTCCTACTCCTAAACAAAAGTCCGTTCTCCATCGCGCCACAAGCCCCAGCACTCGACCTCCTCAAAGTATATCGCTATCACAATGTTCGTTCATAATGGCGCAAATGACATTTGTGCAGGCGTCCCTTTGCAGCGGCAGCGACGCCGACGGTAATGAGCGCGATTGTAATGATTACGGCGGGATCGGCGGGAGCTTAATGGTATGACTTGTGTTATATGTTTGATGTACTTTTATATTTTATGTTGCGAGGCTCATTTTTAAGATCAATTTTTCGTACCGCCTAGTCAGTTGCGTCATTTTTGGGAACAACGCTGTCTGCTGTTGCAACGTCTGTCAAAGTTTTTTTTGTATCTTTGTGAACTAGATTAATTGTACTAAGAGATGATACAAGGTGTAAACGGACCCTTCACGAAGCCGTCAACCAAGCATTGTGTAAATCAAACTAAGTATCTCTACGCAAAAATGATTGGTGCAAAATGACTTTTTATTTTACGGTGAAAGATCACGTTTTACGGTAAAACTCAAAGGAACACACTCAAAACAGACGTCATGGAGTTATTTAAAGTAAAGTTATTATAACATTAAAAACTTCTATTTAAAAAAAAAACTTGTGAAAATGTTGGAACTTAGACCTTCAATATATCTGTAACTAGAAGGTTCCCAGGTATAGTCCTCAACAAAAAAAAAAAGTAATGACGGGGATAGCTTTTCGGGTTCGTTAAGGAGTCTTTTACACCCATTAGAAACAATATGAGTCAATGAAACCAAAACAACAATGAAAAAAAAACAAAATGACATAATTGCCAATTTTGACAGTCCCACTAGAACTAGTCGAGCGAGCAATGGCCAGTTTGGCTCTTGAAAACAGTTTACGATTATATTCACTTTTTTTTAAAGTCACGTCAAAATCCCGTCGTTTGAAACGATTGATTGACCTGCTTTTAAAACAACCACAGAAAGTACACTTTCTAAGACAATGATCGTTAGTAGTACGTACCACTTTCCATAATTAATGTTTAATTGCTGGTAGTCCTATTAGTATTGATTGCTTTAAAATGATTGTAGTCAGCTGTAGTCCATTGTCTTACTAACTCTTGACCGCCTAGGAAGAAACTCAGACCGGTATAAACTTGACTTAACACGTCCTTTTTCATTGAAGATTCTATCTTTCACATGTAGTTTGACAGTTGTGCGACAATGACAGGAAGACTAAGATCTCGCCCTCTGTGCTTCTCGTTTTGTCCTTTGATGGTTGTTGTTGGAAGCAATCTCTAACATAGACTACCTCAACATCATCATTAACATTGACTAGCATTGACTGTCTCGTTAGTCTAGTGGTCGCCAGGTCGGCCTAAGTGTTATTGGGTTTTTGCATCTAGATTTTTAGCTAGATCTAGAATTTCTCATTAGCAGTCACGGTGTCTGGATTTGTGCCCGGTTATTGACAATAGGATCGCCCCCGATTAGATAGGAATTAAACATAACTGGCGAAACGTGGGTGTACTATTAGGTACACCTTTGCCCAACCCTTCGGGGATTACACGCTTGATGTTATGTGTTATGTT
Source organism: Noctua fimbriata (assembly GCA_905163415.1). Lineage (NCBI taxonomy): Eukaryota > Metazoa > Arthropoda > Insecta > Lepidoptera > Noctuidae > Noctua > Noctua fimbriata. Next base: position 16,343,928 of record LR990941.1, on the reverse strand, counting down.
ATGCAATCTCTAACAAGAGATCTTAAAACACCTATATTCTGCATCCACCTATGTATGACCCGAAATCAAAAATCAATTGATTGATTGATACTTTTACTTTGCTCCTCAATCAACACAGTCTGAAGTCTCATCCTATTACTCAGAATCTCATCTTCCACCTCAAAATTATTCATTGATAAACAAACCAAAATCCTCTGAAACACATCATTATATTGAGTAACACCTGTCGTCTTTCCCAAGCGACAACGCACTCATTACGCGAGGGTTAAGTCGTTCACATCGCCGTCACCCGCGAACCGTCGCAGGACTGGGCTGTCAAATAACCTGATGACGTTTTCATGTAATACAATGGTGTTGTAGACTGTGGTTATTAGGATTTATAGGTGGCCTATGGGGTTGGTGTTAAGCCTGGTTTTAGAATTTATGGTACGTTTATGGTGTTCATTATGTTGTGTTAGTAATGTAAAGGGATTTGCATGTTGGAATAGGAGGGAGGCTCCGTGGTGCAAAGGTGCATGATTTGGGCTTTAAAAGTCAAAACACATCGCTTTTTTTGAAGTTTTAGACAAAGTGCCCAGAAAAGGCTGGATTCCATTTATTTGGAGATGTTGGCTTCAAAGTATTATAATGAGAACAGGTTGTGCAGATACTGGATTAAAGATTTAAGTCTCTATGCTAACTATTTTTGTATTGTACTATTGTCTACTTCAATCTATCTCTCCTTGTTACCATGAGAGCGTTGACAAAGTGGCATTATATCAGCGACAAAGCGAGTGATGGCAAAATGCATTAGATTAGTAAACTACAGAAAAGCTTCATCAATCCTGTTGAAGGTCTCTGAAGAATTTCGAAATGCTTTGAAAACGTTTGCCTCTTGTCTAGGCCTTATCCGTCATCACACACGACCTGACCCTGCGGCAATCCAATCGATAATAAAGTCACATTAACCAAAGCTACGGCCGCCCACTCCCGCGCAGCTTGTTGACTGATCGCTTCCGACACACGCATGCGCCCGCGTCGCGTGTTGGACTGTTGGCCAATCAATACGGGAAATGTTGCCATACCGCTGATAACGATAGATACCAGCCATTAGTTATGCGTAATTGGGAGGGTTAATTAAATTAAAATGTAGGTAGCTATGGTTTCGTTTCGGGCTATTTGGATATTTTGCCTGTGAGCTGGTTACGTTGGAGTAACAGTTTGTCATCATCAGTTCAGCCCGGAATCACCCACTGTTGCGTTTAAGCCTTCCCGGTCTCCATACTGCCCGCGACCAAGTGTTTTCGCACTTCCTGTGACTTGGAAGATATCCTCAACCCAACGCGCTTTTAGACGGCTCTGATATCTTTGTCTTAACCCTGACCACCATTCCGAACAAAGATTTGCTCCATCGGTCATCTCCGCGTCTAGCCAGATGTCCTATTCTGTAACAGGTTTTAAATCAGTATGCCAATTGCCTAATTTCTCTTCTGATCTTGTGTCTAATCTTCAAGAACTATTTATTGCGAATAGCTCAGACTGTGTTGAGCGCTGCTGCTGAGCATGAGGTCCTTGTTCGATTCTCAGGGAGGGCAAAATGCTATTAGCTTTTTTGCCATCAGTAATTTTTCAGCAGTAACCAGGATTGGACCACCACCACCAGGTGGATTTGTGCCTGATTTATGGCAATAGGCTCATCTCCTGTTAAATGGATTTTAAAACATAACTAGCGAAATGTGGATCCTGCAGAAACAGTTCTACCCACTCCTTCGGTGATTACGTCTGTGAGGTGTTGTGGTTTAAAAAATTAAATCCAGTCGGCAGAGCGGTAGCTAAAATGACGGCTCAGTAAGTACTAGATTTGTATTTAAATATATCCACTCGTATTCGTTAGGTTTAATAATTAAGTAACAAAGTAATTAATACCAGATCGATGTCCGTATTTCCTGTTATTGTAATAGAACTCGAGCTCAATTGCCCGTCAATAGTTCAATACCCTATTACTTTGGCTTCATAATTTCGATAATAGCCACATCCCTGCCTACCCAACTTGTATAATAGGTGTGCGGTCCGGTATCGACTGTAAACAATCTATTTAATTTGAATAATAACAGCTGGGAACATAATCTAGCTAACTCGTAATTACTGACTTAGGGCTGTCGCAAACTATCTAGCTACGTTAAAAGTTATCTTGAAATGTTTCTGTGACTGCTGTATCTTATGCCCGTTTGCACTAAAAACTAACTGATGCTTAATGCCTGCTTTAAAACCCACGGTAGAATTTTCAACGCTCGACACATCGCCGAGAGATTAAATTTCAACACAAAGCATGCCTTTAGATGTCGCTTAACGCTATAGAAAACGAGCAACAGTGAATAGGCCACCTTGTTGCTTCTCTAATCTAATACATTGCAAAGTAACATGTAAAGATAATTTGTACAGAAATATCAAAGCTGAGACAACGATTTCAGTGAGTTTTAGGAGTGGTCAATTGGTCATGTGATATGTAGGTACCAAGACGATATGAAACACCTAATGGACCGCTAGTGATTGCCAAATATGATAGAGTCCCATTAGCCACATTGATTTCATTTCGCAATTCCTGTTAAGCACCAGAAATTGGAAATAGATAAAGAATAGTGAATGTAAACATTAGTAGAAAACCGATATGCCCTAGAAGGAAAAATTGAAAGACATGTGACCACCTCCAACCCGAACTGGGCCCGCATGGTGAATTACACCAATGGTTCACACCATCTGTCAAGTGGAGCTCTGAATCTTAGTCGTGGGAATATTATAGGCTTCTTAGGCGTATCCTAGCAGAAATCGTACACAGAGCTAATTCGTTCACTATTTAGTTTTCTTTAAAACTCCTACAGAAAACGACACCAACTTGATTACCTGCGTATTGACGCATCTTCTCTACTCCTCCATCATATCACTGCCACCCCTAATTACAGCATCGATCGCGAACTTGATTACAAGTTAATTGGCTGCCCACAAAGGCGGTCGCACACCGTCCGACTACGCGACTGCTAATGACGACTAATCGCAGCGACCGGACACGTGCGTCACGAGCGCCCCAGGCGTTGCGATTAATTGAAATCATGTAATTTGAGCTGTGTATGAAGCGTAATGCCTTGTTTGTTTATTGGTTGCGGATGATATATATCGCTGCGATTAATTTGTGGCTGCGGCCGTTTGGTGGAGGCTTTAGTGGTTTTGTTTGATGTGTTGTTTTTTGTCGCGTCGTTGGTGCGGTAGTCTTGATGTCTGGTTGGTTCTCCGTGTATAGAAATCTACCTGTGTCTATTTGTTATTGGGAGTTCTCATCACTGCCGCATTTATTGGGGGCATTGATTCACTTGAACTACCACCTGAATTTTGGATAACAGTTGGATTTTCCTAGTTAGTTTTTTTGACGTACATTGACGATGATTTGTAAAACAGTTTTGGTAGACGATCCATACAAAATCCTTAGTTTAAAAATCTGTATCTGTAGGACACTATCAGGAAATCAGCATGCCCTGAAATTCAAGGACATGTGACATCCACAAACCCGCACTGGGCCCACCCACGTGGTGGATTCTGGCCCACTCCCTCCCGTAGAGAGGAGGCTTGCGTCCCAGCAGTGGGAACGATAAAGGCTGTTTATGCAGGGCGTAGACAGGATAAATAAATGTAGTCAGATAATAATTAAGTAACATGGACTAAATAAATACCTGTAATCCATAAACATATTTCCTGCATAAGCCTCATGTATCAATACGTTAGTAATTAACCGGTACATTCGTTTAATTTGTTTAAGTAAATAAATAAACTGCCATAATTTATTTAATTTCTGTCAGTAATCGCCGTCGCGAATGGACTGCGTTCGTAAAATAATTGCGTGCTAGGGTTGTTGCCATCGTAAAACGTATTTTTATTAATACGTAATAATGTTTATATCTTAATTTTGGAAATACCAGTTGTCTTCTGTATAATCGGGTTAAGAGAGAAAGCATCGTATTCGTGAGTAAACCGGCAGCTCCTGAGCCAAAAATCCGAAGAAATAATGACACACATAGGTTTAGGTACCAACCCGGACTGGACCCGCGTGGCGGATTATGATCTCTCATAGAGAACCGAGAGAATTTGTGGCTGATTTTGCATGTTGTTCATGTTATTGTGCACAAATTCGTCTGCTCTAATGGTTTTAAACGTACCTAGTGATAAGTGTTTCCCTTGTAAGGTCCGTCCAACCCAATCCAAGTAACGTTTTGGCAAGACAAAAACGATTTCGATTTTTAAATGTCATGTAGGGTAAGTGTACTAATAGGTATTCGAACTAGTGGTAGAGTGCAAACTACTATTATCAGCACGACTACTCCAAATGACTTACTTTACACCATTCATGCTAGCACTCGATTAAAAACCCCTAAATTCGTAGTAGTCCGAAACGGCACGCAAGAGGATAGTGGAGACAGCCCATTCATTTCGACGAGCAGAGCTCCATTCAATTCGTTTCAACAAAATTTTCTCAAAACAAAAACATCGCAAGTACAAAGCCTGAAATATTACAAAATACTGAGAAAAGCCACAGAATGGCGTGGAGTTTTTACGGCGGACTCAATTAGGTGAGTTTACGACATTTTTCAGTTATTTCAGTGAGACCACACGCGTGTACCGCTGTAAAGCTATTTACATGTTTTACTGTTTCGTTACTTCACGCTGGTTTTCAGGGAAGGGAGAGAATCTAGGTGGAGGCAATGCTGGAATCTTGCACTCTGTTCAAAGTGATATTAATAAACTTATTAGACTAGTGATTTGCCCCGGCTCGCTGTGCAACTTGGTAAGGCATACTCGTAGTATACATTTCTACCATTACATATCACAACATAACGCCGTAATCCGCGAAAGGTTAGGCAGAGGTTTCTCCGGTTATGTTTAAGTTCCATGGGGGCCGAGCCTATTGCCATCAACGGGGCAAAAATCTGACTGCCACTGAAAAATGTTCCAAGAATATTTGGAAGTGGAAACCAGTGCCTCTTGCTCAGCAGTACGAGGCGGGTGACTTCTACCATTAAGGCAATTATAAAAAATGCGTTTGTTTCCAAGAAAAATAAGAATAAGTAGATTGTTTTTCTTCGAGAATAATGAAGCCAAGAGATTTTGTATTGGTGTAAAAACAAATTTTCCTTAGCACCAGCTTATAAGAACTTGAAAAGTATATTAAGCCCTAGAAAGCCTTGAAAATATTCTGCGAAGAAGCTGGGATAACATAGTTACTAAAACAGCTAAGTTTCTTCTAAAGTTAGTACTTCTGAAAATCTTAAGTTCTATTAAAACTGATCCGAAACACAGAACTTGTACAGTAACACAGTTTTTGATGGTTATTGCTAAACAATTTTGTGGTGTAGAATGGCGAGGCGCGAACATTTGTATACAGTCCATGAATATCAAACTCCCGATTTTATCGACCTGTAACGTTATTGGACAAATTTTGTTGAAGCTAGGGTTGTCAAAGTGCGGCGAACTTTTTTTGTTTTTGATTTTAAACATTTAATTATGTATATTCCTATCTATGGATGTATTTGTCATGGTCTGTGTTCGAGCGGGCTGGTATTTCAATATTAACCACACGTTTTGTATGTAAATACTAAGTTTCTTTGCTTAATGCCTGTTTTAACCGACGAAATAAGGAGGAGGTTCTCAAGTTGACGTGTAAATATTTTTTGATCTTCCGAACATTTCTTATCATTCGTCAATATCGCAAACAATTATATTTATTTAAGATTCTTGTTAAAACTATCTACTCATTTCTTAGAGGACTTTTCATCTTAAAAGCAACATGAACAGTAGAAAATATTTCTAAAAGCAGCCATAGGTAGGCACTTATACAACATTATTTTTAGTATATGCGAAACCTGAATATAGTTTGTTCAGAATAAGTAACTGAATCGATTCCAATAATTTCTAAACCAAGTTATATTTTGTCCCAAAAATATTAAAAAAAGTTACAACTTGGACACCGAGCGACGTTAACTACCTATAAGAATAATTTAAGTACCTACTGCCAAATTATCAATAAGCTCAAGACGACGCTGGAGGCGCACGCGCGGGCGCGCCGTGTGGTGACCACGTTTTTGTGCGGACAACCAGGTAACAGAACAAGCTTATAACTTGGTGATTTTTCATGATACAGTTTTGAAATTTTGTACATAGATTCTTTACATAAAAATACTAGACACGTATTTCAGGTTTCGCATATACTAAAACTAATGTTGTATATTGTAAATCTTTCTCCTTTCAACCCTTATTATCAAAATCCTCTACATCATAGAAACCGCAACACTTTCCTACCTAACAAAAAACGTATCACCAAAGCGTTATCGCAAACGTTATAACATAACAGTTATAACGTTATTCCCGCGATAACGTTATTCCTTTTGTTACAGTTACGATACGCGAGAAATTAATTATTCCCGGGGGAACAGTTCTATTATTTGGTACAGTTTATTGTATGTTATATTATCCTTATTGTGTCTTCTCAACGATATCGGAAAATTGGATATTCGAAGTTTGGGAATATAATTCGGTTTCATTGACTATTGTTTCTGTTATTGTCAAGGATTCGGAAAATAACTGTTACCAATATCTTGGGACTACAATTTATGATATCTTTTGTTATGTTCAAGAGTTTTAATGAAAATAGTTGGACAATGTAATAACGACTATTGCTAATTCAGTACCTAATATTCTTATTTAAAAGATCTTTTTAAAAATAATCTTACTTTCTTAGTTTTTCAGTAGGAATTTATTTCAAACTTGACTTATATAAGATATTAGAAAGCAGAATCTAGATTTTTATTTAAGTCTTTTTACTAGATACTTTCTATTTTCCAAGACATTGCTCAAGCAATTTTAATTGTGTGTATATTTTAACGTTGCCTCAGGCAACATACTAACATCAAAGTAACATCAAATGCATCCGAAACAAAAAAGCATCAATGCCTCATTTCATTCAAGCATGATAATCATACCGATAATAAAATGCATTAAAGCTTTACTATCTTCCCTCCCTTTCTAACCTCAACATTACCAATCTATCTATCTCTTTCTCAAAAGTTGCAGCACAACTGGAAATTCCGACACTTTCACCATTGACCCCCGCGCTGTCGGTCATTTGTCAAAACGTCTAGATACTCATGTCTCCATTATGGCGGCATTGTGGAGGATACCAGTTCTTATTGCGGGTAATCGCTTGTAATATAAACATCTAATGATATTAGTTACACCTCGTTAGCTTATTGATACACGGGATTTGAAGACGAAATTAGTGAATTTGAAAGTTAGTACCGAGTTTTTGGTGTTCCGTATAATTTTTTATTCCTATATGAAACCTTGCCCGCTTTTAAATTAGCAATAGAATTCTTAAGCAATTGCTATAATGTAGTACATTTTGATGCAAGCGTGCGAAGTTTACCATTGCAATACAGGGTGAGATTGACGCACGACATCGTATGAAGCCGTGAATGCAAATGCTCACGCGTATCAAACGACCACCACACACTTGCGACAAAGTAAATTGTCAAAATGTTGTAGTGAACATACTTACTATTGAATTTATGGTTCGCCGATTTTTTTTGCGTTCCCTGCGTTTGCGCCTTTCACAGAAAAGGCACAAATGACTCGAAGCCGTAACAAATATTAAAAAGACAATAAAATAAATAAATAAAACTTTATTTCAGACCTATATCAATTCATAAGTTGTTAGTGCTAAGTAACAGATTGTGCTAATATAATATGCTGTGTTAGTGTTATTAGTCCTTATCTAATTCAATTTAACATAAACCTATGCTTATTTTTACCTAGTGTCTTTGGATGGGACAGTGCACTCTGCCAACAACCATTTAAAGAACAGAACCCAATTAATTTGAAGTGACTGCCGCTGATGGCCAACTGATTACAACATCCGCTAATAAATATAAAACGTTTATAAAATTGATCAGTAAATTATTGATGTTTGCATTTGCAGTGAAAGTTACAGGTACTTATAGACTAGATATAATTAGCGTCTATCAAAAGTTAATCATGATTCCGACCCAATGATTTAGAAAAGAATTGGCATAGAAAGTTCGCCTTCAACTACAGGCATTTTCTATGTCTAAATGGACATGCAATGTAAGCCAAAATGATATGAAATATACTTATTTTATTCTTTATTGAAAGTTGCAGTATTAAGCTTAATGTTTTAATATGTGTTCTGAAATAGAAGCCCTCTGTTTTCTAAAAATATAATACAATCAATAAATGTCAAAGTTTCTTACAAGATCGCTGTCCCGTTGGCAGCTTCAGGGAGTGTTTTTTTTTAATCCTCTCTTTGTGCTCACCTTCATTACCTTTAATTATAAGGAACTCTTGCAGAGGAGCTTCGCTAACTAATAACAGCCGCTCGGGTCAATCTTCAGAGTAAACCGCGCTTGCCTCGGAAAGTACGTTAAGTCGTAAGTCCCGGCTGTCATTTGTAGATCATTGACAGTCGTTACAGGTTGGCAGTGACCCGAAAAATCAGACTTTCGGGATCAGACTTTCGGGTCACCGGTCAACCAGTCTTACGAAACGGTATCGTATTACCCAGTACCAAATGGGTTGTGGATTTCAGATAGGCAGTCGCTCCATGTAAAATACTGGTATTCAGCTGCATCCGGTTAGAATGGAAGCCGACCCCAACATAGTTGGAAAAAGGCAGGCAGATGAAAATGAACTCTTGTGCATTTCTTGCTTCTAGGGCTTTCTAGTCAGCTTTTCGTTTAGGTGGTGCATTGTCTGTCAGTAAATTTATGTTTTTTTAGTATGAAAAATACTACATTTTATTAAACACCTAACCACTTTTGAAACTACGCGCCAGCCCTAACGATCAGAAAGATAGATCGACCACGAAAAGCCGAATCAGCTCGGCGCAATCAATTGAAACAATTTGAGCATTAAATACGACAGCACGCCGATACGCTACGCCAGTACGCCGGTATCGGTACGCCGCAACCGCAGTGATTGATAACAGTACGCCGGCGAATTCGAATATCAATTGTATTCAAATCAGTGTTATGTTAGCATGAGATTGGTATGGGAATAAAATACAGTGTTTTAGATTAACGTAATAGCTTGGGCCTGGCAAAAAGACTAGGTACCTAAGGGTCAAGAAAGAATTTCTTCTTTAGGGACTATTATCAAGATGATCGGTACCTTGTGCTGGTTCATTAGATGCCTTTTCATTGTCGTTATCGCTCTTAGAATGTCGTTTTCTCCATGCGCTCTGCTTCCATTTCAGTACTGATAAGGCGAAGCTGACTGAAGACTTTCACAGTTTCATTAAATAAAAAACAATTGATCATAATAGTGACTAAGAAAATTTGGCCGCATTATGAAAATTCCACCTAGTTTTCTTGTCATCTTTTTTACGTTTTTCTTGCTATCTTTTTAATTTTAATTAATTTTTTACATACATTTTTGAAAAAATCGAAACAGTAGGAATGGATAAGGATTATATAGTAAAAATAAATGCTCTAGTTTTATTTTCCAGGGAGAAAACGAGGAATACGTTTGTATTCTTTTATCTAAACGCCACTAGAATTTCGTCTAAGTAATCATTATCCGTTAGTGAAATGCTCAAAGGCGCTGATAAAATATTACAACAGACATCGTTACATACGTCGTCGTCGTGGGCGTTCGTCTGGTCAACAATTTTCTCACGCCTGCTCAATTCATCTTCAGTTTTGATACGAAACAATAAAATTCTCAATCTTGTCCAGTCCATAGACAAGCTAGGTAAATTGAAATCCTTTTATGGCGTCATGAATGCGTTTACGACGTAACCGACCCGTTTCCATTACCATCCCGTGTCGGGACTCGGTCCGTGCTATCATCTGCCTAGCCTTTTCCAAACTATGTTGGGTTCAGCTTCCAGTCTACCGATGCAGCTGAATACCAGTATGGAGCGACTTCCTATCTGCCCTCTACAACACAGTTACTAGGGCTCCTTGGTAAGATTGGTTGTTACTTTCAGGCTACTGACTACCTGTAACGACTATCAAAGATCTACAAATGACACAGGGCTTACCGTGTTTTTCGCGGCACGGAGGGACCTCTTATGTAATGGATTGTCACCCATCCTCAGATTGACTTCATCAAGCACTGCTTAACCTTGAAGATCGATCCGTCCGGCTGTTATTATTTAGCCACGTAGAAGGGGTTCCATAGACAACACTAGAATGTGTCGGGTCCATCCCGTTACGTCTAAAACAGACGTAGGAAAACAGCATTTTCTGATTTTGTTGAGTTTTAGTATCATGAGGCATTAATGATTTCCATTGTGTAACTAATTATATTGCTGCGGTGTCTTTTATAGGTAAAACGGTTATGTTCAGTACTGTTTGTTTTGAAGGCTGTTTAATGTTCCAACCACTTGAAGTAGATTAGTTTCTTTAGCAGCTAATAACACTTAACTTAATTGCTTGTGGAGTTCAGCAGTTAAGCTGACGGTCCCGGTTTGCTTACTAATTATCATTTACAGCTGCTTACGGTAGTAAGCATGAAATCTGGCTGAAAACATCATCGGTTTAGTTGAAGGGAGTTTGGGTGCACCTTATTCAGCCATAGCTGGAATATTAGAAGTTGAAACATAGGTGTTCTTCTTTGATCCTGATCGGTCTTTTAAGATGTAACGGTGGCTCCTTTCTGTGGCTTTCCTTTTTTCTCCTTTTCCGTTCTGTATGGTGTCCGGACGTAAATAATAGCACCATCCCATATCTTCCCGTGGGTGTCGTAAGAGGCGACTAAGGGACTTACCAGAGAATGGGCAGCAGCGTTCTCTGATTCTACAACAACCATACTGCGATCGCCAACCCGCCTGCCAAGCGTGGCGATTATGGCAAAACCCCGCTTCTTGGGGGAGGCCTACGTCCAGCAGTGGACTTTTCGGCTGAAATGATGATGATGATGATGGTGGCTCCTTTCATTTGCTGTGGCTGACTACCATGGTGGTTTAAATGTGATCAAATCTCACACTAGAACGGACGGTCTTATCCCCCCGTAATTTTTTTAATTAATTTTTTTAAATGGTTGCTCCATACTAAGAATTTCTCCTGTATCGTGGGTGCATTTACAAACATTTAAACTCACATACACAAACAGCCAGACCCGGAACAACCTGTAGGCCATACAAATATTTGTTTCGTGCGGGAATCGAACCCACGACACGCAGCGCAGCAGTCAATCGCTCAGCCACTGCGCCAATCGTGCCGACAAAATAAAAAAGTGTCCTTCGTGAAGTCCAACAAGGTATATTATTAGCTATGCTTTTGATTTGAGGAAGTTGTAACACTCTTTTTTAACAATTTACTGAAATGACAACCTTTATAATGATAGTGATTTCGTAGATAATCAAAGATTTAATCTCTAAAGATAATTATATGAAGGAAGAATACTAAGACTTTCTTCCCCTACATTTCCTAGACTACGTCCACGTATAAGATCCAGATGCATTTTCTTTGTATCGAACACAAGTAAGTCACCGGCGAGTACTAAATCTATTTAAAGCTTTCCCGCGCGCCTGTACTTTATGAGCTCGTAAAGTCGCGCGTTCACCTGCGCTCGCGCCGACAGTCACACACAGAGGTGTGTGTTCAACAGGGTTTTTTTTATTCGGGGAAACTGTTTATTAATTATTGGTGGTGATGGCTTTTAAGAATTTCGTAGGATATGTAATGTTTTTAATACTAGAAAACGTCACAAAAGAAAACCCTTTTTTGTAAGGTTGTCTTATGTTGTGCTTCAACAAATAAGGGACGTTTAATCATTTTTGTAAATGAATTTCTATTTATCATTTAAGGAAAATTTGGATTCTGCTTTTCAGTTAAGCTAATTTAGCCCAGTTCGTGAGCAGCTTGATGTACCTACGTAATTGATTCCGCTAAAGATACCTTTTTCAGTGTACCAAAAATTAACAGGAACACTATTTAGAATATTAGAGTATTTAGATATCAGTATTTAGAAAAAACCCTACAAAAATCAAACACCCCTTTACCAGTCTTTTTCCAAGATAAATCATATTCATTTCAAACTCCATCAAACCACGCTGGGTTTAAAGCTCATAACTAACGAAGCTGCAATGTCAGCGATAACATCAAACGACGATTATCGCCGTAATCAGCGCGGTGCATAATGAAATTATCGCGTTAACACTTGCGAGTGCGACTGTACGTTAGCACTTGCGCGCGCGACTGTATGTTAGCACCTTGCCCACGCGCTGTGCCGACAAATAAACACTAGAGCAAGCTGGGGAGGTGCGGTCCAAGTGCGAGCGACTAGCGGGGGAGTTAGATTTATTTTACAGTTATTTTACGGTTTTACTTCTGATAGCAGTAACCCAGTAAAACCAGCCTTATTGTAACGAGAACAAAGATCAGTGTAATTTTGACTGTTATGCGTGTGAACAAATTGTGTCACAGCAAACAGCAACGCATTTTTATTAACTTAGTAACGAATATAATTAAGCTTTCAAAAAATGATTTCACATTTTAATCTGGAGGATATAAGGATATTTTGAATCTATGATTCTGAAGAAGATCTTCCAAATTGTTTATAACATGGCTTTTTTATACATTAGGTAGGTACTCGTAATGTGTCACTGGCTGATTAGCTGCCTGCAGCCTATCAATAAAAGAAATGAATGAAAAATTATTTTTTAATGGCATCCGAAATTGTTAGATGAATAGCTGGCAGTGTGTTGAGTCAATTTTAATTTATGTAGGAGGTTTTCCATTTGCACACGCGTTCGATATTCAATACTCCATTCTCTAATATTTTTCAAGGATTTTTACTTTTGTTTGTCTGTCAGGTCATTTCCATTTAACACAAAACATTTTAGTAAGGTTTGTTTCGGTTTAAAGACATTTATTTCTCAAAGAACAAATTAAAGGTAAACTTAACAAACTTAAAGAGAAACTTAACTAAATTAACAATAGGTTATAGTTTACATTATGACGTTCAAGCTATCCAAGAAACTGAACACCATAGTTTCATGCATATAATAGCAAGTACAGATGTAGTTGATGTAGTTTAAATGTTTGTAAACGCACTCACGATTCAGGAGAAATTCCTAGCGTGGGGCATTTTTTTTTTTTTTTTGTGTAACAAATAAAGTTAAGTATAAATAAAATACAAAACAGTTCACGCTAAACTTATGTGTCTAATAAAAAAACCTAACCTTATAAGTCTAATATATATTATTCCTTAGGCCTTTTTTAAATGTGTTTGTTGTTTAAGTAAGGTAATTGCTATGAAAGCTACCTCCTCGCTATCACTGACACCCCACACTGATGCTGCACCACGAACGCCACGCTCCGAATAGTAACGGTGTCCGAACTACACGCTATACACGGCCCTATCGCGTTACACTGACAATCGCCTACAGCACACCTCTAGCCCTACCTGCGCCTACGAGTGATACATCGACAACTCACGCGCAGCTTCCTTGAACAATAACTAATGTAGTTCACTGATCTACATGGTGATTAAGATAAAGGTTGAAGAGATACATTGACGATGTTTTTGATTTAGTCAAAACTTCTTATTTCCTTTGTCCATGACTATTGAGACACTCATCATCATCTGCCTGCCTTTTCTCAACTTTGTAGGGGTCGGCGGAGTCTTACCGGATGCAGCTGAATACCAGTATTTTACATGGAGCGACTGCCTGTCTGACCTCCACAACCCAACTAGTACTAGATAATACGACACACTTTGAAACAGTTGCAAAACTAAACGATTCTTGCGATATCACTATTACAAGAATAAAACATTATCACACAAAATAAGATATAAACAATACTCAAATATATTGAAAAAGTGTATTGTTAAATCGAAAATGAATTCCAACATAAATTTTATAAAAAATAGCAAGAACAAATGCAGAGCAACGTGGTCAGTTATTAATCATGAATTTGGGAATGCGAGATCATGTACTAATAATATTTCTGAAATACAATTAGATAAGAAAGTTCTAACAAATCCCCCTGACATAGCGAATGCTTTTAATAATTATTTTATTGACTCGACTAATACCTTGACATCCAATAATCAACATTATTATAATGACAATAATATTAAGTCAATTCCTAACTCCATGTTTCTTAGCTCTATGACTGAAGATGAAGTTAATAAAGAAATAATGGCGTTGAATAATACTAACTCTGAAGGTTATGATGGAATCAACACAAAAGTAGTTAAAGCGTGCAGTACAGAATTAATTCCCGTTGTGACATATTTAATTAATCTCTCGTTTTCGTCAGGCACATTTCCTGATGCCCTAAAATTATCAGTCGTGAAGCCACTGTACAAAAAGCACGATAAAAAGGACGTCAAAAACTATCGCCCGATTACTCTGATTCCTATTTTGTCAAAGGTTTTCGAGAAATGTATGCTTAAGAGACTTGTCGACTTCTGTAGCAAATTTAATATTATAGCAAAGGAACAGTTTGGATTCCAAAAGCAAAAGTCAACAACACAAGCAATATTTACTCTGGTGGGCAATATCCTGAGTAACTTAAACAATAATAAATTAACAACAGGTCTTTTTTTCGACCTATCACAAGCTTTTGACTTCGTAGCACATGACGTATTATTGAGAAAGTTGGAAACACTGGGAATAAGAGGAGTTGCACTACAGTGGATTTCGTCTTATATAAGTGGTCGAAAACAATACGTTGTTATAGACAAAGTAAATGAAAACGTACTCACTTCCTACTGTTCTGTATCTAGGGTAAATAAATGTGGCGTCCCTCAAGGAAGTGTATTAGGTCCCATATTATTCTTACTCTATATAAATGACATACCACTGGTGACTAATCATAAATTAATATTATTCGCAGATGACATTTCAATTATCGTATCGTCTGACAAAAAATCACCTTCTGATCATGAAATAGACATTAATAATACTATTGACAAAATTTTACAATGGCTGCAGACTAATAAATTAAAAATTAACTTAGAGAAATCGAATTATATTCAATTTAATAAGTCGAAACATGCCAAATACAATTTTAAACTAAATATTGTCAGACTAAAAGAAGTAACACAAACCAAATTCCTGGGTGTGCTCATAGACCAAGATTTAAATTGGAAAGGACATTTAGATGATTTATGCAATAGGATTAATAAATTTACTTACGCCCTCAGACAAGTAAAAAACGTAACAACCGTTAAAACGGCAATTACTACATACCATGCATATATCAAATCTATTCTAAGTTACGGGCTTATCGTATGGGGGAACAGTACAGATAAAGACAGAGCATTCATTGCACAAAAAAGGTGCATCAGGGCCATTTGCGGACTTCGTTCTGATGAATCTTGTAAACCATTTTTTAAAAAGCTTGGTCTGTTACCACTTCCTGCACTTTACATATACGCAATCTGTAACTTTGTCTACAGTAATAAGGGATTGTTCAGAAAAGCTTATGAAGTAATATCTCGTCCAACAAGGGATCCACACAGACTTGTAATGAAGGATAATCCTAAATCAGCTAAGTATGCTAAAAGCTGCCTTGTGATGTGTGTACGCATTTTCAACAAAATTCCGAAGGAACTCAAATCTATAAATAATTGTAATTCATTTAAAAATAAGCTTTATAAGTGGCTGATTGGACATAATTTCTATGACATTAAAGATTTCTTTGACATTGTATAATATTATATCCATCTAATAATTTGAATGATTTTATTGATAATTACTGTTGTTTTGACATGATAATTATTTTGCATGCAATTGATATTCTGTATAGCTAAACATGTGGACATTGTATAAGACTGTAACACCATCATACCATGTTTAAAGCAAATAAAGACTTATCTTATCTTATCTTATCTTATCTTTGGTAAGACTGGTTGTCAGACTTTCGGGCCACTGACTACCTAAGATTGAGACACTAATGAAGTAAAAATATTACGTAGCCAAATAGCAGTCTTAGAAGCTGATTTATTTCTAGAACTTTATGAAACTATAAAATTATCATTAACACTGTTATTAAGTACCCAGCGTAATAAATCAAGGTGTTGCCATCGCTTTCAATTCCTGAATTAGCCAGGGGAGCATTTTCAAAAAAAGCTAAACATGGCTCGTTTGACCTCTTCTCTCTATACTTTTTCGGAATTAATAAAGACTTTTATGCTGAAGTCTCATCATAAGGCATGAAGCAATAATCACAAATTCTCTCTGTACACTTAGATACTTAGTACTAGCTTATTGCTTATAGTATTATCTGTAATAATAACCGTAACCTTATATCTTAATAGTAATTAGTAATTACCTATTGCCTATTCTTGTTCTCTCAAATGGCTTATTATAACCGCCTGTTACATAGATTGTGTTATGTGCGCCATATGTCCATGATTACGGCTCGGAGGAACAATCAGCTGTGAGTTCAAGTTGACGCCTCGTAAGCGTGTTCAGTTTGATAGAAACATTTATGTGCGCCATTCAAAGTTTGATTAAATGGGTGTCAATCAAAAAATGGCTATGAAATCTTTTTAAGCAAACCATCTACTTCAAAAATTTTTCGTTGTGTATAATTCACACTATCCGACATTTTTCTTATATCATTTTGAAGATACTTTTGAGGGATTTGAATGAGGCAAACGACAGAGCTGTCCAGCCCCCGTAGCATACCACCATAGACAAGGATTTCTTGACGGAGGAATCGACAAAATGACAGATTGTGTCGACACAATGTCAGATTTCTTTGCACTGTCTGTCATTTTAACGGGGGCTGGTCGCTACGTACTGGTCGGAGAAAATCTGAGTCATCAATTGGAGAAGAAGAAGAAGCTACTATTGTAGACCAGCCCCAAGTACATTACCTAGCGTTAAGAAGTTACTAAAACTCTTTCTGTCGGTACAATACTCATTAAAAAGATAGTGACAATTCGCGAGTACGATCATGTGATTAACTGTGCACGTCTGACTTTGGGTCACCACCCAAAATGTACGTATCCTTTTTTTGAACATTTGCCCTTAAGGTGTATGTGGAGTCCTACCGCTGAGGTGCAATGTGCACCGAGAATTCTTATGTGTATTGTGGAAGAACCCCGACACAGTCGCGAATCATATTTTAATCAACATACAACCTGACATTGACTTGCAAATTGCAAAAAAACTTAGCAAAAATTCAATTTCGCGGGATACCCTAGCGCTTCGCCCTTATCTAACTCTTCATTCTTTTACTAAATACAGGCAGAAATACTGCAGAAACATTCTCTTTTTATGTCAATTGAAATATTAATAAACTGCACCCTTCCAATACTCAATTCTCAAATCCCTCGGTGTAGACTTAACCCCGGAGCACACAGTTGTAAAACACACATAATTTACCTGTGTCTGTCTGCAGCCTGTGTACACACGGCCTAACGAAGCCGTGACTCGATTCCCTAACAGTGAGCACCTTAATCCCGTTACCTTTTGATTTCCCAAAGAAAAGAGGAATTTTTGAAGTTGTAATGTACTGTCGGAATGTAATGTTAATACGCAGTTCTTTTTTTAATGTTTGTAGAAAAGATAAGAAAGATAGAAGGAAAACATATTTAATTTTTTATTTTTTTTAAATAAATAAATTAAATTATTTATTCATTTAGTTTTTTTTTATTATGTAAGGCTAGAACTGATCTTAGCAATAACTGAGTGTGAGCCCTGTCTAAACCATTCCTAATTTGTTTTAACAATTCTCACAAAGCTAAAACATTTTTTTTTTTTGTTTTTTTTTTTCTCTTATTGTTTTGGGGTTTTTGTCTAAACAGATATGTCAACTCCATCGTGCCTTTTAACAATTTCACTTTAAACCTTATTATTAAACTTAAACTATAAACAAACCGTTATACAATTATATAAAATACTTGGGGTAGAAGTCTCCGATTAAGGACTGTTATCAAAAACATACTTAAATCAATTAATTTACTCACTGATCAAGAAAATATTTGATCGAGGGACCGAGATGTTTATTTTTATATTAATTCGCAACGGGTACACTTCTGCCTAACCCTTCGGGTATTACAGGCGTGATGTTATGTTATGTTTTTCTTAAGGAACAAGACAGAAACTGCAGACCGCCACCTGCTACGATCCGTTACTTACGTTTTATTTCTGGAAACAGTTTTTTTTAATAGCCTTGTATGTCCCACTGCTGGGCAAAGGCCTCCCCCATATCCTTCCAGGTACTCTTTTCCTGCGCCACCTCGTACCAGCCTTCGTGATGCGCGTCTAAATCATCTCGCCACCGTTTTCTGGGCCGGTCTCGGCGGCGCTGTCCATCCTCAGGCACCCATCGTGTTGAAACCTTTGCCCAGCGGTCGTTATGCATGCGGCTCACGTCACCCACCCAATCCCATCTCAGCCTGGCAGACTTTTTGCCCTACGTCTGTGATCAATGTTTTTGAGCGCAGCGTAGTGTTCCGTATCTTATCACCTCTCTTTACACCCAGAATGCTGCGCTCCATTGCTCTTTGGCAGACTCCAAAGCGGGACTTTTTTAAAAGTATTAGATGTATTAAAAAAAAAACAATATCTGATATTATTGATATATTTTACAACCAGATTTCCCCAGAACGAAAATCTCCTATTTATTCAGGCCCAACACAATACCAATATTGAACACTCAATATTCGTTGACAAACAACATATCTACTCATCAAATCTCATAAGTTATAAACACAACTACTGTCCTGTCATTGTTATTTTACCTTTTTGCAGAACAGTGACTTTTATTCTGATAGTTATAAGGTTCATGTCAGAGGCAAAGTACCTGTGAATGAACTATATTGACTTGAAGCCGCCATGTTTGCCCCAGGTCCCCGACTGGTTTAATATCGACTGGTCATAGTGAGGGTAGTTGTGTAAAAACACGGAGGGAGCCTGAGGGTAGGTTGAGAGATCAGGGGATTATGTCACACCGTTAACTACTGTTAGACGAAAAACGCGATGATTTGTGACTGAGCACCAGTGTTTACATCGGAAAATGGAATGAATTTTGTTTTATTGACAGCTTTTTATGTTTTCCGCTATTTTACTTTCAGACGATGATAATATAACGATAGCATTTTATTAGGGTCCCGTACCCGTAGGGTAACCAACGGGACCCTATTACTAAGCCTCCGCTGTCCGTCCGTCTGTCAGCGGGGTGTATCTCATGATCCGTAATAGGTAGACAATTGAAATTTTCGCAGAATGCGTATTTCTGGTGTCGCTATAATAACAAATAATGACTACAACGATGGTACGGAAGCCTTCATTCTCGAGTCGCATTTGACCAGTTTTATCTTACTTGACATACCTAATGATGGAAAACACAAACCCTGTAGGTACTATAATGTCAATCCTAAAATTCTTTTTTTAAATACGTAGCTCTTTGTCAGCGTTACCAAGAGCGTGTAGTTTTAAACAGTTAACGAAGTGTGAACACAAAACTCTTACGCAAACATTAACAAATCGATTTATATAATGTTTGTTTTTTCACTGTAATCTACCTTACAATAATTAAACGTAATTACATACAAATACACACCACAAATGTAAACAGTGGCATAATTACGATACTTTCAAAATAATCCTTTAAAAACACTGTTTATTTAACATATCCGTATCCGAAGCCATTAGAATTAAACCAAAACGTAACGTTTTGAAAGCAAACTCAAAATTGTTGGGTTTGTAAAAAAAACATGTAATAACATGATTCCAAGGAATCGGAAATGCGGATATGAATGTAATGATATTTGCTCTGTCTGTTTGTGTGGAACAAGTTGGAAACTTACAGCGGTTTAGTGGAAAATGTCTGTATGTATGTAGTTTCACATTTATTATGATACAGTCCCTAATGTGTTTCGAGCCATCATCAGCATTCTCCTGCCCGACACCATCATCACAATTTATTTGGGGTCGGCTCAGCATGTCTTCTTCCGTACTTCTCTATTACTCGTTATCTCAGCAATCACTTTCTTTCTAGTCTTTTGAGACATTAGAGACTTTGTCACACGTCTAGGTAACTTTTTTTTTTTTGAAAATATGTCACAACTCTTCGGGCCTACTTATTTTTTGTGCTTTAGAACATAGTACTACTGGTGACAGTTTCAGTAGGTGGTAAAACATCGGTAGCTACAGTGGGCCAGAGGACTGTGAATCTTTTAAATATAAGCATCCAGATACGTTTTAAATTATCCCCTTTTTTTAAAACACTCACTCGTTTTACACCGCCTTCCTGTCTGTTAATGTCATCTCAACACTTTAAACCCATGACTCACGCTCTCGCTCATCGCTCATCACTTAAGTACCATCGCGTAGTTAATTTCTGTTTGGGAGTCCCCCTTTGATGTGAGGAGGTTGCATATTAAATTCTCTTAGTCGACGGACCCCGATCAAAGGGTTTAATTATTTTAATGCGAATTGCACACACGATTTCGACAGAATTCGTATACTTTCGACGCCATATTTTTATTAATATACGAAAACGCATGCTGACGAATTTAATGAGTTCGCTAAAATTTTGTGGAAATTGTGACGTTTGTAATTTAATAGTTTATTTGTGTGTTTTTCGATGAGCCGGAGATTGAAGAAAACAGTGAATCAGTATTTACGTAATTTCATTTTGGCGGCAGCTGTGTCAACTGAAATAAATGACTGATAATGATGATGACAGCTGGTATGATTTCATGTTTATTTATTGAAATTATAAAGAATAGCTATGGAGCAGTTATGGAGATCAGAATTTTAATGACTGCTTCAACAATTATTCTGTAACTGATATGTTAAATGGTTTCAATGAAATCAGTATGACGAGAAAAAAAGATCCACTTCACTGTATTCGTAGAATGGATACATATACTTAGACTATACTTAACTAAGAGAACTAAATAAGTAAGAGCAGTTAGCATTTCTTCGAACTATTCAAACTAAACTAATTCCTAAAAAAAAAGGTTCTATGTTACAGGTCCAGTTTCTCCACATCTAAGTAACAAGAATCGATTCCAACTCGAGTACCTTATCGAGTGGACAATTACCGATTCTCGATAAACGGAACACCGATTATACCGATATTTTAGTGTTTGTTTGTGGTATAAAAATGTGTTTTAAGCTTTACTGTTAAGTTGAGTGGGCACGCTTGATTGTGATCATTATTTCTCACACTTTCCAATATAATAAGGTGCCATTACGGATTCCGGTGGAAGCTATAGCCACAGTATAAATATAAGGTACAGAAGCTCTATTGGTAACTGTGTAAAAAAAATATAAAAATGCACTGTAATGATCTACGGTGCGTATATGTTTTTCTTTTCTCAGTCTTAAGACCATGACGGCCTGCTTAATTCCATCATCACATCTGTTTTTCTTCGGAGGGATAATCAGAATTGTGCCTATGATGATACACCCAGGTCTCAAGTCTCAGTCTGCATTACATTGCTGACTGCGTGAAGTATCTGATTGTATCTGAATGTAACAAGAAAAAGCTAAGAAAAGTCACTAAGTAATACCCACGGTAAATACGTAGTACCTACAGTACCTTTTTGGCAGGTGTTTCGAATTAATGCAGCTACCAAACAGCCCTTTAATGTCCCCTGCACCCGTAGCATGACCACCGTAGACAAGGATTTCATGACAAAATGACAGATAGTGCAAAGAAATCTGTCATTGTGTCAACACAATCTGTCATTTTGTCGATTCTTCCGTCAAAGAAATCCTTGTCTACGGTGGTCATGCTACGGGGGCTGCACGCGTAGCATGACCACCGTAGAAACGGATTTTGTCGACAAAAGAATCGACAAAATGACAGATCAACAAAAGAAATCTTAATCTACGGTGGTCATGCTCCGCATGCAGGCCTGTCGCATTGTTAGAAGTTATACTACGGTATGATACCACACTGTGGCAGTACTCAGTAAGAAATAATCGGGGCTCGAAATTATCGAGCTGTTGATATTAAACCAAGTGTTATAGCGACTGGTCTTTGAGTACCGTCGGCAACGAAAATTAAGTGAGTTTAACTGACTATTAACCGACTTCTAAAAAGTAGGAGGTTCTCAATTCTTTTTTTTTTCCTAATAAATCCGTGATTACTGCTACGATTTACGTGATTCTTTTTTTATTGGGTATAGAAACCATGGGCGTTGGTCGCATATAAATTATTATTTATTTACATTGCTGGGTTTATGAGTTATCTTCTATGTCTATGTGGATGATCTGTAACAATAGAAATAGAATACTTGACAATAATTTGTGTCAAACCACAATGAAAAGGCTGAAAAAACACTTTTTGCAAAAAAATAACCGACACTAATTTTTTTTACGCTAAAACAGGAGGTAGTCATTAAAAAAGACTTATACGTCAACTGGCGAGTGTGAAATTCGCGAGTACGCACCAGTCGGCACCTTCCGATTTTAGCAAAATTTTTTTGTCGTCATTTCGCTCGTCCTTGAAAATCTGGCGTGTTTCACAGTCGCCAGTTGACGAACAAGTCAAAAGTGAGTCTAACTGATTTTAATAATTAAAATTAACTAATTGATTTAACAATATGAACAGGCAGGGGTAATAGTGCTCTAGCCAGAAATAAAATGTCATTTATTAGACATGAAACTCAGAGAGGTCTATAGTTTTCCTGCAGCATCCTTGTAATTTTCTTTTCAATCCTATCTGGTTGGTAACTAGTCTTTTTATTTTTGCGGTTTTTATTAGAAAACGCCTTTTTCTTTTTTTCTTTATTTATTTAAAGACATTTATAATCGCAATGCGCATGTCAGTCCCATAGTACCCTAAAAACACATTGTTCATATCTGGGCCATGAACCTAAACAGACTCTTCGCATCATCGCCATTTGGTTGAGCCAGGATTTTATGGAATGTGTCTACTCAAGTCTGTTCAACCTCAATATCCTAAACAGGTCATTTCTTCCAGACTCATACCGAACAGAGTCCATAAAAAAAGGCAAAAAAAAAGAAATGCAAATTGCTGCTAGTATAAACTGAAAAGGTTTGTGATGTAACTTCTAATACTTTGAAGTTATTTTTAATACTGTTACCAATCCGGGTTCGTTACCACGCAATATAAAATAGAATATTTTACCCGTGAGGATTTTTCAATACCGAGAGCCTTTTCTAAAAAATAAATAAAAGCTTTTCCTAAAAAATATTCAGCCGATATTTCCCACGGGTGTTCAATTTGTAAAATAAAACCTGAAAAAGTTTTGCACCAGTTCAAATTTACAACTTTTATTGTTAGAAAAATAATCAGCATTTATTCTTGTTCTTTATTTAATTTCTAATTTTCCTAATCAACCTTGAACCTAATGCTTTAACGATAAAGTTCAAAATCTATTAAATAAATTTGACAGATTATAGTAGCTTGATGTGCTGACGTCTGAACATACAACTGCGTTAATCCAGAATTGGGTTTTCTTACAGCAAACCTTAATTCGATTGCGAGATTTGCAAAAGGATTTCCTGCTTTTATCCTGGTCAATGACCATTTGTAGATAGGTACTGTTAGAATTATTAGAGGGATTCTGTTTTTTATGTTTTTTTTTTAAATTAAACCATGCCCATCTCGAACCAAAGAAAGTACTTACTTACGCAAAATTATTATGTTTTTTTTACATCGTAAATACCGGTCCTAGGAGTAAGAGGGAAAAGCATAAAATTAAAATTTACAACGTGTTATAAAAATAAAAAGTAATCACTTCACCACGCGACTGTACATTGTGAAAATCGTGATCGTGAATTAACATTTTACGAGATAAACGCCTCATAAACAGTTTAACATTTTAAAAATTAAGCGCGCCTGTACCCCGTTGTACTTAATAATGATCTTTTTACAACACGACATCAAAAAGCGATTTTATCACAGTGCAACAAAGTTTATTTTATCTATATTTTTGACTGAGTTCATCTACTTTAATGACTGCATCGAAAAATCAATTCAATTTCCTTGTGATAGAGTTGAAAATTGGTTGTTTTGCGGTGTTACGAAATATTTAACTGGCAGTGTAAGTGCATATTGTGTTATTTGCATGATAATTGACTTAATATCGTCAGTGATTGGATTTTAATCCACCTGCACCTCGGGACAATATTCACAGGCTGATAATGGCGGGAAAATATGGAGTAGGTCCCACGTTATTAAACTGTTGGCTATGATTTTGAGATCAATCTGTTTAATTGGTTCTAGGGCTGTGATATGTGACTCTTTAAGCTCGAGAATACTTACCGCCCCCTATTACATGGGATTTAAACATAACTGGCGAAATGTGGGTGTAGGTACTACCTATTAGGTACACCTCTGCCTAACCCTTCGGAAATTACAGGCGTGATGTTTATGTTTAATACTTACAATCTTGCGATTTATGGCGAAAGTCAATGATAGTTTAGTTGTGCTTAATTCACTAGCTAGGTTTTACTTTAATCATTGACAAAGTGCCAAAAACCTACACAAAATAGACAACTTTGAAACCAAGCACTTTTTTTAAATGGATGACAGTACCTTCAACGACAATCTTTGTGGAAAAACATTTCATGAATAATGATGATTTAATAAGTACCTACATAATTTGTATAATGTAACTTTAATGAATATTATCACGGTTTATACACCATCTCTTCCTACCAATTTGTACGCCACGATATGCGGCTGAACATATTCGAACTTTTCTGTATCTCATTATTATCTTGCATGCAATGTATCATTACACCATGTTTAAACAAATAAAATTTCACTTACTTACTTCAAACAATATAACCATTTTCAAAGTACTCAAGTGCAACCACCAGTTTTCAAAAATACAATACAATGTACTTACTCAAGTGCAACGTTGAAAAACTTAAGAACAAATATTAAAGTGCTAACTTCACCATGACAAATTCCTGTATAGAGAGGTCTGCAAGGGTACACATTGGTGCTCATGTAATATTTATTTGCAAGATAATCAGTGAACTGCTGGAGAAATCAATGCATTCCTTACTGGAGCGGCTGGACCGTTGATAAGAGCGGGGAAGATAGCGGGAGCGATTTATACAATTTTAAATAGTTCTTCAATTTTGTACAAAGTCATCATAGTAGTAGCATATGTAATGATTCGGTACCAAAAATAAAACACCTACAACACATTTTTCTTTCCTAAAAACACACTTTACAAAGTCGTTTCAGCTTTAACGTAACATTTACGGAAACGTAGTCGTCAACAATCGGTTTACAACTTGGCAAATGTATAAACCAGTGCACCCTTTTATACTTGCAAAACTTCCTCACTGGCAAAACCTTTATAGCTGGCGAAACCACGCCACGAGCCACCACGACTTGATTTGCAGCAATACTCTCTCAAAGGAAAAAAGTGACGCACGCGCGTGTCTCTTGACGCTAGTAGCGCCACAATCGCAAGTCGCATCCCTCGAGGCCGTGAGCATAATAAAATAAAATAAAATGTAATGTATAAATCAGTGCACCCTTTTATAACCCACAAATACTTGCAAAAACTTGTACGTCTACAGCCCTCATTTTCGCTTCCTCTTCGCCAACAAAACGTCTATAGACGTCAACATGTAACATTTTACGACGTGTGGTGACGTCACACGCAATCGCGACAATAACTCACAACACGTGGGAGAAAGTAATTACCAACGAACAATGTTATAAGCAGAAACAATAACTTTGTGTTTACGAGTTTCCGTAAATTAAATGTAATGTTACATTTTGTAATATGGTCTTGTATGAAAATATCCTGAATGGCTTTGCTTGATGTAAAACCATTGTTTTACCTGCAAAGTTTATTTCATAATATTAATAATAATGTAAGTATGTGTAATTTGAGGAAATAAACAACTACCTACTGCGGAAATTTCACGATGAAAGATTGTATTTACCATGAAAGCTAAACGTGAAAAATCTATAATATCGATGATTTATGACCTCTGCAACATAAGCCGTTGATCACATAAAAAATAGTCGAAAAACCTTCATCTCGCTTTTCCACCAGCACCTTGTCTCCACCTTACCACATGCGCCACAGAAGTAGTTCAATAGCGCCATGTTTTATTCATCCCGGTCCATAGACGTCTACAGACGGACCCCCGAAGACGGCGACGTGACAACAAGCGTGTTTAGCAACGACTCGTACATTGTACAATGACAGCACATTAACAGGATGCTGCGTTTTTGTCTTGTCATAAAACAATAAGAGAGTGACCACACATATCGACGGGTAGACGGCATTTATCACATTTAGTACGGCACGGTTTCAAATCGCGGCTTCTGAACCGAAATTAGGCGGATGACGTCTTTTTCGCTTATATTGCATAGACATGACATGACTGGCTCAAGCCAATATTACCTCGATAAAGTGACGTGACTCCCATTACGGAGTTGTGATACACTAGTATCAATGTAACAGAATTTAATAGTATTGATACATTAGTATCAAAACTGCATTAATTCCTTCAAGAGATATGATACCACAGACAAATAGACAAAGGCTTCAAACTACATCTCGTCGGAGCTGGAGTTGGAAACGCAATGAAAGGTTGTGTTGACTCTTTCAATAAGCCGCACGGTACGTCAGAACTTCCCGACGACCGACTTTACATAAACTTATGAAGAACTAGTAACTTGATAATATTCAGAAAGTTTTAAGAAAGTTGATTCAGTAGAGCAAATCTTAGAACGTGTGTGCAACTTTTAAGAGGTTATTCAAATTCAAAACTAAGTTTGTAGGTGGAGAATGAAGGTAGGTAGGTGGAAAGACCAACCAACTAGAAAAAATATGATATACCTACTTTCATCACCGGTACTAGAAGATGTATTGCTTCCTTGCCGATTATTTTCAAAAAGAACATGGATACTTCAACGATCGCAAATCTTACGTAGTTCCCTCTAATATTCTATGTTATTCCGCTGGATGCGAGTCGCACGGGACCGGTCAATGTGGCGACACTTGGGAGAGGCCTATGTCCAGCAGTGGACGTCTTTCGGCTGAAATGATGATGATGATGATGATTCTATGTTAAAGATGTTCTGGGCAAAATAATTCACAGACCGGACTTTGACATTGCTTTGTCAAGTAGACGTTTGAAACATTACTCCTAAAATAACAAAGTTTGTTAGCATACACTCTTCTTGCTACCCACAAACCGTGAATAAATTTTGCTCTTAGTGGCATTTTTTTTCAATCATTGTTTAATCATTATTTCATCTACAATATTATTTTTAGTAGATGCGAAACCTGAATATAGTTTGTTCAGAATAAGTAACTGAATCGATTCCAATAATTTTTAAACCATGTTATATTTTTTTCCAAAAATATTTAAAAAATACCGAGCGACTTTGAGTACCTATCGCACTAATTTAGGTACCTACTGCCAAATTATTATTATCAATGAGCTCAAGACGACGCTGGAGGCGCGCGCTGCGTGGTGACAACGTTTTTGGGCGGACTACTGGGTAACAGAACAAGCTTATAACTTTGAGATTTTCCATGATACAGTTTTGAAATTTTATATACTAAAACTAATGTTGTATATTATGATCATTACAGCTTCCTTACCTGCTAACAATATGTCCCTACACACGGTCCCATTGGCCGCGATCTCCCGCACAAGAGCGACGCACAGCACAATGCGTCCGGTCCCACAAACTCGGCATTAGCAAGTTAAACACGAGCAAATAAAACCGTTCGCAGCATTTAATACAAAGCTTGTTACCGTTGTTCCTGTTCCTTTCAACTGTTCGCATTGTTGTGGGTGATGGATGTGGATGACCTAGGTTTTATTTATGCGAACTTAGAAGAACATGCGATATAATTACGTTTTAAGGCTGATTTTTAATCTTGAGAAAAGTTTTAGTTGAGTAATAAAAAAATGTGCTTTGACGGCATTTGTAAAGAAACTATGCTAGTTATCTAAGGATTAATTAAGAATTGGAAAGTTGAAAAACTATCAGTCAAAAAATTCACAGCTGAATATTCGCAGCTTTCTCAAGAAACGCCAAATTAAAGAATTACTTATATTCGTAGCCATTCGCAGTGCAAAGTAACATCTCAATCCAACCACCTTTAATCACACACTCACGAAATAGAAAAGCAAAAGATGAAAGACCCACAATTACCTAAATATCAATAATCCAATGAGATATCAATAAATCTGGCTAATCCTAGCGGGTGACTAAACGCGAGGCTGGCCAAGTGGGTGCCCCGGCGATTACCCACAACCATACATCTTAGTTTGGAAGCCCGCCAGACTTAGCCTGATGCTGCATCGTTACATGGACTATTTGTGTAAATTAGCCCGTGATTTACAAGCGGCTGATTTTTCTTTGTTGTTGCGTGAGGATAGACTAAGTGTCTAGGTATTGTTGGGAAGTGAAATGGCGATGAGAAAGGATTTTAATTGAGTTTGTGTGTTCGTGTGGTTTTCTTGTTGCTTTTCCTGAAGTTTCGGTTCCTAGAATTTCAGCTAGCTATGTTTCCAGTGAAGAGACAGATACATTCAAGATAAGATTCGCATTGACAGGCAGTGTTTCTACATCTGATCATCTGATTAGTATAGACTCATAGGAATCTTGAAACTTCTGATGAAGATAATTTCCGTGGTTTTGGAGCTTAGTGCATCTTTAGGTCGTATATTTAAAAAATATAATAGATTTCTGGTACCTTAAAGTTGAGTTTTCTTAAAAAAAGCAAACAGTCCTAGCCAAAACACTTTCAAAATTTTTTACTTTTTGAAACTGACCAAATTATAATAATGGTTCAACTGATACAATTAAGATAAAACAAAACGGGTACCCGAATTTTCTAAAGGGCAGTTTCCTCAATCAAGTCTCAAGAAAGCTTCTCAGCTAAGTTTTGTACTACCCCATTTCATCCCCCATTACACTAAATAGGGATGAAGATAATTGAGACGAACAGCGTCTCGTCCTCATCCCATCTTTCCCACATTATCTAATATCTACCTAGCTATATGTATGACAAGTGGATATGAAGTATGTATATTGCAAAGTTTACAATATTATGTGTGGAGTGCATGCTTCTGACATGCCCTAAAGGCTTACGTTGAAATGGGGGAGTATGAATGATAGGTTCTTGTGTTGTTAATTTTTATTTTGAGTTCATATGCCCACGTATTTTCCCATGGTGATACGTGGTGAGGTTTGAGACTACTCCTCCCCTCCTAACCAAAATCATGTGTATTTTTTTGGTACAAAGTATCTTAAAAAAAACATAATATTATCTTTAAATACAGGTTAACATAAATACATGGTATAATCTAATTCAATTCTGAATAAATTAAGCACTGTGATAAAAATATCAAGGTCACGCACCGGTTTTCCGGATAGAAGTAATTTTTTCAACACCCCCCCCCCCCCCCTTCGAGCCTCACGTGATTAATGGATGACCCCTTATTAATTTTGAAAAATAGAATAGATTAAAACGGACTCAGACAAATTACTGCCTTCTTTTCTTCTTGTATTTAAAAGGAGATCGCCAGAAATCCATACATCGTTGGGCCAAATGTGCACAGTAATCATTTATGTATTATTTAATAGATAAAAAACATACATATTCATATCAGAAAGATTTTTATCAAAATTCTATGGGAATTAGGAAGAAAATAAATTTTTGGGTCACTAGGTTAGGTTATGGTGTGTCCTATATAATGCCAAAATGTATTGTAAATACCATACTCAAATAGACACATTGATTTAATTGTTTGAAAACATATTTGTATGTTACTATTAGCATATTATTGCATAGCAT
Source organism: Noctua fimbriata (assembly GCA_905163415.1). Taxonomy (NCBI): domain Eukaryota; kingdom Metazoa; phylum Arthropoda; class Insecta; order Lepidoptera; family Noctuidae; genus Noctua; species Noctua fimbriata. The sequence continues at coordinate 16,314,138 of LR990941.1, read as the reverse complement.
AAAAAAGGAATTAGATAGGTAAAATAAAAACAAGTTATTTTTTCAATATTTTATTCATCTTCATTTTCATACTCAATTAATATATCATCGAGGAATGATGCAGGAGGTGTGATGGTATTTTGGTACCTTGCCCAACTAAGGTCTCAATGTATCATTTGCAAGATTCGAGCAAGAAGAACACACATGATCTTCATTGTTTATCTGCAAAAGAAAAAGTATACAATGTTAGAATACCAGACATATTTTCGGTCAGTGACTCGTCCTAGATGTGATTTAATAGGTAAAGAATAAACAAATAGTTAAAAACTATCTCTGATTAAATTATGCGACCGATTGATTGATCGAAACCGATTAGAGCCCTTTTATACAGAGTTGGGCAGGACGATTGACAATCCTTTAAACCACATAAAGAGTGTCATGTTCTTTACCCGTATACAAAAATTCAATCAAATCCAATGAATACTTTAGCCACAGGAAATTATTTTTCACTTTCTTATTTTACAACATGATGTAGATCTGAGTCCGTAATAATAGGTAAACATTGTAAGGTCAAGGACCTGTGCAAAACGTACGATTCTATTCTCTACGTCTGCTATGCTTGAAAGACAGAGAAAGGTGTCATACTATTTCACTCTAACGCGCCCCACCCAGTCACACAAAATACTACAATTAGAAAGAAAAAGAAATATTACTTACGCAAATTATGCATTAGTGGTGGTGCATAGACCATTGCGTATGCGTGTGTGAGCGGAATTTTTTGTCAAAAAGTCTCGGACTCGGTAACTACGCAGGCAGTGCATAGCGGCGCCCTTTGAGGAGAGCACACGCCTAATTTTTTTATCACGAGACGAGCCGCGCGCGCAATGTCGTGATTTTATAAAAAGTTTTAGTTGTTATTGTGATTAAAGACGATTTGTGATAGGTTAGTGTGACTTATTGTTAAGTGTAATATTAGTTAGTTAATTAAGCATTTAATAGGGATAGTTTCGTGATTTAGGTTAGGTTTGAAGTTTGGTAGTTTAATTATGCCTCAAATAAGGTACCCAGCTGCCGAGTACACCGACATGGTACTTACGTAAGGAGAATGTAACCAAAATGCAGCTTTACCATTGCATACATATCGGGAGAGATATGGTGACACACAAACGTTTGATGGTGTAAATTCTGATTGTGATGTGATATTATGTGATTAATTATTCAATCAGTGATCTTTTAATTAACAACGTGCAACTTAGTGAGTTTATCCCGCTAATTTGTTGTTCTCCGACTAAAATACCTACCTTCGACTACCTACCGCCATCGCTGCGCCCCGCACCGCGCCGCGCCTGCACCGCGCTGCGCAACGGTCAGTGACTTTTCGTAGATAAAGCGTGTTTGCTTTTTATGCAGTTGATTCTGCTATTTATTTTGTTTGAAAATTACATTTTTTAAATATTCCATTATCTACTAATTTTCGTGTTTTAAAATGTTTAGATGGACTAGTACTGTGCTCGTTTTAATTTATTGTCGTGGTTCCAGACACACTTTGTATGAGCGTGTAACGCCCCAAATCGGTACCAATTGAAAAATAATAGTACAGCTATATATACTCACTGTTCGACGACCAGTCCTTGCCCTTATTATGGAAAGAACTGCTTCATCATGTAAAGGCACACTTCCAGTAGCGTTGCTACGATCAGTAGCGATACCACAACTCACGCAAGTCACCATTATCCAGTCTATAAGCAAAATCGGTGTACAAGTCCGTAAAATCAATCCAAAGTCATCAAAAAAATAGCAGAAATCGAATAAGCACATCCGTAAGTGCACGAAAACGAATGACGGGACTTGACGGGAATGACGTGACATTGACATTTTGACAAACATCGAAATTTTTTCGTTTTAAAACAGTCGCCCGACACACGATTTTGAACGATGTTATTGTTAAATAAATAAATAACTATTACTAAAACAACAATAATTTCATCAAACGTCCTTTTTTCTTTTATAAATGATTATATTAGCTCATGACAAATTCTAAAACAAAATAGGTATCGGTTTTTTAATAACTTCTTTAGAACTAATAGTTTTAGAACGAACTTAAAATGACCTGACAGCTTGTTTGCGGAGCTAGTTTTAGAACTACATTCAATTAAAAACCATATTTCAAATTATAATTTTTAGCTCATTCCGGTAGATAGTTATTATTGTTACATGTTATTTTTAATCCGTAAAAAATCTAGTCTTTTTTATATACATTTCGTTTCTGTACATACTTTAGCCCAATACTGGCTATCTACTTTATTTTTTTGTTATCTATCGTTTATCTAGCAACCAGGTTATCTGGTATAAAATTCCACAAGCTTTAAGCTATAAAATATATTTAAAAACTTACACGGGGCAAAGCAGAGCCAGTTCACAATTTGCTAACATCCATTCCAAAATGCATTTTCACAAACTATAAGCACCACAATTCTCCCCCTACCACAATTCCACCAAACAGATCTACGTTTAACAGCTGGATCCGATATTAATCACAGATCCGTGTAAACAGTGGCATCAAGGAGGCGGGAGCCGCTGGTGTCAGGACCTCATTTGTCAATCAGTGTCCCAGTGAGTAATGGTCGCCAGAAATTCGACAGATTACTGTCCAAATCGATATCCAAAGGATTTTTTTAAGGCCGGCTTGTATATTCGCAGTGTTTGCGATGCGGTTTTTACTAGCCAACGTAGGTAGCTTCTTTCTTTACGGGTTTTTCTTTTTAAAGGAGGTAGTAATAACAACGCAAAATACGGTACTTAGATATGTACTCAAATGATATTGCAATTCTGCTTGGATTTCAATGATATTCCAGTAGAGATTACGATGCTGAAAAATTCAATAAGGCTTAGATCCACATACTTAAACTACCGAAATGCTCGTTTCAAACCTGTTGAAAGTTATTATCGACTCGCGCGTCCACGGGTAGTATACTCCTCAATAATATAGAGGACGAGAGCGAGGCTGTAGAAACACGAAATGACGTGAAAACTATTATCTCTAGTCTAGGCCCTCTTAACAATCTACATTTCGGTTCTTACATAACTACAATCACAGGTGGGTTAGTATTATCAGACGTACGTAACGACATTAAAATTCTCCACATGGTACCTGCAGGTACTCGGCTCACAATGACGCAGTTATTAAATTAACATTGTCTACGTCACTGTCTACTGCAATTCAGAGGGATCGTTCCATACAATGTGTACAACGTTATTATACACATTTATTTATTTATTTATTTATATACACTTCAAGCACAAAGTACAGAGGCGGACAATCACATTCATACTTGAAAACATACAATTACTACATAATCATACAGACAAGCAATAACAATCTCAATTCAACAGCCGTTGAAGTTGCTTGGATATCTACTAGATTTTTGGTGTCAAGACAGATACAAGGTATTTCAGAGGGCATCCATCATCGATATCGCTTGTTACTATCACTGTCAATATAATGTCATTTTGTTTGGACCTTCAAGTCTTATTCAAATATCGAACAAACATTGAGTGTTTTGTCTTGTCTATGCTGTACCTAAGACTTATAACGCAAGCTTGTCATCACACGTTGAACGAATCAGTCCTTCTGAACAAACTTTCACTTATCAGACAGGGGTGCACAACCTTCGTAAGTTATTAAGCCCATGTGTCTATGAGCCGGAATTAATCAAATTAATAAAGTCGTTATCTGGAGTGTGGCAATTTGCCACCCTTGCTCCCCTGTAGGACTTTTAATACTGTTACTAAGTTCAGTTTGGAGACTTTTAGCGCTGATGCGGGCGTATAAATTGTATTAATATGTGCTGAGCGTATTAGGCGCTTAAATTCAATGGTTATTGGAGCGTAAATTTCAGGTAAACGATCGTTATTGCGTATTAGATGTTGATAATGGGGAATTTACGCGTTAGGTAAGTAGGATTTAGTTGCACGGCGTTGTATTCTTAAATGCCGAGTAAGTAAGAACAACTTGTTTAGCCAATATAATAGATAAGAAAAACAAGAAGTTAACTTTAGGCTTCTTCGCTCTATCTCTCGTCACATAGTCATGACTCGTCATACTTTATGAAGTACTCAGATCCAATAATACCGAACAGTATTGACCTTGCTTGCGTTGCTCATAAAGAAAATTAGTATGTGGAAAAAACTTACATATTAATCCTATTAATATAGAATTAACATAGACAAGAACTCGCACTAAAATCCTAACGACAAGAGATTTCATAAAAGCACACAATTCATACAGAAGCCTGGTGAAAGCCCAGTTTACCGTCCATTTACCGAGATCGTTAGCGGACGACAAAAGAAAGAGTGGTCACGTGGAGCGGGCGGGCTGCGTGATTTATGTCGTGTGACTGTACCGGGACGTGCGGTCGTACGCGATGTTCGGCTAAATAGTGCGCGCGTGACGCGGGGGCTTAATGTTTTGGAAAAGGGGTACTTATAGTTCTTAGAGGATTAGGAAGATTATTGTAGCAGGCAAATGTTGATTCGTTTATTAGAACTCCGTTTTCCTAATTGACATGTTATTTTTCTTTAATAATTTTCACTCTCTGCTTTCCAATTAAATTACACGTGGACAACGGTGATAGTTGTTGTAAATTTTTAATAAGTGAATGAGCAACCCCTTTTGTACCATTTCCTGAAATCTCCCACCTGGACACGAATTGCCATGGCTGATCTGGAAGTCTTTAAATAGATTCCGGACACAGGTTGGCCAAAGCAAGGAAAACGTGGTCAGGTAGAGATTCATAGATGACTCTGCCCTGGAGTGTAAATATGGTGTTGCCCCACAAACGATGGGACACTTGATATCGTGTCCTGCCTTTCCTCTTGTTTGCACATTACAGGAGCTGATGGACGCTACTAAAAGTGCCAAACTCGTTGCCAAATTTTGTCATCGACACGAAGAAGAATAAGTAAATAGGTGCTTAAAATGTTTAAATTGCATGTCTGTTTTTCCTAACACTAAGTGACATGAATGTAATACTATAATTTTTATGTAGGCATTCATCTGTGTCGTCACTGTCGTCTAAGGATAGCAAAACGGGCATTACTATTTTATGACTTGTTTTGGTCTGCTGGAAAGTCCTGATTACTTGCAAGCAAATCTCCCTTTTCTTTTCAGTAAGTTTCTAGTTTTAAATGAAGTGATATAATTCAATACCATATCGAAAGTTTGTCTGATAAATCAATTAAGTTATGTCGTCCTGTATCTTGTGATATACATTACAAAGGAACAAATTAGGGCAAACCCGTTCCTGACCAGGGGGCCTTACAATCTCAAGTAAAAGTGCTATAAATTATCTCAAGGAAATAGATTATTGTGTTGCGAACCGACGTACCGGTTGGGCAATTTATCACTGTTTTAACTAATAAATTATGTAAGTTAATTCAAGTAGTTGTTGGCTTGAACGCACCTTTGGTTGCTTCTATGTAGGTGGCAGAGACATTTAAGATAGTGTTCTTTAGGCAATCAGAAGAAAATGTTATAGAACCTGATCCCATGAGTCAGTGATAGCGAAAAGTAAAATTACATAATTACCAAGTTTGACACGTATTGAGTATGAATGTGGATGGATGGCTATAAGTGTAGGGGGAGACCTACGAAACGATGGAGGAATTGTGTGAAAGATGATATTGCAAGAAAGGCAGTGACTCATGAGATGACAAGAAAAGAAAGAAAAGAAAAAAAAAAGAAAAAGAAAAGAAAAAAACGGAAAAAGAAAAAAAAAGAAGTACGGAAGATAATGATGCTGATCCCAAATGTTTTATGATAACGGCAGGAGAACGATGATAATGAACTTTTACACTTGTACCGACAGCAAACCGTTGGCTATGGCAAGTAGATTACGGTTTTGGTCGAATTGTCTATTGCAAGTATATTTAAATGTTCTTGTGAGGTAGCTAAGAAATATACGTAAATGTGGCTTATATCTCGCATCTGAATCTCGAAGGGAGAAAGTGTCGAACTCGTGATATCATTGCGGCAATCCGGACGATTTCTATCAATACAATGAAATAAAGATCGATTCAAAAGCTCGGCAAGTCGTGACGGAAACGAGCGTTAGAGAATTGTCTAAATCTTCTAAATAGACTCAGGCTTAAAACAATAATACCTACTACACTAAAACTTTTACTAGAATGTATCGACTCCTTTATTGATTACCATACCAATCGATCAATCTGCTTATCCTTTTTGTATCCACGTTGAGTCGGTTGCAGTTATAATCGGATGCAGCTGAAGTATTTTACAAGGTGCCTATCTCGCTGTTATAATCCAGTGCCTGGGTAACCTGGTACCCCTAGGTAAGGTAAAAGCCCGAAGCTTTTGACTATCCGTTACGACTGCCAAAGATCTAGATACAAACGGAACCAAGGCTTAACGTGCTTGCCGATGCCCGATTATCTTCTACACCACCATACCATAGCACTTATAATTTCTGACTGTCACGGACAGAATGTTTAGACTGAAAATAGTAACCATGCTTATCATAAAAGATATTTAAAAAAAAAGTTTAGTAAACCAGCAACACGTCCCACTTACCAAATTAGTACCCACTACCTGACTAAATTAAATTTCAACAAAATGACCATAGTTACAGTAACTCAAAAAAACTCAAAACTCGATCAACATTTCTTTTTCATTTCACCTTTTATTCTCCGGCACGCGCGTCCGTATTGTCGCGAAAGTAGCGTCGGATGCGGCGGCTCACGTCCGTATCCGGTCACGTGCCGTGTCCGGTGTCCGGGCCGGACAGCCAATCAGTCGGCTCTCTAATTAATTTGCTTTGAACGCTTCTTATTGGCTGCTACGTGCTCCAATCAAGACGCGAGCACTTCACGATTAGTTTCCACCGTTTCTGGTTTTTCTGCTGACTTTAATTTCCGTTGATCGGAAAGTATGGTGGAGTTTTGCTTTTTTTTTTGGGTGTTGAAGTTGCACGATACTTAGTGTTACACCTGCACTTTCTCCATGGATTCTTCTTTACCCTAGAGAAAGGAATATCGAGAGGGCAATCAATTAATAGTAACTTTTTCGCCCCGTATAAATATTGGTATTCATCTGGATCCGGCAAGGGGGGAAGTCATAGTTGGAAAAAGGCACGCAGATGATGAAAACGTAATTGCGTGAAAACTACTCTGGATTATGACTTGATTTACAATATTCCAGATCAACTCCTATTTCGGACATTTGGTACCTATTTAGTTAACAAAAAGTCGTGAGCATTCAATACAATATACGGGAAAATAATGATCAATACAACAATCGCGCCCCATTTCGCAAGTTTTTTTGGTCCTTCGAGCCGGATAAATCAGGGAAATTAGTTTGACAAAACGATGATGGACACACCGCTCGTTAACATTTGTGTGTTGACAATAACATGCATGTCCAAGCAATACTGTGACCTGTGCGAAGTAAGCTAATGCCTATAATCCCTCGGATCGTTGTGGTTGATTCTTGGCACGCAACGAATCCAGGTCGCTCCGATAGTTTATACCCTAGACGCAGGTCTGTGACGATTATCACGGGCGTCTCTGAACAGGATCTATTGGGACCGTTCTTAGAATATTCGGTACGGATGCCAGGATATTTATAAAAGGATTAAAAGAGCTGCAGACCAATTTTAAATTGGTACAGGAAATGTTTCTAAAGAAAGACTGTTTTAAATGGATCTGAGCCGTAATGTAAAGTATTGTCTAATAATGAAGATGAAGGACTGAATCTACAAAGGCAACCTGTATTGGCCTCTGTTTTCAGTTACATATCTAACCAATCTCCCAGAAAACCTGGCTCACACGCAACTAAAAATATCAAAACGTAACGTAAAAGACATAACAGCTATTACTGCCATTACAAAAGTGATCATAAGTCTGCGCGTGCGCCGCCCCCTCCACATAAACCTGTCAACGGTCGATCTGTGGTTCGCTATTACGTTTAACAGATGGCGCTGTTAGAAAAATACCAAGCTTCCCTTTGTAGTGGGACAGGGACGATGATTTGTATGTCAACATATGACAAGACACTGACAGATATAAATCTTGGTTTTTTTATTTGTTTGTTCGTTCTTTTGTTTGAGGTTAAATGTTAGCGGTGTTGCCAGTATTAAATTGTCTCAGGTATTTAATGGTTTTGGCAACTTTGGGCGGTGTATGACTGTTGAATTTGATCTACAAATCAATGAGCGTAAGCGTCTAAGAAGACACGTTGATTAATTGAAAGAAATCAGTTACTTCTTCGTTGTAGATTATGAAACACGACTAGGGATATGAGCCAAAGAGGACACCAGGGCAAAGAATGTGTCAATTCGAAGATTTATCAACAAAATTAGTCCGCAAACTTAACGACTGTATCAATTCACTTGCTACCTGTTCAAAGCCATTCTGAAATTATTAATACCTAGTATAATTTAATGCTTTACCTCCACCTTAAAAGATCTCAAAAACCCATCCTTTACTATCCAACCAGAATAAATAATCCTAAGCTAAATAAATGTCTTTAGCTGATAATTAATTGCAATACATTTACCTCCTTGGATTCGCCGCGGTCGGTTAATGGCGTCATACGTCACAGGGCTAATGCCTGAGTGCAGACCCTTGGTCCTGTACCACCATCTCTTAAAATCGTATTACTTTAATGTGACCGCCTCGTTCGTCTAGTGGTTGAAAGCGCGACTACTGATCACGAGGTCCTGAGTTCAATTCCCAGGTCGGGCAAAATGTTAATAGGTATTTCATCAGGAATTTCTCAGTAGCAGCAGAGGAACCAGGGCTTGTGCCCGGTTGATGGTAATAGGCTCGCCCCCTATTATATGGGTCTCAAACCTAACAGGCGAAATGTGGGTGTACTATGTGGTACTGCTCTGCCTAACCCTTAGATAATGACAGGCTTGTTGTAATGTATGTATAGTATACAAGACATCTAGGACGATCCCCTTCCAACACTGAAGTAACATTGAAGTAAATAATACTGCTATAAGAGGTGATGGGACAACCCCTGGAGCAGGGTTATTACGACTACTAGATGGAGTACCTACAAGTGTTGATAATGCGAGGCAGATTAGTTTAGTGGAGGGATACAGTAGCGAGGCAGACGTAGATGGAGTAATACAACGGTAGCAATAATCTGCTGGGTGGAACGATATAAATTGCATGGTACATCTAGTGGTTTCTGACTAAGTCAACCAAGCTAGGTATTCATTAAGCTCACTTTTTGTTAAAGTGCAAGCTTATAATTTGTTGTTAGCAACATTAACTATAACGATTACTGTCTTTAAACAAAACACATAAAGGTTGCACATGTACGCTGATGGTCGCTTTTCTTATCAATTAATATCCAAATTATTATGTAGGGACTTTTAAGATAATGTGACTGTGATACGCCTGTGCCTCGGAAAGTACGTTAATCCCTTGGTCTTCCGCCTGATCTCTCACCTGTCGTGTCGCCGTCCCGTAGGACCATGAGAGTGACGGAAGAGAGTGCACTTATTTCGTGCACTAGAATATTTTATGCATCGATGTGCAGTCACCGAAAACGGCCAGAACTATTTTACTTTTAGATCCTAGTTGATAAGAAGCAAGAAAACAACAGCCTGTTCAAAATCACCAAATCTAACCAACCTCCCTCTTCCGCAGAATGTAACTGCAACGGGCACGCGCGACGCTGCCGGTTCAACATGGAGCTGTTCAAGTTATCGGGCCGGGCCTCCGGGGGGGTCTGCATCAAGTGCCGCCACTACACCGCCGGCAGGCACTGCCACTACTGCCGCGAGGGATACTACAGGGACCCTAATAAACCCATCACGCATAAGAAGGCTTGTAAACGTGAGTAGCATAATCAGCCTATGATATTCTTAATTATTTTCAGATATACACCTACTGCTGTTTGTATCTGCATCACCCAAAGGTAGAGTGGTAGAAAATGCCTATGGCATTAAGTCGGCCTCTGTACTTTGTGCTTGAAGATTTATATAAATAAATATTCTCAATTCTGAGACACAAGCCTCTTCTCTGGACTGTTTAAAACCTCATACCTCAGCATCAAACACAAATATTCTCCCAGGACAGAAAAAATAAATTACCAAAAAGTTTTTTGAAAAATAATACAATTAAAATACTTTAGCTTGCATCTTGAGAATCAAAATCGTATTATATTACTTATTAGATCAGTTTAAATATTGTTTTAATTTTTTTTAAATGATAATCGGTATTCCAATATCCGTGAATAACGGATATTTTAGCGTTAAAACTTAAGTTACACAAATCATAGTCAATTAAATGCGCATAGATCGTTTTAAGAGTCCATTTTATATTTAATTTTATTAAAAACCTATTAACATTTTCAAGCTTTTTAGAAAAAACATAGGTATTTGCCAGTTCAGATCCCACTTTAATAACCTTTATCTCAGTCATAAAATTTGGCTAAGGAATATAATTGATAAAAATGCTATTAATATGGATTTGAAGCTGTTTTATTTGATCGAACGACATATTTTGCTAACTTTCTCGAAAGACCAACCAAAATCGTGTACTTAACTGTAATTTTATGGTTCCTTCTCGACTTAATAAGTACTTAACTAAATCAAGGTTGCTATAAATTAGTCACCATCCTTGTTTTAAACTGGTGCGATTTTATAATGTACAACATGTCATTACGTCATTTTACAAGTCAAAACATAGAGATTTCTGTGCTATGTGCAAAGTATAGACCGTCCGGAATAAATTATCTACATGGCAGTGAATGCGAGTAATGTAATGTAATCTGGATGCGAGTCGCACTGGACCGATCAATGTGGCGACACTTGGGGAGGCCTATGTCCAGCAGTGGACGTCTTTCGGCTGAAATGATGATGATAGTGATGATGTCTTGATGATAATGTTGATCTTTTTTCGATTTTTAAAGGAATTAAGCGGTCACACAGGCAATGATTAAAAGCGAATTTGTTTTATTAAATGCACTTGTAGATAGATAACATAAATAAGTTTATAAGTCTAGAACCTTGAAGGCACTTAAAACCCCATAACACACACTATTAATTCTCAGAAATCCGAACCATTCAAAGCGCCAAAGATAAGTTTAAATTAAACCGACAATAACCGTTAACACCTGTCCACGGTCAGACAAACAGACAGATATAATCTGAAACTATCTATGTTCAAATACACACGGTCGTTATATAAATACTCGAGCTTTAGTTAAACGGAGTTTAACGTTCGTATTTGGATAAAACGTTGCATCAATTTGGAGATTATGACCGCTTTTTATATTTTCTAGTGTTAACTTTGGGATTCAGTTTTATGTTATAGTTGGTATTATCGTTATTTTTTAAAGTAATAAGCAAGGTACTTAGTGATAAGTGAAGTTCTATTATAGTTATCACTTAAGACATCACTCAAATTAGAGTTAAACGAGGGAGGAGATTATTTGTTATTCTTGTGGACTGGATTTCTATCTTGCCATGTAATTCAGAATAAATTACACTGAGTCTCATTTTGTACTGTAGGTCCTAGTTTTGGTCAGTCAATTTCTTTTATAGATCAGTGTCGTTATTATCGTCATTTTTTATGCCAAAAAGCGATACTTGAAAAAAGACAGTCTCAAGACTAACCACATTTCCTACACCTCCAAAACTATGTCCCCAATGGTATCCACTAACAACTCCGCAAACATTTAACCCTATCCAAACTTATCTTATTCTGGTCCCAAAGAAATCGAAATTGCAAAACAAAAAAGCGTGACATCGTAAAATCCAAAAGTAAACGCGTTCCGGTCACATCGTCCCCGTGGTCGCGGGCACAATAGTTTTCACATAAAATTGGCCGAAAATCGAGAAGGCTCTTCCTCTGGTCCTTCGAGCAGGATTGGTCCTTCGGGACGCTTCAGTTTTATTTGACGACCGCGGTAGGTTTTTCGCTGATTGAGTCAAGATTGGGGTATGGAAATGGGCACACTTATGTACTATTGTTACGTCAGCTCGTTGAGGTCGAGTTGTTAGGTTTTAGGTTAGATGGGTCGAAGGGGAGGAAAATTGAAATGGTTGCCATGAAGGTTAGAGGCGAGCCATTACGGAAGTAAAGTAGTAAGAATTTTGGTAGTGGGATTCGTTGTTGGAATTGGTAAAAAATATCTTGTTATAATTTTTTCTCTGACTGCTTATTTCCGAGTTAAGAATTGTTGACAACAGAACATAACTTCGGGGAAATATCTTCTATACATTGCCTAGTGTTGCTTCCAATATCAATTTGTAGATCATTACTAACTTAGCGGAGACGCTAAACAAGCGCTTTTCCATATACCATATCAGAAAGCAAGCCAAACAATTTTCACAAGATACTGCTCCCAAAACCTTTCTCAATTCTCAGAATTCGCAAACAGCCGGGCAGCACGCGTGTACGCAGTACGCACGCCGATACAATTGCCAACATTATTTCCGATCGCAATCCCCTGTCATATACCCGGACCGCTATAAAACGCCGGGGTCAACGCACAACTCGACACTTTTCCACAACCGGACCCATCCGGGTAATCGAGTCCCGAATCGTACGACACACGGGGGAGAATCCGATTATCGAATGAAATCAACTATATCGATAACAAATCATGACGACAATAAAACGAATTCTGTTTCGAATAGTTTCGATTATCGATAGTGATTTAGGGTTTGGCAATTTTTCGTGCAATTTAATGTTTTGGGATGCCGTAATATATTGTGTATTTATTTTTATAAAAATACATAAAAAGTTTTCCTCTACATGTAAAAAAATCATGTCACAATCAAGTCATTAAAAATACAGCACATTAAGACTTAGCACTGCGTTTTTACGACTGAATTAGGTCCTGTTAAGGCTTTTACTACAGGGGAAATAATGTTAGAATTACGCTGTTTACTGATTAACGCGAACACATTAAATAAAAGTACCTCTCGTTATAGGGCAGTACTATAAAGTTGTTGCCAGGCAAATAAAACGTGATTGTGCAATGCGTGAGTACTTGTTTTTATTTCTACTGTTCCTAGATTGCGATGTGGTGTGTGCACTGTGCACTAAATTCCATTTAGCCTCTAAGTGGGATTTAATTCTCTAAAGGACCAATTATGTTGAGAGTGTTCTTATGTCTTACTTATTGCCAGACTTTGTGACTGCATTGTTGGTTAAAACATTTTCACAAACGGTCTAGTCCATTAGTTTTATTGAGTTCTTGAAGTTGTTTGCAGAAAGTGGCGTGGCAACGAACATTGTACCAAACAACAAAAATTTTGAGAATTACGTGTTCGTAGATTAAGGCTTTGCATTTTATTAATTTTCTTAGCTTTTAAAAAAACTGAAGATTTAATACAAACGATTAAGGCACATCTAAAATACTTGTAGTACAGTGTTAAAAATTCACACGTCCCATTCCGTTCTGATTATCCTGATTAAACTAGTTCACATCACACTCAGAAGCAGCAAATATTAGTTCAAAAAGTCCAACTAACTTCGAAGTCCCGAAGAGCTACGAAGTAATACGAACATCTCCGAAGTAAGAACAGCTAGCAAATACAGTGTTCGAGCTAATTTAGTTGGTAAGCAACGCAAACTGCCTGCCAAGAAAACTGTGTTAAGAACTTGAAGACTTCGTTATTTGCCGACAACAGACTTACTTTGAGAAAAAAATGTAATAATAAAGAAAGGGAGGAAGTTTTCTTTTCCTTCTTTGAGAGGGTCACAACTAAGTTGGGACAGTGGTGTTATCGCATTATGTTTTTTCTTGTTTGTTCGGAGACGGGATAGAACTATCAGTTGGTTATGTAGCTTTGATTAAGGAAAATATAGCATAGCATTGTTGTGCAAGGGGGCAATAAAAATATTATTTACTGAAATGGTCTGAATTTCTGCAATCACCTACTACTAGAAGTACATTTTTCCTGCATCCAAAAATCTGTAGGGTTCTGCGGCCATAGCATAAACGAGCGACGTAAACAAAACGTGAATTCGCATAGCACCTTAGTTTTTTTTTGCAGTTAGCACAATAAGAGCGTCCATAAATATCAATACAAGTCTTAAAAATAAGAAAACATTATGTTCGAAACGAATATTTAAAATCGTTTGATTTTACATTACATATATTTGGCCCACATGCCAAGGCCTATCTTTCTCCGTGCACAAAGGTAACCGTGAGAAATCTAGATACTGATTCAAAAACAGAAACCCGATACCAGATAAGTCTTTAAATGCTGGAAGGTAGTTCGGTGTCAGTAGGACTCGTGATTCAATTATCGTCAGGTGAAGGTGACAACAGCCGTGCGGATCGAGTACGATCGACGAAAAATTCAATCGGCGCTTTGCCACCCTGTCGAAACGCATGGCAGTTATATTAAGTGGAGAGACAAAACTGATCTGGTTTATGTATCTGTTATACTTGTATATTGTATTCAGTAGTCCATTTGGAAACAGAAAGTTGGGCGATTCTTCATTTATCATTAAATTCACCCTTTCATTTATCATGCCATTAATTATTCTGATAAATGACTGTTTTATTAAATATTAAAAATGTCTTTTGAAGAACGTTCGTTTACGTTCCCTTTTAGTAATATTGTACAATTAATACCAAAACAACTATATTCTGTTGAAACTTATCCGTCTTGGAACTTTTATTTAATGAAACTCTTGGCCAAAAACGGATGATGAAATTTTAATTATAATTTAGAATAGTCCAGAACCCGATAGAACTTCTCAGCTTGTACTTAAATAAATAATATTTACACCCTGTAAATAGACCCTTAACGAAGCCGAAAGGCACTTGTTCTCCCCGTCATTGCGATCATTTTATTCTTCTAGACCATACCTGGGTACCTTCTAGTTACGGAGATATTGGGGGTCAAAGTTCCAACTTTTTCACAAGTTTTTTTTTAATACTACTTTTTAAGGTTATAACTTTACTTTAAATACCTCCATGACCCCCGTACTATTCAATGCATCCAGCATTGAGTTTTACCGTAAAACGTAATTTTTGACCCCAAAAAAAAAGTCGTTTCCCAGCAATAATTTTGCGTAATGTTACTTAGTTTGATGTACATAATACTTGGTTGACGGCTTCGTGAAGGGTCCGTTTACACCCTTTTATATTCGGCTATTTATAATTGTTTCCTTTTTTCTCTCACCAGCCTGCGACTGCCACCCCGTGGGAGCGAGTGGCAAGACCTGCAACCAGACGAGCGGGCAGTGCCCCTGCAAGGACGGCGTAACCGGCACCACCTGCAACCGCTGCGCCAAAGGCTACCAGCAGTCACGCAGCCACATCGCACCTTGTATACGTAAGATTATCCTGAACCTGTTACAGAGTCTACATGGACTAAATTATCTCGTGTAGCTGTTAAGAAAAAAACGACCTAAAACTGAAATACATATGAATTTTTCCAATGAAACTGAACGTCATTAGCACATCTGTACAGAGTTTAAATGCTGACAATGTCATCATAGCTTTGGGTTTATTGACACGGATAGCTCCTCAGATCACGGTTTACGATCGTTTTCAATTGGTTAAATTAGCACTAAGTAATCTAGCATTCAACACATCCGTTATCTGTTTTATTTTTTTGTATAGTTTTTACAATCCCCTTTGGTAAACTGGCTAATGTTCTAAGGGTCCAGAAAAACCGATCCGAGAATAATTGTATTAATCAGCAAATTGTACTTTTCGAGTTACGAAACTATACAATCGTCGAATCTAGATTATTCGCTACGGAAATCGATCTGTCCGCACTATCCACGTCCTTGATAAGGTGTAAACGACGCAACGTCCAAGAACTGCACCTGGCCGTAGTCCCACGCGTAAAAGTCACTTAAAGGTGAGGTGTCGTGATTGTCTGCAGTTAAGTAACCATTACATGGCAACAGTCGTAACTGCGCTGTAATGGAGGACTTTGTGATGCCGACGTGTTACATCCTGTCGGATTGTCGCGTCGTGTAGGGAAATTGTGGAATTGAATATGTCCTTTTGTCGCGGCCAGACCGAGTCGACGAAAAGCTATTGACGTCGTAAACGCCCAGAAGGAGTATTTTAGGAAAAGCATCTTAACTATCTTGTACTTTCATTTCCGAACACCAATTAAATGATGTTGATGTTTTTAAAATATTTTGGAGACTAGTGCGGATTTGCACATCTAAACGGCGTTCAAGAGCTCTCTGTGTCAAGTCAATATACCATAGCACAGATACTGCGTAACCATAGCAATTATGACACTGACAGTTTTTAACCGATGTTCAACAGGCGGGCTGTTTTGTTATCTTTGACTTGTTCTGTCCAGGTATACCGCGAGTGGTGACGGCGGTGCAGGCCATGGAGGCGGTCGACGCCAATCCGGGCCGCGGTAAGTAGTAAGTGTACCTTCATGCACTCTCGCCTCACACACACTTGCATGGCCACAGATACTCAATCACTAGACCAGCTGCAATATTGCTGCAGTTTTTGGAAGCATTTCTTTTGCAAGCAGTTATTGGTCCTTCGAGCCGGATAACATTAACTGCAGTAAGTAGTCAGGATTCGGCTCAAAATACTATCAAACTAAGATGTAGTTATGTTTTAGATAGATTGGTTCTTAAACGTAAAACGAACGATACATTTTTCATCAATTATAATTTTAACATAAAGTACCTGAGTTTTCATACATGATTAGGTGATTGAGTGCCTGTGATAAGGAGCTTACTGTACTTTACTAGATTAAGTATTAAAATATTACATACATTTTCTAACTACACCTATAAAATGTGTCTTCAATTTTTGTTGAACGAGTGTGTTGAGATATTTTAACTGAGCAGTACAATATCTTAAACCTCTCAATCGCTACATTCTATCGTTAAACTCAAGTTATGAGATGGGTAAGCGCTTAAAATCACAATGTTGCAACAGTGTGCGCTTGCACAAGCTCTAAACTGTATATGTTACTGATACACTCAATAATGAGCTGTAACATTTTATAAAAACAACTGAAGAGTTACTTGAGCGATCACCTAAAGGTATTTCATTTACTTTTTAATAAGTTTGAAACAAACGGCTATTATTCTTTCAATCTTCCCAGACCATACTGTCTATTCTTGTTAGTAGAGACATGGACAACTTAAACACTAGTACTTGTACAACGTAAATCTAGCAGACATCAATATTATATTTCGGTAGGATCAATAGTTATATTTAAAATTCCATGATTATCTAAATCGATAGTTACTCTATGTCTCAACAAAAGTTGTCAAAAAGTACAGTAGCTCCGTCTTATTATTAATTTGCACTTTAATTTTATTTACATTTTATTGCCTTTTGATAAGTGCTCGACTTAGTTGCAAGGGCGATGAGTAACACCATCTACACTTTTATTTCTGAAAACATAAACACTTGGAGTGTTGAGGAGTTTCATTTGATACCAGACCAATAAAATACATTGTACGCTAATTGATTTAATTACTTTGCAACATTTTATGGTCAACTAAAGCTTATCAAAATGTAGTAAGATAATGAAATCCATTCTCACACCACATGACTAATTTCATACCAAAAAAATCTATTAATGACATCATAATTCTGAACACCATGAAAATATTACTTGAGTAGTAGTATAAAATGATAAAATTCTAACTGTCTTCGCGAGGAAAATACCAAAGGTACCAGTCTAACCAAAGGGTCGTGGAGGTCAGACAGTCAATCACTCCATGAGAAATACTTGGTACTCATCGCATCCGGTTAGACTGGAATCCGACCCCAACATAGTTGGGAAAAAGTTATTTAGATGATGAATTGAAGGACCAAAGTTTTGTCTAATCTACTGAAAAACAGTATTGCCCAATGTCATATCTTCATGGAGTTGTACCTTATCCGTAGTGTGGGAATGTTTCTATGTCGTATTGTTAATCGTATGATGTTCATTTCAAGCTTGTTCCGTGTCATCCACTGTCAAACTCATAACTGTTTTTGTTTTATTTTATCAGAGCCGACTGAGAGGTAACCCTTTCATTATTAACTTTATTCCATTTTAATCTAGAGTCAGTAATTTACCATTCATTTATTTATTATTGAACTACATGTATAATTAAAATATTGAACATCGATAAAAACATCTATTGTCATTTAAAACTGTCTTCAGAAGCAATGTAATAATAATAATAATAATAATAATTTATTTATTGGCATAAACACGCAAATACAAGGTTGTGAATCACTGGTGCCTGTGGTAGGTAGTGAAACACCTGTATTACAGGTCACCAGGTTAATGTGAATATTACTCATAATGTTTATTACAATTAAAATTAAAGTTAATTGTAATAAACATGGTCATGACAGTGACCGTAACTACGAAATTAATAGAAATAGTATCACATAAGCATGTGCCGATTCCGAGGTCTGAAAAAAAGCCGCAACGGATCAAATACCAAAAAAGATAAAATTCATAATTATAATGATAAAATTGACCATATCCAATACAAGTGTAAATATAACACAAGTAAGTGCTGTTACTCAAGTATATAGCAACAGGTTAGCAAAGACGAATAGAAATGAAGTAAATAACGATAATAATGAGCATACGTTTGAAACTGTTAGTATAACATAATCATGTGCTGACAATGATGTCTGTAACAACAGCAGTGGAGCAGTGCGGCCGGTGTCGCGCCGCCGCTCGCACACTAAATCTCAACAAATTCTGCAGCCGAGACTACGGTAAGTACTGCAACTAAATCCTTCATTACTCTATACGGTGATGATCAATAAAATACACACAGGAGCTTGGAAATTGGACAAATTAAGAGAGGCCTATACCCAGTTGTGGGTGAGCTCGGGCTGTGGATGATGATGATGACTAGAATACACATTCACGTGAGCAAAGCTGTGAGCACAGATAGTTACTAATTAAGATACAACCATAGTACCACATCACCCAGTTGTTATTTTGTAACTCCTACCGAGGAAATTATGTCTATCTTGCAATGTAAAAAATGAAAAAAAAATGAAAACATGAAGATCGGATTGAATGGTATCCGTTGATACCGCATGCCGTAGCAACTACCACTATCATAGCAATAGCCTTAGCTTAAATAGATTTTGTATTGGGAATTTTCAAAATTGGCGGAATAATTTTATTAATCTTGTTGCAAGTACCTACCTAGTTTAATGTGAAAAGTAATTGCTTGCAGAAAATAATTAGAATCTGCGTTAATGACGCTTGTAAATGGTTAATAAAATTTGTAATTATCTTCTTATACTTAAATGTGTGCCTGGTGCAATCTGAATGTTTCGTCAATCATCGAGAAGGCTTTCTTCCTATTAGGTATTTTAGTTTTCAAGTGACGGCCTGTTGGAACTTCGGTCAAGATCATATCCTCTTCTCCTGTCGCATATTCACTTTATGAGTAAATAGTAATCAGTCAGCCTATTAGTGTCCAGGTGTGCGCAGAACGTCTGACGGCGCCAGACCGTCATTCAAGTACAGATACTCAGTACTACGTAGAAGCCATTTTTCAATACCTTGTTATTCTTGAACAGGGTGATTACAACCAAATTCTGTGTAAAGATGGGTAGTTAATTGGAAAGCTGGCCTTAGCAAAAGTTGCAAAGTGATTTGCCGCTGATGGTCGACTTATTGGTTATCTATAGCAGTATTTAGAAAAGGCAAAAGTTTGTACGCTTGAATGTGGGTTAATCTCCCAATCAACTCACCCGATTTAAAAAAAATCATTCACTGATGGAGAGTTACACTTGCTGACTGCCTTAGGGGACGTTTCTTCGGCACGGAAGACATCGCGGGCCGTAGCTAGTTTGTTACAAAATCTCGACGCTCATGAACCTATTCTTCCTCGCAGTCATAATGGCCAAGGTGGTGGGTCGCGAGGTGATCGCGGAGGGCGACCAGTGGGTTCGCCTGGCGCTGAGCGTGCAGGCAGTGTACAAGCGCGCGCCGCGCAGTCGTCTGCGCCGCGGCGGCACCGCCCTGCACGTGCGCGCCGCGGACCTCGCCTGCAAGTGCCCTAAGATCAAGATTAACAAGTAAGTGAAGCACTTAAACTCTAAGAGCAACGAGTTACCTGGGGACGTTCGTTTTTCTTCCTGACCTGTCCCAAATTACTTGGGTTTAGCTGTTCACTAACTGTCTTCTCTATCGACTTCACGCAAGTGTCATAGTCTTGCTAATATCAAGATTAACAAGCAAGAAGCAAACTAAAACTTCAAGACTAAGGTAAATCCTGAAATTGTCTCCAAGTGTCCCATTATCATTATCTCCCCCTTTTCATCCCTTTTCATCCCTATTGTCCCATACCAAAATCCACATTCTTTTCTTTGGTCTACTCTTTTAGTTGTCATCGCGCGGCTCCAATGCTAAATGACCGTGGTAGACATAGAGATGGCGTTTGGTCTTGCAGGACGAGGAATCTATTTAGGTACCCTATTGAATTAAGTTTTCAGTACGTATTCTATTACGATTTACGGTACAACTATTCCCTAATGGCCTTCCGATGCCAATTATATTACACTCAACAAGAAAACCATAACTACCTAATAGCATTTTTAATGGCACAGAAAATAGCGTTGAATGCAAAATTAAGTTGTGCGGTATTCTTTACAATTCTGCAGACGCAAAAATAAATGGGTTTTGCAAATCATTTAAAATTATAAGTTTTTAAATTGCTTTTAGATAGCCTCGTCTAACAATGGATGCAAAACCATAATTTAAAGAATTAGGAGTCAACGAGGCATCACTAAGTTTCTCTAAGTGTATTTGCAGCCAAATTGCTGTATTGAATAAATCTTAACATTTTATTTTGGCCAGACATTGTTAGCGAATATTAAACCTTTAAGTACCTCCTTTTCCTTGGTCGCTTGGTTGCTATGAACAATCAGTTTGAGTGTTAGGGCCATAAAAACACTCGTATCAGTAGGACCGAAACTATTTTTAAACTTCTGTTTTTTCCCTCTCAGGTCATACCTAATCCTAGGAGTGGAAAAAGAGGGCGCGTCATCCGGTTTGCCGGGGCTGACAATCGGCGAGAGGACACTACTGCTGGAGTGGCGCGACGACTGGCACCGACGCATCCGACGGCTTCAACGGCGCGCGGTCAACTGCCATTAGCAAGCCGCCATCTTGGAATAGTAAGGATAAAGCAACCAATGAGAGCGCTCTGTTCTCGTCGTAATCCGTCGTTGCAAATACGTGAATTGATAAACGTAGTTGTTTTAACTGTTACTGCCATATACGTGCTGTCTATATTAAATCATATTACAATAATTTGTCTCAGGAATTAATGTTGTAATATCGTAAGACTGATTGTAATCGCCCTGCAATACATCTTCGAGTTATATAAAGGTGTTCCAGGTACGGATTCTATGTCAATTCCTCTGCTGTGCCGTCTCACTTCGTATGCTGTCATAGTAGTTAGACAGAAGTATTATAAATGAAAATATGAATAAATAATAATATTCAGATGTTGTAATACTGAAAAACGTCATAGTAATAAGTTTTACTTAATAATAATGTAAGATGAAGTTGTTATATTTCTTTGACACCACAAGCTTTAAATTTTGGAGAAAGCATATCGAAAAAAAAATAGTGCCTAATTTACAAAATAATTTGTTTCATGATCAGGCCTACGTTTTAAAACACCTGCAATTTAATCTAGATTCTTGAAAAATAATATACCTAAGTACTTAGTCGATAGACGTCGTAGTTAAGCTTTGGCACATCACATAGCCTATTTCCCGTAATATTAAATGTAAAGTTGTCCATTTCATCCAGCATTAATTCCTGAGGCACTCCAACGTTTACCTAGTCCAATTTAGGAATAACGTTAATGATAACTATAACTGTAGTTTCACTGTTATATACGACAAGTTTTTATGCCAAAAATGCAAGAGACATTGATTGTGGCGCGCGGCAAAAATGGTCCTTTGGTCCAGGACCAGACTAGCAGATGCCTAATTACCTGAATTCTTATTAAATAACTCATTAGAATTAAAAATACATATAGGAAGATCAAAAGCGAAGCTTGTTTTGAACCAAAAGACCTAACAATCGCGTGTGTCAGTCTTCAAAAAAAAAAAACTTCGAAATTTTTTCAATCCTAGGATTTCGTTGAAAAAAAAATTGTACATTATTAATATTATTTATTTTGAATAGTTTAATTTTATAAGGAAAACATAATTGTATCGTTCCATTTCTTGCATTTTTTGTGTAATTGTTATTTTATATTGAAAATGCTAATGTTGATATTGTTTTAATGTGCTGTGGCTGCATGGACTCACGGGGTTTGTTGAACTTTGGAAAGTATTTCATAAATAATTAAGAGAGAAATATGTTTGTAAAAAAATAAAATATCCAAATACTGTAAGGAGATAATATATTCGGCTCTCTACAATATTATGCAATAAAAATCATCACATCAAAATCTACAAAATGACATGTCATTATTTCCACGTGTCATGTCATCTCAGTTTGACAGATGACGTGAGTTGTATGCGCGATTGTACACGTTAGATGTAGGACACATTCGAAGATGAATCACCACATAGTCACAATGGTTTAACGTACCTCATTTATATTATAAATCTTATCACTAAGGTTAAGTGTTTAATTTATATCGTTAGCGCCTAGATTTTATACACTTTAAGCTAAAAATATCAATCTCTCTATGTGTTCGTATTTTTCTCTTTTTATATTTTCTGTAAATTAAATGATTTAAATATTAGATCTTGCCAAAGTAACATTTTTTATTTTGTATAGAGTACTTAGTTTCCTCTGTGTAATGTCTTCGCCGTTGGGGACATAACTTGAACAAAGCGTCGCCTAACTAAGGTATGTACAGTATTACTAGCTTTACTAAGGAACATAATAATAAGAAGCTTTTGGTTTTTGAAAAAGTACAATCGTTAACAAAAAGTATTCCAATAAAGCAGACCGGATTCTGACTCAACTCTATAAGAAATTACATTAAAAATCGTTTAAGCATTTATAGTTAAAGAATTCAATACAAAAACCACCTGAATGTCCTGCCTGAATTGTATGTCTTATTCCATTCACAAAAAAACCATACAATAATAACAAAGGCCATTCATAACACGGAAAAAAACTGAACATCTCAATCGAGAATAAGTAAGAAAGTATGCGTAATCATTTACAATTGACCTGTCAGAAGTTATTTATGCTATCTCCCTGGCTCGGCTAAGTATACAATGGTATAAATCAACTTGAAGACGGAACATTTTACAATAATCGATGTACCGGTTCAACCGTTCAGTTCAGGCTAAATTGGCTGAAAAGGCAGTTTTATAAAAGCAGTAAAAATATTATAGTATTATTCTGTCTTGATTCTAAAATTTTCCCGAAAACTAATTAAGCATGTAGCAGTTATCTGCTAAAAGAATAATTAATTTTCGTGAAAATGTAACTTTTACCCAGCATTTAATAAAATTGTACTTTTTCAATAACAAAAGAACGTAATCTATAGATAAAATAAATATTTAAAAAACGACTAGAAGTTTCGCTTGAACGTACCTACTACGGATTGTAAAAAGTGTATTTAGTTGTAGATCGAACTATTAACCTGTTTCTAGTTATGCATATCTTTAGATTTCATAATTTGCATATTTTTAATTATATTTTGGTGCCATAGACTTTATACTTTAGTTGCTAAAAATAAAAAAAACAAATGTCAATTTAGTAACAATGTTCTTTTTTCAAAGTTTACTTAAATAATTATTGCGCGCCAAAATATAATTTGAAATGTCAAAAAATATAATTATTAATATCTGAACGTAATTGTACCTATAGCATAGTCAGTTTGTATTTTTACTGTAATAATATATGTGAATATTGTTTTATTTCCAATTAATTTATTCTGAATGCTGCAATAACGTCCTTTAATAACAATACAACTATGAAATCATTATACAATGAAAGAACGATAAACTCCAAAATGACGTTCAGAAGTTCAGTAATTTCTTGGAACTGAATACAATAATAAAGAGCTATAAAGCTATCATAATAAAATCCCGAGCGATCATTCCTTCACTTATAAACAACTTGAAGTACTTACTTAACTACAGTCCAATCTGTTTTTTTGCGCAGAACTTAAAATGACTGACATAACATATAATATCTTAATAAACTTCTTTGTGTTATTTTCATTGCAAACTTTATGACATGTCTAAACGGTTACTTATATTGGTAAATAAATAAATGAATTATTATGTAACGCACAAATAAGGCCTATATGCTTACGTCGTGAAATTAAAGTAAAAACGAAATCATCTATTTAGTTGGCGACATGTACTGTTAATAAATACTATAATATTCATTTAGTTATACTTATTTATATTTTAAGGGATGTCAATTGAATTTAAGAAAAGCACGCGAACGCTTCAGCTCCGACCATAGATTTAAAATGGCCCACTCTAGGTCTATGGTCTGTGAAAAGTTTGGCGCGCAATGAATTGTGTTTTCAAGATACCCTGCTCCTGTGATGTAATAAATGTTATTGGTTATATTTATTTAAAAATAAAAGTACATTAATATACGGACGTGTGGTTTTATTAGCTGTCTTTTAAAATCAACCCGTAGGTTCTTTCTTTACACAATAAGATAAAGACTTCCTACACACATCCATCTATTTAACCATACCCACATTGGCCGGCTAGTTACCACGCTAGTTTGAAAATTATAGCATTATTCAATGATATATCATCATCATTCTCTTGCCCTTATCCCAATTCATTTGGGGTCGGCGCAGCATGTCTTCTTCCATACTTCTCTATTACTCGTCATCTCATCAGACACCTCCTTTCTTGCCATATCATTCTTTACACAGTCCATCCATCGTTTCTTTGGTCTTCCTCTACTCATATACCCATCCACATTCATACTCAAAACTTTCCTCACAACATTTCCCTCATTCAATGATATAATCAAGTAGGAAAAAAAAAAATCATATTTTAAAAATTATATTAAAAAATATACAGATATTCTAGGTTAGGGCAATTTACATTTCCTCAAACCAACTAATCTACAACCGCCAATCCATCCATATAAACAAGGCCTAAAGCTAACAACTACACGCAACTCCGCGCACAGAGCCGTAAATCAGCTATAAAGGCAGACACACACAACATAGGGCTAAGGGCAGCTCGACACTCGCCTGATTTCCCTCGGGACCCCTCGACGATGTTACTTTGATAGCTCGTCCTAAGATACGGGATTTTTTTCGATATTAACATCCATATTTAATGAGATTACCTTGGTTTACAATATCAGGTATGAGGGCGATGAATTCTGATCGCTTCAAGATGATCGATTGTGATTGGTGTCTTAAGGTACGTGAGGCATGGGGAGGCTGATTGGTTTAGGCATTTTAATATTAGATGAGCTCAGTTTGGTGAGATAAAATTTTGGTTGATAGGCCTAATTTGTTGTTGAGGTAGTTCTGATGCTAAAGATTTCCATTTATTTAGTTTTGATAGAAAAGAAAATCGTTTTTATTTGTTATTAGCCTGTACTCTCCCACGGCTGGGTAAAGGTGTCCCCCAATTCCTTCTATGTGCTGTTTTCCCGAGCGTCCTCGAAGCAGCCCACGCAGTACGTGTCCAGATCGTCTCGCCACCTCTTTTTAGGCCGGCCTCGGCGGTGCCGTCCGTCTTCCGGCAACCATCGTGTTGAGACTTGCCCAGCGGTCATCGTGCATGCAGCCGCTTTACTCAATAAAAATCTTAATTCCACTGACAGACATCGCACAGTCTAGCGTAAACTGTCTAGAAGAAAAACTTTTGCACAATATTGGCATACAACGAAAGTGAGCTGTAAGGATAGATTTTTTTTAATTAACCCCCTAATGGACTCGAGCTAGAGTTTTGCTAGTTAGCTAGTTTTAGTTTGCCGATAAGATAACCTGGCCTTTATACGTTCATGAGAGTTGATTTAATACAAACATTAGTATGAATTCGGATGTGTAGTCGATCTTTTGGCAGCCCCACGGGAGCATGCGTTGCGGCGCTGCCTACGTGCGTTTGTTCAAATACGAAACGTGTACCAATATGTGTCCGCAATAAAAACATTTTGTTTACAACTAGCTTCAAAGAATACAATATGTGAAACCCACACATATGGCATGGCTTTCCTACTTACTTACAATACAATAAATTTTAAATAATGTGTCTACAAATAACCGCAAGAATACTCTATGTTCCTTTTCTACAAAAAAACACTATAAATGCATTATGAAAATATTTACATTGCACACTTAATGTACCGCACCGCAGGTCTCGCGGTCGCAAGCACGACTTCTGAGCGTGTGGGGTCCTGGGTCCGATTCCCGGGTCGGGCAAAAAGTGTAATTGGGTTTTTCCATTAGGAATAGAAGCCCGAAGTTTGGAAGCGGGCGGTCTCCTGTGCTCCGTTGCGCACATTGTTCCTGGGCCTGATCTCGTGCCGAATTGCCGTCCCATCATTTGTCGGCCTATGAGGGTGAGGGAAGAGCGAGTGCACCTGTGCCTGCGCACACACGCGTGCACTATAATATCTCCCGCGCCGACGACTAAATCTCCGCTGAGATTGGCCGACGGGGCCGAAAAGGGTCATGAGTACTATTATTATTAATATCAACGCAATACATGTTTCTAGATATTTGACGATCGTTATGTGTCATGTCGGTAGTATGTCCAAGCATCTCTAACTAGGTTGTGGAGGTCAGATAGGCTCCACGTAATTATACTGGTATTCAGTTGCCTACGCAGATGACGTCATCTGCGTAGCCTTTTCCCAATTATTATATTATAGTCGGTTTCCAGTCTAACTGTCCAGTGTAAATGTTACAAATAGGAAGAAAGACTATCAAATTATTCAGTCTTTACGAAAATTCATTTTCAAAAGAACTGAGATACTGTAAGTTCTGAAGGGCTAGCCAAAATGATATTTTATCAGCAATAATGATGGTAAAAATTAACTTACCATACATTAAAAACATTTATGGGAATGGGACAGACATAATCTACTGAAAAACTTATGTCAATCTTGTAGAACGACTTTGAAGAAAGCCGCATTGAAAGCGACTGCCATTTGTAGGCATACTACAAAAATTACAAAAATGCTTTGTGAATGAAAGTTTTAACAAGATTATCTTACGTCTTAAACTCCTAAATCACCATAGAACCGTCATTACTACCATTGTGCTAACACAATTCAGATTCTAACTTACTATTCCAGCTTCCACATTCTCACAGTTTACCCAGGTATTCTATTCAGGCTAGCACAAACTGTAGCCTATAGCCGCCATAGCCTGCCACATTGTATGGCCGCCACATTGTGGCCGCATCTCGATGCAACGCGAACATTTTCCTGAACTAATGCCCGATCACGATGCACAACTGTGCGATTGTGCGCCATTGGATAAGGCAGGTTGTACGCTGACGACTTTGCGGCAGTAGGGAGCTTTGTTTAACTGAAAAACATCACTCAGGTGGACAAATACGATTTTCTAACACGGTTAAAATTAAAGTACACAAGAACACGTTTGAATGTCCAATACAAGGACATGATTCTAGTTGATTGAGGAATCGATTCTAGTTGCCCATTTGCAAAGATCAGTTTCTTAGCTGAACCTATCTGCAATTTGTAAATGCTTCCTCTCATGTGCAGGCGACTAAAGACGCTAGGTATAGACAGATTCAAGTAGGGAATAAGAAGAATA
This sequence comes from Noctua fimbriata, assembly GCA_905163415.1. Taxonomy (NCBI): domain Eukaryota; kingdom Metazoa; phylum Arthropoda; class Insecta; order Lepidoptera; family Noctuidae; genus Noctua; species Noctua fimbriata. The sequence continues at coordinate 16,286,427 of LR990941.1, read as the reverse complement.
AGTTACGTATGTAAAAGCGTTGGATATTCATAACTTAATGTATAATGTTGAAAGAGAATATTCCACAGTCTTCATGCACAATCAAGATGCATAATTATGTGATTGTACGCCGATTGGCTAAGGCTCTCCACACGCTCGCGACTTCATCGTAGCGTCAATAGAGAACATTTCGCTGAGCTAATGCTGAATCAAGATACATATTTGCGTGATTGTGCGCCGGGTACATAAGGGTTGGGACACTGACTAAATAAATTAAATAATGAAACCCCTGAATGCGACATGGAATAAACGTCCGATATACAAGGAGCTTATAGGATTGCTGAGAAGTCTTATGCAAGGCAATGCGGCCAAAAAAAATAAGTTTCATCAGTGCTTTATATCATAATAATTGGTCTAATGGAGAGTCAAAATTATATTTTATCATGGAGAGGGCTATGCTCGGAGTTTCCTTGCGTGATCAAATCAGAAATGAGGACATCCGCAAGAGAACCAAGGTAACCGACGTAGCCCGAAGAATAGCCAAACTTAAGTAGCAGTGGGCAGAGCACATTGCTCGCAGAACGGATGGCCGATGGGGCCGAAAAGTTCTGGAGTGGCGACCGCGAACCGGAAGACGCTGCGTTGGAAGGCCTCCCACTAGGTGGACCGATGACCTGGTGAAGGTTGCCGGGATCCGCTGGATGCGAGTCGCACGAGACCGGTCAATGTGGCGACACTTGGGGGAGGCCTATGTCCAGCAGTGGACGTCTTTCGGCTGAAATGATGATGATGATGATGAATTGGTCTAACAGTTACCTTATGCACGCCTCCTGAAGTTTCCTGGCGGAAAAACCCAATAACACTGAGCTCGACTCGGCAATCGAAACCCAAAAACTTATATTCGCAAGCAACCACTAGACCAAAGTGGCAGTTCGTTTTCATCAACAAAAATATTTACAAAATCTCAACTACACAAATAACATTTCGTCAGTCGCAAGTCCGCAGCCAGCCTTACAAAAGCACGAACTCTTATCCAACAATAGTCGGTAATAACTTTCTTTGTGTTGAAATATAAACAGTGTACGCACATTTTAATCACGCATTGTTCAGGTGTTCCCGAGGTTAGAGCAAACATACAAACATACGGATAGATTCGGATGCCGTTAGGACGTAGGCGAAATTTTCCGGGTCCATTGTTCAATCGAGTTGAATGTCGAAAGAATCGTAAATCGTTCGAGAGCACTTTCGTTAATAAATCGTGCGTTGTTGGTTTACTAAAGTATTATTTATATTTAACTGTTCCTTTAAGGTTGTTGCCCGCAATTTACGGGAAAAATACAATAATATTTCCGTAGGTACTTGACAGACGGTACCGAACTTATGTGCATCATCAGAATTGTATTGTTGGTATTGGTTAAAGCTTCAAAAGGTTACTTACCACTTATCAGTTACCTATTCCAAAAATACTTTATATAACTCTGCCAATTTTGTTTTTACTTAGCCCGTATTCTCCCACACTTGAGCAAAGCTCTGCCTATAATAGAAGTAAATTGATTATAAATACATACACATGGTAAAGCAGAAGCTAAGACTTTTGATACAGTCGTAATTGACATCTCAAAATTCACTTTCAGAGATGCACTACTTACAGATATTTGGTACACTTTAGACTTTAATTTGTTGGGCGACAGTCGTTGTTCAGTTCCTCCTAAAGAACCCAATTAAATCCAACAAAGGGCACAACTTCTCATAACAATCTAAGATTTACAAAACAGAGAAAACGAAGAAAGCTTCAGCCAAGAAACCAAAGCAAGTTGAACTTTCCTTTGACGATAAAACAGTCAACACAATAAATAATAAGTCCTTTGTATATGAACATTGTTACATTAAAAGTCGAGTGAATAAACTTAGACTTGGCCTTGTCATCGCAAACAGATAAATCTAGTATTAGAAACGAAGATAAGGGTGACCATAATGTTGGTGACAACGAGGATTGAGTAGATAGAATTTATTATGAATGAAATACAACGCAAACAAAATAAATCGCTAGTAGAAAGATATCCCTGTAGCAGGAACTAAATTAGGTGATGACAAAACCATTTAAAACATGTAAAGTTTAAAATAGTGACAGAAATCTCAAGAAAAGCACGTACCGCTTGGGTGTAAAAGAATGTTTTATTTATTTTCAGTCTGTTACGGCGTTTCGTGAAGATTTTATTTAGCGTACCTCATAAACCTGAATTGTAACTATGAAAAACTTCGAACTGACACGCAACACCTTTCACATATATTTTACCTTTGCAATAACCCTATGGTAACTTAATTACGACGAGAATAAATACCACTTTAATTTTTACAAACTTGTCAGTCGCAGCAACTCAACTCCAATCTTCTTATACCGAAAATTCTGTGATTTTCAAATCAGAGGTGAAAAACTGTGCAGGGATTCTTTCTTGCACTTAAAACGTAGTTCACACCCAAGTTTACGCTACACTTACAAGCATAAAAAACGTCAAGTCACTACTTAATACACTTAGCCCTATTTTTCCGCCGTCTCCGATGAAAGCAAGCCAACCTCATAGGCGTACTTTACGATCAGCGAACGTGCCCAAACACGGTTGCTGGTAGCAAAGCAGCGTGACTGGGCAAACTAGCCAACCGGCCAACTTTGCCCGCCGCCTTTGTGGTCGCCCCAGCGAACCGTGAGCCACAATATTTGTCCAACTGAGTGTACTAGGCACGTAGGTATAATATAAGTAAGTATAATCCTGTGGGAAACTGGTTTGCTTGTGAATGATACCACTGAAGCTGCTAGAGAAATGAACTGGCTGATTTAAAGGAGGAATTCTTTTTTTTTACTGTGGGCCCGAGAGTTGTTCCTTGCGGAAGTACCTTATATTTGGTTGGTGTTAATGTTGATACAAGTGTGTATTGTTAATTAGTGGCATAAATCCCTAAATAAGACAGGTGGTTAGCCTGAACGATTGTCTAAAAATTACTAAACCTACCAAAAAAGGTGATGATTAACAAAACCGTCGTCAGCCTAACCTTTTCAAACTCTGTCGGGGCTGGTTCATAGTTTTACCGGATAACTTCATAGTTTTAACGGAAACTGAAGAATGCCAGTATCAGTAGCGGCTGAACAAATTAAGCGATTTAACAATTAGATATCTCTCGAGGTACCTAATTAGTAAAAGCTATAGTGCCTACAGATACTGATGCATCTGCAATTCCGAATTGAATACCTAGAAACTTTAATTCCACAATTATTTTTTGACACTCCTTCAAAGAATTCCCACGGTCATTTTGATTTGCCTGCTTGGTGATTCTAGGTTGAACTTTATTTTATAAGTATCTCATTACCTAGTCTTTATACATTGCCTCAAAATTGCCTAACGTAACGCTACAAAAGGCCACACCGTTTATGCTCATTGCAGTCAGATGCCTATCAGACATCAATCAAAGTCGTAATCTATAGGTTACGGACGTGATCTAAGTTAATGAGAAGGTAATATAAAGTCTGGTAATAGTAGAATGATAGTACCTATCTAGCTAGCAATAAGCTAGTGAATACTACTGAGATTGACCCTGTCTCGGTCGTATCTACCTCTATCTAGATTAAGAAGCTTAATGATTTCATCAATAGCACTTGATTGTTGCTGCATGCTTTGGCATACCAACATTAGTGATTCAATCAATTAAAATAATTGTTCCCTCCCTTGTTGTAACTGAGAATATTGTATTTTTTTATATTTCTGGTGTTATCTTTTTCTTCTATTGTTTCGCTCTGTAAGCCTGTAAGGCAGAGCTCCTTGGCCGCTGATATAAGTATCCAAAGCGGTGTTACTTCAATACACGAGCCTTGTCACACACACACAAGGAATGTTGTTACCATCCTTTGCTATAGCTTTGAAAAATCCAATTTTAGTATCTTCATCTTTGTTTTCAAAACCTGCCACAAACTCATCTATATCACACATCTCACTTACCACAGCGAGCTATAATCCAGGAGGCTGCACAAACGCGACATTCCCGACGGTACATTAAAATTAATTTACTGCCACAATTTCGCAACTTCCCGAGCGATAAGCTCATTGTTAGCCCCGCCATTGTGTGCAATCGTTATGTGGAAATTATGAACAAGAAACACCTGTTCCCTTGTTTGTCATTCGTTAGCAATAACATTAATTAAGATGTTGTGAAATTTGAAGATTAGCTGTTTTGCGTTCAGGAGCTTTCAGTATCAATATTCTGTAGTAAATGAAACGACTGACAGTTCTTGCTCTTTTAATTAGCTGATCGCCTTCAGTTCCATCGATGAAGTTCGTAGTATTCTACTTGCATATCATCATCTGCCTAGCTTTTTCCTATGTTGGGGTCAGCCTCCAATTTAACCGGATGCAGCTGAATACCAGTTAATACATATTATTAGCGACTGCCTATCTGACCTCCACAACCCAGTTAGTACTGGGTAATACGATAACCCTTGGTAAGGCTGGTTGTCAGGCTTTCGGGCCACTGACTACCTGTAACGACTGTCAAAGACCTACTTACGGCCGGGACCAACGTCTCAGCGTGTTTTCCGAGGCACGGAGGAAACTCGGTATATTATGGATGGTCATCCACCCACGGACCGACCGAGGCAAGCGCGGCTTAACCTTGAAGTACGAGCCATGCGGCTGTTATTATTTAGCCACGAGCTCCTTTACTTGCATATAATATGTAGATAATAAGTACTAGCCTATTATTTTACCTCTGCAGGACAGAGGCCTCGTTTCCACGCAGAGGTCACGCCTTCTCGTGCATTTTCCTCACAATGCTTTCCTCAAACGATATTAAATATGCTTTCCAATTTAAGTAATTTACTGGTTACAAACTATTAAGTTATCGAAGTTTTCTCTCCCTCAGTACTAACCTATTACTTAACAATATTATCAATATCTTGTACCTACAGTTCATAGACTACAAGCTAGAGGAAAGCTATCCCCCTTTGTTTAAGCTCTGTCTATTTACTGTTCCTGTATCCCGTCTGCCCAGTTACTAAAAGGAATTTCATCATTTGTTTAGCCATTTACTTTAACAGGATATTATGCTCGCATAAGGAATGTAAGTATCATGAAATTTAGATAGGTAGACAGGAACATAGACAGTTAGACCAAGCAGTATTCCTAAATTGGATTTACCAGAATAGATCGTAAAGCCTTGGGTATGTAAGTAAGGTAATATAATAAGTAAACTGTAGAGAAATTCGTCAAACTCCCCCTCAGAGATAAACCTGTCGTATCTTATTATGTTTTACGATTGTCCTCACAAAAACATTACATGAAAAGGGTATTTTAGTCTCTTTACACGGAACGACACGACAGGCAAACGACTTAGGTATTTAAGCAAATTTTTGTAAATATTGTTAGCCAAACTAAGTATCCATGGGGTAACATTCATCTTATGAGTTTTCAGAATTTACTCATTGCTCAGTCTTCTTTGGCTTCGTTTTAATGCAATGTTGCTTAACAAATACATGTTTCTATAATATAAGTAAAAGGATTGCTCACCTCGATCTTTTAACTTTACGTACGTTCTGCATCTACACATATTCATCAGAGGTATTTTGAAAGAATTTTTAAAATTTTAGGCTCAAAAATCTTCAGCGTGTAAAACATAGTATAGACTAACAATTCGTTGAATAGACGCTTCATTCTTCATGAGTCCCATGACTCCTCAGCCATGTTTTTTTTGAAAATTATTCATTCTATTGCCATTCCTGTTCTATCAGCCTCCTACTTTCTAAATATCGTAACGGTTTCTCAGTGACATCTAAAAGTCCCACAAAAGGGCAACTAACCCGTCTCCCTGAAGATTCAATTTGCAAGGGCGAGATTCGCGCAGAATAAAAAAATAAAATATTATCCCCACTTTATAGGTCAACCGAACTGAACGAGGAAAAGGAACATTTAGACGGGTTTGAGGAGTCTTTGATAAATGTACTGGTTGGGTGAGGTTGGGTTGCTCTCGTAAATGTCCAAATTATCCTCTTGTTTGAGGTAGGAAGATTTACATAAGTACCTTGAGATTTCTCAAGGAATTTTTCTAAAGTTAGCGGCCAAAGAAAACTGCAAGTCTAGTTATCTACTTCACTACATAGTATAAAACAAAGTCGCTTCCCGCTGTCTGTCTGTCCCTATGTATGTTTAGATTTTTAGAACTACACAACGTATTTTGATACAGTTTTTTTTTAATAGAGAGTGATTCAAGAGGAAGGTTTAAATGACACGCCCCGGCGCAATATATTGCACCCGTGCGAAGCCGGGGCGTGTCTTTAGTAATACATATGTCATAACATGCCTGGAATATTCAAAAGAAACACTTTCCCAATGATTTGGGGACTGCGACCAATTTGATTACGGTCGAACCCAAAGCTATTGAGACCATTTTTCAGACGACAGATTTTCTTTAATAAATATTCTAATTTCCTAAAGGTTACATCTATGTTAAGGGTTCAATAGGGATTCAGAAATAGGCCGAATGAATACCGCAAATGTTACTAGAAAATAAGGTACATCTAGTAGCTGGTCCTGAGTGTTTTTATAACGAGTAGCTACACGATCACCAATACATAATGAGCTAGAATTGTCCTACGCTGGCCTTCTCTCTGTGGCTAATCCGACGCGTGGGCCCGGGGCAGGTTAGTAGATGTGCCCGAATTTTCGTTCTAGGACGTACCGGCTTCCGCAAGCGTCGACCACGAGAATACTTATGTTTAAAGTTATGTCGCTGTCCACCAGTGGTACATAAAGGGAAAAATAATAAACGTTGTCTGTCCAACATCTGGTCGACAGTGAGAATTATTTTTCAACATTGTGTCGCTGTCCACCACTGGTGGACAAGCCGGTGGTGAACATCGGGTATCATCAATTAGAGTTTTAGACCCGCGACACATAAGCCACTGTGCTACCCACTGCTCTCTATTGATCACTAATACAAGTCTGTAAACAATGTTGATCATCTATATTGATAAGTTCGTCAACTAGACAAAACAATCTCCGAAATCCCACATAAATCCAAGTGTAAATTCTCTCAAACAGCACTTAATTCCGTTGAAACCAACAACATATTCTAATAACCCCATGCTTTCACCCCTTGAGTCCCATCCACAGATCCTCACTAACCTACAACGTCGCGCGTCGTGTCAATTGTAATTCATCCCCTAAGGCGCGTTAATTAAGTAAATATGGCGACACACGTGACGGAGTTGTCAAAGCAGAGTTAGGAAACAAAAACATGTCTAGATAATGAAAATGGTGGAATATACCTCGAGAAAGGTGAATTCTTGGATGCCACTTAAGCCACATGTATTAATATAGAATCGGTTTGGGCTGGTCAGAAATAGCTTTTTGCAGTTAAAGCAAAAAAGACGTCATTCGTCCTGTTTTGGTCCCGACGACAGGACTCGTTCACTTGACACCTATTCGCTTTCTGATCGGCTCAAACCGATTCCACATAGTGTGATCACTCTCTTACGTCAAAGTAAATCCCATCGAGTAAATACTATACAATACATACTACAAAACACGTTATTTTTCACCACACTACATTCTGGTTCAGCTTTACCGTCACTTAAATGGTGACGACAGATGATGAAGAATGACTTTTTTTGAGCTGAATTGGATAAGAGGATGGTAACAATAACAACATGACCATTTTGACCATATAGAAGCAACAGCTCCTTACCACCTCATCTCGGCTTCCCAACTCCTCGTGATGATTGAATTAGTGAAAGCTAAGCAGTGTGCCTGTGTACTCAGGATTACGCGTCAGGTATCAATTTCATTATGTTGCACCCCAGGTTAGGGGCCTGTACCACGTAGCGTATGTTTGACGTTCACCTGTAGAATGGTTAATTTTTAAGAACGGGTTGTTTTTTGTTGATTTTTGGTTACAATTAGTCAAAACAACGGGGGTTGTTTTGACTAATTTAAATATAAATAAACGGGTTAGAATTATAAATGTGGGGATATTTAAAATTCTAAGCCGTTTATTTATATTTAGTTAAACGAGCTCCCCATTTAAAAAATCTTTCGCTAAATCCAGCCATTCGTCCTACGTGTGAATCGACCTTTAATATGGGCCACACACAGATATTGTTTGTGTGCAATATTGCGGGCTGATTGGTTAATAGTCTGATCCGTGGAATGAATATTGCGGTTTGACAGCGCTTGTATAGAATATAATATGACCAATTTGTTCTTTCGATAAAAATGATCGAATATCAAGAAATCAGTTCTTAGTCGATTAAATAGTAATTACCATGACTGTATTAAGGGTGTTCCAATGACCGGAGAGTGTGAAAAAATCGACAAACACGCAGACGTAGCGGGTCCAGGGACGCGGGGCGAGGGGCGAGGGGGTGCGTCTTAATACGTCATTAGCGAACGATTGCTGAGTGTTTTTACACTGTTTGGATTCAGGGTTGTCGCTCGGCTCGAAGGACCAGACGATTAACTGATTTAGGGCTGATTTTTCTAATCATGGCTTTATTATGAGGAATTATTTTGTTTTTGACAGATTTTTCTATAAACACTCAAACTTCAATATTAATCCACGGAAATAATATATTTGACGTTGGAAAAGCAGCCTTTAGTCACAATTTCCTTGATCTCATAAATAGAAAACAAAACATTTTTTGAGAGTGCCTCGAACATTAGAAACCAGGCTTGTTATAACTGAATCAATATTCAATACTAAACCATATTTTGTCCCCGTACTCCATCATAGTTCAATGTATTCCATAACAGCTTTTCCCAGTTTTTGTCAGTTTTCCTCGTACAAAACTATTTGGTAATTTTACGCCAATATTTTCACAACATTCCCGAACTACAGGGGCATAATATTATCTCATTTTTTCATCATTTTCCTCTTTGAAAGCTTCCGTGTTTCCTGTTTGGTCGTGACTCAACACATTCATAAAACATGCATGTTACTTTCCTATGTAATACATATTCTATCCTACATCATTTTTTCCTATGTCGACCATTAGCGCAGGTGTGTAAAATTGAATTAGAGGCACTTTTATTTGCCGTTGTGCTGAAAGAGTTGGCCAATCTACAGAAGTTGCTCGCCTAGAGGGCTCCGAAGGTCACAAAAGGTCGGAGAGTACTTCGCTCGGGGAGGTTCATTAGGTAACTTGCTAGGGACCATCGTGCGGTTAGGTCCAGCACCAAGTATTTACCAGGTTGCTGCAGCCAGCCACCCAAACTATAACAAACAGAGCCACAGCCGAGCACACATAGCAGAGCTGGTTTTCAGGGACAGGCGATTGATTCACTAAACTGCGATTTTTCACCAATTCCCTCGACCAAGGTCGGACATTTATTAAGGCTTCTGTTTTTAACCATCTCATGTACGGATCAAAAGGAGACCCATATTCAACAGTACAATTTCCCACTTCAAAACACAAAATGAACACTAGTAATTACATCTCTAAACACAGGCGTCAACCCTACCGGAGCCGTGGGACGATATCGCTTCGCTAATTCTATCCGTGATTTATACGTTCGCGCGGAGGCGGGCAGCGGGTAGCGGATTACTCGGCCGGATTACGGGTTCGACGCCCGGGTAGATAATGGTAGATTTAGACCGCGTATCCCCGGAAAGAAATCGTAATGGATTGGACTGTGATTGCTTCTTTGTTAAATGTAAATATTGCTCTTTCTCCACGATTTCGAGTGATTTGTTTGTTGGATTGTCTGGGTTTAAGTGATATAGATTTAAAACCCTTCGTAAACTTAATTCACCTGAACTGATTCAGCTAGTAAAGTTTACTAAAAGTATACTTAATGCACCTAGCATTAAGTATACTTTTAGTAAACTTTAAACATCTGTGTGCATTAAAATTACTTTTAGTAAACTTTAAACATCTGTGTGCATTAAAATTACTTTTAGTAAACTTTAAACATCTGTGTGCATTAAAATTACTTTTAGTAAACTTTAAACATCTGTGTGCATTAAAATTACTTTTAGTAAACTTTATGCACCTTATTCACTTGGGTGCATTAACTAAACTTTTAAGTAAACTTTATTCATTCATAAGAAGAATCTTTTCATCAGCGGAACTCTTTGCACTTAGTTTTTGAAGAAAGGATATCCACTGTTGTTCTAATCTTTTTATAATCAGACATAAGTCTTACATTATCGAAAAAAATTGATAACAGATACCTTGGCTCACCGCGTTCAAGAATTGACAAGGACAGCTCTTCAACGCGGTTTAGATGTGCTGAACGCGTTCAATTCATGATGAAATTAGCTGTAAGTCGTATTTAGTGGAGATTTTCTCAAAAAATATAAGCGAACACAAAGCCTTAGAGTTGACTATGTGTTTGCTCATCATTTTCTATTTCCCATCGATTGAAAGAACAACGCTACATAAATATTGACATTTCATCCATTCTAATGATACCCGCACTGACGTCAGTGGGTAGGCAGTGATGTATGACCGCAAACAATAGCGCTTTACATTAGTAGCCATTAGAGCAATGTTGAAAGAAACTATCGCATTTGTGGAGAATTGTAAATAAAAAGAAATGATACAGTGCTCACTGCTTTATGACATGTTTTGAATTTCTACATCGTCGTAGATCAATCTATCCTAAAAGCATTTCTAATTTCTATCATACGAGTCAGGGGCCTGGCAGGGAGAAGATATATTCGTGATAAATGACTACGTATACCTCGATAAGTAGGTATACATCACTGATAGTACAAATAAAACTATGACCTAGTAAAATAAAATAACATAAATAAAATAAAAAGAGCTAAGACCGTTTCTGGATCAGGAAAGAAACGACTATTTAAACAAGTAGCATACTTTTCCTCACTGTGTGTTCTAGTCCAGAGCCTGGACTATAAGAATTAGGTATTATGAGGCGTTAACCGCCAAAAGTGGAGAGATTTGGAAGAGAGCAACACTCGGCATTTTGAACTTTAATGTATTTAAATTTTTAATTTAGGGACTAACCACGTTCCGTACTAAATGTTGCATGCCTAGTGCAGAATATGGCGACACTAACAACTTTCCTGTTCTTCAAAAACTCACCCATATTTGCAATAAAAGAAATTGAATTTTGAATCCTTTTCATTTTGGGTGGCCAAAGGTTGAAGAAGAAAAAGAATAGGCTTTAACATACGTTAACGCCTCATAATAATTACTACCTATTATCTACGCGTTAAAAATTATATTAAGTCACAAGCTTAAAAAACTCACAACCACCCAAAATAAAAACAAAACAAATGGATTTTTTTTTCATCCCCTTTTCACGCATACCCGATCCATCACCAGTGCACGTTGATAGCGCTGCGCCATGAAGCGAGGCGCACTTTATTTATGGTTGCAACTACGCTGACTACCCGCTTTTCAATAAAACCACAACATGATTGCATACAGTCCTGAACACCGCATTCATGCTGGCTTTTTGTTGGTTGGTGTTTTTGGTTGAAGTTAATCTGTTTTATGCGAGGATTAATCAACTCAACGGTTCCCGGGTCTTCCACATTAGTGTATCCTATTTATGTATTACTAAATCATCGAACCTTCAATCCGAGAGGAGGCTATAAAGTAGTTTCCAAATTAGAGGGTCCTCGAGGACTCATCTGCTCTAACGCCCGGACTTTCTTTGATAGATGGCTATCAAAGAAAAGCTGACCGTTAAAACCCATCCTTCTTTTCTATTGTCATGACTGCCCAGGGGACCTAGAATGGCCAGAACAAAAAAAAATAGCTACTGATAAGTTTATCTCAATCCGAAAGTCGTTGTAAAAACACAAAACGCTTTAAAAGCAACTGCGACGTGTCTAGGACCTTTAACATAAATCAATTTATCGTCACAATTACCTCCCAAAAGAGCCCTATTCCCTCTGTGATGTTTATAACTTGTAACCTTGACCCCACAGACGTCACCATTCAAGAATACCACCAAAGCCTACATTTAATTGTATAATCACGTCCCAACTGTCGCATTAGCCGCGTGGCCGCTTTGTCCGCTTTCGGCATTGTACATAATGTTGTAGGAATACTAAACTGAAGATCTAGAGATACCGGAAGAGATAACGGCTCGCTGTCTATGAGCCCGATCATGAGTAGGTACATGTGAGGGACTTCCTGAATCCTCCGTTAATGACCTTAAATGGCTTAAAGCCTTAACGTAAAAGGCTATGGTTCAGGCTCATCATTGAGAGACTAACGTCCCGCAAGGAGCACCTTTTCTTTGCCCTGTCAACCACACCGACCGTGTAAATGACAAAGAGGAAAGACGAGAAGGACAAACTAGAAATGTCAGGAAAAAATTATATACAAGGAAAACACTCCAAAAATAACTTGCATGGCCCTCGAGTGCTAAACGATGGTTTACACCTAGTACTTGACAAAAACATATTTAAATTATTTACAAACTAAAATGTTCACATCGCTGTCAACAGGAAAAGTATGCAAGGAAAAGGATGGCAATGCTTATTCTTTGGTCAAAAAAGAGGCCCGCCCTCTGGTCACGTGAAAAGTCGACCAACCGCTTGGCGATTTCCCGAAATACTAGGTGGGGCACTCGGACCCCGTTTCAACCCCAAACGGCTCAAACACATAACTATCAATCAAATTATTGTATTTGCGCCGTTTGAGGTTTTCAGCACCTGCAGCAGCCTAGTACTTAATACAGAACATAATAGACTACCGTGAGATAGATAACCTTCAATGTCAATATTACCATATAAACACCCACGAGATTGAATTCTCCTAAGGTCACGGGACAGACCTCGGTCATGAAATTTTAGTACCACTAACTGAAATGTAGGAGCTAACAGAATAGCTACCGAAGCAGGATTGACAATGTTTACGATGTTTACGGGCACATTTCATCGTGTTTTATTGGTATTTGGCAAACTGATGCATCAGGAATCTAGTCGGTGTTGGCAAGAAGAGTGTACAGAGATACAGAGTAAATGAATGGTGACATAGAATATACTGTTTGGATAGTTACTGCTTGCTCTTAGAGTATAGTTTTTTATTTATGACATGAATAATGAATACAGTCATCTCTTGATGTCTTGAACTAAACTTCCAACTCTACAAAGTTCTTGATGTCATAAACAGCCGTAGTCTGTTTGCCGAGTTCAGGTCTTCACGCTGTTTATCAACCTCTCCTAATTCCAATATTGGGGTCAGTGCAACAAATCTTCTTCATCCGCATATCAGCCGCCAGTAATCACTCCATTTCTAGTCATATGACCTTTCACCCACTCTATCCCTTTCTCTTATAGCCTGTTTATCCTATCCAATGACAAAATCCCTAAGGAAGCCATTCCAGCACACATAAGTCCACAGCCCACAGAGCCGTCGTCGGAGCGCGGGCGCAGGCGTCGTAAATCTGCGCGTTCTATTGTGCATTGAACTCACGTTTATATACCCCGACATTGTGTTTGACATCTAAGTTCTGATACGTTTATGTGCTTTTGAACTTGGTTATTAATATTGAATTCCTATATCATCCTAGTTATCAGTTAGGGTCTTTACTTACAATAGTTTAAGCTTCTTTTTATTTATTTCTCTCGTTATTCTTACGATATTTCTCATTCTTTTGACCGACAATAATTTGAAGGCGAGTTAATTTATTTAGTTAACAACGTATCAGAATATAGGCGGCGTCCTTATAGATATAGGTACTCTTCCCCTACCCACTGTTCCGTGGTCCTCTTGGAAGTCACCGAACCGTCTCCGAAACCAAGTAAAAATATGTAATTCGAACCTCGTAAAGTCGTCGTGACTTCGACGGATCACTAGCAGGGTGTGGACGTAGAGCTATAACGCTATGCTCCACCTCCAATATTTCTCACCTTCCCTCTGTACTCCAAAACAAGCAATCAAAGTCCTCTGCACCGCGAATTTTAGGCCAACAGAAGAACTTGCGTGCCAGTTACACGAAGAGAGAAAATTGAATAACATGTTAGGGTAATGTGCCCGTTCAAATACTAAAACTTCATTCACAGAACGCGTTACGTCCACAGGTACAGTCAATCATAAAAGCAAACCCGAGTTATATTCTAAATTAAACAACTCTAAAGCCAACACCATAACAAATTAACCACCTCCTCCTCAAACACCTACATTCTATCCTTTCACACGAGAATCTACCACGAAAGAATCCTGGCCACAGTAATTACGAATTATTATGTGCAATTATTGTTTATAATTTTAATTTATGTCCGCCATTACTGCGCGTACGCAGGCTCGGTGAATATAGTCATCTATCATGTTAAGATAAATATTAGCCGAGAAGCCTGCGAGATTTAATGGCTGATATTTAGTTGGGAGCAGGAAAATTATAGCTAAAATGTCACGTCTTTTCTTACGACATGAATATTCGACCTGGTGAATGCTGGCTATTTTGACATTTATTTATTTTTCCTATCGTAACGGACAGCAAGAGAGAGAGAGAGAGAGAGAGGTAAACTAGTTACCTCTGGACTGCATCAAAGATCTTCAGACGGCCATGTTATCAGCCAAAAAGCATTGAATTCATCGACAAGTTCAGAGCTTTTTTCAGAGTTGTAGAGCTTTTTTTACAGATGCACCAGGTGCATATGCATCTGTAGAAAAGCTTTAGTAGAACCTATTCTCACAAACACACATCTCAACATAGTTTAGAGGCAAAGAAAATCTACTTCCTTACCAACCAACTTTTTATTTTTCTCTCATAATATTTTGACGTCCAAATTCGATCAATTACTTTATCTGTTAGTATGTTTGCTGTATCCATTCATAACTCAAGTAGTCAAGTGTAACCTCCAGAGGATTGAGTTATAAGTACAAACAATTTTATTTAATTGAAACACTTAGTCCTGCCCGCGGCATCGCCTGCAGTTTTGCTGTAAGGACGTGAGATGTTGTTATTTCTATTTGCAGACTTAGTTGAATAATTATATAATTCGTTTTTAAAATTGTCTTGAATTTGTTAGCACTGAGAAAACACGTAAAATGTTACGACCATTACTTTCTTCGGCAGTTAGTTAGTTAGTATATGTATAATAATAATAGGTATTTGTTGTCTACTTTGTTTTGATATGATGTAACTACATAATAAAGTGTATTCTATCTAGATAAATGGAGAAAGAGTCTTGCATAAACTGTTTCTAGTTAAACGTCAAAACATAGAATAATATCTATCTTTGTTTTGATGTTCGACTAGAAACGGTTTTAGCGACATCATTGCCTTCAAATTGAATTCTTGATTCGTATTGTTGTTTAATCTTGATTCCGAGAATGACAACGAGAGGGAAATTGTCCTAGAAATCTAAAGCAAAAGAAACCCCTATCCATGTTTTTACACAAAGTGAATTTGATGTCAAACCTTTTACTAACTGTGACTGGTTCGATTGTTTAGCTTCCTGAAATCCTGGACTGCCTGAAATATAAACGGTACTAGTTCCACGAACCAAAACTTTTGTTCTTTTCCAATCCCCATTCAAATCAACCTCAATACAAACGAACAGACAACAAAACCTATATTTCTCCGAATCACCGTAACCGTATGTTTACGGACAAAAGGCACACAGGGGGTAAGCAAATACTGAGCAGAAAGTATTGACAATGTGCCCAATATCGTAAGGGGAACGATCGCAATTTGTCAGTCTGTTTGCGGCCGCCGCACAAACATGACGTAGGATTAGATGGCTTATTTTTGTTCAGTGGATACAGAGGATCATTGACTTTTGTTTTTCGTTTGGACAGGTCGTTTTTTTGACGGGATGGTAAAAATATGAAACAATAGAAAAACAGTGCCATAGGTTGATACATGTGATGGTAAACAGAAATCTCTTCTGAAAACGTTATCGTTCTCAGTTAGTATGCTAGAAATAATAAGAATATTGAACTAACAAGCCATACACATGATATGTACCCCTTGGCCGCGTCAAGCGTGTTAAAGCCTCCCAGGAGTCACCGCGAGGCGGCTTGCTACGCAACGGTACTAGAGCGAAGGAAACAAGTAACACAAACGCGTGTCGCCTAACGAAAGTCCCATCGTCTAATGTTAGGAAAACTCCGTTTTAAATAGCTGTTCATAATATTTATTATGGGTGTACCTACAAATTGGTAATCATTTAAAGCGATTTACATTTCCTTGCTCCTTCAAGACGATTTATATTCTTTCTAGTTCGGAATTAAGACACCTTTTTTCCCATTTCCGCATGAAAAAAGTTACAATGTGCTACCCCAGCGGAAGGATTGCAATCATTTGAGGAGGAGGGTCACTATTAACATAATGAGGAAGCCAGACAGGGGCAGACAGGGCTGTAACAAGCTGGAACATTTTTCATAATTTCCCACCCTTTATCTCCAGGGTTTTGACGCTATGGAAACTTATGGGAATGGAAGATGGACCGAGATGCGGCGTTTTGCGTGAAAAATAAAGAAATAAAATGTGGCTTTTTAAGATTTGGTTGTTGATTAGATTATAAAAGAGGTATAAGGAACAGGACGACTCCATTGAAAAGAAAGGATTCTCCAACAAGATGTGTTTCGTCTGGTGAGCTATTTTTGTTTTGCACATATTATAATCTCGCAAAACGCTAACGAATACGCTAACTCTACTTACATGATGTACGATATACGTGTAGCGTAGATGATGTCGCAACAAGATTTTAAAGAATTTGTGACAATATTCACTTGCTCAGTCTTGTTGTTTCTATGGCCCTCTTACAAAAGATTTCCACCGTCTTAATAGAATTTGAAATTACTAAGCACTTAATTATACAAATTAACAGTTAGCTCCAAGAAAATGTACTAATGATGTTTTGTTTAATAGCACTCGGGCACTAAAATAGTGAGTGCCTAGGGCACATCCCGCCGAGTCTGAAGTGTAATGTCTAAGTTAGCTGCGGCAGTAGACATCGTCTATAAGACACAAATAAAGGCTATCGACTCACGAACAAATGCGAAATCGTGATACTTAACTATTTGCCAATTTAGTAATTAGTAATTTCCTCGTGAGATTGGATTTACAAATTGGCACTTCCTAATTCTTATGTTTAAGGGGTACCTGCGTTTCGTTATAACGTTATATCCCCAAAACAGAATAAGAATTTGTATTTCAAATTAGTAATTTCATTCCAGTATCGGCCAGCCTGTCAACAAGACCCTATGGAACACTACTCGAGCTGTGGTCAACGCGCACTACAGCCGCAACAAGAACCAGGTCATGTTTGCTAGTTCCACGTCAAACAGGAAGAAAGGTACGCGGACGCCCAAATCAGAATCCCGTATGTCATCACAAGGGCGGGTTCTGTAGCAAATATAATCGGTTTAGAGCAAGCGGGTCGTGGCGCGATTTTGATCAAATAAGCGTTTGAATGGCGTCTCCTGATTCACAACACAGGATTACTTCCACGTGCTACTCTCAAATATTTAATAACACATTTACTGTTAAGCTGTTTACTGAATTGTGAAGTGCTGAGTGTTATGTATTCAATATCTTGCTCAGGTTTCCTGTTGTATGTTGTAAATGGTTATCATTTTATGAATAATTTAGTCCTCCAGTAGGGCCTGAGCATTCATAAAAAGAATAATTAGAATTCAGAAGAAGCCATGATTAGAAATGTAGGTAGTTACTATCTACTGAGAGGTTATTAGACATACGTATTTCTGAAAAATAACTTAATTAGCTAGTGAAACTCTGCCGAAGGTATGGGTATCACTAGCAAACAATTTGACCCTAAAGGTAAACCAAAACTATATAGTAGAACTACTTAGGTAGGTACAAATAATGTCATCATATGCCTAGCTTTTTCAAAAAAGAAAAATGTTGCATCAAAACTACTTACAGATAACATAGCACCTAATAAAATCAGCCCCAATAACCGGTGCTTCTAATCCCGGCACTTAGGGCGCTTTGTTCGTATCGCTCAGTCTCACGCGGCGCTTGATTGATCGTGCTAATGTGCTGCCAGCGCTGCAACGCTGCGCTGAAGCCGCTGGAGGAAGGTGTAGCTAGGGTTGCCATTACCAAAGAAAACATAACAGAACATCGCGGCTGTAATGCCCAAAGGTACTCACAGCACTGTAGGGACCGGCTGTATGTTGTGTGAACGAGTTACACATTTCACACTCCTGACTTAAAAAGAAAGTCAGCTGTCTAAACTTTTCTTATTCTAAATTCAATCGTTTAGTTTATTTCCCTTTTCTTTACAACGTGCCAGAGTTAATTCCTAAATGACCACAAAGATTAAGGTATCTACAGACCTACAGTACACCTACATTGTGCCAGTGTATGTTTGAGTCCCATGTAATAGTGAACGAGTCGGGCACAAATCCAAACACCGCGCTATTCTGTAATTTTATTAATTCATATTATTAATGTAACGAACGAATAATTTCTCGCATATTCTTTTGTTATGATCTTCTTGTGTATGTTTTTTTGTTTTTCTTTCCTATAGTGGACATTATTAAATTTTCCTTTATTTATCTTCCTACATACTAATTACATTTTTAAATATTTCTTAACAAAAACCATATAAAAAAACATTTAAAAATATAAAAAATAGTAGCCCACCGGTATCGGGAACAGGGTCCAAGCTACCGGCGGTCAGGGCTCCAGAGAGAGGAACCTCCTAACAATACGAGCCGTGTCTAGGAGTACCGCTTTCTGAATCAAGCCCTTGATCCAGCTGCCTAACGAGAGCCTCCTCAGGTATTGGTCGAGGCTCTTGGCAATTAAGCCATGGGCTGATACGACTATCGGCACAATGATCGCTGAGTCCACATCCCACATGTCGACAACCTCGCGAGCCAAGTCAAGATACTTGATTTTCTTATCTTTCTCGGCTTTCACGAGGTTCTCATCATGCGGGACCGTTATGTCAACAATCATTGTGCGCCGCTCTGATCGATCCACCACCACTATATCAGGCTTATTGGCTACAATAGTCCTGTCAGTGATGATGGATTGATCCCAGTACAATGTGATACTGCCATTTTCGAGAACTGGGTCGGGCACATACTTATAGTACGGCACTTCCGATTCCACAAGGTTGTATTTTAGAGCAAGTTGCTGATGGATAATCCTGGCTACAAGGTTGTGTCTATGCAAGTACTCTCCGTTAGCCAGACGAGAACACCCGGAGATAATGTGACGGATTGATTCGCCTGGACGGTGGCATGCCCGACATATGTCAACCGTACCGTCCTTCACAATAAATCTCCGGTAGTTATTCGTCATCATAACTTCATCCATAATTGCACAGACAAAACCTTCGGTTTCTCCGAAGAGGTCCCCGGAACGTAGCCAGGCTACGGACGCTGATAGGTCTACATCAGGCCCATGCAGGGCCCGGAAAAAGCGTCCGTGAAGCTCTTTACTCTGCCATACCTCCATGCGGTCGTTAGTGTCAAGCACTAAGGGTTTGCGCCAGTTCTCTTTAGCCAAGGAAAGCGGGGTGAGGCCCTTGTCCACTGCGACCACATCTCGATGCATCCCCACGTCGGTTTCAAGGAAATATTCCCTGAGACTGCATATCTCGTGATTGTGGAGAGTCTTAGCGTTTAAAAAGCCTCGACCCCCACACTTCCGCGGGATATACAGTCTCATAACAGAAGAACGCGGGTGATGCATTCGATATGCCGTCAACAATGTACGGACCCTCCTATCCAGAGCGTCTAGTTCTGTTTGAGTCCATTTGAGTATGCCGAAAGAGTACATCAGAACCGGCATGACCCAACCGTTGAAGGCACGTACCTTATTGCCGCCTGATAAAAGACTAATAAATACTTTTTTCAGGCGGCCAAAGAAGCGCTCCTTCAACGATTGCTTCATGTCAGCAACATTGATGCCCAGCGCTTCCGACATACCCAAATACTTATAGGTTTCGGTTGCTGAGAGGGATCTAAGATTTACGGAATCCGAGAGCTGGGTTCCCACAGATTCCACAATCTCCCCTCGCTTTACATGCATGACCGCACATTTGTCCACACCAAATTCCATCCTGATGGCGCTACTGAAAGTTTCAGTTACCTTCAGTAGCTCCATCAGTTGCAAATCGTTGGGGGCAAAGAGTTTCAGGTCATCCATGTAAAGGAGGTGAGATATAACTTGACCACCTCTCCTCAACTGATAGCCTAGACCTGAATCCTCCAGCAGCGTGCTAAGAGGATTCAAGGCTAAGCAGAACCAAAGTGGACTCAAACTATCGCCCTGAAATATACCTCGCTCTATCCTTATCGGCTCGCTATTCCTCTGGATTTGCCGACATCCTGGATAGCGAAGGACTGTCCTCCATTGCCCCATACATGACATCAGGAAGGTGCGCAGAGTTGCATCAACTTTATACAACTCTAGCACCCTCATGAGCCATGTATGTGGCACCGAGTCGTAGGCCTTCTTATAGTCTATCCAACATGTCGACAGATCCCTTCGGGAACGGCGAACCTGTTGACTAATGGCCATATCAATGAGGAGTAGCTCCTTAGTACCGCGGGACCCGTTCCTACATCCATTTTGAGAAGCGGACATGATAGAATTGTCATCAATGTGTTTGTTAATTTTTGCTCTCAAAATGGATGTAAGAACTTTATAGACCGTCGGAAGACAGGTAATCGGTCTATAATTTTTGGGCTCCGCAGTACTACCCGATTTATAGAGCAGGTGGGTTATACCTGTTGTCAGGAACTCTGGTAGCGACCCTGACTCTAAGGCTGACTGGAACAGGATCGCCAGGCGAGCGTGCGATCTTGTGAACCATTTAATCCAAAAGTTGTGCAGCCCATCCGGCCCTGGAGATTTCCAGTTAGGCAACGGACGGACTGCACGAACTACGTCTTGGGGGCTGATAGTGATTGCCCCCATTTCTGGCACTAGATCGCACGCTCGCTCAACCTCCCGAGTCCATTCACCCTCGGTATGGCTAACAGGCACCGACCAGATGCTGCGCCAGAACGAACACATGGCATCATCATCCGGTATGCGCGTGTCAGCCACACCTTGGTCCGGTCGCTCCCAAGCCCTATATACCCACCTTTCATCTCTTTGGAAAGTGCGATTCTGAGTGTATCGGTCCACCCGCCGCTTATACCTACGAATACGGCTTGCCCATGCATACACTTTCTGCTTCAGGAAGTCGATGCGCTCTGTGATACGGGACATGTAGTCTCGAGGACTGATATCAGTCCCCGAGAATGCCCGCCTCACAAAACGCATCACTCTAGGGCGAGTATTGCCCTCCCTGAAGCAGATCAGTTTGCCGATGAGTGCTCTGGCCCCATCAATACGTCGTTCAATCCTGTATTGCCATGGCGGCACGACTGGTTTAGGTCGTGTAGCTCTGTCATCAAAAAATTTGACATGAGCTACACGACATGCCGCTACAGCCGCACAATACAGGACTGAGTGAGCATCGGTGAGGTCTTCACAGTTGTCAAAATAGTTTGACAACTGCGAATCCAGAACAGCCACCAGCGCCCTATTTTTGTTATGCATGGGCAAACGAGGTATGCGTGGTCTAAGGTCGGGTTGCATGAACCGATATTCTCGAATCGCACCCTCCAAAGCACTCCTCATTTCCTCATTGCACTGGGTACTTACATTAGTAACCATGTCATTACTCACGTCGTTATCGCGATTAGTTATTGTGCTAGACTGTGGTAGTACCACAGCCTGCGCCGACGGAGTAATGACATGGCTGCTTTGCATTTCAGTTCGCAGGCGATCAAGTACAGTGTCATCCAACATACGGTTACGCTGGATGACTCGCACCTGATCCGATAGTCGTTGTGCCGACACGTTGACAGCTGGCTCAAGCACCTGAAACAAAGAGAGCATCCGAACACGGTACGCGGTCAGGTTGTTTCCTCCCTCTGTAGCCCCATAGTATGAGCGCATGACGTTTTCATTGATGGATTGCGTCCATCGCATGCGCTGCACACTCCCGCCGGGAGCTGGGACCCTATCAGAGGCTGGTGGGCCTCGAGGTCCTAAACCGTCCGGCGGCCGGCGTCCTCCCCGTCGACGAACAGGTGGTGGCGTCGTCGGCGGAGAGAAATACTCATCGCTCGAGCTCGACGCAACTGCCACGGCCGGTGTCACAGCACTCACGATGGGGCTGGATTCCGGCGGCGGCGAGGCGGAGCTGAGCGACGGGTCCGGAGGCAATAGGCGTGCGCGTCGTGCAGCTGCTGATCTCGTCAACATTTATCTTCATATTTTTCTTCGTCTTCCAAAATTTTTGTGACAGACAATGTCACATTGTGTCAATTCCAAATTGTGGTTTTTTTCTTTGCTTTTCTATTGAATTTCGTTTTCATTTTGGTATTTTTATTTAAAATGCTATTAATAAAACGGTGGTATCGGTTAAATCTTCCGGTATATTTTTTAAATATTTATATTTTAGAAAATTTGATGTCTGAAATAAAGACGTTTGATTGACGTAAGTGTTGCCAGCTCTTAAATAAATAAATTCATTATTAAATTGATTATTTTAATGTATTTTGTTAACGTAAAATTTTGTATTTTTGACAAACCTGACTTTAATATTTGTATGTCAACAATGACAAAGCATAGTGCAACACTTATCTATTTAAGACCTTGACATGTATGATTAATGTATATATGTTCTTCACCTATGTTTCACAAATAAATAATTCTGATTCTGATTCTGATTCTGATACCAAAAAACTCTTGATGGAACAATCTAGTTCCACTTTGCCCGACCTGGGAATCGAACCAAGGTATCATGCTCACTACGCACAGCACCGAGCAGCGGCGCTTGCGACCACTAGACCAATAAGGCAGAAAAGTCCTGACACTGAACTGGACATTGGCAAAAAAACCCTTCTAAGTTTTTTACTCTTTGAACTTTTTCTAGTTTATAAAAAAGCTCTTCAGTCAGAAAGTCCAGACAAATGACACGAGTGGACACGCCGGACATGTCCGGGCAAATCCGGGTGGATGGTTACCCTAGATATGGCGCAATTTGTCACTGCGCTGAGCTCGCGATTACAATAGTGGGTTAGTGTGGCGATGATGTAGTTAGTTGAGGTCGAGTGTTTAGCTTGTGGCTTTCCCTGCTTGAAGGAACGGCTCATTAGCTGAAACCACAGAATGGATAATCAGAACCATCGATACTTAATCAAAAATATTATGTGAGCTTCCAAAATATGTGAATTATTGTGATAGTCGTTATAAATTGAGCCGATTGAATTTCTGGAAGTAAGAAAGTGGTCATTCTACTGAAATTATTAATCACTGATCAGTCAATTTTGTACCTTGAACAGCATGAGCCGACTAAAAAAAAAGTTAAGCACCAACTCTGGCGGCATCTGGCAGAAGCATCACTAAATACTATGTGGCAGAATTTACTCGCTTACTGTCAGGAAATAATAGTAGTTAATTTAAAATATGAATAAAGTAAGTAATAATTATTATTGTAAGAAGCTATCAAGTACCTACATGTAGTACCTACCTATTAAATTTGTCTTCTCGAGCCAGGGTCCGCGATTATATTCATATTTAAATCCATAGCTTACGACATATACAAAATGTTGTTCACCAAAGAGGTAGCCGTGCATTCTCTATGGCGGGCGCATGCCGCTATTGTTTTCCCGCGTCTTTTGTCGTGCTCCTCGACCAGCCATCTTGGATCCCTAGCTTTTAATTCTGTTTCCTATTTTTTATAATATTCACTCGGCTGCTCCGGCGCTCCGCAGTAACGAATGTTAATTACAGAAAGATACCTACTCAGTGAATTTCGAATAATAGAATAACAATAATACGTACTCTATGTTAGTGAACATTTTGACCTTGCTTGTTAGCTACAAGCATTTGGATCGCAATTTCTTAGATTTTTATTTTGATTAAGACCATTCTTAGAAAAGCATCAAAAGTAAAGCTCAAAAAATCGAAGAACTTAAAATAAGCATAGTAGGTAAAACAGTTTTTCAATAAAACAACAAAAATTCTAGTCCAAACACCACTCAAAAAGCGTTAAGAAAAACAGTTCAAACAAATATTATCGTGTTACATTTTGCAAATCATCTTTTCTGACAAGGCGCGCGCCGTGGGCCACGGCAGGCCACGCTAGGCTGGCGCACCATCGCCCACTCACCCCCACTCCATGTCAAGTGCGCCCAAGAGCACGTTTGTTAAAGATACACGCCCGCTCGAGATATTTCCGATAAATTCCTTCTTGTTAAATTTTTATTAACGATAACATAGTTGGACGGACATAGCTTCGATGTCATTGTGAATTCTTAATAATATTCGGAAATGCGAAGTATTTGGCTGTTCATAAATGGCCAACTCCATAGCCAAGAACTTAGCAATATTTGGCCAGGATAGCTGTCGTTCAGGATCGTGGTGTTGGTACAAGTCACAATGCGGAAGGACTGTCAAAGCTCACTATAGATGGCGTGACCATAGCTAGATTGGGATCTAGCTGATAGATCGATCTATCTGACCAATTAAATCAAACTGTTTTAAATATAAAATGAACTAATAGATTTTAAACCAATGATGATGCTTGAAACTAGCCATGGTACCGCCATTAAAGTGGGGTAAAAAAATAGGTTTAAGACAATGAACACTGCAGAATACACAACCCTTTTTCATCACATCACATATCCAGCAATATTAGCGACCTCCACATCTATCTCCAATCCTCTAAAACAATAGGCATTCGACCCCAGATTCTCTGATTAACGTAACTAGGTGACACGTCCACATTACATCCCCATCCTTTGTTCGGCACAAGTGGGTCAGCACAGGCCCAGTCCAGGCTCCTATAAGCACACAATGTGCCACTAACGGCCTCAATTAGCGACATCTGTGTTTTTATTGCCCTGAGGTTACAAAGGAAATTGTTGTCCACGGAATTGTGTTGGTAGGGTGTTTCAGACGATTGGAATTGAACGCGCGAGTTACGCTTGAATGAAATCTAAGCTCGAACGCGGCTTGGCTTAATTATTATTTACGCGATGTCCCGCTATCATTTATGAATCATTTAATGCGGGTTCACATCATCATTCTCCTACCAACGCGGGTTGTCCTTTATAAAAGATCTCGTCATATCTAAAGGCAACACCAGCCCAAGGTATGTACGTGCAATGAATTATGTTCGGAAATGTGTCGACCCATAATCCCCTGGGTAGCAAGTGCCTGAAAAAAGAAGAAATGAATAGGACTGCAATCTTTTGACGCTAGCCATCACGGTGCGATATGTTTCGTCACAACCAACGTTAACATGTAGGTATGTAGTCGCTGAAAAGTAATTAATGTTACAACATAATATATGATGAGCAATGGCCGTTTTGCCTGGATGTGACGCATACTTTCTCCTAACTTATTATTGTTGTGTTTTTTAATGTAATTTGCTTTCCATTTAAACGCGCCGCAGAGCGAGACAGTCTGAACCTACCTTAACAGGTCGTGTGAACCCGGGATCGCTTGCCGGGATTTCGTGTTTTCCTTTATTGTTTAGTTATCAGTGTTATTAAGGTCCCGCCTTTTGTTACACGCCGGTATTGTGCGCTTACAAGAGGGTTTGTTACAGCTTATCTTTGAGTTCGTTTCCCTTATGTGTGGGGAACTTATGGTGCCTATCTGTACTTGGAGTTTTATGGCAGTTGTATGTGGTATAAGTTTCTGGCTTCTTATATTTTGATACAGAAGGTGCAAATCATCCTCCACTGAGAAAAACATTTCAATTTGAAGCACACATTCGGACGTATAAAGCAAATACACAGAGTTATAGTAATGCGAGTGTACGTTAACGCTATAATTTTCAAATAACAGCAATCCGCAGTAAATCAAATATCAAACAATATGTCAATTACACTGTGTTCCCGTAACAACCGCAATTTCATCCACTCTCATCTGGCAAATCAAATATAATCACTGTTATCACTATTCTGATAATGGCGGGAAAAGTTCTCGAAAATAAAAGAAATTCTTGTTTAGTATGTAATCAAATCGAAATGGCCGTGTATATTGTAACAATGTGAATGTTGGCTGTGGAGAATGGTGGAGTAATGATAGTGTCGATGGAAGAATCCTTTCATGTACAGACACGTGGATAGTTAACACGGTTAGACGGCGTAAGGTAGGTACAGAACAGAACAAACAACGGAGCTTCGAGGAGTTCGAAGTTTTGGAGACCGATCGTAGAAAGAGAGTTATGAAATAGGTACCTACTAGAAAAAAAAGTTCACCCTTAGAAATTTTCATTCTTTCAAAATTCACTTATAAAACGGTACCCAACGTCAGAACTCCTTTATGAAGGTATCATCATAACATCACGCACGTCATTACCGACGGGTTTAGGCAAAGTTGTACCTAATCGCACACCCACGTTCCGCCAGTTATGTTTTAAGTCCCATGTAATGGGGGCGAGCCTATTGCCATCAACCGGGCACAAATGCAGACTCCGGGGCTGACACAGAGAAATTCCTAATGGAAAAACCCAATAACACTATGCCCGACCTAGGAATCGAACCCAAGACCTCATGCTCAGCAGTCGCGTTTGCTACCACTAGACCAACGAGGCAGTGAGAAGAAGTGTAAGAAGGTTTATATTCAACCAATCAGTGTGAGTGTGTGATTGAATTGTTGCTGCAAACATCATCAATATGAAGTTAAGGGATGCACACACGCACACACCCACATACACACACTCACATGCATACACAAACACACATGCACACATACACACGCTCACACACACACACTATTTTAGGATATATCTTTGATTTTGTTTTACTTTCATTTTTATTTTTTTATTTAGTATAGTTCAAGTCTTGTCTTGTTTAGTTTTGACTTTTGCTTGTGATTTTTGTTTTTTATTTGAATACTATTTCTATTGGTACACCACTTTTACCATCACAAAATTGGTCATTGAAGACCGGGATCTCCTAGCACAGGTATATCTTTTACTTAAAAGGAGGTCTCTATGTAAGATTTAATGTAAAAGTTGTACCTACAAGTTTCTGCAACAAACCTTTATTATAGTGTACCGACATCAGTAGGAATAACGCAACACTTTATACCTATTTTACCTTCAGAGCGTGCTTGACACTGTTTGCAAAAACAGCACAAATTAACCATCAGGCAGATGCAAGGAGCTACGACAAAACCTAAACGCTTCCATAGATAACTCTATACACAAAAACCATTTTTCAATATCACGTACAAGAACACAGCATCATAAATCAGCTTTCCAACTAAAACTTCTGTATCACTTACTCAGTAGTTGCTATGGCCGGCCATACATTATGTTATTGTACTCGATGTACACGGGGTTCTCCGTGTACCTTCTGTACTCCGTGTACGTGCATACGTGAACCGTGAGCCAGTAATTTGGCTCACGTATCGCCTACGTTGTGCTGCGAGAGAGGAAGCTAACTTGTGGCTCCTACTATGATGAGATGAAGTCGAATTTTGCGAGTAAATAACTAATAAACTTTCAATGTTCATTGTTCAGACGGCATAGAAAAATCGATGTCTTGAAGGCGTTCTTTCAACGAGTTTCATCAAAACTTTCGGTAGTTTTCTGTGACGTGTACCTACATACATAATTTCAAATTCTAAATATTCTTTATCACATAAACATACATGGGTACTCAGCGTTAGTAGAATCGTTTTATACTGGCAAAACAATTGAATGTGAACTTGTACCTAAAACTCGCTATTGTAAACGATATTTACCTACCTATCGTTAGTTTTTGGTACAAGTTTACATTCAATTGTTTTGCCTAGTCAAAGCGATTTGACTATAATTATACCCAATCTATTGGTGCAAGGTTCCAATAGATTGGGTTCAATTCGCTTGGGGACGTTGATCAGCAGTAGGTACTTCATTGTTTCAGTGAGTTTGGTATTGGAAGCATGGTATTTGCGTAGGTAATGTTAATGTTGTCTATTCGATACGCACACCCAATAATTTAGCCTACGTTTTGCTACGTGCGATGAACTGGAGGCTCTGAAGATTACTTTCGTTACCACTGAAACTCACTGGAGAATATTGCATTATTTGACAGCCTTTTTATGAGATGCGATGTTGGAGTGATAAAACTCTAGTCTATCAATAACTCAGCCTCTCGTAGTTCACTGCTAGAAATAGGTCTCCCTTCGGCTTCCGCATCTAATCAGTCCCAGCCACCTTTCAAGGTCGTCATTCCACCTAACTGGGGGCAACACACGCTTCGTTTGCTGATACGTGATCTCCAGTCTCCACTTTAGCTTACTCACTCTGCAAGACCCCAGACCGCATAATGAACAGGAGTCTGAAAATACACGCATGTGACGTGCAAGATACTGTGTTTATTGATTTAATTACCAGAGCTTATCACTAGAAACAAAAGGAACTCGAATTGGTAACAAATGGTAAGGGAAAATGCTTAATTCCCTCAATGAGCCGAGTCCGCACCCTCAGCCGGTCTTATTTGTCTACTTATAATAATTGCATTTTCTTGAATTAGTAGTGAGGTGAAAGGTTATTGTTTTTCGCACTAGCTTGTAATATTCTAAGAGATAGATACTAAAGCAAACAATGTAAATAACGTTAATAAAAATGTCTTTTAACTATATGATTCAAGTTATTACCATGAAGAACGATGCTTTCTGATAGATAACTTAATTTTTTAATAAAATCAGGTTATCGCCTAAATCTTTTACTTAGTATTTTTCTTGACTTAGGTAGGTACTACTAGCGAGGAGCTAATGGCTAAATAATATAATAATAGGGTGGTCCGTGGATCGGTGACCACCCATTATACCCACCCACATACTGAGTTTCTTCCGTGCCTCAGAAAGCAGCGGTTTAACGCCCGGCTGTCATTTGTACATCTTTGACAGTAGTTACAGATAGTCAGTGGCTAGAAAGTCTGACAATCAGTCATACCAAGGGGTATCTTATTAACCAGTACTAACTGGGTTAAGGAGATCAAATAGGCAGTCGCTCTATGTAAAATACTAGTATTCAGCTGCACCCGGTTAGACTGGAAGCTGACCCCAACATAGTTGGGAAAAGGCTAGACAGATGATGACTACACGTGATTAAGGGCATTACATGGCTCAAATCCAAAAAACAGCGTATGTTCAAAGAAATTTGTTGATGAATCCCTTCGTGCGTTTTCCGTGTAAAAAAAGTATGTTATATATATTTAAGTTCATCACAAATAAATTGTATTGTTTAAAATTTTAATAAACCTTCTCAATTTTTTTGGTTAATCGTAGAAAATAGGTCCTTTTTCAACCTTAATTGTAAATTATCTCTGTAACGGCTGAATAGATCGGCATGAATTTTGTAACAGCAAATACGTAATGATATACTTAACAATCTGTATTGCTTTTTTCTGTTATTTCTTTTAATATTTTTAAATAATCAAGTCAACAAAAACCAGTACAGGGATCAAATCATCAAGGTCATCGAGCAATGTAATGCCCTTAATAAATATGGTTTAGGTACTGAATCTCCCGGGACCCCGACTCATGCTGGTATGTTGTAGGAACCGTGGGGTTATAGACATGACCCTCCACGTTCCCTGGACTGAGAGGAAACATCAGGATTTTCCCAGGCTAAAAAATAAGGTATCCCCTAATGTTCCTTTGATAGAAAGTAAGATCTGTACTGAAACCATTGTAAAAAAATTGTTACAATGCTACCACCGTCTTCGTTCCTTACTTCCTCTACCTATCCCTTCTAATATAGGCGTAATGTTACGTAAATTAACCATAATTATTTCACAGATGTATAATATAATTAATTAAGTCTCTGTATGTCTACATGCTCCATGTTTGATATTCGCGAACCCAGTGCTTGCCGGGGGCTATTGTCGACCGCAGCTTATAGCCGCATCTGATGCACCTTTGTGCTTCGTTTAGATATCATTATAACGTTCAGTTATTACTCTTTGTGCTGTTATATTAACATTTATAAGCTTTGAAATTCGTAGGTTAATTAATTTAGAATGAAATTTTGAGAAATTCTAATTAACGGTGAAACACATTGCATTTGATTTCAAAACCATTTTCTTCTTAATAATCTGTGTGTGAGCTTAGCAAAATAAATGAACAGTATGTAAATTACTTGTTTTGTGTATAAGAACATTGTTTCGTTTAAATTTCTGAGAGTTTTTTTTTGTTGCATTCCCTTGAGCAGCCGGTCTCAAATTAGTTTCTGCTTTCTATTTTTATGTAAATTAACTGAAAGGTAATAATGTAACCTGTACTGAACTTATCTACTTGAAAGTCATAGGTATGAATATTGTAAATAGCATTATCTATTATTTCGTTTTGGCTAGGGACACTAGGTATAGTGGAACTACATGTATTCGCAGAAAATGTCATACCTCAGCATAATGTGATTTATGGCAGCTTGAAAACAGGAAAACAAAATTCGCAATCATGCAAAAAATATTACCTACATAAATCTCATAAACGACATACAATTTAAACAAATACACACCTAGAATAGCATCAAGAAAATACATCGGCAGTCACGAGTCTTCCCGCCAAATCCGCCATATTGATCAATCGTTACGTTCGGAAACGGCACCAAATCAACACCCGCGAGATTGGAACGCGTGCTTCGAATACGCACAGGTTCAATGCAACGCCTCTACTCGTTCCGAAACCGTTTTACATAAGAATGCGAATTCACGAGCCACTGACTCGGATAATAGTGAGTGCCGGAGTGAATTTTGGAGGATCACTTTTGGCTCTATAGCCGATATCATTGCTTTTTGGAACTTTAAAAAAGGTAACGACCGGAAAATCGCGTTATGGGAAGCTTATAACGTTGGAATGCAAATGCGATATATCAAAGAGTTACCCCATGAGCCATCCTTTACGCGAAGTTGGTTTTTGTAGGTTTTTTTACTGTTTCCTCGTATTGGGGTTGTAGTCAGCGAAAAGTCGAGAGCCCATCAATTTGCTACCAAAAGAAAATCACTTTGTATCTACCTCAAAACTTTAGGCGCAACGAAAGTAAGAACACAATCTTTGTTGATACTTCTATAACGCTTGATAAGTTGATGCCATATTATTTCCCTTACTTACTTGAAGTTTTCCGATATATTTAAACTACCAAAAGTCTCGTTTACAAAGGCTTTCCCACAAGACTGCAAACTCTAAAACTGTTACTAACCAAAACATATTGGAAAACAGATTTAGTTCCGTTCGAAAACACATAAATCCGTTTAGGAGATTTATTTTATTAAAAAGTAAAACAAACTTTTTAAAATCGCAAGCTCCTTATTTCCGTCTCGCGAAATAACCGTTCGGAAACGTAGACGAATCAAAAGGATTCATCCTCTTCGATCGTAATGAATTTCCCGCGCTTAAGCGGGCCATGAGAAAAACTACTGCCCATATGGCAAGATGATGGTTAACTGAAGAGATGAAAGAGAGAAAAGGGATGAAAATTACGGAAAAGCGCCAGCCATCTGATAACTGCTAGAAATTATGGACTTTACTGTCTTAAAACCACAATAGGCACAATATCTTAGAAATCTAGAGAAGCAACAGTTTTGTATTATAACATAAATATACTCTTATCATGTCTTGCAAAAAATCTAGAAACAGAACGAAAAAAAAAAATTAAAAACGGCTGAGAATCTCAGCCTGAGATATAAGAAATGCCTACCAATTTACTTTTAGAAGTACCCTTGGGGCTTACAAAAGTCGCGTTTCTCGTGGCCACAGCATTACATCCGGTTCTCGCGTCGCGGATCGGATATTCGTCTGTCTGCAATCCTGCTGGAAACTAACACCACTACCAAATGAAAACATTTGTCACTAGTACAAATAACACTATCAACAACCAGTATAGCTACTTGAACTCGTTGACGCTCGGCGAAAATATAATCCTCTCGGTGTGAACAGTGAGGTAGTAGGAAATATTCCTTTCTGGTGTTGTTACTAACTATATCATCCAAAGGATTATTGCAAGAGAAACTTCTACTTCAGTGTTTTAAGCTTTCACGGTTTACAACTAAACCTGTACTGTCACTTACTTAAAAGACAAAGAAAGAGGGTAGATAGATTTGTCTGCTCTTAACAATTTATTTTCCATCCACCCGCATTCTCCAGTCAACCCGCGATCATGGCGCTTGCAATAGCGCCGAAATATCGGGAGCTCAAAACAATGAACAATCACGGAAGATATCCCGTAAGTGACAGTACAAGTTCTACTTCAGTGATTTTTAAAGTTTACAAGTTCTATTAAGTTACGGTAGTCAGTGGCCTAAAGTCTGACAACCAGTCCTACCAAGAGGTATCGTATTAAACAGGTACTAACTGGGTTGTGGAGGTCAGATAGGCAGTCGATCCATGTAAAATACTGGTATTCATCTGCATCCGGTTAGACTGGAAGCCGACCCCAACATTTTCGGGGAAAGGCTAGACAATTAATGATGACAAGTTCTATTAAGGATCTTTTGGCGTTCAAATGACATTGACAGAGCACTATGGGCTGTTGTGAAAAAAAAACAATTGTTACTTTAGTTCTGATTTTGGCCAAGCACCAAAATATCATTGCACATTTAAATAAGCTTGTTGACGTTCGGTTCGGAAGCTACTGCATCTGTTGCGCCATTTGGTGATTACCTACATGATTTTCAAAACTGGTCAAGATTTTAGTACCTTTATAACTGCAATTCTACAACCATTACATTACTATGAAGTCAACATTAATGCCCTTGAATGTGACTTTGCATTAAGATTCTGCAATAAATCGCACTTCGAAAGTGTTTACGATTTTGACATTTGTTAGTTTATGAATATTCATCCACAAAGTCTAGGGTTCGACGTCCATATGAAAAGGAATGCAAATCGTTATGATTTACCATTTACTTGATAGTATTATATTCAGGACATTAGATATTATTTCCTCGAAGTCTCGATAATGTCTATTACTTGGGATGGCCCTGCTTTCTTAGAACACAGATCTGTAATGCTGATTCATTTTCTTATGATGTAATAACTAATATGTCGGATCCGGTCATTAGTGCGAACATAAAATGAATCGCAAGTGCGCTGGTGGTGACGTCACGCGACCTGCTTACAAGTCTACCCACACCACAGCGTGCTTCTACAGAGCCCTGATGTTCAACTCGAGGCGAGGGCGACATTCAATGTCTGAGCGCGGCGGAGTTGGAACTGTACCCGATTCATTGTGCCCCGTGTTATTGTGTTAAGTTGTTATCTCAAGTAATTTGTTAGTTTGATAGAAACAGTGTATCGCACCCAGTGTGTTTTCATAGCACGAAACCCATTGTCTGCCCACATGATGTACGAGCCTAATGGATAAAAAAATCCTAACATATCCGACATAAATAATCTTTACCTTTAACCATCAAAAAAGGAACAAAGTTCATTAAAAAGAAAATGGGTCAAAACAACGATCATCTTAAAATTCCAACACAAAAAATAATATTATTGTGTCTGAAAGTTACTTCTTCTATTTCTCGATAAATTATTCATTAGACATTCGACAGCTCAGCTGATTAAAAATCCTCTGTCATCCTATGTAATTTTGTGTCGTTCTTCGTGTAGGTACAGTCGACAAAAGAGACAAGTACATACCTAAGTAACAAAACTAGCTACTTTTAATCTCGGTAGTCAAGCTATTGAGAGGCCTCGTATGTGTATCTCCTTTCTATAAATATTTAAAAGCAATGTTTGTGGCTATAGTTGGCTTAATATTTGTACATTACAGCTTGTAATGTTGTGAAGAAAAGCAAAGTTACGTGTAAATTACCTGCTTATTACAATGAATCCACCATCTTAACCTATCTGTCGCAGTCCATTAATATACAAAACAGATTTCTCCCAAATTGCTCAGTTCCACACTATTTTCTCCAGAACGATGATCACCAGAACAGACACAGTGACACAGTTTGGGTGACACACACCGACCCCCCGTGATACACGTGCCCTGGTGACGAATACATAACTTCGTTTATTTCTGGCCTGCGCACCGATCTCTTCTGCCGTGTGTACGCCTCTACTCAACATTTCAGCTAATCAAACAATTTGCCAGTTATACCCTCACCCATTACCCATAGCTTATCACTTTGAACTACATTTGTCTGTAATGCAAATTTCTGCTGTAACCACGTTACGTTTGCTTCGTTAGTGGAAAATTATCTTTATAAGTAGATCGTATTGAGAACATGAATCTCATTACTTGACGTCTTGACAATAAGAGAGGAGAGAGTCCAGTACAATGTTTTTAATTACCTACAGATAAATAAAATTTCTATCTCCATTGGCAATGTATCACGTTCTGTGTTTACCGAAGCGATTCCAACTCCACACCATGGAAACCTCGAATATTTATTACTCCAAGTAAATAAATGAATTTGATCAGAGTGTGGTAAAGCGACGGAGCTCCATGAAAACGATTGAAGCTATAAAGTGAAATTAAATACGTTTCGTACTTACATAGACGAGTTGCTGATATTACAAACAGATAAATATTGTTGAGCTCGCGAACAGCGTGATGGACGCTTTGTTTGTGTGGAGAGGCTTTTGGCTTTAAGTTAACTTTGGTTTTTCATGGTAATGTAGTAATAGTATCCTTGTCCTTCTTTTTTGTTTCTAGTTTTTTGCCTATGATTCGTTTATTTCAACTAAATAAATAGATTTAGTTGAACTATTCTGCTCCGATTTTGAATGTTACAAATTACTAAATTAGTCTCCTAATAGAATAAAACACTTAGAGCGAATTTCACCAACGAAATTGAAGGCGATTAGCATATTTTACTTACTGATTCAAGTGCCTTCATTGGTCTAAAATCTCTTGAACGCGACTTAGACGAGCTGATCGCGTTCAGTTCTTTTGGAGAAATTCGCTCTTAGTACCTATATCAGCTACTTTTGGTGAATTCTGATGCGGTTTTCTTTCATCATTTAACTTGGTGATTTTTGAGTAGGTACGGTAGGCCACACGTCAGTGGAAACGTAACAAGTATATGCTCGCCCTTATTCGATTGAAACTCCCTATTACGGCAGACCAGCTCAAGGTCAAAGTATTATCACTGACTTGTGGCCTAATGTAGATACACATGGCTTAATTTAGGATACCATAAAAATAAAACACCGTACGAAGCTGGGGCGGTTCATTAATCTACTAAGAAAACAAAAAATAGATAGAATTCATAACATAACATAATAATCTCGCCTGTAAACTCCGAAGGATTAGGCAAAAGAGGTACCCCTTAGTCCACCCACATTTCGCCAGTAATGTTTAAGTCCCGTGTAATAGGAGGCGAGCCTATTGCCATCAACCGGACACAAACCTAGACTCCATGGCTGCTACTGAGAAATTCCTGATGAAAAACCCAATTACACTTTGCCCCACCTGGGAATCGAACCCAGCAGATCAGCAGCAGCAGTCGATAGATAGAATTCATTCATAATTTATGTAATCAAATCAAAAACAACTCTACCGCTAATAGCGACTGTGTTCGATGCGACTCGGATATTGCAGCAAAACATTTCACATGAAACCGATTAATGATGTTATGAATACAAACACTAATCAACGTCGACACAATATGCATTATCATTAATTTAACTATTTAGCTTTGATATAAACTACTCATTACCAAAACTATTGTAGGGACTCCGATAAATGAGTGCAGTGCTGCCCAGAACAATCTTTGGGGTTTTAATGACCCACAATCATGATCTAATGACACAATTTACACTGCTATTAACGCAAATACACCTACAGGACTCAACTATAAAAAATGTACCAAAGATTCGAAACGAAGAAGAATAATTTTGGAAATTCTATCCATTATGAAATTCTCTCATCTATTCTAGGTCTAAAATAGCACAGTTCTTTCACTTTAGTTACTAAAACCACATCGTGAATTCAAAGTGACCTGTCTCTCAAATATCACTAGAAATAGATGTTGTTCTAATTTCAAAAATAATGAGCCGAAATACCTCCTTTTTGGTGAGTGAAATCAAGAGAAGAGCAACAAACAACACACAACAATTCCAATAGGTCGGCAAAGAGGAGTAGGTACATACTTCTCGGAAAAACACAAATATGACATTCCACTCTCATTTAAAAATGGTAAATGGTATTTCAGTTTTATATGTCCACTAGGCTGCACAAATAAGTTATTTAAATGCAAATGTAGTTTCATTTTCTAATTTAAAGATCAGACGAAAAAGACAAACATAAATAAAACTATTTCATTGGAAAGTAAATGAAAATGTTCAGGTTTTCACGTCACGTCTGCCTCCCTTTCGTCCTTCGTCGTCGGCCTCTCTTTACATGCCGAATACTAACGTTACCGGGATGGCCATCGATAAACATTTTGTTGATAAAATGGGTAGATACTAATATCGACAAGAACACAAAATTCCAAAAAGAATTTACTCGCAAAATATAGGAACTAATTAAAAATATAAGTGGGGATTAGATCTGTGTGCCAAGCACCTAACCATCAAACTCCTTTTTTTTTTTTTTTTTTTTTTTTTAGGATGGGAAATCATCAAATGACCCCCCCCGCTCTGGGCGGAGCGGAAGGGAGTGTCAGACTTGTACTGACTAAAACCCATCCATGTTCCTTCTTTGCCCTTTGTGTTCCAGGGCCGCGGTATCTCTTTCGAACAGTCCCGCAGCCCTGGCAGGCATCGGCCCGTGCGGACCCCTGCGTGGTTGCTGACATCTCTTTGAGGCGCGCGTGGAACACGAACGCGCCGTCGACACGGCCTGTCGTCATAAGACGGCCGGACGGCGAGCTAGCCCATAACTCGCCGTCCACAGGCCCGCGCCTACGGTGGCCGGGGGCCACCACGTGACCCCCGACGCCCAGGGCGTCTCCCGCGGCGGCTGGGACGTGAGGCTCTTTCCCTCTCACGTTCCGCCACCTCCTTCACTAGCATGACTGCTTCGCAGAAGGAGGTGACGGCTTCCCATTCCCTCTCGCTCCGGACCATGGCTTGAACCAGGGCCGGGCGCGAGAGGTCGCCGCCGCCAATCGCCTCTACGAGGACACGGCGCTGCTCCGCCCAAGCAGGGCAGGCCTCCACAGTGTGCTGCACCGTGTCCTCCGGACGATCCTCACAATGGAAACACCCGGGCGTTTCCTCCCGCCCGATTCGGTGCAGGAACCTCCCGAAACAACCGTGTCCGGTGAGGACCTGCGTCAGGCGGAAGGTGAGGGCGCCGTGGCGCCTCTCTAGCCACTCCTCAAAGAGGGGACTTATCGCCACGATGGTGGCGTGCCCTGCACGGGGTTGCGACAGTCGCTCTCTCCATGTCACCATGAGATCGCGCCGGAGGTCTGTCCGCTGAGCGGCGATTTGCCGCGGCAGCGGAGTTTCCCCCCGACGTAGTGCCTCCGCGCGCCATTCGTGAAGGCGCGCGAGGACTATCGCCTCCAGATCCCATGGCGGCAATCCGGCAAGGAGGCTAGCCGCCTCACCGGAGATCGTGCGGTACCCCCGGACTAGCCTTAGGGCTATCCCCTTTTGGGGCGCGTTCAGGTAGCGGGCGGCTTGCCGCCTCAGAGAACGCGCCCAACCATCAAACTCCTAGGGTCCCCTAGGAGTTTGATGGTTAGAACTATTAGGTGTCATAATGTACTTGCAAACTATAAATTAAAGCTAACATAAAAGTTGCACGGTGTCAATCTAAAGCCTCGTATCCACTAGGCAACATTTGGCGCAAGACATGTTGCACAACATGTTGCTCAACGTGTTGAAAGTCAGCGCGGAAATTTTGTTTTGCAACGTTGTCTGTCTACACATGATTTTCCTCGCATCAGTCGTCGACAACATGTCGCCAGAGGAACTGCTGTTGCTTTCAGCGGCGACTCCACACGGACATTTCTGCGCGTTACGTCTCCACTCGACAATATTTGATGCTCAACTGCATCTTGCACCGAAACAACAAGCCGTGCGTCATGTTGCGCGCCAGCTGGCAACGTCGCGCGATGTTGTGCAAAGCTGCCGAACAAATGTGAGCGTCACGTGTTGCGCGTCAATTGTTGCCTAATTGATACGAGGCTTTTAGATACCTAACGCAAGTCTTTTGTTGCTTCAATTTCATTGTTAGCCACAGGTCAACTTGTATCGTAAATAGAACTTTACATAAATTGCTACATGGGCGAAATATCACCTACCTGTTTCACTTTTACCTAAGAATCTTTTTTCATAAATATCCCTGTAATAATTGCGATCGCAATTACATTACCAAAACATTTCGTACCGCCCTGTACCCACAGCGTATCGAAGGGTATCGAAATGAGCAATTTTATTAGATACAGATCGGCCATGCGTCAGGATAATTCAGCAATTAGGGCCGGATCAGACGGGTACTTATGTAGATTTGCGTGCTCCGCCGAGATTGTGGCTCTCCCTGTAATTACTGTGGCGTTATCACTTTAAAACTTGGTGATTTATGTTTTATATTGACGATAATATTAAATCATTCATTCATTTTGATTGAAAGTCACGCAGACTTAAGGTTTTCTGGCGCTGATCTGTCATAAATAAAACTGTATCAATCAGGACAACCAGGCCGCCTCCTATGCGGTCCTGCGGTGTAATCAATGTCTTAATACTGTTACTTTTTGCCTGTGTAATCCCACTGCTGGGCAAAGGCCTCTCCCCACGAATAAGCATAAATAATTATGATCTACAGATAATAACAACAGAATAATGGAGGACTGGTGGAAAATGTATCAAGTACTACTATACAACATTAGTTTTAGTATATGCGAAACCTGAAACACGTGTCTAGTATTTTTATGTAAAGAATCTATGTACAAAATTTCAAAACTGCATCATGAAAAATCACAAAGTTATAAGCTTGTTCTGTTACCTAGTTGTCCTCACAAAAACGTGGTCACCACGTGGCGCCGCCGCGCGCGCGCCTGCAGCGTCGTCTTGAGCTCATTGATGATAATAATTTGGCAGTAGGTACCCAAATGATTGCGATAGGTACTTAGTGTCGCTCGGTGTCCATCTTGTAACTTTTTTTAAATATTTTTGGGTCAAAATATAACATGGTTTAAAAATTATAGGAATCGATTCAGTTACTTATTCTGAACAAACTATATTTAGGTTTCGCATATACTAAAAATAATGTTGTATACATATTAAGTAATTAAATGGTTTTTATTAAGTTAGATACGCACATGGTGTCCTAGCACGAAATGCCTACGCCGCCGCCGCGCGCCGCCGCCGCCCCGCGCGTGTCCTCATTATAAACCTTTTCGTAGCCGATGCAATATTTCATAATTTATTATTACACAACTGATAATTTACATAAAGTAATTGTCTTCGAATCGTATATTTTATGTCATCAATACCAATAATTCCAACATTTATAATACTTTGTTCAAAGTTGCAGTAAGTACTAATTGTTCACACGGTGCAAAGTTACTACACAGTTCTTACTTAAAAGTTTAAAGATAAAATAAACTTAAATTAAATAGGTCTTCGATACATATTAATTGCCAAACTGTCGAAACAATCACAGCACAGCTACTTAGCACCTATCTAATGAAAACAAACAACAACATTGTAATTCAGTACCAACTCAACAGCTTCCGAGTTCGGCTCACTTCGGCAGCTCTTTAACTAATTGTCCGATTCACTCGCACTAATTAAATTTACATTTACAATCATTTGCTGTCTCGCTCGGACTTGAGAGTGTTTTGTTTTCGCGGCTCACTGTGATTTTAGTTAAACAATCTGTTTAAGAGATTTTGGTGTATAGGGCAGTTTTGGCAAGTCATGTTAGATTGGTAAATGAAGAGACTTGATTCTGACTATTACTACAAAAGTATCTATGTCCTACCGATAGATCATAAGAATTATTCAATATATTAATTAGAACACTCCCTGACATGCCATAACTGGACACTGGACAGACTTCCAGGTTAGCTACCTGGCAGACTTTAATAAGAAGAAAGAAGCAAGAAAAATCAACTTGATTTTATTTATAACTGACGTGATCAAGAAAGCTACTGAGTACACCATGGTCCAGTGTTCTCGCAACGTCTCCAACCGGCAGAAATGGAAGCACATCGCTGAAAGAGCAATCCTCGGGGAAGTCAACGACCCACCAAACATCTCTCCGTGTACCTCGTCTGCGCAACCACGACCACTCTGACAAGAGTGTTTCGACTAAGAAGAAAAAGATAACTTATCTCAAAAAAGAAAAAGCCTAACTCACTGAACACAGTCGGTATTGATAGGTAGTCAGATAACTATAGGAAGTCAAGCCGTCTCCACCTTTCAGTTTCCACCGTGTGCCTACAATCACACTAAACGCAGATTGAAAACGAATAAAAAGCTCTTCCAATATCCAATAAAGTTCGCTCCACGCAAAAAGTTTCAAGCAAATAGGTTTTATTTAACATTCTTGGTGCGTTCCGTTTCACTCAACCGACGCCGCCCAATCAGAGTTGTAAAAAGTAAAAACGCCGAATTGAAAACTCCTGTGTTACTAAATTACAACGGGGAGACCGTGGGTTATCTCTTTATGGGGATTTTTTTTTCATGTCCTATCTACTTGGATTATTTTGTAATGACAACTGTTTTTTGGTAATATTCTACAAGGCAACGAAAAAATGATTTCGTAGCACGATGCCTACTTTTGCACTATGACTATTTTTTTGTACTTTCAAGTTACCGGTAACACGATGGCATCATTTTGAAACCACCATACGTTAGATCAAACGAAGCCTACTTTTTAATTTTTGTCCCAGTTACATCGCAGTTTGCCAACTTTATGAAAAATTTGACCTGACTATAGCATTATGTCTATTTTAGTACAGTCTAACGAAAAATATTCGATTAGGTATAAGTATCGACTATCGACGCTTAAACCTGTCATCTGTTCATTACTTAATATTGAATCATGCACCAATTACAATTTATCCTACTGGAATCATATGGCCCAGTCAGTGGGTTGTGAACGTCAGATAGGTATCGTAATCGCTTTATGTAAAATACTGGTATTCAGCTGCATCCGATTACTCTGAAAATCTCCGCTTCCAGTCGTTGTTAGAAAACGTTTAGGCAAATGATAATGTACTACCAAATACTATAATATATATAATACTACCAATACACTAATACACGTACCTAATTAATTATGTAAAGTCAATCAATCTACACACGCCATCAATTATATTCCAGCAATCCTGTACATATAATCTCTATACATACCCTACACTAGTTCGTTAGTAACACGATTCTCATACACAGTAATACGCTGCTAAACTAATTATTGTTTTACACGTAGGTACACTAATTCCGAGCTAGACAACACACAATAGACTACTAACTAACGGAACACTGGTTTACTCGCACTTGCCAATGTTAGGATGCGATCACACTGGCTAAATGAAACGTGATAGTTTCGAGATTTTTTGTAGGGTTACTGGAATTATGCTTATTCACTTCATTCATTTCTTTTTATCATAAAATATGTAAATACGGATCTATTAAGACTAGGCTTCCAAATAACATTTTGGTAGGGTAGTGTCTTTAAGGCTCTTTTTGACTGAAACGGTATCATTTAAAATCTTAGGGTGGTGTGGTGGGGTGGTTGGGATGAAGGTCTGGAGGCAGTTGTCCATTCAAGAACTAGGAATGCTACCTCCAGAGTCTCCAATTATAGAGATTTTGAATATTTTTGGTATTGGGTTTTTCCATCCGGTTGACAGCAATAGGCTCACCCCTATTCCATAGGACTTAAACATAACTGGAGAAATGTGGGTATACTAATAGGTACACCTCTGCCTAACCCTTCGGGGATTACAGGCGTGATGTTATGTCACATCATATTGAATTTTAAATTTTGTTTGCTTTACCAGAACAACAGAAATGGGAAATCAATTAAATGACAAAGTCGAAGAGAGTTGCTGAGGGAGCAACCATAGCAGGCAAGGCAAAATACATCCGTGAAGGTAGGTAGCACATCATTCTTAGTATTTAATCCTGCTAATCTTACCCAGTACAAACACACCTTACCCGCCATTCCAGCTCCTTCCAACTATGAGGCAAGTTATCCAAGACCTGGCCGAAGTTCAACAATGACTAGGAA
The DNA here is from genome assembly GCA_905163415.1 of Noctua fimbriata. Classification (NCBI taxonomy): domain Eukaryota; kingdom Metazoa; phylum Arthropoda; class Insecta; order Lepidoptera; family Noctuidae; genus Noctua; species Noctua fimbriata. The sequence goes on along the minus strand of LR990941.1, from coordinate 16,244,343 downwards.
TCAGCTCGACATGTTTATAGCAGGAACTTGATGGCGGCCTGCGATCCATCCCCAAGTTTACTGCACCTGAATAGCGGAGCCGCTAGAGTTCACACGGGTTAGTTTACTTAGTGAGTTTCCTTTTAATCTTTGTGGAGAAGATTGGTAGGACAAGTTTAGAAACTTAAGTACAGTACTTATACTGTAGAGACCTTAGCCATTGTGCTCATTTAGGTAGTAACTCTGGCATGTTTGTAAGTGAAAAGAAATGAAAAGTGTCTGTTTGTAATATCAAAATAACAGCTTTTTACTGTATGGATACGAAAATATATGCGGCACTTATAACAAAAACACATCTTTTTCAATTTTTGTCTGTCTGTTTGTTCCGGCTAATCTCCGAAACGGCTGGAGCGATTTTGACTGAACTTTTTCTGGCATATAGCTGATGTTATAAGGCATAACTTAGGCTACTTTCATTATAGGGTTACTTTAATTAGGGTAACATGAATAAGAATTAGGTTTCCGAGCAAAAAAAAAAAAAAACTTGAATTTGGTAAATCCGATTCAAAAAGGGAAGTAATATTTTTTTAATATAATATGAAATTAGAACAAGAGAAGTTTAGACAGCTTAGGCGTTCGTCAATGTGTGTCAATGTAAATTTATGATTTATTCCCAATAATTATCTGAATTCAACGTGTAAACGCCTTTTATTAATTTTTACACACAAATCACTACACAGCCGATCCTTATATGTATTACTTAGCTACCTTCATGTTTAAACTGCTTATTAGGGCTCAGGGCTACCTGCCTTTCCAAAGGCTGAGTTCATGGTTCATCCTAGTCCACTTCTGGATATAGGCCTCTCCCAACCTGCTACACAACACCCTGTCCTCAGTCTTTCAAATCAGCCTATACCAGCCACTTTTAAAAGCATTTTACTTATTTGATTAAATTCCTTCTCTTGCTTTTGTTACGCAATTTAAAACAATATGAACAGAGTTTTAAATCTTACATTAAAATTATTAAAAACACTTCGCGTCAAATTCATTTCCACTGGAAGTTTTTAAAAAGTAACTTAAAACTCCGTCCCAAACCACGCAGACTGTTTGAAATTAAAAAAGAATTCAATTCAAATTTGGAATTCTTACAGGGGCTGGGGTTGCCACCTCGCCGAACTTTACCCATAACATGTAAATGGGGAAAGTTTTGGCTAATTGCTTGCAAGACTGTCGCCAGACTGCCTCAACTCACTTAATTAAACCTACAATCTTTACTACGAGATTGCTTACAATTATTTACTATTAATTATAAGGCTTAACTTTTAAAATTAGTCCTCAAAATAGCAATTAAGTTAATACATATGATTAGAATACATAGCCCGTCGCAACCAGCATGAATAATAAGGTTAGATCACACAGCTAAATAACATAATCGTGATCCGACTAGATAATCAAGTTTCCTTTAAAACATCTATAAGAAGTAGAATAACTACATATTTAGACATTAGGCACAGAGCTAAAAGATTCATATTTAACAAATGTGGGTACTCCCTGTTAAGACGAAAGAAAATCTAATAAAATTAAATTACCTCCAAAAAACCTTCCTCTAACAGGAAGGTTCTTTTTCCCCATTACGGAGCCAATCAACAAAGTTTAATAACTTTTTAAAACATTAAAGTAACGTCGCCAAAAATCGATAACCGACAGTAAGGGGCATAGACAAGCTTATTAAAAACTCTCCCTGCAAGCGTTTTGCAACAGTCCGCGGGCAAATTGTTGTTTAAACGACATTTTTTCGGCAATTACTCTTCAATTAGGGGATTTTTTGTAGATAGAGAAAAACGGCGGGATTTACTTGTTTTATGTTATGCGTCCGTATAATGGAACGAATCTGTGATGCAGATTTTGTTGAATAATTTTATTGTTTGTGAAAATGTGAACAAACAATTTGACAATGATCAACCATGCGTTGAGTCACCAAATTGAATGGAATTGTTTATTGTAATGGTTAACTTTTCTACTTCATTTAAACCAACTTCAAAAAAAGGATGGGGTTCTCAATTAAGTTTGTTACCTCATAACTCCGTCATTTAGAACCGATTTGAAAAATTATTTTCTTGTGAAAGGATATAACTTCTCGATTGGTCTCATAGAAGTTTCATCAAAATCGGTTCAGTAATTTGTTGTTTTTTCCTACTTCTGTTTTCTTCTTGGGCTATCACCTCTTTTTTGACTAGTTGATCTCGATCCGAAGCCGTCACGGAGCTTATAAGTGAAAGTTTCATTAAGGAGTTTCATGGCAAGAATGGTGAACGGCTCAAGTAGAGGCGATGATAACCTGGAGTGTTTATCGTGTGCCTTAAGATTACTTACTTATAGATCGACCGTTTTAATGAGTCCTCGCGAATCAGTTTAAATGGAATATCCTGAAGGTTGAACACGTATTGGTTCAATTAGTGTCGCAATATCTACGTGGATTATGGTTATTTTAAAGCAAATAACCTGTGAGATATTGTTAGGACTTTGTAGACGCTTAATGTGCCTTTGATGGGGCAAGGCGGAGGACTCATTAAAGCGGTCGGTCTATAACTGCTTACGAAAAATTCTTTATAACAATCAAAGCTTCAATTTCATGTTCGTAGATAAGTCGGTAGCTAAATAAAAAAACATGAATTTTTGATCTATTGTGCACAAAAATAAAATTATTAATTTATGACGCTGTATTTGGAAAACCTTATTCACGTAAAGGTAAGAAAAATAACCTATTATTTTCGATGCATTATTCAGAAAACAATCCGAAGAATAGTTGCGAGCTACTCCATCAGAGAGGATTACCTCAAATCCGGGCCAAATTGAAAATTTTCCCCACGCCATGCCTGCAATGCAATGGGGAGAAATAAACTTACTTGTCTATGTAAGATGTGGGTACCGCCAACCATACGTACATGATAATAATTTGATTCTTATTTCGTAAGAGTTAGGGCAGCTTTGAAAAATGTTTGTGAAATGTTACGTCAGAAGTGTGGTTCTACTGTACCATCTACGGACGACCGTTGTTAAAATAAGTATATTTATGGACAACCAATGTGTTTTAGATAAGTATTCTTATACATTACCTACTCTGTTTATTGTTATTCGACCACAGAACTGAGATCAACTAGATACACAATGTTATTTTGCGCCTTTTAAAACTTAATAGCAATACTTCCGTCACTGTTGTTTTGATTTCAACAGGCGTGCGTTGGATATCTATATGTATGTAGACCAAAACTAATTGAGTCATAAGTTCTTATTAGAATAGTCTATAATTGATCTAGGTATCAAACACAGACCTCTGCATCATTCTCTTCGATTAATTAAAGAACAATGAAGGAGATAAACACCTTGCTTTATCAGAAATTCATTCCTTGTAGACACGATTTTCAGTATTTCGCCCCGACTAGTGAGAAAGACCGCGAATTATGTTGTATTTTGGAATAGTTGTGTTTTAAAAGTATTTCCGGAAGCTTACCTACTAATGAAACACCAAATAACGAACCAACTGTTTATTTGGGGCCTGTTTAATAATATTAATAAATGATAATATTTATTATTTATTAATTTCCTTTATTTAAATTTTTACAAATTATTTTACATTTTTAAATATTCCTAAAAAAAAATATATAAAAAAACATTTAAAAATATAAAAAAATTGTAGCCCACCGGTATCGGGAACAGGGTCCAAGCTACCGGCGGTCAGGGCTCCAGAGAGACGAACAATAACAATACGAGCCGTGTCCAAAAGTACCGCTTTCTGAATCAAGCCCTTGATCCAGCTGCCTAACGAGAGCCTCCTCAGGTATTGGTCGAGGCTCTTGGCAATTAAGCCATGGGCTGATACGACTATCGGCACAATGATCGCTGAGTCCACATCCCACATTATTAATATTATTTATTAATATTATTAAACAGATATTTACGATTTTATAGTATTGATCTCAATTATAAATAATAATGATGTTGCTTTAAGGTTCTACTACTTACGTTTTTTTTTTTATCGCGTAATTGTATTATGTGTGTTACTGTAGCGACACTACAAAGAGTACTACAGCAACATAGAACAAAAAGTACTACAGCGCCATCTATGACACTGACGATGAACTAAACATCGAAATACACCTAAATCCTACATCGCTCAAGTTAAGTTACGATCTAATTTATTAGTGTTCATCTCCCGGTTTTACCTGCGTGGACCTATACACTGTAGATACAAGCAATGGCGTATTTATTTAGCTTTAGGCCTTTAGGTTAAGAAAGCTGTGGCCTGGGGCGGCGAGAACTGCTTTAACTTGTTGATAAAGGCCTATTTAATTTCAAGCCTGCCACCTCATATTCAAGTAGCTTCTCGTATTGCTTAATGATCAAAAGAAAACCTAACCTATCCTATTCGAGCTCGCTATTCTCGCATCCTAGTCTCTTAATTGTTCAGAAACTTTTATGCATAATTTATTATGTAGACAATAATACCTGTATGAATTGTAAAAATGAAATCTATACAAATCCGAGAAGGACTACTAAGTTTTTCTAGCTCATTTCGCTCGCTCGTGCATTTTAAATTTACTTATTTATTCTGAAACTTTTATGCATAAGTCGGCAAAGTAAGGCAGGTGCCAAAAGATTTAGAGCTCGCTTTGCTCGCTTACCTCTTAAAGTCACACAAATCGGAAGAGAGTTGTTAAAATTGTCGAGCTCACTGCGCCCGCTCCTGAATTCTAAAGTCTGTTGATTATTCTGAAAATCTAACATATCAGAGGCAGGTGCAAAAAAAATCGAGGTCGCTGCACTTGCTCTTGCGTATTATTCGTTTCTTCGTTTAAAATTCATCATTAAACTACTACCACTGCACGATGAATTTTTCCTTTTTTTATTTCGACATCACATTGCCCATTTTAGGACCGTGACTACAACCTATTTTGAGGGCTGGATCCGCGCCTGCACAGGAATAATCATAATCATATTGCCAGGAAGCTTACACATATGGTGTACTAATAGCTGAGGATTACAAATTAGTTACTAAAATATTTTAAAATCATGCATAATTAAATTAAAACAAACACAATGTAAACACAAGACAAAACAAACAACACAAGCAATGATCAACACATTATTAACTAATTTAAAAAAAAACCGTTTTCATAATAAAATTCTATTGATTGAACTTGAGTTCTGGATCTCGTCCCGACAACGTACTTGTAATGGAGCGGTATTTTCGTTCGGAAACGAGAAACAGGTCGATGGCAGTAAGAACAAAAAACAGAAATGTATTAAAGTAGCACTGTAAAAATGACTTGCTTGTTAATTAAGGTTCATTAAACACTGTTTTATAATAAAATATAAACGTTCAATTTTTTTTAAGCCCGACAATTTAGTTTTATTGATTACTTTTTGACAAGACGACGCATGACGCACTGAAGATGTGATGACGTAGTTTCTGAACGGACTAGTGTCAATTTATCTACTTGCGTGTGCATACAAGTCGCGAATTTTACCAAATTAGCACAGTTTTCACAATAAAATTATCAGATCAAGCTACTCTGAGTGATGGCTGGGAAGCTGAATAAATTCGAAACGCCCAGCTCTGCCAGCTCCGATAGGTAAAGCGACTGTGTTAACCTTCTGAAATGTTTATTTAAACAGCTGTCCCGTGTTATAAAAAATGCGCTGTTGAAGAATCGTTTTTCAGTGTTGGCTTAGTCATCGTGCAGTCTACGAGGTGTTTTCGCGTGTAGTATTTTTGTGCTAAACATAATCCATCACAAGTCGTGGAAGCAACGTTGCATTATAACCTCTGCACGCATTGTGATATTTTTAGAAAATCATTTAGTTCATTGGCAGCTCGCTTCTCGCTGAATAATCGTGTCGGAGAAACACGTGGTCGGCACTGAAAGTGTCTAAACACGCCGTCTGCCGCGACGACACTCGGCAATATCAAGATATGGAGGCAGGTTCATTGATCTTCCCAAACCCGTAAGATATTCTGTCAAATCGATGTTAGGACGTCTATGTGACTAGCCGCCGGCTTCTGTGCAGTGAACACACGCATTTTATGTTATTTGTGCTTAGAACTGTGTTAGTATTATGTTGCTTTTGCACTAGAGTGTTCACAGTTACATTCTGTGATCAACAGCTTATTTCGTAGTGTTAGTACACGCACACATTACTAGTGACATTTCGAGTATGTTTGTTGACTAATCTTGACTAAACAAAAAATATAAACACTGGCATTGACCTTCATAATATGATAATCAAGTGTGAATAAGTAATACAACTTTTTACATCTTTTTATCAGAGTTTTAGGCTGATAAAATTAATCTGAATGATAAAAAGACTGTTTCTGCTTTGATTTATAAACCTACAATAGAAAAAACATCAAACACCATTTTATTTTGCAAATTAATCTAAAACTTGAATTGAATCTGAATAACCTTGATCTATAAATTATATTATCTGTAATTTTCCGGCTATTGTTATCTAGACAAGTTTGTGACCTTTACTCAAATTAAAACTTAAGTAGCTATTATTGATTCAACTAAATATTTTTTTAAAAACATTGTCTTGAATAAACATGACCTATAATTATATTAAAATAAATTGAGACTTTTAGTACACATTTATTAACTGTACAAATATAATTTAATGTTGAATGACAGACTAGGCGGGTATCAAATAACGTAAACACTAAATAAAACAAGATTGTAGAACAATAAATACAATTTAATATCCTATGAAACAAAGGTAAGTAAATCAACTAAAATAACAATGTTAATAACATATTTTTAATTACATATGTTATTGATAAAGATGTAAATATCACAGCGCAGGGAGAAACAGAGAAGCAACTTTGCTAATTGTAGAATTTTCTATAAAATTTAGCCCATGCTTCCTTCCAGAACTTTTCTTTAGGCCCTTCTTAGCATTTCTACTTTATATAGGTACAGTCGGCTGTACATCAGTGGTAACAAAATCAGTATCAGGTGCCCTCTTATTCTATTGAAATTCTTATGCCCGCACTATGTTAAAGTGCTACTGTGGTACTACCAATGTGCTAATGTTGCAACAAGTTAGGCACACATTATTTCCCGTTTAACAATAACAGGTAGCATAACTATTTTGCTATTGTATGAATTAATTTTAATTATCATAACTGACTGAAAAACAAATTGCCAATATGTATAGTATGTAAATATTGATTAAATTATTTACAAAGATTAAAATAATAATGTAAGTTCGAATTGAATTAAATATTATCAAATTGATTCATAACATGATAAAATATGATCTATTGTTAAATACTTGTTTTATATTAAGAGTACTGGATAAAATTTAGTTCTGCTGACATAGGGCCTAAATTACTCAAACTTAACACTAAATATATTGGGCTTAAGTTGTGCCACAGTGCAGCAATGACGTTGTATAGTTCCACTACATCAACCCATGTGAATGTTGGACATTACTACTTGTATATAAAACATGTCTTATAGAAGTCAGAATTTCTTTCACATTTATTATGATGGGAGCATGGATGAACTGAATTTCATATTGTGAGCTATATTGATTATACTTCCACAAAAGTGAAAAAAACAAATATTGTAAAAGTATGTTGCCATACTTACGAAAGCAATAAAATAACTTGCATATTTGCATTACTGTTTTTTCCTGTGCTGTGTTAAAATATTAATAAACTATCTATAAATATCCACTAATAACATTGTCGGTGATAACTGCAATTGCATGAACCTTTATGAGAAAATGATAGTGCATACCTACACAATAATAAAGTACGTAGTAAATGAGTATTTTTCCAAAAGTTGCAGATAATCTTTTATTCATTTATAATATGCCTCATGGCATACCCATCATACTCATGGCATGGCATACTCATGTTGTACCCAACATTTTTTAGGGGGTGGCGCAGAAGTAAATAAACTAAGTAGCAGGAAATTAAAAATACTTTTTATTTACTGACTGATATATTTTATTGAGTTCACTACATCTTATTTTAATGATAACCTGCGAGGGTTCTGGCTAAATCTAGCTAAAATTTCGTTTTCAAATGTAGTTGTGCTTCCAGAACCCTCTTTCTAGGCACACTCATCATACAGAGGCCGACAAGACGGCTTTCTGTCATTGTTGACATAACCAAGTTTTTATTTTAATGTGATAGATGTTAAAGTACCCAATGAATATTTAATTTTGCCTAAAAATTTTTAGCTTCGGGTCAGAGAGCAGGGTGGGGCTCCTGCCCCACCGTGGGTACGTCCATGATATACCTTGAGCGTCATTATGATTGAAAACCTATCTTTAAGTTATTATTATCACCATTAGAATCTATTTATCAAAAGCGACTCTAAAATAAATGAGTTAAAGGCATTAATTACTGGACTGGTGGTTGCTGCAATCTGCAATGAAGCAAATAAAATTTTTGGTTGCACATCTATGCCTTGTAAAACTATTATTGTTTCATCAAAGATAATGCAGTCATATTTTATCTCGCCATAAATCCCATTTCGACCTTGTTTCTATGGGAAGAGCGAACCTTGATCTTATTTGAATCTATTATTGTACTAAATATTCCACGGATCTGGGAATTAAATAAATCAGTATCGCCTGGTGAATCTCACAGCCATAAATAAATTAGGGATTATCCAATAAAATGGGTTTACTTTCTAAAACTTTTTTAGACAGTCTTTCTTTCCTTTAATATTATATGCATGGTTGATTGCTTGTTTGACCTACAAACATACCTAGTATATTTTCAAGTGTTCCGAGAAAGTACCCTTCTGATATGCTCATCTAAATACAATCATTTCTGTGTATTTAAAGATAAGTCATTGTTTTGAGAAAAGGAAAATAATTTTATGAATGGATTTCCTCGTAAATCAGGTGAATCTTTTTGGCACTTAACCAATTATGCGATTTTCAGTGTCTTTGTATTTTCCTCATTGTGGATAAAGTCTCTCTCTATGTACCGGCGCGCGACGGCGATAAAACTTGGCTTTGTGTAGGTCTAAGTACTGTAGTTTACTTTTAAGTTCATGCATATTTACAAAATTATTGTGTTTCTCTGCATGCACATCCAAAGCTGAGCTCTGTATAGTGGCAACTTTTTCTTTAACCCTTGGCCAACCAATACTGAGTGTCTCTTCCAAATCTTTCCACTTTTGGAGGTTTTCTATCATTTTGTCGTTCGCTAAAAAGCCTACCTATATATGTAGAGTACGTAACCGAGATATACCGCTATGCAGAAGTACAAAACATTTTTGACAGAGTTTAAATAACCTTCTCTTTAGGTACTTAGTCAGTTAAAAAGGAGGGTGTGACAAAAAAAAGAAAAAATGTTTTTTACTTCTTAGTCGCTTTATCGATAGGTTTTTGTTTGAAGTTCTTTTTTTTAATGTTTTATCGTTTAATTTTACGTCCACTACAATTTATTTTATTTTATTAATTGATGTTGTATAGACAGACACACCTCTCGCTTATCAAATGTTATCGCACATAATTCCGGCAAGAGATAACACAGTTTACGTGGTCTTACCATCACTGATAACGGCTATCTGTGGCTATCTGACTGATGTACATTAGTTTGCACTAGTGGGTAAATGTTTGTGTACCGTGCAATTTCGTGGTTTGTTATGAAACTACAAGCGAATATTGTTGAGTCTACGCCACTCACATTTGTTGACTTAAGAAACAATTTCAAAATGTCACGTGACCTTTCACTTTCCGGTTACTCTTATACCTAGTTGACACACCATTTTATAATTTGACACTAATTATAAATTCATTTTAAAATCTAGCCTTTTCCCAATTAAAAGTTGTCGAAAAAATTGGATCAAAACTACTCATGAATGAAATTAGCTCTTCTGGGAACCAAAGAAAAACGTAATATAGTATAATCATTAATCAGCCAATCTCACTGCTGGGACACAGCCCGCCAAGTCTTCTTCTCTCGAAAGGTACTGGGCTGTACTGGCCACCACATGGCACCATCCGGTGCTGGTTGGTAGATGTCACATGTCTTCGTTTTTTTGGTTCTGGGAGATGCCGGTTTCCTCACGATCTTATACTTGGTTCACCGTTTCGAGGCAGTAAAGTGTCTATTGGGGTTCAACCCCACGACCTGAAACTTATAAGTCGAGTCTACCACCACTGCTCTCTCAAAAATACGTAGCACATACAATTTTCATTGAAAATACGACCACGATTGTATTGCAGCCTTATCTCTTCAATATGCAATACTCAAGTTATCACAATTATCTTTTATCCTATATTTAGAAGAGTAGGTAAAGCGGCCCGATATAAGCTAATCTACATAATATTGAACATATCTGTATGTCACTGAACTTTTCGTAACAATCATTATCATTTGCATGATTTGTTTTTAGAATATCGGAATGTGTGTCTCAATAACTTGCACGCAATGGCCGTTTTCTATCAAACTAAGCAGCACCTAAACGAATGCCTAAATAAACGGCCGAGAGGAGACGTGCCAGCTTCGACCTACAGCACAATAACAGCAGATGACCTCTCTTCTCCGCTCCGCTTGCTCGATATAGTGGAAACGAGGCCCTAATAGGCATAAATTGTATTTCTTTGCACTGTAATTGGGGTGGAAACCGCACGATATATCAAAGTCATCTGTTTTAGCACTGGCTAATGGGCCGTGAAACGGTGGCATGTTACCTTTACCACACACATTAGGTCTTAGTTCACGGTCAAGAAACTTGGAACTTGTTTCTAATCGATTTAATTATACTGAGAGAACAAGACTTATGTCGTCACTGTATCAGTAAATAGACTGGGAGTAAACGACAGAAAATAAGGAAAAATGAGTACAGGGACCGGATATTAAACTAGCGTTTGTATAGTCCTAGCCTAAGGGCTGATACAGTGATGATCAGTACCCAATTGCGTAACAAAATTTTCTATCACAATCAGAATTCAAACATGTATATGAAGCAATGAATCACGAGTTTCCTTCCATTTTGAAGTAAATTCGTAATTATTATTATTTCTTTATTCAATTCAATCAACTTTGGATCATAGGTAATCGATCGCTTTTTAAACATGTTTTTTTTTAAATTTTAATTGGGCCTACTCTTGACCTCAATCTAGTCCTGAGGGCAGAGATGAGGTCGAAGATGAAACGACCTAACCCAAAAGAAGCCTATTAACTCGCGACTTAAATAAATTGGGGTCATATGAACTGTTTGAAACAGTCTTCTGATTGTCATTTGTCAAAATGCATTGTAATAGAATTTTGTGTCACGTAATTACCGAACAAATCTAAAGACACATACAAAGGTAAATGATTTCACTGTTCTTACGCCTACTTCAACTCCGGTTAAGACCTCCAGTTAGTTAACATCAAGTTCTCCATCTAAAGTGCTGTCACGTTTGCAGTGACACAGAACTCGCGCTGGAGCTGAGCGAGCAGGTCTTCCTGGACGATGATGAGTACTCGACGAGGGCGCCCGCCTCCCCCACCACCGTCCCCAACGTGAGACCTTACAGGCCTCCTTCCACAGGTAACATTATCTTTTCATAACTTCGTGACTTTAGTAGCCTGATGTCGTCTAAATCTATCTAAACCACTGTACCGTACTTTATGAAATACTGGTAGGTACCCTGGGACCTGGAGAAGGCCATGGAGTACTTTTAATCCGCGGTTGGAGTCGCTGGTAATATTTATATACTCTTTAGCTAAGATAGACTACCTGAGGAGCTCGTGGCTATATAATAACAGCCGCTCGGGTCGATCTTAAGATTAAGCCACGCTTGCCTAGATTGGTCCGTGGATGGGTGACCGCCCTTTACATACCGAGTTTCCTCCGTGCCTCGGAAAGCACGTTAACCCGTTGGTCCCGGCTGTCATTTGTACATCTTTGACAGTTGTTACAGGTAGTCAGTGGCCCGAAAGTCTGACAACCAGTCTTCCAAGGGGTATCTTATTACCCAGTACTAACTGGGCTGTGGAGGTCAGATAGGCAGTAACTCCATGTTTAATACTGGTATTTAGCTGCATCCGGTTAGACTGGAAGCCGACCCCAACATAGTTGGGAAAAGGCTAGGCAGATGATGATAAGTTAAGATAGACTACCTGTGGATGAAGCGTAGATGTGGTCGCAAGGTGAGATTGATACAAGGACCCCTAAATTAAATATTCTGCTTCTGGATGAGCAGTTAAATGCAGCCTCAAGACGAGGCGAAAATGTGTAAATGTCGCCTCAAATCTAGACACGGATAGAATTAACTGACTCTGGGTCAGCCGGTGTCAATTGTTTTCGTACGTAATTCGAGCCTTAAATGCATCGCACGTCTGGCCCTGAGTGCAACTGGTCTATATTGCGTCATCGCTTAAGAGGACTACAAGAGCTAAGTGACCTTGAGTGACGCACGCACACATTTACACAATAAACGTGAACGCCATCTAACGACGACGCCCAAAACAATTAACTCTCAAGACTAATCTCTAGAGAGATTACGCCCGAGTATTCAATAGATGGCGCGAAAGTAAGAACAGACAAATAAAAATGAATATTAATAATGAATTGCAATTAAAACACTGCATTTGGGGTGGTAACCGTTATAAGTGTAAAACGCCTCATTTGGAAAGTATCCAAATACTTCTTTTATTCGGTGTTACGATATTAATTATTGCATTTCATAATCAATAGGTACTTTAGTTAATTATTTAGACATATTTCTTATTTCCATACAGTAATATTGACAAATTAATCAAAACAACGAAGTATTTGATTAGATGAATAAGTACTTTTAGTACATGATTAGATGAATAAGTACTTTTATCAATAACTTCACAATCGTGATCGTCGTGTGAACCACTGTTTCCAATCTATAATAAAAACAGAAGATTTCAAATTACTAAGATATGTCAATTCTAAATATCCTAGTTCTATGGTACACAGCAGAAGGTAATTGCGTTTCGTTTATTTTTTGTATAATAAGAGTTTGAAAAATTGTTAGCCACAAGTAAAAGATTAGGTACGCGCGGTAATCAAGCTATAAAAAACCAGTTTATGCGGATCTCTCATTGTATAGAAAATGTATACAAAGCGAGGCCAAGTTATACTGGAAATGTATAGCTTCATGTGCCGCCGTGTCTACCTAACATTCTTACAATTTTATAATTCTTATTTATTAAAAACTATATCAATAAAATTAAACTCTTACTTGTGATAAGTAACATCGCAATTTTCAGATGAATCTGTTATTTCGCAATGCCCGTTACCAATAAGCTGCAGTCTTTCAACAAAAATATTAGGTAGGTATTTATCTGTTTTTTATTGTTTTTCTAGTCAAAGAATACAAAATAGTACAAGGATGAACACAGGGCGACACACCAAGCTATAAATTTCCAGTATAACATGGCCTCGCTCTGTATACATTTTCCTTACAAAGAGAGATCCGCAAAACTGGCGACGCGGCCGGCGCGGCTAGTCCTTAGTCCAGCAGACGGACCTGCCGCGTACTTGCAAATTCATACCTAAACTGCGCAGTGCGCCTGGCCTGTTATAGCTTAGAAAAAACGTAGGTACTTACGCATTGAAAATAATTTCAGTGTCGATATTTTCAACTTTCTCCAGTAAAAATTAATTACATTTCAAATGTTTTTTTTTAGTTATTTATTTTTGAGTATTTAATTTTATATGAATATACTGCGTAGAATTTTAGTTCAAAAAGCAATAACATCACTATCCTGGAATCGAACCCGGATTCTCTGGATTGCAAATCCATACCTCGACCAAATGCACTGCAGTAACAGTTACACTACTGATCGAAATAACTGAATGTATGCGAACTATACATCCATCCGTCAAATGTCCAGAAATACGTTTCCAAAATTCATAGTTTTATATCGTTATAAAAATTAATATTTAGTAATACTAAAATGTTCTTACGTTTTAATATCGTTCATATGTTGGGCGTTTGATTTATATGAACTTTTTTTAGTTCTCGTAATGGGTTTCACTTTATTTCCCATACTTACAAATGACCAGAAGTACCTTATTTATTACGCTATTTTAACTTAAAATATTTTATATTTACACGAAACAAAAATATTTACGGAATAAAGACATAAAACAATGAATTTATGAATAAAATTATACAAAACAGTAAACAACCTTGGCGTAATAATGCGGCGAAAAATGCGGCAAAACGAGCGACACGTCCGTATAGCATCAGGCCTCGGCCGGCACTGTCGGTACACAGGCGTTTACGCACACATGCGCACGTATTTTGTTCAGAGATAAAAATATGTGATTTGCAAAAAATCTATTGATTGGATTAAAAAACTAAAACAGTATCACGTTACTTTGTTGCGTGAAGAATAATTTGACAAAAAATCAGAATGATTGCATGTATATTAGTATAGTTTTACTCGTTGACAGAAATGTTTAGAGGCATCTTTGCGATTTTTTTCTATCGTATCAAATTTGTAGTATTATGTTTTCAACACAGTATCGAACTAGCATATATACAGAAGAATATCATATATTTTTCTGTGTTTTTTTACTGCAGTGGTTCTATATGATCCACGTATTGTAAAACATGCTTTTAGCTCTTGTAGTCGCCTTAACTGCACAAACTTGAATTGAAAAGAAGACTTACGTAAAAATAATAAAATATGTATTGGCATTCCATTTACGCCAGTTATCTCAAATTGCGAAAGATCGTGCAAATAAATTCAATGAAAGATGCCCTAGATTATAAAAGTTTTTTTGTCATGATTAGATATCGGTAGTTATTCTTAACCATCACTTTTGTGAAGTTTCTGCCATCACCTGTATTCTCTTTGCCCAACCATGTACGGGTCAAGTTTCAGTGTAACCAGATGCAGCCGAATGTGTGACGATCTGATGTCCCAGTTACTAGGCCCTTTGGCAAGACTTAGGCTGCCATCAAACGGACTGCATCGCAGCAACCGCGCGCAGTCGATATATTCAACTGGTGTATCCAACGGATGCAGTCCGTCTGATGGCAGTCTTAATAGCGTACTTTCTGGCCTTGCCTACTCATTTGACCGTGTAGATATAATATCTCAATAACATGGGAGAGGACGACACAAGAAAATGACTGGATTGTGTGAGGAGTGATATGAAAGAAAAATGGAGGGCTGACGGGTGAGAATGGAAGAAAAACCGTGTCTCGCAGACCCAAAGTAACATAGGACAAGAGTGGGAAGATGATGATCAAGAACTTGTGAATATTTTTTGCCCAGCTGCCATATTAAATACTAGAAATTTTAATCCATTCATCTTTTGACGTTTACAACTACACATCGGATGATGTACAACAGCTGATTCACGCTTCGTCTATATTTAGAGCGTTTTCTTTATGCTATAGTGTAGAACGCGGCAACAACCTAGAGGGGTCAGTCGCCCGAATAGTTCGAAGAAAGGAGAATGCTCTAGAAAAATAGATTTTCTTTTGTTTGTTTCTGCAATGTGGTTCTAAAGTCATGACCTTAGGCTAGGCACGGCTGAAAACTTTTCCTTTCAAACGATCGAGTTCAGAATTTGGGGGCTTCTCACTCTCGAGATATTTGAGTCTCCAAAAAGGTATCGTGATTATGAATTGTGATCTTCAAAAATGGATAATGAAGAGATAGGATGTAACATATTAATGGGTGTACAGTTTGGCATAAGTATCTCAGAAAATAACTGTGTTCAATAAAATAACTGGTCTGGGTAATACAGCCTATAATAGTTAAACTTACACTGTCACGTACGGGATATCTTCCGTGATTTCCAATTATTGTGAACCTACCTAAATTATTTTATTTTCAGCCTAAGTATATAATTATTTAATTTTTAGTCTATTCATATAATTATTTCATTTGCATCTACTGACTTTGCACTCCCACTGCCAAAAAATCGCATAAAACATTTTGTCTCTTTTTCTCTTCTAGTTAATAAGATCTCCAAAATCTCAATCTCTCTTTTCTTAGTTGAAAAACTTTTGTCTCATCCATCACACGACGTATTTTTATGGGAACTACAGTGAATTAACAGTGGTTGCAGCGCAACTGCTGCAAAGATTTAAATATGACTCGATATGGAGACCAGACGCTCAGGCTGTGCCCATTATACCAGCAAGAATTCCCATGCATGTAACAATACACCTGCTGTCTTATTACGTCATAAACAATCTCACTTCAAATAAAATATAATAATAAGAAAGTTTATAAATATAGCACTTGTATGCAATGACTTTTAAAACAACTAAAGTCAAGCATTGCTACATAAGTACAGTTTAACATCAATATTCTAAAAACCGTGTCATAAAGTTCAGTTTCGTTTGTAACTCTTACAGGCTACTTCCAGGAATATTGTTCTCTAAAAACACGCAATAAAGTTCAGTTTTGTTGGTAACTCTTACCAACTACACACAAATATTTAACTCTATGATGCCAAAGATAAAATTCAATTTCGTTTGTAGCTCTTGCAGACTGAACTTGATCCATGGATTTGGCCGTAAGTGGAGTAGATGTGAACTTGATGTTCGACCACACAGCCTGTCTGACCTACATGGGCTACTTGTGATATAACATGATACTTGTGCTTACGTTGGTGCCATTGTGCAAATTATTAAAAGGAGACTATTTGCTACACACGCGTTTGAGCTGGCGTGGTGGCTGTGGTGGACATGTTTACTTACTCGTAGTTGCTACTTATTTATTGTGGGTTAGCTCTGTTGTTAAACGAATACAGGTAAGTACTGCCGAATTGAATAAGCAGATCCAGAAATATTTGAGCATCCATCTACCACCACCATCACCATCATCATCATTATCAATGGATGAAGATGAGGGTGGATGACTAGTCGTCGTAAGTGTAACAACAAATAGTATTTAAATACGAAAATCTTTCAGTTTTTGCTAGAATTTGAATAGGCGCAAAATATTAAATAGCATTACAATGTACTTATTTCATAATTCCTGTAAACATAGATAAGAATATTTTTTGGGGTTCCGTAGCCGAATGGCAAAAAACGAAACCCTTTTTGATTCGTCGTGTCTGTCTGTCCGTCCGTAATGTATGTCACAGCCATTTTATTCCGAAACTATTAGGACTACATAGTTGAAACTTGGTAGGTAGATGTATTCTGTGAACCACTTTACGATTTTTATACAAAAATTAAAAAAATAAGGAAGCCCTTTATTTTTTACCCCATACATGGAACTGAAACTAAAAATTTATTTTTTCATCAAGTCTATTCCTTCGGGGTGTCTATGATAGGTCTTTAAAAAATTTTCTTCAGTCTTCAGTCAATCGTTTGAAAGATATACACTTCCAAAGTTATAAAATGTGTGCCCCCCCTCTCTAATTTCTGAAGTAAGAAGAGAAAAATTCTGAAAAAATGTAGGATTGTAGAACGTAAAAAAAAATTTGACTAAAATTGTTTTGAATAAGATTTCATGTTTAGTTTTTAAGATATGGAACTTTTTCATCAAACTGCAGCAGTAACTTTGTTTTTCATTAATATACTATGAAAAACAAATTTAGTTTTGCTGTTGAATGTAACAACATGAATGAGCATTCAAAATATTTTTATTTTATATTTTGATGCTACGGAACCCTGTGTGCGTGTGAGTACGACTCGCACTTGGCCGGTTTTTTATAGAATTACACGTTTGGAAGGAAGTTACCTAACCACATACAATACACAATTATCTGATCCATTCATTCTTTTATCCATATATCTCACTTCCACTTCCTGAGGGAAAAAACATTCAACTATGTTTCACAACATTAGAATTGTCAAGTACATTATTATATCTAAAGTAATGTCATTGAAGTCTCACTTATGTGTTATTGTGTTAAATACCACAATTAGCAAACGTCCTCTAAGTAACAAAACATGATATACACTTATGAACGGGGATTTCCTAACTGCGCATTCGTACTGGAGAAACATTCATGTAAAAACATGTTATCAGCACGCGTAGCATGACCACCGTAAAAACGAGTATGTCTACGGAAGAATCGACAAAATGACAGATAACTTTCTTGATCTGTCATTTTGTCGATTCTTCAGTCGATAAAACACGTTTCTACGGTGGTCATGATACGCGTGCTGATCAGGGTAAACATTTCTACTAAGAGAAGAGAGAGAAATATAGTTTTCAACAAGTTTTATGTGCATGTTTCTCCAGTCGAACGTGCAGTAAGGGTGTAGTCAAACCGGGCGGACTGGAATCCGGACCAGACTGCTGACACCGAACTTTGACAGATCAGCATCATCATCTGCCTAGCCTTTTTCCAACTATGTTGGGGTCGGTTTCCAGTCTTACCGGATGCAGCCAAAGACCAGTATTTTACATGAAGCTTTACCTATCTGTCCCAGTGTCCCCCACAACCCAGTTAGTACTACTGGGTAATAAGATACCCCTTGGTAAGACTGGTTCTCAGACCTTCGGGCCGGCCAGGCGGCCACTGACTACCTGTAACGACTGACAGATATTGTACAGAAATATCTGCCATAGCATAGTCCGGTGTCCACAGCCAGTCCGCCAGGTTTGAGCAGTCTCTAGTCTTCGTATGAAAAACCTACGGCAAAGGCAAACCACTAATGAAGGTTTCCGATCGGCTGCTCTTAATTAAGACATGACACTAATTGATCACGATCCAGTTATGACGTACTTTGAATAGCGAGGCAACTTCATTAACCTTTACTGCATATACAACATTATTTTTAGTATATGCGAAACCTGAATATAGTTTGTTCTGAATAAGTAACTGAATCGATTCCAATCATTTTTAAACCATGTTATATTTTGTCCCAAAAATATTTAAAAAAAGTTACAAGTTGGACACCGAGCGACATTAAGTACCTATTGCAATTATTTTGGTATCTACTGCCAAATTATTATTATAAATGAGCTCAAGACGACGCTAGAGGCGCGCGCGCGCAATCTTGCTGCGTGGTGACCACGGTTTTGTGCGGACAACCAGGTAACAGAACAAGCTTATAACTTTGTGATTTTTCATGATAGTTTGAAAGTTTAGTTTTGAAATTTTGTACATAGATTCTTTACATAAAATACTCGACACGTGTTTCAGGTTTCGCATATACTAAAACTAATGTTGTAGGTATAGGGTGACTGATACTTAAACACGTAATTGTATTCATGAAAACAAACAACTTTCACAAAGAAATCTTTTTTTTATACTCATTCACTGTTATTCCAATAACACAGCCGTATGAAATTCGCGCGTATTTGACACGTGAAAAAAATTGGCGAGAATTTTTCCTTTTGTAGGAAACGGACCCTAAGGGACGGATTTTCAAAATTTCTTCGTTAATGATCACTGTCGTTATAAGGACCTCTAGTACAAAATTTTACTCTTGCTACTAGAGCCAGCGGTTCAGCGGCTGTGCGATGTCTATCTGTGCGAATTGAAGATTTTTATTACTTAGAACAGTTGTATAAATATTTGATTTTGAATGACGTAATTGATGCCAAGTTACATAATTGTTGTATTTAATGCATAACGTATAGAAACATGACATTTTGCAAGATAAGCATAAACATCTTTTGATATTTGGTAAATTGAATTGGCAATAGAATTCGTCGACATTTTGTTTCAAAACATTACAAACGGTACACACGGTGGCACATGAAGCTGTAAATTTCCAGATAACTTGGCCTCGCTTTGTATAGATTTCCTATACAATGAGAGATCCGCATAAACTGGTTTTGTAAAGCTTGATTGTCCGTCATGCGTACATTTGACTATTTGTAAGCTGACTTGCATGACATAGCGCGCTCTTCAATTTATCAAGAACGTGGAAATCCTGTATCTATGTTATGACGTATGACTTAAAACACTAGTTAATAACACCAGTTCCACTCCGTGTATAATTCCGTACCATTATAAATCCGTTCCGCTAGCTGGTGGGGCACCTGCCTATTATTTAACATTTCGGTAAACAAACGCGCCGTGAAGAGTCCAATGGTTTTCGTTAAGTTTTTTTGCTCGGAACTGGGCACACGTGACTTTTACACCGTCCTATATGCGCAGGTCAAAATTTGTTTACAGAAAACTTGTGCGAAGATTGACGAAGCTTAGTCGTACAAGCAAAGATTTATATCCTTCGATTCGCCTGCAAGGGTTCGGATAAATTGCGGATTCGGCTCCAGAAACCGAACTCTGGCACATAATTTGCTTACTTTAAGTATCTGTCAGCTCCGTGCCAAAAAATTATCCTGTTTTGTTGACGGTGAAATTTTAATTGACTTGTCTCGCTTACTGACACTGAAAATTGTATCTATTATTCTATGTAGGTTTGTGTGAGCAAGAGCAAAAAGTGGTCAGTAGTCTTGTGAACACATTTTCGCGCGACCTAAGTACGGTGAGGGCACATCGTACGATTTAAATATTAGTGTTAAAGGAAAATATATGTGGATGTAGGTGACAGGGTTCAGTTGTTGGTTGGTTTGGTTGCGTATACAAGTTGACGTTTCCTAGTTCTCCGTTCGCATTGCGATTCGGGGATTTCAATGCGGTTCTAGTGCATAATATACAGGCGATACGCACATAGGCCTGTGTTTTGCGTAAACGAAATTAGTCGAAATGACTCACGCGTAGTTTCTTGCTTTTAGTAATAGTGTTTAAGATAGCTTTCGGGTTTACGTGTAAAGTGAAAATAATAATGGATAAAAACAAAGTAATTCGCACATTAAGGCCGCGTTTCCACCAGAGATGAGCGAGGATGCGTAGCGTGGGATCTGTGTGAAACTAACCAATAATATCGCTTCTTTTTCACAGCTTGAGGTATTCTAGCTATGTGATTGATTAGTTCCACACACATCGTACGCATCGTCGCTCATCTTTGGTGGAAACGCAGCCTAAAAGGGGTTTGAAACTGGCGTCTGTTACAGAAAAGTTCAAAAGGGAATCGTCTGTCTTTTTTATCGGCATGGGATGAAATGCATGTAACTAATAGAATCATTGGTTTGTGTGAGAAGTTTTATGACAGAAAAAGGAGTAAATAATAGCGTGAAGTGACGGTTGACTTGGGAGAATGGGAGAAAGAACCGTGGTGCGCTGATCTACAGCCCTGACCTCTGACCTCAGGTAATATAGGACAAGGACAGAAAAATGATACTGGTCCAGATGCAAGAAAACTGCTATTCTAAAACTAAATAATTGTGCTAGAAAAAGGAGTAGACTGCCTCGTTGGTCTACTGGTCGAAAGCGCCACTGCTGAGCCTGAGATCCTGGGTTCGATTCCCGGGCCGGACAAAGTGTTATTGGGTTTACTCATCAGGAATGCTCTATCTACCGAAGATGTGTCGTCCATCGCCCTTATATCCGGTTAGAGCAAGTTTCTTGTTTTCTTAATATTGTTTTGATATAAAACAGTGTTTGTTTGAAACTTGATTGTAATCGATACTGTGAATAAAACAATAAGTGATCGATGCTATATTATTGTTTCTTACGAGACAATGA
Source organism: Noctua fimbriata (assembly GCA_905163415.1). Lineage (NCBI taxonomy): Eukaryota > Metazoa > Arthropoda > Insecta > Lepidoptera > Noctuidae > Noctua > Noctua fimbriata. Next base: position 16,222,843 of record LR990941.1, on the reverse strand, counting down.
GAGGTATGATATTTATCAACCCGGCTAATCGGCGGGAGGGCAAATCAAATTGCTGGAGAATACATCAAGGTACCAGGTACTAAGAAACACTAAATACATTCAAAACATCATGCTATATCTTTCATCTTCAACAATTAACAGAATTACAACGATGTTTAAATGCGTTAAGTGTAAGTTGTTGGCCTGAATGGCTGGTTAAGCCTGACACAAAAGAAAATCCAGTAACGAACTGTTACTTACCAGCAAGAAATATCCCGTTAAATATCTCAAGGACTCACTAAAATGCTACTATTAATTTAGTCAAATTACTGCTAATCTAGCTGAGAGTCCAAACAAGTTGGTAGCACTGTACAATCGTATCGTTTCCAGACACTGAAGGGGAATCTACTTCTGTATGAGGAAAATGGTGTTACATAGGAACAGTACATTTGAACCGCGTTCATGGTTACACGTACCTAATCACAATAAAAAATTAAGGTACATAAAATAATGAGTCTAAAAATAAAACTAGCTTACTATTCAGTTGATAATAACTTCAGTTATTCTACATAGAATTATCATAAAATTGACACATTTTAAACTAATTATATAACTCCATAAGCCCGTGTTAGTTCCTACAGCAGTATAAAGTGTTTCAGTGAGTGAATAAACTTACATTTCGTCGCTTAAGTTCCAACACCACGTAAGTAAATTTTTTACGGTTTTGGCATTTAATGCCGCTTGATTCAGAAGACGCGCTGTTTCAGCCAATCAGAAACAAGCAACGTCTCTTTCTTACACAAATTTTCAAATGGTATTGTAATGATATCTATGTAAAATTATGCAGTTTCTCACCCTCCTTGACGTACGTGGTGTTAGAATTTTAGCGACGATTTGTTAAAAGACATTAAAAATACTACAGGGATGCTACTAGAAGATTTCTCATAGAAACAAAATGTGATTCTATGTCTCAGTGACTCCTAAGCAACAGGACAATATAATTGCCTAGTTTGACACGTAATTGTACCCGACCAACCAGTTAGCTCTTGCAAGTACATTAAGACTGTTCGCGTTCCCCCGTCTATTATACATATATTTATATATCTTTGCATTTGGCACAACCTTCACGCATAAAGCCCGTCACAGACGTAGCTATAATATATATTAATATGAATCATCAAGGCATATTACGACATATTTTCTATATAAATTTTCGAGTGACCGCACGCGCAGCTATAACATATCTATGACGTCACCAAAATATGTCGACAAATATATCTCGGTATATTTTGGCATATCCCATATCTTCCCGTGGATGTCGTAAGAGACGACTAACGAACTTACCAGAGAATGGACAGCAGCGTTCTCTGTGATTTTTTAACAACCGTACTGCGATTGCCAACCAGCCTGCCAAGCGTGGCGATTATGGCAAAACCCCCTCCTTTGGGGGAGGCCTATGTCCAGCAATGGACGTCTTTCGGCTGAAATGATGATGATGATGATATTTTGGCAAAGGACGACCGCGGACCGAGTGAGGGCAAAATATATATTATAGTATAGCTCCCGTGTGTGGTAGCTTGCTATACTATAATATATAATATCTCGATATATTATAGCTACGTTTGTGACGGGCTTAATTCATTTGATGAAGCGACATTGACCGACCATAACAATAACCTCGGCAAGTGATTAAAAGAATTAGTAGTTCTTTGACTGAAGACAGGAAGACACGGTGTGAAGTGTTCGTGGCTGAATTAGGTGTAAAACGTGGTGACTGTTTAAATAAATACGCTGGACTGTGGTGATCTTTGGAAAAGCATACATATTTGAGTATGTGAAGTGTTGTTCCTTGCTGAAAAATTAAGAAAAACATGTTGTTTGAACAATACAAAGTGCCCTTTATAATTTTGGAATAAACTAAAGTTGTGATCTTGTTACAAGTAGGTGTATCCAATGTCGACCCAGATATAAAGTGCGTATAACATTGTAAGTTCATTTGTATTTTTTTAACACGTGATACCTAAATAAATGCCTACTTAATTATGATTGTACGCACGGCGACCAGTTTATGCGGATCTCTCATTGTACGGAAATCTATACAAAGCGAGGCCATGTTATACTGGAAATTTACATATAGCTTAGCTTAATGTGTCACCGTGTGTACTGCTGGGATTTTCAACCATCGGCGTTGAAGATGCAACCACGCCTTTATTTCGGCGATGTCTAAAATTCTGAATCATCTGCCTAGCCTTTTCTCAACTATGTTGGAGTCGGCTTCAAGTCTAATCGGGTGCAGCTGAATACCAGTATTTTACATGGAGCGACTGCCTATCTGACCTCCACAACCCATTTAGTACTGGGTAACACGGTACCCTTTGGTAAGACTGGTTGTCAGACTTTAGGGCCACTGACTACCTGTAACGACTGTCAAAGATCTACAAATGACAGCTGGGACCAACGGCTTAACCAGCTTTCCGAGACACGGAGGAAACTCGGTATGTAAAGGGCGGTCACCCATCCACGGACCAATCTAGGCAAGCGTGGCTTAACCTTAAGATCGACCCGAGCGGCTGTTCTTATTTAGCCACGAGCTCCTCGTTTTTGTCTAAAATACGGAATCCAGTCATTAATATAGCCTCAGCAAAGTTGCGACTAGTTTTAGTTTAGTTATTGTTAGTTAAACGTGTGCAGCATTGGGTGTGCTGAGTTATAAATATCGCTATAGTACAAATATAGGTTATAAACATAATAATATTTGGTTTAGGTGTGGCATTGGTTGCAATTGAACCATATCAACATCACTTCACGTGCTGTTATTCAATGAGTCCTGTCACAACATACCATTAAATACTGAGACTGATGTGCTGACACTTAACGCTAAATAGTTGCGTCACGCAAATTTATCTGTTTACTGTTTGTTAGGTACGATAACAATGATGGAACTAAAGATACGACAGTTTTTTTTGTCACCATCATCGATGCCTAGCCTTTTTCCAACTATGTTGGGCTCGGCTACCAGTCTAACCGGCTGCAGCAGTACATGGAGCGCTTGCCTGCCTACCTTCCACATCCCAGTAGCTCAGTTTTGACAGCTTCGTTTGTTTGAAAGAAAATTCAGTGAACCTCCTCGTATGCCTCGTACGTTGATGACGCTTCGGCGTATATTATCCGCCCCGTGAAGCCGTTCGTGCAGCTTTCCACCTTATGCAATTGAAATCTAGTTTATTATTCAATGTTATCAAAAATCCTCTGCTCTCAATCACTATGTTCTCGGAGCATTAGAATTAGTTCATCGTCATCAATTCAGCCGGAATGTATCAACTGCTAGACATAATCCTCTCTTGCACCTGTCTAATATACACACAAAACATTTAATGAAGACCTAAAGGACGCATATTGTCTCTCTATCCACAAAATTAATACTCAACTTAAATAAACTGTCACTTTTCTTCTCCAGGTTCAAACATCCTAAAATCGCCGCGAGCGCGTCGCGTGCGCACCACATCAATGTCGCAGCCTAACAAACGAACCACAGCGGAGAGCATACTGCATGCCGACAGAAGAACCATATACACAGCCGGCAGGCCGCCTTGGTACAACTGTACCGGAGGGCAGGAGGTCGAGCCTTTCCTTATTGGTGAGTCTATCTATCTAATTTCCACCATATCGTAGTCCAGTTCTGACTATGTATGCCGTGTTGGAAGTCAAAGCCATTTATTTAAAAAAGGCCATTAAAAAGGACTTTTTATCGGAAAACTAATAAATTCTAGTTGTGGTTTTTGGAAGAGGTTCCGCTACGATGAGTCTTGCAAAACCAATTGCCGGCCCCTCCCAGTGTCTGAAAGCTAAAACAATTAAACTATCCACACTTCACATATTTTGATTGGCTGTCGTATTTTGGACAGTCAATCAACAAAATCAAGCTTTCGTTTAAATAGCAGATTCAGTGCTCAGAAACGAAAGATATTAAAAAATAAAAAATAGGCTCGCTGAGGAGTAGAAGTACAGCCATATACAGTAAAATATAAATGTTTAAATTACAAATGACATCGCACAATACATTTTTTGGTGCCCATTATGTTGAAGAGAAAAAAAAAATATAAGTAGCTCTTTGTGCACTAAACTGTGACGGTCAAGTTCAACAACTCATTTCCTTGTGTTCAACGCTTAACGACATTAGGTACACAGAGTAGTAATAACACAGAGAGATAATAGTGTATTTTATTCGAAGGTATATGTGGCGCCAGCGCATCGGGTAAGACGACCGTGGCCGCCAAAATCATAGAATCTCTCAACATACCATGGGTCACCATTGTCAGTATGGACTCGTTCTACAAAGTGAGTTTATTTATTTATGTAGTAGTTTTTTTTTTTTTTTTTTTTTTCGTTTTGTGGGCTTTTCATCCACAAGGATCCCCATTGTATCTTAAAACTAAATATCATTCAATAAACAACTCTGTTTTTGGCAGAAGTGAATCCTTAATTCTGTATCTAGTTTTTTGTTATTTTTAATTTACTATAAGGTCTAACTATTCATACACGAAATATTTTCAGGGAATCATCTAACGGCTATAACGAAGCCAAGGGATTATTTTTTTTTATCTGAGTATATTTTTATAAAAAATAAATAATTTAAAATTACTTGAACCACAAAATAAATACTAGCTCCTTATTTTTGAACATCCATTACGCTAGTTTATTACGTCGTATTTACCTACTGTCATCGTTAGAATATGGGAGTAAAGGTTTTATGTAAAAAGTCTCAAAAATTTTTAGAATTATAATAATTTCGTAAAAACAAAAACACTCAGATATTTTTTTTTTCGTTGCTATGGCGACTTACAGAAGTTACTCTTAAAATATTTCGTGTATGAAAAGATAGACCTTATAATTATAGTTGGTGTTTAGAAATACCTGTTTTTATATTATTTTATTGCTATGTCGGCGCCCTTGCCGACTGAAAACCTGGTCTTGGTGTTCAAGCACCTATTAATTAAATACTGAATTGGTGACCCTTTCATTATGAGCATGCTGAGTTTCTTACAATTCACCACCCAATAAAACCGTACCATATATTTTCTGTTTCACATTATCTTATCTATAGTATGGTATTGTTAAATGTTTTTGGATTGCATTCTGGCCTTCTGGGAATTTTAAACAGAATAAACTGTGTATTGGTTTAGAAATGAAAAATATTTGATAGACTTCACGCTGATGAACTTCATTATGAATGGTAGAAACAGCAGTTCATAGCTAGATCTATAATAGACAAAATGCCGTGCAATTGTATAATTAAGAATTATTTTCTCACAGACATTATTTAGTAATCATATTTTAAATCAGACATAATTATCTAATTTATAATCAGATTTTAAGTATTAATCATTTTACGTTCCAAATTTTTTGACTAAGTCAGTCCCACCTATGCTAATGGTGTATATAAAGACCAATAAAACTAACCTGACATCACACATTGAAACCTAGGTACTAAACGAGAAACAGCACCAAGCGGCGACCCGCAACGAATACAATTTCGATCACCCGGACGCGTTCGACATCGAGCTCCTGATCTCGGTGGTCCAGCGCCTGCGCGAGGGAAAGAAGGTGGAGGTGCCCATCTACAACTACGTGACGCACTCGCGGGAGAACAGGACTGTGAGTATGTGTGACTTGTAGCCTAGACATCATCATCTGCCTAGCATTTCCCCACTAGATGGACGGACCAAAAGCGCTCATCGCTGGAATCAAAAATCTACGACGCTTTTCACAATGCCAAGGATAGGCACAGATCGGCGAGTTATGGGCTAGCTCGCCGTCCGGCCGTCTTATGACGACAGGCCGTGTCGACGGCGCGTTCGTGTTCCACGCGCGCCTCAAAGAGATGTCAGCAACCACGTAGGGGTCCGCACGGGCCGATGCCTGCCAGGGCTGCGGGACTGTTCGAAAGAGATACCGCGGCCTTGAAACGCAAAGGGCAAAGAAGGAACATGGATGGGTTTTAGTCAGTACAAGTCTGACACTCCCTTCCGCTCCGCCTAGAGCGGGGGGGTCATTTGATGACTTCCCACACTAAAAAAAAAAAAAAAAAAAGGATAGGCACAGATGGCGAAACATCGTCAAGCAGAAGATGCTTCACGTCGGGGAATCACTACCCTCAGAAAGGGAACATGAAGCGACTGCCTATCTGACCTCCACAACCCAGCTACTGGGTAATACTGTTTAACTGGACTGGACCCTTGGTAAGAGTGGTTGTCAGACTTTTTAGCTTCTGACTAAACAATTGCTGGAAATGTTTGGAAAATTCTTTAGTGATCGGAGTAAATGAGAAGTAATGAAGCAGATACTGATTGGCTCCAAAACCAAGGCTGGTGCATATGTTTTAAACTGTATTTGAGTCGCTTTTTCTATGTTTACCAGTAAGATTTGAAAAAATCGCAGTTTTTAGTAAAATGACGGTGGCTTATATGCCAAAACAAACATTAAAAAAAATTGTTGTATAATTAGATGAAGAGCAAATAATCAGGCCTAAAAAAGCAGAAATTCCTATTAAAAACTCGTCCGAACAAAACAGTTAAATTTCCCAAAAAAATTGCCACCAAGTTTGTTTCACAGTCCACCTTGTCCACAGAAAACGATGTACGGCGCAAACGTGATCATCTTCGAGGGTATCCTGGCGTTCTACAACGCAGAGGTCACCAAGATGCTGGACATGAAGGTGTTCGTGGACACTGACGCGGACATAAGACTGGCGAGGAGACTGAGGAGGTGAACTTGACTTGTTTATTGAAAGACTTCATCCATACCAATGTTATAAATGCTAATGTCTCTCTGAATTCTCCATTACCGTTACACGGCACGGCACACATATTGCTAAAAGTAAACCATGTCATGAGTTTTAGCATAGAATAAAACTTGAAACTTGATTAATGGAATACTTTATTCTGGCAGGACATTCCCTAATTATAATTTACAATCGAAATGCGGGAAAAAACTAGTCATTAAGAAATTAGTAGTTTTAAAAGCCTGTTTTTCTTGACAATTATGTATTACTTTTTTCGCAACGAACGATTAACGAAAAAGGTAAATAAAAAAAATAATAAAATAGGTATAACCTTTATTCTACCGCAATTAAACAATTATTAATATAAAACCATTAAATAATTCCAATTGATAAATATAAAATAGTGAAATATGAATTATGAATTAAGTTTTAAATTAATAACATTATTGAATAAAAAATTATAAATTATCATTTTAGTTAGTGGAAGTCGCCTCTTTAGCGTAGGCCTGCCCCGCTTCCTCCAGTTGTCTCTGTCCCTAGTCTGTCTTCTCCAGTCTGGTCCACATCGTTCCTTAAATATGTCTTCCCATCGTTTTTTCAGTCTACCTCTACTTCTTTGTCCTTCTCTTGGTACCCATTCTGTCAGTTTCCTGGTCCATCTGTCGTTGGGCTTCCTATCATAAAGTTACTTATTTTCTCGAGTATGTCAGTTACTTTGGTTTTCCTTCTTATTATTTCGTTTCTGATCTTATCTGATTTTATTTAAAATTTATTCCTAACATGCTCCTCTCCATTTTCCGTTGGTTTATCGCTAATTTGTATTCGTCTATCTTCCTCAACGACCATGTTTGGCAACCGTATGTTAGGCATGGTAGGATTACTGTGTCGTACAGTTTTCTTTTTATTAGGATGCTTATGTCTCTATTCTTCATAATTTATTTCAAGCTCCAATACTTTTTCCAAGCAATTGCAATTCGTCTGTGTATTTCTTTTTCTGTAAGATCTTGGAATGAAATTGACTGACCTAGGTAAATATATTCTGTAACATACTCGATGTTTTCTCCGTTCACTCTGACGGTTTGAACACTACCATTCGTTATAATTTTTGTTTTTGAGGCGTTTAGCGATAAACCAACCTTGCTGCTCTCTAACGAAAAAGGTCACTAATAAATTGGTAGTTTTAAAACCATGTTTTTCTTGACAAATATGTATTACTTTTTTCGCAACGAACGATTAACTTAACTAATTAAAAACAGTATTGTATTTTGTGATTCTGTCACTAGGAATACGGATGAAATTAGCCATATTTATGCAAGTATCACACTGATCTCTTATTATTTAATTATCCTTGTGTTTTATTGCAATTATAATTAATTACTGCCATATTGGCAGTTAGCCAAGGATAGTAAGCATTAACAGTATGCTTTATCGAGGCAGGTGTCACCAACAAATAATTTATTGCACCAAAACTTTATTGAATTCATTGTAACTAGCTTGTAAAACCTTAAAAATTCCCTGGACCTATCATGTTACGATGCATTTAGACCCGGTTGTACCACAAACCATTAGCTAAATTAATTTAAAACATCGTTCTGTTTCTTCCAAGGCGCCGTTCATTTCATGGCGTCATTTATTACGTAAGACTATTTTTGCTAGTTTTGACCCCCTCCCTGTTTAATATTTATTACGTAATAATCTGAAAGAAACAATGAATACACGTTTGGTTTGTTTTAATGTTTATTTTTCAAAGTAATATTTTTTAGGAATGTTTATTTGTACCTACAAAGATACTAGTAATTTGCCCGCGCTTTTTCAAAGTATAATGCTCACACTGTATAAGGATCCCCCCTCCTACCCCCTTGTAAGAAAATATAAGACATGGTAGACCCCCCAAATCCCCTAAATCGTCTTACGTAATATATGAATGGCGCCTAATCATTTGAAGATAACAGAAACAACAAGTTTTAACACTACAACCATTTGCCATTTCGTGATTTTTGGTGCAAGCGGGCTTTAGAATCTGTAGTTCACCTTGACAAAGTATCTTGAGTTAGTCTTCTATTTATGAGAGGTGTGCCTTACGGTTTTCGCCAACCATAGGCGGGTATTATTTAAGTACCTTTCCCAATTGCCTTGAACATTATACTAACCTTACCGGACTGCCTCGTTGGTCTAGTGGTCGCAAGCGCGACTGCTGAGAATGAGGTCCTGGGTTTGATTTCCAGGTCGGGCAAAGTGTTATTGGGTTTTTCCATCAGGAATTTTTCGGTATCAGCCACGGAGTCTGGACTTATACCCGGTTGATGGCAATAGTCTCGCCCCCTATTACATGGGACTGAAACATAACTATCGAAAAGTGGGTGTACTTTTAGGTATGCCTGTAGTCCACGGATGTACATACGTATAATAACCTTTTTCCCCCATCCATAGAGACATAGTCCAACGCGGCCGCGACCTGGAAGGCGTCCTGAAGCAGTACATGACGCACGTGAAGCCCGCCTACCAGAGCTACATCGCGCCGTGCATGGCGCACGCCGACATCATAGTGCCGCGCGGCGGGGAGAACAAAGTGGCCATACACCTCATCGTGCAACACGTGCACAAACAACTGCAGCTGGTGAGTTACTGCAACACGACACTGTAACTGTTACAGGCAGTCACCACAGTTTCTCTTCAAGATTTAGGTAGATCAATCGATTTATTTATCAAATGCGGCCCGACTATGTGGAATCAGGCCAATCCGGACATTTATTTAGCACATCTTAGAGTCGATGTGTAACTGTAGTTTATACTGCTCACATACAGAATCCTTTATTATGACACAATATAGAATGATCATATGTTTTGTTCCAGCGCGGCTTCAAAGTGCGTGAAAAGCTAGCAATCGCGCACATCGGACAGCCCGTGCCAGACTCGCTCTTCGTACTAAAGGAAACTCCTCAGGTATGTCAATGGACGGATTGCATTACATCTTTTACTTGAGGAACAAGATAAACAAATGATACAATTTGTAAAGAAGAAAAAAACTGCTATAAAGTTACCCGACAATCGACTCTGCTGAACGCCGAGACCGAAAGTTGATAGTCCCACAGTGCGTGCAATATCCCTTATGGCATTTTAAATTTCCACCGTCGAAATATATTGAGGGCTATAGTTTTAATGATGTTCTGGATACGTGGTAACTGTTTTCGTGTCCCTTCCGCCCTGCATTTTGGTTGCATTGGAACTTGAACTTTGTCGTTCGGTTTGTGGTTTTAAAGGCGCTCCCTCACCGGGAGCATTCACGTGAAATGTAACAGTTCAGATTCGAGCATTACGTTAGGAGAACCGAGCATTACACTTCGCAACCTGTAACAATACAATTTGTAATAATCACAGACTTCTGAACAAAATCGAATCTTGGATTGTTACAATACAGGCGAATGCTCCGCTGAGGAAGCGCCTCAAAACATACAATTTCACCTATTTACAAAACTAACGTAGTTCTAAACAGTATACAAGAGAAATAGCATCATGCCGTCATGCCGCCATTAAAAGATAAGATTATGACAGTCAACATACCTTTCAGGTGCAAGGTCTCCACACGTTCATCCGAAATAAGGACACTCCCCGGGACGAGTTCATCTTCTACTCCAAGAGACTGATGCGGCTGGTCATAGAGTTCGCGCTATCCCTGCTGCCTTACTCCGACCACATCGTGGACACGCCGCAAGGATTCAGTTACAAAGGTAAAGGGGAACACTGGCCTTCTCTCACCGTAAATGGAGCAAAGTGTGTGCGCCGGCGCAGTAGGATCACTCTCAATCTAATGAGACAGCACTGAGACTAGATCGGAAAAGTGTCAGGTGTGTATCAAGAGCCTGGATCATAAAATTCGTCTATTGCAGTTTTTAGTTAACAATGATGTTCGTAAATAAGATCAAACACCAAAAAAAAAAATTTGCTGATCTTTTTTTCTTGAGAGAAATATTTTACTGAGAATAATTAATCCTTTATATCTGTTGATTTAAGGTCGTAAATGCGACGTGGAGAAGATCTGCGGCGTGTCTATCTTGCGAGCGGGCGAGACCATGGAGCAAGCCGTGTGCGACATCTGTAAGGACATCCGCATCGGCAAGATACTCATACAGACCAACCAGCAGACTGACGAACCTGAGGTAAGGGGCAATGGTTTTCTTTTTAGTATTTTTTGTAATTGGTTTTGCAAATAAATTGGTATCTCAAAATATTGTAGAAAGTATGTACCTATTCTATTTGCAATTGTATTACATAACATGGTGTAATAAGAATGGTGTGGTCCCACTTTAAATTTGTATAATTTAATTTGCGTTTTATAATCCACAGTCCCTTAGTTTTTTTAACTTTATTTCGACAAATGTTAATAAAAATATTGACTTTGAAATTGCATTTGTTCCCAGCTATACTACCTCCGCCTCCCGAAGGACATAAAGGACTACCGCGTGATCCTGATGGACGCGACCGTGGCCACGGGCGCCGCCGCCATCATGGCCATCCGCGTGCTGCTGGACCACGACGTGCCCGAGCAGAACATCTCGCTCGTGTCGCTGCTCATGGCCGAGATCGGCGTGCACTCCATCGCCTATGCTTTCCCGCAGGTATGACAGATCTATTCTAAGCTCTTTTACTGGGGCAGCGAAACTACACCAGGCCACCTTTTATTTATAATATCCTTCATCCTCAGGTAAAAATAGTAACGTCAGCGTTAGACCCAGAGATCAACGAGAAGTTCTACGTGCTGCCGGGTATCGGCAACTTCGGCGACCGGTACTTCGGCACTGAACCCGCCGACGACGAGTGAGCCTCACTAGCGACCGTGTGGACTACGCTGTGTCGACGTACTAGGCGTATGTCTGGCGTAGGCACTTATACGGTGCGTAGATGCTACGTAAATGCTGCGTAGCGTCACGTAAATGCAGCGTAGCGTAACATTATAAGTAACTACATCAATTTGATGTAGGTATACGTTTTTTTGATGTTATTTTATATACTTTGACGCAGCGTTAATGTCGCGTTTGCGAAGCGTGTACGCTGGATCAACGCCTTGCGAAGGCACCCTAGGAGTTAATCGTCTGCGCTGATGGTGGCAGGTATTGCGAAGTTTTTTTAACTGCCGAATCTGCAGTGCCAAATTATGTTTGGAGCTATCGTGTAAAGGAAGAAAGATAAGTTATTCATTTTCTAATATTGACGAATATTTCTATGATTTATAGTTATTCGATCTGACGTGGTCGCGTAGGCCACTCTATTTTTGTTTCATAAAATCTGACGTATTCAGATCAGATTGTTATAATATCGTCTCCATCATTAATGGATGCCACTAAAGACTCATATTTGCCCCACAAACAAAATAATCCACTACAGTGAAATTCTATTTATGTAGAAGCTGTAAAACCACATTAAAGACGATTAACATCTCAGGTATAAGGGGCTTCTTAAACTTGCGAAATTCGTGTAGAGAACACGTAACAATTTGTATAAAAATAAAATTCGGCAAAAATAATACACAGAATAGTAAACAAATGGAGACCTACGTATGGTATAGATGTTTAAAAGAAATGTCTTCCACTTCGGGAGTCGCCACACTATTCGATGCGGAATCAGCTTGAACTGAACAGAAACAGGTTTATGTCCATGTAATAAAAGCGAGTATTCCGACGCGGTCGAGTCGCGTCCTCCAAACCGAAGCAAGGCGAATGACGTCATTTTCCCTTTTATTGCATGGGCAGAAAGCTTTTCTGACCGGCTCGGGTCGGTCCAGTTACTCTCTTGGCGATGCGCAGTGCACTTAAGTCTTTGCCATTGGATGTTTGCTAGTATATAGTCATACAGCATCATTCTGCTTGGTCGCCATGACTTATGACTTAATAAAGAAACGAAAAAAAAGTGTCCAGGTATTTCTCCATTTGTTAACTAATCCGTGTTTACTAATACTAGTGAATATTGTCGTGGACTGGCCCGGTGTATTTATTTAATAATCGTAATGTTTACACTATCGTATATAAGTGCGGCATCTTACTATGGAAGTAGTAGCCAAGTTTTTAGTACCTCGAGTGTATTCCCGTCCAATAGGTAGAATTTTACCGAACACTGCCATCTAACATTTTTGAAAATTTTAATATACCTAGAACATTATCGTGCACGGCTAAGAAAGCAAACGGTTTGAAAGACTTCTATACCCAAACTGAACCGATTCTAGACCCATTAGAGTTGACAATTTCCGTCGGTATTAAAAAATCTGCTGTTTCATACATTTCGAACGCTTTGGTATTGTACTTTAACGTATGAGACAGCTGAATTTTATAACGGACGATTTTTTTTTTATGCTAGTGGGTCTAAATCATGTGTTGAAGTCATAGTAACAGCATGAGCGCTGATGTCCGTTCTTCTTATCTCGATGGCAATCTAAATTATGTCAGCTCAGACCTGAGCTGCTAGTTGTAGATGTCCCTACACCCTGTATTATTAGGTAATCATTTTGAAAAGGTTAGTCTCACAAAACATATGTGCTAAAGTAAACGCACATTCCTGTAAATACTCACACTTACATACACGCATCTTAAATGGTATCAATGACTCTCCATTCACATAAATAATGACGAAATAATAGCCTACTGTTTTTGCATTATATTGTTGAAATTACTGCTTAAATCTTTCCCAAATGGCATATAATAAGCTTTGTATTATTCCTGAAATAATATAATTTGTCTCCTGTCAAAACAGTATAACGTTAGTTATTTCGCCATTATTTACCAAATGTTATCTTGAATGGATGATACGACATAAAAAATAATCATATTTGTAACTTAGTACCAGTAACGTACACGGAGGAACTAAAGACGTTATGTTAGCGGTTGTACAACTATCTAGTCCATACTAACGTATATGTAGATCTCCAGCGTGTAGCTACACTAATAACGTTATGTATCTAGTTAAAACGTATATTATATTGGACATGGGTTGCTTGCGCACATTATCATCATCATCTTCAGCCTAGAGCAGTCCACTGCTGGACATGGGCCTCTCCAATCGCCTGCCATTGAATTTCTCGGCAACTCTCACCCAGCTGCTACCAGCCATCCTGCAAAGATTGTCGCTCCACCCGCCTGAGAGCGTTATTAGGTTTCAAAATTATTATGCTGAAGGGACTTCCAGTCGGTCAGCGGTAGGTCTTAGTGCTATTCCGCTCAGTTACTTAACACGACCCATGTCCAACATATAAAAACTTAAAGAAACTACTTATTTATTAAAAGGCACGTGCGCAAGCGCACTAAACAGTCAAGCTAAGCCTCGGCAAGCTAAAGTCACAAAATATCGCGACGCCAAAGAATAGTTCCTAGAACGAACTAAAACGTAATGTAGGAAGCAATCAAATTGTTATGTCTTTGGGACATACGACTGACTCTTATGCTATCTCTTTCTGTTTCATTCTTGTATCTCTCTCCCATATACAGGTAAAACGTAAACTGCATTTTCAATATAGTTTCCAAACATCTAAACAAAAACCTATGATTTTATTTAAAACTATTTGCATAATAAAGTTGAACATCCACGAATAAAGTTCAATTTGGGGTACAACATTAAACGTTAATGTAATCTGTTCAATTGTCGTAGTCATTCTAAAATCAATTTAATTAACACTAGCATTGAGTTGATATTCGTTTAAAGTGGGAATAAAATCAATAGGAAACATGGATTGGAAAATACTATAAGTTTTAAAATGATTTTTACCGTGAAAATGGAAGATAATGAACATCTTTGATTACGTCAGTCGCATGCACCCAAAAGGTGTAATTATAATTTGTCTGAACACATACTTCCATAGTAACTTGCCCAATCGGCTGATATCTAGACTGGTATACTAAATCGAATTATATTGAGTGACAGTGTTTATTAGAAGAGAGAATGTTCTCTACATTCTGGTAGTGAGTACGGTTAACGGGCATGTGGATTCGTGCTTATTTGCAAAAAGGTCGGTCCAACCGATATTGAAAAATTGTGGACGGCTTTGAACACGGACGCTGACAAATACTTTTATAAATATTTGTATGAAGGTGTGTCCCGCGTCCGCATTTTGTTTGTACCGGTTTTATCGAGACTTTACGTGGGACTAAACCATAATTTGCGATTGTATCCCTCTTCTAATAAACACTGCCATATTTTATGTAAAATCAAATTCTTGCTGTTAATTTAAATTGTAATTGCTTATGTATCATTGACATTGTAATGAATTTATCGACGTAATTTATTGTTATTATTCGTATAAATGTATACATTTTCATAATCTGCTTTCTTCTATGAAATTTGAAATGTTTTGCAGTATGAACACAAATGGCCGCGCACATTTCTATATTCTCAAATGATTTTTATTTAATAAGTAAATCAGTTTAGTAATCAATGTTTTTGTATCATTAAATTAGTCATCATGCATTTTTCTTCTTTTTAGTCATCATGGTAGCATAATATATTTTCTCGCAATATCATAGTAATTGTAACAAAATATTGATTACTGGACTGTTAATTCCACCATAAGAAAAACATGTTTTTATCCAAACGTGAGGTTATTTTTAAACATTGTTTTTAAGGTAAATAAAAATGCGAAATATTTTAGTAGATTTTTTGTAATAAACTCGCGCTAGCATACTGTATTTAAAATACGTAGATCCAAGAGACTTTTCGTCTAGATTGTTCAGACTAAGTTTCATTCCTAACTTTTATAGTTGTTTACTGCCATTTTATTTCTTCAGTATTAGGATTTTTTTGCAGTTTTTCTATGAAATATATATGAAAAACTTTTTTATTTGTATATATTAGAAGAATTGGCATTTTTTTTTACAAAACTCGCTTCGTGAAATGAAATCAATCATGATATTATTTTAGCGTAATTTTAATATTTATTTTGACAGTATTCGTGTACTGTACTTAGTTATAAGTTTTAGTCAGTAAGCTTGACACTTAATGAATGTGCTTAATATTTTTTGTCGTTGGCAACACCGTGTTTTTTTAGTCCTTATTATCGTAATGGTTGTTTTGCCTGAGAGAAGAATCGAGCGTTATACTCGGTTATTTTTATTTATAATAATTTTAATAAAAGCCAAGTATTTACTTGGACAAACAAAACAGTCGATGTCGGCTTCTGTTCAATAAATTAATATTCAACTCGAATTTAAACGCTTACAAGTGACAACTTGTCGTAACAAAAAAATATGTAATTCCTATAAAAAAATATATAAAAAAGATGACATGCTTCCAAGCTTTGTTGCTATTTGAACGACTTACAACAGATTGTAACTTGTTGGACTTCCTACAAACATTCTATGACATATATTGTGATAAAACATTTTGAAAACTTGATGTATGATAAATCATACATTCAAGTTTGCACATTACTACATATTTTATTAAATATATTATTTTCAGACAACATGGTCCATATAGTGTTAGAACAAAGAATTGCTTAAAACTATGTTAGTAAACACAATTATAATTTACAATATGAAACATTAGTATCTTGAATTTAAGCACCTATTCAATTATTACTTTTTTCGGAAAGTTGTTAGCGTTCAAATAGTCAAAGAAATATATCTGAAAAAACAAATATTTACAAAAATATACATAATTGCACAATCGTGTGTACAATATACATAATTTGTATCTAGCTATTGTATAGATGTAAGTTGCTGTGAATATTACGTGAAAAATACAAAAAAAGAAATAATCTGAAAATATGATGCAAATAATGAAATAAAACAGATTTGAATAATTTATTCATAGTTTTTATTATGATTTCCGTCGATACCTTACATAATTAGACATAGCCACTGCTGGGACCCAGTCTTTACTCTGTTAGTGAGTGGGTCATATTCCACTACGAAGGGTGCGCTTCCCCAAGAGGAAATATCCTCACGCACTTTTCTGATATCACCGATTAAAGCACTATATCAATATTCCTTTTAAGAATACAATTCGAAGCGGACAAAGCGTCTCCTCACGCGTGCTCGAGTATGCGCGTGCGCCCAATCTAATACTTAAAGGCAATACTGATACACTTCTTTATTCAGTGGCATCAAAAAAAGTGCGCGAGGATTTTTTCTCTTGGTGGAAAGTCACTCTAAAGCTGAGTACTTGGACCATAATTTCTCATAGTAGGACTAACATTATCAGACTGCTATAAAAATGGCATGTTTATTTGGTATAACATTTAAAATGAATCAAGTTTTGATGAAACTTTGTGAAAAGATAAACAACTATAGGCCTACCGCTAATCTGAGACGGTGCCTCAGGTCGCTCAGCTCAAGCATAACAAAATGCGTTTCCGTGCTGACAAATGTTGTTCAACCCTCATCCTTACCGCCCCTCCTGCACCGCGCAGCTACCTCAGGCACCGTCTGAGCTAGACGGTAGGCTTGCAGAAGGTTGCTAGAAGGCACTTAAGCATCTGCCCACCGTCGCCAAGGAGCGGTTAGCTATCGACTATTTTCTCGCTGAAATATCGTACAAAAGATTGTAGGTATCGTGTCAGTGAAATAGAACTAAGTGTTCGTATAAGAATGTTCTGCCGCGCGCCGGCGAAAACTAGCGAGCAATCAACTAGTTTCCAAGGTTCCACATACAGAAGCCTAATTATGATCACTCGTGTGTCTGTCTGTCACAGTCAATCTTTTGTTAAAAATCTACTCGCTAATCGCCGGTGCCTTATTACATGTTGTAAATACTAGGAAATCGTCTATCATATATGGTCGCAGGCGTCCAAATGTCTCTGGAACACCACATCCAAGTGTTCGTACTTCGATGACGGCACGTCACCGTGAGGTGGGTTCTTCCTGGAAAAAAAAAGTGTTTGTAATTTTGTTCCCGATTTTAATGCTAACGCATAAAGTTTAGTTTCCACTGCAATTCGAATATTTTTATGAATTTTTCAATATTCATGATTGTTTTAATTTACCAAACGTCCTCCAATGAGACTCAACTAAAACATCGATTGCTGCGAGACACCTGGGAGTCTTGCGTCGCGTGAATTAAAATACTGTCTTTAAGAGTTTCCTTACTTATAGTATTCTTCACATTCGTCCATCGAGACGTCGCTGCTCATGATCCGGGAACCGAACCCGCTGTAGAACGTTGAATAGCGTTGCTGCAAAACACGTTCACAAACATTAGCTGAGGGTAGAAAAATTCCGAAAAAAAAGGGCAGAAAAATTCAATTGTAAGTTCAGCCAACCGCGCTTCGATTGAACAGTTTGAATTTGCCATCTCCTCTAAGGAGTTACCTGTACACTTATTGACGCGGAATTGGCTTCAGACAGTCAGAATTAGCTTTATTTCGATGCAATTTAAGCGACAAAGGGTCATGCACCTCTTTTTGGTTCAAACGACGCGACTCGTCAGTGCGCCGAATTAAATGCGACAATGTGATCGAGTTGATATGTGAATGGATCAAGCCAATGTCGCGTCGATAAGTCTGGTCACTCGCTCGTTTTGTAGCAGTAAGGGACCCCAATGTCCCCAATGTTCTTTGTAAATCATTATATTTATTATTTTTGTCTCACCTGCAGATGTTTCGACAGAATCTGTTCAGCGATGACGGAGCAAGCCAACCGCAGCGCCTTAGCCACAGCGTCGATATATTTGACGTAGGTCGTCGTGAGCTCGCGCAGGTCGCTGTCTCGACGAGGAGTCAGGTTCAGGTTTATACCGCCAGGTGGCGCTGTACCCTGTGGAGACGAGATTTTTGTACAAGTGGGTAGTTGGATACTTTCAGTTATGTAATATCGGTTTTTTTTTTGCAATGTTTTGGATATTATTTGTGGGATATTATTGTGGATATTATCTTTTCATTTGACTAAGGGGCGGGTTCAAACACAACGGGTGAGATTCTGGAATGTTACAGCATACGCATAGCATAATCAGCTTAAATTTTCCCACTGCTGGGACCCAGGCCTCCTCTCTATAAGAGGTAATGGGCTATAATCCATTTTTGCAGTATTATTGTGTGTCTAAAGGTCAATTTCCGATATCATAAAGACTCGTTACCTAAGAAATAACACAAATCTGTTGTTTGCCTCAGACATCTGCCATGCCCATCGCACTTAAACGGTTGTAAATACCTGATCCACGATGCATTTCATCATCAAGGTTAGAGTCCTGTTGTCGTACTGGTCCCAGCCATTCGTCACAGTCACACCGCCAAGCATATTGTACCTGAAAGTTATCAAACATTAAAGTTTGTTCATGTGGCATGAGGGTACCTTCCTTCTTTAAAAAAAATCTCAATTGTCTGATAAACGTGGCCTCCTGGGTTCGTTGTCAAGGTCTAGCAGTGGTTTTGTATCTTGGTGGCAAAATGTGGGTTGACTTGACTATTACCTGCCCTGTCACTGTATTAACATACATAACATAACATCACTCCTGTAATCTCTGAAGGTTTTGGCAGAGGTGTACCTAATAGTACCAGGTACAAAACCAGACTCCGTGGCTGCTACTGAGAAATTACTAATCGAAAAACCCAATAACATTTTACCCGACCCGGGAATCGAACCCAGGACCTTATGCTCAGCAGTCGTGCTTGCCACCATTAGACCAACGAGGCAGTGTTTATGTATTAAGTAGGTACATAACATCGCCTATATTTCCCCTTCAAAATGTTAAATAACTTACACATTAGCCATATACATATGATGTCCAGGTTTCACAGAAACCTTGTAATATCGATCCAAGTTATAATTCTTCAGCAAATACAAGCAACTGGTAACATCCCACATATAAGTATGTACCAGATCTCTTTCCCGCGACTGTGGGTATTGCCAGCCTCCATGAAAGTTTCTATTGTGGTAGTAATTATTATAATATGGCATTATTAGTAGCTGACATCTATAATTCAGTCTGTCTTTGTATTCGGCTGTTAATTTGAGTAGTTTGGCGAATAGTTTTATTTCTCGTGCGACGTCGGTTTGGAAGGGAGTGTGGTAACCCTCTCGGTACGGCCATATTAGAAAGCATTCCGCGTTCAAACGTTGTGACACTTCTAGGCATCGTTTTATTTTTGTAGCAGCTTGGGCGAATGTGATTGAGTCGTTGCTTGTGAATGCACCGGATACGTATCTGAAACAGAAAGGTTTTAGGTTGGTCTGTGGATGGGTGACCACCCATTATATACCGAATTTCCTCCGTGCCTCGGAAGCCACGTTAAGCCTTTGGTCCCGGCTGTCATTTGTAGATCTTTGGAAATCGTTACAGGTAGTCAGTGACCCGAAAGTCTGACAACCAGTCTTACCAAGGGGTATCGTGTTACCCAGTAATAACTGGGTTGTGGAGGTCAGATAGGCAGTCGCTCCATGTAAAATACTGGTTAGTAAAATAAGCGACAGGCATAATGTTAATACTAGAAATAAGGACAAATTAGATCAGCCACGTTTCAGATTGTCAAAAGTACGCACTTCTTTTATGGGGTACTGTGTAAAATGTTACAATAAAATACCACTTGACATTCTACAACTTAATGAAAAGAAATTTAAAACATGCATAAAATGCACACTATGTAAGCGAGCATATTATAAGTTGGAAGACTATATTGTAGATGGAAGAAGACTATGAAGACTATATTATTATGCATGGCTTAATGCTGGTCCTGCTCCACAGACACTTGGGCTCACGAACTAAGATTTTAATGTTTGGAAGAGATGCTCCCCCTCTAGTTGTTCAATTTTTTTTTATTTTTTCTCTTTCGCCTTTGGAAACTTAGTTACCTTGATTACCATTGTTTTATATAAATTAGAAGCATTATTTCAGTTTTTGTAAATGTGAGTACCTGCATGTCGACTCTCTATTATGGTTAGTAGGGCTTATCCTAATCTTTAAGGTTTTAATTGTTTTTTTTTTCCTTTTCTATCTCTACATTTTGTTCACATATTGAAGCAACAATTTGCTACTCCACAACCATTGGCAAACTAATTGATTACCATGATAAATTATCACATGTGTGAGTACTATGTACTGTAAGGCTACAATTTGCATTTTGCTATCTTTCATTGACTTGAGTGTGCCTTGGTGGCTGAGAGAATTCTCACTCAAATGTCTCGCTGATGGTGGCGGGTGCGTCGGGTCATTTAGTTCCCTTCAATATGGTTGAGTTGAATGGCGCTGATCCATGCGTCATGTTCGTGAACGGGCGCTGTCAGTTGGGACTGGTCATCTCTTAGCTGCCACGGTTTATTCTAATTACTTTATTTTTTCATTGTTGTTTTTATCTTTTGCTCTGGACGCTCTTAATGTGCACGTCTTTCTACATCGTTCTCACATATATGTATAATCTCAACATGAACGATGTAACCAAGATTTTGTAAGAATATTTTTATTTAAAAGAGTGTGCATGGAGTTTCTTGCCCATTCTTCTCCATAGAGATCTACGCCTTGGAATGTGCAACTACAGTACTTTCTCAAGTTGTTATGCCTTGTGACTGTGACTGTAGCTTCGCTTTTTTTTTTGTTTTATTTGACATTCAAAAGTGCCTGTGATGGTCTAATTGAAATAAATGCTTTGAGTTTGAGTATTCAGCTGCATCAGGTTAGACTGGAAGCCGACCCCAAGATAGTTGGGAAAAAGGCAAGGTAGATGATGATAGGCAACTTGTAGCTTACCTTCCTGAAACGGTTTTGAAAGACCAGTTCCAGGTGCAACTGAACTACTTCTAGGGCATCTGATCCTTTTTTTTCCGTGATTTATTTGATTTCGGAAAAGCAACTTTAATGTTCAGTTTCGGTTGCAACTATTGATGTCATCAACATCCTCCTGCCCTTGTCCCATTCTAGTTGGGTTCTCCCCTGTCAGACAATGTATTAAATAAAAAAAAAACTATAAAACTTTATTATTTTACATTTCAATAGTAACTTAAATATACTCTCAATTTTTGTAACCAGAACATTTTAATAGTGTTTACCTGGGATGTGAATGCAAATCAGGCGCTACCCACAGCAACTTCAAATGGTACCTCTGCGTCAGCTCCTGTATGTACTCCGTAACCTCATCCCAATGGGTCTTGTTCTCCTCCCAGCTGTCGGAGTGCGGGACCAGGTCGGAGTCGAAGGCGGTCCAGTACTTGACGCCCAGTTTCGTGCAGAGGTCGAAGAGGGCCTTGATGTGTCGCTTGTGGTTGTCTAGAGAGTCAGTATGGTCGTCCCAAGAACGGGAGTGGGTTGGGCGGCCGTGTGCGTCTGAACCTAAGGAAATGTTGGTACTATTATAGGTCAACGCACACGGATAAACACTGCACGGGAACTCAAGTGGTTCAGGATGAATTTCTTTATTTGTTCTGCATTCTGCATCGCACACTTACAAGCGTCTTAACGACATCACCCCGGCACGGAATCACAGTACCCACAGTACAGTTATCGAAATCCCAGATAGATAGACTACCGTTTTGTAAAAATGTGTGGAAAAGCTGATTTTTTTTTAAGAACCGTTGAATAATTTCTGTATGGCGGGGCTCAGAATGTTACAGAAGAAAGAACGAAAAAATATTTATTTGTCGCAGGGACTTGACGTGCATACAAAAAAACAAATTAACAATAATCATACAAATGAATACGTGGTAACCGTTTTCGCGTCGGTGTCTCTTCCACCCTGCATACTGGTTTGT
Source organism: Noctua fimbriata (assembly GCA_905163415.1). Classification (NCBI taxonomy): domain Eukaryota; kingdom Metazoa; phylum Arthropoda; class Insecta; order Lepidoptera; family Noctuidae; genus Noctua; species Noctua fimbriata. Next base: position 16,200,430 of record LR990941.1, on the reverse strand, counting down.
ACGAGGCCTTGGATCAGTTCAGAGATTCTTGTGCCCTAAACTTAATAGGTCCCCTTCCTTTACGTCCATGAACTTAGAAAATCCATACGTAGACCTTATTTACCATTGCTCCTGTAATTCAACGCCACGCTGTATTTCAGCCAATCCTCCATGGCCCGGGAGTGAACGCGCTCCGTACTGTTGTAGTAGCGGTAACTTGAGCTCTCTGACGGCGATGCCATGTTGTTGTATTCTATCTTGTCTATACCTAGAATGTACATTACTTTATCAACAAATGTACTGTACCAAGGAATCGCGTAAGGCAAGATTCACGGATTGCACTTTGACAGAACTCTACTACTTAGATACTGTTCTCAGTTAAAGTAAAATTCGTTCTATAGGCTTCAGCCATAGTGAGTACCAGGCGTATAAGTGTAACTGTATAGCTAGGTATATTATAAAAAGCAAATACCTTGAAAATAGTCTACATTATCGGCTCTAGGCTCTCGAATTTTCTGCCTCTTGGCCGTAGGCTGGTTGTATGTCGTCATTCTTGATTTCCCAGCACGTTGCCTCCAATCCTTTTCGACAAAGATATTCTCCACTAAAATTAGTTTTTTGATTTCAGTAAAAACTTGATTAGGTATGTTTATAAACAAACGAGCATTACCATTAATGGCAAATAAAGGTACAATTGCACCGCATCATAATACCTTTTGTTGTCCATTGTTATTTAACACTTCATCTGTATTCCTTTTGTTGGCGTTTCTAAATAGCCGCTCAATCTCTGACAGACTGCAGTGAGAGCGACTTCACCAAGGAAACATTTCTCTCTCGCAAATTCAGTAAGTCCTACTTTTATCCGATTATCTCATAAATAACGCTGGTTAATAGATATGTTATACCTACTTAGAGACAGGAATAGGTACAGTTTATTTGCATGCACTTCAAGGAACTACCTACAGTAACATGTGGATAACCTCCCTCTAATGTACAGCTTTATGTCGGACTTAAAAATCATTCCGGGATTTATGAGGAGATAATAACCACGTCACTTAGTTCCTTGAAGCTTAGGCAAATAAGCTCTACCTAGTCCGAATTGCCTCGGCACCACAAGTGACTGTTCCTAAATCACCCTAGGCTGATAAAATTTTCGTTTTTCCTAAATAATACTATTAAGGTCGGTATCCCTCGAAATAATGAAGTTTTTTTGCTAAGGAGGATGCCCAAGGTAGCCCGCGATATTCAATTTGTCTAACGTTTTTTGCAATTTGCTGGTGTGTCAGGTTGTATGTTAATTAAAATATGAATCGCGACCCTAATAAATATGTTTTTTCAGAGTTATAAGCATTAGTTTAGTTTAGTTTATTTATTAATAACTATTAAAATTAAATTTTTACTTTTTTCAAAATATGACCTATTTTGAAAAAAGTAAAAACAAATCATAATACATTAAAAATAAAAACAAATCATTTTACATTAAAAAGAGCATCGAACACACATTTTCATAAATTAAAAAAAATAATAATAATAACGCAATAAATAGAATAATAGAACCTTAAAGTATAATAATCACATAAATTTACCTAAAACCATTCTTTTAGGTCATAAAGGGTGTAAATAGACCCTTAACATAACCGAAAGGCACTTGTTCTCCCCGTCTTTGCGATCATTTTTTTGTTCTAGACATCAACCTTCTAGTTACGGAGATATTGGGGGTCAAAGTTACAACTTTTTACAAGTTTTTTTTTAAATACGTTTTTAATGTAAGAGTTTTACTTTACACACCTCCACGACCCCCGTACTATTCAATCCCTCCATCAACATAATACTTTGAGTGCTTTCCATCGAGTCCTACCGTGAAACGTGATTTTTCAGCCCAAAAAAAAGTAGATTCCCAGCAATAATTTTTGCGTAAAGTTACTTAGTTTGATGTACAGAATGCTTGGTTGACGGGTATGTGAAGGGTCTGTTTACACCCTGTATAATGCCTGGTCGGTTAGCCAGCCTTTGAATTTAGTTTTAAAAACAGTCTAAACAGTATTAATATCATCAATACAACCCCCCTAAGTTCATTTAATCCCATTGAATGACTTTTACATGAAATAGTCACGGTCGCGAATCATATTTTGTTCGACTTACAGCCTGACATCTGCAAATTGTAAAAAAACGTAAGACAATTTCTATTTCACGGGCTACCCCGGCGGCTCCCGCTAGTATAATTGTTACTCACCCAAAGTGTCGCTGTGCAGCACACGGCACTGCCAGCCGGCCGCGCGGCGCGGTGCTTATATAACGTGACGTGAATGGGCGCAGCGGCGCGTGCGCCGGGCCTTTGTGCGACAACTGGACGGTGGCTTTGTTTGGTAGTACCTACTTGTTTGTAGTAGGGTAATGTTTTAATTTTGTTACGAGGTTTTTTGTAATATTATATGTTTTAGGTTTGTAGGACAAAGAGCTCAATATATGTAGTTGTAAGTACTCCTACATTCTTTCGACACATCGGTCCTAAATAAAAAAAATTAAAACTTTGCTATGAACAACTTCCAAGAAACCTAAACACATTTGTTTATACGGCTAGGTACATACCTAGATAAATTTCTTACAAAATATTCCCAAATTCAAGTTTGTTTTTTAACTAGCTATTGAGCTATTGGGACATCGGTTGATTAGTGTGTCAAATAATTTTCTCCCAATGTAAGTTAAATAAAAAAGTGCTTCGTGGTAAGGCCTCAATAAAAACTTAGGCGTTTATAATGCAGCTAAGGACATATTTTAGTGTCAATGAATAATGCGCTAGATGCTGAACAATGACAGAATCAAGTAATATTATGACGAAATAAAAAATTGTGTAGGCACAATTTAAACACGTATTCAAAAACCTACGTCATGTCGCGGACCCTGCACTGCTGAAGCGAATATATCAGGCCCTATGTCAATCGCTTCTTACCTACTGCATTTCATCCTGGGGAGGTATCTGCAAAACCACACTAAAGGCAGCTGAGGTCGCCCAGAGAGCTATACTGAAGGTTAGCACGTTTAAACCGATGCTTTTTCCCACTGTAACACTGTTCCAGTTGTGCGAGGTTTTGACAGTAAGACAGTTATTTAAACTTGAAATTATCCTACAAGAACATAAAAATCAGCCCTACAACCCAATTTTATTACAGAGACGCCGTAAATATCATGTATGTGACAATCTAACCAGATTTAAAACAACTTTTGGTAAAAGATTTGTAAGCTTTCTAGGACCTTACCTTTATAATAAGCTTAACAAAAAAATAAATATCTACCCCTTGACTAGAAAACAATGCAAATTAAAAGTATGCCAATATTTACAGAAATTAAGCTACGAGGAGACAGAACAACTACTATATTTACCACACTAAGAATACGGCTAAGAGCACAGAAAACGTAGATACACTTTCAACATAGTTCACCTACACACAAATACACTCACCCATACACAAACTCACATCATAATTATTCTCACACACACCCATACACTCACGCATACTCGCACCCACACGCTCACCTCATAATTTTCTCACACACACACACACACACACACCTACATACACTCATATACATACATCGCATACACACATGAACACACATACACGAAATTCATTTAGTAATTAGATTAAATTTATGTACTTACCTATCTGCAAATTACTTATCTAAAGTGTACTTATCAACTATTTTTCTGTAGTGCTGATTTAATTATATGCCTCTTTTGCTTGGCACCTATTCTTGGATTATAAATACTCGAGGGGAATGGTACTGATAGTCGAAATACAGGCTATGCCTAGTTCGGCTACAGACGCTAATCTCGTTGCCTTAATTGAAATTGTTGCCACATTGCCATTGTAAACTAGTACTAAGTTTTTTTGGAAAATAAAATAAACTACTATAAAATAAACTATAAAACACAGATTAAATTATAGAAATAAAACCACATCAATTTCCTTAAACCTATATTCATCTAAACAATAGTATTATAAAAATATCCAGATCAATCTGAAGAACACCGCTGCAAAAAGCACAAGTATCGGTAAAGGCATTTTAGTACCATTTTTCGCAATCTGAACCTCAGAAACACCAGAAACTTCCCCCTTCTTCAACGGTGCGGTTAGACCGGCCATCTTTGGTTTGTCTATGGGTTCTCCCATCATTGAGAATTTGCTCGCACTAGTAATTTTAACAGTCAACATCTTTCCTACGTACTTTTCTTCTTTGGGTACTAGCACTTGTTCATAGTACTCGTTGTGGGCCACGAAGTAATTCTTATCGTGCGATATGTCTGTGACGAGGACCTCCTGAGTCTCGCCCACCTTGTGGCCGTACGGTTCGTATGAGCGGAACAGTTCGGACAGCTTTTTCGTGCGTTTCTTTACTTCTTGTGTTGGGACCTGTGGAACAATGGATGTTGGGATAACACAATCTGCAGCGACCCTAAATAAATTGTGATAAGGGCAGGAGGGCCAGGAGGATGATGTCTCACTCTGTCCCTAACATAGGAAACCCACTCAAGTAAAAAAAAAATTCAGTGTCATCACAATCACTGACAAATGCTTGCACTGTCTGGACAGGTCCACTCAAATCTGTGTGGTTATTTCTTCAAAAGACCATCTCAGACATTAATCTACATGGTCCTCATATGTCTTGAGCAATGTCTGGACTTTAAAAGAGACGGTGACGTCTGAGTTTGTTTCGGATGTTTCTTCTCAGAGTAGTCAGGTACGAAACACCGGGCCCATCTAGTTTTAAAACAAAACATGATGTGACATGTAAAAGAGTTTTGTAAACCAATTTACAGAAATAAATATGATTTATGATTTATCAGCTATTAGGTAACTTCACCCAAATAAGTTACCACTTAATTGTGACTTGTAACAAATATTTCGATTAAAATAAACGGTGTATTGTTACTAAAAAAACTACATTTTCTTACATTTTGACCGTGTAGGTACTGCATTTTTGTATGGAACAACAGATTTTTTCCTTTCTTATTTCTCTAAGTTATTTAATAGCTAAATATAACAGCTGATTATTTGATAAACCCACGAAAATTTACAATCATGTACTATTCAAATGTTAAAAGTTTTTGTAACGATGAATGCGACAAAATACATTAAAACCATTCCTACCTTAACCATCTTAGCGGCGGGAGTGCCAGGCCTAGCGAAGAACTGGTTAATGAAGAGCGAGGGAAACCGGTACTTGTCACACAGTCGCATGGTGTCCTCGAAGTCCTCCTCCGTTTCGCCCGGGAAGCCGCAGATTATGTCTGTGGCTATCGTAATCCCGGGCACCCTGGACATTGGAGAAATTATGTTGATACTTAGTAGTGGGACTTAAGCTTTAGTTGATGGAAAATGGTGTCTGTCTCGTTGGTGTAGTGGTCTCAAGAACTACATTAGCACATGGGATCCTAGGTTTAGCTAGATATTGTCTTTTTCTGTCTGGAATTATTCAGTGCCTCTCATACACACACACACATCACTAACACACACAACACAACACACACACACACACACACATAAAATATACGAAAGTTTGGATAGATGGATGTTTATTACTCAATCACGCCAGAACGGCTGAACGGTTTTGGATGAAATTTGGCACAGATTTTTTTTTTTCCTAACCTTAAAACACGCGAACGAAGTCGCGGACAACAGATTAGTGGAATATAACCGTAAGGCATAAAGTTCACCTCTGCCTAACTTATCGCGCAAACATATCGTGTTGCTAAGAATTTCAACATCCACGTAGAAAAACAGATCATAAGTAATGTTCACTCACTTTTCTCTGAGGAAGTCAACAACACGTTCAAAGTCGGCTCTTGTGTACTCTCTCTTCATGTCGGACAGAACCTGATCGCTGCCTGACTGCACCGGCACGTGGAGGAACCTGCACAAGAAGTCAAAGAGAATAAAGGATAAATAGAGCATAAAGGATGGAGACACAGACAGTAATTTAAACAAACATGGCAAAACGCCCACTTAATTTTCAGTTCACGTTTAACTTCAAAATGTTTATGAATTAGTCAAAATTAAGCACTAAGTACATACAAGTCATTCTGAAAACAACCTGAATTACACTAGCATAAAGTTGATATTGAAATGTTCTAGAACCAAACATTCGATAACCCACGCGGGCGCCCACATCAGGTGTGAAATTCAACAAACCAAGATGGACAAGACACTGGGCACGTGGATTTCGGTCCACTCCCTCTCACAGAGATGCTATGCATTGAGTAATAAATGCTTACTTGTAAACCCTAGGATGGTGCATGATCTTGGCGACTTCAGCTAAATGTTCCAGTATGTAGGGCGGGTTGGTCATGCCGAGCCGGAGCCGACAGCCTTCCGGGATCACCTCCACCAGCTTCCACAGCAGTTCCGGGAGAGATGTGCCGATGTCGCGACCGTATGTACCTAGGAATTTAAATATTTTAATGCAAATTGCAAGTTATGGTCGATTTTTTCAAAGGAAACTGAAGATATTTAATGGCGTTTACATTTGATTTCACTTTAAAGTGCATTAAAGGACACCAAAAACAAGATTTTTCATTCTATTTAGCCAGTCTGGGCAAATTCTAGGCAACCTTACTCTCTGTCTACTCTTTTGGGCAATACCAGAGCTATTGTATAATATCTTGTATAAACAATTTAAACCTAACATTCAGCAAATCAAAATGTCCGCGGAGTAAGACCGCTAATCTCAAATCCACTTGACACTAAAGCAGAAAAATAATTGAAAATAAAACTCACCGGTATCCTCACTAGTCAACCATATCTCGCAGACTCCCTCAGTGAAGGACTGGCGCGCCCTCTCCACGATCTCCTCCGGCGGGTAGCTGCCCAGCTCGCCGCGCGCGTGCTTGGTCTTGCAGTAGGTGCACTGGTTCAGGCAGCCCGTGTTGATGGAGATGATCTCTATGAGCGGGTTCTTGCGGACCTTCGGAAGGAGGAGGGAAGCTCCCCCCGCTTTGCGGCCATCACTGGTTTTCTTTTGGCCGAAGAGGCGGACTGTGTGACCTGAAAAGATTAATAGAATTTATATGAGACTGCAGCTCGCTTTTCGCCTCGCGAGATCAATTGACGTGGTGTGTGGCGAGCATCTCCGCCGTCTCCGATATTTAAATTGTTAGACACTCAAGACTGCATATTTTATTAGTTATATATTAGTTCATTACTTTTTTTCTTTTTTTTATTCTGTATGGGCTTACGTGAGGTCGACGATGGAACGAGCTAACCCAAAAGAAGCCTATTAACTCGCGATTTAAATAGATTGGGGTCATATGAACTTAACTTTAAGTAGCGTTTATGAATAAACCCTTAAGTGTCTCCCCGCATTTATCAATATGGAATCCTCTTCAACTGGTCAGTAACAACTTTGCCAACGTCGCGTTGCGTAGTCCCACTCGAATCGAGGCGAATGAATTAATTCTTAAGCCGAAGACAAAACGTTTTTACATAAAAACTATCGCCTTTTTCACATGAGCAGAGTATAGTTAAAAACTCTAGAATGCCACTTGCCATGCTCTTTTCCTACTCCGATCCTTTTGATGATGCTGGGCAGTTGGTACAAACTTTCGCGTGTATAACATTAGTAAGAAAGATGAGGTTTGCATACCCTTAAGCGTCTCCTCAACAATCTCGACGATCCTGTCTATCTGCTGCACGCCCACCACGCTGAGCCCCGTGAGGTAGTTGGCGCGAGGAGCTCCCTGCGGCACACAGCCCGCTACGACCACGTGAATGCCGCGGCTTTGACCCAGCTCGATCTCATTCCTGCGAAATAACAAATGGAGTTGTAAGGCTGTGTGTGAGGTGCAGTGCAAGGCTATGAAATATTATACTGGCACACATATCGAGTACAGAGACAATGCCAAGACAGAGCAGAATCAGTGTACCTATAGCCTAGTGCTAGGGAGGTGCATTTCGCTGAGGACTCTGTCTTGGCACTGACTCCCAACTGTACTCAATGCAATCAAGGCACTAGACTTAGCCATGATAACTGACAATTCTTTTTGTCATTAAGATTGGATTGATTGCCATTTGATTTGGTTGCTTGAGACAAGAAATTTTTTTTCTGGTTTATGAAACACATGAGATAGCAGCCATAGTATCCAAAATGAGTCACGCAAGTTGTTGAACAGTCTAAACATAAATAATTCTTTATAAAAATTCTTAAAAAAAGTACAGACACTACTTCAGACAATGGCCATGAAAATGGCCTAGACTTCAGACAATGGCCTATCTTTTCAGACAATGGAAATGAAAAATTTATAAGAATTTTGAAATACTAACTTAAAATGGTCTTCAGAAGGGCTTTTGACAGTGCAAGAGTTGAGCAGCCACAGCTGTGCATCAAACTTGTCCTCCGTCAACTTGTAGCCGTTGGCCGCCAGCAGTCCTGCCATGTACTCCGAGTCGGAGTTGTTGTGTGCACAGCCCCATGTCTTCACGTAGATTGTCTGGGTTCCTAGTGAGTAACAAAGACTGGTAGTTATAAGAACATCAGCTGATAAACGGTTATATTTGTTTTCAAAACTTTTATTACCTCTCAAGGAAATATACATAGCTAAGTACACATTATTAAACAAGCTAAGGGTAGAATTGTGCAATAAAAATGGTTAAGAGATCATTAGATGTTGAAAAATCCTTCCTCATTGCTGGAATAGATAAAGTACCCAAAACTCTGGCAGCATTGCCATTCAACCTTTCAATACTGCCAGACTTGTAGGCACGTTAGACTCTGGCTCAAATAGACCAGCCTCCTGGTAGTCACATAAAGAGTAGAACAATCCCTTAGCAACAAGCCGAAAAACTCAATCTTTCAAACATCATGGCTTAAATATATAATTCTTAAGCTAAGCTTGTTATATTTAAACAGTTTGATGTTTTTACAGCTTTGTAAACATACTTTATTACTCACAAAACATGAATGTGTAATACCAGCCTGCCTTGTTAACTACATACACTTGTTGTACAAAACACCCTTAAATCCATCCAAAGGTTGTCTTGAAAAGATCGCTTTTACCGATCAGACCACCCCTTGTTTCACCCTATTAATAATGGTGAACGTAATAAAGAGTATTCTTTCTAACTTATGCATCTTATTCGTTGTATACCCATGTACCTATACTAAAAACTGATGAGGGTACAGAATTGTTTTCAATTATTTCATGTTTTATTTTGAGTGTTTCGAGCTCAGGTCACGTCACAACACTTGAATATAGTGACCAAGAGTTTAAAGTTGAATTAACAAGTAATTAAGGACACTTCCTTTAAATTATTTCAATCGGTACGAGATTGCGAAGTGTGCAGACACTTCACACACAATGTTTATCATGTAATTTCGCAGTAGCATGTTAATTAAAAGAAATAAACTAAAATAAACAACTTTTGAGGTTATACCTGGTACAACACTCTCCAAAATAACTTTTTCAGCGGGCTCGGAGGTATTCTTGTTGTCACGTTTTCTTGACCGGACACTCACGCTCTTTCGGCTAGAGTATCTTTCTTTCGGTGTTATGTCCTGAGAAGATATTAAATCTTCTATATCATCAATAATTTCGTCACAAACACCTGGCATCTTGGAGTTTTGTTTTGACACTTTGACAGTCGTTTGACATTGACATTTCATTCGTGTCATTTTGTACCACAGACTTTTTATTTTTTCGTTCCGTGCAAAGTTAATTTTTAAAAATCGTAAAGAGTGTGGGCAGGAACGTCTGCTATTAAAACACTCTCCCAAAGAGATCCACCAAGTTAATAATTATTAGTTAAGGCATTCGGATTCGTTTCCGAACCGATGGCAATTTATTCAACATTGCCAGACTGAAAGCCCGAACAAAAGTCTCTTCTGCCACGATTACAGAGATTATGTACGCTGATGACCTGTGCTTCGTGGTGGACACTTGCGACAGTTTGCAGGCGCTGATAAGTGGCCTCAATGACGTTTGTTGTAAGTTTGGTCTTTCAATAAACGTCAAAAAAACCGAAGTTATGGCTATGAACGTAGACGAACAGCTGTTAGTTTCTGACATCCTAATCGGCAATGGCAAGCTGAAATAAGTAGAAAGCTTCAAGTATTTGGGCAGCATAATCACCAGTAAAGGGGATCTCGACGCAGAGGTTAATCAGAGAATATGTGCTGCAGCAGCAGCTTTTGGCAAATTGCAGTCCAAAGTTTTCAGTTCGCACGATCTGAAGCTGACTACCAAGATCTCTGTGTACATGGCAATAGTTCTTCCCAATCTTCTGTACTCGTCAGAAACGTGGTGTCTCTATCGTAGACATATACGGACCTTGGACAAATTCCATCTTAAATGCCTCCGAAACATCATGAACATCAGATGGTCGGACCGTATTAGAAATACGAACGTCTTAAGACAAGCCAAGGTACTTGGCATAGAGGCCTACTTGATGAGACGTCAGCTAAAGTGGTGCGGGCATGTCTCTAGAATGCACGAAGAGAGACTGGCGAAGCGCATCTTCTATTCTGAACTCCAGGAAGGAAAACGGAAACGTGGTGGTCAGTTTTTACGTTACAAGGATGTTCAGAATAGACACTTCAAAAGATGCGAAATTGACCCCTTAGTGTGGGAAAAGCAGGCACAAAATCGGCTTGAGTGGAGACGTCGTGTGCATCGGCAGGTCAACGCCTTCGAAGAGAGAAGAAGGTCGCAGCTAGATTTAAAGCGTGATAACCTTAAAACTAGGCCACCTGCAGCTATACCCTACAATTTCGTCAATGGTGTTCTGACATGTCCGCTTTGTGCTCGGAGTTTTTCGGCCAAAGTTGGGTATGCTAGCCACTTGAGAGCACATGATAGAGCAGCGTACCAAAGCTCTCGACAACCTCCGTAGAAAGCCATCGAATGCAGTCGCTGTGGCCGAAATCGGCTAGATGGCATCATCATCAATTATTCGTTAATTCCCAACGTTCGCCGTTTTAGCGGGGTGAGTGTAGCAAAGATAGAATTCAGTCAAAGCTTACATGTTTTTGGGATAAAAAGGGGTAGGTAGGTACGTTTCAAGTTTATTTAACTAATAACACCTCATGCTTTACCATACCCCCGGATTTGCCAATTCGAGTAAACAAAAGTTTAAGCTAGATGTATTACCAACTAATCTTTTCTAAAAATTGGGAAATTATAAAACAAACAACCCTACTAAATAAGTATAAACTTCCGCTTTAGAATCATTCCGATGATGTAAGGCAACAACTTCCTGCTGTAAAGGCACCAAAAGCGCCTTTATTCCCGTTTTATTAGATTTATATTGATGGTAAATGGATACAAAGACAAAGACTATATGTCCCTAATGTTATATTATCTTGTTCAAACTTTTTGTCAACCACCTTGAACAATGAATAGCCACCGTAGTCAGCATTTCAGCAAAAACAGAAAATAAGTATGATAAATTGCTGTGGGCGTCGCCCCATCATGAGAGTAGAATACGGAATATCGTCGCACAAAATATCGATGAATGCTAGTAGGTAGGTACGATGACTTGACATGACTGCAACTATAAACTAGACAAAAACAATGCTAATAAAACAAAAAATACGTGTATATGTATAACTTATTTATCTAGTAAGTTTATTACCTCTTTATGATCAAATTAATTAACTTTGCCAAAAAGTTAACTGCAGTGTGAGAAAACCAAAGTAATAAAGACGTGGTTTAAACAATAATAAGTCATTCATCATGGCATTTAATTGATGTTTAATATGTTATTAAACTTGAATAACTCACCAAAAATAGGTGTCGAGGTACTTATTGCGATCTTATAGAAATCTCATTTCAATGAAACCCCAATAAAAATCTACACTTCCGATTAATAATAGCACATTATTATGGCCATGTTAACATTAAATAGTGTTGTTATTAGCGATAATAGTTCTTATTGCAATCGTATACGGGTTAAAATCTGTTGCTATAAATGCGAATGTAAGCATTACAATAGTGACAATGGGTCGTAGACGCAGCAGCTGTCGTCGTAATGGCGGTAAAGGTACAGACCTGTGAGTTTTGGCGCCATTTGTCTGGCAGCTTATTTTATTCAAACCAAACAGCTCAAATCAGTTTGATAACTAATTATTGTAAGAAAATGTAGCAATACGGCGATAAAAGTTGTTTTTCACTACTTAATTTTTACTGCCTATTTTTAACTTCACCCTAATTACTTTTTAATTTCCATTTGAAAAAAAACCAAACCATAAACCAAGGGCAATTAATTTCATCTTGCGTGATCATTTATTTTTACATGCATCTACATTGACCACTACATAAAGATTATCTCGTTAACTTTGCATTTTATCGCCGTTTTAATTCGCTGATTAGATCATAGTTACGGTGTATGAATATGAATGTAACGCGAACAAAAAAGCTTGAAACCGTTACTGGAGAGAATATTTTTATAATTTAAAATCTCTGGTTAACTTTAGTGGTGGTTTAAGAGAATAATTTGCATTTTTTAAGACCCCTTTCGAAGTTTGGTGCATCAGAGCGATGAAAAAGTTCACCTTTCTCCATTCGTGCAACGCGCGCGAGCCCGCGGCCGGCAGAAGAGCGCGCGCGTTGGTCGCGGCAAGTAGCTTGTGACAGCTGTGCTTTGTGTGTTCGAATATACTGTGTGAACTTTATCGTGTTTAGTTAGTGGACTTTTGTTGGACTTCCAAGTTTTTGAATATCGAATTGGTAAGTTTAAAAGTAAAGTTTTGAATTTTGAGTGTTTAAATGTTGTTTGTTCTTATTTTGTCTGTTTAAATAACATGTTAGTGATTTATGGTATTATGAATGTGTTCTGCTTAAATTCGTACCTACCTAATTATTATGCATATGCAGTACAGTCAAATATTCGTAAAATTAATATTTGAAGAGTCCGTTTAGTTAAGTGAGGTGTTAATATTTAAACAAGTAAACACTTAGGTACTTCTTTAATAAATAGATAAGTACCTAAGGCACCACCGGTAAGTTATTTAAGTTTGCCAAATGGTCAAATAAAATTGTATGGTTGCTAATGTTGCAATTTAGTTTTTTAGGTGTTAAAGCAAGGGGCTCATAATCGAATTTAAAAAGTAGTCCTATTTCTAATCAATTTTTTTAACACTTAGTACACAATGTAAACAAAAACACATTATTAATTGCGACAAGTGCGGGTAGTTTAAAAACACCTTATTTGGACCGCTTTACAAATTGTCAGTAAGAAATTTTATTTAACATTATTTTAGTGGCAATAGTTTACCAATTAGTGATGTACTCATAATCTGGTTTTCTTGCGAAAGCTGCTGATGTTTTGTTCAGACTACCTACCTTGGCTATTATCGCAACAAATTGAAAGATAATGTGCAATGTTTAAGTTGTAATCTGTTTCATATTTCTCACGGTAGGTACCCAGTAGAAATTAGAAATGTATCTACGAGATTATCCGAGAAAACTATGAGACAGTAGGTACGAGAACACATTTATTATGTAGATTCCTACCTCTCTGTGTTAGAGTGTAATGCCCTTTAATGCGTAACGCCACAGATTACCTAAAATTATCAAGTAGGCCACAGACACAGTCGTTATTCGACAGACTTGTGGAGCCCTTTAGCAAGTGCGCAAACGCATAAAAAAAGAATCATTAAAAAAAAAAACATCTGCCGGAAGAAAATCGAAAGGCAATAAAACTACAATAAATGACAATAGTAAATATCGTTGGAATTGATGACGTATTTTGGGTAGATATGGGTAGGGCTACCACGCATTCTTATTTCTAAGTATTTCTTATTTGCTCTATTAATCATTGCATTGCTCCACTTGAAGATTGTGTGAGTAACTCTAAAGTGGATTGGGATTTTGATAAGGCCTGGAAATGCCACGATGTTGCTATGAAGTGCCTACCTGTTTAAAACTTGTCAAACATTTACCAACATATTCAAATACAAGTCAATCAAATCTTAGTGAATGTGGGGGTGTATGCCGCTGCGACCACAACATTTATTTTATAAAAAATATCTAGCATGTTTTACAAACAAAATAATATAGAGGACTTAGCTTAGGCTCAGCATAAATATTCGCCAAACCAAACATGTTTATGAAACAAAATTTTGATTTTTGGAGCAGCAGAAGGGCAACAATGGCCAACCCTTTTTCCATGATCCATCCAGAGTTACATATATCGTTGCTTAAAGCCGGCCTGACCTAACATTACACATGCCTAACAGCCACTCGGCTAAACAAACTATTTATTCTATTTCCAACTATGCAAGCTCCACTAAGTCTCGATCATCTAAATTAATGTTTTATTTACGTCTACATTTTTACTCCGAAAACTGTAAAGCTTTAAAGTTATAGTGTTGTTTGAAGGTCGTTACGGGGTTGTGGGTTCGGTAAGGATGCGCGTGCGACCCTACCTTGGTACGGGACAGTAGCGCGTGTCTTGCACGTGCTGTGTCCACCTGTCGGTTCGGTGTGGACGCAGCACTACGCTACGGGCGTAAAAAAAAGGTTTTAAGGGAAAAATTAAAAAAAAAACAGAAACATTTTTTATACTTATAGTAATCGTTAGACCGTATGGTACGGTTGGCCTAAGGCTGCGTTTCCACCAGAGATGAGCGAGGATGTGTATTAAACCAACCAATAATATCGCTTCTTTTTCACAACTTGAGCTATTCTAGCTATGTGATTGGTTACTTCCACACACATCCCTCGCTACGCGTCCTCGCTTATCTTTGGTGGAAACGCAGCCTAAAAGTGGTCTATCTCTTGTGCTACCCTTTCCTAGATAATTAAAATAAATAATTACCTAGGAAGAACACATGAGAATTAGCAAATAGGTTCTTGGTAGGTATAAAACTTATAATATAATACATATATTGCATTATTACTTAGACAGGAAACGGGATATTTACCATGTTTACTATTTTTGTCGAGTTCCCGATATTTCGGCGCTGTTGCAAGCACCATGATCACGGAAATATCGGGAACTCGACAAAAACAGTAAACATGGTAAATATCCCGTTTCCTATCTAAGTAATAATGTTAGTGACCATGATAGTTTAAAATCTTATATATTGCATTATAAACTAAATACCTAAGTAGGTACCTAAAAATTTAGTTTTATAACGCATAATAGCAAACGAATTTCGATCTTATAGTAGCAGACCACAATTTACCCGATTGCGTCAGAAGGTGAGTTAATTGACTACCTACTCCTCCAGTAATCCTAATAGGTAACAAATTGATGGTCAGAAAAACCAACCAATGACGCTCTTGAATGTACCGTGAGCCAAATAAATTAAAACCTGGAGGTTTTTTCCACTTCACCTTACATTATAAATTCCTCATCGATGTCAAGTACCTACTATACCTATTACTTATTTACTAAACCAGGCAAATATTGCATAACAAAAATTCCCTTGCCGAAATAAATTAAATCACTAAGGAAATATGCGTAAGTGAACTCAATCATATTTAATACCTAGATCAACAACTTCAATTCACCTACTTTATACAAAAAAACTCGGGCGGTGCACGTCCCAGGAATCGCATCCAAGACCAGCAGCAAGTTCTTCAGCAGTCATGCTTGCGGCCACTTGATCAATGAGGCAGGCAATCAAATGGGATGGTTACTGGCCAAATATTATTCTCTCCCTCGCAAAATATTTTGTAAAAAAGGTAGTCAATAATTATACCATTATCTCCTACACTGATACCTAATCTCTAGTGTGGAAAGTGAATGAATATGCAGGTAGATAGGTAACAATTATTTTAATATCAAGCTCTGCGTGAAAGCACGCACGATCGTTAATCTGCATCCACAATAAACTCTACGTCATACGTCAAAAACATTGGGAATTTTATAAAAAATTGTTTGATTTGTATAGAACTGTATTTTGTTGCGTGCCAAAAACATCAAGGAAAATCTTAACTCACATTGATAGAGGAAAACTATATATATATTTTTTATTAAGTATTCATTTATTTCAGTCATAAAATCATATTAAACAGGTGTACATTAATATTATCATAAAAAAGTAAAATTACACATATAGATTATATACATTACAATTACACAAGCAAATTAAATTAAATTAAAATAATACACATTAAAAGAATCAAATAATAACGAAATTAAAACACACACAATCTTAAATTAAACATACAAAATTAATCATACACGCATCTCAAATAATACGAGGACAAAGAAGAACGCATGAGAATTTTACAATGCCTTGACAATGGTAGCTTAAGTAGCTTGCGTACCGACACTTTTAGCTCTTTCTCGAAGCCTTGCTTCCCAGACAAGGTGACTTACTCGAAAAGCTGTGAAAATGCCTATAATCAAGTTGTCTGATAAGGGAACGACCAACTACAACTAGGAACAGGATACCACTCCCTAAGTCCATCTCATTACACAATTTAGCTCAGACTAAAACGTCTCCTTTTCCTCAATCCTCACGTCATAGAACACCGTATTTAGAAACAGAACAGTGGGCCAAAGACAATCAATTTCTATTTATAGTTAACTGGAGTAGTGGTAGTTGACAGTTGTGACGTCAGCGCCACGTAGATGTCATTCTCACTCGTTATGCTAAGTTAAGTCATCGAGCACTGGGACACTTTTATCGGCAGATTTATGTGGAATAATAGAATGTTTATCAACTTTGTTATTGTGCTTGCACAAATGCACATAGGGTTACTATCCGTCCGGATGTGTTCGGAAATGACCGGCTTGTTGGATCCTCGTTCAGACTTTGTCTGGCCTTGTCATTTGTATATGTACTTTTCGAACAAAGGGGGATTATTAGAAAAAAAGGTAAATGGCCTAATGAAAAAAAAAGATTATATTATAAAATTTCTGGACCTTTTTGAAATTAGAAGAAGGTAACCCTACTTCCACGCACATGCCTTCGCCACAATTGGGTCGCTAGATACTCGTACTAGTCGGTCTAGAAGCTTTGGTACTTAAGATAAGTTGCCAAGTAAACAAATAGTAGCAAGTTAGTTGATAGTATTAAATAATTGTGTTAATTACAAACGCAGGTACAGCGATGAAGATTCCCGTTTCAAATTCTATCATGCATAAGAGCCTACGCTCTACTTCCCCATAGAATGCACAAAAGCGGATTTCTCTTTCTAATTTTTATTGTCTTATGGTTGGTACTTACTTTTCACAGTACACTTACTTGCAGGCCATAATTTACATATCATATAGCCATCTAAAGGCAGATCGGATATCCGAAGTCGGAACTAGGGAACGCTCTCTACGACGCGACGCTCATTAGAATTTCCCAGATATTCGAAACATAACCGCGATTACCATACAATAAGCCACACAGTCCACAGATTACAATCTCCAACATGCTGTTATGAAATTTTATTTATTAATAGTCTGCCCACTGCTGGACTAAGTGACTTCCGTGTATTGATTCAGAATTTATTCAAACATGACGAAATTACATTCAGTCATGCCATGAATGATGCATTCAGGATTAGTGGTATTGCATTTGTTAATCAGAAATGCCGTTCTGAAATGTTAAGTATGAATGTGGAATTGTGGGTGGCTATAAGAACAGCGGCAAATGAAAGAGAGAATGAATTGTGTCAACGTCTGAACGAAGATATAACAAGGAAGGAAATGGACACGGTTGGTAGCTGAAAGAGATGCATGGAAGAATCAGAAATAATTTGCGTTGGCCCTAAATAAATTGGTAAGCGCGGATGATTCTAAAAACAATTTCAAATAAACGCAATCAACCAGCCACAGCAATAAGCGTTTCTTCATACCATGACTGAATACGCAGTGAACCAATACAGTTACCATTCAAAATATACCAATAGATAAACCGTGCGTTTTTGCAAGAATTTCTAAATCATCATGTTCTACAGCATCAGATGAAATGCAATTCTGAATTGAAAGACTATAGAACTGAGGAGAACAGACTGTTTTGCATGTACGTGATAAATTTGCATGGGGCTATTCATTAGGTTACGTGTGGTCCTGCTAACAATAGCCTTCCCATTGATTCTCCAAGGTGGTACAGAGCCTGTGTCATGTAGAATATGATGGATACTTCCATTTATGTTTCCGAGGCGATGAGGCCTGGTTTTTAGGGAAGTCCATGATTTAGAGAGCCAAATTCCGATTTGAAATCATCATTTTATCACTTTTAATCTCTAAACTAAGACAAGGTAAAAAAATACTAAAGATTCGATCCGCGTTTGTTTGCTAAACATGTTCAAAAATTTTAAACACTTGAATAGGTCATCTAGTCTAGAAATGTGCCATTCTGCCAAAATGATAAGATTTCCGTAAAGTCTTTGAAGCCGACTTGGTCCTAGATTAAGCTAAAACCCAAGCTTTGCAAAATGAAAGACACAATATCCTTCTACTATTCCCCTGCCAAACATATTTATTCATTGGGTGATTCATGTCCAACAGGTTGCTACAATTCTACAAACTTGTTATTTAGAAGGCCAATAGATCAATTATTTCTTGATTAATTAGCCTTACGTAAATGGTATCATTTGACTGTAAGGTACAAAAACTAGAGCGACATAACCCAATCATCATGGACTTGTTGTTATTTCATACACCTACAGTTACAGTGGATACAGTGCTATTTTAGCGAGTTAATTAAAAGGCACGCGATCATTTCCGTGTGGGTGCACCAACCAAAATAAAAATAGGATTGACCTTTTTGCGAATTGTAGCAGTTTAGCTGTTAAACCAACATTTTCTTCTTCAATATAAGATTTTAAACTATCATGGTCACTAACATTATTACTACAGGAAACGGGATCACGGGGATCGAGTTGCGAGTGACAGTGGTAGCGGTACTGAGTGCAAAAAACGAACAAGAAAGAGGGTAGACCGATTTGTCTGCTCATAAACACCCACCCGCAATAACTTCAGTTTATCCGTGATCATGGTGCTTGCAACAGCGCCGAAATATCGGGAACTCAACAAAAATAGTAAACATGGTAAATATCCCGTTTCCTGTAGTAATAATTTTCTTCTTCTACATATTTTAATCCAGGGTATCTACTTTTTAGGTTTGACTTGAGCCCAGTAGGTGCATTGATAGTTCGCTGAATAATAGATCTAATATCGAAGGCGTCCTTTGAACGTACTAGAAACACATCAATTTGAAGACGCTTGGGAAGCTTTATTTCATTTCAGTGCATCATCATCATCAAAATCGTGATTTCAGCGATATCACCCGCTACCTGGTTTTTTTTTGCTCTATATTCCGAGATTTTAAGCGTCTCTCAACCATTTTTTTTTCTTACGGTTTGAAAACGTCGTCATTAACGCCGCCTAATTTTTGGGCCCAGGTCTGAGCTCTCACTAACCTGAAACCACCAAAGGCTTACTTACTTACTATCTAAATCGCAGAAACGTTTCAAATGTTCCCCTTCAACTCATTAATTTGTTTGAACAAGAAGTGGGAACACACAATATTATCAGTTTGCAATAGTTTAGAGGGTGCTATTTATTCTCAAACAAGTTTCTTAGAGGCAGGTCACCGACTTGACCGCTGATATATTATTATTGATATAAATTAAACGATGCACCTAATATTGATAGTATTGTACCATATCACTAATTAAAATACAATGCGCTTCAATCAGAAGATCAATCATTGAACTTTGCGTTTAAGTTAATCTTTTGTTCAAAATATGTGCTTAAATGGTAAATGTAAATAAAAACGAAGAGAATGTTCGGGTGATGGCTGAAAGGCGCAAATAGAAGAGAAAATCCTAGGCGACAAACTTAAAGCACTGACTTAAGCAACATCGGACTCAGCTAGGAAGATCGTTCGACATTGGATAAGTTCACCCAATCTTAACAATCCTCAAAGCACTGATTCGGCAAATATGACACACTAAGTACACCAGCAGCTTATCACTAACCCCAAAACAAATAGTAAAAGAGTCAATAAACAAAATAGGTTACTGTATACTCACGACAGTACAAACAGTCACAATTATCTACACGATGATGCATCACTCGGGCACCTCGTTTCGCGTGGAGCTCGACTTCTGTATGGCACGGCGGGTATAGAGTCCATTGTGTCTTGGTGCTAGATCTAGGCCACTTATCCGAACGTTATAATTAGTGTAGCTAGCGGCGTCTTCCTAACTGCCAGTTATGTATCTACTGTCGGCAAAAGAATGAGGTGGAGAGGCAAGAATAATCATCTTTCCAATCAATAAACGAGGGACATCAAAATTGTAACACAGCTCTCGCGTTGTAAAGGGATAGTTTGTTGGTACGATGGTGTGACTCGGAGAAAAGTGAACTCTGTGATGAGGGCCAGAAGAGTGGAAAAAAACGACCTACCACACCCGGCCGCAAATAATTGGACATAAGGGCAGGAGAAGGATGATGATAGTGATGACGAAAAGACTTTACTAATTAACACACGCGCAACATTGCAGACAGCAAATCATCACATTGAGCATTTGTCTTTACATTTCAGCGGCAGCAGTTTCAAGCCTGTAAACTTATGCCTTTCTTCGACAGTACCTGCAGGTATTTAGTGTTAAATAAATATGGTTACGTGACGTGATAATTATGACGCATTGACAGCCAGCGGATGTGTGGCTACGGCTAGTGATGATTAGGATGCCTACGTGTTAATAGAAGAAATACACTCAGTTTTGGATGTGTTTGAGTTCTGAGATATCGGCTAGAAATTTTGATTTTGTAAGATGGCGCTAGCTCCGCCACCTCGAGACGTGCAGCAAATATCTTAGTTCTTATTACTTGATTTCAATCTATTATCTCTTTGCTCAATGATTTTGAAGTTTTTTTGGGTTCCTAGGGTTTAGGTTGATACTGCATTTTACCTACCATCATCTCATCCATTGTCTGTGATACACACAGATCTATTATCCAGCCTTTCTCAATAGAGCCAATTACAGCGAACTTAGTTTCGCCCAGTAGGTAACTCATTTCTCTAGATCAACTTTCTCCAGTTATTGTCTATAGCTACCTACTCTATGAGCCATTAACAGATCTACAAATAGCAGACGATCATGCAAAGTGAGGTTAGTTTGGCAGTTCTTGGAAAATGCCTACAATTCATTAGTGATCATGGTTTTAATTGAGCTCGTAGGATTGGCTCAATTTCTGTTTCGAAGGTTTTATTAGTGTTGCTTCATTAGTAGTAATTCTTCTTCTCATATCACTAGTATGGGTAATAGGTTCCCTCTTCGATTTTTACAATTTTTTGATATTTCGAAGGGATGTTGTATTACCCTGTATCTGGGTTGTGGAGATCGCTGGAAGCCGTATTACAACATATTTGAGAAAAGGCTAGGCAGATTACGATGCGTTTGGAAAGCCAATGAGAATCCTAAGTATGTACTGGTAATGGTTTCTCTAAATCTGGAACACATTTCTCTCTTTAAATTTACGGTGGACCGGTAAGGCACGAAATAATCCGGAACCAAAGAATTCCTCGTTTTCAACGTACAAAAAGCTGCGTTCATCGGTCCGGCGCGCATCAGACGCCTCTTTATATCTGCAAACATTATTCTACGTAGGATCTAAATGTAGTTTATTTACTTTCGAATATTTCTTGCGTATTCGCTACAACTATCCGTACTGGCTCTTATGTTCCACAACAAATTCTTCAGTCGTTTGTTGAAACTTCAATTGTTCTTTACTGTAACTTATTTTGCTTTTTCTTGGGACTGATACAAACAGTACATTTTGGTGTCGATTTATGAGGATATCGCCGTATATCAGAACTTCATAAGCAATGGTAAACTATATTTTCGAAATGTTTCATGCAATCCATTACGACTGGCTCCTCTTGGTACATTCATCACGGCTATAATTCTGAAAATAAACAAATTATCTTTGAGCGGAGTCGCGTCCATCATGTTGGATTACTTGCTTTTGTTATCCTTGAAAATTGATGAATTTCTAGAGTTCTAAGTTTGTTGCGTCACAAAACTTAGTCAGAAACATTATACACTCATTTTGGTGAGTGATTGAACATCACGTCTAAACTTCTAGTCTTATTTCTTTGAAAAAAAAAAAAATATATCTAGACAATTTTTTTCATAATTTAATATGTAAAAATATGAAATTATATTTTTATAACATAGTGTAATTAATTTGTAAAGTAATGTCTAACGTGGGCAAAAAACGATAGTCACGCAAAAACTATCAAGCGTATTTTCATGAAACTTTGACCATCTAAAAGACAATTTAATGACCCATATTTTAGTATACGGTTTTTATTTTTATTGTGTTTGATAAATCAAGGGGGGTTGTTTTTTCGAATAAAGTTGGTGCGGGAGCCCTTGCGGGCGACGGTTCGACGACTCGCTCAAGGGCGCTGGCGCTTAATGTCGCCTTAAATTCATCATAAGGTAACGCACATGTACCGCAAGCCTTACTTACAACACATTTGGACTCTCATATTCATTCTATTCTAGATAACTCACAAAATAACGACACATACCTAGGTAAAGTAAATATTTTTAGGTAAAACAGGTATTAGTTAGGTACTTACAGATACAGAGTTATCACCTAACGAACTTAAGTTTATGTTAGATAACCTTGATCGATATCCCCACTTACCCACATTGCTGTAGTGTTTTGGCCAACGACATACAAAGGCTTCATTTCATTACCTACCTGACCTTCCCTAAAAAACTCGAAGTTTTCTCTTACGAAATTAGACGACTATGGACCAGACATAATCGGGACTTTCTTCATTACATCCTTCGTAAGTAATGAAATCCCTACCTCCTATTTAAGTAATCACTAGGGCACCAGCCTCTTCTTATCTACCACACATTGTTTGGTTACTGTCGTCTTGAATCATCTTTCCACTATTAGCAAAACGTTATGTGATAAAGGTCTGGCAAACATTTCTTCATACTGATCTAATTCCGTCTTAATGTAACTGAACGAACACGTATGTAAGTACCACGTATCGTAACCAATCGATGTTTGAACTGTTTGCAGCTCGAAATATCTTCCACTTGTTCACGGAACCACCAGCGTCCAGCTGTCTACGTGTCTACGTCATACAATTTCACAACGACGCTTTAAATAATATTCACGGAACCCAAATGTGTATTGTTACTGTATTAATATTAAATGTTTGCCACTGTTGCTTGTCCGAATCTTCGTTGAATTTGTTTGTTTTGTAGATTCTTCAGAATCCTTTCTGTTTTCCTCCTTCTATATGAGATTTTCCAGAAATGTTATGTGAACCTTCGATCTAAATAAAAACGGGAGGAAAGCTCTAGTTGGTGTTTTTAGAATTTGTGAATACTAACGTTAAGTGCTCGCCAGTAATTGTGTTGGCTGCGATAAAGCGAAAGCTCTGTCAATAACATTGATGCTATCTATACTCGATAACAGGCGTGTTCTATCATTGCAATGTTCAGCCTGGCTCATCATTGCATTGCAATTTTGTTCTTAGCGCGTCGATGGAAATCTAAGTTATGTCGGCCCGGAATTCAGCAATCTACGACATGTAAAGTACAGACAGCAGGATACACAGGACACGATATCAAGTGTCCCAATGTTTGTGGAACAAAACTACATTAATATTTACATACTCATTTTGATATTAAAAGACAAGACCGATAAAAGAGGCAGAACAACCAAAGAGACAGAAATTGCACACAGGAATGCAAATCACTATGTAAATTCGGCTCCATTATTCAACACGAATAAATTACTCTAACCCAAAATCTCAAAAGTCTAGACTGCACTGACTCATTGTCAATCGTTTTCTCCTTTTTTGCAAAATCGCAGTTAAGAGCCCAGCCTACCGGAATGAGTCAACTTAGTGAGTTGAGCATAAGAGTTGCTCTGACATGATTCAGTCAGGAAGTGACTCAGTATAATATAAGTTTCGTTGTGAAAGCCTACAGTTTCATTTACAGGAGAGCCCTATGTTGCCTCACGCAATATTTTTGTTTCTTTTTCCAACAAGAATTATTCGATTTTGATTTATTTCCTTACACTTTGTCTAGCATAGTTCTAACCCCCTAGTTTTGTCAACAGCTATTGGTTAGCTTCAACGCCTTCAACTAGTCCACTTTACGACTTAGCTACAATTACTTATGCCATTAACGGCATAGTGATATAGACAAGACTTCTTTTGTTCCAAATGCCTTTTATTGTTCTATAACTTCAACTTTGCCTGAGATTCACACAGGGCTTTATCGAGCTTACATATCGTTGTCAATAGTAACACCAGACCTTATAGTGCCTGCCTAGCAAGAGTATATTTTTTTTATCGACAGCCATGATGGAAAAGTCAACAATGTGTTCGATTAACTGAAAAACTTCTGTCAATACTTGTTGAAAGTGTGTGTGAAGGATGATAATATGGCGAGACAGGAGGTAAGTGCTAGGATGACGAGTAATAGTGAAGTATGAAAGAAGAAGATATGCTGCGCCGACTCCAAATACATTGGGATACGGGGAAGAGAATGATGATGATGACGATGATGATGATGAATAAATACTGTTAAAAGTCGTTGTAAACATACGAAACAATATCAAAGTGGTTGTCACTTACCCTCTTGATGTCTTTATAAGTTCGATGAGATGATATCTTCAAAGTGAAGCACTTAATCGAGACAAACTTCAATCGATTGATCGCCTACTCTCTTACGCCTACATAAAGCCACAACATCCGGGAAATAACTCATAACAATGAATGAAAATAATTCCGTCACTTTAGTTTTATCGATGAATAATGGTAAAGTATCGAGAACTTGTTATTTGTAACTTTATAAGTTGATTCACCGGATAAGATTAGCGGCTGACTAGCTTTCAACATATTATGTCGTGGTAAATGTTTCTTGTAAACTAACTGAGGATTTCTAGTCTAAATAAAGGGTGTAAATAGACCCTTAACGAAGCCGAAAGGCACTTTTTCTCCCCGTCATTGCGATCATCTTTTTGTTCTGGACCATACCTGGGAACCTTCTAGTTAAGGAGATATTGGAACTTCCAACTTTTTAATAGGGTTTTTTTTAATAGTTTTAATGTTATAATTTTACTTTAAATTCCACCCTTTTACTATTCAATACACCCATCAACACAATGTTTAGAGTGCGTTAGATTGAGTTTTACCGTGAACGTGATTTTTCACCCCAAAAAAAAGTCGTTTCCCAGCAATAACTTTTGCGTAGGGTTACTTAGTTTGATGTACAGAATGATTGGTTGACGGCTTCGTGAAGGGTCCGTTTACACCTTGTACAATTCGTAACTGGTAAACGTTTAATTACTTTAGTCTAAAAACCCATAATTTTCCCCCACGGATAAACATTCATTGCTTTTGTTTTTTTTGGTTTAAACCAGGAAAGTGCACAACGGTAAATGAAATTATGCGTTACGTTTATCAATTTTATTATGATGCGTTTTGAGGAAAACCACTCGTTAATATTAGTATTACTGAAATGTATTAATTACAAACTAACCTTGCCAGTTATAACTATTTCTTCGTTCACGTAATTATAAGCAAAATCAGTCTATAAAGGGTGAAACAACACCCTTAACGAAGCCAAGAGGCTCATTTCCTTCCCGTCACTATATTTTTTTTTGTTCTGGACCATAATTATTTGGGAACCTTCTAGTTACGGAGATATTGAAACACGCTATCAATTTCACATGTTTAAAAAAAAAAAAAACTGTTTTTATGTTACTAGCAACCCGCTCCAGCTTCGCACGCGTGCAATATACATATAAACCTTCCTCTCGAATCACTCTATCTATTGCTGAAAACTGCATTCAAATCCGTTGCGTAGTTTAAAAGATCTAATCGTACAAACAGCGGGAGCGACTGCTTTAAATAGCTCCATGACCCCTGTACTATTAATTGCATCCATCAGTACAATGTTTTGAGTGCGTTACATTTAGCGCAACAGTGATTTTTCACACCAAAAAAAAACTCGTTCCCAGAAATAATTTTTGCGCAGTGTCAGTTAGTGATGTAGAGAATGCTTGGTAAACGGCTTCGTAAAGGGACCGTTTACACCCTGTATGTTCCCACTGCTGGGACAGAGGCATCTTGTCTGCGGGACGTATGTCCTTGCTTTGTGGTAAAAAAATGCATGTGTATTTCGCATCTTACCATATTTAAAATATGGATACTGTGTAACTTACCGTTACTTTTAACCCCTTAATTTTACTAATACTATAAAACAAGAACTATCCCCGGGTCACCGGGTGATTTCAGGCCCAAAGAACTCTAATCCAAATCACTCGTTAGCGCTCTCCCGGAAAACTCACTTCATGAGCAAAGTTAAAAGAGTACAACAGTAAATAGAAGTAGCCGTGGGCCCCAAACTAGGCACAGCCTGTATCTTTTTAGCCCAATATCAGCAGTCAAGGCAGATTGCATTTGAATGTTCAGTGTGACACAGCACAGCAAGCAAATGTTGATCTACAACATAATAATTCTCATCCATTGACAATTTTGTCATACCGAAATAGGACGTCCTTCCTATATACAAAGGTGGGTCCGGTAACTCCGGTACCTTTGTAGGAGCTCCTATTTCGGTATGATTGTGCTTTCTTCTACTCAAAAAACCAAGGCCTACTGCCCCCATATCTTCGTCAAACTTGATGGCCCTTCAGGCTATTAACAGCCGAACAAATATCCCAGAAAGACGTCGTTTGTTCTGTAGATATACAGTTTACCCACAAAGCTGGACGGCCAAACTTGGGTAATAATTTGGAAGAATTACTGGTTGTGTTTGGAACTTCTGGTTTTGAAAAATTGAACTTATTAGATTTTTTCGTAACGGAAGAGCGTAGAGCATTTATTAAGACAAAAGCAGACGATTTACTCGAGTAAATGTTCATTTTTTAAGGATTCCTTCTTCACTTTTATTATTTTGTGTTCAGACGTTTCACTTCGAGAGAAATATGAGAATCGGAGACAAAAATTTACAGAAATTTAAGCGCCTAGTCACGGATTATGTTTTTAACTGGTGTAATGTTGTCACTTATTTCTCGAGTAAATGGCGCATGGAAAATCAGACCAAAGACTAGAGCTACGTCATCCAGATTTTACATAAACGGCCTCATACGCAGTACGACGCATTTGCGATAGCTTCGGTGGATCAACACCACAAGTGTCGCTGCTATGACGACATATTTTATGTTATATTACGGCTGTCTGCCAAGCGGGTTTCCCCCGAAAGCTCAGTACGTGATACATCACAGGACTGTCCTAGTCATTGAGCAACTAAGTACCTACACTACCCACATACCTACTAAAAATAATGGGACGATCAGTTTGTTATCGTTTCTTATTGAATACTGACTGTTATTGGCTAAATGATCAACTGTACGCACGACGGCTAATCAAGCTATACAAAACCAGTTTATCCGGATCTCTCATTGGATAGGAAATCTATACAAAGCGAGGCCAAGTTATACTGGAAATGTACAGCTTCATGTGCCGCCGTGTGTACAGGATCGGTCGAGCCGGAACGGATAAATTAACAAGGAAGAACTGGACAAGCTGCAGACATCGGACACTGACAAAGACTTTTACAACTGCTACAGAATTAACTTTGTCAGTTAGAAATATAAAAGAGATTACCTGATCTTGATCTAATATTTTCCTAGTATCAGCTGGTTCGTTTTAAAAGATCCGTACTACCCAATAGCAGCACTTGTAAACAAAATGATTGGTTTCGGATAGATGTAGGCTATCTATAGGAGTCGAGCATTAGTCGGTGGTCGACTCGAGGTCGTTGGCACATTTTTGCGGCATTCGGAGTTTTCCGTACATCAATCCGGTAAAGCCCTGTTTCTGCTTACTCATTAATTGAAAAGAAACGAGTGGAAAATTGACACACGTCAGCTTCGTTATCAGGAATAGGGAAACTTTAATTTTCCTACTAAATTGAACTTATCTACTACTAGGTACTGTTACTATTACGAAGTTGGTTAGTTTTGTTAGTTTTGTGGGTAGCAAGATCTTTTACCCCGTCATCGTGCATAGGGCAAGCGGAACCCGGTTACTATGGGACGGGAACCGGGTTTCGCATGCTCTAATCGTTCATCATCACTCTCTGGTCCTTTTCCTAACTTATTTGAGGACGGCTCGACATGTCTTCTTCTAGTGGCCATCTCAGGTCACCCCCTTCCTACCCTTTTTGACCAGTATTGTTCACACTGTCCATCCATCGTTTATTTGGTCTTCCCTTACTCTTACCTATCTTAATTCAGTTAGCTATGCAAACTGCGAATTCAACATATATGACTTGAGCAATGTCTGGACTTTAAAAGAGACGGTGACGTCTGAGTTTGTTTCGGATGTTTCTTCTCAGAGTAGTCAGGTACGAAACACCGGCCCCATCGAGTTTTAAAACAACATGTTGTGACATGTAAAAGAGTTTTGTAAACCAATTTACAGAAATAAATATGATTTGATGATTTGATTTAACAAACAGCTTTCCCAGTTTCATCCGGTTTTCACAAACAATAGTTATCTCCGAAAGTGCGTTTACTAGCGGTGGCCTGTTACGTTATCAGCGTAAGCCGAGAAGCGCCACTGGCAGGAAGATTAACTAATTAACTCGTCAAACAATCGACATTTTATCAAATTAGTGACGTCATCACCAACCATTTTTGGCACGCAGTTACCGCGGCCAGTGACGCCCCCGTATCGATTGAAGCTCTTAGTAAATTAGTGATGTGTGCAAACATCGAGCACTCGATGAAATTGGATTGACATCTGTCATTAACCGTGTTATTTTCAGTATTTGTTATTATGATATGGTGTGTTATCTTTCATTAAATTGACTACCTTGTTTTTAATCAGTAAACTGCTTAGTTTTTTTTCTCTAATTCTTAACATTTATCTCTGTCATGGGACTTATGTCTTAGAAATCTTTTCAATTAATGATGCATTATACGCCTCATCTGCTCTCAGCAAAACTGATAATTAAATTACATTAGTTCAGCGTTAGCGAGAACAATTGGCGCAATTTATTGATGATGATGATGAGCGAAACTGCGAACGTAATCGCATACCAACGCCATATATGTGCATCAAACTCATAAAACTGTTTTACGAGACGCACCCGCAACAATAAATAAGTATTTAATAATAGCAACAAATGATACGGCAAATCATACTGTGATCGACTTAATTAATGCGTCGTTAAAATTTCAAAATGGCGTCAGAAGACGTTTAGATTTACGCGGCATTGTACAGATCATACGCATGTTGTGCGTCAATAAACAACAGCTTCCCGGTATAATGAAGAATTGAAAATGAAAAAGCTTTATTTGCGTGAATTAGACGCGAGTTTCCGATTTTAAAATTAGGTTTTTCTTTTCTCGTTAATGGAAGATGCCATTGATCTTGGAGATATATGATTGTGTAGATATTTATCGAGTTTGTTGGGACATTTAATGTCTTAAACGTAAGACAAATCACTAGGGGAATTGCTAAATAGTTAACACTCAATAAATCTTACGCCATTACGCTTCACTTCAACGAGACGGAAATATAGCCGCAGAACTTTAATACGACATTTACGAACCTCGGAAGACAATAACTATTCCGAAGAGCAATAAAACTTTCAGCCGCCACCACGCACAAAGTGAGACACTTCAAATTAACGTGGAAATGGCCAGTATATCTTAGGATTTAATGGTGGCGCCACTTGCAACGCCAAACTGTCAATTTCAGTGCATTTAAAGCTAGTCCCTTGTCCCGCCGTCGTCGAAAATATGCTGGGTGTTCGGGATTACCTAGTCTTGTTATGAAATCCAAATACTTTCCCACATGAGTGGTTAGACGGCGCCAGCCCCGCACGTAAATGGTTGCAAACGATATTATGTCTGTACTGTGTAGCTGTACTGCTGTAGACTAAAATAAGAATGTGATCATTACCAGCCGGATCTGTTCTAGCCTCGCTTTCGGTTGTCTTTACCGATAGTCCGATACCGATGCGATGTTGTTTCAATAATTATGAATATTTCTCATTTTTCTACTGTTTCATGAAAGAGCTGCCAAACAAAAGATTTTTGAAATGATCCGATTAAAAATGTTGGCGCTTGGCGCTTACGCAGGTTTTTAGGAATATGTTCGGTATGTCGACTGTCGAGCGGTTTGATTTTAAACAAACACGGTTTTCGGTTTATTGATTGCATAACTTCCTTAGTCTAATGAAGAAATTTAG
Organism: Noctua fimbriata; assembly: GCA_905163415.1. Lineage (NCBI taxonomy): Eukaryota > Metazoa > Arthropoda > Insecta > Lepidoptera > Noctuidae > Noctua > Noctua fimbriata. The sequence goes on along the minus strand of LR990941.1, from coordinate 16,170,243 downwards.
GATTTAGCTAGCAGTAAATACACTAAAACCTAGGCGCCTGAACTTCTCTCCTGTTTGGTTCTGCACTCTATGATAATTATATACAGCATCATAAGTTTATAACTATAGTAATTACATAACCGTTATGGTATTTTTTTTAAGAAAAGACTCTCTATTTTTTTCGACCTAAAGTTAAACTTGAAAAGGTTTCAATCCCACAGCACTTGAAAGAAACTTTCATCACCTACTTTTAAAGTTAACTCCACTCATGAACTATTTTAAATGCCATTACTCTTAATTTCAATACACGCACTAATGAGTTTAGATTAACCATACCCCTATGATCGACTCTTTCTCAGAACATTTTCTTAATAAGGATGAGAAGTCATCAGCTCGCGACTGGCCACTTAACAGGGCAGCGGTCATTACCGGCCATATTAATAGCTGTTTGTATTCACAGACGATAATGAGGAGGGACGATGGGTGACCATTGCACCGTAAACAAAAGAGTCCTTGGCATTACTGATTAGAATTGCGAAATGACATCGTGTACTTGTCATTCGGAAAAAAAAACTATCTGTCACAAGTGACGGCTAATTTGCCTTTTCGAAACTAGGATTTGTATGGTCATGCCCCCGTAGCATGACCACCGTAGACAAGGATTTCTTTGACGGAAGAATCGACAAAATGACAGATAGTGCAAAGAAATCTGTCATTGTGTCGACACAATCTGTCATTTTGTCGATTCTTCCGTCAAAGAAATCCTTGTCTACGGTGGTCATGCTACGGGGGCTGGGTTTGGCGAGTAAAAATTCTATCACGATTCGAAGGAGAAAATTATTAGTAGACTTCCCGATGCCGACAGACGATTATTTCAGACTAGCTGTAACCCGCGACCTTAGTTCGCCAGAAATTATTATTAAAAAAAATATTACTCCCTAATATTTTTTCTAAAATAAAAGTAACCTATGTTCTAACATAGGCAACTTTTATTTTATCTTTATAACATCAGCTATCTGCCAGTAAAAGACCCGTCAAAATCGTTCCTGCCGTTTCGGAGATTAGCCGGAACAAACAGACAGACAGACAGACCGACAGACAGAAACTGAAAAAAATGTGTTTTTGTTATAAGTGCCGTATAATATTTTCATGTGCATTCAGTAAAAAGCTGTAATTTTTATATTAAAACAGACACTTCAATTTTATTTATTTGTATAGAAGATTAAGTGCTAAAATGGCTTTCGCCTCTTGAAAAGTTACTAAGTGGCTGTTTTCAAATTACCAGAAACGAAAACTTTTTTTTTTTCTAAAACGGCATATGAAAAATATGTGCCAGTCTAACGGAACTGCATTCAAGTGATAATAATTATACATAATCGTGTCACTGGGCAGGTGTGCGTTAGTGTGGAGAGTTATGAGAATAGTATGCTTTCCATACAGGCGTGCGAATCGTATCGTCATGTAAATCCATGCTAATATCTTTACTGGGCCCCGCGTGACTTGCTTCGCCTAGTTTTTTTTTAGTAGGAAAAGAAAAATACGTGGAAATGTCGTGATTGTCGCTGTAAAAAATGATATTTCAAACCTATCTCTCGCAACCTCGCTAGTGCGGATAGTCAGATATCGATAAGTTGTATCGATGAACGTTTTTATGTCCAGATCAGAATTTATGTATTTGTTCGTTTCTGATTGTCTTTATAATCTCTATTATAGGACTTTCATAGAAGGTCAGGAAAGGATACGATACTACGTATTGCTAAAATAGATCGGACATAAAAATGGCACTCACCCGATGATCAAGAATTCTTGTCAGTTATAAACCTTATTGTTTCGCGTAGCAACTGTAGCAAGGATGTGTCCTCAAATGTGTATAAAGACCCCCTGCATTCTAATAATATTATAACCCTTTTATTGGCCAGTCCACATGTTAGACTCCAGTGTCCCGACTCTGTTCAGACTGGCCTGATAATCCAATGATCCTAAAAAAATATGTTTACACCAACACAAAAAGGGGCATAAAAGTTTTTTGCGAATTATTCAATCATTCAATATGGTAGCCTAAATGTATAAATAACGGACCTCCCACACTGAATGATTGGCATAACAATATTTTATTATATTTACGATCATGTAATGAGGGCGAATAAAATCTGGGAGGGCATAGCAATGAAATGAGATCAACTTGTTTCGCTGAAAATACATCTACTTGCGAGCCACCAGCCTTCCGTTATATTACGTATATTATTAACTGGAACTAGTCTATTTTTATTTATTCAAAAATATAAAACTTCTTATCCCGTTAGTGTAACATTTTGTTCGGTTTTCTGAACTCTGCTCTTAAATTGATCGCACCAGTTTTTGCGGTCACTTTTTCTTAGTAGGTGCTCTTATTTCTTTTGTCAATATCTGAAGAAATATGTAGATTTGTAGAATATGTCAAATACATAATAAGCCTTAGTATAACTACTTAGCGAGTCGCGTTTCTTGCGAAATTACGAAGTTATGAAGTCGAATAAGACGGCAAAAAGTACTAAATCAATTTACGTAGCCTAAATGACACTGATCTCCTTGACATTTCCTTAAAAAGCTCTAAGTAGGTGTTCATAATGTTTGTATAAACTTTGTATAAGTAATATGATATGATGACTAATAACAACACGTGCTCAACTCATAAAAAACTGTGTAACACAATCCCTGTCTTTTGTTACAGATTGTATGGTGGTATCCATAAAGCTGCGCCATGGCTGTAAGGAACTTTTGACAAGACCATGTCAAAATTAAAAAGTATAAAATGTCAAAAAAGAATTCTAAATTAAAGTTTTAAATATTGTGAAGTGATTGTGTGATAGTGAAGTGCTTAACTATGGCCGATATCGATATGTCGTTTGATATGTACGAGAACATTACAAATATGGAACAGAACATTACGCATTACCCGGCTGAGGCCACGATCCTCGCTGCAGCGTGTGCCTGCATCTTTAGTGTCGTAGGAGTCGTCGGTAAGATACCTTCCCTTCTTTGTTTACCATCTAATATCATGTTTACAGAATCGATTTTATAGGCTGTTCTACTAACTGCATGCTCTATGCCCGATGCAAGTATTCGAGGAAAGCGTTGAAACACTGTTTGTTTATAGCGACGTACCACTGTACAAACAATTTGTCATATCCTAATAAACTACATTTCAACGTTCTGTCTCATTCATCATTGATATTTCATCAACTTGTTTTGAAAACATTCGAAGTAGTGTTAGTGTTAAATGAATTTCCAGAGATATATGTATAAAGAATTATGATGCGTATTCTGATGACTTGTTTGAAACAAAACTTTTAGTTTTTTTTAAAGTTTTGCTGGGTATTACTAGTCCACAGATGGGTTATCACATTATTTTAAAGTGGCTTGCGCTGTAAGATCTCCGAAGAAACACTTATAAGGAATACATAAAAGAAAGGTAAACAGTTTCCGTATTAGAAATTGAACCCTTTTAAGTTTAAACCGTAAATTAGAACATCAGAACACGAAGAACTCCTACAGATGGAATTTAAACTTTAACGAAAAAGGTTTAAGTTTAAATTCGGGTGTTGATTTTTTTAGTATGCATTTGTTTGCTGCTCGATGTACTCACTATCACTAGAAAGCGTCCAATAATCGGTCACTTAACACGAACGCAACATAAAACGCTAAGTGCCGGTCGTAATCGGACATCAAACGGTTTGTTACACGACTCGATACCTACCCGGGTACAACGCGCTCTCGGACGCCCAGCTGCGTAAACAAACATACGTTGCACATCACTAGCCAGTTGCGTTCGATGTTTGAATTATTATATTTTTAAATATAGATGTGGATATGTTTTTATAATGTACAGCATCCGAATTTAACCTATTATTATAATTTTTCATAATCGCAAAATAGCCAGCGCTACGTAATTTCAGTAATTTCGCAACAAGGAACTTTCACAGTTATCGCTGAAAGGCGAGCAGCGTGTATTTAAAATTTTATTACAGTGTTATGACTACTTTAAAGAAGTAGCATTTACCATTTTATTTTGCAGCTAAACACACAGCTGGCTTATGTTTGAGCACTCTGCCAGTTTTGCCTGCGTTGTTTAATTTAAATTATATTAAACGCAGACCAACCTCCTTTGAGCCGTAACTGAATGAACTTTGCCGTCTCATTTCTCATCTCATGATATAAAATGGTAATAAAACCTGGAGCGAGGGCTGTTGCCCTTAGAGAGTGAACGACAGAACGAGTGAATGAATGGGTCTATTGACGGGACGTGACTAAGCCCTGAAACGCACCACTGAATGTTTAACAGGAATTAATTAATTTAATACGTTTTATTATAAGTCGCAGTTTGAATGTATCGTTTGTCAAGTAAGTCGGATGCATCGGACCGGGGATGACAAGTTTGAAAACATTAATTTGAATTAGTTTTTATTAGAAGGAAGTGAGTCCTGAAAGGGTCTTATTCAAAAAGGTTTTTGACCCTGACATTGACTATTAAAGTCATTTAATAAATTATGGAGTTAGTGCAGTATGTTTCTCTTAGCGCTTGGACGACATTGTCTGTAGAAACTGTGTTGAAAAAACGAGATAGCTACGTTAGTCCCACCCAAGTAACACGCCAAAACAAAACCTGACTTTTTCATCAACTAGGGAAGTAGGGACCTAATAGTAGGGATTAATTACGAACATCATATTTCCCCACCAACAAATAAACCAGCTAGGTAAGCGTTTAAACCTGTTGCAATCAATTCTCGCGCCATTATATCAAAACAAACATTCGCCGGACTACAAGTGTCCCTCTACCTAAGGCCGCCATTTGTGACAGACATTATCATCTTAGTGCTGCATGGTTCTTTTGGCGCTTGAATGACATTGACAGGAGGGCGCCGTTGACTGAAGTTGTCTGTAGTTTACTTGAAAAGGTATCGTGTACAAGATGGCTGTGTTAGAATAGAATATAATATAAAGAATTCTATTGTTACAATGGCGGTTTTTCCGCGTTTAGCGTTATCTTCCAGACAACCATTGACTACGAACATAAAATATAAACGGGAGGTAGACAGTGGTGTAATACTACACAAACATTAAAAATAATTCAAGTTAAGTCAGTTCCGTAATATCATCAAATAGGGACTAATCAATTAAGAATATCCTTTTCCACAAACAATTTATCAGCAAAATAAACCTGTTGCAATTCCCTCGCCATTATATCAAAGCAAACATTCGCCGGACAACAAACGTCTCTAACGATTACTATGGCAGTATGGCCGCCATTTGTCAACGACTTTATTATCGAAACAATTAGCCTCGCCGAGGGACATCCGCACACAATAACACCCCCTATGTATCAGGCTATAAATAGAATGCAATAAATAACTAGCTTTTGTTATTGGTTGGATAAGCGATAAGTTGTATGTAGGTGAACGTCGCTTTAGGTAAACAGAGCTATGGGAAGGTAGGAGCTTAAGAGAAAAAATCTACTTTATCTTAAAATAATCAGAATGGGAGGGAACCATTTCATGCAGCCTTATAGGAACCTCGTTCTCTACGGCAAAACACGAATTTTGGCCGAAGGAGCGACTTTTGGTTTTGTTCAGGAAGTTTTGTTCAAAATTGCCAGAAGTCGTGATCGTGGTCGCGTAGAGGGGCCTTAGTCATGCCTCTTCCCAGTTTCGTTGCTCCTTTACCCGTATTTCAAATTATCACATCTCTTATATCGCTCACCAAGTTACCAGTGGGAATTGATGGACTCTGCTTGTTCTACGTGTCGTTGGCACGACATACTCTATGGAGTATTAATGTAAAAATATAATTATGAGTATTTTGTTGACACACTACACTAACCTTTGACACTTCCACAACGATGTCAGTCTGACTGCATGTTACAAAGGGCTGGATAAGAAAGATCTACTGATAGTACTGATGATGCCAAACTCAATTTACATTGCCAACGAAAACGTGGTAAAGGTGTTACCAATGGCTGCTCGTGCCTGCAATTATTGTCAATACTAACAACATTGCTGGAGATCATCGTATTTCATAGAAACATGACCGCAAGAAACGAGCCTTAGACCGCAGACGGATGAGCACTGTCATTACGTAAGTTAGCTAACATTGTAAAGAATACTTTGAAGTGACGTTCAAAGGATTTAGTAGCAAAAATCAGAATCCCCTAATAGTGTCGTTTTTCCATAAGACGGAAAATTTCATATTGAACAGTTCTAATATGAAGTTTATTAAAAATTAGAAACATACCATCAGTTGCGCGACCACAAATAATATGGGACAAGAGCAGAAAGATGATGAACTGCCAAACTAATGTTTGTTTATTATGAAAAAGTACTTTAATAGTGTGCTTTTTATCAAAGAAAATACGACAAAAAACCTAAGATACACAGAAGGACAGAGCCACGTGCAGCGCTAGTTACCTACGCTTACAAAACCAACAACAGCGAACCGAGAACTGACCTGCCAACTTGCCACTTGTGCTAATCAGTAAACTTCCATTATCAATGTCGCCATTACAATTTTTTCTTGCCACCCTTATCACTAACTGACAGATGCTGCATATATAAATAAACAGCCACCCGTAAGCTGATTAATTACGAAGATTTACGCCGACAGCGTCCAGAGGGTAGGCTGATCAATCACTTGGCCTATCGCACGACAGTTGACCGACGACCTAGCCACCTAGGGGACGAAGCTTTGGAAAATAAACATGTGTGGCTTGCCTTGCAGCCGGGCGAGTTGTATTTATTGATAAAATGGAATTGTGTTTTCAATGAGATTGGATCGTGTGAGCATTATCTCTAATGAATTTAACAGGCTATTAGAGCTGGCACAGGCACAAGTTTTTTTAGACGCATTTGCCAGCCAGCCAGGAATGTCCAAAACATGATAAATCCTCGATAGTCTGGTTTATCTGACAAGTGTTCATTTGTTGTTATTGACAATCATTTCTAATCGATTTGAATCGTTATTGCAGACTTCTGAATCGGCGTGCATAATTTTGATAACATCACAGAATTCATTCACCAGCCCGAATCTATAGATGACGCGACTCATTCAAGCAAGAATACAAACGCCAGAAATCTATCAACGACCATTGCATTTGAGAATACAACAGGCGTTGGCTTACGAATAACAAATCATAAGTGAATGCCATCAGCAGAGCGGTACGAAGACAACCGGTGCGAAGCGCAGACTTGTAAGTTTCGACCAAACATAGAAGAGACGAGAGACACATCTCCTCTCCTGTCCGCTCGTCTCCGCTTTGGCGTTAACATGGCCTAACGGTAACCGTGCTGAGTGATCCTCTGTGATCTATGATTGTGTCTGTCGGTCTGTCTGTCCGCGCACGCGATCTCTTCATCCTATAGTGTTAATCATATCTGTCCGTTAGCGGAGCTAGTTGTAATGCACTAGTTGTCTTGTGATGGGTCGGCACAGATTTCATACTAGGTGGACACGGATATGGGAACGTTACGGGATTTTAGAAATAATTAAATTAACGAAATTTACTGCAAGGCCCTGGTAGCATCTGACGAAAAACGGCTTTCATAAAGACAGGGTTACATGATGTTCTTTCCTCTGAAAGAAATTAGACTGAACGCAATCAAAACTTCTGAATCGAGTTCAACAACTATCAGTGACAATATTCCATAACATTGATGACACATCTGACAGCTTTCAACGCGGTTTACATGTGGTGTTTGCGTCCTGTTTCAATGGTGTAATCTGCCCTTAGTTTCTTGTTTTCAGTAAACATTTAAACGATCTATTGTTTGTCGAATAGTGTTATTGGTAAGTAGAACTAGAAACCCGTGCAGGGAACGCAACTATCTTACGATGCAGATCATCATCAGCCTATAGCAGTCCACTGCTGGACATAGGCCTCCTCAATCGCACGCCATTTAACTCGACTTTCAGCAATTCTCATCCAGTTGCTACCAGCCACCCTGCGAAGATCGTCACTCCACCGAGCCTGAGGGCGTCCCACCTTACGTTTGCCGATTCGCGGTCTCCACTCAAGAACACGTCTACCCCAACGGTCATCGGTTCTACGGCAAATATGACCGGCCCATTGCCACTTCAGCTTACTTATTCTGTGAGCTATGTCGACAACTCTGGTTCTCTGTCGGATCACATCGTTTCGAATGCGATCCCTCAGAGTCTGCACGATGCAGATAAACAATCTGAATTGTCGAACGATTTCAAATCGCCAATAGCCATCTTTTCTTGGTATTGGGCACATTGCTAGTTGGGCTATAACAGAAGTACAGCATACATAAACAAAGACGATAGATACCTAGTTTGGAGGAAGGTCACAAAGTGGCTGACTAGAATAGAATCGCTTGAGATGACTGTTGATAGAGAGAGAATTAGAGATGCTGTATGGACCCCACTTATATTCGGATTAAGGGTATAGTATTGGGTATGATTTGAATACAAAAAATAACCAAATAACGTATGGCTTTTATAAATGTGTTGACACAATATCAGCTGGTCCAACTAACAAGTAGAGTGTACAATAAGTGGCCCATTGACCGATTGGTCACATGACATGCGTTTGACGGACTCGAGTTGTCTACACAAACACATAGCTGCTACGTCATAGGTAATCCTTTTATATCGAGGATTTATAATAAACGCTTTTAAACGTCATGTTGGTTACAGTTCACTTGTTATGGTGCTAACATGATGTATTTACGTAAAGGTAGGAGGTTCGAGATGTATGTCGGAGACTCGAACCGAAGCATGTTTTTCTGCTCTCAAAACGGTGAAGGAAAACATCGTGAGAAAATTGGCATGTCCTAGAACCAGACATTTTAAGGCACGTGATATCGACGAAGTCGTTCTGGGCCTGCGTTTACAGCCCACTACCTCTCATCGGGAGCTGGCCAGCTGTGTCCTGGTAGGGATAACATTGTAAGCTATTTATGCTTTTAAACGTCATAATGTTAAGCATGACGTAATTAGCTGTGCTGCATGGATGTTTTGACGTTGTTAAAGTCAAAGAGGGCTCTACTGGTAAACACGTCTGATATTGTTTGTGGTTTTTAAAAAATAAGTTGGCACCCTTAGTTCCTGTTATTACCACGTGCAAAAGATCCATGTTCAACTATAGGTGGGATGGGAGAATGGGCGCCGGCAGGATTGATAGGTTTTCTTTTGTCCTTTATTATAAGAATATGGCTAATTCTGCCTGTATGTATAAGAAAGCTTATGAACTCAAAGGCCATGAGATGTCTGAGCGAGCGGAGCGAGCTCAAAACATTTTTGCTTTCCGCCTCGGACAAATTGATTTCTCTATAGATTCCCGAGATTTCGAACCCTCGCCCTGCCTACGACCTTGACGATTCTCGATCTCATCATCCTTCACCGCCGTATGAAATTGAGAAACCGCAATAGTTACGAATACGATGTCGTATGACATGTGGCGAACCGAACAGACTGGAATAAAATTATGATTATTAATTTAATAAATTATTATAGGGAATATTTTTTTGAAAATCGAGGTAAATTTTACCCATTAGATAAGGATGAAAAACATGTGGCTTTAATAATTATTATTAGGCTTTATTTTGATAAAACATTGCGGTTAGGTATTTAAATAGGTGGCGACCAAAATAGCATTATAATATATTATATATTACAATATCTGTTTTATTTACCAGTAACATGTATTTGTACCGATATATACATATTCTAGGAAAGTACATAAGCTAACTCTAAAATTAACACAAAAATATGATGTTAGTGTTTTAATGTATTGTTGCAATTTTTATGTATTCATATAGGAAGATATCTCTAATTCCACTTTATTTATTTTTTATTTACACATTATACATAACTGCCTAAATCTTATGATGAATCATATGATATATCGTGTGTCTATTTATTCGGTCCGTATTGGCTAAGTATGTAAGGACTTATACTATTTCTTTTTTCTATGTTTCATGTAGGTAAGCCACACAATACGCCAATAATGTTTACAATACACAATAAGGCACCAGTAGCGAAGGGTCAATTTTTGTAAGAGGTAAGCCGGAGTACCTACATATGTTTAGTTTGATTATATTATTTGTCTATAGAATACTGACTGTGCCATTTTTCATAGGGAATCCGGTAGGAATCGAGTTGTACGGAACCTTCGCCACTGTAAGCCACATAATGTTTCAAAGAATTTACTTATTTCTGTCTTCAAGCCTAGTAATTTTGTTGCCACTGTCCTGAAGAGAATAGAGTGAAAACAACATTCTGGGATATTAAAAAGCTCTATATATAAACAATTAATTAAATATGGAAATAAGTAGTGATATTTTCTAATTCAAGGGTAATAGCGCCCAGATATTAGATGGGCGTAACAACATTCATAAAAAAAAACATTTATGCCCTAAAAATCCCAACAACCATTTAATTTGTGAAAGTAACTAATATGTACTTATGTAATACCGTAACAATGTAACTAAGAAAGAGAAACTCAAAATTAACGACTTGTAAAAATTAACAACTAAAGAATTTTGCATAAAATAATAGTTGTAAGTAGTTTCGTATGTATATTTAGTACCTAGTCATTGTTTGAAGGTTATTGAACTTATTCAGTGTCTTCTACGTATTCAGTACATCATTATGAACCCCCACCCCTCCCCCAAACAGATTTTTTTGATCAGTACTTAACTAATTTAAAAAAAAAACTGCTGTTTCCAACAAAAGTGGAACCTACACGGTCAAATGTATGGAACAGGATAGTATTTTTTTTATAACCGATGGAGAAATTCTATGTCCTTCCCCACATAGATTTTTTTACCCGAATGATGTACTAGAACTACTGGATCCGTGGTGAGCGTTTCTGCGTCGATGTCCCTTCTACCCTGTATATCGTAGCTATTTACCTTATTTTTAAAAGTAATTATTTTTAACACATTTGAAAAAACAACAAATATTATAAACCAATAAGCCTAGCCTACAAATCAATTTAAATAAATAATTCTAAAATACCTTTTGATTTTTTTAAATAATATGATAATTTATTTTGACATTTATTAATTTATCCTAAATCGGTTGTGTATTTTATTTTGACTTTTTTATTTAATTCCTTAATATTTCTAATGTAATGTAATGTAATTCTGATATTTAGGTTTTAGCTATATTTTATGTGTTTGTATTTGTATTTACGTCTATTTTTGGTTCTTATACGGGTCTCGGACCTGAAATAAATGGAATTTATTTATTTTTTTGCGTTATTGCCTAGCTGCTGAGAAATAGGATAGGATGGACTATTACAAAACCTAAATAGAACGAAAATATAAGTCCAGGCTATAGAACTAGCAAATATATCACTCATTACGATAAAAAAACATCTTACGCGTTCATTAACAGTAAGAAAATATTAATTGTAGTGCATTTAAAAGTATGGCGAAGTATGAAACGAAAGTGCGTTCATTAGTCGACCATCCGTGAACAAAGCAATTGATCACAGTTTAATTAACTACTATGTACGATGTAGGTATGATTTACATAATCAACTTATCATGTCAGCCACATTTTATGTCATGGTATGAAATTTTGTTGGTCTTATTACCTACAAATCAAGGTTTTTTTTATCATCTACTGCCTAGCCTTTTCCCAATTATGTTGGGGTCGGCATCCAGTCTAACGGGATACAGCTAAATACCAGTATTTTACATGGACCGACTGCCTATCTGACCTCAACCATCCAGTTAGTACTGGGTAATGCGATACCCCTTGGTAAAGTCTTACCGTCGCCGTAGTCGTCAGTGGCCTGAAATTCTGACAGTCTGACACCCGACTGGGTGTCAGACTTTCAGGCCACTGACTATCTGTAATGATTGTCAAAGATCTGCCGAAGCACGGAGGAAACTGTATGTACTGTGTCGAGCATCGAGCCAGTATTGTATTAATAAATTCACATCAACTGGAAACTAAGGGCCAGTTTCACCAATTAAACTGAACTCGATTAGCACATCTAAACCGCGTTCAAAAGCTGTTAATAGTAATATTCCACAACAATGATAACAATGACAGATATTGAACGCGGTTTAGATGTACTGATTGCGTTACATTTTTTTTTTTAACATTGCCTCCCACTAGGAATTTCTCCTGTATCGTGGGTGTTTACAAACATTTAAACTCACATACACAAACAGTCAGACCCGGAACAACTACCTGTGGTCCAACAAATATTTGTTCCATGCGGGAATCGAACCCGCGACACACATATCAGCAGTCAATCGCTCACCCACTGCGCCAATCATGCCGTTTATTTATAGCTTTAGTGGTAATATTTGCGCTTCGTAAACAAATTGGGTATGTAGATAGATTTCTATGAAATTATGAACGTGGTTTACATAAAACCTACTTATTGGTATGGTTTATATTAGTTGAGGTCATGGTTGATAAAATAATGAATAACAGTGATTTAATAATATTTATTTAGCTAATCAATATATAACCCACGTCATATCGATCAAGTAGGTACTTATTGCAATGATATCAAAAGTTTATTTATAATAAATATAACTAGGCGCTTACCTATTTATGTAACCAAAGTCTATATAGCATTAGTTTAAGTTTATGCGAAACCTGAAACACGTGTAGTATTTTTATGTAAAGAATCTATAAACAAAATTTCAAAACTGTATCTTAAAAAATCACAAAGTTATAAGCTTGTCCTAAAAACGTGGTCACCACGCAGCACGCCCACGCGCGCGCCTCCAGCGTCGTCTTGAGCTCTTTGATAATAATTTGGCAGTAAGTCCCTAAATGATTGCGATAGGTACTTAATGTCGCTCGATATCCAACTTGTAACTTTTTTGAAATATTTTTGGGACATAATATAACATGGGGCAAAAATGATTGGGATCGATTCAGTTAGGTATTCTGAACAAAGTATATTCAGGTTTCTGCCTGGATCTCCTTTCCTTGCCCTGTAAAGTCAAATACAGAGCGGGGATTACTTAGTTTATCAGAATAATCAAATATATCGTTTTGATTGTGATAAGGATTATGCAAAGATATAGGTTCGTATTTATTAATTACTGGCTTTACCCGCGGCTTCGCTCGCGTTAATTTAGAATTTTGACAATCAATTTGGGTTCTATTTTGCTTGTATAATAATATAATTCAATCTAGAATCGAAAGACACGTGGCGCCATCTATTATCATAAAAGTACTGTTTCCGAGGAAAACAACAATAACGTTTTTGAACGTTCTTAGTACTTTTTTCGGGATGAAAGGTACCCTGTGTCCGTTTCTGTACACCTGACAACGTATATGCAAAATTTCAGGATGATCGGTTCAGTGGTTTAGGCGTGAAAAGGTAACAAACAAACTTACTTTCGCATTCATAATATTAGTTAGGATAGGATTAGGATTAGAGTTCCATTGATCTATTCTCTGTGGCTGTTCAGGATATCCGAAGAACTGACCATCCAGTAATCAACCTATTTCCAGTGAGAGTGCTCTTATAACGGCTACTGCGATTCCAGTTCAAAATACGTTCAGAAAAATGTAGCAAAAAAAATTGAAGGACACCGAAAAAAATAAGTTTCATTCCGTTTATACAAATAGATTCGGCATTTATTTTAGTTCGCAAAGTAAATACGCGAGTGAGAATCACAAATAGAGCGGCGCTAAAAAGGGTTATTAGTATGTTATGTCTCGGCTAACAGCTCGTTAAAGTGTAAACAGTCCCTCATAAACATCGAGTCTGAAATAATTGTGAATCGATTGCGAATCGGATAAGTGGGGCCACTCGATCGGGCTGCGTTTAAGAGAAATGCCAATCAATCGAATCGTTTTGTTTATGTTCGTTTTCTGGGTACATCTCTAGCTGCTTCGGTAAGTATGAAAAATAAAATAACCTAATAATTCAGTTGCTGAAACAAAAATGACTTTTATAGATGAGGTTCTTTTTTAGCAGGAGCTGCTAACGGGTAAAGTTGGCCAGTTTCGAACAGCAATTTAATGGCGTACCAGCTTGCGACTAACTCTTTCAATGATAACCCACGTCTTGAGGACTTGAGCCACTCAACAAAGCCTTGTTTAAAAAATATTAACCGTATTATAAGTCTTAAAACTTTACCCAAGAAAGTTCATGATAGGCGCCATTTGGCACCGCTCTTCCGCGCGGTCAGGCGGTGAAGGAGATCTCACGTCGCAAGCCAATGCGAAAAGCCATTGTATGAAATCCGTCCAACCGCGCGGACGACAGACAATTTACCGCCATACAAATCTTCCCCGCCTCCGCCCGTGTCGTGTGAGTAAAATCTTAACTTCATACTTCACACACTTCAATTTTAACTGAAAAATATAACGATGACTTACATTAAAGAACTACACTTCCTCTTTCGTCTGAAATTACTAAAACGATAAGAATGTACCTAATGCTAGTATTCTAGGAACTGGACATTGTGGATTAAAAGCAAGCATTTCGATAACATTACATTGCGTAAAATAAGCCTGTAACCAGTATTTCACTGTCTTCGAAACCAGTCTGACATTGATTTAGACATCTCATTTCCTTTTTTTTTTGTTTCGGATATTCCGTGAAATAGCCAAGTTGGACTGAATTTGCAATTGTTTGTTAATTCAATATCAGCTGCAATACGAAATTTGGGGATGCCTACGTGACCGGGAGAGCCGCTCACCACAATTCTCGTGTATTTAGCCAAGAATCCCATTTATTTCGTGTTTGTAATACAACATGAAAATACTGCATGTTTTTACAGTGCATTTTGTGTTCAATTGATGAGTACAGTGATTGATTTAACAATCAACATCGCAATGTAACCTGTAACGTAGCTTTTACACGCGAATGCAAGAAAAATAATGCAGATAGAAACATTTTTGCTACGGACATTTTTTATAATATTCGCCTCCGTTTTATTTTGATCTAAACACATGAATAAATCTTATTTTTTGTAAAGTACTGTTTGCTTTTTTTAAACACCCAAAAAAAAACGCCGAATCTTGTAGACACGACAGATTTTTCCAGGCATTTAATTGTATTTACTGTATATTTTGAATTCCCCGTATTTCTCACTACTTTAACTCCACTTCTCCACATTCCAGGTAACCTTGTAACGACAGTGGCGCTGCTGATGCACCCGAAGCTGCGAGGCCATGTGACCACCATGTTCGTCCTCTCGCTGTGCGTGTCGGACCTCCTCTTCTGCTCTATCAACCTGCCTCTCACGGCCAACCGGTACATCAAGCAGCACTGGGGCTTGGGCCCCAGCCTCTGTCAGATGTTCGCCTTCGTCTTCTACGGGAATGAGGCAGTCTCGCTGCTGTCTATGGTCGCTATTACTATTAATAGGTGAGTTTTTCTGCACTTGTTTGTAAATTGAGTTGTTTTTGTTTATAAGTATGATTGTATGAACTTTTCAAGGAATATGTTCAAGGAGTTTCGTCGGCGTTCTTCAGTTTGTTTATATGTTTCTTGGGGTTACCCCAGACGATGTTTTTGAACTAACATTGTGTTTAATTACTACGTACAAAACTATGTTATGATCATTTTGTTATACTCAGGTATAAACAGCGTAGATTCTTTATAGACACAAGGTGCCATAAATACAGAAAATAGCTATTGAACATTATGGTTATAGATCTAAACGCGTCGCAGACGCAATCAGGAACTCGAAGTTATGTACCTACCTACCACTCCCACGTAATCATGATGAAAAACATATGCTGACAAATATAATCTTTATTTTGCGTTATAAATAAGTGGTCTACCACATCCAACGAATCTCTAAACGAAAGGCCTCCACTGAGCTGTGGAAGTTTTACTAGGTGCGAACATACACTACAGCCTGAACTAATGTCTGCATGTATGTCTTCAGTGGAAAATAACAGCTAGCATCTAACTTTTTATTGTTCCACTAGAATATGTACTTTAGTAGACGCCACTGATATTTCCCGAATAGAATTCCTACGTGGGCATCGTAAAAAATACATTTAGTGGTGGCGTGAAACAGATTATAAATGTCGACGGGTTATTTATCACGCCATCCCACCACTCAGCCGTGTACAGTTGTAAAACAAACCTCTTTACTGACGCCACGAAAAAATACTCCTCATTCACGACGCTATTTATAGAAGAGCCGGCAGAAACACAAGTGATAGCTCGCTCGATATTGACCTACTGCAGAATTCACGTGAACCAATAAAATTGTTCTCAAATTCTACTTTTATTTATTGTTTTACTATCCTAGAGGAGATCTATCTAAAATACGAAAGTGGTTTTGAGTATTTTTTCTCACAATCCATCAATTTTATGTTTTTATATCTCAGCCTTTGCCAATTTGCAAACTACGCTTGCGAATGTTTAGAGAAAATGGATGACGTCGGTGCCGCATACAAATATAAACTTGGTAGGTACAGGCAATCAGCAGTGGACTCAAAACGTCACATTCGTTTCGATAAACTTGTTGTTTATGCAATTGCTTCCCAAGAAATTGTAACAATAAGACAATTTTACACAGCCTGGGCACATTGGGCATACAATACAATATCCCATTGTAGTCATTTCGAAACCAATATATTCGGTTCGTCGACCCGCCCTCAGATTAAACCATTACCATAATACTGGTGCATTAATATTAATGCGTGGTAACCAATTTAAAGTGTCCTCAAGTGTACGTGCGCGATGCATAGGCGCTGCGTTCACCTCCGCTGCGCACTGCACAGAACATTACTTAAATTATTTTTATTAGTTTCTATGTTAAGTAAGCTTTGGTGAACGAGTTACTCACAACAAATGTGTTCAAATGGCGTTCCTTTTATGTTTTTTTCATTCAAGTCACGTAAAATTAGGGTTACTTTGAATGTAGTAACTTTCTCATGGTTTTCTACGACTATGACTTTTGACAGTAAGTAGGTGTACCATAAAATTCACAAATGCGTAGCACATCAAATTGATAGGTACTCAATCGTTAGCCAGAAGTCGTACGATAAGTATTAATCCATAATATCCTGAAACGTGATACATTTTGGTTTTGGCGAAAAAGATAACCACCAGTTTACTTTCCTTATCAATGCAAATATGAAGTTCAGATTAAAATTTCTAAATAACCGTTTTTGACATCTATCTGCTTGGTGCATAAACGTGGCTTAATAAAGTGTTAGATAAATATTTGCATAAATAATCCAATATTTTCTTTTTTCTAACGTACAGACAGCGCACGAGTAAGCTTTCATTTAATAAATCTACACAATAAGTAGGTCATTTTTCTGCAACGCATGTGTACCCACGTAGCCTCTTTGTAACATTTTATAACAGCATTTGCTATTTTCTTCTTAAAAAAAAATCATGCTGTCAAACTTTTTTTCATAAACTTTGTAATGGGGATTTTTGTGACCAACTTTCGGCGTAAAAATAATAATTTTAGACCAAACAAAGAAATATAAAATCCCGGACTTATTAACACTCAATTGCTCCAACTAGTAATCCCCGCAATAAAGCATGGGTGTTAAAAGTTTAGGATGATATGGGGGACCATTTAAACACACGGCATTAAACAGGGGTGTTAATGTCAATAGAAACAGTAATTACAATTCTTATTTTATGGGGACTCTATTGTACACAATGCGTGCATTTCTGTGGATAAAATCTTTAACCTTATAATTAGTTTTTTGACGTCTTAGCTCATTCACTTTTTCTGTAATTTGGATAAAGAATGCTATACTTAGGGCCACTTTCACTGAAGCAACTGCCCCCGTAGCATGACCACCGTAGACAAGGATTTATTTGACGGAAGAATCGACAAAATGACAGATAGTGCAAAGAAATCTGTCATTGTGTCGACACAATCTGTCATTGTGGGCTGAACGCGTTCATCACATGTAAACTGCGTTCAAGAACGTGTCCGTGTCACCATTGGTCAAATTCGCCCTTAGTTTATTTGTAGTGCTTCTTAGTTTTATTTTTTTATTTCATAACCTAAAGATACAAAATTAACTTTGAAAATGGTATTTTTCAACAGTTTCTTACAAAATTCTTTAATGTTTGTTGCCACATAAAATTGACTGCGTTTTCTATCGGTACTTCTAGTGGCTCTACGATTACGGAGGCTATTCCTAAAAATATGTTTGATTTGCTTTCCGTGTAAATTCTAATAAATATCTTTATGATCTATAAAATTTATACGTTACCACAAAGGTACCGAATGAATCAGCTGCAAGTAAAAAACTTAATAAATCCTTGGTAAATAAAAGAGGCATCGTTAGTAGATAGATTTAATGCGAAAAACAGGAGACTGACATTTGGGATAAAAGCTTTGATAAGCTTTGTCTATGTCTAGAATGACGACAAGGAAAAGGACATGGAGGGTGTATGATATCGACTGGCGGGCGCTGTTGGTAAAACTTTTTGAAATTGTCTGTGGAAATTGTACTGAAAAATCAAGATGGCGGCGCGCGGCGTTAGCTCTGATTCCGACGCGCCAAAACAACCATGCAGCACTATACCAACCAAGTAAATCGTTAAGCCTTAATTTACCGAGGACTTTTTTCATCCTTTTGCTTGGGTATTTTTATTATTTGTGGTACAAAATACCTACGTACTTCATACAAAGAACAAAACATAAAATAATCCATTAGCAATATCGGCTAGCATTGCTTCCGCATTTTTATGACGACGGTTCGCAATAAACAGATAATCAAATCTATTATTTATGTGCTTTTATGGATCTCCCACCGTGTAACGTCCCATTTTCCTAACGTTCCGCTTTTTCTTTGCTTTTAAAATGTTAGTGCCTCATCGATATCTCTAGACACATCAACACTTCATCAACAAGTTCACTTCTGGTCATCCTTATCTGTCTAACGTTTTCCCAATGGATGCAGCTGAATACCAGTATTTTACATGGAGCGACTGCGTATCTGACCTCCACAACCCAGTTGGTACTGGGTATCGACCCCTTGGTGAGACTATTTGGCAGACTTTCGGGACAATGACTGTCTGTAACAACTGTCAAAGATCTACAAATGACAGCCGGGACCAACGGCTTAATGTGCTTTCCGAGGTACGGAGAAAACTCGGTATGTAGGTAATAAAAAGGTGGTCATCCATCCACAGACTAACCAGAAATAAGTAAGATAGTTGGAAAACTCGTATTTACAACCAAACTAAAGATGATTTTTTCCAGCATTTTCCAATCTAGGTCTTTTGCAACAGGTCGTGTCATTAATGATTATGAAAATCTTTCTTAGCTTCCAATCCGGTCTTGCACGATTTAAAAAATTATCTTCTCAATAATCCTGCGACTCTATTTGCACGCCATGACTCATCCTGCTGATTGCTACACTTTGCCACCCTGCAAAGATCGTTACTTCAATAGCGTGAGGGCGATCTATTTGCCGATTCAATTTACTCAAGATATTAATTATAAGTATTATTATACCTACATAAACCCATATCTACTAATATTTTAATGCGAAAGTAACTCTGCCTGCTGAGCATGAGGTCCTCAGTTCGATTCCCGGCTTGAGCAAAGTGCTTTTCCATCAGGAATTTCTCCGTAGCAGCCACGGAATCTGGATTTGTGCCCGGTTGTTGGCTATAGGATCTCCTGGGATGCGATCACATGGGACTTTAACTGGCAAAATGTGGGTGTACTATTAAGTACACCTCTGCTAACCCTTGGGGGATTACAGGTGTGTTGTTATCCGTCCCCTTAGAATGATTTCACAAAGCACAAAGCTAGTTTTCACCTATTACAGCGATCATGAACATAATTATAACACATAACGGTGAAAATATTTAACCACATGATTTCCAGCCATCGATGCGTTGAAATTAAAATAGTTGAAGAGGAATGTAATAGAAACGTTGAGATAACTTATAATTATGTTAGCCGTCCGTTCTACTGGACATTTAGTAAAACTATGTGATTAGCTAACTCTGATACATCATTCATAGGAATACCAGTGGAGATTTAAGACTAACGAACAGCACTACTTGATGAGGCGCCAGTCAAATCGGACAGTACTTTTAACTGATTGATTTAACGTTGTTTGCACAGTTCCAGTATTAGCCATTAACCCCAGACTGCATATATAACAGTTACTATCCTACATTTTGATGACTATTCACTAGTTTCAAACAGATTCTACCATTTCGCTTATGCAGATTTTGACTACTTAGGTCCCAGTTAGGCACTGACCACCAGTAGCGAAGGCTCAATTTTTGTATGAGGTAAGCCGGAGTACGTATCTTTAATGTGACTATATTATTTATCTATAAAATACTGACTGTGCCAGTTTTCAAAGGGAAGCCGGTAGGAATCGAGTTGTATGGAACCTTCGCCACTGCTGACCACTTACGAAGCCCTCTGATGGACGGTTTCAGCCGCTTTTCAAGTGTTTCAAAACTTTTCAAGCAGTTTGTAAAGGTACGGTCAAAATCGGAATCGGGGACATCATCATTTCATCATCATCATTTCAGCCGAAAAGTCCACTGCTGGACATAGGCCTCCCCCAAGAAGGGGGGTTTTGCCATAATCGCCACGCTTGGCAGGCGGGTTGGCGATCGCAGTATTGTTGTTGTAGAATCAGAGAACGCTGCTGCCCATTCTCTGGTAAGTCCCTTAGTCGCCTCTTACGACACCCACGGGAAGATATGGGATGGTGCTATTCTTTATGTCCGGACACCATACAGAACAACATACCAAACTGAAATACATCTCTGGGAGTCCGTGGTCAATCATTAACTATTTTAGTGATTATAATTCTGTAACTACATACGTGTTACGCGCGGTTTATATTTTCATCAAGATACTACCTGACACTGACCTGCAAATTGCAAAAAACGAAAGAAAATTTGAATTTCGCGGGCTACCCTGGGCTTCCACCTTAAAGCATTTTGTTCGAAAAAGACGGTACTTAGTACTTTGGTGTCGCGGTAATGTGCTTATCATACCCACTTTATTAATCATCTTAAACATGCTGCTGCTAGGACTTCTAACTCCTCTCTGTAAGAGGAGAGGCAAACGTGCCAAGTGCCCTCAATTGGTCACCAACTTTAGCCAACTTTTCAGCTTCGGATATGATTTCAGACAAACAGACTTCCAAATATTTAAGGAGCAGCTGCTTACGTGCAAACGTAAATTATTTGTAAATGGGCCATAAACGAGCAAATATTTAATTTGTAATAATAAACAATGTTATTTATGTTTCATTTAGCGAGGATCCTCTAAAATTAACATGTTGCCATATTTTTAGCACTCTTGAGAGATCTGTTACCTGCTCGAAATTAAATTTCCGGCTTACTTTGTGACCGCAGCTTGATAACATGTAGTAACAGTCAGGAGTTTGAAAGGATCAAAGAATTCTTTTACCGCCCCCCCCCCCCCCTGTATCATATAGGAGTCCATAAATAGAACTGGTCTTTGCGAAATGTGGGTGTATCATAAGTATACACAACCCTGGACAGAGAAAATGATGTTTTTTTTAGTCATCCGCTGTTCTTTCCTGATTAATTTCGTTGCGGGAACCGAACAAAAACAGCTGAATCGTTTCTTCTGGACTGGAAGAGTTTCACTGCCTCGGTGCTTTTCTGGTGTTCGCCAAGGTTACTGTCCATTCTGGTTTCCAAGACTTGCAGTGGTTGGAAATAGACTGTTAAAAAAAACACACCCCTGCCCGACACCTCTCAGAAATACAGTGTTATTTTATGATTCACAACTTTGCACCGATCCTCATGAACCCAAATTCATCTGCCAACATTTACACTCTAATGTGTTGTATTTCAAGTAGTAATCGGTAGTTCTGGCACAAAATGGAGCTTATCTATCGCAATTTCCTGCGCTCATGAAGAGAATAACATCATAACACATCGGTAGCCAATTCTGCGGTAAGCAGTGCAGTAGTAAATCATTTACAATTGCTTTACCTGCTCTTAAACAACGCAGCTGAAGTTATTAATAAAGTCATATGTATATGTACATAATTGTACATATCTACTAGAGGTACGGTTTATCGGGGGTGTGTACTTTCATTGATCGTAAGAAACTAGTCTGAAAGATCTTTTTAATTGCAGACAATTACATAAAGTACTGACTGTAGCCAGAGGCTACAGTCAGTACTTTATGTATGATGGGTTATGGGCTTATGGGCGATCCCAGTGTTGTAAATTCGACTGGAGTAAGGCGGTATTACCTATGGGTTTTACCTTTACAACCAAATGATGTCAGGTTAAATGAGCAATGAAATTCATAGTCAGTCACGTCTTTGTATTTCAAATAAAGTCATCGGACAAGGCACCTTACTCACAGCTGTAGGTACCCCAAATTCGGCAAGATAGTAACTACCTAAGTACCTACTTCTTACGTGGAAGTACGGGCATGCATCAGCTGACCTATATTTTATTCGTAACACTTGCGCGCACGGATTTTATCTTCCATTTATTATATGACCACATGTAAGAGTTCAAATAAAATGCCCAAACCTTACATGGTGGTGTAAGTTATAGGCGGTAGCGATTTGCAAAAAAAAATCTAGCTTTATCGATCATACTTTGCAAACTATTAGGCATTGCTCGTAAAGACTAAGTACCTTTAGGCGTCGGGCACAGTGTGACGATAGGTACTTGGGAAGAGTAACTAGTCGATTGGTAATTCTGACTGATTTATTTTCGAGAATCGACATTTTATATATATTATAACAATAGTACAGTTAGGCTTGGCATGTTGCTGTTATAATTCCAATTGACCAATAGCGACGCGCCGTTGGGCGGG
Organism: Noctua fimbriata; assembly: GCA_905163415.1. Classification (NCBI taxonomy): domain Eukaryota; kingdom Metazoa; phylum Arthropoda; class Insecta; order Lepidoptera; family Noctuidae; genus Noctua; species Noctua fimbriata. Next base: position 16,147,489 of record LR990941.1, on the reverse strand, counting down.
CCGCGCGCGGGGCGCGGGGCGCTGTGTTGCACACGGCACTATTCGCCGCGAAGGCATAAATAGGAGTCGCGCGCCGAGCGCGATCCTTTTCACCGAGCGCCGTCGTCGCGTGCAGATGAAGATACGGAGGGTGCTGGTGCTTCTGCTTGCTTTGCTTGCGCTTGCGCTTAAAAACCGCTTCTTTCGAAGCGAACGTATGCGGCACGGTGTTGTGATGACGCTCGTGTCGCATCTTATTTCTTTATTCACGAACTCGTTACTTATTCGTCTTTTTCAAGATGATTGCTTCACTGTTTCTTGCAGGCTTGTCTAAAACGTGGTAAGGTAACTGGTTCGGTGGTATGTGGTAACTGGTTCTGTGGCATGAGGTAACTGGTTCTGTGGTATGTGGTAACAGGTTGTGACTGTGTGACAGGTACTGTGTCACTACATCACTCCCCCCTAAGCGAAGCGTACGTTGTGTTTTACCGCGCGGCCGGATCGAGTGACGTATGTGTCGCGCGGTGCGCTGGGGGTCGATGACCGCGGATCGACGGTCGTAGTTGAGCTGTTTGTGCGCGATGCTTGTTGCGCGCGTGTTGAGGTGGTAAACTCTTCTTCGTTGAGTAGGTGCGCTGGCTTAAGTCTGTCTATTGAGACAACTGTAGTTCTAAGTGGCATCTGTATGGTGAAATGTTTGCTATCACGTTGTATCACCTTGAACGGGCCGTCGTAAGGAGGGGTCAATGGACTTCGCACGGTATCATTGCGCACGAAAACATGAGTACATGTCGTTAGGTCCTTGTATACAAACGTGCTCCTGTTGTTGCTACGTGACTTGCTGCTTGGTGCGAGTGATGCCATTGTTTCGGTCAGCTGGCGTACGAATTCTGCGTCTTCATTTTTCGGCTGTGTAGGCACGAAGAAATCTGACGGTATTCTCAGCGTAGATCCGTAGGTCATCAGGGCCGGGCTGACTTGTGTGTCTTCACGAAGCGCTGTACGTAGTCCAAGCAGCACAGTCGGTAAGTCCTCGCTCCAGTGTGTGCCAGCGCCTCTTGCCATGAGCGCGGCCTTCAAGGTTCGATGCCAGCGTTCGACTTGACCATTTGCTTGCGGGTGGTATGCAGTAGTTCGTATCCTGGCGATGCCGAATTTCTTCATCAGTGCATTGAATAACGATGATTCAAATTGCCTTCCTTGATCCGTCGTTACGCGTAAAGGACAGCCAAATCGCGATATCCATCCCTCGTACATCGCCTTAGCAACAGTGTCGGCGGTGACGTCACGAATTGGTACTGCCTCCGGCCATTTAGTGCAGCGGTCGATCATTGTTACTAAATATCTGTAGTCGTTAGATGGCGTTAGTGGTCCCACGATGTCAACGTGAACGTGTTCGAAACGCGATGATTTTTGAAACTCGCCGAGTGGGCTGACCACGTGTCGTTGGACTTTCCCGCGCTGGCAACCGATGCATGATTTCGCCCACAAACCAACTTCTCTGTTCATACTTGGCCAAAAAAACTTTGTTGTCATTATTCTTCTTGTTGTTCGCACACCAGGGTGACTTAGTTCGTGTTGCGCTTTGAATGCTACTATACGATAAGTCGCTGGTAGGTATGGACGAACGTTCCCGGTTGATGTTTCGCATATGATGGGTCGTTGACCTCCGGGCAATGTGATAGGCGCAAACTTTAGACTTGGGTTGGACATGCAGCTCTTCAGTTCTTCATCGTTTTCTTGGTCTTGAGCGAGTTGGTTGTAGTCGATCGTGGAATGTGACAAGTTGATTTCTTCGATGCGTGATAAGGCGTCCGCTGCTTCGTTCTTGTCACCGTGAATGTATTTGATCTTCGCACAGAACTGACTAATGTAGTGCAACTGGCGTTCTCTTCGTGGTGTATCGCTACTACTCGGTGTTCTTGTCAGCGCGTAAGTTAGAGGTTTGTGATCGGTGAATATTATTAGGTCACTGCCCTCTATCAGTCGTCGTAGGTGTTGCACTGCGGTGTACATCGCTAATAATTCGCGATCGTACACGCTGTAGCGTCGCTGCGTCTCACTCATACTTTTTGAATAGAATGCCAGTGGTCTCCAATCGTTGTCCACTTTTTGTTGTAGAACGGCGCCGATGCTAGTATTTGATGCGTCGGTAAATAAACATAGTGGCGCGTTTGGTATCGGGTGAGTCAGCGTCGTTGCCTCGAGTATGCTTTGTCGGCATTTCTCAAAAGCTTGTTCTGCTACTTGAGACCATTGTATCGGAGTTTTGTCGTTCTTCTTACTATTGTGAAGGTATTTATTTAACTCGTGTTGGTACTCGGCTTGATGAGGTAAACAACTACGGTAGAAATTTATCATTCCTAAGAATCTTCTTAGTTCTTGAACCGTTTGTGGTTTCGGATAGTTGACTATGGCTTGTATTCGTTCTTGAGTGGGTTTGATTCCCTCTGATGACACTTCGTATCCGAGGAACTCGAGGTTTTCCTTGTCAAACTCGCACTTGTCGATATTAAGACTGACGCCGTAGGTATTTAGGCGTTCGAGTACTAGTTCCAAGTGGCGGCGGTGTTCTTCCTTATTTCTTGAGTGTACGAGCAGATCGTCGACGAAACAGAATACGTTGTCGTCTATTCCTCGTAGTACCTCGTGCATGAAACGTTGAAAAGTTTGTCCGGAGTTTCTTAAACCGAACGTCATGCAAGTAAATTCGAAAAGCCCAAATGGTGTTATTATTGCTGTTTTTTGAGCGTCTTCTTTTGCGATAGGTATCCAGAAGTAGGCCATTTTCAAATCGAGTTTTGTGAATATTTTCTTTCCGTGGAGTTGGTATGTAAAATCTTGAATTCGTGGTATAGGGTATCGGTCGGGAACGGTGACGGCGTTAAGTCTTCTGTAATCGCCGCATACTCGAAGTGATCCGTCCTTCTTCTTCACGATGTGAAGTGGACTCGCCCACGGACTGTTTGACGGTTTGCATATTCCCATCTCGATCATGCGCTCGAATTCTAGTTTTGCCGCCTTATATTTGTCGGGCGGTAGAGGGCGCGGCCGTGAGTAGATCGGCGGCCCAGTCGTCTCGATGTGATGCGTGACGTCATGCTTGGCTGGAGTTTTGAGTGTCATTGGTCGAAGTACATCTGGATATTTCTTTAGCAGGTCGTGATGAGTGTGGTCGCGGTTGACAATGTAGATTGTTTCTTCTTGGCTGTTTACTTTCACGGCGTTTACGCTGAGCTCGGTTACTCGATCGATGAGTTTTCTTTGGTGCAAGTCGACTAAAAGTTTGTGATGCACTAAGAAGTCGGCACCCAGTAACGATGTCTTCACATTGGCGACGACGAAAGTCCACTTGAAACTTCTTCGTAGGCCTAGGTTGAGCTCGAGTGTGCGCTCTCCGTAGGTACTAATTTCCGTTCCGTTTGCCGCGTAAAGTTTGTAGCCTGCATTCTCCGCCGGTTTTGAATATTTCTGGTTTCGAGCGGCTAATACTGAAATGTCGGCCCCCGTGTCGACAAGGAACTTTTCTCTGTTATTTATGTCGATCACGCATAGGCGGCGGCTGGGTTGGTTAACATCGACGCCCGCCACTGTCGATGTTCTTTCTAGTTTTCCCGCTTTGCTGCTAAAGAACATGGTGGTTCACATTTCCGTGCCCTGTTGCCGAACCGATAGTGGAAACGGCACATCCAGTCGGGATCGCCGGGCTTGCGGGCGTTATCAGGGCGCTGTCTTGAATGTGAGCGTGAGCGGCTACGATGTGCGGAGTTTTGGCGGGAAAGGCGATACGACGAATGTTGATGGTTGCGGAGTTCAGCGACTTCGAGTGACAATTTCTCTATTTGTTTCGAAAGCATGTTGATTTGTAGGGTTGTTATTGCGTTCAACTGTGCCTCATTGCCTGCTGGGCTTGTTGTCGAAGGGTTTGTTGTGGAGACTGCGGCGACTGTAGCGGGTTCAAAATGCTCCATCATTTTGTCTGCCATTGCGGCTAGCACTTCGAGCGATGACTCGGTGTTGACGGAGAGCACGGCGCGAACTTGTGTGGGCAGTTGGTTGAGCCACATAACTTTCAGCGCTTCATCAGATAGTAGCTTGCCACTGAGGTCTCGCATTTTACGCAGCAGCTGGCTTGGCTTGTTGTCGCCGAGTTCGAGGCCGCTGAGTAGCTTCTGTAACTGCCGGTGGTCTGACTCTTGGTACGTTGAGATGAGTCTGTCCTTGAGCGTGCTGTACTTGCCGGTGGTTGGTGGGTGTAAGATGATGTCTCCGATTTGTTCTAGGTCGCTGTTGCCGAGTAGCGGGACGACGAGATTGAATTTCTGCTCCTCACCTATCTTGCTGGCAGCAACGGCGGCTTCAAATTGCGCGAACCACAAGCGCGGGTTTTGGCGCCAAAATGGTGGTAGTCGTGCCGGAAGTGAGATTGTTGCCACGTCGCTCTTCTCTGTTGTGATGCCCTGAGCATCGCTAAACTCGTCGTTCTTCATGGTGGAGGTGGATCTTGTAGAAGGTCGATGTTGCAGGGATTCGGGCTTCGCTTCAGGCACGTGTTCGGTTTCACGGGGTCACCAATTTAGGCGTCGGGCACAGTGTGACGATAGGTACTTGGGAAGAGTAACTAGTCGATTGGTAATTCTGACTGATTTATTTTCGAGAATCGACATTTTATATATATTATAACAATAGTACAGTTAGGCTTGGCATGTTGCTGTTATAATTCCAATTGACCAATAGCGACGCGCCGTTGGGCGGGCCGCGCGCGGGGCGCGGGGCGCTGTGTTGCACACGGCACTATTCGCCGCGAAGGCATAAATAGGAGTCGCGCGCCGAGCGCGATCCTTTTCACCGAGCGCCGTCGTCGCGTGCAGATGAAGATACGGAGGGTGCTGGTGCTTCTGCTTGCTTTGCTTGCGCTTGCGCTTAAAAACCGCTTCTTTCGAAGCGAACGTATGCGGCACGGTGTTGTGATGACGCTCGTGTCGCATCTTATTTCTTTATTCACGAACTCGTTACTTATTCGTCTTTTTCAAGATGATTGCTTCACTGTTTCTTGCAGGCTTGTCTAAAACGTGGTAAGGTAACTGGTTCGGTGGTATGTGGTAACTGGTTCTGTGGCATGAGGTAACTGGTTCTGTGGTATGTGGTAACAGGTTGTGACTGTGTGACAGGTACTGTGTCACTACATACCTTTAATGTGGCAATTTGTGAAAAAGAAAGAATGTTAAAAAGGGGGGAGGCCTGTTCTCAGCAGTGCATTGGATGAATCAAGGCTGCCAGTGATGATGATGCGCAAAACGCAAAACAAACTAGTAGTGACAGCACAGCACCTAAAAAACATTACTTTAACAGAGATTATTTAAACTGTTTCTAATCTCATTTATTCACCCTCCTGCGACCAAACCTGCTACCCGCTACCCATTAAACTTTCATATCTAAACAAAACATCCAATATTTGCCAAACGTCACGACACACGGATCACTTACATCTGGCATCACAGATTTAATCCATCGACTGTAGCTCTGTATTCCATCTGTAAGCGCATCTGTCCCGCCCTGTGGGCAAAGGCACAGTATAAATATAACCAGTAAACCAATTAGGCCCTTTTTAATAAAAACGTGTTAGGGTTGCCAACTGAACGTAAACTCTGTCACTTGTCCTGGTGCAACAGCCTCAACTTACTCTTGAATTACCTGAAGTATGCTTAGAATTCGTGTAACAAAACCTTAGCTTGTGTGTATGAGCCGATTCTGAGTTTCAGACCATTTGCTCCCAGTTGAAATACTGTATGTTAATACTAAAATGTATATTTACTGTGGCCAAGGGCCCGAGCCAAACAAAAATAAACCCATTCAGGATGGGTCAGTAGCCGGCACACAAAGGACCCTCTGTGTACAATGTGCGCTTGTGTCTGTGCTTCTACTTTTTGTTTTGTTTTGCTTCAGTTAAAGGCTTTGTAAACAGCCTATTGATGGGTGCACTCTAATTTGTTTAAGTAATTGTTGGGCAATGTGATATCTGTGCATTGCAGCCTATTTGGTTATTTTCCTTGTCTGAAGTGCTCACTAATTTGCTTGGTAGGTAAGCTGGCACAAAATTAGCTAGTTAGATAATCTGGCAAATAACAAGCTAGGTACGTAATTTGGCACAAAACTATATAAGTATGTAATTTGGCGTAAAATTAGCTTGGAAGGTAATTTCCCATAAAATACGCTAGGGTGATAAAGTGCTAAAAATTTGCTAGGAAAATCTTGTTGGCCCCACAGTCTGTTGTCGCGGTTGGTTGAATTATCAATGGCAATAAAACCTTTTGGCAAACAACTACAAATCTACAATGAGCGTCTTATTGTGGGAAACTAATCAAAAATTTAAACGGCCTTTGTTGTCAAAACTACAAAAGGATCACATAAAAGTAAAACTGCTCAAGGTAGGTAGTCTTGGATAATTATAATCAATGGTAGTACAAGAGCATAAAAATGGCGTGTGGCCAATCCATCCCATCGGAACTAACCCTGCCATCTTGATATTTCAATAAAATTTACGAAAAATATTCCCCGTTCCCACTATCAATGTTATAAAGCACCAAAATATCAATGTACCACTGTTTATTCAGCATTGCATGTCAGGACTGGCTGTTAATACATTTTAAAACCAGTTAATCACATCGTTTAAATCAAGTCACAGCAATCGAATAACTTCAAACACACCCGCCAGCTTCCGGATCACCCTCCACCATGTTAAACTCTATCAATACACCATAAACACTATAATAACAAGTTAAGCCTCAAATTGTTATCTTATCAGCTGAGCTGGCAAACACGCTGCTTTCCCACGCCTGATAACCAGAGTGCTAGAGTGGTGATTACATTTTGAAAGCGAAAAGTAAATGTTATCAGCTTAAGTGGGGACACTTTGTTTGTTTCGTCGGGGATCGTGGGTATGGAGATCGGAGATGGTTGATGGGTGAAATAAAACAGTTGGGTTGAAAGGAGCAATGTGTTTGGTTTTTAAATAGCTGATGATTGGACAAAAATACTGCCAATGTCCTTTAGACTGCTAAATTACAAACAGTGTGTCTTATGTGTGCATTTTATCGAGATGAGGACTAATAGAGAAAAGGCAGGAAAATCATGATAGTGATGATTTAGATTGGTTTTGCATCAGTTAGACCACGTCTGATCTGACCGAGATCGGAGACGGCTACTTATAACCTATAGTAATCTACGGTGCATAAAGATATGTGCATAGCTAAAAAAAACTATATCCTGAAGAACGAAAAAATGCTGATCGTCTTTTCATCTTCCCATTCTGTCCCATTGTTGCCACGATGTTCTCTATTTTTAGCGAAACTTCCGAAATCGACTAAAATTGGAACACTGAAACTCTCCAAATACCTATCTTAAGATCCACGTGTAGAGGTTCTTCTACTTCCTCTCGTAAATTGTTTACCTGTTTTAGTCTAAAAATAGTTGAACCGTGCACGTAAATATAACCTAGATTGGTGTACCGGAATACCTCGTGGTAAGGGGTGATTTACACACTTTTGCTTCGGTATGATTCGGCACTAACGGGCTGCAAAATCGAACATATTATTATGTGGGTACGCGTTTTTAAATGAACCGAGCCAACCCGAACATCATGGTAGATCTACCTAACGGCACCAGCCCTGCGTAGAAATTGCTGCAACATCGGCTTTGTTGTTCAACAGATACTGCCGTATCGAATGTGGCAATCCCAACAAGTGTGTTCCACCTCTTACCTACTCCTACGTAGAAAGGTATAATGGTAGATAGTTCGTTTGATGCTGATCTTCTTGTGTTTTGTTTCAGATACACGCTGATCGCGTACTACGACATGTACTCGCAGATCTATACGAGTACCAAGATCTGGGTGCAACTCATACTTATATGGCTGGTCTCATTTGGATTGATGGTGAGTTGTTACAATGAATTACATGGAATATTTTTTCATCAATGCTAATTATTCTTTCTGTATCTAGAGTGGCTTCAACCTTTTTTCTTAATCTACTTCTACCAACTAACTACTGTAGGTATCTCTGACATGCTTGCAGATGTAGTGCAGTCAGTTGGTGGGTAATTATTTCCATAAAGGCGCACTTAGTAATTTTCATTCTCCTGAAAAAATTTGAAGAACGTGTTGGTTTTTCTAGATCAAGGTTTATTACCAATGGCCTTTGACCCTAATCAAATACCAACCAATCAATGATTTCAATAACAAACTCTAGCCCATCATCGATAAAAAACAATCATTGCCATCCAAGTAGGAACACGTATTACGTAATGCATTTCGATAAAAACATCCTCATTACATCGTTGAATGCATGTAATGAGGTTTTATCTTAAAATTACAAGCGTTTTTACTCTCATTACGCTCTCAAACGAAAAAATATACAAGAATATTGTAACAAATGGTTCCTATCAATCATTAGCGAGCGTTTAAACAGAATTTCTTGGTATTTTTACAACAAAAACAATTGCATCACATCGAAATCAAAACAGAAATCAGTCTATCAGTCGACGCGAGGTTTCATCAACTTTTCGCTCGAGATTTGTTAAATCGTACATTTTGTAAAAATGTAAGACATACTTATCATTATGCTTAGGAAAATTGACGCCACTCGGATAATTGAGGAACCAACGTTAGCGAAATCTCGCCCGATTTTCGCGAGCTTACGAAAGTCTATAGTACGGTGTGTCAAACATACTAAAAATGTTTCAATCAAATCAGCCTATTGCAGCCACAGATATAGAATCGCAGCCCACTGTTAGACAGAGGCCTCTCCCCAGCTGCGCCATAACACCCTATCCTACCTACTAAAGAAAAATGAAACCACACTAAAACAAGATAAAACCACAGGCCATCTGTTAAAAGTCAGTAATAAATAATAAAGGGACCCGGAAAAAAACCACACACAATTTTATTACATAACTACAATAACAAAATGAAATTATTACCGGAATCAAAAAGATAATAATTTATCCGTTTCATGGAACACACACAACGCTACCATTGAGGTTTGTAGCAGCAATACCAATATTCCACAGTGTTGCCAGCCAAATAAATAAACTTTTAGTAATGAAGGAAGCTAGAATTAGTTCGTTGCACTTCCACGCTGCTGATTGTCCTGAATTAGCTAACATCCTCTGTACTACGAACTACGTACGGTTAATTAATTTTATTGAGCCTGTGATGTAACCAAAGGAATGTGTTAGAGGGAAATTAAGTGAAATGGGTTACTTTTTTATATTAATAATTGTCCTTATATAGATTAAAATAAGGTCAAAACAATATAAGGAAGTAGTTTGGGAAACCAACTATAAATACTGACGTAAGCAAGTCGTCACAAATTAAATTAAATTACGTAGACAGTAGTCGACTATGTGCTACATGAATACAGAATGGATAAGGTAAGGAACGAGTATATTAGAGGAAGTTTAAAAGTTGCGCCAATTACAGAAAAGTTGAAAGGGAATCGACTGTCTTGGTATGGACATGTGATGAGGAGGGAAGAAACGCATGTGACTAAAAGAGTGATGAATATAAACGTTGATGGATGGAGAGAGAGAGGGAGAGGAAGACCAAAGAGACGATGGATGGATTGTGCGAGGAATGATATGAAAGATAAAGGAGTAAAAATAGCGTGACGGTTGACAGAGGAGAATGGAAGAAAAAAAAACGTGTTGCGCCGACCCTAAGTAACATGGGACAAGATGTTGAGGCCCTTTTTCAATTTACATTCTTCAGCATTCGTATCTAGCATAAGAACACATAAGAATACTCATATAACTCATCATCATTCAAATGATTATAGTTAACTCGCTGGCATCTATAACTTGGACCACACAACTAAAATTCAACAAAACTATCTCCGCAGAATCTATGCTATCTCAATTATTACTACACGAGTCATGAAACAGCAGTTCAGTCCAATCGTGGACAAAGCGTTGATGACCCTAAATGTGTTGCATTTTAATACTACTTGACTTAACGCCCTTCTGAATTATTCAACAGCTTTATGAGAAGTTGAGAACCCGCATTCAATAAAATGTTAGTTGTTGATTATTTTGTAGAGGTTTTTGTTGGGAGAAAGATTGTTTTGATAAGGATAACCTTCACTTAGACTTAGAAATGTCCAACTTCGATTCAGGTATTTTGTCAATACCTTGTGTTCAGCTAAAATTTAATACCGAGTCAATTGACTCTATAATAATACTCTAATATACTATCTATGGAACCGGCAAGCTTCACGGAAATGCAGTTTAAGGGGCTTAGGGGCCAGAGGGTATTTCCCATGTCTAGTACTAACTCTGTATACTTAGAGAAAGAATCGATCTCTAGACCCAGTACTTAATCTAATGCTTCTCCCATCCGCAGGTACCACCTCTCCTCGGCGTCTGGGGCCAACTGGGGCTAGACCCCAGCACATTCTCCTGCACAATCCTCCCCAAAGACGGCAAGTCGCCCAAGAAGTACCTGTTCGTGTTCGGGTTCGCGCTGCCGTGCGTGGTCATCATCGTGTCGTACTCCTGCATCTACTGGCGCGTGCGCCAGAGCAAGCGGAAGCTGGAGGGACGAAGGTGTGTATGTGGGTGAGGATCGTTATGTCACTAGCTGTGACTAACTGGTGGTGGTGGGGTTTAGTTTTAAGTGGTGGTGGGATGTGGTGGTTAAGTGTTTTGCTATTCTTTGATGACATAAAATCATAAAGTGTATCCCTTATCGATAGTAAGCACTTTAAAATACATTACACGATTTAAACTGATGGTAAAACTGTTTACTATCGGTCTGACTGTCGGTCTAGTGACCGCTAAACTGCTGATCTGGGTTCTAGGTTCGATCCCTTGCTCAAGAATTTAGGGTTTGTAGATAAAGATAAAAATCTGGGATCGGGATTTAAGCACCTGGGCCCTTTTTTATTTTATGCCTCCTCTATCTGGGGCTGTGCTCCGGCGTGTTAGTTGTACTGTGCATGGTAAAACGATACATTAAAACCATGTTCTCTTCCTCCTCCACAGCAAACTCTCCGGCCAAACAGCAAAAGAGAAAGAAGAGGACTCTCGGCTGACGACGCTCATGCTGACGATCTTCCTTTGTTTCCTGGCCTGCTTCTTACCGCTCATGATTATGAACGTGGCGGACGACGGCATCACGTACCCTTGGCTCCACATCATCGCCTCGATCCTGGCCTGGGCCTCAAGTGTCATCAATCCTCTGATCTACGCAGCAACCAACAGACAGTACCGAGCGGCATACGCCAACCTACTCAAGTTCTGCAAGAACAGCACCATTGGCAGAAGAACTACTTGGGGCAGCAGAACTATGGGGCATTCTTCTAATTCTCCGCACTATGCTGATAAAAGAAATCATAATAAGGATCAGCCCGCTAATTTATGAATTGCCCAGTGACATCTACCGGCGGGTAGTGGGAACTGTGTTCCAGAGTTAAAGGTTGATCAGTAAAATTGTAGAAGTCGTTGTGAGTCATCGTACGTCCAAAATATTTTGATTATTAGTAAAGTTTTGTAATTTTTTGGAATAATCGTCTTGGGTAGTGGAATAGAAAATTCTAATTAGTTCCGTGCAGATGGCGTTATGTATTTGTTATTTCCAATTGGTTGAAAACTGCCGAAGGATGGCGCTTACGCTTAGTATTTTGTCAGGTCACCGTTAAGTGGTTTTTCATTCAACATGGCTTTGACAAGTGTCAAACACTCAACACTCTCTATCAGCGAAGCTTTTTAGGGTTCCGTATTTCTAACTTCACTGTTCCCCGCGACATTTCTTGTTTTGCATACTACGTCTGCTAGATAGACTAGTAGTGTTAACCCAACTCTGCATTTACATTTATGAATCTCATTAACAGTGCGCCGACATAAAAAGTTGATTGCATTTTTTTGCACAAACATAAAAATTAATCTTTGTTCTAGAACTGTGTGCTCACTACAAGTTGTTGCAAATATGTATAGACGCCAGCACATCAAGCATCTGTCAAATTTCTTTAACAGATTTTTAACTTTATTGCTAAAGTATTAAGTTCAAGGTTGATTCGGAAAATTTGACAGTTGCGGGTAGCTTGATGTGGCGTCTGTACTAGAAATCCGCAGGTTATGCGTCGTCAGAGTGGGGCCGAGCGCCAAGCGACCAATAATATTATTTCACGATTTTATAAATAATATGCCAGTGAGTGCACAGGCACGAATATATAAAACCTTTATGTAAATATTAATTATACAACTGTATATAAAAATCAATGGAAACTACTTTATAATAGCTTATAATGATGCTTACCATTTAACTTAACCAAAGTAAAATATTACCTTTATTTTAATATAAATAATCTTTAGTAGGATAAGGAAAATAATTATAAATAATATTATTTAATCGTAAGAATGCATTCCTTTAGATTTTAATTATGGTTAGTTTTGATACGTTCAGTTCTGTAAGTTTGGGTCCAGGCACTAAATGTAGGTATACCTATTGTAATTTGGTTTGTCTGCGTCCGCCTCAATGTGACCTGACAATTACTTGATGAGATCAATGTTTAACTAAACAATCTGCTTGAAATTAAGGGATTTATTAATAAACGCTGTTTAGACTTGAGAGACATTTAAACATCTGAAAATGTATGGTTAAACAGACGTCATCCATTTATACTTAATTTTTAGCGAAGTTTATTAATAAACCCCATAATGCTTCGAGTGCTAGGCTAGTAGCTTAATTTTTTACTCCATCCCAGTCATATCGGTTTGTAATTAGTATATTAGTAAAGTCATGATCAGCACTCAACGTTGTGGTTTTTTTTTTATTTCTGTTCTATTATGATTGCGATTTTAATTACATTTGATTTGATCAATAAATTATATCATCACGTTCTTTGAGAGCGGCCTTATTTTTTTTTACTATACACTGCGAAGAAGTAATGTGTAATAACTTGATTAGATTATTTTGTTGATTTCAATAAATAATTGTCTTGTTTCTGTAGTAGCAAAATATTATATTATAATAGTTCTTGTGAAGACTGATATGTAAAAGTCAATTAGGATAAATAGCCCCCTCAATCATAGCTAATGTTGAATAAACATGTATGTGGTTATATTTAAATAAACAGTTTTGATTGCTTATAGGTATCTATTTATTTATTCAGGATAGGTAACATCACTTTATCGAAGAAGAAAAAGATTTTTGCTTAAAGTAATTTATTGTATTATGTAATTAGTATAGTTTTGTTAAATAATAAGTGAACCAAAGGTAAAATAAATGTATTTATATAAATAAATGGTTTTGTTTAACCCACGCGCCACTCTACCTACTCCAAATACCGTTTCAAGTGTAGCTTCAGAAGAAAACTCCGAACGGTAAAATATTTCGGACGCAATAATCCATGGAATTAAGACGCTATAGGTAGGTTCTATGAAAGTCTTTGCCGTTAATTATCAGAAATTGAATTACCTACGTTCGGAGATGTGCGCTTGACTGTTCTAGATAGGCAGGTACTACTAAAGCAGGTCTTCAGGAGAAACATTTATTATGCGCACAGCCAAGGAGTGGAATTCCCTGCCTGCGTCGGTGTTTCCAAGGTCATATGACCCCAATCTATTTAAATCGCGAGTTAATAGGCTTCTTTTGGGTTAGCTCGTTCCATCGTCGACCTCATCTCTGTCCTCAGGACTAGATTGAGGTCAAGAGTAAGCCCATACAGAATAAAAAAATAAAAAACCTAGACCTATTACTTGGCAGTCCGACGGTCACACAACTAGGCTATCACTGCTGCTTTAAAATGAGTGATTTCATGCAGCGTGAAAAAGAATTACCTAAATTGTACTGAACTCACAGCTTCGTTGGGCTGTACTGCAGTCTCTCCAACGGTGCCAAATCGACTATCGGTACATCGAGGTGCTAAAGTGATTGTACAAAAACGCCACTATGTCAGTCCGACTTCAGGACCAGACCTCGGAACCTATCCTTCTACAGCGAGGTGTGAGACAGGGAGACGTCATATCTCCGAAACTGTTCACCGCTGCACTGGAGGATATCTTCAAGGTTCTGGACTGGAGAGGGCTAGGCATCAACGTCAATGGCGAGTACATCTCTCACCTTCGATTTGTCGACGATATAGTGGTCATGGCTGAGACCATGGAGGACCTCAGTACAATGCTCGATGACCTTAGTAGAGCTTCCGAAAGAGTGGGTCTTAAAATGAACATGGTCAAAATCAAAATCATGTTGAATGCCCATGTAACACCCACTCCTATCAAGATCGGAGACTCTACACTCGAAGTTGAAGACGATTATGTCTACCTGGGACAAACGATCCAGTTAGGTAGTTCTAACTTCGAGAAAGAGGTCAATCGTCGAATCCGACTCGGCTGGGCAGCGTTCGGGAAGTTGCGTGGTATCTTCTCGTCCAACTTACCGCAGTGTCTCAAGACGAAAGTCTATGACCAGTGTGTGTTGCCAGTGATTACATACGGGACCGAAACGTGGTCGCTCACAATGGGCCTTATCAGAAGGCTTAAAGTCACCCAAAGGGCAATGGAGAGGGCTTTGCTCGGAGTTTCCTTGCGTGATCGAATCAGAAATGAGGACATCCGCAAGAGAACCAAGGTAACCGACGTAGCCCGAAGAATAGCCAAACTCAAGTGGCAGTGGGTAGGGCACATTGCTCGCAGAACGGATGGCCGATGGGGCCGAAAAGTTCTGGAGTGGCGACCGCGAACCGGAAGACGCTGCGTGGAAGGCCTCCCACTAGGTGGACCGATGACCTGGTGAAGGTTGCAGGGATCCGCTGGATGCGAGTCGCACGGGACCGGTCAATGTGGCGACACTTGGGGGAGGCCTATGTCCAGCAGTGGACGTCTTTCGGCTGAAATGATGATGATGATGATGAACTCACAGCATGTACCTTTGATCCACCAGATACCATAGCATAGATATCAATCAATTATTTATTTTGTTAAACATAGGTATGGTTACAGATAAGTATACAGTATAATGTCTAGAATATGTGCACTATGTTTTGCCAATTTATGGCGTACAAAATTAACATTACCAATCAGTTACAAATAAGTGGCATCAGGCATGTCCCTAGATTACATTAAGAAAAAGAAAAAATCAGTCAATTTAAAATATGTCAGTTAGGTAAACAAATAATTACAATTTTAGATAAATAAACACATTTATATTTAATCAATAAATAAAATCATAAATGTTTAATTGGCAAGTCGGAATCGTCAAAGTACCTCTGTTTATCAGTAGTAAATTCAGATGGAGTAGTAACATATAACTATAAGGAATTAAAACAAAGACCTCATAAAGGATGCCAGACACTCTTTATTTCTAATAGCTTCTGGTATAGTTTTATATATTTTCGGGGCCATACCTAGCACACTTTTGCCTAAAAATGCGGTTTTATGAGAAGTAACATGAATGGTATTCTGATAACGGCGAGAGCGTAGTTTTTCAAATAAATGCAGGTTACAGCGAACAAACACTCCCATTTCATATATGTACATAGACGGTAGAGTGAGCAAACAAAGTTCCTTAAACAATGGTTTACAACTATCAATCGCTTGTAATTTGGGAAACGATCGCAAGCATTTCTTCTGAGCTTTAAAAGCAATGTCTCTGTCAGTGGAGTAGCCCCAGAAAATGATTCCGTACCTAATGCTAGAAGCCACATAAGCATTATAAGATATTTGTACAGTAATGCGGTTAACCGTTTTTGATAGTTTGTACAGATAATACGAAAATTGACAAAGCGTCGATATGATGTTTCCAACTCGGATGACTATGTAAAGGCCCAAAAATTTTGTGATGTTAGTTTCAGAGATTACTACGTTACCATATTTTATAATCAGTTTCGGTTTATTTGTTCTTTGATTAAATGTCATTATTTTAGTTTTGTCAAGATTTATTTTTAGATTGTTAGTAACTAACCAATTTATTATATAGATGGATGCTATCTGTCAGTTTTCTCTAAAGTGGCCGATGAACGCCATCTGTAGGTGTGTCTGTAACGTAGCGTGAGTTCTGTGATGGACCACCGACAGGTAGCGCTTTCAGATATTGCGACATAATTAACTATGAAAACGACAAATAAATTATAATGACTTATTAGAAAAGAGCAACAACATGATAAAATACCTCAGATAACCTACTGTTTTTTTTTCCTCACAAATATGACATACATGTTTTGGTGTCATAGACAATCTACATCAACTTCACTGAGCAAAAGGTCGCCTACCCCACACAAAAAATAAATAAAAGTAATGGTAAGATCCTCGTTGTCTATGTTCGTTTGACCATTTCCCTGACAGCCCTGTAATTTTATAGAAATAAAAATCGCCGAAAAATGGCGAAAAGAATTGCACAGAGCTCCGTAAACTGGGCCGCCCTCGCCGAAAGGGTCCCGGCCGAGCAGAAGGTACACCTTGCGGCTTTCAAAATAAAGTCAGACACCTACCTCCGAAGGTTAGTTTTGATCGATAGATTACATAATTTTCGCCAGACAATTTTTGGTTATTTTATTTCCTTGTTTTAGAGTTTTGGCTAACCCACCTGAACCGCCGAAGATCAACTGGTCTGTGTACAAGAATGCCGTGCCTGTGCCTGGTATGGTAGACACCTTCCAGAAGCAGTATGAGGCTTTGAAGGTGCCCTATCCCGCCGACACACAGACCGCTCAGGTTGAAGCTCAATGGGCTGAGGTCAAGAAAGCCATTGATGCCTTCGTCCAGTCATCTAATACTAACATTACTGAGTAAGTTTAAATCATGATCTTATTTGTTCTGATAGCCTTCATAATATTCTGTGATTTATATCTTGTCAGATCTTTCAGACACCCCTAATTGTATTGTGTGTTATCACTAAGAAAGACAGTTTCAATGTCGTATTATCACAGAAACACAATGCACCTTCACATTATTTACATAATGTATTTTTTACTCCAATATTTCAATGCTGCCACAAATAATTTAGATATACCCAGAGTGATTTAATGTAAGATTGCTTAAAACAACCAACCATATTGTATGTTTAGACCAAACTAGAGATGACCGATGACCTGGCGAAGGTTGCAGGGATCCGCTGGATGCGAGTCGCACGGGATGGGTCAATGTGGCGACACTTGGGGGAGGCCTATGTCCAGCAGTGGACATCTTTCGGCTGAAATGATGATGAAACTAGAGATACAAAAGATTTTTCATAGGAAACAATAACTGGGCTTATGTTTTTTTAGTTTTGTCTTCTGAAGTTCTGATTCTTTAGACAAAACTTTAATGAAAGATGTCCACAAAATTACAAATCAATTAATGACAAATTCTGACAATTGCTAACCCTTAATAATGTCATTCCAGGTACCAGAAACAGATTGCCGAGATCAAGGCCCTCCTGCCATACGACCAGATGACCATGGAAGACTTCCGTGATGCCTACCCAGAGGAAGCCCTCGACCCCATCAACAAGCCTACCTTCTGGCCCCACACGGCCGACGAGCAGCTCGGCTACGTCGACCCCGACAAGCCAGCACATTCCGGTCACTAAGATAATGAAACACCTTTACACAGCTTCAATTCAAGCAGTCTTCAAATATCAGTTCAAAGTGATAGTTGACAGTTTTGTGAAGTGTTGTCAAGGTTCTATAGGAAGTTGCAATCATCTTGTTCTATTTATGTAGGAATAAATGAAATCTTTACCAATTATAGTTGTTTTCTTTTCATTTCTTGTAGACTACAATAGCTGTGAGATGATAATTTATTGTAACCTTTCTTTTTTGCATGTGTATTGGTATTTTGTACCTTCTTGATGAAATAAGGTAAACATAAGTACCCTGCATTTTGTAATAGATGATTACACTACAGATATGAGATTACTGGTGGCATACATACTGCTATAGTAGAATGTAATAAATTGATGTGGTGAACAGATTGTTTTATTGGCCAATTTTATCTGCAGTAAAAGTTAACAGAAGTTGATCATCAATGAACTGGCCCAGCAGATGTCCTTTCCAAATCGAGGTTTTCAGCTATTCTAAAGTGTTGCTGAACAAACAGCATATTTTTTTTAATTTTTTGATTGTGAATTTGAAAGCAAAATAGGTTATAAGGGAAATTCGGCAAAAACTTCT
This sequence comes from Noctua fimbriata, assembly GCA_905163415.1. Taxonomy (NCBI): domain Eukaryota; kingdom Metazoa; phylum Arthropoda; class Insecta; order Lepidoptera; family Noctuidae; genus Noctua; species Noctua fimbriata. The sequence continues at coordinate 16,129,364 of LR990941.1, read as the reverse complement.
CATGACAAATAACAGGCTATCAGGAGATAAGTAGTTTATGTCATGAGTTATATTAGCTAGAAGAATTCTATTTAACAAGGACACTACGACTCTGTGACCGGCCGTCCTGACATCAGAATAAACGGTCACTCTTATCTTCTAGAATACGATGGAAGCAATTGTTTGAGAATAGGAAGCAATTTTTAGGCATAAATTCAACGTTAAATACGCCTAGTGACCGTTCATCCTGATGGAGACCGATAGTCGCTTCCTCGTTGGGACAACAGCAGTAAGAAGTCCATTTGTCTTTATTTTGCGAATTTTTAGAACTCGAACAAGTCTTGCGTTTATTATATTACACGTATAGATATAAGATTAAATTCCAATAAACCTTATTCAGGGCCCAGCTGCTATTATTCCTACACTTCGTAGATGTGACTACTCCAGTGTGGTACCTAGAACAAATTTGCGTCTAGTTAGGCTGTCCTTATGGAACTTGGGAATAAGGGAATTAAACAAGTAATATAATTCGATTAAACTTTATTTTCCTTGAGTTGTACAATTCATACACCTCAAGTAATGCTGTCACAGAGTTACACGACATAGGAATGTTACTTATTTAGAAAAACAATCTATTTAGTGCAATGAGCTATGGTTCAAAGTGCTGTGGAAGAAACAAATATTTTTACTAAAATATTATGCTATAAGACACTTCATGATAAGTGGTACACCAATTATAATTCTGCTGTAATGCAGTTCGAATGGAGAACAAACTAGTTCATTGGAAAAACTCCTATACTGATTTACCTGCATGTATTAACACAGATTTACTTCAACAACAATGGAAAACACGAAAGCAGGAATAGACAATTTAAAATGCTCTATTAAATTATACCCTAATTATTATTATTATTATAAATCTTCACATTTCAAAATTAAAATTAAAACACGTAAATACCATTTTTTTTCTAGTACACTGAAGCATGGTTTCTGAGACTCTAAACGTATACAAATCTGTTGCCATTTTACTATAATATACGATATGATCGAGTCTATAACCTCATAGGTCCGATTCCAAGCCATCACTTTCACAGAAACTTAGTAATAAAAATTAAATCTATTATCATTTACAACTAGACGCGAGTGAAACGATGCTAATCGTTTCTGATAAGTTACTCACAGGAGGGACCTTTTGGTGTTATCATTTCATAGCTACATTACAAGCTAAGGGCGTTATTCATTTTAGTGGTTCTAACAGTGCGAATGGAATAATGAGAGTAGGTAAATATTTTTTTAAACTAGAAATCTATTTTTTTAAACTAGAAATCAACAGGTTTCTTTGACAACTTTTCGACGTAGCCTGCTACTCGAAAGTCGCCTGAAAGCAAATTACCCCAGAATAGTCTATGAACTGCGAAAATCACTAAAATTCGCAACATCCCACACTTAATTCTATTTCCACATTCATTTCACATCACATCCAGTCGATCTTAAACTAAATAAAAACTCTATTTAGCGGGGAACTTATTGGCGGCGGGCGGCGGTGGAGGCTGGGCATACATGTTGTAGTAGCTGGTGGGCGGAGGCACGCTGAAGGCCTGCGCCTGCGCCGGCGGGAAGCTGAAGGCCGGCGGCGCGGGCGGGAAGGCGGGCGCGTCGCTGGCGCCGCGGCCGCGCCCTCTCCCGCGGAACCCGTTGTCTGGCCGGAAGCCGTCTCTGCTGTTGTCACGGTTGTAACTCGAACGAGTATTGTATGGGCTTTGGTTGTTGTCGTAATCGTTGTTTGAGTCGTCCCATCTGGAACCTGGGAAAAGAGAAACTGACATCAATTTCTGTGGACTAAGTTCGGTTGCCGCTATTGTGTATAGTGTTTTATTTGATTGTTCTCATGTAAGGACAAGTAGGACAACCCTTCCCGGTTTACAGTACAGCTGATGGTTCGAAAAACCTTTTCAGCTGAATCAAGTTTAGCTCTGTGCTGACATTACATTCTAGTATCGTGCAGATGTAATAATGAACTATTTTTCTGCTTTTCTTCCAATCTGTGAGAAAGACAATTGGTCGACGGCCATTTGTTTTGAGGATAATTTCATACTAATCAAGGATTATTTACAACATTATCACAGAACACAGCAAGGCGACGTCAAGTGAAGCAGGCATACACAACACAATCGTAAGTACTACATAAACACACTAGTACTGACTCCTCTCGCCAAAGCGGCCGCGACCGCCGGAGTCCCGTCCGCCGCGTCCACGCCCGCCGTCCCGCCCGCCGCGTCCACGCCCGCCGCGGTCGAAGCGACCGCCCGAGCCCTCGTCGCGGTCGCGGTACCGGTTGCGACCTGGAACACAAGATACGGAGTCACAAGGTATAATGTCAGACCACATAACACACGTCACACATTTCGCCAGTTACGTATAGTGTAAGGGGTCTTATGTCTTCTATTACATGGCAGGAATGGAACTTCTTTATTATTTTATAACTTGAGTACTCACCAAATTTGCCCTTGAATCCCATTCCACATTGCGCCAACTCCATCAGCTTGGGGTTCACCACCTGGTTAGCCTCTTGTAGCACACACATCAGATCCTTGGCCTGCCATAAATATGAATAGTTTTATTTTTTGTTAAGTACAATATTTTTATTATCTAGGTGTTTTCTTGTTAGAATGAAACCCTATGACGTTGGGAAGTGAAGGGAATTTTTTTTCACCATTGTTGATGAGAATATTCTAGATAGTAAAAATAACCTCCCGGTTAACCCAAAGTTCATTTATATGGCGTAAATCTGCCAGTTAACTTAAGTCATCACCTGCCCAACTATTTTGAGATCGGTTTCCAGTCTAACCAGATGTAGCGAAACACCAATTTTTAAATGGAGCAGCTGCCTTTCTGACCTCTACAATGCAGTTCCTGGGTAACGCGATACCTTTTGGTATGACTGTTTGTCCGACTTTAGCCTCGCCCACGGCGACTTTTTGTAGCGATACTGTCGCGCATGTCTATCGATACAGCAGCGATGCTGTCGCTGGCTGTGTACCTTCGCCCAATTATGTACGCGACGGCGCGATAAAATTCGCCGTGGGCGAGGGGCCTAACGTGCTTTCCGAACCGTGTAAAGGATGGTCACTAATGTACCAACATATAAATAAAAAACCGTATGATTGGAGCTTACCTTAGCCGAGTTATTAGGCGTGAAGAGCGTGTAGGCAGTCCCGGTGTTGTGCGAGCGTCCCGTGCGTCCGATACGATGCACATAGTCCTCAGAGTTGTTGGGATAGTCATAGTTTATCACAAACTTCACGTCTTCCACATCTGTGTCCAAGCGGGCATGTTAACACGGGGCAGTGTTGATGAGCACACAGTAATGAATGTATTGGACTATTGAAGTAACCGTGTTTGAGATGAGGGTTTTGTATGTACTAAAGAAACCAATAATTTGTAATCTATAATTTAAGATTTTGATTGCTAGAAATGCGAATACTACATAGAACGGATGGATAAACATTCGACTTAAAAAAAATGGATAAAAAAGTTGACTAAGTTAATTAATATAATTCTTGATCTAAATCAATCAGAGGAATGTTTACCTCACCTTTTCTTGTAAGTGTTGCAAAGAACGCTCATCTCAAACATTAAAGACACATAATATTTACCTTATCGTGTGTCGTCGGCACGTCAGTCACCGCTAAGCTGGAAATAACTGTATTATGCCCGTCAGTCCGGAGTGTGCAGGCCAAGAGTCGGTGTGGTGGTGTGCTGACTTACGTTAGCGCCCTTTAACCGCGCGATTGTCAGTTGCGTAGGGCAGGCCAAAGGGCAACCATTAAATCTCTCATGACAAATAACCAAGCATGTATTGCTCTAATAATGGCCTTAATTCATTTTAGCTTTAATTTTGAAACCAATGGTATGTTTCGACAGAGTAGAACTTGAAACTGATCTCCCCTTAATTTTGAATCAAAAACTCCTTTACATAAGACCATGGTGATGTTAATGCTCAATTCCCACATAAATATTAGAGGCAGCATGCTCATATTGAAACAGTGTGCGCTGACAGTGTACTGTCATATGAACGTTATCGTTACAACACGGTAACAAGGTTTAGGTAAGGTCAGCAACACACCGATAGTCTAGCCGTTAACACTGCACGCATGCGCCTCTGAAATGAAAAACAATCGAGAATAATGCCAAGTCAGTCATGGAAATTTATTTTATTATTATCGGGCTAAGATGTTTGCCTCTGTGGTAGATTTTTACAATATCTATTTACACAAGGCAAAATATACTCCATGTCTGATAGAATGTTTCTGAAGAATCAACGTTTTATTTATTTGTATTGTATAAATATCTACCACCAGAATAGAATAGTTATCGTGGCCCGAGAATATAGCAGTATCACCGTACCATTGCTGTGTTTACTAGTATTTGGAGCCCATGTTCCAATATTCACTTTTAACCATCTCACATGCGTTTTTCAAGTGCAATTATTAATTCTGATATTTTCTGAAATATTTGTTTGTCATTATTAGCGAGTCAGATTTTTATAAATTTTTAAACCGCGGATGTGGATTTAACTTTACTCTCTGGGTGTTTGCAAGTTGTGCAAAAAAACGTGAATACTGGAAACTATTTCGACAAATGTGTCACATAACTGTTCACGATTATCACTAAGCAATGGCATCAATATACCTCCGCTACGCCCCTGACATCTCTTAGACCATTACAACACCCCGGTGGTACAGTGCGAGACACCGCCATCTTTGATTTGAATATAATCTCTTAGTACTCGCAACTGTGTCATTACATCTTTTGTTTGATGCCCTCATCATTCGGCGGGAATTATCACCACCATAGAAATAAATAAAACTTGATCGGTGGCACAAACATAAGATAGTAACTTCTGGGCAACTTACAGTGACTATTTCGTTCGATACTGTTTTTGGAAAGCGAATAGTGCTAGTAATATACTGAACTGCAATTGTATGTTTTATTCAGACATATAAAAGCCCTAGACTATTTCTCGTGTCTCTTATGATACCCTACCATTGGCCACGTTCACGGGTACTACGGGAGCAGGTACTTACCGAGGCCTCTGGCGGCGACGTCGGTGGCGACGAGGATGCCTCCGGTGGACATCCGGAACTGGTTGAGGACATAGTCCCTGTCCTGTTGGTTCTTGTCGCCGTGGATAGCGAGCGCGCGCCACCCAGCGCGGTTGATCGTTTTTGTTATTTCATCAACCTTGATATAAGTTTGCGTGAGCGATTTGGGCAATTGAACCAAATAATGATGTCATGGTAAATATCCCGTTTCACGCGTTAAACGCGTTTAACGTGGAACCCATTTAAAACATCGTTCTGTTTCTATAAATCGTTTAAAGATGACAGGGACAGAATGATGTTTTAAATATGTTTAGCGTTAAACGCGTTTAGCGATTCGTGGTGCAAGCGGGCCTTTCTGTATTATACAAGGCGAAACTAATTTAAATAACAAAATCTTACAGACTTGAAGTGTCTTTACATCTGTGAATATAATTTGACCAATCTTTCAAAAACGTTACCAAAGGTTATCCTCAAAACTCACCCGTCTTTTAGTCTCAGCGAATATGATGGTCTTGGTTTCCTCCTCAGAGGATATCTCAGTTAGCAGTGTAATGAGCTTATCATTCTTCTCCCATTCTTCGCACACGTCAACGATCTGGAGAATATTATGGTTAGCAGACAGGCTCAGAGAACCAATGTTGATCTGGATGTAGTCGTGAAGGAACTCCTCGGCTAGGTTCTGGACTTCCTTAGGCCAAGTAGCTGACCACATGAGAACCTGTAATAAAAAAAAAACAGCTTATATTCTGTTTTAGAGACAGAGAAGCCTAGGGACCCTCGTTCACGACCAGTTTCTGCTCAGCACGGCACCGGCTCGGTCGACAGTTATGTATGAACCACCTTTGTTCACGACGCCGGCGCTGGCGCCCGTTCATCTCCGCACTGTGCCGGTGTGGACGTGTGATCGTGGCTAGAATGGTGCTTGGTCAAGTATGTCATCAAAACCGTACCCCTTTCCGGCAGCGTGTACAAACTTAACAACAGCCCTGACGCCAACTAGCTTGTATACAACCTTTTTACCAAAACAGCGTAAGAAGAAGAAATAAAACGTGTTGTCAATTCACTGACGACGTTAGAAAACTCTTTCGCTTTTAATATAATGCAAGAAAAAAATTATGAACATGCACACAACAATAAATAGTAGGTGGCATTATCACCTATACACTACTTATCAGTTAATCGATTTCTAAACGTAGTTAAGCTCGAATTTATAGGTTTTGTCGTAAACTAAAATGTAATAATAGAAGTATCATGAAAAATACAACGAAAATACGTATTTTTGTTGTCGCACCCCTTCTTTAGTTCTTCGTGGCTCCTGTGGTATAAGGCCTTTTCCCAACTACGCTAGGGTCAACTTCCAGTCTGACCAGGAGACAAATATAATTATATTTTATGCATTTTACATGGATCAACTCCTTATCTGACCTCCACAACCCAACCCAGTTACTTGGGTAACACAATATCCCCAGCAAGCCTGACTGGCTGACTATTGGGACTGTTGGTTACAAATATGATATTAAAATGTTGTATTTCACTCACCTGTCTGTCTGGTCTAATCTGCTCGATGATTTTACGAATCTGCGGCTCGAAACCCATGTCTAACATCCTATCAGCTTCGTCGAGCACCAAGTACGTGCAACGACGAAGATTTGTAGTCTCTGTTGAGAAATAAAAAAATTAAAAGACCATTTTCTAAAAAACCGTGTCTAAAGATCAATTTTTGCTCATGGTATAAACAACGATCCTATTAAAAGATTGTGTAAGATAGTTTGCTTATGGAATTACATTATTTCAATTGTTTATAGTTTGTTGACAAATATGGCTATGCCCATGAAAGGCTGTGTTTGCATACCAAGTAAAGACACTGGTCTCTTTTTTATGCAATGGAAATCAGTACATACAAGACTTAGCATTTCTATTGTTTTATTTCCTTAAAACCTCACCTTTCTCCAAGAAATCAATCAGCCTTCCCGGTGTTGCGATAACAATCTCGACTCCTCGCTCCAGACACCTGCCCTGCGGTCCTTTGGGCGCTCCACCGAATACACAAGTGTTGCGCACTTGCACACTCTGACCAAAATCATTGGCCACCTGCAAATAGGAAGAAAGCTATTAACTCCTGTAAAAATGTTACGTCAGCTGTTTGAAGAAATCAAATTGAAATAAACAAATAAAATATGGAATGTATGTAAGAGCAGATTATTAGGGCTTTAAAAAGAGAGAGATGACGGTGATGATTACTATTTCCAGGCGTTCTCGAGTTAGACTAGAAATAAATTTTGTTAGCCGTATTTGGCAAATGATTGTGGGCGGTGGACATGTCCATAGTGAGACTAGAACTAGCATATTGGTGTGTTGTATTCATAAAAACATAAAATGTTAAGCTATTTAACATCTATGCAGAAATAAATTAGGTTATATCTTACTATCATACAATGAGTTGAAGCTCAACATTGACATAATAATCTGCTTGTGTAAGCGGCCTAGAATGATGGATTATTACATTGTAACTAAAACTATTTAACCTGCCCCACCCTAATCTGCTCTTACACACTTGTTAATAGTAAAACAAAATAATAATGAAAGCATGACAATAGGGTGACAAAAGACAAATTAATAAAAGAACATCAACAAAAACAAAAATATTATATTATCTGTCAATCATAGTTTAGTCAGGTTATATCATGAAATGAGTCCCAGAATATTTGAAATTATAGAAGACCCAAAAGTTTGTTTTCCCCAGATAGTTGCCCCAACCACAAAAACTTGTTAAATGTCACTGTGTGCATGATCCACTATTTTTAACAGGAAGGCTGACAGGAAGGCAGACAGAAAGCTGGCTTTCCTTGTATAGTATGCTGATTGCTTTTGTGATAAATTATATAATAATACATATTATTATGTCATGTATAAATGGTGAGGTGATTCAGCAAACTGCCTTTTCAAAATAATATTGTAACTACACAGTAAAGAAAGCATTCCACAGATAAGCTGCAAGGTCTAAGAGAAAAAACAAAAAATACTTGTGCCCAAAACTAAAATAAAATAAATAAATAAGGTTACGTTCAGAAACCTCCCCTAATAAAAGAGAAAATTTTGAATTTGGGATAATAATTGAAAAAAAGATGTTGTAAAATCATGTCAATGTTTCATCAGGTTTTCGAACATAGCCTGCCTGCAATAAGCTAGTTCTACTAATTAAATGTAATTGGGTAAATTTACTATTTCCAGTTCGCTCGGATTGTCCGTCATCTCCGCAGCGATTCCATTCATTGAGATCAACGCCTGGAGTAGCACAATGGAAAACAAATACTCATCTTATATTTTTGTTGTTAAAAGTATTTATATTAGAGACAATGTAATTCTAGTGTTGCTTCCATGAGTAAACTTCAAGCAACATTGTGTCAGTCCAATTGCAGGCCTTTTGTTACTTTTAAATTAATTTAAGAGCAAAGATTAGTAATATAGTAATAAGACTTACCTGTTGTATCTGTTGAGCAAGCTCCCTAGTTGGAGCCAAAACCAGAACAATGGGCCCCTCATCTCTCAGAAGGCGAGGCTGATTAATTATGTGTACTATAGCTGGCAATATGTATGCCAGGGTTTTCCCAGACCCAGTTTGAGCAATTCCCACTAAATCCCGTCCAGACAGAGCGATAGGCCAACCCTGGGCCTGAATAGGAGTTGGGTGTGGGAAGCCTTGTTTCAGAATTTCCTTCATGGCATAATCTGGGAAGCCACCTTCTTCAAAGTACATGCTTGGGGCCGGAACATCGCGTCCTTTTACTGTGATCTGGTTTTGGCTGCGATATGCTTCTATCTCGGCTTGGCTGCGAGACGAGACGTTCTGGTGCGGTACATAGAAGTTTTTCTGGAACGGAGTGAGAGTGATTGTGTCCCAGCGGATTTTCCGAAGGTTGCCGCCAGGTTGGTCATTCTTGAAACTCCCCCCTCGAAAGTCGTCCCTACCGCCGCCGCGGCCTCCGAAGCCCCGGCCGCCATCACGTCCTCCTCGTCCGCCGCTGTCTCGGCCTCCCCGGCTGCCTCCGAAGCGGCTGCTTCCTCTCTCCTGGGAGCGATCACTCGACCGTCCTCCTCGAGAACCACCTCTACTGCCACCGCGGCTTCCACGGCTACCACCACGACCGCCGCCACGTCCTCCACGTCTATCGTCGTACCTAAAACACAAAACTTAAATAAACAAACCAAACGAAGCGAAATAAACTCTAACAAAATTTATGCCAACCTACATTTCTAATAAGCTTTTTTTTACAACGCTGGATCACCACAAACGATAATAAATTCTGAATTTCTGAGCAACTCAGGCTAATTGTTAATCAGTTACGCTTTTTTTATTAGGAATTGGTAGATTTTCTACTGTATTTCTGGCGTAACAAACATTGGTTGGCTTGACTATGACTTTTATTGCTGCAAATGCCACCAGTCGGCCATATTTGATATTCGTGATGTTCTGACAACCAACCAATTGGCGCTTCCGTTGTCTTTTACCACGTTGAGGAATTTTTAATAATATGTTATGATTTACTTAATGGTGTTAATATTATTATTTATTTCGATTTAGTTAAAAATGTACTATTACTAAATGAAGAAACACATATGTACACAATTTTAATCATCTGAAATGTTTCAAAAGTACTACTTCCGCTATCAGTGATAGCACGAATTTCAAATGGTGTGGCCCAAGGATTTCACTGTTTTGGAGTGCTGGTCTACGTTCAGTACCTCAAGTACCTGTAATATGTATGTGTTATAAAAATATATTAATAACAATCTAAATGATTAAGGTTCAATAGAGACTGGAGGTTACTAGACTTATTACTTACTTCAACTACTCTCTGGAAACTTCCACGTCCTTTACTTTATTGATCAAACAATTCGACATTTTCACATTCTGTTAGTAGCCCATTTTGGGTTGTAGTGTAGTTATTTTATTTCTTTGGAAAAATGGACGCTTCTATACCAGTTTTTCAGAAGCCCCATCGTCGTTTAACTGTTTTGGACTGGACAAGGAATATTCAGAGGCTACAAAATGAGGCCAGGATCCGTCGTTTCGATTCTTACGAATTGAGGCAAAGAGCGAATCAGCTGAGGAATGAAACTGCGGTCACCACGAGATGGGATAACTATGTTAACAATGAGTTGTTGAGGGATAGGTAAAGTCTTGGTGTTATAAGCTTACTTCGAATCATCTGTGTCTAACTAGTGCTACATATTTTATTACTGATAATTAAAAACAGTAGGTAGATGTTCTAAACGTGTCTTCTGATAGGAAAAATATCAAGGTATACTTTCCAGAATATTCGAAGTCCAAGCATGGAGGGAGAAGCAGAGGTTCACAAGGGACTCTGTCAAAGACGAGATCAGGGCTTTGAAAGAAGAGAAGCATGCGACCGAACTGCACTTGGAATCCCTACAAGTACCACTCATGGTGATATCCCAGTGTCTCTCGAACAGAGACCAGAGAGTGCCTCCGGAGTTGACCCGAGACCAACTTGGGGAAGAATTACATAAGGTATACTACATAAGTGATTACTCAATGAAATAACTCTGACTACCGACCTTACACATACTTAGATCGTCACAGCAGAAGATTTCTGGGTGTGGACTTAGCTTCAGATATTGTAGGCCCATTTAAATAGGTGGTCCAAGAAAGCAATTTTTTTTTCCTCATTCCCACGGCCTTTGATGATACACAACGAAAGAGTTATAGTAGTTTTTTTTACTTAATATGTTCCTAAAGCTAACGCACCTAAAGCTTTACGATATTAAAATATTTTAGATTATTATACAGCTGTGTACAGCTCACTCCTTTTTAAAACTCACTGTCAAATAGTCCTCTAAATAACTGGTTATATTTTAGGAACTGCACATCACGGAAAACAGTAAGCGAGTCCTGATGGACGTCTGCCACATGGGCTGGGAGAAGATAAAGGAGTTGACTAATGTGCTCTGTCGCCTGGAGCGCGAGATCAAGAACAAGGACGAGACCATCGACTTAGAATACCACGTCAAAGACTTGACGAGGGACAGCGCGGATATTTGCTTCAAACTGGATCCTACCAGGGTTCCTACTGAGTAAGTTTATAAGTTACTTTTGCAAAGTTCGAGAAACTACTTGACTTTTTAACTGCGGAGCTAAACCTTTATTCTGTCTTAAATCTTACGAATCCGGTGGATGATTGCGTCTGAACGACTACACTAGCATACATAACTGAGAGTTTTTGAGACAATTGGTCTTGCTGCATTTTGAAGTTTAGTCCTGTCTTTTTGCAGTCTCGTTCATTCTTTGTTTTATTTCACGTTTTTATTCCATTCCTAGATCAATGACAGAAGAGGGTTACGTCAACTGCATAGAGAATACCATAAAGATAGCTGAGCAGCTAATGTCTGAATCTAAGACCCTTCGGGAGACGATGTTCAAGAGCCGCGAACAGGCCACGAATCAGATGCATGCGCAGAGCCAGCATGTGGAACTGATCATGAGGAGAAGGGTTTATGATATACAGAAGGCCCGGAATGAGATGGAGTGGCAGAAGTATAAGGTAATTAGTATATGAGTATCAGAGGCTCAGGAACATAATCCACACTCGAGCTTCCAGACATCGAACGGCCGCTCGTAGTTTTTGTTTTTATTTACGTTGGCATAGATGTCAGTAGTACACGGTTTACACTGTAAAACCTTGTGACCTGGCTGGCCACAAGGTTTTAGAGTGTAAACCATGTACCGGAGAATGCCGCGTCGGAGGCCTTCCTCAATCAAGGTAGAACGCTAATTGAGTGAAGGTCAAGGGAAACCGGTAGATGCGAGGAGCACAGGACCGGTCGATGTGGCTACGCTGAACTGAAACTTACGTCCAGCAGTAACGGCCTTTTGACTGACATGATGATGACGAACAATCAGAAATAGGGATTATTTTATGGAACGACGTGCGTCGCCTAGGTCGTTCAAAAGGATGGTTACTTGAGAAGCAAGAATTGCCCACTTTCTTTTTTCTGTAAGAGATTTGCCATTGCAGCTGGAACAGAATCTTCAGAAGGTGGACAGGGAAATTGAGACGTTGCGTGCAGCGGTTGCTGATAAAATAAACCCTACCAAGCTTGTCGAGACCAGATTGGAAACCAGGACCAGAAGACCAGTACTTGAAAGAGTGCAGGACAAACCGATGCGAGGTCTGATAGAAGAGTTTGAAAGGGTCCACTTGAGTCACAATATGCTAGAGAAGAAATTGGAAGAAGCTCTGTAAGTATTTTTGCATCATGCAAATATGAGATTATCAAATATCAGGTTATCAGGTGTTGATAATCAGTGGGTCACAGCCACTCCCGAACATCTCCTGCGAAAGCATTCTAGGTACTAACCTAGAATGCTTTCGTAGGAGATGTTCGGGAGGCCCAGAGGCTAAACTGATAATTATCACATCTGCCGGTTATTAGAACAGCACCAGTCTTGCCAGACGTCCCGATTTTTAAATCAAAATTAAATGTCCCACGCGGGACAGGCTCAGTCCCGCTTTTCAGGGATAATAGGGGCATAGAGTAACGCCGACGTCTTTTACCAAGAGGTCTATTACTATTTCATCACATTTTACTATGGGTACATGGGTACACCTCTGTGCCTAATCCTTTGGGAGTTATAGGCTTGATATTATGTTGTTATTGTGTGTTTATGTTGTGTGTAATTATTATGTTTTATTATATTGTTTTATGTCCTTAAATCCTCAGGACCACATACCACGGCATGTACAATCACCATGAGCGCGTAACCAAGGACCTGCAGCACAAGAACCAAGCCTTGGAGACAGATCGCCGGCTGATAGAGATAAGGAAGCCTATCCACGCACCAGACGAAACAGAGTTCAAGAGAAACGTCGGGTATTGCCGCATGAGCGATGAACTGGTCGGCGATTGAGGGCAGCACCGTTTGAAGTTTTTGAGGCTGGCTACACTAATGTTAGTGTTGCCATTTTTTTACAAAATTATTGTGTTAGTGGGTAGGTCGGTAAAAGCTCGCTGATGGCGTGGCCAATGAGCCCGAGCTATTTTGAAATATAAAATGACAATTAAGAACTAGCTATGCCAGAGCGCCATTAATTTCAGTTAGTTTCCCCATTCAAAACGCTAGATCAAGCGAAAACTCTGTAAGTATAATCCACTTTAATACTTGGCAACATTATTGTTGGTATTGCCAGTTCTCAAATTATGAATTTGAATAATGTGACATTCTATAGCACATTTTTGGCTCTAGCACATTAAGATAATATGTCTATGCTTTAGCACGAGTAGACGTGTAAGCACTAACTGTATTGCCATTATATTTATTAGCTTTAGGCTTTAATTACATTTGATTATATTAAGGTAAAAAAATCTCGTATTTATAAGACTGTCACCATCAGCGGTCGTGTTCAAAGTAGCTAATTAATGTTTAAAAAAAAAACAATTTCAATATACTCATATTTATTCATGTAATAACGTAACAAGCACTGTGCATACTATTATTAATATAAAAACATACTTTATTAATTATATAAACGTCGTCATGATTATTGCGACAATACACCTTGTTTAAAATAAAAGCATTTGATGTAAAAACACACATTTCAAAATAAAATAGACTATATTATTATCTATACTCGTAATAATATAATACTTGGAGTTCACTGGAATGTGTTCTTAACCGATATTTAATATTTTTACATCAAATGAGGTTCAAGGCACTATTTCAGCAGTGTCAATTTGATGTATTTGATAGGGAAAATCGGTTTATCTTTATATCATAGGTATTCCTTCACCGGGAGCAACTCGCCTGTAATCAATGAGTGAGGAGAACTGAGCACTAAAGTGCGCAACTATCTCCAGAATGCACCGGTGAGGTAGCGTCTATTGACAGCAGCCACCCAAAAGATATTGACAGATTCACTGTGATACAAAAAGGTCAAACGCAAGTCCTGGACTTATTATGTTCAGAATAGACAACTGAACTGAATCAACTACTAAAAACCAAAGAGTACATCGAAAAGGAAAAATATAACCTTACAGCTAAGCAATAAGGTTTAAATTAAGAGCAGTGCAAAAGTTATAAATATTGTACTGTACTAAATAGCGAATCTATTTTGGATGTCCAAGTTATTGCGTGAATTGTGCAGAAGTAAATAAGACTTCAACGTACATAAACTCACGCCTTTTTCGCATAGGTTAAGCAGAAACATTTAATGAATCATTATGAATGGGACGCCATATAACCTTCCGAATCGCCAAATATACCCAGATTGCCACAATTAGTATGATTATTGCTATTAAAATAATAATGAACAAGCCAACTTTATTCATTTTTCTCGATTCATGATTCGGTCCATTTACTCTGGTCGAAATAATATTTTCTTAAGATTCGTGTATATTTATGGCCCAGTTACAATATTTAATATGAATTTATGGATGACGTGACGTCCCGTTTTACGAGCCATCGCGATTTGATTATTTCGACATAAAATCCATGTTTTTATTAGTATTGAGGTAGAATTATAAGCAGTTGATTCCGGCTGTCATTTGTAAATCTTTGGCAGTCATCTTTTTTTTTATTTTTTTATTCTGTATGGGCTTACTCTTCTCTTTTCTCTTCTCTTCTCTTCTTCTTCTTCTTATCTACATCCGGTTATACTGGAAGCCGACCACGACGTAGTTGGAAAAGGCTAGGCAGATGATTAGGATTGAGCTAGTATTTTCGCCATAGTATCAAGTTTGGGCAAGGCTAGAAAGAGACGTCCAAAGATTGCATTATATCGACGATCCCTTTCAAATACACGAATTGACAACACATGATATTGGTCTTTACATTATAATACTAATAATACATAAATAAATATTACTTTAAGTAGTAGTTAACTAGTTTAGCAATGTATCAAACTTAATGTACCTACTTGTAGCCACAGAGTAGCAAAATATATTAACACTATGATGAAATATGAGGTTTTATTCGTAATACTTATGCTCAAAAGTGAAAAAGAGCCTTGTGGTCCTTATAAATGAATGCCATACATTTTATTGTCGGTTCGATAGCTCGCTGATGAAGTTTTACAGTGAAGGAATAATTTTCAGTTGCTATTGACAATGACGAAGAAGAAAACTGTCAAATTAGTTCCACATAGATGGCGTCGAGTGTTTTTACTTGTCGTTGATTGGTTGCTTTTCATTTAGTGGCAACACTCAGCGCTATCTCGCGGCGAGGCTTACTACAAACTGCCCTATTAGGGTCCGTTTCCACCAAGCGCAAAAATCTTCGCGCACTTTTCTGATGACATTGAATAAAGTACTGTAACAGTATTGCCTTAAAGTATAAAATAGGGCGATTTAAGGAGCCGCTTTTGTTTACGTCTAATTAAGAACGCGAGTATTTCTCCGCTTTGTGGAAGTATAGTATATAGAAATCTAATAACAAGTACCTCGGTAATATTTCATGATTAAGATCAATTTTAGCAGTAACTTAACATAGGTAAGCATTTATTGTGCACTTGATATTAATAAATTGTAACAATGAACTTGTATTTAGAAAAATCTCATAGCATGTACCAAATTTTATAATAGTAAGGCTATTTCTAATAGATAACTAACGAATCTTATAGATAATAATAATATTGTCTATGCTTCACCAGTAAGTAACCATTTCCTAATTAATATACTAGCGAGTGTTCCATAAATAATATCAAACACTTGGAAAATTGTAACTTCGCGTAAGATTTAAATCGTTAAATGTGGCTTTACCATAAAAAGGTCCTAATATGTTTAGCTCATAATTCTTAGTAGTATTCTTGTAGCTGAATTTATTTAAACTTTTTGTTCAGGGAAAAACTCTATTTAGGACGCGCTAATAACGTGTTTTTTGAGGCGCATTTCTAACCATTCAAATCTTTGAACTTCGCTATATTCTATTATGATTTTGCATTTCATAAATTATTCTAATTGCTATTCGTATTGCATAAAAGCAAGTGTAACTTAAAATAATAACCATGTATTTCTTCGGCCTGAAGGCAGTGCTAAAATATTACTCTGATATGTGTATTGCTCAGTGCAACTAAATATAAAAATAACGTACACATTAAACAAAACAAAAATATATATCTTCCCATACAAGTGAGAAAAAGACAACAAAAATTGTACTTCCCGCCAAAACCCATAGACAAAGTTTTAAAGTCAAAGTATTGTCTGAACAGGCTGTAGTTCAGGTTTCGGACCTACTTTTTCGTAGGCCTCATCTAATAGCGAGCAAATTAAGCTTATACTATCATCTGTCAACTTTCTACTACTCGCTAAGCGTATGGATGGTTCTGGACAGTTGACTTCGACATCTCGTAAGTACGCGGCAACTGTCATGGCGACGCCTTTCTCCATGCAGTAGTTGGTGATGTTGCGAAGGTAGGAGTGCTTCAGTCTGTCGGTTAAGTCGTCTTTTTTGAGGTAAACGTGTTTGACCGGTGAGATATCGTCGCCTCGGAACGTGAAGTGCTTCAGTCTGGATAAGGCGCTGAAAATAAAAAGAAAATTTGCAATTTTTATTTAGGTTGTTACCTAATTGGCCAGATTTATCAGGAAGTATTAGGAGATGCCAATGCGCCTTGAGCTTGGTGATTAATTCTCGCGCCTTCTCTGTTGAAGAAGAGGCTTTTGACCAGCAGTGGCACAGTTACAGACTGGTATTATCATTAGGAGTTTCCGCCAAGACATGCTGGGTAAAATGTCTCTAGTAAACACACCAATCAATTATTCTATATTATGCAGAAATTCATAGTAGCAGCTAGGATAAATCCAAAGGCAATAAGAAATAGTCCAGAAAATAACAGCATCTCCTCTTGTTTGTTCTCAATTTTAATACAATATATCGTGACTGAACATACTTCCACAACTGCCAAATGCCATAAAAGCATTATCTCAATAAATTATCCTAAACGCAATTCTTTAGTTTGTCTTATCCTTATCAGCGTTAATTTCCTCTTAGTTTATCTTGAATACCTACATATTTCAGATGAATAAATGGCATTGTGATTGTTGAGTCACAGACAAGTCGATCAGCTTCATACAACGAGAAAATAGGGACACGCACACGCGCGTAGGTCCTAGGCGCGTACGTACGGTGACGTCATACAAATGGCGGTCGCGTGTATGCTTGCACTGGCTGTACTGTACGTGAAGCGTGTCTTATGCTCGCTGTATGTAGGGTTCACAGATCTATAAATACTTTTCTTTCTAGAGTATAATTATATTCTGTTATTATTATTTAGACAACGATATATTAATAAAGAAAAGTTTGTTACCGAAAGTTAATTGCGGTGTGTTGGAAATATAATTCATAAAACGTTTTTTAAATCACAATTACAAACGTAAATTCGGACGCGCGTTCGTGTTCACTTACGTTAGGAGTCTGTTCCTTCCATATCTATTTAGTGGTTGAGTCATTCTCCCTTGAGATTATCACTAGTAATAAATATTGCGCATTGACAACGCGCTCTCTTATCAAAACTTGAGTTTGTGTAGTAATGTTATCGGTATGCCAATAAGTTGCAGTTATAGGTAATTCAACATTGGTTGATGAATGGTTCTAATGTTATTGATTTGTACGTATTATTATAAGTATGTTTGTGGTTGTTATTAAACAATTCGTGTTCATATTGTCAAGAAAATAAGTGTTGTAGTTAACATAACGTCCCGCCAGTAAACCCCGAAGGGTCAGGCAAAGGTGTATCAGGTGTATCTACTAGTATAGTACACCCATATGTTCAGTTATGTTTTTAAGTCTCGTAATTATGTGATTAAAAGGTCCTCGTGCTTACGCGGAGCTTAAGGAAGAAAAGCTAAGCTGTCGTATTTTCCTCAAAAAAGAGGAAATAATAACGATTGTAGTAGAGAATACCCTATGATGAATCACGTCATGAACTTAGCATGTTGAATCATCTGTAACTATCAAAAGGTTTATCATTTCAAAGGGGCATGATAACAGTAAATATAAATAGATATGTATCATAACGATATGTACCATAACGTTGAATATACTCTTACTTTCGTTTTTCACGAGAAATTCTGCCATTAAAATAACAAAGACGCTATACTGAAAATCGTTTGTTTGCTTTAGTATTCTGGTAGTGGAGAGATTTGAAAGAGACCAGCCCCCGTAGCATGACAACCGTAGACAAGGATTTCTTTGACGGAAGAATCGATAAAATTACAGATAGTGCAAAGAAATCAGTCATTGTGTCGACACAATCTGTCAATTTGTCGATTCTTCCGTCAAAGAAATCCTTGTCTACGGTGGTCATGCTACGGGGGCTAGGGGGTTACTATGATATCTTAAAGCAGTAGTAATACCAGTGTGGGAAAGAGAGAGCTATACAGGTCGTCTAGCGCCATCTCTTTCCCACACTGGAATTACTCCTGCTTTAAGATGTTATGGTAGGCCACCTGCACTCAGCATTGGGTGGCCAAAGGTTGAAGAATAAGAAACAATTAAATGTATCTATTACCTGTTCAGTTTCTTAGAGTTCTCGTTGAGTTCTTCTAGGATGACGGGCTTAGATTCAATGATGTCGAGCGCCGAGATGGCTGCCTGTGTCAACATCGGCGGTAACGACGCACTGAAGCAGTAACCTGTAACATAGATACAGTTTTGTTAAAAGTTAGAACCCAATATATAACACCAATCAATGTATGAGGAGGAGAGAGATTATCTTTAATTCGTGAGTCAAAATTGAGGTTGAAATTCGGTCATATGGTGGTACTTTTTTTGTTCATAGGCAAGAGGAATAGCCAATAGGAAAACTTAACACACATTGTATAACTGCAAGTACTTACCCATATTCTATACTTCTATAGGGTTCAAGTTAATACATTACTTGTAAGGCAAGAAATAATATCTATACATTAAATAAAATTGAAGTGTCTGTTTGTAATTTAAAAATAACGGCGTTTTACTGAATGCATAATTGTAAGTACCTATATACGGTAATTATAACATTTCTTTATTTTTTCTGTCGTTCTGTCTGACTGTGTTGGTCTGTTTGTTCTGGCTAATCTCCGAAACGGCTGGAATGATTTTGGCAGATAGCTGATGTTGTAATGAGTAACAAAGGCTACTTTTATTTAGATAAAGGATTAGGGTTCCGAGAAAAAAAATAAAACCCTTGAAATTGTTAACAAAATCTGATTCAAATAGGGAAGTAATCCTAACTAATATTATAAATGCGAAAGTAAGTTTGTTTCTTAACTTTCACCCAAACCACTGAACCAATCATCCTGATTTTTTTGCATATACGTTGTCAGGTGTACAGAAACGGACACAGGGTACCTTTCATCTCGAAAAAAAGTACCGTTCCGAGGAAAACAACAATAACGTTATTATGATAATAGATGGCGCCACGTGTCTTTCGATCCGACCAGAATTGTTTGTCAAATTCTAAATTAACGCGTGCGAAGCCTCGGGCAAAAGCTAGTATTTTTATAATAATTTCACGCGGACGAGGGTCGCGGGCAACTGCTGTACACTTATATAAAGCACTCAATTGATTTATTTATCAATAGGCTCTTATATTCTTAAATGGTGCACTTGAGTGGAGAACGTGAGTCAGACCATAAGTACGCCCTCAGGCTAGGTGGAGCTACGATCCTCGAGGTGGCTGATAAAAACTCGATCAAAGTGGCTGAAGATTGATTTAAATGGCGAGCGATTGAAGAGTTAAACCTCTCTCTTAAGAACTGCCATGAACTGGTGATGATGATGTATGTGGAATAATCAGCTTATAATCTTTGTTCTGATGGTGCACACACAGGGCTCTCCATGAGAGTGAGGGTGGCTGTTATCGCGCGGATAAGTGACCCTTTTGGTTCTAGAACATGCTGGTTTCCTTCACCTTTGTATGAGCATGATGATGAAGTGCCTATTGCCTCCGTTCGAATCTACGAATGAATGATGTACCTAAAATATAATAATTCTACACATACCGAGCCCCGAGAGCCTCTGATGCTCCACAATGAAGTGTGTACCGGCACAAAAGCCGCCCACGGTCGCGAAGGAATGTTCTAGAGAGCCAACGATCAGGTCGATCTCGTCACGAGGCACGTTCAGGAGTTCTGTTAGACCGCGTCCGTGCTTGCCTACTACCTGCGAACAAAGTAAATTAGAGTAAATGAAAGGAAGAATATGTATTGGATACGTCTGTTAAAGCGGAGCTAGATGATGGCCACCCCAGCCTTGTGAGTGGAGACCGCGTATCGGACAGCGCCCCCCAGATTGATAGACTGGCCTTAAAAATGAGGCTGAGTCAGACAGAATAAAAATAACAGTAAATCGTTAATTCAGGACCAAACATTTTGTTAATTTTATACCTACACCAACCAAACTGCGTAACAGTTTGTCTGATTAGCGCAAACTCGAAGGACAGGGTGTTGTGGCGCAGTGAGGGAGAGACCAATGCCCAGCAGAGGACAGCGATAGGCTTGGTTGATGCCAAAAAACTTCCAAATTTCAAGCAGAGCAAGTTAACATTTGATTTAGTCGACGTGGTTTACACATTTTTTGCTATCTCGCAAGGAGGGAGAGAATTCCAAGCGCACTGCACGAACAGTAAATGATCCATACTGACTTGAGGAGTACCATAGTACCTTCTACTACTATTAACTCAATAATAAAATGTACGCGTACTTGGCCGATATTTTCGTATCGACAGCTTTTTATCACGGGTGTATTAAAAGCTGCGGGAACGCACTAATTGATGTTCATTCAATCGTCATAGCTTTCATTGATGCTCGCATTCCGTGGCATATTGTATCATAATTATGAACTATAGCAGGCCAATTATTATACTGTACTTCGTTTCGTGGATCAGATTTAATGAATTTTAGTTTGAGCCAGACTTTCTGATAACGTAATATTTGTAATCTTCACATTTGAAATACATTTCTTCTTAGCGTGTCGATGGCAAAAAGTTCAAATGTTATGTTTAGCCCAAAACTCAGCAACGTGAACCACACTCACTGATGCAGTAAGCAGATCATGAAATGCGCAGGTGATAGGGCATGCGGTGGAAGATAGAAGGTGTGCCATTGTCTGTGGAGAGACGCCGCATACGCACTTGAGGTCTGAGCCGTCCATGAACCCCCATCTGCAGAGATTGTCTTTGGTCCGGCCGACTTGGGTTCGAAGTTTGTTTAAGGATTTCCAAGTCGGCCACGGCAACGCGTGTGCAGGTTTACACACACAGGAATTACACTAATATACAGTTATACCTACAGAGTGAAGTATATTTTAATTAGTAGGTACAGCTTTGCTAAAGGATTTATTTTAAAAGTTTTGGGGTTTTGGGATTTTTGGATTTTCGCTTATAGCGTAGGCTGTCTAAGTTCCGCCAATGCACCATTCAAAATAGTGGCCACAAAAGTTATAATCTTCGCCATCAGCAAAGCTTGGAACGCGTGACGCTTGGAAGATTTTGTCCCAAACAATACTTGTTTGTATTGATGCCAGGCTATTGATTAATACAGGTTTAATTCATTGCCAAATAATTCAAAGACCTTAATTACTAAATCTATACTTCTATACTAATATAATATTATAAAGCTGAAGAGTTTATTTGTTTGCTTGAACGCGCTAATCTCAGGAACTACTGGTACGATTTGAAAAATTATTTTAGTGTTGGATAGTCCATTTATCGAGGAAGGTGGGCTATAAAATTTCACGCGGACGAAGGGCGCGGGCAATAGCTAGTACTTAATTTTAATTAATTTACTAAAGAGTTAGTTACATCAGAATAAGTATAACATGATATTTTAGAACAGATATTACAATTTTCCTGTTGAGCTTATAACTGCAACAACTTCTGTGACAACATCAGTATTGATAAAGTGCATAAGTACGTATGTATAGCTACTAGGCATAAGATGTATTAACGTGACCAGCACTAACTACGTCCCACATCATAGTAGATTTCCGTACATCTTCACCTATGATGAACTAAAAATAAAGACGCGTCTGACGCCGAGACAGTTGTGATTAAACCGGCCTACTGACCCAAATTAATATAAAAACCGATCAAGTGCGACTCGAACCACGCACGGTGAAGGATTCCTTCGGGAATGACGGGATTCTTATTTACATGCACTTGTACAATATTAGTTTTATCGGTGGTAAAAGTAAGTTTGTTTGAGTGACGCGCACATGACGAATTTATAAAGGTTCCGTTTTTGCCATTTAGCTACGGAGCACAGTGTGTATTTTTGCCTTACAATCGGACATGTTATTTTTTAAAAGCCAGGTCGTAGAGTATTACATAACAAATGACAGATTAAAACTCCCGCGTGGATAACTTTTATAGTTTTTCATTTAGAGCTGTCTGAACTTTTGTTCCCGGAATTCGCAAAAATATAAAAAAAAATGTAACTTTGAATACTTAAAACAATGTCTTCATTACTTTGAAAGGCCTAAAGCTATGCTAAATTATAAGCATTTTCTGGATGTCCTACGACTTAAGTACCAGTGACGAATAAATCGCGATAGTGATTTTTTTTTTTCTTCTGGCTTTCTTTTTTGAAGGTGGTATTTGCAATCAGCACAAATCAATCAGTTAGTAACTGAAATGCGCTAATAATTCCCTTATCCGTGACTACAAGGAGAAAAACAACTTTGAAAAAATTCCGGGATCTCGGGATTTTTGGCATGAACTTTCGGCAATCTTTATACTTCTTCTCCATCTTAGAAATGAAATGCCTTATAGCATGATCCAATTCTGTCTGTTGTCGTTCAGAAAGTGGAGAGTGCAATGTACCTTACCTCATAAAGGATAACCACGATATAGTGTTGTTTGCAGATGACACTTCGCTTTTGTTTAAACTTAAACGTCAGCAGCTAGTTACTGACGATGTAAATAGCGCGATTTCAAAAGTAGTGCATTGGTTTAACGCTAATAACTTACTTCTAAATGAAAAAAAAACTAAATGCATTAAGTTTGCACTACCTCACGTTAGGCAGGTGAAAACTAGTGTGTTGGTGAAGGGCGAAGAGTTGAACCCTGAAGATAGCACGGTGTTCTTGGGCTTAACTTTAGACGCTAAGCTTCAGTGGGGCCCACATATAGATAAATTGTCTAAGAAACTGAGCTCCGCAGCATACGCAGTTAGAAAAATTCGTAATTTAACCGATGTAGAGACAGCTCGATTAGTTTACTTCAGCTATTTTCATAGCGTAATGTCGTACGGCATTCTGTTATGGGGGAATGCCGCCGATATTCAGACCATCTTTGTTTTGCAGAAAAGGGCCGTACGATCAATTTATAAGTTGAGTCCGAGACACTCTCTCAGAGAAGAGTTTAAGGAGATTAATGTAATGACTGTTCCTTCTCAATACATATATGAAAACCTTTTGTATGCTCACAAAAATATAAAGCGGTTTAAGAAATATTCTGATATTCACAATATAAATACAAGGAATAAACATCAATTTATTGTACCCACAACAAGGCTCAAGAAAATAGGTGGATCATTTAGATGCCAATGTATACGCTTTTATAATAAACTTCCAGGCTACATACATGAACTAAGCCTCAATAAATTCAAAATTTTTATAAAACGTAAACTTTGCCAGAAAGCCTTCTATTCTGTTAAGGATTATATCGAGGACAAAAAGGCTTGGGATTGAACTGCTCCAATTGAAATCGATATTAAACTGAATTGTACCCATTTTATTTTATTTTTATTACTGTTTGACATTTTTTATTTTTATTAATTATTGTTCGATTTAGTTGACATTATTTACTTTTTCAAGTACCTGTGGTATTATTATTATTTTTTTTTTCTTGACTTTATTTTACTTTTTCAAGTGTCGTATTATATATATATATATATATTTTTTTTTGTTTATTACTGTGAATATGAGGACTACGTGGGTCATACTATTATTATTATTTTAATTTTTTTAGTTAAGTTAGTTTCACGATTGTCTGGCAGTTTGAGTACTTTATGCGGCCTACCCAAAAGTCCTTTCTTTGGTATTGTTCGTCGTGTCGTTGAGCTCCTTGGATTACGAGTCGAGCTACACGATCACTGACAAATGCTTGCACTGTCTGGACAGGTCCACTCAAATCTGTGTGGTTATTTCTTCAAAATACCATCTCGGACATTAATCTACATGGTCCTCATATGACTTGAGCAATGTCTGGACTTTAAAAGAGACTGTGACCTCTGAGTTTGTTTCGGATGTTTCTTCTCAGAGTAGTCAGGTACGAAACACCGGCCCCATCTAGTTTTAAAAAACAACATGTTGTGACATGTAAAAGAGTTTTGTAAACCAATTTACAGAAATAAATATGATTTGACCTCTTAGCGCAAACTTTATCAAGCAGAGGTCGGAAGGTCGTGCTAATTACCCATTTATTATTTTACTTTCGGTTGCCAAAAGCTAGAAGTCGTCCAGTCGGGTAAAGGTGCTAATTGAAGCCAATCCTTCATCGTATTCATCTTTGTCATCTCCTGCTCCTAGCAAACTTGCGGTCATTCCCGGAGCTTGAAAAGTGCCGGTTGTGGCGCGATCCACAACATCATCATTTGGCGCTCGCTGACCAACATGAGGGTTGGCAGGGCGCCAGCGAGCCTTGCAGTAAGTCTCCCGATCGGAGCTCGGGTAGACATCCCTCAGCAGGCCGGGTCAGGTCCTGTTGAGGCAATGTGGCACTATGGGTCTTTGATGAGTCCATAGTGCCTCTCCCCCGTTTCCTCCGAGTAATATGTATAGATGCAGGGTTTTGGCATCTAACTACACCTATCCTAACGAGTCATGGATCGCCCCTTCACTGGAAAAAACAACTGCCATTTTTCTCCTGTGGCCACGGATTAGGGACAGAGCCAGAAAAAAATAAAAATCACTTTATTCCGATTTATTCGTCACTTGTAAGTCGTAGGACATTCAGAAAACGCTTGTAATTTAGCTTAGCCTTAGGCCTTTCAAACCTTGTAGGTATTCATAGTTATAATTTTTTTTTTCATATTTTTAAATGTAAAAAAAATATATAGGAAATCGCCGTCGAGGTAGACCGCGGCGAAGGTGGTGTGACGATCTGATCTCGTTTACGGGGCGACCATGGCCTGATATCGCACAGGACAGAGAGGTTTGGAAGGAGAAAGGGGAGGCCTTTGCCCAGCAGTGGGACACTCAAACAGGCTAACAAAAAAAAAAAAAAAAATTTTTAAATGAAAAATTATAAAAAGTTGTCCACGCGGGAGTTTTACTCGGGCATTTGTTGTGGAATACTCTACACACTGAATTAAAAAAAAAATAACATGTCCGATTTTAAAGCAAAAAAACACACTCGTGCCTAAAAGATATGTCGATACAAGTTCATAACAACAATGTCTCAATACATAGAAGCACACTGCACAGCCACTAAGCTTACTAAGTGTTTTCTACCAAAAGCATTTAAATGGAGTCTTATGTGCCGTCATGTCGATGACCTCGATGATTTTAAATATAAAGAAACATACCTACACTACCAACTCTACGTACGTACTGAGCGGCGTTCAATTATTATCTTTGCGTTGTTACGACTGCGATAGATAACACGGAACGTATGATACAGAAAGAGATAGCTATTGCGCTAGAAGAATTTAAATTACGACAATTGTCTGAATTTGTTTGCAACAATTTGCGCGCGCTAGTGCAATATCTGTCTCTTTTTATTTATAATATCATTGCAGTTACAATGCTCGACATCCAATAAGTATGTAAATATATTCAGTAGGTACCTATCCACCATTTAGGGACTGCTACTGCCTTTGTTCAATGACATTGTTCGTATGTCATTGTATTAAATCCTGTACCACTTAGACCCTGATAGGTTAATGCAGCAATGCACTGTCATATTAGGTAGGTATATCAGTGGCCTCTCATTGAAACTGCAGTAATGCATTTGACCATAGTTAAATATACGATTAATGGATGCTTGAAGAGTTCATAAAAACGTTACATAAGAATTATTATTAAGTATGTTTATGGAAATTTTAAATCTTATGTAAATTAGCAACAATGACGTCAGAATAAAATCAACGTGTTGTGATTATCAAAATAATACAGCGTGAATACGTCTATTTGATTGCGCTTCTTTTTTCTATAAATACGTATCTACTACTACACATAAGAGGTCACTCATCCCACCGCAACACATATGATCATTTCAGATAAAACTTAACAACCCAACCCACCCCAACCGCCAACACTTTACAACCCTGTTGACCCCCAAAAAAGAAAAGACTTAATTTTTTTAAATCATTTTCCGATATATCAAAAAGGTATCTCATCTGTGGAGTCTCGCTAGCTGATTTAAAATTCTTTTACACCATAGTCAAGTAACTAGTAGTCGGCACGGTTGGCGCAGTGGCTGAGCAATTGACTGCTGCGCTTCGTGTCGCAGGTTCGATTCCCGCACGGAACAAATATTTGTATGGCCTACAGGTAGTTGTTCCGGGTCTGACTGTTTGTGTTTGAGTTTAAATGTTTGTAAACGCACCCACGATACAGGAGAAATTCCTAGAGTGGGGCAAAGTTTAAAAAAAAAAATCTAAAACTTACCCCAATAGTCAGGCTCTCATCCAAAATGATCCTCAGCTTATACTTCCTTGCCAGTTGCACCAGCCTCTTCAACGGGCACATCTCCCCAGTATTGAAGTAAATAGCTTCAGCAATGAGGAAAGCTCTTCTCCTTGGGTTGAGCTCCTTCTTCTTCTGAGCCTCGGCCAGCAGTTCCTCGAGGTGGTCCATGTTATTGTGCTTGAAGTAGCGGACGGTGCTGCGGGATGCATCTATGCCTTTTTGGATCGCGAACCAGACGCATTCATCACTGAAATGGTTGGGAAAATTAGTACAGGGGTTTTTATGTGAGCAGGGTAAGATTCTCTCTATTGATTATGTTTGTGTACATTGTGGATTATGTCTGTGCAGAATTTAAGAACTTTATAGGCTAGACTGGCTTTGCCCGCGTGGAGCTTGTAAATTGTCCTACAGAAACGTATTACAGGGATGAAAACTATCCTGGCCTAATCTAGCTCATGGTGTATACTAGTCCCGAATTAAATTAAAATAAGTTTTGTAGAGAATGCAGACAGAGTTACTCTTGGATTCATTATTTAAGTATGGATTTATGGGTGGTTACGAAAAAAGAGAGGAATACTCTTTGTCAATATGTTATTTATTGCTTTTGTGCAGGGTACACCAAAATTATGCTTAGGCAACGAATTAATAACATAAATTACATACTATTATCATGTAAAACATAACAAATAGTTGTCATGAGTTTCACAACAATGGTTTCGTAATATAATCCCTAAGTTGTTGCCTCATTATTTATTTTATTCTCAAATAAGAATCTTCAATAAATCTTAAATGATAACTGTCTACCCGCTTAGTGGAACGCACTGACCAATGAGAGCATCAATGCATGACAACCTTGAATACTATTTAGATGATTGAATTTGAATTCAAATGGGCCTTATGAATATTTTCAGATTCATTAAATGATTACAAATTAATAAGAAGCCAATTAAGTTACTTTAATTTAAAAATAATTATAATTTTAAAATGTAATAAAAGCATGGCAAGGCAGATTTTAATTAAATAGGCACAGCAAAATTGTAATCAATTAGGCGATTTTTTTGTCCAACTTTTTCCTGGCTAATATATTAGGCGTTTTATCCTAAATGTTCACGAAAGAAATTCAAACCAAACCAATTTTTTTTTGTCAAAAATTGAGTTTATTCCACTTACAGTGCATGGGAAAAATATATTTACTATATAATTGATACAGTAACACGGAAGGGCTAAGGGCAGGAAAATAGGTACTAATAAAAGAGATCTTAGGGAGCAGAGACAAGGTAAATAAAATATAGTCTATGATTAAATGAACCATGCGGGAAAATCCGCATTAAACATTTTCCTTAATGTTTTTTATTGCAACTTTCCCGTGTTTTGAAATAACTAAATAAGGACTGTCCAGGTATATAATAATATGGGAGTTATATTATATTCTACTAACTTTGGCCCATGGCTGCATGGATATTCAAAATTATCCCATGCGCCAAATTTCATCAACATGCATAACAACAGGCAAACTTAGTTACTTTCACATTTAACATATTAGTATATAAATGTATTGTGCATTGTATCTTACTGTACTATTATAAATGCAAAGGTTTTTGAGAATAGATGATTGTTACTCTTTCATGCAAAAACTACTGAACGGATTTAGATACTGATTACAAACACTCACTCACACACACACACACACACACTCACGAACACACACACCCTCACAGACACACACACACTCACGAACACACACACACTCACGAACACACACACACTCACGAACACACACACACTCACAGACACAGACACTAAAGCCATTTGTGGCCTAGTATAGGGCAAAGGCCTTGATTCCTTCCTTCCACTTATCCCTATTCACAGCTGTTTTTTTTTTTTTTTTTTATTCCGTATGGGCTTACTCTTGACCTCAATCTAGTCCTGAGGACAGAGATGAGGTTGACGATGGAACAAGCTGTTTGTGGCCAATCTTTAAGGTAAGACTCTAGTTCATCCCATTCTCCTTCTGGGTCAGCCGCATTGCCATTAGCTGCTGTTTGGGACCCACTGTGTGGTAACTTTCCTCACTGTGTGACCGACCAACCCAAAGCATAGTTTTATTTGGTATAGAAGATTTTAAGCACAGCAGAAGCAAAAATATAATCAATTCGTTTTTTCTTTACCAACATTTTCCTAGCTTGGGCTTTTGTCTAAATGTCCAAGGAACTACAATCTTGAATTTTATTTTGTTAATGATAATAGAATTGATGTATGAATTTTTCCCAATTTACAAACAAGATTGTCAATCAGTAATGGCCTGACATTGAAGTAGTTGAGTCATGATTTACTTGGCTGCACTTGATTACAGCCTTATTTTACTTTAACAGAAGTTGTAATCAATTCAAGGTAAAGAAACATGCCCATAGAAGATCTTGTTATTAGTTCACTGATAGTTTGAAAAAAAAATTCTAGTTAGATACCAATGTGAATTTTCTCAGTTAAAGTCTTAATAAACGTCTAGTTAATAAAGAAAACCACTTTTAATAGAAATACAGTTCAATACTCACGCAAAAATAATATCCTTCTTCTTAGCATAGGAAGGTATTGCGCTGGCAATTGTTGAGAAGCCATAGGAGTACACACAAGTCTCTTCAACCTCTAGGAAATTAGCCAGACGTTCCTCCAGGTCCAAATGTACGTCAATAGTACCATAGAACCCACGGGGCCCACAAGAACCCACACCATACTTTGCAAGAGATTTCAAGGCATTCTCCATGATATACTCCTCCTTATCAAGGCAAAGAAAACTTGAGGAGCCTACATTCAACTCGTTTTCATCAATTTTACTCATCATAGGAGGTTCCTCTACCGTAACATCGTGCTCCACGATAGGAACTGGCTTCCAATCTATTGCCTTCCCATTGCACAGAGGATCGTAGGTTTTAGACTTCTTTTTGGACCAGAAAAAGTAAGTAGAAATGACTACCACTTGTAAAGCGATAATCAGTGTCCACCAGCTCGCCTGAAATTTAAGAAGTGGATAAAAAACTCATTTTTCAGGGAAGAGTAATTAAAATAATGGGAGTAAACTTACCATGTCGTAAATGTCAACTAATATCATTATGTACGACTATAAATACTTTATTAATGAGTGATAAGCTTTAGTTACTAAGTATTCTATAAAATTTATAAAAAATGAACTTGGAGAGTTTTAAAGCTCTCTCGTGTTGAACGCCGGTAACAGACTGAAAATGAAAAAAATGAATTGTTGTAGTCTATGATATATGATAGGTACACTGACAGTTGTAGAGGCGTACAAATTTACTAAACCATTGTCCTTTAGTCGATTTTCAAGAGTTCGTGTTTTTTTATTACTATCCGAACGAATTTCATTTCCAAACAAAAACATAAATGTCACGATTGCCATAATGATTGCGGCTGTGGGCTGTCAATGTCATGTTTTGAAAAGTGCCATAAGTCATTCCGTGGTGCCCACACCACCTCACCTTCAACTCAAAACAAAAATAAAAATACAGGAAACTTTCGAGAAAATAAAGAATATCACAATGAATTTCGGTGGAACTTTAAGATTGAATAAATTTGCATGTTTTACGTTAGGTTTTATTTTATTTTTAATAATTTATTGGCGAACTGGTAACGCTAGTTTCCCCATGGAGAAAAGTGATTTGATAAACTTGAAGAGTTTGTTAAAAGCGTCTATTCAGGCTGCTGAACGGGGTGGGAAGAAGGTAATGGAAGGGAAGAATCACGAATTAAATATTAAGAGTAAAGGTAAAACGCTAGAAGGGGTAAATGACCCGGTTACAGATGCAGATTATGCTTCTCATTGCGCAATGTACTACGGGTTGAAAAACACGTTTGAGAAGTTGACTGTGGTGTCCGAAGAACATTCAAAGAATGATCCAAGTTGCGAGAAACAACCATTGATAGATATAGAAAAAGTTCTTCCAGAGAATGGCATAGTGGACATTATGAATGATGAACTGGTCTTTGTGAAGGATGTGACTGTGTGGATCGACCCACTGGACGCAACGAAAGAATACACAGGTAAAAATCCAATCAATCAATCAAATTAAGTGTTTATTTAGATTCTGTCATCATCATCCGTGGATGGGTGACAATCCATTACATACCAAGTTTCCTACATGCCTCTGATCAAGCTTTCAAGATCTACAAATGACAACTGGGACCTTGGTCCCAGCTTTGGCAGTCTTTACAGGTAGTCAGTTACCCAAAATTCTGACAACCTTTCTTACACCAACGGTATTGTATTGCCCTGTACTCATCATCATCATTTCAGCCGAAAGACGTCCACTGCTGGACATAGGCCTCCCCCAAGTGTCGCCACATTGAACGGTCCCGTGCGACTCGCATCCAGCGGATTCCTGCAACCTTCACCAGGTCATCGTTCATCATATTTTTATTTCAAATATAAATATCCACGGATAACACTATACTAATACTAAGTCCAATCCAATCAGGTCCCTGCAACCTTCACCAGGTCATCGGTCCACCTAGTGGGAGGTCTTCCAACGCAGTGTCTTTCGGTTCGCGGTCGCCACTCCAGAACTTTTCGGCCCCATCGGCCATCCGTTCTGCGAGCAATGTGCCCTGCCCACTGTCACTTAAGTTTGGCTATTCTTCGGGCTACGTCGGTTACCTTGGTTCTCTAGCGGATGTCCTCATTTCTGATTTGATCACGCAAGGAAACTCCGAGCATTGCCCTCTCCATTGTCCTTTGGGTGACTTTAAGCCTTCTGATAAGGCCTATTGTGAGCGACCACGTTTCGATCCCGTATGTAATCACTGGCAACACACACTGGTCATAGACTTTCGTCTTGAGACACTGCGGTAAATTGGACGAGAAGATATCACGCAACTTCCCGAACGCTGTCCAGCCGAGTCGGATTCGATGATTAACCTCTTTCTCGAAGTTAGACCTACCTAACTGGATCGTTTGTCTACAACTTCGAGTGTATAGACGTGGGTGTTCATTTTAAGACCCACTCTTTCGGAAGCTCTAAGGTCATCGAGCATTGTACTGAGGTCCTCCATGGTCTCAGCCATGACCATTATATCGTCGGCAAATCGAAGATGAGAGATGTACGGCGAGTACATCTCTCATCGTGATGTTGACGTTGATGCCTAGCCCTCTCCAGTCCAGAACCTTGAAGACATCCTCCAGTGCAGCGGTGAACAGTTTCGGAGATATGACGTCTCCCTGTCTCACACCTCGCTGCAGAAGGATAGGTTCCGAGGTCTGGTCCTGAAGTCGGACTGACATGGTGGCGCTTTTGTACAAACACTTCAACACCTCGATGTACCGATAGTCGGTTTAGCACCGTTGGAGAGACTGCAGTACAGCTCAAGTCTCGATCGAATCGAACGCATTCTCGTAGTCCACAAACGCTAAGCAGAGAGGCAGGTTTTACTTGTACTTTTCGGTCTTCTGTATAACCTGCCGCGTGGTCAGTATGCAGTATGTGGTCTACGGTGCTAAAGCCTTTTCGGAATCCGGCTTGTTCGGGAGGCTTGAAAATCGTCAAACCTGCGCGCGAGACGATTCGTGATGACTCTTGAAAACAACTTGTAGACATAGCTTAGAAGTTACCCTGTACTACAAAGGGTGTAAAAAGACCCTTAACAAAACCGATAGGTTCTTGTTCTTCCTGTCATTGCGATATTTTTTTTGTTCTGAACCATACCTTCTAGTTATGGAGAAATTGAAGGTCAAAGTTACAACTTTTTCAGATGTTTTTTTTTATACACGTTTTTAATGTTGTGACTATACCTTAAATACCTCCATGGCCCCTGTACTAATCAATACAATCTTCAGCACAATGTTTTGCTTGCATTACAGTAAATCCTACTGTGTTTTTCACCATCAAAACTTGTTTTCCAGCAATAATTTTGTGTAGAGTTACTTAGTTTGAACTACAGAATGCTTGGTTGACGGGTTCATGAAGGGTCCACTTATACCTTGTAAAGGTTGTGGAGGTCAGATACGCAGTTATGCGATGTAAAATACTGGTATTCAGCTGCATCCGGTTAGACTGGAAGCCAACCCCAACAGTTGGGAAAAGGCTAGGCAGCTAACGATATAGGAGTAGCATTGCTCACATTATGTTTCTCTTGACAAAATACTGAAAATGTAAATAAAAATTAAACTGTTGGGGACTGAACATGAACTCACATTTTAATTACTCCGATTAGATTTGCTTTACAAAGTTTGATAACGGCCTGGCCTACTAACAAGGAGAAATAAAATCCAATCAATATTTTACACTCATTTTTCTATAGGCTAATGTTTTCTTTATAATCATAGAAGAGATTATGTGTGCAAAAACCTAGCCAGGGTTTCTAAACTTACTGCTTGATTGAAACTGTTTTTGTTTTAATTCCAGAGGCTCTCTACCAGTATGTGACGACCATGGTGTGTGTAGCTATCAAAGGTGTTCCCATCATAGGGGTCATACACTACCCCTTCCCACCAAGGACATACTGGGGCTGGTACACCAAGAGGTCTTCAAAGAATATGCCCATTGTGAACCATGTAAGTTTGGAGAATTTTATGATAAGGTTCTTCCGAAGAACTATTTTGAAATTTATTCAAAAATTAGGGGTGTTACAATTACCACACATTTTCAGCTTGTGTTGTTTGGTATATTCTGTTCGGCACCTACCCGCCTTTATCATTTTCGGCACAATTCGAGCCAAGCACGACTTTTTCCTGAATTTATAATGTCTACATAGGCGATTAGGGCTTCTCTATACTTTGAAGTCACATTAAATAAACCAAAAACTATGCCATAAATATTCAGTCGACCCATAGATCTATGAATCTCTCAATTAGAATTTAATCATATTTCATTTAACAAGACAAAAATTACTACTTCACAAATCCCTTACAGAAAAAGGAGAACAAGGAGCAGCCCAGAGTGGTAGTCTCCCGTTCTCATCCCGGCAAAGTGACAGAAATAGCAACCGCAGCGTTTGGCCCGAAGACCATCGTTTCCTCTGCAGCAGGTGCCGGCTACAAGGTCATGGAGGTCGTGAACGGTACCTACGATGTGTACCTTCACGCCACTACCATCAAAAAGTGGGACCTTTGTGCAGGAGACGCGATCATAAAAACAGTTCAAGGTAAAATGACGACCGTGAAAGGTGAATCCATAGACTATTCCGCGGATAGTGATGTGAAGGTCACTGGAGGGATCTTAGTGACCAGGTTTGACCATGAGTACTACCAGGATAAGTTGCCAGTAGAGCTAGATGGAGTACATTAGTGAAGTGATGTGTTTGACTGACTTTACAAAGTTGCATGCTTCTTTTGGCGCTTGAATGACTTTGCCAAAAGGGCGTTGTTGGTGAAAAAGTGTGTTTTTTTTTTTGGAAAATTGTGATGTCGGTGTTAGATCCGCCAGGCCACGCGCTAATCGAACCATACGGCACTACACTATTGTTATTTATGCTAAGTCGGAAGTTGAATGAAGTTAGTAATGCAATATCTGGCCGTCTGTAAGGCATATCGAGTCTTAGAAGTAAAGTTTATAGATTGATATCTCTGTCGCTCATACCTGTGGAACAGACTTTTGCTAAAGCCCGATCTGCATTGTAGAACAGGCGAGCCGGCGCGGTACCGGGGGGGGGGGGGGGGTCACAGGGGTCATGACCCCCCCAAAATCATAAGCACAACAAATTGATAAACCTTATTAAAATAGCTTTTTTGAGTTAATAGAAATTATTACCTTATTTCCTGCATAATCGTTCAACAAGAGAAACTAATCTTTTTCGAGGCAGAATTCAAAAATATTCGAGCTCGCTTCGCTCGCTAATACATTTGAGTTACTTTTATTCTCATCTCTGTATGAATGAATAAATAGAACCTAATACACGGGGTGGAGGCGGGCTGCTTCAATTTTGAGCTCTCTTGTATTCTATTAGTATCAAGAGCGGATCCGGGTGGGGGTTCATAGCCGGGCGTCATGACCACCCCGCCTGGGTTGGCCGTGATCATGTTTCTGAACTCATTGATTTAAATAAAATAAAAAGAGGTCCGGCTCGCTTCGCTCGCTCTTGCGTTCACTTCATCTTAATACTTGATAATCTTACTATTAAGAAATCAACTTATCCGAGGCGGAATGCAAAAATTTTTTCGCTCGCCAATACATCCTATGCTTTTTCAATTCTGCAAAAGTTAACAGAGTGCTCCTAGTCTCATTTCTGTATAAATTAAAAAAGAAGTGGTGCATAATTTTCCAGTTCGCTTCACTCGCTAATACATCCTGTACTTTTGAAATCTCCACAAGTTGACAGAGTTCCTCCTATACTCATTTCTATATAAATGAACAAAAAGAACTTAATTTATCCGAGGAAGGGTGCAAAAATTTTCGAGCTTGCTTCGCTCGCTCTTGCGTCTGAAGTACCTACACAACCCCTGTATGAATGGTCAAAAGAAAATCTAACCTACCCGATGTAGTGCTAAAATTTTCGAGCTCGCTCTGACATTCTGCGTTCTTTTCAGTATATCTTTGTAAACTGACAATTTCTGAAAGCTAAAGATGCACCTTAGGCGCCCTTGATTTTGTTTATTATGTATTATTTTTTTTAATTTAAATCCAGAGATAGTTGATACAATTTCGTTTTTCAAAAGTTGTTGATAATAGTTTAACACCAAATCGATCCCCAATCAAATTCCTGGCTAATGGCCCCTTTTGACCCCCCCCCAAAGACTTAGGCCGGGACCGCGCCTGTAGTAGAGGGTACTTTGTTGGTCACCTAAGTGCTACAAAATATAGTACGTATTTTAATTTAAGTATTATAGTTATATTTTAATTTTGTCTAGTCTTTAATGGCACACACTTTTCAAATAGAATATTTTTTCCTCGTTTCCCACATATTTCTATATTGATTGAGTTAACACTGGTGAATGTAATTAACTGTTAATTTATCAAATTCAACAATGAGAGAGATTATTAATTAGCTGATATCGATTTTTTTTGGACATGTGTGGGCTTGGGCTGTGAACGTTAAAGATTAATTAAAATGATAAATGGTTGTAAAATGTCAATTTTATTTTTCTCAAATTGTCACAATATATAGATTTTTTATTATCACTTGAATTATAAAAATCAGTAACACATCTAGATTAGTTTTTATGAAGTACGTAAAGATCCATGACTTAAACTAAGTGCCCGTTTTGCTAAAACTAAACAATTAAACATAAGCATATTATTAGATTTTTTACAAAAATTACAATGAAATTTAGGCATTACATTTAGGCGTTGCAAAGTGTTATAAATTATTTATTTGTCAATAATAGAATCTGATGACATTTATATATTTAGTAAAATCCGATTTGTACAAAATATCAATATTGTTGTTATTAATGAAATACTGTACTAATTTTAGCGAAATTATATAAAGGGTGTAAATAGACACTTAACATATCCGAAAGGAACTTGTTCTCCCCGTCTTTGCGATAATTTTTTGTTCTAGACCAGGGAGCCTTCTAGATACGGAGATATTAGGGGTCAAAGTTCCAACTTTTGCACAAGTTTTTTTTTAAATACATGTTTTTAATGTAAGATTTTTACTTTACATACCTCTACGACCCCCGTACTATTCAACCTATCCATCAGCACAATGCTTTGAGTGCTTTCCATCTAGTCCTACCGTAAAACTTGATTTTTCACCCCCAAAAAAAAGTCGATTCCCAGCAATAATATTTGCGTAAAGTTACTTAGTTTGATATACATAATGCTTGGTTGACGGCTATGTGAAGGGTCTGTTTACACCCTGTATAAGGTCTATCTTTTCATACACGAAATATTTTAAGAGTAACTTCTATAAGTCGTCGACTTTTTGCATAAAACCTTTACTCCGAATTCTAACAATGACAGTAGGAACATATACGACTTAGTAATCTAGCTTAATGGATGTTGAAAAATAAGGAGCCAGTATTTACTTTGTGTCAAGTATTTTTTTTTTTTTTAAATTACAAAAAAAAAAATCCCTTGAAATGGCTTCGTTACAGCCGTTAGATGACTCTCAGAAAATATTTCGTGTATGAATAATTAAACCTTATATATTTATGTACTTAAGTATGTAGAGTATATTGTAATAGTAGCAGATTTTAACATTGTACGCCGACGCGTTGTCAGTGTGTTGTCCTAGGCGTGTTTTCTATATAAATTCAGATACTTGCGTACAATGTTAAAATCTACGGCTACGCGACGGAGCATGGTGCAGTTGGAGAATCGCCTTCGGTTGTTGTTTGGTTGGTGCCATAGGCAAATCTGTCAAAATCAGTGATCCTTATTCTTGTTGCAATAAGGATTGTTGTCAAGGTAAAATAACTGTAACAGGATTGTAACATATTTGTGTACGGACTGACAGTGCCTTGCAGCTCCTACATGAATGAATATGGAGTCTATAGTAGCACCTAACATTTATCTTCCATTCAACATTTGAAAGTATTTCAAAAAGTTACCCAAAAGGAACTCTGGAGTTGTAGTTTAGATATCAGTACTACTTGAAATCTGAAATAGTCATACCCATTTACAGATGTTCACAATCCAAGATGATTAAATAAGAATTATTGTTTCATTTAAGAAAATTAATTTTATTAATAATGGCATATGAAAATAATTATTACACTTGCTAATCAGTATTGCCCGTTTTAGATATACATATAATTGTTGTGCAGATAAATCAATTTACATGCAATAAGTAGTAGGTAAGTGGAATAAAAGTATGGACACATGTTTAACTATATTTTTATTTCAATAAATTAAGCAGGTTGTTTCAATAATACACAATTATAATGCATTTTCGTAAATCATAAAGGTACAATTTCACCCAGCAATTTTTCATCTAATAATACAGGAATGTGTTGCTAGCCTAATGTGAAAGTTACCATTCACAAAAATGAAAATAACAATCAAATGTGAATTTGTGAAGATCTCAACATAGCACCGGTAAATATTGCAAAAAAATGGGGAATTCTATAAAATTTCGAGTCACATTTGTTTGGGTAATTTATTTATTGCTAAATCCCTTGAAAATAAATACTTTGAAGTAGACTAGTTGTATGCATAGCGAGAAGGTCCGTGAATTAGATACATTAATTAGAGCGGCAGTCTGTCGAACATCAGTGTAAGAACAGATATTCATAGCGAGTATAACTAGCTTGCATATATAATATATTTAGTCTATGATTCAACGAATCCCTTATTATTGACATACGTAAATAAAATTTCATACAAAATTACATTCATCATCATGTAGAATATTTACCTACAAATAAAAAAACAGAAATTATTGAAGTTTATTGCATTCCATTATGCTCACAAAATACCCTATGAAAATAAGACTGGCTAAATAATCAACTAATGTATGAACAGACATTAAGCGTTTCTGACTGAAGTTCCCAAAGCTTGATGCAGAAATCTAATTTTACAAGGTGTTTGTAGCTTTAATTCATCATTTTAATCATTGATTTTAGTTTATAATTCAAATTAAATGCTTTTCAAGCCTCATTATAACTTGTTTTTTGTAAATATTATATGAAGGAACACTAGAAGCCGAATAAATAGGCTCTTAGCGTAAATTATATAACCCAGTACCACACTGACATAGCGTGATCGTAAATGACCTGCAAGCAGCTTGGTAAAATCACAATAAGAGTAAAAATTATATACAACTAAACAAAGGATGACTGATGCGTGAACAAAGACTCCAATATGCGGTACATTATTTCATACCCTATTACTCTACTTACAGTATATCTTTAATTTAGCACTGACAATCCTATCTGTTGGTATGAACATTTTATAGCCGAGCTTCTAACGCTGCCTACCCTACAGTTAATCAAATGCGCGCACTCATTGACATATCCAATTCGTTGCATCGTTACTATTTCATAAGATTTAATGCGTTCATGTACACGGGAGGATTTAGTGAGTGACCGGTTTGACGTGAAATCAGCTTGAGCCGATCACGTATGAGTAACTCACATCGCGCTGTGTCGAGTCGAGAATAGCATTTTCCACTTTTATTGTCTTGACATACAGCTCTGACCGGCTCAAGCTAATTCCACATCGACAAGTTGTTAATCTAGTTAACGAATTATCTCAATAAGCGCGGTTTCATAATGTAGAGTAGTGCACGCGGGTAGTCGCACGCCACAAACTTTAGAACACAGCTGCATTATTGAACAATCTGGGTAAATTACTTACTGAATATTAGGTTTTATGTCAGTAACCGACAAATATTAGTGACGATACGATATACATATTAGTCAGTTTGACAAAAAATTACAGGTTGTAGACACCTCGAGTTAGAGACTCAGGCGTGGTATACAAACGTTCGGGTCGCCCTAATTCGGCACGGTCGGGCGGCAAAATATACATACGAATTTGCCGCCAGGCTTCGAAATCGAATCTGGCAACCCTCACAGGTATGGCCCAAGCTGTTCTACTACTCGTCCTGCCATATTAACGGTCGCATACCGTATTTGATGTGACACAAAACAAAGTGATATTACAGACAGGATGTTACACAAAACACCAATGAGTAACCAGCTACCTACTAACAGTTGAAGAAATTGTACTATTTACCCAAATCTTCAATATGTCCCAGCTTCCCTTACTCGTTAATTTACGTCGCCAAGTCCGCCGGGTGCCCCGATGCGTGTGCGCACAGTGTCGCACCGTGTCGCAGAGTGTCGCACCGTGTCTCGTCGTGTCGCACAGTGTCACAGTGTGTCGCCTCTGTCGCCGCGCGTCGCCTCGCGCATGCGCCTCGTATGTACATAACATTTTACAATAACATACCGTTTAGTTATAACACTTAACACATACTGAGATTTATCGTCCATGCTCGATATAGCGACGCGGTGTTTTGTTAGACGGAGTCATCTGGAATGGTAAAAAAAAAGTGAATTTCTTCAAAAAAGTGTCGAGTCTTAGGGTAAAGTAAACATGTTGAATCACAAAAAATAAATCAAAGACTCATTGACTATATAAACTCAGATATTACATACAACCCAATCAAGTCACATGTCCAGCATTGGAGACTATGGTGAGGTGACTCGCGTGGGGCTCGGAAGTTATCCCACAGGAATGTACTACTGGGATTAAAACTATCGGAATATTTCCGTTGTTCCCACGGCCTTCAATCAAATAATTGGGGACTATGAGAACAATTTTAATTATTTTATTCAAGTCTCGCTGTCCCCATTAGTGAGGACAACGGGAACCATTTTAATTATTTTATTTAGGTCTCGCTGTCCCCATAATGGGTACACGGGCAATGGGGACAGCTGGAATACTCCACCCAAAGTATCCTGCGTCGTAACCCAGCTCTTGGTCCATCCGGGTGCACACAACATTCTAATCTGTTTAGCTATTACGTACAGAAGCAATAGTCGGATATAGTTATTATTATATTCGCATTTATATGTAATATTAGTATAGTGTGGATGATACCGCTAAATGAGTTGGTAAACTTTTTATAAATAAGTTTATCATAGCTTGCCCTAATGACGTGCTTCGTACTTCAAATACATCCGAACATGTTTAGTGTACGAACTGGTGCACTCAAATATTGATTTTCTCTTATCTAATCATTGACACTGTGATGTGTATTGAATACTAAGATTTCACTATCCCTGATACGCTATCTTGCTAGATAAAGCACACATAATGGGTGAATGTCATGACTGTGTCTGGCGAAATTGCCCTGTAATATGTGTTAATTTCTTACACGCCTGTAATCCCCGAAAGGTCAGGTAGAACTGTACCTAATAGTATACCCATCTTATACCATCCATTGGGCACAAATCCTAGCTCCGTTGCTGCTACTGAGAAATTCCTGATAGAAAAACCCAATAACACTGCCCGACCTGGGACTCGGACCCACCCTTTTATTGCATGGCGTAAAGGGTGGGCTGTTCAGCTGCTCATCGTAGGCCTTTATAGTTTTAAGCTGTCAATGTCAATTCAAATGACGACGAAGTGAACTTCTTGATAGGCAGGGACGCTGGGTTATTTATGAATTAAATAAATAAATAATTGCACTCACCGTGGTACCACCATTTCGTCTTCTTAGGATTTTTGTTGCAGGTCTTAACGTAAAATGAGTTATCTGGTGGCCGTTTCTGGAATACAAAATATATAAGGTTTAATTTCGCAATATAAAACAGGTAAACCTAACAATAGGTTATTTTTTTGCTGGGCGTGTATGGTGGTCTAATGAGCAGATCAGTTTTTTTTAGCTTGTTTGTGTGTCCCACTGCTGGGCAAAGGCCTCCCCTTTCTCCTTCCAAACCTCTCTGTCCTGTGCGATATCAGGCCATGGTCGCCTCGAGATCGTCACACCACCTTCGCCGCGGTCTACCTCGACGGCGATTTCCTCCGACAGGTGTCCAGTGGGTGACAATCGTTGCCCATCTCTCCGGGCGCATTCGTGCTACGTGGCCAGCCCACTCCCACTTCAGCTTGGCTGTTTTTTGTCCAACATCTGCAACTTGAGTAATGGAGCGCAGGGTAGTGTTTCTTACGCGATCTGTCCGCTTAACACCTATTATGCTGCGCTCCATCGCCCGCTGGCAAATCTTGAGTTTGGACTTCTGTTGTTCAGTAAGTGACCAACTTTGTGCACCGTAGGTTAGGACGGGCAGAATGCACATGTCGATGAGTTTTCTTTTCAGTGTTATTGGAAGGCTTCCCTTCATGTGTTCTTTTAGGGCCCAGAAGGACTTCCAAGCATTTTGGACTCGTCTTTCGATTTCTTTGTCCTGCCTATTTTTAAAAGACAAAAAGTATGTATACTCATCGACATATTGCAACACATGCCCGTCTACCTCGACCCTACGTTTCGTGCTGTTGGTCATGACCTGGGTTTTGGATCTGTTTATAGAAAGTCCAACCTCAAGACTTGCTGTGCTCAGATCTTGGAGCATTTCTTGAAGTTCTGAAGCTGATGTGGAGAATAACACAATGTCATCAGCAAAACGGAGGTTTGTTAGCTGATGGCCGCTAACATTTACGCCTCGTGAGTGCCATGAATCAGGCAATTTGTTAAAAACCTCCTGCAATGCGCTTGTGAACAGCTTTGGTGAGAGTGGGTCGCCTTGTTTGACACCTTTTTCTATGTGGAAATGAATAACTGACTGATGGTCAATACTGTAGAATGCCTTGGCATAGTCCACAAAGGCTAGATAAAGTGGTTTGTTAAATTCGCAGAACTTTTCTATCACCTGGTTAATAGTATGGAGATGATCGGTTGTGGAGAAATGGGGACGAAATCCAGCTTGTTCAGGAGGTTGGTGAAGGTCAAGGGTAGGACCGATACGGTTCTCTATTACTTTAATACATAGTTTGTATAAATGTGAGATGAGGCTTATAGGTCGATAGTTCGAGATGTCAGATCAGAAATTAACTTTGTTAAAAAAAGGAGCTATGGGCTAAAGTAACCACACAATGGGTCCCAAACAGCAGCAAACGGCAACGTGGCAGGCCCAGAACGAGATGGCGGGACGAACTCGACTCCTTTCACAAGCATTGGCGTATAACTGCACTGGATAGAGAAAAGTGGAAGGAAGGAAGGGAGGCCTTTGCCCTGCAGTGGGACACAAATGGCTGATAATAATAATGCGTACCTTCTCCTTACAGCTACTGAGCATGGACACGATGGACAGACAGACAGACTGCACGGACAGCGCGGGCGACCAGTCGTCTGTTAGTATGGACAGGCAGATGTGACCGTTGGAGTATACGTGCGGATGAATCGGTATGTTGTTGCCTATGAACGTCACCTGGAAACAAAATAAATAAAACACATTAGGAATGTTTGGAAACAGATGAAAACTTTCGAATTCTTGAACAACACATCAACAAGGTTCTGTTATTGGAATGCGAATAACTATTTGTTTCCAACTTTTATTGTTGTTTTTGCAGTAATATTGTGATGTAGCTGGCAACAATAGGAGGTCAA
This sequence comes from Noctua fimbriata, assembly GCA_905163415.1. Lineage (NCBI taxonomy): Eukaryota > Metazoa > Arthropoda > Insecta > Lepidoptera > Noctuidae > Noctua > Noctua fimbriata. The sequence continues at coordinate 16,086,644 of LR990941.1, read as the reverse complement.
AATCATTTATTCAAACTACATAATGGATGTAAAAAGACCCTTAACGAAGCCGAAAGGCACTTTGTTTGACCCGTCATTGCGATGTTTTTTTGTTCTGGTCCTTCAAGTTATGGAAATATTGGAGGTCAAAGTTCCAATTTATTCACTTTTTTACATCCAAATTGATGTTATAATTTGTTCTTTTTAATTTTCCAGCAATGGGAACATTATAGGCTGATTATAATCAATTATAATCTTTCAACATTCAAGTTATGTAGTTTATCTAACGGTAAACCACGACGGACGGCACGGTTGGCGCAGTGGCTGAGCAATTGACTGCTGCGCTTTGTGTCGCGGGTTCGATTCCCGCACGGAACAAATATTTGTATGGCCTACAGGTAGTTGTTCCGGGTCTGGCTGTTTGTGTATGTGAGTTTAAATGTTTGTAAACGCACCCACGATACAGGAGGAATTCCTAGTGTGGGGCAACGTTTATTTAAAAAAAAAAACCGTGATTTTTCACCCCAGAAAATAAAGTCGTTTCCCAGCAATATTTTTTGCGTAGTTACTTATGATTGATGTACAGAATGCTTGGTTACCGGCTTCGTGCAGGGTCCGTTTACACCTTGTATTTATAAGATTGTATCCCAAATTTCGTGCCGCAAACCACTTTGAAATCGTTTAAACTGGAAAGAAGTGGCGTATCAAACTACCCAGCAACACGTCTAGTGTTAAGTATAAAAGACCTCTCTTAACTTTTTTCCAAATAGTACAAATTCTATCTAACCACAGATGCGCGAGGAAGTGCAGCAAGTAATGTGTGTAAAACTAACCAATCACATATCTAGCTTTGTTCAAGCTAAAAAAAGAAGCCATATTCTCGCGCATTTCTAGTGGAAACGCAGTCCGAAGAACTCGTATCACCTCATAATTAACCATGTTATTTTCCAAAGCCTTCCAACTCAAAAGGCAAAGGGTTATCAAAAACATTATGCCACACACATAATACCGTCTTTACTACCGGCCCGAGAATCCAGAGCACAATTAATAAACGATTTAAACTCACTTAGTGAGAAGGATTAGCCGCCCACGTTCTAAAGATTCTCCGCAAGCCAGTTCATTTAGTCTGAGCCGGTGAACTATAGCACAATGACACTGTTCGAGACTGCCTTGCTCGATATGAGATATAGGGGCTTGGTGCAGGTTTGCATTTTTTTTGTCATGTTATGTTTTACTAGCGACCCGCCCCGGCTTCGCACGGGTGCAACGTAGATAATATACATATAAACCTTCCTCTTGAATCACTCTATCTATTGCTGAAAACTGCATTAAAATCCGTTGCGGAGTTTAAAAGATCTTAGCGTACAGACAGCGGGGGCGACTGTGTTTTATACTATGTAAACATGGATGGAAGAACGAACAATCATGATAGACCTTTCTCGTAACACATGTCTCTCGTAAGAAAACGGTCTAAATATTTTTGGGAGCCACGTTATGCTTGATTTCGCCTTTAGAAAACTCCGAGAATTCCGTATCTGCTTCCGTATTCACAAAAGCTCGGTCTGAAGTTCGACTCGAAAAGTCTATAGGTATCTATCTCCCTCGCTTTCGTTATGCCAGAGTTTATGAATATGAGGTCTGGTGGATGGTCCAACATTTTACCACCGGTATCTAGACACATGAACATGTTGCCGGGTTGACGAAACAGTCATGTAAAATGAAAACGGGGATAAGGATGAATATTTCTATTTCAATACACATTCTCGAAAACTGGTTCTTATCGCACTACGATTAGGTTCAACATGCTAAGTATTTCACACCCGTGGATTTTTAATATTTTTCCGCACAAGTGCGGAAATAAAAATTTCCACAGATGGCTGTAGTCGGCAGTATTTGTTATTTTTTTAAATCTCGGCAGAGATATGCGTCTTTACGGCTTAAATATTTTTTGAGTTTTTAAATTGCGTGTTATAAATAGATTATCATAGATAAACATGATTATTTATAACAAATATTTACTTTTATGAACAAATTAACATTTATTTATGTTCTAAATTCAATAGCGCAAAGCGAGGAAAAGAAGAAAATTAAATCATAGTTTCCTAATAATTCCTGACAAAAACTTTCCGTTCTAATAGTTTATTTCTTCGAAAGTGTGTGTTTAAAACGTCGTTTAACACGCGTGGGGATTTGTTACTGCAGTTCTCGGCTCCATAACACCCTCGCCTGCAGCTCGGGTGTTAATTCCGCCTCGAATGCAATAACAAAGTTTTCCCCGCTTATATCAAAATGTACTATTGTAACTTTTCAGCGAGTCAGGCACATAGCCCATCCTAGTGATAAGAGTTAAATGCCATGCTATTAAATTGACTCAGCTGTTGTTAGGATAAAATGATAAGCGTAGATAAGAGAACCACATTGCTGTGGAAATTGTATTAACACGTAATCTAATGCTTATTTTCAGAATTCTTTGTAACTTTGTTAGTAACAATAAGTTGTTTTGGTCTCGATGGGTAAGCGGCGGGGATGGGTGTGGCTGTCGCTGTCGTAACTATGCTCCATCTCTTTTCCTGCCCGCTCAGTTCCAAAACATGCAGCCATAGAGACCTTTCTGCTGCCACCGACGAAGTCTTGGAAATGGCAAAGTTTCGGGACGGTAAAATATAAGGTGGTACCAGAGACACAAAGAAGAAGTTTTGCTCCCATTAATCAGACGACAATTAATGAATGAACTTTTAAGTACCCAATCATTAGTCAAATCCTCTTATACTTAGGTACTTACTACAGCTACAAAGATTTCATCGAGTTTTGCGTAATTGATGATTAACATAATATGATGAACGGCCGCTGACTATAATGTCGTCTTAAAATACACTGGTTCGACCGGTCCATATGTAAATGAGTAGCATGTTTGTCGGTAAGGACATTAGGTGCGTGTGTACTTCCTACATAGGACGGAGATGTTAATTTTACGGCCTCGTGCTAAAGATTGGTGCCAGGAGAGAAAGTATGGCGTAATTTTTATGTCACGCCAATTTGCTTACAGACACAATTCTTGCATAATTTTAGTATATAAGGTCATAAAACATAAGGTCTAACTATTCATACACGAAATATTTTCAGAGAATCATCTAACGGCTATAACGAAGCCATTTGAAGCGATTTTTTTTAAATATTTTTATAAAAAATAAATAATTTAAAATTACTTGACCCACAGAATAAATACTAGATCCTTATTTTTAAACATCCATTACGCTAGTTTATTACGGCGTATTTACCTACTGCCATTGTTAGAATATGGGAGTAAAGGCAAAAAGTCTTTAAAAATTTTAGAATTATAATAATTTCGTAAAAAAAAACACGCAGATATTTTTTTTTCGTTGCTATGGCGACTTTACGACTTATAGAAGTTACTCTTAAAATATTTCGTGTATGAAAAGATAGACCTTATATAGAAATTTTTGCTTAAGTTAGCTTCGAATTGTAGGTTCTAAGATATTTATTAGTAGTTGGCTTAGGCTCAGAAAACGCTAGAAAGAAATGAACTTAATGTTTTTTATTTTCAATTCTTTCATCGTAGAAATGACATGGTGAAAATTCCAAGTGCAAATGCTTTGCATCGCATTTCTATTAGTAAACAAGTCTTTGCTCGTAAAACAGTCGACATTTCAAGAATGTACAACCTACATGACTTATTGAATAGGCTGGAAATAGTTTATAGCTCCGACTCTCGAGAATGGCGCGACGTCAAGTTAAATTATTCATAATTAATTGATTGAAGCGATGACGACACCATTGACAGCTCATGAAACAATGTAGCGAATGTAATGAATTGCCAAGGGTAATTAATGTACGAGGTTTCTGTAAAACTTATCAGTCAAATCAAAAAGGTCAGTAAAACTAGCATTTGTTCAGGCCGACACAGTAAGTTTTCCTATTGAGCCGACATTTAGGGTCATACAATTCAGCCTATCGCAATCTTTTGCTGGGCATAGGCTCCCAAGGGGCGCCACGACACTCGGTCTTCTGCCTTACGCGCCCGGTCTTCGGTTAGTTACGCAAGAAAGATATGGCAAGAAATGAAGTGGCTGATGAGATGACAAGTAAAAGAGAAGTAAGGAAGCAGATATGCTGCGCCGACCCCAAATAAATTGGGATTACGGCCGGCGACTGATGATGGTTCACTAGATATACACTTAAGACCGACTAGTCAAAATTTGATTACCTACCCAGATCAAATGACAATGTATTTCTCGATAGCATAGATGGTGTTGTGTTGAGTCATATTATTTATTCATTAATGGGATTAGTAGGCATCAGTATCTAACTCGGAACCTAACAATGTGTCGCATATGGCTTCAAAGTATCGATTGGTGCTGATTGGACTATAATAATAAATACAAAAAAAAAACGGATATCATTAAATACTTTGCAGTGTTAGTAGTAGCAGCGGTATTATTTAACCACATTCGAGTTCACTGTAGTCTGGAAAAAAGAGGTGGGGAATTAAGTAAAGAGAATAATCAGTACCGTCCTCCTAGGTAGCTAGCTGACAACAAACGACCAATATTATCGATTAGACACAGTTCGACGTTAGATCACAAAGGCGCGGTCTCAGCCTAAGAAATTATATCAACCATTTCTGGATTTACCTTTACAAAAAAACATCAAAAATGTCTTAAATAAGTTTACTTTCGGAAGTCGGTGACTTTCTTTGTTTCACTGACTCGTTTGTCACGGACAGACTAAAAAGGCAGTCAAAACTATTTTAATCCACTCTAGGCGGGCAGGATCAAATTTTGTCTCGTAAAAACCAATCAACTAAAATTCTGACTTGAAACACGATTTGTAAGATTTTTTTAAAAAGTGCAGGATAATGACTGCTATTTAGTATCATCCGGGGCTGGCTCATACACAGGGATTGGCTTAATGCGAGCGGGATCGAGGTTATCCTAGATCATTTTCAGAGAGCGAGAAAAAGCTTTAGGCGTTTTGAGACACATAGTCTTCTTGCGTAGTCATTAGCACATAATAAAATTTTCGACTCCAGCAAATTATGCGGGCCGCTGGCGGGCGCACCTTTAACCATCCGCACAAGCCACGGTGTCATAGCTATAACGAGTGCTGAGCCCTCCGCCGGCCGCCTGTATGGCCTGAAGAAATAATTCAGCGTAGCATATAAGTAGCGTGTCATACTCGAAAAATTTTGATTCTAATAGGTATTCTAGTCAAACCGTTTGTGTATTTGAAGTATGTATGTGTGTCATGGTGTCATGGCACCCATGACAAGGATTGTTACGTTGGATCGACAAAGTAATTCCAACATTACACTTTAGTGGATTTTAAATAATAAATTGTAGATTTATTCACAAAAACATGCCTACTTATAAGAATTATAGCTTAATAACTAAATGAATAGCTTCAAAAGCGTGTTGTTACTAAATTAAGAGCAATTAGCAATGAGGGTAGGACAGTTTAATTCTGTGTAATTGCTGCACCAAGGCTTTGATTCAAAACGTTCGAAATTAAACGGTTTAATAAATAATTGTTTTCATAGTAGATGTTTTTGTGAAGAATTTTAATTAATGAAATCTTGGTAAATTAATTTATCCACGCCGACATTGAGATTAAAACGCGTTAAGCGTAACAGTTAGGCTACTTTTTATTTCGTAAAAGGCATGGTTGGGTGAAATTGCGAGCGGAAAAAACCACTCATATGGTTCAGCTCATTTATGTCGGCACGTCATCATCAGCAATCTCTACAGCTCGACATAGGCCTCTCCAATCGCACGTGGAATTTGAATCTTTGCAACTCTTATCCAGCTACCCTGCGAAGAACGTTGCGCCACCTAATCTGGCGGCGTCCTACCTTACGTTTGCCGGTTCGCAATCTCCTCTCTAGAACTTATCTATCCCCCCTAACCGTCATCGGTTCTACGACTAGGTAACATAGCCGTCCTATTGCCATAAATACTTCGTACGTAACCAGTTGAGTCACGGAACTGTTAACATAACACTGTTAACTTTTGCACTCCTCTTTAGATAGGTAGGTATTACCACTATGTACCTATGTAGTGTTGGTATGTAAATCTGTTCGTCTACACAAATAATTCTTGAGAGGCAGGTTCAGTTAAGGAAAACTTAATACAAGGTGATTAAGCTATCTATAATTATTTTATTTGGTCATCTCTGATTTAATCATATGCATTTCATGGTCATTTTTTTTAAATAATACGAAGCGAAGGGTCAGTTTTCTAAAAGGTAAGCCGGAGTACATATCTTTAATCTGACTATATAATTTGTCTATAGAATACTGACTGTGCCATTTTTCAAAGGGAAGCCGGTAGGAATCGAGTTGTGGGGAACCTTTTTGATAACAGGTGGCGCTTCACTGTTATCAATATTATAATTGATGAATAAACTGGTAATTAAATAGAATACATAGGTACCTATTCAATAGTTTTACGATAGAAATCTGACAAAGGAACGCTTGAAAAAATTATAAAACTAAAATAATTTATATTTACAGACTTCCATATTTTGATAGTGCGTGTTTTTAAAGACTGCTTACTGCTTTTGCTTACTTCGGTATTATTTTCAATGGCAGATGACAGATTTGTGTGGAAAAGGGAGACTTACGTCTAGCAGTGGGGCATTACTGACTGCACACACATTACTGTTGGACTTTTTTTTAGTTTAAAAAATCACTGTATACGGACTCCATTGGGCTGATGGGTGCATTGAATTTTATGGGAGGCATATATTTATAGCACTGTTATAACATTTAAAACTTGTTTTTTTTTTAAACTTGTGAGAAAGTTGGAACTTTGACCTCCAATATCTACGCAACTAGAAGATTCCCCAGGTATGGCCAACAATAACAAATCGCAATGACGGAGGGAACAAGTGCCTATCGAATTTTTAAGGGTCTTTTTACACTCTTGGGCCTTGCTCGAAGAACTGATTGGCCGAAAGGTTCTGGAATGGCGACCACGTACTGGGAGGCGCAGCGCTGGAAAGCCTCTTACAGGACCGGTCCACTTAGCGACGTTGGGGGACACCTAGTGAGACCCAGTGGCGTCTTCCGGCTGATATGCAGATGATCGAAAGATTGGGAGTGTTGGGGGATTGACACTTGTACCTTTTGATGTTCGAAAAGTGCTGATTATCAGGCAAATTTGAAGAAATTATTTTTATTTGATTTTGGTGTGACCATTCCGCTATTTTTATTCAACAGCCAATGGGCTCTGTTTGTGATTTTATTCTCTCAATGATCAAAGTACAGAGAATTATGTAGTCCTAGACAGTAGCCATCATAGTCAATCACGTTTTATTCAATTAATTAAAAATCAGTTTCCTATGGGGAAGAAGACTGCTTTTTTCCGTCATTACTTCCTACAGCACAACAATTAAGCATAATCATCCTACGACGTCCTTAGTTAGGACACGTCTGATTTCCGATATTAATTTTAAATAAAGTTGAGTGAATTAGCAATAAAGTAGAAAGGAAAAACTTCCATTTACTTATACATTTTTGATTTATAATTTCCTTTGAATTATTTAAAAATATTTTACTATTACATAATTTTAACATTCATAAAACTAGTGACAGAACACACAAGCACCTAGCCTAGAAATTCTATAGGAACTAAATGAGTCAAATTAATTATGGGAGTAGGGAGTGCTGCCATTAAGTCTCTCCTCGCGTGACCACCATTACTGCGCGCTGTCGCATTCCCTATTGTCATCCTATACATTATTGTTTGGTTATATTGTCCCGCCATCTTTTACGAGATCTACCGCTACGCTTTCTGGCTCTGGCAGGGCTCCACATAGTTGCTATTTTGGCCTTACAATGCCGTCAATAGTGTTCTGGCATTGTCCGCTTTATGCTCGGAGTTTTTCGGTCTAAGTTGGATATGATACTAGTCACTTGAGAGCACATGAAAGAGCAGCATACCAAAGCTCTCGTCAAACACCCAGTAAAGCTATTGAATGCAGTCGATGCAGCCGAAATCGGCTAGATGGCATCATCATTTTGATTGAAACTATAACAGGAACAAGCTTTAACGAAAGAACAGCCCATTGCCTAGCTCTTTTCTAACTATGTTGTGGTTGGTGTCCAGTCTAACTGTATCACGTTAAACGAAATCCTAGTATTTTACAGATCAGCGAGATATCAGCTAAATATCTAAACTCCACAGACCATCTCAACTCAGTAACTGGTTAAGATCCAAAGGGATACCGATACAGAAAGATGAGGTCATATGTTAGGATGTGATTCAGACTATCACACTGAACAACTTTCCCCATGGGCCAATCAACAAGGCAGGGTAGCAGGGCTGTCCGTTCAAGAATCACAGGCATCTTTAAGTATTGTCATTTGCACGGGCTGTTCATAAATAAAAAATAAAAGAAAATTGTGCACTTACTTCAGGAGAGTCAAATGGGTACTTGTTTGTGAATTTAAACTGCAATACAAATTTTTCGCCTTCATATAGTGTGCCGGGAACGCCTTCCATGTGTACTGTCCACCTGATAGGATGAGCAAAGAAATACTCTAATTAGATATTATAACTAATAAAGATGCTTTTCATTCTGTCTGTTATTCGAAGGTAAAATGTTAGATTTATGAAGGTATATAATAATAGTCTGTTATGACTACCCATTCTCTAGTTACTAAAGTTAGGTATCTGGTGAGTGGAAACGAATAAAACTGATGGCTGCATAATATTATGTAAATGTACTTCTTTCTTGCATTTTATCAAGTAATGAAATTGAACAGTTAAACTGAAAGATACTGAATAAATTCATAAAGATGTAATGTGAAATGATGCAATTTAGTAATGTCCAACAAAATGGTAGGTGAAATTGTGGCTTGGTGTGGAGGCCACGCGCCTGTATTTATGCTCTGGCGGTCAAAAAGTTAAATTTGCATTTTTTTTTACTTGAGATCTATGGTATTTCTTAAATATACCCTCCAAAGTTCATTTATTTTTTTTGCTAACATGAATAATATTGGTACAAGATGTTTTATTTATTGCATTAGAACTGAAAGGTACCCGAGACTTGATGACTGCTGACAAATTGATTTAAAATGTTAAATTGTTTACATCTCATGGCCAGAGACACCACAGATGTGCGCATGAATAAATAACATCACATGACATGAACATTGCAAAAGAATGCAAGTGAATAACCAAGTTATTGTATGAGTTGAGTTAAAAAAAAAAAGGTAACTAATTTCCAAATTATCATTTACAGTCTTCTCACTACTAAGTTGGGATTGGTTTCTGGTCTAACTCGATACAGCTGAATACTAGTATTTTACATGGAGTAACAGAAACCAGTATTTTACTGGGAAACAACCCATGGTTGTTAGTCACTTCTTTAAAATCTCATTATTTATTTACTTTACCTACAGCAGTACATACTAAACAATTAATGGAATTTAATGAGAAAATAAGAATTTAAAATATTCTAATCTTATACTTGTACTTATGCATTGTTTAAGTATTTTCTTAAAGATTATTATTCAGTTGTTATTACTTTTCAGTTGGTGTCAGTATAATAACAAGAAAGAAACAATGTTCCTACCTACATATCTTGTTTTTATTATTTCCTAAAATTATTCACAGAAGTATAAAATGTTGTACTTATGAATAAACATTGACTAAATTTATATTTATAAAATATTACTATTTATACCAATGTTTACATCACTGCATAATCTTGTTTTGGCATCAACATAATTCTATACCCAGTGAAGACAAAGGCTACTTCAAACCACCTAAATTTACCATGCTATAATTACAAGTACATTATTTATAATGCAACATGAGGCAAATAAATCGACTAGTGTTTACATACCTATTATTTCACACATAGTAATGGTTCTTCAGAAAAAAAAAAGATTTTTAATTGATTGCAGTCTCCATCTTTGGTTGTTTACTTACAGTGTTAGATTTTGGCTGGCCTGATCTCCGTCTACGGTGACTCCTGGTGGCGGTTCCTTCATCAGGGACATGAGTTCTTTCTGTAATCTCCGCTAAAACAGATATCGTACCATATTTACACGACAAATCGATATATTATTTATTTTATGAACACAGCTTCTACTTTCGAGCGTCAAGAAAACTTATATACTTCCCTATTAAGGATAGAGCTTATTTTTCTTCAATACAATAAAAATTCTGACAAAAAAATCTAATAGCAAAACTGTCACAATACGGTTCCCAATAGAATTACGATTTCAAAGCTATTTAAGTAACTGTTTCGATATTGTTGTAGGAAAGACTTTCTACATATGAAACATTAACGATTAATCTGTTTTGTAAAGCGTAATATTTTAATTATTTTTTACTTACCTCAGACGGGGACATAGCCGCCATTGTAATCCAATTAGACGTTTGATGTTACTAGTATAAAAATATTGTTCTCCTGTTCAGTTTATATCTTCGTACAATTGGATTGAATCTTCTACTTTCCATTTTTCATCCTCTTAGAATGCATTATACTACCATTACCTACCGTACATTTTTTTTTATTAGAAAGGATAGGGATTCAATTTCATTAAATGTTGTAAATTAATACTGTCATCTAGAATTAATTTCCAACTTCGTTTTTATTGCAACACAAAGGAATAAATGTCACAAATTTAGTTCGGATACGCTCTCACAAGTTCAGAAAAATCGACTAAACGAAAAAAATGTGAACACCTCTAACTTACTTTTTGATAAGTTGGTCCATTTGGGGTATAAGTCTTTTGATAGAAGTACTCTACTCTTTGCCATAAAAATCTACACCTTTCAGGCGGTTCATCTTACGACAAACGTCAAATAGTTTAGATTATCTGTGCCAGTGTGAAATAGTTTGTTGTTTGCAAATTGCACCTATGAAATGGAAATAAAAAATATTTTTTACATTATTTTGTTATCGATAAACAAAAATTGTTTCTTTTTATTTCGTATGTCAAATACATAATTCGTAACTGTTATATTCTCGAAATGTGATTGTTTCTTTTAACAGTGTTATTCAACTTTTTGCGAAATTTTCGCTGAATTTAAGCGGCCGCTATGGTTTCTCACGGCAAAAAATCTTCAGCAGAATGGATTATTGACCAGCTTAACGTGGAGAATGCAAAATTAGTGGCGTTTGTATTGGTCATAGGGTTTATCGGCTACCATGGAGTCCTTCACCTCAGATATGGTAAATATTAACCAATATTTAATTTTATCGATTAATTTTTACACTATCCTTGCATTTTATGTTATTCTGTGCGTATAAGCAGTAAGTAGGACCCATATTCAAGTAATTTCGTGTGTCAGAAAAGATAGACACCAACAATTTATATTTTCATTTAGGTACTTTTCCTGCACTGACCAGTTCATGACGCTAAACATTGTGCTTAACTATATTTAACTGTAGTAATCTATTTATTTATTAGTTTAATTTAAATCCACCCCTTAGACGACCCACTGACCTGGTCCTTGTCTTCCCAGGGTCAGACTCATGCACATGGCTCCTCACATCTGGCCGGTATAAAGGTGATCACGAGTGGCAACCATACGGCTGCATGCTACACAGATACTCAAAAACGTAAGTTATAACGTTAATTAAGTTATTTGCCTTACCATCAACAATATTGAAAAATATGAATAAATAGATTTAAAATGATAATAAAATATGCACGAGAAAGCTGGCAGCATTACCACGTTGGATGCCATTGCTGATTCTTTGGCTAAAAGTTGAATAAATAAATATATCAGTAAAAAAAAATCTAAAATATAATGGAAGTACATCAGTAATAATAAAAGAAATTAACCATCGTCATCCACAGCGTGACTTCACCTACGGCTTGGTAAAGGCCTCTCTATTTTAAATGAATCAACTTTTACTTCATTCCTGAAAGTGGTCTAACTAAAACATTGTGCTATTTACATTATATTTTGGTGTCATTATTGTTATTGCCTTGATAGTTGATCTATCTTGATATCTAAGATCTATCTTGAGATCAGAATGTGTCCCTTTAGGCAAAAAAACAATATAACAAAATATTTCAGTACTCCGATTCTGTAAAGGCACTGCAATTATCTGTTACAATCTATCAGTATAGATTGTAACAGATAATTGCAGTGACGGATATTATAAACACAAAAGTAATTATTGTAACTATCCATAAGGTTTCACTACTGAACCGTTTGTTTATGAAACTTACCAGATAGCCTGGAAGAGGACTAATGATACTTTGGTCCCTAGATATATGAATGAAAAATATATGAAATACAAACAAAGTTGTGGTGTTAGCGTTAAAATTAATAATACTAATGTTGTAGCCAATAGTTCCATGCTGGTGACATAATTTTCAAAACAGAATAAACAATGTTTATGTTGAATAAACATGGTATGGGCATGTGATGCGAAGGAATGTGTAAAATGTTGTGAGGAAAGTTTTGAGTATGACTGTGGATGGGTATAAGAGTAGAAGAAGACCAAAGAAACGATGGATGGACTGTGAAGAATGATATGGCTCGAAAGGCGGCGTCTGATGAGATGATGAGTAATAGTGAAGTATGGAAGAAAAAGACATGCTGCGCCGACCCCAAATGATTTGGACAAGGGCAAGAGAATGATGACGTTGAATAAACACACCATCAGATAAAAAACTTATGTATTTACATATTAAGGTATTGCCCTGATAACCAAATCAGTCCTGCTTTGTATCAATGGACACATAGACTGGTAACTGTTGGATGATTCATAGTATTTTGGTGAATCAATCCCCCATCTAAAATCTTCCCTCAACTGATTTGGCTTCTTATTTCTAATTATAGATAAGAAATGACTTATCATAATCATAGATTATAAACTAACAATTACATGAGTAACTACTACATAATCAGAAAATGAATTACATTACTTGGCTACCATTTTTGTATATATTTTAATTAATTAACATTGCATGAGTCATATGGAATGTCATTAGTAGAATGGTCTTTGCCCAACTGTGGCGTGATACAGGCTGACAGTAACAAGTTGAATGCTTTTGATATTTCAACATAATAAGTGCTGGAAACTAGAACATACATTTGTGTAGATGTGCATTCCTTCTGGTCCCAAATCCTAAATGGTTGTCTTTATCTTATTAATAGGACTTAGGTCAAAAGTAGCAAGTTTTGTGGATGCATGTAATGTTCTTAGAAGTGTGTACAGAGAAAATTAAAAGGTTCAAAGATCAGTACAGGTGGCGAAATGTGTGCAGTAAACAAGTATGACAACTGCACTGGTCTTAATTCTTAACTACACTTGATTAGTGGCCTTAATTAGGGAGTCAATTAATTAAGATTGTTAGGAAGAAGTATTAGAAGTAATTAAATAATTATTCAGTGGTCTGCTCATGGTAATAGTGAGTTAAATCTGTAACTGATACTATTTTAAGAACTGCTTGTATTACCTTTTATTTTTAAACGCAAAAAGCCCGTAGCAACGATAGACGCTAGTGTTTTTCTTCTTCGTGTTACTGGAACGAAAATTTTTATATTTTGTTAGCCCAGAACATAGCCACTTCCATAGCGTCGTCGGTGGCAGCGCAAAGGTCCCTGCATGTTTTTGGGCTAAGAGGCAAGGATAGGAGGTGGAGCAAGGACGCAGGTGCTGGTAAACAGTCATCATAGGCTGTCGCAGATTTAGGCGGGTCGCATTGCAACGCAAAAAAAACCTCCTTCATCACTTTCGTTCACTCTATTTGAACCATCGCATATTACATGCGGTACATCGGGCTTTGCGTTGGATTGCGATGCGCTGCGACACGATGCGATATGTAGAACCTATTTATCTTTAACACCCAGTGTACGATATTTCACGCAAATACAAATTATTCTATTCTATACATCTACATATAACTACATCTATACAAATAAATACAATTGAAATGTCTGCTTGTAATATCAAAATAACAGCTTTTTACCGAATGCAAATGAAAATATATACAGCATTTATAACAAAAACACATTTTTTTCATTTTTTGTCTGTTCATCGGTCTGTCTGTCTGTCTGTTTGTTTGTTCTGTTTAATCTCCGAAACGGCTGGACCTGATGTTATAAGGTCTAACTTAGGCTACTTTTTTTTCTTCGTTCTGGGGAAAAAAAATAAAACCTGATTAAACACAGAAAGTCATAAATTCACGCGAACGAAAGTCGCCGGCAACAGCTAGTTATCTATAAAATATTTCCCATCTTTCAGAGACGCGCGACGATGTCTTCGGTACCTTGCCTTCTGGGGAAAATACAACAGTTTCGCGTTCATAGGCGACTCCAGACTTGAACAGTTGTATGAATATTTTATAGGTGAGTGTAAATAAGACTGTAATCGCCTTATACTTCCCTGGTGTCACACAGTTGTCTACAAGGAATTTAGCTCGTGTAGTGTAATGGAAAAAGATCAGATAGATAGCCAAAAGTTTGAATCAAATCAAATCATTTGCTTGAATATGAACATGGGTACACATAAGGATGAAACATTCAACAATAGAGCTCAAAACTATACCATATATATAAAACCAAAATAGTACATATCTATACTTACTAATATTATAAAGCTGAAGAGTTTGTTTGTTTGTTTGTTTGCTTGAACGCGCTAATCTCAGGAACTGCTGGTTCGATTTGAAAAATTCTTTTAGTGTTGGATAGCCCATTTATCGAGGAATAAAATTTTACGCGGACGAAGGTCGCGGGCAACAGTTATTATAACTAAAATTATAAAAAGAAACATGGGGAATTGGAATTTCAATAATTATAAACAAATGACACCTTACATACATACACACACACATATCACTACTGCCGCTTTATTCTAATGAGAAAAAGCTTTTGCTCTGAAATTGGACGATTTGCTGTTACTGAATGTAACAGGAAATTAGGAATATCTCAGTTGTAGTTTAATAGACGGGGTTCTCCTAAAGATAGCGGTTTGTATAAATGATTAAAATACAGTGAATCATTGATTTACGAGATTATTATTGTGGTTCTTGTCGCTATGGCAATCGTTAATGAGTGTGCAAAAATTAGCTATTATACGTCAAAAAATGTTCAGTTAATTCATAAACTTTACTAGAAACTCAGCTTTGTAGAACATAGTCTCTGTTAATCATGCCTGTGTGGCAGTGTCATTCTAAGGGTATATTAGCGTATTTTTAGCGCGTTTAAGCTCACATTTGTACGCGCGAGAAGGCTCGTATACGCGCGCCTTTTGTTGCACGCGGAACTCATAAAGGTGTGGGCCGGTAAGAGCTTATACGAGCTACAAAATACGCTAGTCTGGGCTAAATGCTAGATTTGTTTATAAGGAAGTAACCACACTTGATAGTCGCGGGAACGACTCGAGCCCATCAAAAAAGAAACGAAAAAAAAAAAAACTTGCTTACGTTTTTTAGACCACGCGACTTAACATCGTGTCGGACTATTCGATTTTATTGCATGGACATAAGCTTTTTCTGATCAGTACAAGTCGATTCCGCGTAAGAATGATCACTAACTTAACGTCCCGGTTGTCTACCTCCTTTCTTCATGCAAATTCAAACCATTTATTTCAATTAGACCGTTAAAGGGCGCTTTCTGGTTAAAGACATTTAATTCTCATAAAGAAATTACATTTCACTTACATGAGAACAAATTTAAATATACATTAATCATTGTCCTCCGACACTCGGACTTACAATTAATCTGACGTAATTAACATTATTTTTATTTACTTACATTATTATATTATTATTATTTTATCACTGCAGGGCAAAGGCCTCCCTTTTTACATTTGACAAATTATATAAAGTTACAAATTATTATGTTTGTGGGTACTCCTAAAAATCTAAGTTGTGACACTATGCGTAACTACCCCTCGCTTGAGATAAAGAGCGCGGTCCTGTTGTCACAATGCAGATAAATCAGTCAGTAGTACAACTTTTGTTTACAGCTGTTATTTTTAAGTTTTTTATTTAGTTGTTTTTGGTTAAGATGAGTTAGTGGCAGAATCTTTTAAGGTTAATTAATATTGATGTTTTGAAGAACATATTTTTTTAGTTTGGTCTTAAAAATATTGATCGAATTCGCACTCTTTATCTCATCTGGTAGTTTATTGTAAAGTTGCACTCCCTCATAAACAAGTGATCTTTTGGCTTGAGTGGTTCGCACTCGAGGAAGTACGATGTGATCCTTTCTACGACTGCTACGGTTATGTAATTGATGTGTTTTGGCGAGTGAAATTTGTGTATGTATGGTTTTATTAAGTATTTTTTGAATGAGTATGCAGGTGCAGTATGAGTGAAGTTGTTTGATGTTCAAGAGTTTTGTGTCTTTGTATATTTTAATAGTTGGTGTTAGGTAGTCGTAATGAAATAGCATTTTAATAATTTTATTTTGTGCAATTTGTAGGTCTTTTAAGTTTGTTTTAGGTGCGTTGCCCCAGATTTCGATTAGATACAGTATGTGTGGCTTTACTAGAGAGTTGTACACTGTCTGGCGTACATTATATGGCAGACAGTGTACGATGTTCCGTAGCGAGCCCAATAAGGATGTCATTTTGGATCTGATGTAGTCAATTTGAACCTTCCAATTCAGATGGCAGTCTAGTCTTAACCCAAGGTACTTCTCGTGTTGTTTAAGTTCGAGTATTTGGTTTTCAATTGTAAGAGGTGGATGAGGTGGTATTTTTTTATTTTTGGCTTTAAATATGACGTAGCTGGTCTTGGATGCATTGATTGTTAAAAGATTTTGTTGAAACCAGATGGACAATGAGTTTAGGTCTTGTTGGGCTTGATTTATCATGTCAGTTATAGAACCACCAAAATAAAAAAGACAGGTATCGTCCGCATATAGCGAAATATGCCCGTGTATTGGAATCTTATGGATGGAGTTTATGTATATTAGGAAGAACAGTGGACCTAGCAGTGATCCTTGGGGAACACCAAACGTGACATTGTGCGGTTTACTTTGGTATTCTCCGACTTTAACCACCTGAGACCTGTTAGTCAAATAAGATTCGAACATTTTATACGCTACACCTGATACGTCTATGTCTTTTAGCTTTTGTAGTAATATAGGATGGCTAACTGTATCAAAAGCCTTTTTCAGGTCGATGAATAAGCCTAGCGCTATGTTTTTTTGATCAATGTTCATTTGTATTTTCGTAATCAGATCTGTAGTAGCTGATAGGGTGTTTGATTGTGTTCGAAACCCATATTGCCTTTCAAAGAGGAAATTTATTGAGGTGAGGTGTTCGTCTAAGCGTGTATAAAGGACCCTTTCAAATATTTTGGAGATAATCGGTAGAACTGAGATAGGTCTGTAGTTATTAGGATCCGTTTTGGCACCAGATTTGTGGATTGGGGTAACTTTGGCTACCTTTAATTTATCTGGAAAGGTTCCACTGGCAAGATGTATGTTTATACAGTCGGTCAGTTTGTCCACAATTAGGTCACTTACGCACTTGACGACTTTCGTAGTTATACCATCGATACCGGCACCGCAGTTCGGATCAAGATTCCTGATTATTTTGGATACTTCGCTTGCTTGGCATGGTGTGAAACTTGTGAGTTCTCTGTTATATGGTTGAGAATCTGGCGCTGTTACAGTTTTGTGTTGTTGTAGATGTGTAGGAATGAGGTTGGCTAAAGTGGAGCCAATCGTAGAAAAGAAGCGGTTGAATGTTTCACAAACCTCGTTGCCATCGGTTAAAGGTCCAGATTCAGTTAGAAGTTTAGGGGGAGTGCACTGTGACTTGATTTTATTGTTAGACAATGTATTTATTAAGTTCCACATCTTTTTAGGGTCTGCGGTATGTTTCATAAATGCCTCATAGTAGTACTTCTTTTTAGTGTTCCTAATTGTTTTGGCTGTAATATTTCTTTCAATTTTAAAACTTTCCATAAGATTTTTATTACAGGAGATGAATGGGCAAGAAACTCCATCGCGACTCTTAAAAACGTTTTACAATACAAAACATTTTCACACCTAAACCACTGAACCGATCATCCTGAAATTTTGCATAAACGTTGTTAGGTGTACAGAAACGGACATAGGGTACCTTTCATTCCGAAAAAAGTACTGTTACCGAGGAAACCTAAAATAACGTTCTTGTGATAATAGGTGGCGTCACGTGTCTTTCGAATCATGATTGTATTATATTATTACAAGCAGAGTACAACCCGAATTGATTGGCAAATTTTAAATTAACGCGAGCGAAGCCGCGGACAAAAGCTAGTCTTGTATGTTTACAAGTAACAAGCATTATTTCCTCAGGTGTGGTCCGGACCCGGTTGGACATGGACACGTCCTATTCCACAATGGACCATCACATGCCCAACTACACGTATGTGGACAATAAGCTGCGTTTGTCCGTCACGTTCATATACAGTGATGATGTGTCCAAGACCATGGTGGATCAGTTTAGGACGTGGTGAGTGATAAACTAACAATTATTATATTTTTTTATTGTTGAAAATTTTAAGTCTGACCAGTGACCACCTGAATTATCAAAGCTTCATCCTGTCTTTAATTTTGTGAACCTCATGGCAAAGTTATCGAATTTTTTGAAATCTGTCAGTCAATGCAATTTAAACCTTATGTCAGTGACCTAAAAGTTGCATTATGCATTTCAATAATCAGAGGCATTACCTAGAGCCTTTACTTTAAGATTGGTTAATACGTACCCAAACAATAAAAAACAAATCAAACTAATCAGGCATTATAACCTTTATCTCCCGAAACTTAAGGTCATATTTCCAACAGGCAGCGATCAGACCAGCCTCCCTCAGTAATCGTAGCATCCACCGGCCTGCAACTGCTCAAAACTCGAAATACAACAGACCTAGTGCTCGAAGAATACAAAAGGAACCTTACGCACTTGGTACAAGCCATAGATTCGCTTACAGCGAGGAATACTCAAGTTTTGTGGAAACTTATCGAATCTGTTGATGCTACTAAGTTGAAGAATGAAAATAAAAGGATTACCAACACTGATATTGATTCGTATAATAAAGCTGCTATAGAGGTAAGCATTTTAATCTTAAGCAAAGATGGTACATATAACATATCATTCTGCTAAATACTTATACATAATATGATAATTTAACAGAATATTTCTATTCAAATATCGAAATAACAATGCAACATATTTGTTTTGCAGGTTTGAATTACTTTTATACTATTTCCTAAAAATACCTTCTCACATGAATTTTAATATTCTTTTTAAATTGTCACCAAAAAGACGGTGGGCGAATGTGGTCCGAGATCGGCCTATGCCAAATGAACGAGTATGTAGGGGTCTTCAAATTCGCAGAAAGACGTCATACTCCATCCAAGTGTTTTCATTTGGCATGTGTTAATCGTAGACGCTCTTAGTCCGACCATAGGGACATGCCCACTGTCTTTTGTAGACAGATTTTTACCTCTGCCCTCTGCAATCAATTTAAGTAAACTATTCACAAATTTCTTAATACAGTTCTCATTTTCAGATCCTAACTCACAGTGCAGCTAAAATCTGGAACTCAGCGCGCCTGGTAGCCGAGGACGGCGACGTAGCGCTAACCCCGACCGCGCTGCGCCACGCCGCGCAACTGTTGCTGAACATGTTCTGCAACGACCACATGAACTTCAACGACGGCTCGTGTTGCGCGCAACCTGAGCCTTATACGCAGCTGCAGATACTCACCTTCGCGCTGTTCCTGCTATGGTGAGACTGTACATACATACACGCTCGCTGGTCGCTGGTAGCGTTAGATATTTTACCCGTTTGATTTTACTCAATACTCATTCTCCTTTTTAGCCTGTCGATGACAATTTAAATTGAGTCAGTTCAAAATTGGTGACGAGTTTGGCACATTGAGTAGCGTCTATCAGCTCCTGTGATGTGCCAACACGGCAGGCAGGACATGATATGAAATATCCCATCGTTTGTGGGGCAACACCTCGTTTACACTCCAGGACAGAGTCATTATCTCAACCTGAATAAGTTTTCCTTGCTTCGGCCTACCTGTGTCCGGAGTCTATTTAAAGACTTCCAGGCCAGCCATGTGAACTCGTGTCCAATACTCATCTATACAGTATAGCCTCGTATTCACTAGGCAACATTTGGCGCAGGGCATGTTGCACAACATGTTGCTCAACGTGTTAAAAGCGCAAACGGAACTTTCGTTTAACAACATTGTCTGTCTACACATGAAAGCCCTGGATACACTAGGGGACATTTTGTTCAGCAACATGACGCGGAATACTCAATCTACGTGACGCTGCAACGTTTCTCAGTGACCCGCAACATGCCCCGCAACATTTTACGTGAGGTAGAAAATGTTGCTTGCTCCCGCTCCAAGAACGAGCGCACGAGTCCCGTGTCAGTGTCGCGCCATTTGTTCCCGGGTGTAGTCGTTTGCGCAACGTGCTATGCAACAGTTGCAACATGCCTTGTCAGTAGTGTGGCGAAACGAAACCTCCACGGGCGACATTTCTATAAGCACTGACTAGTGTGGCCTGCAAAATGTTCTGCGACATATGTCTCGGGACATTCCACGTAGTTCCTGAGGGACATGTTCAGCAGCATGTTGCTCAATTTATCCCCTAGTGTATTCGAGGCTGTTTTCGCTCGCATCAGTCGTCGACAACATGTCGCCAGAAAAAAGTCACGTTGGTGGTTTATTTTTGTATTGTCGGTGATTAGTATCCCATAAAATTCACAGTTCTGGTACAGTTCAATTAATTTGAGCATTTGTTCGTTACACCACACGGACATTTCTGAATGCTCAACTGCATGTTGCACCGAAACAAACAACAAGCCGTGCGTCATGTTGCGCGCCAGCTGGCATCGTCGCGCGATGTTGTGCAACGCTGCCGAACATGTTAAGCGTCGATTGTTAGTGGATACGAGGCTTTACTCTAGCTGTCAGAGCGACACGAACAGAACTCATGGTTTAACTGGACGTTTTAATACGTTCTTCATTCAAAATGTATAAAAAGGAGGATGGACGTCTGGAGCATGTAAGGATAGCCGTTCTGTAGCCTCTTTCTTCCCCCATGGGGAAAACCCAGGGGGAGTTTATGTATGTATGTTGTAAAAGTGTTTTTACTTAGTAACCAGAGAGCGGTAAAACTGACGGTGGAACAACAATATCACATAACATTTTTGTTGTGGTATACGGTGTTTTATTTCAGTTTACCGCGTTCTCTTTTTGCCAATCTCAAAAAATTTGGTTATTTTCCTTCCTGCAAAATCGGACCCTCATGCTCAATAGGTCGGGCAAAAGTATGATTCGGTTTTCTTTTAGGAATTCAGCAACAACTCGGAGCCAAGAATTAAGCTCGGTTGGCAATAGGCTCGCCCTCTATTACATGGGACTTGAACATATCTAGTGTGTACTATAGTATACTCTGCCTAGCTTTCCGAGGATAAAGACGTGATTTTATGTAAAATGTTCACCAGCTGCAAGTATAAACCCTTCCCTGTTACTGTAGCGCAGTGGTGTGGCTGCTCCGCGGGCTGTGGGCCTGCTACGACGCGGCGCGCGCGCGCCTGGCGGGGTACGCGCCCGTGGGGGCCGGGGCGGCGCCCGTGGGGGCAGGGTACGCGGGGGTGGGGGCCGGGTACGCGCCGGTTGGGGCCGGCTATGCGCCGGTGGGAATCCGGCCTGCGCCGACGCCGGCCTCCGCCCTCGCAGCGCTAGCCCGGCTGGGGCTCATCATGGCCTACTTCTATCTGTGCGATAGGACCAACTTCTTTATGAAGGAGAATAAGTACTATTCGGAGTGGAGCTTCTGGTTGCCAGTCGGATATGTGTTCGCGCTTGGATTGTTCTTTACGGATGAATCCAGGTCTAATACGTAAGTGTTTTCTTATATTTTTTTTCTATTCGTTATATCTTGCAATAAATTTGTTTGTTTGTTTGTTTGTTTGTTTGTGTTTGTTTGCAAAAGCAAAAGCTTGATATTCAAGTCAAACTTAAGACATCAAAATGTTGGGCTAGATCTTAGCCAGCCCGTTATACAATACAATACCTTTTTTTTTTTTTTTTTTTTTCGCTGAGAAATGCTTTATGCATGCCCGTTCGTCGGGGGACGAGACGGGGTATGTGGGACTCCTGTCGACAGTATACCCACTAAAACTCAGCGGTGTTCCCTCGCACACTTGCGTCGGGGGGCAACGGGATCTGATGCGACTTCCGCTGCCCCGGACTAGTGCGGCCCGCCTGACCTGCGGGCCTCGTCCCTGGGGGGAGTGAGGTGTAAAACTCCCCCCGTTACGTCTGAGAGAGGCGCGCGTGGAACACTACGCGCCGCCGTCTCGGGTCCAGTGTGATCGGGGGCGACGGATGTCCCCGAATCCGTCGCCCCTGGACCTATTTAGGGGGGCCGGAAGAGGGCGTTGTCCGCCCTCTGCCGACGCCCGGTGCGTCTGCTGCGGGATGGGCGGGAGCTCGTCATCTCCCTCTCCCTTTCCGCAGCCTCCTTCTGCGACATGACGGTTTCGCAGAAGGACACCACCGCGTCATACAATACAATACCTAACACAAGATAAATCATGCCACAGTAGCTTATAACACCATGTATTTATAATTAAAAATGCAAAATTTAACTACTGACTATAATAACTTGCCAAATATACATATATATTGATTAAAAATATATTAATTGATATTTTGATTATATTGAAATATATATGTGTATATATAAATATTGAAAATAATTTGGTACTTAAAATTAACAAGTGGAAAATTATGGTAAATAAATATTAAATTTTCAGCATTTGATGGTAAAATGCGACTCCACTTGGTTTCGTAGACACCGCACTTGTGCGTCAGCGTTCAACATTCACACTCAAAACTTTCCTCACGACTTTTCCTCATTTTAATTTTTACAGATGTCTCTAGTACCTAAGTAAAAACATTGCCTTCCTTCAGGAGAAGTCGGGTAAAATACTGCCTTACTAATGCACACCTCCGTTAAATAACCCCAACCTTTTCCCTTTCCAGAGTGCTGCACCGCGAACAGACGGACGAATGGAAAGGTTGGATGCAGCTGGTGATCCTAGTCTACCAGGTCACTGGGGCCAGCAAGATTCTCCCCATCTACATGCTGGTCCGGGCCCTGGTCTCCGCGTACCTGTTCCTCACAGGATACGGCCACTTCTACTACACCTGGAAGACGGGAGACGCAGGGCTTGTCAGATACTTCAGGGTGATATTCAGGCTGAATTTTCTGACGGTTGTCCTGTGTCTGACTATGAATAGGCCGTATCAGTTCTATAGTTTTATCCCGTTGGTCTCGTTTTGGTATACTTTGGTGAGTATTTTTGAAGTTAGCAGTTTTTTTGTAATACATGCATAGTTCGTACCCATTTTCGCCTTCACTCATGAGTGAGACACAATTAATTATTATCTTTTGCTAAGATAGCCCCAGGGATCCAACGCGCATCAATTAGGCTTATTTTTGGACCATTCCAAGGCATTTGACACTGTCTCTGTTCCTATTCTTCTAAAAAAATTGGAGCAAATAGGAGTTAGAGGTCCTGCACACGCAGTCTTAGCGAGTTACCTATCCGAGCAAACGCAATGCGTTAAAATTGACACATATGTTAGTGACGAGTTTACATTGTCCTTCGGTGTGCCTCAAGGCTCCATCCTGAGGCCTACACTTTTTCTAGTGTATATAAATAGCCTATGCGATTTAACACTCCCATATTGTTCCATTTATACGTATGGAGATGATACGTACGACCCTTCTGGTGCATGCTGAAAATTGGGACGAAGCCAGGAGGAGAGCTGAAGCGCCTGAAGCTGTCCTTAACATTCTCATGTCTTGGCTAACGGCGAATAGTCTGACCCTAAATGTAGAAAAAACAAATTTCATCACTTTTTCATTGAAATCTCCCATCACAACCAGAGAAGTCATTTACAGTTAAGGCTCACATTTGCGATCCACACCCGAACCTATGTGCGTGTCTTCCCCTGACAATAGCCACCAGTTTAAGATACTTGGGTGTACGTATAGACAATCTCGTTTCGTGGAATGCTCAGGTTAGGATGTTGTCTGGCAGAGTTAGAAAACTTATTACCGTGTTTAAAAGCCTGCTGTATAGTGCTAATGCGGATATTTTACGTATGGTTTATTTTCGCTTTGCCAGTCATTATTGACTTTTGGCATTACGGTCTGGGGTGGTGCTCCGAAAACAACCACGATACAACTGGAAAGGGCACAGTTCAAACACTACCGGCATAGTACCGCACATCTGTACAAGGAATCTAAGGACCTGACCGTGAGACAGCTCTTTGAGCTGAACTGTACGTTGCCTAAACATATCGGCCTGCGGTTGGATCCCGCTCGTCCGGCATAGGACTGCTAACGTTTGTCCCTCCGTAAGACATAGAACCACGCTTGCTCAGCGTCATTATACGGTACTTGGTGGTCGTATATACTACTTTGTCAACAAACAGTGCAACATTTATAAATATAATATATTTGACTGTAAGGCTAGTCACTAAATGGATCAACACTCTTTGTTATGATGAGGTCGAAAGGATTCTCAATACATGACCGTATTACCCCCCCCCCCCGCCCCTTTAACCAAACTTTCCTGCATCCCACATATCCCTAAACACACACATACACACTTTCCAACACAAAACATTAACACAATACACATAATTATGGTTTGCCTTTTAATTAAAATTATTTAGTTGTATATTTTTTTATACCTTATGTCTTTGTTTCCCGTTTGACGTGTACCAAACTCCGAATTTTACTTTCCTAGTGAACTTAGAGAGCCCTGACACTCATAACACAAGTTCAATCTTAGCTAGGGCGTCAGAGGTGTATAAGTCTGTGTTAAGTACAATTCTCAACTTACAAGATTACATGTTTTTTTTCCAGATGTTCGCAATATTTGCTCTCCCGCCGCACATAGCGCCGTCATCGAGTCACACCGTAGAGTCCAAACCATACCAGTACCTCTACATAGCTCTCAAGGTAAGTTGCAGTGGTACACGTCTGTAGTAAGCTACATTTTTTAAAGACCTATCCAACGACATCCCACACTGTGGGGTATGCGAGAAAAAAAAATCCCCACTTTACGTGTACGGGAGATACTCTTTGAGATTTTATTATACCACTGTGTGTTGGCTTAACTAATCTGTATATTCAAGCCAAATTACAGCTTTCTAGTACTAAGGGTCTTTGAGCTAAGCTGCGGACGGACGGACATGGCGAAACTGTAAGGGTTCCTTGTTGACTACGGAACCCTAAAAAGGAGGGAAATCTCACTTTACTCTATTACTTTTAGTCTCTAAATATGTTTTCTTACTTTCTAGGTGATCGGTCTACTAGTAATCGTGACAGTCCTATACATGAGTGAAGTGTTCTTCCAAAAGATCTTCGTGACAAGACCATGGAAGGCGCTATTTGTGAACTCCGATGATGATATCCACCAGTGGTGGCTGCAGTGGAAACAGGATCGGTGAGTGATTTAAGCTGTTTTGAGAATTTTAACATGGTCTGTTCAAGTACTTGGTTCCATTTGACGTTAGCTTTATTTACCTACTATTAATATCAGACTGAGGTTGATTTCAGATTCAGAATGACCAATTAAAAATGTAATAAAAATATTGCAGTGGAACCATACCTTAATTTGTAGACTATAAAGTTTTTTTTTCGAAAACACCTAATTACGAATTACTAAAAAAATGTGTAACTATGAAGTTTTAGGCCCATTCTTCTCCATACGACCTAGCTATTTCCTTGTATAGTTTGCCATTCAAAAGTGCATTCTAATGGCCTAATTAAAATAAAGCTTGACTTCAGTTCAGTTTTAACTACTTATTACGGCTATATCCCATCACTACTCGTCATGGCAAAAACTTAAAAGCCCAAATTTACGATCGATCTTTTACTTCGCAGCTACTCAATGGCGTACGGCATAATCTTCGCGCTGGCCTACCTGCTAGCGCAGCGCTACAACCTACTGGACGACAACAACTACAGCAACCTCTTCACTCCAGGAATCTCATTGAGCGCCACCCTCCTCGCCTTCATAGGCCTCGGTAGCTACGTCACCTTTACATTTTTCTGTACCAACACCTTTGACTGCAACGAAATACATTCTTACGTCGCGTTTTTGCCTATAGTGAGTTATATTATACTAAGAAATGTCTCAGGGGCGTTGAGAATGCGACATAGTTCCATGTTCGCCTGGTTTGGAACGATTACCTTAGAGTTATTCGCCTCTCAGTCCCATATCTGGTTAGCCGCTGATACTCATGGTGTCCTGGTACTAATACCAAGTGCGCCTATACTGAATCTTATCCTTACGTCGTATATTTTTGTATGTACGACCCACGAAATACACAAGTTGACGGGAATTATTTTACCGTATGCGGTACCAGATGACTGGAAGTTGGTTCTCAGAAATTTCGGCATTTTTCTAGCTATTTTGGTACCGATTGGTATACATGATGGGATGTTTTAGTGGTAGTTTAAGGACTGATTTTGGCTGTGTTTTTTAAGAGTGAGATGTGTTTTTTTTTATTGTGGTTATAAAAAGTGCTTATAAAGTGAACTTCAGTGCTTTTAAATGGATACGAGTGACTTTCTGCAAGATGTAATTGAAAATACTTTTAGAATTTTATCTAATTTCACCAGATATACTGAAGGAATTTAAAACCGCGCTCAACTGCTGTCCGTGACATAACTGCTATGGAACATTGACACGGTTAGCTCTTGAACGCCGTCTCATTATTGAAATTCGATCTAAATCATTTAATTCCTCGCACTTGCACGTAATAATTAAAATTTACAGAATTGATCCCTTTCTGTCCATCAATGCGAACAAACTTGCAAAATTATCGAGTTCCCCACAAAAATTGATCAAATCTGTAAGCACCCTTACAAAGATTTTGTACAATTTAAATGTAAGTTATAAATATTATGTAAATATTAACTTTTATATAATGTATTAAACTCTAGTCTGTACACATAATAAGATCATATAAATGTAAAATAAGAGATGGCTGTTTTTAGACTGGCGGAATGGTGGTTGCCATTAAAGCTGTAAATTCTCAAAGTTACCAGTAACTTGGACAGAAGTAAGCAAGTAGCCCGTGTGTATTTGGGAAATTATACCATGGAAACGTACTATCTGGATAAATACTGTGTCTGATAGTGGACATTTGGAAGTTTAATAATGAAAACCTCAATTTATTCACAAAACATCTTTAATATTCGGATTTTGAAAATTATAACAATGAATTGCGATTTTTCATGGCGACGCACCCGTGGACAGATTGTAAAGAAAAAAAAAAAGTGAAAAATGTCAAAGTGTGCGGGTGTAAGTAAAAAACTTACAAAACGAGTTATAGCACCACTTGAATTTGCAACTTGGTGATATTACAAAACCATCAGGAGTAAGTATGGCGTAGACATACTGCATATAAGGTGTAAATAGACCCTTCACGAGACTACCAACCAAGCATTCGGTACAAACTAAGTAACCCTACGCAAAAATTATTTTCAGACTTTTATTTTTGGGGTGAAAAATCACGTTTTACGGTAAAACTCAATGTAACGCACTCAGAACATTGTGCTGTAGGATAAATTGAATAGTTCGGGGTTCTTAGAGGTATTTAAAGTAAAGTTATATCATTAAAAACTAGTATTAAAAAAAAAAATGTGAAAAAGTTGGAACTTTGACCCCCAATATCTCCATAACTAGAAGGTTCCCAGGTATGGTCCGGAACAAAAAAGTGATCGCAAGAACGGGGAGAACCTTTCGGCTTCGTTATGGGAAGGGTCTATTTACACCCTTTATGTCCTTTTTTCCGGTGGAGAGAATGCCTACCATCCGGGAGGCGGTGGTGACGTGGGGCTCGCCCACTAAAAACTCCGCCGTATTAGCCAACTTTCTTTTGCTTTTTCCCTACCATCCGCATTAGTTGCTAGTTTCCCCGCTGTACCACCCGCTAGCTCATAATAAGGCGACATAAGATTCAAGTGAAGACGAAGGAAGCGATATTTCCATGGAAGTCCATTCCACAAGTAAAGAAGTTTTTATGGAGGGGATACAGCTGTTGTCATAAATACAAAATAAAAAAACGTTGTCTTATATTTTATAAGATACCATATTTTATACCTATTTTATTTTTAATTGAACTCCCCCCCCCCCCCTCCCCCCGTACTCGATAAACTGACAAATAAGTACCATACAGCATTTAAAACATTCACACAACTTTCGAAATATAAAAGTAATTTAATTAAATGGAGCCTAATTATTGTCGACTAGACTGTACCTGCGCGTCCCGGCACTCGCAGCTAACTTCCGAGCCGCCATTAAGTTTGAATCGAACTGTACTTTCGCATTTATAAAAATTGTATGAGTAAGTATGGATGGATGGCATTCGAGCTACTCGCATACTTTTGTGAAAGTTATAGGCCTGCATATTTGCGGCTTAAAAGGCAAATACATTCATTAAAAATCTTTGCACTACTTATAATTTTATTGAAAGGAAATGTAGAAACACGTCAATCAGTCAATTTCCGTAGAATCTTCTTGACCCGCGATGGGTCAACTTTTAATTTATTTTATTTCTAGAATTATAGTACATTTAATGGTGATGATTGGAACAATATTAAAGTAATTTATGTATATCGTATTTGTTTGTTAGTTTTTAAGGCATTAGGGTCACCGTATCTGCTTGAAATTGCTAGATAGCCCCGAAATTGTGATTTATGTTGATCGACGTACAATCTATCTATCAAGTTTACTACCAACAAGTGTACTACCAACTTACCTGTGACCCTATTCTCCATACAAAATGTTAGTTCCAACGTTAATTTGACTGCCATAACATAAAGTCGGTGAAAAAGTAGACGGATTTACTATTAATTATTCACATTAAACTAATAGCAGATGCCAGTCCTTTCGAGGGGTATCGTATTACCCAGTACTAACTGGGTTGTGGAGGTCAGATAGGCAGTCGCTCCATGTAAAATACTGGTATCCAACTGCATCCCGTTCAACTGGAAGCCGACCCCATCATAGTTGGGAAAAGGCTAGGCAGATGATGATTCACAGTATACTGATAGCATAGTTATGGGGACGTCTGTCCAAGATCTCTGGGGAATCGAGTTCTCGGTACT
The DNA here is from genome assembly GCA_905163415.1 of Noctua fimbriata. Taxonomy (NCBI): domain Eukaryota; kingdom Metazoa; phylum Arthropoda; class Insecta; order Lepidoptera; family Noctuidae; genus Noctua; species Noctua fimbriata. Next base: position 16,057,503 of record LR990941.1, on the reverse strand, counting down.
AATGGGTTACATATCTTAGAACGGCTTAGCAATGCAGGTCCATAAAATTAAATATCTGTGGTAAAATTGTGCGTGTGGAGCTAAAATCTTGCTGAGCAAAGTGTTAATATCAAAATGTAAATATTATTTATTCAAAAGCTTTGTAAAATGCAAATCAATGAATGTAGATTTAAAAATAGATAAATAAAGGAACATTGTCACGTATATTATACATTGCTCTCAAAAATACATATCGAAGGTTGGTTTTTCATCGGTTTGGCTTTGTACGCACGGCGGCCAATCAAGCTATGCAAAACCAAATTAAGCTGATCTCTCATTGTACGGGAAGCTCCTACAAAGCGAAGTCAGGTTATACTGATTATGTATAGCTTGATATGCCGCCGAGTGTACAGCAGCGCCTCTGACGATCATATCTGGGGTCTACTCTCTAAGGGTCTGCGCAGACGAGGGACTTGCCTGCCGGATAGAAATGACCGTTTCTGTTCATTGGTTGTTGTGTTGTTTTTAATTTATTGGTTGACGTCTATTGGTTGTTGCAAATTGTTCGCGGACAAATAGTCCCTCGTCTGCGCAGGCCTAAGTATACCCGTATCTTTATACGGGCCTGTCCGAAAGTAGCTAGAAAATTCGAAGTGTACTCTATTACCCTATATTTTTTGGATTTATGAGTTTTGAAAACACAGAGAATAGGGATTGTCCAATCATTTTGTCATTCATTATTAGTTCGAAACCTGAAAAATTCTGATGTCCGTAGGTGATACGGAGTAGACCTGTTTATTTTGAATACTCAACGTGACATATTAATGCTTGGGTACTGTCATTTTTAAATATTGCATTTGAGCCTGTTTCGCAATGTTCGGATGAGCACTCTCTGTCATATTAATGCATACAATAGTATAGTCTCTTATATTGTATGAATTAATTCTTTTCTCCACCAGATAAGTTAAATGGAACTTCCGGAAGTGGTGAACAGGCCTCACATTTTGGGGTAGGGCGGAACCCGGGAAATCCCCGGTTTTACTGTGGGACCTAAACCGGGTCCTGTATGACCTAGTTTTGAGTGTGTCACTTCTTATACAACATTATTTTTAGTATACGCGAACCCTGAATATAGTTTGTTCAAAATAAGTAACTGATTCCAATAATTTTTAAACCATGCTATATTTTTTTCCAAAAATATTTAAAAAAGTTAAAAGTTAGATACCGAGCGACTTTGAGTAGCTATCGCAATAATTTAGGTACCTACTGCCAAATTACTATTATCAATGAGCTCAAGACGAAGCTGGAGGCGCGCGTTGCGTGGTGACCGCGTTTTTGTGCGGACAACTAGTAACAGAACAAGCTTATAACTTTGTGATTTTTCATGATTCAGTTTTGAAATTTTGTACATAGATTCTTTACATAAAAATACTAGACACGTTTATCAGGTTTCGCATATACTAAAACTAATGTTGTATAATGTACATTTTTCTGTATATATCTGTATGATAAATAAATTATTATGATTGCTAATATCTGTTTTTATTTCTGGGAACCCATATCCATCTTGGTCTACAGCTTCGTAACTGGCTATATTAGAGAATCACACGCGAATCGGCTTGAGCCGCCGAACACGTATCACCACATTTGTAGCATTTAGATAATCAGTGCGGCATCGAGTCACGTCGGCCGTCGGAAACGAGGCGATTGACGTCTGCTTCGCTTGTATTCTATGAACAGAAATCTTCTGACCTGCTCAAGCCGAATCCATGTCGTTGTGTGGTCACTTCTTTATTTCTCATGTCAGTTAAGAGCGTTTATACAGAAAGTCGGCCACTTCGCAAATAGCTGTCATATATTCGCTGTTTTGATTAATTTGGCAAAGAAATATGGCTAACTAGTGAACTTAAATATTCATTATGAAATGCAATAATTAATATCGTAACACCGAATATTTAGTTTTAGATGTAAAAAAAGTATTTGGAAACTTTCCAAGTGCCTTTTTCACACCTAAAACGGTTACAACATCAAATTCAGATTTTTAATTGCAATTTATTTATTAATATTCTAGATCACTGGTTAGCCATATTTCTTATTCCCATACAGTAATATTGCCAAATGAATTAAAACAGGTAAATATTTGACAGCTATTTGTGATGTTGCCAACTTTTTGGATGAACGCTCTTAAAACACTTGGTTCAGTTCTAAAAAGGAAAAAATAAAAGTGCCAACATTTAACAAGCAAAATTTTATTTACCTTTATATTTTACATTGTGAATAAGACGTTAATATATTGAATATACACCTTAACTTATTATGCGTATGGTGTAAAACATATTTACATTAAGTACTCGCTTAGTGCTAAACACCTCAATCAAAATGAACGATATATTATTATTATAACGTGAAAGAATTTAATTTTATGAACAAGACACATCAAAACACTGGCTTTAGGTAAACATAGCGGTTTCCGCCTTTTTTGTAAAATTAATAATTAAAAATAAGTTTTGATTGCGCTAAACTTATACCTAATTCGTCCAGTTCATCATTTTAAACAATTCAACAGAAATTAACACTTTATTTTGGAATATTGGATGTCTACTACGTTACAAGTATGTTGCGGTAAAGTTGGGAAAACTGACAGAATCGGTAATGTCTGGGATTATTGCAAAATATTTAGTTTCGTGTTTATTTTCTGTGAAAAGTTGGTTGCAGATAAATTGCGAAATATGTCAGAACTAGGTCAAGTCTCGAGTTGATGAAATACTTGTTTTTATTTGTAGCAGTTAATTTGGTGTTTGCTAAGTTAGTTTTGAAATGATAATTTTTGCAACTATTAATCTTAAAATATAAAAAATCACGTGTCACTATGTACACTTTAATTTTCGAACCCTCCCAACCGATTTTATTAAAATTTTGTGAATGTGTATGGTTGGTTCCAGCTTCTAAGATAGGATAGTTTTGGACCCGATAGGTGGCGCCGTGCGAAGCAGGGTCGCTAGTTGGAATTTAGTTTAACCATGCAGTTATTTTTTTAACAACATATTTTATTACGATTCAAATTATAATAAATATTTAAAACAAGTTTAAGACGATACCTAAACCGCACTTGAGCTTCACGCTTTCAATCACAGAATTTATTTATTTTATCATACAATAATTTTATTTACTAATTTTATAATAACGTATTGCTTACAATAATTGGGTGCTCTCACGATGATATTAATTTTGACTTTTCTATGTTGATTAAATATTAATAATGTTCACTATTATGTAGCTCAAATAAACAACAGGCAAATAACCAATCTCCATACTGTTAATATTTTTTAATATTAGGATAATAATATGTTTTAATATTTTATTTATTCAATGAAACGCTTTTGCCTGTTGATCAGTTGTTGTGAAATACTTATTTTATGTCAAAGTAATGAAATTCTGTTGAAAATTAGAAAGAAGAAAAAAATGTTTTGTTTAAAGACATTGAATTCAATATGCCAAATATTTTTTTATGTTTGATTGTTACTCAAAATCACGCTAAGGTCGCAATGCTTTTTCTTAACAAATAGATGATCTGTGAACGTATAGACTAACAAGTACTAATTAACACGGCCAAATGTTCATATCTACATAATTTCCACAGACTCGAAGGCACGGAAACGTAGATCTCATAAAGATCTCAGGGTCTCAGGTAAACTATAGACAGAGTAAATGAAACACATCCACACATCGATCGAGCGAGAAACGAATAAGCGACTTTTTAAGAGTTAAGTTTTAGAAAATCAGTCTCAATGAACAGGCCATTATTTTTCATAATTTTTAGTTATACTATTTTACATTACGCGTTCTAGGCATTGAATAGATATTAGTTAGACTTGGGCAGGAGAATGATCTACTGTAATTTACCTAAACCTTTTGAACATGTCAAGTTTTCATACCTACGGAGTTGTCAAGAAAGTCCATTGTGGCGTTGGTTATAAAACAAATGACTCAGTAAATATTTATTACTATCTACTTAGTTATGGCCTTCGTTCAAAAGGTTTATATTAAAAATCTTGTATAAAGAAGGACGCATAAATGCTTTACTAGTTAACTATTGATTGAATGAAATTGTTCAAATTAGTTTTAATCCATGGCCACTTACTTTATGAAACTGATGTTGCAGTTAGTTATACGAAAACTGACATTTTTACAAATGTCTCGCTTCTAGTTTATCTTACGAAATAACATTTAAATAAAAATATAAACATCGAACACATAGACAGTGACTTACTTAGGTATAAAAGATAACTGTATACATTAAATACGCGTTTATTACGATACACATTGAAACATAACACAGATGTCTAAGTTTTGTTAGTGCACAAACAATGTCAGTCTTTGTACAGTCGAATCACATAAAATTATTGCTGAAACTGTAGGTATCTAGACATCTAAAGTTTGTTTGTACTAATCTAGAGTTAAATTAAAAGGACACGTTGATTGTATCTAACGGTTAAGGGGGTGAGGACGAATACTTGAATTAACACTAGAAAAAAAACAAAAGATAAATTCGAGATCTATCTTATAAGGAACGTTTTTTTTTAAGTTTTTATATTATGTTAAGGCTAACTTAACTAGGTATCTATTGATTACAGGTAAATTCTCTATTCTGGCTTTAAACAAATATGCATTAAGAAGTAACAACAGAACAGGGAGCTATTCAATAGGATATTTATGAAGGGAGTCTCTACCGACCCGTATTAGTGTTGGTTTATTTAGACAACGATGCAGTGAACTATTCTATTGGTGCGTCAAGTACATACTTACTTCAAAATATCAATATATATCTTAACATATTATGAGTGCTTATATTCATATATATAGTTGTATATAAGTAGTAATTGTGCAATTGGTATACAGATTTTTTTGGGCCTTTCATTTTGTTTTATTCTTACAATCTAGAACATTTTAGATGTAGTTTTTTGTCAAGAAAAATGAAAAGATTTCTCTCGAATCCGATATTTACAATAATAAATAAGTTACATATTATATTTACAAAACAGCAAAAAGTGCGCAAAAAACGATTTCACAAAATATGCATTTGAGCAATACGTTTAATATATTTACAAAAAGCATTTTATACATAGTATATTTAACAAAAACTACAAATAAAGCGAAATTAAGAATTTACGAAACGTACTAGATATTAAAAGGAAATCTATTTAGTTTAAGGTAGTAAAAATGATAGCGATGACTTGCTGTGTCCTACGTTACAGTACATCACTACGATTACTTACAGTAAAATATTTCTTCCTACAAAATCTTCTACAAATAAGTTATTGCTATAGAAATTATTTACAACATGAAGCTAAGTTACGAGTAGTTTGAGACATCAAAAGTGAACAGAAGGAAATTAAAACGTTCGATTCCTTAAACATTATACCTAATTCAAAATCAATAACATTCCTAGTATTCGTGTCGCTTAGTTTAATATATCACATTAGATTAGAATCTTGTATACTCATGTCGATTTCATAGTTGAACATGGAGATAATTTGTAAGGTCCAAAAGGGTTTCATTCTCATCAACTTTTACTATAATAGTTTACTCAGCGACTAATGCTCTTTCAGTAAAACCAATTTCGTATTACTTAAATGTTTTGATTTCAGTCAGAATTGTCTTGTCCCGCGGCAGTGTTTAAAGTCCTTGTATCTTCACTTATTAACGATCTATCATAACGTCTTTGTCTAGTAATTTTAGGCCTAACTGCACTAAGTAGAGGAGCTGATATCGCGTGACTGGGAAGTCGGCTTAGGTCCTTCCGTCCTTGGAGTAGAGGCGAAGTGACGCTCGAGGACTCGTCTCCTTCGTCGTCGGAAAGAGCTGGGTAGCTTTCTTTCATTTTCAAGCTGCGCTCTAGCCGTCGGAGAAATCTGGAATGACCTATTTGATTAACAAAAACAGAAACATATCTTATACTGGCATGATAGTACTCATTGTACTTAACAGATTTTAAAGGATTGATATTGCAAATAAAATGGGCAATGAAGAAGAAGAAAAGGCTTTCTCCGTTGACCAACATTGATACATACCTTATCTGATTGCTTATAGTCCGCAACTTGTTGACTTTCGGCGGTTTTCTGGAGTCCTCCGTTAGATCCAAACTCGACGATATTTTAGACGACGTGTCCTGTAAGTTCAAAATAATGTAAAAAAGATGCACATGCACTAAATGCACTACACTCGAAACTTGCTATTTTTAATACCATGCCTCTATGTTATTTTGTAACAGTGAAGAGGTTGCATGAGTTTCTCTACACATTCTGAAATGATCGAACTAGTCTACTCGATACATTTGAAGATAAAAACATTCAAAATAATAATAACTATCTTATTTAAGTAGATATTTGTACAGGATTACACTATGAACTTACAACTAAACATAAAATAGTCAAAAACACAGAAAACGGACAAAAATCATAAACAATTCGAAGAAGATCCGCAAATAACATTTCAAACAGTATGAAGTCTTAAAAAGTAATGAAAATATTTATATTTGGCGACTGCAGCCCTGTACTACAAAATGAACGAAGTAAGGTCATTGCTGCCATCATACAATCACCTCAGAACTACGGCACTTTTGTCTCCTGAGCGGTTTCCTCAAGCGCATCGGCTCACAAGGCTGAAAATAATCCAACACACAGCTACAACCTACCGTCAAATAATCATAAAAAGCTAAAATTATCAAAACACTGAGAAATTAAATATTGTTGAAAATAACGTCGTGATTGATATAAGTAAGTGCGTAGAGACGATTTGTAAAAAATATGTTAAAATACTTAAGTTAGTTATTGGATTTAGTGCTTTATTTGGGTTTTAGTGCGGTATTTAAGAAAAAAAGGAGGTATACATATGTAAAAATTCAACATTGAGAAACACACAAATCTACAGATTATTTTTATTATGCACCACTTTTGGTACGCCTTTTTAAACTATGTACAATTTTATTGGTTTTTTTTTCAGCTTCCAACTGAAATTTCAGCGGAATGGAAGAGAGTAAAGATGGGTTATTTAAAAATTAGAAAAAAAACATAACAATTTACAAATTCAAAAAATCACGACAACTAGACATTTTCATAAATCCTGTTTTCGCAAAGTGACTGCGACATAACTTTTTAAACTCTGATTATTTACAATATTTTTCCTAAAAATTTAAACAAAGTAGATTTTATATACAGAAAATACTATACTGGACATCCAAGCAAAACACTGGTTGGCAAGAAAAATAATGAGAAAATTCACACATACCTGCATTTCTATATCTGGCAATCTCAGTTCCCTGGCTGAGGCGACGGATGCAACACTGGCGTTGGAAACGGAGTCTTCTGATGAAGATGATGATGCTGGGGCCGGCGCTTGAGATCGAGATCGGCGCCGACCGCCCTTACGACCACCGCGCGTTGCGCCATCACCTCGACAGCCGGGAACCTGTAGGAAATTGAACTGCATATTTAATTTATCATTAGGTTCATCATCAGCCTACGTCATCATACAGTAGTCCACTGCTGAACATAGGCTTTCCAATTGGGCTCCATTCAACTCGGTTCTCGGCAACTGTAATCCAGCTGCTACCAGCCACCCTAACCACTTGTTTATCTTTTATCTTAATTTTCCGTATTGTTTTGGTGTAAGTAACATGTGTATGTAAAGTAGGTACGCAAATTTTCGCAATACCAACATTTTGAGTTATTAGTAATGAGCACCAGTCTCACCTCCAACAAGTTGTGCATGGAATGCGGCATGTGCGGGAGCGTGGACTTGGTGGTCCCGGTGACCTCGTGCGAGCTGGTGCGCGTGTTCCTGCGGTCGCGCTTCCTCCCGCTCTTCTTCGCACAGTTACTGCCCAACTTGTTGTTCGCGCCCTTCACGCATTCCGAACTCGGAAAGTCGTACAACCCGTCAGAATCTGTAAACGGCAGCTGTCTACCGTAAAACTGCGGCGAAAATCTCCCCAAACCAGTCTTGTCGCTTAACGGACTCTCGCTCCTCGAACTGACCGGGCTCAGAGGTCTACTACCTTCTGTTATCAAAGTGGGCGGCCTTAAACTAGCCTTCTCGTCTAGTCCTCTCTCGACACTAACACACTTAACTATAGAACACTTGGTCACTCCGCTAGGGGAGCACATCGCCGCTTGCGGAACTTCTAAAGTCTCTTTCAACGCGACTAGTTCCATCTCTTTCGCACTCGTCGGTACGTCATCTACTCTTTCGTCTGTCCCTATGCCTTCGTCGTTGGATTCTAACAGGGGGTCGTCGGAGAGCGTTTCGGAGTCGGATCGTCCTCGCCTACGTTCCTTACTGTCGTCGTTGGAGGCCGCCGGGCTGGAGTTGGTCTTCATGAGCGGCCGCCTCCGCGACTGAAAGCACGACGGTCCCCCGCCGGAGCCAGGATCCTCCATCTCCGAGGGGCACAGAGGATTGCTCGAACCGCAGCGCGAAGGTCCAGGACTCGCCATAGAGCTGTACCCTGACGAGGATAGGTTGGATTCTGAGGGCGCTCGCTCTCCCCGCGCGGACATCGAGAAGGGGCTGAGGTAGCACATGTTGCCGGAGGGCGGGGGCGGTCTAGGGGACATGGGTTCGTCGGACTCTTCGCTAGCGTTGTACGTGACGGTGATGAGGGGGGGTGGCTGGAACTCTAGGTGCGGCGGCGTGCGGCGCGGCGGTGGGGAGCCGGGCGACGCGCGCTGCACCAGCAGTGCGGGCACGCGCGGGGGCGGGGACGGCGGGGAGGGGGGCTGGCTATGCGACAGGCTGGGGCTGGGGGACGAGGTTACGTGTGTCGACGCCGTCGGAGTCGTCGTCGCTGTGTCCGTGCTCAGCAGGGGCTGGCGCAGCTGGAAGTCAATAAGTCAATATTTACATAATACTCAGATACAAACCAAACCACATCATGGCGGTATGAATAAATGAAACGTACCATCAACCGCAAACCAGAAGGCCTTTCCATCTTCGTTTCACACTTGATTTCATCAAGTTCATCTTCACTGGGTGACATGAAGGTCGCCGTGGACTCGCTCTTAGCATCCATCTCCATACTAGCTCTCGGTAGTCTAGGGGATGGTAGAGGAGTGGGTAGGGGCGTAGGAAGGGGTGTTGGCAACGGGGTAGGAAGCTCTCGTATTGGGGACAAGCACTTGTTGATCCCGCTTGGAACTTCTAGAAGAATGGACGGTGGATGGAGGAGGTTGCTACCTGATGATGAAGATTTGTGAGCGCTTAGAGGATCCAGGACCTGAAAATGAAAAGAAGAGGTGCATCATGCTCGGGATTTTTTACACCTTACGTGGGTATTGATGGATTACATATATTGATCACTAGACAAACGTTGATATCCTATTAGTTTCGAGAGCTTCAATAAATTTTCTCCGTATTTACCTGAATCTCAATAGTATTATGCGGTCTATAAACTGGCGAGTCTGGTGCTAACGAGGGTATGTGAGAGGAAGTAATAGATAAGTCGTCAGCGTCCACCGTGTCGTCTTGTGGTGATGAAGCTGAAGGTGTACTGGACACGGAGACTCCTCCCGATGATGCTCGGGATACTATCGCTGCTGATGATGACGAGAAGTTCCGAAACATCGCGAGGATTGAATCGGCACTTGAGATTTTAGGTTGTCTGAAGATAAAATATGGGTGAGTTAATACAAGTTATTTTTTTTTTTAAATATTCCTGCTCTTAAATTGTTCCCCACCTGGAATATTTTTTCAACGCAGCATGTGTCAACGTCAAGTCGAGGCTCGACATTGAATCACTTCCCTGATTACTAGAGGTGCTATGAGGAGACCTCACTTCTACCCCCGGTGAGGGCGGGGTGCTCGACGCCTTTGCTCTCATCCCTCTATCTGCTAGGACCGCCATCGGGATCGTTATAGTGTTCACCATATCCACATCAGAACTCGAACTCATTTCAGCTGACACCTTGTTCAGCAGTCTCGCAAATGTTACTTTCTTTTCTAGTTTAGGGTCTGATATGTGCCGCATGGACGGCGATGTCGACGGCGTAGACGCTTCACTTGCAAATGAAGTCTCCTTATTCTCATTCCCATAGTCCATGAACGCCGGTGCACTCTCTACCGTGCTCAACGTTCGCTTCTCAGACATCTGTATCAAGTCTCCCATGGTTATCTTCTTCGAATGATCGTTAGCTGTCGCAGGACTTATGAGTTGTTGCAAAATTTGCTTTTTCTCTGCAGCATTTTTCTTAGTCGGAGTGGAATTATTACGTTTTTTACGCGGTGACGGTGTTCCTGTATCAAAAGACTCACATGTACTAAAATATTGAGCTCACAAGGTTTCATGAAAAGCAACGACATCGAATGTTCATGACAAAAGCAACACAATATTTAGAAATTTAAAACAGGGGATTGAACAACAACAGTTATTGTCTGAGAGATCATCATCATGCCTTCGATCTCTGTGCACACTAAGGAAGCCAATTCTTTAGGGTAGGTGCCAATAATCAAAGTAATTTAGGAAGTGCCAATTGTATTTTCAACAGAAGTGTTTTGTGTTGTGTTCATGACATCAGAATGGGTAATGGAGATGTTGATCTGTCATGTTGTATAGTTATTGGAACGGTTCAAGCGACATATAAAGCCACGACAGAAATAGTAATACAACATTCGTTTCAATAGCTATACAATACGACTGAGACACTGTTTCGCTTTTAGATCACATTTGATGTTATGTTACGTTGTATTTGCAATCAATTGCACTATGTTAGATAATCTGTTAGATTTTAGTTATTTTTTTATTTTTATTTGTAGTGAGACAAAACAGTGTCCGAGTAAAATAGCATGCTAGCAACATTCACATACAGAAAGAGGCCTTTGAATTGTCAATAATATTGATATTGTTTGTGTTGGAGAATAAGAAGATATGGAATCAGAGAAGGAAATTATTAAAGTAATCAACACTATTGACAAAATAGAGGCCGAGTTAGTTGGACGATCTAGAAAGGTGTCAACGAAGGAAGGAGCGGCTACATTAGAGATGCTGTGTTTGTGCTGTCAGGGGTGCACACATCGACATCGAAAGAAGTAAGAACGAGGGTAGCGGGCCATGTTACATTGGTCTTTGCATTCCACATAGAAATTTCATTCACAGCAGGGACACATCCAGTGCTAACCGTACCGGCCGCCGCGCGCTCCGCCGAATGTTTGAAAATGTTTGCGATTACACATGATTTGCAAATGATACTCAAACAAAATGTGCCAATAAAGCCCTGTGTCTGATAGCAAAGAAGTTGAACGGTATTCTTGTAGATTTTATAAATTATGACTCTCAGTAAAGGCAGTATGAAGTATGGTCAAGCAAGTCGAACTGTCACAGATTGAGACAAAAGGCTTTAAGCATCAACGTTTGATTCTTTGTGAAATTGTGATCCATTGATGTAGGAATACATACAATTTGAGTTGCTACTCTAGTACATCACAGCTAACAGACATTTTAGTTGGTTGCATTCTATCCAGACAAAACATCTAGTTTTTATATCAGACGGAACCGTTTTAAGTACAAAAAATAATCTCTAAGAAGTTCTCGACTAACGAAATGATGATAGGTAAATCGTTAAAATTTGAATGCAGTCGCAGTCTACATGATCTATGAGTAGAGTATGTATTCGCGGTGGTGCGGAGCGCGCGGGTCGCGGATCCTAGGAACACATCGCTCCAGTCCTTACGTCTGGGCGGCGGCTTTAACAGATCGTCCAAGCTAAAGGTGCGCGCGGCTCGCGGGTGAGGCGCGAGCCCCGACACCGACGGCTTGCGGATACCCAGCCGCGTCAGCAGCGTGCGGTGCGGCGCCGCGTCCAGCAGCACGCCCGCTGTGGACAAGCTCCGCGTCAGGCCGCGCCGTGACGTCACTAGGGCTCCTGCGAGGGCACGGCCGCGCCGTGACGTCACTAGGGCTCCTGCGTGGGCACTGCCGCGCCGTGACGTCACTAGGGCTCCTGCGTGGGCACGGCCGCGTAGCGCCGCCCCCGCCCGCCGCCCGCGGACGCCCGCGCTAGCCCCACACACACAGGATTGCCAGATACGCAGACACGGATAAACATTGAATTTTGATGAGAGTGAAAGTTCAAGTCCTAGTCAGTCCTGTCGGTCCAGTATGTTACAATTGATGGACATTACAATCTTTCACAATCACATTGTCTAGCTGGGATTAATATTGGTTTTTATTTGGTGATGTTAAGCCAATTATTTCCGTTCAGATTATAATTTCTGGCAATCCTTTTCGACATAACTATTGGCACGATTATTTTAACTTGCCGATCCGAGGTGTGGCTTTTCCAGGACAAATACACATAAAAAGACTAAACAGACAGATGCTACTTACTGTTTGCAGTGCGTGGATCAAGTTAAAAGAACCGTGATTCAACGGACTCCAGAAACCTGAGGAATGTATCTATGAATGGACAGTCATCTAAGTCAATACATGCATCAATGCAGCAATATGTACAAACTATATCACATTCAGTTTCTGGACCCGCAACAGTAAAACATAGAAAAGAAGAAAGTTATAGAAGAAAGAAAAGTAAAAATTACGCAAAACGTGTCCTTACCATCCCAGAGACAGTGCGTTTATTGAGAAAATACATGAGTATAGCGGAAACAATCTGACAAAATGTTGAAACAAAGCATTATTGTACTGTGAGTCACAAATATACCTCTCTTTGGACGGTCAAACTAGGTTACCGTGTATTATTTAAAGTGAGAGTGGCAAGCTGAACTGAACGTATATTGAAAGTGTGCTTATGAGATAAAAGTTCTTTTGGGGGTCATATTTTTGGGTCAAATATTGGGCCTAAAGATTTGTCCTCCATGATGATTGAGGGGGGTACTTACGTCTAGCGCATCTGTCGGCCTCCTCGGCGAGGAGTTTCTCGATCTTCTCGGGGAAGTGCCTCTTGGCGCACCAGATGAGGCCGATCATGCCGAGCACAACGAAGACGGTGATCAGGCCGAGCCAGAACGGCTCCTGGAGCATGCGCTGACCTAAACTGATGATGTTGGGGGTCGGGTTTGGGGTTTCACATCTGCGAAATAACGAGTACTTGTTATCTTTGTCTTCCACGCGTTTATCATCACCAGTCGCCCTGTTTCTTCGGCATTAAGTGATGAACATCAAACCCTGATACTGTACCTTTTCCCCTTCCAAGAGGGGTTACACTGGCACAAAAAGCCTCCATCCCTCTCAGTGCAAGCTCCCCGGTTGTTACACGGCTTAGAAGCGCAGGGCCTCACGCGCTCGGCACATCGCCGTCCTTTCCAGCCGCGCGCGCATGCGCATGTGAAGGCTTCCCCTGCTTCATTGGCACCGCCGACGACGAGGGAACAGTTTCCGTACATGCAGGGAGTCTTCTCGCATGCTGTCACTAGACAGAAGAGTCCTGGAAAGCGTCGGAAAGATTAGGCTAGGTCTTATTTCCTACGGGTATAGGAGACTTGAACTTATACGAATAAGATTTTAACGGAGTTGGTCGCATTGAGCACGAGGTTCAAAGTTCGATTCCCAGCCCAGCAGCAGCGGGCACAGTGTTATTGGGTATTACCGCCAGGATTTTGTTAACAGCAGTCTGGCAATAGGCTTGCCCCCTTTTATATGAGACCTTAACATAACTAGCGAAATGTGGGTGTCCTTTAGGGTACACCTTTCTCTTACCTTTTGGGGACTACAGGCGTGATGTGATTTTGTTATGCTTTATAAGGCCGTTTGTCCGTTTTGAATCAGCTAGTCACCTATTCATTTATGTGATCTTTAGTTCTGATAATCAGTTTCTTACCAGCGTAATATCCAGCGCATTGGCAGAAACTTCTTGAGTCGTCTGTGGCACATCTTCCATCGTGTAGACAAGGGTTAGGGTAGCAGGCTTCTAAACTGGTCTCTTCAGATATTAGCAGTACCTTGCTGTGGTACTCCGGATCTGAATAGATAGAGATAGAGAAGAGGCTATTTTATAACTAAAGACAAATTTTCTTTAATCTTGAAAAGACTGAATTTAGCGTAACCGCATATGCTCAAAATCTTTCTGAATCATTTTTCGAAACTTCATAAAGTCTTAAGAAAGCGGAGAATTTGGTCTTACTAAGATCCGTTTCGCATCCGTTATAGTATCTTATGGCAAGGAATATAACCCTTATAATGCTAATGGCAATTTCTAGGGGCTGTTTCCTTTTGATGTTATTTCTTCTCACCTTTGTTGACCATAAGCGAGACGTCCATGTTAACCCCCCGCTCCCCCGCATGCTGCGTCACGCTCAGCGAGTGTAGGTACGAGGTGATGACCAGAGGCGCGCGCGGCTCCAACTTCCTCTTGCTCCTGTCTACCTCGCAGAGAGTCCATTCAGTGCCGTTGTTGTCTGTGTAGCTGTCTTTCACCTTTGGATAATTTCAGTTTTGAGTGAGATTGGCATAATTCAAACAATCTGCTGCTGACAAGGGATTTTTTAATGAAAGATGAAAAAATATAAAACGATTGACGACTTCTACACTAGACGGAGAAAAATTGTCGACTGATTATGCTTATTACGGACCTGTATCCACCCACTGCCTACTCCACAAGGCCAGGGTTCATCTCCAGACGCGACCAGCGTGGTAGCAGTAAAAGCCAGCGTCAGCGTGTGTTGGTGCGGAGCAATGAGACGCGTGCGCAGGGCGGCGCGCGCCGGCGCCAACTGTGGCCAGTTGGGAGCCGCTAGCCGACCTCCCACTCCTGAGCCTACTTCCACCACGTGAGAAGCGTTCAGGTAGCTTACTGAAAACACCATGGATATTTAAAATATGGTCTTTCTGCAAGTCTTCTTTTCGAGTCGATGGATATGTGCTCTAAAGATAACAACATGGAAGGAAAAAAGAACACCCGTCTAACTGTACGATAGGGCGATTTTCTGTCGTAAAACTCCTCAAACGATGACGATTTCTCATGACAAAATCATTGCACAAAAAAAGAGAAATACTCACTAGTTTTAAAATACGCCAGAAAGCCTTGTCCGGTAACATTCTCGCCAGTCTTGATTCTAAGCCGGAGTATTTCAGATTGGGACACAAAGAGGCCGTTGGTTAGTATGTTCGGGTTCAAGAACGGCCTGATGGGTAGGTTCTGCAGGTCTATCTGCACGTCAATGTAGGAGTCCTCAGGTATGGCGTCCGTTACGTTGATGGGGACGCCTTTTGCGAACACTCCGTAACCGAAGTCGAAGTAGCTGATGTTTAGGAATACGCGTTTGCCTGGAATTTAAAGGACAGTGAAGTTATTGTCAGGGGTTGCTTGGAGATTTCGCTGTTATAGGTTTGCTTTTGTATCTATCATAAGTTGAAAAGTTGACTTTTTGTTCTTTTTTGACCCATTATGTGCGCTATTTTATTACTTGGTGTCGATTGTCGAAATCAAAAAACGAATATAGGTAAGGTTACAAAAGACAGTCCCCCAAAACGCCCGCGCTCCACCACTAGCGTTACACTAAATGTTTTAGCCAGGAAGAAGTGGTGCAATCCATGCGACGGAAAAAGTACGCGCTATTTAAAACTATTCTTGTTTCAGATTCATTTAAAAGTAGACTTTTATTTAATTCTGGATTCCTGTATTCGTTACAACACGTAGGCAATACAAAGTTGCATATGCGCGTGACGAATGTCATTAGCAGAAGCGAAAAATGTGCATTTCATTTCAGCTAGTTCGAAACATAATATTTGAGTCAGATACTTTTTTATGTTAGTTTTGCATGACACTTACCCGTGGGTGCCAGAATGTCGATGGTGCAATCCAAGTTGGGTAGCAGAAAGTGAGGGTAGTTCGGACTTCGTAAGACACCTTCCTTTGATGTTATCGTCTGTGACGGACAGCCAGTTAGCTCAACTGCTCTCCATGTCACTGAGAACCCTGAACCTTGGGTGCTGTGAAGCGTAAAAAAGGTAGTCTTAATTTATTTATAGTTAGCTTCTTTTGAAGTTAAAAGAGCAAGGCACAGATGTGGTTGTCTAAAAATAGAAAGAAGGTTTCAGTGACTTAGTGTAGTTCATTTCGAAATAGTACCATTTACATATTTCTGCGATACATGCTGCAAGACCCTCCAATGGTTCTAAGTCACAGTGCCCTTGTATCTACGAGTACGACATCAAAACAAACTCCTTAATACGGCGGTTGACTTTTCTGAAGTATTTATTTAACACTTTAAGCACGCAATGTAAAGAAAAGCGGACTTAATGTAAAAAACATTTTCATCTTCAGGTACCCCTATCTTTAAAGTACTTATACCATGTGTGTATTGTAATGCAGGACTCACTTGTAGTCAGAGTGGAAGTACAGCACGGCCCTATTGGTAGCGGCAACCCATCGCGCCTCACCGACCGAGCCGCAGTATCTCGACGACTTCATACTCCAGGAGTCTCGAAGCTGAGACATAGAACAGAGTAACAGCACCTGAATACCTGACGATGATTCTCGATGAAATATAATGAATGATGAGATTACGTTTACAACTTGTGTTGTTATTGATCTAAGTCTGTAGTATTAGGTAAGAAAAACATCAATTAAACCAAAAACAAAACGAAATTAAATGAGTTACATAACGTCACGCCTGTAATCCCCCGAAATGGCAGAGGTGTACCTAATAGTACACTCACATTTCGCCAGATATGTTTAATTCCCATGTAATAGGGGGCGAGCCTATTGACATCAATCGGGCACGAATCCAAACTTCGTGGCTGCTACTGAGAAATTTCTGATGGACATACCCAATATCACTTTGGCCGACCTGGGAATCGAACCCAGGACCTCATGCTCAGCAGTCGCGCTGGCGACCGCTAGACCACCGAGGCACGACCAGCGAGGCGTTAAATGAGTTACTTTCAGGTAAAAGCTATGTGAAAGCATATTTTGATAATTAAACTTTGTCTCGAAATTGCCTATTTATAAGTACTTTCTAATCTTTAATTTTAACTATGAAACAATCCCTGTTATTTCCCGGAAGGCTTCAATGCGAACAATGTGCCGGAATTAAAATTAAATTATAATTGTGCGATGTTTCAGGAATTATTAATTCCCCCAAATGCTACAGCCTATGGCAAAAGACGCGGAATGGCAATTCCTAATGGAATTTTTATTGAATATTTTACCTTTATCCTGAATATTTAAATTTACATAAAATATGTTACGACGTTCAAGAATGTTTCAGCAATTCGGTGATTTGAAAACATATTATGCTTATTTCGATGGCGCGTATTGTAATTTTAATTTAAATGCTGACGACGGATAAATGGGCCAATAAATTACTTAAGTATTTCTTTGTACCCTTCACAGTATTTGTAAACAAGATCAGCTCACCTCAACAAAATCATAAAGGCAGTCTTTTTGGTATTCCAAATCCACATTTTGGAAAACAAAGACCAGTCTTGTGTCCGTAGGCCCCACTACGTGCACCCAGAAGTCCAGGTTGTTGTCATATATGCCAGGGTGATTGGGACTTGACAGTACTCCTGTAAAACCAAACAATATGCATCTGACATTAAAATTATTGTAATTTTTCTAGGCCTAAGCTGGGTGCCATTTTGAGAAGTGGAGCGTGTTTGGGAGTCAGTTTGAGAGTGACATTATTAGAGTATAGATTATATAGTATGATTTTCTGGACCCATGCTGGGCGCCACTTAAATTGCATTGGTGCCCAACTGGGCCATAAAAATATATTTGGGTACTTATTTTGTTTTATTGAGACTTTTACATTACATCTTTCTATATAAAACTACTTAGGTTTTATCATTGGTGCATTTTAATCAAGTGACTGAAAGACATCCGTATTTTGAATTATTTTCAGGTGTTTGCATACCTGAAATCCCTTCAACAGTCCGGTTCTTGACGATATGTTCTGGGTTTAATCGTCGCTTGCACACGTACCCGCCCGTCATCCCACATTTGTGTAAGGTCCAGAATAATCCGCTAGGTAGTGACGGCACCGGTGATGACTTCCACTGGAAACATGCAGATTTATTAAAGTAGGTTTTTTGTAGAAGTTTTCTTGTTATAAACAGATGGAATAAAGCGTTTCCCAATGATTTGGCTTAGGATGTAAATTAGTAGCGAATAAACGTTAGTGGTAAGCATAATGGTTAGTTTTACCCTTGTCTAGTGTAAATGATTTTTGTCACAAAAAAAATTTTCAAGAATTTCATAAATTGAAGTAAATATAAAAATAAAACGTCAAAACTAAAAGAAAACGCCTGCACGACCGCTGTAGTGGCCAGACTATAGAACCCGCATCTTTGTAGGTTACAAAGTTTACGACACAGTGGCAACTTACCTGAATACCTAAGCAGGCATCTTCGATTTCCTCAGTGTCATTATACGGCGGCCATCCTTGATACCCTACAGCGCTTCCATCGATCCAGCTCAAGCTGTCCCCATCTTCTCCTTGACGGGATCCGAGCCAGTAAATTGAGCCTGCGCTGTAGTCGTTGCTTTGTCGGATACCTGAGACAATGAAGCGCTCTTCGTCTGCTGAATGGACTGATGATAGATGCATGTTTAGGCCTTCGCACACCTGCGAAATAAACAAATAAAATGCTCTTGAAGCGTCACTTTCACTGTGCATTGTGATCTAAAGGTTGTTCTGGAAAGATTATCAAAAATAAATTTCAACGTACTGAACAGAAACTTAAATAACGAGACACAGTCCGTCTCTTTTTGTTGACCCAGAAAAAAGACAGGGCTGTCAAGATGATAAATAAGACGATCAGTAGGGACCTGTCGCTAAGCACAACAGACGTAATGGCGTATCGCCGAGGTCGAAACGAATTCAACAAAAAGGATTATGGCTAAACCGTACCATTATTTCTTAGAAAATTATAATTTAACAAGCAACAGAACTGAAACAAAAGTTTAACAACTTTGTTGTTCAGATTACTTGTAAAGTGTAATCAATCTTTGTGAGACTAGTGAAGCGTCATGGATTTTACTGATGCTTACTGATTTAATTTATTGTCAGTTTCAGAGCCTTGAGAGAAAATTGTGTGATGAGATAATGGTTTATCAGTATAGTATAGTATAGATATATACATAGTTTTTTGGTTTAACGTTAAAATGTGGTATAATTAATTTATCACTATTTCTTTAATCTCAGCAATCTCAAAATTTAATCTTAATTTGTTTACTCTTTTAATTATTTTATGTATTATGTATTTAAGGTTACAGTCAATAGAACTATCTGAGTCTAATTTCTAACATTGTGCCACCAAAAAAATAAAGCTACAGACACACTGCGGTACCCTTTTATTTAGCGCGACAACATCGTCTCGAGTACAAGGGATTAAGCATATAAATCATTGAGGATTACGACTGAGGGTCCAGTTGGCTTTATCTTCAGCGTTATTTGGGTACTTACAATCTTGGAAATGCCTTTTGATACAAGAATGGTCATAGAATGTCATGGGAGTGTTAAAGTGCTATTGCTACGTGATCGGGGATGAAATGGCAATGTTTTATATTTTGTACAGTATCCTATAAGTAATTCTAATTAACGAAGTAGGGATACGAATTTAAAGTACCTAATTCTGATATTGCGATAGACTGGATGTCAGTTTTGGCTACACAATCCCCCACACATTTTCCCCCAAAAACTTACGTTATGTTGATTTCCAAGTGTCATTAACTTACCTGTTTGGAAGTAGCCCAAGAAGCTTTCGGGTAACCAGAGAAAAGGTAGCAGTGCCCGTTGAATAACACTTGCTTCGAGTCCATACACGATTGAGCTGTGAACAAAAACAATTCGCTCTATATTCATTCATTCATTTACCTTTTACAACAGGAGCATTCTCCATGTTAATTAACAGAACAAGATGTAGCTTACTTTCGCGAGAAAGTTTCACTCTGAATTTAATAAATTCATTACAACTCTCGTGTTTTTTTCTTTTGTTTTCATTGTTCGTGCATTTATGAAATAAATAAATGATGCTGTATTCTTTGTTTAGGCTACTAGTGCTTTACTATGGTTCATTTGATTTTGTAGAACGGCTGCAAGTCTGCAACTGAATACATTAAATGCTGATCCGCTTATTTTGGCAACACCAATGAGTTCCAACTTGTTGCTCCAAAATATCGTAGTTTCTCGTGCAACGAAACCTCTAATAATGCCATAAAACCTAAATGACACGAAGAATGACGACATCACTAGCATGTTTTCGTGTCGAGCCGGTACCTGTACTAGTGAAGCATGAAATATTTATAAGTTCAGTGATCGAGGCTCACCGGCAGTTGGTGCGCAATGGACCGGGTAATCTTGTTGGCAGGTGTAATGTACACAAATTTGGGGACATTTGTTGCTGTAATATGAGGGGAAAGAGTCTGATATCGTGTAGCAAAACGTCCGCTTCAGGCAGCAAAAATGAAGGGTATAAAGTAGTAGATTTCCCGTGTGTGCAACGGTTTCATTTCTCTCTCACAAAAGGTACACGTCACTGGCTGTCGGTGAAACCCAGAAAATATACACACGTACGAGTAGCGGACGTGTTGAAGAAGTTGAGTAGTTCTATAAACAAGTTTGTTTGAAACTTCACAACAAAATGAAGAGCAAGTTCTTTAAAATTCCGCTCTCGAGAAAAGAAAACACGGTCTTATTAAGTATGTATTCTCCGCCGCTTAAGCAACACTAGCGCGAAACGATGGCATTCTATCTCACTACGAAAAAGAAGCAAGACCTGGTATAAACTGGTGGCACTTAATGAGTATTCTAAGAGAGCGCTAAAAAGTGTATTAATTAAAACATGCGCGCGCAATTGTTCGCCATGTGGGAATATGGCCGTTCGGATATATTCATTAGCTGAATGGCGAAGTGGTCACAAAGAGTGGAACACAGGGTGCGACATCACGACACGTTGTCAATGACGAATTTTAATAAACTCCGCGCTGTGTACGGGCAAACTCAGTAGTCTAGCTCTAACTGACATTCTAAATTTTACTGTCTCTGCCGTTCGTTGCTTACGTTACTTAGAAAAATCAGTTCATTCTTAATTCGTTCATTAAGTTTGCTTCAAACTACACATCCAGTGAAATTATAAAAAAAATGTTTTTTTGTGAATTGTAGAGACATTTGACTTTTGACTCTTTTTGTTTGCAACACAGGTCTAATCTTCCATGATCACAAGGTGTTCATTGTAGTTTTTGGGCCTAGAGAAAGTGAAATTCTATTAGTGAGATAAGCTGCTCAAAATCTTATGTCCACCCTGTTGAATGTCGTGGTAGAAAAAGTTACCAACACAAGTGGAGACGAAATCAATAGGTAATGTATTTTAAATATCTGACATTAACTATATCCCCAGCCTACCAGCGTCCACGTAAGTGCCCAATTAATAGTCGTTAATTTGACTTTTATAACCGTATAAAAGTATTATTAATGTGCATATTATTGGCGTAATATTTCGCCTGTTATCCGCAAACGGTTAGGCATTTTGTTTATTTATTTTCTAGACTGCTATATTGTTTAACAAGTAAAACAAAGGTGTAAAGCAGAACATACTTATCAAATACCTCGAAAATACGAGGATGCTTTCGACAATGTTATCTTTAAATATTATTTTTGGGTAAAAATGGCTGAATTTTTATTCTAAAAAAACGTTACCCCATACTAGGAATTTCTCTTGTATCGTGGATACAAACAGCCAGACCCGGAACAGCTACCTGTAGGCCATACAAATATTTGTTCCGTGTGGTAATCGAACCCGCGATACACAGCGCAACAGCCAATCGCTCAGCTACTGCACCGACCATGCGGAAGATGGATTTGAAACACAATTGGTAAAGCATGGTAAACCTTTGACCACCACTGAGATAAAACAAGTTGGTTGCGATTAAGAACAGCTAAATAACTAAATACTACTCACATAGTAGCTGGTCTGAATCGTTTGAACTTCGAATTCAGATAAGCAACAAACACAATTGAACTACTGAATCACCACAAAACACAAACATAGACCAACCATCATTGAGACTAGACTACTGATTACTCCGACTCTGTGTTTCTGTATACATTTTTGAGTTTTAATTGGGACGCGCCCCCTCTAAATATTTGATGGCCGGTAAAAAGGGAGGGGGCGCCTAATCTCGGGCGGGCTTTGTTATGTTTAAGTTTCCTGGTGTTTGAATACTTAATTACCAAGTCGTGGGAGGACACCGTTGATTAATTTACGTTTGGCTATTATCTCCGACGTGTTGGTTCTAGAAATTATGATGGATGTTATAAAAACCTTGATTTTGTAGACAATGGAGATCTGTTTACTCAAGTTATATCTATCTTGTATGTCCTAAGTGTTTTGCGACACTTTTTAGGACCGAACGAGTGCCACTGATGCTGCTGATGACGTGGCCATCTACCGGCTTCGACTGATGTGAAGAGTACCTGCCATCGACTCAAAAGACAGAAGGTTGTTACTTGATCATTATAATCCGGATTCAAAGTTCGAGTGAATCGGTGTCTTCTAGGCAAGCGTGCTCCACCCTCGGCTACATAATCGCTTCACATCAGGCGACCAAGCCCATTAAGTATAAACTACTTTAAGTAATGACTGCAACCACAAGCAAGATATTATACATCGTACGTATAGGTATCATCACAATTGAACCACCAGCAGTAATTCTTTTACTGTCATCCCTCAAAAGTAGGGTTCCCAGATGTATGAAAAAAAACTGGTGATAATTCCGGATACGTTTATTTTATTTGTGCCGTAAAATTTTAATGAATTTGTTACGTTTATTTTATTAAAAAGTAACAGCCGCACGGATCGATCTTCAAGGTTAAGCAGTGCTGCCGAGGTCGATCCGTGGTTGGACGGTCATCTATTACATACGAGAGATACCGAGTTCTCTCCGCGCCTCGGAATGCACGTTAATCCGTAAGTCAGTGCTGTCATTTGTAGATCTTTGACTGCTGTTACGAGTAGTAACTGCCCGAAAATCCGACATCTAGTTTTACAAACGGGTATCGTATTACGCAGTCACTAGGTTATGGAGGTCAGATAGGCAGTCGCTTCATGTGTAATAATGGAATTGCCGTATAATTTATGGAAATTCTGGTCGTTTTAGAATTCCCTCAGCATTCGCATGTGGAATGTCGGAACCTTATAGGTTGGAGTGCGGGGCGAGGCAGGGGGGATTGACCGCTCCTGCGCTTTTCAACCTCTATATGAACGCCCTGATCGTTGGGCTCAGCAGCCAGCATGTTGGTTGCCATGTGGATGGAGTACGCGTCAATAATTTGAGCTACGCTGACGACATGGTGCTGCTGAGCGCTTTGGTCTGCAGTCTAAGGAAATTGATGGGGACCTATGAAGGGTATGCCTTGGGCCATGGGTTGAAATATAATGCAGGGAAGAGTAAATTCATGGTGTTTGGGGTTAGTCTAAGAAGTAAATAGTGTACCCCCTGTGTGTATAAATAATGCGCCGCTTGAGAAAGTGGAACAGTTTAAATACTTGGGCCACATTGTTACAGCTGACCTAAAAGACGATGCGGACATTGAGCGGGAGCGGAGGGCGTTGTCAGTCAGAGGTAATATGATAACGCGTAGGTAAAAATAACGCTCTTTGGACCTTATTGTACATCCCTCTACATGTGCAGCCTGTGGGCAAAGTATACTCGTGCGGCATACAGCGCCCTCCGCGTCCAGTTCAATAACGCGTTCAGTGTTGAGGCTGCCCCGCCACTGCAGCGCCTCGGGCATGTTCCCGGAGATGCGCACCGACTGCTTTCACGCGACTATGCGCAAGCGGTGCGCGTCTCTGGTGCGCAGAATGCGGGGCAGCGCCAACACCGTGCTGGCGATGATCGCTAAC
Organism: Noctua fimbriata; assembly: GCA_905163415.1. Lineage (NCBI taxonomy): Eukaryota > Metazoa > Arthropoda > Insecta > Lepidoptera > Noctuidae > Noctua > Noctua fimbriata. Next base: position 16,033,667 of record LR990941.1, on the reverse strand, counting down.
AGACTGGATTGCCCTCATATCCGGCAATGCTGTAGCAGACATATTGTTACCATGTGAGTGTTCGTTTTTGTCTGTGCTTGTTATTCTGTCTGTATCCTTTTATGTATTTGTTTGTGTATGAGTCTTGTGTTACTTGAATTAAACTAATTTTATTTTGTTTATTTATTCCGGACAATTAGCTAAAATTCTGGTCTTCTCAGGAAAATTCCGGACGTATGGCAACCCTACTCGAAAGCCTCACAATGACTGTTATAATGCAGCAAGCTCTCAAAAACTTCACATGTACTGTAACATGCTTTTACCAACCTGACGTATCAAAGGTGCTCGTTACATCAAATTATGTTCAACAGTTCAGCTCTCAGGAAAAAAAGTCGGCAAAAATGCGCTTCCTCGTTAACTAGTTTCATTCATCCATTCACTCGTTCGCTAACGAAAGGAATGCCAGCATCGTTATTCAAATTTTAGTTCGGAAATGTTATGAATTTAGCTCACTCAATAGAGAATGAGTTGGATCTCGGACTTTTGAATTTCGAGAGCTGCTTATTGATTTTATGTTATGCCAGTACTGAATACAATGGGTACTGAACGAAGACGCGGTAATGAACGGAGCGGTGATAGAATAGCAGACGATGAATAAAAAAGGTGTACTATGGAGACTGGTTTCAATTAAAATCCCAATTAAACTGATGCTTCCAATTCGTTTTCGATGTGGCCATCTACTTTTAAGAGGTTATGAATTAGATTTTGTATGTATCTAATTTGTTTTAGAGATTATGGTCGCCATGATTCTCGATAGCAGAGACTGATTTTACATGTTCATAAAAAGGCAAAGCAAAACCTAGAAAACGGTTCCTTAGATTTCCTGAAAAAAAAATCTGATAAAGTCGGGCAACCCTACTAAAGTTTAAGTTTACTTAATTCCAAACTCCTTAGTAATTCCTACACAGAATAGTTAGCAACAAGCTATATTTAGCCTCAGTCAGGTACATGGACAGCGACAAACTTGTCAGAAGCCTTGTCATCGAACAGGCTGTATTGCTAACGACACATTTCGACATGACGTCAAATTTCGCATTGTCAGCGGAAGCAATTTGTTCACCGTGACATGTTGGGCGATGTTGTGATACTAAATCGAAGATATATAGGCTTTTGTCGATACAGGGCTGTATGGGGATATAATTTCGGAAGAACTTTCGAAGGATTGTATCCTTGTGGACAACTCGGTAGGTAGATGACGTTTTGAAGGTCTAAAGAAGAGAAAAGATTTTCTGTAAAATCGTTTTAATCTTAAAACTGAATTTAAGTTATGATAAATTAATATTATCGTGTGGTGGCTGAAAATATATAGATACCTACTACTACACGTAGTTATGTCTATTTGTCTCATCAGCAGGGACGGAAGAGAATATCGAAACATTCAGAAAAGATCTTGCGATTCACGCGCAAATGACTGGATAACGATTCAATTATTCTATTTAAATCCTCATAAATATGTAACAATACTTTTAACAAAATCTGTTCAGAAATAAACTAAATATTTGACTAAAATCACGGCCAACGTTAGCCCCTGGAGTCTGGAGGCCACACAATAAATTATCATAAAATTCGGGGCCTATTAAATTTCCAATGTTACGCAGGCTTGCTCTAACGCTAGATATTATCTTCGTTCATATTATACGGCTTCGCCTGCAGCTAATACCATTATTGTTGAGGATTTTGGCTTCAAACCGAGCTTATTACGCGGTCTCGTTACCGCTACTGATTAAACCCACATAATTTGTCAAAACATAACGCGCGGTATACATTGCACAGGTAGTTCATTAAAATGATGTTTCCAGTTAGTTTGGGGAGGCAGTGGATCGTGTTTTGTTTGTATTGTCGTATTACATTTGTTTGGTTAACAATGAGGGGTGCGTTATTTGCCTTGGTATTATAAATTATGTACGTTGCTTATGAAATGGATTTTCAGAATTAACCTTCTTCACGAAACGGTGTTCTTGGAAAAAGTAAGTATAAGAACAAAAGCTTTTAAAATCCAACGAATTTATTACATTCTAGATTGAGAAATTAAGGGCAATAACATCAGGATTTTGGCTTCGTCTTTTTCGTATCGCTGGCACGACAAATTTTATATTTTGTTAGCCCAAAACTTCGCCACTTCCACCGCGTCGTCGGTGGCTGCGCAAAGGTCATTTCGGGTACATGTTTTTGGGGTAAGAGGGCAGGATAGCAGGTGGAGCATAGTTTGCGACACAACTCCACAACCACACCCCGCTGCTGTTTCGTTTCCGCTGAATCAATATGAAGTTTTACTTATAAAAAGATTGTATCACATAAGATCGGGGGCAGACGTCAAGTCTAGAGATATGTATGTTAAAATTATCCTAGGATAGCTATCTCATGTGTGTCAACTTTCCTGTGCTAGAAGGTAATATAGATGTCAGATGAGATTTATGCGTCTCATGCAACGTCGAGAGCGCAACTATGTGGAGGTATCTCCACGAAATCCAATAGATGGTAGTGCTTGATATCTTTCGAGACGTAGGTATATTCACGTATATCTCATAGCTTTTGCTTGTCAAGCTACAGTCTTGATAGAGTAGCGTATACAGGGCGCGCTTTCAAATAGATTATAATCGCGATAATATCTACTCGGTGACTGTGAGAGCTGGTTAGAATCTTTTGATGAATTATGGTAATATAATGCAGACGATTTTTAACCAACTTCATCTTCCCGCCCTTGTCTCATTGTACTTGGGGTCGGCACAACACGTTTTCTTCATCCATTCACCCCTGTCAGATGTCACGGCGTCATTTACTCCTTTCTCTTTCATATCGTTCCTCACAAAATCCATCCATCTTTTCTTTGGTCTTTGTCTCCCTCTCCATCCATTCATTTCAGCTGATATTGACCACTGCCGGACAAAGTGTTGGATCATTTCTCATAAGACCATCTCAGGCACTAATCTGTTGGACCACGTATGACATGATCTTGATTATATTTTAAGAGAGACTGTGACCTTTGAGTTTCGCTGTTTCTTCTAGGAGTCGCCAGATAAGAATAACCTACACTACCACCACCACCTACCTCATCTAGTTTTTATTATGACGTGCGTTTTTATTGTGAGTGTCCTCCACATGAATGATGTAACCAAAGTTTTGTAACATTATTCTGATTTAAAAGAGTGTCCATGGAGTTTCTTGCCCGTTCTTCTTCATAGAGATCTACGCTTTGGCATGGGGCAACTGCAGTACTTTCACAGTTTTTATGCCTTGTGACTGGGACTGTAGCTACATTTCATTTTTGTCTTTGTTTCGACAGTTCAAAAATGCCTGTAACTGGCCTATTTGAAATAAAGGCTTTAATTTTGTTTGTAAAACCTTTTAATTTACAGAATAAACAACATTTTTTTAAAGTATTCAGCTACTTCAACGTTTTAACAGGGATAGTGACTTGGCAAGTCTCTGACCTTATAGATTCTCAGTTCGCGCCACTGAGTAAGACCAAGTTCGCTGCAAGCGTGGCGCACGCGACTGCCTTGCAACGTTGATCCCTAAGAAACTGGGAACTACCCGGGAAGTCGGAACAAAAACAGCGGAACAGAAACGAACCCAAAGTCTTACATAGCCGTGGTTAATTAAAACTAGACTTTATTCAACTTGCCTCATTCTGCTTGACGAACATACACTACAGTTCCTTCATTCAATAATAAACTCTATGCTCCCATTAAGAAGGTTACGTTAACTGCATAACCAACTTCTGTGCCATTGTTGTTGGTGTTAGAGGAATTTAAACTTTATGTTGAGGTGTTAAAGGAGGTAGAGGTGCACAATAGGTGTAAGTTAGCAACTTTATTTGTCGTATAGACGGCCCGTTCCGTTCCGCTGCCGTCCGTACGGAACAGGGCGAAAAGTTGAAATTGAAAAACGAAACACGCGTAGATTTTTTCAGTGTGAAGGCTGTGTGAGTTGTGAACGTATTCACTAAAGTTCTGATGTAATATCTTTTGTAAAAGGCCCTGATATAGGTACCTAACTAAGAAGTAGTACCTATTATCTGATTTAAAAGGCAAAGTTTCAGATGGACTGCGTCTTGTCTATTCTAAAAGTATTTTGTTGGATGTTGAGTTTTAAAAGTTTATACCTTATCCCAAGTTTTGTATTATAAAAAACTTTTCTGGAGAGCCGGTAGTGCTGAAAATTGGACAATGCCGGTGAGACGAGAGTTTTGGAGTTAATTATTGTGAAAGTACAAAAATGACAACTTTTTTTTGTAAAGATTTTGTTTTAAGCTTTCACGGTTTATAACTAAACAATTATAATTGTCAAGTACCTATGTGGAATTCGTCGTAATAAGGACTCCAAAAAACTTTGTGATATTTATTAGTGTGTTTTGCCGTGACTTTATATTAAGTTCCAGAAGTCCGTGTCGAAAAAGACTAAGAAAGAGGGTATGTAGACAGATTTGTCTGAACCTAATAATGTATGTACCACCTGCATTCTCCAGTCATCCCGCGATCATGGCGCTTGCAACAGAGTCGAAATATCGGGAGCTCACAATAGTTGAAAATCACGGAAGATGTCGCGTTAGTGACAGTGTAGGTGTAGTAAAGAGTGCTTGTTCTAGCAATTATTATTAGCATTTAATGCAATAGTGTCCTTATCCAGCCAGCGTGGGAATGCCATCATAGATGTTGTAGACCTAAATAATCCTTATTATATAGAAAAACAAGGTCTTTCAAGATCAATCAATCACAGTCTCTCACAACTCCTATTATTTGAAATACTTACAGTCAGTAACAGTGACTTTCGCCCTGAATCCTGCGTAGTGCCGCGAATGGTCTGCTCTGAACCGCAGCCGCAGCACATTGCCCCGCGACTGGTACCGCAACAGCTTCAGTTTCCCGCTCCAGTCCCCGCACAGTCGCCGAGCGCGCGTCGCGTGCGCATCCCTCATCCAGCCCGCGCTGATGGCGTCTGATTCTGGGAGCTGGGTCTCTGTTTCTTCCCAAATCTGGTAAGAATAAAGATATTAAATGAAGTATTATGTATTGTATTGTATTTTGTGTACGGAAAAAGTTTCATTTAAATCGAGAATCACGGGGTAGTAAAACTCAAGGCGACTCTTAACCTACACCGGTTTAAAGTCGCCTTGGTCATGTGCTATGATATTGTATAGTAGACCAACATCCATTTTAATTGATCACCTTTTGGGAATTCCCAGCGCTAATCCCATCTTACTATCAGCGCAGCATGTCTCCTTCTTTTATACATCTGTAGCCATCTTTTCTAATCTTAACATCGTTAACACAATCCATCTTTCATTTCCCTAGTCTATTGCCATTCTTGCGCACACCAGTGCAGTGTGGGTTGTAACAAGAACGCTGCCCCCTGGCGGTCACCGGTGACGACTTAGCAAAATTCTTATAGAAAGTTCAGGAGATAACATTCAAATTACCTGTACCGATTAGTACCTAACCAATGTTGTAGATTGAACTCTAATAGTTGACTAGGTAAAGTTACAATTACAACCTCCTATCTTCATTGTATATGGTTCAAACTCTGCCTACCTCTGTATCAGAGCTGAACGCCTCATGATGGTCGTGCAACTGCCACTCCTGCGCACCGCTGGTGTTGTCCACGCCCACCTCCGTGATTTCCAGGTAGTCGTAGCTGCAGCTGCAAACAAAACTCAACTTTAATGTCATGATCATTAGGTAAGAAAAACGATAACCACCAGGAAATTATAGGTTTCTGCAAAATAAAGTCTGATTGCTTTACAAATTACTTAATGTATTTTTGTCTCCATCAAATTACAAAAGAATTACAGAAACAAAAAGATGTTCTAAAAATGTTCAGCGCTAAATGTTGTACCGTTGTACCAACTTAGTCAAATTAGTTGTTAAGTAAAAACAAGTAATATTTGACTCAGTCCAGTTATTTTTATTTACTGACAACTTAAAGTTGTGGTGCAGGTCTCACACTCTTTACGAGGTAAAGAGATCTCTTTCAAGTTCGAAGTATTAGAGTACAACAAACTTTTGTTTAGAAACCAGGACTTCGAGTTAAATAGAAATGAAATCTCATGATCTTTGAAAGCTTTTAAGTAAACATTTTCAAAGCCTGGACTTTTTATTTGCCGAACATTGCACTTAGTAAGTAATTATGTTAGCTTCATTCAATAAATGATACTTCGATGCTTGAAATGACAACAAGATATCTAATTATGAGATTGAAATGGGTCTTTTATGAATTTAGTAAAAGATAGCTGCTTTCACAAATTTAATAAAGGGTGTTCTCTGCGTCATTGCGCTCATTTTTTTGTTAAGACATACCTGGGAACCTTCTAGTTACGGAGTCATTGGTGGGTTAAAGTTCCAACTTTTTCACAAGTTGTTTTTCAAATACATGTTTTTAATAAGATTTTACTTAAACACCTCCACGACCCAATATTCAATTCAATCATCAGCACAATGTTTTGAGTGCGTTACATTGAGTCTTACCGTAAAACGTGATTTTTCACCCCAATAAAAAAGTCGTTTCTCAGCTATTTTTTTTGCGTAAAGTTTCTTAATTTGATGTACATAATGCTTGGTTGACCAAAGTTGGATATGCTTGCCACTTGAGAGCGCATGAAAGAGCAGCACACTAAAGCTCTGGACAACCTCCCTAGAAAACCATCGAGTGCGGTCGCTGTGGCCGAAATCGGCTAGATGGCATCATCATATGCTATATTAGAGATCTTCATAAAAATGTAATATTTTCAATGAGATTTGTTCGACGAGGTGGTTCAAATGATGTTTTAATTTTATGTCAGTTTCAAACGCCTTGTTGACGCTTCACGTGATCCATCAGCTAGCTGGCCAGAGGCTAAGCTTTGCCATACAACGTGGCAACGCCGCAAGTCTCTTGGGGACATGACCAACTGACAGCGTTGGACAGAACGAGTTTTATTATGCCTTTTTAATTTATTGTTATTTTAGTTTATTTAATCATTTTTAATTGTAATAATGTATGTATATGTTACAGTCAAAACTGTTAATCGGTTAAAACCACTTTTGACTGGTGTCAGTCAAAATCCTAATTATGTTAAAATGCGTTTTCTCCTTTTAAAATATGATATATTTTCTAGTCCCAGAATTACTACAACATAATGTTTTGCAAAGGGTTACAAAAAAAAATCTGACAACCTAATAGGTTTCTAACTAAATGTTAGTTAATGTTAAAATAGTTTTAATCGATCAAAAGTAGTTTTGACAGATTAACAGTTTTGACTGTGACATATATACATAATTAGTTTTGTTCCTAGCCTGTAAGATATACTTTCTACATCTGGCCTGTTCCCGACTTCAACTGTTTTTGCTCAGTCAATAGAGGAGCTAGAAATGACAAAGAGTTTTCTTTTTATTAAACTTCATGAAACTCAAAAATTACCATGTTTTTGCTTTTTCAGGCAATATTAGTTAGCAAAAGCAACAGTTAAAGATCTTCTTTTAACAATTAGCATCAAGTTTATGCAATATTCCCGGATGGTGTAACAACTTTCACAGTCCAAAAACAAGATGGCTCCGCTGTCATAGACAAATGTCAGACACAAGTTTCCTCTCAGAAAGCCATAAATGTAAAATTTTGCCCATAACTCATGTATTATGGAAGCCTAATGGCGGCAGTTACAGACGGCAGACGATAATGGGCTCTTACGTAATTTTAGTTTCGTGAATGTTGTTCCCATGAAAATATCAATTAGCGAGCTTTTACGAGGAATTAGAGGCGGACTATTGTGAGTAGTTACTTTTAGGCATAACAACTTAATGGTGTGGGTTTATGTAATGGCTTTCGCTATTGTTGTGTGAAAGTTAGGGCAAGCTAAGTGTTTGGCAAATAGCTTTATAGATTGGTTCTCGACTCGTGTACCTAGAGAATAGCGATATCCACTAACGCTAATGAAAGGGACTGTTTTCTAACTATGAAATTCATTTGGCGTCGGCGCAGCATGTCTTCCTCTTCTATAATTCTCTATTACTCGTTATCTCGTCAGACACCTCCTATCTTGACATATCATCCTTCTCACATGCCATCCATCGTTTCTTTGGTCTTCCTCTATTGTCTTTTATATATTAGTGTTTATCTGCATACAATATAGTTTGCCAGTGACTTCATAAATGCTCGTGAAGTTTATATCTCCACTGTACCGTAAATGTGTCTCTTCAGTAACTTATAGATTTATAACTTTCGTATCGCCATATGTTGAAATTATGTTTGACCTAATGCTGAAACGCGGGTACGCTCCATGTAAAATACTGGTATTCAGCTGACCCCAACATAGTTGGGAAAAGGCTAGACAGATGATGATGCTGAAATGCGTGTACATTGTTCAAAGTACGCATTCACAATAAAAAACAAGCTGTGGTGAATGTATCATTAAATTATTATCGAATAACTAGAAAATATATTAAAGTAGTAATATCTGATTTGTGGTCCGCCACAAATAAATAATTATATGAAAACCTTTACCATGACCATGTAGCGTAACAATCTAGTGTAAATAATTAAGCAAATCATAACCGTATTATATATTATTATTAATTATTAAACGTTAATATCGGAATAAAAAAGGTTGCCTACGTTCAAAATAAAAATACCCGTCATAATTATATTCCTTGACAATTCTAGGCCCATTTATTTAATTCAAAATCTCAAGTTCAATGTTTCGATTCGTAATTCGATGTGGAAAAGCAGACAAGCCGATTGCGTAGTCACTTCAATTTAATGATCTTTGTCAAGACAAATGTACGGTACGGTAAGGGTTAGGCAGAGGTTTACCTAAGGAAAGTACTACACCCACATGTCGCCAGTTATGTTGTAAAAGAGGCGAGTCAATTGCCATCAATAGAACATAAAACCCGACTCCGGGCCGTGACTGAGAAATATATGACTGAAAAACCCAATGAACTTTAGCAGAGTAGTAGCACTTGACAAACGAGACAGTCAAAATAAAACAATCAAAGGCTTGAAAGAAAATTTTCTATCATCAGCAACTTCAACTTTACGATGCAGACGAAAACCTAATTCTTCTTTCAAAACCTTCGAAAATAAAAACAAAAGATCCCAAATCCATAGCCGTTTTATTCACCATTCAAGGAACCCGATCGACGAATAAAGCCGACGAGACCCGAAATGAGCCGAACTCGACGTAAAATAAACAGTTTGGCTCATCCAGTACGTCATGGCGTCCATTGGGAGGGAAGTGCTGACTCATTCACATATTGCGCCGTACCGAGTCTACCGCCTCGATCACGACCTCGGGCGAAGCAATTTGTGGCGCGATTTTCGTGAAACGACACGCGTACGCACCCTTTTCTTTCGCGTACCGTCGCTTTGCTTGTCGCATCGCGGCGAGTCACGGTCAATGTTCTAACTAATGTGTTGCGACTTCTTTCATTTGTATTTGACCCAGTCGTTGTCGCAAGACGTGTGTAACTTGAACGCGTAGCATGTGGCCATGAGCTAAGCTCGGTGTCAGCAGAATAGGGTCGGAGTGTGGCGACATATGCGGTGTGCAACGTTGTGTGAACATAAATCTTTTATTTCTTCATTTGTGATTTTTATGTCTAGTTTTGCCTAGTATCGTTTCGAACTTAAAAGAGTGTCCATGGAGCTTCTTGCCCGTTCTTCTCCATAGAGATCTACGTTAGGGAATGGGCAACTACAGTACTTTCACAGCTTTTATGCCTTGTGACTGGTACTGTAGCTAACATTAACATTGTTGTCTTTGTTTCGACAGTTCAAAAGTACCTGTTTGAAATAAATGCTTTGATATTGAACTTTGAGAATAGCTCCATTCATGGTTAAAATGAGTCGGTTGGTAAGCTGGCAACTGGCAACAGGTATACATGCATACATGTCATATGACCGTATCTTATTTTGTAGGATGAAAATCGTTACGTTAGGACTAGTAACTGAAAGATTTACTATATTTTGTGGTTGGGCAACACTATTTTTCTGATTATTTACTCTAGAACGTGTAATATTAGCTGTTTTCTTATTTCCGCATGGACTCTGCATGTCTTCTTAGTTGCTCATAACAACTGCTCTTCTTTAACGAATAATAAGGTGATGTTAATACAGACGAATACAGAGCAGTACTGAGTCACCAAGCTCTAACGTATTGAGGTAAAACTCTACCTAAAAAAAATCAATTTAAATCAAACAAAAGTTCACAAACATACGTGTTGGACAGACCGTTTCTTTGGCTCACCGAAACTGTTAAACCATTGTCGACATTCTGAAACTTACCAACCAAATCTAGGATATTGTCGTAGCACCCTACCTTAATACACAACAGACATTGTTTTACGTATCCTAGTGTACAGCCTAACAACATAAAGCTCTCATCACACGTAGTTATGAGCGCTGCTCCGGATAAACACCCCTCACCTCATTTTTACTCGGATCCCAAACGAGGCGATGCCATTACGTTACTTATAAGTAGCCAATCATCATCTGCCTAGCCTGTTCCCACCTATGTTATGGTCGGCTTCCAGTCTAACCAGATACAGCTGATACGTTGTTACAAAATTTATAAGTGTGATGCGCTTTGGAATGGGCGACTACAGTACTTTCACAAGTTATTATGCCTTGTGTCTCTGACTGTAGCTTCGCGTTCTTTGTTTTTCTGACATTCAAAAGTGCCTGTTATGGTCCAATTGAAATAAATGCTTTGAGTTTGATAGATAAAATCCCGAACGGTCCGAGTTGAGGCGATGTCCATCTCTTGCAGTACTTATTACAGTGCGTTGACCTTTACGTATCTTAGTACACAGTCTACCAACATAATATCATAAGAGAATATTTTACAATCCTGCCAACATCACGGTACGTGTCAGTGCATGCAGATGTTATGATAAAATGCAGACTACCCACATCAAGAACGCATTTGCGAAGTGACATCTTGGCGAGGATCCGACTTTATCACACGTGTTTGTAAGAAGCTGCTGGAAATTAGATACCTACTTGGGAATTCCACTACAACGTCTTTAGGAGTAATTTCCACGGCAGGTACTTAAGGACTAATCTTAAGATGCTTCAAACACGCTTTTGCTTATTATTCTGTTTTACTGGTGGGTATTTATGCAAAATTGTATTTAAGTAGAATACATTCTGCATTCACAAAGTTCCTTCTGAAGATACGCCACATATTTTAAGCATGAAATGGTATCATGAGACATTGCAGGAATGAATCTGGGGTGGCAAAACATGTGCAATGGTTATTCTATTGCCGGTGGTTATAGGCAGCGGTGCATATTATCCACTAAATAATACAAGATATAGATTCTGTGAAGTAACTAGAACATAACTGTATAAAGGCCAGCGCACACCACACCAGTGAGTGCAGGGCAGTGCATTTTATCTTTACCCAACGTAAAATCATAGTGTAGCTAGTGGTGACAAGATGTAATACAGATTCTAATGGCTAGAAAGAAATAAAAAGTATTTGTTATTCCGCACAGGACAAAACAAAACAAAAGTGTTTAGAGATCGACCCCAAGGCATGAAAGGAAATTTCTCTTCGCGGCATTGAACATTGGAAAATGCCTTCAAACACTTTCCACAATTAGGAAAAAGCTCCAAGTATTTTCTCTCATGCAACACTTAATAATAAGAAGAATAAAAAAAAAGAAAGCTGTACTCCTGGACACGGCTCATATTGTTAGGAGGAGGTCCTCTCTCTGGAGACCTGATCCGGTAGCTTGGACCCTGTTCCCGATGCCGGTGGGCTACTATCTTTTATATTTTTAAATGTTTTTTTATATTACTTTGTATATAAATATTTAAAAATGTAAATCATGTGTAAAGAAAATAAATAAAAGACAGAATTAGTTATTTCTTACACGAAATTCTTGTGTTAGAACAGTTCCTCGTAGAATCGTCTTAGAATGCAGTAAAGTGAAGTATTTTACCTTGTAATGTTGTGTTCACGGAAACGCATTAGCAGTTAGCTAGCACAAGTCTCAACATTTCTAGGATTTTAAAGTTATTATGCTATAAAATGCTTGTAAAATATTTTATTACACCTGCATTTTGTGGCGTATCTGTGTTTGTGTTTTAGTTTTGTAAAATATCTTAAGAGAATATAACATCACGCCTGTAATCTCCGAAGGTCAGGGTTAGGCAGAGGTGTACCTAATAGTACACCGATATTTCGCCAGTTATGTATTATGTCCCATGTAATAGGGACCACTGGGCGGTAAAGTATCTTAAGAAAATTTAATTGCTCTTGGGGTCAGTGAAAATAAGGTTTCTTTGTAAAATGTAGTTTCATTATAAATAAATAAAATAAATAAATCAGGAAATCGTCCATGTAAAAGTTAAAGAAGGCCACTTTTCTCGAAATGTTTTCATGATGGTCACCGTAAATATTATCCTGAAAATATCCTTATTATATCTGCTATCCACAGATAGCAAAAACTGCCGCTGGTAAATTTAAAAAAAATATCGTAATTAAACGTAACCATTTCTCACGATTTCTAAGGTTAATTGCAAGCTTGGGTCTCTGTGCGCAATTCAATATCAATACCGATACCGATACCGCTTCCAATTCTTAGCGATAGAGTCCTTTTGTCATGTTTTACTTTTTTAGCGGTAGCTAATGTTTGACAAGTATTCTTAAATATTTTTCTAGTTATTTTACCTCATTGGATAGCTAATAAAATGACGATTTGGACAATAATTTGCACATTGAGTTTTATTGAAACATTTCGAAAAAAATTACCTTTAGTTACATAGATGATTTTCTGAGATTTGCGAATGAAATTTAACTCATCATCCTTTAATCCATTTTTTTTGGGGTCGGCGCAGCATGTCTTCTACTTCCATACTTCTCTATTACTCGTTATCTCAGCAGTCACCTCCTTTCTAGCCAAACCATCTATCACACAGTCCAACCATCGCTTCTATGGTCTTCCTCTACTAAAAAAACGTAGTTTATGGTCCAGTAAATAATATATAATAATAAATGTACAAAACTATCTGCAATACTTATTTGCATGAAATTTACCACTGAAATAGTAACATTTGTTAAAGTAATTTCAACGTTGATTGTGGCACGTATATGTTCATTTAGTTGAAAAGATAACCTTCCCAATTGAGCCAATTTTCGCAGAAATCAACCGAACATCGAAAATTTTGGGTAACGGCTTTAACTGGTCGAATTGAAAAGCCAATGCTAAGTTAAATTAAACTTATCTATAATGTTGTTGTCTATCAATGTTTTAGCGTACTCGTTGGTCTAGTGGTCGCAAGTGGTACTGCTGAGCAAGAGGTTCTAGGTTCTAATCCGTAGTCAAGCAAAGTGATATTTACTTTTTCCATTTGGAATTTCTTAGAAACAGCCTGGAGTCAGGATTTGTGATCGATTGATGGCAATAGGATCGTCCCTATTACATGGGATTAATAAAAATAATTCTCTCAATGAGTACTATAAGTACATCTAGCCTAGCTTTTTGTGGATTACAGCCGAGATGATATATTTCAGCCCACAAACATGCATTGTTGACTGAAACCCCTATAAAGGTGTAACGAGACATTTAACGAAGCAGAACGGCACTGGTCCTCCCTGTCATTGCGATCATATTTTTGTTCTAGACCATACCTGGGAACCTTCTAGTTACGGAGATAAGGAGGTTCAAAGTTTCAACTTTTTTACAAGTATTAAAAAAAATATAATTATGTATTTATTGTAAGATTTTTATTTAACACACCTCCACGACCCCCGTACTATTGAATCCATCGATCAGCACCATGTTTTGAGTGGCGTTACATTGAGTCCTACCGTAAAACGTGATTTTTCACCCCAAAAAAAAGTCGTTTCCCAGCAGTAATTTTTCCGTAAACTTACTTTGATGTACAGAATGCTTGGTTGACGGCTTCGTGAAGGGTCCGTTTACACCCTGTATAATGAACAGTAAAGACTTGACAACTTGACACCGCGCTAGACAGTTTACTTTGTGGGGATCACAGTGCTTTGTTCATTTCATGATAATTTATATGACACGAACTAAAATAACCTCATATGCTTTTAACATAGCGTACCAAAAGTAATGTAAAAACGTTAAATGGTGCTTGATAGTATTACCTAATAAGTTAACTAAGTTTAAAATCACTGTATTCTTTTCATTAATATCTCTGTTACTTTTAACTTCTTTTTGAAGCGTGTTATTAATATTTTGCTTATATTCTGTGAATAACGCTGCTGATTACATAATTGTTAATTTTAAGTTATATCTCTCCTATGCTTTATTATGTAATTGTTTGATGTTCCAAATAAATAAAATAAAATAAAATAATATTTCAAATTCAAATTCAAACTATTTATTTGTGAAACATAGGTACAATATGATAAGATCTAATTCGAATGACAGGATCGCTATGTTTAACCTAATAGGCATACAAATTTCGGATACTTATAAAACTAATTAAAAAAAAAATTATTATTCAAATTAAATTAGATACCACAAATCATTCAAATTAAATAAAATACTCTGAAACGAATTAAGGCCTTGAATGAGTCAAGATTACAATTTATAATATAGCATCACGCCTATAATCCCCGAAGAGTTAGGCAGAGGTGTCTATCTAATAGTACACCCACATTTCGCCAGTTATGTTTAAGTCCCATGTAATAGGAGGCAGCCTATTGCTATCAACCGGCAAACAACACAAGCGCAACAAGCTCAAATCCAGACTCCGTGGCTGCTTCTGAGATATTCCTCATGGAAAAACCCAATAACACTTTGCCCGACCCTGGAATCGAACCCAAGACCTCATGCTTAGCAGTCGTGCTTGCGACTACTAGACGAACAAGGCAGTCTATAGTAATGAATAGAGATTCATTATTTTATTTCTTATTAACTTGAAACTAACATGATCTTATGTGCAAAACCCTTAAAAAGTGATGAACAGTGCATAAACAGTAAAAATTATAATTTACCATTTAAATTATTCACAAAGATATCATAAACCCATCCATTTTCAGTGAAAATATGTAGCAACTAGTTTTCATTACGTTCGTTTGATCAGCCAAGTAAAATTTAATTACTAGAGGCTTATGTTAATCTGTTAACTAATCCAACAACACCTCGTTAATAAGTAAAACAAACTTTATGTTTACATCCATAAATACTAATATAATAAATGTGAAAGTAATTCTGTCTGTCTATGCCTTAACGACTGGCGCACGGGATAGGGATGTTTGGCAGATGGTCAGACTATGACTTGGGTTAGGACAATTATCGATCAATTATCGGGATAATTACCGACGTCAAATGGTCAGCTTAGACAGAACGGAAAAATCGTCGCGCAATTTACTGGCTGCACTGAAAAAAGGACCATTTTGACCATTCAATAAAGAAGAAAATTGTTTGAATATCGACTCCAAACGCTTCACATGCTCGCGACTCGATGGCGCGCCTCCTTGCACATGCTCGGAAGTCCCCCAAGGATAGCCGACACCGCGCGAGCAAGTTCTGACTTGCTCATACTTCTATATCCCAGTTTTTTTAATTTCCGATCTGTCTGAACGGACGAAGTCCGGCGAAGCCGCGGTTAAAGGCTAGTATAATAAATGCGCAAATAACTCTGTCTGTTACCTTTTTACGCATTAACGGCTGAACAGATTCTGATGTGTGAACTTTCGACTATTATATTCGTGTGAAGCCACGGTCAAAAGCTCATATGTTTTATTGTTTGCCGCCGATATTGAAAAGGTCAAACGGATTAGCAATACGTGCGTTTGTGACGGGTTATTTGATAATGGATTGAAATATTAAATAACAATATAGGTATTTGTTCATTTCAGGTAGGATTTCATAAAGTTTAGATAACTAGTGGTATAATTATATTGCTGTGAGGTGAGCATGCAAATCATATTGTGAGATCTCTTTCATTATATGCGTTGTATGCCATTTTATGGCAAATCATGTAAGTTCACAAACCTATTTATAAGACCTTAATGTACCATGTTTTTACACAAATAAAATTATTCTATTCTATTCTATACCAATTAATTCTGGCCACCAAAGTAAAGTCCCTTCTTTGGTTTGAGCTAGATTTTTGGAGATCTTGATTTGAATAAATTAAGGTTCAATTATATTCAGAACATTTTTTTAGCTTACTTCCTTTCCCACTGCTGGGCAAAGGCCTTCCCTTTCTCCTTCCATACTACTCTATCCTCCATCAATTATACCTCTATTAAACTAAAATAATATTACAATGTTTGAACTGTCAATAACTTATTTTCCATTCACCATATTCCCTAAATCCCTATAAACTAGACCTATGAGCCAACCTTCCGGTCGCTGGAGAATCCCCACAGAAGCTCGAGTTTGCTCAAATCGGCTCGAGTTGGCTCGATAAACAGAGAGCGCTCGACGCCGCACCTGTGTTTGGCGGCTCGATTTAGAATATTGACTCGGTTTCACTTTGCTGGGAATTGGGCACTACATTTTGTATTGGGTGGTGCGGGTAGCGGGTATAAAATGTTGGTAATGTTGCAGTGTTACTAGAAACATCGTAATATTGTGAAAATCCTAGGATTTTTCAAATCGGCAGCTTGTCAAATGTAACTCACTAACGCATGTGCTGATTGGTTGACAGGTGAACTCGGGCCATGTTCTGACCAACCAGGTTAAATATATTATGAATCACAGTTCTCTCCCGGTTAGTTTATAAGGTGGTTAACTAGGTTTGGATGATTTCCCTGTAAAGCATATTCTTTTTGACACAAAACTCAGTTTACTCAACTTAATAGCTAATAGTAAAAACGCTGTGAAAGAACAGTAACTGTAAGATTAGCCTGAATGCACTGGATGGGTGTATCATAAACAATGTTTGATGCAATGACGAACCTATTTTTATTATACAGGGTGTAACAGAAAGGGTATAGTCATATGAAAGGATATGCTGCAGACCATCAAACTGAACAACTTCCTCCATGGGTCGAATATCGTAAATGCGAAAAAATTATCAGCTGTCTCATACAAAATTACAATACCTAACCTACTCGACCCAACTGTATGGGACAGCTGATAATTTAGTTGTTCAGTTTTATGGTCTGCAGCATATCCTTTTATATGTCTAAACCCTTTCTGTTACACCCTATAAGTATATAAGTATACAGAGAACCTTCTCTGTTCTCATGAAATTGACTTTGTATCTTTTTTGAGAATAAATATCGTTAAAATAATCCTCCACGATCCTTAAATCTATTAGCCACTCGGCAATCAAGTTTCCAACAGTCTTAAACAGTCAACGTCAACGTAGTCCATACTTTTTCGAAAATTCCGGGAATCCAGTCTGTTAGGATTCCCGAAATTTTCGAAAAAGTACGACTTTTCCAATTATCCTGCGACATACATAACTTTGGGGCGCACAGACTTGATGAGTATTTTCATCGTGATCCTGCCTCGAAATTAATTTTGATGATAATGGAATAATTCGTATTTGCAGACACGTCAGAAACATCCGGCTCTCCTAAATATTTGAGAACTGTCGTGGTATCTTTTTTATTAATTTGGGAATCGGAAATAACAGAGGGATCAAAACCAGCAAGGTTTGACACTTTTGATGAAATTTTTGACTTGTCGATAGGACTATCTTTGTTCTCATCAACTCCGGGTCGAAACAAGAATCGAAAAAGCTATTTCCAGCATAGATTTACAAAAATCCGAATGTCAAAACACAACAAAATTGAGTTGACAAAATATTTGCATTTCATTGCCTTGCTCCACGGACTACGACGATTTCATTAAAAAAGAAAACAACGCCGTTTTATCCCCGTGTCAGCTCCAAACTCCGTGGAGTCACCTCCACAAAGGGTTTAAAGCCCTGCCATCATAATTCAGCGCAATATTCATGACATGTACTTTATTTCGCGCCGTAAAATGGACATTTATTGCAAAATGTTTTTATACACGAAGCCTGCGTCGCAAAATGACGCTTGATGCCTCATTCGCGACCTCAGGCGATTAGAATTGCGATACGACTTGCGATAGATTATCTGTGGAAATAAAACACTAGTAGAAATAAATGAAAAAAAAACCCCGAGCGTGAAATACACTGCATTCTGAACCTAATAGTAGTGAATAAGAGCCAGTTTTCGAGGAAGTGTAGGTATTGAAAATATTTTTTCATTTGTTTTCTTTGCAGGCGCTGTCGCGTGTGTAGTTTGTGGCCAAGCAGTTAATCTAAAAACGACGACGTATACATTTGAGAACGTGATGCAAAAGTGTAATAAAGTTCTGCGTGAAATGAAATGATAAATAAATATGGCGAATAAAGCTCTATTCGTTAAAGGAATTGAAACAAACGCTAGATTTACATAAAATGTTTATATTTGCTCCAGCGATACTGTAATAAATTCATATTCAATTATGTTGCCGCTAACTGTGTTAGTACACACAATTCGAGTAAAATGAATGGGATTGGTTTCTATTGTTAAAGAATACAAACCAATCAGATTCATTTAACTACGATTGATTTTATAAGTATGAGTTTATTCAGAGCACAAATCACTATGAATAGATATTAGTAACTCGTCAAGCTCTGAGTACTGGTGTTTAAATTTTTCAAGAAATTACCCTGTAGCCATTACAATGGAGAAACGAAGAGGGGGAAAGAAAAATGGGAATTTTTCAGACTATAATGCGAGTGAACCCGCGAGCAAAAGCTATACTAACTTATAAACTACCTCTCCTATAATCGGCTCATTGAATCTCATTGCAAAGTTCAATCAACACTTACAAACTCATGATTACCTAGTACTTTAGATTGACATGTTAATAAATGGGCCTAACATAGTTAACATACAAAATAGAAGTAACAGCAACAGTTTAGCGGCCACGCGTGCGAACCCTTAACTGCGATGACGTCATCGTTTTAGGTCCTTTGCGACGTAACTGAGCGTAAGGTTAATACTTAAGTGAGGGGACTTACCTGGAATCTGACGGAGTATTGAATTGAGAGAATGCTGTGTAATGATATGAGCCAATAAGATAATGAAGATTAGATTAGTTTTTGAGAGAGGAACTTTTTGATTGCGCAATTAATTGACATAAAATGGATAAGTGTCACGTATAAAAACGGATGAAAATATACAAGGTTGCAAGTTAGTCCCATGCCACCGCCAAGGGGGTGATTCTATTTGGCATTCTAAATATTATAAAAACTCAAGCTTGCCTCGTAGTAAAAATCATGTCTGTCTACTTAGGTACAGTATATATAATAGTAATTCATCTGCCACCATATGTAAGAGTGATAAATTAATAAATAAAATCGACATAAGTCAGTCGATATAGTTCAACTATCATTCTTAAATCCACTTCTATTGGTTCAGATAAATATAGCTGTCTTCATAAGAATTTTTTCAAAGTAAAACGTTGGGCACACGAGGCGGGTCGAGGCGGGTCGAGGCGGCAAAGAATGCCATCGGATAGATTTATCAAGCACTCGTTGATACGTCCACACGGTCCCGTCTTGTTATCGTGTGATCGGGAGACGTATTCGGGTAAGTTCGTAAATCTTCGTGCCTTGGTTGTAAATGATTGGCTATTTTTGAATGATAGGAAATAGGAACAATGTGAAACGGTTTCTGGAGAGTATAAGAGCTCGTGGCTGAATAGAAACAGCCGTTTGGGTTGATCATCAGGTTAAGCCGCGCTTGCCTAGGTGACCATCCATTACATCCTGATTTTCCCCCGTGCCTCGGAAAGCACGTTAAGCCGTTGGTCCCGGCTGTCATTTTTAGATATTTGACAGTCGTTACCTGTAGTCAGTGGCTTGAAAGTGTGTCAACCAGTATTACCAAAGGCTACCATACACAGTAATAACTTTGTTGTGGAAGTCAAATAGGCAGTCTCTTCATGTAAAATACTGGAATTCGGCTGCATTCAATTAGAATAGAAGCCAACCCCAACATATTTGGGAAAAGGCTAGGCAGATGATGATGGTTTCAGGAGAGTAAACAAGACAAGTGACAATGCATTCAAAGTGTATTTCTAAAGGAACTTTCAACGAGATTGACATAAACTTTGCCAGTTCCATACGTTTCGACTTTTATATATATAGTCATCACTAATAGAATGGCACTTGGCCTGGGCCCTCAGGACCTCAGTTTAGCGAAGCTCTTAAATAACGAACCTTTTGCAATGAAGGTAAGCAATAGTATAGAGTATGTTAGGAGAATATTGCTTCACACCTAAGATGGCTAATATTGTGGGCTTGTAGCTTTTCATCAGAAATTCTAGATAACACAATCATTATGCACCAAGAATGGTCACCAAATTATTATGATATTTATCAATAAAGCACCGAGTTGTGGATGATAAATCAATTTTTTATTTTAGCTGACAGCTCCCATGCGAGTTGTCACTCTACCATTCACTACTTTCTGGAATATTTTTTTTCTATCTATGGAAGAAAAAAACGTATGACATCGACCCAAGTAGCTATGGGACAAGGGTAGAAAGATGATGATGATGAAACCGCGTATCAAAAACAGTCAGACGACAATAAACGCTCTTTGCGCCCATCATAACTTTTCGCGTCTCCCAACATCCGAACACAACTCTCGTACAAGTAATCCATTCTCCTTTATTACAAGACCAAAGAGCCTATTCCGAATAATTGACAATCAGAATACGTACTCGCTAAGTCAATACGGTTCTCGAATACGGATATGAGGCGGTGCGGGTGTGATTTACGACTGTGCCGTATCTCGAGCCGAGGTCGTTCGACATTTCCACACGACATGTGGGCAGGGAGGGCAAAGGAGTTAGGTTAGTAGGAGAAAAAGATTGCAGTTTGATGATAAAAGTTTGTTTTTCTTTCAGTGTTTTTAACACGCTTTAGTGTAATGGAGAGTATTGACTCATTTTCGTGTCTTTGATTACCTACTTGATATTTTTTGTGTTTTTGATCACGGAGTGAAATATTAATTTCACTCCGTGAAAAAAACACTTTTAAATCCATGTAATTTCTAAACTAGGTATTAACCTAGTTTAGAAATTACATGGATTTAAAAGTGTTTTTTTACACTTATTCTAATAATTAAAATTCTTTAGGGTTCACTTTCGCCAAACCTTTCGGGGATTGCAAAGGTGAAGTTATGTCTACTATTTTGTTAAGGATTTTCTGTTTCATCCCCACTTAAAAGTATTGTTGTGTGATTACTTCAATACCTCTATTAGAACAGAAGAAAAAGTCAAATTCATTAATATTAAAATCAAATCACCATAAAAACGCGATTCAGTTTTCATCATATCGAATCTCCATAATCGATATCCGACCGGCCAATCACTATTCATAATCGAGTCGTATCCGAATAGGGATGCGCCCGGATGCGGTCCGGATGTGATTTATTATTCGCTCGTATCTCTGCCTCTGATATGTCCATGTCCACAGTACCTCTGTCTGTACGACATGGAGATAAAGAATCGATGATTGGCTTTTATTTTTCTTTTGGTGGAGGAGATTTGTCTATTTTGTTTATTCTTATGAGTGGGAGAGTTTTGTTTTGTGCAGTTTGGTTGTGAATTACATGGGAATAAGTAGCAAAGAATATTATTACGATTTTGGAAATTTCATGAGGTTATATTGGTTTTGCAAAGCAAGATCTGTAAGACGAACCGTGGACTGACTGAGTTAATCGATTATATTAAGTTATTTCACTTTCATAACCGTTTAATCAATATTAAAACAACGCCAGGCACCTCTTAATTTTCCTAACAAAGATCGTTAAAATCTATTATTTTAGTTGAAACGGCAAGTTAATATAATAAATACAACTCGTTCCCAATAGGGTTGTATCATGTTCTTAATTACTTCGGTCGTATCTCCGTCGAGACCGACTGTCGTCAGTCACCGTCTGCATGTTAAGTCTCGAATAGGACTTATCGATCAGGGAGCTAGGCTTCGGTAGATCGTACCTATTCTATTGGAAGACAATAGTTGTAAATGTAGCACAATGGTATCTATAGGTACTAAAAACTTATACAACATAATATTTACTTAACGTAAAGCTGGTGACCGTTTGTGCATCGAGACAATTTCATACCTATGTCAATAAAGCCCGCGTCTAAATGTTTATGTGCTTAAAGTATTGAACTAAATTAATAAAATTGCCAACAATTTTAGAGCCTACTTGTTGACAGAATTTTGCCAATAATATTAGCAAGGTGTGTGGATTAAAAATAAAAATATCTTTCTTATCTTTCTCTTTTTTTTTTTTTTTTCTGCTTTTGTTTGTAAATACAAACGAAAATATAAAACTAAATCCAACTACATCGGATTTTTCCACCAAAAATCGCCCTTTACGTCAACATCAATTCACCTAAATATCTTAGCTATCACAACAAATATCCGAAAGCGGACATGATGTGATTAACTGGTCGCCGTATCTGATCGGACATGCGGATATGCGGATACTCGACATCTGCGCACCACACTAGTTAGTGAACGTATCAATGGCTGGTTTTTTTTTCCTCTTCGGCAAAAATGACAAGGCTTTACTTGTGGTCTTTATTAGTTCGCCGTAACTAAAGCTAGTTTTGTTTTTGATATACGTCAGTTACAGAATGAATGTTTCAGGTTTTTTAAATGAAGGATCTAAGTTTTTCAAATGTTGGTAGATAATGTTTTCCAAAACGGATACGTATTACTTCATTATGTTACATCATAACAAATGTGTACAGTATAGGTAAATCTAATTATCACTATATTATGTCAAAACAACCAGTCTTACCAAGGCACGCACGTTAAGATGTTGGTCCCGGTAGTCATTTGTAGATCTATGACAGTCGTTACAGGCAGTCAGTGGCCTGAAAGTCTGACAACCAGTCGCACCATGGGGTATCGTATTACCCAGTACTAATTGGGTTGTGGAGGTCAGATAAGCAGTCTCTCATTTAAAATACATCCCCAAGACTGGAAACCGACCCCAATAAAAATGGGAAAACGCTAGGCAGATGATTACTTCATCATCATCTGCCTAGCCTTTTCCCAACTATATTAGGGTCGGCTTCCAGTCTAACCGGATGCAGCTGAATACCAGTATTTTACATGAAGCGACTACCTATCTGACCACCACAACCCAGTTAGTACTGGGTAATACGATACCCCTTGGTAAGACTGCTTTTCAGACTTTTTGGGCCTCTGACTACCTAACTACTGTCAAAGATCTACAAATGACAGCCGAGACCAACGGCTTAACGTGTTTTCCGAGGCACGGAGGAACTCGGTATGTAATGGGCGGTCACTCATCCACAGACCGACCTAGGTAAGCACGGCTTAACCTAAAGATCGGCCCGAGCGGCTGTTATTATTTAGCCACGAGGTCCTCAGGCCGATGATTACTTAACTATGTCAAAAATAACCAATGCACTATTCCGTAATATTCAAAATGGCAATGTTGCTATTCACAAAAGTAAAATAAAATACACCAACTGCAGCGCGCCTCAGTTTCTGTTAGTTTGAAAACCTTCAAAACACACATTCGTTGCATTATTTTAGTTAACCCAGATGTTGAACATAAGTAGGTTAATCATACAATGCGCAGCGTTACCTGTTTCGTGTTCATTTATAATACTTCTGGAACTGAACAAGAATATGCGAGTTTGGTATACACTTACAATTTACATACATATCGTATTTTCTAGGTAATTTAATATACCTACCACTAAACAAAGGTATTTAAGTATGCTTACGTTAGATGGGGATAACGTGAACAAATCGTAAGCCTTGATATCGGTACAAGTACATCATATAAAGGGTGTAAATAGACCCTTAACGAAGCCGAAAGGCACTTGTTCTCCCCGTCTTTGCGATCATTTTTTTGTTCTAGACCATACCTGGGAACCTTCTAGTTACGGAGATATTGGGGGTCAAAGTACCAACTTATTCACCAGTTTTTTTTTAAATACATATTTTTAATGTAAGATTTTTACTTTAAACAACTCCACGACCCCCGTACTATTCAATCCATCCATCCATCACAATGCTTTGAGTGCACTCCATCGAGTCCTACCGTAAAACGTGATTTTTCACTCCAAAATCAAAGTCGTTTCCCAGCAATAATTTTTGCGTAAAGTTACTTAGTTTGATGAGCAGAATGCTTGTTTGACGGCTTGGTGAAGGGTCTGTTTACACCCTGTATAGTACTGGTAGTGTAACGTGTCAAACTTGGCAGTTATGTGACTTTGTTATATGATCTTTGGTCTCAATATGACATGTGATCACAGTTTGTCTATGGCATTACTCCTGATAGCCTCTCTGTGGTACCTTAAATCTCTTTGCTTAATTATGGGAAAGGAAAAATTAAGATAGTGTAGATTAGATTTGAAATCGCCAACGTGTTAGCAACGCGAGAGCTAACCTGATGGAATTATCGATGCTTTGTATGGGAAAAATGAACCTTTCGCCTACATGCTGTAAGCGTAAGAACATTACATAATGGTTAACATTTATAACCATAACTGTGTTATACAGGGTGTAAACAGACCCTTCACACAGCCTTCAACCAAGCATTCTATACATCAAACTAAGTAACTTTACGCAAAAATTATTGCTGGGGGTCAACTTTTTTATTTTTTTAAATCACGTTTTACGGTAGGACTCGATGGAAAGCACTCAAAGCATTGTGCTGATGAATGGATTGAATAGTACGGGAGTCGTGGAGGTGTGTAAAGTAAAAATCTTAGATTAAAAACATGTATTTAAAAAAAAAAAACTTGTGAAAAAATTGCAACTTTGACCCCCAATATCTCCGTAACTAGAAGGTTCCCAGGTATGATCTAGAACAAAAAAAATATCGCACAGACGGGGAGAACAATTGCCTTTCAGATATGTTAAGGGTCTATTTACACCCTTTATTCAGAATGATCACTTTAACATAAAACTTAAATTTGATTTTCTTAACAAACCATCGTCATCTGCCTAGCCATTTCCCAAGTATGTTGGGGTCGGCTTCCAGTCTAATCGAATGCAGCTGAATACCAGTACTTTACATGGAGCAACTGCCTATCTGACCTACACAACGCAGTTAGTACTGGGTAATACGATACCCTTCGGTAAGATTGGTTGTCAGGGACCAACTTCTTAACATGCTTTCTGAGGCACGGAGGAAACTCGGTGTGTAATGTCTTGCACCAATCCACGGACCATCCTAGACAAGCGCGGCTTAACCTATAGATCGACCCGAGCGGCTGTTGTCATTTTCTTAATAAACCATTCCACGAATTTTTATGAATTGAAACGTTACTGGGAAAGATAGGCGAAGTCCTACGCTCATAAAGTATCTCTTAATTGTAATACCTGAAATTATTTCGTTGAAAAATTAAGGTTCAGACGGAATGCATATCCGAATCTACTTTTATTATTATTTCATATAAAACATTCCGAATTATCCGTTGAACAGAAATATTTGCGCAGCGAATTAAAAATGAACCGTGAAATAAAAATATGTTGTAGTTTTTCAATACAATGTTTTTACATTCCAGGTTACTCATATTTTATTATACGTTTGCAAATTCTCAGAATATAATTAGCATTTTTATTTCGTATTCGTTTCTGTTTATTCATATTCATACATGTTATTTAATTAAAAGAACGTGTAATTAAAACTTGCATAGTAAGGATCAGCAGAGAAAATTCTATTTTATTTTTCTGTTATAATATTATCATTATTTTCGTTCTTAAACATTTTGGTTGAATAAAAATCCCTACCTACCACCTAGTGTTCCACCTCGTATTTGGGGATATCGCCAAGCGGTTGGTCGACTCTTCACGTGACCAGTGGGCTGGCCTATTTGTTGGCCAAAGAATCAGCATAGCCATCTAATGTGGCAATGCTGCCAGCCTTCTGGCCACTTTTCCTATTGACTGCGTTGTAGATACTTGTACATATTTTCATTAATATTTTAGATCGACTTGTAGTTTGTAAACGTTTTGCTTCTGTCCATCGTCATGGCTATAGATAGTAGGTTTTTTTAAATGTGATCAACAGCTTTTATAGAGAGATTGATTCATTTTAATAACTGTATTTTATAATTTATCTCAGCCATTGACATCTTCAAAAAGCTCTCTGATCATACTCTCGAGCTCATGAAGGAGCGGCGTGAGATGATCCTGCAGTCTTCAGTCAAGGCGTGGAAATACCGGCAGCTCAATAGACGGATCTCTAAATCCTTGAAGAGCGACCTCCGCCGCTTTAATACCGAGCGTATTAAAGACGCTATTGAGCGGAATAAAGGCTCCAAGGTATTTTCAAGAGATCTGGCTATTGGGCAGAGCCAGCTCACGAAACTGAAGACCGACGATGGCAGGATCGTATCCGCCAAACCGGAGCTGCTGAGGGAGATCGAGAGTTTTTATGGGCAGTTGTACACTTCAACTAGAAAGCCCGTTGCAACTCTAGCTAACGACCCAAGAGCTAGACTGACCCGACACTATACCGAAGACATTCCGGATGTCAGCCTGTACGAGATTAGGATGGCTCTTAAACAGCTTAAAAACAACAAGGCACCGGGTGATGACGGAATTACGGCCGAACTCCTGAAGGCGGGTGGAAAACCGGTGCTTAAGGCCCTTCAGAAGCTGTTTAATTCCGTCATACTCGAGGGGAAGACGCCGCAGGCATGGTGCAGGGGTGTGGTGGTACTCTTCTTCAAAAAGGGCGACAATGCCCGGCTGAAGAACTATAGGCCCATCTCACTTCTAAGCCATGTCTACAAGTTGTTCTCAAGAGTCATCACGAATCGTCTCGCGCGCAGGTTTGACGATTTTCAGCCTCCCGAACAAGCCGGATTCCGAAAAGGCTTTAGCACCGTAGACCACATACATACGCTGCGGCAGGTTATACAGAAGACCGAAGAGTATAACCTGCCTCTCTGCTTAGCGTTTGTGGACTACGAGAAAGCCTTCGATTCGATCGAGACTTGGGCTGTACTGCAGTCTCTCCAACGGTGCCAAATCGACTATCGGTACATCGAGGTGCTAAAGTGTTTGTACAAAAACGCCACCATGTCAGTCCGACTTCAGGACCAGACCTCGGAACCTATCCTTCTGCAGCGAGGCGTGAGACAGGGAGACGTCATATCTCCGAAACTGTTCACCGCTGCACTGGAGGATATCTTCAAGGTTCTGGACTGGAGAGGGCTAGGCATCAACGTCAATGGCGAGTACATCTCTCACCTTCGATTTGCCGACGATATAGTGGTCATGGCTGAGACCATGGAGGACCTCAGTACAATGCTCGATGACCTTAGTAGAGCTTCCGAAAGAGTGGGTCTTAAAATGAACATGGACAAAACCAAAATCATGTTGAATGCCCATGTAACACCCACTCCTATCAAGATCGGAGACTCTTCACTCGAAGTTGTTGACGATTATGTCTACCTGGGACAAACGATCCAGTTAGGTAGGTCTAACTTCGAGAAAGAGGTCAATCGTCGAATCCGACTCGGCTGGGCAGCGTTCGGGAAGTTGCGTGGTATCTTCTCGTCCAACTTACCGCAGTGTCTCAAGACGAAAGTCTATGACCAGTGTGTGTTGCCAGTGATTACATACGGGACCGAAACGTGGTCGCTCACAATGGGCCTTATCAGAAGGCTTAAAGTCACCCAAAGGGCAATGGAGAGGGCTATGCTCGGAGTTTCCTTGCGTGATCAAATCAGAAATGTGGTCATCCGCAAGAGAACCAAGGTAACCGACGTAGCCCGAAGAATAGCCAAACTTAAGTGGCAGTGGGCAGGGCACATTGCTCGCAGAACGGATGGCCGATGGGGCCGAAAAGTTCTGGAGTTGCGACCGCGAACCGGAAGACGCTGCGTTGGAAGGCCTACCACTAGGTGGACCGATGACCTGGTGAAGGTTGCAGGGATCCGCTGGATGCGAGTCACACGGGACCGGTCAATGTGGCGACACTTGGGGGAGGCCTATGTCCAGCAGTGGACATCTTTCGGCTGAAATGATGATGATGATGATGATTGACATCTTCTGCTTTTCAAGTCTATGGTACTCTGCAGATGTGTTGGGCCCCGTAGGTGCATGACCACATCCATAGCAGCGACAAAGGCGTTCATTAAGTCCTTAAAGGCACTGTCATAACATTCAGCCATAACCCAATCTGTCCCAATAGTTCACAAACATATAAACGATTCAATAAACTTACTTCATGTACAAGCCATTGTATCGTTTCGATAAACCGAGGCTAACCACAGCCGACAGTTCGATCGGTCGACCGCTAGTTAAAACTTCAGTCATTGAGCTCCGTTTCACGTTGGAGCACTAATTTTATAGAGACCCGATCCCTCTCGCCGATGGTACTTGATTAAGTACCTTGTTTTGGCTTTTAGACGTACAATGTGGAGATATAGTTGTGGACAACTATAACTATAATTTCTTTCGTGTTCTAGCATCGGTGCAGGTTGAACTCTGTGCGTGCTGAAGCTTGGTAATGTTGCAACTGTCAAATATTTCACTGTCATAAATTGATCGGAGTGAAATTAGGAGATATCGTTCTGTGTTGCACGAACACATTGATTGTGAATTGTGATTATAACAATGGTTTATGTTTTGGGTGTAAAAAAAAGAGGATTCCCAAGTATTTTTTTCTACACTTTACAATAAATATGAGTGTATAAATTAGTAGAAGATATTTGATATCATGCCCTGCCTGTCTTGTTGCCTACACACACAGTAGCTTATCGACGCTACTGAAAGTGCCACTCGTCGCCAAACTTTGGGCTGACTCAATTAAAAAAAAAATGTCATCGTATCTATTGTTATTACGTGGAGATCCTCATGGATAAACCTTTAAGAATCTGCCATCCAAGAGTTATTCATGAGGATTTTATTAAAACACACGGTGGCTGAGAGCACATGTGGAGGGGGTAGAACGCACTAGTGACCTCCTGAAGTTTAATCAACCCTACCATTACATATTGAAAGAAAAGACAGCATCTGCCTACACTAATCAAAAAGCAAAGATCACTATCAAATTGAATAAAATTACTTAAAAAATACAGTTTTGGCGTGCAAATACTTGTCTGCGTCATTAATCGGCACAGCCAGATAGTTTTGTTGTTCTACAAATACTGCCGTATCGAGAGCCTAGAAAAGTGACTCATCATCATCTGCCCCGCTTATTTTTTTCCCAACCATGTTGGGGTGGGCTTCCAGTCTTAAGGGATGCAGCTGCATACCAGTATTTTACATGGAGCACACTGGACTGCATATCTGACCTCCACAACCTAGTTAATACTGGATAATACCGATACCCTTTGGTAAGACTGCTTGTCAGATTTTTGGGTCACTGACCTGGAAAAGTGATTTCAACACGATTGACACAAGATTTGCGCCTTCACCTTGAGATATTCTGAAACGATAGTTAGTGTTTGTGAATAAATCAAATAAAAATAGAATAAACAACTTATGTGAAACCAATACATTCTACATTCTTTGTCGCTGATGAATGTCACTACCCTAGGCCCTCTGAAAAAGTGTGCACCGCGCCTTAGCTTTAGCAAAACGGTGACGTCACACGCGCTCGAAGACGATGGGAATCTAGCACGCGTACGTGATCTTGCAAAACAAGTTCAATTTCCCCGCCTTTAGGAATACATTCATGCTTTTGTTGTAACAGCCGAATGTAATCGTTTAGTGTCGTATATCACGGGTTTATCGGCTGCTGCTGATGTAGGGTAAAAAAGAAATAGTTCCTTGTGATGTTGGTAGTTAAGCTTGTACCCTTTATTTTCCTACTAGCTACTGCCAGCGTCTTAGTCGGAAATTAGCTCTGGGTAATGTACTACTGGAATAAAAAGTATCCTTTGTCCTTGTCCAAGTGAGTTACCATGACGTTGTTTTAATGTCATTCCAGTGCAGGAGCTATAGAAGACGTCTAGTGCCATCCCTCTCTGGAATAAGATTAAAACAATAGTGCTTTAAGACGTCATGGTCGGCCAGCAGGTTATGTTCTGTGCTAGTAATGCAATCCGTTCAGCTGCTCGGTCAGAGAGTAAGTATGAATTGTAATAATAACACGCCAGTATGAAACGTAACACATTTCAAAAACTTATACTGTCACTTAAGGTATATCTTCCGTGATTGTTCATTATTTTGAGCTCCCGATATTTCAACCCACGAACATGGCGTTTGCAACAGCGTCGAAATATCGGGAGCTCAAAATAATGAACAATCACGGAGGATATCCCGTAAGTGACAATATAAGTTTAGTTGTAAACCGTGAAAGCTTAAAACAGTGTAACACATTTCGCCCGATATAAGATTTTAAACTATCATGGTCACTAACATTATTATTTACACTAGGAACGAACATGGTAAATATCCCATTTCTAGTGTAAATAATAATTCGCCCGATATCTTTAAGTCCCATGTCATAGGGGGCGAGTCTATTATCCCTGGCTGCCGCTGAGTAATTCCTAAAGGAGAAATCCAATAACACTTTGACCGAGACCAACCAAAGACCTCAGTAGCGCTTAAGACCACTAGAACACCGAAGCAGTGTAATAATATCGACACTGTTTTTCTACTTGTTTTACTTAGATAAGCAAATAGTGTAGCTTTGTAGGGCAAAACGAGTGTCCATGACAGTGCAATGCTTGTTATTTTCCGACTCAAGTATTTTGCGGCCAGTAACCTACATATCGGCGGCGATCCTCTCGGGTACCGATGAACTAAATTAAAAATACTCTTTACTTGGTTACCGGTAAAATATGAGACTGAAAGAGCTGTGAAAATATTTTATTTACACTGTTTTAAGCTTTCACGGTTTATAACTAAACTTAAACTCTCACTTCGGGATATCTTCCGTGTTTCGTGTTGTTTCTTCGGGAGCTCAAAATAATGAACAATCACCGTAAGTGACAGTATAAGCTTATTTTATTTATTTATTCAATCTTAGCATGTTAGGAAATTTCAGTTAAAACGAATTTAGCTATATTCTCGTTTATTTTTAACTTTTGCACAGACAGAGGCCGCCTTTCGGTTGTCAGCATGTGGATGCGGTGATCGCATTTAAGCGAGGAAGAAAGCTTTAGTTAGAAGAACGCGGCGCCCAAAGAGTCGAGAACTTTGGGGCCATTGTTTTGATTCTAACCACTATTTGTGGACAAATAAGATAAGATGTGAGGAAAACAGCAGCCGGCGTGAGCTCTGAAAGTCCTGAAACTAAGGTCTATTTTAGTGCTAAAACCCGCTGTGACAGTTTGCCGGGTCGTAAGCAAACTACACTTGTACAAGGGCCATCACAAATGTTCTTTAGTAGTGTTGGGGTTATCGTCCTGTGTCATTGCACCTAAATGCTTATGTTATCGGTAAAGAATATAATTAAGGCATTGCACGGAATACCTAGTAGTAGAGGAGCTCGTGGCTAAATAATAACAGCCGCTCGGGTCGATTTTTAGGTGAAGCCGTGCTTGCCTAGGTTGGTCTGTGGATGGGTGACCACCCGTTACATACCGAGTTTCCTCCGTGCCTCGGAAAGCACTTTAAGCCGTTGTTCCCGGGTGTCATTTGTAGATCGTTGACAGTCGTTAGGTAGTCAGAGGCCCAAAAAGTCTGACAACCAGTCTTACCAAGGGGTATCGTATTACCCAGTAATAACTGGGTTGTGGAGGTCAGATAGGCAGTCGCTCCATGTAAAATGCTGGTATTCAGCTGCATCCGATTAGACTAGAAACCGACCCAACATAGTTGGGAAAAGGCTAGGCAGATGACGATGTACGAAATACCTAGTCATTCTATACACTAATACATACTATACACACTTCTAAAGAATAATATAGAACTTACAAAAAAAATAAACTTCTTCGAAAGTAGTTTCTGTTCAGATCAAGCTACCCGAAACTGTCAAATTTTCCCAATCATCCTTGAACCTAATAAAGAAATTTGACAGAGTGTAGTATGTGCTTTTTTTCCGATGGGAAATCATCAAATGACCCCCCCGTTCTGGGCGGAGCGGAAGGGAGTGTCAGACTTCTACTGACTAAAACCCATCCATGTTCCTTCTTTGCTCTTTGTGTTCCAGAGCCATGGTATCTCTTTCGAACAGTCCCGCAGCCCTAGCAGGCATCGGCCCATGCTGCCCTTACATGGTTGCTGACATCTCTTTGAGGCGCGCGTGGAACACGAGCGCGCCGTTGACACGGCCTGTCGTCATAAGACCGCCGGACGGTGAGCTAGCCCATAACTCGCCGTTCACAGGCCCGCGCCTACTGTGGCCGGGAGCCACCACGTGACACCCGATGTCCGGGGCGTCTCCCGCGGCGGTTGGGACGTGAGGCTCTTTTCCTCTTACGTCCCGCCACCTCCTTCACAAGCATGACTGCTTCGCAGAAGGAGGTGACGGCTTCCCATTCCCTCTCGCTCCGGACCATGGCTTGAACCAGCTTGATGTGCTGGCGGTTGTACTAATGTTTGAAAAAAAAATTAGGCTCATTTTGCTAGTGTACAGGATAGTACCTCTTATTCTATTGAAACTCTGTTGGTAGGTACTACGCTTGACCAACCCAAGGTTAAAGTAACGATGATCTTACTGAAGACCATCTTTTAAAAAAAGTCCGTGTAGGCGGGTTTCACTGTGAGCACATTCAACATAAAAAAGACAATATAACATAGTATCTGCAACAATATACTTTGATATCACAAAAAGTCTTACATACTTTCTACTAGCTCAGCGAAGAAACAAAGTTTCTTTAGTACTAGTAATAAATCCATCACTTGCTATCGAGTGCCACTATCTGCTCTCGAGAGAGCGCGAACCGACGCGATGACGGACGGGCAAACAAGTGTACGATCTTTTATGATCGACCATAAAGAAAAAGATAGATTCGTTTTTAGTCTGTGAATGGTCTAGATTGTCTTTGGTAAGTGACCAATTCTTGAATTAACTTTCAACGTTTTTAAAATGGCGTTTTGAATAAGTAAAAGGTGGTCTTTTCTTTAATTTATCCAAAGGTTGTCTGAAAGATCGCCTTGCGCGATAAGACCGTCGGATAAGATCGACCAATATTTAAAACCAGTGTAATTCTTCTCTAAATCTTGTTATAAAAATGTTGGACGAGTACAATCAAGTGTCAAATAAGTTGATACTATGAATACTATTCAAATTACTCATTTATATGTACTTACACCGGAAAACGTACAATAACGGACGAATTTTAACAGCGAATAAGTGTCCACAGGCACTTATTCAAACTTTATTTCAGTCCTCTATCAGTCAAACCGTTCGTTAAATTCCTCAATTCCTCCCTCTCGACTTTTTAACAAGACTTGATAAAATCTTCTCTCCATCAACGTTGAAGGAAACTTGAACGTAATAAATCCATCACTTCGGTATCAGGGTTCAATCGAGTCCCGAGACAGCGCGTGCCAAGTGCCGACGCGACGCCGCGCGGTGACGGACGGACAAATGAGACCGCACCTTTTTTATGTACATTTGTAAGGCTTTGTGTGATGTGCGACAAATGTCTCGTGGGATATGACATGTACTTAGGTGGGTTCGAATTTTTGTCACTACAATAGTTTTAGAGTTTGTTACATGGCAGAGCTCGTGGCTAAATAATAACAGCCGCTCGGGTCGAGCTTTAGGTTAAGCCGTGCTTGTCTAGGTTGGTCTGTGGATGGGTGACCACCCAATACCTACCGAGTTTCCTCCGTGCGTCGGAAAGAACGTTAAGCCGTTGGTCCCGGGTGTCATTTATAGATCTTTGACAGTCGTTAGGTAGTCAGTGGCCTAAAAAGTCTGACAATCAGTCTTACCAAGCGGTATCGTATTACCCAGTACTAACTGGGTTGTGGTGGTCAGACAGGCAGTCGCTCCATATAAAATACTGGTATTCAGCTGCATCCGGTTAGACTGGAAGCCGACCCCAACATAGTTGGGAAAAGGCAAGGCAGATGATGATGACATGGGACTTAAACATAACCGGCGAAATGTGGGTGTAGTCTAATTGGCTCTATCTAAGCTTTCGGGGATTACAAGTGTTACATTATGTTAATACTCTGGGGGGCGAATCCCGGAATTATGAAGATTTTTGCAATTTAATCTCGAAAATCATGTTTTGCGTTTACCTACATTTTTAATGTTTTCGAATTGTGATTAGATTTTGAACGGGTATTGTGCTACAGTTTCAGTCACTTATTTATATTTTTCGTCTGTTCTGGGTCTTACTAAATTCGTAATAGAATCAAAGTCAAGACTATGCGACGATCGACTGTTCAAAAGTGCAGCTATTAAGAACCATTTGATACTCAAGCACCAATCGTATCAAGAGTCCATCACTCACTGAGATGACACTTCATTAAAGTACCTTGTTAGCCTTCTTTGAACGACGCCCTCTGCTGACCCCTCGGTTTTTTAAAGGCCTTTTATTCTTCTAATCATTGTGTAAGTGCTTATTTTGGTCTCGCAAACATAACGGTTGACAAACGATTTGTTGAATCAACAAATATTTTAAATACGACCTCTTAGGATTCAAGAATAGCGTAAAATTCCTTGGTTGTTAATCTCGAAAAGCATTCATGCTTACAATAAAACCTTTTTGTTATGCTCATTCATTTTATGACGGCTTCTAAAAATATTACCTTTGTTACATTTATTTGAAGTTTTATGCCGCAAAGCTGATTTTTCCGTTTATCAATTAGTGAAATTCAGATAGAAACATAGGTTTTTATACCATTCTTTACCAAATGGACTAAAAACCAGAAAAAAGAGTAAACATTACAGTACCTAAAGAGTAAGCATTGGTTTCTCGATTTTCTTGATATCGATAAACCAATGAAAAAATTCTTTCCCAGTCAAGTGGGGATAGAACCTGCATTCGCTATTTTGGTCTACACACAACAAGGAGAGCAGCGGTAGCCCATTAGTGGCGGCCCCGACTTACGAGCAGTAAGTCGTGGATACTAACCCAGGCAGACCCAATAATTTGTGTAATTTATTTAATCACCTGCACTGCTCTCAAAACGGTGAAGGAAAACATCGTGAGGAAACCGGCATGGCCTAGAACCAAAATTCGAAAACACGCACCAACCCGCACTGGGCCCGCGTGGTGGATTATAGCCCATTCCCTCTCATAGAGAGGAGGCCTATGTTCCAGCAGTGGGGACATTATATTATACTGATCATGCTTATGCTAATCCAAAGACATATAAAAGACTTATAGAGCGAACATTGGGAATATTTTCATACAAAAATTTTGATCCCGAACATTTTCTATTTTGTCACACGAATGCTACTTGACAAGCGAGCATGTGACACTAGACAGAAAGATGTGGACGTGTTACTAAGTAGTAACAAGTATTGGATTACGATTTTCTTCGTCTTGTCCCGTCTATAGCTCGTAAATATTTGAATGTAGCACAAAGGCTAATCCAAGGATTTAGACCAAAAAAGTGAATGCATATTTGAAATCCAAATTTGATTTGAGTGAATGCACATTATATCCTAGACATAAACAAATAAAGGATAAAATAGTCGCACATCGGAACTGCCCTAATGGTGTGAAGCGATTTGTCACCTACTTACTATAAACCTACGTCACTATAGTACTGAAACGTTTCATAGATAAAGTATAATGCGACGTCGCTTCGACGTGAACATCAAAAAGCGATTTACGACGATACGACGTGTATCTAGACTAGGTGATGTATAATTCAGCTACTATATAACTGAGGAGATGGTGTTCTAAATAATACTGTGTTATGATGATAGCTTGCTTTTGACGGCTCAAGTTATCTATCTGGTGTGTGCATTAGTGCTTTAAGGCATATTGACCGTACAGCCGATGGCGGTTGAGTCAGATGTGTTCTTGAGTGGAGACCGGGAATCGGTAAAGGTCAGGAAGGACATCGTCAGGCTAAGTGGAGACACAATCGTTATAGTGTGGCTGGTAGTTGGATGAGAGATGCCGAGAATCGAGTGAATGGTTTGCCTTCCTACAGGACTATGTCAAGCAGTGAACTGCTGTAGACTGATGATGATTGGTTAGGACAGTCTCTATGAGCGGTGATATTTAAACAAATGACAGTCAACCCCACCCGTTGACTACCTCGTTAGTCTAGTGATCGCTAGTTCGACTGCTAAGTATGAGGTCCTGGGTCCTGGTCGAGAAAAGCGTTATTCCATCAGGTATTTCTGAGGAGCAGCCATGGAGTCTAAATTTGTGCCCAGATGTTGCCAATAGGCTCGCTCACATCTCTTACATGGGACTGAAACATAACTAGCGAAATGTTGTTGTACTAATGGGTACACCTCTGCCTAA
The DNA here is from genome assembly GCA_905163415.1 of Noctua fimbriata. Taxonomy (NCBI): domain Eukaryota; kingdom Metazoa; phylum Arthropoda; class Insecta; order Lepidoptera; family Noctuidae; genus Noctua; species Noctua fimbriata. Next base: position 15,997,332 of record LR990941.1, on the reverse strand, counting down.
CCCTTCGGGGATTACAGGCGTGATGTTATGTTATGGATGACACTTTGCTGACTAACTTATATTACACAACTGCGCGAGCTAAAAGGGGAAGAAAAAGACGGCAATAAGATACGTTTCTCTTGAATTGGAGGTAAAAATCCAACAGGAGCGTTCTCAAAATACGCGGTTACAATTTTAAAATTTCAAACGTACATTACGCCTAAATTCCTGCTAATTATTTACCTTCACCACTTTAATTACAGCTTGTATATCAATATATACATCCTACACCTACCTTCTTGTTTAATTACAAACACCCTTCCGCGAATCAATTAGGTAAGCGCCTAATAACTCGAAACGTAATCAATATTGAGACCGCACGCAATTCGAACTCCCCTATATTTACCTAATAGCACTCTCATGTACGCATTACAAGTTTAAGTTAAATAAGTTAATGTATGTGAGCATATTAGTCAAGCCCTTAACGCCGCGTTCATGACCTCGCGAGAGGAGACTTGCGTGAAGCGACACGCGCGTGTTTCATTTGTTTTCTTCGCTTCACAAGTCACGTGAGCCCCGTCAAAGTGACTGAAACTTAAAGCATTTTTAAAACGTTTCGAAACGCAGATATCTATTGGAAAGATTTGGCCAGAAACTAACCATGGATACTCTTTTAAATCATCATTAGTTATACAAAATCTTGGCTACAGTATTCTTGTTGTGCTTGAGAAACCCAGTCCCATGTGAGAATAATGCAATCAATATAAAATAATTCAGAATTTAAAGATTAAAGACAGCCTGAAAGATAAGATAAGCCTTGACTTGACGTGCCGGGTGGTGAGCCTTAGCGTGTGACTTGAGCGTGTGGTTCGTGGCCAAGCCGTGACGGGTAAAGTACATGATGTCGTTTAGCGGATGTGTGAAGTGCTGCAAGAGCGCTTAACTTTAAAAGTAAGCACAAAGTTGAGCTCCGCAATAATTACAGACTTGCTTTATCTGTGGGGCGTTTGATTTGTGTGAGTTAAAAGCTGAGGCGACGGCGGCATACCGTGGCTATCTGCTTCATTAAGATCTTGAATTAATTCATTCACTGGCAAAGAACGCACAGCTTAAATCACTAGTTCTAGACTAAAATGTTCGAATGTTCTAGAAAAAATCTTTATTTCTTATGCAACAAAGGTGATATCTTCCAAGGGGTATAAAAGGGGATGAACGTTTATATTGCACTTCGTCACTTTTTCCGATGGGAAAAAACAATATTGAAAAAGCAAATAAGCGCTAAATTCTTCTGAGAATTCTACAAACTGTCTTAAAATGCATGTAGATAAATGGACGAGTTGCTACGAAAACATATTAGCAGCTCGGATCAGATAAGTCGCTACGATTCCGCAGCAGTAGCGCCTATCTAAAGAGTTGCTAAGAAAGCATAGCGCCAGCGCGTAGCTGATGAGTTGCTACGTAAGCGTAATCGTATCGTAGCCTCATTAATCTATCTATAAAGTATAACTTTAGTAACTTTCTCACCATCGTCCGCCTGCCCTTGTCCCATTCTACTTGGGGTCGGCGCAACATGTTTTCTTCTTCTATTCTCCTCTGTCAGACGTCACGCCATCATTTGCTCCTTTCTCTTTCATATCATTCGTCACACAATCCATCCATCTTTTCTTTGGCCTTCCTCTCCCTCTCCATCCATCAAAATTCATGTCCATTTAGTAACTTTCTGTTAACAATAATAATGTGTAATCGCTTATCCTAACAACTGACACCAAACCCCAAACCCTATGAATATGTATCACATATTGCATGAGCAACTTTGTTAATTCGACGATTCAAGCGAAATAGGCCTGTATATCTACGTCCGTAAGGTTTACATCAACACCCCCTGACTCAGCGGCCTGATTCTTGGCTAATACACTAAATCCAGATTATATAAAGTTTGGCTAAATTCGTCGCTTCGTGTTCGGCTTGCTAATTTAGAAGCACCTTTGCCTGTCTATTTTGGATTTATGTTCTCCGGGTAGACGTATTGATTCGTCTTTTCATCGAGCTATGAGAGAGAATACTTAATTGTTGGCATGTAAGTGACTAGTTAGTGGTATTTTATTAAGAATACTTTCAGGGTGTTATTCTCTGCCAGGGCTGCGGGACTGTTCGAAAGAGATACCGCAGCCCTGGAACACAAAGGGCAAAGAAGGAACATGGATGGGTTTTAGTCAGTACAAGTCTGACACTCCCTTCATTTGATGATTTCCCATCCTAAAAAAAAAAAAGGGTGTTATTCTAGATTCTTCCGAATAAAAACCCTGGTGCTCCGGAGAGGTCTAGAAATAGATATGAGAACTTTTTCTGTCATTAAATCATAACATAAAAGTTATATAATCTTCTTAATTCTGGCAAAGGTCAATTAATCGAGGCCAAAATGTAGCAAAGAGACTGTCATGTCAACTAATTTGACTGGATGTTCAGTCGATTACAGCAGGTAATATCATTCTGACTGACCTCATCAGATTACAGACGTGTATTCTCCAACCGCTCGTTCCATTCAACTGGATTATTGGCTTTGGATCTCACCCAGCTACTACCAGTCACTCTGCAAAGATCATCGCTTTATCTGACCTGGGGGCGTCCTACCTTCGCAGACTCGCGGTCTAGTCCAGATAGACCATCATCATCTGCCTAGTGTTTTCCCAACTATGTTGGGTTCGGCTTCCAGTTCAACCTGATGCACCCGAATACCAGTATTTTACATGGAGCAAATGCCTGTCTGATCTCCACAACCCAGTTAGTACTGGGTAATGAGATAGTCCAGGTAGACCATGCGTTTAGTTTTTGTGTTGACAAGCATTGCAGAAACCTGGTTTGGCTATCACACACAAGTGAAGCTGCAATCGACAAGCACAAGCTAGCTAGTAATTATTTAGACAATCATGATTATCATGGAGCTTGTAATTAACAATTCCAGGTATCAATCTTGTAGGTGTTACATTAATTTCTAGTTTAAATTAATGTTGTCTTCCTTGACATCAACGTACATCCATTTCCATTTAGAGTTATTAATGTCTTATATGCCTGCTGTGTATATCAGTGACATATCGCTTAGATATCAAGTCAAAGAAACTAATAAATTGTGACTCATTGAAATACAAGGTGTAAACGAACCTTTCACGAAGTATTCTGAACATCAAACCCTACGCAAAAATTATTGCTGGGAAACGACTTTTTTTTTTGGGCTGAAAAAATGCATTTTACGGTAAGACTCAATGTAACGCACTCAAAACATTGTGTTGATGGATGCATTGAATAGTAAACGGGTTGACTTAAAATACCACCTATTTTAAGTAAACTTATAACCTTAAAAACTAGAGTTTTAACAAAAACTTGTGAACAAGTTGGAACTTTGACCTCCAATATCTCCGTAACTAGAAGGGTTCCAGGTATGGTCCGGGACAAAAAAATCGCAATGACGGGGAGAACAAGTGCCTTTCGGATTCGCTAATGGTACTTTTACACCCTTTATAGAGTTGGAAAACTTTTGTTAAAAAGTTCCGACTCTCCAAGTCATGTTCGTCTAATTGTTTTTTTTTTTAATGTAGCCAATAAAATGAATTTCATGACAAACCCTTCATGCTATTTTAACTTCACTGCATGTACTGTAAGCTTGATTATATACTGGTGACTTCTAAAAAAACAGCAAGAGGCATTGTTTTACTGCTTTTAGCTCAAAAAATCCAAGAGTATCTTATTCTTTTTCAAAAATTATTTCCTTGACTATTGTTAAAACATTGGTCATACCCGTCTAACAATTGTCCATCACGGCACCTGTGCCTATTACAACTTATCGCTTCATCGCCGCGTTCCAGGCTCCTCTGTAATCTTCTGCTAACCGGTTCTCACCGGTTCAGCACTTCCATTGTCTGCGTGTAATGCTTCGAAAGGCTAAGTCTCAATATTTAGGGTTGCCAGACTCTAAGGTCGAGATCTGTAAAGGTTGCTTAGCACGTAGTTTGGTTAAGCATTGTGCCTGTCACTGTCATTCAACTGTCAAATTAAAATAGAGCGATAGAGACGGAAGCACTTCTGAGACAAAACATTTAACTAACTTGTACTTTAAGAATAGGAAGCTAGGTTAAAACAGAGTTTTTGTTGCAGAGTCAGAGCTGGAGTGGACATAATCAATCAATCAATCATTTATTTTGTATAATCAAGCCAACAAAAGAACATCACATCTATGATGCAAGTGAAGAACTAATTTCAAAATTCTGAATCGCTATATTTAAGATCAAAATCAAAAGCAAAATATTTTATTTCACATAGACCTAGATGGGCACTTATAAAACGTCGACAAAAAGGTGCACGGTTCGGGTTGGTCGTTTCCTATCGAGAAGAACCGGCAAGAAACTCCATGGTTACTATTTTCGTTAAGTTATCCCCAAGTTAAAACGATACAGAAAAACCCAACTATAATTATCAGGCAGTAGCCCACCAGACACCATACCCGCCTGGCTGGAGGTTTCTCCTCTCCTCTAAGAGGAATGAAGAACTTTAGACTCTGTTCTTCATAGTCATAAGAGCTATTAAGGTTCGATAAAACCGGAACGAGTAAATTGTGGATGCAGTCAGATAATTTACCGAAGTATTTATCTGTATCTGGAGTTCGCAGTCGGCGCCCAATGTCCGTAACGATTTGACCGAACCTAATAATAATTTATCATGGTTTAATAGCCAATAGCCTCGAGCAACATCTGAGGCGGCTCTCGCTTGGCAGCTGGATCAAGGGCTTGATTCAGAAAGCAGTACTTCTAGACATGGCGCGTATCGTTAGGACGTTCCTCTCTCAAGAGCCCTGACTACCGGTAGTTCGGACCCTGTTCCCGATGCTGGTGGGCTACTATTTTTTTTATATTACTTTGTATAGAAAAATGTAAATTATATGTAAAGAAAATAAATAAAGGAAGAAATATTTATCATTATATTTTTCACTTTGTAATCAAGACATTTTCATCGTATTTTGATATTTCAAACAAAACGAATTTCAAACACAAAGAACCCTTATTAAATCTCCTACTAATTCAACCGGACATAAGCTAAATTGTCCGCCAAACCTGCCAACCCTGGTAACAAGGCAAGTTAAATTTCACAAGCACAATACCCTGTCTTTGTTCAAAGTTATAATATTTACGTCGCTGGAACGTCGCGCCACAGATTAACATAATTTAATACAATATTCCGTGTCAGAGCGGCATTTATTAGTTTGTATATAAAACATACTGTGGACACGATCCTTTTGCTTCGTGGAAATATAAATTATCTGTCAGGTCGAAAGGTAAAGTAGGTCGAAGGGTTCAGTATACGGAAGTTCATTAATACCTTCAGTGCCGGGAACCCACCTGGTGGGTTTACTCAAGTCGCACTTGCGACGCCGGGAACCCGCCTGGACGATCCTCTACTCACTTGCAATATGTATGGTGGGATGGCAGATGTGCTCTATGAAACTGGGGTGGACAAGCAAGATTCGACAGTTGAAATTACTTCAATGTATTAGAAGTTTCGAAATCCTCAGATTCGTTGGACACGTTCCTCGCAACATTAATTCCATGGAGCGTTTGGTAATTCAGGGTAGATTCGATGAAACTAGACCACGTAGTCGAACACTAACGCGATGGACAGACTCTGTCATTTCTGTCACCAAGATCGCTGTGGCGGAATGTGCTCGCCATGCAGCCAATAGAGACCGGTGGAAAAGGATCGCGAAGACAGCGACCGTAGTTGACTGAACGACTAAGAAGAAGAATTAAGCGCACATAACACGTTTGTGCCGGGATCATATTTGCCACAAAGGTATAATATATACACAACTATTTTTTAATTGGTACAAAAAAAAAAGGAGCTCTATCCGTACCCGTTACTGATCATATTTGTGTAATCAAAAGTCAAAAAAAACAAAATCCCAAAATTGTCCACGAAAATTTGTCATAACTGGTAAATTCATAATTGAATCAATCATTCATAACATTAGCACTAGAAAATACTACGCGCAGTGCTTTTCCATTCCTGTCGCCGTTCATTGGTGTATATATACAGGTTTATCTCAGTTGTTTTCTAAGATACCTGTTAAGCACATTATAGGTAAGCGGTTTGAAGTTGCGAGTCGCACGGGACCGGGCAATGTGGCGACACTTGGGGGAGGCCTATGTCCAGCAGTATACGTCTTTCGGCTGAAATGATGATGATGATGATGATGGTTTGAAGTAAGACTGTCATAAGAAACGTGTCGACGGTTGAACAAGTATCTGTTTGTGCAACGGTAAGACCCAAGATTTTTTCGCTACGGAACCCAAAGAGCATCAAATGTACGTTATTACACGTGTCTGTGCCACTCAATATTTTAATGAACGTGTATTTTATTGCATCGGCACACTACACGAGTTTGTTTTGTGGAGCCCGTGGAAACAAATATTTATCGTACGTTGTCGATATTGGATACAGAACTCAATACCCGTTCACCTGTGAGTTGATCAAACGAATATTTAAAAAAGTGTCCAGTAATTTGTTGGTTTTGTACCTGCAGCGTTTCAATAAATTGTCTGATCGTTTAAATTAATATTTGCACATTTCAAACACGATACTCTTGTGGAATCACGATGATTGAGAACGGGACCAAGATTCTATGTACTTAACAACACAGATCAATTCCGCAAATGTATGTCAACTACATGCAGTGTAATGTAAAAATTAAAGAAATAATTACTTATAAAGCGGTTCAAATAAAATAATTATTACACAATGTAAGGTTTCACACACGTCATATTTGCAGAGCCGGGCAAAAGTGGGTTACAGTGTACTTGGCAAATAGTGATGTTCTTTTAATTATGCTTTTTAGTTTGACAGTTCATGTAGGCATAACATGTAACATCCTTTTTATGGGTTGCTATCATAAACGGTATTAATACACCCTTAACGAAGCCGAGAGGTACTTGTTTGTCCCGTCGTTGTGATAATTTTTCGTTCTGAATTATACCTTACTTACTTACTTTAAGTGTACTCCTAATGTCACAGTATACAACTTTTTTGTAACTCATAGTTAGTATAAGTATACGGCAGTGATATGGAAGCGCGGAGTCCCCTAATACAGGCCCTGTTTTGCTTAAAAGGATGGTCCAAATACGTTTAAATATGCTGATTATGCTAATTGTGACAATTAACTATTTTTATTTTTACCTTGGAACATTCTACGAGTAGTCACGGAGATATTGGAGATCAAAGTTCCAACCTTTTCACAGGTTTATTTTGAAGTAAAAGTTTTAAATGCTATATCTTCACTTAAAAATACCTCCATAACCGTTGTACTATTCAATGCATCTATTAGCAAAATGTTTTGAGTGCGTTACATTGAGCGCAACCTTAAAAAAGATATTCGTTTCCCAGCACTATATTTTGCGCAATGACGTTGTTGACGTTGAGTTTGATGTACAGAATTCTTGTTTGACGGCTTCGTAAAGGGTCAGTTTTCACCCTGTATTTGTAAGGGTAGTTTTCATAGTTTTAGTGTTACTTCGAACGTGATGAAAACTAAACATAACTCCAGACATCGCAAAATCAAATTAACAACAGTTTCACCAAACATCGTACCAAATGTTGATGTAATATATTAAGTTAACTGCCAAAGCGACATTCAACTAATTGGTCATAAGTTAGTAAACAGACGGCAATATAAAGTAGTTACTGCGCGACTACCACGGAGTAAAGGTCAGCGCACAGCAGTAGCGAAGGGTCAATTTTTGTAAGAGGTAAGCTGGAGTACATATGTTTTATGTGATTTTTTATTTTTTTTATTTATTTATTTATTTAGACACGCTTTTATTTGATAAAAAAAAAAGAAAAGATGGAAAAAAAAATAAAAAAAAATAAAGATATTGTGCAATAAATTAGCGCTAGATTATGTTATTTGTCTATCGAATACTGAGTATGCCATTTTTCAAAGGGAAGCCGGTAGGAATCGAGTTCTATGGAACCTTCGCCACAGTTATAAGTACTGAACGAGACCAGCATCGTTTCAAACCAAACCGTGAAAATCAATAAGTCCGATGGGGGTACTCAGAGGAAGTAAAGTGTGACTGCGGAGCCTCCCAACGATGCCAAACCTATTGTCCAACTCCACCCGCACCTGGAGCAAACTGCCCGAAGCCACTGACAACGCTGTTGATGTGGGAGAGTTGTGGTCGAAGATCATCTAACACAAATAAAGGAATCATTGTGACGATGAAAAAGAAGAATGCATAGCTAGAGCGTTGTCAGTTATTAGCCGTCACTGGCCGACCACCCGATTACGGCACACCGTCACCTCACTTGCATATGGTAGCCATTTGGTACCTTCATCCAGTCGTATGCGGGTAATCCGGTCACCGTCAGCAGGCTTGCCAATATCGGAGCGATGCTGAACCGATCCGGTTACGTGCTTCAATTGGGTGGACGACTAGTTGACGACGAGCCGATATGCCAAGGAATACGATATGCAGTGTTCATCAGTGTGCGTTGAGCACTATGTCCTGCCGTTGGAATAATAACCACTAAGAGCTTTTATGTCGTTTTTTTATTTTAATTTTATAGCCTTCTGTTTTGTGATTAAAAAGATAAAAGTTTAATAACAATTAACGTTGAGTAAGATTGCTTGAATGAAAAATTTACTGTTTGAGGTTTTTTAAGGTCATTGTACGGTATATTTATTATTGTTTTAAAGTAACTAAAGTGCTGATAGTAATAATTAATAAATATAGCTAATAAACAGACTTAGTTGATATTCTAGAACTTTGTAGTTAAATTTTCTATGTAGAACTTCGCAATATGGCTTCCTTTCGACGTCGAACCTCTTAGAAATAATATCGTTTACAAAGTTGCAAATAGGAAAAGGCCATAGAAAGTGCTAGTAAGTAAAGATAGTGTCAAGTTACTACGCAGTGTCTACGCCGTAGCAAATAGCTACGGTTGCTACGCAGCGTAGCGCTTGATCGATCGTCTACGGATAGTCTAAGTTTATTTGCTAATATTAATGCGATGTTTAAATGATTTTAACTTCGTTTAAATAAAAATGGGTAGGGGGGCCCAGTGGCAACGTCCACCACTAAAGACTTGCTCCAAACCTAAGAAGCACTCTAATTTGTGTAATTTCAGAACCATTGCTCTCAAAACGGTGAAACTAGCATGTCCTAGAACCAAAAATACGAAGACGTGTGGCGTTCACCAACCCGCACTGGGCCCACGTGGTGGATTACGCCTCGCTCTCACAGAGTGGAGGTCTGTGTCCCAGGCATAGGCTTGATATGTTTTCACCACAAATGCAGAATTATTCATGACGCATCCTATCTCTGGAAATGTTGATAAATGTGGGTAGTGTGACATGATAAACGTTCGAAATACATAAGAACAACAAATAATAAAATTCAGCACTATTCGTTATCGCCGAGCGTGACAGCGGCGCGACCCAACTATCTATCATACCAACATTTACCTAAACTAATGTTTTATTTCCATTCAGGACCCACTATCTTTTTGTCCATTTCTTTAAGGAATTTTATTTTTATTTTTGGGTAAGAAAATGTATCCGTCTTTGTACCAGCTCCGTCATTTTATTTAAGAAAAATGCACTCTGATTTAGTAATATAGTAAATGTTTGACCGAAATAACGAAACCCCGCCCTCCCCCTCACAGAGAGGGTGCCTGTGTCCCAGCCGTGGGAACATTATAGGTTGTCTATGCTAAGATTCAATTTTCGATTAACAATCGAAGATTTCCACATATTAACTAAATTATTCTTTGTGTTAGAGGTACCTCCTACCGGAAGGCATTTGTTCCTACGATTAAGACAAGATGTCCTGTGATGACCCAAAGATAAACTTTACAATTCTTTATACAAAAGAAAAAACTAGATTTGGAAAGTCGGACCAGCCTCTGCACCCAGAGATTAATAACAAAAAATCATTATCATCATAGCCTAGCCTATTCCCATCTATATTGGGGTCGGCTTCCAGTCTAAAAGGATGCAGCTGAATACCAGTATTTTACTTGAAGCGACTGCCTATCTGACCTCCTCAACAAAGAAAGTACTGAGTAATACGGTACCCCTTGGAAAGACTGGTTGTCAGACTTTCGGGCCACTGACTACTTGTAACGACTGTCAAAGATCTACAAATGACAGCCGGGACCAACGGCTTAACGTGCTTTCCGAGGCACGGAGGAAACTCGGTATGTCATTTATTTATTAAAACTTTATGCACAAGTAAAAACTGTACAAAGGCGGACTTAATGCCTTGGGCATTTTCTACCTTAGGGTGATGCAGAGACAATACGCAGTAGGGGCATGCAATAACAGAAAAAAAGACTAGAAAATATTTATAACTAAAACATATAAGAATAAATACATATACATTAAAAAAAACAATCAATTATTTTCAGATATACACCTACCATTGCTTGTCTCTGCATCACCCAAAGGTTGACTGGTAGAAAATGCCTATGGCCGCCTCTGTACTTTTGTGCTTGAAGTGTTAAATAAATAAATACATATGTCGGATCCGGTCATTGGTACAGACATAAAATTAATCGCAAGCGCGCCAGTGGTGACATCACGAGACCTACTGACAAGTCTACCCACACCACAGCCTGCTTCTAGAGCTCTGATGTTTACAGCTCGAGGCGAGGACGATATTGAATGTCAGATCGCAGCGGAGTTGAGACGTCTTGGAAATGTACCCAATTCATTTTGCCCCGTGTTATTGTGTTAAATTGTAATTTCAATAATTTGTTAGTTTAATAGAAACAGTGTATCGTACCAAGTGTATATTTATTGCACGAAACCCATCGTCTGCCCACATGATGTACGAGCCTAACGGAATAAATCCTGACATATCCGACACATACATATAACAAAATAAACAAATGTAATGTTATGATGGCCACCCATCCATAGACCGAACCAGTCAAGCACAGCTTACGACCTGCGGCTGCTATTATTTAGCCACGAGCTCCTCGAGGTTTATAACACAATTTATCACACATATATTCACCAAAAAGGTTGAAGAGAAATATGGACCGCCCAGGTTTTACCAGTCATGATATAAATCCCATGTAACCGAGGCCTGCCTGTGCTTATGACCATTAACCGCTCACAGCTCCAGTCTCAAGAGTACGTAGACCGAACTAAAGTATTTTCCCAAAAATCTTACATACTATTTGTCTAAAAGGTAGGGATGTAAGTCTTTCAGTAATAACAGTAAATAAAATGGGAGAGGTCGATGATATGTGAGTGCAGTAGTTCGCGGAATGTGCCCCACAAATATATTGAATACTTGGACTGGAAATATTTCACAAGAAATGTGTGGGAACTGGCGTCTCATTTGATGAGTTGTGTGATGTTTGTGAGGCTTATGTTTCGTCTGTGAAAGTTTATAGACTGGCGTTATGATGATGAGGATGTGAAAGCTTTGGACATGAATGATACATTAAGTTTATTTTGCAAATAGGTTTTTACAAACACTTTTACACATCATACTTTTAAACTAGATGGTCATGTTTCGTACGTGACTACTTTGAGAAGAAAGAGCCGAAACAAACTCAGAGGTCATAGTCTATTTTAAGGTCCGGACATAATCTTGGTAAATTTACCTGAGGACTATGCAGATTAGTGTCTGAGATGGTCTTTTGAAGAACACCACACAGATTTGAGTGGACCTCTCCAGTCAGTGCAAGCATTTGGCAGGTATCGTGTTGCTCGACTTATAACTCAAGCTCATCATCATCACCATTTGAGCCAAAAGACGTCCACTGCTGACTGCTGGAGATAGGCCTCATGAGTACGAAACTCAATTTTCTCTTTGGGTCTACACCTCTAGCCCTTTCTATTTATTAGCCGAAATACAGATGATATTTTACCGTTTTTGACAAAGAAAGTGTTCATAAATGGTTTAATTGAAATACATGCTGTGATTCTGCTTTAAAAGATATAGTTCTACTTTTTAAAAGTAAGGTAAAAAGTAGTCTATGTGTTAATCTAGACTAGAACATAGTCTATCTTTGCTGCAAATTTTGTAAGCCATTTTGACATGGTTGCGTTACAAACATCTTTCACTTTTATAATGTTAGTTTGCATCATCATCTGCCTAGCCTTTTTCCAACTATGTTGGGGTCGGCTTCTAGTGTCACCGGGTGCAGCTGAATACCAGTATTTTACATGGAGCGACTGCCTATCTGACCTCCACAACCCGGTTAGTACAGGGTAATACGATACCCCTTGGTAAGACTGGTTGTCAGACTGTACTGCACCTGTATCGACTGTCAAAGATCTATAAATGACAGCTGGGACCAACGGCTTAGCGTGCTTTCCAAGGCACGGACAAAACCCGGTATGTTATGGGTGGTCACCCATCCACGGAACAACCTAAGCAAGCGCGCCTTAACTTAAAGATCGACCCGAGTGGCAGTTATTATTTAGCCACGAGCTGCTCATAATGTTGTTCTTATAATCGCAAGAGTATTACTATTTATATTAAGCTACAAGCAAAATAATACTTAATTTTTATTTTATTTTTTAAAGTAAATTATGTTTGTGTTTAGGTTTTGTACTATGTTTATATAAGTAATTATGTTATGCTGTTTTGTGTTTTAATGGTGTAAATATTTAATAATGTTGTTAGTTTTAATTTTTGTCCTTTTTTTATTGTAAGTATATAGTTTAGTATATTAGTTTAAGTTCTTAACTGTCGCATTAGGGTAAACCTGTAATGATAGTCTAAGCTGTTATAAATAAATAATGTTAGTTATAAGAACAACATTATGAGCAGCAATAAGTCTAATACTTATTGTTAACTTCCTCACTGGTGGCAGCTGCGAGCTGAAAGGCTTTCCACCTCGTTTGAGTATTACCTCTGTGTAGCACAGGCTTTATATCTAGACTAGTTGGTAGTTGGACAATAAGCTTTATGAATACGTAATGTATTCTCTTTCGTGTAGCGCGTGTAATGTTTTTGTTACTTTTGTGGTACTTTTTGGTATTATTTTGTCAGGAAATCAGTTAGTATCGTGAGCCAGATGTCGGAGCAGGATTCAATTTTGTGTTTTATTTTGTAAAATACTTAAAATTAGTTCATCTTTGCTGTTCCATTACTAATGTAGTTCGTCATCCCACCGTTGGGCAAGGGCCTCTCGCCATGACTTCCAGTTATTTCGACCTAGGGCTAACGTGGACCACTGGTCGTTGGTTTTGTTTCACTTCTTATAAAAAAAGTCTTTTCAAGATATTAACGATGAAGAATAACAGCTGGAAATGGACACCAACTTAAAAATCTAAAGTGCACTTGCGCAGTTCCTAGGTCTGTCTCGGCGACGATGCCCGTCCTCAAGCACCCACCATGTGAAGAATCAGCCCTAAGAAGAATATAAAAATCAGCCCTAAGAATAATTGATATCCACTTACTGTGGCTCATGTTCAGTGAGCAGTTCTTCAAAGTGCAGCCGCAGTGTGTGAGCAAGCGGCGCTCGTATCTCGCTCACACACTCGACGTCGTCCGGATACGGCCGAGGGAAGCCGGGACTCGACACGATCGCATGCGGGTGCGAGTGGGACAGCACGATTGTCTCGTTGCACAGGATCTTTGAGGCTTCGTAGGGGTCTGGAACAAGGAAGAAAATATTATAAGTTTCATTGATTTGTATGGGATCAAATACGGGTGTCAATGTGACTATTCAATTCATATGGACTTTCTTTGTTGGTCATCACTAACATTGGTTAAGGAAGACATCGAGAGGAAACTGGACCCATAATCATTATAAATCCAAAATTGCCAATCTGTCTTGCGAAAGTGTGGTGATCAATGCTCATGCCATCTATTTATGGAGAAGATAAGCACGTAGCCGAAGGTCTCGACTGTCATTCGTAGATCTTTGACAGCTGTTAGAGTTAGAGTTTCGAAAGTCTGACAACAGACAGGCATTCCTCGTGTATCGTGTTAGCCAGGCTAGACTGGATTATGAAGGTCAGCTAAGAAATAGAATAATTGGTAATTTGGTAGTTCTCTGCTTACTTAATTCATACTAACAAAACACAACTGGGCGTACAGTCACGAGCACCAATATGTATACACTTTTCTAAATTTAAAAGCAATTTTCGCGAGACAAAGACAGACTAAAGTTCGTAACAATATGAAATTTTAATCAGAACAGTAGGAGAAAAACACTTTTAAAAGTTGTTAAGTGTTTACATATTGGTGCTCGTGACTGTACTATTAGGTACACCTCTGCCTAAACCTTCGGGGATTACAGGCGTGATGTTATGTTTATTCATGCTACAAAAACGCTTTCTTACCTATCAAAACTATTGAAACTTGTAACAAAACAAAGGTTTCAAGAACAGACATCAAAATAGAACAACAGCATTCAATTCGAAAAACTAGATCATAAGTGGAAACATTTCATCTGATATGAAAATAACTTTAAAATTATTTTGAACAAAATGAAACGTCTATGTACAGTATTCTACAAAGTATATACGTGTATGCATAGGGCTCCAGAAAACTGCTGTGTACAGTTTACGGATACCGATACCGATGTTGGTAGCGGTATCAAGTTGAGAACTTCACTTTGTCTAAATACACGGAGTTCAGAATACATGTTTTAAGATGTATGATTGTATTTGCTTGCACGGTGAGGTGGATGTGAAAACTTTTGTTATTGTTTCTTTAAGTCCATACGTAAGCATTTTTAGAGTGCTAAAATAGTTGACGAGAATATTATTACAATATTCACCATACATATATTATGCTGCGTTTCAGAAATATAAAATCTACGAAAATATACATTTAATATCATCATCTGCCTGCCTTTTCCCAACTATGTTGGGGTCGACTACCAGTCTAACCGGATGCAGCTGAATACCAGTATTTTAAATGGAGCAACTGCCTGACCTCCACAACCTAGTTAGTACTGGGTAATACGAAACCCCTTGGTAAGACTGGTTATCAGAGTTTTAGGGCCACTGACTACCTAACGACTGTCAAAGATCTGCAAATGACACCCAGGACCAAAGGCTTAACGTGCTTTCCGAGGCACGGAGGAAACTCGGTATGTTATGGGTGGTCACCCATCCACAGACCAACCTAGGCAAGCACGGCTTAACCTAGAGGTCGGCCTGAGCGGCTGTTATTATTTAGCTACGAGCTTTTCCCCTCTTCCCTAAATGTAAAATATACATTTAATAATAAAACATAAATGTACAAACAAAGATCGTGTATGTTCATGACTAAATACCGACTCCCTCCATGGTTGTAGGTAACTCCTAAGAAATAAATAGAAGCAATTAAAATAAGGCTTTGACAAAGCTTAGCACATTGTAAATTATAGGATTCATTGTACACCACTGCCTGCTCTAAGTGTTCGCAATGTGACATTGACAACGTTTTCCCGATAATTGTGTTCTTAAGTCCACCAAAGAACACGTTAAGTAGCAGTAAGCAGGACTAAAATAAACATTAACATCGACGGAGGCGAAATAAATCAAACTGGAACCGTTTACGAGCACCACAGTAATTATTATCTTAAGTACCTCTAACAGATGGTGATTTATAGCTATCTACTGAATTGTTTATTATTATTTATTCGTAAACCTTTTATATAACAGTCTCTGCTGTAAAAAAACTTATTAAAGGAATAAGCATTGACCATCTCGTTCATCACATCTGCTGCTGTAGACCTACCCCAAGCGTCGGCACATCGACCGATTCTGTGTTTCTAGCATTCAGCGGATTCCCGCGGTCTTCACCAGCTCATCGGTGGTCTACCTTGTGGAAGGCATTTCAGCACTGCGCCTTCAGAGTTAGATCACCGATGAGGCCGAGAGGTTCAGGAGTGGTGCTTCTAAAACTTTTGACCTCATCAGCCATCCATTCTGCAGGGTGCTCATATATTTAAACTCGTCTGACCGAGGACCCACGTTTAACGGTCTCTCAGGCACTAAAAATAGTATGCGTCGCTCATTGCGTTCATTGTAGAGACCTACTCACGAATAAAATAATAGGATTGCAAATCCAGTGCCATTATGAAATGCTTTATATCGCCGATATTAGCCGGTTCCCTGTTGCCTTTCAATTCGAGTGAAGCAACCAAATTGAATCGTGTTAACATAAAAGTGAACCATGTAGGCAGTAGGTTCCCTCCATTTCTGTGCCTTTAAATAAATTTGGTTGAAGCTTTGCATAATCAACCTACAAATGTTTCCACTGTCAGTATAAAGGTTACCTCCATATTATAGGGAGTGGGCCGTATTCCACCACGTTGGCCCTGTGTGGGTTGTTCGATGTCACATGCTTGTCTGATTTATTGGGTATAGGACATGCCAGTTTGTGTTATTTATTTCTTTACCATTGCTCCCAAAACGGTGTAGGAAAACATCGTGAGGAAACCGGGATGTTCTAGAAGCAAAAAATCGAAGACATGTGACAACATGTCTACCAACCCCCCCTCTGCGCCCGCGTGGTGGATTATAGCCCATTCCTTCTCACTAAGAGAAGACCTGTGTCCCAGCTTGCCAGTTTTCTCACGATGTCTTCCTTCACCGTTTTGAGAGCAATAGTGATGATATAAATTACACAAAGCCCGACTGAATGGGGACCAAAGACCTACAATTCTTAAATCACGCCTTTGGTTTAACTTTGCAATAACGGTTACTCTCACTTTACAAAGGAGGTTTTAATCCTAGCATTAAAACCTTTACTAGACTGGCGAGAAATTCTTAATTCAAATCCTTGTATTTCTTTCAGTCTTGCCTTGCCACATTTTTTTTGAAACCTGTACATCGCTGTCCCCGATAGCGCATTGTCCGGCGTACAGTCGAACACAGCCATTGTTTCATACGTACGCTTCCCGCCGTTTGTCTCGACTGTACTCAAGAATGGCGGCCACTACAATGTACCTTTATCTGTCATTGTAAAATGTACAGCTGTGGTATTACTTTGATGTTTTTATTGTGCAATGTTTTTAGATTTATAGCTGTGTTGTGGACCTAACTTTGCTTGTGGAGCAGTTCAAAATGTGGAGCAGTAGGTACCTAATGTTATTTATTTATTATTATTATTATTTTTTTTTATTCTGTATGGGCTTACTCTTGACCTCAATCTAGTCCTGAGGACAGAGATGAAGTCGACGATGGAACGAGCTAACCCAAAAGAAGCCTATTAAAATAGATTGGGGTTAACTAGCGATTTAAATAGATTGGGGTCATATGAACTTGGAAACACCGACGCAGGCAGGGAATTCCACTCCTTGGCTGTGCGCATAATAAATGATGTAGCAAAGCGCTTCGTGCGAATGTGTGGAACATCGACAAGGTATGGGTGATAACCTGCAGTACGTCTGGACTCCCGATGGATTTATAAATAACATAACATCACGCTTTATAATCCCCGAAGGGTTAGGAAAAGGTGTACCTACGCCAGTACGCCCACATTGCGTCAGTTTTGTTTAAGTATCATGTGCTAGGGGGCGAGCCTATTGCCATCAGCCGGACACAAATCCAGACTCCAGACTACCACTAAAAATTCCTGCTAAAAAAACTCAATATCACTGGCCGACCGCCCCTATGACCTCGCTTAGCAGTTGGTTTGCTCCCACTAGACCACTTATTAGTAGTTTTCCTTAATTCCAGCAACAAACAAAGATATGGAATCTATTGATGTTAGACCTAAACAATCGAACATTGATTTCCTCATGTGAGCATCCGTTTATTGCGACCCCTGACTCCGAACTACTCCGAAGTCACTCGGCAAAGCTCGACATACGCACGTGCGCACACTACAAACAATCATAATTCCAATAAAACACAACTCTGCATACAAACCTTCACTTCCAACCAACCCTAAACAATTGAACGTCAAATAAAATACATCAGAATCCTTCCGTACTTCACTTGCAAACATCCTTTACATAATCCTGTCACCTCTCTCACTCACACGTTGGTAACAGAAAGAAGTAGAAGACAAATATTGAATGCTCTGTTTCAAGTCAATAGGGAAGAGGATGTCTTCAGAATACGTAATTGTGTGAAATGGGGGGGTTGATCGTGAGGCTATGATCTTTATCCTGGAGATGAGGAGAATCGAAAGATCTGTGTTTACTTGTAAACGTGTAATCTGTGCGTGTCGTGCGAATCTCAGGAAATAAAGAAACTTGATTTTTTCTCTTCCATCTTAGAACTTCAATCTTACAATGGGTGTAAAAAGACCCTTAACAAAGCCGAGAGGCACTTGTTGTGGTTTTCTTGACCTGGGAACCTTTTAGTTAAGGAGGTATTGGAGGTCTAAATTCCAACTTTTTCACAAGTTTAAAAAAAAAATACAAGTTTTTATGTTTATAACTTTACTTTAAATTTTACCTCCATGACCCTTTAGTATCCAACAGTGCATCCATCAGCACAATGTTTTGAGTGCGTCACATTAAGTTTTACCGTAAACAGTGATTTTTCACTCCAAAAAAAGTCGTTTCTCGGAAATATTTTTTGCGTAGAGTTACTTTGTTTGCTGTACAGAAGTTGAAGTGTTTGATGGCTTCGTGAAAGGTCCGTTTACATCTTGCATAATAAATCCTTTAAGAAAGAACTTCGATATTCGGACCCTGACATGAACAAGTGTTCATGTCAGGGTCCGAATATCGAATTTAAATTATGACGTGATCTGTTTTTATTCTTATTTTAAAATCTCTTGCATGCTAACAATTTGTTGTTGTATGTATTGTACTCATGTTTGTGCAACTAAATAAATGATTATGATTATGTGAAAATTAACAGTTTATAAATAATTTGGTCCATTAACCATTAACCGTAGGTAATCTATTATTTTTTTTGCAATTTTAATATGTACTCGTTTCGACAAGCCATATGTTATTATTGGATACACTAAGAAATTGACTATGAGTATGGTTCGTTTCTACGCTTTATTGGTACTTTAAGTTGGGGTATTCCTCAAAGGGCAACTATTTTTAAGCGCAACCGACTAAGCGCAACTAAATTATTCCTCGAAGCGCAACCATTAGTGGCGCTCACAAATTAAAATGAAAAATATTATATGTTTATTCCTCAAAGCGCAACCACGATGAATGTTATAGAGAGGGGTTCAAATCCCAGGACAGACGGTTTGTCCGTAGGACAGTTGATTTAAAACTGTCTATCGATATCATTAATGAATCCATTCCCCTATCTATTTTTCATCATGGTTGCGCTTTAAGGAATAAACATATCATATTTTTTATTTGATTTTGTGAGCGCAACTAATGGTTGCGCATCGAGGAATAATTTAGTTGAGATTAGTTGGTTGCGCTTAAAAATAGTTGCGCTTTGAGGAATACCCTTTTAAGTTATGCATTATTTTCGATTGGATCGTTTTCTGATAGAATTCCCAATCAGAAAATTTAACCATGCAATTTCCTGTTGAATTTCCTGTAGTTAACGTGGTATGATGGCCATGGCGGGAATATCATGGATAAGGCTGGAACGTTTGGCATAAGCAAAGCGAGGCCTATACCCAGCTGAAACCGGGCTGTGGGTGATGATAATGCTGAACTTGGTAATATAATCAATGAAGTTACTTAAAACAAAGCCATGGCCTCATTCTTCTGAAAATATTCTTATGATAAATTTCTCTTTTACAATCTTTTTAGTACTTTTAATATAAACTTAACACAATTTAAAATATGCAAAAGAGAACTGCAGCTTTGCCAACTCGCACATTCGCAGTTATTTGCATCCGGAGCACCGAACTTTGATCTTTACAGCAGTTTTACACAGCTATTAACGCCCCCCTTTCCGCCCCCCTCTCCGCCCCACTCCCCCCACCTCACCCAGACTGCGGCTGACGCCTCCGAAGCCAGGAGAAGGATCACTTAAATAAATACTCTGGCATTCCATATTTCTACAGAATTGACGTTGTCGAGTGTCTGCCTGTTTGTCTGTCTGCGCGTTACCTTTTCATGCTTTAACGGCTGAAGGAATTTGGATGTTTGGCATATACGAATAAAGGATGATCTGGGTAAGCACATAGTTTTTATCCCAGTGGAACGTTCAACCACAACGCGAGGACAGGCTAAGCTGCGGACAATACTGAGTTTTAGACACAAGGGTAGATAATGGAGTACCCAATAAATGTGAGGTGATTCCAAATAACTGCATTGCACTGAATAAATAAATCTTCTCTCTTTGAGATTATAAAAAGGAATTTCACACCGGATTGGTACTTTGCAAGGCCATTCAACTTTTTGATAGTTTAAAAATATTGCAATTTTATTGGATCGTACGTTTTTATGTATCCTTCAGATTGGCGGGTTAAGTGTTAAATTCGTGTGTTTATCTCGCACCAAATAGCTGTTTTCTTCGTAAATTGAGATATAAAGTTTATTTTATTATTCGCAACTAAAAGTTTCACTGCGTTTTCAGTGTTTTTTTACTTAAACCATTGAGTTTTGTTTATTAATGCCTGGCAAGGCGCAACGACATGAGTTGAGTTAATGTCTTCAACTTTCTTTTTAATATGCTGTGGTAAAAACATAATTAAAAAAAACGAACACTATTCGACTGAAAAGTTCTGAGCCGTCTCATTTGAGATAGCGATCGACACGTTAAGAAGACGTTCTAAAACAATTTTACGTTTGATTCAACTTGTTCATTCTGAGTAATCGAACTTCAGTAAAAAAATTCAAATACATTACTAAACACTACTGAATCTTTCACAGTAACTTTCTACTTAAAATAAATACGCTGCTTAACTAATACAGATGAAATTCAGGCTTCCTAGGAATGCACATGATTGTCTAGCCATAAAATATTGCCTATAATTAAGAAAAAAAACCTCAAAAACTTTTTACAAACCATTTCTCTGTCCATTCAACCAGCATGGAACCATACCGAAGACATAATGAACCTCTTTGTGACCAAGCCAGACAACATGACACAAAATAAAACGAACGCGTCAAACTGGCATGAAGGAAAGATTGTATCAAATGGAATGAAACTGCTTCTCTTTGTAATCGTTGTGTTATTTCGAACGTTCTTCTTGTTATATATTTTTATTGGGTTTGGCTGCTTTGTTGTGGGATTTTATTGGAGTTTCATTACCCGTTTTAGGTCACACCATTGAGGTTTAATTCGTTTGTAATAATAAGATTTTTTTATAAGTTTTATCGTCGCTTATGGCAGGCTTAACAATGAAGTAATCATCATGGGCCTAGCCTTTTCCCCACTATGTTGGGAGCTGGGGTAATATCAGTGTTTTACTTGGAGCGGCTGCCTGATGTCTGACCTCCACAACCCAGTGAATGGGTAACACATTATTTCTTGGTAAGACTGGTAGTTAGATTTTCGGGCTTCTGACTACTCATAACGACTGTCAAAGATCTACAAATGACAGCCGGGACCAACGGCTTACTGTGCTTTCCGAGGCACAGAGGAAACTCGGTATATAGTGATGGTCACCCATCCACGGACCGACCTAGGCAAGCGCTGCTTAGCCTTGGAGATCGACCTGTGCGGTTGTGATTATTTAGCTACAGCTAAAGAAGTGAAGCCTTTAATAATCGAAGCATTTTGCCTAATATTGATTTTAGAACTACTGCAGTTAAAAACTATCTGATTGCCAAATGATCCAATAAAACATGCTGAAGGAATTTCAACTTTACGACACGAGGGTTGAAAAACCAATTGAGACCGATCTTAAACATTAGTAATGTCTGTAAAATACAATTTAAGTTTAAAGCCTTAAAGTACTGTTATCTAAGTCTAACCGACAAATACTACGTTTCTCGGTAACGTTAACTGAAGTGCACTCAACGGAATTGAGTTAAAACAGCTAACGTAACGAGCGGAACCCTTCTACTGCAACAATGAGAAAATATTACAAGTCGCTGTCTTATTGCTAACTTAGTAAGCTACTTAGTAAGTTACTTTAGAGTTTATTGACCTGCGGTGGTAGTGGTGTAAAGTTGTAGAGGTATTTTTTGTATTTTAGTGCTTCGTGGCCAAGCAACACGGAAGAACTTTTAGTGGCAAGAAAGAGTATTTATGAGAATGTTTCGTAAGTTCAGGTTTTTAGCACGTGCAAAGACATCTGCGTGTATCTTTAGCTGTCTTTGCGGTTTTGTGCCAATTATGGTTTCGGATGCATTTTAACGGTTATAAAAATTATATTGGACACCGGAGGCCTTAGGGCCCTAAAATTCTCATTATATGGTATTTTACACGATGAGGCAAAGGAGCTCGTGACTAAATAATAACAGCCGCTCGGATAGATCTTTAGGTTAAGCCGTGCTTGCCTAGGTTGGTCTGTGGATGGGTGACCACCCATTACATACCGAGTTTCCTCCGTGCCTCGGCAAGCACGTTAAGCCGTTGGCAGTCAGTGGCCCAAAAATGACAACCAGTCTTACCAAGGGGTATCGTATTACCTAGTACTAACTGGGTTGTGGAGGTCAGATAGGCAGTCGCTCCATGTAAATTACTGGTATTCAGCTGCATCCGGTTAGACTGGAGCCGACCCTAACATAGTTGGGAAAAAGCTAGGCAGATGATTACACGATTAGGCAAAGCAGCATCACCGACTAACTAATTAATACTCATAGGTACATACTGAGTTAGTATGGGCAGCCTTCAAAGTAAATATAATTTTTATCCGCAACTTAAATAAAATAAATCATTTCAGGTAAAAATAATTGGATCACAAGAAAGATCCTTCATTCCATATATTTTTCTTATTTTCTTTTCAGTTCTGTACAACTTGTACAAGACACGATCGCACGATCGGCACGAAGTGACGTAATAAACCTCTTTCGTGATCACGGCGCTGTAGCGTCGGCAGGTAATTTGGCACAGCACTAGCGGTGTTGCCAGCGCTGTGAGATAAAAGTACACTGTTTAAATGAAGCTTTATGTATTATGGGTAAATAAGAATTGGTAGAGATACTGAATTCCTCTGCAATGAATATTCCTCAAGGATTATTGTAATAAAAAATACCATCAATGAATTAAAAAATATGAAAAAAATCTGCAAATACCAGGGTAGGTAGGTACTATTTTTTATTCGAAGAGATAATTATCATGACAATTATCTTGATAATAATGAAATCGTTCATTATTTATTATTTTTTTATTATTTATCATTTATTCTCTCTTCACAAAGCTGACTTAAAGTTAATGTGTACAAAAAAGTTTTAGCTGTATTCAACCTTTGTGAGAGACTGGTGCCTGATGTACGTTTTTGGGAAAAACCTGTGTTACTGGTCACCAGGCCCCTTCCAGGCTAGAATTAGCTTGTACAGAGATTCCGTGAGCGAGAAGAAGTTAAACAATATGCATTTCAAAATTAAAAGCACAGTAGAAATTAAACAATTATCAATGTCATTTCACGTGTATCCGAACACTATTTGCCATTTCCGCGCGTATCCAAAACTTTGTTTTTAATCAACAAACAGTATTTTTAATACAGGTGTTTACTTTTGTTTGTTACTATTTAACTAAATAGGACAAGAGTGATAATTATAAAAATGGCTATAAATAGGGAGGGTAAGTTTGGACTGAAAAAGTAGTTTGTTTGAGTAATTTGAATAGATCAAGTTATGAATCAGCATGATAATTAACTGATAATGATTATGGTTAACAACAAGGCACCGGGTGATGACGGAATTACGGCCGAACTCCAGAAGGCGGGTGGAAAACCGGTACTTAGGGCCCTTCAGAAGCTGTTTAATTCCGTCATACTCGAGGGGAAAACGCCGCAGGCATGGTGCAGGGGTGTGGTGGTACTCTTCTTCAAAAAGGGCGACAATGCCCGGCTGAAGAACTATAGGCCCATCTCACTTCTAAGCCATGTCTACAAGTTGTTCTCAAGAGTCATCACGAATCGTCTCGCGCGCAGGTTTGACGATTTTCAGCCTCCCGAACAAGCCGGATTCCGAAAAGGCTTTAGCACCGTAGACCACATACATACGCTGCGGCAGGTTATACAGAAGACCGAAGAGTATAACCTGCCTCTCTGCTTAGCGTTTGTGGACTACGAGAAAGCCTTCGATTCGATCGAGACTTGGGCTGTACTGCAGTCTCTCCAACGGTGCCAAATCGACTATCGGTACATTGAGGTGCTAAAGTGTTTGTACAAAAACGCCACCATGTCAGTCCGACTTCAGGACCAGACCTCGGAACCTATACTTCTACAGCGAGGTGTGAGACAGGGAGACGTCATATCTCCGAAACTGTTCACCGCTGCACTGGAGGATATCTTCAAGGTTCTGGACTGGAGAGGGCTAGGCATCAACGTCAATGGCAAGTACATCTCTCACCTTCGATTTGCCGACGATATAGTGGTCATGGCTGAGACCATGGAGGACCTCAGTACCATGCTCGATGACCTTAGTAGAGCTTCCGAAAGAGTGGGTCTTAAAATGAACATGGACAAAACCAAAATCATGTTAAATGCCCATGTAACACCCACTCCTATCAAGATCGGAGACTCTACACTCGAAGTTGTAGACGATTATGTCTACCTGGGACAAACGATCCAGTTAGGTAGGTCTAACTTCGAGAAAGAGGTTAATCGTCGAATCCGACTCGGCTGGGCAGCGTTCGGGAAGTTGCGTGGTATCTTCTCGTCCAACTTACCGCAGTGTCTCAAGACGAAAGTCTATGACCAGTGTGTGTTGCCAGTGATTACATACGGGACCGAAACGTGGTCGCTCACAATGAGCCTTATCAGAAGGCTTAAAGTCACCCAAAGGGCAATGGAGAAGGCTATGCTCGGAGTTTCCTTGCGTGATCAAATCAGAAATGAGGACATCCGCAAGAGAACCAAGGTAACCGACGTAGCCCGAAGAATAGACAAACTTAAGTGGCAGTGGGCAGGGTACATTGCTCGCAGAACGGATGGCCGATGGGGCCGAAAAGTTCTGGAGTGGCGACCGCGAACCGGAAGACGCTGCGTTGGAAGGCCTCCCACTAGGTGGACCGATGACCTGGTGAAGGTTGCAGGGATCCGCTGGATGCGAGTCGCACGGGACCGGTCAATGTGGCGACACTTGGGGGAGGCCTATGTCCAGCAGTGGACGTCTTTCGGCTGAAATGATGAATGATGATGATGATTATGGTCATTATCAAATAAAATTATTATCTTGATAATTTCGAATCCTGGTAAATACCTATTGGTCTTCTTTAACTTTTATTTTGATTTAACTAATTTAAAGCAGCTATTCTGTAACATTCATCTCCAGCGTCGCCGCATACATAACCTAACTCATAACCGCCTCATGATAGGAAATGACAGGGCATTTCTTTGGTATGTAAACCGTAAACCTTTTTATTTTGACCACGTAACTATGTTAATCCCCGAAAGTCAGGCGATGCGGAAGTCTGGCAACCCAGTGGAAACACGAGTGCACTGTTCGACCGTTATATAGGTCGGCGCGGGTCGCCTAACTAATTCCCCTGTTTTAAATTCAGAACGCGATTAGAACCAGTTTTGAAATTCATTTTTGATTTTCTTTTTCGTTTTTTTGAATAGGTCGTTAATGGCGTTTGAAGTTTCATTTTATCGTTTAATCATTTCCAGCTTCTGCAGCGTTTTAAATTTAGACTTATAACTGTTATATTCTTCCCCTTTTAGAAAACAAAGTCCCGTATTTTATTAGTAGTAAACTACAACTACGTTCATTCTTTCCAAGCAAAGGTAAGTAAAAGCGTAATATAACTTTATTACACTCTTAAATAATACAATATCTCTCACCCGGCCACTTTAGTTACCATAAAACTCTTTGTCGTAGTTGAATACGCATCAAAGACAGAACTTTGACAATAAAATGGCGAATTAATTCAGTTATTAAACATTAAGGAGGAAACTTCTCAAGTTGTAATTATTTTTAATTATAGAAGAGCTAGAAGAGGCCTAGCTTAACTGATTGATGACGTCATTCATAAAAATGGGATTAGAAACTTTTTTCCACTTGACACTTTTGGTGATCTATTTTCGTCACTTATTTTCTTAAACTAATTATTTTTGAGAAGTAGAACTGAGGCTTACAACTTTTTCAAGCGTTTTTCCTCATTTTATGTACATACTTTCTAAGGGCGAATTTTTTCATAAACCTGAACGCATTAGCAAGTCTTAACCGAGCTCAAAAACTGTCAATGTTGTATTAATATTCCATAAAAATGATGACACTGACAGGCCTTTAACGAAGTTTAGATAATTATACAAATAGCATCCAAGTTCATTGGTGAAGTTCAGCCTAAGGTCATCATCATTCTCCTGCCCTTATCGGCGCAGCATGTCTTCTTCTTCCATACTTCTCTATTACACGTTATCTCATCAGACACCTTTTTTGCCATATTTTCCTTCACACCATTCAGTCATCCAGTCCATTGATCGTTTCAGCCTAAGATATTATTAAATAATGTTTTAAGCCAACAAAACATTTAAATGAAACCTAACTCCAGAGTTAAACCCGTAATGTTCGTTTTATTAGCCATCTAATCACAATATAGATACATTTCAAAGTTATCTAAGCTCATTTTTTATGTAAATTGCGCCAAATCACGATACAAGTTAACAATTGAGTTAGCTTTGCATAGATTATGCATAGCTTTCGCTTGTTACGAGGAAGATCGGGAAACAGAAGGTCCAACGATTTGCTCAATGAAATACTTACATGTCGCATCCGGTCGTTAGTACGGACTTGAAATGAATTGTAAAGCACGCCTGTGTGCAGTGGTAACATCACGCGACCTACTTACCAGTCTACCCACAACACAGCGTGCTTCTACAGAGCCCTGAGATTCAGCTCGAGGCGAGGCTGACAGTCAATGTCTGATCGCGGCGGAGTTGAGACATCTTGGAACTGTACCCGATTCATTATAACACTTAAAACAGTGTTTCTTTAGGACTCAGCCTTCTGTAACTACCATTGTTGTGTCAAAAAGCATTAGACATAACTGCTCAACAGTATCGCGTTAAATCAACGGTGGCACGCAACAGTGCGTCCTTGGAGCGTCAGAATGTCGCGTGCGCAACAACTTTAAGGGTAACGCGTTTTCCGGATTGAGATTTGTTAGTTTAACAAACTTGACTTGCTGTAAAAATGAAATCATCATGTAAAAAATAACTGAAAATTGCTTTATAAGGTTTCTGCTGCTATGATGCAGGTCGTCTCTCTGTGAAGCAAACGGCCCAAAATCGCTGGTTGCAGGATATCAAAAAGATATCTTCGACTGCTAAGACATACCGGATTCCTCAAGATGGTTTCCTTCGCCGTTTTGAGTGCGATGATGGAGGAATAAATTAGTGCCTGCTTGATTTCAAACGACCGACGACACACAGAAATAAATGCTAGATCGGCTGCATGGAAAACCCATGCACTGTTATGAACCCATCTTACTTGCTTTTAACGTTACAATAAATACGAAAATTAAAAACATTCCATTAAATCTGAACAAAAGACTGAATGTGAGAACTATTTGATATATTCCCATTCATTCGTTCACAGTCGTTTGTTGCCGATGTTTGAATACAGAAAACCAACAACAGTGAAATTCTAAAATCGAATAAAGCTAACACGTACGGCCCATGACAATATTCTTATTCGAATACGTTTAAAAAAATGAACGTCTGTGATAAGGTCATGTACGTCACCGTGTAATGCAGCATGGTGATAGCGCAACTAAATGGGTATACCATAACTGGCGAAATGTTTTTGTACTATTAAGTTCACCTCTTTTTAACCCCGCGGGGATTACCTTATATTATAATTTCCACAACTGCGACGTTTCACCCTTATGTCCTAAGTAATAAGGTTGAAAAGCGGTCGACCGTCAGTGAATTCGGTAGTACCAACAGCACCCCCTCACAATTTTATTCAAGCGCCAAAAGAACTTTAACTCACTATACCGCTAAAGCCCGTGCAACAGCCAAACACGACACTATTCCTATTCGAATTCGTTTAAAAAAATGGTCGCCTGTGACAAAGCTTTGCATCATCATCATTTGGCTCACAATGACGTCACGTTAACGTCTAGTGCGTTCCGTTTTACCTTCAACTGGGTCATACCGTGTACCTAGCTGACTTACCAGCCAGTTTCATTTGACCCACCCTGCCTCCCTGCTTTCAGTAAAGAGGCCGTAGTGTAAACAGTCTGCCATAGTGTGGCAGAGGTCTGGGTGTATTGGTCCGTTGTCGGTACGGATGTATTTTTGAGGTTTGAATTTAGAATCGTGTTTCGATATTTGAGTACAGGCAGATTGGATTACTTTACGGCAACATAATGTGCAAAAAAATACAGTATGTTATGTTAGTTTTATTGCCTATTTTTTTCTACTTTTACAGATAAACATTTTCATAAACAGTTTTTGTTAACCCTCGTTATGCATAATCTGTTATTAAAATTAAAGGTTTTAAACATGAGCTTTTCACAAGCTTTTATATATCTTGCAATGCTTGTATGTTTATTTATTTGTTTAGAACAAATCTCTCAAATCTTGCAACTGAATTTGTATACACGTTTAATAAGGATGACACTGCATGGCTAGCTAGTGACGTCATTCTAAATCCAATATGGCGGACTCCCAAAGATGGCGAACTAGATATTTTTTATGAAAATTCTTTTGATCAAATTTCTCTGATCAATTAAAAGGGTTTGCTGGGAAGAATACGAAAAACAATATGACTTAACATCTATATTAGTTGTTAGGTAACAAAACAAAGATTTAATTCATAAACAGACGATTGAAAATATGAAATCACAAACATGGGTTTGCACACCAACCTGAATACAACAAAACTACATTCTTACAAGTAAATAAATTCTGATACAAAAATCACAAAAGAATTGCAAAATCAAGACTGCAAGTCTAATCTTGAAACAAGTTGTCAATACATGGAAAGTCACACAAAACATTGTTCAACAATTCGGAACAAACCGTTTGACGCTTTTACCGTTTCATCGTAAACTCGCTTGTGCTTGTCAAAGAACGAAATATACGTAAATAAAAGTAAATACGGTCATATACTAAGTTTATGCAGAACAAACGATCTTATCCGATGCTTCAGTAGATTTATAGCAGATAAATAGTAAGTGCATGTGAGTAGATGTGGACGCATAGCTTCGTGGTGGCCAATAAAAGGCAACGGGTTGGAACGACCTTAAACACAACATCACGCCTGTAATCCCCGAAGGATTAGGCAGAGGTGGCTATGGTAGTACCCACAACTTCACCAGATAATAGTATGTTGTCCTATGAAATTGAGGGCGTGCCTATTACAATTAGTCTGGCACAGATCTAGACACCAGACTGCTGTTGAGAAAATCCCAATGGAAAAACCTAACATTGCGTGACCTGGGAATCGAACCCAGGAAATCATGCTTAGCAGGTACTTTATGTATAAACATTACGAAAATCTTTACTATTTAACATATCTATTACATGTAATTGTCATTCACATATCAATCAAATGATATGATGGCAATAGGCTCGCCCCTACACGGGACTTAAGACTTATCTGGCGAAATGTGGGTGTACCTACTATTAGGTTCACCTCTGCCTAACCCTTCGCAAATTAAGGGTGTTATGATCTTATGTTATAAGTGCAGCAATCAGAAACTACACCTAATGTTTGACGGCACGGTTGGCACAGTGGCTGAGCGATTGGTTGCTGTGCTACATGTCGCGGGTTCGATCCCCACACGGAACAAATATCTGAATGGCCTACAGTTAGTTGCTGCGGGTCCGGCTGTTTGTGTATGTGAGTTTAAATGTTTGTAAACGCACCTACGATACAAGAAAAATTCCGAGGGGCAAAGTACAACAAAAAATTTCAATGAACCACTGTCTTCCGAGTATCATCGGACCCCTTTCCTCCCTTGTTAACCAGCTCAAGTGGGGGGGGGGGGGGGGAACATAATATCTTACTATAGTAAATGTGAAAGTTAGTGAGCATGGATGTTTGTTACTCTTTCAGACAAAAACGACTAAAAGGATTTGGACGTAATTTGGCACACAGATATTTTATAACTTGGATACATTTTATCCCGGTAGCACGATCCCGTGGGACAAGCTAGTCCAACATATTTTCAATTTTAAAGTATGTCGGATTCGGTCGTTAGTATGGACATAAAATGAATCGCAAGTGCGCTGGTGGTGACGTCACGCAACCTACTTACAAGTCTACCCACACCACAGCGTGCTTCGACAGAGCCCTGATGTTCAGCTTGGCCTGAGTTGAGACGTCTTGGAACTGTACCCGATTCATTGTGCCCCGTGTTAAATGGTAATTTCAAGTAATTTGTTAGTTTACTAGAAACAGTGTATCGCACCCAGTGTACTTCAGTGCAAGAAACCCATCGTCTGCCCAAATGATGTACGAGCCTAACGGAATAAATCCTGTCATATCCGACAAGTATATGTGCCATATTTGTCGACACCCCTACAGAATCCTAGACATCCACGTATAATAAATCGCGATAATTTTCTAAATCTTACATAAGACCTTCTAAAAATGATACTCTTTCACACACCACTGTTTCGCCCAAGATAACTGTAATAAATGTCTTACACTAAACCAGTGTTTTTATCCCTTAGAAAAATTACCACCACGGCTCATGTGTGCTTAAAATAAGTGGGTGATCTATCCATGGTCAGGATCCGCCTTATCTTCAGTCGCAGCCTTGTTTTTTTCTTTTTCCCTCAACTATAATTTGGTCTCCATTTATCCTAGACTCTTTTCTAGGTAAAAAAGGGATTAATTGGATAGGTAGACAGTTTTTTCGAAGGTCCAAGGCATAGCTCTTTAAGAATTTCTTTCAATTCCTTTTTTCATATTTTAATAGTTCAGGTTACGTAATCGGATCTGAGTTTTGAAGGTTAAAACGGCGTTCTTATTCAAACGTAGACCTTAGAAAATCTATTCGTTAAGTTTGGTTAATTAAAATTTATTACGGCATTAAATATCTTATATATCTGAGCTTTGAAAATTACAAGCGATTTCGTGAATTGTGTAATGATTTTGTGAAATAACTGAGACGTAAATTAAACACTAGTTTAATACCTTAAAGTTATTGTTGGTTGGTCAAATAAGACGTGATTATGAGGCATTACTAGGTATTAGGTATGACGTAGGTACATCATACCCTTAGAATACTAAGGCAACTAAGGTTAGGTAATATCTTCAAGCTCGATGTACCTATGGACATTAATATTCATTATCAGAGAACTAAGCACGTCATTGTATGAAGCGATGGAAATTATTAATATGTTGCTCGGGATCCAGAATAAATATAGGTATATGTATAGACTGGCTGTGGCCCGCGACCTTCGTTCGCGACATTATTAAAAAAAAAATGTTTCTTTCCTTTTTGAATCGAATTTTGTTACCTATTCTTATTCTAAAATAAAAGTACCGTCAAAATCGGTCCTGCCGTTTCGGAGATCAGCCGTTTGAATCAGATTTTGTTGGGTTTTATTTTTTTACACGGAACCCAAATTATTTTTCTAAAATAAAAGTAACTTATGTTAGACCTTATACTATCTGCTATCTGCCTGTAAAAGTCCCGTCAAAATCGGTTCAGCCGTTTCGGAGATTAGTCGAAACAAACAGATGTACGGATAAAAATTGAAAATAATGTGTTTTTATTTAAGTACCGTATATTATATACTTTCATATGCATTCAGTAAAAAGCTGTTATTTTGATATTACAAACAGACACTTCAATTTTGTTTATTTGTATAGATAAAAGAACTATAGCGGTTTGTAAATCCTTGTTCATTTGAAAGATATTCACAGAGCTATTTTAAGAATTTCATTCTACAAAACCTTGTAAAATGTCAAACGGACCACAATAAATTTTCTTTCAGAGTTTTTGTTTAATTGAAAACCGGTTAATTTCAGTTCTTATTAAATTTCCAATTCTTGGAGGAGCTCGTGGCTAAATGAAGACCTAATGGCTAAATAATAACAGCACTCGGATCAATCTTCAGGTTAAGCCGCGCTTGACTAGGTTGACCTGTGAATGGGACAACACCCATTACACAATGAGTTCCCTCCGTGCCTAGAAAAGCACGTTAAGCCGTTGGTGGCTGTCATTTGTAGATATTTGACAGTCGTTAATTGTAGTCTGACAGTGGCCCAGAAGTCTGACAACTAGTCTTACCAAGGGGTATCGTATTACCCTGTACTGGCTGGGTTGTGGAGGTCAAAAAGGCAGTAATAAATAGTTTCATTCCTACCGCGTCGGATACGACGACAGGCGAACGGTGCCGATCGCGTGTCGCGGAAGACACCAGCGGTCAAGCTGCTGTGCGCGGCTTTGTAATAAAGACTTTAAATACTGTGTACACGATTTATTATCGTTTAAAGATTGTAAAATCCGTTCCGATCCAATGCGATGAGAGCCGTTTGGTGGTTAATCATCCTTTAATATACAATTTTAAGTTTCTTTACTTAGCGCCATCATAAAAAGTTCCCAAAACATACGGCACATTAAGGTTGCGCCTCATATAGCGGCACAGCATCACTCCTCAACAAACAAAGTCCCAACATTAAGCACGAGTAGTTAATCAAAGCACTCGTCACATAGTAACACATGCTCGTAAACAGACTAACGTATCGCAGCGGGTAATCTGTCGCAAATCGCAGTCATTTCTCAAATTACCACACATTCCCTGAAATGATCAGTTGTTAGCAGTTCCACGAATATTGTATTTGTGTTTTCACTCTGATTGATGTCTGAGAACTTGTAACAGGGTACTCATTGTAATTGGTAGCAGTATTTCATGTCTGTCTGCTATCAATTTCAAGGGAAAAACGTCTCTATGAACACTTCTTATGAACTCACACAACATCACGCCTGTAAACCCCAAAGGGTTAGGCAGAGGTTTAATAATAGAACAGGCACATTTCGCCAGTTAAGTTTTTAATTTCCACGTAATATTGCATTCAACCGGGTACAAATCCAGACTCCCTGACTGCTACAGAGGATAATAACACTTTGCCCGACCCGGGAATTGAACCCAGGACCTCATGGCAGTCGAGCTTGCGATCACTAGACCAACGAGGCAGTTTATAAGCTCATTCAAATTAAATTGCGACGGCCATAACGCTAGTATATTAAAATAAATATCTTAGATGCCAAATGGACTTGTTAACGCTTGATTTTACTTCGCATCTTTTTTTTAAGTATCGCGTGATTATACTCATGATCACACGGTTCGATAGTAGTGAGACAGAACGGCGTCACGCGGCTAACAGCTGATAGGTCATAGGCGCGAACGCGAATTTCATATGGCTGTTGTGACTATAAAAAAAAATATTTCTTTGGGAAAGTTGTTTGTTATCATGAGTACAATCACGTGTATAAGTATCGGTCACTAATTATATTATCAGTCATCCAATATATGAATCGATTCTAAAGGAGTAAACTCCAAGAAACTAAAGTAGGCAAGTGTGGTTTTTAAAAGCATGCTTTTTTTCTCCTATGAAGTGTGTGTGAATAAAAATATCACAGGCCAGTATGAAACACATTTGTGAACACAGTACGTGACTTGCTATCAACCTTTACCGAGGAAGCCTCTACAATCGTTTACTGCTCACAATAAAAACCAAGTACGTGCAAATGCATTAGAGAATTGTCTATACGTTGCAACGTTGTAACACTCGCCTGCAACAGTTACAGAGTCAAGTTCGCATCGTACGGAACGGTTATCGCACGATTCTCGATTCAATTACCGCGCCATCTTTGCAACGTGCCTAGAAAGTGTTAAATGTTATGTACCTTGTTAGGCGAGGAACGTATGGAGGTGCTATGCTACCCTGTTATCGAAGTCTTTAGAGAATTTTAAGATGATTTATTTTATCCTAGCTAAATTATACCCCTACAAACAAGGGGGTAATCTCCAGAACTGATGATCCAATTCTATATTTTTTCACTACTTATTTTAATATCATGCATATTAGTCGAGCTATCACCATATTTCCGGACGAAGTCGCAGGCGAAGTGCAAGTGTGAAAAAAAATATTTTGATTTTGAAAAAAAATACACCTCTGCCCATTCCGTCAATGAATACAGGCATTGTTATGTTAGTTTTTGTCAGTGTACGAAGTAATTTAATTGTCTGTGCCACCTCCTGCATTTTGTGAACAGCTTTAAGCGTAATGAATAGCGGAATATGACTTTGTCTAAAGAAGCTGTGTTTGTTGTGTTCGCTACAGCTTTGCCCACGTCTCCAACTATGTGTACAGGTTTAATTTTCCGGAATAAATAGAATGCTTATGTCGCTTTTCTATTTCCTACTCTGGAAATTATAAAACTGCGTTTAAATAGTACAAGTGCCGTAATCTTACATCATAATGTGTATTAGCTTTGAGATTCTACTCCGTTGAAGATTTCTGTTCTTCTTCTTCTTCTTTATAGTGTGGTTAGTGCTTAACCTGGTGTCAGAGTTTTTATGCCGCCCATGGGCCTCTGACTTGGCTTTACATGCCATCAAGAGATATCTCCCAAATATGCTGGTTTCCTCACTATGTTTTCCTTCAAAGAAGCAATTGTTAATTATACAATACGCAGATGAATCCGAAAAAGCAGAGGTTGAAGAAGAAGCAAAGGTATGATGCCGCTAAACAGCCTAATATGAAAAATAGAAACTTTAAATATTTTTGAATTTAGAACACAAATAAATGAATAATTTGTCAATAAAAGTAAATATTTGTTTTAAATAATCATGTTTATCAATGATATTCTATTTATAAACACAATTTAAATATTCAAAAAATATTTACGCCGTGAAGACTCATATTTCTTTGCCGAGATTTAAAAAAAAATAACCCATTTGGACTTTGTATAAGTATCTGTGGAAATTTTTATTTCCGCACGTGTGCGAATAAATATTAAAAATCCACGGGTGTGAAATATATTGCATGTTGAACCTAATCATAGTGCGATAAGAACCAGTTTTCGAGAAAGTGTTTTGAAATATATTTAAGCGCTTTAGTGTGGTAGATAAACTGTAACAAAAATAACAAATTACGTTATAATCGAACAGTTCAAAATTGAATTCTTTTTCGCTTACTACGTTTGACAGGCAATTTTTCTTTTTGCTGAGACCAATTTCGTTCACCTACGTCATGTTAACTATTTCTTTACTGACAGTTTCGTAATATATGTAATTTGTTCTTATTTTTATTAAATCTTATCCTTTATGATGTTTAAGATTTATGCCCTCTGCTGTGACTTATAAATGATGTCAAAGAATTTCTTACATATTGGAGCTTCTTAGGAGGTCCACTAACTAAAGAAAAAGATAGAGATATCTGAATAGATTTTGCACATTAAATTACGGCTGGTGAAAATACCAATTCACAAATTTCAGAGTGAAACCAAAGAACAACCTTTTTTTCATAGCCTGTATTGTGTCCCACTGCTGGGCAAAGGCCTCTCCTTCCCCCCACCCCACAAACGTCTCTGTTTTGTGCAATTTCTGGCCACGTTTGCCCCTTAACAGTTAGGATAAAATAAAACATCTTAAAATTCTCTAACATATGACACCTCTTTGTAATATTAGTATAGATAGAGCTGGGCCACATGGGCACTTATAAACGTCAAAGACAAGAAACAAGCAACTCCATGGTTGCAGTTTTATTAGTACACCTATACCCAATTTTGGGTTCCGTAGCCGAATGCCAAAAAACTGAACCCTTATAGATTCGTCATGTCTGTCTGTCCGTCCGTTCGTATATCATAGCCAGTTTATTCCGAAACTATTAGGACTACACAGTTGATACTTGGTAGGTAGATAAATTCTGTAAAAAAATTAAAGGCTGTAACTGATTTGATTTGCATCGAACCAATACGTGCAGGGTGTATAAAGATAGGTCTTTAAAGATGACATTGAGGTTCCTAAAATCATTTTTTCTCAGTCAATAGTTTGAAAGACAGACACTTTCAAAGTGGTAAAATGTGCCCCCCCCCCCCTCTAATTTCTAAAGCAAGAGGAGGAAAATTCTGAAAAAAATTATGATTTTAGGACGTATAAAAACTTTCAACGAAAATTGGTTTGAATAAGGCTTTTTCATCAAACTGCAGCAGTAACTTTGTTTTTCATTAACATACTATAAAAAATAAATTTAGTTTTGCTGTTGAATGTAATACAATGCAACATACGAATGAGCCTTCACAATATTTTTATTATATTGTTTGGTGGTACGGAACCCTGTGTGCGTGTAAGTAGGACTCGCACTTGGAAGGTTTTTGTAAAATTTCATACTGCTCTTCTGTTTAGGCATACTCCAAAGGCAGAATTGAAACTCCCTTATGTCCAGTTAGTTTTAGGGGGAGAGCGTATTGCCATCAGACAGACACGAATGCAGACCCCGGGCTGCTATTGAGTCGAAAAGTATTTTTTTTTGTACCAAGAATTAGCAAAATGAACTTAAAAATTAAGGTAATTAAAAAGAGTAGACCAGAACCGTCCAGAACATTCCATAAACTCGTTCCACGCCCAGCCAACATTAGTGAGGCAATGACCATAACCGTAGAGCTGCAACTTATAATCGTTCCTACTCCGTACTTCGGACCTACTCTGTACAGTTACTAGCACTAATATACAAGGTGGATGGAACACCGACGCTGAAACGGTTACCACGTATTCAGTACATCATTCTGAACCCCCTTACATGGACATTTTTCGTCGGTTATTAAAAACAGCTGTTTCCCGCAAAACTGGAATACCTACACGGTCAAAATGTATGGAACAACAGATTAAAAAAAAATATATGTGGCGGTTCAGAATGATATACTGAATACGTGGTAACCGTTTTAGCGTCGTCGTCCCTTCCACCTTGTATAATTACACTGAGCCACAATTAAAAGGAACATAGTTTTGTAGAACCTTTACTCATCATCATCTGCCTAGCCTTTTCCGAACTATGTTGGGGTCTGCTTTTAGTCTAACCGGATGCAACTGAATACCAGTATTTTACATGGAGCGACTGCCTATCTAACCTCCACAACTCATTTAGTACTGGGTAATACGAATGATGAATCTGAATATGAAACGATCGTTAAAGATCTACAAATGACACCCGGGACCATCAGCTTAACGTGCTTTTCGTGGCACGGAGGAAACTCGGTATGTAATGGGTGGTCACCCATCCACAGACCAACCTAGGCAAGCGCGGCTGACCCGAGCGGCTGTTATTATTTAGCCACGAGCTCCTTTAGAAACTAACCTTACACCCCCTACCCCCCACCCCTCTACCCCTTACCCTTTTCTAACCTTTACTATGTTAAAATATAATACTACCCGACTAAGTGTGTCCACATTTCTGCTTGTGACTGTACTTCGGACTCTGACGCGCGTTTGCAATCACTGGCTTCAGTTACAGGGTGGATGCAGCTCCGTGTTGTTTTTAGTTAGTTTATTATTGAGTAATGTTCCTGGTTCATCAAAATTTTCGTTTTAGTTTGTGCATTAACTCGATTTGTTTGAGTATAAACTAAACTATACTGACTCGCAGTTACGTTGTACTAAGTGTGAGTGAGGCTACAATGTCTTTTAAGACGAGATGTTTTTATAACGAGTGTGCAAGAGAGAGAGAAATTGTGAGAGTGTGTGTGAGTGTGTGTGAGTGTGCATGTGACTGTGTGTGTGTTTTTGTGAGAAAGTGTGTGTGCGAGTGTGTCCTTAAAAAGAATCCTTTAATCCCCAACAGACCTAGATCCTTCTACCCACCTGTTCATCATCAAAGTAAAGTAAGACATCTTCTGGGTGCGTTGGTTAAGTCTTATTATCGCTTTTTATCAAGCCAGGTAGTGCATAAAAAGAAGATAATTGCCCTAATTTCAGCTGAATCTACCTACCAACACTGGGCTTCTTGGAGACGTTCTCTGTCGTTTCACATGAAGGTGACAGAAATCCAGTTCCTACTAAGTGCCATCTTTCCATTCATCTAAGCTTCAAGAGCCATCACAACAATGCAAGCTGACGCAAAACCAACGCTGCTTGCATAGTGTCACAGCATTATTACACTGGCCATTTTCTCTAAAATTCTCGTTTAAATTTTGTAATGCTTCATGTTCAGCGCAAATAAATAATTTTCTTTAAACGACTACCCATAAAAATATTGTTATGTGTTCACGGTTTGCGGCAGACCTCGTAGAAGATGGCGGGACGAGCTGGACGAAGCCAACGACCAGTAGTCCACATTAGCCCTGGATCGAAATAACTAGAAGTCATGAGGAGAGGCCGTTGCCCAGCAGGAGAATGTCGTAGGCTACAGTATCAGTATCAAGGTTCACGTATGACTAGTTTCCTTTATACCATCTCGAAAACGTCTAAACCGATTTCGATTTTTTCCATAATCCTGGGTTACATAATTTTAATCACTTTCTTCCACCTACCTTCAACACTGGGCTTCTCGCAGACGAAGTAGTTGTGTTCCCTGCAGCCCCGGTCGTTCCACATGAAGGTGGCGATCCCTGGCGGTGGTCGCGGAGGGAACTCCCGTCGGGCCTCCACGCAGTCCTGCCCCGAAGTGCCGTCGTCGTTCGGCTGGCCGCTGTGCTTGCGCCAACCGGGGAACCAGTCTGGGGACAACGAATAACATTTAGAATGTAATAAGATATTCATAATTTAAATCAAAAGTGATTTATTCACATTAGGCTCAAAAAGAAGCACTTTATAAACGTCAGAAATTACATTTGACAATCTGCCACATCGCCCGCCCTTCACCAGTTCTGTTTTTGCAATGTTTTAGCTAGGACGTGGCGAAAAAAATCGACAGCAAGAAGTGTTGTGTGAAGTGCAACATCACGTCATGACAACACAATTAATATTTTTCTTTATCACGAGCCTAAAGCAGCTCACTGCTGTACACGGGCCCATATGATTGTGCGACGTTTTACTCGATCCTCGGCTACTCTCAACCAGCTGCTACCAGTCAACCTGCGGGGATCGGCGCTCCACCTGACCTAAGGCCGTCCTACTTCTCTTATGCAATCCGTTACTCGCAAATAAAACAAGAAAACAACAACGTTTGGACAGAAACTTCTAAACAAGTTTTGACAACTCTGTAAACAGAAGTTCAACGTATAACTAGTTTGACAGGTGTGTATCGTCGCCATATTTTCCTTACCTTTAAGTGTTACAGGCAGCAGTATTGATTGGATTTAAAACTTTTACATTGCTTTGTATTGTACATCGGGCTGGTATCCGTAACTCCACATCCAAGGTGAGTATTTAATATATTAACATTTTGATTATAGAGGCAATAGAACTAGCGATTAAGTTTTGATACAGCAGAATTGGAAGGTACTTCAAACGGAAATTAAAAACTATAAAAGTAAAAAATACGCTATCAGATAATGTATGATTAAAACCTGACATTACATACAACAATTATAAGGCGAAATGCCTGAACATTTTTTCAGGCATTTCGTTTTACAATTGTAAACTGTAATAGCAGCCACAAAGTACCGATTGTGCGCTTACAATGTTGCCCCCATCATGCTATTACTAGCGATTACTAGGGCTATCTACATAAGTATACATAGCCAGTAAGACTCGCTGGTCTAGTAGTAGCAAGCACCACTGCTGAGCATGAGGTCCTAGGTGCAATTCCCAGCTCGGGCAAAGTTTTATTGGATTTTTTCATCAATAATTTCTCAGTAGCACCACTGAATTTGATTTGTGTCTATCCATTTGTGTCGGTATGGTAGTTTTAGGGTGGTGGATATTCTTTGGTGTTTAATATACAAGGTGTAAACGGACCCTTCACGAAACCGTCAACCAAGCATTCCGTACATCAAACTAAGTACCCCTACGCAAAAATTATTGCAGGGAAACTACTTTTTTTTTTGGGTCTGGAAAATCACGTTTTACTTTAAAACTCAATGTAACGCACTCGAAACATTGTGCTGATGGATGCTTGAATAGTAAACAGGTCATTGAGGTAATTAAAGTAAATTTATAAACTTAAAAACTAGTATTTAAAAAAAATCTTTTGAAAAAATTGGAACTTCGACCTCAAATATCTCCGTAACTAGAAGGTTCTCAGGTATGGTCCAGAACAAAAAATGATCACAATAACGGGGAGAACAAGTGCTTTTCAGCTTCGATAAGGGTCTTTTTACATCCTTTAGTTGGTGTGTGTGTTACATAAATATCGAGAAAATAGACGACAGCAATTTGTCATGAGTGCTCTCTAAAGCATAAAGCTTTTCATACTTTTTGAAATAAAGTTAACAATGCAAACCTCGTCCATATAGTTCAGCACTGAAACCACGAGTACATACTTCCCTTTGTGCAGTAACCAGTGAACTGAGGTAAACACTAGTTTAATTAATCGTTCATTTATTATGAAAATTACATGAAAACCTGTTAACAAATTGAAAATATTTACGAAGAATCACGTTCATTGCGAAATACATGTTGCGATGAATATTCATTAAATTATGGTCAATTGTAATTATTAATTCCCCAGTTTCGATTGTTCATTCATTTTAAATCAGCTGCTGTTAACTCGTTGTGACGCCATATTTAAATTATAGAGAAATTGGATTTAAGCCAGAGGTAGATTTCGCTCGTTATACTGAAAGCCGTATCGTAGTTGGGAAAAGACTAAGCAGACGATGATGCCCATTTTCACAGACACTAAGCGACACCTGAATGATTGCATAAATAAAGGCGTATTGTTGAATTTTGAACGCACGGCTCAGCGCCGAAAATATTATATTGAAATTCCAGCAGTGCAATTATATTTGGTGTTATTTTTTTGGGCTTCAGTGCATAGTTCTTACCTGTGCTGTATAAATAAATATAGGTAGGACATAAACAGTCATTACTAAGATTCAATATTTCTGCTAGGTCGAGCAGTCCACGACATTGGCGTGTACTTTCATAACACTTAGAACTAGTTTACTATGTATTTTTTTAACTTGCACATGAAGGGAAGTCTTCCAATAACATTAAAAAGAAAACTCATCGACATGTGCATCCTGCCCGTCCTAACCTATGGTTCACAAAGTTACAGACACCACCCCGCGCTCCATAACTCAAGTAGCTGATGTTGAAGTTCTAACAGCCAAGCTGAAGTGGGAGTGGGCTAGCCACGTCGCACGGATACACGCGGACAGGTGGGCAAAGATCGTCAATCACTGGACGCTAGAGGGTGGACATCACCGACCAGGTCAACCGCGGCGAAGGTGGTGTGACGATCTGATCCTGTTCGCGGGGCAAACGTGGCCAGAAATTGCACAGAATAGAGAGATTTTGAGGGAGAAAGGGGAGGCCTTTGCCCAGCAGTGGGACACAATGTAGGATATCAGAAAAAAAAAACTTTGACATCCAGGCTACCTTTTGAGCAGAACTCTCTAAGGCTTAGTCTAAGCCATAAAAACTAAAATAAAAACATTCCCCAATAACTTTCCATGCTGCAACACATAAAACAAGCTTACTTTGAAGCTCGTATTTCAGTGAAGCATTTAGTAAGTGGAAGCCGGGTCAGAGCAATTTTGTGTAATAATTTAGTAAGTAATTGTGTTCCGCGAATCGGTTCGCTGTGTTTTGACGTGGATAAACAGAAATCATCGTTTCACATGCGATGTTTTGATGTGGGGACACGAACGTTGGAAGTAGTTGTTGGTATGGTACAAATTATAGGTGATTTTTATTGGTATGGCTACGTTTGTTTGATATATTATTTGTAGCTGGAAACATTATTTCTACTTCTAAAAACCAGCCAAGTGCGAGTCGGACTCGCGCATGAATGGTTCCGTACCATCGTAGTAGGGAGCCCCCTTCAATTTATTTTTATTATTTGTTGTTATAGCGGCAACAGAAATACACATTCTGTGAAAATTTCAACTGTCTTCCTTTTACGGATCATGAGATACAGCCCGCTGATAGACAGACGGACGGACGGACGGAGGGACAGCGAAGAAATAGTAATAGGGGCCCGTCGGGCCCTTCAGGTACTGAACCGCAAAAACGAACTAATACTACTTCTTTCTCACGAAACAGTTACAAAAGAAAATAATTTTTGGCAAATAAAATTTATGAAAACTAGTTTTTGACTGCGGGTTCACCCAGATGAAGGTCGCCAATGTCCAAACGCAGGTCATAGTCTACCTGTAAAGCCGTTAAAGCGTGAAAAAGTGAAAGACAATCAGATAGTAATGGGTTGAATATTTTCGAATTTATAATATCGATGTATGGATTACTTTCTGTTCTTAAATAATTTAAGACATAGTGCTATACGAAGACAGCAAACTTAAACTTGAATACCAACGTAAACATAATATAACATTTGTATATGTATGTGTATTAGTATCAATATAAGTGTATAGATTCTCGAAAACAGGGAGTAATTTATTAGATTTTTTTTTTTTTTAGAGATTTCCTTCTCGCATCAAGTCCGCCTATGTACCACTATTGTAAGTGAAGTTTAAATAAATAAATAATATCACGCCTGTTATCCCTGAAGGGTTAGGCAAAGGTGTACCTAATAGTACACTCACATTTCGCCAGTTAAGTGCCATGCCAATCAAGTGGGTATATAGAGACTCCGTGGCTGCTACTGAAAAAATCCTGATGAAAAAACCCAATAACACTTTGCCCGACATGGGAATCGAACCCAGGACCTCATTCTCAGCAGTCGCGCTTGCAACCACTAGAGCGACGAGGCAGATAGATACTAACATATTTCCTAAATAACAAACTAAATCCAAATCCCCACAGGTCCTCCTACTCACGAGAAGCTTGCTCGTATGCTCACTTGGCTCACTCCACGGCAAAGTCGAGTGCTCAGACGGACTGGAGCATGCTAACTGGAGTTAGCAGTTCTCACCACCAATTAGCACAAACAAGTACCAAGTTTCATGCAATCACGTGCGGTGCTAGCTAAATATACGGTGCTGGAGCCTTGAAGGATGAGACAGTGCATTTGATGTACTCGTAGAACATGCGAACAGAAATTGATTATTATAATATTATTTAGTAGCACTTCGCCCACGACTTCGTCCGCAAAAATGGTGATAGATCGGCTGATGTGCCTGATATAAAAATAATTTATAGCCGATAGCACCCACGGATAATGTAGCTTTCTGCCAGTGAAAGAATTTTTAGAATTGGAGCATTAGTTCCGGAGATTACCCCCTACATACAAACAAATTTTATCTCTTTATAATATTAGTATATTTATTTGTTTGCTCTCATGCACATCACACATTTTACAATATAACTGTCGGTTTTTGTACATGAACCCTGTCAGGGCACTGCAAAGCACAATGCTGGTTTGCTGTTGAGAACATTAAATTAACATAATAAATTGAGTCAAAACTTATCAAAACACAATACAATACATTTCAGAAAAAAAATATGTTTAGAAGTCGTTATGATGTCCAGTTAACAGTATTAAACACTATACAATAACACATATAAAGTCATGTTTAAGTCAGATTGTGGGTAGATACTAAAAAGTAGAATAAATATAGAAGTATAAAAAAAGAATAAAAAGTAGAATAAATATAGATAAATAATAGAGACCAAAATGTTCAATCAAAACAATTTCTTACATTTCGAAACCCACGTTGATGCCTTCATTAGATAAGTTGTTCATGTCTAATGATACATAATTATCTTATTTTTTAGATATAGTCATACAAACAAACCCAATCAACTGTAATTTCTCTCGAAGCAAAAATTACAATCTCTCTCGTTACTTAATTCCATTTTTCCAATAGTTTGTATGATACGAGATTAAGATTTAATTAGTTTTCTACTGGCTGCCGCTCTGAAAGCAGTAGATTATAATAAAGACTCGTATACACAGTATACTGCCCTGTATATACGCTTAACTCGCGGATATACAGAATTGCGCTATGTAGGAATCTGATTTTAGTTACTTTTGTACTGTTACACATTTAAAAACAACGGTGAGCGTAGTAAAGAAGGATTTGCACTCCGCACGCTCAACCTCATAGCGAGTGATACGGACTTATTCTGTTGTTCTATGAGTGAGTTCACGAATGATGCTTTATTTGTAATTAGTTATAGATTTTAGTTATAAGTAACAGTTAAGTGAGGTTAAGGTAGACGTAAGTCGATCAATAAATAGATAAAAGAATATATATTTTTTAAATGTCGTCCTAACAGTTTGTATGTTTACCGATGACAAATATCCACGGGACACGGTTCGTTTTCACGTGATTATCTAAGAAGTATGCCACATTGCATGTTATTTGAATAATTATAAGCAAGGGATCGTTCAAACAACTTTGATTTCTCTTTGGAAAAGATATCCACCGTACACAATTGTCTGAAGTCAATCTGCATGCACCTTTATTTTAATTATAAGTCCGCGATTAATAACAGGGGCTTGCGTCGAACTGAACCGCGGATGAATTCCCGCGCTTTTGTGGACGCCATTTTATCAAGATGGCCGCCACTGATTTATTACCGCCTATTGTGATGAGAGTGAGTTCTCAAGTCATGATTAATAATGAGAGAGCTAGATTTTCTTGCTGTATTTACATTTTGCAGGTGTGTTTAATGTATTGTACTAGTCGTATTTAATTAAGGTACTATTGTTCTGACAAAGATTGAATTGTGGCGTTTCTGTGGCCAATATGTTCGTCAAATATTGCTTTATATTGGAGACGATATTGGATATATT
This sequence comes from Noctua fimbriata, assembly GCA_905163415.1. Classification (NCBI taxonomy): domain Eukaryota; kingdom Metazoa; phylum Arthropoda; class Insecta; order Lepidoptera; family Noctuidae; genus Noctua; species Noctua fimbriata. The sequence continues at coordinate 15,952,635 of LR990941.1, read as the reverse complement.
ACAATATTAGAGCCTAAAATGACGACTAAATCCCTCTACATTTCGGTGAATATACTTGCTTCCTACCAAGTATTGTAAAGCAAGAATTTATATTGTTTGGGTTAAATTAATTAATGCAAGTAACTACTAACTTAATTTAAATTAAAGTAAGAATATGGATAGTTAAAGTACCACCGAAAGTTTTCATTTACCTCTAGATGAAATAAGCTTATTAAAAGTTCTACAGATACTCGATGCTACGAGAGTGCTACGGTGCTACGCTTTTGCTACGAGCAGCTACGGAGAATAACGAATTTAAACAACTCGCGTTTGTGTCTGAATTTTTGTCACGTAATTAATGAAGATTTTGTTGCTTGTTGTAACAAAATATTATCCTAATAATGGGACAAAAGATTTCTATACGTAGAAGATTTATTTTAATTATTTTAACAGTATTAGTTGCCTGAAATTGCGAGACAGGGCCGCGGCAGACCACGAGGAGATGGCGGGACGACTTGGATGCTCTCGAAAAGTGGTACAACGGCGCACTGGGGCCTATGGAAAAATAGAGGGAGGCCTTTGCCCAGCAGTGGGGCAGTTCAGGCTAGATATAGCAGTAAAAATCAACATTATGGGACAAAAGATAATTACAACGTAGAAAATTAAATTCATTTATTTTAAGCCACGATTTTTCATCTCAAACGAATTTATTCCCCTCCATTAAACCTCAATATTGACCAACATCATAACTTCGTTAACGCGGGTCTCCCAACATTATGAACATTTTGTGACGTCACAATCCGGACGAGATCGCAGGGCGGCTCGACTGCGGTGCGGTTGCGGACCGCTGCGGATCGCTGCGGTTCTGAACTTGTTGAATGCAGACGTCGGCATTGTAAACAGGGCGACCCTTTTTCTTCGTAGGGTTGTCTGAGAGACCCTTTGGGATTTTTTGAATATGAATTTGTTTAATAATTATTGAGTAAGTACATAATTATTAAAAATTAACTATCATTTCAATGAAAAAAAGTCAGAAACATAAAAAAAGAAAAACAGAAAGATATCAGAAAAAAAATAAAAATCTGAAAAAAAAGAATAAAAAAAATTCAAAAAAAAATCAGTATTTTACAATACAAAATACTGATGTTTATTTGTAAACGTTTCCATACGTCAATAGAACTCCTGGTTTGAGAAAAAAGATTTCATAAGTTGTTCAGTTATAGTTTGCAAAAAGCGAACGGGAGTAGGGACTGGACTATTTCAACCCACTCCCTAAAAATGGCGTTAAATCTTTAGTAAATCAAGTACGGTATGCCACACGTCAGTGATAACTGAACCAGTATATGTTGGCTTCTTATTCTATTAAAGCTCCATACTACGCCAGCTCAAAGTTAAAGTGTCACCGGGCTACTGTACGTAGCAGCCTTTATAAGCATCATCGGCCTAGCCTTTTTGAACTAGGTTGGGGCCGACTTTTAGTCTAACCAGATGCAGTTGAATATCAGTATTTTATATGAATCTCTAATACTAATTTCTTGTTTTTTTTTTTTACAGATTTTTTCTTCTGAATTCTTTCTGTTTTGTTTTGTTTCTGATTTTTGTAACTGTGACATGTGACTGACCTCCACAACCCAGTAATTGGGTTAAGCTTTACCCCTCGATAACGCTAATTGTCAGACTTTCGGTCAGGACACAACCCGTAACGTAACAGGGTTTTGGAAATTAAATACTAGTGCCTACTTTCTCGATGACATGAATTCCGATTTTCCGAACCTAACCGAAAGTACAGCATTGCCAATGATTTCATTAAAATTAAGACTTCGAATTTGAGTCAGAAATGTACTCGAAGACAAAGCCTAGCTTCTTGACCAATCTTTTGGTTACTAACTCAATGAAAAACTAAAACACATATTACCCTAAGGTAGCAGTGGCGAAGGTTCCATAGAACTCGATTCCTACCGGCTTCCCTTTGAAAAATGGCACAGTCAGTATTCTATACACAAATAATATAATCACATTAAAGATAGTCCGGCTTACCCCTTACAAAAATTTACCCTTCGCTATTGTAAGGTAGACTGGTAGAAAATGCCCAAGGCATTAAGTCCGCCTTTGTACATTATATGCATAAAGTTTAAATAATAAATATAATCCATTAAGTATAAGCGGCTGAAAACCGGGCAACATAGTTGAATGATCTAAAACGATAAGTAACAACCCTAGTTAGCAGAAACATAAACTTAAGTAGTCGTAACACATTAATAACGCGTCCATATTGTCCCATTCAATTACGATGAACTTGAAGATACTTACCATGTAGATAGTAGATTATATGATTTAGTCAGACCCAACCGTCATTTCAGTAGGCTTCGAGGCCCTAGCACGAACGCGCGACGTTAGGCTGCATTTCAGAGATGAGCTGGAATGCGTAGCGAGAGATGTGTGCGAAATTTTTCCAAACTATGTTGGTGGTCGGTTTCCAGCTACCCGGATGCAGCTGAATACTAGTTTTTAATATGGAGCGACTGCCTATCTGACCTCCATAAACCAGTCAGTACTGGGTAATACGAAACCCCTTGGTGGACTAGTTGTCAGACTTTCTGGCCACTGATTAACGACTTTCAAAGATTTATAAATGGATAGCCAGGACCAACGGCTTAGCGAGATTTTCTAGGCACGGAGGAAACTCCGTATGTAATGGGAGCTGGCAAGCGCAGCTTAGCCTGAAGATAGACTCGAGTTGCTTTTATTATTTAGGCACGAGATCCTCCTGTATGCAAAACTAACCAAGAATATCGCTTCTTTTTCATAGCTATAGCCTAGTTAGCTATGTGATTGATTAGTTTAGTACATCCCAAGCTGCACATCCTCGCATATGTCTGGTAGAAACGAATAATATGCATCTCTCCCACAATATTTTGGTTATTTTTTGTGACCGATATGAACGAATAATGCCTTGAAAGGACATTGGGAAGAATTTGTCCCCACCCTCCATCAGATTTGAAACAAGTTCCATTCGAAGCGTCTGGCAGGTAAAATGTTGTTTTACTATGACGACATTCTTCGTATATGTTTAGAACACCTGAAAATTTCAATCTATTTAAACGTAATCTATGGCGTTATCAAATATTGCACGCGAAATGAGTATTTTTAATTTAACAGCCGAATTCACGTAACGTGTACCTCACACGTTTGTACTAAGCCCACTGTTTTCCTCCTTTCAATAACGACGAACCGAAAGATACTTACCATGTGGTAGATTATACGATTTGGTCAGATTCAACCGTCATTTGGAGCCCGACCGTCATTCCGGTCGGCTGTTATTACAAGTAACTTCAATTCTATTCATTACGGTCAGACTAACCTCTTGACGAGCTAATACGATTGGGCAATTCAACTTTGTGATGGTAAACCCAATGTTTATGACTTATTTAGTTAAGTTATATTAGCTTGGGGTTTGAATGTAAAGAAAAAAGAGATTTAATACTAATGTAGATAAGTAAGTTGTGTATTTTTACTAACATTATTAATTAATTTTGTGAACGTGAATAAGTATGAAACCTATAAAAATCTTGTGATATCTGAATTAAATGAATTTAATTATTTTTATTTATTCGTTTTAAATGAAATAATAAAATCACGCCTGTAATAATAGGCCCTCTGGCTATCCTTACCCCGTAGTACATCCACATTTCGCTAGTTATGTTTTTAAGTCCCATGTAATACCCCTATTGCGAGCCTTTTGCATCAACCGGACAATAACACTATCAAACCTATGTATTGCTAAAACTGCGGAAAGTCATATTCATGACTTCTTCTACTGAGCCTAGTTATTATTATACAGTGTGTTTTGTTACCGGTTACCGATAATTTAAGAGCATAATATTATAAACTCATTTCTATCGACAAATACGCGTTTGTAAATATTCCTAACCCCAAGCCCCGCTAAGGCAGCCATCTTGTTTTTTTAATCGCTTGGTCTAGGGTATGTTCAATGAAATGCTAATATCTTTGAATCTAAGAGACCTAGATACGTGTAAGGAAAGGCTTCGATCACCGGACTTCTACAGATGCTTACTTAGTTCGGTGTACGGAGTCACGGTCGCACCGGTTTGACCGAAAACCTTTATGAAAGTTGTTAATCTACACATAACTTTGTGCTACAAATAGTGCTACGGCGTAGCTCATAGTGCTACGGCGTAGCTCGCACAGTGCTACGGCGTAGATCACGCTGTGATATAGAGGAAAGGTCAGAATGCTTAAAACCCACCGAGATTGCGCCCTATTCTATAGTTACAATGATGTTTCTCTCGAGAGCTCGATTATAATTAATCAAAACAGAGAATACGACGTCAAAGGTTACCCAAAGCGAATCAAACGACAAATGAGTGTTTGCGTCAGTAGCACAGAGCAAAGGCGATTGAATTCAAACGATTGTGGTCAAGTCAGTCCGCTGTGAGGTCAAACGTATTTAGATTAGTTGCTGAGATTAAAAGGAATCTTTAGCATTTATTAGCGTCAAAGTGAATCATTATTTATTTGTTAATTCCAATATGGTGATAGAAATTAGAATTGAAAATGCCATCAAAATGAAAACGATAAGTTTTTGGATCATTCATTTATTAATAACAATTTTTTTTCCAGTCTGGCAGAACGCAATGCAAGTTGTTTTGTGTTGCATGTTGGCAACACCGAAATAGAAGTTATTTTGTTTGATAACATTCACGAAAATTTAATTTGTCACGTAATAAATACGTGTGATAAATAATTAATTCAAAGTTTTTCAGTTTGTTAGACTGTAGTTACAGAAATTTTGTATTTCAAAAAACATACCAACAATTTTAAACCATATTGTAGTCTACCCGTATATTCAAATAATTTTACCATTCAACCAAAATTTCATTTCTCTTTCACAATATGACCGCAAAAAGAATTGTAACTTTTACACCATGATATGGGTCGCAGTATCTGCGGACATTGGATGAAGTAACGAAAGTTTAAAATTCGATTTCTATGCAGATGCAGGCACAAAGGAGAAACAAAACGTACGACTCGCTCGCGTTACGTTTAATTGTAAAAGTGAAAGAATATGTGAATTTTCTGTTGTAAAAAGGCTGTTCATATTGGCCAGTATTTTTTGGAAAAACCTTTATTAAACGTCAATGAAAGTTTAAAAAGTTTTTAAATCTTTTGCTGCAGTTAGTAGCTCCATAGAATAGTACAGTCGCCAGCACATCAAGCTACCTGAAACTGTAAAATTTTCCCAATCAACCTTGAACCTAATGCTTTAGCAATAAAGTTGAAAATCTATTAATGAAATTTGACAGATTGTACTTAAGCTGCATGTGCTGGCGTCTGTACAAGTGTTATTACTTGGAAATCTGCGTTTAGGTCATTTTATTAAGAGATACTGAAAATTAATCCTCTAAAAGAATTAAATAGAGGGTGCAAAATATGTATGTCGGGTTCGGTCATTAGTATGGACATAAAATGAATCGCAAGTGCGCCGGTGGTGACATCACACGACCTACTTACAAGTCTAGCGACACCACAGCGTGCTTCTACAGAGCCCTGAAGTTCAGCTCGAGACGAGGGCGACAGTCAATTACTGATCGCGGAGGAGTTGAGACGTCTTGGAACTGTACCCGATTCATTGTGCCGCGTGTTAAGTTTTAATTTCAAGTAATTTGTTATTTTAATAGAAACAGCGTATCACACCCAGTGTATTTTCATAGCACGAAACCCATCGTCTGCCACATGATGTACGAGACGGCCTAACGGAATGAATCCTGACATATCCGACATGTATAAGCTCGTCATTTTTGCGGATAAGATATTCCATGAAGCACAAAGTTGTTTAAAAGATAAGTTAGCTATAGTAAACTATCGTTATGAGTGGCAACTTAATCAATTAACAAAAATATATATTATTATTAATTTATCAATTTAAAAAAAGTATAACTGCACCTAAAGTAATTACTGTGAAAACGGTCAAATAAAAAGTAATTAATATTTATTCCTCGTTCCTAGTAAGTCCAGATTAAAAAAAATAGAGCAATGGTTTCCCGAAACTCCCCAAATGTTAATTTGCAAGTATATCATTACGTTATTTATACATAACGTTGCGATGATAGCCCGCAGCTTTTCATTGCAATTTCCGCCTCATTCATTTCGTTCAATCATTAATTCACCATTCGTTTTGGGAATAAATCATTCGGAACTGTACATATGAAGTATGTTTCAATTATTTGTTGATCATAAGTATATCCTACATTTATTTCTGTCTAGTTTTTTATACCTTTTTATTTTATTTCGACGTTTTTGTAAAATCACAGACAAAAAAAATATCACAATGACGGGGAGAACAAGTGCCTTTTGGCTTAGAAAACGGTCTTTTCACACCCATTATTGAAAAATAGCTGAAATTATGGATGGACTGTGTGAAGGATGCTATGGCTAGAAAGAAGGTGACTGCTGAAATGAAGAGCCGATACCAAATAAATTGGGATAAGGGCAAGAGAATGATGACGATGATGATGATAATATATTCAGCAAACAGAAGCGAAGGTGTTTAAAAAAGACAACGAGGTACACAATATAATGTTTACAACCGTTTATTCTAACTTGGAACAAAATATCAAGCACTGAAACTAATCTAAGCCGCTACAAATCATAACGAATTCAATGAACACGTATTTGTTTACAAAAATAGCGAGTAAGTACACAAAATAGGAAATTATAAATCTTACAGCGCTTTGTGCGATATTCCCAACAAGAGTCTCCCGAGACCAGCGACAATTCGAAGCTGTCACTCCTTTCCATAGAAGTAACATGTGCTACGCAGAACCTCATTTCTTTATCATACTACGTAAAACCTGATTTCTTCCAAAAATATTGTAACACAGTTTTTAAACGAAAAAGTACCATACCCACATCTGTTGTGGTTTGTCGCAAAACTCAAGTCAGATAACTGATTCACCGAATAAGCTCTCTCCAGTTACTTTTCTAATACATAATTATGTATTACTAACAAAATATGGGCAGGACCCAGTCAGAAATAAACATGTTTTTTTAAATTACATGTTTTAAAGTAATTTCTATGTCACAGCATCATTCACAAAACTAGCTCACATTACATTGTGCCCTTGCGTGAATAAAAAGGGGTGAATAACTCAATGGGTGAACTAAATAAAGCTACAATCGCATATTTCTGCCGCCTCGCCGTCTAGACTGAAGCCTTAGGGATGCTATACACTTCTTTGGGTTGGCACTTTCGATTTGCGTGTAAAAAAACTGATTAGAAGCAATTACTACACATATTCGGCTATTCATTGGTGCCGATCGGCAAATTTTGGTCAGCTTCTGCCATGGCTGAATCATGTTCGGGTCGGCACGGCACAATTTCAGCTAAGGCTTGTCCACGAACCTATTTCGACATCATTCAACTCAACCTATTACTGTCCACTGCTGGACACTCCCAAGCTAAGCCATTACACCCTGCCTCCACCTTCTTCATCAAGTCTGACCCAGCTACATTTTAAGGTATTCATTTGATTTTGCCGCCTATTTGTGCCGAATTATGCGGCATCCTAACATATGTATATTATCCCTTACATTCGACACTTCTTGGCAGCCATTGACGCTTTTAACCTATAAAGTGCACTGACTATTCGTGTTTTTTTCTCTGTTCTTGAGAACCATTAAATTCAACTTCTTGAAGCTATGTAACTTGCACTTTTATGAGTGTGTTTTCTTTAGAGATTTTTATTTTTATGAGGAAATGAATAGAAGACATTTTTGTAGATATGAAACGAGATAATATTACTATCCAAAGGAGGACTTCATTAAATACAAGTTAAGTTTTCACATTTCGTTAACTTAGTTGTTGTAGTCTTACTTTGTCAAGTTATAGGTATCTAAGTACGAATATTAGTACCCAGTGATTACTTCAGTTCTTTCGAATAAGCTAAGGAACTCTTTGTAGTAATCAGCAAAATATTTAAACGGCCTAGGTACACGTACGTTCTTTAACTAGCAACTTCATAAATAACCTCACACCGTCATCCGATGGAGGTAGGCAAGAACTACGCCATTTTAAGTAGCTTTTTCTTCTAAAGGTGTCGATGGCAAATATTTTTTTTTACCAAGTTTTATTGTTTTGTCCCAGTATTCTAACAACGCTTACTCTAAGCAACAGTGATTAGGTAACAAAGCTAGGGTTGTCCCAATCAAATGAAACTGCACACAATGACCATCCACGCCACATTCACGTGCCTACCACACACACGTACGCCACTCGAGTCACGACAGCCCTCGTGCTGAGAGCCCTCGCGGACTACCTAGCACTACTCAATACTACCGAACTAACTCGCTGTTGACCACACTTTATGAAGGGCTAGTATTTCCACGCATGTACAGTTATGACACTAATATGTATACACGAGGAAACTTTTAATAGTTTTACGTTATTACGAACATAGGATTTTGGAAGACATACTTTTACGAAATAGGCCTTTTCTCAAAGAAGAAACAAGAGAAAAGATGAAGAATAAGAATAAGAAACTATTATTTCACGAGAAAATCGCTTTTAAATTTTGCTAAGTGTACTATAACGTATGTATATTCTATCGATCTATCTATCTGCTTGCAAGTTTTCAAGGAAGAATATTTGATTTCCAAGTACCTAAAGAGTTTCATAAAACAAGTTTTCAAAATCGCTTTATTGTAATTATATCCTTTTCATTCAGTTGTAACACGTTCAATTATAAATCAGTAAGATTAAGCGGTAATAATTTTGTAACTAGTACAAGACTAAGCATACAATATACTCACGTGCATAAGAGAAGGGCAGTCCATCAGACCAGCGGAACTCGCCTTCATGGACGGCATCAGTTGCTCCGATCCAGTACACGTCGTCAACACCAGCACCGGGACTGTGACCAAAAAGACATCATCGTTATAAAATCGAGAATCATTTATTCAAATTAGGCCTTCAACGTCAAAAAACACCTATAAACAAACGCTCGTCTTTACTACTTTTTATGGTGACTCTCAGAGTGGGGCAAAAAATAATTCTGAAAACAATTAACAACTAACAATTAAATTGTCAAATTTTGTTGCAACTAACAACTAAAATAATTAATTGCAATTGCAGCATAACACAATTAACAATTAATTTATTGTGCTTGATAAACTTTGCAATGACTGTGCGCTCTCGCCGAGTGGAATGTCTCAGTGAGAGTGCAGGTAGGGCTAGTGCGAGAGTGTACAGCCAAGCGAGAAACATCAAGGCTAGACGATCCTCTATACCCTCTTGGATTCGCCCTCGCTCAGAGTGTCTCGGCGAGAATGTATTGCTTTATGAAGACCTCTCCAGTAAGAAGTATTAAGGTGCTGACAGCCCTGTTCCACTGCTGAGTTTAGTAGGCTTTTTCTTGTGTGGCATCTCATAGAAAAGTGACTAGTGAATATCCAAAGCGTTTTATAATTACACAACGACTTGTCGTGGATTTATATAAGCTTGTAATACATTTTTGTCATCGTTATCGCTGGGTTGTGGAGGTGAGATAGGCAGTCGCTCCATGTAAGATACTGGTATTCAGCTGTATCCGGTCAGACTGGAAGCCGACCTCAACATAGTTGCGAAAAGGTTAGGCAGATGATGATATGGCTGATAGAAAGTCACTTTGTCTAGGTCCAACTGGTCTTCGCGTTACTCAACCAGCTCTTTCCTGCGGAATTTTGTAGGATATGTGCCAGGCTGATCTGGTATGCCAATACTCATCCCACCATCTGTCGCTTCACTACATAGTATAAAACAAAGTCGCTTTCTCTGTCCCTATGTACCTTTGTATGCTTAAATCTTTGAAACTACGCAACGGATTTTGATGCGGTTTTTTTAATAGATAGAGTGATTCAAGAGTAAGGTTTATATGTATATATTGCACCTGTGCGAAGCCGGGGCGGGTCGCTAGTTTCGAATAAAACATATTGTATTTGGAACGGATACTAAAGTAACCAGGACGTTACGTAAGTAGTTCGGCGCAGTAAATATGGATGCGTTTTAGGTCACAATGCGAAGTTTATGGCAGCCATTGTGGTTGTGGGTAGTTTGAAAACTTATTTATGTCTACTGGGTAGTGTTTGTGTCAGCTACGAAATATTTTCAGCAGTTATCTTAGGAAAGTTATTTTGTTGAAAATGCACTAGTTTTTCTTAGCATCTATGATTCTTCGCGGGGGAGGGCGGGGGGGGAGCCCAGAGGGTTGGTTTTTCAGAAAGCATTTTCTTTTCACACTTAGTAGGCTTGCGTTTGGCCGCAACTCTCCTGATGTGAACTGATGCGGCCTGGGGTGAAGGGAGAAGCAGGCTTGTTAAGAAGAAATCGATTCACTCTAACTCTGAATTATTAAGCATGAAAGCTTAATAGCTGGCGTAGGGCGTGATGAGGAAACGCTAAAACTGTATCTGAAAAGCTTCAGACAGGAGCTCTTCGGGCAAGGGCCAACTTGAGTTTTCATAATGGGTCTAAAACTCACAACAGCTGATTAGCAACGTTGATTTTCATCTCATCGTACAGGTTCTCGAAGATATATATGCACGATGAAATGAAGATCAACGTTGCTTGCTGAAAATCCCCCTGGGCGTACCATCTGTTTTTTTTTAATTGTGATAAATCATTTTTTTTGAGGAAAGCAATAGCCAAGTTTGAGTGTATGACCATACAGTGCACATTCATATGCGTCAGTTATCGCATAGCTCAACTCAAAACTTCGTATTCAATTCTTTTTTCTTTCCCTGATTTTTTATACATATTGTCTCGCAAGAACTTTGAAATATGTGCTGCCCTACCTTCTAACTTTAAGCTTACCAAATCTTTTCCGAGATAAGTAGTACATTTGTCTTTATGAAAAAGAAATAACCATTCACTAACTCATATTTGAATCCTCAACGGTAATGTTTTTCAAGTAAATATAAGTAGGAATACGTGTCGGGACGGCTTTAATGTGTCGACAAATTGGAGTGGAAAGGTGCCATTAAACTCGCGTATGTCTAGATTCTGGAATATATTGCCTTTACCTGGCTCTGTGACATTATAGAAGGGAATAATACTCAGGGTACTCTTTGAGATGTTAGTTATAAGTATTTCTGACGCCACAATACACCTTATGAGTCGGGGAGAAGGTACCATGATAGCACCAAACTTTGCATTTGATTTAAGCAGGTTCGTTTCGGTCAAAAGAAGTTTGTCATATTCTTACATATTTATAAGACTTTAAACTATCATGGTCACTAACATTATCATTAACGCTAGAAACGGAATATTTATCATGTTTACTGATTTCTTCGAGTTCCCGATATCAGTTTACCCGTGATCATGATGCTTGCAACAGCGCCGAAATATCGGGAACTCAATGAAATCAGAAAACATGGTAGGTAAATATCCCGTTTCTAGTGTTAATGATATTTTTACATATTTTAATTATGTGGCGGAATGAGAAATTGTCGGTAAATAGATATAACAAATGTATACTCACGCATGTATAAGTAGTTGGTCCATAATCTGCTGCTGCCTCTCGTTCAGCACACTGGCGAGGTGTCCCCCCAGCCTCACGCACTCTGCCTCCGCCTGTCTCCAGGCCTTCTTCGCCTCCCGCACCGCTGATATGCAAAAGTCTCCCGATAGCACCCACCCGTAGTCACAATGCCCCACGATCTCTTCCACTGCCTTGTCCATCCACCACACTTTCAACCACATAGCCGACGTGTTCTTCTTCGCCGTAATACTAATATTCAGCCTGACAGAGTTCCCTTCCGACACTATCTGAACACTCCTCAAGGGATCCCCCGGCTGAGAACAATGCCTCCACTTTGACTCCCCATCTTCCAAACTTAATTCCATCCCTCTACACAACGCTTGCACATCTTCGTGTATAATATTGGACACATCGTTTTCTTTCGCGTCCATTGGTCCGGTGCCCATTTGTAGCCGCAGGGCGACGCGGTTGCCGTACGGCAGGTGGATCTCATACGAACATGAGAGCTTGACGGTCGGGCCGACTTCGAACGAGCCGTTTCTTCCCGTGAGCAGAACATCATGGCAATGGTCTACTACGCGGTATATCGCGGCGAACGTGGGTCGACCGTGGAGTTCTATGGCGGGGTTTTTGTATGATGCGGTGTAGAGGAACTTTCTGTTCGGGAGGGGTATTTGGTCCAGTTTGCCGCAGAGGGTGGGGGTGTTGGGGGCGAAACGGATGAAGCCGGTGGAGCAGGGCACGTTGAGCTTGTGCAGTTCAACGAGCAGCGCGCGGCGCGGGGCGGGGGGCGGCACCAGCAAGCGGCACCCGTGCGTGCGCGGCACGTGCCCGGAGTGCACGCGCCCCACGCGCAAACTTCTTAGGCGTATCGCACAATCTGAAACAAAGATGAAAACATATTTTATTACTGGGATAAATATTAAAATCAAAACAAGTATGGAGTTGAAAGCCCCTTTGTCCAACAGACGAGTACAAATGGTTGCTGATATTATTATTTTTGTGAAATGCGATTGTTTCTTTGTTTAACAGACAATAGGATTTCAACCTTTGTTGCTTAGTTGATACAATGTTCAAATATCTCAGTCGGACAGAGTCAAGAGAAGTAGCTGGGTTATAAATAAAATGTAAACGACAAAGTGACTTCTATTTAGGAAACGATCAATACTGTCCCTATTTCAGCTGGAAATATCGTGATTCATGTCGAAAATTATTCCGAGTGGAGATTCGAATTCAAGAGATTTGGGACGATCTCGATACTGAATAACATTTTCATCAAGTTGATAAAATGAAAAATACATGTCATCTCTGTTTTGTGAAGACAATGATTACCTAAAAAGCCCTTTAACTCAGAATCATAAACTTAAAGCCTCTAGCCCCGCTACCAAGTTAAGGGTTTTGAAATCATTTTTACACTCCTAAATGTTGATGTTTCTTTCTGTAGTAAGTGATTGGAGTAAGACACTATTGGACACTATCTCAATGTTATAATACCTATCTATTTTATATTCCGTTCGAATCAGAGCACTTATACACCCTCAAAAGATAGGTGCACGGTTCTGATTGGTGGATTCCTATGGACAAGAACCAGCAAGAATGTAGGTGGAACTATACATAGTACAAAACAAATGTGTGTTCGCTTAGATCTTCAATTTTCTCATCCATCTTGAACTTTTTTTCCGAAAAGTTTGTGCGACCCCTTCTTAATTAATTTAACATACAAATAGTACAGAAATCTCAATGTTTTGATCCTTCACTCATCAGTACTTTGAACCTGTTATCACCTATAAGAAGCAGGGGTGGGTCGTTTGTATCTTATAATAGTTATGTGATGCTTCGTGTGTCCTGTTACAAACTAGCGCCTTTGGCATAGTTTCCGAGAACAATGCCTTTTGCATCCCACGGCATAGCAGGGTATCAGTCAAAGGTGCCTTGTGAGACACGAGTGTGTATGGTGCTGGACAATTTAGAAAACGGGGACGTTCTGAGATTTACTGGTAAATCCGTTGATTACTGATCGAATCAGGTTTATTTACCAACATTTGTGTTTTTCTTAAACATGAATAGATTGTATAAGGTTCAGCACTTCGTGTGATCATGAGTTATTGTTAATGATCCAGTAGGCTTGAAAGAAATGTCACGCATTCGTTTTCTTCTTGCATTCATTTTCTTCCAAGCGACCTAAACCACGCCATTGACCTCAGTGATAATATTTAAGACTTTAAGGGGCCGTCTCCCCGAACAAGCGAATCGCGGCGATATGATCGTTGTGTCATGTATTTCGATACACTCTCATAGGGGCCGTCTCCACGAGCAAGAGAATCGCGACGTTTGGAGACGGCCGCTAATACTCATTTTCGCTACCATAAGCCACACCTAATATATCTAAATCGGGGATAATGTAGCTTCCCGTTAGTGAAAGAATTTTCGAAAACGAATCAGTAGTTCCGAAAATTACCCCCTACATACAAACTTACAAACAACAATATTCTTCTTCAAAAAACCATGTATCTTTAGTTTACAAAACCGTGTGTATTCAAGTGTATATGTTTCCGATTTAATTGAATTTGTAAGGGACAGGAGACAGTGATGTGTGTAATTATAATGTTCATTGTGCATTGGACGGCCGTCACAGGTCAGAAGATTAGGGTATATATCATGCATTAATTATCGGTTTCACGACTAATATTATTATTGATTACACAATGCAATTTATGGAAAATATATGCAGTGTTGTTTTTAATGCTGATTGTAAACAGTTGACATTAATATCCCGTTTCCTGTCTAAGTAATAATGACATTAATTGACATATGTAATTAAAAGTTCTTTTCTATTTTTATTTATGGCAATAGTGCCGATAACACTAGAAACGGAATATTTACCATATTTATTGATTGAAAACAAAACGATCATTCGGTTGTTTGGTTGGTTTTTTGATTGTTTGTTAGTTTTTTTTTTGTTGTTTGTTTGGTTGTTTGTTTTGAATATCGGAAACTCAAAACAATCAGTAAACATGGCAAATATCCCGTTTCTAGTGTTAATGATAAAGTGAGTGACCATGAGAGTTAAAAAACTTAATTGTGCACATCTCGAAGTAAAACGGAAAAGTAAAGTGTATTTGTAATCAAAAGTTGATTCCAGATTTACATATTATTAGACCTTTTGCCGCTCGAAAGTCGACGAAGACACACTGTTTAGTTTTATTTATTTTATTGTCAGTTTGGGTTTTAGGCGTCGTTTGCACTGTAAATAACCACAAGTCCCGCGCCCCGTTGCTTGTGTATGAATTACGCCTTACCTTTTCATAAAGGTGTTGTTTAGTACGATATCATAACATAACATAACGCCTGAAATCTCCGAAGGGTTAGGCAGAGGTGTACCTAATAGTACACCCACGTTTCGCCAGTTATTGTTTAAGTCCCATATAATAGGGGGCGAGCCTATTGCCACCAACTGGGCACAAATCAAGACTCCGTGGCTGCTAAAATAAATAAATAAAATAAAATAATTATTTATTTGCTCAGAATGTAGGTATTTACAATAATGTGGTTACTATAATATCAAGATCCTCAAGATCAAAGAATCCTTGTAAATTCTACCATTTTGGCATGCAAACATTGATGCAGTTCATCATCAAACATACGAACATTGACACACAACTAAAATGTATCAGTTAGAAAATCTGATACGGAGTAGTAACATTTATTTAATAAAAGTTCAGTTAGTTTCTTTTTGAACGTTTGTTACTGATTCCTCTTTTATGGAATTATGAATGTGATTAAAAGTTACCGGTGCCATACCAAAAACACTTTTCCTCAACAAAGTAGTCCTATAGCCACCTGTGCGTAACAAATTTTGGTATTGAGATCGCAAAGATACATTTCGGTATCTGCCTTCCGATAAAGTTAAAAATAGCTGCCGATTACATTTAACAAAAAAAAAACATAAGAATTTCAAATTTAAAAAACCCCCATCGCAACTAAGAAAAGCGAACAAACATTTGAAAAGTCAATAAAATGGCTGAGCCACTTAGGTATATTTGAAAATAATCGATTTTTCATACCCACTTCCATCCCCCTTATCTAATAAATGGCTGCACGGATTTTGATAAAACATGTCTAATTGTAATATACACATCATGCCCTTTAATTTGATACCCCACTTGGTTATATTTGAAAATATTCTATTGTTCATACCCACTTTCATTCCCCATATCTAATAAATGGCTGCACCGATTTTGATAAAACGTCGCCTAAAACGAAGCTAGGGCGGGTCGCTAGTAATTAATATTTAGATCATTGATACAAAGCCTTTGGTAAAAATGCATTATCTTTGTTTTTGTATGATTATTTGTAAGTTGTACTGACACGTCATAGGTCTCGAGTTCGAACCGAAGGCACGCACCTCTGATTTTTCGGATTCATGTGCGTATAACTAGCTTTCAAATAAAAAAAAATAGCTTTCAAATAAAAAAAAAACTGCATCCAAATCGGTTCACTCGTTTAAGAGCTACGGTGCCAGAGACAGACACACACACACACACATTGCGGTCAAACTTATAACACCCCTCTTTTTGCATCGGGGGTTATAAAGAACAATTTATAAAATGTAAAAACACGGAAATGTCAATAGATTATGACTTTTAAAATTGTAACACATCTGTCTGTAACTTTCAAACCAAATATTACTCGTAAGCAGCGTTTTTGAGCTTTAAAAATACTGTCTCTTTCGGTATAGTTGCCCCAATATATAATACTTAAATTTAAAAAGGAAACGACAAGACTATGATATGCTAGTAATATTGTTTTGATATTAACTTTTTTATGATTATAAAGCGCATATGCAGATGCACTAAGTTTTTTACAGATTGCTTCTGCCTGTGCCTTCCATGTCAGTTGACTGTCATTTTAAATTCCTAGAAATTTTGTCACGTCCACTTTGTTTACATTTTGACTATTATTACTACTCACTACATACTATAAAACAAAGGCGCTTCCCTCTGTCTGTCCCTATGTAAGCTTAAATCTTTAAAATCCCGCAACGGATTTTGATGCGGTTTTTTTAAATAGATAGAGTGATTCAAGAGGAAGGTTTATTTGTATATAATGCACCCGTGCGAAGCCAGGGCGGGTCGCTAGTAATTAATATTTAGATCATTGATACAAAATCTTTGGTAAAAATGCATTATCTTTGTTTTTGTATGATAATTTGTAAGTTGTACTGACACGTCATAGGTCTCGAGTTCGAACCGAAGGCACGCAGCTCTGATTTTTCGGATTCATGTGCGTATAGTATAATTATCACTTGCTTTTCGGTGAAGGAAAACATCGTGAGGAAACCAGCATGTCTGAGAGATATTTCTTGACGGCATGTACAGCCAAGTCAGAGGCCCATGGGTGGCATAAAAACTCTGACACCAGGTTAGGAACTAACCACACGATAACAACAACAGTTGTACTGATAAATTCCTGATGGAACTAGTACGATACCAGTCATCACAAAATTAATTCAGTGTAATTATTTTCAAGGACCACACGCTACAGGCAATATAATGTAAATTCGAGCAATTACGAGCAATTCAGTTTAAATAGTAAATTGTTATCTTGCAAGGTACTCGGTAATGGCAGTAAAGCCGACAATGTAGCGAATGGCTTGCAGCTTGCACGTGTATTGCCTCTAACGATGTTTGTTTATGTGCATTACCCTTAGGTAGGTGGCATGGTACAGGCAGACGCGGAAAGTGAAAAAAAAGAAACAAGTAAAATATTGATTTAATCGGATTTTAGTAGAAAATGGCATCCTTATTACCCTTTTTTGTTTTTTTTAGTTTCTGTCACCACAAAACAATTTTTCAAGTTGATCGTAAACAAAGATAGAATCGAAATAAATGGGCTATAATCAATTACTCAAAAGGACATGTTCACTTCATCAACACATAACTGACACAGAATTAAATTTCTTATACTGTCACTTACGGGATATCTTCCGTGTTTGTTTATTATTTTGGGCTCCCGAGAATTGTGAAAAACAGAGATTTAATCACGTACCACATGACTTCAATTAATCATGTACCCAACTTCACAGAATACGATTTATTAGTAAGTATTTCTATGTATAAATTGTTTCTCGTCCAGTACCATGTCCTCTACCTAAACTATTGTGTTGATAGTCCGCCCCTCTCATCAAAGCTGCTCGGGAGGCGAGAAAACCGCACACAACACACGGGTTCCGTACACAATATTGTACCTCTTACTACGTGTCACTTCACACTGATTGTATTTGTATGAATCTGCTGCAATTTAGTTCCAAGGACCTCGTTCAAAATGTTGATTGGTGCTGAAACTAGAATATATTTGATGCCAAGATTTGTGCCCAAAAGAACGGTGTTCAAACGGGAAGACTTCTTGTACCACAACATTAAGTAGGATCATGTACTTTGTAGTCGTTTCAGTGTACAACAAAGATCTAAATAACATATTTAACATCAAAATCAATATATTTAATTTCAGACCTACATGGACAATTATAAAACGCTAAGAAAAGGTGCACGGTTCAGGTTGGTCGTTTTCTATGGAGAAGAACCGGCAAAAAACTCCATGGTTACTCTTTTAAAATTAGACACCTGTAATTCCCTAGGGGTTAGGCAGAGGTATACCTAGTACATCATCTGCCTAACCTTTTCCCAACTATATTGGGGTCGGCTTCCAGTCTAACCGGATGCAACTGAATACCAGTATTTTACATGGAGCTACTGCCTATCTGACCTCCACAACCCAGTTAGTACTGGGTACGATACCCTTTGGTAAGACTGGTTGTCAGACTTTTTTGGGCCACTGACTACCTAACGACTGTCAAAGATCTACAAATGACACCAGGGGCCAACGGCTTAACGTGCTTTCCGAGGCACGGAGGAAGCTCGGTATGTAATGGGCGGTCACCCATACACAGACCAACCTAGGCAAGCACAGCTTAACCTAAAGATCGACCCGAGCGGCTGTTTTTATTTAGCCACGAGCTCCTCCTAAACTTAATAGTACACCCCCATTTTTTCAGTTATGTTTAAGTCTCAAGTAATAGGGGGCGAGCCTATTGCCATTAACCGGGCACAAATGCATGATGATGATCTATTTATCTTTAACCAATAAATGGTGGAACTATTTCACCTCAGTATCGAATCGAAAGGCTGGCCCCTGGCCTACTTCCAACACAGGCTGTAATATCATAATTCTTATGGATGGGGTTCTCTACCCGAAGGGTAACCAACGGGACCCTATTACTCACCCTCCACTATCCGTCCGTCCGTCTGTCTGCCAGCGGACTATGTCTCATCATCCGTAATAGGTAGACAGTTGAAAATTTCACAGAATGTTCATTTCTGTTGCCGCTATAACAACAAATAATAAAAATAAATTAAAAACTATTACTACGATGGTACGGAACCTACATGCGCGAGTCCGACTCGAACTTGGCCGTATTTATTTAAAGTGCCCTTTTTTATTTTCAATACTGGGTTCAGCGCCGACACCTGTAATTGCAACGGCCTGTAATAATATTCAGTCAATCATTTAGGTCTAATTTACAATATCTATCATTTCCAGGTCCTGGTTTCCAACCCTCGTCTAGGAAACCCTATAAAAGCTCTCATACTAACACTCTTTATACTAACCTAATAAGTCCCCATTAATTCATTAACACAGCTACCCTCTAGGTATTATCTACTTAGTCTGGCTACATTCTCCTTAGTCTCGCGTGTAACATATGGGTTCCGCACTTCTACGTATTCGGCGACGCTGAATATAGTAAAGCTTTGCATGAGGTATGTTCCGTACTGCGCAACTTTGCTTTTAATTTTGTTTCCACTATATTTCTGTTACAGTGCGGAAATCTGGAATAGTGTATGCGGTATATTTTAGTTTTAAAATGTGCCACTTACTAGGATTTTGTAGCCCGTTACTAAAATCATATATCGTTCCATCTAC
Source organism: Noctua fimbriata (assembly GCA_905163415.1). NCBI lineage: Eukaryota > Metazoa > Arthropoda > Insecta > Lepidoptera > Noctuidae > Noctua > Noctua fimbriata. Next base: position 15,933,142 of record LR990941.1, on the reverse strand, counting down.
ACGTGGAGAAAGAGTTCACTCTCGCATTTTTTGGGATACGGCGAGGGTACATACATACATGCATATAAAAACTCACGCCTTTTTCCCATGGGGGTAGGCAGAAACTACAAAACGCCACCTTCTACGATCCTAACATACTCTTTTCAACTCGTCCATATTCATACGTCACACATGAAGTAAGGGCGCATCTCTAACTTAAATCTTTGGATGACAACAATATTTAGAAATTACAAGTTTATTTTTACATGACATTAGGCCTGTAATCCTGTAAAGGATTAGGCAGAGGTGTACGTTGCGTTATTAGGCGTCGTGTTGCATAGTACACCTACATTTCGCCGATTATGTTTAAGTTCCATGTAATAAGGAGCAAGCCTATTGGCATCAATCGGGCGCAAATCCAACTACAGTGGCTGCTACTGAGACATTCCTGATGGAAAAACGCAATAGCAATTTGCCTGACCCGGGAATCGAACCTAGGACCGATGCTCAGCAGTCGGACTTGCGACCACTAGACCAACGAGGCTGGATTATTTTTAGTTATATTTGATCAACTTTAATGGAACTAAGAATAATAAAATGGCTGTTAGAAATGTTATCCTTGGAATAAAATAACATTTGACTCATCAAAAGTAATTTTCGCACGTGAACATATTTTCCAATCGTAATAAAATTATTTAGAACATATAACATATCGTGGTTTTATTTCCAACTGACAACACAGTTTACATTAATTATATGGGTGTAGTATCCCGTCATTATGCTTGTTTGTTTATTATGCAGTGCGAGCTTCAATCACGGGTTTTAATTACAGTTTGATTGTTCCCGAAGCCTACACAATATTATCACAGTATAAAGGTACCCAGTGAACCAACTAGGCCTTTTTTGTGGTTTTTTTAAACGTTGGCCCACACTAGTTATTCCTCCGGACTACAGACCCGTAACAACTACCTGCAGGCTATATAAATATTTGTACCGTGCGGGAATCGAGCCCGCGTCTCGCAGCCCAGCAGCTTATCGTTCAGCCACTGCGCCAACCGCCGTCGTGTTGCATTTCACATAAATAAAACTTAACCGCTTGTCTTGATGCGACCGCACCCTGCAGTATATTTAGAATAGGGTTGTTGACACCATAAACCAATTGACATACTTTTTATGAGCTGTCAAAACGCGATTCTCCCATAGATTGTGTATGGCAATAGCAACCTATGACGTCACTAATTTGTCAATTCAATAATTCAACTATCACTAAATTAGTTAATGGTCTTGAAACTATTTGGTTAATGGTGTCAACTAACCGATTCGTGTATACGGTTTGCGTGTGCGTGGAGTAGCTCGTGGCCAAATAATAACAGCCACACGGGTCGATCTTCAAGGGTAAGCCGCGCTAGGCTAGGTCGGTGTGTGGATGGGTGACCATCCATAACAAACCGAGTTTCTTACGTGAATCGGAAAGTATGGTAAGCTGTCGTTCGAGCTGTTGGAATTGCATGTGTGTGAGCCGATTCCGACCATTTGTTCCTAGTTGAAATACTGTAAATTAATACTTGTCTACTGTGAAAATAAGTACACTCACTGAGTAAAGTGTTTATTTTGCCTTTTATTTGTATGTACTGCAGTGCGGTTGTGGACATTGAATTTGTGTGCACACATTTGTTTTTAAAGTGTGTTTATTAAATTTTTATTACTATGAAAATATTAGTAGGAATGCGTAAATGATTTGAAGAAAAACATTTGGTTACTTTTTAAAAAAGCATTATTTTTAATTACTGTACTCTGCTTGGGACTCCATATACAGTCGACGTATTTTGGCCGCATATGATTATGACCAGAGTTGTTGGTTTGGGCCGACCATATTAGCGGTACACGTGTTCTTGATTGGAGACCGCGAATCGGCAAACGTAAGGTGGGACGACCTCAGGCTCGGTGGAGTGACCATCTTTTCAAGGTGGTTGGTAGCAAATGGATGAGAGTTACTGAGAATCGAGTAGAGCGGCGTGCGATTGAGGAGACATTTGTCCAGCAGTGGACTGCTGTAGGCTGATGAGGATGATTATGAAATTGAAATTTAAAAGATGCTACTTTTAGACTTCACAAAAATGTTGTAACGTAGGTGATCGGTTGGCTTGGTAAGTAGAAAAAGCATGTGATGCGGCGGACTGAGAAAACATTTTGTTGAAAAGTTTATGAATATGGGTTAGAAAAGTGGTGACTAGTGAGGTGAGATGAGGACTAAGGTCCGAACTCCACCAAACCGGAGACCAGGGGGGCGGAGAGCAGACGTGCGGAAACCAACCAATCACATTAGTTGATATCTACATCGTGTCTTTCATCTCTCCGGTGATTAGTTGAACCTTGCACATCTCCTCTCTGCTCCACTCGGCTGCCTGTCCATTGAAGCGGAGCGAGGCTGCGGAGCGACGAAAAATTACGAGAAAAATTAACCAATATGATTGCATAAAATCTCCGCTCCGCTCCAGTTTGCAGTTTCTCCGCTCCGCAGCCTAATAGAGCAATACGAAACAAGAAGCCATGCTGCGCCAATCCCCAGGTAAATTGGTATAAGAAGAGGAGAATGATGAAATTATTGAAATCCACAAATCCGAACCACAAATATCTAAAACTAGCTTGTACCCGCGGCTTCGCATGAAGTTCGGTTTCTGTCCCATGAGATCATCTACCGGGATAAAAAGTTTCGTGTTTAGTCTTCATTTGGCAGCATTAGTCTTTAAAAGTTTGCTTCTAGCACATGACGCCGACGACGTTTTCTCACGATATTGTCCTTTACTGCATTACAAAATAACGCGCCTACTTAGATTTAAGCCATTCCAACAGAGCCATGGACCTCACAAAAATCGTTATATATTGCTACTATACTATACTAATTTAAATGCCAACCATAATTTTGAAAAATTAAATTGACCAAAACTTAGAATCTGAAGATCCGTAGAAACTTTCATAAGCACACATAAATTTTAATATTAAAAGGCAACATCATATAATAACATAAAATAAAACACACGCACATAATCTTGAACATAATTTCCGAGTATTACATAAAGCAATTTGGACGTGAAATAAGAAAATATTCATTGTGCACACAATGAATGTAATAAGCGTACGTTCCCGCGCTTTTAGCTCCGCCATCTTTGTTTTGTGACGTCACTTGATATAAATCACGGATAACGGTGTTTTTGGTTTTCTTTAGGGTTTTTATTGTGTGTGGGGGGGTCGTTTGGTATTGTTATTGTTTTTATAATTACTGTTAGCATTAAAGGATGGTTAAGTGCAAGCTGCGTCGCAGTTTTTTATAGTCTGTCGATATCATCGTGAGACGTTAAGAAGTTAGAGATCCAATAATGTTATAACCTAGCCTCGTTTAACAATTAGTACCATCAACTTCATTCTTTTCATTTTTCTTATGATGGCCATACATATAGCAATGTAATGACAGATGCAAAATTGCTTTAAATAAGCCTCCTTTTGAAACATATCGACTAAATGCTAAAAGTGTGTAGGATGTTTAATTTGTCTAAAAGAGTTTGAACTTACTATGGAACCTGGCGTGGTTATTTGGAGGATGAGCTATGAGACTGATATGAGAGATTTACCTCCCAATAACTTGAAAAAACTTTACTATACTTAAGTACCGCATATCTCTGGACATTATTTGTTTATTTATGTGTGCTCTACTCATAAATGCCAGTTCCACTGTGCGCCGCAACTTTGGAGACAAACCAAAATGGCAATGGTGTGAGGGTAACTATTCCATGATAAATGCAAAGATACAGCTGGTAGCCAGCCGCTACCGTGACAACAGAACGGAGTCACAGTCTGTGTGGAGCTGTGAATTATTCATACGACAGATATGAGGGCGCCAATCTGGTAATCAGTTGCAGTGGCATGGCTGGAACTTACTAAACACGTGTTTATCATGCATAGGCGATAAAATGATAAAGAAGAACCCCACTCCCAGAATTCTGTGTGAAAATGGTTCGAGTATATCTATGTGTGCAACTGTGCATGTTTGATAAACCACAGCGAAAAACTGTCCAATATTTTCGGCTTCGGCTTCGGCCACCTTCGGCTTTGGCTTGAATGCACCGAAGTTTTGGCCGAAGCTGAAAAATTCTAGCAAAAACCGAAATTGGATGAACTAAATGCGCGAGGGCGTGTAGGCAGAGACGCGCGGGGCGCTGGGCACACGTTTCGAATTGTCATTAGTTTTGAAAAGTTGCTAAGTACTTTAATTAAAAAGTAATTAATACAATATATTCACTTTTAGCCAATCTTGAACTTATTATTTAGACTAGAACCGGGATATTTACCATGTTTACTGTTTTTATTGAGTTCCCGATATTTCGGCGCTGTTGCAAGCATCATGATCAAACTGAAGTTATTGCGGGTGGGTGTTTATGAGCAGACAAATCGGTCTACCCTCTTTCTTGTTCGTTTTTTGCACTCAGTACCGCTACCACTGTCACTCGCAACTCGATTCTGTTCCCGACACACGAAACTCACTGTGTCCACTCGCGAACTTCCCCCCGCTTACTTCGCTCCCGTTTCTAGTCTAAATAATAATGTTAGTGACCATGATAGTTTAAAATCTTAAATCTTGAACTTATTTCTTCTTTATCGTGTGGTTAGTGCCTAACCTGGTGTCAGTTTTATGCCGCGCATGGGCCTCTGACTTGGCTTTACATGTCGTCAAGAAATATCTCTCAGGCATGCTGGTTTCCTCACGATGTTTTCCTGCACCGAAGCAAGTGATAATTATACAATACGCACATGAATCCGAAAAATCACAGGTGCTTGTCTTGCGTTCGATTTCGAGACCTATGACTTGGCAGTCCGACGGTCATACCACTAGGCTAACTGAACTGAATTTCTTAGAGTCAACTAACCTTTGGCTCCAGCTTCGGCCAAACACCGATTAATAGGCTACTGTTTGGGCCAGAAATCGCCTTCCAGTCGGACACTACCAATTTCCACAAAAAAACCGTAAATTCAAAAATATCCTTCCATTCTCCACCTAAACGGCTGTACAGCTGTCAGCCAGCCTACTTCGTTACAACAGAACAGATTCACAGTCTGTGTATTGACATGAATTATTCATACGACAGATATGAGGGCGCCAATCTGGGAATCAGTTGCAGCGCATCAATAGGCAAACGGTGGCCTTGTATCAGGGTGTTACGTACTTGTGTGATTGTTCGCCGGTTTTCGTATCAGGTGGGCTGATTTGATACAAGAAGTATTATTGCATCCAAAGATATTTCCTGTCGGTAAAATGTATGACCAGATGAAATATCGTTTGAGTCATACTGTACAGGGGATGACCAATGCACAACTATGTCCCAGTGCTCCAAAGGCTGAAAAGCCGTAAAAGCTTTCTTGGGTGCGTTGGCCCAGCTAGTCCGCCTAATAGGAATGCCTCCACAGCGAGATGTGATCTCTGGCGAGAGCTGTTTAAGCCCCCTGACGGCTTCATCGAGCCGTCTGAAAGCCTTCCACCTGGGCATGCTTTGACGTGGCCGACTTGGAAATCTCTGAATAGACTCCGAACCCAGGTCGGCCGTAGCAAAGATAATCTCTTCAGATGGGGGTTCATGGACGGCTCAGATCTCAAATGTGTATGCGGCGTGTCTCCACAGACAATGGCCCATCTTCCATCTTGCGCTGCATGCCCTAACACCTGCGCACTTGACGATCTTATGACTGCTACAGCGAGCGGAGTTCGCATAGCTGAATTTTGGGCCAAACATATTTAACTAAAAATTTGCCACCGACACGCTAAGAAAAAGAAGGGGATGACTTGTTCTCCCCGTTATTATTGCGATATTTTTTTATGTAGACCATACCTGGGAACCTTCTAGTTTCGGAGATATAAGGGTCAAAGTCCCAAAACACGACTTAAAAAAAAGACAAGTTTTTAATGTTATAATTTTACTTTAAATACCTGCACGACTATCGTAGTGAAAAATAAACCGTACAGCAATCATTTCTGCGTAGAGTTGCTTAGTTTGATGTACAGTATGCTTGGTTGACGGCTTCGTAAAGAGTCCGTTTACCTAGTAATTTGTGCAAAATCCGAAGCTTTTTTTTTTTGCATGATTCTGCTGTCAAAGAATTCTATTTTTATCTGACAAGTAAAAGGTTAGAATACCAACCTTTTATTTGTCTATTTTAGAACGTCCAAGTTTCTTTTAGTATCTAAAACTCAGTCTGAATGCCAAGGACTCTTAAACACAACAAAAGCGCCACGTAAGTATTGTCAGCAGGAGATCACTATAATATGGATACAAGGTTGATTAGCACAGTGTGTATGGGTGCATAGCAACGCACTCACCAGTAATGTGGTTTGTATATTACTGTGATTTAGTGCGGATACGTTTGACTACGTCTGTAACGGCCTTAAGGGCCATTACATTCCCTTTACAGTGCTATGGGTACCGAGTATACACTACTGCTATTTTCACTTTGTTTAACACACAAAAACGCTCTATTTGAGTTTTTATAAGCTTTCATTTAATTAACTTTCGGCTTAACACCGAGAGTTGAAATCCCTACAATTAAATAATTTTTAGGCATTCATTAGGTGTCACTTAATTATAGTGAAAACGAGCTTAAGTAACATTGCTACAGCCTGTTCGCTACAAGGTATGGTTTGTTTGGTTTTCAGTGAAACAGTATGTTGTATTTTTTACTGGACATTTTATAGCACTGTGTAATTTTTTTGATGATATGAGTGCCTTTACAGACATGAAATTGGCTTAGAAACACACTCAGAACTTAACCGAACGTGCTATAAGTAGGTGCGCAGGTATATTATTATAGGTTACACAAATATTTGATCAAGCGCGTCACATTCATATCAGATCGTAAGTGCTATATATGTAGGGAGGTATATAAGTTATACAAATATTTGATCAAGAACGCAAGCCGCGTTCATCGCGTATAAGAGCTAAAAAAACTAAACCCGCGAGCGACCATCAAACTATGCCGATCGTTATATTTAATCCTAATATTTGTAAGCTGGGTGCTGCGTCAACAATCTGTCAAAGTCTACTGAAGGTAAAAGGCAAGTATACAAAGAGTTCGTCAAACGAAAAGTTCTAATGTAATTGGGAACAACACTTTCGCAGTTCATACATCAAACTGACATCACTGGGCTTTTAAGAAAAGAACTGTCCAGGGGGCTTAGACAAAGTAACAATTTAAAAACGATAACAAAGTTAGAAAATACTAAAATGTATGGGATTGACATAAGCCGCGTTAAGTCACGTGGTTAATCGACATCGTTGTCGCAAGTTGGTAGACAATGTTATAAATTTATAACGAAACCATAAAGTAACGAATTGTTCTTTTTTTCTTTCTGTTCTTTTTGCTCGCCCCGAGAATCAATCCCATAACTGTACACTGTTCTTCTGTAAAACTCAAAAAATGTTGGCCGTCAAGGACCGTTTGTAAAACACCCATGTTAATATTAGAATTCATAATTATTAAAAAAAAACCTATAACGAATTAAGGAGTAAAATAAAGAATACATATTATATTAAAGTATTTTCTTTTATCGATAACTATCGATCTGCATACGACCCAACAACATCACTAATTGAGTAGCGTGGAACTGCTAAAACGGAATATGTAGCAACAATCGTTCCACAACAAGCTTTATTCTAATGGGAAAAGGTTGATTTTACGTGGCATAGAGGAGGCATCATGCCATGACAGTGTCATGCCATATTCCGTCACGGCGACGTGTCAAATTAACTGCCTAGGCGCCTCAGAGCATCATACATATGTCGGGTCTTTATGAGTATGCACTTAAAATTAAACACAAGCGCCTTTGTTAGGCTCTAGAGGAATGGTTTCCGATACGGACCATAGTCCCATGGTATCGACAGTGCTCGTTCGGACGTGGTCGCGACACATACCTACTGGTCTAGGAACTGTTCTATGTTGCCTTTTAAGTTCTGAGTATTTAGTTAGTACAGTAGTGTTAGTAATTGACTCTAACAATAAACTGCGTGCAAGTTAAAGGAGCGATTTCTCTAGTTTACCCATATCCCATTCTGCGCCCACAACTGTTTGACACTATGTATGTCACTTACGTATTACGTCCTGGGGGGTTACCATGACGTCTTAAAGCAGGAGTAATTCCAGTGTGGGAAAGAGACGGCGCTAGACGACCTGTATAGCTCTGTCTCTTTTCCACAATGAAATTCACGTCATAGTTACCCCCCTGGTCAGGGTCATAAGTACCAGGATGCGACATATAATACTGGGAAGGCGCTCATAAAGATGTTTCACATCAGAAATGAAGCTACAATTCGCCATATTTTCAAGTCCCTACATTGTCTGTGTTCCTTTGATCTCATGTCACATTGAGCCATCAAAGGGAACATTGACACAACTATTCCCGAGTGTGAAGTCTTGATGTAAATATTTGATACACAATACGAGATTAAATGTACATAAACGTAACATATACGTGACATACGCGTTATTCGGCCAAGTAGATAATGCTTCGGTAAATGTTTACACAATTTGCTAAATAAATAGGCAGGAATTACACTGTAAATTGTTCTGTTTGTAAAAATGTAGGATTTGTTTAGGCGGATTAAGTATTCACTGTGAGTGTAAATTGTATTTATTTGTTTCAAACTGGTTTCACTTTTTGCTTAGCTTACTGGGGTTAATATAACTGAACTTAAGTTGGAAGATGGCGAGCGGTCTACGGAAAGACTAAAGCTGTGGTGAGGTAGTACGTCCTTACCTAACCCATTCGTTCCACCTGCTGAATATCTCCCACCTGGTCATGAGTTGCCATGGCTGACCTGATAGTCTTTAAATAGACTCCGGACCCAGGTTGGTCGCAGCAAGGAAAACCTGCTCAGGTGGAGATTCATTAATGACTCTGGTCTGGAGTGTAAATGTGGTGCTGTTCTACAAACGATGGGGCACTTAATGTAGTGTCCTGCGTGTCCTGTTGTTTGTTCTCTACAGGAACTGATGGACGCTACCGAAAACGCCAAGCTCAGTTCTGGGCTGACACAATTTAGATTGCCATCGACATGCTAAGAAGAAGAAGTATTTGGAAGATGTAAATCCAACCTAGAAAAGAGGGGGCCTACCTTGACGGAACGTGGTAGCAGAGTGTGGCTGTGGAGCTGTATATAAAAAAAAGTATTTATAAGACTCAAACAGGACAAAACAAAATAGTTGAATTAACAATAAAACAAAATTATTTAAAAAATTAAACATAAGAAAAAGATAAAAGAAATTAAATAGGTTCTGAACGAGGCCAAAAGCATATCTCAGCTACCATAACTAACATTTAAAAAAATAAGCTATGTTCCATCTAGCCTGCCCTCTGTGCTCAAAAACATGTAGTCAAAGTGACCTCCGTGCTGCCATCAACTATGCCGTCGAAGTGGCAAAGGTTTGTGTCAGCGACACTAAGAAAGAAGATCGGGTTTCTAAAGACGACAAAATTAGGTACCTACTACCAAAGGATTTTTTGACACAATCTAATTTTGCATAAATCGGTCGACCCTCCTGACAAAAAAAAGAAAAAAAAAACAGTAACAAACAAAATTCAGATTACATTAAAATTTACTTACACAACAGATAAATATAACATCATTACTTATTTCAACGAGAAATAGAGCCATTATTTATCCGTTCCTAACAATGTTTTTTCAGCAGAAAGTTTTCGGCATCAGTAAATACAATTTATTGCTTTACGTAACGCGAAGTCGATTGTTACAGATATGATAAATACTTGTATTTTGGCATAGTACTTGTATGTTGAAATATTAGGTACTGTGTATTGCTTTCTATTACTCATGTTGAAAGCTTCTGAAATCTACTTATATTGATTCTATGATACTTTAGCGTGAGCCATTGTACCCTATAACTTGTAATAGAGATATCCACGCTTTGGTCAGCAATAGTGCCTAAATATTGAGCAATTTTTATAGCAATCCTGAGCATAGAGCGAGCCATGCTCGGCATAACGCTCTAAGATCAATTGCGTAACACCGAAATCCACCGATGCGACGTCGGGGACCGGGAGTACCGCCTCAAGAGGACCTGGGCAGGACATTGGCTACACGCGGAGATGGCCGATGGAGCAAGACTTTGACCGAGTGGTGGCCAATGTAAGGCCAAATAAACCAGGGCCGTCCTAAAGCTCGTTGGGTCGACGATATCGTCAAAGTCGCGGGAAACACTCCAGGTGTTTCCCGCGACTTTGAGGGATGCACAGAACCGGGAAGTGTGGCAGAAGAAAGGGGAGGTCTATACCCAGATGTAGGTGATTCCGAGCTGACATGATGATGATGATGATGAGGATTTAGTTTAAGTTGGGGTTTCTTTTCCGACTGTCACAGAGAAGAAAACACCGAAACAAACTAACATCAATGGTTCTTTTTATCAATGGTGATTTATTATTTTACACTAGCTGTTGACCGCGACCTTCGTCCGCGTGAAATTTTATAGCCTATAACCTTTCTCGATAAATGGGCTATCCAACACTAAATGAATTTTTCAAATCGAACCAGTAGTTCCTGAGATTAGCTCGTTCAACCAAACAAATAAACTCTTCAGCTTTATTGATACGGTTTTCGTGTCTGTCTGTTGACCGCTTAAATATTTCCAAGTACAGAATGGATTTTGATGCGGTTTTTAGCAGCATGTTATTCCAGAAAGTTTATGTATAAATACCTACATTATATTTATATAGATTTCACCAAAACGAAGCGGGGCGGATCGCTAATTTACAACAATAATAAAAATAATGTGAGATTGAGCAGTAACACGTAATGCAAACAAAAACACCTACCAAAAAAATAAATTTCAAGCAAGTTTTGTCAAAAGAAAACATTACTTTTCAGTGAACCAAGAGATTTTAATATTGTGACGTTGAAGGACTGAACGAAAAAGGTTGAAAGAAAATACGTACCTACTTGATGCCCAAATTGGAAAAATCTTTTTATACAACTTTAATGACCTGTGAAAAACTCTGAATGATCTGAGATGTAAAGACGAAGATACGAGTTTGTTTTATAATTGAAGACATTCTTTTTTTGAATTTTTTATTTAATTTTTAGAAGGCGATTCCAAATTTTTTGTCTTTTGAAATATTTTTTGAATAAACATTTGAGTGTATAGTCTGCATTAAAATTAATTAGGGACGACCTATTTACTTTCTACGATTTTACAAAATATATAAAAGGAGAAAATTTTATACGATGTGACAATGAGTTCCATCACACTTTGGAGCTCTTCTCCCCAATCTGAGACCATTTATTATTAATTTTCTCATTTCCAGTATAAAAAAGTTAAGATTACCTAATCTTTACTTAATTATTTTAATTAGGTTATTGATTTAGAAAAAATGTCTTAACCTAACTGGCTGATTATTTCATTAACTTGCTGATTTAAAAGATACCAGTAAACGTTCGGTAATTTTAAAATAAACCTCGTCTACACGCTTAGCATTTCTTAAATATCTAATTTCTAAAGCGGTCTAATTATACCCTTTAATCATACCAAAATAATATTAGCTGTGGCACGAAAGCCAGTCATGCAATCATTAAGAAACAAGGCTTTTTGAAAAGAGAATATTCCAACAAATTTAAATGAAAAAAAAAAATAAGAATACGCCGCCATATTATTTGGTGTGCACGACTCGATTACTGGCAGTGTTAATATTTGAGGGCGGTTACGCTCTGGTTGTCAACGTCCCGTGAAACCGGGACACGGGATGTCCCAATTTTTAGGCCTGTGCTAATAATAACCCCGCCGTTTTAATATTTTGGAAGTTTTCACTGTAGTCAACAGTCATTGCTTGCATACGGTTTTGTTTGCGTTGAATTATAGAAGGAATATTTATTTTTTGTGATCCCAAGCAGAAGACTGAATTTGTATTCTGTTTTGTGCTAGCAAATGAATAATTCTAAACTACTACTCCATTTATTAAAATGGCTCCAATTTCTCACAAAGCTACAGTTCTTCACGATGCATACCAAACAGCATAAATTTTAAGCAATCAAATCAGCATGAAAGACAAATAAAACGTTTTAAAATAAAACTGTCCCGAGCAAAAATTCATATCCCGCATTTCATCCCGACATAATATTGTCTTTGTCATTGGCAACACTAGTATGCAAAATACTTTGACATTTCGTTTTGTGCAACGACTTTGTTATTTATGGTTTGTTTTCTCTTTGGAATAGCTATTGTTTTGTTTTTATTGGCTTTTGGGACTATAAATTAAATTATTGTATAAATTATGAGTTCGTGGCTGAGTTGTGTTTTTGATAACTTTTTCGTGTTACATTAGATTTGCATTTTTTAGATTAAAATAAAATGAACATGCTACGTTTACAAGTTTTAGTTAGTTTACTCAACTTCTTTATGATTTAATGTCGAAACGTTTATTATTTGGGCCGTTTAGAATTCTTAGGTTCCTTTATTTATTACAAAAAAGGTGAAATATACTTAGCTAGTTACTTAGAAGAGGTTAAAGTACTTCACAGGAAACCTTTTTGGGCCAAATTGATCGGAAAGAACTGTTGTCTAAACCATTTTAGGTCAAGTTGATGGATTGATCGAAAGTAACATTCTCCTAACATCCTGAATCTCCTGAATCCAAGATGTCGGAAACCTTATTTCCATCGATACATCTTTCCTTCGCCCTTGTATCCGGTGTTTACTTTCTAAAGACCATACGTTACATAATAAAGCTCCCCTAGGTATCAATTAAGCTGTATCCGATGAAATGCGATAGGGTAGGGCTTTTCTACTCAGATATCATGTAGACAACAAGAAACTTTCTTATAGGCAACAAATGTATCATGTGTGCATTACACATGTCGTATTATAAGTGCTTCTAAACCACAAAATTTAGAGAATTTATTCCTGAAGGTTTAAGTGTGTATTAACCTCAAACTTTCCAATATATGCATATATATATATTTGGTAGACTACATCGTAATGTTAATAAGTCATGTTTGATATTAATATGGAATCAAATGACGTCGTAACAATTATTATATATAAATTCATTTATTCAGGTCATTTATTGGCATTTATCACAATAAAATCAGACTATAATTACACTACAAACACAAAAAAAACAAAACAAATAGAAAAAAAAAAGAAAAAGAATAGAATTAATAGAGGCATTGTAATTGTTATTAAAAAAAAAAGAAAAGACTGAGGACACGCAGATACACAACTGAGTTAGATGACTGCCTGCGTTCGTTTTCTAAACTGTACATTTTTCACGAATCGGGGATGTATCAGCCCTAAACAGTAAGTTCTCGTGATAGATCAATTTTAACTTTCGTCTTTCGTCGAATCTTCGGCTTCGGCAAAACTTTCTGGTCATTTCCTCTTGTTCTGTGGGCCTTTCATTGAGTTCCTGAGTCATGGGCGAAGGATTCATGACAGTAAACTTATTCCTACGTATAATAATTGTACCTTTGTGATGTTACCATATTGTTAACTACCTAGTTTTGTTAGGAGCGTGGGTCGACATTGTAAAAACTTTTGGGCTAAATACTTTTGTTCAATTTGATAGTTCAAATGTTTTTAAAAGTGTTTTATTATATTGTTATACCTAGACCACCTTGCGGTCTAGTGGTCGCAGTCGCGACCGCTGAGCATGAGCGCCTAGGTTCAATTCCAGGGTCGGGCAAATTGTTATTGGGTTTTTCTATTAGGAATTTCTCAGTCACGGAGTCTGGATTTGTGCCCGGTTGATGGCAATAGGCTCGCCCCCTATTGCATGAGATTTAAAAATAATTGGCCAAATGTGGGTGTACTATTAGGTACACCTCTGCCTAATCCTTCGGGGGTTACAGGGGTGGTGATAAGTTATTATACGCACAGGTTCCATTCACAGTTTAAGAAGGTTGAACAAGATGTAACTAACTCTCGCTTATCAATCTTATTTTTCAATAAATTTTCACAAACATTTACGCAACCACATGAATGAATAAATTATGTATTTAAATTGGGATTTAATGCCTTTATGAATAAATAAATAATGATAATAATGACTGTCGTGACGGCCAATGTCCTTATGGCCAAGAGCGTCGACGACCATCTTTCGAGGCTCTACTTAGGCGGTTGGATCAAGGGTCTGTCCTCGATACGGCTCGCAATGTGAGGAGGTTCCTGTCTCTGGAGCCTTAACCACCGGTAGCTTGGAGCCTGCTCCCGACATCGGCGGACCACTATTTTTTATATTTTTATATGTTTTTTTTTTAAGAAATATTAAAAGATGTAAAAAAATGTGTACAATGTGTTTAATTGAATAAAGGTGATGGAGATTAATAATATCAATTTCATTCAAGCGCCACAAGATCTGTCTTTCTTTTTTTTAAATCTTTTGTCTAACCTAACCTCACTGACAAATGTTTAAGTATTTCGAATTCGATTTTATGAAGTTTTATTTTAGCTTCAATGACTATTGTTTCTTTCAAGCACTCTTGTAAAGTTTTTTGTTTCGATACTTGATTGCCAGCAATTTCTTTCAGTTGGCTAGACAGGTATTACAGCGTGAGAGACTGACAAAAAAATAAAACAATAAAATTTCATTTTTCTGATGGAATCGCTTATTGAATAACAAGCTTTTGCGCTTGAAGTGTGTGGGGGGGGGGGCTTGCGTTATCAACGAAATAGAAACAAGATCGTTCTATAGTCCAGTAAACTTGTCGTCTAAAAGTAATTTGATAGTACTTTCTCAGGTGCTAATTGCAAAACATTCAAAATATCTCGGAAACTTGTTAACAGGTTCAGAGACATATTGTAGCAAATTTAATCTACTTTAAAAACGACCTGAAAAGGTATTACCAAAAGCTAGTCATTTAGGGTTATAATCGCTAAAATCTGAAAAAAAAACCGAAATTCTCGCGGTTTTTTCGATTTGTTGACAAAGTGGCGTTCAGCGCTCGAGGTCACAAACTTGGATTATTCATTGGGCCAACATCATAAACAAGTCTGCAAACAATCAGAACTACCGGTTTTGACACAAGCTCTGATGTATAAAGTTACTGGAGTACCACGTTTTAGGGCGAATCTATTGATTTAAATCTTTGCCCTTTGGTTATGTACCAACAAAACTTATAAGGTCCCTCATAAAAAGTATTGGTAAGCAAAAAAGGGCCTATTTCCAACCGTTTGATATAAAACGGTCACAAATAGAGATAACGGTGATTCCGACGGGAATTTATAAATGTTTATAACCTTCGTAATGTGTTTTATTTCAGCTTTTAAGTAGGGGGCTCCAGATGTGAGGATCATTCAGGGAATTTTCCGTAGTTACGACGTTTTTACATTTGATTAGATTTATGAAGTGAGGCCTAATAATATTAGACGGTGATTAAATTAGGTTAAGAGCTGAAGGTCTGATGGCAGTGGCAATCCATATAAGTGGATCAGAGAATGTTGTTACTAGCAATTTTTATGTAATTTTTCAGCAAATAGTCTCTAAAAACGCAGACAGGTGATTTATACCATTTTATTTACAGGAAAAGGCGTGAGTTTATTATGTATGTGTGTATTTACAGGAAACTACGGAGGGACGGTGCTCGTCAGTGGTAACTAAACCAGTATACGCTGGCCTCTTATGCTATAGAAATTCCGTACTACGCTAGACCAACTCACGGTCAAAGTGTTACCACTAATGTGCGTGTGTGTAATGTGTGTGTATGTGTAGCTACAGCTACACTTTATAAGCTATTCCTTGTACCAAACCGCACCGTACTGTTTTTACTGAAATAAATTGTTAAGCATTTTTATCCCTTACATCATCATTTCATCTATAAATCCCGAATACTATCTTAAAACATGGCTACCCTAAGTAAATCCAAAACAGCTTAAATCTTCTCAGCTACACAACACGAAATGCATTTTATTGCTAGGTTTTAAGGTCTATTTTTCTTAGCTGGTTTGGTAGATTTAGGTGATAAATGGGCGAGAGTCAGACGATAGATCCGTCGGTGTAGGGATATCGGCGATTTGTATGAGTGTATCTTTATTAGACATTTTGATCGCTCAGGATCTAGACATTGACCCAGTTACGAAAATGCAAAGGGATAAAAATAAAATGAAGGATTTGTTGGGATGATATCATATTTTAGCGTTTCCCTAAGCATTTTGGTGGAAATTTTACTGAATTAGATCATTATTTAGAAGAATTTATTACTTCTTCTTCAAGTATGAGGTCCCGAGTTCGATCCCAGGTCGGACAAAGTGCTTAGGAGACTGGGGTCTGGATTAGTGCCCGGTTCATAGCGATAGGTTCGCCCCCTATTGCATGATAAATAATGTGAAATGTGAAATGTGGGTGTACTATACAATACATCTCTGCATAACCCTTCGGGAATTACAAGCGTGATGTCATGCTGGGAGTACCTACTTAACCAAAGAAGAAAACAAGATTTTTAAAGGCTAGCCTAAAAGTTTAAAACCGTTAAGTCGACAAAAAAAAACGTTGTAAATCCTTTGGTTTTAAAACAAAATACTTAAAGCTGTAAATTACGTCTTAGCTTTCAAGAAATTACTTCAGTCTTTTCTCGGATCCCTCGTGAATGATTTAACTCATTTAACAAAATCTTTTGTTTTTACCTTCTTTTGAAGGGTTGTTTTTGTTTTTAATTCCCACAACAACATGCCTCGGGGCTATTAGTGGATTGAATTATATTTTTTTTGCAGCCACGATCGTGATGAAAGTTAAATTGACTTAAACCCAAAGCCAGCTTCAAAAATACCGGGAATGAACAACTAGTTAATAATAGGTTTTATTATATGGGTATTGTACTCACCTAATCTTAAATTTTTAGTAAAGAACACTTGGTATATGGTGGCACTCGTCGTCTTCCTATAACGTAACCTGAAACAAGGAAAAAAACACATTAATGAACAGAAATTAATTATAAAACTTCAAATTAATCGTAGCCATCTTGTCATTAAAAATGGCGGGACCAACTTGACTCCTACCGAAAGCACTGGCCTGTAGCAAACGTTAATAATAACGAGTTACTTATTTAAAAAGTCAAAAACCCGACTACAAATATGATTATTCTTATATTATTCCTAATTAAATTTAAACATATAATGTATATAGATTTTTGTAATCACCTCTTAATTTCCTTAATTTTAGTACCCTACTCGATACCTAGGTTTAGATATTTTTTTTTAAATTTTGGTTTTACTATTTCGCGCCAAAAATCCGCCTTTTTGTTTTTTTTTTAAACACCTATCTAAAGACACTTGGGTTTTATAAGACGAATATAACGATATCTTAACTGTCGAAATCCATTTAGCCGTTTTGAAGATACGAGGTAATAAAGTTTACAAATAAACTTACAAGATACCCGTGAAAAACATAACCCTTCCTTGGCAGTCGGGTAAAAAAAAAGAGCCATAACGTACAATAACAGAGTCTTAAAATTAACCATGACAGAGCCAGTAATGTACTATGAAAATACTATAATTTACCATGTTCCAATGCAAATGAGAACATTCCATTCTATTCTATTAGCATTCGCCCTGTCATCGCGCACTATTCACGTGACATTCTGTACACGTGTATTCCCGTAACCCATTTTTTTTATAAAACGTCCGCAGTTGAATGTGTACATCAAATAAACTTTTATTTGCGAAACAAATTCAACATTGGATGTCCTTTCTATTTCTAAATTTGGAATATTTTGCACAGCCTTGTTAATCTCATGGCCGCCAGCTCTGCTGATGAGACTGGGGAATCGGGCTCTTTTTAAAAAAAAAAATAGTAGCCCCTCACTAGAAATTTCTCCTGTATCGTGGGTAAATTTACAAACATTTAAACTCACACACAGCCTGACCCGGAACACTACCACACAAATATTATTTCCGTGTGGGAATCGAACCCGCAGCAGCCAATCGCTTTGCCACTGCGCCAACCATGTCGTCAAATCCCATAATCGCTGTATTCCCAGGTCAATATGTTACTGGCTTTTTTATCAGGAATTTATCAGTAGTAGCCTAGCTGGTATCTCGATTTGATAGCCAATAGGCTCGTCCCCTATTACGTAGGTCTTAAACATAACTGGCTAAATGTAGGAGTGTGAACACCTTTGCCTCACCCTAATTGTGCCTGGATTACAAGCGTCATGTTATGTTATATTTCGCACGTGTTCAATGTGAATAGTAGGATGAGTACGCAAGGAGGAGCTTGACAAAGCGACAACATAGCCCATCAAGAAACTTTTTACGACTGTCCCACAAGATAAGCCTTGATGTGTTTCTTTCTTACACCGAAACATGGACCCCACTTTTTGGAGGACACAATGTCGTAGTCACTAAAATAAGATGGGTGGGTATTTGAAATCATTGCCTCGTTTTTATAGTTGGATTTAAAGACAGTAAGGGCAGAAAACGTTTTTCCATCACGAATATCTCAGTAGCAGCCACGGAGTCTGGATTTGTGCCTGGTTGATGGCAATAGACTCGCCCCCTATTACATAGAATTTCAACATAACTGGCAAAATGTGGGTGTACTAATGGGTACACCTCTGCTTACCCTTTAGGGATTACAGGTGTGATGTTATGTTATGTTAAAACTTTTTCGAAAATCCGTTGAATCAGTTAGCAATTACTCAAAAATGTTATTTACTTTTTAAGTAGGTAATGTCTAAATGAATTCACAGATTTCACTTAGTACGTCACTAACACGTTTTCATGTAGCTACAACTATCGAGGTAACTATCCTTACGATCTATCTCAAAAATCGACCCAGAATTCTAGGCGTTTCACAAACTCTGTACCTGTAGGTAGGTACAAACAACCGTTGCCCTTTATGCCGTGACGTCACTGAAGGTCGCGGCCATCCATCAGCTTCTACCTTGATTAGCTAGCCAGGCTGGCTCGCACCACCCAGTGCCACGTGATTTAAACGGATGATAGAGTAATATGCTATCGTTGTTTCGGAAATAAACAAATAATAAATCAATTTATTGACACCTACATATTAGGAAACATACAAACAAGAAAACAAAAACAATGAGCGTAGTTAAAAAAGTGCATAAGTAGACGCAGCCGTGGGCCCCAAACTAGGCACAGCCTGTATCTTGGTGGCCCAGAATGGTGGATGAGTACGCCATCGCAATGTTTGGTAAAACTACCAGACAATCTGATAGGTCAATTTCTCATTTCTACACACTTCAGTTTAGGCTCTTATTGATATACAGGGTGTAAACAGACCCTTTACGAAGCCGTCAACCAAGCATTCTGTACATCAAACTAAGTAACTTTACGGGGATCGTGGAGGTGTTTAAAGTAAAAATCTTACTTAAAAAACATATGTAACAAGACCCTTAATGAAACCGAAAAGCACTTGTTCTCCCCGTCATTGCGATATTTTTTTTGTTCTAGACCATACCTGGGAACCTTCTAGTCACAGAGATATTGCGGGTTTTTATTAAATACATGTTTTTAATGTAAGATTTTTAAACACCTCCACGATTCCCGTACTGTTCAATCCATCCATCATCACAATGTGTTGAGTGCATTACATTGAGTCCTACCGTAAAACGTGATTTTTTACCCAAAGAATTTAAAAAAAGTCGTTTCCCAAGAATATTTTTTGCATAAAGCTACTTAGTTTGATGTACATAATGCTTGATTGATGGCTTCGTGAAGGGTCCGTTTACACCCTGAATATGTCAGGTGTCATTTCTCCAAGCCTAAATAACTAATAGAAATGTGTTATTAAAATAAGGTACATTTAAAACAAGTTTGTTACAAAGTTGGTTTACAATAAAATATATTCTATCCATTTATACCTAAGTATATGTATATTGTCAGACAGTGCCTCAGAATTACGCACCGATACACAGCCAACCACAGACCTTGCCCATCGTGCTGCGTTTACAACTACTTGCTTCACTTACTGTCCTTTCACATATTGTTCCTCTGATTTTGAATAATTTTGAAAATCTAGGCTGCCTAGGTTACTGCGTGTGACAAGTCTGACAAAACCACAGTAATTTTTATTTTCTTTTGGAATAGGTTGTTGTTGCTTTGCTGCTGTCATAGGTAAATAAACTGTGGAAAGACTACACTAGTATGTTTAGCTTGGTTCTGTTTTCTATTGAACAAAAGTCTATTAAGTTCCCGTTCGTCAAGGCATTATTAATGACGATGATGACCTTGAATATTAAAATACCAAGACAAAGTCTTAATCCTATGAAGATAAATTATATGATTTTCATACATGAAAGAAAAAAAAATCGATGTTAGTGTAGTGGAACTACAAAAAGTAACATAAAACAAAAAAGTACTACAGCACCGTCTATGACACCGATGATGAACTAAAAATCGAAATACATCTGAATCCTACATCGCGTAAGTAAAGTTATCCGCGACTAAAGAATATATAGGAGAACCCAACAACAACTGTCGGGCTGTAGCTCCGTCTGGTCGGAGGATCCTCCCTTTTCTATTTTACACTCTGTTCTCCATACCCCGAAATTAGTATTGCGCCCTGAGATCTAGATTGTCTCTTACAATCTACTGAATGAACAAGACATCAAATGACATTACGTTTAATTGTATTCTGCGAAATTCATGAAATGTATTTTCGAGGAAAAACCAAATTAAACAGAGAATGATATTAAAATTAAAACCATCTTGAATTTTCTTTTACCATCTTTCCAAATGACAAAAAATATAACGTTATTCGCATTTTCCCCTCGCATCTTATACATTTAAAGAAGATTTCGAATGTTATTAAAATCTTGCTTGATCTTAAACATCGTTGAACCCAAAAATAAATATTTAAATAAGCAAAGGAGATTTTAAGTCTGTTAGAGAGAGAGGAAATATTTTCCTAATTCTTTGATCTTATGTCTCAGGTGCCAGTTGTTTATCATTTCCTTAAATTGTATATTTACAAGAGATTTCCCTGTTGACTTAATCATGTTTGAGCAGATCCGGGATTTGCTTGAAGATTTATTAAATTGTTAGGAATGTCGACGTTCTGAGCAAAATAATTAGATGTCACGGTTGTTTTTCTTTTTAAAGTTGAACAATATGAACGTGGACAGTGAAGCTATTAGATTAAGTTCTCACGAAGAAGGGGATATAATTGAGTTGGTAGTGGTGTTGTGTCGAATAAAGCTCAAATGTTGTGCTGTTGATAAATTGAAAAGTTTTTGTACAACCAGATCCTAAATAGCATAAATCTAATAAGTAATTGGGTAAGTCTAGCAACTCTGCTTGTCCATAAGATGTATTTTAGTGCCTAATTGAACATTCAAGTTCAGCAGGCCAGTAACTCGTAAAAAGTAAACGCGGCACAAATAGCCCAGTATCTGCCATTGCATATTGATTTCTGTGGTAAAGATTGCGTGGTCATCGCGACTCGTAACAGCGCAAATAATAAATTATTCATACGTTAAGTAGGTCGAAGGTTTTTATTCAAGAAAAACTTTTGATCCACGAGTTACGCGCTCAAGCGTCATGTGTATTGGGGCAGCGATTGAAGAAAAAAAAAAAAAAAAAAGTTTATTTCATATCATTTTGGCTTACATGCATGACGAGGAGTCTCCATTTAGGCATAGAAAATGCCTGTAGTTGAAGGCTCCGCTCTTCCCTTACATTATAAACTTATGAACTAAGAGAAAAATAAATAAATAAATATTAAAGAAAATACGATCAATTGTATAAGAGAGTGTGTGTGGGCGCGCGTGTGTTTATGTGTGTGTGCGCGCGTGTGTGTTTGTGTGTGTGTGTATGTGAGAGAGAGAGATAGATTTTGAGTGTACATGGATGGGTGACTAAATAAGCGTAAGCAACACACTATATGTATTAATTATTTTTAAATCATACGTTGCAAGAGTAACTCTGTATCATTATAGTTTAAATTGTGTAGCCATATTATTAACTTTTTTTTGCATTCATATTTTTTTTATCATGAATATATATTAGTTTATTAATTTTATTGTATAGAAAGGCTGAGCGTTTTTTATATTGTCTGCTGGCAAATTCTGTTCTAGTTGTGGGAACGTTTACTATGCAGTGTTTATTTCTCTTTTCTAGTATTTTAGGATCATATGGTATCTCTTTGTGCATTTTGAGGATGATAAGAAGTATGTACAATTTTCTTACTGACAGCAGATTACATAATTCGTAAAGCTTTTCAGTAGAGAATATTCTTTTTTTTAAGTACATCACTTTAAGTATTGCTCTTTGAGCGCGTTCTAACTCTAGAAAACTAGATTTAGTTGCTCCACCCCATACAGTTATGCAGTAAAAAAGAAATGAACTTATGAAGAATTGCTTAAAACATAATTACTACTATTCACGCCTAATCTAAGGTGGGAGACCTTAGATTAGGCGTAAGACCGACCTTTACTCATCTTGTTTTTTTGGCCAAAGCAAGCCCGCCACACCATTCCCAAACCATTGCAACTCCTGAAAGCCAGAATCAACAGAGGCGATCACAAGAAAAGCGCTGAGACAATGAAGCTCGACGTAGTCCCAGAGAAACAATTTAACGGTCTTGAATCCCGTAACGAAATCAATCAGAATAGAATAGCGGAGTTAGTTATCTTAATACATGAACAAACATATATAACGAATGGGTTGCTTAATGAAATTAAGAAAAGCCTAATATTCTTTAAAAAAAAATGTTTTTTTTTTACTTTTTCGCGTATGTTTTAACGAAACAAAATCATTAATTTTCAAGTCGCATCTCAAGTTGCGTCATCTGAGGACGGGGAATCCCTGAATTAAGACGGTTATTTCCCTTTTGTCATTGAGGCGAAGGTTAGTCGAGTATGTGGTACTCTGGTTATAATGGGTTGACGGTATAATTTGGAAACTTTTTCATTACTAATGTGCCAGTATATTATCGTCATGAGTCCTATTATACTGCCTTCAAAGTTTTCTATGTTCTTGTAATGATGGTGTTTGCTATTAGTCTGGGTAATCGACATAAAGTTTGACCGTGAAAGTTCAGTTTAATAATTATGATTTCTGCTCTATGGAACTTGTAAAGTTACAATATAAGCCTATAATCATATAGGAAATTTTTTCAACATGATCTCTTCATGACGGTCCGTATCATCATCATCATCATCATCATCATCATCATCATTCTCTTGCCCTTATCCCAATTCATTTGGGGTCGGCGCAGCATGTCTTCTTCTTCCATACTTCTCTATTACTCGTCATCTCATCCGACACCTCCTTTCTTGCCATATCATTCTTTATACAGATATGTATATGATCCAGATAAAAAAATATTTTGAAGGCTCATTCATATGTTGCATTGTATTTATTACATTCAACATCAAAACTAAATTTCAATGTAATTTGTAAAGACCTATCAATTATAAACCTGTAAACTAAAGACCTATAAACACCCCGGACGTATAGGTTTAATGATTTTTTTTTTAGTTTTAATTCCAGTTCTTTCAATCTTTTATTTTTTTGTTTTTGTATAAACATCGTAAAACGGTTCACAATATACATCTACCTACCAAGTTTCAACTGTGTAGTCCTAAAAGTTTCTGAATAAAGTGGCTGTGATATACGGATGGACAGACGGACACAGACAGACATGACGAATATATAAGGGTTGCGTTTTTGCCACTCGGCTATGGAACCCTAAAAACTAGTTGTGACGTGTTCAAATTGTCAATAAAAAAACTAGTACTTCGATATCCAGGCCTAATTATTGGCCATGATAAGTGCTACTAACTCATATAGTCGTTAATTTTGAGTAGCAGCGTTGTCGATGGACCTAAAATGTGTAAAAACACTATTTCAAGAACATTTTTTTTTACAGAAAACCATAACATTAACACTGAAAACGGGATATTTTTCATGTTTACTATTTGTTTTGAGTTCCCGATATTTCGGCGCTGTTGCAAGCACCATGATCACGGATAAACTGAAATTATTCCAGGTAGGTGTTAATGATAATGTTAGTGACCAATGACCATGTCAGTTTAAAGACCATTTACTTGACTAAAAGCTGCCTCCAGATGCCTAACAGTGGCGAAGGATCCATAGAACTCTATTCCTACCGGCTTCCCTTTGAAAAATGGCACAGTCAGTATTCTTTTTTTTTTCTTTTTAGTTAGCCCGTATTGTCCCACTCCTGAGCAAAGGCCTCCCCCCATTTCTTCCACTTCTCACGATGGTGTGCTTCTTCTCGCCAATTCGCGAGGAAGCCATCAGTATCCTAGACAATTATGACAATCACATTAAAGATTATGTACTCCGGCTTACCTCTTACAAAATATGACCCTTCGCTACTGATGCCTAACAGACTTACAACCAGCTAAGTATGACAAATAGCTTCCAGAACTCACTTATTTCTTTGCTCTTTTAATTCTATAACTTAAGAAATTAACATTGTAAAAGAGAATGAACTTAATATTCTTTAATAAAGAGTTGAAACTCGTCGGGACGCGCCATTTCGCGGTTTATAATAGATATTTTTATTACAGCTGTAAGCTCTCGCTGAAAAGGTGAGAGGTATGCAATAAAACAGGTTTTAAAGTAAGGTGCTTTGGCTTTATATTTTATTTTTAAGGGTAATGTCAGAAGCGGGTTACGATGCTTTGAAATTAAATTTTTGGTCGACTTGTTTTGTTTTGACATATTTAAATCTTTTATATTATTATGGGGCGGACGTTCAAAGAAGTCTAGAATTAAATTTTCAGATTAATATAATCTTGAGAAACGTAATCTTAGGAGCAAGTTTTCTGAAATATAATTTTGAGGCCAAGATCTAGAAATGTTACTTAGCGCTGGTTGCCCGCTTTGTCATTTGTAGTTTGACAGTTGTGATGTGCAACAGTGCCATAAATACCGCTTAGCATAGTCATGTTTATAGATAGACTTTTACTAACCCTTGCTACACCATTGCCATAAACATCACATTAATAGATAGCTAAGAATCTAGCTGATAATTTAAAATGAATTCACTTGAAGTTCACTAGCTAGATTTAGTCACTTACATACTTATTCTATTTCATTATAAGTCGGTTATAAAAGCATGACAAATAATATGAATGACCTTAGACCCTGTTTGTATCTAACGGCTATAATCACAGTAGGCAGGTAATGGATACCTTCTGTAAATCCACAATCTAAAAACAATACAAAATCGATTCTCACATCAAAGGCTAATGTTCCGCTAGCTGATGTCTTTCAAATAATATGTCATTATAGTAATCTCGGATAGGAGAGCAGCGGTGGCCCAGTGGTGGCGGTCCCGACTTACGAGCAGTAAGTCGTGGGTTCGAACTCAGGCAGGCGCATTACTTTGTGTAATTTATTTCATCACCACTGCTCTCAAAACGGTAAAGGAAAACATCGTGAGGAAACCGGCATGTCTTAGAACCAAAAAATCGAAGCCATGTGACATCTACCAACCCGCACTGGGCCCGCGTGGTGGATTATAGCCCATTCCCTCTCATAGAGAGGAGGCCTGTGTCCCAGCAGTGGGAACATTATAGGCTGACTATGCTATAGTAATCTCGTTGTTAGGGTTCCGCATCAGAACAGTGAATAGTGGATATGGTTATGCGTATGCGTCGAAGCCGCCTGTCCGTGTAACTATTTCTGTACCACAGGGCTAAATTTTCAGAACTGTAAATGTCTAGCCAGGTAATAGGAAAAAACTACGATTTTAAGAAAATAATAATTAAAGTAAAGAAAGAAAGAAAATACATTTATTTGTGCCCGGTTGATGGCAATAGGCCCCTATTACATGGGACTTTTTATACTAAATAGGCTTGCGTTTGACCGCAACTCGCCTGATATGAAGCAATGATGGGGCCTACGGTTGTCTTAAACATAACTGGTGAAATGTGTGTACGTACTATTACCGCTGCCTAACCGTTTGGGGATTACAGGCGTGCTGTTATGTATGTATTAAACGTAATTTCCTTAAAATTAATCAAATAAAATAAATTTTATGCGTGATATTATATTTTTGAATAACCGTAACCGATTGTTTTGGTTCCAGAATGTTCCGGAACATCACCTACATATACCTACATACTTTATACCTTAAAGCCGCTGTAAGCATTCTTTCACACAGCATTATAATCATTACAATCCTGGCAGCCTTTTGTCTTTGACACAAAGGGCTTCGTTTGCCGCTGAGAGCAGCGAGGTGGCGCTGCCATCGCAATTAGACAACGCTTGCCCAAAGAGATGACGCCTCTTCTTTTACAAAAGCTGTAGAAGTACCTGCTCTTGAAATACAAGGATACTGAATTAATGATGATTTTTTACTTTTTTCTTCAGTGTAGTTAACGTGATATGAACATGTTGAGGAAGCTCAGTGTGGCGGTAATTTTTGAGGACCCGCTGCCAATAGGTAAGTATATTTGTAGATGATAATGACATGATTGAATGAATGAACTACTTTCTATAATTTTGGATTTTAGTACGTTCTTCTTAGCGTGTCGATGGCAATCTAAATTGTGTCAGCCCAGAACTGAGCTACTAGTTCATCGCTTTCGGTAGCGTCCATCAGTTCCTGTAGAGAACAAACAACAGGACACGCAGGACACGATATTAAGTGCCCCATCGTTTGTAGAACAGCACCACATTTACAGACTCATTAATGAATCTTTCACCTGAGCAGGTTTTCCTTGCTACGACCAACCTGGGTCCGGAGTCTATTTATATTTAGTACGTTGAGATCAATTTATAACTTAATACTATAAATCTGTAGCTACGTGCATACATTTTGTTATTTTACAACATTTTCAATAGCTAACTGAAATTCTGAATCGATCTTAAGAATTGGATTATTATGTTGCCATTGGTAATTGTGTATTAGTATGTAAGTAATTGAGTTATTTTATTTGGCTGTTTCTGTAGTTATCAATGTAGATTTAAGTTATCAATTGAACATTTATATTATTATTATGTTGACATTGGAAATTGTGTGTTATTATGTAAGTTATTGAGTTATTTTATTTTAAATGTGTGTCAGTGGATTCGACATAACTAACTTTAATATTATTTGTATACTCTCGAGTAAAATGTAGCGCACTAACCATTTTATTATAACATCCTTTTGTAATGAAACCTACATTTACGAATAAATTTGATTTGATTTGATTGATTTGATTTGATTTGATTTGATTGATTTGATTTGATTGATTTGATTTGATTGATTTGATTTGATTTGATTGATTTGATTTGATTTGATTTGATTGATTTGATTTGATTGATTTGATTGATTTGATTTGATTTGATTTGATTTGATTGATTTGATTTGATTGATTTGATTTGATTGATTTGATTTGATTGATTTGATTTGATTGATTTGATTTGATTGATTTGATTGATTTGATTTGATTTGATTTGATTTGATTGATTTGATTTGATTTGATTGATTTGATTTGATTGATTTGATTTGATTTGATTGATTTGATTGATTTGATTGATTTGATTGATTTGATTGATTTGATTGATTTGATTGATTTGATTGATTTGATTGATTTGATTGATTTGATTGATTTGATTGATTTGATTGATTTGATTTGATTGATTTGATTAATTTGATTAATTTGATTAATTTGATTAAATTTGTTAATTTTATTAATTTGATTAATTTGATTAATTTGATTTGATTGATTTGATTTGATGGATTTGATTTGATTGATTTGATTTGATTTGATTTGATTTGATTTGATTTGATTGATTTGATTTGATTTGATTTTATTGGAAAGCTAGTTATCTTGTCTGTGTCTTCCTTAAGATTTTCTGCCTGACTAAGTCCCCCTTTCATCCGCCCTCGAAACATATATTTTTGACGAGGCATGACAAGAGGGTCAAATACTTACCTGGTAGGTAATAATTTGTATTTACTAAACCGAATAATTTTATACATCTTCCAATCATTGAGTACAATTTTTGATCGTATCTGATAAGTCTCCCTTTCTCAGTAACAATAATTTCAAATATAGAAAAAATTGGAAGCCATTTTCCCGTAGACATAACACCTTTAACGGGTAACCTTTTTCAAGAGGGACTCAGTCTGAATGCATTAAAAATACCTCTTATATCCAGGTGAATAAGTTTCAACTTCCAATGACATAATTCGATGGGGCAGGTGGAGCAAAATACATTTAGAAATTGGGAGTTTTTAGGGGAAAACGGGAGTCGACCATTAGAATTATTACGGAAATGGTTCAATATAATGTAAATCAAACCTAATGTCTGTTCATTACATTACTTTTCATTTTTTCCGGTTTTCTATTGTAAGTCCAATCGCAGCTACGTTTTCATGTGCATTAATTTTAGCATATTTTTAATGTTCCGTATGACCTCTTCGACCGTACAGACGCCAGCACATCAAGCTACCCGAAATTGTCAAATTTTTGCAATCAATTATATGCATTATTAATAATTTATACTATTAATAAGATTTGACAGATTGTGGTAGCTTGATGTGCGCCCGTCTGTCTGTACCAAATACTTTCATTAGAAATACTACTATTGTTAGTAACAACAATAATGGATCATAATAATATTCCTTCATCCATCTTCCTTTTCTTAACAAAGCAAAAATACCGAAAAACTGACAAGAAGCCAATATTAATTCACCCATAATATAATAAATCAGGAATCCCGGAATATTACTACAGAAACCCAAGATATATTACTTACAATTTAATATATCCTAGTGAATGAAATGATCCATTTTTGCCATTAGATATTTTTGTGGGGTATCAAAGACTTATTTTGTATTGGATAAGAAAGGGAAGGTAAGTAAGTAAGTAAGTAACGATGTCTTCAATAGTTTCTTGAAAACTGGTTCTTATCGCACTACAATTAGATTCAACATGCAATGTATTTCAAATTTCCACAGATAACCAAACTTATACTAAGTCCAAACGGGTTCAATGACTATAGTCAGCAAAGATTTTTTTTTTTAAATCTCTTCAGAGATATACCTTTTTACGTCGTAAATATTTTTTGAGTAAGTATTAAATTGTGTTTAAAAATAGAATATCATAGATAAAAATGATTATTTAAAACAAATATGTACTTCTATGAACAAATTAACATTTATTTGTGTTCTAAATTCAAAAATATTTGAATTTTCTATTTTTCATACTTTTGCTTCTTCTTCAATCTGGCGAAAGCAAAGCGCGGAAAAAAGCAAATTAAAAATTCT
The DNA here is from genome assembly GCA_905163415.1 of Noctua fimbriata. NCBI lineage: Eukaryota > Metazoa > Arthropoda > Insecta > Lepidoptera > Noctuidae > Noctua > Noctua fimbriata. Next base: position 15,903,924 of record LR990941.1, on the reverse strand, counting down.
AAGGTAAATATTTTCTTGTAGGTTTTCAATGGGTTTCCGGGAGGTCGCAAACATCTGTATTTTTTTTCTAATTTATGCTCTTGTACATCTTATTGAGGTTGAAATTGACTTGACTTGTAATCATTTAATTGAGTTCTGTGTGTTGTGCTATGAATTTTGTGAGCCCTGAAAAAATGGTTTATCTATCAATCTATTTACTTACAGAAAAAAAAAACTAAAAAAAAAGTCTGAAAAGATTTTTTTTTTAAATTTAAAACTACAATCCGCGTCAATTGTGATATTTGAAATACCTACCAACAATTTCATATCAGGTCATTTCATCATCATGTCTTCATAATAATCATAAGTAAACTTGATACTTACCTACTTGTACATAACCAAAGTTAAAAAAACCCTTTTTCATGAAGAGCTAAACAGAGTACCTATTTTACACCCACCCACATTTCGCCAGTTATGTTCTAGCCCCATGTAATAGGGAACGAGCCTTATGCTATCAACTGGTCACAAATCCAGACTCCGTGGCTGCAACTTATAGATTCCTGACGAAGAAACACAATAACACATTGCCCGACCTATCGCACCCAGTACCACATGCTCAGCAGTCGCGTTTGCGACCTATAGACCACTTACATTTTGCCAGATATGATTAAATCATTGGAATATACAAGGTGTAAACATATTAAACGCACTACCCTTCGTGTTTATAACATTCCTGTGTTGAAAAGTTTTGGCTGGTTGACAGTTTTTGGTTATGAATTTTGGAAATTCATAAAATAAAATAATATTTTTACAATAAACATGTTGATCCAGCTGATCGCTTCAATTCGCAGCACAAAAGTTGTTCCTGGTCCGAAACACCACATGAAAAGTTGTGTGGATGCTATTATGTTACACCTTGTATATTAAAAAACGCTATAACTTTGCTTATTCTAAACAGTATCTATTCTAGTAATAGCCGAAATAAGGAATGTAATCCAGGTAAAGGCGCATAAATATTTCCCGTTGATTTAACTAAGAAATCCATACCTAAATGAGAAGGGAGTAATGATAACACCTCGGGAATTAACTGAGCAATTTATCACTTCGATATGCCTTCGTCCATCGCCACCGCGGGGCTGGGCGAGGGAGAAATGTCAAATGATACCGATTCCGTTTGGTAGCGCAATTAGTGGGGAGGGCGAGTGAGGACGGGAAATGTTACGGGTTATGTAACTAATGGAATGTGACATAAGTATGGTGTTTTTAGTGGACTTTTATGTGTAGTCAAACAATAAAGACAAAGTTTATGTCGAGGAACCACTGCCCGAAAGACTGGTGTCAGAGAGTGGCTTTTCTATCGAGACTCAGAAGAAGCACCCGGAGAAGACAAAATAACAAATAAAATATCAAAGTCCGAACCCTTGCTATACCCACTACAACACCCACTTTAACAATATATTACAAAGAAGGAAAACTCCAAAACAATGGTCAGAATCTTCAATAACTCTGAACTGATCAATTACAGACCAATTAGCCTTATGTCCAACATATAAAAATATTCTCAAAAATACACTGCCAGTAATGTGCATATACGGCTTGATACAACATTTGAAGTTTAAACTAAAAGTTAAAACCCTAATATAAATTGTTGTCATTAGCTCCAAACAGCATTACTCAGAAAGGCAGACGGACCAGAGTATCAATTAGCTTAATTGAATTAAAACTGGAGTTTATACACATTTTTAGCGTTTATTCCATAAATGTTTTATTAGCGGTCGTTTTCCGCAATTAGTCGACATTTTCTGGTACTCAGAAAGAGTGGACAACTTTGCATTGGGCTGTCAATACCTCAGCTGTTGAGGGTCAGAAGTTAAGTTGACGAGCTCGTGGCTAAATAATAACAGCCGTTCGGATCCATCTTTAGGATAAGTCACGATTGAATAGGTTCGCCCGTGGATGGGTGACCACCCACTACATATCGAGTTTCCTCCATGCTTCGGAAAGCACACTAAGCCGTTGGTCCCGGCTGCCATTTGTTGATCTTTGTCAGTCATTACAGGTAGTCAGTGTCCCAAAAGTCTGACAATCAGTCTTACCAAGGGGTATCGTATTACCTAGCACTAATAGGCTTGTGGAGGTCAGCTAGGCAGTCGCTCCTGGTAAAATACTGGAATTCAGCTGCATCCGGTAAGACTAGAAGCCGACACAAACATAGTTGGGATAAGGCTAGGCAGATGATGATGGTTTATTTAAAAAGTTTAGAGTTTCGAAAACACTGCCCTCTGAACTTCGTAAAAACATACTTTTTACGAAGTTCAGAGGGCAGAGGTTAGTGTATTGTTCTTCAAGAACACGGAACTATTAATTAACGGAATATTACGAAACAAAACATGATCACGCCGTTTTTCCTATAAGCTTAGGCGCGGACTCCACCAAAGCAGAGACGTGCGGAGATGTGCGAAGCGAAGAGGTGAGGAGATGTTTAGGAGCTAGGCGAAGCTGTGCTCAGATGCGTATGGGCTAGATGTGTGTACAGGCTACTTACGCCCAGTGTAGCGACCCCCTAACACCACTCACGTCTCTTCTCATCTCCACTGTTTCTTGAACAAATACGAGACATCTCGTCTCCTCTCTGTTCAACCGTTACCACTAAAGCTAAGCGGATAATAACAAAATTCTATTGGTAGTTTACAACACATCTCCTCTACTCTGGTCTCGTCTCCGGTTTAGTGGAGTCCGGGCCTAATAGGATTACTAAGCAGTTCTTAACAAATACTGGTTCGACCTACTTTATTAAAACTTTTACAATATTAAAAGGTACGTAAAGAAATACATTTTAACTTTCCAATGGTACTCGATATTAGTTGCCAGTTTCTTGTAAACTTAGTGATTAATGTGCGGTTCTGTTGAGCCACTTTTTTATTGGTTTAGCGGCCTTGAAAAGGCTAGTAAGTTTGAGGTTTGATTCTTTCGTTGAGGAGTTGTTTTTTTTGTTGTAAGATTAGGTTAGCATTTGTAGGTTCTGCACCTAAGTGGTGTGACTCCGTGACACAGTTTTTTTTTTTTTTTACGTAGGACTTACCTATAACAATCATAACGACAGTCATCATCATCTGCCTAGCCTTTTTCCAACTATGTTAGGGTCGGCTTCCAGTCGGACCAGATGCAGCTGAAAACCCGTATTTTACATGGAGCGACTGCCTATCTGAGCTCCACAACCCAGTTAGTACTAAATAATACGATACCCGTTGGTAAGGCTGGTTGTCAGTCTTTTTAAGCCACTGACTACCTGTAACGACTGTCAAAGATCTACAAATGACAGCCGGGATGGTTTAACGTGCTTTACGAAGCACAGAGGAAACTCGGTATGTAATGGGTGGTCACCCATCCAGAGACCAACCTAGGCAAGCCCGGTTTAACCTAAAGATCGATCCGAAGGTCTGTTATTATTTAGCCAACAGCTCCTAACAATCATAACGACAGTATTTACGTAAAAAAAGTTTGGCTCTGTAGAACGTTCTTCCCTGTCACCTCTCATACTTATGTGAGCGAGATACAGAGCGGGACTGACGAACATTCTCAATTGAGGTATTCGTCATGCAAGCTTTCGAAATTCCGTACATCAATTAAGTAATTCGTACCTTCTGACTCACGTAAGTCGACTTGTTCGTCAACTGGCTAGGCAGATGATGACGTCAACTGGCGACTGTGAATGTGCGAGCAAGTTGACGACAAAAAAAAGGTAAAATCGGAAGGTGCCAACTCGCGCGCACTCGCGAGTTTCATACTCGCAAGTTGACGAATAAGTCCGTAAGTCGTACTTTCAAACTTTATGTATACGGTGCATCGGTATTTTATACTTCGATGTTCAGAAAGTCTGTCGTGCTATAGAACTTGACAGCATCGACGATGCGCTCAGCAGCACGCTCTGTTGCTCGCTCTGGCAAATGACGGTTCTGAGCGTCAGAAAAAGATAGGAGCATAAAAAATGCGATTTCGTGCTGATAGATGTGGTTACAATAGTTAATTGACCCCGTAATGGCTTTACTACTTTTAACAAGAATTTCTAGAAAATAGAAACTTCATTATGGTTGTATTTAGTTACTAAGTATTTTTTTAGTTTATAATTCAACTGTCGCTTAAACCAATAAACCTTGTAATTTTATGAAGTTGGTACGCACGACAGCCAATCAAGCTATACAAAACCAGCTTATGCAGATCTCACATTTTATAGGAAAGCGAGGCCAAGTTATACTGGAAATCTACAGCTTCATGTGCCGCCGTGTGTACCACTAAACCTTAGAGTGGTAAAGGAATTGCAAAGTCGACTGTACATAAATATAGCTAGGATACAGATTAACACCTTGTTTCACAAACTGTCGAATGTTCTTGAAAACTTGATGATTAATGTGTTTTAGTCCAAGTTATTGATGGCCGCATCATAAGCAGTTCACTGTAATATGTTTACATTGTTCCGAAACTTTCAAGAATTGTTTCATACTTTATAATTTTGTTTGATATTTTGAAGTTGGCTGAAGAGTTTCCTTGAAATTAATTCAAGGTAATCGGAATTCGCTGCTAGCGATCTAATTAATTGTAATACTTAGAGATTTTTTTGCACTTGAAAATTTCCGTTTTCTTCTTTCTCAATTTGAAGCAGTCGTGAATTTATGTGATGTTATTGACGCAAACGTTGTCTATGTGACATTAATGCTCATCAAGTTTGTATAGAAAACAAGTCTAACAGTCCACAGAAAAGTCGATACCAAAAGCTGAACTAAATAGAATTAAGTAGATCAAGAACACTGTTTTAAGCTTTCACGGTTTACAACTTCCCTCTCATAGAGAGGAGGCCTGTGTCCCAGCAGTGGGAACATTATAGGCTGATTATGGTTATATATGGTTATGGTTTACAACTAAACTTGTACTGTCACTTACGGAATATCTTCAACAAACAATCACAACAATCATGAAAGATATCCCGTTAGTACAAGTTAAGTAGATCATGGACTAAAACAAAAACACTTGACATCTGTTTATCACATTAAATATAACTTTCCTAGCAAAAACAAATGCCGAGAGTGCCCAACAGTAAAAACCTATTACGTTATGGGATCATTAATCTAAGTTACTATTTCATGATCGAATAAACTGTACAGTTACTTATGGAATTATAGAATACGCCTCTACACGGGGTAACAATTTTTTTGCTGAAGGTACCTGAAACACGAGCAGGGAAGTGCTATAATTGTGTAACAACTTTTGCCACCAACCAACATATACAGCATTAGTTTTAGTATATGCGAAACCTGATACACGTGTCTAGTATTTTAATGTAAAGAATCTATGTACAAAATTTCAAAACTGTATCAGAAAAACTCACAAAGTTATAAGCTTGGCAGTAGGTAGCTAAATTATTGCGATAGGTACTCTATGTCGCTCGTTGCCAACTTGTAACTTTTTTTTAAATATTTGTGGGATAAAATATAACATGGTTTAAAAATTATTGGAATCGATTCAGTTACTTATTCTGAACAAACTATATTCAGGTTTCGCATATACTAAAATAATGTTGTATGTAGTTACAGCAGGTACAATGAGACATTTTACTTTATATCCAGAATGCATGAATAATGAATGTATTGGGACCCTTCACGAAGCCATCAACTAAGTATTCTTTACATCAAATTAACTCTACGCAAAAATAATTACTTACTACTTTTTTTTAGGGTGAAAAAGCACGTTTACGGATTCAATGTAACGCAATCAAAACATTGTGCTGATGGATGCATTAACTAGTACAGGGTCGTGAAAAACATGTATAAAAAAAAAAAAAAAACTTGTGGAAAGTTGGATCTTTCACCCCCAATATCTCTTTAATTAGAAGGTTCCCAATAATGGTCTAGAACAAAAACTATCGTAATGCCCCGTCATTAGACAGTACCTTTTGGCTTCGTTATGGGTATTTTTACACAACTATAGGGGGCAGTAACCACTTAATGACACACCAATCAGCTCAAGCTACGTTCCACTTTCAGGTTCATCCATTCTACTTTTAGGTGGAGCATCGTTTGCAAGTATTGACCCGGACTCCAAAGCGGAGACGAGTGGAGCTTTTAGGAGATATGCAAGACTTGGCCAATCACAGGTAAGACGAGAGACGCGATGGTGATTTTAACAAATACGATTGGTCGATTCCCGCACGTCGTCGGCGCTTTGGTGGAGTCCGGGTCTAGAGGGCACAAGAGATAACTAAAACTAATAGCAAATGCCTGATGATGCATTCAACAAACAGAAATAAATAACAGTTTTTTTTATATGAGCCTACTCTGTCCCACTGCTGGGAAAAGGCCACCCCATGGCTTTCCAATTTTGTTTAGCATTTGCCTTCTCCGAACAGATGGACACGCCAGGGTTATTTAGGCCTTTTTTTTTTTTTAGGCCATCCTCGGTTTTTGACGGCCGTCTTCAGCGGCCACTGTATGACTATCTTCGCCCATCTGTCCGGCATCATCCTAAAAACGTGACCCGCCTAGTCTGCCAGATTAAAACCGGATTATAATAAAGAAAGAAAAAACATTAAAAAATGAACCTTGGCTATGATTTTACAAAACTTTTGCTTGAAAAGGGTGAGTACCCCTTTACCTCGTTACGCAGCCAAATGTAATAATCATGTCGAATATGTAAATTCATGACATGATTTAACCTTTGACAGTACCTCATGCGTGAGATCGCGGTTTGTAAATATTTATGTATGAATGCACCCGGATGAAATACATATGAAATTATACGTATTTTGTACCTCAGTAGTAAAACGGCCTACCTATTGTATGCACTACGGCGAATCAAGCTTTTCATTACCAGTTTTTGCGGATCTCTTATTGTATAGTAAATCTATACAAAGCGAGGCCAAGTTATACTGGAAATGTACAGCTTCATGTGCTGCAGTGTGTACCAAGAAATAAAAAAACTTCAGTTCTTTCTTTTAATAACCTAACATATTTGTTAAAATAAAAATAAAAAATTCTAAAAAATCTGACTTCTGCCCATAAAAAATTATAATCACATGTATGCATCCCTCTTATTTAAAGCAAGTTGACCAGATGTATGAACGTGGACGAGGCAAAAGAACTATATCGTAGCAAATGGCGTTCGGTGGTTTCTGCCTACACCCATTGGAAAAAGGCGAGAGTATGTATGTATTATAGTAATTTTATCATTTTCATTACAACGTAGTATAAAACAAAGTCGCTTCCCGCTGTCTGTCTGTCCCTATGTGTGCTTAGATCTTTAAAACTGCGCAACAGATTTTGATGCTTTTTTTAATACATAGAGTGATTCAAGAGGAAGTAGGTTTATATGTATATATTACACCCGTGCGAAGCCGGGGCGGGTCGCTAGTTAACGTAATAAGAGATAAACTATTTTTCAGTATAGCTCCCAACTTTTCCTTTAACTTAAATCAAATGGTACCTAAACAAAGTGAAAGATTATGTAATTCGCCGTACAAAGGCATGTGAAGGGTCCCGTTTATAATGCGTGTGTTTGAGTGAGCTATCGAAATTCAATATTATTTGTATTAATATATTTTAATTTATACAACATTCGTTTTAGTATATGCGAAACCTGAAACTCGTGTTTAGTATTTTTATGTAAAGAATCTATGTACAAAATTTAAAACTGTATCATGAAAAATCACAAAGTTATAAGCTTGTTCTGTTATATGGCTGTCCGCACAAAAACGTGGTTACCATGCGGAGCGCCCGCGCCAAGTTTCCATAACCCTTTTAAATGAAGCTCAAAATCAATAGTTGTCAAGTATTTTCCTTCTTAGAAATAATAAACCACGTTTATTCTTTTAGCACCCGGTTTGGCAAGCATTTTTAAGAAGGTGTATATTATTCTCTGGTTGTTCGAAGCCACGTGAAGGATCAACGTCATACCTGATCATCACGCGCGGGTTTGAGAGAGCGATCCCCGATCCCCGGCGAGTGGCGATTTGTTCACAATTCAATATTGTTCGCTTGTGGTTGGTCGCCAGTAATTACGTCGGCATTAATCTCTAGTGACGTGACACACTGCTGTGGCGTTTACAGAAAGATTTTAATAATATAAAAAAAATGGTCAAGACGGTGAAAGAAAGCGAAATGTCTTAGAAATATATATTCGAAGAGATGTGTCCATTACAGAGCTCGTGGCTATAACGTGCGTACAGGTCGATCTTCAGGGTTAAGCCGCGCTTGCCGAGGTTAGTAAGGGGATGGGTGACCAGTCACTTAAGCCGTTGGGCCCGGCTGTCATTTGTAGATCTTTGTCAGTTGTACAGGTAGTCAGTGGCCTGAAAATACGACAACCAGTTTTACCAGGGGTATATAGTACGAACTGGATTGTGGAGATCAGATAGGCAGTCGCTCCATGTAAAATACTGGTATTCGGTGAGACTGGAAGCCAACCTCAACATAGTTGGGGAAAGGTTAGGCAGATGATGATGTGAAGATTAGAGAGCCTAAACAAAAATGGCAACGATGATGGAAACATCAAATATGTCTGTTGAAAATCATTGTAGAAATAAAAACTTTTTTCTTTAACGGCTTTGAAAGCGATTGCCACTCGGGCCCAAGGTTTTTTGGTACGACACTTAGGTGCCTACTTCCGACCGTACTGAAGTTACAACTGAAGCACTGAGAATTGTTGATTCCAACCGTACTGAAATTTCAATTGAAGCACTGAGAATTGTTGCTTCCAACCGTACTGAAGTTGCAATTGAAGCACTGAGAATTGTTGATTCCAACCGTACTGAAATTTCAATTGAAGCACTGAGAATTGTTGCTTCCAACCGTACTGAAGTTGAAATTGAAGCATTGAGAATTGTTGCATCCTACCGTACTGAAGTTGCAATTGAAGCACTGAGAATTGTTGCTTCCAACCGTACTGAAGTTGAAATTGAAGCATTGAGAATTGTTGCATCCTACCGTACTGAAGTTGCAATTGAAGCACTGAGAATTGTTGCTTCCAACCGTACTGAAGTTGAAATTGAAGCATTGAGAATTGTTGCATCCTATCGTACTGAAGTTGCAATTGAAGCACTGAGAATTGTTGATTCCAACCGTACTGAAGTTGAAATTTAAGCATTGAGAATTGTTGCATCCTACCGTACTGAAGTTGCAATTGAAGCACTGAGAATTGTTGCTTCCAACCGTACTGAAGTTGCAATTTAAGTACTGAGATTTGTTGAAAAGAATACTCTGTAGGTCTCTGTACCTATTCCAATAAATCCATTTTTCTTTTACTTCCCCCAACCCCAAACGTTAGATAAAAGGATTTTTGTTTCAGATTTCTTGTAAAAAGCTCCGTAGTACCGCAGCCACAGCGGGCGGCGTGGCGACGAAACGAAATCGGATTAGCTGAGAGAATCCTGCGAGCTCATATAAAAATGTTATGTTAAATAGTCAGGCGTAATCCCATTTGTTGGTAAATTATGCGAAAATGTTGTTTTTAAAACTTAGCGTAACGAAATTAATTACATACACTTTTTGTTTTTTGTTAGGGAAAAGCTCAGATTAATTTTATTGTTTTTATAGGATATCGTGATGTCGAAAGTGAGTTAAGAAGTGTGAGAAATAGGGTTTAAAGTTCCTCAAACTCTGTTGAGGAGGACGATCTTCTGATCAGACGGGTGTTTGTCTGGTGGGCTACTAGGCTTGGAGGAGGAGTTAGTTAGTGAAGAAGAGTAGAGGCTTCTCCTCACAATATACACCATGAGGTTTATTTACAAACGTGGCTTTATGTTAACTAATGATGAACCTCTGCTTCACCGTATGGTTAATCAGACGTTGATGTTGATGTTTGACGTTGTCGTTTGACGATAAAACATCTCTTCTCTTTATTCAAACGATCATAACAAACACTACCCTAGTGTGAAGAAAAATAGGTTTCGGTGTTTTGCAGACAGAGTTACCCAATAAGAGAACTCGCGCATGACTGGCCGCGATCTTGAACAAACGTGATTCCAAAGTTCTGCGGCCAAAAGTCGTGGTCGTGGCCGTGTAGTGCGTGCAGCGTGAGGTTTCTAAAGCTGAGTCTATGCTAGGCGAGCCAAACACGAGCAGAGCACAAATTCCCTTGGCGCGAGTGCTCGGTCGAGGCTTCTTCTCTATTGTTAACGGCTCCGACCGGAGACAGTTCAAATTTTTCGTGGTGCTTGGTCTCTGCAATATTTTTTGACGTAAATTACTTATGAAAACTGTATCTATCTCGATCGCACAGAGTCTAGGAGACAGAACACGAAAGATATATTTTTTGTCAAGTGCTTCAAATGAACGAACGACGCGTTATGAACCTAAGTCCGTCTAAGCTAAGCGAATTCGTGCTCAAATCGTGTTTGGCTCGCCTAGCGTAGACGCAGCTTAAGAGTTTACTTAGATATCGTTTCTAAACAATTTACATAACTAGCCACATAGTCTGAAGGAGAATTCTACTAAAAAAAAGAATAGATTTAAAGTGACCTTAATCTTATTCTCATCGAAATTAGGCTGAAAATCAGCACATTTTGAACATCAGAACCACAAACGACCTTTAAAACCATAACAAGTGGTATTATGGTCATACCTTTCAACCTTTCGTATCCAATACAATATAGGCACCAGCACTGACCATTCAGCCAGCTATGACAAATAAACCTTCATTATAACCCAGTCTGTCGACCGCAGCGGTCGTGTGTCACGTTGGCTCCGGAAAAACGATCATTTATCTTCGTCAGCCCGTTTTAAACTATGTCTGTATTTTGAATGGTAAATGACGCATTGGGGCATGTTATTGATGTACTGGTTACAGTCAGCTTTATTGAGCGAAGAGGCTTTTAGCGTGTTTTGATGATGTTAATTTTTGTTGGGATTTTTTCTCTGACTTTTGATCTGCTGATCTCGGTACACTACAATACTTTTCTATTTGCTAGGTTAAAGACGGAATGATTGACGTTGCATTTTGTAAAGTGTTTTAATTAGTATGCGAAATCATACACATTTTAATCTGCGTCTGTTCGTTTGTGTACTATGGTTTCTTATGTTTAATAATATTTTCTTTAAGAACGAAGTAAAAAGTTCTGGATCTACAGCAATGATATTATAAATAAAAAGAGGTACATATCGCTTTAGCGCGCGCAAATTGTTGCAGAGAAATTCAGACGATTGTCGTAAGTTAAGTACTTCAAGCGGAATAGCTATCTCTTTCTGTATTATCTATCGCAGTCGTAACAACGCAATGTAAATTTGAACACCGCTCTGTATGAACGTAGCGTATCTTCCTATATAATATCATTGAACTACAGCGCAAAAACAAAGCGAAGTTACACCCTCATATGAGTTAGTACTGTCAAGTTCACAGGCGGTCTGTATAATTATCACCTGCTTCGGTGAAGGAAAACATCGTGAGGAAACCAGCATGCCTGAGATATATTTCTCGACGGTATGTAAAGCCAAGTCAGAGGCCTGTGGGCGGTATAGTAACTCTGACATCAGGTTAGGCATTAACCACACGATAAAGAAAGAAGACTGACGGTTTACTACTTTTCACCCTTATGCCCAACGTAGTAAGGTTGAAAAGTGATCGACCCTCGATGCACTCGGTAGTCCATCCTTGTATCTCAAACGGCGCATTGACCCTCTTCGGCATTAGTTCCAAGAACCAACTACATGAACTGGGTTATCAGAACGCCTGTAAATTCGAAATTTGTCATCAATTATGCATATTTTCGACCCTTACCCTTAGACGAGGCCCTAGTGGGTTAAACGAGGGACTGCCGGTATACTTATAGGTAGATTTCGGTGATTTGATGCTGGCTTATCTTGTTACAAGGAAAGTTCAAGGATTTTCGATGACAGATGTTCAAGCTGATAAGGAAAGTGATCATATTATCGTTTGATCTCTGTTTTCTGCTTGTTAAGTACACATAGTGTATAGGTACACTGGTATAGTGGTAATCATTTGTCACTAAAGATAATTAAATAAAGGTAAGTACCCACTTTCGACTTATTGTGGCTAATATTTTAGAAAATTAAAGTAAACGACGTGAAAAAAAACGTGATAACATACATAACATAAAATCACACCTGTAGTCCCCGAAGGGTTAGGCAGAGGTGTACCTGTACACCTACATTTCGCCGGTTATTTTTAGAGTCCCATGTAATAGAGGGCGACTCTATTGCCATCAATCGGGCACAAATCCAGACCCCGTGGCTGCTACTAAGAAATTCCTGAAGGAATAACTCTTTGCCGGACCCGGAAATCGAACCCAGGACCTCATACTGAGCAGTCACGCTTGCGACCACTGGACCAACGAGGCAGTCCAAATTCGTGATCTTCCTTTAAAAGCCAACTGGCTGCTGTCAGTATAAGCATAAAGTGTTAAACATCTACATTAAGTCCAGTACAAAATAAATGTAGTTCATGTATAACTGTGTCTCAAGCATTACTGTCAAGTAAACAATCTAAGTAAACAATCTAAATAAACGAAAAAGACGATAACAATAAAAACTAACCGCAATCAAAGGTAAAGAAACCACTGAAGTAACACCAGGACATCATAAAATGTTTCAGGGTAGGTACCGCTCAACAGATTGGTCCCATATTTACGACTTGATTCTGACAGGGTCATAAACGTGGCATCTGTGGGGAATGCCATTAACTATTACATCTGTTATTCTTTCAGGGATGACTGTCAAACGGGCTGTTTATCCCGTCAGTAATAAGCTCATTTATTCTGGGTACAGATGGGTGAAACGTAATATCAAAGTTCAAACCCAAACGTAATACAATTGAAGTGTCTGTTTGGAGCTCGTGACTAAATAAGTAGTTACAGCCACATGGATTGATCTTCAAGCTTTACGAGATCGGTACGTAAATGGCAAAGGCTAGGCAGATAATGATGATGAACGAGGAGAATTTGTTCCAAAGTGTGTGTTATCAATTTTATGTTACGTTTCATCAATCTCTACCCAGGATCACAGCTGGTTTGAATCTTCAGGTCCGCGTTGCATTGTCAAAAAAATAAAGGGGGTAAAAAGACCGGAAAGGTGTAGAAGAAGAGTTAACGAAGTCGAAAGGCACTTGTTCTCCCCGTCATTGCTATATTTTTTTTGTCCTGGACCATACCTTACAGTTACGGAGGTATTGGAGGTCAAAGATCCAATTTTTTTTTTTTTTTTTTTTAATACTACTTTTTAAGGTTTTATCTTTACTTTAATTACCTCCATGACCTGTTTACTATTCAAAGCATCCGTCAGCACCAAGTTTTGAGTGCGTTACATTGAGTTTAACCGTAAAACGTGATTTTTCACCCCAAAAAAAAAGTCGTTTCCTAGTAATAATTTTTGCGTAGGGTGACTTAGTTTGATGTATGTAATGCTTGGTTGACGGCTTCGTAAAGGGTCCGTTTACACCTTGTATGAGTGAGTGTGTATAATATAAAAATCAGGATATAGCTATATGGGATGTATGCTGTCTGACTTACTTCTAGAAGAATTTTCGTTTCACATTTAGCGCAATCAAGTTTTAATGTTTTTTTTCTGTCATTAAAAAGTTCAGATTTTACAACAAACATGTTCTCATATGGCCCACCTTCCATCTTGCACCTCATGATTGCTTGCCCTATCACCTGCGCTCTTGATGATTTATTTACTGCATCAGTAAGCAGGGTTCGCGTGGCTGAGTTTTGGGCTAAACATATTTAAACTTTTTGCCATCTATAAGCTTAGAAGAATAAAAGATTTATAAAATACCATAGCTAAACATCATAAACGCTAATAAAACACTAGAAATACAGAACAAATTACAAGTATAACATCTGTTAAAACATGCAAACTTGCAGATTATAATACCAGCTCATAGGTCGAGGGTTTACGATCGTGTGACGGGACCATAAACTGTGTGTTTGTCTCTGGGGAAATAATACCGTGGCTGTGAGCAAACAGGCCCGTTATGGACGTAGATAATGCTTTGGATTAGGATGCGTTACACAAATGAAAACAATATGAGGTAGAAGCTGGGAACAAACACATTTTTTAGAGTACCGTAGCCGAATGAACCATCCCTTATAGATTCGACATATCTGCCTGTCTGTCTGTCCGTCCGTATGTCACATCCACTTTATTCCGAAACTATGAGAACTACACAGTTGAAACTTGGTACGTAGATGTATTCTATGAATTACTTTACGATTTTAGTAGACAAAAAACCGGCCAAGTGCGAGTCGTACTCACCGCACACAATGTTCCGTAGCACCAAACAATATAATAAAAATATTATGATGGCTCATTCATATGTTTAATTTTATTACATTCAACAGCAAAACTAAATTTGTTTTTCATAGTATGTTAATGAAAAACAAAGTTACTGCTGCAGCTTGATGAGTCACGTGTTTTTCCCACGAGGGTATGCAGACACGACAGACCGCATGATATACGATCCTTACAGACTGCGTTTGCTTCTTTCACATTCATTATGATTTTTCAATTCATATTAGGTATACGTCTGTTTTTGCCCGGACATTATTGCCATAAAAATAACAGTCAGTCTGCCACCTTGGAAGTCACTCATGCAAGATCTTTTATTACACTAGCTTTCAAGTCCCTCATTAATATGGTTGAAACAGATGCATTCTCTATTGATATTATTGATGTCTCGGTAACGAATATATATATATATAATTCATTTATTTAGGTAATTTAAACCCATTGCCAATTAACAGAATACAGTCAGACCATAATCACACAACAAAAACAAAAAAAAAACCACAATTTAGTAAAAAATAAAAAATAAAAAAAATAAATAACAAAAAAAAAATATATATAAATGCAATTATTCGACAATCGGACATTGAATGACTCAGGATTTAGAATTATTCGACGTGTCGGTATAGGCATAATGGTAGTGGAGTTGTTAATGTGTGTGTCAGGTTATCAAATAGAATAATAGACATTGCCTAGTTTTTCCGTTGTTCGTATGCTGAGTTTGAGGTCCTCAGTTCGTTTTGTAGGTCAGGCAAATTTGTATTAGGTTTCCATTAGCAGCCTTAAAATAGGTTTTATCCCCGGTTGATGGTTTTACGCGAACGAGAAGACGTTGCGTTGGAAGGCCTCCCACTAGGTGGACCGATGACCTGGTGAAGGTTGCAGGGATCCCCCGGTTGCGAGTCGCACGGGACCGGTCTATGTGGCGACATTTGGGGGTTAGGCCTATGTCCAGCAGTGGACGTCTTTCGGCTGAAATGATGATGAATGGTGATGGCTTTAGACTCATCCCCTAATATTTGGAACACGTCGAAATCCGTCGAATATCTTGGAATTTGGGTGACACAATACGCTTGTGCCCAACACTTCAAGGAACACAGGCGTCAGCTCATAATAAATGTAAGTTTATGAAATTCGAGGAAGTTAAACCTCCGTTACAACATGAGCTTATGAACTCAATAGAATCAAGCCAAATTGGTGTAACCGACACTACAATTACAATAGCTAAGCGAACCTACAGATTATAACCTCTAGCTAGCCTCCACTTACAGGCTGTGAGCAACCCTGATCCAAGAGCGGTTAATTGACACGGCTATGTGAAGCAGAATGGGTCGATGGATGACTCTTGTAGTGGAGGAGCAACTGCCTTAATGATGAAGACATGATCTACTTACGATGTTCGTAATGGCAGTCTGATGGGCTGTAGTTGGTACGGCTCTTGGACGAGGAATTTAGGAAATTAGTAATAAATGAAACCTTTTTATATTGAACATTAACAATTTCGTAAAATAATTGTTGCATTTAAAAAGAAATAAAGGATGTAAATAGACCCTTAATGAAGCCGAAAGCCGTTCTCCCCGTCTTCGCGATCATTTCTTTGTTCGACCATACCTGGGAACCTTCTAGTTACGGAGACATTGGGGGTCAAAGTTACAACTTTTTCAGTTAGGTTTTTTTATTATTAAATACTTTATAATATAAGATTTTTACTTTAAACACCTCCACGACTGCCGTACTATTCAATCCATCCATATCCACAATGCTTTGATTGATTTCCATCGAGTCCTACCGTAAAACGTGATTTTACACCCCAAAAAAAGTCGTTTCCCAGCATTAACTTTTGCTTAAAGTTACTTAGTTTGATGTACAGAATGCTTGGTTGACGGTTTCGTGATGGGTTTGTTTACACCCTGTATATACGAATACTTTGCAGCTTTGCTTTACCCCAAAGACCAAAATCTTTTGTACATTATCATTCCCCTGCTATTATCCCAATTTATTTGGGGTCGGCGCAGAATGTCTGCTTCTTCCATAATTCTCTATTACTAGTTATGTCAGCAGTCACATCATATCATCGGCATATCATTTTTCATACAGTCCATCCATCGCTTCTTTGGTCTTCCTCTACTCTTATAGCCATCTACATTTATACTCAACTTTCTCCTCACTACATTTGTTTATGACATATCACCTAAAAATTAAAAAAAACCAGTTTTACTAAGGGGTATCGTATTATCAAGTACTGACTGGGTTGTGGAGGTCAGATAGGCAGTCGCTCCTTGTAAAATACTGGTATCCTACAGCATCCTATTAGACTAGAAGCCGGCCTCAACATAGTTGGGAAAAGGCTAAGCAGAATAGATGACGATGACTTTGGACTTTTTAGTCGTGTTGATTTGGCAAAAAAACCGGCCAAGTGTGAGTTAGACTCGCACATCGAGGGTTCCACATAAACTTGTAGGTATTTTATTATTGAACTACATATTTACGGCTTTCAGATGTTTTCCTATACATTGCTTTTTGCCAAATTTCATGATTCTAGGTCAACGGGAAGTACGAAAATATGCGAATTAAACGGTCATATCTTTTGATTGCGTTCACTGCTCCTGAGTATTTGCTATTAATTTCAGCTTCATACCACGCGTTCCTGAGAAAAAGGGTCTGGACAGATGAACAGACAGACGGACAACAAAAAGATCCTATAAGGGTTCCGCTTTTGACGACTGAGGTACGGAACCCTAAAAACCAAAAATCTCTTAATAAATAAATCTGACATTTATATCTTATATCAGATTTAGAATTGGAATTAAACACTAATTAATAAAACAACATTGTGTGTAACCATAAGTATGCGCCATCCCATCTTCCTAGCTCATCGTGCTGTGCTGGTGCTGCGGCTGCGGCTGCAGAGAACCTCAAGCGGCGTAAATATAGTAACCTTATTGGTAACTATATTTTCGAGCCGTTTGGGGTTGAAACTCTAGGTCCGTGGGGTTTGAGTGCTCACAGCCTTTTCAAGGACATTTCTAAACGTTTAGTTGACTCTTCCCGTGACCCAAGGGCTGGCTTTTACTTTGGCCAAAGGCTTAGCGTTGCCATACAACGTGGCAACGCCGCCAGTCTTTTGGGTACATTACCAGTTGACTACGTTGAGGAGGAGTTTTTTGACGCCATTTTTTAAGTTTATTTTTAAGTTAGTTAGTTAATATAGGTTATTTTAATTTATTAATGTATATAATATTTACTATGAATAAAATTTTTTCATGTCATACCATAAGTTATTTTAGATACTTACTTCAAAATAAACAAAGCTTTTAAAAGATTAGCTTTTATTTAAAAGGTTGCGCTGTAAGAAAGAAATTGTATTTTTGCTAATGGAGAAAGCCTATTAATTATTCTTTTCCCTATTAACATAAAGAAGAAATATGGAAGCATAATTTAACGTCAAAGATGTAACTGAATAGTAAACTTAATGTTTATTAATGAAAGAATATTTTGTTTCTTAGTCATTTTCACGCGACAAAGTTTTATTAAAATTACCGTTGTCACAATATTAATAGACGTGTTTCTATTTGAAACAAATTATGTTAAATAAAACTTTTATTCCGTCACTCACAACAATTACCAAACTAAAATTTCGATTATTAAGTTCCATTTTAAATATACCAACAGAACACAATGTTTAATTTCTTTTTTTCGAATGATGTCATCAAATATGGCGGACAGTGAGCGGGAAAGTTCGTCGTCCATTATTTTTTAATTTGACATCGTAAACAGGCCAAGGAACAATGAATGTAATGCCACAAAGGGCTGAAACCGTTCGCGGCCACAATTCAAATAAAATGTTTTGAAGCTCACATAATGTACGTGCATTTAAAAAGTACTAAAGTAGTACTATACTAAAACAAATCTTAACTGTAAGAAATAGAGTTTAGTTTTGAGTGTTAGTACACATTTATAATTTGTTTGCTGATATTTTAAACGTTTCTATTCTAAAGTCGGTTCTGAGATTGTTGGACTCGGCTGGGACTCTTTGGACACCCATTTGCTCCGATAATTTTGTAAAATGCGGTATCGTTTTGCGATCCATTTTGTTCTTTGTGGCTTTTTGTAGAAGCTTGTTTTGCATGACTACTTGTGGCAGAGGCCATTTTGTTAGGAGAAAAAGTTTAGAGAAACTTACTTGTGGTTATTTGGGTACATGGTCGTTAATAGACCGTCTTAAAGGAACCAAATTGTGATACCAAATTCACTATCAAGAGCTTATTAATAAGAGACGAATACAAAATGTAATGATTAAAACACTGCTAAGACCCTAGAGAAATGAGAACCGCTATCAGACCGTTTCTCACTTTTTTTAAGAACGATGCCCCACACTAAGATTTCTCCTGTATAGTGGGTGCGTTTACAAACATTAAAACTCACATACACAAACAGCCAGACCCGGAACAACTAATTTTAGGCTATACAAATATTTGTTCCGTGCGGGAATCTATCCCGCGACACGCAGCCAATCGCTCAGCTACAAACAAACAACAGTATTGAAGCTGTTCGGAAGATATTATGTAAGTCCTATCCATAAAATTTTAACTGACTTATAATAAGTAGAAGTATATGTATTTCGTCGAGTATCTTCTTGGACCTTTCCACCATCGAGAATGCTGGTAGAAAGCGCTTTGTCCTCTGAAAAAATCAGGTCCAAAATAACAAAAACTACATTTTTAAGGCAGTAACGTAACCAAATAACATCATTGTCATCAACAAAAACGTAGCCCGTAGCGACAAAAATGTTCATAGGATGAAGATTTGTAGAAATAAGGCTCAGCAGAGGGAGGGTCGTAAAGGGCGATGAATCCTTGTAAATTATGATGATAGGGCTCCGGGGCTTCGGATTACGGCCCGATAGGGGTGCGGTCAGTCCTATCACGCGTAAGGGTACAAAGTATTAAGAAAATTGGGTTAGTAAGAAAATGTGGCGTCTGCCCTGTGTACTCTAAGGATCACATTTGGGAGAAAATTGGAATAAAAGACTTTGGAAAAATAAAGGCTTTGTAACGTGCTTTCTGGAAACGGTGCTCCTTTATCGGGAGCAATCACCTGTAATGTTACATGTAAGATTCGATTTTGTACAGAAACAAGTGAATCTGAACATTACATTTCATTACACGCGAATGCTTGTGGTGAGGATGCGCCTTACACTCTACGCCGCTAGCGACACCCTCAAGCAGCACGCGTCTTGTGGACATGCCGCGAGTCAACAACGCGGCGAAGGTGTGATAATCACGCAAAAGATATCATAATCTCACTTATATATGTCGGATATGTCCGGATTTATTCCGTTAGGCTCGTAAATCATGTGGGCAGCCGATGGGTTTCGTGCTATTAAAGCACACTAGGTGCGCTACACTGTTTATAATAAACTAACAAATTACTTGATATTACAATTTAAAACAATAACACGGGGCACAATCGCCTCGAGCTGTAAACATCAGGGCTCTGTGGAAGTCACGCTGTGGTGTGGGTAGACTTGTGAGTAGTATCACCACCAGCGCACTTGCGATTCATTTTATGTCCGTATTAATGACCGGATCCGACATGTATATCTTTGCATGTCACTGATACAAGTTGCATCGCCCAAGGCCGGGGGTCTTCGTCTACTTATTGAAGACGCGTTTTTTGCCTTGAAAAAACAGCATCAGTTGTGTTTGCAGCGAGTGAAGACGCGTAAAAGACAAGCTGAGTGCTTAGGCCCTAAATTGATTAAAGATTTTAGCCCCTACAGTCTTTTGTATAAACTGTTTGCTGAAAATGTGTTCGTTTCAGGAAATTGAATATGATGTTAATACGGCATGGAGACGAATGAGGAATGGCATAAACACGTACACACATAAAATTCCAAATTGAGTTCTTTCGTAACAAAACTTAGTGTGGCCTTCATGATACTGTTCTCCTAGTACTTTTTGTTGGGTATTCACTAAAAAGACGATTTCAGCAACATCTCCTTCTTGACTCTGTTCCCCTAGTACTTTCTGTTCAAATTCGCAATTGAGTTCTCTCGTAACAAACCTTTATTATATTAATGTGTCAGAGAGAGACAAAAATAGCAATATCAACAAGAGCTTCCTTGTGACTATGGGAGCTGACTGTACCGTAGAAAAAACAGTTGAAATTTATGGTTGACGAAACGGCAATCAATGTATGAAGATTATGTAAGATAATAGTTACGAAAGGGGACTTTTTTCAATTGTTTTGCAAGTCTTTTGTTTAGTTGGCGAAACAGGAAAGTTACCAAACGGGATGTACCCGTTTCATCCTTGGTACTACATAATGACGTCTGTAATCTTTGAAAGTCGAGCCAGAGTGTAGTACACCTACATTTTACCAGTTAGGTATGTTTACTGCCTTTGACACGAGACCTAGAGGATTGACAAAAAGTAATTGTCTATTTGACATTCTAGAGTTCTGGTTGCTACGGAGGAAAAATCCTATAAACCCTTGGCCATACTGAGAATCGAACCCAGGACCATCATCAGAGAACCCAGGTTCATCAGTTTTTCACACCAGGCCAGGCCGTTGAGCCCTGGAGTATTAAGTGGAATATTATAAGAGTAAAGGCCTAAGGATTACTCACAAATATTCGTCAGTGACAAAGCCGTGTTTACATCAGATTAACTCTTTGAGTAACAGCTTCTACTACGGATTGATTTATAAACTTTACTTTGCATGTACTTAAGCAGTATTCCTGTCACTTTCACACATCTATCAAACTATAAGTGGAAGACAGGGACGGGAGCAGGTGGCCTGCCATGACGTCTTAAAGCAGGAGTAATTTCAGTGTGGGAAAGAGATGTCGCTAGACGACCTGTATAGCTCTGTCTATTTATATCCCCCAGGACTAAGTTAGCACGTGATGTAACTTCGCGCCCTAAATGCGTGGGTTGAACATGCACGTCAAATGTCAAGCTTACACGGGTATGAGTGATGTCATCAAACCACATGACATGTCATAGTCGTGTCACTTCGAAGAAATGTTAATACTAGTCATCGTGTGTGACATCATATGCCTCCAATTCATTAGTATATGGTGTTTACAAACAAATTATAACTTTTTTCCCAGTAATATAACTTTATTATTGATTCACTATATTTAAAAATACGGAGTAATACACAAATGGAATGCATATAACCATACAGAGCGGGCATTGTTTTATACTTAGAATGCGCAAGATATTAATTGCTTTAGGTATCACCATTTTTGTGCAGTAAGAAACAGTTTAATCTCCTGTACTGTCTTACAACTTCTACAACTTTTATTTAGCATTCCATTCACTCACTAAACTAACCAAAAAAATAACAAAAATCACTTACCTAAAAACAACACTAATCCCCTCACTATCTAGATGCACGGCATCATTCAGCGACCACTGCAGCAGGACAGCCGTCCTCCCCCCCAGCGGTCCACTCACTACCCTCGCCGGCAGATACCTCCTCCTCATCCGCAAACTCTTCGCGATCCTCCTGTACACCGACCTCTCGTCTCTAAAATTACGGTACTTTGGTCTGAAGTAATACCCATCACTAAGACTATCTACACTTTTTAAACTATAGTCTTCAAATGTCCTGTAGGTATCACCGTATTTTTTTGTTTTTTTCATATGTTTTGAGCGCTCGGAACGCATGTGTTTTGGGAGGAAGTACGGGAGGGACTCGTCTCTGCAGGGCCTCTCTGTGAAGGAGGTCGGTGTGAAGTTCCCTCGGATGATGTTGTCTACGATCGAGTGGAGGACGTAGTCGCGGAGGGTGAGGTCTTCGAACTGAAGGTGAACTGGAAAGAGAGAGAATTATGTTAGTTTTGTAGCTTTTAAATAACAAGAATTTGTGTGGTATACTAGAACTAAAAAACCCGACTTCTGTATAAAATGTAGCCTGGGTTAAACGGGCTATAATAACGAATCGATTGACACCTTAATCATCAAAATTGAATGAATAGTTTAGGCGCTATGGAGGAACATACATACAGACATAGACTGCTAAAATCATAACCCTTCCTTTTAGCTTCGCTGTTGGGTAAAAAAGGAAAGGTCTTGTGCTATTGTATCAAGGTATAAGTTATAAACCTGACTATTTTATGAGTAATTTATTTGGAATATCCGAACCAAAATAAAATTGCAAGGTTTACACTTTTTGCATTTAAATATCGTCACTCATTGAGTTTATAAGATTTCTTTAAAGTACAGTCAGTATTTTCTGTTGGTAAGTATTAAAGTTTATCAAAAGTCTAGTTTGATCTTACAGATAGATAATTATATAAAACATAATACCTAGTACATCATTAACCAGGGTTCGAAGTGATAAGTATCTTGATAATAGTACAAAATCATTATCAATATCACTTCACGTCAACGAACGTAACCACCACGCCACGAAAATGTTCCGTACATTTCGGTGGCGTTAAGAATAAACTTATAAAAAATGGTTTCACAAACATTGTTTATTCAACAAACGAATGTTTTAGTACATTATTGTGTTTAGTTTTGTTTGTTACTATTTTACTGTAATTATAGCACCAGAGTTATAGTCTGATTTCGAGGGCGTTAAAACAAAAAAGGTGTTTGTGTCAAAAAATTTACAGTTCACGTTCTGAATCAGCATGGCTAATTATCTCTCAGATAATTATCCGATAATTAGTAATTTTAAACACGGTTTGATTTGTCTGCTCTAGCACAATTTATTTTCCATCCACCCGCATTCTCCAGTCAACCCACGATCATGGCGCTTACAACAGCGTTGAAATATCGGGACCTCAAAATAATGAACAATCACTGAAGATATCCCGTAAGTGACGGGATAAGATTAGTAATTTCGAATGTATTTGTGTAGCTGTCACTCACTGGTATTGGCCTCTCTTTGCTTGTGCTAATCATCACGTGTCTGTGGCAGCCTCATCTAGGTTTTACACGCGATGGCATCAATATAATAAATAGTCTAATACACATCCTAAATGTCATAATCCAAAATGGAACCAATCTTTCAAATGACTCAGCGTAGCCAACCAATCAAAAAAAGTGTGTCACCTTTCGTCTAGGCTCGGGAATGGCTCGTGACCATTCGGGGCCGTCCATTGACGCCGGAACGGGTCGGCCCCAAACCCGGCCAGCGAAGGGCCCAATTTCCGGACGGCTGGGCGAGACGGATAGCCGACGTGTTATCTTTTAGAGTTCCGTGGGAATTTGTTACTCATCTGATATTTGTGAGGATAGCATTGTGTCGGAAGGTCATATTTGTCTACGTTTCTTGTGGGTTCTCGATTTCGGTCGGCTTTTGTTCCGGAGATTTGTCTTTATACTCAAGCACCTACTTAGGGTTTCTAGATTTTTTTAAAATTGTATGTTGATATGATGTTGATGAAGTTTAAATCAAATTACTAATAAAATATTATAATACTTTATAAAGAAAATGTCAGTACTAAAGAGACAAGAGTGGTTTCTTTGATCGCCAGTTTATTGTTTAACGTTTACCACACTAGAAAGAAGCTAGATAATCAAATACTAGCGAGAGTTATCCACATCCAGCAAGTCCGCTTACAACGGCAAGAGTATGATATCCAATATTTTTCAATGTAACATATATTCTTTCCGCTCAATAGAACGCTCCATCCTCTGACTAAAACCACATCCTAACATTTACTTGTGACCTTTCGCATTCACAAGATCTCCTCGTAATACAATTTTGATTTATGGTAACATTATTGGCGCCGGCGAAATATTTACATGTAGCAACACTGAGCAATATGTTACGTTTGTACTGTCGTTTATATTAATTTTGTATGATGTTAGGCCTTTCGAACCCGGAGTGGAAGCAGTTATTGTGCGGAAGTTGCTTTAATTCGTGGAACGGGGTACTATTATTTTCAGCAAAAAAAAAAAGTAGGACAGCTTTTTGTTCACTTGCGATCCTCGGATGCCCCTCGAGCTAAAGGCGAAAATATACAAGTCTATGATTAGAACTGTCGTACTGTACGACAGAGAATGCGGAGATGAGAATGTTGAAATGGATGCATGAGAATGGATAAAGCAAGGAATGAGTATATTAGAGGAAGTTTGAAAGTGGCGCCAGTTACAAAGAAGTTGAAAAGGTCTGTCGTGGTCACATGTGATGAGGAAGGATGAAACACATGTCAATAAAAAAGTGATGAATGTAAATGTTGATGGATGGGGAAGGATAATGAAAGAGAAAGGAGTAAATGATGCCGTGACGTCTGACAGGGAGAAACGAAAGAAGAAGAAAACACCTTGGGTCAAATGGGACAAGAGCTGAATGATGATCTTTGTCGAGCAGTGGATGTCCATGGGATGACGGGGAATAACGGCAAGAGTCATTTAAAAACAAGCAAAGATTTCAAGCTATTGGATTACGCATCCTCAGGAGACGTTAACTCATCTTTCGCGATCGAGCGGTTGACCAGGCTAGGTTTGGGTTGCATGTTGCATTATTACTACTGAATACTTGACTGCCTTGTTGGTTATGGGTTTTGGGTTCAATTACCAGATCAGACATAGAGTTATTGGGTTTTTCCATCAGAGATTTTTCAGTGTAGCAATCAGTCGGAGTCTGGATCTGTTCCCAGTTGATGGCATGTGTGCAAATGGTAAATGACCATAGCTAAGGTAGGTGTACTATCAGGTACCAGGCTTAGGGGATTGCGGGCTTGGTATTTTTTTTTTTATCTACTTAGGCCCATTTTTGCAGGATGGCACCGAAACATGTTGCATCCAAGCTTGGATCACGTGGTATTTTATTATTTCTCAGGTTTTTATTAGAGAGATTGAATACAAGATTTTGTTTTGACTTTACAACCTTGTCAGGCCAGTGTCTTACAAAGTCAAACAAAATAAAATGTTATTTTCTTGAAAAAAAAAAGTGCAGTGATTCAGTAGTTTCATGAATACATTAGATTATTTTAAAGTCGTGAACTCGAGTTGTTGAAATTGTTATCTAAAAACTTTTTTTTATTAAATTTTGAATTTATAACCTTTATTCTTGAACGCGAACGTTAACCTGAAAGTTTTATTGCAAGTGCTTATGAATAAATAAATGAGATGCACTGTAATTTT
This sequence comes from Noctua fimbriata, assembly GCA_905163415.1. Classification (NCBI taxonomy): domain Eukaryota; kingdom Metazoa; phylum Arthropoda; class Insecta; order Lepidoptera; family Noctuidae; genus Noctua; species Noctua fimbriata. The sequence continues at coordinate 15,878,546 of LR990941.1, read as the reverse complement.
GTTTGAAAGAATTTGTAGCATCTTATTTGCAGTAAAAAGTTATTCTCAAATACTAAGTAAATAAGTAATAGTAATACTATGTAAAGTTCAGAAGTACTGCGAAGTTTTAAATTGTTTTGCAGTTTGGTATAACAAGATATTTGTTAAAGAAAGGGTGAGACGTCATATACTGCGTTTTATATTATAATGTATATTCGTATCACTATGGGCCTCTGACTTTTTTTTTAATGTTGCAGCACCATGCTGAGATAGAGATCTTTTGGCCTCGCACAGGACCAAATTAATTTGTTTTATCTTTTTCTTATGTTTACTTTTTTATAAAATTATTGTAATTTCATCCATTTTTTTGTCCTGAGTGAGTCTAATAAATACATTTCCTTTCTTTCTTTCAAATAGTTGTGAAAACTCAGTGCTAGTATTATTTGCTTAAAATTAAGTGTTGAATTACTAGAGAACGAGATAATATTGCTGCGACGATTTCAAAACATGGTTACGAGACACTTAAACCTAAAAAATATAACGTCACGCAATTCTTCTTCAGCTCAATTTATATTTTGTTCAGTAACTGGACGCGTACAACCGGTGAAAAAGTTTTGTCGTGGTAAAGTTCCCCTTCGCAACAAATTATTTTGTGCGCTGCGTCGAAAGCTGTACGTACCCCTTTAATTTATTGCAATTCTTTATTAACGATCCTACAAATTCTCTTTAGTAAAAAAAATTTGGAGATGGAATTCATAGAGGGTAAAGTTCCTATTTTACTACATGAAAATAAGTCCACGGCGTCATTCCCCACAAGGGTAAGCAGAGGTGGGGTGCACAGTCTTAATTCGTCAGTTATGGAGAAGTTCCATATATAAAACAGAAAGTGTGCCTAGACATTTAACAAAGCATAAATTCAGCCTCTACTATTGCTAGTTGATGGTTTTTAATTGCTGGTTTCAACAGCAATTAAACTACAGCTAGAATATCAGTCAGATAGGATCATTATTGTCTCTAGACCTTGCCGAAGCGGAGATTCCTTGCTCTGTGGGTTTAACACATACCCATATTTCTTTTATTTTGAGACAAGCCCGCCACACTATTCCTAAACCACTGCAACTCCTGAAAGCCAGAATCAACAGTGGCGGCCACCAGAAAGCGCCGAGACAATGAAGCTCGTCGAAGTCCCAGAGAAACAATTTTATCGTCTTTGACAACCACTGCAACTCCTGAACTCTCAAACTCCTGAAGAATCAACAGAACCCCAGACCACCAGAAAGCGCCGAGACAATGAAGCTCGTCGAAGTCCCAGAGAAACAATTTTATCGTCTTTGACAACCACTGCAACTCCTGAACTCTCAAACTCCTGAAGAATCAACAGAACCCCAGACCATCAGAAAGCGCCGAGACAATGAAGCTCGTCGAAGTCCCAGAGAACCAATTTTATCGTCTTGGATAACCACTGCAACTCCTGAACTCTCAAACTCCTGAAGAATCAACAGAACCCCAGACCATCAGAAAGCGCCGAGACAATGAAGCTCGTCGAAGTCCCAGAGAACCAATTTTATCGTCTTGGATAACCACTGCAACTCCTGAACTCTCAAACTCCTGAAGAATCAACAGAACCCCAGACCATCAGAAAGCGCCGAGACAATGAAGCTCGTCGAAGTCCCAGAGAAACAATTTTATCGTCTTGGATAACCACTGCAACTCCTGAACTCTCAAACTCCTGAAGAATCAACAGAACCCCAGACCATCAGAAAGCGCCGAGACAATGAAGCTCGTCGAAGTCCCAGAGAACCAATTTTATCGTCTTGGATAACCACTGCAACTCCTGAACTCTCAAACTCCTGAAGAATCAACAGAACCCCAGACCATCAGAAAGCGCCGAGACAATGAAGCTCGTCGAAGTCCCAGAGAAACAATTTTATCGTCTTGGATAACCACTGCAACTCCTGAACTCTCAAACTCCTGAAGAATCAACAGAACCCCAGACCATCAGAAAGCGCCGAGACAATGAAGCTCGTCGAAGTCCCAGAGAAACAATTTTATCGTCTTGGATAACCACTGCAACTCCTGAACTCTCAAACTCCTTAAGAATCAACAGAACCCCAGACCATCAGAAAGCGCCGAGACAGTGAAGCTCGTCGAAGTCCCAGAGAAACAATTTTATCGTCTTGGATAACCACTGCAACTCCTGAACTCTCAAACTCCTGAAGAATCAACAGAACCCCAGACCATCAGAAAGCGCCAAGACAATGAAGCTCGTCGAAGTCCCAGAGAAACAATTTTACCGTCTTGGATCCCGCAACGAAATTAATCAGAAAAGAACACATACCACCCATATCATGTTTTATCTATAATTTATCAAGTACACAAATTCCCTAATGAACAGTCCCCTGTTTGTCTACAAAACGGAAAATCATTAACCCGTTCAAGGATAATTGCTGAAAGTACACAGAGACTTCTACACAAACGCTGCGTTAAATTGAATTTGAGGGTCACCGAAGAGGCCTTTAATTAATTAATATCGAACCTTTTCTTGTGAAACTTTGTTGAATATATCTGTACTAGTGTGTTGTACTGGCTTTGTTTGGTGAAAAAGCCGATTAAACATAACATGCGGATATCCCCGAAGGGGGCAAAGGCGTACCTAATACACCCACATTTTGCCAGTTATGTTTAAGTCCCATGTAATAGGGGGCGAGCATGTTGCCATCAACCAGGCACAAATCCAGACTCCGTGGCTGCGAATGAGAAAAACCAAATGAGTGGACCATCTTTGTAAGACGACTAAAAAGTCACGGTGTCTAATATAAAGGAAAAAGTCTGAAAACCGTAAAAATGTAGTGTGCCTACAAGTTTGAACGGAACCCTCGGTGCGTGAGTCCAGTTCGCACTTGGCCGATTTTTTTGACTAATATAACGTTTTATTTTAAATAATTCAGTATTTTTTAACAGAAAAGCTGTCAAAACGTTAACAATGTTTAAAAGTTATGTAACGTCTTGATCAGCAAATAACTTTTAAACTGATCGGCCCTCGGGTCTTCTTATATACTTATCATCTGTCACTCAAGCCGCTGTTTTAAAACATTTTTACCTTTATATCGTCTAGTGGGGTTTAATTTATTTAATACTAGCGACCCGCCCCGGCTTCGCACAGGTGCAATATATACATATAAACCTTCCTCTTGAATCACTCTATCTATTAAAAAAAACCGCATCAAAATCCGTTGCGTAGTTTTAAAGATTTAAGCATACAAAGGGACATAGGGACAGAGAAAGCGACTTTGTTTTATACTATGTAGTGACTAGCTTAGCCCCGGCTTCGCCCGCGTGGAGTTCGATAATTATCCCACGGGATAAAAAATACCCTAATATGTGTGTGTGTAGTGTTAATCCAGGTTATAAACTATCTTTCTGCTAAATTTCATCCATCCATCCTCACAAATTTTCGTATTTATAATATTAGTAGTATTCATAGTTCTTTCAAAAGTCTTCTAAGTAAGTAAGTTCTTTTAAGTCAACAGATATCGTTACGAGGCATATTATAAGTCGCGTTTGGATGGATGGAATGAGAAACAAACAACCATCCATGTTTGTTTCTCAATCACGCCAGAACGGCTGAACGGTATTGGATGTTTGGCACGGAGATAGACTATAGTCTAGAATGACACTGACACATCAAAATTTTCACGAGAACGAAGTTGCGGGCAACAGCTAGTAAATCATAATACGAAAAACATACAACTGTTCTCTAGAACCATGGTTGGCTAATCCCTATTCATTCATTCAGAATGATTTCTGCCAAGAATTCAAATTACCTTCCTGAATCATTAGTTCAGATTAAGCAAAATATTCTCTTACATAACAATTTGAAAAAAAAATTCTCTGTAACTTTTATTACAACAAATTCCTGAACTCTCGATAAAAAATGCAAATACAATAACAGTGCAAATTGAGGTCTTTTTCAGCAATATTCAGGCCGTTAAAGTACCTTTTGTTACCTGTCTAACACACGTTATAGTATCCGACCTACACACGACAAAAACTTCACAGTCACAACAAGCCTCTGAATGTCAAACAGCTGATCCAAAGCCCATTAGGTACTTGCACCGTCATGGTCCCTGGCCATAAATCAATGTTTTATGGCGGACAGTCCGTTAGTTCAGCATCGACTCTTCGTATATAGGTCACCTGATCGATGAGTACTTTTGTGCCAACCAGTACCTTTGTTTGGGATGCTCGCTTGTAGCAAGCCTGTTATGGAGATAAATGGGTGAGCTAAAAATGTAGACGTATGGCAGTGAATTGTTGGCAATGAAGGCGCATTTTTTAAACAAGTTATTTGTAACTTAAGCAGGAATGATTGTTATATACGTCTTAATACAACTTGTTTGCTGAGCGTGAGCACAACCACTAGATAAAGGACTGGTTTCCTTCCAGCGCATGTTTTTTCCAAAAATAAACCGAACTAAAAGCTAGCACAAAGGAAAAAAATAGCACCAACAAAAAAGAAGGTCACAGCTATGCAATCCATTTGCCGCCAGGATCACAAGCATCCATTTTTCACGTCACACGGAGTCATCGCATGCAAAATGTAAGCAGCTTTACCCGTATTTTTTTTTGGTCACAAAAAACAACCTTGAGAAAAGCACACCTGGCACTTTGTATGTTGCCTTTGCCTCTCATGAGTGCGCAAAATAAATGGCGTATCGTCATACATTAATGGGAACACATTTGAAAGTAGAACGCAGAGTTATGTGCCAGATATCGGAACTCGCGTGTAAAAAATGTGGATAATTTGGCAACACTAACGAATTGATGGCAACCCAGAACGTTTGGGGAAGTGATTTATTGTAAGGAGGTTTTACCCAGAAGTTGGGGAGTTCTGATTTAGTTTAAATTAAATAGTTTTGTTGTTTGTGTTGCTGTTTTTTGAAAAAGTTTGAAGATCTCAAAGGAAAAAGGCTCGGCTCCATTCTGTCCTGAGCCCTGGCGACTACATCAAAGTAAGCTTATTTGAGCGAGGACATAATATGTCCTCGCTAAGAATGTTGTGTATTTAGCAATCCATGAATCGAATTATATGGAATGTATTAATGTCAAGGTATTTTATTTCCTAAACATGCTAAAAGTGTTGCTTTTTAAGGTCTTATAGCCCAATGGCAAAAACGAAAGCCTTATAATTTCAAAAAAATGTGAGATATGGAATCTGTTACAACCGTAGTTATAACTTGGTATTAATTTTTTTTTTTTTTTTTAATGTATCCTGCTACTTAGCAATCTGTTTCCAAGGAACAATAATCTAATATGGTGTCAGATTTTCATCGGGATTATTATCTTTAGCTGAGCTGAGCACCCATTGATGCCATACTCATCTTCTGTCCGCAAATCGCATAGCTAAATCTGGTATACTATTTCTCTTCAGTCGAGAGAATCTCACACTGCCCTCTCCCCACAATTCAGCAGCCAGTTGATTAACATGTTGGTCTAGTCTATTTTGATAATTATTGCTGTATGACTCTATTTCTTCTTTCACTGTTCGCAGATTCAAGTCTAGGTTTACATATCGATTGTTTATGTACGGTGGAATATTAAACATGGCTCTCATTGTTTTACTTTGAAACCTTTCCAGTATTTCAACGTTACTATGAGTTGCTGTTCCCCATAACTGTATGCCATAAGTCCATACAGGCTTCAGTATAGCCTTATAGATAGCCATTTTACTGGCTTCTGTCAGTTGTGCCTTACGACCAGTGAGCCAATACATGCTTTGAAGTTTGCAGTCTAATTGTTTCCTTTTGGTCCATATGTGTTTGCGCCAGGTTAGGCGTCGATCAAGGTGCATACCTAAGTACTTGGCGTCATCTGAATGTGGGATTTCAGTATTGCCAAGTTTTACAGGTGGACAGGTTTTCCTTCTGAGTGTGAAGGTTACTTGAACCGACTTATCTGTATTGGCTTTAATACGCCACTGCTGCAGCCATGTTTCTATCAGAGTCAAGTGTTGTTGGAGCATTTCGGATGCAGCCTCGTGATTCTCATGTGTTGATAGGATTGCGGTGTCATCTGCATATGTCGCGGTAGTGGTCGAAGCATGAGTGGGTAAATCTGTTGTGAATATAAGATAGAGAACTGGTCCCAGTATGCTACCCTGTGGTACTCCAGACTTAATTTCATGCATTTGAGATGCGTCGGAATTATATTTTACTTCGTAGCATCTATTTTCGAGGTAAGATTTTAATAATGGGAAGAAGGAATGTGGAAGCGTTCTTTTGATTTTGAAGAGTAGCCCATTATGCCAAACTTTGTCGAATGCTTGGCTAATGTCTAGGAAGACTGCGCTACAATATTGTTTGTCTTCCAGCGCTCTACCAATAACATCAACTAGCCGATGCACTTGCTCGATTGTACCGTGGCCCTCCCTAAAGCCAAACTGGTGAGTTGGTATTATCTCTGCTAGATGTTCTCTCATTCTATTCAATATGACCTTTTCCAGAAGTTTTCCAATTACCGGAAGGAGACTAATGGGTCTGTATGATGCTACCTCTTGAGGTTCTTTGCCTGGTTTCAGTATCATTATTACTTGGGCAATCTTCCACTGGCTTGGGTAGAAGGACAATCTCAGACACGCGTTGAAGATAATTAGTATAAGCAGTAGCCCCTTTTTTGGAAGTTGCTTCAACAAAGTAGCGTCAATAAGATCGTAACCGGGGCACTTGCCTTCCTTGAGTTTTAGGATTTCGCGCCTTAGTTCTTGTGGTGTAACATGCTTCAAAGGCAGTGACATTTGATTAGGAGAAGTGAGGTATTTGTGAATTTCATTGTCTAGCTGTTGATTGCTGCTAGGAAGTGGTTCAAAAACTTTATGTAGATGATTGGCATACGTGTTAGCTTTTTCACTGTCAGAGCGGGCCCAGGTCCCTGATTGTGTTTTTAATGGTGTTACTTGTTGTTGAGGGCGCTTTAGGTTTTTTGTAGCCTTCCACAAGGAATAGTTTGTGGCACTAGTATGTGTCAGTTTTGCCAGATATGATTGCAGGTTCTCATTTTTCCATTCCTTTATTTGTGCCTTTAGTTGTTGTGAGGCTTTATTAAAGGCAGCCTTGTCTCTAGGATAATGGGTGTTTTGCCATACAGAGCGAAGTCTACGTCTTTCCGTTATACAGTCTTTGATTGATGCTGGGTACACATGTTCTTTTGCGCTTCCCGCTCTGTTTTGAGGTGTGGACCTGTTTGCCGCGTCATGAATCAATTTATTTAATCCTTCTATAGCCTGTTCTACCTCTTCTGTGGTTCTCAGAGAGATTGTAAGCTGACTCTCCGCTGTGATGATATCCTGATACTTTCTCCAGTTGGTTTTCTTATTGTGGATTTTGGGTAGTCTTTCTGTAAGTATTATCTTATTATTCAAATTAAGAATAACTGCAGAGTGGTCTGAGGTTAGATCTAAGTCTGATTCCATATTGATGTTATTAATTTATACGTTTTTTGATATGAAGAAATCTAATAGGTGAGGAGTTTTTTGTGGGTCAGTCGGCCAGTAGGTAGGTTCACCAGTGGATAAACAGTCAAGATTAAGATCTCTCACAGCTTGGTAAAGCTGTCTGCCTCTAGTAGTTATAAGTCTAGAACCCCAGAAAGAGTGCTTTGCATTCCAATCGCCTCCACTTATAAAGCAACGCCCAAGCTTAGAGAAGAAAACTTCATAGTCTCCTCTTGATATTTGATGTTTCGGAGGGCAGTATATTGCAGCAAGTGTAATGTCTGAGTTTTTGTCACTGACATTAATTAATGTGGCTTGTAGCTTGTCGGTTGAGTAGGGTTCAAGCGGGTGGTGTTTTATGTTAGATTTAATGAGTATTGCAGTTCCTCCATGAGCTTTTCCCGATGGATGGTTAGTTGTGTACATAGTATATCCCTTTATTGAGATAAAGCTCTTGCTTGTAAATCTGGTCTCGGATATGAGTGCCACATCAATTCTTTTCATGTTCAAAAAGATTTCTAGCTCTAGTCTACGTGCAACTAGTCCGTTGGCGTTCCATGTTATAATTTTGAGATTATGATTAAATTTTCTTATGGCTGCTTAGAACTTGGAGGACCTTTTTTGTGGTGATTGAATCAAAACTGTGCGTAAGTAAATATTGATCCGGACTACGAAATCCTTCACTGTATGTGGTGCGCACTTGGCCGATTGTTTTACTTATTTCTTGTCTGTCTTTTGTCAGTCGATGACTAGACTCAATAGTATTCATGAAACTAATAAGTACTAAGAAATCATCATCATCATCATCATTTCAGCCGAAAGACGTCCACTGCTGGACATAGGCCTCCCCCAAGTGTCGCCACATTGACCGGTCCCGTGCGACTCGCATCCAGCGGATCCCTGCAACCTTCACCAGGTCATCGGTCCACCTAGTGGGAGGCCTTCCAACGCAGCGTCTTCCGGTTCGCGGTCGCCACTCCAGAACTTTTTGGCCCCATCGGCCATCCGTTCAATCAGAATCACTTTTAGTATAACAAGAACATTATGACAATTACGTACTGTAATCATGTCTACTGACGCCAACATTGGTTGCAACCGCCAATCTCTAAAACTTTTGCTGAACATATCTGGTTGTAATATCACTACATAGTATAAAACAAACTCGCTTTCCGCTGTCTGTCTGTCCCTATGTATGCTTATATCTTTAAAACTACGCAACGCATTTTGATGCAGTTTTTTTAATAGATAGAGTGATTCAAGAGGAAGGTTTGTATGTATTTATTGCACCCGTACGAAACCGGGGCGGGTCGCTAGTATAATATATAATGTAACACCTTACTGAAGTTTTGGTGCTTTATTTATTATACTGTAGAAAAGCTCGTTTTTATAAAACTCGTACCATACCTATGTATGTTGTACGAGCTCTATGTATAAATGTAGCAACTTTCAAAAAATGATTATTCTTACTTTACTGATTGTAATTTTATGTTGTTGCAATTGTAGCATTTTGGAAAACCATATTATTACGAAATAGCTTTTTTTTCGGGTAGATGCAAAAAAGTAAACACATGTTCTCAAAATTTTTATTTTGATTTTAATAGTATTTTTAATAATTAAAATTAAAATTCCTACAAGATATTACGTAAATTCTTACCATTAATCACATATTGTGTGGACGGTAATATACACATGTCCTAAACAGTGCCAATTGCATTTACTTGCTGGCTTGAGCTGTCATTTGAACTTTGACCTCACTATTTACTGCACTTCAAACAAGAAGTTACTATCATGACCTCTGTGGCTGACATTGCGGAGACACTGCGCTTGGCGATAACATCCCTCAACCAGCGGATGGCGGATTTTGAGGAGCACCTGAAGGCATCTTCACCGGGAGCGGACTTAAGCGGGCTTTACAGGGATTTTTCTGCCTTCAAGGAGCATGTGTGGAGTGTCCTCAGTGCACTACAGCTGCAGATTGCTGAGGTGAGCAAGAGTGTCGACATTATAGAGATGCGTCATAGGAAGAAGTTCTTGCTGCTAGGCGGAGTGCCTGAGAAGTCTAATGAGGAACTCCCAGCAAGTGTGGCATCCGTTCTGCAAAGTAAGCTTGGCATAACTGATCTGACACCATCTTCAATGACAGTATGCCACAGGCTGGGCACGGCTTCGGAAGGTCACTCTAGACCTATCCTGCTTCGATTCGCGAACCCTGCTATTAGAGGCCAGATCTGGAAAACCAAGACCAATCTGAAGGGATCTTCTTATGTGGTGTCTGAATTCCTCACTCGTCAACGGCAGTCTGCTTTTACAACAGCTCGCAAGCTGTTCAGCGTCACGAATGTGTGGACTATGGACGGAAACGTAAACATCAAGCTTCCTAATGGCAAACGTCGTCGGGTCTTCAGTGTTGAGGAAGTCATCAGGCTGGGAGCGGAGCATGGCAAGTCGCTGGATCAAGTGGTTCCGCCGGAATCCATTCCTGGCTCGAATGTCACAAGCCCGGTGCCGGCGCAGGTTAACACTCGGCCAAAGCGGATAGCAAGGAAGAAGTAACTCGTTTGTTTTTGTTTACTCTGTAAGTGTTTTTCTTTTTGTTTGGTTAAGATCCTTAAAGCAATTTTTCTGTTTTCGATAGTAATACGTCACAGTAACTTTTTTTTCGTGTACCGACGCGACGCTTTATATTTATTTTAAGTTTACTTTGCTCTTGACAGTCACAGTTTGTTTGTTTTCGTTATGTCAATGTCAAATGTCACAGTGTCTTGAATTGTTGGCTCTTTTTTTATTGCGTTCGGAAACGTGCATTAGTTTTACTTATCTTTAATTTATGTTTTTTTTTCTCTTTTTTTTTTTGTGAACAGTCAGCCGGCAGGTTATGCAATTTATAGTTAAGTGATTTTTATTTCACATTTATAGTTTAATAAGTATCTTATCTATTATTTTTTAGCTTAAATTATCTTATTAACTTCATAATAATTATGTCTGACGACAACTCATTTTATTCTTGCCATAGTTCTTCCACGTCTTTTTCATCTCTTGACAATTCTCTGTCCGTGAATAGTTTTCTAACTAGTGAGTGCCAGCGATTTAATAAATGCTTTAACGTGTGTCATGTTAACGCTCAGAGTATTCCTCAGCATCATTCTGAGATGTTGGATTTATTTTGTGACGTTACCCTACATGCTATATTAGTGTCCGAAAGTTGGCTCAAACCCGAACTACCCTCAACTTTTTACTCTCTACCAGGCTTTGTTTTAATTCGCAATGATCGTACGGGGAAAAGAGCCGGCGGTGTTGCCATTTACTTGCGCAGTGACATCCCTTACAAAATTCTATCCTCTTCACCCCCTATCTATAATGGCAGCCCCGAATACTTAGTTCTAGAAATTGTTGTCAAAGGGGTTAAGGCCGTTCTAGGAGTTGTTTACTGCCCACCTGCTATTGATTACTTCTCCAGTCTAGAATCTCTCGTTGAATCTGTTTCCTCAGAGTACAAACATCACATAGTGATGGGTGACTTTAACACCGACCTTTTGAAGGACAACCTTAGGTCACGTAGGCTCAGAGCGATCCTGGAGTCGTCAAGTCTGTCCCTCCTCGAGCTTAGTCCAACGCATCATAACTCTGACTCAAGCGATTCCTGGCTCGATCTCATGCTTGCATCTTCTTTAAATCTCGTTGCTAACCATGGTCAGCTCGCTGTTCCTGGGCATTTATTTAATTTATCTCTCCTACAAAATTAAACCACCTAAGCAGCGGCCTGCTATTGTTTTTATGCGGAATTTTGCGAGGTTAGATAAAGAAAAGCTTAGTGCAGATGCACAAGCCCTTGATTGGGACCATCTTGTCCAATCATCGGCAGTGGAGGAGAAAGTTGAAATATTTAATAGGTATGTTCTCCAGCTCATTGACGCGCATGCACCACTGAGGGCCGTCCGTGTTAAGCGCCCTCCGGCCCCATGGATAACCCCAGGAGTTAGGATGGCAATGAGACGGCGTGACAGGGCGTTTAGAAAACATAGGCGGGATCGCAGTGAGGAGAACTGGAACCTGTACAAGTTGGCTAGAAACCGCTGCAACCAGATGGTAAGAGCATCTAAACGCCGATACATTTGCGAAAATGTTCTCAATTCTTCACCGGCTGATATTTGGAAGTTTCTCAAATCACTTGGCATGACAAAGTCTCCCTCTAGTATTTTACCTTCTAGTCTGTCCTTGAATGTTCTAAATACACACTTCTCAACGTCAGCTACGCTTTCGGTTGATGTTAAGAATAAAACTATTCATGACATAACTTCCAAGCCAATGTTACCTCCTGACTCTTTCTCTTTCTCCCCCGTGACTAACCTTGAGGTCCTTAAATTTTTTACATCGATTAAGTCTAGGGCTGTGGGCTGTGATGGGATCAGCAGAACAATGTTATCCTTTATGACTGATAACATAATTGCTATTGTTGCTCACATTATAAATTTCTCTCTCTATACTGGTGTGTTTCCAGCTTTGTGGCGTAAGGCTTACGTTATACCTCTTCCAAAAATGTCCAGTCCCTGTTTGCCAAATCACTACAGACCCATATCCATTCTCCCTTTCCTTTCCAAAATCCTTGAAGCAGCTGCTCTTAGGCAAATATCCTCTTACGTTCTCAAGAATAACCTGTTGTCCAAATTCCAATCTGGTTTTCGGCCCGGCCACAGCACAGCCACAGCCCTGCTTAAGGTTACTGAAGACATTAGGGATGGCTTGGAGAATTCGAGGGTTACGGTGTTGGTTTTAATCGATTTTTCCAACGCTTTTAACACCGTGGACCACGATATTCTCTTGGCCATATTGTCTCAGATTGGGGTCTCCTCGTTGTCACGTGATTGGTTTTCATCATATCTTCGTGGTCGCCAGCAGGCGGTGCGTGCTGATCAGGATTACTCCGACTGGTGCGACCTGGCAACTGGTGTTCCACAAGGCGGTATACTTTCTCCTCTCTTATTTTCGTTATTTATAAACTCCATTACTACTATCCTCAAGTGCTCTTATCATCTGTACGCTGATGACCTGCAACTTTACGCTCAATCCGACATTGCTAACCTCGATAATTGTATCTCATTACTAAATGCAGATCTCCAAACTATCGGAGAATGGTCTGGTAAATTTGGGGTTGCTGTCAACGTCGGGAAATGCCAGGCCATCCTCATAGGTAGTACGTACTACCTGAGAAATTTGGATACTAGCCAGCTAATGCCGCTTATGTTCGACAACTCTGTGATCTCTCTCTCACCACACGTAAAAGACTTGGGCCTGCACATTGACGCGACACTTAGTTGGAATAAGCAGGTAGCACAGGTTAGCCAGAAAGTCACTTACTCGCTGCGGTCTCTGTATAGATTCAAATATTTTCTCCCATCTAGCACTAAATTAACTTTGGTCCAGTCACTTGTGCTTCCCATTATCGACTATGCTGATGTTTGTTACTCTGATCTATCCCAAGAACTTTTAAGCAAATTAGATCGTCTTCTCAATAATTGTATTCGGTTTGTTTTTGGCCTTCGTAAGTACGATCACATCTCTTCATACCGTTCTCAGCTTAAGTGGCTGCCTATCCGACTCAGGAGGTCCCTCAGATCTCTCTGTATGCTCTTCACTATTTTGACCGATCCATGTGCTCCCGATTACCTAAAAGAATATTTTAAAGTGTTGGGCAGTTCTCACAGTCGCCAGCTTCGAGCTTCTAAAAACTTACTACTTGAAATTCCATCACATCGTACTGGTTTTATGTCCAATTCTTACGCTGTCTCAACTATAAAACTCTGGAACGCGCTACCCCTTGACATTAAAAAAGCTGAAAGCAAAATGGCTTTCAAAAGAACAGTTCGGAAGTACTATCTGAAATCAGACTAAATTGCTCACAAGCTAGATATTAGTTAGTAGTCATAGTAATTATTATGAGGTTTCTCGTATTTGGACTATTTGTATGTATTATAACATATATTAGTTTATTTAATTTTACTGTATATATGTGTATTGGTATGTACTTATTTATGTATATCAATCTATGTTAACAAATTGGTTTTTTTCTTATTTATTTTTTTTTGTACTCTATCACAATGCTATCCTATTTGACCCAAAGGTTGACTGGTAGAGAATGCCTTGTGGCATTAAGTCCGCCTATGTACCACTCTTGTACATGAAGTTTAAATAAATAAATAAATAAATAAATAGGTTTGATCTCAAGGTTTCATTCTATGCGAAAATTGCTTTTGAATATTGCTACGTGTACACATATAAGTGTCCGTGACTGTATTTGTTATGTCCGTATATAGAATAGAATACAATAATTTAATTTGTGTAAAAACATGGTACCTCCGAATGGGAAATCATCAAATGCCCGCAATCCCGCTCTGGGCGGAGCGTAAGGGAGTTCCTTCTTAGCCCTTTGTGTTCCAGGGCCGCGGTATCTCTTTCGAACAGTCCCGCAGCCCAAAACACGGTATCCTAAGGTCTTATAAATAGGCTTGTGAACTTATATGTTTCGCCATAGAATGGCATACAAATATTAGACGTAAAATATCTTGACATACCTACAAGCGGACGACAAGTCTTATGTAAATAAGTTGGTATTGCCAACGCAAAATTATCACTTTGCGTGAGCAGAGGGCTGGCTCTTTCTTTGGCCAAAGAATTAGCATTGCCATTCAGGGTGGCAATGCTGCCAGTCTTCTGGGCACGTTTCCAGATGACAGCGATGCGGAGGAGTGCTTTGATGCCTAAGTGTCCTATTGTCGTCGTTGTTTATATGTTTATATTTACTTAGTCTTATTTTTATCATTACTTTAGTTCTATTTGTCTGTTAGTCTGCATATTATAAGGTACATAATATAGTTTTAATAACATAATAACATCATCATCATCTTTTTTTGCATTTTCTTAAATTATCACTTCTGACAGAGTATATTTAAATGAACTCCCAAAATACTAAAAGTCTGTCCAACATCCGTTCTTGGTCCCAATAATGGCGCAAACACGTGCGTTAATAATTTTTATGATATTTCCCGACATACACTCTTGGGACCGCCGCTTTCTGCGAAAACATTTCACGAATGGAATGGTGCATCAACTCTGATGAAAACTCGGGCTTTTTGCATTTTTGTGTTGGCAACATTTTTTTTCGACTTTGAATATTTTTTGTTATGAATAGTAGTGTGTGTGACTGTGAACGTAATATTTTAATATGAAGGTACAAAAGAATTTTCGATGAGGTTTCTGTTGGTTTAATATTTTATAAGCTTTATTCAATAGCATTTTTAATCACAAAGGACTTTCAATAATAAACGGAAATGTATTTACAGAAAAATAATACTGAAAGAATATCAAAAACACTTTTGTTTTTGAGTCAAGCCGGTATTGATCTTATTATGGTTTTTCAGGCCAAGCTAAAAAAACCCAAAAAAAAAAACCCAAGCAACCCAAACCACCTAAAAAAAATAAATAACCCTACCCTAATAATAATCCTACTTCCTACAAATATTATAAATGTGAAAGTTTGTGAGGAAAGGCGGATGGATGGATGGATGTAAGCTTGTTACTCTTTCACGCAAAAACAAATGACCGGATTTGGGTCCACAGAGAGTTTTTAGCCTGGATTAACACATAGGCTACTTTTTATCCCGGTAGTACGATCCCGTTGGACATATCCGAAAAACATTAAACATTTGTATTAAAAAAAAAACTTGTGAAAATGTACAAGGCACCTTAACTCCCAATATCTCCATAACTAGAAGGTTCCCAGGTTTAGTCTAGAACAAAAAAATTATTGCAAAGACGGGGAGAACAAGTGCTTTTCGGCTATGTTAAGGGTCTATTTACACCCTTTATAGGTCAGGGAATATGTTTAACAAAACAATCATAAAACAGGAACGTTTTTTTCAAGCTTATCAAAAAATTACTATTTTTGGCTATGACCTCCACGAAACAATATTGTTGTACTCCTGCTTTGTGCGGGGAAAGAATGAACAATTAATAAGATTTGTCTACTACTGTAACATTAACACAACCTGCTACAACATGGAAGAAACTACTAGCAGTGTAAACTATAGTATAGCGCTGTCTCGTACACAAATAATCGTCCCGAATCGTATTCAGAAGTCATTGTAGTCTTAAAACTAAATATAATTTTAATTAACATTAAACATATTATTTCGCATCATAATTTCATTTATAATACTGCCCTTCATAAAAATCATAAAATCGATCAGTATTTGAGAAATTTCCTTTAGAAAGTAAGTAAATGTTTCAAAGTAGGTTGTGGGTTTTATTATAACACTAGCTGTGCCCGCGGCTTCGCTCACGTGAGCGCACATTATTTTGTCATTGTCAAAGCTTATGAACGAAAGCAAAATATAGATGCAACCCATGATCCTAGGCTCCAACGGTTAACATCCTTACAAATTTAACGGATATAACTCCTCTTCACTCTGGGGTACCTACCATTATAAATAAGCCTGTCTAGTATCAAAACAAATCCTATGTTTACTGAGTCAAAAATATGTTTAATATACATGAAAAAAAGCATAATAAATGGGTTGCCTGATATCATTAAGTGAAGACTATTTAAAATTGCGACAACCGTGGGGCTTGACCGATTTTACTTAGACAACCGAACGTTATGCCATCGTGTTTGTAATAAAATTACCTACCTATCTGTTCTTTTAAATACATATTTTAATAAGAAAATAGATGAGTGGACATATAGTATCAATTTATCTATTTATACCTTACAACTCTGTAGTAGGGACAAAAAGATGCCAACCTAACAGATTCTTGGCTTGATTGCTTTGTAGATATTTACTCTAATTCCATTTTGATTTCGTTTGGTTTGAAAAAAAGATTAGTTCCGTTAGTTTTGATAAAGGGTAGCCTTGACTTAACTTTATCAGGCAACCCATTCGCAATGTTAGTTTGTTCATATAAGTATTTTACTCCGTTAACGTTCTGTATGGTGTCCGGACGTAAAGAATAGCACCATCCCATATCTTCCCGTGGGTGTCGTAAGAGGCGACTAAGGGACTTACCAGAGAATGGACAGCAGCGTTCTCTGATTCTACAACAACCATACTGCGATCGCCAACCCGCCTGCCAAGCGTGGCGATTATGGCAAAACCCCCCCTCTTGGGGGAGGCCTATGTCCAGCAGTGGACTTTTCGGCTGAAATGATGACTCCGTTAACGTAAGTTTTAAATAGCCGTTCTGAGGCTTGTTTCTGCCGGATTTTAGCCTTTTCCCACTCGCACAATGTGGACATGATCATTAATCTACTAAATTATTAGTATTCGAAGTCATTTCGGTAGGCACATATAAAAATACGAAATCCTGAAAGTCCAGTTTTAATATTCAAACGAAAGTATTTTATTGAGTTTGTGTGCGGGCAACATTGGAAAAAGGTGGTCTGGTTGAATTTGACAACGTCATTGTCTTATTTTGGTATTGTCCCCACAAAGTTTTTATTTTGTGGGATATTGTTTATCTACCTATTATCTAAGAACTAATCTTATTTAATACATCATTTCACTGGTCACCATTAAATATAGTAAAATGCAAATAATAGTAATTTTATTAAATAAACTTCAGGTTCAGTTGCTGTAAATTGCTGTAAATAAAATGGTATATGGTATATGGCCGGGGAGGTGATCTGTACCTCAGGACCTTCCTACTTCAGACACCTTTCTCTATTTAAGATTGTGCATATACCAGTGCCTGTTACTTCTGATGTTGAATTAAATAAAGATTTATGATTATGATTAATTTTTTAATACCTATCGACCGACGCCTAATATATAATAATAGCTTTCTCGTATTACTATTTTTTTTATTTTATTTAATTGCCTCTGAAAAGAAAATTGAAAATATTTTTTTAATTTAATTTAATAATGTTATATTCTCAGCCTTTCCATCATGTCCTACTTTTTACATAAAATAAATGGTCACCTTATTAGAAAGAGACTAAATTAGCGTTAACCTCTCTTTTGGTGGCAATTTTTTAATGCAAGCAAGAATTGCAGTTGTACACACGGCGGCACATGAAGCTGTAAACTTCCAGTATAAATTGTCCTCGCTTTGTATAGATTTCCTATACAATGAGAGATCCGCATAAACTGGTTTTGTAAAGCTTGACTGGCCGTCGCGTGCGTACGTAGTACTTATTACTTCCGTGCAAAGAGTAAAGACAAAAGGAAAAATAAAACAAAATTAGTTTTCAGCCATTCCGAGTGACTACACTACGACTAAAACCTATTTACGTAAATTATTTTTATCATAGAAATCGCGTATGAGGTTACTAACAAAATTTTAAAAGTTAATATCTTTTGCGTCTGTTGGTCGATTTTGATGAAATAAACGCTAAATAATACCCACAACAATGCTTCTTATTTTGTAATATTTAGATTTTGAATACAATGAGGGGTTTTTACGTGATGCGCGCACAAACGAACAGACAAACCGACAAACCGACAAACCGACAAACCGACAAACCGACAAACCGACAAACAGACAAAAATTGAAAAAAAGATATTTTTACTTTCTATTACTTATTTCTCGCACCTTCCAGTGACTTTTTTGCAAAAATCTGTAATGTACAGACACGGAAAGTCTACGATTTTATTATATGTATAGATGATAGGAATTAGGACAGAGTTTTTATAAGAATAAGAATATTTATTTAAAAACCGGCCAAGTGCGAGTCGGACTCGTGCATGAAGGGTTCCATCATAGCAGGAGAGCCCCCTTTAATTTTTAATTTATTTTTGTTATTTGTCAGAATGAATACACATCCTGGGAAAATTTCAACGGTGTACATATTTATTACGGATCATGAGATACAGTCCGCTGACAGACAGATTGACGTGACGGACGGACGAACAGCGAAGGCTTAGTAATTTAGGGTTCCGTATGGAACATTAAAAAAACACAATCTTTTATACAGTGTGGTCATAATTAAATAAGGATGTGATCAAACTATCCAACTTTCTCCATGGGACAAACAAAGTGATCAGGAAAAATAGACAGACGGACCGACGGACGGACAGCGGAGGATAAGTAATAGGGTCCCGTAGATTAAACTTCGGTGACGGAACCCTAAAAAGTATTACGAAAAGTGTACATTTAGGCGCAATGGTATAATTAGATTCCTTCATGCAACCGGAAAAAAACAAACCTGATAATGGCTTAAGAGCAACAAAATATGTTTTCATTCACGTCCATTTATTACAAGAGGTGGCTTGCTGGCAACCCGCCAAACGGACTGGCAACACCTACACGTGTAATATTCAAAATTTAAACTCGGCTATCTTTAACGACCTCCTTTGGCAATTTTCTTAATTATTTGACGGCAACATTGCTGGTGCAATTAAAGATGAATGAGAATAGAATTGAGTAGCTGAGTTTTGAGCATTAAATACATCACATCTGCCTAGCCATTTCTCAACAATGTTGGGGTCGGCGTAAAGTCTAACCGGATGCAACTGAATATCTATTTTCCATGGAGCGACTGATTCAAGCTCTTCGGTGTTTTATAGTAGCTTCCTAACAAAATTACAAGACGCTACTCCAATTACAGCGCCGTTAAGTACATTCATAGAATTATACAACATTCGTTTTAGTATATGCGAAACCTGAAACACGTGTCTAGTATTTTTATGTAAAAAATCTATGTACAAAATTTCAAAACTGTATCATGAAAAATCACAAAGTTATAAGCTTGTTCTGTTACCTGGTTGTCCGCACAAAAACGTGGTCAATACGCGGCGCCGTCACGCGAGCCCATCCAGCATCGTTTTGAGCTCATTGACAATAATAATTTTGCAGTAGGTATATAAATAATTTCGATAGGTATTTAGTGTCACTCGGTATCCAACTTGTAACCTTTTTTAAATATTTTTGAGACAAAATATAACACGGTTTAAAAATTATTGGAATCGATTCAGTTACTTATTCTGAACAAACTATATTCAGGTTTCGCATATACTAAAAATAATGTTGCAGAAATCTATAACTTTGACTACCTAACCCTGCTGAGTGAGATATGCTGAGTACCAGATCCGTCTTTTTGAAGCGAACATTTAATTTCGCCCACATCACGCAATATTAGCTAGTCAATCGCACATCTTGGCGATATTAGCCTCTCAATTGATCGTCCTGGCGATATTACCACTACACACCAATATTACTATTGTGGCCTTCTTATTAGTTTTTCTGGCAATTTGCCCACTACCGTAGGCAAGTCTTCCGATATTTTATGTGGTAATGTTATTCTGTTCGATGCTTGTTATATATATTTCTTCCTTAAGTATCTAAAGGCTATCTTTCTTGTTGATTTAGAGAAATAGTGTAATGGGTTTTCTTCTGTCTTATAAGTATGTAGATTATGTTTGTGTTTAGAAAGAAGATATAATATATCACACAGTTATTTCAAAATATTCTCCTTCTTAGCGTATCGATGGCTATTTAAACTGTGTCGGCCAAGAACTGGGCCACTAGTTTGACGCCTTCAGTAGCGTCCATCAGTTCCTGTAATTAACAAACAGCAGGACACGCAGGACCCAATATTAAGTGCCCCATCCATTGTGGAACGAGAATGGTATAGAGATTATCACCTTGGATGATGGCAACTGCACCATCAGTTCTGTTTATAACAACACTAGGTTATGCGCTTCGCCCGCGTGGTGTTCGATTATTTTCTCATGGGATCATACTACATGGGATAAAAAGTATCCTATGTCTTAATCCAAGTTATAAACTATCTGTGTGATAAATTTCATCCAAATCCTTTCTATAGTTTTTGCGTGAAAGAGTAACAAACATCCATCCTCACAAACTTTTGCATTTATAATATTAGCAGTATAGGATTCTTATATCTACATATATTTAAAACGAGCTAAAACAAGCTTTAAAAAAAATATACAACCATCACCCTTGTAGTTGTAAAATTTTGCTTTTTTTTTGACTTTTTGAGCTCATACAAATTCTTATTGTTATCATTTTTATCTTGTTTTCCAATTTTCACGATTGTGTAGGTTAGCTCCGACTAAAAAGTGTTTTGAACATTAAAATTAAGCACGTGAATACTTCTAAATATTGCAACTTTCTCTAGCGCAGCATAAAATGATATTGCCTAGCGGTTTGCGTCAGACGATGAGTCTTCATTTTTATTTATTTAAAGCTGCAGTTGTCTTTTTAACCGACTACAGCTATGCTTAGAAGGAAGGCGTGACATTGTCACATTTTTTGTTTCGTTTTAAAAATACTGTTTCTTTGTGTGGTGTGGTAAAATGTATTATTTTAAGCTACGTATTTTTTAAACTTGACCTTCACAACTCGCAGCCAATTTTTTGTAAAATACTGGTATTCACTCCTACTTCTTAGATCGGAAGCCGACCCCAACATAGTTGGGAAAAGGCAGATCATAATGATGATATTTAAACTCCAAAAATGATAAAATAACATAACTCAAATCACGTGACTTTCAACTTTCCTTTACACTCATTATTATCAACTGAAATATAGGAACAAAAAATTTGTTAAAATAGTGATGGTATCAGGCTTAACATCGCGTGGTGAACCAAATACTTCCAAACGAGAGTCTTCAAGTAATCGTGCTAGGGTTGTCACGAATTCACGATGTTGTGTCGGCTCTTAAATACTTTCCTGCACGCATTTTAGATTTGCTCCCGGAGAGAAATAGGGCACTGGCACAGGACTGTTGGTGTAAGTTAAAAAAGACGAGCTGGTCTTATTTTTCTTCGTGTTGCTAGCACGACCTTATATTTTAGGCCAAAACTTCGCCACTCCCACGGCCTCGTCAGTGACAGCGCAGTGGTCGCCCCCACCTGCATGTTTCGGGGCTTAGTGGGCAGGATAGGAGGTGGAGCATAGTTTGCGACAAAGCTTCAAACCCACACCACGCCGCTGATCCTTCGAGGTAGCCCCGCTTCACGAGGTTGGAGTTACATCTTCCCACTTGGGTCCCCAGGCTGACTTCCATGAGGGCTACTGGAAGAAGATGCTCGCGACAAGCCGTGGTCTTGGCTGAGTAGCGCGAGGTCCCTAAGTAACTTCTAGGTGAGCGTGCTCATTCATCAATCTCAGTATCGATTACCATCACAAGAAATAGTGGTCAAATTCGAGCCTCCGTACACTTCCATACTAATATCATAAATGCGATGGCTGAACGGATCTCAATGTTTGGCATACAGGTAGACCATGATCTGGATTAGGATGCAGCATGTTTTATTCGCATCCGGAACGAGGTGATCCGACAGAGAACCAGAGTTGTCGACATAGATCACAGATCTTATTAACCGTAGAACCGATGACCGTTTGGGTAGACGTGTTCTTGAGTGGAGACCGCGAATCGGCAAACGTAAGGTGGGACGCCCTCAGGCTCGGTGGAGCGACTTTCGCAGGGTAGCTGGTGGCAACTGCATCTGAGTTGCTAAGAATCGAATTGAGTGGCGTGCGATTGAGGAGGCCTATGTCCAGCAGTGGACTGGTGTAGTCTGATGAAGATAACGATTTTATTCGAAGCCGCGGGCAAAACCTACTAAAATATATATGATATATGAACTAAATGCTCAATTCAGTCTGGCTTTGGATTATATTTAACTTAACGCTCCCTCCCATAACATAAGCTTGTTAAAAGCTAAGTATCAATAAAAAGTATAATCGCATGATAAATAACGCCATTGTAGAGCGCCACTATCGTTTGACCCGGAAGTGGCGGTATTACGAATTTACGCTTTATTATCAACTGTTTAGGTGTGGAATCGCGTGCAAGTGTAGAAATTAGTTTTAATTCGCTTTCATTATTTTGTTATTTAATTTTGATGTTATGAAAATTTGTTTGTAAATAAACTTGTACTGAATGTTGCCTGTGCTCTAGTGAAAATACTTTTATGAAGCTTTTGCTTATTTTCAGAAGACCGTCGACTGATGTAAAGCGATGATGCCTACATTCAAAGAAAGCGAAGCTATGAACAAGTGGGCTGACGTGGAACAGCACCTTTATTATGATGTTAAAAACTGAGGGCCTAAACTAGATAAATTAACATTATTTCAGCAAGAATGCCGTTATCAGAAACTTCACTTTCTATTAATTATTGCCACAGAACTTGCATATTATCCAAATAAACTATTTCCTGTAAAAAATACGATACAGTTTAAAGATAGATGCCAGACATCCCCAGTGCCGATCACGTGAAGTTCTGAGCATACCCATGAGAGAAGTCAACGTGTCTATTCTACATGTCAAACGATTTCGTTCCGTCCCAACACAGAGACAAATATTTGTGAGAAGTGAAGATATTTGTTCTCCCATCTGTATTGCTACGATTTCGGATGTTTTCGAACAGAATTGTGAAATAGGTTTTTGAAGACAATAAGGCTAGTAGTTGTGATATAGGTTTCCCTAGGTATTTAACGATAGCGATAGCCTGATCTAGTTTCACAGGCTACTAAACGTGGTCGTTACGGGCTTGTCGAGATTCACACAATGGTGTCAATGAGGAAAATATATATTCTATTTGAATTTTGAGTTTGTGTTTGAGCTGTCTAGGTTGCTCCGTACTTGGCGGACAAATAACGTTTATTTGTCCGCCAAGTGATTGATCGGATCACAAAAAGAAAAAAAATCGTAAGCAAAAGCATCGTTTCTCATCTACCCTTTGCTCCATTCCCTTCAAGTATTTCCGGATATTTATATCATTTTTCTTAGCGATACACCGAAAAAAAGAAATCTAAGCAGCAAGATACAATGCTGCATGCAAAAGACATCCAATCTGCTAATGCACGCTTCAGCAAAAGACGACATAATTATATCGATACAACCTCGACAAATATCAGCCCAACAATATCGGGAAACGGTTATTTCCCGCACACCCAATGTCACCAATATTGGGTTATATTACAACCATAACTAAATGGAACAACGAGCCTGCTCCCACTAAGACAAACATTGGGGCCAATAAGCCAATGTCGCTCAGTCTTTAACGGAAGTGTATTCCGCTTTATTGCAGACATGTTGTGACATGATTTATTCATGTTGGAACAAGTCCAGATGTATTTGGGACGTTTGGAGTCATGTTGAGCTAATTTTGGGGAGTGCCAGGGAAGGGGTATGTTTTTGGCTATCGCGAGTAAAGCCGGACTTAACGTAGAACAGCTGATAGTTACTGGCAAGGTCGATGCCAAGCATTCGGGCGGTCGTAGGTCACTTAGATGCACGGATCAAATTCTCTCATCACTGGATAGAAGACTCTACGACTACGCTAAGGATAGGCACTGATGGCGAGGAGAAGATGACTCTAGATTTTAAACTATCATGGTCACTAACATTATTATTTAGACTAGAAACGGGATATGTACCATGTTTACTGTTTTTATTGAGTTCCCGATATTTCGACGCTGTTGCAAGCACCATGATCACGGAGAAACTGAAGTTATTGCGGGTGGGTGTTTACCCACTCCACTGGATTCCAAGCTCTCGACAGTTGAAACCCATCATCCCGGTTGACTTCAGTTTATCCGTGATCATGGTGCTTGCAACAGCGCCGAAATATCGGGAACTCAATAAAAACAGTAAACATGGTAAATATCCCGTTTCTAGTCTAAATAATAAGATGACTCCATTTCGGGGAAATCACGACCCTCGAACGAAACAAGCCTTGAGGTTGAACATGTCAAAGACTAGGCTCATGACCAACAGCTCACCTATCAACGTGCACACACGGGGAGAAACTACACTATGCCCAAGAGTACATCTACCTGGTCCAAGTAGTCTCCTTCCAGGTGAGACAGGATAAAGAAGTGGCAAGACGCACGGAAAACACCTGGAAGAGCTACTGCTCCATGAAAGAGAGCTATTCAAGAACGATTTAACCATCCCCTTAAAACGCAAACTAATGGATATGTGTATTCTCCCCATTCTGACATATGGTGCACAGACTTGGTCTTTGACTAACGTTCAGAAGTCCAAACTCAAGGTTTGCCAACGAGCGATGGAGCGCAGCATAAATGAATGTAAAAATAACTGACCGGATAAGGAACACCACACTGAGCTCCAGGACGCAAATTGCCGACATAGCTTATAAAGCTTCGAGACTTAAATGGGCACTTGAGTGGGCAAGCGTTGTATTCCGGATGCCCTGCGGATACCCGGATGCACAGCTGTGGGCCCGAATTTTGCAAGGCTGGAGCCCTGAGACAGCTAGACGGGGTCGGGGTAGACCGAAGAGAAGATGGCGGGACGTCTTGGACAGCTTATTCGCAAAATGGCGAGAAGAAGCACACCATCGTGAGAAGTGGGAGGAATGGGGTTGGCCTTTGCTCAGGAGCTACCTTACCGGTGAGTTAATAAACGCCGATGTACGTTGATTATTGTTGAACAACTAAGTGCGGTGCGATACATCTGCCGATTTTTTCATTAGCCTTAACAAAAAAGAAAAACCGACCAAGTGCGAGTCGAACTCGCGCATGAAGGGTTCCGTACCATCGTAGTAGGGAGACCACTTTAATTTTTAAAACTTTTTTGTTGTGGCAACAGAAATACACATTCTGTGAAAATTTCAACTGTCTACCCATTACGGATCATGAGATACAGCCCACTGATAGACAGATGGACGGACGGACAGCGAAGGCAAGACTAGGGTTACGTTGTTTACCCTTCTGGTACGGAACAATAAAAAACATCTTTAAAAAAGCAACAGAGGGCATTGAGCTAGAAAAATAAAGATTTAACCTAATCCAGTTGCAAAAATCAGCCGAAAACTTTGTAGCACCTTCGTCAAGAAAATCCATTATCATTTTCGTTATTACACAATTTTCCCAAAGAAAATCCGAGACCAAATATTGCAGAACTTTCTAAACGAAAACAAACAAATTTTAAAGTAAGCAGCAGCACCTGTTTTGCATTTACTCATTTTTCTTCCACCCCACTGTCCTGAGACATGTCCCAGAAATATACCTGGGAGAGACCGTTTGCCAATTTATGCAGTTGACTTTAAAAATATTGCATTATGCTGTCTGTGATATAAATTGCCATTCTTTTTTAAACGTTATGTCGGGAGTTTTGTGGCTCGAACTTAAGACTTGGAAAGAATACAAATTGTTTTAGCTATTAAAACAGTTTTTTTGCTTTCTATTTTCTGAACGTTGAAGGTAACGTTTATAATATTAGTTCGTTTAAAACTTAGACTTGAAAAATGATAAGAATTGCTTAATGCCAGAAGGCGTCAAGCGTAACACGTTTTTAACCAACTTCTAAAAAAGGTGGAGGTTATGTATTCCTCTCCATCTTCTTTCATTTGGTAGAGGAAGCGCACGCGGTAGTCTCATATAAATTTTATCCACTTTTCTTGACTAGTTTATGAGTTAGCTCCTTTAATACGTATTTTTAATTTTCTACGTATTTTAAATCTTGATGATATGATGATCTCATAATTTCCAGTTACAATGTAAAATTTAAGCATTCCACCGCGGCTTTCAACGTAAAAAAAGTTTCAATAAACTGCTTTATTAACTCAACATAAAATACAAAATCTCATACCTCGGAAAAATTGCCGTATCGCGTACAGCCATAACCGCTGCATAGCTATAAAATTGCAACACCAGTCATTACCAGCGATAAGTGTTCCAATATCCCCGGGTTTACTCGCCGAACCTCCCCTTTCAATTTAAAGGCTTAGAGGAAATTGAGTGGAGTAGGCAACGTCGATACACCGATACGGAACAACTTGAAATGAAAACAATATTTATCGATAGGTAGAAGCGGACGTGAAAGGGGAGCAAGGGGTTGGGGGAGGGGGAGAGGGGTCGTTTAAAACTTTCACTTGTTTCTATGTTTTGGAGATAATATTGTTTTGTTGTGAGTAGGACGATGGTATTTCGTTTTAAAAATACCTGCCTGTATTTTTTGCGGGCCGACCATGACGGTTCTTATTTCTTATTTTTCTTGGTGTTATGTACTTTATTCTACAATTGACATTTCATAATACTTTCTTATAAACACGTTTCGGCGTTGTGGGCTTTATTGCGGTCAGCTTCCAGTCTAACCGGATTCAGCTGAATACCAGTATTTTATTTGGAGCGACTGCCTATCTGACCTTCACAACCCAGATAGTACTGATTCGCCTAGTAGTGTCCGACAACAACAATAACATAGTAAAACTTGATCCACTTATGGTCTTCACCTCTATCACCGTACGGAGCTATTTAAGTATGAGAAGTGACGTCCTTTGTGTTGGTCGGAGACGAAATCCTCTGTAATGGGTGGCTGGCTTTCGAACGGCTTGTTTACTAAACACATATAGTAAGTAATTATAAAGTTTGTAGATTATAGTGAACTTGTCACTTACACAATATTTATTCAAAGAAATAACGTATTTTTTCTTAATTGTGCCGGTGTCTGGCTAAATTTATGTGATGATCTGTTCTAGTAAGTTGATACCTTATCTCATGAATCCAATTAAAAACCGCAATGACAGCGTTTTTGATGAATGATACGAAACTTTGTCGGCAAAGAAATTAATAAAAATGTTCTCTGTGTAATTACGTAAGTTTTTTTTTACTTAGTCGCGTTTGATTTGTGCAGAGTTTAAAACTTTACTTTTTAAATTCAATATGTCTTTAAAAACCTTCGAAGAGAATGCTTTAAAAATAGGATATGCATACTGACCCTATAACGTTACCACAGGCCTTCTCTAGTAGTGGGAGTGGGCCATATTCCACCGCTCACGCCAAGTGCTGGTTGATGGATGTTTTAGATTTTTTGATTTTAGAACATACCGGTTTCTTCACGATGTCTTCCTTCACGTTTTTGAGAGTTCCAAAACCCATGACTTACGATGCGGAAGTCGATCGAGTCGATTTAATCATCATCATCATTATCAGGCTACAGCAGTCCACTGCTGGACATTGGCGTCTTCAATCGCACGCCACTCATGCATGTGCATTTTTTGCGGGCTGAAGGCGGTACTGCATCCCGCATACAAGACTGGGTCTTTTCGCGGAAATAACACCAAATATTTTACATAACATTTAAATAAAAATACTACTTATTTCCTGGCTTAAAAATATTTGATGAGACGACATACATACTACGATGATGAACTTATAGAAAAGAAAAGATAGTTCCACAAAGATCTTCTTCTGTCTTAGGTTAATAATACAAAACGTTAGAAAGAACTTAACTTGGTACAACATGGTATAAAAGAAACGAAGGCACCTTGAAAGTGGTCAGCGTGAAATAACAATTGAAGCGGTTCAATAAAGGAGTCCACTCAAGCAAAGGAAGCTTTGACCACTCCAGTATTTTCTTTTTTTAAGATAAGCAAAACCTGTATTATGATAGTATTAAGAATCATTTTTGTTTCCACAAAATGTCATTTATGACTTATTATGCAGATGAAAGATAAATTATTGTAAAACTCAATTATTCAAAAATCCAGAGTAACAAGTCCTCAGCAGGATCTACGGCGTAGCCGACCCTGCTACGGTTGCTACGCGCCGTAGCAAATGGCTACGAGGCGCCTCACTTTGATCTTTGTAGTGATTCAATAAGTTTGTTAGACATAAGTAGAAAGTTATCACTTTTATTCTTAAGTAAAAAAGAGCATAAACGTCTTACGGTATTTCACACAAACTTTCAAGTGATTTTTTTTCGACACTTTTTTTTTGAAACTTCGTACGCATAAGCAGGATACATAAGTCTAAAAAATTGACAGAGAACATTTTCGAAAAATAGTGTTACAGCTAAATTAATCCGATATTAGGTTTTCCATAGAAACAGAAATTTCCAATTATCTTTTATTTTAAAAGGCATTTCGAAAAGTTCTCTGTCAAGTTTCTGTTTTTTTTTTTTTTTTTTTAAATTAGACCACACACCGTATATGATTAAAGTACAAAAAAATAAATTTATCCGGTAAAGGCGACTGTTTATAACATTTGTCCAGGCTATTTGAACGAGTGTACCAACAGTCCAGGCTATTTAATGATAACTCCAGGCTATTTGAGTCTGAGGTCTGCACAATATCTCACCGTGGACGCGGCGCGACGTGAAATCGAATCGCACAATACGTTACGTGTACTCGTGGAATAGACAGTACTGGAATAGAAATTGTGCTCCAGTTTTGAGTGTTGAATTTATTCGGAGCATCCTGTGTAAAATATTGGCAATGTTTCGTGAAAATAATAGTTTCGATGCATCGAAACATTGTTTGCAAAAGGACAAAATTGATTGGTTTTAAAAACAAATCGTCGTGACGTAAAATATACGAATGCTAAGGAAGATGTGTGGTGTTACACGAATGGATAAAATAAGTAATGAGTACATAAGAGGAAGTCTGAAAGTGGCGCCGGCGACTGAAAAGTTGTGTGGTAATCCGTTGTCGTGGTATAGGAGGAATGAGGAAAATGTCGTGAGGAAAATTTTGAATATAACTGTGGATGGATATAAGAGTAGAGGAAGACCAAAGAAACGATGGATGGACTGTGTGAAGAATGATACGGCACATGGAAAGGAGGTGTCTGATGAGATGACGAGTCATAGAGAAGTACGGAAGAAGAGGACATGCTGCGCCGACCCCAAATGAATTGGGGCAAGGGCAGGAGAATGATGTAAAATATACGACAATATAACAGTGGATGGAACATACCTTCAACTGTATACGTGTGATGCTCGCCTACCCTTTCAACACTAATGGAACTACAATAATAAAATAGAAAATATCCCGAAATACTTTACCTCAAGTTGTTTAAGTTTCTGGTTTACATATTTTTTACTGATTCTTTAAAAAACTTGAGTTAAAAAACCTATTAACTCTTTTTTGAATTGAATTGTTTGAAAAGTATGGTCACATAAGAGAGAGAGGGCTAGAGAGAGTCTGAGTCAACTTTAAAAGATAGACATATGCTATAGCGGATTTTTTTTCTGAACTTATTAAGAGGAACGATTCACACAGATTGTGACAATTCCGGTATTAAACCAGACTACACGGTCGATATTTCACACAGTAGAAAGTTACAACAAACACATATAAAACATTTTTGAAGTACATAAAAGTTATATTTATCAACCGATCCTCAGTCTGGGTTAATATTAGTATAGGATATATTCAAATACTTTTTTCGCGGACTCTGTCTATGACCTTGTCTTCAAACTCCAGGAAACCAAGAACCTCGGTTCAACTAAACATAAAACATTACGCCTGTAATCCGCGAAGGGTTAGGCAGAGGTGTACCCATTAGTAGGTACATATTTCGCTAATTATGTTTAAGTTACATGTAATAGGAGGCGAGCTTATTGCCGTCAACCGGGCACATATCCAGTTTCCGTGCTACTACTGAGAAATTCCTGATGGAAAATCCTAATAACACTTAGCACGACCTGGGAATCGAACCCAGGACCTCATGCACAGCAATTGCACTTGCAACCACTGTCTAGTGGTTGCGACGAGGCTTATAATTACAAAAGAATAATCAAATGGGATGCATAGTTCTTGACAAACCAACAAGATCTTCACTAGGACATGCAGTACCGGAAGCGGTTCTGCAAATATCACCTAAGATAGAAAAAAATCTATACTAATATTATAAAGCTGAAGAGTTTGTTTGTTTCTTTGTTTGTTTGCTTGAACGCGCTAATCTCAGGAACTACTGGTTCGATTTGAAAAATGATTTTAGTGTTGGATAGCCCATTTATCGAGGAAGGTAGATAAAATTTTACGCGGACGAAGGTCGCGGGCAACAGCTAGTAATATTATAAAAATAAAATTTCAAATACGTGGAATACCTACGCAATAGTACTGTGCCTCCATTTTGTTGGCCTTTCCAAGCCCCGCATTGCCGCGGGCATACCGACTCAATGCCGACCGTTACAGATGTATAGTCATGTAGTATGTGCTACCGACGATGTACATTTATGTATTAGGTATTATTCGAAAACGAGTATTTGGAAAGCACTAATGAGTGATTTTTCGCTAAGGTTTGATAATGATTACTGACATAAAACTGGTATTCTTTTAGAAAATACTAAGCCTCTATTACGGTCCTCTCTCACCGGGAACCTGTAATGTAATAATCCAAGATTCGATTATCGAAGACCAAAGCTGTGGCGACGTAGTGCATCCTTACCTAACTCAATCGTTCCACCTGCTGAAAATCTCTCATCTGGACATGAGTTGCCATGGCTGACCTGGAAGTCTTTAAATAGACTCCTGACCCAGGTTGGTCGCATCAAGGAAAACCTGCTCAGGTGGAGATTCTCTCGAAGAACTCTGCCCTGGAGAGAAAATCTAGTGCTGTTCCACAAACGGTGGGGCACTTAGTATCGTGTCTTGCGTGACCTGTTTTTTGTTCACTAAAGGAACTGATGGACCGAAAGCGCCAAACTAGTAGCTCAATTCTGGGCCGACACAATTTAGATTGCCATCGACACGCTAAGAAGAAGAGATTCGATTTTGTACAGAAATCGGTGAATCTGAACAGTTACAGTATAGGCGAATGCTCCCAGTGAGGCAGTGCCTTTAGGACTCATCCAAAGGTTCAGGACTCACTGATAAACGAGAGGTCCTGAGATTTTCTCTACTCGTTGCACTACTACAAACTTTACACGTCTAACAAAAGTGAGAATTTTTGTTAGGCTCACTTGTACTTGTGTCGTATCCGTTGGCAGGTGTAGCTCCACCAGAGGTTCGGCGCGAAATAGCTAGTCGCATTAAGAAGGAAAAACAGGAACGAGATAATCAACCACCACCTTCGCGCTTAAAAAGCCGTATAAGCTTCGTGAGATACACGATTTCCTCAGAAGACAGTGCGTCAGATGAAAGATGCGTGAATTATGGAGGAACAAACATCCCATCCCTCCTCACTTCATCAATCCAGCAGAACAGCTTCCTCCTGGACTGGAACTGCAGTGGCCAATCTGGAAATCTCTTAACCGTTTGCGGGCCCAAGTTGGCCACTGTAGAAATAATCTGACCAAATGGGGTATCATCGACCCGTCCTTAAGTCCCCTCAGTAGGATATGCCCCACCTCCTTTCTTGCCCATCCCACCTTTCAGGATTTAAACGAAGCCAACGATAGAGCTGAGCAAGTGGAAATATACTGGTCGGGTATAATTTGAGCCCATCGGCACGCAAACAAAAAGTTATAGAGATTCATAAAGCACCAATTAATATATACCTGATGTTCAAAGTAGCTATCCATACATTCATATGTACAGTCGGCCAAGCTAATTAGTTTACATCGCGCACACATCGGTAACTGTCATTGTACGAGCCGGTAATGTTCATACAGTCGCTCATTATTATTGTGTGCGTAAACGTATTCTTCATTCACGGGTAAAGATAAAATAAACCGGTTTACAATAAGGCCCAACATTTTATACAAATGTAATACGGAAACCATAGCTGATTGGTGTAAGCGCTTGCGTTAGCTAGTGATCTAAACTCGACGACGTAGTTAGTTACTATCGCATCATCATCTGACTTCTCAAATTTGTTGGAGTCGGCTTCCAGTCTAACCGGATCCAGCTGAAAACCTGGTACAGTTAATTATTATTTAATAACAGCGAAAACTCAGTATCTAATGGATGGTCACCCATCCACGGACCGACATAGGCATGCGTAGCTTAACCGCAAGGCTTTTATTATTTAATTACTACACTAAAACACATACATACATTTAAAGAAAACCTTGGTTGGAAAACTCTCAATGGAAATCCAATCTACGTTTTTGTGTTAACGTATCGCGTTTTAATTGTATACCGAAGGGTGGAAGCACCAGTTATCCGCCTCTCCACATACTGATTGCTATAATTATTTTGTATTTAGCGTTACGTCGATGTTTCGTCAGCCTTCGCTTCAAGGGCGGCGAATGAAAAATTCAATGGTTTGGTTATTATATTACCATTTTCTCGTAAATCAATTGGACATACTTACATTGAGCTACCTACGTAGTTATGTCAAATTGATTAATGTATAGCCTCTTTTAGATTTAAATAAGAGGGATCATAGTCAATAACTTATTTGAAATCATAATTGTACAAAAAAAAAAAAAAACAAACTCTTTGAAGTAAATTCCTTCGCAAGATTATCTTGTATAAATTAAATTACACAAGTATAAATATTGTTATCGTAATAACATATTATACGTTCAAATATTGGCATGTTCAATTACTTTTATAACTGTGTTTTGATAATCTGCATGTATTATGGCGAATTTGATTCTGAAACGGTGAAAACTGATAAGATAAGCAAGCAATGCCTAACTAGAACTGACTCCCTACTCCAGGATATATGATAGACTTTTCCACAGGCCGTTTAAAGATTTCTCTATTGTTTGAGTACAAGTCCTAACAAATAAATGACATGACTTTTTTACACTATGCAGCTACTTTCAAACTCAACGCATTCATCAGTTACAGACACTTTAAAACTATCAAGGAGTCGGTCAGTAAAAAACAAAGCGATGAAAAAAGTTGCCCATTCCAGTAGACCTCTAAGGAAAATATTAGACGAGAGACTCTAGACACACTCTTTAAAATCAAAATATAGTTTCCTACAACAGTGTTCTCTACCCTGTAAAGTGTTGAGCAGAGCACCATAACAATCCACAGCCGCTCACCAATTTATTTGGAAACGTTTCAATTGAACCCGTTTCACGGACACCTGTTCAAGTGGCTTTTAGTTTTAAATGCAAGCACTCCATATTTTCATTTCTATATGTATTTTAAATTTATTTGAGCGTTCTACGTACCCATTTTTGCTCAACAGCCATCAGGAAAATGGTTTTTGCCACAAACGTTCGTACGGTACGCTTTTAATTTTAGTTACCGGTGTAGTTTTTGGGTTCTCATGTTGGATAAAATAAGAAATGAGTACATAGGAGGAAGTCTGAAATTGGAGCCAGTGATTGAAAGTTGTGTGGTAATATTGTCATGGTATGGGCATGTGATGCGGAGGCATGAGAAAAATGTCGCTAGGAAAGTTCTAAGTATGAATGTGGATGGGTATAAAAGTAGAGGAATACCAAAAAAACGATGGATGGACTGTGTGGATGATATGGCAAGAAATAAGGTGTTTGATGAGATGACAACTAATAGAAAAGTATGGAAGAAGAAGACATGCTGCGCCGACCCCAAATTAATTGGGATAAGGGCAGGAGAATGATGTTCTTGGTGTTGCAACTGACTTTATTAATATGAAACTGAAAGTTTTCACACAATTTCTGGAACGAAAATCATAAACGTGTCAAAAATCAAGTTATAAGATTGCCTGTTAATAATAAAATAATCCATTTGACTAATCACAGCAGGATAACTAGTGAGATAACATGGTGCAACTAATACCCACATTTCGTCCGTTATGTTTTAAATACCGTACAATAGGGGGCGAGCCTATTGACATCAACCTATTACTGAGAAATCCCTTATGGAAAACCCCAAGCTACAATGTGAATTGTAGGCAATCGTTCCTCATAAGAACCTCCAAAGTTCCAACGATTATATTAATTATTTTCGTTTTGAGTACATTTTCCTGGCTCTTTAGTCAACTGGTCCCACTCATTTGAGACCCGCGGGATGAGTTTACTAATTTGTTATTTTTATTTTATTTTCTTTTGATGTCCGTGATTAGACCTGTCGTACTGTACGGATCAAAATGCTGGGCTGTGAAAAAGATGGATGAAAAACGATTGCATGTAGCGGAGATGAGAATGTTAAATAATGATAATGATAATGATAATGTTGAAAATGTTAGGAGGAATAAAAATAATGTACTATGTTTACCTAATATTAATGGTGTAATCCCGTTGGTCACACCGCCAGTGTCCCCACTGGTAGGGCCAGCGGGAAGCACACTAATATTATAAAAGCAAAAGTTTGTATGTGTGTATGTTTGTTACTCCTTCACGCTCAAACGGCTTAACGGATTTGGATGAAATTTCGTAATTTAAGTCACACTGAGACTTCCCAGGTTTTCCAACCTAACTTTTTTGAATTTTTACTTCCTAAACAACTTTTCTATTTCTCTCATTCAAAACATCCAATATGCCAAGTTTCTAAGTCCACACAAACCGTCACCTGCCTGCGCCTATAACAACAGAGCCGCTATACAATTCCGACAGAGCGTAAGTAAGCCCGCCCACGATTCACCTTGGCATTTCAGCTAGTTAGATGCCCTTTGCACGAGCAAAGCGCGTTTTAGGGGCCCGCTAAAAAGGCGGTGTTTGTCAAGCTACGGTTACTGTTTGAACAGTGGAAGGTTCTCGTGTTGATTTTTGGATAGTGTTGTCGTGAAGGTCATTTTTGTGGTTGTGAACTGTTTTTTCCTGTTTTGGCTTATAGACAGTGTAATGTTGTAGTCTGAATTTCACTGATATCGTGGTCATCTTCATTATTCTCCTGCCCTTTTATCAATTTATTTGGGGACGGCGCATCATGTCTTCTACTTCCATACTTCTCTATTACTCGTCATCTCAGCAGTCACCTCCTTTCTAGCCATATCCTTCTTCACACAGTACATCCATCGTTTCTTTGGTGTGACGATGAACTATCCATGTAGCCATGCGACATTCAAAAGGCTTTAATTTAAGCTATTTAGTAGTATTTAAGTTATTTAGTATTTGAGTTTATTATTTATGTACGACATACCGATAACATCTCGTTTATTAGTAAAGCTTTCAAGCTAATTGTCAATTCAGATCACTGATAAAATGTTTTAGTCCAATGATACTTTGTGGTAATTTTCAATTGGAGATATAAAAGTGTTTAACCTTTCATGAAAGCTATTCTCGGTTTGGTCATAAAATCATTAAACAAGATATAATATTATCATTACGCAACGTGGCTTTTTTTATGGATTGGAAATCATCAAATGACCCCCCCCCCCAGACTTCTACTGACTAAAACCCATCCATTTTCCTTCTTTGCCCTTTGTGTTCCAGGGCCGCGGTATCTCTTTCGAACAGACCCGCAGCCCTGGCAGGCATCGGCTCTTGCGGACCCCTTCCTACGCAATGTGGCTTAGTTCCTGTTTAAAGCGAAGGATGCCAATCCAAATAATAAAGTAATTGATTCCTTTGGATTTGTCATCCAATAGATAGGATTGTAGGTGCTGCGGACACATGATAACATAAACAATGAATAACACAACATAACAGTATCTCTCAGGCATCCCTAAAAGCATTAAGGAATTATCGATAGAGATTTCTTAAAATAAATATCAGTTATAGCTGGCAGCCTGTAAAAAAATTTGGCAAAAATAAGTGTGTTTTGTACACCTCTGCCAATATTTTTTGGTAACACAAAAGTAATATTTTATTTAATGTCAAAAAACATACTGAAGCTTACTAAAGCCTTGATTAATAATGTTAAAACATAAATTACATAATTTAAGAAACAATCAAATTTAAAAAAAAATCCGGCCAAGACCGAGTCGGGCTCACTTAATTAAGGACCCGACCCCAACTACACTATTAACAGTTTGTGAAACGGTAGCTGGTCTGCCGTGAATTCTGTACTACATTGGATTTGACTGGTAATCACTGTGTGCGTCAATGAGCCCTAATATTATGTAATATTCTTACGTTAGATAGATTTCGAGAAGACCGTCTGTGACAGACGAACAAAAAAGTGAGCTTACAATTGTTCTTTCTCTTTCAGAGTCGAACTTTAAAAGCGTGCAACGACCACAAACGGACAGCGGGCGAATCGCTCATTGTTATGTAATGTTTATAAATAAAAGGAGAATGGCAAGATAACTTCCACAATGCCTGTATTAATGAGTGTGGGTCGGAGCCCCTTTTAATTCAATTTGTCCATTAGGGGGTGAATTATTCGGGTCTATTCCAAAGGGATCACTTGACGTGGCTCAACGTGTTTTCCATAATGTCACTGTGTGTTTGTGCCACAGTTTGTGTCTGTTTACAATGTTTTTACTTTAAGCTATTCAATATTCTTTATTTTTACGGTGTGGAATAATATGCTCCTGAACGAATTATGGAGTGAATTTAACATTGTGTCTTTGGTCTAGTATCTTTTAAAAGTAATACACGATTCAATTTTTCTTGATACAAAAAAATTACAAAGTTGTTTTTATTTTGTTACTTTTTTCAACAACACGGCGTAACGCTTAAGAGTTGTTCAATGGAATTTACTTTAAATCATAGAGAATTATCATATCAAAGTTTACTCAAAGTACTTTTAAATTTAATTCATTTATTTTCTTAAAAAAGGAGTAAATTCGATTTTTCACATACGTCGTTTTTTTCCGAGCGCACGCACATTATAGCCACCTCTTCTTTTCGTTTCAAAAGTAATTACATCACTTTCGCTCGCTACGTAGATCAGTCGAGCTACGATTTATTTTCGAGGTAGCGCCTTAATTGAGAGGATACCTGAGGTAAGTGGGGGTAAGAGATGGGTGTGATCACGTGTCATGAGGCTCAGTCTTTCAAGCCACTGACGAGCCTCACCAACTTCTCAGTTAAGGCTAAGTCGAACAAATTGCGATGCATCTGTGGTAACCGGACAATGAAATACTGTACAGAAATATCAGTCAGTGTCTGTCCGGTTTCCGCAGCTCCGCAATTTTTCCGGAGCGGGTTGATTGAACGTTTAAGCAGTAAAGTTAAGTACGCAATTACCTTTAGCTTTTCTATCTATCTCATCATCATCATCTGCCTAGCCTTTTCCCAACTATATTGGGGTCGGCTTCCAGTCTAAACGGATGCAGCTGAATACCAGTATTTTACATGGAGCGACTGCTTATCTGACCACCACAACCCAGTTAGTACTGGGTAATACGATACCCCTTGGTAAGACTGGTTGTCAGACTTTTTGGGCCACTGACTACCTGTAACGACACCGTACCTGTAACTTATCTATCTATTATATACACGTGGGCTCCTTATTACTAAACTCCGAATAAAGTTACGACAGGAAACGTCAGTTTAAACATATATTTTGTAATAAGCTTGTCATAACTTTTCATGAGTTTCGAGTTAGGCTCTGATGGGTAACTTTTATTAAACCAAAACTGCTTCATCATAATATATTATACGATTATAGCTACCACGAAAGGGTGTATCTCGTTACCCAGTAACTCAGAGAGGCTTAGACGAAATGATATAATGTATACACAACATTATTTTTAGTATATGCGAAACCTGAATATAGTTTGTTCAGAATAAGTAACTGAATCGATTCCAATAATTTTTAAACCATGTTATATTTTGTCCCAAAAATATTTTAAAAAAAGTTACAAGTTGGACACCGAGCGACATTAAGTACCTATCGCAATAATTTAGGTACCTACTGCCAAATCATATTTATCAATGAGCTCAAGACGACGCTGGAGGCGCGGGCGCGTTGCGTGTAGACCACGCTTTCGTAACAGAATAAGCTTATAACTTTGCGATTTTTCATGATACAGTTTTGAAATTTTGTACATAGATTCTTTATATAAAAATACTCGACAGGTGTTTCAGGTTTCGCATGTACTAAAACTAATGATGTATATTTATATATATTGCCTCGTCGGTCTAGTGGTTCGATTCTCGGGTCGGGCAACGTGTTATTGGGTTTTTCCGTCAGGAGCAGCCACAGCGTCTGAATGTGTACCCGGCTGATGGCAATACAATCGCAGATTACAAGGCGTGATGTTATGTTATGTTATTTATAAGTATATATATTTGATACTAAATATACTTGCGTTTGGTCGCAACTCGCCTGATGTGAAGCGATGGTGCGGCCTAGGGCACCTTTGCCTAGATGAAATCGATTCACTCGAACTTAGAAAATATCCAGACTTTAATGATCGGGAAACAGAGAAGTCGACAGTGAATTCCACGGATTGGTGTCGTGCCAGTTTTTTTTAAAGGTGTTGTAGAAATACGAAACACTTTGAATCTGTGAAGGCCTCCAAGTACGATGCCACGTAAAATATTACATTTTATCTGCATCTGGTCAGACTGAAAGCCGAACACAACATGGTTAGGAAAGTCTAGGCAGATGATGAATCAGATCTCAAAGAACAAAACAGACAATAACGTAGGACATGCTATTCGGCGTGTCAACATCATCATTTCAGCCGAAAGACGTCCACTGCTGGACAAAGGCCTCCCCCTACACACGCCACATTGACCGGTCCCGTGCGACTCGCATCCAGCGTATCCCCGCAACCTTCACCAAGACATCGGTAAACGTAGTGGGAGGCCTTCCAAGGCAACGTCTTGGGATTGGCGGTGGCCACTCCAGAATTTTTCAGCCCCATCGGCCATCCGTTCTGCGAGCAATGTGCCCTGCCCACTGCCACTTAAGTTTGGCTATTCTTCGGGCTACGTCGGTTACCTTGGTTCTCTTCTCAGAGACTAACATTCTCACATACTTCTTTTCCATTCGCAGAACATTTCAGGATCAAAAAACACTACGCAACGATACTGAAATTTGAACTAAGCTGTATTCTAACACTACATCTCACTTAAACTTGTCTAAGTTATCCTTTCAAAATATCATAAAAGTACGAAGTTATTCATTCAGACCGGGATCAGTTTATAGAAGACTAATCCGTTATTCGGCGCCATTATGAATATTTCATGTCCAAAAGAGAATATTCTCGAATGAATACATATCTTATCTATTATCTTTATTTCGAAACTTTAGCTTTAGGATGAGACTAGCTTTTGTTCGCGGCTTCGTTCGCTTGGTGGTCGGAAATTATCCTTCGGGACCCTAATACTACTAAAAAGTAGACATTAGTAACTAAATAATAACAGCCACTCGGGTCGATCTTTAGGTTAAGCCGCGCTTGCCTAGGTTGGTCCGTGGATGGGTGGAACCTATAACATACCGAGTTTCCTCTGTGACTCGGAAAGCAAGTTAAGCCGTTGGTTTCGGCTGTCATTTGTAGATCTTGGACAGTCGTTACAGGTAGTGGCCCAAAAGTCTGACAACCATTGCAGTCATACCAAGGGGTATCGTATTACCCAGTACTAACTGGGTTGTGGAAATCAGTTAGGCAGTCGCTCCATGTTAAATACTGGTATTCAGCCGCATCCGGTTAGACTGGAAGCAGACCCCGATATAGTTGGGAAAAGGCTAGGGAGATGATGACATAGTTAGAATACTCATTATTATGTACACCATACAAATTACAGGTATCAATTACAATTTTGAAATTATATTATGTGACAGATGACACAATGGGTGGTCTTATCGCTAAAACCGAAGTCTTCAAGACCACCTTTGGATGGATTTTAAGGGAGAAGGAAAGACAAAACAAAAAGACTCTGTATCGATAAAATTAATCTATGTCCTAAGCCTGGTCATGGTCCCTGGTTCAAGCCATGGTACGGAACGAGAGGGAATGGGAAGCCGTTACCACCTTCTGCGAAGCAGTCATGCTAGCGAAGGAGGTGGCGGGACGTGAGAGAGAAAGAGCCTCACGTCCCAGCCGCCGCAGGAGATGCCCCGGGTGTCGGGGGTCACGTGCTGGCCCCCGGCCACCGTAGGCGCGGGCCTGTGGACGGTAAGTAATAGGCTAGCTCGCCGTCCGGCCGTCTTATGATGACAGGCCGTGTCCACGGCGCGTTCGTGTTCAACGCGCGCTTCAAAGAGATGTCAGCAACAAGGCAGGGGTCCGCTAGGGCGGATGGACGGCAGGGCTGGGGAAATATTCGAAAGAGATAACGCGGCCCTGGAACAGAAAGGGCAAAAGAACATGGATGGGTTTTAGTCAGTAGAAGTCTGACACTCCCTTCCGCTCCGCCCAGACCGGGGGGGTCATTTGATGATTTCCCATCCGAAAAAACAAAAAAAGCCTGGTCATGGTCTACCTGTACGAGTCCGATAATTCGTGCAATATTTTAAGACAGACAGACAGAGTTACTTTCACATTTATAACGTTAGTCTGGATGAATATCGCAACTTCAGCATTCTGACAAGATTATTAAAAAGATTGCGAAATCATATCGGTTTTTAAACTTTGTTAGAAGAAAACATGCTTTAATTTAGTAATTAATAAAGTTTATGTTGATGTCGTCTGCTGCGTTAAAAGATCAAGTTTTAATTCAGTTTTTCAAATCACTTTGGAACTTGAGCGGTATCGAGTTGTAAATATTCGATGGATCAATATTTCAAAAACTTTACCCTATTTTTTTTAGTATTGGAAATCATCAAATGACCCCCCCCCCCCCCCCCTGGGCGGAGCGGAAGGGAGTGTCACACTTGTACTGACTAAAACCCATCCATGTTCCTTCTTTGCCCTTTGTGTTCCAGGGCCGCGGTATCTCTTTCGAACAGTCCCGCAGCTCTGGCAGGATCATGGTCACTAACATTATCATTAACACTAGAAACGGGATATTTACCATTTTTAATGATTGTTTTGAGTTCCGGTTCAGTTTATCCGTGATCATGGTGCTTGCAACAGCGCTGAAATATCAGGAACTCAAAACAATCAGTAAACATGGTAAATATCCCGTTTCTAGTGTTAATGATAATTTACCCTAATTCTTGGGCAGTCGGGTAAAAGATATAGTATGCGTAGCTATTGTAAAGGCAACAGCATGGAGCACCAAGAGAAATTCATAAATATTTATCTTATATATAAAAATCTCGTGTCACGGTATTTGTGGTCGCACTCCTCCGAAATGGCTGGACCGATTTAAATGATTTTTTTTATGTATATTTGGCAGGTATGAAAATAGGTCGTAAAGTATATTTCACACCGCAAGGTGATTAGAGGGTAGGTAGGTATGGTAAAAACTGTGCATTGCAACGCATGCTGGGCACAGCTAGTGAGTTATAAAAAGTGCTAGAGCACCATTTAAAATTATAGAAAATAA
The DNA here is from genome assembly GCA_905163415.1 of Noctua fimbriata. NCBI lineage: Eukaryota > Metazoa > Arthropoda > Insecta > Lepidoptera > Noctuidae > Noctua > Noctua fimbriata. The sequence goes on along the minus strand of LR990941.1, from coordinate 15,837,204 downwards.
TAAAACGACTCTGACGCCGCACCAAAATATAATCATACCGGGACCTTCGATATGAAAAGAGGAAGAATAATCGATGTCAGTGTTGGTATATTTTATAGAACTTGTCATTTCTCTTCTTTCCATTCATCTCTTCTTACATTTCCATTGCCGTCTGTTTCCAAAAAGAAAAGACTAATGTCAATCCTCGTAATCATAAAAAAACTGGCCAAGTACGTCGTTTCGCGCATGTAGGGTTCTGTACCATCGTAGTAGGGGCGCCACCTTTACTTTTTAACGTTGTTATAGCGGCACATTCTGTGAAAATTTCAACTGTCTACCCATTACGGAGCATGAGATACAGCCCACTCACCGACAGGCGAACAGGCGGACAGCGGAGGCTTAGTAATAGGGTTCCGTTGGTTACCCTTCGAGTACGGTACCCTATAAACAACAAGAATCTAGTACAACGAACGTAATTTCCTTTCAATCCGGAATCGACATGTAATAGGAAACGAATCGAATATATGAGTCGAACATAAAATAAAAACATATTTTATGATCTTTTTTCTGATATTAACAGATCCAGGAATTTCTCAGTAGCAGAGCAGGCCCTGAATTTGTGCCTGGTTGATGGCAATAGGCTTGCCCTGTATTACATGGTGCTATAGGTACATGTCTGCTTTACCTTTTGGGATTACAGACGTGATGTTTTGTTAACACATCATGGTAAGTTAATAAATTATGTTACGCTCCTTCCATCGAACTTAGTTCCTTTGGGAATGACCCCATGAATATGTTACAGCGTGAAACATTGGAGATGTTGATACATCAATGTGTTGTTGGTTTATAATAATGTTCCTTTGTGGACGATGGATGTCCATTGCTAAGACACGTACCATGTAGATCTGTAAAAATTGATGGGCCCATTTATAGCTTAAAGAAATATAGATGGTGGTAGAATATTGTATGATTATTTTATGACGATGTAGTTTCAGGAAAGATTGGTGTGGTGGTGTGTGTCTTGGTCACTGAAAGTCAATTTACATTTTCTAAACCCAACAAAATACTCCCACCATCAATAATACTAACCACGATCACTACCAAGATCCCCATATCAAAAATACTCTTTAGTTAGTTCCTAAATTTCAAAATGGCCACCAGAAACCGCACTACACTAAAATCCAAAAAAAAAGAAAAGCTAGCAACGGCACATAAATGAAAAGGCACAAACCAACCACATCAATTACAAAGATAAAGGCTCAAAGCAAAACAACATCCCATAGCCATACGTATCGTCCCATTTGGCAACAGCCGCGAGTACGTCTGGCAAACTCCCAAATGCCTGGCGTAATGATGCCCCAGCTACGTCCCGCAGACGTTAAGTACGTTATCAGTCTCCTAGTTCCGGTAATTAGACCTACTGAACCACTTTTGATGATTTAATGGCCCGTTTTATCGATACTTAAAAGAGAGAGAAAATGCAAAATTATGGGTGTCGTCAAGGCCTGAAATTTTTTATTATAATTTATTTATTTTTTATTGATAGGAACAGCAAACAGTTACATTATAAGAACTTACAACTAGTTAAACAAAATAGAAATTTGGTTATAAAGTAACCTATGACGCTGTCCACAAAGACACATAACTTTAAAAAAAAAGAGCTAATCTGTAGGAACATTTATAGTACGTGTAGCAATTACTTAATTAAAAAAAAACAACTATTAGAAAGTTTGTTCAAAATGCAAGTATAAGGTAACATAGTTTCATAATATTACTTTAGTTAGGAGCACTTGTTATATTTAATAGGGAACGGAATGAGGCTTTTAAATTTACTTATTGTGCAATTGAAGATATCAATGTTTACAAAGCTACTGTTATACAGGGTGTAAACAGACCCTTCACATAGCCGTCAACCCGGCATTCTGTACATCAAACTAAGTAACTTTAAGCAAAAATGATTGCTGGGAATCGACTTTTTTTGGGGTGAAAAATCAGGTTTTACGGTAGGACTCGATGGAAAGCACTCAAACAAAGCATTGTGCTGATGGATCGATTGAATAGTACGGGGGTCGTGGAGGTGTGTAAAGTAAAAATCTTACATTAAAAACATGTATTTAAAAAAAAACTTGTGAAAAAGTTGGAACTTTGACCCCCAATATCTCCGTAACTAAAAGGTTCCCAGGTATGGTCTAGAACATTTTTTTTTTTCTTTCGGTTATGTTAAGGGTCTATTTACACACTTTATAATATAACTTTAGTTAACTTTAACTTAAGTTAAATGGAACGGCGAATGAGGCTTTTCTTATTGTGCAATTGAAGATGTCAATGTTTACAAAGCTACTGTTTTATGTGTCAACCATACGGCGTACAGGTGAGCGCATGCCTGAATTAGTTCGGAAAGTGTCCAAAGCGAAAAGTAGTAGTACCTGCGCGTACCTGCCGCCTGTGAATGGTTCTAGGTACAGCATAGCAAATCATACTGTTCAGATTTGTATAGTTAAACTTGTTACTGACAATTTTGTATAATACTGTGGCTTCGAGGATTACCTCGAAGCCAACAAGTCCTCTCCCTTAGCTCTTGAAGGAATTATCCTTCAAGAGCTAAGGGAGAGGACTTGTACTTGCTGAGTAATTGAGAATATGATAAGTAGGATTTGTGGCATCTATAGTGCATAGCACGCAAAAATTTTAACTGTACATTTTCAACCATTTCAGAATACTTTTTGTAGAAAGGACTCCATACTGACACTGTATACTCTAGTTGTGAACGATGTTTATATAAGCATAAATATGACGAGGTTCTCTTGAAGTCAAGAGTGGACCGCATGATAAAACCAAATAGCTGGAAAGCTTTGCTGGGAATTTTGTTAATATGCGCCTCTAGGCATGGTTTGGAATCAAGTATAACGCCGAGGCCGCGTATTGAATTCAATTGAGACAGAGGCACGTGACAAAGCGTGTAGGCGAACTTAATAATATGCTTGTTTTCAGTAAATGTAAGGTAGCTGCACTTTACACGTTTCTAGCCAAATCATCTATCATGCAGTCCATCCATTGTTTCTTTTTGCTTCGCCTACTCTTATAGCCACATTCATACTCAAATCTTTTCTTACAACATTTACCTCATTCCTATGCATCACATGCTCATACCTAACAACCGAATACCACACAACGTTTCAAGCACAGGCGCCATGTCTCTCTAATCTCTCTTTGGCACTGCAGCGGTAGTCGCCAGAATAAAGTACAAAAGCGAACTCGCTTATTTTCAAAAGTAGAATTTCGATATGATTTTTAGAGGAAAGCACTACAAACATTTTAAAACTAAAACTGTGTGCCAAAAAGCTAGTATAGACCTGCCCGACAAGCCAAATTGCATCGCAATAATCGAAATTCATTCGGGTCGCCTATTTTCAGCCACTCCCCACTGGGACAGTCTTTTATGAATGTAAAGTTATGTAAAACTATGATGTTACTGGCACTTTGCCCTTAGTTTAAGAGGCTGTAACTATGGATGTGAAATCAGGTTTGGAGCACTCTTTATGTGGTTGGAAGAAATTGCTCCTATAATACCATTTCATTTAATTTTCCATACTATTAGTAACCAATATTTTAGATGTGGATCTAATAATGGGCATCAATCATGATGTGTGTATCCAGTAAATCTCATGAAACATTCAACTCAGTTTATCGTAGTTTAATGTCAAGGAGATCAGATCTTCTGGTAAAATTATCCTTTCAATCTATTTGAAAAACGTGGTATGTGGTATATATATTTCCAATGAGACCATCAAATGTTCGATACCCTTATTCAGTAGTGAACTCTGATTGACTGAGTGACTCGGCTTTGATGGTAATAATACAGGGTGTAAACAGACCCTTCACATAGCCGTCAACCAAGCATTCTGTACATCAAATTAAGTAAGTTTACGCAAAAACTATTGCTGGGAATCGCCTTTTTTTTTGGGGTGAAAAATCACGTTTTAAGGTAGGACTCGCTGGAAAGCACTCAAAGCATTGTGCTGATGGATGGATTGAATAATACGGGGGTTGTGGAGGTGTGTAAAGTAAAAATCTTACATTAAAAATATGTATTTAAAAAAAAACTTGTGAAAAAGTTGGAATTTTGACCCCAATATCTCCGTAACTAGAAGGTTCCCAGGTATGGTCTAGAACAAAAAAAATGATCGCAAAGACGGGAAGAACAAGTACCTTACGGTTATGTTAAGAGTCTATTTACATCATTTATAGTCGTTTACTATAGATAGATCCTAGCCGAAGTCTTTCTCAACTAGGATCCTTAGGACACTTAGAACTGTCGCAAGTTAAACCTGAAGCAGTTAGTTGCGACCGCCATAAGCCCTGCGAAGAATTACACAGAATAAATAGAGGCACAGAAGGTCACCTCTACAGGGTGTGTGGAACATCCACGCGCAACCTCTCACCAAGAATCTAGAACATGATTCTACACCACAGCAAAGAAAAACATGCTGTTTCTTACAAAACTGAGGAACTCGTGGCTAAATAATAACAGCCACTTGGGTCGATCTTTAGGTTAATCTGCACTTGCCTAGGTTGGTCCGTCGGTAGGACATCACCCATTATATGACGAGTTTCCTCCGTGCCTCAGAAAGCACGTTAAGTCGTTGGTCCTGGCTGTCATTTGTAGATCTTTGACACTTTTTCGTTTCAGGTAGTCTCAGTATTAATAAGGTCAAGTTCTACCCCAACCCCTACACCGTGGAGGTAACGAGGTAAAGCAGGCGTACACAGAAATGAAAGAGAGAGTGCGCTTGCTTTCGCTGTACGTCAAGCTCGTGTGTGTGCGTGCAATTTCACTCATTGTTTATAGCTACTCTTCTGTAGGTACGCTATCTATTCTGTGGCTCCAAACTCTGTTAATTAAATAACTAGGAGTCAGTTTGTACTGGCATGAGATACGTTTCCTAATTTAATATGAATAGTAAATGTAGAAATTATTTGATATTTTATGCTAAGAATTTTAACTGAAGACTTTCTGTTAATTAATTTTGCTAGCAGAAGTGATGTATTGAAAGTCATCATCATTTGCTTAACCCTGTCTCTTGAAGCTGGTTCCCTAAATGAAAAATGTGAAGATTTTTTAGTAAAACAACTTAAATTGAGATGACATTACTAATGACTGTAGGTACCATTCACACACACAGTCAGATATGAAACGACACAGATAAGAATTTGTAAAAAAAAAAGTAAAACTGTTTTTGATAACCTCCTTACAAAAATAAATATCATTTAATTGCAGAAGAGAAAGACTACAAACAGATTTTTTAAATTAAGAATGCCTTCACTATTTCAACATCGATCGGAACCTGATCAAAATAACCAACGTTATTTACTGCTAAAGCGATGTCCTCTCCAAACCACTCAACACTAAACTACCCTTTTAAAACTCATTAATCAAAGTCATCAATGTAAAGATGGGAGGCCAATATCGCCAATCTCGGCCAACGTAGTGTGACATAGAGAAAGTTGGCCAACTCACCTCATCTGGGCCGTATTAGCATATTCCAATAAGTTCAATGGGAAACGCTTTGAACTTCGCTAGTTTGCGCTATGAGCTCTTGGCACATATTAGAACTAACTTACTGCAGTAGCTAATGATTGGTGCGGTGCAACTTTACCTGGGCGTTAGAATGGTTCAAAAAAAAGAGCTCGGCCTGTTTCAATGACTAATTACTACTACTATGGTTACAACTAGTCTGGAATCTGAAATTTCATCTACAAAACTAACTAAAACTCAAGTGTCTGTTTGTAATTTCAAAATTACAGCTTTTTTACTGAATTGAAAGTATTTAATAAAAAAAACACACTTATAAAAAACACAATTATTATTAAGTGTCCTTCAACTCTTTAGTTGAAGGACACTTAATAATAATTGTGTTGGAAAGATTTAAGTTTTGCTGGACTTTTCCAGCAAAACTTAAATCTTTCCAACATTTATCACATAACAAGTTAACAATACAAGCCATTAACTTCCCCACCGTCGCGTCGCAAAAGGATAAAAAAATTACTTCACAATTTACGGCACTTTAACGTTTCTTTGAAACTTGGGGTCCCCAAGAGACTTGGAGCTGAAAGCTCAAATTCCCTAAACGCCTTAAATGGGACGGCTTGTGTCTTGTCATTATGATGTTTACGGTAGTAATATCTGTAGTGTTAAAGGTTAGATCGCCTTCAAAGCTGGAGTTATTTCTGTTTGGAACACATATTTAGTTATAAATTTACGCTAGTATTTATCTGAAGGCGTATTTCGGACTTTTTGTATTTCTTATATATTTCGGCTAAAAGCCGAAGTAAGGTTACACCTGGTTCTAGTCGGCTATACCTAGGTGCGGCCGGTAGCAGTTTGTGAAACTTAGGTATATCCTTTTTATTGCTAGGACACGCCAAGCAAATGTATTAGGTTAGGTTAGAACTGTGACAAAACGCGCGCGAGCCGAGCGAGCGCAGTGAGCGGTGCCGCGGTAGCGGCATGGATGCTACATCCAGATTGGTTGCATCAAACCTCTAAATTTAAAGCCACACTTAGGTATAGCCGGCTAGAACCAGGTGTAACCTTAGTTCGGGTTTTAGCCGTAACATATACATGTCTTTCTGTTCAGAATTTATTAGTATTTAATACAGGATGTAAAAGGACCCATCACAAAGCCGTCAAACCAAACATTCTGTTCATCAAACTAAGTAAGACTGCGTAGGTAAAAACTATCGCTGGGAACGCCTTTTTAATTGGGTTTTTGTGAAAAATCACGGTTTATGGTGGCACTCAATGTAACGCACTCAAAACGTTGTGATTTTTAAAGGAGTCATGGAAGTATTTAACGAGAAGTTAAAAACTCTTATTTAAAAAAAAAAACGTGTGAAGAACTTGGAATTTTGACCTTCAATATCCGCAACTAGAAGGTGAACGCAATGACGCAGAGGGAAGAACAAGTACCTCTCAGCTTCGTTAAGGGTTTTTTTACATCCGTTGTGCATGAATTTTTGATAACAAAATGTTTTTTTGTCCCTTTCACAATGTCAATTACAGAATGCCTAGACTAGATAGATACCATCTTTGTACAAGAAGTTTAAATAAATAAATCAATAAAAGATTGCCTCGTTGATCTAGTAGTCACAAGCTTGTCAGCTGAGTTTGAGTTCTGGGTCGATTCCCAAGTCGGTCAAAATATTATTGGATTTTTCAATCAGAAATTTCTTAGTAGCAGATTTGGATTCTGAATTTGTGGCCGGGCGATTACTATAGACTCGCCCTCTATTTTATGGGACTAGATTGGACGATTTATGAGGTTCCCTCTGCTTGGAGACAGGCCTGCTCTTGAGAAGTAGCGGTTTGTAATCCATCTTGCCATAGGTAGGTATTTACCATCTTCTTGCCATTGTCCCATGTTATTTGAGGACGGAGCTACACGTTTTTTTCTTTCATTCTCCTGTATCAACCGTCACGCTACCATTTACTCCTCTTTCTTTCATATCATTCCTCACACAATCCATCCATCGTTTCTTTGGTCTTCCTCTCTCTCTCCATCCATCAACATTTATATTAATAACTCTTTTAGTCACATGCGATGCGTCCTCCCTCATCACATGTCCATACCATGACAGTCGATTCGCTTTCAACTTCTACCATACTTTTCACACAAATCAAACTAACTTACTTGTAACCTGAAACTGTCACTTACGGTATGTCTTCCGTGATTGTTCATTATTTTGAGCTCCCGATATTTCGATGCCGTTGCAAGCGCCATGATTGCGGGTTGACTGGAGAATACGGGAGGATGGATAATAAATAGTAAAGAGCTCTTTCTCCAGTCAACTTAACTTATTTGTGACATGATGCAATAGAATTCTGTTAGTTGTGTCAATTTAGTGTTTGATTAAATTTAAAACGTAATTTTGAATTTAATCAAACACTAAATTGCCTCGTTGCTTGCTACCACTGAACTTGAAGTCCTGGGCTTAATTCCCGGATAGGGCAAAGTGTGATTGGGTTCATCCCCCTGGAAATTCTCAGTTGCAGCCCAGATTCTGGATTTATTCACGTTTGAAGGTAATAGGGTCGCTCTTAATTACTAGAGACTTAAACAAAACCGGGGTAATGTGGGTGTACTGTAAAGTTGTCTATGAACCTTAAATTATCCAGGCTGATTATATTAGACTGATATATTTGATTTTATTAGGAAAATATGTAATTGTTTCTTATATGATGTCAGTTCCGTCTGAGAAATGATAAAGTGAAATCCTCTCTTTGAAAATAAATAGTTTAAAGTTTCTGCAAGGCTTTGCTTTACAAAGAATTTCCCTGATATTCTTCAGTCACGTTACACAACTATAGGTACACCTTTGCCTAACCCTTCGAGGATTAAAGGTGTGTTTTTATGTTATTCCACCAAATCACATCAGAATAAGGAAAATGCTACGAAATACTTTAAAAAAAACATTGTTACTTTTCTAACGCAACGTGCAAATAAAAACTAACGGCATATTTTACTACTACTGCCGCGATCGGCTCGCTACGATTCGATGCTCTATGAGTATCCCAAATTGGCTCGAGTTAAACAAAACAAAGCCGGTGAGATACATTACGATATTGGAATATGTCCAAAAACCTCGTTTTGTTGCTACAGTTTGGGCAGGAGAATTGTGGTTGATGCCAGCATTCGATATGCTGGAGCTACAGTATTGTTTGCCGATTTATTTAGAGGCTGTTGCATAATGGGCTTTGGAGCTAGGTTTTAAAGCGGGGAAGAAGTGGTTACGGTAAAATAATGTGGGGTTATCTTTTGGCATTATGGTATCCATTTTGTCATCTCCAGATATCTTTATCCGAGGAATTTTGAACTTCTGACAGATTTTCAGTAAAAAGACAGCTAGACGTGAAATTTATTTGCGGCTCCTTGGCCATTCAAAAGTACCTGTAACTGGTTTATTTGAAATAGACGAGAATTTCGCGACAAAAAGTAATAAAAAGCAGCTCAATAAAATGTACCTCTTTAATTTAATGGTTATATAGGGTCAAGTGAAACATGATATGGCTAGAAACGAGGTAAATTCTGAGATGATGAGGGATGATGATGATAGGGAAGTATGGAAGAAGAAGAGATGCTGCGCCGACCCCAAATAAATTGGCATATGGGCAGGAGAAGATGATTGGCTCATGACAATCTGATCTGTGAGTATGACAGTAGGCGCTATATTAAATACGCGATCGAACAAACCACAACAATGACCAATCACGGCATGATATTAGCATATTCGACACAGTTCCAGCTAATTACGATCGTTGATGTGATGTTATAACTATTGCATTGGCCATGTTCCATTAATTTTGCGCTTGAGCTAATTTAAATGAAATTATGATTTTTACACAAACGTCAAGACGGGTATAGAAGGAAATAACTCTACTGGTGAATAAATGGGTTTAAGGAAAATAACATCATTCACATAAAATCAAACCATTCATATTATATAAAGTTCATTTATGCAGTATTCAAATGAACTGTGGAGTGATTACGGAACACACTTATAATCTTAAAGCCAGTCTTTTAACAATTATTGTATTCTGCTATGTCAAGAAGACGAATTTTTCAATCGATTAGGAATTTTCTCCAAATCCTTCGGATCGTGGTGAAAGTATGTCACGCATTTTATTCTGGTGCAGATATTCTATACATTCAATTCGCCAAATTAGATAGGTTTGCCAATAAATATATAATCTCCATACTATCTTTGACTACAAAGGAATACGTAAAATATTTCCTTCTAAGTCTACAAATGACAATCCTCGTCTACCTATTCCCTTACCCATAAGGTCTTCATCAAATCGAGGATGTATATCTTCACTAATAGGCACATACAAATTGAACTTCGATAATCTTCTCGTTTTTATTGCGCTTGGTGCACGATTCTTATTCTTCGATGAAAGATCTTTTTTATTTATTTCGACATCTTTGTTTTGTGAATTCACTTTTTTTGGTGAATTTTGATGTACTTTTTTGGCTTCTACATCTGCTGGTTCCTCTGCACCTGGGACAGTTTTTGGTACTTCAATAATGATAGGACTATTAGTAGCAGCAGTAACGTTTGTGTTAGATTTCGTTCCTTCAGTTTTAGTATTATTTGGTTTATCCTCTAAAATATATAGTTTAACCATTCCAGGGGAAGTTTCACTGAAACTATAATTTCTTTGTGTCACGCTAGTGCCACCGTTCACATTTAACTTCACGTCGTCCGAATTAATTACTGCCGTGTTACAGTTTTTGATAATAAGAGCTACAGTAATGACGTACAAACGGAACATTTTGTGGGGTGTACAATTTGTTGTTGAATGCGTGATTCTGTGGCAAATCGCACGTAAAGATGGCGGTAATTGCTTGCATTTCACGCTCTTTCACATGCATTCGTTCCAATTTCAAAAGCGAATCGGTTAAATTAAAAAATTCTTGAGTCTACACTTTGTGCTCGAATGTAACGCATTCGCGTAATAATCGTAATACCTACAAGCGTTTTATAATATTTCAAGCCTTGTGCCCCGATGGGATTTCTCACCGTTAAAAATCTTAAATAGTCCCCATTTTTGACGAAAAATTTTCGATAATCTTTCATTAGTGCTCACCATTGATAAATAAATAACGCTTAGGCTTCCAAACCTAGCGGTTTCGAATTTGCATTGTCCGTCAGTTAGTGTATTTAAAGGTGGCTGTAAACTGTCATCGAGACACTCCGCTACTCCGTATATATGAGCGCTCGTCTAGGCTCGGGCTGCACACTCTTGCACTCGCCCTGTCCCGCAGTGTCTCGGTAAGAGTGTACAGCCATAAGGGGTATTTCTCAAACCGCAACTATTTTTAAGCGCAACCAACTAAGCGCAACTAAATTTTTTTAATCATGGTTGCGCTTTGAGAAATAAACATATAATATTTTTAATTTAAATTTATGAGCGCAACTAATGGTTGCGTTTCGAGGAATAATTTAGTTGCGCTTAGTTGGTTGCGCTTAAAAATAGTTGCGCTTTGAGGAATACGATACGATTTTTCATTACATTTAGAAAATAAAATATTGTCTTTTCCTCAAAAGCTATTCAGTCGTTTCACTTAATTTTCAAGAAGCTTGTTTCTCGTGAAGTTATGCAATGAGTTGACGAGTAATCGGCAACTGAGACGACAGCTGTCTACTAAGAAATGTTTTCTAGTAAAATTAAATTGTTTTATTATTACAGGTTTATCATTTCTGTTGAGTTTCTGGTTATTGTAATAATAAATGAAATATTGTTCGTTCTTTGTTTTGTTAAGGTGGTGTGTAATTTCGACTGGATTATAACATAGAATATTTAACTGGACCATACCTTAAAACTTACAACTTTTTCACAAGTTTTTTTTTAAATGTTAAAACTATATTTTAAATATCTCTATGAACCCTGTACTATTCAATGCGTCCCTCAGTACAATGTTTTGAGTGGATTGGGTTACATTGAGTTTTACCGTAAAACGTGATTTATTACCCCAAAAAAAAAATATCGTTTTCAGCAATAATTTTTGCGTAGGGTTACTTAGTTTGATGTACATAATGCTTGATTGACAGGTTTGTGATGGGACCGTTTACACCTTATAGTAACAGCATTTTTTATAGTAATAGCAGTTTAATTCCAGGGTCGAAGACAGTCGCATTCCAGTCATTTGTGTTTTCAAGTGGCATGGGTACGGCACAAGGCCCAAAAATATCGAAACTCGTTGTGTTAACAAAAAAATATTAACATGTTCGGACGAGACTTCATAATAATTTATTATTATTTGGGTAGGCTTCTATTTATGCCGTTGTTGCCATCCATCATGTTGCGTCCTTCTCAAATCGTTCATCATCTGCGAACCTTGGGATGACGGATATGAATTATAAAGAGAATACTCTGAGTAAACAAACATTGCCTATTTCTCATTGGGTCGACAATTCATAACTAGCTCATAATAGAACTCCTCCTTTCTTTTTTTAACAAAACATTACAACTACGAATTTGTCTTGAATTGTGGGTGCGTTCTGTATGGTATCCGGACGTAAAGAATAGCACCATCCCATATCTTCCCGTGGGTGTCGTAAGAGGCGACTAAGGGACTTACCAGAGAATGGGCAGCAGCGTTCTCTGTGTTTTATAACCTCCATACTGCGATCGCCAACCCGCCTGCCAAGCGTGGCGATTATGGCAAAACCCCCCTAGACCGGTCAATGTGGCGACACTTGGGGGAGGCCTATGTCCAGCAGTGGACGTCTTTCGGCTGAAATGATGATGATGATGTGGGTGCGTTTACAAACATTTAAACTTACATACACAAACAGCCAGACCTGGGACAACTACTTTATTAACTATACAGATCTAAAATAATAATAAAAACATTTAGTCCGTTAGGCTCGTACATCATGTGGGCAGACGATGGGTTTCGGGCTATGAAAACACACTGAGTGCGATTCACTGTTTCTAGCAAACTCACGAATTACTTAAGATTACAACTTAACTCAATAACACGGAGCACAATGAATCGGATACAGTTCCAAGACGTCTCAACTCCGCCGCGATCAGACACTGAATGTCGCCCTCCCTCGAGTTGAACATCAGGGCTCTGTAGACTGCTAAGGTAGACGCGTGATGTTACCACTGTACACAGGCACACTTTCCAATTCATTTTATGTCCGTACTAACGACCGGTTCCGACATACATGTATTAAAAATTTCGAAAAGAATTATAAGGCGTCAAAGAAAGTGGCCAATAGACTGGCAGCATTACCATGTTGGACAATAATGCTGATTCTTTGGCCAAGATTTAGTCTTTTGTACTACGGGATAGCAAAAGCCACACTATCTGGTTTTGAACTTGGTACTTAGCACGACACTTAGAGACAGGATCCGTTTCTAAATGTAAACTCATATTACTATGAAGCATTAATTATCCTCTTCTGATGTAATGATATCTCATTTCGGAAAACATCTGCGCATGTAACTTGATAACTACCTAAGATGCTGGGACAGGTAATCAAATCCTATTATAATAATAACGATGAAGCATCCTTTAAAGTGATTAATAAAGGTTTTAATAACATGTTGTTCTTTGGATATATTTTAACAAACGATCTTTAAAATTCGGCATTTTGTAGTTGTAAGCATGGTGTACATAGGAGAGAGTATTCTAATTAATTATTTGTCTTTTATTCGATACCCTATCGAATAAAAAACTTTTTGCAAAAAATAAAACCGACTTCCGACCACAAAAAAGTGAAAAATAACTTTAGCTTTAGAAGTCGGCGACTTTTGTTTATTTGATTCAGTTTTTTTTGTCACCGCGGAATAATATTTGTCCAAACAAAAGAAGAATCATCAAAATCGGTTCACAATTTTCGAAGAAATCGCTGAAAATACACACAAAAAAAGAAACAGACGAATTGATAACCTCCTCCATTTGGGAGTCGGTTAAAAAGACAGATATTTAATTAGAATTGAAACTTGGAAGGTACGTATGTACTATTGGGGATAAACCCCAAAAAGCAAGTATGTAAAGCAAGCACTCTACGTCAACATGCAGTGTTAGGTATAGCCATTTCTTACAACTGTCGAAGAATGCCAGCTTGCATTTGAATATACGGACTGCCTCCTCGGCATAGTAGTCGCAAGCACGACTGCTGAGCAAGAGGTTCTGGCTTCGATTCCCCGGTCGGGCAACAAATTGGGTTTTTCCATCAGGAATTTCTCAATAGCAGGAATGGAGTCTAGAATTGCGCCCAGTTGATGGCAATAGGCTCGCCCTTTTTTACATGGGACTTAAATATAACTGGCGAAATGTGGGTGTACTATTAGGTATACCTCTGCCTAACCCTTCGGGGATTGCAGACGTGATGGTATGTTATACGGACTATTATAGTTGTTTAGCAATTAACTTTCCTCGACTTTGCAAATATCCAATTTCCATAATTAGTATATTATGTATGTCGTCGCAAGCGATTTCAAGACGATAACATTTTTAAATTATTATTTCTACCTACCCATTGATTTCTTAATATTAATCGAACCATACTGTAACTCGATTCTCATTGGTTGATTGGTTAGTACAGTGGACGCCGTGAGGTGGCGCTTTAATTTCCCGCCATGCACGTGGACAGAGTCGATCCATAATTTCTTGACAGGCATTGCTGTAGCTGACACTACACAGATTAGACAAGGATTTCTTTGACGGAAGAATCGACAAAATGACAGATAGTGCAAAGAAAACTGTCATTGTGTCGACACAATCTGTCATTTTGTCGATTCTTCCGTCAAAGAAATCCTTGTCTACGGTGGTCATGCTACGGGGGCAGATCATAAGATCGAAACTGTCACGTCCAGCCCTAGTTTCTTAGTTGCTAATAATACTTATTGTAAATTACAAAGTAATAAAAGTAACTGTGATTGGTCTTCAACCTAAGTTTCACTGGTTTACCTTCCTCATGGAACCTGTATCAAGGAACGATAACGATGTCGGCCCTGTTATCGTTACGCCCACACTCCCGCCGTCATGTATATGTTTATAACGTTACATACCATCACACACGATGTATTCTCCGAACAGGTATACGGTTAATAGTGATAACAGTAGCTACCCTACATTTCGTCAGTCATGTTAAAAGCCTAAATAAAATTTAGGCCAATTTCCAAGAATCCGGGTACAAATCCTGGATCCTGGAGAATTATTATAGATTATTCCAGAAGGTAGATATTATGTTGTCTTCATCATCATCATCATCATTTCAGCCGAAAGACGTCCACTGCTGGACATAGGCCTACCCAAGGGGGGTTTTGCCATAATCGCCACGCTTGGCAGGCGGGTTGGCGATCGCAGTATGTTTGTTATAAAAAAAAAAAAACACAGAGAACGCTGCTGCCCATTCACTGGTAAGTCCCTTAGTCGCCTCTTACGACACCCACGGGAAGATATGGGATGGTGCTATTCTTTACGTCCGGACACCATACAGAACTTATGTTGTCAGTACTAATTATGTTGTCTTATGTTCCACTAATAGTTGGTGCCCGCGACTATTGTCCGCGTGAAATTATTAAAAAAATACTATGTTCCCCATGGCATGACGGTTAACATGAAAAAGGGACTATCCAACACTAAAAGAATTTTTCAATTCGAACCATTCGTTCCTGATAATTATTATCGCGTTCAACTAAACAAACTTCAACTTTATAATATTAGTATAGACAGGTAGTACCGACTTCACTGATATTTTGTCAAGTCATGACAACCGTGCGAAGCAGGGGCGGTTCAATAGTCTAGGAACAAAAACAAAACACTATCCAGAGACATCTACACACGAACAAGAAAGCTAAATCTAAAACTAACTCATAAGTCTTGTAACTAACTGAGCCACAGTACGGCCAAGGAAGACTTGATACAAACTTAGAAACAGACTAATGAGTCTTCAGGAAACTAGTCAAAGGGCTTGCTGTGCGGTGATTAGTAACTATTTGCGATATATGTACAAAAGCCTTATATTAATTGGTAACCCAATTCTCTGATTTTAATAGATAAGTAAAGATACATATCGTTCAAAGAGGTGTAGCTAACTAACATGGCAATTATAGAATTACTAACTGTATCCCGCGACCTTCGTACACGTGAAAGTAACGGTGTGAAACATACTTTACGACCTATTCTCGTACCTACCAAAAACATTTCATAAAAATCGGTTGAGCTGTTTCGGAGGAGTGCGACCACAAACACCGTGACACGATATTTTTAAATATACGAAGATAATATAAATACAAAAGTATGGACGACGTTTCTTACTTAAAACCGATGATTTTTTTACAAATACTTACATCAGGACATTAACAATAGGTAATGTCTCAAACTCAAAGCATTTATTTCAATTAGACCATAGCAGGTACTTTTAAAAGTCAAAAAATCAAAAAAAAAGCGAAGCACAGTCACAGTCACAAGGCATAATAACTTGAGAAAGTACTGTAGTTACACATTCCAAAGCGTAGATCTGGGGAAATCTATGAAGAAGAATCGGCAAGAAACTCCATGGACACTCTTTTAAATCAAAATATTTTACAAAATATTGGTCTACTAACTCTAGGTAGAATGAAGAAAATCTTTCAGTATTCTTGTATTTTCGGGACATAATTCTAAAATGTAAATTACATACCTACCTACTGTTGCAAAGCTATAAGCCTCCCTGTATCAAAGTACCTAAAAGCACCCTTTCCGCTTACGTCGGCTTCACGTTGAAAAGGGAGCTAACTAATGAGTCCAACCCTAGCGAGCTCGTTAAAGGATTTGCTCTGCGCTGATTACCAAATATTCCCACAGATCTAATGCTAACTAGAACGCCTAGTTGATTGGTTCGTCATCAAACATGGTTCGGAAATGCGGGAGTCATTTCCAGTTATGTATTTGCCGTGTTCCAATTAGTGTTGATTCACAGTTCACAGCATTGTGAATGTTTTTTAGTTTTTGGTTTTATTCGCTCTTACACTTTTTTCGGATGAAGATAATTGAATAAAAATACTCTGAGTCAACATTGTGCATCTGTCATTCTTTTCTTTTTATTTCTTTAAAAAAAAAAATCTTTGTCCCACACAACAAAAACAATTACAAAACAAAAACCAAAACAATTAACAATTGTTATAACATTTTTTTTATTTACAGTTATATTGTTACATTACAACATAAATCTTAAAAATACTGTAGATATAACAAAGTTTGATGTCTGTGCTAGGATAAACCTGTATCATAAGCGATATGTGTTCTAATAAATATAACTATTCGGAAAACAGATTTCTAAACAATATACATTTAAAGGGTGTAAAGAGACCCTTAACATATCCAAAAGGCGCTTGTTCTCCCCGTCTTTGCGATCATATTTTTGTTCTAGACCATATCTGGGAACCTTTTAGTTACGGAGATATTGGGGGTCAAAGTTCCAACTTTTTCACAAGTTTTTTTTTAAATACATGTTTTTAATGTAAGATTTTTACTTTACACACCTCCACGACCCCCGTACTATTCAATCCATCCATCAGCACAATGCTTTGAGTGCTTTCCATCGAGTCCTACCGTAAAACGTGATTTTTCACCCCAAAAAAAAGTCGATTCCCAGCAATAATTTTTGCGTAAAGTTACTTAGTTTAATGTACAGAATGCTTGGTTGACGGCTATGTGAAGGGTCTGTTTACACCCTGTAAATAACTTAAGATATTTTTTAAGTGGTGAAATAATTATATACTATGATTTTAAATGTGGGGTGGACTGATGCGTGCCTGATGTGGATTTTTTTTGTGTTTTTTGACTTTGGCATATGTCGTTAATCAGGTAAATTGAATTCATAATAAAATTCTTGTTTCCATTCAGACATTTTTAAAATTATTATCCTCTTATGATTCTGCTAAACCGGCCATTTAGACCCCAGGACCCCAATGAGGGTGAAAATGGCCTGCAGCTAGTTTCAAACCTCTTTTTTTTTAAGAAATATCTGTCCTACTTATTAAATACAAAGAGGTCCAAGTTTGCATCAGTTTAGCAGTACTCTATTTATTTTTAATTAGTCGATGTTCACTTCCGGCCCTGTTTGTGTTGCGAGCCTGCTTTAAGTTTCCGTGTTTAGGTATTACACTAAGTTTAAATATTAAGGATGCCATTTTAGTTTCTGATAGTTTAAGTTTCTCTTGTACCGACTCCAGCACATCAGGCTACTAGAATCTGTCAAATTTCTTTAGGAGATTTTCAACTTTATTGCTACAACATTAGGTTCATGGTTGATTGGGAAAATTTGACAGTTTTACTTTATTATCCATAATCTAAAGTGCCATATTTTTTTTGTCCTAATCATCATTTGTCCGAATGATAACTTACTCGAACTTAATATTACATAATATCACATGCCACAAGATTGAAATCCTTAACTACAATATGCCCTAAATGCGTTTGTCATATATTATATACTAGCTGTTGCCCGCGACCTTCGCCCGCGTAAAATTTTATAGCCTATAACCTTCCTCGATAAATGAGCTATCCAACACTAAAAGAATTTTCCAAATCGAACCAGTAGTTCCTGAGATTAGCGCGTTCAAGCAAACAAACAAACAAACAAACTCTTCAACTTTATAATATTAAGTATAGATTAACGACTATGTGACGCGCGCTAGCATTTTGCATTACACACCCACTTTCTGTCACGAATGTCGTCGTCGCTCCGCCGGCCTTCGGCCTCTGCTCCTCAGGCCAGTTAGCAAGAATTTTAGGTTATTTTTTGGGAAAATTGCTGATTACCCATGCGCTGCAGTAATAATACATATTATAATATAACACAATACTTTAGGACAGATGACTTTATTTCATGCAAAATTAGGAGATTCTCTTATTATGGCACTCGATATTATAACAAAATAGTTTTAGAAGTAAAGATAATTTTGTAAAACAATATTTCAAATTTTTGAACATCATGGTTACTGAAGTTTATAACAAATGTGTTTGGATAACGACTTTCGAACAAACAATTTTAGGAGAAGAAATCCCTTTCTTCTCCTAAAATTGTTTGTACCCAAATTAATATTTAATATGCCATACAGAATTAGAGAGATTTGAATATAAACGTGTTCTTATAGTATGAGAATTGCTTCTCAAACTTTTCAAACGCACAAATACTGCCACAGTATTGATTTTTATCAATGAGTAAAAACAAAAACAATGGTAAATTGAATTAATTACATCCAATCGAATACGTTAATGCTTGTAACTAATTGGGTATTTAAACAAATATAAAGAAAAGCTTGAAATTTAATTAATAAAATATATTTTAAGTCTAAATGAAAAGAAATCCTATTACAAGCTTACTTACCTTTGGAAAATTTTAGTTCAACTGAAATAAGTTTTATTTACGCACCTAAGAAAATGAAATTTAATTAATTAGTTTCCAATCAGTTTAGAGATTGAAGATACAATTAAATGTAAAGTGTGTGTGTGTGTGTGTGTGTGTGTGTGTTGTATGTGTGTGTGTGTATGTTGTGTGTGTGTATTGTATGTATATGTGTGTTGTATGTGTGTGTGTTGTGTGTGTGTGTGTGTGTGTTGTGTGTGTGTGTGTGTGTTGTTGTGTGTGTGTGTGTATGTGTGTGTTGTGTGTTAAATTTGCAGCTGTTTCAGATGTTTTTTTTTTTTAAATGTTTTGTGCATTTGGTGTATCTTTTTGAAGTGTTCGTCACAAATTAAGTTTGAAAGTATTTGTCACAATATCTTTTACTTATCTTTTACTCGTGGCTAAATAATAACAGCCGCTCAGGTCGATCTTTAGGTTAAGCTGTGCTTGCCTAGGTTAGTCTGTGGATGGGTGAGAAAAACATTTCATTACATACCGAGTTTCCTCCGTGCCTCGGAAAGCACGTTAAGCCGTTGATCCCGGGTGTCATTTGTAGATCTTTGACAGTCGTTAGATAGTCAGTGGCCCAAAAAGTCTGACAACCAGTTTTACCAAGGGGTATCGTATTACCCAGTACTAACTGGGTTGTGGAGGTTACATAGGCAGTCGCTAAATGTAAAATAGCTATATTCAGCTGCATCCGGTTAGACTGGCAGCCGACCACAACATAGTTGGGAAAACGCTAGGCAGATGATAATGATCTTTTACTTGAAGTAGGCTTTTCACGTTGCGTCACATTATTTTGCACTTACAATCTGGAATTGTTAAGCGTTTTTTACAAAGGTTTTACAGTAGTATATAGCAGGTCCCCAGAGGTAAATGCCCCGACTCGTGGTGAAGTTCGTGGTTTCGAAATTAGGCATGCACTTTACTTAAAAGGTTTCAAAAAAGACGGTGGTTCTATGTTCGGCTGTATTAATGTAATGAATACATGCTTGTAAATATGTTCATCAATATTTCCGTCAATTATGGACCGATGTATCTACGTGATTTGTTCGATAATCGAAATAACCATCACTACATGCGAAAACTAAAACTTCAATTCTTCTCCATCAAAACTCATCGTCCTTTAACAGCGAGCAACACAGCCCAATCTGCTTGTTTTATTAACACTATCAGGTCGGAATGTTGTAGATATTTAATGAGGGGTGCCGGCCAATTTGCATGCAAAATAAAAGCAATCTTGAGTTCGGCGAGTACACCTGTGGTAGTGACGTCATGTTCGGATTACGGTCATGTTGGGAACTTTTGTGTATGGAATTGTACGATTCATTTGTTTTAGGTGGGTGGGTAGCTAACGTAAGGTGGGACGCCCTCGGGCTCGGTGGAGCGACGCTCTTCGCAGGGTGGCTGGTCGCTGTTTCGGGAGGTTCCTGCACCGAATCGGGCGGGAGGAAACGCCCGGGTGTTTCCATTGTGAGGATCGTCCGGAGGACACGGTGCAGCATACTGTGGAGGCCTGCCCCGCTTGGGCGGAGCAGCGCCGTGTCCTCGTAGAGGCGATTGGCGGCGGCGATCTCTCGCGCCCGGCCCTGGTTCAAGCCATGGTCCGGAGCGAGAGGGAATGGGAAGCCGTCACCTCCTTCTGCGAAGCAGTCATGCTAGTGAAGGAGGTGTGGCGGAACATGAGAGGGAAAGAGCCTCACGTCCCAGCCGCCGCGGGAGACGCCCTGGGCGTGGGGGGTCACGTGGTGGCCCCCGGCCACCGTAGGCGTGGGCCTGTGGACGGCGAGTTATGGGCTAGTTCGCCGTCCGGCCGTCTTATAAAGACAGGCCGCGTCGACGTCGCGTTCGTGTTCCACGCGCGCCTCTAAGAGATGTCAGCAACCACGTAGGGGTCCGCACGGGCCGATGCCTGCCAGGGCTGCGGGACTGTTCGAAAGAGATACCGCGGCCCTGGAACACAAAGGGCAAAGAAGGAACATGGATGGGTTTTAGTCAGTACAAGTCTGACACTCCCTTCCGCTCCGCCCATAGCGGGGGAGGTCATTTGATGATTTCCCACCCTAAAAAAAAAAAAAAAAGTGTAGCTGGTCGCAACTGGATGAGAGTTACTGATAATTATGTTGTGTCTATGTCCAGCAGTGGACTGCTGTAGGCTGGTGATAATGATTTGTTTTAGGAACCACTGAAGATACGGTCAAACCGGTTCCAACAGCCTGCGCACCGGCTGCAAACGCTGATATAGTAGTATTTGTATTTAGGTGTGTCTTCTACGGAGCCGCGACCGAACTAGTTCATCCGTACTAGTTTCAATGATACAGATGCAAATGAAGTAAATAACATAACCTCACTCCTCTAATCTCCGAAGGGTTAGGCAGAGGTGAACCTACCTAATAGTACACCCACGTTTCGCCAGTTATGTTTAAGTTCCATGTAATAGGAGGCGAGTCCATTGCCATCAGCCGGGCACAAATCCAGGCTGCAGTGGCTGCTACTGATAAATTCCTGATGGAAAAACCCAATAACACTTTGCCCGACCTGGGGATCGAACCCAGGACCGCATGCTCAGCAGTTGCGCCTGCGACCACTAAACCAACAAGGCAGTCCGAACGAACGAAGTAAATAGTTAAAGTAAATGAAGTCGTTTCACAACACATTTGTGAATGTATTTTTTTCTCGTTTAGTTGTGACCCTCTGCATCATCTCATCTTCAAAACAAATCAAACCAAAACATCACACAAAATATACCAAACACCTACCCAAAAAACAAAAGCAAGCGAATTCCAAACAATCACGTCCAAAAATGTGATGTTAACGAAAACAATAGATACAGTACTGTATTGTATTCACAAAATTGGTTCCTACGGTCATGCCACTCCAATAGTGCTAGCCAGTTTAATATTTAACGGGACCGGGATATAAAAATACGGGACTTGCATTTTTAAAGCGCTTTATCGATTCCGTACCGAACGCTGCTGAAAAGTTTGAGAGGCTGCTGGGCTTTAAATGTTAAAGAGAGAGCGGTTACACACACATGTTTGCTCTTCTTACATAGGCAGCTTGGAAACGTTAGGTACCTGCCCCATCGTTGACGGTTAGCGATAAGCGACTAGGCCTAGTAACTATAATGGTGGCTGTCGCTGAGATACTCCCAGTCAGGTCGAGTGCGAGAGTGTAAAGCCATGCAAGGAGCACCGAAGCTAGATGAGCGCTCCTATATAACGGTAAGTAAGTGAACAATGTATGTTCTTTTAGAATAAATAAAGAATCTTTAAACCCAATCTCAGCCCCGAAAAGTCCCGGTAACTCCGGAATTAGAAAATCCCGCAAATTCAAACCAGTCCTACCTAGTCTTAGGGTTTGTGAATTTTGATTTTGCTAATCGATTATTTTAATCGATATTCATATTAATAGAGCTTTAATCTGAGCTGGCAACTTTAGCCTTTTATTATGTTATGTACGCAAAATGGCGGGAACCAATAAGAGAACTCGCTTCTTCCCGGTCAAAATGGCGGGGTTAACGTGGGTTAACGAAACGCTTGACGGTTGCACGGTTCTCTTGGGTTGTGGGACTCGATGCGATAGGTTGTGCTAAAGTTTATAAGTACCTAGTGTTAAGTATTGAATTCTGTGTGTGAAATATAAGACAGTTTCGTATAATCATTATATCATTATTCGACTACGCCCGGTACCTGTTAGTGTTTCCCACACTAGTGTTGGATTAAAATGAAACTGTGTAAAAGTACCTATAGCTACCAATAACCAAAAGCGTAATTAAAAAACAGCAAAACAATACGAGTTTATTAACAGAATGCTCCTCTAAAGGAATTTGTAATCGTTCGCAATTCATTGAAAAAGTTTCGAGGCACGAAGCGAATACATTGAACAATTGGAATATTTTCGTAGGTATATTTTTATAGTGAATGTCAACTGAAAGCATTGAAACTATTTCTATACGATGTTTATTATCAGAGAAATTGTATTTAAAAGATGTAAACGGTGTGGGTAAATTTTAGTTTTATATTTTGTTGGGTTGATTTCATATTTGTTTTTGTAAATTATAAAGGCTAAATTATATCTGCCAATTTAATTTATGATTATCCTGTGTCAGCTCATAATAGGCGAACATAAGCAGCACCAATAATGCATATATCAAAATATCTGAAATATTTTTATACGTATGTTACAAATACCGTGCATGACAAATTCAATTTTGTGGCGGGCTCTGAAAATACTGTATTTCTCTTTGCATCTTGGTTTTATGGACTGCCTCTTCGGTCTATTGGTCGCAAGCACGACTGTTGAGTACGAGGTCCTGGGTTCGATTCCCGGGTCAGGCAAAGTGTCATTGGGTTTTTCCATCGGGAATTCTTCAGTAGAAGCCACGGAGTCTGAATTTGCGCCCGGTTGGTGGCAATAAGCTCGCCCTCTATTACATGGGACTTAAACATAACTGGCGAAATGTTGGCATACTATTACACGCCTCTGCCTAAGCCTTTGAGAAGTACAGGCGTGATGTTATGTTATATAGGGCAATCCTTCACTAGTTGTCAGCCTATATTTCTGTCCGATTACAGGAAAAGAATAACAGAAACTGACAAATAACACTAAAAGCCAATTATCGAAATCGATAAACCTGCCAACAAGGAAGGGAAGACAAATAAAGGAAAGTTTTGACGGAGACATATAACGTGTCATCGGTGGTTCGCCTCGAGGGAAGCAGGGGAGGTAAGTGTCGATAGTATACTTAGAAATGTACTTTGGACATTATTTTTCTGTTTATTAGGTCAGTCTCTGTAAGGCATAGGCATTTTACACGTAGAGGGATTGAATCCTGATTAAAGATAAATATGTCGGATATGTCAGGATTTATTCCGTTAGGCCCGTACATCATGTGGGCAGACGATGGGTTTCGTGCTATGAAAACACACTGGGTGCGATACACTGTTTCTAGCAAACTAACAAATTACTTGAAATTACAACTTAACTCAATAACACGGGGCACAATGAAATAATATATAATTTATTAACAGTTTCAAGACGTCTCAACTCCGCCGCGATCAGACACTGAATTTCGCCCTCCCTCGAGTTGAACATCAGGGCTCTGTAGAAGCACGATGTGTTGTGGGTAGACTGGTAAGGTAGTCGCGTGATGTTGAAGTATGACTGCACACAGGCATACTTTATTTTTTATTTTTTTAAACAATCGATATGCAAAATTTCATCCATATTCGTTAAGTAGTTTTTGCGTGAAAGAGTAACAAACATCCATTCAACCTCACAAACTTTAGCATTTATAATATTAGTAGGATAGAATAGTTGGATTAAGATGATTCACTACAAAGCTACATTATTTGACTTGAACCAGCCCTGAACATTATGTAACAGGTTTAAAAGGTATGTCAAAGAGCGTCCTCGAGGTAAGCCGGCATATATATATTTAATGTAATTATATTATTTGTCTATAGAATACTGACTGTGCCATTTTTCAAAGGGATGCCAATAGGAATCGAGTTGTATGGAACCTTCGCCACTGCCGCCTAATATGAAATTTTTACATGAATAGACTGCCTATCTGACCTCCACAACCCAGTTAATACTGTGTAATACGATACCTCTGGTTGTCAGAGTTTCGGGCCACTGCCACTTGATTTTTTAAGATAGGGATATCTTTTCTTTTTCACGATTTCAGGTCATTGAAGGGATGTTTTTTGGCTATCTTTAACCATTTTCAAATCAAAAAAATATCGCAAATACTTAAACCTGCGGCCTCGCCCGCGTGGAGTTCAGTAATTGTCCCACGGGATCGAACAACCGGGATAAAAACTATCCTATGTGTTAATCCAGGTTATAAACTATCTGCATGCAATTTCATATGGCTATTGTGTTATTGTGATAAAAGTGAATGAGTATAAACAAAATGTTTCCTTGGGAAAGTTGTTTGTTATCATGAGTACAATCACGTGTATAAGTATCGGTCACTAATAACCAGTCACCCTATATACGGTCTATCTTTTCATACACGAAATATTTTAAGAGTAACTTCGATAAGTCGTAAAGTCGCCATAGCAACGAAAAAAAAATTATCTGAGTGTTTTTTTACGAAATTATTATAATTCTAAAATTTTTTGAGACTTGTCATAAAAACTTTACTCCCATATTCTAACAATGACAGTAGGTAAATACGACGTAGTAAACTAGTGTAATGGATGTTCAAAAATAAGGAGCTAGTATTTATTTTGTGCGTCAAGTAATTTCAAATTATTAATTAATAAAAATATACTCAGATAAAAAAAAATCATTTGAAATGGCTTCGTTATAGCCGTTAGATTATTCCCTGAAAATATTTCGTGTATGAATAGTTAGACCTTATATACATGCATCGAAACAGTCTGTCGACAATTGTATCGGGGTTCGTTTTTATTTCAGGAATCTTTTATGATTCGGATTTCTTTGGTAAATAACCTCACTACAAGAAGATGGGTGAGCAGACATGGTTTATTCAGTACAAATTAAAAATCATCGCTCAAAGGTGACCGAAATAAAGGTACTACAAGTACAAACAATACACACACACAATTAATATACGTGTATGTGTTACAACTTTTTGGAACACGTGGGATTGCCAGTTCGCCGCGGGCAGTGCGTCAAATAATCCTACCTTTTGGAACGAAGCCTAAGGTAAGGTAAATATATGTTCGTTTGAATTTGTTACAAACTGGTACCTTTGTCTGCAAATAGATGGATGAAAGAAGTGTGTGTCATGAAGAGAGGCTTTTGTCCAGCGGTGGGATGACGCAGGGTAACCAGATGGATGAGAGTGGCCGAGGCTGGACTAGATGGCCAGTTCTATTGAGAAGGTTTACGTCCAGCAGTGAACTGATGTTTGCTAATCCTACTTCCTATTAATATCACAAATGCGAAAGTTTGCGAGGATGTGTTAATGGAAGTCTGGATGTTTTTTACTCTTTCACGCAAAAACTACTGACCTGATTTGAATGTAATTTAGAGCACAGATAGTTTATAACCTGATACTTTTTATCCCAGTAGTATGATGCCGTGCGATACTTACTGAACACCACGCGGGCGAAGCCATGGGCATAAACTAGTGATGGATATTTTGGATTTTGTGACTTTGTATTTATTCTTGTGTATGATAACTCTTTTATGTACAGATTGTGCAGAGATCAAAGGAACGAGATTTAAATCGTTACGTTAGTCTGACAGCTTCAAAACACTATCACGTTTTTGTTACCAGATAATTAAAGGAGGAGATGATCAATTCCATGCATTATTTTTTATGTATGACCACACATAGCATTTCACAGTGCGGTCCAATTTTAACGATTTTTTTTCCTGGATGGTATAATTATGTATTTGGAACTTGGTCCAGTTGGCGCCTCCTCAAAATTTGTTACTTTAAAAAAATTAAGAGTATATTTAGATAAAGGTTACAGGTAGTCAAAGCCCCGAAAGTCTGACAACCAGTTTTACCAAGGGGTATCGTTTAACCCAATTACGGGGATGTGGAGGTAAGATAGGCAGTCATTCCACATAATATACTGGTATTCAGCTGCACCCGGTTAGACTGGAAGCCGACCCCAACGTAGTTTGGGAAAAGGCTAAGGAGATTGATGATGTAAAGCAGGGTCAGTCAGGTCACAAATAAACACTTTAGGCCTAGTTTAGTATGTGTGTGTGAGATTGGATCTTAGAGCCTTATATACAGCGTGTTGACATTTGGTCTACTATATTAGACCCGGGCCCTTGTACTCGTAAAACCGCAAATTGAATTGTTACACGCCTTTCAGCTAGATTAACTGATGCTATTGGATAGGAAACTAGGTAAGGCCTTATGAAGTCAAATCGTAAAGTTTAGCTTTATTTTGCTTCAGGTAATAGATTCCCATAAGCCTGTACATAAAAACAGCCGCTCAGGTCGATCTTCAGGTTAAGCCGCGCTTGCCTAGGTTGGTTCGTGGTGGGGTGACCACCCATTACATACCGAGTTTCCTCCGTGCCTTGGAAAGCAGGTAAAGCCGTTGGCCCGAATTAATATTAAAGATGGTAATTAATATTACTTGTGAAAATACATTCATAATTTTTTTGGTCACCGTAAAAACATTAAATAGATGAGTTTTAGGTTTTTTTCTTGTTGAAAAAACATTCTCCTCTGAACTGTTATAAAAGCTTAAACAATAAACATTTTAAAAGTTTCAAAACGCTTATGCTAATAACCAAATAACAATCTAAGTACTTTTAACATAATTGTAGTTTAGTGATTCAGTATTTAATTTCATTAATGATAAAACATGTAAACAATGATAACAAAGTTATAATTTTATTTTATTTTTTTATTGTAAAAAAAAAAAGTATATTACTTATTTATTCGATTTTCGTTAAAAGATCAACACACACACACACACGATCACATCACAGCAATAGTACGATTCAAAGTAAAGCATTGAAATGTGGGCATTATGAACTCATGCAATAGTCAAGGGACACATTTCTATGAGTTTAAGAGGAATAAATGATTAATACCCAGTGGACACTGCAGGCGGACACATATAGAGAAATTATGCACTAGGTGATATATCTTGTGACAAATAAATTGAATTTGTTAATTCAATAAATTAATACTCAGTATTGTTATACGGAGTATTATTTTATTCAACGACACGTTGGACAAATTTTTCCTGGTTCTTGTAATTTTTTTTTGTTTCCACCCTCTGTATACGGGTATAAGGGTGGAAACTTTCAGCGGGGCAGTAAGGGTGAACTACCTTAACCGTTGCTGCTCGCTGCTTGCTGCAATTTATGACTTTTTTAGTACTTCAACCTGAGTTGGTCCAATAGAAGATTTTGATCAGTATTAGAAACAAGATCGATTGGCATCAATAAAATGTTTTGTGAAAAATGGCCAGTTTCTTGCTAACTGTACTTTTTTTTTAAACTGTAAATGGGATTAAAATTTCACGAAAAATGCAACGGTTAAGGTAGTTCCCCTTACTCCCAGCTGAAAGTATACTTAAAGGGATAACTGATAAATATGAACAATAAAACTCAGAACGATAATAAAAAAAGGCTGTTCCAAATATTTTTTCGAGTTATGCGACCATAAATGTATGGAGCAGCTGATATTGTTTTTGCGATTTCATGATTGTTCCCATAGTAAAAATAAAGTATGTTCTTCATTTTACCAATCATCCTGTATAACGACAGCTTATTCGAAAGAGACCTTGGAACATTAGAACGATGTTCGCTACGCCGTAGCTCGACATGCTACGGCGTAGGGGATTGCGTAGCGAATGGCTGCGCCCCGTACTACGTAGTTTATGCCTTTCTTTTATTGACCAAACTAATCGGTGTTACTACAGGTCAAAATTAATCTTATTCTTAATTGAATGAATAAAGAAATACCAAAATTTACTCACAGTACAATATTAAATAAGCGCAGATCTGCTGGAAGTAATTTTCAATAAAATAAGTGCCTTTGTGCTTGTCTATTTTTATGTGTGTACATAAATAAAATAATTCTATTATTTTCCAGACTAAAGTGGAACGACGAAACAAACAAAACGCCAGTCCGTCATTTGTTTAAGAAACGCTTGAAAACAGACATTGAGCAGGCGACGACCTCGTCTCCTGAAACTTTGCAAAATGTCAAGATTTTAATTTAACGATAAAATAGAAAACTTCATGAAACGGACGACAACCCTACAAGTACCGACGAATAAATATATTATGTTTGGAACTTTCTTTTTTTATCTTATGTTCATCTGTGAAAATTGTGAGATATGAGCTTGTGATTTTATTTTAAAATTATTCTATAATCCCAAATGCGCAGTCTAAGCTCAGAATCTTGAAGATTGTAAAATAACCTGCATCGATAGTGTGCTACACAGTCGCACCTTTTGTTTCAGGTCGGTTTACAAATATTAGTTCACCAATGCAGTTTTCTCCGACAATAGCCTTTCTGCTCACGTGTGCATAGCCAAACCAAACCAAACGTTACCAAAAGATTGCTGGAGGTCCTGAGCATCCAATATAATAATGTTTTCAGAATGCTGCTGGGACTGCCCCGTTTTTGTAGCGCATCTGAGATGTTTGCACTGAATCGAACTGACGACTTTAATGCGGTCATTCGAAAAAAAAATGAGTCTTTAATAACAAGACTGCGGAACAGTGGCAAATGTATTCTGAGGACAGTGGCGGAGAACATCTACTCTCCTATTCTGAGACATTTTGTGGGGGTATGAATGAGTGAAGTACTTTCCATCCGCTTCTGCGTCGTCCTCATGAAGCGAACTCGAGTAATTAGTTTTAAAAAATACTTTGAGATAATATTTACTAACATTAATTATAAGTAATTTACTAACACAGTGGATCTTATGCTGTCCGAAATAAAGAATTTATTATTATATAGCCCCTAGAATAAGATACAAAATAGATTAGCGAACCCCGTGTCTTAATAAAAGACGCCGCTGTAGCCGCAATAGAATAACTATTTGCAAGCCTCCTCCAATTTAATAGTTACCCAGAATGGATAAACAAAACAGTTTCAAAAACCCAAGGTCTCAAGGTTGACTGGTAGAAAATGCCTATGGCATTAAACATGGTAAATATCCCGTTTCCTGTCTAAGTAACTATGGCATTAAGTCCGCCTCTGTACTTTTGTGCTTGAAGTGTTAAATAAATAAATAAACCCATTGCAAAATGCTTCAACTTAAAACTTCAACGTGAAACTAATCCTATGCGAAACTGCAACACTCCCAAGGATTTGTACGTAAATGCAAAATATACGGTGAGAGAATATTTGTAAGCTTCTTATCTCAGGAGCTATTAGATTCTAGGCAGGAAGCTGGGGCGATGTGCTATCCCTAAAGAGATTCGTGTACCTTGTATTATACAGGGTGTAAACAGACCCACCAAGGATTCTGTACGTCAAAATAAGTAACTTTACGCAAAAATTATTACTGAGAAACGACTTTTTTTCTTGGGGTGAATCATCACGTTTTACGGTAGGACTCGATGGAAAGCACTCAAAGCATTGTGCTGATGGATGGATTGAATAGTATGGGGAGGTGTTTAAAGTAAAAATCTAACATTAAAAACATGTATTTAAAAAAAAAAGTTTGTATAAAGTTGGAACTTTGACCCCCAATATCTCCGTAACTAGAAGGTTCCCGGTAGGAAGGTTAGGTATAGGTATGATCTAGAACAAAAAAATGATCGCGAAGACGGGGAATACAAGTGCCTTTCGACTTTGTTAAGGGTCTATTTACACCCTTTATAATACGGAATTTTACACAAAATAAAGGTAGAAAATAATTGAGGCATTATGATGAACTAATGGCCAATTTGAGTCGATGTGACGCACAATTCCTCCTTCATCATGTTTACAGCTTTTTATTTTTCTTCTGAAGTTTTAATAACATCTCATCGTTGGTATTACTTTAGTATCTATTTACGACAGGCTTTTTTAAAGTGAATTATGATATCGTGCCTCATAGGCACCTACAACATAACGTTACATAATATCACACCTGTAATCCCAGAAGGGTTAGGCAGAGGTGTACCTAATAGTACACCCACATTTCGCCAGTTATGTTTAAGTCCTATTTAATAGGGGGCGAGTCTATTGCCATCAACCAGTCACAAATCCTACAAGGTTCATTAAAAAAATTTAATTTAAGCGTTACCAAAGATCTACCTAAAAGATGAAAACACGCCAAGTATGATTAGGGTTTCTATATTATTTTAAATAATGTGTACTTGAAAATATTATGCTGTGTTTATGTGACCACCTAAGAGTTTGGACGTGATTAGGCAAAAGCCTTTTCCTGGAATAAAATCAAAGCTTAAAAACCCACTTTCTAAACTTCTCTAAAGGTAAATGAACTGCAACTCTTCATCTGCCTAGCCTTAACCCAACTATGTTGGGATCGGTTTCCAGTCTAACCGGATGCGGCTGAATACCAGTATCCTACATGGAGCGACTGCCTATCTGACCTCCACAACCCAGTTGGTACTGGGTAATAAGATACCCGTTGGTAAGACTTTTCTGGACACTGACTACCTAACGACTGTCAAAGATCTACAAACGACCACACGCTTAACGTGCATTCCGAGGCACGGAGAAAACTCGGTATGTAAAGGGCGGACACCCATCCACAGACCAACCTAGGCAAGCACGCCTCACCTAAATATCGACCCGAGTGGCTGTTATTATTTAGCCACGACCTCCTCAAATTAACTGCAACTACAAGCAATTATTCACTCCACTAAAAAACAATAAAACCTCTAGCTAGCTGCATATAAACCCTCTAGCGCCAGCTCGCGTGAGACAGTTCGCGTTTACTGCATTTCCCGTGACCGGCCACAAGTGCGACGACCCCAAACGAAAATAGCCGCGGCCAGGTAATGGACGGCAATTTAACTGAGCTGGTGGAACGAGTAACTTCTAATTTTAGCAGCGCAACTCAGGAAATTGTAATTTTTCGACAGGTGAAGATTTTTTTTTGACGGGATTAATGTTGTGGCTTAGAAAAAGTAATAATACTTTATAAGCAAGCGACAATAGTCATTACGCTTACCATATTTATTTATGGGAGGTTCTGGTATAGTGATTTCTGGATTGACCAAAAAAAGCAAAATATAAAGATACAAGAAGCACGCTGGATAATAATTGTAGGTAAACAAAAAAAAACCCGACCAAGTGCGTGTCGGGCTACACACAATTTAGGGTTCCGTAGTTGCCCATCAAAATATGCGGATTCGCCTCCGAACGATGATTTTTATTGTAAAAATATAAAACAAACTTACATTTGCAGTTGAAAAAATTTATGTTAACATACATAGATTACTTATTATCCCAGAAGTAAGATCCCGTGGGTGATTCCCGAAATCCACGCGGGCGAAGACGCGGGCATGAGCTAGTTCTTCATATTTAACTGAAATCGCGGCGAGAAAAGGGTTAATAGACTGTCGGTGGCTGTGGTGAATACTTGACATTGTACGTTTCAGATATTCGAAGATAGTTCGCATTCAGCCCGACAGGTGGCGAATACTGGCGATATTCCCACGGTGGTACCTGTCCAGACACATTTCGAACGATTTCTTGCATGATATTGAAGTGTTATTCAGTTGTGAATTTATTCAAAATGTTGTTGAATAGTAGATCTCAAATAACCTTATTTATTTACCTTTATTAAATAAAATTTTATTTTTAGATTGTTGACATTTTACTTTTTGTTGTCATACAAAATGATTGTATTAATTTAATTTAATATTTTGATGTTATAATAGTTTAGTGTGTTTGTTTCTGATTATTTAAATACCATGATTTTTAATTGTGACTACTAACAAAATTATGCATCGTAGTGTCTGAAATAAATGAATTGATATTAAAGTTTTGGTGAATCAGGAGTCAATGAAAAAGTCAAGTATCAAAAGATAGTCATCCATATTTTCTGAGCCCAGCAGTGAACTGCAAAAGGTTGTGTTAATGATTGATCAACATAGTACTTGCGAGTATATAAATTATATAAAAAGGGGGTAAGGGGACGTACTAATTAATTAATCAATTCAAGATATTTCTTGAATTGATTAAAGACTTACTTACACTAGACCACTTGCTAACTTAGACTTATATACTTACTATTAAAGTCGAAAATTATAAACAAATACAAAACCACCTAACCCTATTTCCCGATGCTATTATTTTTACTATTTTTAATGTATTATTTTGTATTGATTTTAAGGAATATTTAGAAAATACTAAAATCACCAAGGGGTTTGCTTGGTGATCTTGATTTTTTCCACAAAGCATCACTTTTGTACAGCACATCAAGCTACTACAATCTACAGTCAAATCTCTTTAATAGATTTTCAACTTTATCGCTAAATCATTAGGTTTAAGGTTGATTGGGAAAATTTTACAGTTTCGGGTAGCCTGATGTGCTGGCGTCTGTACCTATTTTTCTGTTCCTTTCTTCTTTTCTGTATTTAGTGTGTACATAAACTGTTAAATGAATAAATAAAATATATTACACCCCATCGTTAGAATTTCACCACTGCTTCTTCCAATATTAAATTCACGTGATTTTTTTTTTGGATGGGAAATCATCAAACGACCCCCCCCCCCCCCCGCTCTGGGCGGTGCGGAAGGGAGTGTCAAACTTGTACTGACTAAAACCCATCCATGTTCCTTCTTTGCCCTTTGTGTTCCTGGGCCGCGGTATCTCTTTCGAACAGTCCCGCAGCCCAAATTCACGTGCTTGGATATTGCAAGAAATTCGTGAAAAGTTTGAATACAAAACATACACGATCGTAACTGAAAGAGAACCATTAGTTCACATTTTTCCTCGACTTTGAAACATAACCTAACGACTTACAAACATAACTTGCTTAAATAGCCCTCAACGCAGCATAAAACAAGCCTTGTACTGCGACAGTCCCATTCACCTACTAACGCTATTCAGGTCGCTAACCCCGTATCGATGACCGCTCAGGCCGTTAACCTCACCTGTGACGTAAAACCTAGATAGCTCTGTTTTCCGCAAACTCCGCTTTCGACTTACTTCTTAGTACCCATTTAAGCACGGCAGTTATTTTGTCTGTGTTTTTATAAAGCGGTTTTTTTTCCAATCCTGATTTGTTCGCGGAAAATTCTGTGATGTAGTGTTTTTTCCTGTTTTCTTTGTTTGTTATTTGGCGGAGAGTAAAAAAGTTGTCCAATGTGTTAGTATGGTGATTTCTCGCTTCGTAAATTCGGAATAGGAAAAACGGAAATGCAATTGGAAGCGAGTCAAAATTTTAGCTTCTCTGGGTAGGGTGAAACTGTTTTTATGAGTAAAATCGCAAAAATAAATACAGGTTAATGTAAAATACCGACTCCTTCGACTTTTTTATTGCCTTGTTGGTCTAGTGGTCGCAAGCGCGACTACTGATCATGAGGTCCTGGGTTCGGTTCCCAGGTCGGGCAAAGTGTTATTGGGTTTTTCCCATCAGTAATTTCTCAGTTCACGGAGTTTGGAGTGGTGCCCGGTTGGTGGCAATAGGCTCGCTCCCTATAATATGGGACTTAAACATAACTGGCGAAATGTGGTAGTACTAATGGGTACACCTATTCCTAACCCTCCGGAGATTACAGGCGTCATTTCATGTTATGTCAATGTGAAGGATATATTTTATCAAAGTGGGTAAGCAAGAAGATCTCCATACGTACAGTTGAGGTGCGTATAGAAATTGAAGACGAGTAGATGTTTAATATGAAAGTAGTAGGTAGAACTCAGTCTAATGGAGACTTAATCTGAAGACAGTAAAGCCAATTACGATATGTCTCAAGGTTTTTACTCAAAAAACAATAGTGTGTGAGCTACATTACTCTAATTACTTTTAAACGAAAAACTAAAACCGTGTACAGACGTTTAGGACCACAACTCAAAACTAACTGACCCTACTGCTCGATCTTCCGTAAAATTGTGAGCGTGATGTGAAAGCCAACATGGTCAATTAGGTCACTGACTTGTTACTGGTCGTTCACCCCTATTTTGTAATTGTCTAGACTTGTACCGTTGGAAGCAACCTCATTACTTTATTACAGCAAATAAGCCGTTCAAATATTCATGATAATTGGATAATGTCAGGGCCTTTCGTGACCGCTAATTGTAGACTTCTTACGTAACTTGACTGTATTTCTTGCTTAGAAAAGCTCCCAGCGGGTCACCAACCGTTCAAATTCAAATTCAAATTCATTTATTTTGTGAACATAAGTAAAACAGTAGGTGGTATAATACATAAAATTCAGAAACTATCTATGTCATACAAAATGTTTCTAACAATGGTATATACAATAAAACTGCTTCAAAAAAAAAAAATGTCAATAAATAACAATGCAATTTGGTTCATTAAATAATTAAAAGCATCAAATAACACAACATAAAACAACAAAACGAAAATATTACCTAACTTTATGTCATCTATGTCAATATTAAAATTACATGCATCAATTGTCAGAGTTATGTCAATATAAGTATTAATGTAAATGTATGAGCAAATAGAATATCGAATCCCGTTATGGCCCACCTGGAAGACTCTAAACCGACCTCGAAGCCAGGTGGGCCACTGCAGGCAGAACTTGGTCAAGTGGGAAAGCTGAATGCGACTGCGGAGTCTCATCCCAAACCATGGCCACCTCTTAAACTGCTTTGTGCAACTCCACCTGCACTTTAAGGGACCTGTCCGAAGCCACTACCAACAGAATCGATGTGGCTGAGTTCTGATCAAAATAAATTTAATTAAATAACTATGGGAATGATGGTGTCTGATGAGATGACGAGTAATAGAGAAGTATGGAAGAAGAAGACACGCTGCGCCGACCCCAAATGAATTGGGATAAGGGCAAGAGAATGATGATGGAACTATGGGAACCATAGACATGAAGAAGAAGAGGTGGTTAGGCGGCTGTGCAGCCAAATGTACTCACGTTTTGCTCAATCACATGTAAAATAGGGGGAGTGTATTGTCATCAACCAGGGCATGATCCAGATTTCGGGCTGTAACTGAATAAGTGCTAGTGGAAAACCACAATAATATAGTTAATAGAAATAACTTGTCGAGTGCAATTAGACAATAAGGTGGAACGAAGTTTATAGTTTGCGGATATTTTAGAAAAAGTTGAAGGAAATAGGATTTTTTCAAAACTTACTTGAAATATGCATAACATCGACAACAATGAACAAAGAAACAGACCAAATTGGGGTTTAATGGATGCATGCAGGTCGCACTAGAATTCGTTGAATTTGAAGTAATAATGAAATAAAAATAACAAAATCCAAAGAAAATTTAAAAAAAAAAGTCACTTGCGGCGAATTTTTTTTATTTACCTTTCTTCTCCACTTCTCTAAAAACTTAATAAAAATGTCCCATTAAAATCCGACCACTATAAACTTC
The DNA here is from genome assembly GCA_905163415.1 of Noctua fimbriata. Lineage (NCBI taxonomy): Eukaryota > Metazoa > Arthropoda > Insecta > Lepidoptera > Noctuidae > Noctua > Noctua fimbriata. The sequence continues at coordinate 15,801,348 of LR990941.1, read as the reverse complement.
GTTCCACCTTTTGAGTATCTTTCATATAATTGCACTTGGCTAAACACCCATCCCTTTCCAACTCTCTCGGTATTGGCCTTCTCTGGTCAATCAGTCAGGAACGAGTCCAAATCGACACACCAGTGCTTCTTAGACCTGCGTCAGTGACGACGACCGTCCGGGATGCTTGGAAAGGAATGGGAGAGCCCTTTGCCCAACAGTGGGACAAAACAGTTGCCCGTTCCCCGACCTGAAAATTGAACCCAGGACCTTATGTAGCAGCATTGCTTATGGCCACCGAGGTCTAATTTGTAATAATAAACTCTGGTTTTGAGAATTCCAATCTATCATAACTGCTCTTGTGATCTGACAACAGATTAACTGACTACAGTGACGCGTTTGAGCTTTGATTCTCAATTCAGTTTGAATACGAGAATCGTACTACATTTCCTCATTCGCTTTTTCTTCGCCCGCATGAAGTTCGGGTAATTATCCTACAAGAAATTTCTACTAGGATAAAAAGAATCTTAGCCAAGGTGCCGATGTGCCTTTAATTAATGTAACATTCAGACCGAATTACTTTCGAGATTATACATATATTTGTATGGATTGACAGAAATTGTTTCTTCTACTTAAAAGGCTAAGGTGATGATCTTCCGAAAGGTTAAGTCCGTAGTACTCACAACCGGCGCGACGTGAGTGTATGAATGTAGACGAAGCAAAATGGTTCGAAGCAGAATCAGGAATCGGGTTCTACAAACCCTTCGAGTCCGCCCACAGACACGATGGTCTAAATAAAACGTTACATAAGATGGCATGTTATGTGAGCAATCAATAAAGTTTGGAAGTATGCCAGTATTGCCAGCGTAGCAGACGAAGAGGGCAACACTGATTCTTAACAGCCATATCTCGTAGTGGTGCTTCTTAAGATTTTTATGTTTGAGGAAAATTAAGAAATGTTTTATGTCGTACTGATTTAAGTTTATCTTGGACATATCTGACATCGATAAGTAATAGAGAAGTATGGAAGAACGAAGAATACTTCGCCGACCTCAAATAAATTGGGACAAGGGCAGGAATGATGATGACCTCTGAGATCGGTGAAGGAAAAGGTTGGAAGCAGGCTGGGCCAATTCCATCAAATGGGCCTCGCTTGCTTCCAACTTTTGTTTAATTGAAAATGTGTATGTTTTATACTTTCAGTTTTTTCACTCAGGTTTTTTAGTTTTTTCATTATATATTTATTTTGTACTCTATCACAATATTTTCTTATTTAACCCAAAGGTTGACTGGTAGAGAATGCCTTGTGGCATTAAATCCGCCTATGTACCACTCTTTTAAATAAATAAAAGCGTGAAAATATAAAATGTCATTCGTCTGAATAAATCGTAAAGTGATTCCGCAGTCGCACTCGCTGAATACCCGGCTACCCGGCTATACCCGGCCACCCGGCCACCCGGTTATCCGGGTCACGCATATCTGCATAGGGTAATCCGAACGGCTCTAAAAGGCTTTCAACTCGAAAATGTTGCAAATCTAAAACATGTTACTGCTATTCCAAGTAATATGATGTAACTACTAGCGCTACAACTAGAACGGGGAATGTTATATGTATGAGGAAGTCGAAAAGTTGGGTAATGTTGGCTTTTACTTGTATGTAAATCTTACTATTAATATAAATGTGAAAGTTTGTGTGGATGGATGTTTCGGATTTGGATGAAATTTGGTATTAGATAGTTTATAACCTAGATTAAAGTATAGAATTATTTTTATCCCGCTGGACTATAACCGAACACCACGCGGACAAAGCCGATAAGTTAGTATCTAAATATGAAGGCATTTTATGGTTTTTTGTCAAATTTTTCATACACGTACATATACGACGTACGTTGTGATGGATGCACTTATGTAGGAACCTAAGTATTGGTTCTGGTCTTCAGCTAAGTGTTCAAAATATTTCATGGTTCCTGGGACACATAAAAATTTTCTAACTCAATATCTCTAATACTCCTGATTTATTTGTTCAACATAAAAAAAAGTTATTTAACTTCTTTTAATCGAAGTTTTTCGACTACCGTCTTTTATAAGGCTACCCGCAGACACAGAGTTTGAACAAGAAAGATTTCTCAAAGCATCTTCACATAGTAATAGACCGGTCACACCCCATCTGAGCAGTCCTCTGAACAACTGAAAGTTTCCTCGTTATTTCTCAGCTGAATTTAGGACAATTTATATTTAAAATCCAAAGTCTACGTGATCGGGCTACGAACGCTCCACTTCGGAAGTATTCGGCAATGAAACCCGAAGTCCCTGCCAAGAATTGTGAGAAATATTTAAGTTTCAGAATAGTATATTTTAAAATAAATTGACACAGTATTTCTGTGAGATATTTTATTAGGTTTCTGTTTTAATAACGAATAGTATTCATAAGTTTCTGACGCATTTTATTTGTGATCTTTTAAGTTAGTTGTGTATTTTGACGACAATCATCGCGAACATTCGCTCTACGAATTTATTTCGTAGACATTTGATGCGCGACGAACGTTAATATTGCAATTCATGTGAGTAAATGTTCGGTTAAAAAGTGCGAACAAAGTACGGACGGGGCTCCGGACACCTGACCCTTTGGGCAACTTTAAATGTAAGATATAGATAAACTTGAACTATATTTTAACTTTGATATTAATTTAACGTCAAGCCACTCAGTAACTGGGTTGTGGAGGTCAGATAGGCAGTCGCTACATGTAAAATACTGCATCGGCTGCATCTGGATAGACTGGAAGCAGACCCCAACATAGTTAGGGAAAAGGCTAGGCAGATCTAGCGGGTATCCAGCAAGAATTTTTCAAGTTTAAGTTATCGTTACTGGTTTGTTCACAGTCTCAAGTAGCGTTTGAAAACTAAAATAAATATTTAATAATCATTCGTTTGTTTTTTTATTTAATTTCAAAAACGGAAAATTTTCGCTAGGTAACCTTTACCTCAAAATAACAAAATACAAAAGTATCACATTTTCTCAGAAGTAAACACGTTGGTGAAGACGGAGAGCCTTCTTCCAAATCTCTTTATAAATTACCTATTATATTATAGAAGCCGAAAGGCACTAGTTTTCCCCGTCATTGCGATAATTTTTTTGTTCTAGAACATACCTGGGAACCTTCTATTTACAGAGGGACTCAAAGTTGCAAGTTTTACACAAGTATTTTTTTTTTTTCGTCTAAAAAACGTTTTTAATGATAAAAAAATACTTTAAATACCTCCCCGACCCCCGTACTATTGAATGAGTCCATCAGCGGAATGTTTTGATTGCGTTAGATGGAGTCCTACCGTAAAACGTATTTTTTCAACGCAAATAAAACTCGTTTACTAGCAATATTTTTGCGTAGAGCTACTTAGTTTGATATACAGAATGCTTTGTCGACGGCTTCGTGAAGGGTCCGTTTACACCTTGTATAGTCCCGAACATTAAAAAGTCATTAAGGAATGATCGCCAGAAAATCGACTTTTGCATGGCTAGTGCTTATCTTAAACCTGAATCATGTTACATGTGTAAAGGTATTACATTGAACTTAGAATAAACCAATTTAATTTTAATGACTTTTAAACATTTGAACAAAGTTGATGAGATTCTGGTTTGGAGATTGGGCTGAAGTTTTCATATATAACATTTTAACTTTAATCTGATTTATTTTGGTTGGACTAAATAAGGAGGAGCTCTTGACTAAATAATAACAGCCGCTCGGATCGATCTTTAGGTTAAGCCATGCTTGCCTAGGTTGGTCTGTGGATGGGTGACCACCCATTACATACCGAGTTTCCTCCGTGCCTCGGAAAACACGTTAAGCCGTTGGTCCGGCTGTCATTTGTAGATCTTTGACAGTCGTTACAGGTAGTCAGTTTCTTAAAAAGTCTGACAACCAGTCTTACCAAGGGGTATCGTATTACCTAGTACTAACTGGGTTGTGGAGGTCAGATAGGCAGTCGCTCCATGTAAAATACGAGTATTCAACTGCATCCAGTTAGACTATAAGCCGACCCCAACATAGCTGGGAAAAGGCTAGGCAGATGATGATGATGATGATGGTGGCAAAATAAATAAGTCTAACTAAGGCAGGCTACCTAAAATATTCTACGCTACCTTCCCTTGCTTATGGTACCAAATCTAACACGAATAAGTAGTAGATCGACGTAAAATTGCTGACTGTTTATTCTTGCTCAAAATCCTCACTAACAATATTGATAACCTTGAGTTAATTATCAAAATTTTATTTTAATGTGCCAAGTAAAACATTTCGTTTTAATCCACCCATACGGGTACCTCACACGTCTCCGAATTATAGGCAGACAGTTATATTGTGCGCGCAAGCAGAAATTTCAATGACATTATGCAAGAAATCCATTCAAAATTAGTGTGAATTCGGCCAGAAGGTGCTTAAGCCTCAAATTTTTCAAGTAGCGGTAGGTTATATTATTTGTTTTTACTATTTGACTATTTTCTCTATTATTTTAGTCATATAATTGCAAACCAAGTATTTATATTCTTCTTACTTTGATTAAAGCGGTGTGTTTTCTGTTTTTGTTCTCACACCATATTTTTTTTAAATATAAGTCTATACGTGAAATAATTGGCTTTCTGGTGACTATGGTTTCCTTTTTTGTTTGTTTTTATTAGCTGTCAGTCCTCCATGTACTAAAATAAATAAATAAAGAAACATTTTAACAAGCCAGACAGAAAAGATAAAAAATACTTCCGTAAAAAATATATACGGTAAAAATCAGCTAGTACCAAAAACCAGCCAAGTGCACGTTGGACTCGCGCATGAATGGTTCCGTACCATCGTTGTAGGGGAGCCCTCTTTAATTTTTATTATTTGGTGTTATAGCGGCAACAGAAATATACATTCTGCGAAAATTTCCAATTTCAACCTATTACGGATCATGAGATACAGACCGCTGACAAACAGACGGACGGACGGACTGCGGAGGCTTAGTAATAAGCCCGTTGGTTAAAAAAGTAGTTAGAAAAACAACGTAAAACACTAATCCAAACAATGCTTAATCCAAAATCTATAAAACTTTTACTTACAAGGAAGAAAAAAATACAAAAATAAATCTCAAACAAAAATCCTTAATCCTACTGATTTATTCTTTCAAGAAATAAGTTATTTAGCTTCTTACGATCAAAGTTTTTTTGCGCATCAACTACCTCAAGTGCTTGTCTCAGCCAATGGTTCGTGAAATGGCCATCTCTTATTCATGAAGTGACTGAAGAATGGCTGTGCGTCTATCATTTGGGGCAGCCATGATGAATTCAAGTGGTTTTCTCTTGATTTTACTGGGGTCAATGCCTTGGCTTATTTGATCGATTTCTTGGAATTCGTAGTGGTATTTGTTGATTACGTTTTAATAATTTATAATGGTCGTTTCGGCTTGTTTGTTTGTGTGACTATTAAATTGAATAATACTTTCTGGTTCGATTGTGCGTGTGTTAATACTGGTTTACTCATAGATCACTTGAGAACATAGTTATCTATAAACAAATGAATCATCATCATCATCATTTCAGCCGAAAGACCTCCACTGCTGGACATAGGCCTCCCCCAAGTGTCGCCACATTGACCGGTCCCGTGCGATTGGCATCCAGCGGATCTCTGCAACCTTCACAGGTCAACAAATGAATAAAAATCTGTAATTATATTCGTAATTTTTAGTTTATCTAAAGTGTTTTCAGCATACGACAGGGGGAAGGTATAAAAAAATAGATGGCCAAACAAAGAAAACGTAACTTTTCGTAAAAAATCAAAACCGGTCGGACCGATGACGTCGTCTAAAAATATACCAAAAGAAACCGTAACTACATAATACATCACTACATCTAAATATAGAAAAAAAAACCGCATTTTTCGCACAAAATTAAAAATAAAACGCAAAGCGAACCGCACGGGTACAAACAAGACAGTGGAGTGCGGTTTACGATCCGGCCGCAATAAAAAGTGCGGCCAACTTTGGTGCGGCCTTTTATTGTCTAACGTACGTAAGATGGGGGGAGGGGGGTAGGTGTGTTGAGGACTTTGGGAGTATAACGCCTGTCTGATGAACACTGCATCTAGGATAAACATTGAATTCGTTGGTATTTGTGTCTTGGCGAGTCTGACATGGAATAATAATAAAAGTATTAGTTGATTATTATAAAATATCTCGACTTAGCACACGAGGTTGTCGACATGTGGAATGTGAACTCGGCTATCATTGTGCCGATCGTCGTGACGGCCAATGGCCTTATAGCCAAGAGCCTCGACGACCATCTTTCGAAGCTCTCCTTAGGCGGTTGGATCAAGGGCCTGATTCAGAAGGCAGTACTCCTCGATACGGCTCGTATTGTGAGGAGGTTCCTGTCTCTGGAGCCCTAACCACCGGTAGCTTGGACCCTGCTCCCGCTACCGGCGGACCACTATTTTTTATATTTTTAAATGTTTTTTTATATGTTTTTTTTTAAGAAATGTTTAAAAATATTTAAAATAAGTTTGTAAATGAATAAAGGAAATTATTAAACTTTTTTTCTTTCTCATACAATTATCCTACAGCACAAAATTGAGGCAGCTCCGGTAAGTTATACTTGTGATGGGGTTACCTCGCAACTTCCCATGGGGTACAATCTACAAGGTATACATACAGACATAATTAAAAAGTATTGGTACTAGGATTTTACAAAATTATGGTCATAGTAGCATGTTCAGATATGTGTAAAGTGTGTGTGTGTGTGTGTGTGTGTATATGCTATGTGTGTGTGTGTGTGTGTGTGTTTGGAGGAGGGGGATGTGGTGGTGTGTGAGTGTGAGTAGGTGTGAGTAGGCGTGTGTGTGTGTGTGTTAGTGATTGATTGATTCATGTATAATCGTGATACATAACATTTTCACGCCTATAATCCCCAAAGGGTTAGGCAGTTATAGCCTAACCCTTTGGGGATTATAGATTATATTATTTGTTCTATCAACCAGGCGCCAATCCAGACTCCGTGGCTACTAAATACTGAGAAATTCCATATGAAAAAAACCCAATACAGACCTGGGAATCAAACCACTTGAGCCACTTGAGCAACGAGGCATAATCGTGATAAAGTTAGTAAAAACTGTCTTGGCGTTGGAACAAAAAGGTGAAGGTCAGAATCAACTAAACAGTCACGCCAGTGGTCAAGACTTTTGGCCGGAGAAGCGACTTTTGGCCAAAACCAGGAAGAACATTTGGTAGTAAGATACGCGTCTGACCAATTTTGTTCAAGATACCGGCCGCTCATGCGTCAAATCGTGATCGTGGCCGCATAGGCTTTTTTTTTTTAGAATCGGTAATCATCAAATGACCCCCCCCCCCTCCCCCCCGCTCTGGGCGGAGCGGAAGGGAGTGTCAGACTTGTACTGACTAAAACCCATCCATGTTCCTTCTTTGCCCTTTGTGTTCCAGGGCCGCGGTATCTCTTTCGAACAGTCCCGCAGCCCTGGCAGGCATCGGCCCGTGCGGACCCCTACGTGGTTGCTGACATCTCTTTGAGGCGCGCGTGGAACACGAACGCGCCGTCGACACGGCGGCCGCATAGGCTTAATTAATGATTATGATAAATATCATAGTTTAGTCATGGTAGCGAAGATTTTATTGGTCCGATGATTTTGTATGTTCTTAGTAAAGCGATACTCCTACGACATGATGTGAAAAAACCTCAATTGAGAGCAATTTTTTGACTGCTTTTTCGCCGACCAATTTAATGGCACAACTAGTTGTGCAGTCGGGAATTCTATTGCAAGATCCTTCCCCACGGCACAACCAGTTGTGTAGTTTTATATTTTTTAGAAATATTGTTTTATTGAGTCCTTACCGACCAACTATTCGATTAGGAGATAAGCGTGGTACACAAATCTCATATTTTCATCGTAAGAGGTCCTCTATGGCCGCCACCGTGACCTAAGCTAAACTGTACTACCGAAGACCCAGTTTCACCAGCAAGTCTGTATAAGCTGTTCTAGACGTCAATAGGCTTAGTGCTATCCAGACAAAGTTGCAGCTCAAGGAAATTAGTTTGAAACACGATTTAGCAACATACTCATATAGGCTCCGTTGAGTTCACGCGCACTGATAATGTTTGCAAGTAGTGGATGGAGTGGCGAGGTGCAGACTGTGGAAAAATTGCAGACATCAACAGAAGTACGCAGAATGTTGATAGCATTGTTGTAATGGTGATCAATCGCAAAATTGACCACTAGAATGGTTCTTGGGTAGGATACCCGGATCATGAACGTGTAATACGGGATTTGGTTTTTTAACCGACTTTCAATAAACTAGGTCATGTATTCGGCCAGCTTCTTCATTTTTTTCAAGTACCTATGTACATCGAATTCTCCGTGATCACTGGTATGATTGAAATAATTCTTTTTTAATTTATTCGGAAGCCAGTGCCAAAAAATCAATAAAATAAACAAAAGTCACTGACTTCGGAAAGTCAAGTTATTTTCCACTTTTAAATGCTTTTCAGTAGAAGTCAGTTATATTTTTGCAAATAAGTTTTTCTATTAAGAAATTCTCAACAGCAGTTTAAAAAGCAATAGCTTCAAGCTTGCCCTTTAAAACAAACGAGGCTTTAAATGTGTGACCTACTACTATAAATTTACGTCTGTCTATCCGTTAAAATTGGGCAGACTGAAGACCGGCTTACACCGGATACTGGCAGTTAGGTAAATCAGTTTAATTTTCATTTATCTGTCAAAGATCGGTGGTCTACCAACCCGCACTGGGCCGCTTGATGGATTACAGCGCACTCCCTCTCATAGAGAGGAGGCCAGCGTGTCAGCAATGAGAACATTACAAGCTGTTTACTCAATACTTTTATTGCATTCCACATGTAGGTATTTATTATTGATAAACAAAAAAAATATTAGGTGTTAAGCATACAGGGTTTAAACAGACCCTTCACCAAGCCGTCAACCAAGCATTCTGTACATCAAACTAAGTAACTTTACGCAAAAATTATTACTGGGAAACGACTTTTCTTTTAGGTGAAAAATCACGTTTTATGGTTGGACTCGTTGGAACGCACTCAAAGCATTGTGCTGATGGAGGGATTGAATAGTACGGGGGTCGTGGAGGTGTTTAAAGTAAAAATCTTGCATTAAAAACATGGATTAAAAAAAAACAATATCTCCGTAACTAGAAGGTTCCCAGGTATGGTCTAGAACAAAAAAAATGATTGCAATGACGGGGAGAACAAGTGCCTGTCGGCTTCGTTAAGGGTCTATTTACACCCTGTGTAATTGGAATCAGTCGGGCACAGAAAAATAAGTGAGTTATTTATGCTGTGCCTAATTTATCTGAAAACAGAAAATCATTCAACAAAAAAAATCTCGACAAGAAAAATACTTAGAACATTCCTCTTCGCACCCAAAGAGCATACAGTTCATTAAACGTTTATGATCATTCAGTTAATTCAAGTATAATTATCTAGAGCTTTTACCAAGGGCCTTACCAAGAGCCTCTCAGGTTAATGACTCATTAACTCAAGAACAGGTTGCACGTGATTTATGAAGAGCTCCTACTGATTTGTGATCGGATTTTGCAGAGCTTAGTGGTTACGTAATTACATCGAATTTGGAAAATTGTTGACTATACAACATTATTTTTAGATGCGAAACCTGAATATAGTTTGTTCAAAATATATAGCTGAATGGATTCCAATAATTTTTAAACCATGTTGTATTTTGTCCAAAAAATGTTTAAAAAAGGTTAAAAGTTGGACACCGAGCGACACTAACTAGGTACCTACAGAAATCATTTAGGTACCTGTCAAATGTTTATTATCAATGAGCTCAAGACGACGCTGGAGGCGCGCGTGGCTGAGCCGCGTGGTGACCACGTTTTTGTGCGGATAACCAAGTAACAGAACAAGCATAAAACTTTGTAATTTTTCATGATACAGTTTTGAAATTTTGTACATAGATTCTTTATATAAAAATACTAGACACGTGTTTCAGGTTTCGTATATACTAAAACTAATGTTGTGTATATAGGCTTCTCGACTGTATGTAGTATCTGTTTTGAGATTGGTGACTTCCTTTTATTTCAGCTTTTTTGTGCCAGTAGCTACTAGTAGATACTGGCTCGTTAGTCTAGTGGTTACAAGGGCGACTGCTGAGCATGAGATCCTTAGTTCGATTCCCGGGTCGGGCAACGTGTTAATGGATTTTTCTATAAGGAATTTCTCTCTGTGTCCGGTTGATGGCAATAGCCTCGCCCTTTATTAAATGGGACTTAAACATAACTGGCGAAATGTGGAGGCACTATTTGGGCTCTATTTATTTCAGCTATACTTAACGTAGTACATCATTCTGAACCCACCTACATAGAATTTTTTCATCGGTTGTTAAAAAAAAACCTGCTTTTCCATACAATTTGACCTTGTAGGTATTGCACTTTTGTAGGTAACAGCTGATTTTTTTTTTCTGTATACAATAACACTTTTACACATTTACAGGGCAATTCATGTTAAGCTTTTAAACTAGAAACAGCAAAACTCAAATTACACCAAAGCTATTTAATTTCAAGCCACATAAACTATAGATAAAAGAATAAAAGATAATTTACTCCGCGAATCTGTAAGGGACCGTAAAAAATTATATATTTTTGGGCCGTCTTTCTCTGTCAGTCACTCAGGACTAGATTTAACTTAATTCATTTTTATTTTCTTAAAGAAAACGTCTGGCCCACATCTCTTAGCCTTCGGAGACAGATATTTTATGCTTTACTGCGTTAAAAGAGATTCGACTTTATTTTATTAGCATTGCTGTATTTCATTTGTTTTGTTTTGTTTTGTGACACACTTATATCAAAGTGACGTTCATAAATAAACTGGGTATTAAATTAGTCAACGCAACTAGATTGAATTTTTGATGTGAAACATCTGTAGGGTGACAGGTAATTAGTGACCGACACTTAAACACGTGATTGTACTCATGATAACAAACAACTTTCACAAAGATTTTTTTATTATACTCATTTGCTTTTATCACAATAACACAACAGCTGTATGAAACTCGCGCGCGCGCGTTCCGATTTCGAAAGTTCCATGCTACTCAATTAGTGATGTAGTGTCGTATGCAGATTTCATCAATTGATATCGATAAAAGAATATACGACGACTGTCAAATTTTTTAATGACAGCTGAGAACAACGACGTATGTTTTCGATAATATTTCGGACTCGACATTAATCACGATAGTCTTAACGTATTTAAAAGGAAATTATACACATCACAATTTTAATTTAATTTGTATTTCTATTTTTAATCTCAATTCCACCCATTATTAATTCATCATGAGATTACTACGTAATTAAATTCGATTTGATTTGACTGTATTCTGATATTAATAATAGCATGATTGTTTAATTGTATATATTCCTAATTTTAATTTCTATTATATTATGCATTTAGAGCATTTGTACTCGATAATGTGTAAGCTGTGGTTACCTGTAATTGTGTTTGCGTTACAAGACCTTGTATTTTGTAATAGTTTTAATTTTATATAAGATTAGCGACCCGCCCCGGCTTCGTACGGGTGCAACATATATGTATAAACCTTCCTCTTGAATCACTCTATCTATTACTGAAAACCGCATCAAAATCCGTTGCGTAGTTTTAAAGATTAAAGCATACATAGGGACAGACAGACAGCGGGAAGCGAATTTGTTTTATTATGTGATGATAAATTGTAATGTGACTTTTTAGTAATCGAAAATAAATAAATGGAAATTTTCAAAATCATTTGATAATAAGTAAAGTCTGTTACTCAACAATAAAAATAACATTTCCAAATAAAATAAAGCCGAAAACACACAACACATGTTGTTTAACCCACATTTTATTACACGTCAATAACTTTTATCAGTGCGTTTAAACGTAAATATAACTCTTATTCGCACTCACAAATATACAGAATTTATCGCGAACCATTCTAGATGTAGCCTTATTATCTATGATAGGTATAAAGCTGTTATCAAACGAAATGACATCAATTATTTAAATAGTTTTTGATAGTGAGATAAGGTTTTCACAAATTGGCAGAATTATTGGTTGAAATTTTTTTCATTAAACTTGTGGTTCAATTATTGGCGTTTTGGGAATATCTTTTATCTGTGACTCAATTAATAGTGCGTATTTTCGAAATGTTTGCTTTTTTTATAAACTTGTAATTTAATATCATTCCGCCGCCCTCGTCCCAATTATATTAGGGCCGGCGTAGCATGTCTTATTCTCATACTTCTGTATTAGTCGTCACTGTTTTAAGCTTTCACGGTTTATAACTAAGTTTTTTTACTTGTCCCACTGCTGGGCAAAGGCCTCCCCTTTCTCCCTCCAAACCTCTCAGTTCTGTGCAATTTCTGGCCACGTTTGCCCCGCGAACATGATCAGAACGTCACACCACCTTCGCCGCGGTCGACATCGTCGGCGATGCCCACTCTCAGGCGTCCAGTGAGTGACGATCTTTGCCCACCTGTCCGGGTGCATACTTGCGACATGGCCAGCCCACTCCCACTTTAGCTTGGCTGTTTTAACTCCAACATCAGCTACTGAGTTATGGAGCATCGGGTGGTGTTCCTAACGCGATCTGATCGCTTGGCACCGATTATGCTGCTCTCCATCACTCGCTGGCAAATCTTCAGCTTGGACTTTTGTTGTTCAGTAAGTGACCAACTTTGCGCACCGTAGGTTAGGACGTCAGCATAACTAAACTAAAAAAATATAAACATTGTCGGCATATCATCTCCCTTTCTATACATGACATTTTTCGCACAGTGCATCGATCGTTTATTTGGTCTTCTGCTACTTTTATATACATTAATATTTCAGAACTTGCCTCACAACATTTTCCTCAAACCTCCAAATCACATGCGCGTGTCATGCAGAGGAATGAGCATAACCACTTTTTAATCCAAGTAAATTGATTCCAATCCCAACATTTTCCAACCTTTAGATATCACAGAGTACCTAAATCCCATTAGTTTAACGCCATCCACCAGCATTAAACCAAGACAAAAACTAGCTCCTCCTCAGCCACTAGGGAACGGTAATAAATACAAATGAAAGAAGAGAACGCATTACCGATAGACAACTAGCTGCTCAAGATAAGAAGCCAGTTAAGTAATCTGAGATAAAAGTATTCTGCTGTTCCTTCCAGCTTTAGTTTTTAAAGATTATTATCCAATTTGTAGCTTGAGCTTGACATTGAGTGTTCATTTAAAGTTTTAAAAAAATAGGCTATATCTACCGTGTTTTTTGTAATCGCTTACAGTTGGTTGTTACATAAAATATATGTCACCGTAAAATTGTAAAAACCGTTATATTATAATCTATCTAGCGAGATTATAATCTGTCGAAAGATTGTGAACCGTAACATACTGTTTACAATTTTACGCATTACTTTTCGGTAGATTGTAATCTATCGAAGTGAAACCGTCAAATTGTGAAATGGCATGTGACGGAACGTACCTCGCGCGCTGACTGGTTGAACGGCATGTGCCCCGCGCCACTATATTATAATCTACCGAAAAATAATGCGTTAAATTGTAAGCAGTATGCTACGGTTCACAATCTTTCGACAGTTTACAATCTCGCTAGATAGATTATAATCTAATGGTATTTACAATTTTACGGTGACATATACATACATAGTCATCCCGCGTGTACCCACAGTACACCCACATTTTGCCAGTTATGTTTTAACCAATAATATAGAGGGCCAAAGATTTTTATCAACCGCACGGCTATGGAGAAATTCCAAATAAAAAAATCAACTAACGCTTTGACCAACCTGGACAGCTTGGAGTACACCAGCGACACAGTTTGTTACTTGCAAATATGACATAGGTATTTTTTAATTGCCTTTTACGAGAACGTAACTAAAAAACGTTCCCTTGAAAAAGAAATATACTATACGTACATACTACGTATTTAACTTGTATCAACATTTATTAAAGCAAAGACTACACTCAACTGTGAGTAGGCATTGGCCAAATAACACACATTCGTGAGTACAAGAAAAACTAAACCAAAACCCAAGGGCACACGATAAAAGCCCAATAAATTATAACTTTCACTACACACTTAAACAAGTAAAACAAGAGAAACTGAAAGGGTCCATAAGTCAAGGAGTCTGATGTAAATAAACTTTATCGTTACTATTGAGTTCGGTTTCAACTGACGCCGATGAGCTCTTAACCTAATTGCTTTCCGAGTTTCCAGTTTGCAGAAATAACTACATGATTATATTGAAAGAGGTCTGTTTTTATCATGATTATCTGTATTTTTCTAGTTCTAGGTTTTTTTTATTGCACGACGCTGCGGGGCGTGCTTTGATTTCCTAAAAACGGTTCGGTTATTGAAAATAGTAATTTATTCAGTTTTTCTGTAGGTACCCCTGCTCCACACCTCCCAGTATCATTGTGGCCAAATAGACGAGCAACTCCTAAGTAAAAATTTATGACTTGAAATAACTGTTGGGCAAGGAGGTATAAATAATTAAAAGAGTTATCAAAAATCTTCATTCAGAGGGGAGGCTCTGTTTTATCATTAGCACACAACGAAAAAAAAAACATTTTTTAACACCGAACAAGACGCACACAAAATAAGCATTTATAAAACACAAACAAAATAATTCGTTGGAGGAAAATATGTGACATTCCATGACGACAGTCTGTTATCATCGCTATAACTTAATAAAAAGGAAAATCCCATCACCACTTACTCGTGATGTTCTTCAGAGAATTAGGTCAGTATCGTAAAACTCACAACCGGCCTGCATGTATCATCAGATGGATGAACAAAGACGTGGCGAATGTAATACGTAAGGATCGCAGCTGGTGGCGTTAAGTAGTCTAAAAATTGCTTAACTTTAAATACCTACTAACAATCAGAGAGAACATCATCTGCTTAGCCTTTTCCCACCTATGTTGGGGTCGGCGAGAGTCAAAGAGATCAACAACCAATAAAACAATCAAAAACAGTACGAATTCATTCACCAATTAAGATCACTTCGCAATGACCGAGAATCGAGAACAAACAATACTTTAAATTGCGTTGTAACTTGTTAGTTGGCTCCTAAATCAGATTGCCTCCACATCGATCTTCAAACTTCGCCAAACTTCCTCAAAGTTTTTTTGATAAGTAAATCTAATTATAACGATCTGTTTTCGTGAGAAGTTGGTCTTGTTTTCACGCCTTTACGGTCCTCTGAAGCCAATAAAACAACTTTTAGGTAGGATTTTCCGGACATCGGCATCGACACCATTTTTGTTCAGTGTTTTAAACATGATGTAGAGGAAGTAGTACTGGAGAAGCATATCTCTCTCTTTCTTCCATATTTCTCAATGCGTCGTCATTTTAATAGTTTCTCACTTTCCGCCTTATCATCTTTTACTCAGACCATATACAGTTTCTTTGGCCTTTTTCTTCTCGCAAGGTCTCAATCCACATATATACTCAAAGTTTCCTCACCACATTTTTCTCATTCTACGTTCTAGAGATCACTGAGAATCCGTGCACCAATACAAAAATATAACCGACCAATTGCGAGTTCGACTCGCGCACTGAGGGTTAGGTATAAACTTGTAGAGGTTTTGTTATTAAACTACACATTTACCGTTTTCAGCTACACTACAACTACATAGGTAATTATTTATTATTTTCTTCACATGTGCTGTAAGACATTGCTTCTTGTCAAATTTCATGATTCTAGGTCAACGGGAACTACCCTATAGGTATTAATTCCCTTGTGAAAGCGACATAAACGGTCATTTCTTTTGACCGCTTTGACTTACAAGTTTGTGGTTTTTTTCACTGCTCCAAGGGGTAGCAGACCTGAATATTTGATATTAATTTCAGCTTGACAAAAGGTTTTTGACAGACGGACAACAAAGTCATCCTATAGGGGCTCCGTATATGCCTACTGAGGTACGGAACCGTAAAAAGTAAAAAAATAAACAAAGTGTCTCCTCCTTTTAAAATAAGAACGAAAAATCCATGTAAAAACACAAAAAACATAGAATATACAACCTCGTCGTGTTCGAAGTCGTTCAAATACCATCCTCACCTATAACTTGTTTACAGCAAACATCATACGCCACAAGGTATCTCCACAAGAAGAGAAAAGCTCAAACATTCTGATATCAATTTAATCTTCTTGCGAAGACGCCTTAAGCCCATACATCAACAACCAATTTACCCAGACCTCTAACATGTTACTTGTGCTAAAATATTAAAGGTCATGTTTACTGGTTGTTGCGTCGTACGCAATTTTCCATTGTTTAGCTCTCATGTTTGAATAATAAGGGACTTGTAACCGCTGTAATTATACTTTGATAGCTTTGAGGTTTGTCTATTTTCAATATGGAGGTAGGTCTCAAAGGTATGGGCTTTCTTTGATGCGCGAAATGAAAAGAAAATGTTACTGATTTTATTACTAAAACCGCAGGGATTTGGATATACTTTTGTGTGAGGATTATAACAGGTGACATTCTGTGTCAGGTGGAAAAGGCGTAAGTTTTTAAATAATACGTTGCCCCACACTACCACAATAGTAATTTCTCCTGTATCGTGGGTGCGTTTACAAACATTTAAGCTCACACACCGTGCTGTTTATATTTATGTAACAATGCCTTCTTCGTTAGTAAGGAAATCGAAATCAGTAATAATTATTCTCCAATAATAATTAACATGTATTTTAGCAATTCCGAAAGCATATTATCTACATACAAGTAAACTATTACGAACGTCGCGCCACAGAGTAACCCCTTGTTTAAATTCAATCAAAGTTTCATTAAGTATTGTTTAATTTGGTTACCAATAACTCATAATGTAGAACAATCACCAAACATAGCGACTCATTGTTTCATGATCACGACCTTTCCAAGTCATCAGCCAAAAGAAATCAAAACAAAACTTCCCATAATTGTAAACTCATTAAAGTGATTACCGTCAACTTGGTGACATTGGAAAGAACATTTGTTACAAAGCATGGCGTGCAAAATCAAAGCCTTAAAACTGCCACACGGAAATGTACGAAACATAAATTAGATACAAAAGGTTGAGTCTACGGAACGAATATTATCGTAGCAGTCCGGGGTCTTTATTTGAGACCGCGAGCGAACTAAGACCCCGCCATCCCCTTCGAACCTAACCTGTCTGGAGTCGGGGTGCCTCAAGTTACGAGCTCGCTTCGCTAACATTTCGGTAAACTAAGAGCTCGTGACTAAATAATAACAGCCGCACGGGTCGATTTTCAAGGTTAAATCATGTTTGCCAATGTCGATCCGTGGATGGGTGATCATCTATTACATACTAGTTTACGCAAGTTAAGCCGTTGGTCCCGATTGTCATATGTAGATCTTTAACAGTCGTTACAGGTAGTCAGTGGCCCGAAAGACAGACACCCAATTTTACCAAGGAGTATCGTATGATCCAGTACTAACTGGGTTGTGGAGTTCAGATAGGCAGTCGCTCCGTGTAAAATTCTGGTATTTAGCTGCATCCGGATCGACTGGAAGCCGACCCCAATAGTTGAGTAGTAATAGTAGGTAGAAAAACAAGGCATGTGGTAGTAGTAGTGCTGCTGCGGTGTTGGTTTATTCCACTATGTTCACCTGGGTGATATCACCCGTGTGAATAAAGTAGACTTTGGCTTCCTCATTTCACCTTGGAAGAATTTCACCTAGGTGATATCTTCCAAATGAAATAATTCAACATTAGCCATTAGCCGTTCACCTTGGAATTGATTCACCCAGGTGAACAAAGGCTACTTTTTTTATTCATCTTGTGAACTTTTATCACCCTCATAAAGCATGCTAATAAAGCAGAATACTCTGGTGATATGGAACCTTTTCTTACTTATTGAATCCCAGTGGATGACCAGATACGAGCCAAGTATAAAAGAGCAATTGAACGGGCAATGTCGTTGTTGAATATCTATGAGTGATGAGACATGAGGAAAATAGAGATCCGTAGAACAACGAAGCTAACCGATATTGCTCTTATGGTAGCGCGGAAGAAGTAAGCAGGTTATATGTGCCGCAGACCGCATGGCTGATGGAGTAAACGGGTTTTAGAGAAGAGACCCAAAACCAAGCTTTAAGTCATTGTAAGATCTTCAAAGATTGTAGAATAAAAGATATGAATATGAATAAACTGGGCAAAGGAAATCTCAATAATTATGCGTTCACCTTTTAGATTATACCTTCTGTCCGTCAATATCACGTAAGAAATCACCTTCTCACAACTGCTCAATATCCCTACCGACTTGCTCCCGCCGTCACGCGATGGGCGCACATCATTTCATCCGAAAGACGTCCACTGCTGGACATAAGCCTCCCCCAAGAAGGGGGGTTTTGCCATAATCGCCACGCTTGGCAGGCGGGTTGGCGATCGCAGTATGGTTGTTATAAAACACAGAGAACGCTGCTGCCCATTCTCTGGTAAGTCCCTTAGTCGCCTCTTACGACACCCACGGGAAGATATGGGATGGTGCTATTCTTTACGTCCGACACCATACAGAACATACGCGATGGGCGCACGGCATCAACCAATTCCAAAGTTACTTGCTACAAAACTTACTCATGGGGAATGATTCCTCAAAATTGGACGGCTCAAGGTCGTTACGTCACAGAAATTTCTAGATGTATTAAAAGCTCTGACTTAATGTACCCGCCACGAGGTCGGTCTTTGTTTTTGAATGGAAAGTTGTGACTTTCAGCCTTTTGGTAAATGGTGTGAAGTAGATCCCGTTGTCCCGTTGGCCTTTGGCAAATTTAAAGAATTTTTAGCTTAAGTGAAGTCGTGCACCAACGACCATGACCACGACTTTTGGCCGCAGAAGCTTCGACCAGCACGTGTAGCATTACCACCGTAGAAAAGTTTTTTTCCACGGAAGAATTGACAAAATGACAGACCAACAAAAGAAATCTGTCATTTTGTCGATTCTTCCGACGACAAATCCCGTTTCTACGGTGGTCATGCTACGCGTGCAGGAAGAAACTTTCTTCCTGGTCTGGTCTGAATAGCTTTGTCATGCGACAAGTAGTAGTCGTGGCCGTGTCGTGTGCGAAGTCTCTAATACAAATTACTAGGGACGGCAGTGTTTTTTACGACTTGACAAACCATCGGTATTTCTTTGACATATACGGGTTTCATAACTTTGTACCTTAGACTGCCTCGTTGGTCTAGTGGTCGCAAACGCGACTGCTGAGCATGAGGTCCTAGGTTCCATTCCCAGGTCGGGTAAAGTGTTATTGGGTTTTTCCATCAGAAATTTCTCAGTAGCAGCCACGGAGTCTGGATTTCTACCCGGTTGATGGCGATAGGCTCGCCCTCATTACATTGGACTTAAACATAACTGGTGAAATGTGGGTGTACTATTAGGCACACCTCTGTCTAACCCTTCGGGGATTGCAGGCATTGTTATGTATTTATAAAGCTTTTAGAAAAAATGCTCCACTAATAGAGAAAGCTCCATCTAGAACGACAATTAGACAAACACGAAACGGCGGCAACATTTTGTTAAAGTAAACACGATTTCCGGACTATAGTGTCTTAAAATTATGTCGAATATTCATTCAAGTAGCTACCAGTCTCGAAGGTTCTAAATAACTCGATTCCTACTGGCTTCCCTTTCAAAAATGACACAGTCATAGAATAGAATAGAATAGAATAGAAATAATTTATTTGCATTGAATGTAGGTACATACATGAGTTGTTACAGTAGTAAATATTTGTTCCTGGTACATTCTACCATTTGGCGTGCAAAAATTCAAATTATAAACAATTATACAACTTCAATTTAGAAGCTCACAACAAATCACCAAATTATTTTCTAACAATAAATCAAAATAAAAGTAAAGTAACAATAAAAATAAAAATAAAACTAATAATACAGCTATATTTTATCTGTTAAGAAATCTGATACAGAATAATAACATTTTTGTATTAATAAAGATGTCAGTATTAAGATAATGTACTCCTGCTTACCTCTTCCAAAAATTGACCCTTCGCTACTGGAAGCTACAATAACATGCTTTAGTGAAACTATAACAATAGCGTTCAAGGTTTAATTGTTTTGAAACTCGACACGAAACAGAGAGGTTCAGCTTTCAACAAATAGGAGCCTCCTAGCCGCCATGGTTGTGAAACTAATGGACAGATAGGTTAATTGTTCCGGAGAAATTGTTGTTTGAAATAATTTGGAAACAACTATAACGGTGCGCAAAAATTATTGCTGGGAAACGACTTTTTTTATTGAGGTGAAATATCACGTTTTACGGTGGGACTAGATGGAACGCACTCAAAGCATTGTGCTGATGGATGGATTGAATAGTATGGGGGTCATGGAGGTGTTTTGTGAAAAAAAAAAAACTTGTGAAAAAGTTGGAACTTTGACCCCCAATATCTCCGTAACTAGAAGGTTCCCAGGTATAGTCTAGAACAAAACAATGATCGCAACGACGGAGAGAACAAGTGCCTTTCGGTTTCGTTAAGGGTCTAATTTCACCCTTTATACTCCGTGACTTTTTAGTCGTCTTACAACGGCAGCCCAATTCATGTATCCAATGAATACTCAACATTCATTAAAAAAAATAGGTATTTATGAGATTTTAATAATTTAAAAATAAAAATATTATTCAGTATTATGAAGCATGACGTAGTTAAAATACCCTGTTGCGAGCGATGATCTACTGGACTCGAGTGCTGGGTAGGTATATGTTCTCCCGTTTGACACGTAAACATCATTAACAGGATGTTTCATAATTTTATTCTAATTTTTATTATTATTTTTCTTAGTACCTATTATGGAAGATACAAAAAAATCGCAACTAGAGCTATTTTATGTCGGGTACATTGAGTGGACGACCTTTGTAAGACGACTAAAAAGTCACGATGTATAACATTTTAACTTTAATCTGATATAAAGACTTGTGGTTGGACTAAATAAATAAGTCTAACTAACATAATAAGGATTTTGACTGACACCAGTCAGAAGTGGTTTTGACCGATTAACAGTTTTCACTGTAACATATATATAGATTACCTATCATTCGCAAAGGGTTCCTGTACCTCCTAGGAATATTAAAACCGAGATGTTAATATTAAATAGCTTCCACGAATCAGTTTAATTTTGAATATTCCAGAACATAATTGATTTGGCTTCGGTTGAGTATGTTTGCTTTTAAACTACGTAGACATGAAATACCTAGTCTAGTTTCGAAAATTGAAAAATAACGGATCTGCAGCCCAATTTCACTTTCACTTTCATTTTGGCAGTTCAGTAACATTAATTGACGTTAACATTAACACTAGAAACGGGATATTTACCATGTTTACTGATTTGTTTGAGTTCCCGATATATCAGCGCTGTTGTAAGCATCATGGTCACGGATAAACTGAAGTTATTGCGGGTGGGTGTTTATGAGCAGACAAATCAATAATCATGGAAAAAAAAAGCAATAATCATGGTAAATATTCGTTTCTAGTGTTAATGATAATGTTAGTGACCATGATAGTTTAAAATCTTATATTCATTGTCGTATTTACGCTATCGAGCTGTCGAATTATTCAAAAATATGAAAATTTTAATTGTGAATGGTTGAGAATTGGTTGTGGTTGTGGAACATCATCTGCCTAGCTTTTTCCCAACTTTTTTCGGGTCGGCTTCCAGTCTAACCGAACGCAGCTGAATACTAGTATTTTACGTGGAGCGAGTGCCTATCTGACCTCCACAACCCAGTTAGTTCTGGGTAATATGATACCTTTTGATAAGACTGGTTGTCAGACTTTCGGGCCACTGAGACAGGGGACACCCCAAATAAATGACTGTATAATAAATATAATAAATAACTGGCGAATGATGTTGATACTTGAACTGTTTCTGTTTAAGCATTTCTCATCAAAATAAATAATATTCTGATAAACGCTGATCCCTACACGTGTGAGAGAAACCATTTCCACGAAAAGACGCTTGCGAAAGACCAAGATCCTACATAAGTTAGGTGCTAAACGATAAAGTTCAAAACTGAACTTCAGCCAAGTTACTGTTTTCCAAGACGGTAAGTAGTCGTGTTAGAAGTTTATATAAAGTGCAGTTAAAAGCTCACTTGTGTGGTTTTCAGCAAACATCCTTCTATGTCGGTTGACCTCTTTGCAAAACGAAACTAAAGTAGGTGTTTATTAAACCTTACTTGATGGGATTTTGAATCGGTAAATTACAAACTTTCATACCTTATTTAGCCCCATTTGGATACTATCTCAATAATTATTTAGAGCAATGCGCAGAGGTGACCCAAAGGTGGCGGCCGCGAATTACGAGCAGTAAGTCGTGGAT
This sequence comes from Noctua fimbriata, assembly GCA_905163415.1. NCBI lineage: Eukaryota > Metazoa > Arthropoda > Insecta > Lepidoptera > Noctuidae > Noctua > Noctua fimbriata. Next base: position 15,778,972 of record LR990941.1, on the reverse strand, counting down.
TCGAACCTAGGCAGGCGCATTACTTTGTGTAATTTATATCATCACCACTACTCTCAAAACGTTGAAGGAAAACATCGTGAGGAAACCGAAATGTCCTAGAACCACCAAATTCGAATACAAGTGACATCTACCAACCCGCACTGGGCCCGCGTGGTGAATTATATGCCTATTCCCTTTCATAGAGAGGAGAGCTGTGTCCCAGCAGTGGGAATATTAAGGCTGATTATGCAAAAAAAAAATACATACTATTAAACCATCTCAGATTCTAATATGATATTTTATTAGACGGTAGAGCCGTTTATTAGGTCCAGCTTAATTTGTAAGACAGAGGATCTAACACGAGCGTGCGGCGTAAACGTAAGTACATGCGTCGATTTTTGAATCGAAAATACATAGCATTTTAGTTATATTATTTACAACAAGCACAATATCATCCATGGATATGAATAAATTCTTAAAATTATGAAAATATTTTAAGTGAAACGAGTATTTTTGATTTAAAATTCGACGTATTAACGTTACGTTTGCGCCGTTCTAGGGCCTCTGTATACGCCGATACAATAACAAACCCGTATTTTCTCAATCAACAAAAAACAAGTTACTTAAAACATTACCGAAAAACAAACCGGTTTCTTGTAACTTTCTATCAGACTTAAGTTTACAACAGACAAGACAGAATCCAATCTAAGTTTATCAAATCAACAACAGTTGTTTAACTAATCCATTAGCTATATTAAAATCAACAAGCCACAGGAATAACAACTTATAACCCTTTGGTATGGAATATCACAGAAGTTAGGGTTCATACAAGTAGCGGAAACAGGCGCAAGCGCACATAGGCCCCGGTAGAAGCCTCAGGCGGCGCAACTCGGCCGTTACTTCGAAAGTCGAGTATCGGTGTCTGCACATTTCTGCAGCACGGAACGCGGAGTCTGTGCTGCCGTTTCATACGTTTTGGCCGTGTGCGTAGAGTCAATTTTTGTAGTAAATTTCTTTAATGTGATTATATTAATTGTCTATAGAATACTGACTGTGCAATTTTTCAAGGGTAAGCTGGTAGGAATCGAGTTCTATGGAACCTTCGCCACTGGTAGGTATTGCACTTTGTGCGGCAAACTTTAAAAAAAACGTCCTTTGAAATAAACATGAAATGTACCTTCTGTGATTATTTACTATTCTGTGTCGTCTTTCTAACGTCCTCCAAACTTCTAGGTACCCTTAAATTATTTGTGACGCCACATGATTTATATGAGAGGTGACTTGGAGAGTAAATTAATGTTCTGTTAGCAAAACAAAGCGGTTTTCGAGTTGGTAAAGAGTATCTTTGGAGTTTTGGTTTACTTATGGACGTGGATAATTTTGAACTCGGGGTAGACTTGAGTGCTTTTTGGTGCTCGCAAGTTTCTTATTAATTTTACGTCTTTACCAACAATTGCTAATTTAAAACTTAATTTTATAACACGGTTGGATTTTGTCATTATAACAGCCAGTCACAACAATAACATTCACTTATTTATGTAATATGTGGATAATGAAAACTATTGACAGGCAACATTTTTTTTTTAATTAGCTTCACTACTTATTGTGATTCCCAGGTCGGGCTAGGTTTTATTGGGTTTTGATGACAATAGGCTCGCCCCCTATTACATGTAACTTAAACGAAATGTTTTCACCAATGGCAACTATGTCGTCTGCTCATCTCGTCACCATCATATCATCGTTCTTGGACGCCATTCGGTGACAGCCTTAGTCCACCTGTCATCACTGCGCCTTGCTAGGTGTCCTGCCCAACTCCATTTGACTTTCGTAACGCAAATTCCAACGTCGAAAACCTTTGTACGTCTTCGGATTTCGACGTTAGGAGCTGGTGTATTATTAGGTACCTACACAGCTGTCTAAGCCTTCAGCCCCCGTAGCATGACCACCGTAGACAAGGATTTCTTTTACAGAAGAATCGACAAAATGACAGATAGACAAACAAAAACAGAAAGACAGATAGTGCAAAGAAATCTGTCATTGTGTCGACACAATCTGTCATTTTGTCGATTCTTCTGTTAAAGAAATCTTCGTCTACGGTGGTCATGCTATGGGGGCAGGGATTACTGGCATGGTTTTATGTTAATATGTGATCCTGATTTCAAACACTTTTACCGAATCGATATTCACAGCATTCACCTCCCTCATAATCCCTTAGACGCAAACTGAAAAAGTGAAGCCAGCCCGTCCTTTGAAAACAAACGCTAATAAGAAAGCTATAGGTACTACATTTAATTCAAAAGTAACATAAGGGTATTATTATAATATTAATGGCAAGGGTTTTACCTTCCCAGAATCTTTCCTTAAAGATCTTGAAATTAAACGAAAACAGTGTTTCAACCCAAGTGTGTGTTGTGGGGGTGTAAGTGTAACTGGGAGATGGCTTGCTGGCTTACGGGTTACTTGGGACTATTTTTCTTTCGCTGTTGTATTAAGACAGTCATGTTCATTATGTATGTCATTGAGAAGGCAAGCTTAGGCCGAGGACTCATTAGAGGGCATAATTCTGCATTCAATTTATTCTCGCCTGAGTTGTGTACCGATGTATTTTCGACTTTAAGCCGACGATAGAGGATAGCTTATGTATGTGCAGTTTTGCCCGTACAGTTATGCTATGGCCGTTCACGCGACGTCGCGTGATGGTGCCTTACAATTTTATTATATACGAGCCATAAAATAGCGGCAGCAGCGTATTGGGTTTTGGCATTTGGTTAGGCCACTAGGGAAGACATTCAACGATTTTTTTGTTTTGGACATCTAGGTAAGTTCAGCGTTTTGGCTTGGCAATGAATGTGTTAATACGTATTTTTTCTTCTTGAGCTATGTTGATGACATGATGATCTCTTAATAACTTCTAGTTACACATAAAATTAATTCATGACAAGAATTTGTGTGGTATACTACAACCAAAAAGAGTAAAATAAAAAAAAACTTTTATTTTCTCTTTTTCTTTTCAATAAACCCAAGCAACTATATCGTTGTGTGTTGCTGGGATGCCATGCTTGAAAATGAGTCAACCGGCTTGCAGTTACTTGTGTGTCCTCTATAGAAGTCGGTTATGCATGAAGGTTTCGCATGCATATTTAAAACTGTCTTGCATAACCTAACGTCTACAGCTGGCTTTATTTTAGCCTCAATTGTTTTTCGCCCCCGTACACGACATCACGCGCTCGTTTCACTTGTGTCTAGTGTCCGATCGAATGTCGGTTTTGGCCGAAGCCGAAGGCCATTAATCGGTTAATCGGCTATCGCCACAACCTGAGTCTGAAGCCGACGGTTTAATAACCCTTAGAAATACAGTTCAAGAAATTTAGTGTTGACTGTGCTTGTGGCTCAACAGCCACACTGGTTTATCTTCTGGCTGCGGGACTGTTCGAAAGAGATACCGCGGCCCTGGAACACAAAGGGCAAAGAAAGAACATGGATGGGTTTTAGTCAGTACAAGTCTGACTCTCCCTTCCGCTCCACCCAGAGCGGAAGGAGTCATTAGATGATTTCCCATCCGAAAAAAGGCTAAGCAGTGCTATTACCGTCTGTCTACGTGTGATATTGTAGTACCAAACGATTTGAAAAGAGTAACCATGGAGTTTCTTGTCGGTTCTTCTCCATAGGAAACGACCAACCCGAACCGTGCACCTTTTTGTCGACGTTTTATAAGTGCCCATCTAGGCCTATGTGAAATAAAATATTTTGATTTTGATTTTTGATAGAAACATTTTAATTACCACCCCAAAAACCATAGAGTACAAACGGATAACTGATCTTCCTCGACAGAATTCCTGTTTTATTTTGTCATCTAAGACTAAAATTGCATAACACTACACAATAAAACTACTACCTACATATCCCTGAAATATTGTTATTTTTGTTCAATTCAATTTCATCGTTCCAATCCATCACTCTTTAGTTTGATAGTCCCTTCAATAGATCGCTTGTAGTGACACGTCTCCTTTTCTTTGTGTGCTCAGTAAATTTACTGTCTGTGCCACAGAGCTCGGAGACGCCTCGGCGGCTACTGCTTGACGCAGCATTGTCTACATCTTTACAAATAAATAAAATTGAAGTGTCTGTTTGTAATTTCAAAATAACAGCTTTTTACTGATTGCATATGAAAGTATATACTGTACTTATAACATTTTTCTCGTCTGTTTGCTTCGCCTAATCTCTGAAACGGCTAGACCGAATTTGACAGGATTTCACTGGCAGATAGCTGATGTTATAAGTAGTAACTAAGGCTACTTTTATTTTAGAAAAAAGATTAGGGTTTCGTGCAAAAAACATAAAACCCTTGAAATTGTTAACAAAATCCGATTAAAATAGGGAAGTAATAATTTTATAATCATGTCACGCGGACGAAGGTCGTGGGACTCGTGGGCAACAGCTAGTTTTCCATAAGAACCAAGCGTGTTACCGTGTACTCGTATTACTAAACAAATGATGGATGAATACTGACAACTTCGAATGCGGTCAGTAACAGAAATTGCATGTCCAACGTAGTTTCTCAATACGAATTTCATTGAATAGTGCTGCTGCGTCTATAAACTTCCATTCATATATTCCATTGATTCCTTTCTATGCTCTATGGGCTGCGCGCAACGAGTTTAGGCGACGACACGGTACCCAAATATAAAGTGGAGCGAAATAGGTCTGAAAGCTAGGCAAATCTTTGCATTGACTGCTTTGAATTTATAGTTTTGGAAATAAGCTTTTGTGCTCATAATATTGTAAGTTATGTTAGGCTTTCCATTTCTTTCAATTCAACGGTTGCTTTTGTATAAACTTAGGTGGAATTCCCTTAAATTCCGATTAAACTTTGCCAGCAACTATGCGTTAACATAAAATCGACTCTATAATCTAAGTCAAGTCTGAGGCCAATGGGTGGCCTCTGACTTGGCGAACTTGGTGTCAAGGTTTATATAACTCTGACACCAAGTTAGGCACTAACCCAAGGCTGCGGGACTGTTCGAAAGAGATACCGTGGCCCTGGAACACAAAAGGGCAAAGAAGAAGAACATGGATAGGTTTTAGTCAGTCGAAGTCTGACACTCCCTTCCTCTCCGCTCAGAGCGGAAGGGGGGGGGGGCAGGGCCTTTGATGATTTCCCACCCGAAAAAAAAAGTTAGGCACTAACCACACGAAAAGAAAAAACATAAATCTTGCATGCAGTGACGGCTGTAGTTAGACTTCATGCAGAAACCCCACCCTTCGGTTAGTGGGCCTTTACAATGGATGTTAAGTGCTATTTAAAGAACAACAATGAGTGACTTATTACTGTGAGTATAACGTGAGCTATTCGCAGAAATAGGTTGATAAGTTATTTCTGAACAATATAGACTAACAAGCAGCTACTGAATGTCTAAGAGCTGTGTTTATTCGATCCTTAGAGTATTTAGTTTCAATCATGGTTTATTAATTTATCAAGTTCATATGACCCCAATCTATTTAAATTTAATAGGCTTCTTTTGGGTTAGCTCGTTCCATCGTCGACTTCATCTCTGTCCTCAGGACTAGATTGAGGTCAAGAGTAAGCCCATACAGAATTTAAAAAAAAAAAAATTAATATAAAGGGTGTAAAAAGATCCTTAACGAAGCTTAAAGGCATTTGTTCTCCCCGTCATTGAATTTTTTTTTTGTTCTGGACCATACCTGGAAACCTTCAAGTTACGGAGATATTTGAGGACACTGTCAAATTTTTTCACAATTTTAATATTTAAATACTTGTTTTTAAGGTTATACATTGACTTTTAATAACACAATGACCTGTTTACTATTCAAAGCATCCACCAGCACAATGTTCTGAGTGCGTTACATTGAGATTTACAGTAAAACATGATTTTTCACCCCAAAAAAAAAAGTTGTTTCCCAGCAATCATTTTTGCTTAGGGTTACTTAGTTTGATGTACAGAATGCTTGGTTGACGGCTTCGTGAAGGGTCCGTTTACACCCCGTATGTACTGTTTTCGGCTGGTGTCCATAGGCCCCTATGACACCACCACCACCACCTATGTCAGCCCACAGTCAGATCAGACTTTAGCATAACTAGCAAAATGGGGGGCACTACTGGGGTCCGCCTCTGCCTAACCCTTTGGAGATCACAAACGTGATGTTATGTTATCTTATGTATTAACAATTTATTTAGGTATGCTTTTATGCGCAGAAAACATATTGCCCATGCTTTATACCCAGTGGTAATCAATTAATGGTCTATGAAATGAGATTTCTTAACCAGTCTTACCAAGGGGTATCGTATTATCCAGTACTAACTGGGTTGTGGAGGTAAGATAGGCAGTCACTCAGTGTAAAATACTGGTATTCAACTGTATCGGTGAGTGTCGAGAGCAGCGGCAGCCCCGATTTACGAACAGTAAGTCATGGGTTCAAACCCAGGCAGGCGCATTACTTTGTGTAATTTATTTCATCACCGCTGCTCTCAAAAACGGTGAAGGAAAACATCGTGAGGAAACCGTCATATCCTAGAACCAAAAATTCGAAGACATGTAACATACTACCAACCCGCAAGGGGCTCGCGTGGTGGATATAGTAGTATAGCCCATTCCCTCTCATAGAGAGGAGGCCGTGTGTCCCAGCAGTGGGAACATTATAGGCTGATTATGCAACTGCATCCAGTTAGACTGAAAGCCAACCCCAACATAGTTAGGAAAAGTCTAGGCAGATGATGATGACATGAGATCTCTCTAAAAAGTACCTATTCATTTGGGGTCAAGAAGTCAAGATGGTTTCTTAAGAAGTACGAGTTTCATTTCAACACCACGACACAAGTAAATACAGTTAGATAAAGATTATGTACTTAACCGGATGTAGCGATAAGAGATTAGGAGATTATCTCACTCGATGCTTTGTGCACTTGTCGGTGCTCTGTTTGCACTAAAAGAGATGGCAAGGTGGCAGCCACCAGTAGACGGAAAATTAATTTAAAATTCAAATATTTGAATTCACATAAATCTACATTTTCTTCTTTCTTTATCGTGTAGTTAGTGCATAACCTGGTGTCAGAGTTTTTATGCCGCCCATGGACCTCTGACTTGGCTGTACATGCCGTCGAGAAGTACCTTTTAGGTCTGGTTTAGTTTCCTCACAATATAAAGCTACATTGGCACTTATAAATGGTCAGAAGCTAGGTCCACAGTTTAAATTGTTCGTTGCCAATGGAGAAGCGGGACACGCAGTAAACTCCGTGCTAAAATCGTGGTTAATGTTGTCATACTACAGGGTTAATATTTAGGTATAAGAAGACTGTATACAGGGCGTAAACAGACCCGTCACGAAACCGACAAAAAAGCAATAAAAAAATTAAAAATAATCTCAATGTAACGCACTCAAAACATTGTACTGATGGAAGGATTGAATATTATTAGTGGAGGTCTTTAAAGTAAAAATCTTACTTTAAAACCATGTATTTTAAAAAAGTTGGCATTTTGACTCCCAATATCTCCGTAAATAAAAGGTTCTCAGGTATGGTCTAGAACAAAAAAAATATTGCAATGACGGGAAAAAGAAGTGCCTGTCGGCTTCGTTAAGGGTCTTGTTACACCCTTTAGTTCTGACAACAAGTATTTAACATAAAAGGTAAACAAGATAGAAAAAGGTTAATAAATCGAAGTATCTATGACTCTACGAGACTCAAGACTTAGTCTGTCTCAACTCAGTTCTGCTCACTGTCGAATAGAAACCCAACCATCTAGAAATTACAACAGAAAAAGAAATCGCTCAGAAGCCATTTTTTCGACGGAAACTTCTAAAAAATTCAGACATTCTCGATGACAACAAAGACTGGAAACACGATTAATATTAAAAGCGTCTGAAATCGATTGCGACTAGCACAAAGGAATCAATCGACGCCATTGTTGTAACAACGCTCCCCGCCCTGGCGGATCATATTGTGTACTACAATATGATGAATCAGGCCTGATAGATAAGGGTAATGATTCGTATACCTGGGGTAATTCCGGAATAAGGAAATTCCGGAGTTTTATTAATGTCAAGGTTCAGATATAACAAAAGATGGCGTCTGTATTCCCCCCCCAAGGGTTAGGCATAAGTATTCAAGATGTAAACGGACGCTTCATAAAGTCGCAAAAATTATTGCTTTTGTTGGGGTAAAAAATCACGTTTTACGGTAAAACTCAACGTAACGCACTCAAAACATTGTGCTGAAGGATGCATTGAATAGTAAATGGATCATGGAGGTATTTAAAATAAAATTATAAGCTTAAAACAAGTTTTTTTTTTAAGTTGTAAAAAGATGAAACTTTGACCTCCAATATCTCCGGAACTAGTAGTACGTCCAGAATATAAAAAGTACACAATGACGGGGAGGAGACTTGCCTTTATTTATTTATTTATTTAACACTTCAAGCACAAAGTACAGAGGGGAACTTAATGCCATAGGCCTGGCCTTTCGAGTTCGTTAAGGGTCTATTTACACCCTTTACATATTATAGCTACCATCGGCCGGGCAATAATCCAGATTCTGAACTGCTTTTGAGAGTTAGTGTCGCCGTTCCACAACAGCACGGCTACGCCTGTGTAATTTAGCTTTGCTTTGTACAAAAGTAAAGGCGAGATTGTTTACTACGACCACAGACATAGTCTATCAATATCTGTGACTACGACCCAAGGCCAATACGTAGAAAACAAATGAATAGCGTAGCTAACGTGGCAAACGTCTCCTTACTTATCCTACGCAACGTAGTAGTGACGTTTTAGCTTTATATTTTGAAATGGAATCGAAGCCAGCAGTGCCTATAATTCGTCATGCTCAGCATTCGACTTCACACTCTTCAAACATCATCATCTGCCTAGCTTTTTTCCGAACTATGTTAGGGTCGGCTTCCAGTCTAACCGGATGCAGCTAAATACCAGTATTTTACATGGAGCGTCTGCCTATCTGACCTCCACAACCCAGTTAGTACTAGGTAATACAATACCCCTTGGTAATACTGGTTGTCAGACTTTTAGAGCCACTGACTACCTGTAACGACTGTCAAAGACCTACAAATGACAGCCGGGACCAACGGCTTTCCGAAGCACGGAGGAAACTCGGTATGTAATGAGTGGTCACCCATCCACACTTCACACTCTTCAATAAAGGATAATTTATAAATGTCATGGTGAACATTAGGTTTCGTAAGTAGAAAATCCGTTGTGAATTTAGGATCAGGGTATAAAGGTACACAATGACCTAAAATACGCTCTTGTAGGTACAAGTCGCAAACTAGCACGCTAATCTGTTTAGGCATACCCTTCCTATGGTCCGTATAATTTTAGATCTGTGAGCCCTTCAGGGCCTCCCCTAATACTAATACTTCACAAGTTTAGAATTATATGTGTCATATTTGTGATACTTTATTATAACAGTGTGATTGTATAGTAAGATTAGGTATCAAACGGATAAGATACTGAAATACATCTTTCCAAATCAGAGCATGTAAAAAAATAGTAAACTTTTACACGACATTACCAAATATAATATTATTAATTTAGGCCATAGGCTTTCTAATAAAAATGTAATATTTAGAATAATTATCAGCTACCTTCCACTATTTTTTGTTAAACTGTGCCATAGAAAAAAATGGGGACATACTAGATTCATATTAACAAGTAGAATCGTCTTCACTCAGACGATTCTTCCAAGTCAAGACAACCAAATGATATCAACCAACCATCTTGTAGTCTATTGATAGACCATCAGAACTTAAAATTAATCTCAGGGAGATTTGGTCCTGTCAATACAATAGACAATTACTTTCATTGTGTTCACAACAGTTAAATTAAATCTGCTGCAAATGCCAATTATGTATAGATTTCGGTTTGAGCTTGGCTTGAAATTGGTTTACGAAGGCTATTCAATATTTGAACTCCACAATGTAATCTTACAATTGAACGCAGTGGTAGTATTATTAAATTCTCAATTTCTATTGATATTAAACGGTACGACAATGTTTGGATTAAATAGAGAATACTACCGTTTATTAGGTATTCTAGATGTATTTCTACCTGCCGGTGCACCAGTAGCAGCCATCAAAACTGAAATTGAGGGGGTACTGGTGCAAATACTAGAACTGGAGTAAGGTCGTATTTCTTTGATTCCTCTGTGTTATAATAACACTCACGCATTGCTGTTAGAGCAAGATCCCAGGGCCAGTCACAGAGAAAACTCACTTAATTTTTTCGCGAGGTTTAAAGCGTCTGGCAGAAATTACCGCAACGGGAAGTGTCTGGCAGTGTTAATTATTAATTTTTAACAATATTTTATAGAATAAAATTAGCAATCAGAAAAGGGCAGTCTGGCCTCTCCACAATAACCTTCAGGATGCTGTTGGAGCTTCCACGTATCCTATGCATTAGGGATGCTTCTTTTGCGCATGACAGCCTCAAAACTATCTATGCGTGCCTCGGCAAACATGCCCGACGCACTACAGAAGCGCGGAAGCCCTAGCAACACCCGAAAAGCATTGTTGTGATGCACACGGAGGCCTTTTTGGCTCTCTGCGTATATGTAACCCACAGGCTGCAGGTGTAAAACGTCAGGCAGTATGCCTTAAACAACTTAATTTTTACGTCTTTAGTACACCTTGTAAACTTTTAGCAAAACATATTTGTAGTTATATTTAACACCACATAGCTTATCCGCCATTTAACACAACACGCCAAGCCACAAGCCACGCCATTACAGGACAGAGAGTAAAGTGACAGCAACGAGTGTTGCCAAACTTTTTTTTTTTTTTTTTGGATGGGAAATCATCAAATGACCCCCTCCACTCTGGGCGGAGTGGAAGGGAGTGTCAGACTTGTACTGACTAAAACCCATCCATGTTCCCTCTTTGCCCTTTGTGTTCCAGGGCTGCGGTATCTCTTTCGAACAGTCCCGCAGCCCTGGCAGGCATCGGCCCGTGCGGACCCCTACGTAGTTGCTGACATCTCTTTGAGGCGCGCGTGGAACACGAACGCGCCGTCGGCACGGCCTGTCGTCATAAGACGGCCGGACGGCGAGCTAGCCCATAACTCGCCGTCACCGTCCACAGGCCCGCGCCTACGGTGGCGGCAACCTAAAGGTATTACATTGAGTTGTACCAACACTTTTCATCTTTAAGTTATGTAAGTGCACTATCACCTAAAACTCCACACCCATTTTGTCACACTACGATGTTTTATGTCAAGGGTACAATGTACCCATTTGTACGCGGAACTAACCCTTCACAGCCTTATGTAAATATGAGTACTCACTAGCGAGCCGTTGACTATTCAACTGCGATTCATGCAAATAACCACGTCCCATTTTGTACGTGACCACCATAGAATAAAAATGATATCACCCTTTGATTTACAGTAAAAAACAAGAGTGACTGATGTAAAGAAAGAAAACTGAATACGAATTATTACTATATTTTCGAGCCGTTTGGGGGTGAAACTCTGGGTTCGTGGGGTCCGAATGCTCATAGCCTGTTTAAGGAAATTTCGAAACGCCTAGTTGACGCTTCCCGTGACCTTTTACTTTGGCCAGAGGTTAAGTGTTGCCATACAAAGTGACAACGCCGCCAGTCTACTGGGCACTTTACCAGCTGACAGCATTGAGGATGAGTTTTTGATGCCCTTTTATAGTTTGTTATTAGTTTATTTATTTTAGGTTATTTAATAGTTTTTATTTAATAATGTGTATAGTTAGTTTACTCTACTTAATTAAATAATTTGCTTGATTATTACACGAATAATTGTGTCATAATGTTCCTAATACATTATATTGGCAGTTTGGCACACCTCACATGGTATAACCATACAGTGTACCTTATAAACCTTTTGCATCCTCTGAATCTGTGTTATGCAAATAAATGTATTTGTTTTGATATTATATGACCATAAATGAACCCAATCGTATTTCGTTAATCGAATCTTGATTCTTAAAGCTGGCGACAAGGGGATTCGCCTAGGATTTGTAATTATTTGTACATAATTTATGATTAGTCACGGTTTATGAGTGTCAAAAATAGACGTAGGAGTTACTGGACCTCGTACTGTTACTGTTAGTCTGTATTATCCCACTGCTGGGCAAAGGCCTCCCCCATGACCTCCAAATCTTTTGATCCAGGGCCAATGTGAACCACTGGTCGTTGGCTCTGTCAAGCTCGTCCCGCCATCTCCTGCGAGGTCTACTGCGTCGCTTTCTAACTGCGTCAGGGCTCCACAATGTGGTTATTTTGGCCTACAGCTCGTCAGGCATACGGACTCACTGGACTTCATAAAAAGGCTTAAAATATTAAACCATAATCCACAAAATAAGACAATACGTCGATCATACGAATGGGCCCACAGCTACAAATAGCTCGTGAATACCCAGCTTTGCAGGATAACTCGATCCTTCACCATAACACATGAAACAAAAGGTAAGCACGGATGACATTATGATAAATAACATGACATCACGCCTGTAAACCCCGAAGGATTAGGCCGAGATGTATCAAGTATTACACCTACATTTCGCTAGTTATATAAGTCCCCGATTAGGGGGAGAGCCTATTGCCATCAACCGGGCATAAATCCAGACTCCGTGTCTGCTACTGAGAAATTCCTGATGAAAAAACCCAATAACAATTTGTCAGACCGGGGAATCGAATCCAGGACATCGTACTCAGCAGTCGCGATTGCGACCACTAGACCGACGAGGCAGTCATATATGAGTATGATAAATAGCCCATGTTTATTCATAGAAACATGTCCTTTGATGGACAGGCATGTCGTTACATGTTAGACAGGCTTGCTATGCTTTGTTGAACATGTTTGGAGTTGTTAACGATAGCATTTTGTCGGTTGTAAGCGAGCGGGAAAATTTATGATGTTTCGAGGGTGTTAAATTCATTCGTGATACAAGTTGATGATGGTTTTAGCCATTCTTTGAAAATCAAGTTATTTTAACTCAAATTACAAACTTTGTGTCGTTTTTCCTAGCGTTTTGAGGCTCAAAGAGTAGTTATAATTCAGCCTAATTAGAATAAAAGATTTGATTGATTGATTACTTGTTTCCGCGAAAATTTTGTTGAATAAACGTTTTTTTGTTGTGGCCAGTTTTTTTATTAAGTCCCAAATCGGCGGGGATACACGTAAAGTGCGCGTATCTGCACTACGTGTAGGTTTACAGGGGGGGGTTTTAAGTTTATATGAGATAAGAGTAACCATGGAGTTTCTTGCCGGTTCTTCTCCATAGGAAACGACCAACCCGAACCGTGCACCTTTTCTCGGCGTTTTATAAATGCCCATGTAGGCCTCTGTGAAATAAAATATTTTGATTTTGATTTTTTTTTTTTCAACTATTTTTGACCTCATTTTTACATGAATAGTAACAATTCATGTGTTCTGTGTATTTTTAACAGTAGAAATCTATTAAATTCATTAATTTAGTCACTACGACAATGAGTAATTGAAATTGGCTACATTTTTCAGATACGCGGAATTATCCAATGCTATTTCCGCGGATTTGCACTATCCCCGAAGATATAGATTGCAGGGGACGAATCTAGAATCTAGAGTACACAGAAAACTCCTTTGTATCAACTGGGCCTAATCCTTCTATTCTCAAGTTCAAATATTAACTCAATATTAACTGAAAACCAGAAATGCGGTGTGATTACTGTAAAGCGTTAATACCGACAACTGTTTCATCCTTCTGATCCTCTAATCGTTTGCAAGAATTTACTCTGACAGAGGTAACAATTAATTATTCAAGCTCTCATACACTCTATTACACCTTATGAATATTTTATTAAAGCTCAATTCAGCTTGCTTTGTGTAGTTTATATTTATTGCATGCTGCTTATAATTGTTGGTTCCTATGAAATAGATGAATATGTATTATATTTAGAGGTACCGTCAGCATTCAAACGGGCGATTCCTATTCAGAGGCAAATGAGTCAACTATTATTTCTTTCATATTTTATCCGGATCGGTTGTTTTATGTTTCCTTTTGCCCATGTCAACGTGAAACTCACTTAAAAACACTGATGATACTAGTAGTTTACTCAGATTTTTAAATAGTAAATGCGTTGATGCCCGAACGCAAGAAGCGAATGAGTTTGACATTAGGAACGAGCGTTAGCGCGCGTTACCATAGAGGAAATTCATCTTTTTTTTTCTCTGTGGCTATAAAAAGTGTTCGTTGCCCGGTACATTAAGTAGTGGACTACCTGGTGAGAAAATCTCTTCGGATGCAGCGACTCGTACAATTACGGTCAAACTTCACTTCAGGTAAGTTTGTTCAACTTTCAAATAGGTATCCATCTGTAACATCGTCTGTAACGTCTTAGGGGTTAGGCAGAGGTGTACCTTTAGTACACCCGCATTTTGCCAGTCATGCTTAAGCCCTATGTAGTTAAGGGCCAGCCGATTGCTATTAATCTGGCTCCAGGCCCCGCGATGCAACTGAGGAATTCTTGGTGAAAAAACCTGTACTAATTTTCCAGACCAAGGAATCAACCGAGAGACCAAGAAATCAGTTCAACATATTTTATGAATAGATAACCACTTTCTTCTTCAGTTACATGGTAGGTAAGCTGCCTTATATATCTCTAAAAAAACCGATATCAAAAATAAAACATGTTCACCTTAATGAAACTTCCAAACTTTGTGTTATACTTTGAAAATTTAATCAAAAACCGTTTATACCCGGTTGTCAAACAAGTCGGGACGTCTGACGGATAATAACAGGCTTGGAGTCTAAATTAATGATTCACCGTCTGAAACCAACTTTGTACTGGGTCTTCAGTTACAAGCAAGGGGTCGGTTGTACGGTGACCTTGTGAAGTGGGAAGGTCTCGTTAACTTTTGACAACATTTTGGGGTATTTATAATATAACTTCACGCCTGTACATCTCCGATGCGGTAGGATTAGGGAGAGGTGTGATTATGGACACCTATACATGAAGATGTAAAAAATATTATCTAATATCTTATGCTCGTGGCTTCACCCGTATGGAGTTCGGTAATTGTCACACAGGGTCGTACTACCGAGATAAAAAGTATCCTATGTGTTAATCTAGGTCATAAACTATCAGTGCGCCAAATTTCATCCAAATCCACTCCTCACAAACGGGATGTCAGGTCGTCACATTTAAGACTTGGGGGACAGATAATTTTCTATAAAACGCACGAATTGTACTGAAAATATTTAAACTTTGCACTCAAAGGTTATCCAAATTTATGCCAAAGCTATCTGGGGACATATAAAAATATTTTATATTTTTAAAATTGCATGTATTAGTACTTTGAACAGAATATTTCGCTGTGCGAAAAGGTCTCGTGTGACCAGAATATTGGAAAACTACTTACGTAAGTACTGGTTGGTAGCTTTTATGTATGTTTTCAGACAGTTACTGTAAATAGTGTTCTAATATTTTTAAATAATACGCTTGCATGAAAATTTTGAGGTTACCGACGTAGCCCGAAGCTCGCCGAACGGATGGCCGATGGGGCCGAAAGGTTCTGAAGTGGCGACCGCGAACTGAAAGACGTTGCGTGGAAAGGCCTTCCACTAGGGGAACCGATGACCTGGTGAAGGTTACAGGGATCCGCTTGATGCGAGTCGCACGCGACCGGTCAATGTGAGGACACTTGGGGGAGGCCTAAGTCCAGTAGTGGAAGTCTTTCGGCTGAAATGATGATTATGATGCAAATTTTAAACCCGCGCTTGGGTTCTAAAATGTACTATCCTAGTAATTTTTTTTAGTGGACGTTTGATTTAAGTATGAATCGTAAAGTATTTGCGTAATTTTATAAAAAAGAAAACATTAAAAGCGTCTTCATCCTTTTGTTATTCTATTGCTATAGTTCATAGTTCATAGTTCATTTATTTGTCAGAAACATGAGTATGCACACACAAAGCATGCAAGATGTTAAGTACATTGCAGAAAGGATCACAGTCATGTTTTACCTTTACGGCGTACAAATATGTATTATAAAAACATTTGATCAAATATAAAGTGAATTGTAACTGTTAATTATTAAACATATAAAAAATTAAATTAATTGAACTTCATTTGTCAACGATTGCAATAACGTGACGTTCTAAAGTTCTAAAACGACTGAAAAAAATGCTTTTTCGTACATGTTGACCCTGCTATCGCATACTTACAAGACTAGCTGATATTTCGCTTGTGGGTCCAGAATCATGTACTTACTATATCCATAGTACAATTTTGTGTCACGATGGCTACACTGCACAACACTACACTTTATAGGTATATTAAGGTCGCTCTTAATGTGCACGTCTTTCTACATCGTAATCACAAATATCTCAATATGAATGATTTAACCAAGATTTTGTAACAATATTTTGATTTAAAAGGGTGTCTATGGATTTCTTGCCCATAGAGATTTACGCTTTGGAATGTGCAACTACAGTACTTTCTCAAGTTATTATGCCTTGTGACTGTGACTCTAGCTTCGCTTTTTTTTTTGGTTTTTATGACATTCAAAAGTGCCTGTAATGTTCTAATTGAAATAAATGCTTTGAGTTTGAGTTTAAGCATCCAATATCTCAGATATACTGCTCCCTGGCTCTAACGAATCGCTTTCGCAACTCCAGTGTCTGACACAACTGTTCGTTTTTGTCAACCCTAACACCAAAAAGCAATCAGTTCCTCAAGTGTTGACTGTTCGGACACTTCTTCGAATGCTATTCTGTCTCAACGCTGTTTAAGCAGCTTCAAGATTAAAAGAAATATATGTAGTATGTATTGGTTATTTATCATACAGTCTGTTATCTATCATTCAGTCTACTACTTCTAAATAAAGAAAATTGGTTAACAGCTGCATTCGGTTAGTAAAGGTGGTAACCGACCCCGATATAGCTGGGAAAAGGCTAGGTAGATGATGATGAGCAACTTCTTAGAAATGAGGACATCTTCGTGCTATTTTAATATTTTTGCTTCGCGAAACGATTTCATTCATCATCATTTACCTAGCCTTTTCCCAACTATGTTAGGGTCGGCTTCCAGCCTAACCGGATGCAGCTGAATACCCGTATTTTAAATGGAGCGACTGCCTATCTGACCTTCACAACCCAGTTAGTACTAAGTAATACGATACCCCTTGGTAAGACTGTCAAAGATCTACAAATGCCGTGACCAACGGCTTAACGTGCTTTCCGAGGCACGGAGAAAACTCGGTATGTAATGGGTGGTCACATATCCACTGACCAACCTAGGCAAGCACGGCTTAACCTAAAGATCGATCCGAGCGGCTGTTATTATTTAGCCACGAACTCCTCCATTAAACTATTTCATTCATACAACAATATTATGACACATTTACCAAAAACTATTTGATCACTCTCCCTCCTTATTACATACCATGTAGGTAATAATTGGTTCCTTTCATCTTTTCTTTCCGAAATTAGCTTATTTTTATCAAGGGAATCGTATTTCCTCGAAAAGGAGATAGTCATTTGTCATTCGATGACCAGAGTTGTGAACTCTAAAACAATCATGGTACCAAGAAATGATTTAAAGGAATCCGATTCACAATGTTCAATCGATTAATAAATGAAGTCACACGATTTCCTTACACATTCTTAGATTTTACTGATCTATTCATTCTCGATAACTAAGTATTTAATCCATTATTTTTTTAATATTTTGTTGCTTCTTTTCTTGCTTCCTAGATTGTAAAATATTGCTGCATTTTATTTTCGTTGTGATTTCCTTGATTTTTTTTTGTTTTCTATTTTGGTACATATTTCAAATAGTTAACAGTTAGCCCCAAAAATGCCAGCATCCTTCCCGTATCGGGATCTATCATAGTGTTACGTTGGTTGCTTTACGAGAACATTCTAGATTACGTTTGAGTCTAGAATGTTCCACTATGGAACTATCTAGAAGATTCGAGTTTTATCCTATAATGTTCCAATATAGAACTGTGAAGAAGGTTCCAGAAAGTTGTGGAACTTTCTCGAAGGATCGGTTGTCATATAAATAGCCGTCGTGTTTGCGGGAGCAGTCAATTTGATTTATGCGATACAACAAAGCGAATCGAAGTGAACTAGAAGTGCGAATCTAAGTGAATAGTGATCAGAAGTGTATTTGTGATTAAGTTGTAAGTGTTTTGTAATTAATAAAGATATTTAGTGTTTAATCGGTAGTGTTTAATTTATTCCATTCCCAGCTCGTAACAATAGTATATTTCGACACATCAAAAAACATTTTAAAAGAAGGACACTAGGCACCCTGATTGCCCCTATTCACGACTTCTACATCCCGCAATAGTTGTTCCCCTTTCCTATCCGTGGGAGGCGCAAAAGTGAGCCTAATTCATTTATGTTGCGTGGGCAGAGGCAACCATTTATTCTCTGATTATTTCATGCCGGCATCATTAATCGCTATTCCTGGGAGCCAGCGTAGGTTCATGAACATGACGTCATAGTCGGTACCTACTACAATATTGTAAATATTTCTTTTGTTTTCGAAATCTCTCAACGCCAGACATGTCTACAAAAATATGTATTAAGAAAGTTGTGAAGTGCAAGGGAGTGAGTCGTTTCTATTCTTCCAGTCTTCTCTGTCAACCGTCACAGTATCATTTGTTCCTTTTTATTTCATATTATTCCTCACACAAAAAGCCATATAAAAGCTCTTTAGGAGATCAAAGTAAGAAAACCACAAAACGAAAAATCAATCAATACCTCATGCCAACCAAAGCTCCGCTTTGTGAATATTAAATGACTAATTGTCTGATTAGTTGAACGAACCCACTTACGTTTACAATGAATCATAGTCCTACAGCATCCATAGATTATACTTCACATCATATACAACATTAGTTTTAGTATATGCGAAACCTGATACACGTGTCTAGTATTTTTATGTAAAGAATCTATGTACAAAATTTCAAAACTGTATCATGAAAAATCACAAAGTTATAAGCTTGTTCTGTTACCTAGTTGTCAGCACAAAAACGCGGTCACCACGCAGCGCGCGCCTCCAGCTTCGTCTTGAGCTCATTGATAATAATAATTTGGCAGTAGGTACCTAAATTATTGCGATAGGTACTCAAAGGCGCTCGGTATCCAACTTTTAACTTGTTTAAATATTTTTGGGAAAAAATATAACATGGTTTAAAAATTATTGGAATCGATTCAGTTACTTATTCTGAACAAACTATATTCAGGTTTCGCATATACTAAAAATAATGTTGTAAATGTCGAATCCGGTCGTTAGTATGGACATAAATAGAATCGCAAGTGCGCTGGTGGTGACGTCACGCGACCTACTTACAAGTCTACCCACACCACAGAGTGCTTTTACAGAGCCCTGATGTCCAGCTCGAGGCGAGGGTGACAGTCAATGTCTGATCGCGGCGGAGTTGACACGTCTTGAAACTATACCCAATTCATTGTGCCCCGTGTTATTGTAATCTCAAGTAATTCGTTAGTTTTGCGAGAAACAGTGTATCGCACCCAGTGTTTTTGCATAGCACGAAACCCATAGTCTGCCCACATGATGTAGGAGCTTATCGGAATAAATCCTGACATATCCGACATATAATTATTTTCTACTTAACATAGCTTATGTATTCACTATATGAGCGTGATTGCCTCGTTGGTCTAGTAATTGCAGCCGCTACTGCTGAGCATTCAGGCCTACTCCTGGTTTCGATTCCCAGTTTTGGCTAAGTATTATTGAGTTTTTTTCATCTGGAATTCACGGAGTTTTGGCTTGTGCCCGGTTGATGGCAATAAACGCCCTTACATGGGACTTAAGAATAAATGGCCAAATGTGGATACACCTCTGCATTCGGCATTCCCTTCGGAGTTTACAGGTATGATGTTAATATATTATTCACTTCTTTATATAGATTATGTATTCATTGCCTAAGCGTTACGTCTTCTCCGAGTGTATTCCCTTGGCGGACAGAATATTGTTGAATTTAGAGATGGAAATTCAAACTCAACTCCAATTTTATGCATACAGGGAATTGAATTACATTCAATACGCTGCAACAGGTTATTTCTATCGAATATTCGTACACATATTCAGCTTGAAATCAGTTTCGAAGAGAAACTGATGTACTTTTTCAGCATGAAAATACGTAAACTATTAGACGGTAACGTTCTTCCAAAAACCAGAATCTTCAGAAATATTGACAGCATCTATCCTAGACGGGGAACAATGTACAGTTTTAAAGTATATTTATTTGCACATGGATTTTTGAGAGCTTGCCCAAAATCGAAACCAACTTCTCTATCTTGATGCATAGTGATTTCATAAAACTTTTTAACAAAAATATTAACCAACAACGCCCCCCTATCGATGTCATTCAAGTTCAAAAAGCCCCATGTAGTGCACTAATTAAAATATCAAGTCCACTTACCATCATACACGACTCCTCGAACCAGCTCGTCAGCTTCAAACACCGGATGGCTTAGCGTCAAGTTCACGTCACTATCATCGTAACTGAGCGTGACAATATTGTCACTGTCACTCGGGATCCTCGCGAAGGCACAAGCATCACTGATATCCACCGTCCTTTCACTCACTACCTCACTCACAGTCGACACCTCTACCACTTCCTCACTAGTCGTTGTCTCATCGTAAACCTCTGGTATTTCTAGAACTTTGTTATCTGTTGATGCTTCTTTTTCATCGAGTTGAGGTGGCCCAGGTGACCTGCCCGGGGCTGGATCACCATTAGGCAGACTCAATGATGAGCTATAAGGCAGCGAAGCTAAGATAACCATCGTCAATAGGAAATTTATTGAAATCCTGTTCATTTTGAATTTGGTCGGCTTTATCATGTTGCTCTTCACCGTCTGACATTGCATTGGTTTTCGGTATCTGGACATGAGAAGGTTTCTTGATGACATTTTTATGTGGAGTTGATTCTGTGCCTTGTTCTCTGTAGTTCTGGGGTTGGATCTGTCTCGATCATGATTTCTTTTGTGGATTACCTGCGTAAGAAAATATTTTTATTAGACGAGTGAGAGAATTTTACAGCATAGTTTCGTTCTTATCTAAGCCTAACAAATATTATAATAAATCCCTTATCTACGAGCATACTTCTATACCAATATTATAAAGACGAAAACTTTGTTTGTTTGTTTGTAAGTTTGGATGTAGGGGATAATCTTTGGAACTATTGATGCGATTCCAAAAATTATTTCAAAAGTAGGAAGTTACATTATCCTCGAGTGTCAAAGGCTATATTGAAATCGTTTTCGGCAGATAATTTATAACCATAACGCGAGTGAAGCCACGGACAAATGCTAGTTTTATTGTCTAAATTCATATCTAAAAGAAAAAACTTTTGACAGGCGCCACTCCCAAATCACCGACAGGCAAATTGATTAGGCACCCCTAATTACTTGCTCTGCTCACAATAAAGTACTTATACTTCGATCTAACGTTAAACATTAATAATTCAACAAAGCTTCTACTTTAATCTTCATATTTTCGAATAACAATAGCCTTAATCAATATTATTTCCACAAACATGTTTTGGAGGGTAGACTACGAAAAAATATTTTGCGAAAATAAAGAGACTAATAGATTACTCTTGGCATGCTTTGTGCCAAGCCGGATTCGCCCTAGAAACCTATTTATCAGGTATAATAAAGGCCACGGGACAATGAAAGCAATTGAGTGGATAATAGGGAAATATTTTTCGTTGACTTTGATTAGGGTATTATTTTTCAATGTTACTCTTTGTGTAGCTTGAAATATTATTAAGGAGGTAATTTTTTATGATACCTATTGTATGAATTAAACCTTAGTTAATCGCCTTATCTTCTCGTCCAACATACCGCAGTGTCTCAAAACGAAAGTCTATGACCAGTGTGTGTTGCCAGTGATTACATACGGGACCGAAACGTGGTCGCTCACAATGGGCCTCATCAGAAGACTTAAAGTCACCCAAAGGGCAATGGAGAGGGCTATGCTCGCAGATTCCTTGCGTGATCAAATCAGAAATGAGGACATCCGCAATAGAACCAGGGATACGGATGTAGCCCTAAGAATAGGCAAACTTAAGTGGCAGTGGACGTC
Organism: Noctua fimbriata; assembly: GCA_905163415.1. Taxonomy (NCBI): domain Eukaryota; kingdom Metazoa; phylum Arthropoda; class Insecta; order Lepidoptera; family Noctuidae; genus Noctua; species Noctua fimbriata. The sequence continues at coordinate 15,756,893 of LR990941.1, read as the reverse complement.
TTTCGGCTGAAATGATAATCGCCTTATACATGATTGAGCAGTGCAGGTGGCTTAGAGGTTTTGGTCCCAACTTGTTAGGTCGTATGTTTAAACCCAAGTAGGCACAATTTTATTATTTTTGCAATTTATTTCATCATTTCTGATCAACGTTGAAGGAAAATATCGCGAGGAAACCGGCCTGTCCTAGTACCTTCAACGTCATGACAATGGATGACACACATTCATCAAACCGCACGGGGCCCGCGAGGTGGCTAATGGCCCACATACTCTCAAGGAGAGGAGGCCTGTCTCAACAGTGCTTAAGTATTAGGCTAAACATCTTAAATACATACATGCTTATGGTACATTTAGTGCTCCCTTCCCTCATCCCTATTCCATGGGAATTAAACATAACTGGCGCAACGTGGGTGTGGGTACTAATAGCAGGGTACCCTTCGGGGATTACAGGCGTGATGTTATGGCATGTGTAGTGCTCCTCCTCTGCCTTGCCACGTCTCAGGAGCAACAGAACCTTTTAGCTCTTCAGCAATGTATTGTCTGAAAGGACATGCCACTCACCGTCACCTTCCACTAGCTTCCCAGGGGTCATCAAACTTCGAACTCGCACAACAACGCCATCTGGTCACCCTTAACAGAACGACACACCAATAAAACTAAGTGTAAAGTTGCACACTTAAGTAATTAGCTAGCGGCCTTGATGGACATAGAGTAGGTACCTAATGGATCCTAAACATTCGGCTTTGTTATTAGGTTTGTTATCCACGTTTTAGTACGAACTAAGGGATCGTTGTGGTGAAGGTTATGTGAATACGTTAGGGGAAGCAAATATGGGAATTATAATAAAAACGGCCAAGTGTGAGTCGGGCTCGCGCATGAAGGAATCCGTACCATCATGGTAGGCGACCCCCCTTTGATTTTTAATTTATTTTTATTATTTGTTGTTATAGCTTTCTTATAGGTTTTCCTGTAATCTATAGGCAAGCAACTATTTTTTTTTTACAACATTTTCGGCCCTGCAGTTTTGGAGTTAAGGGGGGAAAGGTCAAATCTCGCCTATTTTCCTTAAATAACTTACCAATAGAATTTTGAAATCTTATAATTATAAAAAATATATATAATTGAGATGCTCACAATAAGCATTTTTCATTTTCTAATTTACCCCCAAAAAGTGGCCCCAATGTTTAAAATTTATTAATGTACGTTACTCGTCCGTCTTTGGGTCACCGACTTACATAATATTATGTGTAGCAAATTTCAACTCAATCGGTCTAGTAGTTTCGGAGTAAATTGGCTGTGCCAGACGGACAAACGGGTGATCCTATAAGGGTTCCGTTTTTCCTTTTGAGGTACGGAGCGATAAAAATATTAAAGAAATGGAAAACTAAAAATTCAAGCAAAAATAAAATTAGAAATTTTTAGGAACCATTCTTAGTGCAATACGTTTTGGTGATTTGTGATTAGGAAAATTCGCTTTGACACCGTGTTTGTTGACAATTTCAAAAAAATTATGAGTGTTAAAAGACCCTTCACGAAGCCGAAAGGCACTTTTTCTCCCCGTCATTGCGATATTTTTTTTTGTTCTGGACTATACCTGGTAACCTTCTAGTTACGGAAATATTGGAGGTCAAAGTTTCAACTTTTTCACAAGTTTTGTTTTTGTTAAATAGGTACAAGTTTTTAATGTTCCTATAACTTTTCTTTAAATACCTCCATGATCAACATGTATTATACAATGCATCCATCAGCACAATATTGTGAGTGCGTTACATTGAGTTAAACCGTGATTTTATACCCAAAAAAAAAGTAATTTCCCATCAATTTTTTTGCGTGGATTTTCTTAGTTTGATGTACAAAATTACTGGTTGTCGGCTTAGTGAAGGGTTTGTTTACACCTATGTAATCATAATAAAAAAATATGTTATCTCAATACATGTTTCTCAACGCCTTCTACAGTAATATCAGTACTTATTGAATAACCTGCCACCACCGTAGGTACATTGTACTTTTTACCGAACAATTACTGTCCTGGACAGTCTCCAACTGTTGAGTCTAAAGATAACGAGGGATAATAATAGACTTGAGATAATTATAGGCATGGCCCATCGTACTAGCTGCCTGTGGTCACGTAGTTCTTTGATACCTACTTTGATCTAGTTTTATCTAATACTAATATCATAAAGTTTGTAAGTCTGTATGTAGGGGTAATCTTCGCAACTGCCAAACCGGAAGCTACAAAATTCCAGAGTAGCTACATTTAACGTTCCCGTGAGTTCATTTACATACAAAACGGGAGCGAAGCCGCCAGCATAAGCTAGTATCTAGATATAGTTTTTAACCGACTGCGGATATAAAAAAAAAATTGAATGAATTTTATTGAACTTCTATAAAAATTATAAAAAGATATGAAACATCAAATCTGTTGATTGTTTCATATTCATTCCACAGTGACTGATTATGAGATTTTTACCAAGACAGTAGTTTGTTTTTGTTACGGTATGATACCTACTCTCAACTTACATTACATTTTAATCAGGGTTATTGACATAACTCTAGCATTTTTGATAATACATTTTACGCAAATTATCAAAATTTTAATTAATTATTGTTCACACGCAGTAAAAAGTAGGTACAGTTAGCAGAAAACATGGATGAAGAGAGATATTATTTTAAAGTACCTGTATAGTGCTAGTATTATCTGTTTTGTAATTTTACCTACATAATATCATGAATAAAATAACATTTTACGTTTTATTGTTTTACAATTTTTCCTGTTGTCAGTACTCTTAACAGATTCTTAGTTAAAACAACAGATCTTTGACGTACACAACACAATCTCTATTTCTCCTACACAACATAAAAGCCCGCCGCATGCATTCCATGTTCATTCAAACATCATACTTGAGAACAAACGCGCGTCATGGAAGTCCAAACGGACTCTCGATTCGAAACTTTCGAGACAATCGCTGATAACAACTATTTAGAACTTCAGCAATGTGTTAAAGATATTATAAAAAAAGAAGGATATGTGTCTTATAATGTCAAGAAAAAAGTGTTCACTCCAGACGGTGGGAGCTTTCTTGGGATCCTTTGCGAGGTTGACATCGAAGGGGAAACAGCCGAAGAAAGGAAAGAAACCAACATATTCATGAAGATCATCACTCCAGACGTACAAATGACTATAATATCTCTACCTGAAGCTTATAAAAGTGAACTATTCGTTTACAAAGAACTATCAGAAATATTCACGGAACTACAAAACGAACTGTACATGCCTACGGCAGAGAGATACCAATTTGTCAAAAGCTACTACGAAAGCAATCCAAATGTGATTATTCTAGAAAATATGAACAAAAAAGACTTCAAAACTAATTTTCGTATGGACATAATCACGTTACAATACGCCGAAATGGCTGTGGCAGAATTGGCTAAATTCCACGCGTTGTCCTTCGTACTAGAATCAAAGCGACCGGAGTATTATGAAAGGAAAATAAAAACGATCAAAGCTACATTTACTTTCGACGACGATTGGGACGGTTTTGTACAAAATATGTGCCAAATTACATTAAATTATTTGGACAATGATAGTCGGAGAAAGTTGGAAGATTTTATTCCTAGTTTCAATGAGAAATATCGCAAATATTTGGAAGGGAGGAATGCGAGACTCTGCTTGCGTCACGGAGATTACCGGCCAAACAATATTTTGGTGAAAGAAACTGTAAGTATTTTTAGTTTCGTAATATTTAATGCTTTATTAGATTAGTTTTGACAACCCTAGAAAAAAAACCCCAGTTGTAAACGTCCCTTTGTGCCTATTGTCCTTGTTTTGTTCTGTCTCCTGCTGACATGGAGGGAGGTGGAAATTATGGTTTTCCTACTCCTCCGCAGTACTTTTCTGATTAATTTCATGCGGGATCCAAGACAGTTAAATTGTTTCTCTGTGATTTCGTTGAGCTTCATTTTCTCGGCGCTTTTTTAGTGGTCGCCACTGTTGATTCTGGCTGTCAGGAGTTACAGTGGTTTGCGAATAGTGTGGCGGGCTTGTCCCAAAACGTACAAAAAAGTTTAATGCTGGATTTCTCAAGTATCCATGAGTTTGTCTGTATAGAAATACCGATTTTTAATACTGTTTATAAAAGAACTGGCGAAATACTAGCGGGTACGATAGGTGCAGCTCTGTAAGCGTAAGGCATGTTGTTATGTTTATTTATGCTTTAGTTTCTTCACTCTATCTCCAATGGTCATAGGTCAGCTATTGTTGATTCAATATTATCTACTTGAAGGCCAATGTCAACTATAATAATTGTTTTATTTATTTATCATGAACCTATGTATGTACTAATGTGCACAATTTTTGGTGGTATGTTTTTCTGTTCTTTTTTAACCTCCTAAACAGCATGGCGGATTGTGAAGTGTAAGGAGCAATTATGTCTTATGAAATTAATCAAACAATAAATTATACTAACGGTGAAAGAGACAATCGAAAAGCGTTGTTTAGTCCTACGTTGTGATAAGAGGTCTTTGCACCGCTGTGCAGTACTTATAATCTAGTTATGTAAATTAAGATTTTCTTATTGCCATCCTGTTATTAGTAGTTGCCATCCTGTTGTTGGTAGTAGTTAGTGCTAGAATTACGTAGGCTACTGCCAGAGGACTCAAAAAAAACCGAATTTATTACAAACTAATTTATTTAATAAAAAGAAATTACAATTATTGGAAATACAAATTGACCCGATCGATGGTGGATACGAAGTGCGCGGGCTCGGTCACGTAGACGGTGTCCTCAGGCCTCGTGTTCTGTGTCAGCAGTTTCCCCTCGTAGCAACTGGGTCGATGATGCGCACGCGTTGTGCCTCGTGCCTTTGTGTCAGCGCTTTACTTAATAGTGATGCGCGTAACACCTCCCCCCTCAGATCGACGACTATTTCAGATTTTGAGATGAAATATCGTCGAGAGTTTAGATTGATCTTGGGATGCCGGCTGGTTCCGGCGGGTTTCAGATGTTTCAGGCTCGGCGTACATGGTTTCATCTGGAGTTGTCATCTGCTTCTTTCGGCGGATGTGGATTCGGTATGATAGTATGGCTCCCAGTGCAAATAAGGCCAGTAGTGTACTATAGAATGGGATTGTCGTATGGTAAATAGTTGAGGTTGGTTCAATGTGGATTGGCTTCTGTGAGTCTATTCTATCTTGAATGTCGTGCAGCTTCTTTAAGTTAATGGCACTGATTTGAAGGGGTGGCATGGTTGATCCTCCGATCTCATCTTCAGGCACGCTGCTTATCTTCATGGGTTGTCCACTAATGTGGTCGTTAATGTTGACGATGGTGAACTCTTCTGTTTGTAGCTTGCAATTATGTGGAATGGTGGCTAGGAAGCTTCCGGCCAGGGTTATGGATTCTTCCTGTTCGCAGATTAACTGGACTTGTGTTGGTTTCGGGAACACGAGGGCGTAGCGGCGGTCATCTAACTTTTCCATTGCGGGCTTCGTCAGGCTGATAGTAATCGTGTTGCATGATTTGCGCGGTATTTGAGTTCCAATGATTTCGCAGATGCAGTCTGGATGGGTTCTCATTTGGTGGTTGAGTTTTTCTTCGCAGAGGTACTTTGAAGCTACCTTCGGGCATTCTGCCTCTATGTACGCATGAATGTTTCCAGTGATTGCTAGGAATGGATAGGACGGGATGATGGCTTGCCTATTTCTATTTGGTACAATTACTAACTTATACAACAGGAATTTTAGTGGAGACGTTATGGGAAATTTAAATGCAAAAACTATTTGACTTCCACGGTAATAAGCTAATGGTTTAATGATGTCATAATACTCTCTAATTTCTAATTCTAGTAATTGGTCTTTATTATAAAGCGAGCTTAGTTTGCGTATCATATTGCTTAATATTTCCGTACTTAACATGGAATGATGAGTATGCAGTTGACCGGAAAGTGCTATCGCGTTCTCTAACCTACTTAATTCGCTTAATAGACTATCTACGTTATTGCTAATTATTTGCAGTATTTGCGAAAACTTTGCAAATTTTATGAGGTTATGTTGTTTATACTTATCGGCGTCAAGTAAAATATGCAGACTGTCATTTAATTGTACTTGGTTTTCGACTAGTTTTGTAATAATTTTTGTATGCTCATTCATCAAACCTTTGCTAAGGCTTATATGATGATTTTGCTCAATGGCTATCTGTTGCTGATTATCATTGAGGGCTTTAAGGGCGTTATCGTACTTGATGGCATCTGTATGATCCAGGTTTCCTGTAATGCTCTTTATTACGGATCCGAGACCATCTATTAAACTTCTCTTGAGTCGATTGGGCTTTAGGCTTTGTAGATGAGATGAGGCTTTGTCTAATTTCGCGTTCAAGCTATCTGTTTGGAGTTCGTATAAAGTGCGAGTGTAATTGTCTAGTCTGTCTGTGGCTTTAGTAAGTTGGGTTCGTATTTCATTAATATTGTTGTCCATGTCTGTTAGTTCAATGTTCTGCAGGAATGTATGATAGTGAGTGATGAGTTTCATGGGCCCTAGTTTGAAGGGCAATAGTCCAGGTCCGTTCTCAAGTCGTTCAAGGTTGATCTCCTGCGCCCATGTTAGGCTAAGTGACAGCATCAGGGGTATCCTGTAACAATTTCGCGGTTTTAGGGACGCGCTTTAGTCTAGATTTTGCTATAGGTCCCTTTTTCTTGGAGGTATAAATATGGATAGGTAAATTAGCTAGGACGGTGTCTTGGTTATATCTGGGTGCGAGTTTAGATCTACTAGCGTAGGGATTACTGATGAATATTTGTTGGTCGGGTTCATAGTCGACCTCATCCTCACGGGTTTTATTACGATTCTCTATAAGCGCCGTTCGATTGGCAAGAGACGTCTCATTAATTAGTTCGTATACTTTTTGCATACGTTCCCTATGTGTCTCTGTATATTGTTGCAGTAGATGTCCGGTCAGATCAATGTCAGTCGGGTCTCGTGGGTCAGTATGTCCTAATATAAGGTCGTATGGTTTACATCGTGTGAAGGAATGGATTGAACTATTGTACGCTATGATAGCATATGGCATCAGATGTACAACTGGCTCATCTTTGTGTTTTAGTTTCAAAATACGTAGATGTTCCAGTATGGTGGAGTGAAAGCGCTCAATGTTACCGTTAGCGTTAGGTGAGTATGCGAGTGTTTGGTCATGAATTATTTTATGAACCTTGCAGAACTCGGAGAACATCTGGTTGGTGAATTCGGTCCCCTGATCTGTAATAATGGTTAGTGGTAGACCATGATGCGTGCTGAAAGTTAGTAAAGCTTGTATGATACTAACTGCAGTCCCATCTCGAAGGAGGTAAGCTTGACCGTACTTTGAGAAGGCGTCTATGAATGTTACGTATTTTTCATTCTGTGCTGAGAAGCTATCCATGTGTATTATTTCAAACGGTCTGGTGGCCGGGGGCGCTATATTGAACTTCTGCTTTATGGGGCTCCTATCGTACTTTGCTTGCCCACATATTGTGCAGTCATTTATGAATTTGGTTATGTGTTCTCGCATCTTAGGCCAATAATATTTAACAGATAAAGCTAGAAAGCACTCGTTGATACCGCGGTGGTTGGTTTTGCCTTCGTGGTAGTGACGAATGATTTCTTGCTGCCTCAGGTATTCTTTTACGTTTTCAAGTTCCTTTTTTGCCAATACCAATTTCATAGATGAACTTTTAAAATATTTTTGTAACAAAGGGATTATGTTGTACATTGCAAGGGGTGGATTTATTAACAGGGCAGTTTTTATCTTAGGGTTGACGTACTCTTTAATGGCGTTAATCAGATCTTCTTCTAGGTTGGATTCAGATAACTGAACTGATGTTCGAGTGTGGGTGTCAAATGTCTTAGTTGCAGTAGTCCGTTTTTTAAAGTCGCCTACAACGGTTAAACATAACTGTCGGTGGAATTTATTAAGTGGTTCGTCGGTAATGGGTATTTCAAGTATAGGGTTTTCCTCAGAGGTGTGTGCTGTCAAGGTGTTGGAGTTGGTTAGGGATGGTGGTCTGTCAGTTGCGTTTGCAATCATCGAACTAACCTCCTCGTTATGGATCTCAACACGAGAAAGAGCGTCGGCATTGGTATTGTGTTTGCCCTTTTTATAGATGACGGTAAAATCATATTCGCTTAACTTTAACCGCCACCTAGTTAATCGTGAATTTGGTTCCTTGAGGCTCATGACCCACTGTAATGGTTTGTGGTCTGTTACTATTTTGAACTTGCGTCCGAAGAGGTAAGGCCGAAAGTATTTTGTTGCCCATACAATGGCTAGTAATTCTTTTTCTATCGTACTGTAATTTACTTCACTTTCATTAAGTGTCCGTGAAGCGTATGCTACGGGTTTATCTGAGCCAATAGGACCTTGTGAGAGTATCGCGCCGATTGCAAAATTGGAGGCGTCTGTGGTTAATACGAATTCTTTGTCAAAGTCGGGGTACTTAAGTATGGGGTCGTTAGTCAGTAAAGTCTTACATTTCTCAAAACAGTTAATATAGTTTGAATCTAAAGTTACCTTTTTTCCTTTCTTTAAACATTGTGTCAGAGGTTTGGTAATACGAGAAAAGTCTGGAATGAATTTTCGGTAATAACCGAGGAGTCCGAGAAACTGTTTAATTTCTTTAGGTGTTTTAGGTATGGGGTAATTTTGAATAGCTGTGATCTTGTCTGGGTTAGGCTTTATCCCTTCGGTACTGATGACATGACCTAGGTATGCGGTTTCGAGTTTTAAGAACTCTGATTTATCTAACTGGATTTTAAAGTTAGATTCTCTTAACCTCTGGAGCACCTTCTCTAGGTTGTTCATGTGTTCCTGGAGAGAAGTACTGAATACAATTATATCGTCAAGATAGACGAGACATATTTCATTTTGTAGTCCCTTGAGTACGTTATCCATCACTCGTTGGAATGTGGAAGGGGAATTTTTCAGTCCCATGGGCATCCTCAAAAATTCAAAATGCCCATGTTCAACATTAAAGGCGGTCTTGGGAATGTCACTGGGGTTCATTTCTACTTGGTGGAAACCTGATGCCAAGTCAAGAGTAGTGAAATATTGGCACTTGCCTAATTTGTCCAGTACGTCTGTGATATTCGGAATAGGATATTTGTCATCGATCGTTTTTTCGTTTAGCTTCCGAAAGTCAATAACTATACGCCATTTCTGTTTTCCGGAGGCGTCACCTTTCTTTGGGACGACCCAAATTGGTGAGCTCCATGCGGATTCGGACGGCCTAATGATTCCCTGATCTAACATCTTCGCTATTTGATCACTAACTTCCTGGCGGTGTATAAACGGATACCTATAACTTTTAGTATAAATTGGAATTTCATCTGTAGTTTTAATGCTGTGCTTTACTTTGTTGGTGAAGGTTAATGCCTCGCCTTCAATGTAAAAGACGTCGGCATACTTTGAACACAGTGCTAGCAAGTTTGCCTTTTCCTCCTCGTTTAGATGATCGGTGCGTAATCGGCATGTAACATCTTTAGCGCGAGGTGATAGTTGCTCGGTACATTCAACATTAAGTATCGTTGCCTGAGTGGCATGGTCTAGTGAAAATATTATGTCGTTGTGGGTTGGGTTAGTCACTTCGACTATACCGCGGCTATTAGAAACGGTGGTCAGGCATTCAGATATAATACAATTGCAAATTATCTGTTCCTCTACAAAGACATCACCACCCGGTGCGTTAATGGGTAACCGTATTAGTTTAGAACTTCCTGCTGGTATGATTTCCTCATATAGATTTAAATTTCGAGAGTTGTAAATTTGGATGGGATTAATTGCGAACTTGGTTATAAATGTAAGATCTTTCAAATCTAACTTAGCCTCCCATTTGGTAAGTAGATCCATTCCTATCAAACCATCAAAGCGATCATGGAATCTGTATACGAATAGTTTAATTGATTCCGTGTCACCGAATTCGGGGAAGCAGGGTAAATTAATGGAGTAGTCACTCCTGCTTGTGGCATGAACGTTTGTAACCTCGAATGGATCGTAGTTAAGAGGTATGTGCGGGAAATAAGTCTGGACTGCTTCTGGACTGATGAATGATTGGTTTGCACCGGTATCTATTAGAAAGTTAAGTGGAGGGCTATGGATACGAACAAACGGTAGTTGCCTCTGGGTTTGCAAATTTAATTCTATCCTGAGCTGTTTGACTTCGGAGCTTTCTGAAAATCCTGACTAGTGGAAGGTTGCTGTTGGTCGGCAGTAACTGTCTTGTCATTGTCGTTAGTCCCGTCGGTCTGTTCCGGTATGACATGGTCATATGTATAGTCGTCAAAATAAAAGTAGTCCTGGTTGTAAGGGTCAATGTAAAGGTAGTCGGAAGGGTCGGGATAATAGTAGACCTCCCCATAATTTGAACATTCGTTCACATTAACATCACGAGTTTTAAGGTAATTGGAAGGTGGTGGATTGCCCTGTAGTGCCCAATTCCAACTGTTGGTAGCAGGCAGGGGCCTGGGTACAAAGTGGCTTACGCCGCTCATCGGTTTAGGACCGTTATTCGGTGGATATTGGTTTCTTGGGGGCATTCTGAATCCAGAACCGCCCTGATTATTATTAGGCGGTGGTGCACCGAATACTTGTTGCGTGCGGGTCGGGCCACGTGGTTGCATGTTATTTGAATTTAAAGGCCTTCCAAGTTGGTGCTGAGATGGCCAGGGCCGGGGCATGAATTGCGGTCCTTGCGGTCTAAACGGACCGGGCATGTTAAAAGGATTAGGCCTAAACGGAACAATCATGTTACCTGGATGGACCGGCATTTTATGGTTAATTTCGTTGTGTTGATTAGGTGGCATTCGCGCTGAGGATTTTTTATCCGACAAGTTATCGTTTCTGCTCTGCAAATACATAGTGTTAGTCTCCTCATGCACGAACTCTAGAGCCTTCTCAATGGTTTCTGGTCTCATACATCTTATACGCGAGCCTAAAGGATCTTTCAAACCGCGAAGATAGGCCTGCAAAGTTAGTTTGCGATATAAATCGCGTTTGGCCGCAATAGTTGAATCTAGGGTATCGTGCAATGAAACATATGTCATGACAGTGCTGAAAAGACCCTGGCAACGCTCATAAAATTCCTGCGGCGTGCCAGAACCCTGTGTGAGTAAAGCCAAATCGTTGTAAAGAGCGGTCTCGTCCCGCTGGTCGGCAAAATTATTTACAAGAGCACTACGTATGCCTGCCCAGTCATTGGGTATACCGTTCGCGTTAATCAGACGAGCGGCAGGCCCCGTAACTTTGTTCAATATGCCATTTAGAAGCGCTATGTTATTTAACGGTTGCCCTTCTCGGATGAATTCAGCTACTAACTGGTCGCACAATTTGATAAACCTGGTAAGTACGTTCGGATTCCCATCAAAATCGGGAACTAAGCGGAGGGCTTTAAATATGCCGTCTAAATCGGCCATCTCGGGTTCAATTTCAAGACTAATATCACGCCTAGAATCTATACTTCTATTCCTACTACTAACTAACCTACGTATGCTAGATCTACGTGGATAAAAAATGTTGGATAAGGTATATGGAATTTACACACAAAAAGGAAGCAAGCAACCACTAAGAAAATTCAGCGGACTTACATGAACATTCTGGTCTTCGTTGAGCGGTATCGATGTCTGGATCTCTGGCGTAGTCTCGTTGTTGATGTTCTGGATATCCCGGTGCGACGTTGAGAGTCTATCGTAGCGAACGCGGTGCGATATACCGGTAATCGCAAGTACGACCCGGGAATCCTACCGACTGCGCCAATTACGTAGGCTACTGCCAGAGGACTCAAAAAAAACCGAATTTATTACAAACTAATTTATTTAATAAAAAGAAATTACAATTATTGGAAATACAAATTGACCCGATCGATGGTGGATACGAAGTGCGCGGGCTCGGTCACGTAGACGGTGTCCTCAGGCCTCGTGTTCTGTGTCAGCAGTTTCCCCTCGTAGCAACTGGGTCGATGATGCGCACGCGTTGTGCCTCGTGCCTTTGTGTCAGCGCTTTACTTAATAGTGATGCGCGTAACACTAGTGTAAATAATAATGTTAGTGACCATGATAGTTTAAAATCTTATATTGCCATCCTGTTATTTAAATAAACCGGTAATTATTCTTTCTTTATCCTTTTCATCGTCATCATCTGCCTAACCTTTTTCCAACTGTGTTCGGGTCGGCTTCCAATCTAACCGGATGCAGCTAAATACCAGTAATCATAAAAGTGGTTGTCAGACTTCCGGACCACTGACTACCTGTAACAACTATAACAGATCTACAAATGACAGCCGGAACCAACGGCTTAAAGTGCTTTCCGAGGCACGCAGCAAACTCCGTATGTAATGGTTGGTCACCCATCCACGGACCAACCTAGGCAGACACGGCTTAATCTAAAGATTGACCCGAGCGGCTGTTATTATTTAGCCAGGAGCTCCTCTTCTTTATTCGTTTATTTGTTATAATTCCTTATTTTCTTTCAGAACGGCGTCATCTCCAAAATGCTTCCGATTGACTACCAGCTCATCTGCTACGGATGCCCTATCCTGGACTTCATATACTTCATATTTTCATCAACAGACCAGAAATTCAGACGCTCTCATCTTCTACGCCTTAAGAATTTGTATTACGACAATCTTGGAGGATTCCTAAACCAGTTTTCCTTGGATGTCAGCAGCGTATATCCGAGGAAGGACTTTGAGCGGGATTACAAATCCATGCTGGACTATGGCCTGATGATATCCCTTCTACTGATACCTTTACTGATGACTTGTGACAGCAATGTTGACGTAACTAGAGAGCCGCTGGCTGGGCTCAGTTTTGGTGTAGATGATCGTGTCAAGAGAGATTGGTAGGGATTGTGCAGGATTTTATTGAGTGGGGATATTTGTAAGATGTTTATTGGAAAGTATACCTATTTAGATATATTTTATGAATTTTGATAGAAGGATCAAGAGTTTTTATTGTTACACCAAAATATACCTATTTAGATTAACTGAATAATATTGTTTTTAAGATTTGTGATAGGTAGGGTGTTATTTTACACCAACATCGTTACATGTACAATAAGATGATCTTGTTCAAATTCTGACAACAGATTGAAGGACTTTTTCTGTTGTTGTCCAAATTTGCTTAAGCTGAGGAGCTGGCTAGACATAAATACTTCTAAGACACATTCATCTAAGCTCAAAGAATAAAGGCAAATGAGTGGTGGTAGTATTGTAATATGAATTAAATAATTTATGATGTCTGTAATTAATTAGATTATTTATGAGCATGTAGATTAATAATTATAATTATGTAATTCGTTTGAAAGCAGCTACCACTAAAATCCCTTTTCCTAATTATGTATGTAAATACCTACGTCAGTGAATATGTGCACCATTTCAGCAATTTCATGCAATTGCTAGGAATCTAAATTCTATTTAATTTACCTCGTAAAGAGTATAATTTTAATGAAATTTCTAAAATGGTTATACGTTAGCTTTCAATTCTTCTAAAATGTTTTAATTTGTTTATAAAACAATGCAATTAAAATATTAATTTAATAATATTAGAGTAGTTTGAATTTTAGTGGTAGATACAAGACAAATGGGAAAGATTTTAATGCAAAAAAAAGGTTTTTTTTTGTATCATAATTAAGAGTCGCAACATTTTGGTTTAGTTGGTATTTGTGCAAAATATTTTTGAGTTATATACACATATAACTCAATTTTTTTTTTTTTATGTTTTTGACGCGTCAAGTGGTACACCTTGTGTTGCCATCTGGCATTATGCTGAGCTGAGGGCCTTTTGGAATTATTAGTTTTAGTTTGTTTATTTATTCTGTATAATTTTTAAGGTTTTTTTTTGTTTTGAATGCCAAATAAACACAATTTTCTTTTTTCTTTTCCTTTCAACTTATTATGTGTGACAGAAAGGTTCTGCATACTTCGATAATGGAATATAGTTGTAAGTACATAGAGATATTGACACGTGGCTGATACAGTTAGTACTATCTCTGCCATCTTGTTTCTTTTTTTCAATTCAATTTGATGAAAGCACCAAATGATACATATAGCACCGTATATATATATACAGAGTGCTCCAAATAATGACGTCATAAATAAATATTAAATTCCTCACGTCCAGGGGTATCCGAAAATACCCCATGTATGTTCCGCGATTCTTGATAGTTTTTTAGTTATTGATTCTTGAAAATTGTATGAGAACTGCTTTACATTTACAACCTTTTGCCAACTATGCTGGGGTTGGCTTCCAGTCTAACCGGATGCATACCTGAATACCAGTATTTTACATGGAGCGACTGCCTACCTGACCTCCACAACCCAGTTAGTAATGAGTAATACGATACCCCTAGGTAAGACTGGTTGTCAGACTGCTTGGCAGTTCCCATACAATTTTAAAAACAATACAATACAACAACAACAATTACAATTACAATTTTTTTTTTTTTTTCTATGTATATGTATCATTACGAACATAAGACTTCCTGAAAAAATAAACAGCTTTGTATAGCGTTGTCTCTAACATTCCAATCATCCTCTAAAACTCAAAGAGAGTTCGCATGACGACCAATAAAGCTATACAAAACCAGTTTAGGAGGATCTGTCATAGTACGGAAAATCTATACAAAGCCAGGCCATGTTACTGGACATGTGTCTCCGTGTGTACCTACCATATTAACGCCTAAGTATTGTTTAATACAATTGTAAAAAAACCCTTATCGAAGCCGAAACGCACTTGTGGTAAAAAACGACTGACGTACTAGCAGTAGGTTCCCAGATATGCCTGGGAACCTTTTAGTTCCGGAGATATTGGAGGTCAAAGTTCCAACTTTTTCACAATTTTTTTTTGTAGTTCTAGTTTTTAAGGTTATAACGTTACTTTAAATACATCCATGACCCGTTTGCTATTCAATGCATCCAACAGCACAATGTTTTGAGTGAGTTACATTGAGTTTTACCTTAAAACGTGATTTTCCATCCCAAAAAAAAAGTCGTTTCCCAGTAATAATTTTTGCGTAGGGTAACTTAGTTTGAAGTACAGAATGCTTGGTTGAAGACTTCGTAAAGTGTCTGTTTACACCTTGTATTTGAAAAAAAACTCTCTCGAATCAGGAAAGTAATAATATGAACCAATATTATAAAACAAATAGCAATCACATTGTTCGCAGATTTGCTCCCATTGCCTCGTAAGGGAAAACGAAGAACGAACTCTTTGAACCCTACTTATCCCCTAAGGGGACGAAACGTAATAGAAAACATCGCATCGAACACAAGTTCATTAAAATAATTCAGTTAACATTATCCTATTGTCTAGAAAATAACGTTTTTGGAAGAAAATCAGGTTAACTGGGTGACTCAAGGAAAATGCCTTAACTTATTAGGTAAATAAAAAGACCTGAATTTGTTTCTTAAACTCTTAATAATAACAGATGGTCTGTATTTATTCTCAACAGTAGACAGACTGACACTAATAAGACACCTCTTACCCGTGCAATCCGTGTTACTAACGAACATGACAAAATTGATATAAACCCATGTCATCACTATCATCTGCCTAGCCTGTTCCCAACTATGCTGGGGTCGGCTTCCAGTCTAACCTGATGCAGCTGAATACCAGTATTTTACATGGAGCGACTGCCTATCTGACCTCCACAACCCAGTTAGTACTGGGTAATACGATACCCCTTGGTAAGACTGGTTGTCAGATTTTTTGGGCCACTGACTACCTAACGACTGTCAAAGATCTACAAATGACACCCGGGACCAACGGCTTAACGTGCTTTCCGAGGCACGGAGGAAACTCGGTATGTAATGGGTGGTCATCCATCCACAGACCAACCTTGGCAAGCACGGCTTAACCAAAAGATCGACCCGAGCGGTTGTTATTATGTAGCCACGAGCTCTTCCGCCCATAAACACGTCATTGGAGTGAATTCGCAAAGATTCTGTTATTTATTTTATGTTATAATGAATTATTAGTGTAGGTAGACCATTGTTTTATATTGCAGGTATCTTGTACACATTTTGAGTATGTGTTCCTAATGTTAATTTTTTAATCACTACATAGTATAAAACAAAGTCGCTTCCCGGTGTCTGTCTGTCCCTATGTATGCTTAGATCTTTAAAACTACGCAACTGATTTTGATGCGTTTTTTTTTAATAGATAGAGTGATTCAAGAGGAAGGTTTATATGTATTATTGCACCCGTGCGAAGCCGGGGCGTGTCGCTAGTTGTAAATAATGTAATGTTTACGCAGATTATAAGAAAAGCTGCACTATCGCATTTAGTGATAGTTTACCTTTAATGATAGTTGTAAGGGAGATTTTTACTAAATAATAATGTATAGAAATTATTACTATTAACACGTTGACGGACAGTACCGCCGACAGGCGTCAAGGCGTTAAAAATTATACGACAGTACGTTTGTCGACGTTAAAATTTTGACTTGTGTAAAATCAGTACGTTTCACGACGGTCGATTTTTCATACTATCATAAGGCATGGCATGTCCTACTGTCACCAAAGGTACAAATAGGACCATCGTACTGGCACAACACATTGTTAAAAACTCGTCCAAAGAAAGTACCTCCACGCACACATACACATTTTAATTGTTCCCCTCCATACGCACACTACGCCCTTAGACGTCGCAATTGCGCACGATTAGTTGAGCACTGTCGCACTACGATGCGCCTGTATGTCGTTGCATGTTTTCGCGCGCAATCGTTATCTAGAAGGTACGTAATGTTTGTTTTCATCGTATTTTTATTGTTTTATGCTTACAAAATACAAATTCAAGTCTAGTAACACATCTGAACAACTTGTTTAGATTGCTAATGTATATCTAAAAACTGTTTTGTTATATCAAATTCAAGACTAATAATATTTGTAGATGTCGTCTCGGGACTCGTATGAACTAGAACAAAAAAGAATACAGGACCTGTTTGATGCGGCGTCTACTCCTGAATCAAGTCAAGACCCGTTTGCTGATGATGAGGAATATGGATCTGACTTGGAATACCAACCAACGTTTACGCCTATATCCATTCTGTCATAAGACATGTTTTTTTAACCACGCGATATGACACTACGCCTCTAGGCAATGTATGAAAATGAGTACCGTCTTAACAGCTAAAACTAGTGGGATAGTACAGTCCGTCAACGTGTTAATGATGTATAGTAATTCAAGACAGTTTATATAATTAAATATATATTTTTACTTTTTAAAGAATGAAAGTATATATCAAGTAAAAATCTTCAAGGTACTCTCTTATGACGAAAATACGATGTATTTAGAAATATTAAATACTTTTATCCTATTCAATGTCGCATCAGGCTAGGGGGAGTAACTATCTACGCAAGGCGGCTGGTAACTGCAGGCTTGCCGAGCATCCAGGTGAGTGGCGTGCATACGGAGAGGCCAATATCCAGCTGTGAACTGTTGAAGGCTGACGATGGTGATAAATGTAATCTACATCCACAAAATCAGGAAAAAAGAATAATAAAGGAAGCGTTTTGAAATTATGTAGTCTAAGAGTGAAATTCATACATGAAAACTCACTATGTTATAGTAGATTTGAATAAAACAACCTATCAAATCCTACGTGTTTATTTATCAAAAAGATTAGATCCATCAAAGGTAACCCCACTGTACAAAATCATCGACAATACCACGAAATCTATGAGTGAATCTGTTATCAACGTTAAAAGATAACGTGGACAGCTCTTCATTCGCTACATCAGGCGCACCATCTTCAGCGACAAATAAAAAGGGAACATAGAAAACATTTATCATCAGACCAAAATCCAACTTCTCCTTATAAACCCTTTCAAATTCTTCTCGTGGAAATATCTTCACAATATCCATTCCAAAATTTTCTAGAAACGTTTCCATAGCTCCATAGTATATGTCTTTAAGGTTTGACAAGTTATTCTTTCTAAATTCTTGATCAGTTCCGTTGAAAATGAAGTATAGGAAATCCAGAATTGGACATCCGTAGTGACTTATTTGAAAGTCTATTGTTACTACTTCTGTTAATTGTCCATCCTGAAAGAAATAGTTATTTGAAAAACACTATGAACCAAATATCTTCGATCTGTGCTTAGTTCTACTTCTAAGCAATTACGCAATCGGATGAGTAAGTACCTACATTAATTAAAAACATATGATACCCCCCTTATTAATAAGAGCGGGGTTAATTGTTAATTCATCATTCGTCTTGGTTTGGGCATGATGAGAAGGAATGAAACGCATGTGTCTAAAAGACTGACGAATACAAATGACATGGGGTGGAACGAGAGGAAGGCCAAAGAAAAGATAGATAGATGTGTGAGGAATGATACGAAAGAAAAGAGCGTAAATGTTGCGTGACGGTTAACAGGGGATAATGAAAGAACAAAAGTGTTGTGCCAACTCCGTGTAACATGGGATTAGGACAGCCAGAAGAATATTATTCCATGAATTTGAATCCAACTCATTTCTAAATATGAATACTAAAGTTAAAACTTACAACTTCTTTAGCCATGACATTATTAACTTTATAATCGCCATGACAGAGAGTGCGGACATCCGATGTATTATTCATATACTCAGGGTAATCATTTATTTTCTCCAAAATCTTCTGTCCTACTTTCTCTTTAACATCGGGTTCCAAACAATTAATGGAATAATCATACATGTTTTTCACAAATCCGTACCAGTCTTCTTCAAAATTATAAGGTTGTTTCATCGAGGCAATTTTCTCTTTGAAATACTCAGGTCTTTTCTCTTGTAAGACCATCGATAGAGCATGAAACTTGCCTAGCTGTTGTACACACAGTTTAGCATATTCTAGAGTAACCGTCTCCATTCTATTATACACTGTAAAACCTCTCTTCCCTAAGTGTTCAAGAATTATACATTTTGGATTGCATTCTTCATAAATCTTGGCGA
The DNA here is from genome assembly GCA_905163415.1 of Noctua fimbriata. NCBI lineage: Eukaryota > Metazoa > Arthropoda > Insecta > Lepidoptera > Noctuidae > Noctua > Noctua fimbriata. Next base: position 15,737,948 of record LR990941.1, on the reverse strand, counting down.
TTTGAAATCTTTCATTAATTGGAATGTTAGCTTCATCTTGCAACTCTGCAAAGATTTTAAAAACTTCTGTGTAAATAAAAGCTTCTCTTTCGAAAACGCCTGTTACTGAGTAAATTTTCATCTGCTCCTTTTCGGGTATATTCTTCACGAATATATTTATTTCTTTAGCATCATCAGCAGTTTTTCCTTTAACATCTATTTCATATAGAATACCCATAAAACCACCACCAGATGGCGTCAATTTTTTAGTTATAATTTCAAAGGTAATAAATCCATCACTCTTCGCTATACTCTCTATCCATTCTCTCAACTTTAGAGGTAAAATCTCACCAGACATATTCTCTTCACTTGGATTTTCCGTCACCTCCATGTTATTGTAAAAATAGAAAAACTATAGGTTTCAACGTTAGCTGCAATCTGTACTATTTTTTTATCAAATCTTATCAGATAAAGACACAAGATAAACTATTGATCAAAATAACAATATATAGAAATAAATTCACTTGATAAACACTACATCATATGAGAACAGTTTTTAAGAAACAAAGAAGACTGACACAACGTGTCTTACGTATCAATGGAACCGGAATGAGCAAAATGGACGCCTGCGACGCAAGCATTGAATTTCGGAATCATTCGGTTATCTCCGGCAACTCTCGGCTTCGGAAATAATCGTAACACGGTCTGTGTTAGCATGGTGTGGTTTATCAGCGCCGAAGGTCAACGCATTTAGTTGTAATTATGGACAATTTTAAGTAACCTACTTATGTTATTTATATGTAACGCAGTCAGGATACTCTCTAGGTTAATCCCGCGTTGACCTTGTAATATTGTAACAAAGAATCTGTTATTAGTGTGGTAGGTACAATTCAGTTTTTTTTATTGAAATTATTAAAAGAAATTAGTAAAACAGCACTTTTTATTAAGGATATTTCACATTATCAATTAAGGAAAAGAACGAGACCACCCCAACACAAGTATTATTAATTACTTACTGGGGCTGTTTCATTCACATTTGTAAATGTAACCATTTGATACACAATAAACATTTTATTTTTTTTATTTGACACATCCTAACTAAAAAACAGAAAGCTAAAGAAAGCTTCAAACAACAATTTAAATAACACCCCACTCAATATAATCGTCGACAATCCCTTGGATTCTATCCTTATATTTGTCATCAACTTTAAAACTTAAATTGCTGACATTATTCATCAAATCAGGAACATCATCTTCCCTAACGAACATGAAGGCAAGAAATGTTAAAGAGAAATTCAGACCATAATCCAACTTCTTTTTGTACTCCATTTCAAACTGATTTCTAGAATAAAATGAGTTCACGTCAATGTCGAAATATTTCAAGAATTTCATCATCGTCGTGTAGTACATCTCTTTGAGATGCGTCAGATGTGCCCTTCGGAAACCCCGATCAGTGGAGGTGAAGATGAAATGAAGGAAGTCTACGATCGGACATCCGTAGTACACCAGTTGATAGTCCACTGGTAGTATTTCTGATACCTCTCCATCCTAAGGAACAAAGAGAAGGTTCTTTTATTAGTAATATAAAAGTAAAAATAACTAAGATCTACGGAAGAACTAAGGAAAATAGAATCTTGTTTCTATAGATAGTAAGACTTATTTGTTTTGTTTTGTTACATTTTTCGAACATTTTGATATTTCTCTTACTCACTTTTATTATTTCTTAAAAAAAATACATTAAAAAAATAGTGGTCCGCAGGTGTCGGGAGCAGGGCCGAAGCTACCAGTGGTTAGGGCTCCAGCCACAAGAACCTTCTCATAAAGCGAGCCGTATCGAGAAGTACTGCCTTCTGAATCAGGCCCTTGATCGAAAGATGTTTGTCAAGGCTCTTGGCCATCAGGCCATTGGCCGTAGCGACTATCGCCACAATGTTAACCGAGTTCACATTCCACATATCGACAACCTCACGTGCCAAGCATGTCGAGATATGTTATTGTATTCTATTCGTTTCCTTTATTTATTAATATACAAATCTAATACATTTTTAAATATTCCTTAAAATAAAAACAATATAAAAAACATTTAAAAATATAATAATAATATTTGTTTATTCTCTGATCTCTCGCTCTGATCTGTATGGTGTCCGGACGTAAAGAATAGCATCATCCCATATCTTCCCGTGGGTGTCGTAAGAGGCGACTAAGGGACTTACCAGAGAATGGGCAGCAGCGTTCTCTGTGTTTTTTATACAACGGTACTGCGATCGCCAACCCGCCTGCCAAGCGTGGCGATTATGGCAATACCCCCTTGAGGGAGGCCTATGTCCAGCAGTGGACGTCTTTCGGCTGAAATGATGATGATTAATGATTTGTTTATTTATAATTTTTGGCTCATGAGGATGCTGGAGTTGTACAAAATAGATGCAACTCTACGCGCCTTCCTTGAGTCATGTATGGGGCAATGGAGGCAAAATGGGGAAACATGCATTGAAGCTGGATTTCTTGGCAGTGATCAAAGGGGATAACCTACCCCCGCTTAAGTGGAATCTAGGTTTCTACCTAGCTTCCACTTAAGTGGGGTCTTTCTCTTTGTCACTTGTCGCCGTCCATCCAGGATCAGACTACTGCTGGAGTAATAAGACGGGCCTTCAACATTTGCCCACTGCTCGTCTCTGCAGATGTTTATTGAAAGACAATCTTTCAACGTCCGGGGGCATGTTGGAGCGCCTGATGGATTCGTCATAGCAGCGAGCGACGATGCGTCGTTTTAGTTTTAAGTATTTAATGTAATAATTGTCTAGTCATTACTGCTTGTGTCATTACAACGTTAGTACACCATTTTTTAGTAATTCCAAATTCTCTTCGTTTTATTTTATCCAAGTCTGGGTTGCTCCCGTACACGATGACCGCAAGGAACTATGGCAAGGCAAGGAGGTTCACGGGCGCTTCTACCGGGCTCTTCATGGGCCTGATGTAGATTTTCTAGCATCCGTGTCCTGGATACGTTTCGGTGACCTCTTTGGGGAAACTGAAGGTTTTGTCTGTGAGGTTACGGACGAAGTTATCTTGACTAACGACTACCGGAAATATATTATGAAGGACGGGACGGTTGACGTGTGTCGGGCATGCCACCGTCCGGGTGAGTCCATCAGACATATTATTTATGTTTGTGCTCGACTGGCTCACGGCGAGTACTTGCACAAGCACACCTAAGTAGCCAGGATTATTCACCAGCACTTTGTCTTGAAATATAAACTTGTGGAATCTGAGGTACCGTACTACAAGTATGTGCCCGACCCAGTTCTCGAGAAAGACCATGTCACGCTGTAGTGGGATCAGTCTATCATTACTGATAGGACTATTGTCGCCAATGAGCCTGACATAGTGGTGATAGACCTATCAGTGCGCTGCGTAATGATAGTCGATGTTACCATGCCGCATGACGAGAACACGAAGTTCTAAAAAAAAAGGAAGCTGAGAAAGAAAAACAAATTAAATATCTCAACTTGGCACACGAGGTTGTCGACATGTGGAATGTGAACTCCGCTATCATTTTGCCGAATGTCGTGGCGGCCAATGGCCTTATGGCCAAGAGCCTCGACGACAATCTTTCGAGGCTCTCCTTAGGCGGTTGGATCAAGGGCCTGATTCAGAAGGCCATACACTTCGATACGGCTCGCAATTGTGAGGAGGTTCCTGTCTCTGGAGCCCTAACCACCGCTAGCTTGGACCCTGTTCCCGATACCGGCGGGCTATTATTTTTTTTTAAATGTTTAATTTTTTTTTTTGACTTTGGAATATTTAAAAATTTAATTTAATTTGTATAGATATGAATAAAGGAAATCAAAAAACATGCGACGTCCACCAATCCGCACTGGGCCCAAGAGGTGAATTTCGGCCCATTCCCTCTGACCATGAGGAGGCTTGTGTTTCAACAATTGGAACTTTGTAGGCATATAATGAGAAATGTGAACACTTAAATAATAAAAAAATCACTTACGATCGTCTTCATCAGAATATTGCCAGGCTTGTAATCACCATGACACAAGCATCGCTTAGTTGTCTCATCATCATAATGTCTCCCAAATCTTTCCCCAATGTCTTCAGAAAACTTCTCAACAATTTCTTTGACATCTTCATCAATATTATTAATTGCTATTTTCGTCAAGCTCTGACAAAATTCACGCCATTGCTCACCAAAATTGTAAGCTGCTTTTTTAGTTTTAACTTGTTTCTCAAAAAAATCGGGACGTTTCTCTTTCAACACAAACGTAAACGCATGGAATTTGGCAAGCTCTTGAATGGCTATTTCAGCAAACTTCAATGACACCACCTCCATTCTGTGGCCTGTGGTGAATCCTTTTTTCGATACGTTTTCCATGATAATCACTTCTCTAACACTTTCCTCATAGCTTTTGACCATTTTGAATCTTGCATCTATGGGTACTTTTGCTTCTTCCTGCAGTTCTTCGAATATCTTGGAAAGTTCTTTGTAAGTAAACAGCTCCGTTATAAACATGTCAGTTATGCATATAACTTGCGTATTGTTTTCACCTGGGATGACACTTTTGACGAAAATGTTTAGTTCTGTATCGCCTTCCTTTGTTTTCCCTTTTATATCAATTTCGTACAATAATCCGGCATAGTTACCACCATTCGTGCACACAGATTTCTTTTCAACGTTGCATTTTGTAAATCCAGTTTTTTCAATAATTTTGTCAATAGATTGATCAAGTTTGTTTGATACTTCCTTTGGACAAATGTATTTGTTTTTGAGTTGATAGTTTTCAGTACATTTTTCCGCTTGCATTTTTACTGGACACAATCGAAAGGACGAGAGTAACGTTATACCATGTTTCAGAAACAAAACCACTCATTTATACTACATTATATAAACTACTGCATTAAGGTATTTTTACATTGGTGTTAGATTTGTTGCTTTTTTTAGAAAGCCAGTACAAATTTTCAAAGGGTTTCAATGAATTAACTTTGTTAAACAACAAAGGAGCTGTAGAGTATGTGTATACTTCATCAGTAATCAAAATTCTGTGATGATATCATTATAAAATTCACCGGACAATCAGTTATAGTTTGTAACATTATGATGGAACATAAAACAAAACTTTTAAACACGATAAAGGTGAAAATAAATAATGACATTGCTTGGAACGTAATATCTATTCTAACCATAAAATATCTATTCTAACCATTAAATGTCCTGACTGACTGACTAACTCATCAACGCCCAGCCAAAATCCTTGAACCTAAAAAGCTGAAATTTTGCACAGAGGTTTTCTTTATAATATAGACAAGGACTTAAGAAGGATTTTTCGAAATTCCACCCTTAAGAGGGTGGGTGGTTGAATTTTCTGTGAAATTTTTTTGGGGTCGATTGATTTGGAAATTAGTGTACATACTCTTCAGTTAAAATTATGAAATACGTATATCACAGTTTTTCCAAAAAATCATCCCCCAGTTTAAAATTCAATGTCCTGACTGGCTGACTGATATATCAACGCACAGCCCAAACCGCTGGTCCTAGAGACATGAAATTTGGACGATGTATTCTTTGTGAAGAGTGGGTATCCACTATAAAAGAGTTTTTCGAAATTCTACCCCTAAGAGGGTGAAATGAGGGGTTGAATTTTCTGTGAAACTTAATATTTTCTGGGTCGTTCGACTCGAAAATTGGTGTACACAATTCTGAATTAAAATTTATGAGACATGTGTATCAGTTCAATATAAATCTATGTATGTATAGTTACATACATAGATTACTTGTTATTCCAGAAGTAAGATCCCGTGGGCAATTCCCGAACTCCACGCGGGCGAAGCCGCGGGCATAATCTATTTTACAAATATTCATAAAATTTGCTTTGTGGTTCTAAAATTAAAATGTACCCAATTTTGGTGTATTCCCGTTGGCCCAGAATGGTTGGCCAGGATCAGAAAAATTAAGGAATGAAAGAAACCATAGTGATGTCAGTGGGAATTTATAGACATTCCAATTCATACATTACGACAACTGATCACGGTCTTGTATATTTTCGCGCGTGTACCAGATGTATGTACAGTCACGAGCACCATATATATATATATATATGTAAACACTTAACAACTTTAAAAGCGATTTCTTCTACTGTTGTGATTAAAATTTAATGTTGTTACGAACACAGTATTTTGGAACTCATATTTTTATGAAAAAGATCCTATCTCCAAATTGCAGTCGTTATTTCTCGCGAAAATCGCTTGGTGCTCGTGAAGGAGGCGAAAGTGGTATCTGAGAATTATAGTAGGTGGTGTTCTGTAGTTGCTGTCTAGTCCTATGCCAAATAAGACGTAACGTGCTATTCTGTTTGTATCTTTAAACACTAAGCATGACTGCTTCCACGCAGGGGTCCGCATGGGCCGATGCCTGCCAGGGCTGCGGGACTGTTCGAAAGAGATACCGCGGCCCTGGAACACAAAGGACAAAGAAGGAACATGGATGGGTTTTAGTCAGTACAAGTCTGACACTCCCTTCCGCTCCGCCCATAGCGGGGGGGGGGGGGGCATTTGATTTCCCACCCTAAAAAGAAGAAGCATGACTGCTTCCTTCGTACTCAACGAACACAGTATCATTTAATTTTGTTCAATTAATGTTTATAAATTAAAATAACCTATATTAACTAACTAACTTAAAAATAAACTTAAAAAATGGCGTCAAAAAACTCCTCCTCAACGTTGGCAACTGGTAATGTACCCAAAAGACTGGCGGCGTTGCCACGTTGTATGGCAACGCTAAGCCTTTGGCCAAGGTAAAAGCCAGCCCTTGGGTCACGGGAAGAGTCAACTAAACGTTTAGAAATGTCCTTGAAAATGCTGTGAGCACTCGGACCCCACGGGCCTAGAGTTTCAACCCCAAACGGCTCGAAAATATAGTTACCAATAAGGTTACTATATTTACGCCGCTTGAGGTTCTCTGCAGCCGCAGCCGCAGCCCCAGCACAGCACGATAAGCTAGGAAGATGGGATGGCGCAAGAGTATCGACACAAGTTGCATCCCACACTAAAGGCCTACCCATCTTCCATGGAAACAAAGACATGCCGTCCGGTCTCTTGCCATCGTCGCGTGCCAAGCCATTTGGTTCTAATAAAGCTGGAACGACGACGGTGACAAGAGCTCGACGGATGATATCATTTAAGTTCGCGTGCCGTGCAAAGCGGCCCGCACTTCGGCTGCATGAAATGCCGTGGTGTCCAAGGCTGTTGACAGCTTCACCACAGTGACAGCGATGAGGAGAAAAAGAAAAACAAGGGGCGCCTAGGCGTAGAGCAGCAAAAATGTATATAATATTTACTTCTACAAATAATGAATAAATTAATTAATTTTTGGCTTCTCGCCATAGAAGTTTTCTTAGTAATTGACATTTTTTCAACGTTCCTTTCATAGATTTTCTTCTTTGTCTACGATGAAGTGTTGAACCTCGATATTCTCTTAACCAGCATGCAAAGATTCATACAGGGTGTTGAACGACCCATCACCAAGCATTCTGTACATCTAACTAAGTAACACTGAGCACAAATTATTGCTGTTTTTTTGCAATTAAATATATGTAGAGGTATTTCGTCGTAAGAGGCGACTAAGGGACTTACCAGAGAATGGGCAGCAGCGTTCTCTGTGTTTTATAATACCATACTGCGATCGCCAACCCGCCTGCCAAGCGTGGCGATTATGGCAAAACCCCCCCTTCTTGGGGGAGGCTTATGTCCAGCAGTGGACGTCTTTCGGCTGAAATGATGATGATGATGAGAGGTATTTAAAGTAAAGTTGTTATCACATGTATAACTTCGATTTATAAAAAAAATGTCTGATAAAGTCGGAACTTTGGTCTTCAATATATCCATAAATAGAAGGTTGCCAGCAGGTATGGTCCAGGGTCCAGTATAATGCAAACACAAATGATCATAATGTCGGGAACAAATACATGGCTCTCGGTTCCGTAAAGCGTGTTTTTACGCCCGTTATATTCTATTGCACTGACAAACACTTCAGTATTACCACAATCAAAATGTATGGAACAGCTCATTTTTTTTTAATAACCGATTAAAAAAATTCTGTGTGAGAGGGGAAGGGGGCTCAGAATGATGTCCTGAATACGTGGTAACCGTCTTCGCGTCGGTGTCCGTTCCACCCCGTATATCCTGTCAGCAGTGTTCAGAGTCACATTCGCAGTTTATCCGTAACGGTTTGATCGAACATAACATAACATCGCGCCTGAAGTCTCCGAATGGTTAAGCAGAGGTGGACTAATAGGACACCCACATTTCGCCAGTTATGTTTAAGTCTCATGTAATAGGGGGCAAGGCTATTGCCATCAGCCAGGCACAAATCCAGACTCCGTGGGTACTACCGCCACATTGGTCAAGTGGTCGCATTTGCGACTGCTGAGTATGAGGTCCTGGGTTCGATTCCCGGTTCGGGCAAAGTGTTATTGGGTTCCTCCATCAGGAATTTCTCAGTAGCAGCCACGAAGGCTAGTTTGAACGAACCTTTAGCGTAAATTGCACTTACGATTACTATAGCAACGGAATTAACTATTGTGTCCTAAGAACAAACGATGAACATAATCTATTTGAACAGCGACATCCTGCTAAGATAAAGATAAAAGTGGTAATAAAATACAGATCAATATTTAGTGAGCACTTAGTGGTGTTATCCTAAATTTATATTGGCTTTTGATTACGTAAAATTTAGTGGTTTATTTTTAATAGATTCCCTACATCAGTTCAAAATACCATTCTGCGGAAATTTATGGGTGACTATAAATCGACGCCTTGATAATTCGACATCATGTATGTTTTTTTTCGCTGTTTCTATTAAATCGATTTTACCTTACGTCGAAGTCTTGTTTCGTCGATATTTGTTTGTTCTATGTGACTGAACCGGAGATACTCATAACTTTTTCGATTTTTAGGGCAGGAAAGACAAACATTTCATAACCTCATCCTCAGCCAATAACCGGACACAAATCCCGACTCCGTGGCTGCTATTATGTAGGAGTTTTACATAACCTATGAAATGTTGGTATACTTTTATTATACCTCTGTATAACCTTTCGGGGATTACAGGTGTGATGTAATGTGATGCCATTACTTCTTATCAATCGCTCCAGCTGATGATCGGACAGACGAATCGGCGGTTCTGGCCGACTATTCATCATCATCATCATTATTTCAGCCGAAAGACGTCCACTGCTGGACATAGGCCTCCCCAAGTGTCGCCACATTGACCGGTCCCGTGCGACTCGCATCCAGCGGATCCTTGCAACCTTCACCAGGCCGACTATTCGCCGACTACAAATATAGCCGGATAGTCGGCTTTCGCGATTAGTTGGTACATCTCTTATCTTTAACAAAAAGCACTACTAATTAGATAAACTACGGTAAAGAACCCGTACGAAGCTGCCCCTCAGAAGCCGTACGTGGCCTGGGTCTACCTTCCTTGTGTTGGTCTGTGCTATAGTGATTTCATTCCACATCATCATCTTCCTAGCCTTTTCTCAACTATGTTGAGGAGCTGAATACCAGTATTTTACTTGTAGCCTATCTGACCTCCAGAACCAAGTTAAAACTGAGTAATACGGTATGATGGTAAGACTGGTTGTCAGACTTTTGGGCCACTGACTACCTGTAACGACTGACAAAGATCTACAAAAATGACAGCCGGGATCAACGGCTTGAAGTGCTTTCCTGGGCACGGAGGAAACATGATTTTAAAGGATGGTCACTCATCCACGGTCTGACCTTGGCAAGCGCTGCTTAACATTGGTGATAGACCCCTACGGCTGTTATTGTTTAGCTACGACCTCCTCAAGCCTTCCAGATCTCCCACGAATCTCGAATCTATCAGCAATATCTACATGAAGAAACCGTTAATAAGCAGTCTTATTGTGTACTAACTGTTGCCCGCGACCTTCGTCCGCGTGAATCTATTATAAAAATATTACTTCCATTTATGACGGATTTTGTTAACAATTTCAAAGGTTTTAATTTTATTTCACGGAACCCTAATCCTTATTCTAAAAAAGTATTTAATATTAATAAAAGTATTTCCTTGCAACATCAGCTATCTGCCAGGAAAAGTCCCGTCAAAATCGGTCCAGCCGTTTCGGAGATTAGCTGGAGTAAGCGTGGAGTAAGTACCGTATATACTTTCGTAATTATGCATGCAGTAGAAAGCTGTTAATTGAAATTGCAAACAGTTACGTTTGTTTATTTGTTTATTTAGATAACAAATTAAATAAATGGTTACAACAGAAAACTCATTTTTATTAAACCCATCTTAAGCAATAAATATTTTAACAAAGAAAACTTCAAACATTATTTAAATAACACCCCACGCAACATAATCATCAACAATTCCTTGAATTCTATCCTTATACTTGTCATCTACGTTAAAACTTAAGCTGCTCATGTCATTCTTCGTCACATCGGGAACATCGTCTTCCTTAGCGAACATGAAGCTAAGAAATATTATTGAATACATCAGACCATAATCCAACTTATTGTTGTAATCCGTTTCAAACTGATTTTTGGAATAGAAGGAGTTCACGTCAATGTCGAAATATTTCAAGAATTTTGTCATCGTCTCGTAGTACAAATCCTTGAGTTGTGCTAGATGTGCCTTTCGGAATTTTCGATCGGTACAGCTGAAGATGAAATATAGGAAGTCTAGGATGGGACTTCCGTAGTACACCAGTTGATAGTCCACTGGTAATATATCTGATACTTCTCCATCCTAAGGAACAATAAGAAAAATTTTATTAGGATCATAATAGTAAGGTAAGTAACTAAGTCTAAAGTAAAATCATGTTCAATGAGAACAATCAAGTGTTAAAAAATATAAATGTAGATTACGACAATGGCTATAGCATAACAAGGAAACAGTATTAATGCGAAAATCATCCTGCCATTTTTACAAGTTTGTAATACCATAATTATAAGAAGTACTTACGATTGTCTTCATCAGTATATTGTTAGGCCTATAGTCACCATGACACAAGCATCGTTTTGTCGTCGCATCATCATAATGTCTCCTAAATTTATCCGCAATGCCTTCCGAAAATTTCTCAACTTTTGCCTTTACACCTTCATCAATATTATTTATTGCTATTTTCGTCAAGCTCTGACAAAATTCAAGCCATTGCTCACATTGTAAATTGTAAGCTGATTTTTTAGTTTTAATTTGTTTCTCAAAAAAATCAGGACGTTTCTCTTCCAACACAAACGTAAACGCATGGAATTTGGCAAGCTCTTGAATGGCTATTTCAGCAAATTTCAAAGACGGCACGTCCATTCTGTGGCTTGTGGTGAATCCTTTTTTCGTTACGTTTTCCATGATAATCACATCTCCAACACTTTCCTCATAGCTTTTGACCATTTTGAATCTTGCATCGATGGGTACTTTTGCTTCTTCTTGTAGTTCTTCGAATATCTTGGAAAGTTCTTTGTAAATAAAGAGCTCAGTTTTGTAAACGTCATTTAAGGATAGTATTTCCATATTGTTCTCACCTGGAATGACACTTTTGACGAAAATGTTTAGTTCTTTATCGCCTTCCTTTGTTGTTCCTTTTATGTCAATTTCGTACAATAACCCAAGATAGTTACCACCATTTGTGCTTACAGATTTTTTTTCAACGATGCATTTTGTAAATCCATTTTTTTTAATAATTATGTCAATAGACTGATCTAGTTTGTTCGATATTTCCTTTGGACAAATGTATTTGTTTTCAAGTTGAGAGTTTTCGAGGCCTATTTCCACTTGCATTTTGACCGGACACAACTGAGTAGACGCGAGTAAAGTAATATATCTTGTTTCAGTAACACAATCACACATTTATAACAACACAAAAAACGTTAGGGTATTTTTACATTGGTATTATATTTGTAACAAACATTTTTTTCGAAAGCCAGTGCCTATTTTCAAAGGGTTTCCATGATAAGGCTTTTTTGGTGCAAGCTGTACGTTAACAATATTTTGTTTTCCAAAGTTTGTGCCGTTGCGACGTAAGTCTTACTTGATAATACGCTAGATCTTCGAATATAAACAGAAAATTAGGTAACATTTTTATTATTGAATTCAAAAATGGTTGTATGTATAGTTTTTTAACGGTAGTAATAAAAGGTCCGAAGAAAAATTGAGCATACTCAAAATATGATATCTTGCGACAACTGAAAAGACAAAGAAACGACCGAATAAAATACTGGAAATACCGAAAATCAATACAACATTTGCTGACGTAATATTTTGCATTTTTTTTAAAATTGCCTTTTAACCTATGAAGGAATAAAATCAACTTCAAGAAAAATATCAAAATTTAATAAGGTGTAGTCGACGTAGCCCCGGGTCTCCTATTTCTGTCTGTAGGGTTTAAAGTAACCTAACCCGACCTAACGTCGGGGTGCCCCAAGTCCCGAGATCGCTTCGCTCGCTCTTGCATCTTAAGTTATAGGGCTTAAGAAAACGACTTTTTTAGCAGAACATGTTTTTGGAAACTACTAAGTTTCCAAAAACATGTTCTGCTAAAAAAGTCGTTTAAAAAAATACCAAACTTCCGAAAAAAATACTAATTTTTTTCGGAAGTTTGGTATTTTTTTTGGAAATTTAGTTTATTATTTTTCCTAGAATTGTAATATGAATAAGATCATAAACAAATGACTGCAAAACAAGACAACAAACTCATAATATGAGTTTAGAAACAAAAAGGTGATGATTACAGAGAGAATTTAGCCTATAATCTGTAAGAACTAAGAAACGATTCTCGTTCTAGAAGCCTGCATGTGTAGCATAGATACTTACTACGAACGCAGTCATTTCTTTCTTCATTGTATTTTTAACGTCATAGAAATCTTAATATTTAATTTTGTCAATATGTCTGGAGAAGCTCGCGGTTAAATAATAACAGCCCCCGGATCAATCTTCAGGCTAAGCCGCGCTTGCCTAGGTTGGTCAGCGGATGGGTGACCACCTATTCTGTAGCGAGTATCCTCCGTGGCTCGACAAGCACGTTTTGCCGTCCACCTGTCTTTTAGATCTTTGACAGTCGTTAAAGATTAGTCAGTGGCCCGAAAGTCTGACAGCCAGTCTTACCAAGGGGTATTGTATTGCCCAATACTAACAGGGTTGTGGACGTCAGATAGGCAGTCGTTCCAAGTAAAATACTGGTATTTAGCTTCACCCGGTTAGACTGGCCGACCCCAACATAATTGGGAAAAGGTCTTTCGTTTCTTTATTTTTTAAGGTTGTAGTGCTACGTGCGCTAGTTGGTATCAAGAGGATCAGCCAATCCGGTACGAACAAGTTGCTGATCAATGGCACTGACAAACACTTTACGAGTAATAAAGTGTGTGTTTGGTGTCCGGAATCTGTCTGTAAGTACCAGTGTAACGAAACCTTTAGTGTAAATTGCACCTTACGATGACTGACAGAACGTTTAACTAACAAGGAATTAACTATTACGTCCCGAGAACAAACGATGATAACATAATCATTGGATGCATTGTGCGTCAATCAATAACGTTGTATTAACTAAATTATATAAATATGCTTCTATTTGAAGAGTGCTATCCTGTTTAGATAAGATAAAAATGGTAAAAAATTATACAAGGTGAATTTTTCAAGTGGGCGTGGATGGCCCAATCCGAAACTATGAGAATAGCGAAAAATACTCAAAGGAGTCGCGAGCCCGATTTTGATGAAAACTAAAACTGCATCATTAGATTTTTGGAAAATCAATATATAGCCAGTACCTTTTCTTTAAATTTGCCGCATGTCATGACTTCCCAGAATTTGATCCGTACTAGCGACACTATCGATGTTAATGATGTAATAATACAGTGTGTTTTTTTTTTTCAAAATCAACGGGTTTTCGATTAGTGGCTAGGAATATTGATTTTCCAAAAATCTAATGATGCAGTTTTAGTTCTCATCAAACTCGGGCTCGAGACTCCTTTGAGTGTTTTTTGCTATTCCTCATAGTTTCTGATTTGGCCATCCACGACCACTTGAAAAAATCACCCTGTATACCTCACGTGTACAGGCCAATATTTAGAGGGCATTTAGTGGTATTATTCTAGAGTTTTTTTATCATTGGGTTATGACTATGGAAATTTAATAATTTTCAATTTTTCATGTGACTGAATGAATCAGGTAAATTTGCATTTATTCATGTATATTGGAATAGATTCAACTTTTTTCGGTAGATTGTCATAATTGTAAAAAGATGAACAAACATAATTATAACATCATCACGCCTGTAATCCCCAAAGGTTAGGCAGAGATCTACTTATAGTGCACATTTAGCCTAATCTCCATGTAATAGGTATCCGAGCCAATTCCTATCAACCGAGCACAGAACCAGACTCCGGTCAACTGCGGATCCCTAAAGGAAAAACCAGATAACACTATCCCCGACCTGGAAATCGAACCCGTGCCCAACAGTAGGGCTTGCAGCCAGTAGACTAACGAGGCAGTCAAGAATGATGATGAAAATGAAGATGATAAACATTTAATACAAGGTCAACCAAGCATACAAACTAAGTAAATATTTTAAAACGCCTTACGAATAGTACGGGGGCCTTATAACATTGATAACTTATCTTGTGCTTTAAGTGTCGATGAACTCAAATTGTGTTAGACCAGTATGTAGCCACCTGCACAGCTCTACCATTTGTTTGAATTAAATCTTGGTATTTGCAAGTGGTTGTGCAGGATGGGCAGGACAAGAAGAGGAGCAATGCTCTATGTCAACGTCCTGCCACGATATGCTGAGAGCTATATTTGACTGACGGTTGTGAAGGTGGAAAACATAGGACTGGATCTTGGATGAATTTGGCTTACGGCCAAATTCATTCAAGCATTTTCAGCGTAGAATTTTCCGTGTCATTCCAGAGCTACCGTCAGTTTTTCTTCTGCTAGAGCAAAATCGTCTGCATATAAAAAGTGTTCTATTTGTGGAGAGCATGGTTGGTCGTTTGTATATTTGTTAAATAGGGCTGGAGCTAACACGGTACCTTGGGGGAGCCCATTTTTCTGACACCACCACCTGCTTTTACTGTTATCAAGATGGACTTGAAAGCACCGCGACGGTTATTTAGGATTTGTGAAAAAGTTAGAACCTTGACCCCCAATATCTTCGTAATTAGAAGGTTCTCAGGTATGGTCTGGAATAAAAAAAAATATCGCAATGACAGGGAGAACAAGTGCCTTTCGGGCACTTTTACATCCATCATACTTATTTAATTAGTAAGTGTGTTTAAGTTAGGGTTTAATTTATTTATTTTTACATATTGCGTCTACGTTTCTTTTCTGTATCTCCTATCTCAGGTCTGCTGGAAGAGATTTCTTTATAAAATAAGCAGTACCTTATGTCCTGTATGTTATTTTCTGTATAATTTTGAATTATTTATAAAATAACCGCATTGTAAGCTAGCAATTACTGTTTAATTTTATCGAGAACCTTTAAAACTCGTCAACTGATAAAACATTGAAAAAACCTTAAAACTATAATGACAGGCAATATTTTTCCATTGTTACAAAGTAATACCTAGGTGTATTGTTGGGTAATACCAGTACATATCTAAGATCAACACATTATGTGTAATTGTGAATGTACGTATGAGAGTGACTCATCAGTTTCAGTTTATTTTAGACTTAGTAATTTGCAGCAATGGGCAGGGCAGATGGGTGTGTTAAGTGTGCCTATTAGTGGGAAATAAAATTACTACTAAGCCCAGTTTGGGGGTTCCTTAAGGTAAACTTTCCATAGTTATTGATAAAGTGCTAAAATTTGACAGTTAAACAGGCAAACTCCGAAAAATAATATATCTGTCGGATCCGGTCATTAGTACGGACATAAAATGAATCGCAAGTGCGCTGGTGGTGGCGTCACGCGATCTGCTTACAAGTCTACCCTCACCACAGCGTGCTTCTACAGAGCCCTGATGTTTACAGCTCGAGGCGAGGACGACATTGAATGTCTGATCGCGGTGGAGTTGAGACAGCTTGGAACTGTAAGTACCCGATTCATTGTGCCCCATGGTATTATGTTAAATTGTAATTTCAAGTAATTTGTTAGTTTAATAGAAACAGTGTATCGCACCCAGTGTATTGTCATTGCACGAAACCCATCGGCTGCCCACAAGATGTACGAGCATAACGGAGTAAATCCTGACATATCCGACATATCTATCAGTTATTTGAGGGTTTCAATCCTTCTTGCATTGGTATAATCCTTCAAGTATTTAATACTGAATCTGAATTAATTGTTGCAGTTCTATGTAGATAATCGTAGAGTATAAAACTTGTGTGAATGGCAGCACATGGCCTTATTGGCCTTACCAGCATTAATTAATATGTCCAAGCATTTTAATGGCAGCTGGACGTTCTCATACATTATTATTAATAATAAATTGATCATTATTACTTTCAATAAATATATTGAAAAGCCTTATGAATGACTTAAATTACTGGGTCCGACTTTACAAATATCGATGAAGAATTCGCACTTGGTATGACCGGCATAGTCTTAAGATTCTTGAGGTTATGGCAGGGGTTCCCAAAGTGTGCGCCGCGGCGCCCTGGTGAGTCGTAGATAGTAAAGAGGGGCGCCGTGAGGCCTGTTTACTATTCTCCGTAAACTAAGCTTAGGTATTCGATAAAAATCTAATGAGCTTGTTGTCTCACAACACTTTATGTACCTTTTTACGAAACACCTTTCCAAGCTCACTTAATGGTGTTTAAAATAAGTACTTTGCGAAGAAGATGACAATTTTTTTTCGTGAATCCAAAATCCTTTCCATGTACTCAACCAGAATCCACTTCTCAAGAAGAACAGAGTCTCGTTGACCCCTCTTGCGTTAGCAGCTTTCAAACAAGATTCACGTTTTCCGATTTGGTGGAACTTTGGATATCGGTTCAAAATGAATTCCTATCAATCTTAAAATTCTCATTCCCTTTGTAACATAAAATGTTACTAAAAAAGTTTGGGAACACCTGGATTGTTTTTTTTGTTTTGTTAGGTAAAACTAAAAAACAAACAAAAATATCCAAAACAAAAATTTTAAAAATATGGACGAACACTAGTCTGAAATAAACGAATTAAATAATACTTTATTTATTAGTTAATTTTATCAACGTTCCGTTCAAACTACCTAAACATTTACAGAAATTGACATGGGGTACTGTAATAGCCTGCAATAATTGTGGTTGTGTAGTCAATATAAATATATTTATTTTAAGAGTTCAGCTCATCGTTTTTATAGAACAATAACATAATTTACGAATGAAATAATTTTAGTGAACTATTCGCTACCAAAAACCACATGACATTAATTTGTTTGTAACGTCGCAAAAACCGTACTTACATTACAGGGATTGTAAACATTTTGTACATAGTTATGTAGTGAGTTTGTAGGTGCGTCTCGATCGACCGCCGCTACAAGGTCACAGCACATGGCTCCGCACCTAAATTATATCACTACTGGCTGAGGCAGGTGAAATATTAAAAGGGATGTCTTGGCAAGACCCAGGGGAGAGGTACAGTTGGTGTTTCTACTTCAAAGACTTAGTAAAATTTTAAGGGATGTTTGTGAGTTTAGTGATAATGATTCTTATTTGGTTCGGTTTGGTTCGTGGTTTTGGTTTTTGTTTGGTTCTTGTTTGGTTTTGGTTTGTTTCTTGTTTGGTTCTTGTTTGGTTTCCGCTACACTATACTGCAAAAAAGAACATTTTAAGTATAGTAAAGGAGCTAATTTGTTTCAGTTATTTTTTATGGTAAAGACATTCCTACACTTTTCAAAAAAAAATTATAAGAATACAGATTAGTCGTTTATACCACAGCATCGAAGAAAGGATCATGTGTTTATAGTTTAAAATACATTTGGCACAGAATCGCTTAATTTTTCCCATTCTGTGATAATGATGTTGGGTTAGCCAAACATAACTACCGTAAAGCTTATTTCAATCTTCTTGAAAGCCGAAGAAATATGAAATGAATTTTCAATAGCCTAAGCCATCTGATACGCCTTGACAAATACCACAACCACCAAACATTTCTTGACTTAGTAACCAGACATAACTCGCGCAAAAAATCTACAACCCCACACAAAGAGCCAACAGGTCGGTAGGTAAGTTGGTAGTTCAGAAGTGTTGCGTGCCAGGTCGATTGTCCCAAGGCTGGCCGATCGGTTGGTGTTAAAGGGATGGGCTCACGGACAGTTTGACACTTCAGCCTGTATATTTATGTTTTACGGCCGATTTTTCCAACCATCGATTCCGACCAACTGGCTCTTGTGATACAGGAAATCCTAGTACAAGAGCCAGGGCAGCATTGATGTTTGAACAATCACCTGTTAATAAAGATTTTATCATAGATGGAATGAGGAATTCTAATACGTTGGTGTTTTTCTTGTAAGTAAATTCTTCTCTGACGATAAATAAATTATATTTTACTATAATATATTTTATTTATGGAATAAAATGGAGATTCGATAGCTATATTTTGCTAGGTTTTTCTAACCTAGCTTTAAAAATCAGACAGTTGTAATTTACCCTTGTAAACGGACCCTACACGAAGCCAAACCAAACATTATGTACAGTCACGAACGAAAAGAAGTTTTAATTTTTTTTAAAGTGTTTTTCTCCTACTGTTCTGATTAAAATGTCATGTTGTTACGAACATAGTATTTTGGAAATTGGTATTTTTTTTATGAAAAAGATCCTATCTGCAAGTTACAATCGTTTATGTAACAGTGCGTAAAAATGTTACTTTTTACACGGTGGATCTCAACGTAACTCACTCAAAACAATGCTGATGAAAGCATTGAATAGTACTGGTGTCGTGGAGGTATTGAAGTAAAGTTTTGTTTTTGTTAATTTTTCATTTTCTTTAGCTACATTTTAGGTTATCTACGAGGCTATGACGTACATGATGATTTTTTTAATTCAGAATCACTGTCTGCCTAGTCACAAGAGAAAATCTAGTTTGGGAGCCAGAGGCCTATCTGTTGGACACAATGTTTGTATATTTATCTTAAGATGTCTGTAATAACGTTGAAACTGTATTGAAATATAGAAATTTATTATTAAAAAAAAAATTATAACATTTAAAACTTGAATAAGAAAATAGTGTGATAAAGTTGGACCTGTGACCTTCAATATCTCCATAACTAGAAAGTACCCAGCTATGGTCTAGAAAAAAAACAATATCACAATGCTGGGAAGAACAAGTAACTTTCGGCTTCTTTAAGGGGGTTTTTCCACCCTTTATAATCTACAAGGGCCAATTCAGTGGGATGTTTTACCATAGACCTCGTAGTGAATAATTTATACAACGGCCTTCTCTGAACTTTATCTAGTTGACATTTGAAAAGAACCTTTATTGGGTCAACATGTTAAGGATAGCGAAGGGGAAATTGGATTACAGTTTGCATCGGTACCTACTGTAGAACAAGTTTAACAACAAATATTTTTTTTTTTAACGACTTTTTTTTTGGAGTGAAAAATCACGTTTTACGGTAGGACTCGATAGAAAGCACTCAAAGCTTTGTGCTCATGGATGGATTAAATAATACGGCGGTCGTGGAGATTTTTAAAGTAAAAATCTTACATTAAAAACATATAATATATTTTTTTTTAAAAACTTGTGGAAAAGTTGGAACTTTGACCCCCAATATCTCCGTAACTAGAAGGGTTCCAGGTATGGCCTAGAATAAAAAAAATGATCTCAAAGACGGAGAGAACAAGTGTCTTTTGGCTTCGTTAAGGGCCCATTTACACCCTTTATACCTATGTATGAATGTGGATGGGTATAAGAGTAGAGGAAGACCAAACGAATTGGATGGACTGTGTGAAGGATGATATGAAGGTGTCTGATGAGATGACGAGTATAGAGAAGTATGGAAGAAGAAGACATGCTGCGCAGCATGTCTGATGATGTATGTAAGTGACGCTGACTAAGCAAAAGGAGCATGCAACGATCGTAGACGGTTCAGTAGTTTTTGTCATGACAAAAGGCATATGTTTATATGTATGTATACAGGGCGATGATTGTAGTGTCAGAGACAACGCTTTTTTGTTTTTTCAGGAACTCTTATGTTCGTAATACATTACCATAGAGTGACGTCAAAAAAAAATAGATTCCTCACGCCCAGGGGTATCCGAAAATGCCCCATGTATGTTCCGCGATTCTTTACAGTTTTTCGAGTTATGGCTTCTTGAAAAGTGTATGGGAATCATGACGTCACTATTTGGATCACCCTGTATACATATACTACCGCACTCACTGACGATCGATCAATTTTCACCCTTATGCACTCAGTTATAAGGTCAAAAAGTGGTCGACCGACAGTCAGCGTGTTGTTACGTAAAATTCTACATATACGACAAAAACTGGAAATATTAAATATGTAGAAACCGCATAAAATACACCGAAAAACACCTTGTGTTGTAAAAAATTAATAAAAGTAAAAATACATGCTCCGCCACGTATCCACGGGGAAAGTGTCTGTGAGCATGTTAAACGAAATTGTTTTAATTATCCGCACACGTTTCTGTAAACTGTAGTTCCGAAGAGTTGGTCTCCTGAGAGTACCTTCGAACGAGGGCAAGGTTCCTAGAGGTATAAACACAGCTACGTAAGGTATGTGAACAGGGTTACGACTGGTAGATCGACGTAAAATTGCTGACTCTTTATTCTTGCTCAAAATCCTCAATAACAATATTGATAACTAAACTTATACTGTCACTTACGGGATTTCTTCCGTGATTGTTCATTATTTTGAGCTCCCGATATTTCGACGCTGTTGCAAGCGCCATGATCAATCACGGAAGATATCCCGTAAGTGACAGTATAAGTTTAGTAGTAAACCGTGAAAACTTAAAACAGTGTTAGAATATTGATAACCCTGAATTATTGTCAAAATTTTATTTAAATGGCCAAGTAAAACATTTTAATCCACCCATACGGGTACCTCATACATCTTCGAATTATAGACAGAACAGTTATATTGTGCGCGCAACAGAAATTTCAATGACGTATGCAAGGAATATGATTTAGATCCATTCACAATTAATGTGAATTCGGCTAGAAGGTGCTTAAGCCTCAAATTTTTCTAGTAGCGGTAGGTTATATTATTTGTTTATCATTTTAGTCATATAATTGCAAGCAAGTATTTATATTCTTCTTACTTTGATTAAAGCGGTGTGTTTTCTGTTTTTGTGCTCACACCATATTTTTTTTATTATAAGTCTATACATGAGGATTTGTAATTGGCTTTCTGGTGACTATGGATTCCTTTTTTTTGTGTTTATGAGCTGAAAGTCCTCCATGTACTAAAATAAATAGATAAATACCTGCCTGATTAAATATGTAATGATTTATGTGGTGTGGGGCTTGCTGGCTCTTATACTAACTTACGGAGAAGTAAACACACTGACGCGTGTTACTCGACTACCCCAGTCAAGAAACAAAAAGGTACGAGCATTGGCCACCACGCCTGAAGACTGATCTTTATTTTTTTTGCAAAAATAATAACCGACAAATAACTGTACTTCCGGAAGTCAGTGATTTTTGTTTGCTTCATTGACTTTTTTGCCACAGAGTCTGGATTAGTGCCCTGCTGATGTCATTAGACTCGCCCCCTATTACGTGGGACTTAAACATAGCTGGCGAAATGTGGGTGTACTTTTAGGTACACCTCTGCCAATCCCTTCGGGGATTACAGGCGTGATTTTATGTGTGTGTATTTCTCAAGCAAATTCTTTTTTCTTTATTATTTATAGTGGTTTTTACGCATAGCATATGTCAGTCCTATCATATCCTAAACGATAATACTTTTCACAAGACGTGGGCCATAAATTTAAACAAATCCTTCGCATCATCGCCTTTTGGTTGGGATAGAATTGTACGGAACAAGCCTACATCAGTTCTGTTCAAATTCAGGGACCTTATTAAATTATTTCTACTGGACACTTATTGGACACATTCTATCAATTAATGTTGTAAGTCTTCTCAAGCAAATTTTGTAAATAACAGGTACCTACCTCTTTTCTAAACTTGTCATAATCAAAAGGCGAAATTATGTGAAACTTTCTTCAGCGGTAGTCCTGGGAGAGCTGTATATTTGCTTAAATTACGTCCATGAGGTGTCGAGGGAGCTAATTTGTGTCACCTTCGTTCCCCTGAATTATGTAAATTAATAAATTAGGCGAGGAACATGAACCTCAAAAGTCCTTGACACTGACTTTGATTATTTATGCTCTGAAAACTTGAATTTATGTTTCTAGTGACGATCGTCATTTTTACTTAATACTAATTAAAAATGACGATCGTCATTAGAAGAAAAATAAAATATAAAAAAATAATGATGCCCGCGACCTTCGACCGCATGAATTTTTTTTTTTTTTTTTTTTATTCTGTACCTTACTCTTGACCTCAATCTAGTCCTGAGGACAGAGATGAGGTCGACGATGGAACGAGCTAACCCAAAAGAAGCCTATTAACTCGCGATTTAAATAGATTGGGGTCATATGAACTTGGAAACACCGAAATTATTATAAAAATATTACGTCCCAATTTGAATCGGATTTTGTTAACAATTTCAAGGGTTTTTTTTTGTATGGAAACCTAATCTTTTTTTAAAAAATAAAAGTAGCCTAGTAAGTAGCTTATAACATCAGCTATCTGCCCGTAGGAGTCCCGTCAAAATTGGTCCATCCGTTTCGGAGATTAGCCGGAACAAAAAGACAGGGACAAATAGACAAACAAAAATTAAGATAAACGTTTCTTTCATTCAGTAAAAATCTGTTATTTAAAAATTTCAAACAGTCACTTTAATTTTATTTATTTGTATAGAACAATATTTTAAACAATGTGATGATGATCAACATTTTACAATTTTTTTTTTATTTCTGTCTTGTTAGAAACTATCCGTACTTACTGTTACAGTTCGCTGTAGGAAGTGAGCAACAGCCTTAACATTTTTATTAGGTTAGTTTAGAACTGTGACCAGCAACACGGACGAACGAGCGCTGTATCCAAGATGATTGCTGTTAACAAAAGTCACAGAAAAACGATCAGTGAGTATACCATAACCATAATCAGCCTATAATGTTCCCACTGCTGGGACACAGGCCTCCTCTCTATGAGAGGGAATGGGCTATAATCCACCACGCGGGCCCAGTGCGGGTTGGTAGATGTCACATGTCTTCGAATTTTTGGTTCTACGACATGCCGGTTTCCTCACGATGTTTTCCTTCACCGTTTTTGAGAGCAGTGGTGATGAAATAAATCAGTGAGTATGTTTCTATATTAAACATAAAATCACCCCTATAATCCCCGAAGGGTAAGGCAGAATTGAAGCCAATTATTATTACACCCACATTTCGCCAGTTATGTTTAAGTCCCATTTAATAGGGAGCGAGCCTGTTACCATCAACCGGGCACAAATCCAGACTCTGTGGCCGTTACTAAACAAATTCCTGATGAAAAAACTCAATAATATTTTGCCCGACCCGGGAATTGAACCCAAGACCTCATGCTCAGCAGTCCCGCTTGTGACCACTAACGAGGCAGTCTCTATATTAGTATTTTAATAAATATTTTTAGGCAAGGCTAAAAGCATTGTAGATATCCTCAGGCGACGACCAACACCAGCAGGAGGGCCGTCAGATCATTTACATCATCATCATCATCATCATTTCAGCCGAAAGACGTCCACTGCTGGACATAGGCCTCCCCCAAGTGTTGCCATATTGACCGGTCCCGTGCGACTCGCAACCAGCGGATCCCTGCAACCTTCACCAGGTCATCGGTCCACCTAGTGGGAGGCCTTCCAACGCAGCGTCTTCCGGTTCGCGGTCGCCACTCCAGAACTTTTCGGCCCCATCGGCCATCCGTTCTGCGAGCAATGTGCCCTGCCCACTGCCACTTAAGTTTGGCTATTCTTCAGATCATTTACCCCACAACGAAAAAATGTGGTAAGATTTGATCGCATTTGAAAATAAAAGTCCGGACACACAATTATTCCGAATCAAAAAATTACTTGACCTGACTTTCTTCAACAAAAATGTTAGATAATTGACATGCTTTTTAAGTTACACTTTACTTCTGAAAGCGCAGCTCAGTCATAAATATTCCTTTTTTATTCACAAAAAAAAAAATCCTTTTAGTTCCTTTGAAATTTCAATAAAAGTGCTTGGAACACCTTAACCTTTCTCCAAGGGCGTCTGTACACCAATCTGTCCCATTTAGGCGCGAATTTATAAGGGTACCCTATAGTTATGTCCGAAAGGTGACTAACTCAATAAATACTAGAGTAAATCGAGCTTTAGAGGTCTACTTTATTTGTTTGACTATTTTATTTTTACAAGGCGTCAAGGGAAATCTTTGTGGGTGGAACTTACATGATTTTCGCCCGAATACATTGGTAGAGAAAGAATGAGTGTGTTTTCAAGTAGTTAGCGGAAGTCAGTCAGTCAGAAGTTAAGCGTCGGTTAGTTCGAAGCGCTTTGCTACATCATTTATTATGCGCACAGCCAAGGAGTGGAATTCCCTGCCTGCGTCGCGAGCTAATAGGCTTCTTTTGGGTTAGCTTGTTGCATCGTCGACCTCATCTCTGTCCTCAGGACTAGATTGGGGTCAAGAGTAAGCCCATTTAGTATAAAAAAGCGGTCATTATGACTTATTGCTTATCATTCAGTTTTTTTTAGCCTGCTATGTCCCACTCCTGGGCTAAGGCCTCCCACCACTCCTTCTATGCCTCTCTAACTAACGCGTCCTCCTTTTACTTCTGACGGAACCCGTCCAGTTCGTCCCGCTCCATCTGTCCTTTTCGTGGCCTGCCCTGGCCCCGCCTCACTGTCTCAGTGCACCAGTTTCCTTCTATTTTGGCCAGTTTTTTCGGCATTTGAGTTCGGCAGCCTTGTGAGCCACGTCAGCTATGAATGTTTTGGAGCGCAGTACCTATTGCATTTCGAACATGATACCTTAATTTAACACGTAGTATACTGCGCTCCCGTGCTCGTTGGCTACCATTCAATTTAGACACCTGCCCCCGTAGCAATACCACCCTAAACAAAGAAGAATCGACAAAATGGGGTGGTAATCCTTGTCTACGGTAGTCATGCTACAAGGTTAAGACAGGGAGAATACACAAGCCCATCAGTTTGCATTTCAGTGCCATAGGCAACTCTCCCTTGTATAATTCCTTCATGGACCAGTAGCTCTTCCACACGTTTTCCGTTCATCTGGCGACTTCTGTAATGTATTTTGTAATGCAATAAAATCTGCATTTGGATAGCAATTGCAGTGGCTATGCCACCTATCAGTACTGAGGACCTAAACTAAGTAGCGTTCTATCAGCGTAAAGAATGATGGGAAACTCAAAAATGCATGGTCACATAAACTACCTACCGAAAAGTTTATGTTAATCCTGCTGAACGTAACGACTTTTAACAGGGTTTAAATGTGGGTTTTTGGTTTTTAACAGACGCAAGTCGTAATCACACTTCACGCTTCACTAGTATGCGCTCTGGGCCTAACATGATTCAGCGTCCTAGTTTTACGTTCCAAATGTTTCTTACCGTAAGAGAATAATTAATGAGTTAACATAAATAAAACGTACCAATACGGCACAGTTGGATAGTCCTTTGAGTTCCAAATCAAACAGCTAGCCTTTTGAGTTCTGATAAAATTGCTGAACACACAGCGACCCCAAACAAAAACCAATTCGAAATTTAATTGGACCTGCCCCAAGCATAGGCTGGAAGAATTTCCCAAGTTTTGTGCGATTAATATTCCAATCTTTTAAGACAATATGTATCTTTTGCGTAGGTGTACCCTTATTACATAAGTTTGATGTAATAAGTGAGATCTTTAAGTTTAAAAATAAACTTTGAGTGATATTACTTAGTATGATCTTGGTGAATGAAACGTTTTCAATTGATCAAATTCTTTAGACGATCTTCGTTTGCGTCGTATTGATGATTCCTATAAAGTTAAATACGTTTCGACCTGTCAGACAGGGCCCTAAAGGTGCAGGTGGAGTTGCACAAGGATTCATCGGAGTACCCCCATCCGACTCAGTTATACCTGCAGCGGCTCACCTGGCTTCATAGTCGGTTTAGAGGTTTCCAGATGGGCCTTGGTAGTTGGTGGCCTTCTGGGAGCTTTTCTGCAGGGCAGGCTCAACAAAGTTACCTGGGGGAGGATTTTGGAGAACCCACAGTTTTATTCGTTTCGCACTAGGACTACTGCCATTTAGTGTATGGTGATTTAGTAGATAAATTTATAGACAGCAAATAAAAATCGTCTCAGTTCTTTTTCATTTTTCAAAAAACCACAAATTACTTATTTGTTAATAATTATTATTTTACAAGCAACACTAAGCCAAAACCATGTTCTGAGCAACAAAAAGTAATAGGCGCCGTAAGGCAATGGTACCGTAACAGCGCCAATAAACAGTACCGTTCGTACCAACCCGATGATTAATAAACTACTACTTGGCACGGAGTGACACCGGGTTTCTTTTGGTTAATAATTAACTGAATACCTTTATAATTTTCCATAAAATAACGTCACGCCTATATACTAATCCCCGGAAGGTTATAGGTACAGTACTGTAAGTTTCTATAACTTACAACCAATCTTAAATTATAAGTAAATTATAGAACCTTACAAAAAAAAAATAAAGAAAACCTCGTTAGGAACTAACCACACTTATTCAGCTCTGTTCAGCTTTTGTAAATAGAAAAGAACGATTTTGTGTGGAGCTGCGTACGCATCTGAATAGACGCGGAAAGATGAACGGATGCGTACGTTTCTACATACAAAATCGTTATTTTTTGTAAGGTTCTATAACATACATATAATAAAAAAACATTAAAAAAAAAACAAATACTATAATTAAAAATCCTAATCCAAACGTTTAATATTATAAATGCGAAATGCGGTTTGTTTGTTACCTTTTCAAGCCTAAAATACTGAACCGATCATCCTGTAATTTTCCATACATTATCAGGTGTACAGAAACAGACATAGGGTACCTTTTTCAAACCGAAAAAAGTACTGTTTCCGAAGAAAACAACAATAACGTACTTATGATAAAAGATGGCTCCAAGCGTTCTTTGAATCGTGATTGAATTATATTATTACAAGCAGAGTACATCCCGAATTGATTGTCAAATTCTAAATTAAAGCGAGCGAAGCCGCGGGCAGAATCAAATGTAAAAAAAATAAGAACCCTTATTTTAAACGACTGCCTCGACTTATCCTCCTTAATATCATAATAATTAATTAACGTACGATAATAATATATCAACGGGTAATGTAACTCTCTCACATCTCGTTACATCCCGGTCCTTCGAGCAGGATTATAGAATTAAGTCCCGGTCACAATATTGAGTCCCGGTCACAATATTGATCCAAGCCTTTTCTATTCTCAGAAAAATGCGAAGCCGTATTTCAGTTACATACCAATATAATAATTCAAAACCTTGTGCCTAGCTCTCAGTAGCATTTGATTAGAATCGAAACTGACCCAAATATATTTATAGTCGTAAAAGAAGGTAAATGAAAATGTTGCCTTAAAAAAGCTTTTTCAAATTACCAATAAGGTAAGCAATAAGTTTGCATTGATTTCTCTTACTCATCTCCCATGACATTGAAAATTAAAATTGCTTTTTTTAAATATTTGTCGAATATCCGGTTGATTTTTTATTAAAAGTTTTTAATTTGAATTGTACGGTAGTTGATGAAGCACGTGGTTAAGTCACGTGGGCAGAGTCATAGTGGGCTGGGCGCCATTTTCAGACGGGCAGTCTTGATCGAACCGTCGAAGTGAGAACACCACTCTGAAATTGTCTCTTCACCTACTTCCGCCTTAACGTATTTTGTAATCGTGCGATTTAATCAACGCAATACAATATTGATTGAGTGTGTGTGATTTTCTTGCTCGAACACTTACGCCGTGTCCAGACCATGAAGCAGGCAACGCCCCTGATGCCGCGGAACTTAGGCGCGAGTCGACATATTAAATGGGCTTACTCTTGACCTCAATCTAGTCCTGAGGACAGAGATGAGATCGACGATGGAACGAGCTAACCCAAAAGAAGCCTATTAACTCGAGACTAAATAGATTGAGGTAATATGAACTTGGGAACACCGACGCAGGCAAGGAATGCTCTTGCTCTTGGCTGTGCGCATAATAAATGAAAGCAAAAAAAGCAAAGCACTTCGTGCGAATGTGTGCAACATGGACAAGGTATGAGTGATAACCTGCAGTACGTCTGGACTCTCGATGGAAGAAGGGAGATGGTGGAATGAGCTCGTGGAGCTCTTGGGTACACTCACCGAAGTACAATCTGTAAAAGACCGACAAACATGCAACTTTGCGCCGGTGGGCTAGGCTATGAAACCTGGTACCAACAATACCAATACTTTATACCAATTTTCAGTGCCATCAAGTGCAAAACGCCAGCACCATTGTGCGCGTATAAGCCACAAAGTGTTTAGATAAAAAAGGAAGAAAAACACAGCTCAACGAATGTATCAATAAGTGAAACCATTGATCTCTTTTTATCATCATTGCATAGATATATAAAAGCTTTTAAAAATAAATGTTGAACTAAAAAGCCACAAAGCAGAACATTCCTTAACACGAACAACAAAAACATTAAGAAAAGTATTTTGACCCTTTTGCTTCGAATTCCAGAAAATTCTTTTTGAATATTTCTTTACAAGAGAGAAAGGTTGTAAAAAATTACGGACAAAAGCTTTTTTTACGATAACAAAACAGTCAAAAGGATTTGCCCACGAAGTTGCGATGTGAACGACAACGGACGGTCCGTTGTCGTTCACTAAAGAATGAATGAATGAAAAAGAACGAAGAGTACAAATCTTAAAGAGTCAACGATAGGGGTTCCGCAGCTGCCTTTCTGTACTTTGTGTTTTTCTGTGTTCGTAGCCAAATAGCTGAAACGAAACCCCAATTCGCCCTCGTCCTGTCTGTCTGTCCGTCTGTATGTCACAGCCATTTTACTCCGAGACTGTTGGCACCACACAGTTGAAATTTGGAGAGTAGAAGACACCTCTTCTATGAACCGCTACACAAAAGTGACGTGAAATAATAATTGACATATAGGTAGATAGTGATATAGTGCACAAGTGAAGTTTGACATTGTTTTAAGGTTCTATTTACTAACACAATTTGTGAGCCCCCTGCCCCCACATAAAAAAATTTCATCGGTTATTTAAAAACAAATCGGCTGTTTTCCACCCGGTATAACTTTGGGAAAAAGTTGCTTGAAAATAAATGGATGTTGTTGTTGTTTACCTTTTCACGCCTAAACAGCTGAACGGAGTTTGATGATATTTAGCACCTGGATAGACCTAGACCTTGATTGAGAATTTTCATCCCGGTAATATGTTCCCATGGCATAATTACAGAAATCCACGAACCCTTGGACAGAAGCTGGTAAAGAAAGCTAACAATAGTGTGCAAAAATCACGAAAATATCAAGAACCACTGAACCCTAAAAATCATATTTCCCGAGCGCCGTCCAAGATTGCATTTTCACGAGCGCATTGCATGACATCGTCTTTTACATGCAAAACAGTGATTTGAAATCTCAGAGCACTTCATAAAGATATGAACTATATTGTATCGATATTAAAAACGAACGCTTTAAATTTAATCCTGTCCCCTAATGTTGCTGTGCCCGACAGGGTCCATATTGATCTTTTACCTTGTTACACCATCTATGTAATACATGTGGAATGCAATAAAGACTTCAGTATTGAGTATAAGAACAGAAATTTAAATAATATTTGGTGATCAATACAACAGTTCCCAGTTATATCAGCCTATCACGCAAACGTGGTCGCTCACAATGCACCTCATCAGAAGGCTTAAAGTCACCCAAACGGCAATGGAGAGGGCTATTTTCGAAGTTTCCTTGCGTGATCAAATCAGAAATGAGGACATCCGCAAGAGAACCAAGGTTACGTAGCCCGAAGAATAGCCAAAGCTCGCAGAACGGATGGCCAATGGGGCCGAAAAGTTCTGGAGTGGCGACCGCGAACCGGAAGATGTTGCGTTGGAAGGCCTCCTACTAGTTGGACCGATAACCTGGTGAAGGTTGCAGGGATCCGCTGGATGCGAGTCGCACGGGACCGGTCAATGTGGCGACACTTGGGGAAGGCCTATGTCCAGCAGTGGATGTCTTTCGGCTGAAATGATGATGATGATGATGATGATCATACTATCAAAATTAAATTGAAATCAGCAATTTGCCATTGTTCTTTGTTTTATTTTTATTTTTATGTAGCCAGTGACATTCACGCCAACAAGACGGATTATTGGATACAACGATGACGTATAATTTATCGAGATCGGCTCATCCGTTTAGGAGTCACGAGCTCACAATGGAACGGACATACGTAATTACGTAAAACATTACTTTCGATCTGGGTCAGTCGGGTGAAAATCATTATCAGCATCAACATTTTCTTTTTTTTCTTTTTGGTTGCGCCAAAGAAACCAATGTAGAAATTATACAAAAATTACAGAACCAAGTACTTAAGAACATCGTGAACGCGCTTTGGTATATAAGAATTGACGACATCCATCGGGACCGAGTTCATAAACAGTATAATCCAAAAATATGCAGAAGCTCATGAACATCGGCTTCATCATGTTAATGTCGAAGCCATCCAGCTCCTCGAAAACAAGGATATAGTAAGGCTCAAAAGGACTAAGCCTTTTGAGTTAGTGTAGTGTAATCTATTTGTGATTTTACCGCGAGTGTAATATAGTACATAGCTATTTATATGGACAGAAGAACAAAGTGACTTCGCCTTAACAGACGCTAAGTTAACGCAAAGGACGTGCTCTTAGATATAATTTTACTTTTAGCAAATTAAGTTAGATTTAAATTGCTTATTAGCCTTAATAGGCTAGATTGTAATATGATAAAAAATTAAAAAAAAACATAAAAAAACAAATCTTCCACTCTCCTCTCTTAATCGTCCCGCTCACACAATCTATCCATGTTCTCTTTGTCCGTCCTCTCCCGGTCCATCCAACAACAATTGCAAAAAATCAAAGATTACAAAAATCTTCTAACCTATTGACCGCCACGGACGTCTATAGACGTCAAATCGTTAGCGCTTTAAAAAAGTGTTATTTTCCACGTGCCATGCCGTCCGAGGCGTTGTGAGCACTATTTGATTTGACGTCATTAGACGTCCGTGGCGGTCAATAGGTTAAAGATTAATTTTCCTAAGAATAACGTACACCTTTACAAACCACCTGAGAAACAAAAACCTGATGGAAAAAAGGAAACAAAAGACAATCCTATTAAAAAATAATTAAATCGGCATTTACTTTGTAACCCGGCCTCGATTAACAACGATTCTCGTAGCGGGTCTACGAACGGCTACGAGAGCGCTACGGAGCGTAGCTGTACATTTTAATAGATAAGGCTTTACTAGATTGGAAGTCTGTAATCTAGTTAATAGGACTTAGGGCGGTCATTTACGGTGTTTAAAGATGGCTTTTATCGATAATATCGATAGTATAATAACATAAGTTTAAAAATCGAGTAAAAATGAAATAATTTCACCTCTCTACTCGATTCTTTTTTTTCAATTTTTGTAACACCTCACTAAGTTTCTATTAGTAAAAATGAAAAAGAGTATCTAGATGTATAGGTATATACCCATTTCATTTCATTCTTATTTTAAGCTTCGTATACCAGAAATGGTTAATATGAAGATCCTTTTATGTAATATAACATCATCTCATCTCGTATCATCTGCTCGCAGAACGGATAGCCGATTGGGCCGAACAATTCTGGAGTGGCGACCGCGAACCGGAAGACTGCGTAGAAAGGTCTCCCACTAGGTGGACCGATGACCTGATGAAGGATGCGGGGATCCGCTGCGTGCGAAACGCACGAACCGGTTATTGTGGCGACACTTGGGGGAGGCATATGTCCAGCAGTGGACGTCTTTTGGCTGAAATAATGATGATGAATGATCTACCATATATCTATCCATATTATGCAATTTTTTTTTTTGTTTTGAGGTGATAACAACTCAATACTTCGAATTAATTTACAATGTTTATAGTGTTGTGAGCCAACGTGCTATCGAGCGCAGTACCGTAGGTGTAAAATTAACAGATTACACAAAACAAACATTACGCTGGGCTCCAAAACGCACATCGTTGACGTGGCTCAAAAGGCTGCCCAACTTAAATGGGACTGGGCAGGACATGTCTGTCGTATGCCGAACGAACTGTGGGCCTGGAAAGCTCAGGATTGGTGCCCTGAAACAGTGAAACAGAGTCGCGGCAGACCACGAAGGAGATGGCGGGAGGAACTGGATGTCTTCCTTGAGAATTGGAAAGAAGTAGCACAGAAGCCTGACCTTTGGAAGGAGTGGAGGGAGGCCTTTGCCCAGCAGTGGGACAATGTGGGCTAGCTATAATAATAATAATTTAGTGTTGAGAATTGCGCCAGTTTATCTTAATATACAGGTAAAAATCTCAAAAGCCACTTTTCCAGTAGCTGTAAAGTCTCCTACTTCAGGTATAAATAACTGTAGCGACAAAAAAATATTTGAAGTACGTCTGAAAGTCCTAATATGAATTAGAGCTCAGTAACTCGAATCCATATAACGACTAAATAAATAATAATATTTAGTAAACTATTACTACTCACAAATTCGTAAAATATACTCGTGATCATCATCTCCCTAGCCGTCTGCAAACAACAATCAGGTCGGTTTTAAATCAAACAAAAATCAACTAAATATTCATCAACATCACCTCACTGAAATAATATGAATTCTATCGACACTTAAAATGACATGCTCTAGTGAACAGCCATTACAATAATGCTTTTAATTGCATGAAATGTCGGCATCAATCCAATATTGTAATTAGTTGTAATGTGTCCACTAATTACGCGTAATGCGCTCGCAATTATCGTATCTATGATGCTATCACTATAATGTAATTTGGTTTGCATAATTAATGTGACACCATTCAGTTTATAATTGCCTCGACAGGACAAAAGCCTGGATCATTGAACTCTTGCTTGCTTGTTCCTCTTATTTGTAAAAGGCGAAATAAACTTAGACCTGAGGCCCTAGCACGAGTGTGCGGTGTAAACGTAAATACGTCGATTTTAAAATTATAAATACTCGTTTCACCTTTTTTTTTATCCACGGTACTGGTTGCCACGTTGTATGGCAACGCTTAGCCTCTAATCAAGATAAAAGCCAGCGCTTGGGTCACGGGAAGCGCCAACGAAACGCATTAAAATTTCTTAAAAAAGGCCGTGAGCATCTGGTTCTACTTTTTAAAGTTAAATGTCGGTACAGGAGTCATAAGTGAGATTCACAACTTTACTTTTCGTTACTCTAAAGAGCCTACTGTCGACACAGTGGTTAACTAAGTACATGTTAAAATTCATACTTGTAACGAATAGCACATTGCTGGTCATCATCATCATCATTTCAGCCGAAAGACGTCCACTGCTGGACATAGGCCTCCCCAAGGGGGGTTTTGCCATAATCGCCACGCTTGGCAGGCGGGTTGGCGATCGCAGTATGTTTGTTATAAAAAAAAAAAAAAAATCACAGAGAACGTGCTGCCCATTCACTGGTAAGTCCCTTAGTCGCCTCTTACGACACCCACGGGGAGATATGGGATGGTGCTATTCTTTACGTCCGGACACCATACAGAACATTGCTGGTAATCTTTCAAAATACTGTAAAAACATAACATCACGCCTGTAACCCCCGAAGGGTTAGGCTTAGGTGTATCTAATAGTACCCCCAAATTCCACCAAGTCATAAGTCCCATGTAATAGGGGGCGAGCCTATCGCCATCAACCGGGCGCAATTTCAGACTCCTTGGCTGCTACTGAGAAATTTCTGATGGGGAAACCCAATAACACTTTGTCCGAACCCAGGACTTCATGCTCAGCAATCGTGCATGCGACCACTATACCAACGAGGCATATAATATTGTAAAAATTCTATCCTAATAACACTTTTCGAATCCCAAACAGCACAAACCGTCCTCAGTCACAGGTATTAAACCATTTAAGCACAGACGTCAAGTGACGTAGCATCCCACTTACATTAAGCCCGGGATTCGATTTCCCGCACAACGGGATCACTGTCATCCTCGCCCGCAAACACCGGGATGTTTGTCTTCCATTATTTTTTGTGCTTTCCGAATGAAGCCGACTGCGGTCGATGATATACGATCGTCAAATAGAAATAACACATTTTGGATTGGATTAGAGTTATCAATTGAATTTTCTGTGTTGTTTATCAATTCTGTATTGTTTTGCGAGGCAGTTAAACAGAAATGTTATCAGCATTGTTTTCATTGCTTGCTGCTCGTTGACAAAAGGGTTTATTCTACTTATCTTCGGTTAGAACATGCAGCCAATTTTGATGTAGCGCTCGCCGGCCGCTGCCGCGGCACCGCTCGCTCGGCTCGCGCGCGTTCGGTTACAGTTCTAACTAGCAATAAAAGGATAAACAACTGTTACCGGCCGCACCTAGGTTTAGCCGGCTAGAACTAGGTGTAACCTTACTTCGTAGGGGTCCGCACGGGCCGATGCCTGCCAGGGCTGCTTACTTCGGCTTTTAGCCGTAACATACCTATCAAGGTGCTTCTAGCCTGTAAAAGTGTGTTATTAATATTAGTGCTACTGTTGCTTTATTTTTAAGTTCACAGTTATGTATATTTTTATGTTAATCAAAACAAAACTACAGTTTGGGAAATCGTAAGCTCACCACTAGTTTTATGAGGTTAGATAGTGTTTATTTATTAATTAAATATTTGTCTAGTACAACATCACAAAGAGAGGCCTATACCCAGCATTGGCTGATGCCAGTCTGAAATGATCATGATGAGGTACAACTAGTGTACAATAGGCCGTCTTATCGCATAAAACGATTCAAAACAGATAACATTTGGATGTAAAAAAGAAATGGTTTTTGGGCGTAAGAGTAACATAATATATATATATATTTCAACATTGCTGTCTTTTCTAATACATGACCAGGTAGACTCAAGAACTAATTATTTTTTCAATTATCCCTTTTTTAATTTTTTCCCTCATAAGTGAAATGAAAGGTTCAGATCCTAGTATATGAGAATAATAATAATAGTATAATGGGTGGTAACAAGACCCTTAACGAAGCCGAAACGCACTTGTCGCGCACGTCAAGAACAAAAAAAAAATTGCAATGACGGGAAGACGTCATTGCGATATTTTTTTTGTTCTCGACCATACCTGGGAACCTTCTAGTTACGGAGATATTGTGGGTCAAAGTTCCAACTTTACCATATTTTTTTTTTAAATACATGTTTTTAA
Organism: Noctua fimbriata; assembly: GCA_905163415.1. Taxonomy (NCBI): domain Eukaryota; kingdom Metazoa; phylum Arthropoda; class Insecta; order Lepidoptera; family Noctuidae; genus Noctua; species Noctua fimbriata. The sequence goes on along the minus strand of LR990941.1, from coordinate 15,702,526 downwards.
TGTAAGATTTCTTTCGGTTCTGTTATCTGCCATATAGTTTTTTTTAGGGTACCGTACTTCAGTCGGCAAAAACGGAGCCCTTATATGATCGCTTTGTTGTCCGTCTGTCAAGACCCTTTTTCTCGGGAACGCATGAAGGTATTAAGCTAAAATGAATATCAAATACTCAGGTCTGCTACCCTTTAAAGCAGTGAAAAAATCAAACCGGTAAGTAAACGCGACCAAAAGATATGACCGTTTATGTTATATTTTGCAATTTCACAAGGAAATCAAAACCTATGAGGTACTTCCTACCTGACCTACCTTCCTGACCTAAAATCATGAAATTTGGCAAAAAGCAATGTCTAACAGCCCATGTGAAGGAAAAATCTGAAAACCGTAAATATGTTTAATAAAAAAATACTGTCAAGTTTATACGGAACTCTCGGTGCGCGAGTCCCACTCGCACTTGGCCGGTTTTTTTTATTACATTAACGTTTTATCAAGCATATAATTCTTTTATTTCCATCTTTGAACCAGAGGCATACACAGAGTAACATTCCATCGTCAAAAGCGATGATGGAATAAAGTTAAACCTTTTTTTTATAAAAGCAAACTTTAAAAAAAAACACAGAAATTATGTTTATCTATCAAAATTTTAAATTTTGTCCGTGGTATTAACCGTTGAGGACCCTGGCTCCACGACCAAGTCACGTCTGTCACCAGAACTACAGGTGTGTGCGTTTCAAATCAATCTTCGATCGGTGAACCGGTTTAAAATTCTGTTACAAAAATTTTAAAATACAAAAACATACTCACAAGGCTGTTATATAAAAGCTTACAAAAATAAAAAATGTATGGGATTGACTTAAGCCTATATTACTCGTACCTATCATTCTTGTAAAAGTCGTAGAAATACCATACGACAAACGTACATACGTTCTAGTAGTTGTTTAATATACACTGATCATCAGGTCTGATCAAGTTCATAACGTTGTTTTTTTTTAATTAGCTCGTATGTCCTACTACAGGGCACAGGCCTTCCCTAATTCCTTCTATGTGTTCTTTTCCCGTGCCTCCTCGAACCATCCCTCGCGGTACGCATCCAGGTCTTCTCGCCACCTCTTTCTGGGCCGGCCTTGGCGGCGCCGTCCGTCCTATGTAACGTATAAAATGACTTTATTTCAATAAAAAAATTACAAGTTCATTGACGCTGCTGACGAATATTCCCCTCATTTTCATGCAGCTGAATATTTTTTTGGGTTCGAGATGATCCAAACAATCGTCCTATAAGGTTCTGGCAATTTTTGAAGTTTTTTTTACAACTTTGACATGTTGTAACTTTGGATCCCCCACTTCTGGAGCAGCTGACTCGTAGATCCCTGCTGTGCTATAGTTAAACTTTTATTTGACGTACTATTTGAAACGACTGCCACTTTTTTTTTTTTTTAAACTTTGCCCCACACTAGGAATTTCTCCTGTATTGTGGGTGCGTTTACAAACATTTAAACTCACAAACACCAACAGCCAGACCCGGAACAACTACCTGTAGATCATACAAATATTCGTTCCGTGCGGGGATCGAACCCGCGTCACGTAGCGCAGCAGTCAATCGCTCAGCCACTGCGCCAAGCGTGCCGTCAATTTGTCCACGGGCTAAGGTCCTTGTCACTTCCATTTTTCGCACGTCCTGAACGCTTAGCATATTTTTCTCACGTATCAGCCAGTTGACCCTCTGTCCTCTCGTGATGTAACTTCTGTCCTTGTTAAATATGTTAAAAGGTGCTTTAGGAAGTACCTACCAACGGTTCGGGAACTGTCGGGTTGTTTCGTTATTTCGTTTAGTGTCCTTGGGTTTCTTCGACGTAAAGGAAGCACAGTTGGCAAAGTGGCTGAAGGATTCAAGTCGCGGGATCGATTCCCGTACTGAACAAATGTTTGTATAATGGTCGACGGGTTGTTCCGGGTCTGGCTGTTTGTTTATGTGAGTATTAATGTTTCTGAACGCACCCACGGTACAGAAGCAATTCCTTGTGTGGGGAAAAGTTAAAAAAAATTAAATAAGGCCTCATTGGCCAAAACCTGTTTTTAAAAATTAATAATCAACACTGCCAGATACTTCCCGTTGGCGGAAATTTCTGCCAGATGCTTTATAGGTCGAAAAAAATACGTGAAAAATCACGTCAGAGTCTATTTCAAACCTATGTTTCGAAATAAAAACAGTCCAGTCAGTTTCGGAACAAATACAAAACAAAATTCCGGAACCGATCCACAAACATTAACCACACATTCATCACTTAAAACTTGTCGATGGCCACCAACATTGGCTCGTATCACCAACACACACATCAGAATAATTACCCAATTTGACAGAATGGTAGATGTTGGCCCATTTATCTGTTAATGGCCAGTAATAATTCTTGGCTTAGGTAGAGTGCACATGTTGCTTTATCAAATACACTGACTGAAATACCCCATGTCCTAAATAAAGCGATTGGATACTACGAGTAGCGGACCTGACAAAAAGTATCCTAGTTAGGTCCGGTAGGTCAAGCCGTTTTTGTAGTTAATTCACCGGTATTTTAGATAATTATGAAGTTTTGTTGGTACGGAAACGGAGTTCAAAAATTTATTACTAGTTTAAAAAGTAGTGCTTGGTGCTATGGTGACCTAACACTCTTTTCTCGTATTGATAGGATATGGATTGTGGTAAAACTTAAAGCATCGAATTGTAAGGGAAATAGCTATAATATTAAATCACGATAACACTTAGTTACAAGACAATGGTAATGGTTTTGAGTACGCGGTGTCTCTAACGAGATCTGAACACGAACTGGGCCACATTTTGGTGAACGAGCGAATGTGCATACTTGCGGTCGATGCAATTATGCATTTTCGCTTAGTGTTCGATTTAAACTCGAACAACTGGAATAGAACTTAACAGGGTCTGCCAATGGCCAGCTTTATTTTTTAAAGGGTGTAATTACATCAAATAAATTTTTCTATACGAGTAAATACCTTTGTGACACCTGTACTACTCAAATCATCCATCAGCACAATGTTTTGAGTGCGTTACATTGAGCGCTACCGTAAACCATGATTTTTAACACCAAAAAAAAAATGTTGTTTCCCAGCAATATTTTTTGAGTAAAATTAAAATTATCAGTTTGAATTAATTTTTTTATGTAGAAATTGCATTTATTTTTCCTATTGTTCCCTTTTTGTATTAGAAAATTTTATTTTTTGAGTAAATATTAGTTTTTAAATATTTTTTTATTTTGTTACTTGGTTTCATGCATGAAATCTTAGTTTGATGCTTCGTGAAGGGTCCGTTTATACTCTTACAGTGACTATACTGAGTGGAAGGGACACCGATGCTCAAACGGTTACCACTTACCAATTTGAACATCATTTTCATTTTCAAGAACATGAACGGGACTTTTTTTCATGGATAATTTTTAAGAAAATCAGCTGTTTCCTACAAAATTTCAATATCTACCTACACGGTCAAAATGTATGGAATAGCTGTTTTTATTTTTAAGTTACTGATGAAAAATTTCTATGTGGGCGGGGTCAGAATGATGCATTTAATACGTGGTAATCGTTAGGGCGTCGGTGTCCATTAGTAGGTATTATTTTTAGACCTAGCCCGTTCCTGATCTTTTTATGTCACGGCTGATTTACATTTAAACCTGAACTTGATTTTTAAGTAGACCCCAAGTGGCACACGAGTTTGGGCGATGCGATATTAATTGACAATTAAAATGTCTCAGCAAAAGTGCCATGTTGATTTCTTAACAATCGGCTCAAATGGTGTTTTTTCAAATCAAAATATTTTATTTCAAGTAATCGCCATTTCTTATGGAGAAGAATCGGTTAGAAACTCCAAGGTTTCTTTCTTTAAAGTTGTGTTTATTTGAAATTTAGTTTTAATAAAACAAAAACACCTTAAAAAACAAAAACCTTAATTGATTTCACAATATGACAGCCCAATAACATTTTATAATTCATTTAGTTCTCCCTTAGTGTTGATGATGTTTTTCACATTCATCACGTCCCCTAAAACATCACGCACACAATGTTTCATAACCCACGTTTAAGTACTTCAACTAGTCACAAAAGAAAAACTTTATAACAATATTATAAATTGCAAGTAAAAGTAATGGCACCACGAATTTTATTTGGGTTTCAAACAAATTGGGCGTTTTTTTCTGAACAAATGACGCGCGATTTATCATTTTCTCTTCTGTTATTGTGAAGACTAGACGTTTGCAATATATTAGCTTTTATTATTTGGGAAACACTGTTTCACACAAAGGAATTATTATTATATTATAATATTTGTAAACAAATAACACTAGAAAATAAACAAACACCAGAACGGATGGCCGATGGGGCCGAAAAGTTCTGGAGTGGCGACCGCGAACCGGAAGACGGTTCGTTGGAAGGCCTCCCACTAGGTGGACCGATGACCTGGTGGAGGTTGCAGGGATCCGCTAGATACGAGTCACACGGGTCCGGTCAATGTGGCGACACTTGGGGGAGGCCTATGTCCAGCAGTGGACATCTTTTGGCTGAAATGATGATGATGAAATACCACTGAGAAATGAGAACACCTTATTCTGCTAGAAAAGTAATGCTACCTCTTTAGAGATCTCATCTACCACTTTATATATTTCTCTAAAGAGATTAGCTACGTTATAATGAGTTCGAAATTGTCACGATAATTATTTTTAAATACACTTCCTCGATAACTGGTTCTTATCGCACTGCGATTAGGTTCAATATGCAATATTTCACACTCGTGGATTCTTAGGGTTCCATAATCAACAAGGAAAGGAACGTACGTTCCTCAAATTATTCATCTGACACTACCACTTCAAAATTGTTTACTTTTCATCCCCATACAAATAAAACAAGAAGAAAAATAACAAAGGAGACTTCCTACAATTAATCCAAAATAAAAATATTTTGGACCAAAAATACTTAGCTATGGTGTTCCGGCTCTTAAAAATAAGTATTCAAAAAAGATTACCCATTATACAGGGTAGTGTTAACAGTAATACTTATACAGGGGCCGGAAAACATTCGCCGCCATAATGGTGGCCGCAAAAAGTTAATGGACGCTTTCACCACCCTGTATTTGAGTTCGGGGCAATTCGGCATGAATCGGCATATTTCGGGTGTTACGCTTGCGCATTTCCTTTTTAGGGTTCCGTGATAAAAACCAAGTATTCTTCTGAATAGATTTTTCGTGTCTGTTGAAAATATCTTCCGAAAAATATTAATGTTCAATGGTAATGTTGCAATATTCAGATAGAATCAAAGGGGTCAATTTGGCGACAATTTGTATGTCTGCCTACCCTGAATGTAAAAAGGAGTAAGTTTTCCTGATTTACAATCGCTATAAAGAACTTTTCACTTTAAGCTTCAAACTATTTCCTGCTTTTACTCAGTAACCAATGGTAACTTAGTAACTATGTATTAGGTATGATAGAAACTAGCTGTGCCGGGAAGGTTCAGTAGGTAGATAGACGAGTAGTAAAAAGTATAGTAGTGTGGTAGGTAGGAAAAGTACATTGGAAAGGTGCAACGCATGCCGGGGACCGCTAGTCCAGAATATAAGCTATCTTGATACCAAATTTCATCCAAATCCGTTAAGCCGTTTGGGCGTGAAGGAGTAACAAACATACACACATACAAACTTTCTCCTTTATAATATTAGTGTGATGATCCTCAACCCAGCGTAGTATAGAAAATGTATTAGTTCAACTCTTGTATAATATTAAGAACAATCTAGGTCATTGTATTAGTAGCTAGTAGGTATAACATAGTCCTTCTTAGCCAATCTTAGCAGAGATTAGCCATCAGTTCGGGTGGTATTATGTGCGCAGGCGCAGGTGCACTCTCTGTTCGTTTTACTTCTATAGTCCGATGGGACGGCAATCCGACAGGACCGGAGAGTGACGAAGCGCATTACCAACTGCTTAATGTGCTTTCCGAGGCACTGGGGTATCATACCGCCAACTTCCATACTGCCGGCCACTACTGAGAAAATTCTAATAATAGCTAGTGGGTACGTAGTTACCAGTAGCGAAGGGTCAATTTTTATAAGAAGTAAGCTGAAGTACATATCTTTGTCTATAGAATACTGACTGTGCCATTTCTCAAAGGAAATCCGGTAGGAATCGATTTGTATGAAGCCTTCGCCACTGATAGTTACTGACTTACTATCTGAACTGTAGACCGAATGTGATGTAAATTATATTATTTGTATCATTTTAACTGGTAGGTACCATAATTATGGAGATAAGCGGTATTAAAAACCTTAAGTTCATAGGTGGCTGGGTCTTGGGACCTGAACTTAATTTATGCCACTGTTTTTTAAACTTCTTCATGAAACGACCTAAAAAAATATGACGCGACAACCCGACTCTTCGCTTTTCTTTTCATGTATTTTATTATGTTACAAATATTCAATCCATACAAAATTTTTATGTATTTGCATAATAAGGATTCGGATAAATACATCATCATCATCTGCCTAGCCTTTTCCCAACTATGTTAGGGTCAGCTTCCAGTCTAACGGGATGCAGCTGAAGACTAGTATTTTACATGGAGCGACTGCCTATCTGACCTCCACTACCCAGTTAGTACTGGGTAATACGAAACCCCTTGGTAAGACTGGTTGTCAGACTTATTGGGCCACTCGACTACCTAAAGACTGTCAAAGACGTACAAATGACAGCCGGGACCAACGGCATAACGTGCTTTCCGAGGCACGGAATAAACTCGGTATGTCATGGGTGGTCACCCATCCATCATTAGACCTCGTAAACCGTTAACTCGTAACCGTTATAGGTCATTTTAAGATAATATATATTACTTTGTTTAATTTAGCAGTATATGAGACGATTGAAGTGATGTTTTATTTAGCTGGTAGTATACAGGGTGTAGACAGATCCTTCACGAAGCCGTCAACCAAGCATTATGAACATCAAACTAAGTAACTTTCTGCAAAAATTGTTGCTAGGAAAGGTTTTTTTTTGGGGTGAAAAATCACGTTTTATGGTAGGACTCCATTTGACGCACTCAAAACATTGTGCTGATGGATGGATTGAATAGTACAGGGATCGTGGAGGTATTTAAAGTAAAAATCGTACATTAAAAACATGTAATAAAAAAAAACTTGTGAAAATGTTGGAACTTTGACCCCCAATATCTCCGTAACTACAACTAGAAGGTTCCCAGGTATGGTCTAGAACAAAAAAAAATCGCAATGACGGGAAGAACAAGTGCCTTGCGGCTTCGTTAAGGGTCTTTTTACACCCTTTATAAAATTTCAGTCTTATGTAATCAATTATGATTATTTGATTAACGCTTTGAACAAATAATGAAAACTTAAAAAAAAATAACATTAATCAATCATTAGTCACACGAACTAATAATAACTAATTAGTCATCAATCATGATTGACGTATTAAATCAGTAGTCGTTAGTCATTAGTTAACTTGCCCAACACTGGTATTAGTTAACAGCCATGTACAGAGTACACATCAAGCTATCCCAAACTGTTAAATTATCCCAATTGTATATGAACCTTATTCATTTATTAAAGTCGAAATTTTTTTAAAGAAATTTCGAAGATTGGGGTAGCTTGATGTGCTAGCTTCTGTACATTGCCATTTGATATTCCAAATAGATTTAACAGTTGACTTGTTTAAGATATTCACGGGAAGCTTTCATAAATAATTATTTTGTATTTGAGATCGAATTCTCGATTGTATAATTTATTTATTTATTTCAAAGAGATGTAAAAGACTTAGAGAGCGGACATTCGGAAAATTTCCATACAAAAATTTTGATAATGAACATTTTCGATTTTGTTACTCGAATGCTACCTGACAAGCGGGCGTGTGACACTAGACAGAACGAAATGTTACTAAGTAGTAACAAGTATTGGATTACGATTTTCTTCCTGTCGCTCGTAAATATTTGAACATCTTTGATTTATTTTAATCATCCAAGGCGATGCTAAAAGTAACGTTTACGCCAAAAACAAGATAAAACACCTGTTAGTAAAATAACATAAAACTAGCAGATTAGGCGTTAGTACCTTTAGTGTTGTTCGTTATACATGACGAACTGTTTAGGCTCCCATATTATTGTAACTTTGGACTGTGAGAGTTACAAGAATACAGAAAGTAAAAATATGTGTTGGTCGCAGAGACACGAAGGAACGGAGAGTGCACAGGTCTGTGTTTACGGACACACTTGCGTACTATCTCCTGCGCAAACTTGGCTAGTCTCCGTTGAGATACGCCGAACCAAAGTTCGGTCGGGGCGATATGACTGTTATTAGATAGGCAACCACTATTAGAATGCATCAGAAACAATACCCGTTACCATTGTCGAATATTTACAAATGACAGCCAGGACACTTGCTTTCCGAAATGGCGGAGTCTCATGACAAAACAACCATCTGTTCTTTTTCTAAATTAATTTAATTCCAAATCCTTTGAGAGCCCGATGCAGCGAGGCCTATAAAATAGACAGCCTGCATAATTAACAGTCAGTTGTAAGGTATACAACCTTACAGAGGTACTCCCTATCTTCTCCTAAAATTGTTTGTCCGAAAATAATTATCCATAACACGTTTGCTATAAACTTGTTTGCATCGGTAACCATAATATTCAAAAATACTAAATTTCGTTTTATATAATTATCCGTACTTCTAAAACTATTTTATCATAATATATAGAGTACTATAACAATTTAATCTTCTAATTTTGCATGAAGTAAAGTCATAAGTCATATGTCCTAAGTATTGTATTATATTATACTGTGTATTATTACCGCAATGCATGGATAACCAGCAATTTTCCTAAAAAATATCCTAAAAGTCTTGCTAACTGGCGTGAGGAGCGTTAAAGGAGCGATGACGATATTTATGACAGAAAGTGGGTGTGTAATGTAAAATGCGAGCGTAGCGAGCGCGCGTCACATAGTTGTTAATATTTATGACAAACGAATTTGGATATTGTATTTAGGGATTTCAATTTTATGGCATGTGATATTAAGTTCGGGTAAGTTATCATTCGGACAAATGAACATTAGGACAAAACAAATTATGGCACTTTAGATTATGCATAAAAAGGTTAAGGAACACAATAGAGAACCCCTTACAGTACGCGTAAAACTAATTTTAGTAATCATCAGCTCATCCTGTTTTTTCGTTATGTAATAATTACCTATCTGATATTTACCTTTGACTGAAAATATTTCAGTTGAATATAAAGTCAGTCAGTCGCGCGCGCGCATCTCTCCGGTGAGGATGTATTATATACTGACGAACGAAACTCAGTTGTTGTAAAAATGACGACAGTGGTTAAATGCGTTTCCTGTAACGTAGTTATAGATGAATTGTTGTCGTAATCCAAAATAAAATATCAGTGATCGATGAAGACACGCTAGTGCGGTTATGTACATCTACGTTTACAAGTGAAGATATCGAAAAATCTAAAACACTGCTGTACGAATCGGTTCCTGTGGAGAAGGCAAAAATAAAGAGGAAAAACAAAGGCAAGGAACAACGAGATCTAGTGGACATAATTAACGTTTTTAAGTCAGTGGAGCCGGATCAATTCCCAATTTTCGTAGCAAGGGACTTGGAAAAGCTACCTCCAATATTGTTTGACCACCTCGATTGCACAAAACTTCTAAAGGATTTGCTTCGAATTCAGAATGAAGTCAAAGAATTTAAAGAAGTATATGTGACGCAGACACAGTTCAAAGATTTTAAAACGGAGATTTTGAGATTACAAAATGACTCATTATTGCCAGCGGCGTCTGTGTGTAAAGTGAACATGAAACGGAGCGGATGGCATGTGGATGGTGGTCCCATTGGCTTATCCCACGTCAATAACTCATCAATTATGGATGACTGCAGTAATTGTATGGATAACTCCTCGTTACAAATATTAAAAAATAATGAACAATCATTTAGAAAAATAAAGGAGGTAGTTGCAGAAACTTATGACCGTGGTATTCAGTCAGCTGTCTTGCCGCGGCGAGAGGCCGAGCGCAGCCCCTCCCCTCGCGTCGCATCTGCCGCCGCTGGCGCCCGCGCTGTCGTCGCCGCTACCTCAACTACTACGAGGCAGAAGGACGTGACATCACCGAAGCGACGAACGGTCGTGCATATGGCAGAGACACCGACCGTGCCTATTGTACTTGAGCCGGTGCAAAACAATAATAATGACGGATGGGAAAAAGTTTCACACCGTAAAAAGCGGAGTATGAGCTACCGATATCTGGGTACCGCTGGTACCGCCAGGGACAGTGAAGGGAAGTTCAAAGCTGCAATAAAAACAGTGCCAATCTTCATTACTAAAGTGCATAAAGACACGACGGAGAAAGATATTGCTGATTATGTGTATCATAAAACGAACGAGGTGATCACGCTTGAAAGAATATCGTTTAAATATCCCAAAGAATATAACGCATACAAATTCTTTGTGACGGAAACTAAAGTGGAAATGTTTCTTGATAATAAGCTATGGCCCGAGGGAATTATTTTCAGGAAATTCGTACATTTTAAAATGAGAAATTACACGATCGATGCAAATAGCGGTACTTTGAACGGCGTAAAATAAATATTAATGTATAACCTAGTAAGCTACAACTGTAAGAGTATAAAACGCTCGGTCGAGAGTGTCAGGCAACTATGTAGCACGTCAGACATAATTGCCTTACAAGAAACATGGTTGCTGCCCCACGATATCTCGTTCCTGAGCGAAATCGACGCGGAGTTCGGGTGCACTGGGACGTCGGCGGTGGACACCACGGCTGGCATGCTGCGAGGACGGCCCTACGGCGGAGTTGCACTGCTGTGGCGGAAAAGTGTTTTTGATAACGTGTCGGTAGTGCAGTGCGATAACCCGCGATTATGTGCCGTTAAAGTATGTATGAAATCAGGGTCATTTCTGGTGTTCAGTGTATACATGCCGACGGATAATAGTGCGAACTTAACGGATTTTACGGACTGCCTCAGCCTGGTGAGTGCTATAATCAATGATAACAATATCGAAACCGCTTTTCTACTCGGAGACTTTAATTCGCATCCCAATGAGCAATTTTATATTGAATTGGTTTCTTTTTGTCGGGAATCTGAGTTGTTATGTGCCGATGTTGAACTGTTGGGAGTAAACTCTGACACTTATACTTTCATAAGCGAAGCGAACGGCTCGAGACGTTGGCTAGATCACTGTGTTGCTACGAAAGCAGCCATGAACACTATTATTAATGTTAATGTTAAACACGATGTACTTTGGTCCGATCACTTCCCTCTCTTAATACAATGTAACTTAAATAAAATCAAACCAAAATTGTACAACTCAAACAATAATAAAAATCTGACATGTAATAAAATAAAATGGGGCGATAGAAAACCTAAGCAAATTGACATTTATACTAAATTTTGTAATGATCATTTAAAATATGTTGACTTTCCAATTGAATTAAGTGCGTGTTGTGACTATTTTTGTAATAATTTGGACCACAGAATTATTATCGATAAAATGTATAATGACATTGTTAATATTTTATGCCAAGCAGCTTCTGAAAGTTGCGAAACAAACCATGTTCTTAATAGAAAACCCGTAATGGGGTGGAATAAGCACGTGAGTGATGCTCACAGGCAAGCCAGCCTAAAGTTTGAGCAGTGGGTGTCTTATGGCAGACCGCGCGAGGGTCGTGTTTGGATTGAAATGCAGACAAGTCGTAAAATTTTTAAGTCGCGCTTACGTTGGTGCCAGGACAATAGTGACCAAATTAAAATGGATATGTTGGCGTCGCATCATTCTAAGGGTGACTTCCGCAGTTTTTGGAAATCTACCGATAAACTCAATAGTAGGCCCGGCCTGCCGGTGAGTATCAGCGGCGCTGCTGATGTCACAGGGATTGCCGAGCTATTTAGGCAGCACTTCGCTGTTTCGTCACCGTTGGGACCGTCGCAGTTTACAGGCAGTGCTGGTTGTAGTGGTCAGGAGTTCAGTGTCCGGTTTAAGGCAAAGGAGGTGAGACATGTCATTATGTCTATGTCAAGGGGCAAGTCTCCAGGCCACGATGATTTAAGTATTGAACACCTTAAGCATGCTGGTCATCATCTGCCCAGAGTCTTAGCGATGTTCTACTCCTTGTGTATAGGACATTCGTATCTGCCTGAGCGGATGATGAAGACTGTGGTGGTGCCAATTATTAAGAATAAAACCGGTGATGTCAGCGATAAGAACAACTATAGGCCCATTTCATTGGCCACTGTTATTTCGAAAGTGCTTGACGGTTTGCTTAACACTCAGCTGGATAAGTACTTGAAATTACATGATAACCAGTTTGGTTTCAAAGCCGGTCACTCCACAGAAACAGCTATATTGTGTTTAAAGCAGACTGTCAAGTACTACACTGATAGAAGTACACCTGTCTTTGCTTGCTTCCTCGACTTGTCGAGGGCTTTTGACTTGGTTTGCTACGATCTGCTGTGGCAGAAGATGCAGCAAGCGTCAGTGCCAGACGAACTGATCCGAGTGTTCCAATACTGGTACAAAAATCAGGTCAATGTTGTTCGATGGTCGGGGGCTTACTCGACCCCTTACAGGTTGGAGTGCGGCGTGAGGCAAGGGGGGCTAACCTCACCGAAGCTCTTCAACCTGTATGTTAATGCGTTGATAGAGAGGCTCAGCAGCACGCATGTCGGTTGCCATATTGGAGATTTGTGCCTAAACAATATCAGTTACGCTGATGACATGGTGCTGCTGAGCGCCTCTGTCTGTGGTGTGTCAAGGCTGATTGGCATCTGTGAAAAGTATGCTGAAGAACATGGTTTGTTGTATAACACGAACAAGAGCGAGTGCATGGTCTTTCGGGCTAAGAGGAAGTGTCCAGATTACTTACCGGCAGTTAGGCTCAACGGATGCCCACTTAATAGAGTAAATTCTTTTAAATACCTTGGACATTTATTAACCTCTGACCTGGAAGACGATGCAGACATTGAAAGGGAACGTAGGGCGCTGTCTGTTCGTGCGAATATGATAGCCCGCAGATTTGCTCGGTGCTCGAGGGGCGTCAAAATAACCCTATTTAGGGCATTTTGTACGTCCTTTTATACCGGCAGTCTGTGGCTGGATTACACGCACAAACAGTACAGCGCTCTGCATGTCCAATACAATAACGCGTTCAGGGTGCTCTTGGGGCTGCCTCGCTTTTGTAGCGCGGCGGGAATGTTTGCCGAGGCGCGTGTGGATTGCTTCTACACAATCATGCGCAAGCGGTGCACATCCCTGGTTCGAAGGGTGCGGGCCAGCCGCAACAGTATCCTGAAAGCGTTTGCTGAACGATTCGACTGTCAGTACGTGAACCACTGCTGCATGGTTCACGTTCGTACTAATTTTAAGATATTGTTTTAATTTTGAATTTTGATTTTTAAATTTTATTTTGTTCTTAATTTAATTTTGATTTTGTTTTTACTTTTATTTTGATTGTTTTTAATTTTGATTTGGATTATGTTTTTAATTTTAATTTGGATTTTATTTTTAATTTTATTTTGATTATGTTTTAATTTTAATTATGTTTTTAATTTTAATTTGGATTTTGTATTTAATTTAATTTTGATTATGTGTTTAATTTTAATTTGGAATTGATTTTAATGTAATTTATTTGTACCTATATGATCCAAAGCTGATTGAAATAAAGATATATAATAATAATAAAACCATCTTCACGGCAGCACCACTATGGTCGCTACTTCATCACTGAGTTGTCATTTTGATAGATTATTACTCTAAGGCACATTTCAGTGGACCTTTTCTACATTTATTTTACCCGACACTTTTCCTGCACCTTTCTCGCGCCATCTATCATATGCTAACTTATTTACGCGAGTTACTAACTGTTGATTAAGTTTCGCGTGCCTCTGGGGGAGGAGGGCGGGGGGATGTAGGCAATATCTCAACCTCCCGTCTCATTGACAATTCGATGAAAGAGGTTTGGGATTCCAGAGAAGAGGTTCCCTCTTTTTACTTCCTTATAATAAATTACAGAGTCGATTTTATAGCATGGTTCTTGTGATTCTATGTGTGTGTAATGTCCGCTCTATAAGTATTTTACATCTCTAATCGAGAATTCGAGACCAAATACAAAATATTTATTTATGAAAGCTTCTCGTGAATATCTTAACCTTGTAAACCCCATTGTCACATATACGTGACAAGCAAGCGCGTGCCCTGTACGCCAACGACGCAAATAAGTGACAAAAAATGCGGTGCACTATAACATGAAATAAACAAATAGTTTTGGAATCCCTATTCTTTTTGTAGGTATTTGCGGTGAAATTGTGGCTTGGCTTGAAGGGCACGCGCATACGTTTATGCTCTGGCGTTCAAAAGTCAACTGTTAAATATATTTGGAATATGAAATGGCGATGAACAGAAGCCAGCACATCAAGCTACCCCAATCTGCCAAAGTTCTTTGATAATTTTTCAACTTTAATAAATGAATAAGGTTCATGTACACTTGGGATAATTTAACAGTTTGGGATAGCTTGATGTGCTGGCGGCCGTTAACTACAACCAGTGTTGGGCAAGTTAACTAATGACTAACGAATAATGATTTAATACGTCAATCATGATTGATGACTAATTAGTTATTAACCGTTCGTGTGACTAATGATTGTTTAATGTTATTTTTTTTTTGTTTTCATTATTTTTTTAAAGTGTTAATCAAATAATCATGATTGATTACATAAGACTGAAATTTTAAATATTACCAGCTAAATAAAACATCACATCAATCGTCTCATAATCTGCTAAATCAATCAAAGTAATGTATATTATCTTAAAATGATCTATAACGGTTTACTAGGTCTAACTATATAAAATTCAGATTTACATTTTCAAATTCACTCTTTTTTGGCTTTTATTTGGATATGTCATGATTGATGACTTTAGAAAAAAAATTGTCTTAATTTAATTTTTGTTCTCAGTCATTATTAAATTAGTCATGACGAAATTTGTCTTCTTTATTATTAGTCATGATTACATTAGTCATAATTGATCAATTCATTGAAAAAGTTGTTGATTCGTACAACACTGACTACAACTGATTCATTAAATCGATGTCGGTTTTCATGGGTAATTTACATGGCCCGCATTTTTAAGATTTACTTACTTTTACTCGGTCAATTTAAAAATCATTTATTTACAAATGCAGGGTCAGGCCTTTTATCATACGGAGGAGGCTCGAGCATTGATTACCAATCACCACACTTGCTCTAGATGGGTCGGTGATTTCAGACTTAAATTATTTTAAGTCCAGGATACATATTGTTTTAAGATCGTTCATCCAAAAATTTGGCAACGTCGCAAAAAGTTGTCAAATATTTACCTGTTTTAATTAATTTGGCAATATTACTGTATTAAAATAAGAAATATGGCTTACTAGTGAACTAGAATATTAATAATTAATTGCAATTAAAACACTGAATTTGATGTTGTAACCGGTTTAGGTGTAAAAAGGTGATTGTAAAGTTCCCAAATACTTTTTTATATCTAAAACTAAACATTCGGTTTTACCATATTAATAATTGCATTTCATAATCAATATTTTAGTTCACTAGTTAGCCATATTTCTTATTTCCATACAGTAATATTGCCAAATAATCAAAACAGCGAAATATTTGACAGCTATTTGCGACGTTGCCCACTTTCCGTATAAACGCTGTTCAGTTATTTGTGGAACTCGTTTTTTTTTACAACATTAAAATTTTGGAACGATGTAAGTAAAATTACCTATTTTGTAGGTGTAGGGACTTGTTCATACCTGTAATGTATGAACAATTTATTAATAAATCAAAAAATCTACTACCTACAGCAAACAACCAAACAAAAATAGTCGTTTTCTTAAAACCCATTGAAATAACGGTATTTACGTTAAGATAGTTTATGAAAAACTATTTATTTAAGATGAGACGATAGGTATACAAAAATATATAAGAATGAGTTATTTTTTTTTTAAGACCTACTAATTTATATTAACAACTATTTGTATTTTCGTAGTGTTCAACATAAATTGACAAACTTACATATTTTAATTACGAATATTTGTCCCAGCAGTAAGGGAATTTAATCAGCGTACCAGGAGCGCAATACAGCTATAAGGATGGTCTCACTTACCTGTACAACAGTTCCAAAGCTTTTCACAAATTACGCCGAGTAATTTATACAATTATTTTACACAGGTCACAACACGGCCACAAAAAAACTTTTATAAATGTTTGTCAGAATGAAAAAAAAAACACTAAATGTCGTTTGAATCCGTTCGTCGCGTGTGTGAGGCCGCGTCGCTTGATTTTGATACTTTAATACATTTCGTCTACATTTTTTTTCGTGTTTATTTTTGTGCACGAAGCGACACGTTGCGTCATTCGATCGCGCCTTGTTACACTGGCTAGAGGGGTAGGAAACCCCTACGCTCCGATACTACGGGCCACAGATTATGAACGTTATTTACGCAGAAGGAGCATTTTCCTAAAATAAGTCGAAAAATTTCAGTACAAAAACTTTTTCTTTTTAATATTCTTTGGTTTGCTTTTAATTCGTTTTTTAGTATAGAAAAATTAACCAGATTGATTCATGACATGAACAGTCGGAGATTTTTTTTCTCTTTGGCAACTGATGTTTTTTTTTGTTTTGTTGATTTGTTAGTTTCCAATTCTCAAAGAGCTCTTATTGATCACTAATATATCTTTCTCTATTAGCTTTCTCTTTCGCTAGTACCTAATTACTATATCAGGCAGGTTGACATGTCCGCACAGACGTCAATGTCGCCAGTTCAATGTATTTTTTATTTATTGTTATTTTGTTACTTACTAACAATAGATGATGCCAGAAATTGATAACAAACAAAAGAAAACGGTGCGTGCTATTTTCAAGCTCGCTACATTTTACATTTTTTCAAATGTTTTAGTGATTTTCTGTGGAAGTTGATAAAGTTATTCCTTGACATCACGCCACTACAACGTATTTAAAGTGGAGTGCATTTTCGTGTTTGATGTATGGTTTTCGTGGAGCTTAAAATGCCCCCCGTCCTCCTCCTGAAAATCCTGTTGGTACCCACGATTGCGATGTTGAGAACAACCCAGAAACGGTTGTCCAGCGCTTTCTGTCCCAAATCTCTAAATAAGTGCCGTCAGGTACCTACCTACCTAGCATTTTATAAAAAAAAGCTTGTTATGTAGATAATAACTTAGTTTCTCAAAAGTTGTTGCCCCCCCAACTGCTTTTTTATTCAAGGTAAAACCCCTCCCGAAACAAATTTCATTTCTGGCTACGGCCCTGTCAATAGTACACTATTTCGGATCATACAATCGTGGCGTAGGCACAAAACGCCTCCTTAAATAATCTTTGACATTTTCCGGGCGTGCCAGACTGAGACAGCGCATAGTAAAAAGTATGTTGTTTCGATAGAGACAGGGCATATCGACGGGCTTAGACCATGTTTGAGCAAGTTTTCTTTCTATTCAAATAATTTATGTGGTTCCGCTTAGTGCGGACGCAGGGTATTTTAGAGCAATAATTTTTATTAGTATCGATGCGTGTATTATTATAAGCTGAACGGGCTAAAATAGCGCCTTTAGCCTATAATAATACACATAATGTGTAACCCTGACACAAACAGAAAGCGTCGTAGAAGACCTCGTAGAAGATACAAGGATGAGCTGGACAAAACCATCGACCAGTCAGGTCCGCATTTGCCCTGGGCTAGGGCCAGGCTAGGGCCTCTCCTTTGTCCAGCAGTGGAATTATACAGACTCACATTATAGAAATAGGGGGCGGGTGGGTACGGTTTGGGAATAGTGTGGCGGGCTTGTCCCAATAAAAAAAGGCTAAAATTATTACTAAATTATTTTATCGGCGTCAGGTTGTGAGACTCACCCACCCATGAGGGAACCTCCTCAGCAGGTAGGTCATCATCATCATCATCAGCCTATAGCAGTCCACTGCTGGACATAGGCCTCCTCAATCGCACGCCATTCAACTCGACTTTCAGCAATTCTCATCCAGTTGCTACCCAGCCACCCTGCGAAGATCGTCACTCCACCGAGCCTGAGGGCGTCCCACCTTACGTAGGCAGGCGTACGCAGGTAGGTAGGGGATTGTAAATAACAAGAGTTTAATAGCTCTGTACACTTATTTATTTGCCTAAAACTTGTGTGGTCATCTCATGTCTCGATTGCAGAAGGTAATAGGATAGGGAAAACTGGCCTGAACCGTCTGCGAAGGTGATGATGGTTCCGTCTGAGCTCCCAATAGGCTTCCACTTCCAGGTTCTTTCCGAGTATAAAGGGTGTAAATAGACCCTTAACATAGCCGAAAGGCACTTGTTCTCCCCGTCTTTGCGATCATTTTTTTGTTCTAGACCATAGTGGGTTCCATATTCACCTTTTGTAACTCTATTGCCATTTTGAGAATTAAGCCTTCTGCGCCTAAACCCATCAAACTAAGTAACCCTGCGCAAAAAAATATTTCTGGGAACGACCTTTTGTTTTGAGCAGAAACATTTTACGGTAAAACTCAGTGTGCGTGTAAAACATGTGCTGACATTGGCATTGAATAGCAAACCACCAAAACCTTAAAAACTAGTATTTAAAAAAAAAAACTTGTAACTTTGACCACCAATATTATATGTAACTAGAAGGTTCCCAGGTATGGTCCAGAAAAAAAAATATCGCAATGACCGGTTGAACAGTTGACTTTCGGCTTCATCAAGGGTCTATTTACACCCTTTACACGTTGAGAACACTATTGAAGCCTATGCCCAGCAGTGGACGTCTTTTAGCTGAAAGCATGATGATGAATGATGATACATTGACAAGGGCTATGTAATAGTACGACATATAAAATATTTTACACAATACAAGCCTTTTTTTATTTATTTTTTTCGGATGGCAAGTCGTCAGATGATCCCCCCCCCCCTCCCCTTCTTGGCGGAGCGGAAGGGAGTGTCAGACTTCTACTGACTAACCATAACCATAACCATAACCATGACTAACCCATTCCTTTCGAACAGTCCCGCAGCCCTGGCAGAACATGACAAGCCTGGCGTTGCATAAAATGACTGTATTTTATGCTTTGACGGTTGTTTTCTTCGTTTCGAATGTTTGAGGAAACTCATTGTTTTAAGTGTATGTGATTAATTATTTGCACAACATAAAAACTGTTCGCAACGATAATTAGGTCTAAATTACTATATTAAACTTTCTGTGTGTGTGTGTACATTCTATACTGTGTAATAAGTATGGTGGTGGTGGTATGGTGAGTATGGTGGTTGGCATTTTGGTAAACAGTCATGTTTACTAAAATCGTGGGTAAGTGATCCATTTAATTTTTTAAGTCAACGTAAGTTTGACAACCATTCTTGTATCATGCTTCACAGTGACTGGGTTGTAGAGTTCAGATAGGCTGTCGTTCCATATAAAACAATGGATTCCAGTTCTATGTAGTAAGACAGAAATCTGACCCCAACATAGTTGTGAAAGCCCAGACACGATGAACATTAGAGTCAATGCAGTAAAAGTTTATTTCTCAGTAGGTACATCTTCTTAAACATAAAAATCTAGTGTCACGGTGTTTGTGGTCGCACTCCTCCGAAACGGCTCAACCGTTTTATGTTTTTTTTATGTATTTTGGTAGAGTATGGAAATAAAAAAAAAAATAAAAAAAAAAAAAAATTATTGCTTCAAGAATTACAGATATATAACCATTACGTAGAGGTATTACAGAGTAATCTTATAAACAATTGGTGAATTGGTAGGGCTTGCGTAGGTTGGAAAAATCTGTATACAAAACTGATAAACCCTGCCTCTTAAACTAGGGTATCCTGTATCTTAAGAGACAGTGTTCGGCTAAAGATTATTACATTTTAATTTTACAACAAGCAGAGTGTGTCGATCTACCTTTAAGTTTATAGATGCTACAGGTTAAAACTGGTTTAATGGATTAGTATGTAAAAATAAAAGAAAATTGTAGCCATGCAGTAAGCGTTTGTGTGTGTATGTGTGTGTGTATGTGTATGTGTGTGTGTGGGTGTGTGTATGTGTGTGTGTGTGTTTGTTAGTAGTATATTTGGGCGTATGTATGCGAGTGCGTGTGTTTGTGCATTTAGGTATTTTGGGAGATTTAAGATGAAATTTATGCGATGAAAGTAAGCAAAGATTCTGTTTTTGAATAATCCTGTTGAAGAAGCCAGTTTGTTAATTTCGATTTAAGTTCATTCTTATTAAGGTCTATTATGTTTAGTATTTTATGAATTTTTTTGTAGATGTATGTACTTAGTATATAATACTGGTGTTTAGCAAAGACTGTTTTGTGACTGGTGCCCAGTGGAACATTGGTGCGCTTGTTAGGATTAGAACGGGGGACAGAACGATGTCTTCTGAGAATGGATTGAAGCACATAAAGTTGCCGAACTGTTAGAACCCTACAGTCCAAATAAAGTTGAGAAGTAGGATAACGGTATGGCTTACAAGTCATTACCTTGAGGATGGCTCGCTGGGAAAAAAGGAATAGGTTGTAAAGTATATTTTAAACCGCTAATTTCACGCGGACGCTTCATCGCTTTCTTCTATTTGTTCACCTAATATATGAACTTTTTCATAATATACTCAAGGTTGAATAGTACGTTAGAATACCCGTACAATAAGCAATCGACACTAGTAGGAACACAATTTGAATCTCCTCCTTCTTCTCTTTACAGGACTCGTACTAGTTGTAACAATTATGAGTCACACACAAACAGTCGAGAAGCAAAATATCAAAACTATACAATATCTTGATGGCCCTAGTACTATACCCGTGAACAGAACACAAGAAAGCAGCAAAAGCACTAAAAAAAATTGGAATTCGAAGACTATATGAAGAAATTTGAGACTGGTACTATTTGGGAACAAATTGACAAACAAAATAAGTACAACGGCCTCATTTTATCTGACGATGAACAAACAGAAATGATGCTCCGGGGTATGGATCCCACTGATGAACTTATGGGACTTAAAAATGAGAACGGGAACCCCAAATTAGTCCTCGATCAGGATGGACGACGAAAAAGCAACGCGCCTTTTAGACAATCGAAAGTTCATAAGGGTGTGATAGAATTGATCCGTTCAGTCTCCGACCCCGGCTGCACGAACTTATGAAGCATGTAATTTACACGTCGCGAAACAAAATGATTATCATGCAAATAAATACAGTAACTTGAATATACTACGACTTCACGTTCCCATGTAATGTTCCCTAATAATGCCAAAAGAATACTCGCTCACGTGAGCAAAGCCGCGGGCACAGCTGGTATACTAATAAGCTGACTTAGTGTAAATTTAAACTATAACCTGTTGGTACATCTTTGTTTTAAGTATTAAAGGAACTCGCAGTCAATTTTTGGGGTGAATCAATTTAGATTGCTATCGACACGCTAAGAAGAAGTTTATGAACGAAAGCAAATGGATGCAATTCATGATCTATCATAGGTCTCGACGCTGAGTATCCTTCAACTCCGACGGAAAACATAAATGAGAATATGCAAAAAACCCGTTACTGAAAAATACTGGCTGCTTGAATTTAATGTATTTAGTAATTGAACCAGAAAGAGAGAACGCTTTGGTTATCTTTATGTTTCAGAATTAACACGAACGTCGTCGGCCGCAGTGTGATCCCCACAGATGCATAACTTCTAAGTCTAGTTTTTCAACGCATAAAGAAATACTGTGAAGGACTGTATTTAGGTAGATATCGGTTCTTTACAGTATGTATTTCTTTACAGTATTCCTCAAATATCACTCGTAGTGGAGGACAATTAGCCATGAACAAAGCTCTAAATTGTTATTGTTCTAATAATTCATAATTATCTAGAAAAAAAGAATTTAAACTCTACGCCTACGAAGTAAAATAAAATAGTAACGAAGTCAAACCTTACATTTAATATTCGAGTCCGATGCCGAAAGTATAGTTCTTAGAATTTTGGTCAGATTATTGGATGTATGCTCCGGTTTGCACAAAAACGGCTGTACGGATTTGGATGATATTTGGCACACAGATCGTTTATAACCTGGATTAACCTATAGGCTACTTTTTAATCCCGGTAGTACGTTTCTATCGGATATTTTTCGACATCCACGCGGGCGAAGGCGCGGGCAAAAGCTAGTTTAATATAAATGCAAGGAAGCAGCCCTAAGGAATAAGTATAAATTTGTGTGGGTTAAACATGGCACTATTCTCGTTCGATAAAAAGAATGTAAATCGTTTGCCATACGGTCACACCAAGATATTGGTAATATCGAACCCGGTGCTGCCGCTCGAAGGATGACTAGCGGCCTCATCAGTATTATGTTTAATATATTGTGTTTGCTCTTGCTCATTATATTTTCTTTATTTAGTGTAAACGTGCCCTGGTCGTATTGTTTAGCTGGTCTTTTTGTTGTGTTGATTTTAATCACGGGGACTCTGGTTGAGCGGTGCGATAGGTGTATGCATGTAATTGTGTTGCCTGGAGATTGTATATGTTACTATAAATGTGTGCTTTCTGGAGGTTGTATGTACTTTTTAAAATATTTATCACGTTTGTTTTTGTTGTACCTTAACAGGTACTGTACTCTAACGGTGTTAATATCTTATCAATTCTTGTATTTTTGACTTTATTGGGATGGTCCGATTTCAAAGAGAACAATTTTAACTATCACATCACCGCCAGATTACTGTAATACTTACTGGATTCCTTCCCCATGAAAATGGCTGACGATAAATTAACTATTTACTATCACAATTGTAGGGGGCTCCGCACTAAACTGCATGTTCTATATATGAATATTCTATCAAATTGTTATAATATCATTATACTCACCTAGACATGGCTAAGTTCCGAAATATTAGATTACGAATTCATTGAAGATCGGTACACAGTGTACAGATGTGACCGGGATCGCGAGGCAACTAAAAAAAAAGGATGGCAGTGGAAACCGTGTTGCAGTTTTGAAGGGACTCAGATCCAATATAGTTGAACCCACTTGTCCCTTTAAGAAAAGCATTGAGCACATCATACTACGCTTGCCTAGCACAACGACAGGAAAATATGATATAATATGTTCAGCATATATCCCAACCAAAACACTCGAATGTACTTATGTTGCCTACTTACAGTCCCTGCAAACCTTGTTGGAGGACGGGCTCGTTCAAAACTTTTTCGTACTTGGAGATAATAATCTTCCTGATATTGAATGGCTCGCTGGTGGCAACACAACGACTGCCACGCAACAAATGTGTGTTAGTAGTTCCCCTGTTTGCAGGCACTTGAGTATTTTTATGTCTGTGCTCAATAGCTACCAGTACCTACAATATATTAAGAACTCGAGCGGGAAGATTTTAAATTTGGTGATAAGTAACAACGACTGTTCTGTTTTTACACCAAATGACTTACTGTTAAAACCAGATCTCTATCACAACCCGTTGTATATTTTAGTGTCTTGTAAATTGCACAGAAGTGCTATGACTATGACTATGTAAGGCGGCTCAAAGCATAATTATTGTAAGGCGAATTATGAACTCATTAATCGCGATCTGATCAAAATTAACTGGGATATTGAACTTCACGATCAGTCTGCAGAAGACGCACTGAAAACGTATTCAGTGCGTCTTCTGCAGACTGGTCTATGAAAAGGACTCTCCATGATCTGTTAGTAGACAAAAGTTACTACTCTGTAAAAGAATTTTTGTCCGACAAGTCTTTGCTTAAATATAGTCGCACCCAGTCATGATGTGTTCAATGACCTACAGACTTTAATTAATTTTGTTCTCTTCAGTATAATCTATTTTTTTAATTTCATGTATGATTTTTACAATTTGACATTTTAATTTGTTATGAATAATTTTATTTTTTTTGAATTTTATGTGTATAATTTGACATGTTCCTATCTTAATTTGTTGTGTTTGACTTTATCTTTTTATTTTTTGATTGTTAAATGTAATTTTATTTTCTATATAATTTTAATTTGACATTTCTCTTAATTTGTGCCCTTCTGGTTTTTTTTCTTTTATCTTTTTTATTTTTTATTTATTGTGCTAGTGGGAAAATAATAATAATTAGCAATCAGGTAGTCCCGCGGAATCCAAAAATTATAGACCGATCACGTGTTTGTCTACGGTCTATAAACTTCTTACATCCATTTTGAGAGCTAAAATTAATACACACATTGACAAAAACTCCATTATGTCTGCCTCTCAAAATGGATGTAGGAATGGGTCCCGCGGCACTAAGGAGCTACTCCTCATCGACATGGCCATTAGCCAACAGGTTCGTCGATCCCGCAAGGATCTGTCTACATGCTGGATAGATTATAAGAAGGCCTACGACTCGGTGCCACATACATGGCTCATGAGGGTGCTGGAGTTGTACAAGATAGATGCACGCGCCTTCCTTGAGTCGTGTATGGGGCAATGGAGGACGGTCCTTCGATATCCAGGATGTCGGCAGATCCAGGGGAACGATGAGCCTGTATGGATTAAACGGGGAATATTCCAGGGCGACAGTCTAGCCCTGAATCCTCTGAGCACATTGCTGGAGGATTCAGGTCTAGGCTACCGGTTGAGGAGAGGTGGTCAGGTCATATCTCACCTTCTTTACATGGATGATCTGAAACTCTTTGCCCCCAACAAATTGCGACTGATGGAACTACTGAAAGTAACTGAAACTTTCAGTAGCGCCATCAGGATGGAATTTGGTGTGGACAAATGTGCAGTCATGTATGTAAAGCAAGGGGAGATTATGGACTCCGAGGGAATTCAGCTCTCGGATTCCATACACCTGAGATCCCTCTCCTCAACCGAAAGCTATAAGTATTTGGGTATGTCGGAAGCGTTAGGCATTAACGTAACTGACATGAAGCAATCGTTGAAGGAGCGCTTCTTTGGACGCCTGAACAAGGTATTACATAGCCTTCTTTCAGGCGGAAACAAGGTGCGCGCCTTCAACGGATGCATCACCCACGATCATCGGTGATGAGGCTGTACATACCGCGGAAGTGCGGGGGTCGAGGGTTTTTAAACGCGAAGTCCCTTCACAACCGCGAGATGTGCAGTCTCAGAGAATATTTTTTAAAAGCCGAGGTGGGTATGCACCGACATGTGGTCGCAGTGGACAAGGGACTCACCCCGCTGTCCATGGCTAAAGAGAACTGGCGCAAACCTGTAGTAGTTACTACCGATGACCGCAAGGAAGTATGGCAAGGCAAGGAGCTTCACGGGCGCTTCTACCGGGCTCTTCATGGGCCCGATGTAGATTTTTTATTTTTGAGTGTCCTGGTTACGTTTCGGTGACCTCTTTGGAGAAACTGAAGGTTTTGTCTGTGCGATTATGGACGAAGTTATGTTGACGAACAACTACCGGGAATATATTATGAAGGACGGGACGGTTGACGTGTGTCGGGCATGCCACTGTCCAGCTGAGTCCATCAGACATATTATTTCTGGTTGTTCTCGTCTGGCTAACGGCGAGTACTTGCACAGGCACAACCAAGTAGCCAGGATTATTCACCAGCAACTTGCCTTGAAATATAAAGTTGTGGAATCTGAGGTACCGTACTACAAGTATGTGCCCGACCCAGTTCTCGAGAAAGACCATGTCACGCTGTACTGGGATCAGTCTATCATTACTGACAGGACTATTGTCGCCAATAAGCCTGACATAGTAGTGATATACCGATCAGTGCGCCGCGTAATGATAGTCGATGTTACCATCCTGCATGACGAGAACCTCGTGAAAGCTGAGAAAGAGAAACAAATAAAATATCTCGACTTGGCACACGAGGTTGTCGACATGTGGAATGTGAACTCGGCTATCATTGTGCCAATCGTCGTGACGGCCAATGGCCTTATAGCCAAGAGCCTCGACGACCATCTTTCGAGGCTCTCCTTAGGCGGTTGGATCAAGGGCCTGATTCAGAAGGCTCCTCGATACGGCTCGTATTGTGAGAAGGTTCCTGTCTCTGGAGCCCTAACCACCGGTAGCTTGGACCCTGCTCCCGCTACCGGCGGACCACTATTTTTTATATTTTTAAATGTTTTTTATATGTTTTTTTTAAGAAATGTTTAAAAATATTTAAAATAAGTTTGTAAATGAATTAAGGAAATAATTAGTAATAATGTTAATTTTATCGAACAGTCAATTTCTGTGTGATTATTGTATGCCCTACGGGCGGGACATAGCTGATCAAAATTTTAAACTATTTAAGAACTGTACCTACCTATGATCCACGATAAAATATTTTGAATTTGAATTTGAATTTGAAAAATTGTTTACCAGATTATTAAAGCCCATGTTCCTCGAAAGACAATTAGGTCTATCAATTTTTTTTTGTGGTTTACCGCATTTTTAATACACATATTTAAAAATAAATTGAAGGCATGGAATAAATGGAAGACCTATCAAAACATATCTGACTATGAACAGTTTTCACTTTATAGGTCCAGATTCCATGCTGACTCCAAGAACTGTTACAGTCTGTACTTGAAATCAGTAGAAGATAGTATTAAAGTGAACACCAAATATTTCTGGACTTATGTGTCTAATCGTCAATCTAAAGCTATAATCCCTTCAACCTTGCACTATAAACACCTATCATCAACCGATCCTGAGGAGATTTGTAATCACTTTGCAAACTTCTTCCATTCCGTGTACGAACGCTCGACTCTCTCAAATATTCAAACCCAGAACAATGAATATGCTGAAAATTGTTCTCTTGTTAGTAGTCTTGAGGTTAGTACTGACCAAGTACTCAGTGCCCTTAAATGTTTAGATTGCACTAAAGGACCAGGACCAGACGGTATTCCACCAATTTTCCTTAAAAGGGCAGCTCAGGCGTTGTGTGCACCATTGCGTATTATTTATAATAAGTGTTTGTGTCAGGGAACTTTCCCAGAAATCTGGAAGAGGGCAAATATTACTCCCGTTCATAAAAGTGGTTCAAAACAGGACGTTGAAAATTATCGGCCCATTTCTATACTGTCGGCATTGTCAAAGCTTTTCGAAAGGCTAGTTCACAATCAGTTGTATCCGATTTTCCATGAAAAAATACTACAACAACAGCACGGGTTCGTAAAAAGAATGTCTACAACAACTAATATGATAACTTTCACTGACTATTTATTTAATAATATGGACTCTCGTGTGCAGGTGGACGTTGTATACACTGACTTTCGAAAGGCCTTTGACAGGGTCGATCATAAATTGCTTTTGAAGAAACTTGCATTCATCGGAATCCGCGGGGATCTGTTTTCTATGTGTGTGTAATAGAACACAAAAAGTAGTGATCAATGGGTGTGGAACCCATTCCTCCATCAGGGAAGCAGCCTCAGGGCTCAATTCTCGGACCTCTTTAATTTATAATTTTTATTAATGATATCGATACGTGTTTCCATAACTCTACGTTCCTACTTTACGCGGACGATCTAAAAATTTTTAGACCCGTAGATCAATACTAGACTGTCACTTACTCCAGCAAGATCTTAATCGCTTAGCAGAGTACTGTATTAAAAACAAACTCCTACTCAGTATTCGCAAATGTTGCTGTATCAGCTTTACTAAAAATAAAAACCAAATTAAACACCCCTATGCACTACAATGTGAAATCCTAGACAGAGTCAACACGATTCGTGATCTGGGAATACTGCTCGATAATAAACTGCACCTGGACGCATATGTTGATAAAATCATAAGTCAGGTTTATCGGATGTATGGATTTGTGATAAGATCAGCAACGGAGTTCATCTTCCCGAGCACATATTTACATTTGTATCGGTCATTAGTCCGGTCTCAACTAAAATATGCTGTGCCGGTGTGGAGTCCCTATTATAATAAATATAATGACTGTATTGAGCGTGTACAACGTAAGTTTGTGAAAACGATGCATTACAGTTGTACTAGAAGTCGTATTTATCACCCATATAGCGAGTTGCTGAAAAAATATGACATGATCTCTTTGAAGTCTAGACGTACTTTCCTAGATATCATGTTTCTATTCGATCTGTGTAACAACTCTTATGACTGTGTGGACATCTGTAACAAGTTGTGCTATGTTGTCCCTAGAACAATTCAGGGACGTGAGGTGCGCGCACGACCTGTTTTCGCCGTCACTCCTAGTCGCACGAATGCAGGCTTGCGGACACCTCTACGTCGTCTCACGGGCAATTTCAATAAGTTCTTCTCTAACTTAGATGTATTAGCTCTGTCTGTTGGATCATTTAGAAAAATATTACTTGACCCAATCCAGAATCTCTGTGAATAGTATGTGTCTTTAGTGTTCCTTGGTGGCTGTAACTTTTCGGCTGTATATTTATGTTTTTATGTATTTTATCTCATGCAATTGTCTACTCTGTCCGACTTTTACTTCATCAACATTGTCTTTGTCTTTTGTGTATCTGTGGAGAACGTTGGTAGTTGCACATTTGTATAATTCCTTATATTCTACTTGTTTGTAATATATAATGTGTAATTGTTGGTTCTTCCGAAAAAAAAAAATAAAAAAATAGAGAAGCGGAACGAGCAGGGATCCCTGAGGAACTCCCCTTGTTATTGTTTGTGGGAGGAACCGTCTTTCTTGCGCAATTCAACTAAGGAATCCAATCCCGCATCGAAATCTCGATCCTGCGGGATCTGTGGGATTGAGATTTTTTTTAAAATCTTTTGTTAAAAAAAATGAAATAAAGACAAGTACATTTAAATTTTTGTTATATCCTTTATTCGTATTTACACATATAAATTACATTTTTATATATTCCTATACAATATAAATATATTACTATATAAAAACATTTAAAAATATAAAAAAGAATAGTAGCCCACCGGTATCGGGAACAGGGTCCAAGCTACTGGCGGTCAGGGCTCCAGAGAGAGAAACCTCCTAATAATACGAGCCGAGTACCGCTTTCTGAATCAAGCCTTTGATCCAGCTGCATAACGAGAGCCTCCTCAGGTATTGGTCGAGGCTCTTGGCAATTAAGCCATGGGCTGATACAAATATCGGCACAATGATCGCTGAGTCCACATCCCACATGTCGACAACCTCGCGAGCCAAGTCAAGATACTTGATTTGCTTATCTTTCTCGGCTTTCACGAAGTTCCCATCATGCGGGACCGTTATGTCAACAATCATTGCACGCCGCTCTGATCGATCCACCACCACTATATCAGGCGTATTGGCTACAATAGTCCTGTCAGTGATGATGGATCGATCCCAGTACAATGTGATACTTCAGTGACTAATTATAGACCAATCTCAATACTACTTACATTTGGAAAAGTGTTCGAAAAACTTGTTAGTAGACATCTGATGTGGTACCTTAAACAACACATCACTGAATATCAGCATGGTTTCGTCAAGTCTCTAGGTCTACCAATAAGATTATTATTGGTAGATCTAGAGACTTACTACTGTGTTTTACATCGGCTTTATCCAAGTGTCTTGACAATCGTATCCCAGTGGACGCAATTTATACAAACTTTAGTAAAGCATTTGATAAGGTAGATCACTGGCTTCTAATAAATAAATTGGCTCAGCTGGGAGTGAGCGGGACAATAACAGGGTGGTTTAAATCTTACCTTGAAAACAGTGAGACAAAAATGGTAGTTAATGGTCATTTTTCTGACAGCTATATAGCAATTTCTGCAATTGCGCAAGGATCACATTTGGGACCTATTCTTTTTAACGTGTATATTAACGACATCACTGAATGCTTCAAACACTCCCGTTTTTATTTGTTTGCCGATGACTTAAAAATAATGAAGCCAATTCAGAGTAACCTAGACTCCATAATGCTTCAAGACGACATCAACAGACTTGCAAACTGGTGTACACAAAACAACATGCACTTAAATATCAGTAAGTGTCACTACATCCAGTTCACTCGGAACAAAAAGGTGTTAGATAATAAATACTACATAGAAGGGGTTGAAGTACAGAAACTGAGTAGTGTTCGCGACCTTGAAGTTCAACTCGACCAAGCACTGAAGTTCGATGTGCACATACTAAATATTGTGATTCGTTTTGCGAAACAGTAAATAATTTAAGAGACCATCTACAAAAATAAAGCTCTTCAACACTCTAGTCCGTCCAACTTTAGAGTATAGCTCAGTGGTATGGAATCTGCATTACAATGTTAATAACAAGCGATTAGAGAGTGTCCAAAAGCGGTTCCTTTACCATCTTTGCTACGGAGATCACTTGGCTAAACAACTGACTAGCTACTCTAATAGGTTGAAACATTGCCATTTCGATAAACTAGCCAGTGGTAGGAAGAAACTGGACTTCACTATCCTTCACAAAATATTTAGTGGAACGATAGATTGCAGTGAATTTTTGAGCTCATTAGACATTTAAATTCCCACTCGGATTCGCAGGCGTAATACATATGAGTTACTCTACATTCCTGACTCAAAAACCAACTAAGGTCAATACGCCGCTGTGCCAAGACTTTGTAGGCAATATAACACAATAGCTAAGACCGCCAATCTTGATATCTATGTCTCTCGCAAATTATAAAAAAATGCCTCAAAAAATTATGTATTTGTTAGATACTATTTTAATTTTATTTTTCCAATTTTTTTATTTTCTTAGTTTTTATTTATAAAAAGTATACGCTTTTTTAAAAAGTTGCCAAAGTCAGTTATAGAACTGATCGATGGAAAGTTCAAAAACTACTTCAACCTTGTCCTTATTAAACAAGCATATAACAAAATCAAGGACTACGTTGAAGATATAGAAGTTTGGCTTTAGGTCCTTCTGCGCATGCGGCTTCTCTGGTAGCTCATGAACGGTACAACTAGGTGGATGTCTCTAACTATTCTCAATCTTATTTTTTCTCTTCTTTCTAATCAGATTTTTTACAATAGTTTTCAAATCATTTATACATCTTTTGCTCAGAATAGTTACAGCACTGTCAATATTTGTGTTGCTTGTTTAATGTAGTATTTTACAATATTTTCTTACGTTTGTATAGATTCTTTTTACCGATTGTTTGTGAATGTGTGAACATTGAGGCTTTGTAGATTCCCAGCTGCTTGTTAACTGTTTATCTTGTTTTACATCTTTTGGGTAGTAAGCAACGACTTATTGTCGGGCCTACGCTATCCCCCCATACTTAAGTACAAATGCTGTAACTATGATAGTATTTGTAATACCAAATGATTTGAAAAGAGTAACCATGGAGTTTCTTCTCCATAGGAAACGACCAACCCGAACCGTGCACCTTTTTGTCGACGTTTTATAAGTGCCCATCTAGGCCTATGTGAAACAAAATATTTTGATTTTGATTATATTCCTTCGTCTTTGGCGCACTCCGTTTTTGTACTCCTCCGTCTTTGGTGCGCTCCTTATTGTACTCCTCCGTGGTAAATGTTGTAACCAACATTTATATGTTGGCTTCTTAAACTTTAATTAATTAACACAGGGAAATTGGAAAAGGCAGAATAAAAACTTATTCAATATTAAACTAACTTCGTTTTATTAACAAAAAAAAAACTAGGACAAAAATCCTTGACTTCATTCGCAATACACTACTAATACCTATTAATATGGAATAATTAACTAATCTAAAGGAAGAACGATAGGGTCAGAAAAAATCAAATTTCACAAAGGATATTGGGAAATAATCTCAATTGCGTCAACAATAGCGTCGTATTAGCTTGTACTAACTAATAATAAAGCCTATGCTCTTAAAATTATCACATATTACAAATGACCTTAATTTTTATTTCTTGAAGAGGGAAATTCTGCCGCTATAAGATAAAGGGGCGTCTACGGAAAACTGTAAAGAAAAATGAGCCTTACTAAAGATAGGTTATGGAATCGGGCATCACTATGCCGAAGTCTATGAGAACAAAATGTTATTCAAGAAAATTTGAATATTTACCCGCAAATATTAATGCACTGTCGTTCCACCCGGAAAAATATACACATGCAGAATTAGAGCAAGCATGGATCGTAACATTGTTTAGCCTAACTGAACAAAAAAGGCACAAATAAGGCTTATTTCCCTGCACCCTTTCCAATATACGTCCCTGTTACTTAAGGCGGGAGAACGATAGGCTTACGAAATATTTGTGAGTAAAATAAGCACACTATACGTATTTAACCTACCCTAAGTTTAAGCGTACCTACATTTACAATATTTTTAGAATAAAATGCAATATGCCTAATAATAACGCTATATACAAATATTTTGATCTTCTTGTAGTTATACAACAATGTATCAGAAATGTGTGGTCATATTTAAGAGTGGTACAAACCACAAACTGCCCAACTTTCTCCC
Source organism: Noctua fimbriata (assembly GCA_905163415.1). Lineage (NCBI taxonomy): Eukaryota > Metazoa > Arthropoda > Insecta > Lepidoptera > Noctuidae > Noctua > Noctua fimbriata. The sequence goes on along the minus strand of LR990941.1, from coordinate 15,670,145 downwards.
TATCACAAGCATCATCACGAAAACATAATCAGATGCTCATACAAAACTTAATTACTCGTTACCACACCCACTTTTCTGACACATGCTGTTGTCTTATAAACGCTTATGAACGAGCCAGGCGCGGTCATAAAACACGGGAACGAGACAACAAGAGATACAGAAAATAGTTTTCCGTACATACTAAATGTTCTCTGTCCCACGGCTCTACACACGTTCGCCGTGTCAATGTATTATGATCCCGTACGTTTAATATAAGGTCACGTTTAATTAGCTAGCGATACTTTACAAACACTACCAGTGGCCGTTGACCCCTTAATCAAGTTTTGAAAATCTGTTTATTTTTTTGTCATTAAGTACTGTCTGTGAAGGTTTACAATCTAATTTAATTTTATCATATGTAATATTATTCAGCCATTACTTTTTAAACTGTGATATAAATGCATACGTTTTAAAAACTATTCCCTTGTTCATGAATGTCTTTGAACTAAAATAATACTACAAAGTAACTGCCTCTAAACTTGTCTGTTTTCCCGACATTATACGGAAACGCGTCCAATAAGGGTGAATTTCAACAATTAAACTGAACACGATCAGCACATTTAAAGCGCGTTCGAGAACTGTCAGTGTTTTAATTTATATGGAACATTGACACTGACAGTGACAGCTCTTAAATGACGATTACAGACTTTTAAATACTTTTCACTACCTTTTAATTCTTTTTCTCGAGTAGCATTGTTGTTGGTAAATGTTTCTGAACGTGTCTATTTTAGGTGCAAGCGCCAGGATAGCCCGAGGGATTTCTTACGTTTTTTGCAATTTTCCGGTTAGTGTCAGGCTGTATGTTCAGCAAAATATGATTTGCGGCCGCAATACGCATGTATTTGCAGAGTTATAATCATTAAATTCATCATTACAACCCTCTAAGTTCAATAATCCCATTCAATGGCTTTTTCATGCAATAGTTTTTTTGTGTCAACTTACAAATGTTGATTAAAATATGATTCGCGGCCGCAACAAATATTGCTTTACAGAGACTTTTTCATGCAATAGAATGACTACTGCATAAAAAAGTTATTGAATGGGATTATTGAACTAAGAGGGTTGTATTGATAATTTTAATGACTATAACTCTGTAAAGCCATATTTGTTACGGCCGCGATTCATATTTTAATCAACATATGTAAGTTGACACAAAAAACGTCCGCGATTCATATTTTAATCAACATATGTAAGTTGACACAAAAAACGTCCGCGAATCATATTTTAATCAACATATGTAAGTTGACACAAAAAACGTAATAAAATTTGAATTTCACGGGCCAGCCTGGTGCTTCCCCATAAATGTATTGAAAAAAAGTTAATTCCGACTAACCACGCGCCGAAAAAAATATGCAGGACTACACTATAGATCTGCTGATTGTGTTCAACTACATTGGTGAATTCCGCTCTAAGCTAAAAAGTATTGTCTAAAAATAACACATGCGGCCAATAATTGACTTAATCATTATATAACTATGGAATAAGGCGTAAGTCTAAAGCTATTCACAAATAAATTATTTTATCACTAGACATTTGTAAAGGATGAATAACTACACTTTAAATTGGAAGCATCAACACTACGCGTGTTCAAATACTTACTTACTTATTTAAATACATTTAAAATGCAGTGTTTATTTTTTTAAGCATTTTATGGTAGTTATTCGCCCCATACAAGTTATTCTAATTTTATTCACAAGCCAGTTATCTGCAGTTGTCAGCCCTCGTTTCATACGTCGCTTCAACTTATTTGATTATCGATGTATAATATTCTCGATCATTCTATTGTAAACGATGTTTTTATATACATTTTAAGGCAAATTTACATAAGAACGGCTACTCTACATGAGCTTGAATCACGTAAATCGTCATTGTGAGCAAATACATATGTTAATATATAAAACAACACGTAGGTCCACCCGGTTTCTGGAACGGCAATAGTTTACTATCGACACGTCAAAATTAAACACGAGTCAAGTGATTGAGGGGTTACTATGACGCCTTAAGGCAGGAGTAATTCCAGTGTGGGAAAGAGACAGAGTTATACAGGTCGTCTAGCGCCATCTCTTTCCCACACTGGACTTACTCCTGCTTAGACGTCATGGTAGGCCCCTGATTGGGTAAAATTCATTCAACCAATCAGATCACTACACAGAAACTGGGCGAGACTTTGACCTTAGCTGTGGTTAGTTCAGTATGTCAACACTCGTGCGCTGTCGTCTTCAACTTGCATCGTTGTTGTGTGTTTACGAAATTTTGGGCGAAGTTTCGATTCCATTTCTGTTTACATCTTCCTTTCCTCATATGAGTAGGTCTATTACCGAATATTACTATGATCACGCTCAACAACTCCGATATAAAGGTGCTTTTACATTGGCAACGTTTCACAATTAATGTGTCATAAAATAAAGCAGTGTGATTTTTGTTTACAGTAGATTTCCAGCTTTTAGTTTTTCATAGTAACAAATAGCAGGTATATATATATTTATTTTCCTTTGCGTAATTACATGGGTATCAATCGAAGTCCGTATTCTGACGTAATCTACTCAATACTCAACATGCTTGAGAATAGCGTATCTCTTACATACGTCAACGAAATCTACAAAATCGATTGTAGAAAAATAACATTCGCGACATTTCTCGATTTCTCTACATCCTGCCCTGGCGGGGGCCGGTTCCTGTCACTAGGGCACTTGACTGCAGACTGTTGGGATGTGAACTGGTGACCCTCACTGAGTCTTCGGCTTTTGATGTGTGGCGTCGCACGCGAATACAAACGCAAACTCAGCTTTCTTCTGCGCGTATGATATGAATTCATCTGGAAAATATTGAGAATTTTGTTAATCTTTATGTATGATACAGCAGGCCCCTCTTTTGAATATAAAATTATAAAAATGGAATGGGCCCCCGCTGCTTCCAGCTTTTGTGTAATTTAAAATGTGCTTGTTTTATGCTTTTCAGTTTTTTCAGTCGGATTTTTAAATTTTTTCAACTACTTTTTTTAGCACAGCGTTGGATACATCTAGATGGACAGACGATCATAAAAAGGTGGCTGGTACATGGTTATTTATAGTTTAGTAACGTGTAAAATTTCGCAGTCTCCCTTTTTATATGATTTGTCACTTTGAATTACTTTTAAACATCTAAGTTGTCTATATTTTTGTAATCGCTCTTTAAAACCCTTCGTTTTGATACCCCACTCGAAGGTATTAGAAAAAAAAAATCGAACTTCACAATATGGCACCCGAATACATACAGGTCAAACACATAACCCTCCTTTTGGGCTTCGCCGCAGTCCGTAAAAAGAGATATTTTGGCGTTTTAGCTCACTCTTTTTGACGTTCGAATGACGTCTTTGCATCTGTTGTAGCTGTTATAGTGTGGACCCAGTAGACTTTTAAGGTAGATATACTTCAAGCACGTTAGCTTACCGTAAGTCAAGTATCCCTTCTCATCCAGATCAGCCTGCTGGAAGGTGTTGTGGGCGTCCTCCTGGCAAAGCCCGAGGCAGCGTGTCGCCAACTCCTCGAAGTTGGCCAGGCTCAGCCGGCCTTTGTGGCTGCTGTCGTATAACTGCAAACGTTACATACATGGATTACATACACGAAACGAAAAACATTATAATATAGTTTGGATAGACGGTACAACACTAACGAACTTGTAATCTACTTGCCAGAGGCTCGCTCGTCGCGTTTTAGTGTAACGGGTCAATATTGGCATTTTATGTCACTGAAACATGGGATCATATTCATCCCACGTCAGTTCTTCTGATAGCAAGCGCGGATTCACCGTTGTGCGCACGATGGGCATGCCCATAACCCTAATTGAGGTCGATAGTCTGATGTTCTACACAAGGGCTTAATACAATTAAAAAAAAATATAACTCTAGTTTACCCTAGCATTCAAATTTTTAACCCGACTGCGGCGAAGCCCAAAAGGAGGGTTATGTGTTTGACCTTTAGGTATGTATGTCATGTAATTTTTTAATGGAGAAACACTGTCTCCCAAGACACAGGTGAAAACCTAGTAACCATGTCTGTATGTTTTACTTAAAGATGTCTGTATCAATGTTGTCAGTTTGTCACTGTATTGAAATAAAGAATTTAGTATTGTTATTAACTACATAGTTGCAGGTAGCCAGTTAGTACGCCAGTAGTTTACATGGAGTGACCAGTCTTACCCAGTATCTGGTTTGCGGTGGTCAAATATGTAATCGCTTCGTGTAGTAATCAACTCCAGCATACTTCGGTTTAAAGACATTTATTGTCTCAAAGAACAAATTACAGTTCACTTATAGAGAAACTTAACTAAATTAACAATTAGTTGTGTTACATTACGACGTTCAAGCTATCCAAATACTGAACACCATAGTTTCATGCATAAAATAGCAAATACTGTACAGATGTAGTTTAAATGACCCACGACACAGGAGAAACTCCTAGCGTGGGACAACAAAAAAAGAAAGAACGAAAGAAAGTAAAGTATAAATAAAAACCAAAACAATCCACGCTAAACTTGTGTCTAATTTAAAAAACCTAAACTTAAGAGTCTAATACATAATTGCTACTTTTTAAAATTCTAAGCAGATGATGATCGTTTACCAAAGCCTTCGCTCTTATCACACTACAGTGACAACGCACTAGCGGGGCGCGGCGACTAGAGGGGATAGTATGTTACTGTTAGCCTGTGTCATCCCACTGCTGGGCAAAGGCCTTTCTCCATGTCTTCCAAATTCTTCGATCCAGGGCCAATGTAGACCACTGCTCGTTAGTTTGGTCCAGCTCGTCCCGCTTTCTCCTGCGAGGTCTACCGCGTCGCCTTCTGGCTGTGTCAGGGCTCCACATCGTGGTTATTGTGGCCCACGGCGTCGGAATACGGCAGACATGGCCAGCCGAGTCCTGCTTTAGCTTAACGGCTTTTTGAGCAACGTCAGTAATTTGTGTTTTGGAGCGCATTGTGGTGTGTACATGGTCGGAAAGTTTGACGCCTAGGATACTGCGCTTCATGCACGTTGGCAAACCTTGAGCTTGGACTTTTGGGGATAGTATGACTAAAAGAAATATAAAAAGACAACTGTTATACCTTGAATCCGACGGAAAGAAGCTGCGTTAAGGGCGCGTGTTGCAGCGACAGGAACGCGGCATGCAGCAGGTAGTCAGGGAAGTACACCAGGCCACTCGACCGCTGAAAACACAATTTTAATTCTAGTTCATAATTTATCTTTTATTTAATGATTTGCGATTAGTACCAGAAGACTTGATAAGTGGCCATCATTTTCAAAAGGTTTCGTTTTTCTACATCGACTTTCAACAGAATTGACTCAAGCTTTCGGTAGAATTAGGCAATCCCTTCACCAGCCATTATTGACAATCAGTTTTGACTTTTCCATCAAGGTCGTACATATCCCAAGCGAAGCTATAGAATGAAACATCCAATGCAATGAGGGTCCGGGCTACCCACCTTTTGGTGAGCAAATTAATTATTAAAATTTCCAGTAGACTTCTTCTTGTCTATCGATGTTTCAATTAAAGGTTCAAGCCGAGGCGCCTTTTCAGCGGGAAATAACGAAATGTTAGACTTCAATAAAAAATCACCAATTGTGGTTGGCTTTTTATTCGAATCTGATTGTTCCACTATTTTGTCACTTTCGCAGCTTCGCAAAGCTCGCTTTGCGAGCATGTTAAAACTTACGTAGGCATAGGTACGTATCATTTACCAGTGCGTGAGAGACAGGAATGGACGGAGGGGGCAGCTGCCCTCTTCCCCCTCCTTCGTGACACCCATCGTCACAGCTAGGTACAAGAGCTACCAACCTGCATGAATATATCCACGAGCCTCTGCGTGCGCGGCTCCAGGGGCACGCCCAGGCGCCGCGCGAGCTCCTCGCCGCCCCCCCTCGTGACGTCACAGCTAGGTACAAGAGCTACCAACCTGCATGAATATATCCACGAGCCTCTGCGTGCGCGGCTCCAGGGGCACGCCCAGGCGCCGCGCGAGCTCCTCGCCGCCCCCCCTCGTGACGTCACAGCTAGGTACAAGAGCTACCAACCTGCATGAATATATCCACGAGCCTCTGCGTGCGCGGCTCCAGGGGCACGCCCAGGCGCCGCGCGAGCTCCTCGCCGCCCCCCCTCGTGACGTCACAGCTAGGTACAAGAGCTACCAACCTGCATGAATATATCCACGAGCCTCTGCGTGCGCGGCTCCAGGGGCACGCCCAGGCGCCGCGCGAGCTCCTCGCCGCCCCCCCTCGTGACGTCACAGCTAGGTACAAGAGCTACCAACCTGCATGAATATATCCACGAGCCTCTGCGTGCGCGGCTCCAGGGGCACGCCCAGGCGCCGCGCGAGCTCCTCGCCGCCCCCCCTCGTGACGTCACAGCTAGGTACAAGAGCTACCAACCTGCATGAATATATCCACGAGCCTCTGCGTGCGCGGCTCCAGGGGCACGCCCAGGCGCCGCGCGAGCTCCTCGCCGCCCCCCCTCGTGACGTCACAGCTAGGTACAAGAGCTACCAACCTGCATGAATATATCCACGAGCCTCTGCGTGCGCGGCTCCAGGGGCACGCCCAGGCGCCGCGCGAGCTCCTCGCCGCCCCCCCTCGTGACGTCACAGCTAGGTACAAGAGCTACCAACCTGCATGAATATATCCACGAGCCTCTGCGTGCGCGGCTCCAGGGGCACGCCCAGGCGCCGCGCGAGCTCCTCGCCCCCCCCCCCCTCGTGACGTCACAGCTAGGTACAAGAGCTACCAACCTGCATGAATATATCCACGAGCCTCTGCGTGCGCGGCTCCAGGGGCACGCCCAGGCGCCGCGCGAGCTCCTCGCCGCCCCCCCTCGTGACGTCACAGCTAGGTACAAGAGCTACCAACCTGCATGAATATATCCACGAGCCTCTGCGTGCGCGGCTCCAGGGGCACGCCCAGGCGCCGCGCGAGCTCCTCGCCGCCCCCCCTCGGGACGTCACAGCTAGGTACAAGAGCTACCAACCTGCATGAATATATCCACGAGCCTCTGCGTGCGCGGCTCCAGGGGCACGCCCAGGCGCCGCGCGAGCTCCTCGCCCCCCCCCCCCTCGTGACGTCACAGCTAGGTACAAGAGCTACCAACCTGCATGAATATATCCACGAGCCTCTGCGTGCGCGGCTCCAGGGGCACGCCCAGGCGCCGCGCGAGCTCCTCGCCGCCCCCCCTCGTGACGTCACAGCTAGGTACAAGAGCTACCAACCTGCATGAATATATCGACGAGCCTCTGCGTGCGCGGCTCCAGGGGCACGCCCAGGCGCCGCGCGAGCTCCTCGCCGCCCCCCCTCGTGACGTCACAGCTAGGTACAAGAGCTACCAACCTGCATGAATATATCCACGAGCCTCTGCGTGCGCGGCTCCAGGGGCACGCCCAGGCGCCGCGCGAGCTCCTCGCCGCCCCCCCTCGTGACGTCACAGCTAGGTACAAGAGCTACCAACCTGCATGAATATATCCACGAGCCTCTGCGTGCGCGGCTCCAGGGGCACGCCCAGGCGCCGCGCGAGCTCCTCGCCGCCCCCCCTCGTGACGTCACAGCTAGGTACAAGAGCTACCAACCTGCATGAATATATCCACGAGCCTCTGCGTGCGCGGCTCCAGGGGCACGCCCAGGCGCCGCGCGAGCTCCTCGCCGCCCCCCCTCGTGACGTCACAGCTAGGTACAAGAGCTACCAACCTGCATGAATATATCCACGAGCCTCTGCGTGCGCGGCTCCAGGGGCACGCCCAGGCGCCGCGCGAGCTCCTCGCCGCCCCCCCTCGTGACGTCACAGCTAGGTACAAGAGCTACCAACCTGCATGAATATATCCACGAGCCTCTGCGTGCGCGGCTCCAGGGGCACGCCCAGGCGCCGCGCGAGCTCCTCGCCGCCCCCCCTCGTGACGTCACAGCTAGGTACAAGAGCTACCAACCTGCATGAATATATCCACGAGCCTCTGCGTGCGCGGCTCCAGGGGCACGCCCAGGCGCCGCGCGAGCTCCTCGCCGCCCCCCCTCGTGACGTCACAGCTAGGTACAAGAGCTACCAACCTGCATGAATATATCCACGAGCCTCTGCGTGCGCGGCTCCAGGGGCACGCCCAGGCGCCGCGCGAGCTCCTCGCCGCCCCCCCTCGTGACGTCACAGCTAGGTACAAGAGCTACCAACCTGCATGAATATATCCACGAGCCTCTGCGTGCGCGGCTCCAGGGGCACGCCCAGGCGCCGCGCGAGCTCCTCGCCGCCCCCCCTCGTGACGTCACAGCTAGGTACAAGAGCTACCAACCTGCATGAATATATCCACGAGCCTCTGCGTGCGCGGCTCCAGGGGCACGCCCAGGCGCCGCGCGAGCTCCTCGCCGCCCCCCCTCGTGACGTCACAGCTAGGTACAAGAGCTACCAACCTGCATGAATATATCCACGAGCCTCTGCGTGCGCGGCTCCAGGGGCACGCCCAGGCGCCGCGCGAGCTCCTCGCCGCCCCCCCTCGTGACGTCACAGCTAGGTACAAGAGCTACCAACCTGCATGAATATATCCACGAGCCTCTGCGTGCGCGGCTCCAGGGGCACGCCCAGGCGCCGCGCGAGCTCCTCGCCGCCCCCCCTCGTGACGTCACAGCTAGGTACAAGAGCTACCAACCTGCATGAATATATCCACGAGCCTCTGCGTGCGCGGCTCCAGGGGCACGCCCAGGCGCCGCGCGAGCTCCTCGCCGCCCCCCCTCGTGACGTCACAGCTAGGTACAAGAGCTACCAACCTGCATGAATATATCCACGAGCCTCTGCGTGCGCGGCTCCAGGGGCACGCCCAGGCGCCGCGCGAGCTCCTCGCCGCCCAGCCAGCGCGCGCGCTCTTGCACACCCGCAGCTGCTAGGTGCAGTTCCAGCTGGGAACGCTCCAGGCTGTAGAGGTAATGTTACATTCAGGTTATTCGTCCACGTTAAGAACAGCAATTAATATAAAGGGTATAGAGGAAATAATTTAAATCCCGATAGGACATTATTTCTTCTTTTAGTGTCGATTTAATGTAAAAAAACGTCCTTCTAGTAGCTATCTGCAAAGCTCTGATTTTACCCGACTGTGGCGAAGCCCAAAAGGAGGATATGTGTTTGACTTTTATGTATGTTTTATGTATGCCCGTTTCTTTAGGCTCTCATAACTCCTAAACGAATGAACCGATTTAGATAAATTGTACGTCGTTAGATTTGACAGTAGGTGACGCGAGTGCCACTGGCTACATTATAATAAAAAAATAAATTAAAAAATGGCGGATTTTTGGCGCCATTTTGTGGAGTTCGCTTTTGTTTTTCTTCCAAGCCCATCGTGTGGAGTAACAAAATAAAGGTTTTTATATAAAAGGTGATTACAAAAATATATACAACTTATATGCCTTGGAAGGTGGGTAGGTCTTTGGTGTGGGACGCAACCTGTGTCACCACCCTAGCGCCATCTCACGTTGCAAGCACGGCGGGCCGTGCGAGCGCTTCTGCTGCGGCTGCTGAGATCCTCAACCTTATTGGTAACTACAGTTTTGAGTCGTATGGGGTCGAAACGCTCGGGTCATTGGGCGCGAGTGCGCGTCTCCTCTTTAGGGAAATCTTTAGGCGACTGGTCGACACTTCGCGTCACCAGAGGGCTGGCTCTTTATTTGGCCAAACAATTAGCATTGCCATTCAACGTGACAATGCTGCCAGTCGTCTGGGCACGTTTCCGGATAACAGCGATGCGGAGGAGTACTTGGACGCCTAAGTGTCCTACTGTCGTCATGGTATACATATATGTAGGTACACTTACTTTTAGTCTTAATTTTTACTATTGTTTTAGTTGTAATAAATACTTACTAGAGTATATGTTTAAAAGTAATTCGAAATGACAAATGGTATAAAAAGCGGGAAATAAATAAAGTAATTTTAAAACTTAGAACTCCGACTGAAAACAAAAAAAAACAAGCTCATTTTAAACTAAATACAAATTGGAAGTAGGTGGGACCCATACTATTTTCATAATTGTCAGTCAAATGGGTCTCGCCTGTTTTCAGTCGCGTTTTTATTTTTTTTAATTACTTTTTATTATTTTTTATTTATGGTCATCTTCGTGGATGACCCTCATTCTAGAACATACGGATCTGTAAGAGGATAGTAACAAAAATAAATAGTCGCCGAATACACAACCTCTTTTTTTAAGTCGGTTAAAAACTACAAGGTATTCTTATAAAATTTACCCTAGTTGTGCTCGGATCTCGCTGACTTCTCTAGTGGAGGCTGCGCAAGGAATGCCCAGCTGTTTAGCGCGGGCGATCAACCGACAGTCGTCATAAGTATAGTCGAGGACAGGAACGCCAAGTGCTCTGAAAGTACACAAAAGTCAGTCATTTTTTAATCATTACTGATAGGTTTTGGCTAGGTTGGTCTATGGATGGGTGACCACCCATTACATTCCGAGTTTCCTCCGTGCCTCGGAAAGCACGTTAAACCGTTGGTCCCGACTGTCATAGATCTTTGACAGACATTACAGGTAGTCAGTGGCCCAAAACATCTGACAATCAGTCTTACCAAGTGGTAGCGTATTACCCAGTACTAGCTAGGTTGTTAAGGTCAGATAGGCAGTCGCTCCATATAAAAATACTGGTATTCAGCTGTATCTGGTAAGACTGGAAGCCGACCCCAACATAGTTGGGAAAAGGCTAGGCAGATGATGATATTGATAGGTTCGAATTTCAACATTGAGTTGCAGAGTCCAATTTGGAAATCTCTTAACCGATTGCAGGCCAAGGTTGGCCGCTGTAGATATCGATATGGTCAAATAATATATCCTCGATTCATCCCACAGTCCCAATGTGAAACCTCTTTGGAGGACATGCCCTACCTCTTTACCTACACATCATGCATCCACCTGCACCTTTTAGGATTTAAACGAAGCCTATGCTAGAGCTGTGTAGGTGTCTAAAGACTGGTCAGACCACAGATATAGACAGAATAAGATAACGCAAGTATCACGATCTGTATAAAAACCAATGCCAGTGCCATTTTTTGACTACCTACTATGACGTCACAACTGTCACAAGCACTATTTAGTGATGGGAAAACCAAATCGATTCAAAGACGCCACCGAGTGCGGCACCCGTCTCTACACGTAAATATTCGATTGAAACACCTTATTTATAATCAATTTAAGTTCTATTGTTTACAAAAAGAAACTGAATTCTACCCTATTTTTATCTCTCTATCACTAAAGTTAGCCTTTGTACAGACCATTTCTCAATTACTGTACGAATACTATATATTAAGTAATTGTGTACAGTAAATAATTATTCACAATCGTTTAAATCGATTTAATAATCGATTTTGTGGCATATAGTAATGAGACAAGAAAACAAAAATAAAGTTCTCGAGTTGTAACGTTGGTTGTTTTAAGCAGATTAGCTTGATCATCAAGATTAAACGTTTTTTTAAAGCTCTCTATTAACGACATCATGCCGTGTATTTTTTGGAATTTGCGATGGTTCCGTTCCCTCAGAATTTTTATTTATTTGCTTTTGCTTTTTTCCTTCCACTAAGCTTGCTTCCTCAAAATGTATCGAACAACTAGTGCTAGCTATACTTCGTTGGGAACCAATCTTTGTTTCCCGTCTTTTAAATTAGCAATAAGTGAAAACCTAAAAAATCACGAAATATCTGTGTCCGAAATCGATTCTCGAGAATCGCTTTGTGTTGCGTACGATGAACAGCACTAATCGCTAAAACTGACAGAAAAATTACAAAAGCACCTGTACTACGAAACCGAAGCGATATACGATAGTATCACTTGTTTCGACATTCATCACTTGTTAAAACAGAACAACCTCTCCAAGTAAAAACTTCAATGCATTACGAAATTGCTGCTTTAATTATTGAGAGGGGTTCGACTAGCGTGGCGCACCAATGCAGAATGAGCGTGACAGTGGCCACGTTAAGTTTCTTTAGCTTAAGTCGGGCACGCGAAGTAGGTGCTCTTGCGTTATCTAGGTCTATCTATATCTGTGGGTCAGACAGAGTGTAATCGACACGTAAAGACGAAGACGACTTGACCAGTCTCTCTCCTGTTGGTAACCATGCTGTGGGCGGCCATTAAGGGGGAAGCACCGGAGTAACCCTAGAAATTCACATTATTTTGGGTTTTTTGCAATTTCAGTGAGTCAGGTTGTATGTTGATTAAAAATTAAAATATGATCCGCGGACGTAACAAAAATATGTCTTTACAGAGATCCTCAACCCTCTAAGTTGTTAAAAGGATTGTATTGATGATTTTAATGATTATAATTCCATAAATACATGCATTACACTGACCGGCAAATTGCAAAAAACGTATACATACAATTTGAATTTCGCGAGCTACATTGGCACTTCCAGGGGTATGTGGAATTATATGAGCATTAGCATTTCGCCATTTAAGAGAAATCTGCACTAAGAGATACCCCAGAATAAAGCTAACTCTGTTCAACTGGCGATTCCTGGAGTTTTAAAGAGTACTCACTATAATGGGTGTAAAAAGACACTTAACAAAGTCGAAAGGCGCCTGTTCCTACCTGGGAACCTTCTAGTTTTGAATGTTATAACTTTACTTTAAATATCTTAATGATCCTTGTACTATCTAATGTATCCAGCAGAATGTTTTGAGTGTGGTATATTGAGCCATAGCTTTAAATTCGTTTCCCAGCAATAATTTTTGGATAGAGCTCTTTAGTTTGATGTACATAATGCTTCGTTTACGGCTTAGTGAAGGGTCCGTTTACACCTTGTCGATGAAATGATATGTATAGCTGAAAATGATTATATTCAGAACTTACTTAGCCATGACATCGCGAACGTTCCTGGCGTAAAGCTTCGGGTCCCTCTTCTCCTCCTCGCTAGGGTAATACACCGGCAAGAACTCGATCTCACACGAACTGTGCACCTGAGTCAGCGTCAGCCACAGGAGTTTAAGACTGAAATTGATTAAAGGAAAAATACATTAAACAAATGTCAAATATAGAATCTGTCAAATGTAGAATCTGTTAAATGTAGAATCTGTCAAATGTAGAATCTGTCAAACGTAGAATCTGTCAAATGTAGAATCTGTCAAATGTAGAATCTGTCAAATGTATAATCTGTCAAATGTAGAATCTGTCAAATGTAGAATCTGTCAAATGTAGAATCTGTCAAATGTAGAATCTGCCAAATGTAGAATCTGTCAAATGTAGAATCTGTCATATGTAGTCTATGATGTTAAAAGTAGAATCTGTCAAATATCGACTAAACGAAATGTATGAACGTGGCCGAAACAAAAGGAGTGTGTGAGGGTCGTGAACCGGTGACTAACTAGGAATTGGTCGTACTTGGACAAGAAAGTTTCTGAGAAAAGTCTTGAGATATAAAGGGTGTAACAATACCCTTAATGAAGTCGAAACGCACTTGTTGTGGGAACCTTCAAGTTATGGAGAGATTGGGGGTCAAAGTTAAAACTTTTTTACAAGTTTTTTTTTTATTCATTTGTTTAATGTATTTTTTTTTACTTTAAACACCTCTCCGACCCCCATACTATTCAATACATTCATCGCCACAATGTTTTGAGTGAGTTACATAGAGTCTTAACGTAAAACGTGATTTTTCACCCCGAAAAAAAGTCCTTTCCCATAAATAATTTTTGCGTAAAGTTACTTAGTTTGATGTATGTAAATAACGCTAGGTTGATGGTTTCGTTAAGGGTCCGTTTACACCCTGTATTTCCCTGTAGGAAATTGTAGTGATCGAAAAAGAGATGCATAATTTTCGTTTATTTTTTTTTCGTTCAAAAGCGGGCTCTCCTCTTGACCGATTCGTTATGGTAGGGCAGAAGCAGGCCATGGACCTGCTTTTAAACTCGATTACTTACGATGGAGCGATAGATCAGATAGATGAGGTCTTCTTTTTTTAGGATTGGTAATCATCAAATGACCCCCCCGCTGTAGGCGGAGCGGAAGGGAGTGTCAGACTTGTACTGACTAAAACTTATCCATGTTCCTTCAAACGGCAAACTTTGTGTTCCAGGGCCGCGGTATCTCTTTCGAACAGTCCCGCAGCCCTGGCAGGCATCGGCCCATGCGGACCCCTACGTGGTTGCTGACATCTGTTTGAGGCGCGCGTGGAACACGAACGCGCCGTCGACACGGCCTGTCGTCATAAGACGGCCGGACGGCGAGCTAGCCCATAACTCGCCGTCCACAGGCCCGCGCCTACGGTGGCCGGGGGCGACCACGTGACCCCCGACGCCCAGGGCGTCACATAGATGTGGTCTAAGATTGAACAACCATGCCCAGAATAGCATTCTCTCTTTCTTTGAAGGCCTTTCATCTAAGTCCCGTGAGTGATGATAGCGATAGAAAGTGCCTCTCAAATAAAGGAGGTATTTGCCCCAGCAATGGGAACCCTTTTAAGCAAATTATGCTGTTATATAAAGCAAGTACTCACGCGCCAGGTCCTTCCCAGGTCCAAGTGACGGTATCCCGCGCATTTGGGTACCGGATGGTGACAGGCTGCACTGGCACCCCAGGGTAGAATCCTCCCGGCTTGAACGTGATCAGGCACGAACGGTTCGTGCAAGTTCCTTCGGGAAATATCAGGACCTGGAAAGTAGAAACAATCAACGGTTATTACAAACATATTTTATAAGAGGCATTAGGCTCTATTGGTGGATTATGCCCCACTCTCTTTCACAAAAAGGAGCTGTGTGTTCCAGCAGTAAGAACGATATAGGCTTCTTCTTCACGAAATAAGAAAGTGGCGACCTGGACAGCTCTGTCGATTGACTCACTCAATTTTTGGAAGTTCAGTTAGTTGTACACGACGGGCAGGAGACAAAATATGGTATGTGCTGTGTACCCCTACACAGCACATACCATATACTCTATACTAGCATTGTGTTCGAGATGGGTCCTATACCCCAGCCAGATTGGATATACAGCGCCTAACTTGAGCCCGCAGTCAATTCCAAGATTATAGGCTGATCATGCTAAGCATCGGCCTGTTCTAATGGTGGACCTACTTACACGATACGGTCCACCTAGAGGTCTACCTGTGCAGTAGTACCTGCGTTGCTAGACTAGAGCCCAAACTCGAACCAATAATTTTCAGTAGTTTGTGAGTTAAGAATTTTGTTGACAATTTGAGAACCTGTCAAAACTCCATTTTGGCATAAAACTTTGAATTTCGAAGGAATAAAGGTACCTATACTGGTAAAGTAGAGTTTGGTATTTGTTTTGAACTTCAAGTTCTCAACTCTGAAACCTACAATATCTCTTGATTTGCCATACAAAGTATGAAACAAACAGACAATGGAATCGACACCGTTTGCAAATTATTGAAGCCCAGAGTGTGTATAAGAATAGACCGTTGCATTCCTGGAAGCATACGTGGCTGACATAAAGCATGCCGAGGAAACCACCGGATGCTGTAACTACGTTACTTCGAATATTACCATTGTTTTAAAAGTTCAAGTAAGTAAGTATGTCGTAGATGCAGTGGTCGCAAGCGCGACTGCTCAGCATGAGGTTCTGACTTCAATTTCTCAGCCACAGAGCCTGGATTCGTGCCCGGTTAATGACAATAAGCTCGCCCCCTATTACTCACAGGACTTACAACATTACTAGCGAATTGTGGGTGTACTATTAGGTATACCTCTACCAAACCCAGCCGGAATTACAGGCGTAATGCAAGTCTGTACAACCCGTTCCAGAAATACTTGCTTATTAGAACCAAGCGCCCGAGTGTGTCTATTTGGGGATCGACGAGCTACGTCAACTACTGACTATATACTTAGATTATTAATACAAATTGTATCGATAGATGACATGGAAAGGATATTCGTCCATAGGCGTACCCAGCATTTTTTAAGGGGTGGGACAGAAGTAGTAGGAAATTAAAAATGCTTTTTAACCGATTTCAAAAAGGAGGAGATTATCAATTCGGATGTTTACATATTTTTTTTATGTATGTTCGGGCATAACTCCGTCATATTGTATAGACTGATTTGCAAAATTCTTTTTTTGTTCGAAAGGGGTTTATTCCGAAATGGTATATCAGGGTACACCAACATTTTCTATCAAAGTTAGTTGTGTTATTGTTGACCTTAACCAAGTTTTTATTTTAATGTGCAAAAAGTTAAAGTACCCAAATGCATATTTAATTTTGTCACGATATTCATTTTGCCTAAAAATTCTTGGCTTCGGGTTAGAGAGCAAGGTGGGGCACTTGCCCCACCTTGCTCTGTGCTTGTCTTGCCTGTCTTCCCATACAATTTCCCGACAACCTCATCCAAGTACAAAAAACCATGCTAAACTATCGCGGTGGACGATCGACTTAATATTTAAAGCAGTACTAACCTGGGGCCAGTCCTCTTTGGAAGTAGCCCTTTCAATGATCTCCTTGATGGTATTTTGTCTAGAGTTAGGGTCATCTCGCCAGACGTAGACAGGTTGCGTGTAGTTTATTAGCTCTGAAAAAAATTAATGACGGCTTTAGTGTCAAAAGTATATGGTTCGATCGATATGGGAATGTATAGGTATTTCAGAATACAGGGGCCTGCCTGAGGAAATCTCTCAATTAAATACTTACTTTATTTTTACAATCGGCCCGCTACGGGAAGTTTGTTGACTTATCGAAACGGAATCAACAAAGG
Organism: Noctua fimbriata; assembly: GCA_905163415.1. NCBI lineage: Eukaryota > Metazoa > Arthropoda > Insecta > Lepidoptera > Noctuidae > Noctua > Noctua fimbriata. The sequence goes on along the minus strand of LR990941.1, from coordinate 15,653,429 downwards.
CGAAAAAGACGGCTTCGCCTTTAGTCAAATAGTTTTAACACAGATATAGATAGACCTAGATAACGCAAGTATCACGATCTGTATGAAAACCAAGCGTGCCATTTTTTGACTACCTATTATGACGTCACAAGCACTATTTAGTGATGGGAAAATCAAACCGATTCAAAGACGCCGCCGCGGACGGCGCCCCCCTCGTTCTACCCCCCGCCATGACGCTCACTGACGTCCAACTAGCGCTATGCTCCGATGCAGACTGAGTTCGAAATTGCCCACTTACGATTTTTGTACGTAAGCTACATAATAATATGGCACGCGAAGTAGTTGCTCTCGCGTTATCTAGGTCTATCTATATCTGTGAGTTTTAACTAGACAAAACAATCGAATGTGAATATACAGGTCCTGTATTATGATGCGCGTGAGATATGATTTTTAGCGACAGTTAGTGCAAGTAGCGACAGTTATCGTTTATAATTTCGAGTTTTTGGTACAAGTTCACATTAAATTGTTGCACCGTGTCGGACCATGCCTGCATTTTCATATTCCAGCACTGAGCCGAACGTCCAACAGGGCGCTAAATTTCCCGTCAAACTTCTGAGGTACGACACTTTACTTGGAAATTGCTACTAGATATTCATATGAAGACATTAACATCATATCCTGATCGAAATCTAAACACCATAGCAAAATTATATCTAACAGTTTTACAATATACAAAACAAGGCAAGGCTAAAGCAGACTATGAAAACCTTAGCTTTCTCAATACTTACTTTATCCAATGAAGCATTTAAAATAGGTAAAGATTAGTTATTAGTACGGATATTCTACGTGACAACAGTGCAGCAGGCAAGAACAAAAGCAATGTAAGAGAAAGTTCTGGAAAATTGCGCTCATTATAACTAATTTCAATTAGTGGACATGGTGTCTAGGCTTAGCTCAGTTTACAGTTAAGATAATATGTCTAGACATTGTTGCAGTCAAGAAATATTACACGGTGTGTGGCTTTAGTTTTATAATTATGGATACACAAGCAAAAACAACGCTGAAAATTATCGCTTTCTTACCAACTGTTAAGCGATGGAGGTGCATGCTTGTCTAGATTTAAAGACTCCATGTTTCGGCTACAAAATTATAGTGATTCTTTTTAATATACTTACCGTCGAATATTCAGACAAAGCTCAAGTTTGATATCCTAAAAGTATTTCTAATGTGGCCAACATTGGCGGTATTCCTTGAATCACTACGGTGAGCGAACGAGATGGGGGTATACTGGATGTCTAGCTCCATCTGTTTCCCACACTGAAACAGTTTGCCAAATCCCGCCAATATGACCATAGCATAAGGCCTGGGGGCCTAAAATGGCCGCTTTATGATTCTGCTAAAGTGGCCATTTTAGGCCCCCCTGATATAGACAGCCTTAAACTTAAATGAAACTCAACGTGCCGCTAAACGCGACTTGTAATTTTTGTAAATTCCCTACCCGCGCAGCGTGCTTGTCGTAGAACGGTGGCAATGAAAGTTTTAAAATCTGAGGGCCGTTGAAACAAAACGCAATCAGCACATGTAAACAAAAACAAGAGGGCTTATGCCCGACTCGTCACTGTTCCAAATCGTCATAGAAAAAGAAAGAACGCGATCCGCAACTGTTTCAATTTTTTTTTGTTTTATGTAATCATTGTTAGGGAATATTTATACTGACAGCTCTTGAACGCGTTTCGATTTTCTGATCGCGTTCAGTTTATAGGCCTAACTAAATGTCTTGATTTTAGGATTCAGACATCAACTTCTCAATTTACCTACAGCATACAAATCAAGGTCAGCACTGCTCAAAGGTGATATCAAATGATCCATGACTTGAAGCGTTTCCGGTTTATCGAGAAACTGCCATTTGTCCTCGTTACGAGTGATTCTCGCATTTGGACAAACATTTTTGTACCTGGTTTACTTTAACACTGGGTCTGCCATCCCCAGGTACCTACTACACACACTGAAGGTGCGGTCAGACCGGTACGGACTGATTGTTGACCAGAATACCGACACCGGACTTTGACAGATAATGTAGTCGCCAGCGCATCAAGTTACTACAAACTGTCAAATTTTCTCATTTGATTTTGAACTTAACATTCTACATTTTATGGTTTAAAATCATTTGCAGTAATCTGACAGTTTGTGGTAAATTGATGTGCTGGCAACTGTACATTATGTGTAATTTTATAACTGGTCAATATTAAATAAAAAGCGTCATGTGAATATGAACTATGCAACTAGTAGTAAGATCAAAAATAAAAATTTAAAAAAATCTTTAAAACGAAAACAAGTAATTTTTTTAATGCACTTAAAGAAGAAAATCATCTGTATCTATCAAAATTAGAAACGTACACAAGATTTCATGTCCGTGCTATTAACTGTTGAGGAGTTCTCTTGTGAGAAGACGATCCTGGCAACAGGATCAGGTCATGTCTGACATAACAATCTATTGTCATCAGACCCAAATGTGTCTGCAAAATTTCAGCTAAATCGGTTGTGGGGAACTGGTTTAAAATTCAGTTGCAAGATTTGACCCATACATACAAACGAACTAATTAATTACATGGCATGTTAAATAAAAGCTTATGAAAGGCGGAAATGAATTTAAAACTTTATTCTACCTTTTATGATTTGAATTGTGCAAACCATTGTAGCTGCATTTGCTAATGACCACAGTAATATCAACTTAGTGCATGTAAATATAGTTTCCTATTTCCTTTAATTTATAAGGGAAGGATAATTTGTGTACTGTACAGATCATTCAGAGCCTCATGTGACTAAGTTCATCCATGTGATCTGTGACATTGAACGATAAGTGTTTTAATTACAGCATCAACGATATCGGGTTAGTACTTACGTTCAAATTAATTCATAGGTGGAATGATTGCGTTAGGTGGCACAAAACACTTTCACGGAGCTAATCTGATACTCAAAGCTATAAGGTCCAAAAAAAAAACACAAATTCTGTTCTATTTTTGACCACAACTCGTAAAATAGTGTCTATTTAGAGGTTAGTGTCTAGGTAGAGTTTTGGCAATAGGTACAACTTGTCTCAGGGTCGCATTCTAAAACTGCTATCAAACATAAATTTCGATTCAAAAGTACCGATTTCATACTAAAATCGTCTGAATTTATCGATTCTAAACTCTATTTACCTATAGGTTTTTTTTTTTATTTGAGTGCATGGCATGTCAATTATTATTGATTTTCCTGCATGTTCATATTTTTGCGGGCGGGAGGTCGGTGCTGCGTCCCGCATCCAGGTCTTTTTCGACATTTAAATGTCATGGATTTCCTCAAAGTTATGCCTGATTCTACAACTTATTAAAATAATGATAACCTACGACGACCAATCAAGCTATACGAAACCAAATTAAGCTGATCTTTCATTTTGCGGGAAGCTCATACAAAGCGAGGTCAGGTTATACTGGATATAAACAGCTTGATGTGACGCCGTATGTACCTTACGTACGCTTGTGAACCTACTCAAAATGATTCAGAATCCAGCGGCCAGTATTGCAGCTAATATTCTTACTGCAGGCTAACCAGCCAGACTGCGTACAGTGCAACTAGTTTAAATTCAAAAGTAAAACCTAGTTTCACTTCCATTTTTTTCCGTTTGATTTCTAGAACGAGTTTAAATCCGCTGGGTCTTCGAACCCATCAGGTGAGCTACCATGACGTCTTAAAGCTGGAGTTATTCCAGTGTGGGAAAGAGATGGCGCTAGACGACCTGTATAGGCCTCCCACTAAGTCCGACGACCTGGTGAAGTTTGCAGGGATCCGCTGGATGCGAGTCCCGTGCGACTCGACCGGTCAATGTGGCGACACTTGGGGAAGGCCTATGTCCAGCAGTGGACGTCTTTCGGCTGAAATGATGATGATGACCTGTATAGCTATATCTCTTTCCCACACTGGAATTACCCCTGCTTTAAGACGTCATAACCCCCCCTAAACAATTTCAACTTACAACGAGAATATGAGAATACATTTTCAATTATTAGTTAGGCTACACGCAACCATGCTTCGTCACATTAAATAAAAATTAAATTAGTATTTTTCGCGAAAGTCTAGCGTAGGCAATGAACCCCAGTTTTCCTGAAAAACGTTTCAACTGACACGCGAAGTTAGCTGAGGGTTATTGACCCTCAACGGTTTAAAAGCTCAACTATACTGCATTAAAGAACAACCTGGGGCCTAGGCTATTGACAATCGCTTTTAAAGCAATTCATATTTTCAACAACAACAGAACACAACAGCATCGCCATCTACATCATCATCATCTGCCTAGGCTTTTCCCAACTATGTTGGGGTCGGTTTCCAATCTAACAGGATGCAGCTGAATACCAGTATTTTACATGGAGCGACTGCGTATCTGACCTCCTCAACCCAGTTAGGATAATACGATACTCCTTGGTAAGACTGGTTGTCAGACTTTTTGAGCCACTGACTACCTAACGACTGTCAAAGATCTACAAATGACACCCGGGACCAACGGCTTAACGTGCTTTCCGAGACACGGAGGAAACTCGGTATGTAATGGGCGGTCACCCATACACAGACCTACCGAGGCAAGCACGGCTTAACCTAAAGATCGACCCCAGCGGCTGTTATTATTTAGCCACCACAACATTTAACTTGGTAGATTACGTGATATGTAAAATACATTTATTAATTCTTATTGTAACTTTCTCTAGGGCCTAGGAATAGGGAGGGAACCAGAGAGCCTAGACTCTAGGCTCTAAATTCCTTAAGTAGTAACGGACCCTTACCTATGCAGGTAAGTCAAGATGCTACCTAAAAAAAAAACTGTCTTTTGGACAGCGACCATAGCTTTAAAAAAACGAAGATGGCGCGCGCACTAGCTTTAAACGACACAAAGTTGACAAAAAAATATGGAAAATCCTAGTTTAATTCCTGTTGTGACTCAAGATAACAAGACAAAATGGTTCTGTCAGTAATAGACCCAAACTGTATGAATATCTAGGTACTAATCTTATATTGTCACTTACGGGATATCTTCCGTGATTGTTCATTATTTTGAGCTCCCGATATTTCGGCGCTGTTGCAAGCGCCATGATCGCGGGTTGCATATCGGGAGCTCAAAATAATGAACAATCACGGAAGACATCCCGTAAGTGACAGTATAAGTTTAGTTGTAAACCGTGAAAGCTTAAAACAATGTTTATCTAGGTACTGCTAAAACTTGACATTATTATGTAAAAGTTTTCGAAAGTCCAAAATTTAGTACCTTCTACATTTGCAGTTTTATGTGGTTCTCCAAAATCAATCCAAAAAAAATATCCAAATATGTCATATCAAGACCAACTATTCAATGTTTTTGAAATTTTTTGATCTTGAACTTAATAACAACTTCAATTCTAAGAACCTACCTGGCACCTGATTTTAAACTAGTTTTATTCTCAAAAACGACAACATGGCCTTCGGAAACAAAAGGCATTAAGAGTTAAGTCAGTGCCGTGTCAAATCAACCTTGAGTTCTAGCCTTAGGTAATATTAAGCCTAGGCAAAAGGCGTCAGGAAACCCTAGCACGGCATGCATGTCTCACGTAATTTCTAAATATAAACCATATTATGATAAAGTTAAAACATAGTTTTATTTGACGTGAAGCCGTGTGTGAAAGTACCGTCAATTACGTAACGTATTTTTTTTTTACTTTCTTTTTAAGACCAGAGGTTTATTGACCTCTATTTTCCTTCGTAGGTACACGCAATGTTATGTAATGCGTAACTGCTTCAATATCTGATTGTCATCAACAACAGTAGGTACGTACCTATTCGTTTGGTTACAAAGGGTGTAAATAGACCTTTAACGAGGCCGAGAGGCCCTGCCTTTGCGATATTTTTTTTTGTTCTAGACCATACCTGGGAACCTTCTAGTTATGGAGATATTGGGGGTCAAAGTTCCAACTTTTTAACAAGTTTTTTTTTTTAAAACATGTTTTTAATGTACGATGTTTACTTTAAACACCTCCACGACCCCCATACTATTCAATCCATCCATCAGCACATTGCTTTGAGTGCGTTCCATCGAATACTACCGTAAAACGTGATTTTTCAACCCAAAAAAAAAGTGGTTTGCCATCAATAATTTTTACATAAAGTTACTTAATTTGATGTACAGAATGCTTGGTTGACGGCTTCGTGAAGCCTCTGTATACACCCTGTATGTTCTATTCGGTTTAGGGCAAACACCAGTGAAACTGTAGCAAAGCGGTAAAGCGAAAGAAAACATACAACACAAACACAAACAACAAACAGGAAACAGACAACGCATAACAAATACTGGACGAACCAAAAAGAAGGTTGACAGCTTGCAGATCGTGACTCTGACAAGCAGGTCACCACTCAGCATGATGCTGTGCCATGGGGAGCCCTCAGCACGGCGCTGGTTGTCAGCGGTCACCCGTGAAAAAAACGTACGGATGCCAAGACAGCATACATATTTTAGCGCTGATTAAAGAGCGCGTTTACGCGCGTGTTTGCGCGTTGATTGCTGTCAGTGTCATCATTGCTATGGAATATTAGCAGAGACAGCTCTTTAACGTTAGATTTGTTGATCGCGTTTAGTTTGAATAGTGATATCGCCCCTTAGAAAAATTTATAGTAGATCTATCACTCCACTGAAAGAGCATTTTTAGGGTTCCTTACCCGAAGGGTAACCAACGGGACCCTATTACTAAGTCTCCGCTGTCCCTCCGTCCGTGCGTCTGTCTGTCACCGGGCTATATCTCATGATCCGTACTAGGTAGACAGTTGAAATTTTCAAAGAATGTGTCTTTCTGATGCCTCTATAACTACAAATAATAAAAATAAATTAAAAATGAATGGGGATTCGCGTACTACGATGGTACGGAACCCTCCAAGCGCGAGTCCGACTCGCACTTGGCCGGTTTTTGTTTCATTCCACGTTCACATGACAGCGACAAACACATAGATCTCAAAACAAATAAAACCATTTATTTTTTTGGATAAGGCCATTATGAGGCACTTTGTATTGACTCTATACCCATTCGCGAGAGTAGTTTTGTATGGAGAAGAATAGGCAAGAAACTACATCGCGACTCTTTTTTAAATGTTCAACAATATTTTGTAAACCTTTACATAAACGTTCAACGTACTCATTGTATTTTAAATTTAGATTTTTTTTTCTTAATGGCATCTCGCAGGTCAACCTATGAGGCTGGCTTTGTCATCATAGCGATAAATGCCGAACGCCTAAATACAACATCGTTGTAGGTATTGGTTTAATATTAATTATTTTTTCACTTTTGATTCCTTTTGAATTCAGATGTTCTCTCATTCAGTTCGAATGAAAGATACCAAATGTAAGATAAACGTAAAGCGTCTCATATCTGTAAAACCTACTTTCAAGTATAAAAACCACATTCAAATCGGTTCACCCGTTTAGTTACGGTGCCACAGATAGACATACAGACATACACACACACGTAACGGTCAAACTTATAACACTTTTTGCGTCAGGAGTCGGGGGTTTATAAAATTAAGAACGAAAGAATCTAATAAAATCCACAACTGTGTGTTACTAGATGTGTTTATCTGTTCAATACATAGGTACTCACACTTAGTTACAAAACTACATTACGCCTCTATATGTCATGATTTTTATGTTCATGATTATCTACCAAATATCACGTAACGATATATCTGGCATTTACCGAAATTATTTCCGATGAAATGATGATTACATTTTTCGGACCCGTCATTAGCAATTTAAAATATAAATTCCACGCCATCTTCGTACGCACGGCGGCCAGTCAAGCTATGCAAAACCAAATTAAGCTGATCTCTCATGGTACGAGAAGCTCGTACAATGCGAAGTCAGGTTATACTGGTTATGTATAGCTTGATGTGCCGCCGTGTGTACTGCCAATTATAAAGAAACAACAACAATAAAAAATGCATAAAGTTCTTGTGTTAACACAGTTCTTATTACATCAAGATAATATTTAAGTGCGCCATTAAAATATAAACCACTTCTCTACTACTACATTTTGATCATAAACAACAAATTTTACTTTCCCGCCATAAAATGGCGTCTATTTTGGCACCTTGCATGCTTAAGGTGGAAGCGCTAGGAAAGCCCGCGAAAATCAAGTTTTCTAACGTTTTTTTGCAATTTGCTGGTCACTGTCAGGTTGTATGTTGAAAATATAATTCGCGAAAGAGACAAATATGGCTTAACAGAGTCAGAATCATTAAAATCATAAGTCCTTAAGTCAGTCAGACAGACAAAGTCAGTCAGAAAAAGACAGTCAGTCAGTCAGTGTGTCAGTCTAAGTTCATATAATTTTAATCCCATTGAATTAAAATTCCTACTTCATGAAAATGGGATTAAATGAACAGACACACAAATAAAGTAAGAAATATTGAATTTCGCGGGCTACCATGGCGATTCCCCCTTAAATAACAGTGTCTTCTATAATGTCACTTCTCATCTCCCACTCGCACTAGAAATTGTTAACAAAACCCGATTTAAATAGGTAAATAGTATTTTTATAATAATTTTAACGCGGAAGAAGATCCCGTGCAACAGCTAATTCTTGAATAAAAGATTAGTAACCGTTTATCTGATTTATGTTATGCCAAAACTCGTCTTTGCTTTTTGTGTCATCACATCGAGCATAAAATAAACAGAGCAAGAATGAACATCGAAAAAAACACAATTAAAAAAACGTACTGAAATGACCCAGACATGTTCGGCACTAACATGTAACTGTCAACCGACAAGTAATCTACTTATAAATGCATGCAGTATGATGTTATTAAAATTATATCTTTCTTTCAAACTGGACCTCAATGCTCAGGCGCTTCCGAACACTAGACCAGCGAGTCATTTAACCAAACCAAATAAAATGATGGATGAAAGTGACCCAGACATATGGGATACTAACACAAAAATAATAACCAGTATAGAATGTATCAGACTGCAGTTATTGTAATTATTGAGTCTAAATAGACTCAATAATTACCACCAGACCGACCAGTACTCACCACCAGACCAGTGCTCCAGTTTGCAAGAAAATAAAAATTTATTTTCTTGCAAACTGGAGCACTGGTCTAACGAGTCATTTAAACGAAACGACTAAAAATAAAAATATAGATCAGTGTCCCAGACATGTTTGATATTTGCAAATAGTAACCAGTATACGAGGTGTAAACGGACCCTTTACGAATCCGCCAGCCTAGGTCCCAGTTGTCATTTAAAGATCGTTGACCACTTGGCAAAGGTCTCAACACGATTGATGCCTGAGGATGGACGGCACTGCCGAGGCCGGCCTTGAAATAGGTGGCTAGATGATCTGGACGCTAATCACGAGAGCTGTTTCGAGGTGGCGCAGGAGTACCTACCTGGAACAGTGGTGTAACTAGACTTTTTGGGCCCTAATGCAAAAAAAAAACAAAGTGCCACACTTTGCCTATTATGTAAAAAATAATATACTTTAGGACACTTTTTTCTTGCGGTTTTATTTTTAAACATCTATGAGGGCCACCCTCAAAAAATGTTTTCAAAAAGAAGAATCGTTTGTGGTCCGCCGTGGCCCCCTTGAATCAGGTGCCCGATGCGACTGCATTGGTTGCATTGGCATAGCTACGCCACTGACCTGGAAGAGCTATACAGGGCCAATATATATATTTTTTAATTACAGATCTAGAAAATCTATTGGCGCTCGAATAATGTTGTCAGACACCGTTGGTAAATAAACTGAAATCGGTTCCCGAAATGTATTTAAAAATCAAGATGGCGTCTTTAGTTCAAATTTCGTCCTTGTGGCGAAATATCCTTGAATAGCAGTCCAACACGCTTTTAAAATAATCTCCTTTCCAAAAATAACAAGAATGCCTCTAGGTATTTTTAATTTTGTCCGACATATTTTAAGCCAGACAAGGTGATTTCAGGTGAACGGATCTCGATCGAAGGAAATCCAGTGACTCGAAAATGGCCTTTAAGGTCGTGTAATGAACGGTGAGCAAGATTTAAAGTACAATGCAATAACATGCAAGATCACTCAGGACAGGTTTTGGTAGACCTCCTCGATCAAAATCGAAGATGTGACCTCTACCAATTTGCACGGGATCGCGTAGAGGATTACGGTCAGTTCAGTTTTATAAGAGGAAGTATGTCTCCCGCAGCTGGGGCCCTCCGCGACCTCCCTGCAATACCACCGCCCGACCCTTGCTCGGCGTGTCAGCCCGCGCCGCTGAGCCAGTAACGTTAAACTCCCCAAATAATAACTCGACCCAGCCTGACCCTAGCTGCCCTAACCTCAATGACGCACTAAGCCGAGGCCCGAACCCCGCAGGGGGTGCCCTTAGTGACTGTTCATTTAACGATATATATCCTTAGTTTGTAAGCCCTGGCTGGGGGCCTTAAAGTAATTTTTGACCACCACAGGATAAGCCCGGTTAAGCAGGAACAACCTCTAGAGACGTTTTCATTCGAGTGGTCATATCAAACGACCACTCGCAGTTCAACTCGATAAGATTGCAATGCAATACGCTTATCCGGACTATTCTGTGGTGGCCTCAAATGAATTTAAGGCCCCCGGCAGTCAGAGGGCCTGTGAATTATAGTATTATGATACAGGCTTCAAATATATTCTGTAACTGCAACCATTACACCTATCTAAGCTTGGCTCCCCGGTTGTCTCCCAAGGGTCGGGCAAATCTTTAACACTGGTGTTTTAGTATTTTTGCAACGAATTTCAACGTCATTGACACCATAATACGATGATTCCCGATGTCTCCCACTGGTGGATAGTGACGCGATTTTTTAAAATAATTCTTACTGTTCACCCACAGCAGACCGACAACTTGTGGATATTATTCCCAGTAACAACCAATTTAATTTTTTGCTGCTATTTGAGAGATGCAAGTTCAACCCATTGTCCACACGTGGGGGGCTAGGAGGTGGAGAATCATTACCAGAATTTTGGGTATCTCGCATTAACAGTACATTTTCACATTTCCAGCATCCTTATAGCTTCGAACGTCATTTTGTCTCCCTCACGTTTTCATATATAAATAAAAAGAAAAGTCCTGACTGACTGACTGACTCATCAACGCCCACCCCAAACCCTTTTTTTTTTTTTTTTAGGATGGGAAATCATCAAATGACCCCCCCGCTCTGGGCGGAGTGGAAGGGAGTGTCAGACTTGTACTGACTAAAACCCATCCATGTTCCTTCTTTGCCCTTTATGTTCCAGGGCCGCGGTGTCTCTTTCGAACAGTCCCGCAGCCCTGGCAGGCATCGGCCCGTGCGGACCCCTACGTGGTTGCTGACATCTCTTTGAGGCGCGCGTGGAACACGAACGCGCCGTCGACACGGCCTGTCGTCATAAGACAGCCGGACGGCGAGCTAGCCCATAACTCGCCGTCCACAGGCCCGCGCCTACGGTGGCCGGGGGCCACCACGTGACCCCCGACGCCCAGGGCGTCTCCCGCGGCGGCTGGGACGTGAGGCTCTTTCCCTCTCACGTTCCGCCACCTCCTTCACTAGCATGACTGCTTCGCAGAAGGAGGTGACGGCTTCCCATTCCCTCTCGCTCCGGACCATGGCTTGAACCAGGGCCAGGCGCGAGAGGTCGCCGCACCCCAAACCCTTGGATCTAGAAAGCTGAAATTTTGCACAGAGGTTCCCTTTATAATGTAGACAAGGAATATATATATATTAACTTTTACATATATAATTTAATTAATATTACTTGTGGTCAAGGCTTCTCCTAAATTACATTTTCTGCAGGACGCCGATTTTTAAAAGGTTCTTAGACGACAAATAAATAGACGTAAGTGTTCGCGTATTGACATTTGCAATACTAGAGGGCCATCGCAATGTGTTACCAAACCAGAGAAAAAGGCTGGATCTCTCATCATGATTCCAACGGCATAGTATAAAAGAGCCTTGCGGAAGAATTAGGCAGAGACTAGAACATCTCTGACAGGTTCCTTCAAAAAAACCACTACTAACATATCACGACTGAAATCCTGAAGGAATAGGCAGAGGTTTACCTAAGAAACCCTCATTTAACTAGCTCTGTCCGACTCCCATGTAATAGGCGAGTCTTTTGCCGTCAAACTCCCCGATACTTCTGAGAAATTTCTGATGGAATACTGAATAACACTTTGTTGGACCTGAAAATTGAACCATAGACCTCAGCTGTACCACTAAGCAGTTCAGACGAATAAGGTCAATAAGTCCAACAAGACATGACATAACATCACGCCTGAAATCCCCGAAGGGTTAGGCAGAGGTGGACCTAATAGTACACCCACATTTCTCCAGTTATGTTTGAAGCTCCATGTAATAAGGGCGAGCCTATTGCCATCAACCGGGCACAAATCGAGATTCCATGGCTGCTATTGAGAAATTCCAGATGGAGAAAACCAATTGCCCAACCCGGCAATCGAACCCAGGACCTCAATGTCAGCAGTCGCGCTTGCAACAAAGCATCATGAAATCATGACCAATCTTTCTTTTAAAACAGCCTCCTAAACCTCAATTTCGAAAACGCACAAGCATGCAGCTTCATTCCGTATCAAAGGGGGTCAGTGCGAACAAAAGGTGTGAGCATGAATGGAGAATAAAAATCCATTCCATCTATTGTGGGTCCGAACGTGAGAGTACACAATGCTTTGGAGAAAATAAACAGCCATGACAAAATATACCTAGTTGTAATGTATAGTTTGAAATATATGCTGTTTGTTCGACTTCAGATATGGATGGTAGTGATTAAAGGCTTTGCCAAAACAGTTTTTTGCTTTTGTCTTTACACTAAACAGGTTTTGTGAGAGTTTACCATGTTTACTGCTGATTGTTTTGAGTTCCCGATATTTCGGCGCTGTTGCAAGCACCATTGATCACGGACAAACTGAAGTTATTGCTGGTGGGCGTTTATGAGCAGACAAATCGGTCTACCCTCTTCCTTGTTCGTTTTTTCTGTCACTCGCAACTCGATTCTGTTCCCGACACACGAAACTCACAGTGAGTTTCGTCCGCTGGACCACCAGCTGGCTGCTCTTTTTTTTTTGTTCTCAGACAAATGATCCTAAAGCCTAATTTCAAACGTATATAAGTGACTTCTAAAAAGGAGGTTCTCAATTCGGATGTATTTTTATCTCATAACTCCGTAATCACTGGCACACAGACACAAGTCTTACTTTTTTAATTTGGTAGAGAAAGCTTGCGCCGTGGTCCCATATCAATTTTATTCATATTGCTTCGGTAGTTTATGACTTATCTTCTATAATACATATGTTTTCTTCTATATCTACATATGTGGATGATCTGCTTATACTAACAATGGAAAATGAATACTCGACAAGAATTTGTGTGAGACACCTACCATCACACCACCCAACTAAAAATAATTAATAAAAAACTATTTTGCAAAAAAAATAACGGTTTGTTGCTTGTTTATTTTGGAAATCGGTTATTTTTTTGCATTTTTTTTTATTTCATTCCCTTTAGTTGTGATATAATACAAATTCTTTCTTATGGCGCTCAAGTGATGTCGACTACGGGCTCTGTTGGTTAAAGTTATTATATTTTATGCAATTTAAAAAAAAAAAACTTTTAAAATATTATCTGTACAATGCCAGTAAGAATACTTTTTCGTGTTTTGAATACATACGTTTACAAGTTGAGAATATCTTTAGGAAGACATTCTTTTTGCTTATTTTTTTTTACCCTGTGAACTTGTATAGAATAAGGACCCTATTACTAAGTCGTGCACCGTCTTTTTTTAGGATGGGAAATCATCAAATGAACCCTCCCGCTTTGGGCTGAGCGGAAGGGAATGTCAGAATTCTACTGACTTAAACCCATCCATGTTCCTTTTTAACCCTTTGTGTTCCAGAGCCACGGTATCTCTTTCAAACAGTCCCGCAGCCCCGGCAGGCATCGGCCCTTGCGGACCCCTTCCTGGTTGCTGACATCTCTTTGAGGCGCACGTGGAACGCAAACGCGCCGTCATCATAAGACGGCTGGACGGCGAGGTAGCCCATTACTCACCGTCCACAGTCCCGTGCCTACGGTGGCCGGGAGTCATATCATCCTTGATTCAGTGGTATGGTTTACAGCAATTATACATATTTCGTGGCAAATGTGGCAATAGTACTCTAAAGAATCTTCCTTAATCTTAATCTTTAATCATGCAAAGACCCTTACATAACTGGAAATGTTAAATTAAAAGAAGACAATTTTTAACCACCAACGAATGCTATAACTAAATAGGAAAATGCTGTAGCCTACTTAAGTAAAATCAAAAGGCAAAAGATGAGCAAATCTCATTGTTTTCGAACCCTGCCTCGCCACTTAAAGACAACATGCACATAAAGTTAAGAGAAAAGAAACAGTTGGACGATCACTAAATAAGCCAGAGCTATGCCATCAGTAAGGCTTTGCTTCCTCACTCATTCAAAACAAGACCCTCGGAATTCGAGGTCTCAAGGGATCAGTGCCTTACCGGTATGGTATAGAGCCAGCTTTAGTCTTTATTCTAAAACCAAAGAACTATAATAAGACATTAAAAACCCAAAAATACTAACTCTAACATTAAAATACACCACCATAGTTAGACCCATCACCAGACCCAACCCACCACAGGACATAATGAGCACCTACTTCCAACGTAATTGTCCATGCTCTCCTTCCTGACGATCACCGAAGACATCTTGGTGGCATACACGATACAGCTGTCTAAAAATGATGAATGGGGGGCGACCACTAGAATAGGCGCCTCCTTTCGGCTAGCCTGCCTCCCACGAATGGTGATCGCCATACCGCCAGCCAAGTACGACATTTTCCCGATGAAGCATATTAACGGCTTCAGGGCCCTATAAAAATAAAAGAGCAAGTCAAATGAGGTTCTACAAGTCTTGAGGCAGCCATATTCCCCCAGAATTTACGATAGCCCCTGAACAAACGTTGCGTAACTTGATCGCTATATTTAAGATTCATTTTGTCTGGTCAACCTTGAGTAGGTACTCATTAATTTGAAAATATTTTTTCCTTTCAAAAATAATTATTCAAAAATTCTTTTTTTTTTCGTATGATTAGTGCCTAACCTAGAGTCAGAGTTTTTATGCCGCCCATGGGCCTCTGACTTGGCTCATGCCAAGTCACAGTCATTTCGAATTTGAAAGCTACAATAATTAAAATTGATTATTGTATTACAAATTTTAAATAATTTTGAAAGCGTCATGCTACTCACGCAATAACACCGAGAGTTTTATGTAGTATCTACCCATCTTTTTCTCTAATTCAACAAGATCCTATAGGTAGGTACCAGTGGCGAAGGTTTCATACAACTCTATTCCTACTGGCTTCCCTTTGAAAAATGGCACAGTCAGTATTCTATAGACAAATAATATAATTACATTAAAGATATGTAAGGTGGTACCTTAATAAAATAGCAGAAGAAAAAATAAGAGACAGAGTACAGGCAATAAGAGAAATAATAACCTTCATATGTTGCGGCCAGACTATTTAAGACAGCCATTGCCGACAACAGCCTTCCACAAAGTCAACTTTATCATCTGTGTCAGACCGAATTTGTCTGGACATATTATCGACATTTTGGACCTGACCCGTCCCGACTTGACCGGCAATGTCTGGACTGGTAAAATTTCTGGACTTTTTTGTAACAGTCCGGGTTTTTTTTTCAGGACTTTATAACTTTCAAATGGCATAAGAACGCCTCTATACTTTGTGCTTGAAATGTTAAATAAATAAACCTAATATTACCCATCATCATAATTCGGTATAAGATGACCGGTACCAGAAATTATTTCAGGAATGTTATGGGAATCCAATAAATTTGATTTGTTTTATTTTCTCATACGCCATGTATCGTTACCGTGGCAAAACGCACGCAGCGAACGGCAAGCGCGACGACGAGTTCGATGAACCCTGTAACTAGGCACGAAGTGAACAGCTGATTTCACGCGTTAGATTATTTCAACATCCATTGTTGGATTTGTGAGGAGCTCGTGGCTAAATAATAACAGCCGCTCGGGTCGATCTTTAGGTTAAGCCGTGCTTGCCTAGGTTGGTGTGTGGATGGGTGACCGCCCATTACATACCGAATTTCTTCCGTGCCTCAGAAAGCACGTTAAGCCGTTGGTCCCGGTAGATCTTTGGCAGTCATTAGTTGTCAGTAGGCCCAAAAAGTCTGACAACCAGTCTTACCAAGGGGTATCCTATTACCCAGTACTAACAGGGTTGTGGAAGTCAGATAGGCAGTCGCTCCATGTAAAATACTGGTATTCAGCTGTATCCGGTTAGACTGGCAGCCGATGATGTTGGATTTTTGATTTTACCCGTATTATTTACATAAATGGAGTGCTGCGTACAGGGAATGTTATTTTACATTGAAATAAACGAATAGTAACTGAAAAAAAAATCCGGAGAAAACTTCCGGTGGAGTATGATTCAAAATAAAGAGCTGAATGCATTCTGTCAGTTTGTGGAGGGCTGTCCCTTACACCCTGTATGTTGCACGCAAATTTAAATGAGAGGGAATATTATGATATTGAAATAAACTGGTTTTATAATACACTAGCGACCCGCCCCGGTTTCGCACGGGTGCAATATATATATATAAACCTTCCTCTTGAATCACTCTATCTGTTACTGAAAACCGCATCAAAATGCGTTGCGTAGTTTTAAAGATCTAAACATACATAGGGACAGACAGCAGGAAGCGACTTTGTTTTATATTATGTAGTGATATTTAAAAAGAGGTTGTTGCTCTTGAAATATTCGCCATCAAGGCAAAGGTCTTGACATCATAAAACCTTGCCGAGTTAAAGCTTTCAGAGCACGATTTATTTATTTATCAATATATATAAAATGGTAAACTGACTGACTGACTGGGTGATATATCAACACACAGCCCAAACCGCTGGTCCTAAAGACATGAAACTTGGAGGGTGTGTTCTTTGTGAAGAGTAAGTCTCCACTAAGAAAGGATTTTTGGGAATTCCACCCTAAAAGGGATAAAATAGGGGATGAAAGTTTATATGAAATTCCGTCAGTCTTGAAGTTAGGATCTTCAAATTTTGTGTTTAGGCTGACGATTCAAAATGAATTTATACGTGTCTCAGCGTTTTTGATAACTCTACTCCCGAAGAGTTAATAAGGGGGATCCGGGATTAAAAAGTAACCTATACATTATGTTTTTAATCCCGGCAGTACGTTCCCGTCGGATATTTTTCGACATCCACGCGGGCGAAGCTGCGGACAAAAACTAGTTTTTATAAATCAAGCTAAAAGCAAGGTAATGTTGAATAATTTTCTTGCCAGTTATAAAAATAAATAGGAAGGTACTTTATTTGACGTATGCAAATGCAAAGGGTGTATTCCGCAGCGCGACCTGCCCTAAGCCCTAACTTATTCACTTTATTGGATCCAGTCATGTTCAAGCTTGCTATTTTAACGTCCATTAGACACGCAAATACTTTGTTACTATAACAAGAAATGAGAATAGTTAACGATGTTATATTTAAACATTTTTTCATTCTCAGTCTTTAGCATAATATCATTATATAGCGTTCCCAGTGCTGGGACACGGGCCCGTTCTACGTGGGATGAAGTGCACCATAAACCTCTACGCGGGGTTTAGTGGGGGTACATGTAACTGGGGGTAAAAAAAAAAGAGGAAAAAGAGTACCGACGATCCTCTTTTTTTCTTAAGTCGGTTATGGTGGATGAGATGTTCGCTTATAAAGCCGTAAAAAATATGCCCCCCCGTTGCAACTACGAACAGTGAGGACATATCAGTGGGGGCAGGCCGAAATAAGGAAATAGGTTTGGTAACAAAGATTGGTTTGAATAAGATTTGATATTTAGCGTTAAAAATATTGTTTGGTACTGCGGAATCCTGTGTGTGCGATTTTTTTTTCTAAAAATGCCTATTTCAACACGATATATTTCTTCACAGTTTTGAGTGTTACTATAAATTGCAAAATAAGGCGCCTCTCGGGGTTCGAAACCACGACCTACCACACGGCAGTCCTTTTCCACTGGGCCAGCACTAGGACAGCTCAACAGAACTAACAGCAGATGATTTCTATAAAAAATCTCTTTTAGTACACAAGGTGTAATCGGACCCGTCACAAAGCCATCAACCAAGCATTCTGTAAATAAAACTAAGTAACTCTACGCAAAATTATTGTTGGGGAATTACTTTTTTTACGGGTGAAATTCACCTTTTACGGTAGGACTCAATGTAACGCACTCAATACCTTGTGCTGATGGATGGATTGAATATGAATAGTACGGGAGCCGTGGAGGTATTTAAAGTAAACTACATTAAAAACTTAGTTGGAACTTTGACCCCCAATATCTCCGTAAGTAGAAAGTTCCCAGGCATGGTCCAGAACAAAAAAAGTGAGCGCAATGAAGCAGAACAAGAGCCTTTCAGCTTCGTTACTAGTGCTTTTACACTCTACGAAACTAATAGGGAGAAAATCTACTCTATCTCTAATTTATAAATTATTCGTTAAAGAGCTATCAAAGATTGTGCGCACATACCTACATGTTAAACATGCCCAAATCTCCAAATACAGTTACTTTGTTAGATAATATAATCTGTCAAAATTCACGTAAACGCTATGTCACAGTGCAAGTGAGTGGCAATAATATCTCTAAGCGAATAAAAAGCTTTAAGGTAACTACAATCTTTATGACGTAGAGATTCCCGCTGATGGATAAGCCTTGATACCTAAAAAAGTGACCAATATGTTTAAGATTCCTTTAGAATAGCGCATTTTGACTATCGACACATGTTTTCTTTAATTATGTGTTTACATACTTTGTTTTATGATGAGGAAAAAAACACGACCGTGTAAAACCTTCAAATAATGATCATGGCTCACTTAAAAATAATATTTCTTGTCGTCCATTGCGAGGAATGTTTGTCTTAGCAGGTCATGTTTAAAAGTTCATTGTTCTTAAATTAATTATTAACGGTCTCTAAAAGAAGAATAATGTTCAACACACGTTTACAACCTGGCTATGTATTAGAGAAGGTTGATAATAAATCAATAGCACCTAGTCATTACGGCCAATGGCCTAATAGCCAACACACTCGACTACCACTAAAAGAGAGCGGTATTTTTAGGTTTTCTCTCTAGAGCCCCAGATTTCTGACTGTATTAAGATCGAAGCTTAACTCCGGAACATTCTACGGAACATATATGACCACAAATATGACCATCATCATCATCTGCCAAGCCCTTCCCAACTATGTTAGGGTCTGCTACCAGTCTAACCGGATGCAGCTGAATACCAGTATTTTACATGGAGCGACTGCCTATATGGCCTCCACAACCCAGTTAGTACTAAGTAATACGATACCCCTTGGTAAGACTGGCTGTCAGACTTTTTGAGCCACTGACTATTTAACGACTGTTAAAGATCTACAAATGACAGCCAGGACCAAGGAACATATATGATCATAAATATGGTCATTTGCCAATAATAATAATATGTATAAACTTTCGACATTTCAAATTGTAGCCATATCATTGTTTGGTATTTTGAACATCGGTATCATGAGTTACTTGAAAGCATCGTGAGGAAACCAGCCTCAGAGATATTTCTCGACGGCATGTAAACGCAATTCAGAGGCCCACTGGTGGTATAAAAACTCTGTCACCAGGTTAGGCACCAACCACACGATAAAGAAGAAGATGACTTGCAATATTATAATTCTCGGCATTCATAAAGAAAAGTAATAAAACAATAAACATAATTGAATCTAATGAATATAAATAGGAAGCTATAAATCATATCTTTGCCTACTTTATTGCCTTTATGGCGAATCTCCATTAATAACGGTAAGCGCAATTTTGTTCCGAGTTACAAAAAAATTAAGATTTTTTTTTAACAAAATTTCACTTAAGATATAACGAGCTTTTGGCAAATGTAGCACAGCTTGTGGGGACCGGTGTTATTGTATTTAAAGAAAGGTTTAAATAGATGTTTTATTCGGTATAGTATCTAATTTAGATACACGAAACAAAATCATAATATCGCCTGTTTTCTTTAACAGGTTAGGTAGGAGCGTACATAAAAGGTGTCACAAGACCCTTAACGAAGCCGAAAGGCACTTGTTCTCCCCGTCTTTGCGATCATTGTTTTTTTCTAGACCATACCTGGGAACCTTCTAGTTACGGGGATTTTGGGGGTCAAAGTTACAACTTTTTCACAAGTTTTTTTATTTTATTTTAATGTAAGATGTTTACTTTAAACACCTCCACGACCCCTGTACTATTCAATCCATCCATCAGCACAATGCTTTGAGTGCGTTCCATCGAGTCCTACCGTAAAACGTGGTTTTCACCCCAAATAGAAAAGTCGTTTCCCAGCAATAATTTTTACTTCAAGTTTCTTAGTTTGATGTACTTGTACATAATGCTTGGTTGACAGCTTCGTCAAGGGTCAGTTTACACCCTGTATAGTGTGCACACTTAATTTCACGATTAAAACTTATGTAATAAGGGGCGTGCCTATTGCAATCAACCGGGCATAAATCTAATTAAATGAAATTATTTTTTGGCAGTCGTTGAATGCAAGTCATTCAAACTCGAGAGTAACTTTCTTAATGGCTGTGTCTGCCAACAAGCTAAAATAAAATAAAAAACTACTCGTTGAAACTTCCACTCGATAGCCATTTATTATGTTCCGATTAAAATTCCAGAATGAAATGTTAAATATTAAGTCAGTGTCAGAAATATAATGGAACTTGATGAGATCGGTTTAATACCTTTTGTGTCAATGACATTGAACTATTACCTTACTACTACTACTTTACCATAATGCAACCTCCGACACAGTATAATCTAGTAAGTCGTTTGGGCCACATATTAACCTGAACTTAACCTTTATTTAAGTAATTTTGTGCGAGTGTTAATCAAAAGTAATCTTTTAAAAATACATTAATCAGAGGTTATCAAGTACAGTCAATGACAAAATAAATTACGTTAAACAACAACGGTTCCGAGGTTTAATACAAAATACTTATTGAACAACCACCAATTTAATCAATGCTTTAGTTGAAGCGAAAGCTGATCAGATAAAAAATGGTAACGGTACACTTAGTTATTTTCGTGTAACATCTACCTGTATTAGATTCTAATAGATATACCATTGCATTCTAAAAGTTGGCAAGGTCGCAATAGCAAAAACTTCGCTGTTTTAATAAATATAAGAATGCAAAACTCGTAGCAAATCGTTACATCAAAAACTGACCTATCTGCGTCACCAGAGACCAAAAAAACCCCACAAAAACATTTGGCACAGTGCAGTCGAGAAGCCAGTATCTACGTCAAAGAATTTACTATGGCTTCTATCGACATAAACTAACGGTGTCAAGATGTTAGCATAGAATAGACGTACGACATTAATGTACAGTCTCGAGCACCAATATGTGGTATAATATTACTGTAAAAGGCGCATATTGGTAAATCTTAGATTTTACGAGTAAATCTTAAGATTTACCTAGATGAATTATTTTGATATGTGAGGATTTTATACTGAAGAGACAATTTTACCATTAGAAATTGGGACATGCTAGGTTTTACCAATGACGGTACAATGAAGGATGGTAAATGTTGGTTTAAATAAATGGGTATTTTTTTTAAATCTGGCAACTGACGATGGCATACTGTAATATTAAACTGAGGGGCCAAATGGGTTAGGTAGTTTAGAACCATGACCAACCATTTGTAAGTCGAAATGGCCGCAGTAACTAAGCTAGGACACCCCGACCAAATACGTTAGGTTAGATTAAAACTGTGACCTACATCCAAATTGGATGCGTTTTTTAAAGTCGCCGTCTAAACGATTTGTAGTCGCTCATAGTCATTCGCCCACAACATTTACCTTGTCTCTGAGGTAAAACCTAAAAAAAAACGTGTTCGGTGGTTAAAGTTTGAAATGATCACAGAATAGTCCGGACTTTTACAATTAAGAGTTGGTAAATCTTAGGTCTTACTACAAAATCTTAGAATTTACCATAGTTCGGGATTTACAGTAACATTTACACTAAACTAAATTAAAAACCGTTTTTAATTTAGTTTTGTGTATTTTCTCGCGAAATCTTTGAAATAAGATCTATTTCCAAAATGCAATGTCCGTATTGTTCGTAACTACATGAAATTGGAATCAATCCAATAAGAGAAAATCACTTTTCATAAAAGTAACTAGGTGTAAGTATAGAAGATAATTGTGTTCATAACTGTAGATAGCAGACGAACAACGAGATTAATGTACCGACAGCTATGAATAATAGCGAACAAAAGAGTAACGTTATTAATTAGAATTTTAAACAGATATTTTATGGGTGTGCTGCGTTTTTGGGAATATGTTTCTTGGGTTATGGGGCCTGATTAATGACATATATAAAATAAAAGCTTGTTTTTCCATGTTCTTAAAATGCAGATGAATATGTTCAAGTGTGTATCTGTCAGAGGTTTAGTAAGTATGCCAATAATCGAGATAAACTTCATTGCTTCCATACTTCAATGTCAATAACTTATTTAAAAAAAAAATATTTTTATTATTTTTGTGTTTAGGCTGTGTAACTAAAAACTCGTTTCGCCACATCCTAGCTGAGAAAGGAAAGTGGTGTAACCAACTCCTCAGTTTTTTTTTTTACATTAAATAAGCTCGGAATGATGAAAGAAAAACAACTATATTTTTAATACATTCTCGAGGAAGTTGTCAAATTTAAGTTTTATAAAATGAGTTTGCACTGACTATCACCATTATCCACCTGTAATATCATAAAACGGCACGACAGTAAATTGACTCTCGGAATATACGTAAGTAAGTATTTAAAGGTACTGTTGTTGACGATTGTACATCTAATGCCTACGTATTTAAGGCCAAGGGAGAGTATGATGAGAACTTAATGTTATTTAAGAAATATTTTGATGCCCTTGTAATGCCTAACACTAAGTATCTCTCCACCATCTGCCTATTACCAAATAATAGTCCTGCTACTGGGGGTAAGGTCCTCTTCTTGATGAACTTGCCGTCAATATGATCAAGACTTGACTGATCAATTACGTAACGGTCGCCATAATTTTCAGTCATTACACGATTTCTCTTCCCTTGGCTTTGCATTTACTGTCAATTTCATAGTGATCTTTATTTTATCTTTTGATCTATACAAATAAACAAAATAACTTTTATTTTTTTATTTTTGATGTCTGACTGTCTGTTTGTTCCGGCTAATCTCCGAACAGCCTGGACCGATTTTTGACAGGGCTTTTACTGGCAGATAGCTGATGTTAAGGAGTAAATTAGGCTACTTAAAAAAAAGAATTAAGCTTGCCTGCACAACAAAGAAAACCCCTAAAATTGTTAACAAAATCCGATTTAAAAATGGAAGTATATTTTTATAATAATTTCAGGTGAACGACCATGCGACCAACGGGGCAGTTAATTTAAATATTATATTCCTATTGGATTAGTGACACTGACAAGTCTGGCATTTCTTATTTATTGCACACAATATTAAAAAAAATATATAATACAAATTGCAATAATGTAGCTCATGTACAATGGCGAGGTTAGCCCAACATAACAATACAAAACTGCAAGAAAGATCTTCTATTGTTGAAAGCTCCATTTTGGAGACACGTCAAATTTTTCGCGTCTGTGGCGGGCTCCAACATGAAGCCTTTGGTCTCTGCCTTATTTTTTGACGTAAATTGATTACGAAAACTGTATCTATAATTTTATTTTGACAGATCAAAGCGTATGTTTACGCAAAGTTTAGTTTCTGATAAATAATATTGTTGCCAAAACCCCAGACCACACACTAAGTAAAGGAAAAAAATCGTGGATACAGGAAACTAATGGTTTTTATTTAATTTTTCCTTCAGCTTTACGAACCATTTTTAATGCGATAAGTACGTTTTTTTAACAGGAAGATGAAAGCCATCGTTTAAAAATTATTTCAGTCACAATGAATATAGTAATGGTAATTTAGTTCACAAGGTAGTTCCACTAGGAGGAGCTTGTGGCCATGCTTGTGGGTACATAATAGCCGCTCGGGTCGATCTTCAGGTTAAGCCGCGAAAAAGGAGTAAATGATAGCGTGACAGTTGACAGAGGAGAATGGAAGAAAAAAAGTTTTGCGCCGACCCCAAGTAACATGGGACAAGGCCAGGAAGATGATGAAGCCTTCCGGTAATAGAAATACTCCAAAGACTTCGAATCTATTAATTAACATTAACATTTATCTCAGCACTTAGCAATGCCGTGTTATCTATGGGATGTCAAAAGTGCTGCGGAAATCACAAAGAGACTTTAATTAGCAACCATCTGTCTATCAGGTAGTTTCGTTACCTTAGCAGATTTTAGACAATATAAATCTTCAAAATATAAATGTCTGGTATACAAGATACTAATTTCAAGTACGTTGGAGTCGACCGTAGGTGTACTTTGAGATCCTGATACCACTACCACTCATCATCTGCCAATGTTGGGATCGGCTTCTAGTTTAACCGGGTACCAGTATTTTACATGAAGCGACTGCTAATCTGACCGCAACAACCCAGTTAGTACCGGATAATACGATACTCCTGGTAAGACTGAACCACTACCACTTCAGATTTATAGACATTCGCACAAAATAAAACAAATTTCCTTTGTCCAGCCCATTGAGGGCAGTCAACCGCAAGTCTCGTCTGCAGTAGCACTTGGATCTTGAGCTAACCCAGCGTCGTACGGAGCTTCAATAAAGTGGGAGAATGGCAAAGTGCAGTCTACTGTACCTACTATATAAGTTACCAGCTACAACGCTTACCACGTAAGTGTAAGCGTTTGTGCGTCGGTGTCCCTTAACCCCTGTATAAGTACACAAGACACACAAACAAACATAATAACATGAGTGTAATCTACAAAAATGATGTCTCCATGTCACTTTAATATCAATGGTATCGATAAATGTTGCAATTTTGTTAGACCAAATGAAAACACTATGTTAAGGTTACTAACGTTATCAAACACTGTGTTAAGGTTTCACGGTTTACAACTAAACTTATACTGTCACTTACGGGATAGTAGACTACGACGCCGACGACGACTACGACTACGACTTAGTTATCATCTAGCGCCGTATAGATTTCGCTGCATGATTGCTAATTAGCTCTATTGATTCCACCATAAATGTATTTCATAATTAGCAATCTATAGATAGAGTCCCCACTGCTGGGAAACTCGGTGCTTTTCTGGTGGTCCCCACTGTTGATTCTGGCTTTCAGGAGTTGCAGTTATTTGGGAATAGTGTGGCGGGTTACTGGGACACTGACCTCTATGCGAGAGTGAGTGTTACATGTATGCAAAGTTTTAGTTCTAGAAATTGTTGGAGAAGGCAACATAAGGCTGAGGCCTCAATAGTGCGTTGCGTTGCGACGCAACGGATCAACGCATTGTATGCCACCCCTGCGTTGTGTCGACGCACGACGTCGTAACGCAAGAGGGCAACGCACACTATCACAGCGTACTAGCGCAGCGTCTCAGTGTGAAATTCAGTTTAGTTTGCCCCAGTGGAACACTGTCCGTCGTCGAACATTAGCACCGGAGCTCCGACAGTGCAGCGCATCACCCTCCGCCGCTTCGTCTCTCGTCCATCGATGCGTTGAAACGTCACGTGCGACGACGCAACGCATAGTGTGGCATGTCATCACTTATAAATGTATGTAAAACGATGCAACGTTGACGCAGCGACGATACAACGCAACGCACTAATGGCCTCGCTCTAAGCTGAGTGTGGCTGTTTGTGTATGTGAGTTTAGATGTTTGTAAACGCACCCAGGATTAAGGAAAAATTCCTAGCGAGGGGCAACGTCTTTTTTTAAACAAAAAAAAACCTTTAATAGGAGAAAATTCTGTTTTTAATCATGTCTAACGTTACAAAGTATGTACCGATGCGAATAAGGAGTGAAGCTTTTTCCACTCTCTCACTCACACTCTGGTTTACTTCAGTCTGCCTTCATAAGGCACGACACGCTGCAATCGAAATTAATGAAATTTTAAAGTTTAATGTTGGTTTCATACTGTAGTTTGTACTTTTATGTGACTGAACAGTGCCCAGCACGTTTAGGGGGATATCACTGCTGATAAAATCTATCTAATTCAACCATCTTTCATCTAATCTTGGTATTTTAGACTAGCGATAGCGGTCCGTTGCTGTTGAATTGGAGCTCCATGTTACCTAAACATGGCGCCCAAAATGCATAGGTAAATAGAATTTAGAGTCAATCTAAAGTCGTTGTTTCAAAGTATTCTTAAATGTAGCCTTAAACGATTGGCTTCTTAGTATAAGTCGGTATAGAAAAGGCAGTACATAGAAGTAATAAATCAGATTATAATAATGCATCCTCAGTCTCTCTACATTAGGATTCAAACGAGCTCTCTAAATACTTGGTAAGGAAAAAACACAATGTACACTAATTTACTATGACCGTTGCTCAATAACACCGTGAAGGCTATATTATGATTCTGCATGTGAATTCATGCTCTGAATATTTTCGACTGGTAACACTTGTGCTGAAGGAATGGTGCCAGTGTGTCAAAATATGACAAGGTAAAAAAAAAACTAAAATACGTCTGAAATATGTAAATTATTTATAGAAAAAAAAATACAACTTCCTCCTTTTTGAAGTCAGATAAAAAGGGGCAAGGAATAATAAAAACAAAAGCTATCGGCAAGCATGCTACGCACTCCAAGCGAAAAACAGCGATTAAAAAAAAACACCATGCGACTATAGACCTACGTCCTATGAACGGCAACCTCGCAGTGTCCGCTTTGGCAACCACGCTAGGTGCACCGAGGCAGACGATCGCAATGGCGTCGAAGAAGGACGAATGTGGCGCAATAACCACCACTGGCGCGTCCCGAGGGTTAGATGGCAGATGATGGCGCCCAAGCACCTTCACACGATGGAACCCAGCAGCGACCACCACCAACCGCATTAGTGACAAGATTGAGAAGCGAAGTTTGCTGTGGAATAAACCTTATTGTTATGAAGAGGGAAATATGGAATTGTTAGTAGTAAAGTAGTAAAAGTTACCCAAATGTCCCCGAAAAGCATGCATTATTACATTGATATAAAGTGAATAGACAGACAGAAAAAAATTATTAAATGTTGTGCACCATAGTAAAAAATATAGAAAAATATTAAGCAGAAAAAAAAATTAACATGTTCCTTTTGGTTTAATTTTTTAAAGATTTCAATGAGGTACCGTTTTTAGTTAGTACTTACAAGGTCTCATTGTTATCAATATCAAAGCAGAGTCAGAGACACGCAGATCAATCAATCAACTCAGCCTATCAGTCCACTGCTGGACATAGGCCTCTCTAATGTTGCACCACAACACCAGGCACAGCACAAGCTACGCTTGCCGATACACGGTTTGTCTCATCGACCATCGGTCATTCGACAGACATGGCCGGCCGGCCCACTGCCTCTTCAACTTACTCCGCAAGCTATTTCGGTTTTATCTCTTTTCCACATAATACTCAGACATAATTATGAATCAGCAATCAAAACATAATCCGTTTTGTGATAAAAAATTGCAATAAAAACACGAAAATAACTCGCTAACACAATCGATTTGTTTAGAAAGTAACGCTCTCAGTCAAGTGAAATAGAAAGTGTTGATTATTCATTTATCTTCATTTGAAAACACGATGTCTGGACGTGGACGTGAAAAATATTAAAATTAAAAAAACATATTTACATTTTATAATTGAATTGATAAAATTGAAACGTAACAAGAGTACCTATATAGTTATATATGTATAGTTGGTTAATTTGACACCATGCAGAAGTTTTTCTTTGATGCCAAAATCACGTAGTTTTTAGTTCAAAAAGAATCAGGCGGAGGACATTCATGAGGATTTCCACAAGCACAAAGGATGCAGTCAGAGATCCATTAACCCAAAATCATAACTTACAATAATTACTATTTAGACTCGTGTCTTTTTAAATAAGTACGAGATTTTGGAGTCCATATTTTGTAAGTGGTCGTGAACCTAGTTCAACAAATCAAGCACCAGTAATTATAAGAAGCTTCTGGGCTATTCTACTGAATTGTGATGAATGCTTCTAATGACTCATTTAGATTTGCGATAGGTAAGTAGCGAATAAGTAGGTAAGCATTTTGATGTACATGGCACTACACAACGATAATCTGACTCTTTTGGACCGACTACTTCGAATTTTCGACACCTTTACTACTTAGACTCAACTTGCCGCTTTGCTAATGCATAATATATAATTAAGTATGCAAAAATCCTTATGAAACTGTGTACCCATTTTGACACTTAAACTTTTATAATATTTGCACAACGTTAATGATGTAAAGTCACAACTTTTGCTTTAGGTAATTGCCATTTTTTTGTTTAAGCGTCTATGCTCACGTTTTTCTGTTCGCTCGCTTTACTTCCTGTTGGACCGCAGAATATAAAAACTGTGCTCACGCACGCACTATCGTGTGTATTCGTGAACGGAATGCAAATAAAAAACGAAAGTATTGTTACAGAGATAATCCAAATTGTTTTTAAGATTGTCGCATGACAACTCGACAACATTATTAAGCTCCATGACAATACTGATTCCATTGAAAATTTGACGGCATCTAAAAAAAATAAATGGCCCATTTTTTTTTTTTCAATGTAAATTGAAACTAAATGTAGGTAAGTATGTTTTTTCGCGGTTTTAGAGTTCGTACCTTAACTCCCATACTAAAATTTATTCATAAAGATGATTAGGTGGCTGCGACATATCAAGCTATACAAATCTAGTATAACTTGACCTCGCTTTGCATAGACTTTCAGCATAATGAGAGGTTGAGTTATACTGGTTATGTGTAACTTTATGTGTCGTTGTGAGTAATCTAGTGTTAAAAGTATCGGCCACTTATTACCGGTAACCTAATTTACTTCCTTACCATACGAGGTCAATGAATACAGGAAATGTACAGCTTGATAATGTATTTGTGTATGGAATAAGTAAAACTTAGACATTTATTTCCATTTAATCGGTCTGTGATTTTATGTGTTACTTATGTACAGACGCCAGCACATCAAGCTACCCGTTACTGTCAAATTTTCACAATCAACCTTAAACCAAATGCTCTAGTGATAAAGTTGAAAATCTATTAAAGAAATTTGACAGATTGTGGTAGCTTGATTTGCTGGCGACTGTATATTGTGTACCTATACATGTTGCGATTAGTTTATCTCTATATCGGCGTTCGTTATCTAAAGATGATATTTTTGTAATGATTCACGATGCCAAAAATATAATAGTAAGGATGACTAATACATAATTGCAAAAAACTGTCTTATAAATAAAATAATCTCTCTACATGACCAAAGATTTTTTTCCTAGACCCATACCTAGTTTTGATAACCTACTCTACTTACTCATTGCCAACCACCAAATCATTCGTAAGGGATGCGGAAATGCTTTTATTATAATAAAGGTCAACGGTTCAAAACATTTTGGCAATGACAATTTCGCGCGACCTTATCGAAGGCTCTAAGGCCTTATATGTGTACGTATGGATTTAGTAAGTACGTGTTCTTCCTTTTGCCTTTACATAATTTAATTAGGACACTCACCGCATCACTATTTTGGTAAAATTCTATAGATTGCCGCCAAAATGATATGCCAACATACTAAATGATTCTTTTTTTAAATCCTGTGCTGCGTTTCCACCAGAGATGAGCGAGGATGCGTAGCTAGGGATGTGTGTGGAGCTAACTTGGTTGACAACTGGAAAAGATTTTTGCGATATCTGCCTTTTTTAGTACTTACGGATCGATTGACAATGGCACGAATAAAATGATTTTTGTAAAATGGCCATTTTCTTTCTAACTGTACATTTTATTGAAAATCTGTGAATGGGGATCAAAATTTCACGAAAAATGATGGATAGACTCCTAAGACCATTTTCGTGTAGCTGCAACGGTTAAGGTATCACCCTGAAAGTTTCCACCCTGCATACTAGTTGGTAAGTAATATTCTGCTTCTACAAAACTGCGTAAGTTCCTACTCTGTAACGAAACACAAATAATGATTGCGAAGCAATTTGACTTGTAAATACAATCTCGTCTTATTAACTATTGCTATATTCTTAACAATGAAATTTTTGACGTTCACCTCAAATAATTGGCCGCCAGTACCAAGGTGAGAGATGATGAAAGACGTCTGCCTCAGTACTTAGTTATATTAAGTACCTACACTCGTTTCACAATTATTTTACCTCTGGCATCACTGTCAAATCACAGTGCTGCTATTGCATGCAGGATTGCAAATGTTACAGGTAATATAACTGAGAAAGGACTTTACCTACCTACAAGTACATTACACTTCAACCAACTTATCTGTGCAGGCGGAAAAACACAGAACTAAAATAAATGTAGGTCCAAGTTTGACATATCGATGCCAATTTTCTTGACAAGCAACGCCACCTTGATCTCCACACTTAAAATGGTCGTACTATATGTCATTACAAGCCATATAAGTATGGCATACTGCCTTCTTTCGCAAAAAAGAGGTTTTATTTATAAAAATTAACAATGAGTTCGAACTTGTTTTTAATTTTTTTTTTGTATTATACTGACATGGTCACTAACCACCAAAAACGGGATATTTACCATGTTTACAATTTGTTTTGAGTTCCCGATATTTCGGTGCTGTTGCAAGCACCATGATCACAGATAAACTGAAGTAAATCTTTGAATATCGGGAACTCAAAACAAATTGTATAAACATAGTAAATATCCTGTTTTTAGTGTTAATGAAAGGTTATTGTAGCTGTGATATTGTTTATGACAAGTCTTGCAAGTATGTAACGACTGTTATTTTATTTACTCACAAGATTACAGCGAGTCTGCCACAATACTACCTATTCCCTAAAATTATCTTACGTTTTTTGCAATTTGCAGGTCAGTATTGAGTCGTTTTTTATTGATTTATTATTATATTCGTTAAATTGTAAATCACTTTTAAAGTTAATAATCTTGGTTGACTGAACGTAAAAGCGTTTGACTATTGATCCTATTGACTATTTATTATTATACAACACTTGGAAAGCCTTGACAGCCAAATCATTAACATTATTTAGCTATTGTTTTCAATTACATAAGGTTAAGTTTTGAATAAGTACTGTTCTGAGACGATAAATACAGAACGTTAACGGTATCTAGAATGTAAATATTTAAAAAAAAATATTTTTGAAAAATGTAGACAATTATAGATATAGTATCTATCATAGGTACGGTCAACCACCCCAACAGCGGTAACACTTGCAAACTAATGCAACGCGTAAATCGCCCTTACTGCAACAAAATAAATGTGTGTTCGATTGTAGGTAACTAGCATTTTTTTGTAAAACCAGTTAATAAATTATCACAACCATTTTGCGTTAATTACTGTCAATAGAACCCAATATAAAATCAAACCCAAACTACCTGCCTACAAAGGAGGTCAAGCTTCAAGATTATTCTGCCTCAAGAATAACCTATAACCACTTTATCTACTTTCCCGCGCTTTCTAGAGAGCGGCCATGATCTAACAATACTAACACTTCATTGGTTCTTCAATCTACAACTTGTGCTACAAGGATCTTTTGGCGATCGAATGACGTTGACAGGAAGACGCTGTAAGCGAAGTGTATTAAAAAAGCAAGATGGCGGTGTTAGTTCCGATTTTGGCCACGCGCCAAAATATCCTTGTAGAGTATAACCAAATTAAGCTGATCTCTCATTGTACGTGAAGCTTTTACAAAGCGAGGTCAGGTTATACTGGATAATAGATATGTACCTATATATGTATATGTATAGATATATCTAATGTTAACAAGTACCCTAGGTCCCAAAGTAAAAATTCTAGGTAGTACGTTTTACCAAGGTACTTCGAGTTCTTGAAATTCATGAAATATAAAGCAATGTAGGTAAGTAGGCACCTACCTTATATGGACCCTAACCTTGAACTCAAAACATCGAGGTTTTGCGGGCACTATCCAAATAAATAGGCTAATGATGTATGTAATTAATTGACATTAAATGGTGGAATCTAAGTGTAAAATAAATTTCTAGTCTAGGCTGAATAATGCTAATTGAACACTGCAATGCTAAATGACAACTTCCGACCTACTTATTAAAAATAAACAAAAATAAAAGAAGAGTTCACAATTCAAATTAAAATAAATAGTAGAGATGTTTGACTGCGTAAACATAAAAAACCGGTTTCACCGAAATTACCGGTTTAGCGCTTGCTCATAACGTCGACGTAAAAATGCATCCGCAACGTACGCTACGCTATTTATGTCTTTCACATATTTTTGATCAAGATTTCGCTTTTCTAGTTTCAATGTCAATTCATTTCGAATCATTTTCTAATCTGTTTCAGCTTCACAATCTTTAAGACTGTGGAAGTGTTGAGAACATTAACGTCATCAAGGTCAGGAACGACAAGCAAAAACATTCAAAGCTATCATTTCACATTGAGACTGAGCACCGTATCTGGCATACATACCAAAGAAAGTTTTCACAGATAAGTAGGTACATGTCCAGCGTTTATTAATCACTCTTTTAATATTATTATAGTGTAGTTTTGATAATAAAGTTTATGTTTAACGGATTGACATTGACGATTGCCAAATAAAAGTAAACCGTGAAAAACAAACTAGGCAAAAATACGAAACCTCTATCGGGTCGCCTACTATTGTTAAAAATTCACCTTGTACCATTTAGCATCTGCATAGTTAACGCGATTCTGTGAGACAGAAGTGTTCTAACATTCCCAAATACTTAGCTGACCTACATAAGGCACGCTCCGTTGAGCACCAGACAAGTAGTTAACGGTGGAATAAAAACTTGTAAATTAAACATTACAGCAGTGCAAAAAATGCAAATCATATTATATACAAATTGGATTATGTTATCCGCATCAATGGACTGTAGACATAATTTTGTATATTATTTGAGAGAGGAAGTAGATAACGGACACTGACCTTGGACCAATAAGGTTAAAATAATAAAATACGCTGAGGAAAAAATAGTTTTTGGCTGTGTGGCCAGGTAAAAAGCAAGCAAAGACTGTCTAACTTAATATACATACTTATTATGACCCCAAAACTGACTGAATATTTTGGTTTTTTGACTAGGTAAAAGCTGAACCACTAGAGTAATTGGCATTTCAAGACTTGGTAATTGGCTTATTTTTAGTGAGAAGAAGAGAAAATAATTTACCTTCTCCATCCTGTCATAGGCGCTCGCCTGAGATCTTCTTCACTGAGGCCATAGAGGCCAATACATGCGAGGAACCATGCCGTCACTATTAGGTAACAGATGACGATGACGCGGAAAGGCAGTAATATCACAGTGAATATCGCCGTCTGCAACAAAAGATAATAAAATTGAATTAGAGAGTGTGGCTGAATATCTTAAAGCTACAGTCACAAACCAAATGGGTCAGAAATTCTTACACAGAAATAGTATAATAATATAACTTTATAATTACTGTAATTTTGGAATAATGAAATATTAACTTTTTGGCTATTGAGGCTAAAGTGAAAATAATAGTCTGACAAGTAGAGTATTATCTATTTGACTTACATACTATTTCGGGATATTTTATTTAGAGTTATTTTAGGGATGCTTTTTTTAGACTAGAATTTATTTGCTAATACCGGCAATGTGCAAATAGGCCTCACACAGTTAGGGTTCCTTTTCAGGTTTCTAGTTTTGGAATTTAAAACACTAGACACCGTTCCATAATGGGACTTTTGTATCATCGTCGTCCAATCGGTCTTGTGTTTTAATTGTTATACATTATTTGATAGTAATAAGAGTACTTATCATGGACTTGCTTATGCCTCACGGATTCGCCCACGTGGTGTTCGGTGATTGTCTCACGAGATCGTTTTACCGGGATAAAAATATCCAGGCTATCCTTACTTCCTTCCTTACTAATATTATAAATGCGAAATTAAGTTTGTTTGTGTGTTTGTTACCTTTTCCCGCCTAAAACCACAGAACTGATCATCCTGAAATTTAGCATATAGTACCTTGTCAGGTGTACAGAAACGGACTTAGGGGACCTTTTATTCCGAAAAAAGGACTGTTCCCGACGAAAACCACAATAACGTTCTCATGATAATAGATGGCGCCACGTGTCTTTCGAATCATGACTGAATTAATTATTATAGAATTGATTGTCAAATTCTAGATTTACGCGAGCGAAGCCGCGGGCAAAAGCTATTAACTATAAGAATGCCAAATTTCATCCAATTCGGTTCAGTAGTTTACGTTCGTGACAGAGTAACAGACCACCATCCATTCAAAACAAACAAGAACAAAAAACAAATAAAACAAACAACACAACAAATAATGAACAATCACAGAAGATATCCCGTAAGTGACAGTATAAGTTTAGTTGTAAACCGTGAAAGCTTAAAACAGTGTCACCATCCATTCTCACAAACTTTCGCATAATTATGATATTAGCAAGACTAGCAAGATTAATCTTGGAAAGGCTTGTCCGTTAATTGTGATTTTCCCCAGAATCTTTTAAAATGTATGCGATATTGCATCAATTGCCATCATCATAAAAATAAAACGTGACGTTAGAAGTCTTTCAAAATGATATTACGATTTTTCCAAAATTACTCAAAAAGTAGAGTGCAAGTGCCCGTAGTGATTCATGCAATAAATTATTCAGATTTGAGATATTTAGCGATAAAGTACCTACGATAGACGAATAGAGTTGTTTATAGAATATGTTTACGGGCCATAAACCCTTTGTGCTATGAATATTGTTGTATGCAATGCGTATTTGAAGCACACGTGTTTGATTTTCGTCGCGTGTTGAAGCCAATGCCAAATGAGTCTTTAGTTTGATCAATAATTTACTCTCACTCAAATGACTCAGCAGTTGAGAAGTTTTATTTTGCTCTGCTGGCGCACACACGTGCTAGAATTATAGTCTTGCCGGACATTTATAACGGGGCACCTACCTAGTTACTTCACTTCCTAAACCGTACTTTAGAAAACATGATCTTGGCCCTTCACCCGCGAAATAATGACTAGACTTTAAACAATTAGGAATGTAACACCTACTGGGTTATTTTAGGATACTAAACATTTCATGCCACTGGACATGAATATGAAAATAACGAGATGGATAGCAAGCAAAGTTACACAACAACAATAATTATATCATCAAACTACTTTCTCTAAACGTTGCCTCTTTAATAATATTACAACTCATTGCAGCTGGCACTCTTTCGTTTTCATAACCATTTGTTTATGTGTATTACGTAAGAAAGTTCAATGAGCGACGGGAATAAGAAGAAAATTGTGTCACATTCGTCGGCCTATTGCGTGACCAGAGTTATGTGATGCCTATCGGTCTATCTGCACAAAACGGTACTACAGTGCGGTGTATCATGAGGTAAAATTATGACTTTCCCTCACATACAAGTATTTATGAGTAACGGCTTTCTGCAACAGAACCCGTGATTAAAATCTCTTGTTCGTCGCGTCCCAGTTACAAATTGTTACAATCGCAAAACTTCTTACTGTTGTAATTTTAATAATTTTATTGTAGATGTAGGTTCATTTCAAGTTGAATATGTTTAAATGGTGATTTTAGCAAAGGTTCCCCGTAATAATGTTTCAATGATGAAAAAACATCTTTACGCGTTGGTGGTAAATAGAAGTATTTCATCGATTTTGCAACTAATTAGGAAGTTACTGTCAATGCATGATTGCGTGATCACATAAATATAAAGAACTACTTTTTTGAGATGAATGTATCCCCATTATCAATATGGAACAGTTATTTCATCGAACCATTTAATAACTTAAACACTGCACTGAAATAATTGTAATTCCAAAAAGTTCGCTAGCAGTTTTTGGTCCATGGAATTGAAATAATGTTACATTTTGCTTGATATTTTTTTCACTTTCAACTAATAATAAAAACCCCCCTACCTCGTAAAGAAACTCCTGCTTAGATGGAGGAGATACAAAAAGTTTTTCTCAACGTTTTTTCTGCTATGTTACGTTACGGAACTTTAATATTATTAAAGGTTTACTTACTGTGTGTTGGTACGTTAGTTATTAAAACTGGATTTAATAACATCAATTTAATTCAATCTCAATATAATTATTCTTTAAAGGAGCCACAATACGCTAAAAAACGAATTGTATTAAATATAAAATAAAAACCACATCAGGACGAAGGTCTCGATTTATTTGTATTCAATTCAGTGTCAATAAAACACGGCACAAGGCCCTGTAGACAAACGTTTTCAGTAACATATTTGGCAATCGCATCTAATTTAATTGTTCCTCATTCAGTGTTAGAATATTTTTGAATAAATTAAAAATAATAAAGTCACACAATGCATTGCGTGGCTGTCTCTGTTATGTTATGAATGATAGATATGTAATATGACAATCATTATTTTTTGCAGCAATTACGCATTGTTTTTGTTAGTACATTTTTGCAGCAAAACATCTTTCATCCTGTGTCATTACTGGATTTAGACATGCGCAGAATGTTACATTAGCTGGAATCTTTAAACCTTACAACTTAATCAAATAATACTTTCACTTTATTACGTTACGCAATTTAAACCATCTTGCTTCGTCTCCGTACCTTTATTTTGTCATATGTGTTATCTAGCTCCAATTTGTGAACGAAAGGGTTCAATATTTCGGCGCGCATGTCGTCAGATGAGAAAGCGCCGGTTTCACTATGCAGTTTGCCATTCATTTTCACGAAAGCAAAAACACAATATTCTTAAGATAAGCTCAAATTAGATCACACCTTTTACACTCATTTTACGGCACACTTCATTGGTGACAAATAAGCAAGCACTTAGTATTATAAAAGATCTTCGACGTGTTTTCATTTATTAAAAACGCGACGAATTTAGACGCGCATCTCTCCTCGTATCAAAACCAAGACTGCTGTTTTTCGAGGTCACACACTAAGGCCTGCTATTGGTGCTAAGTTTTGACAGGTGCAATCGACCCCCCGTCGAATGAAACCGAACGTGAACAAACTGAAACATAATTTTATAGATAAAACAAACAATGTTAAAAATAAAATCTAATTGAATAAAATATATATATAGCTATCCCATCGTGTGATGTAATTTCGATACAATATCGGTTTTCCTAAATTTACGGTTCGTCTTAATCATAATTGTCATCCAGTGGTAGCAGACTTTTATAAAGATAGCTACAGTGTATTTTATCTTTAATTTCATCAAACGAATTGAACAACATTCAGTAAGATACTACTCAAAAAAAAAGGTTTTATATCAGATAAACTTTATTCACAAATCCACTTCAAATCTCACACTTCAGGCGCAGATGTTTCATTTTACAAACTTTTGACTGCTAACCGCGTAAACGTGTTTGTTTTCAAGTTGTCATTCCCGTCTAATCATAATTTTCTTAGCTGTAATCGGCAAATGTTTTGTGATTATTGTGGATAATAAAATATTGAAATGGATTTTTTCTCAAATAATGGAAGCGAAGGTTCAAAAACAAATAATTGACTACTTTTCTTATTTCGACGAATTTCACATCATAGTGAAAACAAGTTTGAATGATTGCCAAAAGTGCGCAGCATCTATAAATACGCAGATAAAACGTTGTAAGAGCATAAAGGAGTGAGTGAAATTATAAAAAATGTTTATTGTTTGTATTTTACGACTGTGTGTAATTGACAATGGTTTTGATCGTTGTAGGGCTGACGTGACGGGGACGCCGTTGGAGCAATTCGAAGGCTTACAAAACAAGTTGTGTGCTTCCATACATAACCTAATTTCGGAGGACGCACTCGAAATACGGAGTAAACTGTAAGTGCTACGCACTTGTCATATATGTACGTCGTATTTATTAGATAAGCCTTCTATATTCAGTTTAAAGCATAAAGTAGACAAGTTGTGAGCTGCAGTATATTGATCAAACAATGACATTGGGCCATGGCACTTTTTGTTTACCTTTAAATATTATGTGTGTAATTCAGACATTTTAATTTGCCTTGCAATGTCAAACACTTTCAGACATGAATTCAAGCATAGACTTTTTTAATCAGCTTAGAATCAGTGGCAATTGACAAACATGAAAGCTGTCAGATTATTAAATGATAGAATTTCTATGTTATGTTCCTAATTTTTAAATTA
Source organism: Noctua fimbriata (assembly GCA_905163415.1). NCBI lineage: Eukaryota > Metazoa > Arthropoda > Insecta > Lepidoptera > Noctuidae > Noctua > Noctua fimbriata. The sequence goes on along the minus strand of LR990941.1, from coordinate 15,615,121 downwards.
AACATGTGTTGTTTAATTTACACTAACAATACATTGGTCAATTCCAGGTGCACTTTAGAAGAGTCATTTGAGAAGCTTTGCCACAAGAACAAAACACTTAGAGATAGCTGTAGAGAAATTAACTTTCAAGAGAACTCTTCACTTGTGAAAGGCACTCCACTTCAGCCATCACTCAACCAGCTGCTGGAGTTTGCAGATGATACAATAACATTCGGCAGCCAAGTCTGTGCCCAGATAGATACATCACTAGACGTATTATCTTTCAAAGAATTAAATACTGAGTCCTTAGGAGACAATTTTCGATACCCCAAAGAGTGGCAGCGCCGCATACCTGAAATACTTTCATACACTTCATTCTTGTCAGAAAACCAAATTTAAACATGGACCTACTAGACTCAATCCTTAATTCCATGCAAAAGCCACCAACGGCTAGTGAGGCACAGAAAAATGCCATGCGGAAACAAAAGGAGGCTATCGAGAACAGACAGAAGGAGGAACGAAACATGATAAACAGATTCAGAAAACGAGTTGAAGAGAAAATAAGTGACTTTATTAAAGACGGTACAAAACCACACATTCATTTTGAACCCATGGAACAAATGTACAGATCGATTATCAGGGATGTATCTGAAATTGCTGGATTACAAGTATTTTCATTCGGACAAGAGGGTGTAGATCGATACTCAGTTGTATACCACAAAGATAACGGCCCTTCTGAAGACGAACTGACAGTACGTAGAGCAGGAGGAGTCTGGAATGAAGACAAAGCCGCTGAGATGGCTCTAGCACACTTTGAAAAACGGAAACAAGCAGCTATAGACTTAGAAGAAGAAAAGAATAGAAAACGTAAGCGTGGTAAAGAGGAATTAAGTGGCACTTTCTATAAGCAGAAGTACGCTCATCTGATTGGGCAGGAGGCTGCTATTGATGCAGCTCACAAGACAAATGTCAACAAGAGTTACGGAGAGGTTCCTAGTGAGAATAAAAAGGATCAGCGGTCCATTGAACAGACTATGGCTGACATAAAAGCGAAGAAGATGAAGAAAGCCGAGACTGAGAAACGGGATGCAGATAGTAGTGAGCAAATATAGTATTTGTTAAAATTGAAATACATAGTTAGTTGATTTTAGTCTGATTCTTAATATTTGTTAACTGTGACCACCTATGTTAAGATTATGATTGTTCACATTATAGTGCAAAAAATTAATTATTGTGAGAATATAATGTAATGGTTCATTCAAATGTATGGGCAATTTGCAAATGCAACTCTGGACACCAAACTCGGACAGATAACGTACTGAAGAATCTGTCAGTGTTTGGTTGCCACAGTCAGTTCGTACTTTAACAGAATGATAAGCAAATAGTACTATAAGGGTCTCCCCACAAAATTCGTTGCCTGTTTGGTTATAAGCATGTTGCGGTTAGCCTTTTTCCTGTCAGGTTGTGAGAAACTAAGTGATTGCATATTCTTTCATTATGTAGCGGCCTAAACAGCTGTAATAATGTAACTTTGTAGTACCATTTATGATAATGGATGCTTCCTTTTTCTAAACCATTTACTCAATATTGTGGTAAATTATGGAATACACCATTAATAGAGTGAATGCTCTTGGTTGATTCATTAGCCAAAAACTGAAATAATGGTTTTAAGCGCAAGAAAAAAAATCTATCCCACCTGAAATTATAGGAAGTTTCTTAAAGAAAATGGGTTGCAGGCTTGTAATCAGCCGGCTGTTAAAAGTAAGGGTTGTTGAAAATTATTTTAAGAGCAATATTGGCCAGAAAAGTAAAGTGGTAATTGAGGTAGACCACAGGTATAGACCAGCCCCCGTAGCATGACCACCGTAGACAATGATTTCTTTGATGGAAGAATCGACACAGATAGTGCAAAGAAATTTGTCATTGTGTCGACACAATCTGTCATTTTGTCGACTCTTCCGTCAAAGAAATCCTTTTCTACGGTGGTCATGCTATGGGGGCAGGTAGACATACTTTGAGAATTCGACAGTACAAAATATCATCGAATGCTTTGTAGTAAAATAAAACTGCCATTGTGTAGATATAAATGTTATGATGTACTTACACCTGAAACTACTCAAACGACACCAAGCCGAGATTGATAACGTTACTTCGTCTTAGCTTTAATCCTACAAAATTTATTTTGGTCTTGTCTTGAATTTTACGACAACAGTAATTTCTTTCACGGTTGATTTATTGATGTGCCGGTCTGAATGATAAAATTATGATTGGCGCTGAAATTAGAATTCATTACGAAATGAAGATTCTAAAATAACCGACCTCCTTTCAAATCGCCAAAGAAAACAATAAATGTTGGGAAATTAAGGATTATCCCCTATAAAAACTGCGATTGACCGAAAAAAAAACAAAATCAATTAAAAGTTATTATGTAAGTGCCCATTTGGCAGACACATAGGGCACCCATTTATAACATTAATTGATTTTTATAGATAAGAACGTGATTCAAATTTGTCAATATCTTATCTTTGTACCCGACTCCCGAAAAAGGAGGAGGTTATGAATTCTAACAACTTTTTCTATACGCCTTAAAATAAAGTGTGGCTGTGGTGTTTCGTTCCTCATAAATATACAGAAAAAAATACTTCCATGTTAGCTTTAGATAGTGACCACACCGATAAGCGGAGTCGATTTCACTTTCTGACCGATTCATGACCATTCCGCGTCGATAAATTTGGTTACTCACTTAGATAGGAGGGTAGTTGTTGGTTTACATTTAAGTAGCCTAACTACCTGCAAACTAATTAATACATAACTCCATGTACACATCTTCCGCTATTTATATAAAAGGCCATTACTGGCCATATCTTCTCATCGAAATTATTATCATATTAGATAAAAAATAATCCAAATATATTACCTCATCTATAATGTACCTTAAGTATCCAAATTAGATTCAAGGAAAAAATATTTTTTTACCCACAGTAAGAAACAAAAGACTGGGTTGATTTCGATTAGATAGCAATAAATAGTTGATAATGTTACTGAATAATATTAAATTGTATCTTTTGAACTTAAAATAAAATGTATTCAGTGCATATTTGTTTATTTTTCTTTTGACCCCAGCATTTGTCTTCACCAAGGTCCTGGATCTCGAAACTAGCATGTCTTACAACAGAAAATACAAAGATCTAACACCCAACCAACCTACACGTGGCCCAAGCGGTGGATTACGGCACACAGCAGTGAGTACAGTATAGGCTGATTATGCTGCGGTCCTTTCCTTCGAGCCGGATAGCGAGGATATTGTTCTAGCAATTTCAGATGCCTTGCAAGCAGGCCGGCAGCACCTAACGCTCTAATTTCATTGTGAAACTGGTCTGAATAGAATGAATTGAGCAGCCTGGAGCAGCAGCAGACCCTACTGAGCCAGTAGTAGGATGTACGGATGGAGTCAACAGGAATAGAAATGGAAATCGTGAGTACCTACCTACTGAGGTAATTTTAAAATTAACTGTTGAGCAAAGTGACCCTTACAGTCCTTTGCACGGTTCTTTCACCTCAGTCTGCATCTCTGTCAAAACCACAGTAATCTTTAAGGTTGAACCTCATCGATCAGCACGGAATTTAATAGAGCGAGAAACAGCGAGCTGCCGGGTGCACCGTCGACGCTGCCGCGTGCTATCTTGCTCTGTTTCTCGCTGAAAATGACGTAAAAGAGTTAAAATAACTACGAAAGGACTGCCCCTAACCATAGTCTTAAAAAATCTATATGAGATATATTTTTTAATACTGGCAACTAGAATGCAAAAAAGGGAATTCAACGGTTTCTCACCCATCTTTAAAGTTTAAATAAAACAAGATGTATTTTTTAGAACGTTTATTTACCATCAACACGTTATTAGGCATATTTACTTACACAGAAACAACAATATTTGCGATATGAATTTAAACTCTCATCGCAATGCTATGACTAACCGACCTATTCGATTCTCTATCAAAATTCGCACCGAGCGTACATTTTACTTATTGTCTTACCAGTCCAAAATGAATGGTCATAGAAGTCAATTAATGTTTTGCGAGTAGTAAGCACCTATGTACCTATGCCAGTAAATCAAGCTACTACAATCTGTGAAATTTCTTTAATAGACTTTATTGCTAAAACATTAGGTTCAAGGTTGATTGGGAAAATTTGACAGTTTCGGGTAGCCTGATGTGCTGGCGTCTGTACCTTTACGTAACAGTGTGCCCACGCCCAATATTCATTCACAGAGAATAAATGGTTTCATACGATTTTTAATATAATTGTAGGTATCGTCAGCATCCAAAGTACGGTCAGAATCGAAAGTTGGTACCTAACTTTTCTTTGTAAAATGTTATAAAATGAAGAACTTGCTTTTAACGGTTTTGTCGGGTAAAGACGATAATATGTCATAAGTTTATTAAAAATTATAGGTTCCTAACCTTTCGATGCTGATTGTACTTACAATTAATATTATGTATTCGTGTTTTTTTAATAAGATTATATTTTCTATACAGGGTGATTTTTTCTATTCCTGTCTAGCAATATTGATTTTTCAAAAATCCAATGATGCTGTTTTAGTTCTCGTTAAAATCGGGCCCGAGCCACCTTTGAGTATTTTTCGCTATTCTAAATAGTTTCTGATTTGGCCCACCACGCCCACTTGAAAAATTCACCCTATAAAATTGAATCTATGAAGTCAGTGCGATTCTTTTCTACTTTTTCATAACATTGTTCTTTTCTCATTTCTCACAAGTTACAAAATATTATTAATTTAGGTAGACACTATACAAAAGTTATTGTCAAGCTAATACAAGTGATAAGTCATTCATAAGATATGCTATACAAATTGTTTAGGTATGTTTTTTTTACTAAACTAAAATACTGATAGGATAATAATATCGAATGTCTGTTTCCACAAACGCTAAGCGCTAAAATCTGACTGGGGCTATTTAGGTATTAATTTAGATGTCGCATAGTGTAAGTGAATACGGAAATTCAATTCCTGCCTTAATAAATCAAGTCAAGTATTCCGAAATAAAAGTACCTAAACTTATTGACGTTCATAATTTCGTTGTGCGTTCCGAGCAAATAACACTTCTATCAAGATCAATAAAAAGTCGATCCTTTTTACGTTAGGGAACAGTCGTTCATTCGTCAAACATAAACAATTTAAAAAAGAAATGCTTTGAAATGGATACAAACCATTCATTCTCAATTTTTTTTTGTGCAAAGTGGATTATTTTAATGTCAAGAGAAAGTTTACATTGATTAATTGACTCCAATTAAATAGCTGCCTTCTTTTTAATCAATTTCACAGTGCATTCAAACATCTATCAGGTAAGTAATAAATTTAAACACTTAGGTGACCGCTAGATGGCGTTTATTGAGGTTTTCACACATAGGTATGGTCAGCCACAAAAGTCGATTGACACTGTTACTCAAAGAATAGGTATAATAATAAGGGAGCTATTACTTTTCCTACCGTCTAAATAGTATTTCAGCATTTCATGTTATGGCTAACGGTTAATTTTCTGTATTTCTTTTTTTACTTTTGTTCCGATTTTAATTAAATATTTAACTCAATAATTAAGATTTAAAAAAAAACCTGGACTTTATTTCGACTTTTGCCGCTTTTGGATTAACTGTGTTAAAAACGCTATAATCATTTGTATCAGATTTTCAGTTCTTCTCACAGTTAATATACCTAATTTTAGAATAAGTTTAAATTTCACACATCTTACCAATACATTTTTCTGTGTACATATTCTGTAGATACTTATTATTCTGAATACTTTATTCAGGATAGCAACTTTACTGTAACGAGAGTTACATAAGCTTCCTCCGATTTTTACATTGAAGCTAAATCGGAGGGAACATAACTGAAAAGGCTGTTATTATTATTTATTCTTTAAGTTTAAACATAATTATGTGCATAGGTACAAGAAAAGTGTGGTCACATAATACGTTTCGATCGAGTAAGTATTGAAGTTTTGTATGGGCTTTGTATATCTAAGCTCGTAATTAAATAATAACAGCTGCTCGGATCAATCTTCAGGTTAAGCCACACTTGCCTAGGTTTGTTTGTAGGTGGGTGAACACCATACACCCATACCGAGTTACCTTCGTGACAACAGTTAAGCCGTTGGTCCCGGCTGTCATTTGTAGATCTTTGACAGTCGTTACAGGTAGTCAGTGTCCCGAAAGTCTGACAATCAGTCTTACCAAAGGGTATCGTATTACCCAGTACCAACTGGGTTGCGGAGGCAAGAAAGACAGTCGCTCCATGTAAAATACTGGTATTTAGCTGTATCCGGTTATACTGGAAGCCGACCCCAACATAGTTGGGAAAAGGCTAGGCAGATGATGGTGGGACTGCTGATAATTTTTTCGCTATTACGATGTCGATTTCATGCAGAAAGTTCTCCAGTTTGGTGGCCTAAATCACATCCTTAAATATGACCACACCGTTCTGGTACACGCTGTATACACTATACAGGATGGTATTCCACTTGGAATTCCAGATTTGGGCTGCCCTACTACGATGCTACGGAACTCGGACTTTATGATTTTTATGATGTAGGTACTGAACAGGTGGTAACCGTTTTCGCGTCGATGTCCCTTCCACCTTGTATTGTATTCCCTGAATAAAGTATATGTGGCATAAACAATTCTTAAAGCTGCTTTCAATTTCAAGACAATGAACATTCGATTACAGTTTCATATTATTATGATTATACATTAACAAATACATAACTAAGTACAGTTTCTTATAGCTAACCTTAGTTATATTTTAATGGCATAACAACATCAATTGGCGTTATTTATTTGTGCATAATGTTCAAGAAAATCCTAAGGTGTTTTATAATTTATTATTTACTTATAGCTAATTCCTAGATATGTACAATGTACATTGCACGATGTGGGTATTACGTACCTACTTAAAACCTAGATTAGGTAAACAGAATACGCTATGATGGAACTGAATTAATATTGTGATTGCGGTGAATATCAGAAACCATTAATATATAATTTAATAACGAACAACATTCTATTCAATATCACATCAAATATTAGCGTAGGACCTTAAGAGGGGGGACAAGGCCTGCCAGGAATTTGAAATATAGGTATTTGGAGAAACTATTGCCGTCGCGCTGCGTTAAGCATACCCCCGTATAGTGAGATAAGGACAGCTGCAGCTCAGACCGATTATATCACAAAAAAATTGACGAGATCGATGTTTTATTCTTGGCACTAAAATTTTAAGAAAGAGTATGTCTGGGTTCCTATCACTTTATTTATGTTAAAAAGAAAAACTTTTCGAATTTGTCGTACAGCCGTAAAAATGGGCCATTTTTTGTCAATTTTAGAGGGTCATATTTTCTTTATTTATTAGTTGCTGAAAGAAAGGAAATTTCAGGGACGTGTCTACAGTAGACCTTGATTTTATGACAAAAAAATGATTGAGGCATTATTCAGGAAGAAAACAGAGGAATACGAAACGTCGATTTCGTCAAAATTTTCGTGATATTATCGGTCTGAGCTGCAGCTGCCCTTATCGCACTCTACGGGGCAGGCTTAACGCAGCGCGACGGCAATAGTATTTTCAAGTACCTGTTTTTCAAATTCCTTGCAGGCCCTTCTTAAGTCACGTTCAGACGATGTCCGCTGCTGCCTAAGATGTCTGTAACATAAGCACCAATGGACATTGTCATGAAAGCCTTAGGCACCCAGCTGCAGGATCGTTCTCACATATAATACAATGTATAATTTCAACATGGATGATGTAACCAAGATTTTGAAAAAAATAATTATTTAATAGAGATCTATGCTTTGGAAAGGGCTTGAGCAACTACAGTCGTTTCAGTGTTATTATGCCTTGTGAACGAACTGTAGCTCTGTATCTTTTTATGCTATTCAGACAATTCAAAAGTGCCTGTTACTAGTCTATTTTTTTATAAATGTATCATTGAAATATTTTTCGTAATTTTTACTTAGGAAAAAATATATGACAAAAATAAGTATTTTTTTATATTTATAAAGTCGTTGAATCAGTTATGATTATGTTAGTACTTCTGCTTACTTTATGTGAAATATGCAAGACCAAACTTTAATTTTATTTAAATAAGATGATTACACCAAACCCAATGACCGCAACATTTTTATTAATTTACTAAGTAATTAAGTGTATCATAATAATGTATTTTATTAGTATATAACCTGCTGACTTGCACAATAATATTACAGTCTGTTAATTTATTTAATAGGTTTCTTACCTAGATGTATACTTTTTTTAAACACTAACAACAGCAATAAGGTTTTTTAGACAGCGTAAAAACATTATTTACATTTGAAAGCAGCTAAATTAATATACCTTATAGTGTAGGATTTTTTATTATTGTCATAAAATCATAGGTACCTACACTTTATTTTAAATCAATCGTTATTTTGACACCTAATGTTTTTTTTCTAATCTTAACAAGATTTAGCTTGAAGCATAACGAATGTAAAATCAATAAAAACTATAACATAGACAATAATTGTCATATTTTTATTGTTATTGTCGTTTTTCTTTTAAATTTATTTTCCTTTTCTAAATAATAAAAGTTATAAAAAATACAGTCTTCAACAATAAAATATAATAGCAACAGCAACATTTTTTATAATAAAAAGATTAAGTATAAGGTTTTATTGTCAAGAATTATTTTTTATTATTGTCAATTACTTTCTGGAACTAATTTAGCCTTTACATACAGGCTGTTTTCGAAGACGAGTATATTTTTAATTTTCTATGACTAAAATTCTACAATACGTTATATAAAAATTCAACAGTAGATAGATACAAACGGCAGGATATGATTATCTAGATATGGACTAGTTATACGATTTGGATATGTTTCCAATTCCTTATGTTTCGGATATGGTGAATTCTAGATCATTATTTATTCCTGCTTCTTATTTAAATACAATCTGTATGGTCAGCAACTAAAGTCGAAAACTGTTTTCTCTACACAACATCTGTGATCAAAGCAGTTTCATACTTTTTTGCATCTATTTATAGATGCAAAAAAGGATGAAACTGCTTTTCAGTATTCCATATGAAGAGCTTTTAAGGCTACATTAAAATATGCCTACTTCGTTTTTTTTATATAATAATCAGAATCACTGTTAAATAGGCATGAATAAACAACAAAAGTGTTAATCTACTTTTGTTGCTGACTGTACAGACGAAATCCTTTTAGTACTAATTTCATTATTTCTTTTAAAAGCCGAAGCTTATTCATAGACAGACATAACGAAACTTGAAGGAAAACCCTTACATTTACAATAAATATACATTCACGGTATTTTCAAAACGGGATCATCCTATTTACGGGAATTTAAATTGTATTACTATTTTTTCAAGTTCTATAATTTAAATTATAATTATTTCGAGAGCTTCCGTTACTATTTCCATTTTAGGGTATTACTGCAGCACGTCTTCCGAGTCAATTTATCTTCTTTGATTTTTTGCAATGTACTCACAGCTAGGCACTGGCAGGTAGGTATATACAGGGTGTGACAAGACCCTTCACGAAGCCGTCAACCAAGCATTCTGTACATCAAACTAAGTAACTTTGCTCAAAAATGATTGCTTTGAAACGACTTTTTTTTTGGGGTTAAAAATCACGTTTTACGGTGATTCAATGTAACGCACTCAAAACATTGTGATGATGGATGGATTGAATAGTACGGGGGTCGTGGAGGTGTTTAAAGTAAAAATCATTATTTTTTTGAAAAAAGTTGTGAAAATCTTGGAACTTTGATTCCCAATATTTCCTTAACTAGAAGGTTACCAGGCATTCTAGAACAAAAAAATATCACAATGTCGGAGAGAATAACTGCTTTACGGCTTCGTTAAAGGTCCTATTACAGCCTTTATATACCTACAGGCTATTCAAAATCAAAATCAAAATCAAAAGTCATTCAATTTAAGAATCCTGCTTGGGATTTGCAAGTAGGTTACGTTGTATGAAGCATGCCAAAGTATTTAACTGCAATACCTTTAGAGAGGGCCGCGCTACATTGCGACAATCTTTCTATATTATCCTCATTTTGTATAGGTAAACCATCACTCATTCACACACAACAGGCGCGGCGGGTCGCACTCCTTTTCTAAGATTCTGTACCCGAAGGAGGGTAACCAGCGGGACTATATAAGCCTCTGCTGTCTGTCCGTCTGTCTGTCAGCGGGCTGTTTCTCATGATCCGTAATAGGTAGACAGTTGAAATTTCCACAGAATGTGTATTTCTGTTGCGGCTATAACAACAAATAATAAAAATATTATAATAAAATTGTACGGAACCCTTCATTCGCAAGTCCGACTCGCACTTGGCCAGTTTTTTATTTCAATGCAATGCGCTGCTATGCTGTAATAAGCGCCTACCTTTACAGTCCCTCGATAATCACGCTGCAGTAACCCCTTACTATAACTCCAACCTTCGAACCCTCAACCATCCTCGAGACTACTCCTCATCGTCGGTTTCGCAGCATCCCGGCCAGCAGCAGCTTTCAGTTCCATCAGGCCTGGTGCAGAACAGTAAGGTTTCCGTCTTGGAGACAGGTCTCGGCTCTATCCCGTGGAAGTCTCGCAACTCCTCGGCGGGAAACCAGGCGCGTTCTTCGTCTTCTATGATTGGAATGTTGAAGTATCTGGAAGTGTTGAAAATGTTTTATTACTGACGCATGATTCAAATAGCTTCGAGAAGAGGATGAGCTGCGATGATGAATTAAATATCAAGGGCCTATTTTTCAAGAGCGGCCGGAGGGAGAAATTTATATAGGGGGGGATAAATGATGACCGAAAGCATCATCAATTCTTGCCAACATAATCCTGATAGCATTGAACAATTTATATCTGTGGCGGGGCATAAAATAGGGCTTGCGATTTCTTAGCTAATATGGTGAATATTTTCATAAGTATTAGTCCATTTAGAGCCTAAATAGATAGATGAGAACGAATGAATCGAATTGTTTTACAGTTAGACAAGTGTGTAAAACATAGCTCACCCCCAGTTTTTCGCCTGTGGCGAAATGCGGGTGTTCTATTAGGTACACCTCTGCCTAATCCTTCGGGGATTAGAGGCGTGACATTATGATGATGTAAAACACAGCACAATTTTCTTAATTTTGTAATAAAACATCACTCCACCACCACATTTTACCGATTTATAAAACTACGAACCTGCAAATAGCCAGTAAAGGTATCCACAGCACAGAAGCGAGCACCAGCACAAGCACCAACAGCACAGCCCACACCGGCCAGGGTTTCTTCTCCGTGTCCCCAATGGACTTGATCCAGGCATCGTACGCCGACCCTTCGGTGGCCAGCTCCCAGAAGGAAGACACAAGAATCGCCAGCATGGCAAGGGGAGACAGGTACTTCCAGCAGATCAGCCAGTATATTCCTGGACGCTGCCCAGTCATCAGTTGGATGTCGTCTGCGAATCTGAAAACGATGGTCGTTTTGGTTTTAGAAGTGCAGAGTTGAAAGGGAATCTTACGCTAACAAGCATGTGTAGGTACGGTACATCAGGCCGTATTCGTATTACCAGAGCGGTCCGATACACATACCTGGCGAAATGTGGGTTTATCTACCTAAAATTACACCTCTGTCCAACCCTTCAGTAAGTACATTCGTGATATGTGATCTGTTACAACGTGATTTTTTAACCCCCGACGCAAAAAGAGGGGTGTTATGTTATAAGTTTGACCGCAATGTGTGTGTGTGTCTGTCTCTGGCGAGCTAAACGAGTGAACCGATTTGAATGCAGTTTTTTTTTATTTAAAAGCTAGTTTCTTGGAGATGGTTCTTAGATACGTTTTATCAATATCGGTGCAGCCATTTGCTAGTTATGGGGGATGAAAGTGGGTATGAAAAATCTAATATTTTCAAATATACCTAAGTGGGGTATTAAGTGAAAGTGCATGATGTGTATATTCCAATTAGACATGTTTAATCAAAATCGGTGTAGCCATTTACTAGATTTGGGGAATGAAAAATCGAATATTTTCAGATATACCCAAGTGGGGTATCAAATGAAAGGGCGTCATGATGTGTATATTAGAATTAGACATGTTTTATCAAAACCGGCTCAGCCATTTTATTGACTTTTCAAATGTTTATTCGCTTTTCTTTGTTGCGATGGGGGTTTTTTAAATATAAGCAAATTTTTTCAACCCTCTTTTGTGCAGCAATTCATAGAACTCCCCAAATTTCACCTGTGACATACGGACCGGACGGACAGACTGACGGACAAGACGAATCTATTACTTTACTCTATGACGAATCTATAATAATATAATCCGTTTTTTGCCCTATGGCTACGGAATCCTAAAAATGAGACACAAGGAACTTTGACGAGCGTTACGATGATATAAATCTCTAAGTTATCACGCACCCAAATCTTCGCAGTTCTGTCTAACGCATGACGTGGCAAAAAACTTCGAAGAAATTATTGAATGAGACTTTTATCCGTCAAGAGAGATTCAATCCCCTCCTCAAAGTTAAATTCAATAAGCATTAACACTTGTGAAATATTAAATATTTTTGTTTTGATTTTTTTGTTTTTTGAAGGCTTTTTAATTTTATAAAATTGTTGTGTTTTATACATTATGTATAGGTAGTATTTATTTATTTATTGGAAACTCAACTCTCTCGCTTATTATTAATATGACATTTTAAGTGAAATTTCACCCCACTATCAATGAACAGCTCAACGCAGTTCATCATCATTTCAGCCGAAAGACGTCCACTGCTGGACATAGGCCTCCCCCAAAGGGGGGGGCTTGCCATAATCGCCACGCTTGGCAGGCGGGTTGGCGATCGCAGTACGATTGTTAAAAGAGCACAGAGAACGCTGCGGCCCATTCTCTGGTTATCTGGTAAGTCCCTTAGTCGCCTCTTACGACACCCTCGGGAAGATATGGGATGGTGCTATTCTTTACGTCCGACACCATACAGTACAATGCAGTTGCGACAAAGTAACTAGCATCTTATAGTCTGCATACACTGAAAATTGACAATGACAATGATGACAATTATCTCTTAAGCCACACAGTTTAGTAGTAGGTAGGTACCTATTTGTTAAAATGGAATTAGAAAACCTATTGCGCCGACCCAAATTAGCAGCTAGCAGTAGTAAAGGCAGACAGCAGCTGTCTAGCAAAGTACCTACCGTTACCGAAGTTACAGTGGTTTGGGAATAGTGTGGCGGGTTTGACAATTTAAAAAAAAAAACAAAGTACCTACTGTATCAAAATTCCCCTACTTATATTAAGATACTAGAGAACTTTTATTCTCCCTACAAAGATATAATTAAAGTGAACGAGAAAGCTCTCGCGTCTACTACATTCTAGTAAGTAAGTAAACTTAACTCATTAGCGCTGCAATCGTGCTAAGTTTCAATCGATCGATTGAAAGTGGGCTAAAATCAAGTTACGCCATTTTCTTGGATATTATCCAACTACAACATCATCAGCCTACAGCACTCCACTGCTGGACATAGGCCTCCTCAATCGCACGCTACTCAACTCGATTCTCAGCAACTCTCATCCAGTTGCTAATACCAGCCACCCTGAGATGATCGTCGCTCCACCGAGCCTGAGAGCGTCCCACCTTACGTTTTTCGTTTCGCGGCGCGTTGGGTCTACTCCAACGGTCATCGGTTCTACGGTACACTTAAGCTTACTTATTCTGTGAGCTATGTCGACATTTCTGGTTCACTGTCCACCGACGCCACCCACGTACATAATAATATCAATCAATATTCTATCAAGATTAGATTTGTACCAAGAACATTTTCACGCATTATTTTCCTGTGAATTGTGGCGAGAGCCTCGCACATAGATAGGTATAGCTAGCTTTCGCCAACGTTGATATCTGAAATTATCCCCGGAGAATGTTTTACTGCGATTTAAAAGTAGCCTATACTACAGAATTAATTTCGGGTTTATAATATTACTTAGTTTTACCTTTTACTTAGTGTTACATTTAGGTATCAGAATATCATGAAACAATCATATACAGGCTTTAAACAGACCCTTCACGAAGCCGTCAACCTAGCATTATTTACATACATCAAACTAAGTAACTTTACGCAAAAATTATTGCTGGGAAACGACTTTTTTTTTTGGGGTGAAATAGGTATCACGTTATACGGTAGGACTCGATGGAACGCATTCAAAGCATTGTGCTGATGGATGGATTGAGTAGTACGGCGGTCGTGGAGGTGTAAATATATGTATATTTAAAAAAGTTGGAACTTTGACTCAATATCTCCGTAACTAGAAGGTTCCCAGATATGGTCTAGAACAAAAAAATGATCGCAAAGACGGGGAGAACAAGTGCCTTTCGGCTTCGTTAAGGGTCTATTTACACTCTTTATTTAATAGCTGACATCAATACAAATAAGCTTAGAATGAAACAAAATCTTCAAACGCGTCACGTTTCCGAGATATAAGCTATCAAAGAATCTTCGTCATGAATACAACATTGATTTTATTAGACACTCAAAAAAAGCCACTGAAAATAAAATTAAATGGTGGAAGATAGGCAGGCGGAATAATTCAAAGCCCTTAAATAAACTAACAAATATACATAGACCTGATGGGTCATATCTTCACACGATAAAACAAACAAAAAAGGATTTAATGTTTGTTTTGTGCCAACGACCGCTGGCAGTGGTTTTGCTTGAAGTATGAGGTGAGAAAATATTTTTTGTTTTCTCAATATTAGATATCGATCCATGCCATCGTGTATGCAGAGTTTCGCAAGCTAGTTTAATTTCATCCTGTATAGGTACCTATATGCCCCTTTCGGATCGGACAGGGTTTTTGTAACATATTGTTTTAGCGAAGGATTCAGTAGGTATGTCTTTAGGAAAAATGTAACAGAACAACAGACAGAGAAACATAACTATCTATTCTTACTTACCGAGTTTCAGGTAAGTATTACTCTATAATAGCCAGTAAGATATTATACAGTAAGATAAAAGATTTTGAACTATCATGGTCACTAACATTATCATTAACACTAGAAACGGGACATTTACCATGTTTACTGATTTCTTTGAGTTCCCGATATTTCGGCGCTGTTCGTGATCATGATGCTTGCAACACACCCTTTATATACTAATATTATAACGAGGTAAAAGTTGGTAAGTTTATATGTAGAGGGTAATCATCGGTACTACTGATCTGATTCCAAAAATTCTTTCACTAACGGGAACCTACATTATCCCCGAGTCCTAAAGACTACCTGCATTTAAAATGTTCCCATGGGATAATTACCGCACATAACGGGAGCGAAGCCATGAGCAAAAGATAGTACCAGATATTTTGGTTTAACTTCTGAAGTATTGCAGGCTTTTTTATTCAGACAAAATTTTCTTTATTTTATGTTTTTTTTATTGAATGGGCCTACTCTTGACCTCAGTCCTGAGGACAAAGATGAGGTCGACGATGGAACGAGCTAACCCAAAAGAAGCCTATTAACTCGCGACTTAAATAGATTGGAGTCATATGAACTTGGGAACACCGACGCAGGCAGGGAATTCCACTACTTGGCTGTGCGCATAATAAACGATGTAGCAAAGCGCTTCGTGCAAATGTGTGGAACATCGACAAGGTATGGGTGATAACATTAAATAAATTATATGTCCAAAATTACTAGTCCACACATCGATCGTATTTTTGGTCTTCCTCCACGCCTAACTCTGATCCACATTCATACTCAAAACCATCTCGACATGCCTCCTCATCATCATCATCATCATTTCAGCCGAAAGACGTCCACTGCTGGACATGCCTCCTACATTACTCCTAATTTAGGGGATTAGGAGTCCTAAAGTCCTAAATAATTCCCGCTACGATACACGTGCCCTCAAACCTCAAAGACACAAAGTGGTCCCATTGTGTAAATAATGGCCGCCCATTGACTGATCCCCGGAGCAACCGTAGCTTAGCTAGTGTAGCTCAGCCTTGCAGATTAATCGACCAGCGCCATTGTTAATTAATCAAGAGTAGAGTCTCTTAGAAATGATTACTTACATACACACTATACAGGGTTCAGGGTTCTGGTTGCAGGGCTCGTTATTTATTTATTACATTAGCCATCTATACAAATAAATTAAATTGAAGTGTCTGTCTAAAATATTAAAATAACAGACAATGTAAAATAGTCAAAAAATTATATTGCGTAGGAGACTAGAACTGTGTACTTATACTTAACAAAAGCCGCTAGCTTCTCCCAGTGTTTGTAAAAACCAATTTACAGATTAAACATCATATATCCGACTGGTCCGCGACGCTTTGACAATTCAAAAGTAGATGTTTCATTCGAAATAAATTCTCTGAAAATCCGAAGCAAATAAATAACAAGACGTTTAAGTACCTAACCGGTAGCAAAGAGTATATTCTTAAAAGAACCTCTTCCTAATAAATAAAACGAGAAAAGC
Source organism: Noctua fimbriata (assembly GCA_905163415.1). Classification (NCBI taxonomy): domain Eukaryota; kingdom Metazoa; phylum Arthropoda; class Insecta; order Lepidoptera; family Noctuidae; genus Noctua; species Noctua fimbriata. The sequence continues at coordinate 15,598,626 of LR990941.1, read as the reverse complement.
GTAGGTAGGCAAAACCTAAGAGTTTGTATTAGGTACGTTTATTTAACTTGAAACGGAATTGTTGGAAGGCAGTGACGTAATAGCCGGTCTGGCCTCAAAGGGAAATATTACGTAAGGTATATGAAAACAAGCCCCAAGCATGTATGCATATAAGTAGATATTATAGTACATACAGCATTCGAATTAGGAGGGTGGAGCGTTATATCTGGGTCATTCATAAAATGCTACATTTTAGGATTATCTGCTTTCTCTCTCTCTGGAAATATGGTTTTAGTCGTGTTTGTGAAAGATTGAATATTATCTTTGCTATACCTACATATTTCTAGTATTTCAGTTTCAACGATAGGTACTGTCTTTCAGTAGCGAAGGGTACATTTTCGTAAGAAGTAAGCCGGACTACATAATCTTTAATGTATCATTAATGTATATTATTTGTCTATAGAATACTGACTGTGCCATTGTTCAAAGGGAATCCGGTAGGAATCGAGTTGTATGGAAGCTTCACCACTGCTGTCTTTACATAAGTCCATGGGCGCAAATGACTTCGCGCAAGGGTCTTTCGCAAAAATGTCCTAAATATAAAAAATAAATCGTAAGCATTGTTACAATTTTGCAGTGGCAAGGAGACAAGTTCTATTACGCGGAAGCAAAAAAATATGTTCGAAAACTAAGTAGAAAGATATATTTTTTTATTTCGTCATTGTATGGTGGTTCCTTGAAATAAGAATAAATATAAGGGTCGAATTGATAACCTCCTTTTTTTTTAAGTCGGTTAATAGGCAGATAGAGGAACTTTAGCATCATTTCAAATAATTTAAGTACGACTAGTTATCAAAGGGGCCTTCCGCGCACACACGATTTGTTTTGGTTTTTGCTGTGAATTTCTGAGTTTACACAATAGCCTCAAGCAGAAAAAAAAAACCGAAAGTGTAGGTAGGCTTTTATTTATTTATTTAAACTTCATATACAAGAGTGGTACATAGGCGGACTTAATGCCGCAAGGCATTCTCTACCAGTCAACCTTTAGGTCAATTGACAGCATTGTGATAGAGTACAAAAAAATTAATAAGAAAAATACCATTTTGTCAACATAAATTGATAAACATAGGTACATACTAATACACATATGAACAGCTTTTCAGTGATCACAAATTTGTAATTCGTTTTACCTTTAGGTAGACACTTTCTGTTTCTAGTATGGCAACAGGTTTTAAGTACCCAGCTATAAAACCCTTTGGTTGGGCCTTTTTGGTTACGCAAATTTCGTTTTATAGTAGGTACTCCCGAGTTGACTGACGGTCTGCCGCTTTTCACACTTATTCCCTAAAAAATAAGGTTGGTCGACCGTCAGTGCACTCGGTAGTAGGTACCTACCGACTTAGAGAAAATTGGCGAACCTACTCGATACGTATTGAGGTACCTACTTAGTTAATACAGACGCTAGCAACACGAGGGTCCGCGCCCACTCGACCCGCTTAGACTCGACCCGAAGAATAATACCTGGATATTTCTGTTTTGATAGGATAAACGTCGATGTATAGTCAGACCGAAAAGTTAGCACCACAGAGAGTGTAAAATTTAAATAATGTTTGGATAAATAAATACGAAACTGTAATTTTTTTCCAATTAACCTCGAACCTGATGCTTTAGCGATAAAGTTGAAAATCTATTAAAGAAACTGACCCATTTGTTTACCTACATAGCATAGGTAAACATAATCAGTGTATAATATTGCCACAGGTGGAATACGGGCGTCCTCTCTGTAAAAGACACTTTTTTTTTTTTTTTTTTAGGATGGGAAATCATCAAATGACCCCCCCCCGCTCTGGGCGGAGCGGAAGGGAGTGTCAGACTTGTACTGACTAAAACCCATCCATGTTCCTTCTTTGCCCTTTGTGTTCCAGGGCCGCGGTATCTCTTTCGAACAGTCCCGCAGCCCTGGCAGGCCTGTAAAAGACACTAGGCTGTACAAAATTACAACAAGATTTTAATTTTATACACCGCGCGGGCCCTGTGCGGATTATTATTTTTTTTTTTTTCCAAAAGTAACTAACTTTTGGAAAAAAAAAAAAAAAAACCGGCCAAGTGCGAGTCGGACTCGCGCATGCTGGATCGAAGGGTCTATCATAGTATGGGAGCCCCCTTTAATTTTAATTTAATGTTTATTATTTTTTATTATAGTTTTCAACTGTCTACCAATTACGGATCATGAAATACAGCCCGCTGACAGACAGCCGGACGGACAGACAGCGGAGGCTTAGTAATAGGGTTCCGTTGGTTACCCTTCGGATACGGTACCCTTAAAAACCAAGTCAGCATGATTTCTAACTGTTCGATTCTGTTACTCACAATAATAATGTAGTACTTGTAAAGCAAACGAATCGACTTATTCACAAAATGGCGTCCTAAGCCCGCCGTCTGTCTTCACGGTACGTTAAACTGATTGGAGACCCTTAACCCGACTGGCTGACCCCATCGGGCAAAGATTCCATCTTGTGCACTTGTGCCGTAAAACTACGAAAACTTATTGCTTTGGCCATTTAGGTCGAAGCAGAGAGCAGTTTTTATTTTTTTATTAGGAACACCAACTAACTACCAACATAAAATATATACAATACATTATACATTTATTTGGGGATGTAAGGGGCCGCACCTAGCATCTCAGTGCCCCAAGTCAACCTCACCTGCTCGTGGTGCTAAACAACAAACGAAGGTCTGACGACCGATAAATGGTGGTATAACCATTTCGAAAGTTCGCAACTAAATAGTGCAGACTAGCGACGGGCAGCAGCGTCACTAGTGCGAGGAGCTGTGATCTGCGATCGCCAACCCGCATGCCCGGCGATTATGGGCAAACCCCTTAAATGGCAAGCCAGAATCAACCACGGCCCCCAGTTCCCGGCGGCCTTGCTATTCCTGAGTTTGGCGGCAGACCAGCTGTCCCAAGGCGGAGTCGGGTTCCTGGTACACAAATCCCTTTGTGACAACGTGGTAGAAGTGTCTAGTGTCTCGAACAGGATAGCGTACCTCATAGTGAAGCCAACCGAGAAGAGAGAGCCTCAAGGTTGTTCAGGTCTACGCACCGACTTCGGCACACCCGGACGACGTGGTAGAGGAAATGTTTGAGGACATGTCCAAGGCCTTGCACTCCACTACTAAAGCCCACCACATCGTTGTCATGGGGAATTTTAAGGCTAAAGTGGGAGTACAGAATGGCAGTGAATCGGTAGTAGGATCCTACGGGTTTGGCAGCAGAAATCATAGGGGGCAAATGTTTGTCAACTTCCTTGAGAAGGAAGCTGGTCCATCAATTTAAGGTCGCTCAGCAAGTTATGGAACTGGCTATGCTTGGAGCCTCTCTGAGGGTTTGCATCCGGAACGAGGTGATCCGACAGAGAACCAGAGTTGTCGACATAGCTCACAGAATAAGTAAGCTGAAGTGGCAAAGGGCCGGTCATATTAGCCGTAGAAACGATGACCGTTGGGGTAGACGTGCTCTTGAGTGGAGACCGCGAATCGGCCAACGTGAGGCGGGACGCCCTCAGGCTCGGTGAAGTGACGATCTTCGCAGGGTGGCTGGTAGCAACTAGATAAGAGTTGCTGAAAATCGAGTTGAATGGCGTGCGATTGAGGAGGCCTATGTCCAGCAGTGGACTGGGTGCTATAGGCTGATGATGATGATGACATAATAGATTTGCTTTAACATGGCACGTACTGTGTTAATATGGCTCTTAAAGGTGAAGGCTCTTGATCACGTGCCCCTACCACAACAAACGGATCTACCTATTTCTGTAATCAAAAATCTAAAACTACATTGAAGCCAATCTCGGCTGATTCAAATTGAGATTCTAAGTTATATTTACTTCTCAAGTTAGCGTAGCTCAATCATAAAGTCTATCCAGTTGGCTTAGCTCATTATGTATGCAACACAGTCTCGCCCTTACTTACTCAAAGTTAAGCTCTGTGGTCAAGTGTCATGTCAACTTAAAATGATTGCTTATGTTGTTAATTTTGATCAATTAATTGCAACAGTCTACTTATTTTAGAAGACAATAATGAGAAACTTAAAGTCATTTCAAAAACCGTTAGTCGTTTTATTTTCTTATTACTTTTAGTTGACCAAAATTAATAGCGCTATGTATGTAACATCTTCCTGTATTATCATTAACACTAGAAACGGGATATTTACCATGTTTACTGATTTCTTTGAGTTCCCGATATTTTGGCGCTGTTGCAAGCACCATGGTCACGAACAGCGCCGAAATATCGGGAACTCAAAGAAATCAGTAAAGATGGTAAATATCCCGTTTCTAGTGTTAGTGACCATGATAGTTCAAAATCTTATATCTTACTGGCTATTATAGAGTAATACTTACCTGAAACTCGGTAAGTAAGAATAGGTAGTTATGTTTCTCTGTCTGTTGTTCTGTTACATTTTTCCTAAAGACATACCTACTGAATCCTTCGCTATATGTAAAAAATATGTTACAAAAACCCTGTCCGATCCGAAAGGGGCTTATAGGTACCTATACAGGATGAAATTAAACTAGCTTGCGAAACTCGGCATACTCGATGGCATGGATCGATATCTAATATTGAGAAAACAAAAAATATTTTCTCACCTCATACTTCAAGTAAAACCACTGCCAGCGGTCGTTGGCACAAAACAAACATCAAATCCTTTTTTGTTTATTTTATCGTGTGAAGATATGACCCATCAGGTCCACGTATATTTACTAGTTTATGAAAGGGCTTTGAATTATTCCGCCTGCCTATCTTCCACCTTTTAATATTATTTTCGGTGGCTTTTTTTTAAATGCCTAATAAAATAATTTGGTATTCATGACGAAGATTCTTTGATAGCTTATATCTCGGAAACGTGACGCTTTTGAAGATTTTGTTTCATTCTAAGCTTATTTGTATTGATATTAGCTATTAAATAAAGGGTGTAAATAGACCCTTAACGTAGCCGAAACTCACTTGTTCTCCCCGTCTTTGCGATATTTTTTTTGTTCTAAACCATACCTGGGAACCTTTTAGTTACGGAGATATTGGGTCAAAGTTGCAACTTTTTCACAAGATTTTTTTAAATACATGTTTTTAATGTAAGATTTTACTTTAAACACCTCCACGACCCCCGTACTATTCAATCCATCCATCAGCATAATGCTTGAGTGCGTTACATTGAGTCCTACCGTAAAACGTGATTATTCGCCCCAAAAAAAAAAAAGGTTCCCGTTTCCCAGCAATAATTATTGCGTAAAGTTACTTAGTTTGATGTTTGATGTAGAATGCTTGGTTGACGGCTTCGTGAAGGGTCTGTTTACACCTTGTATATCAGTTTTTATGCGTGGCCGCTATTTTGAAAATCAAATAAATTGGCGGAAGTTAGGCAGGACACGCTTCATACAATAATCTTCACACCCCTTTGACCTTGTATTTCTGTGTCTGGCATTTCCTTTAGTTATTTATTAAAACTTTATGCACAAGTAAGAAACTGTACAAAGGCGGACTTAATGCCATAGCCATTTTCTACCAGTCTACCTATATAACATATGTATATATAACAAAATTTATAAAGATAAGAGAGAAAACCTTTCCTCTCAATTATGATTTATAATATACATATATGTATATTTTTATTGGTTTATATATCTTATATTATGAATTTATATAAGTATATATTAATATTTACTTTTATGTATATTTATATAGTATTTTAGGTTAGGTTAGTTAAGGCACATATACTCTTTATTCTCTTCCTTTACACACTATCGTCTACATTTCTTTTTGATTTCTCCTTTTTGTGGGTCTGCTGGCAGAATATTTCTTGTGAAATAAGCTGTACCCTTGTATTCATATATTATAATGTTATTTTCCTGTGTTGTCTTCTGTGTGTACATAAATAGTTAAATAAATAAATAAAATAAACAAGAAAAACTACAACTTAGTTCTGAAACCAACTTCTTGTGTGGCCATTTGAAAGCCTTCTCACTGAAGTCTCCGCCAGTATATTTGCTCTATAGCATCGAATCAGTACCTGATGGGACCTGCCTGACCTAAACCAACAAAGTTCAAACACGACCTCTCTCAAGTTAGCCTTAGCTAAGCAAGCCCGAGCCCCTATAACTTCAACTTCGTTATGTTAGTAGTCAAGTAAGGCTTGCCGTTTATTGGTCAATGTTTGTATTTCATTTCGTCGTTTACTTAGTATTAGCAGTAAAAGTTTTATTTCATTTCAAGATGTGAAAGTGTAATAAAAGAGCATTGCTTAGCTTTAATATGTAGAGGTAAGTGCTTGTGAAAAATATCTAAGTATCTAATGAAAACAGAGTAATGTGTGAAATGAACCTCATACAACATTACTTTTAGTATATGCGAAACCTGAATATAGTTTGTTCAGAATAAGTAACTGAATCGATTCCAATAATTTTTAAACCATGTTATATTTTTTCCCAAAAATGTTTAAAAAAGTTAAAAGTTGGACACCGAGCGACTTTGAGTACCTATCGCAATCATTTAGGTACCTACTGCCAAATTATTATTATCAATGAGCTCAAGACGACGCTGCAGGCGCGCGCACGACGCACTGCGTGGTGACCACGTTTTTATGCGGACAACCAGGTAACAGAACAAGCTTATAACTTTGTGATTTTTCATGATACAGTTTTGGAATTTTGTACATAGATTCTTTACATAAAAATACTAGACACGTGTTTCAGGTTTCGCATATACTAAAACTAATATTGTATAACGTAAGTAATTGCAAAAAGTATCTGGACGTATAAATGACGCATCAAGTTTTTATAAAACACTCAGGGATAAGTGTGAGTGACCAATCTTGCAAGCAACCTTCTGCAAAGAAGAATCAAGATCACTACGATGCTAAATCAGAGTTGAAACAACTGATTGTAAACGACGCTATTTTAAGGCCTTCGTACCAGAAGGGTAACCAACGAGATCTTATTACTGAACCTGTGGGCTGTCCGCCCGTCTGTCTGTCTGTCAGCGGGCTGTTTCTAATGATCCATAATAGGTAGACAGTAGACATTTTCATAGGATGTGTATTTCTTTTTCCGTTATAACAACAAATAATAAAAATAAAGGGGGCTCCCCATCTACGATGGTACGGAACCCTTCATGCGCGACTCCGACTCGCACTTGGCCGTTTTTTATTTTTTAACTTGATGCGTCATATAACGGCCAGATAGTGTAAGTAGTATTAACTCACCTTTTAACCCCATACACGTAGGCAATCCCAATGCACTCAAAGAATGCAATAATCAGCAACGGAAAGTTCCCACTGTACATATCAAACAGCAAGAAGATATAACTGCCGGAACCATGAGCAAAGCCCATGGATAAGAGACAGCAAAGGAAGCATAACCCTCCGGTTAGATACTCCTTTCTCAAGTTAGGGAACAACTTCATATCCACGATTGAGGTTACGACTCCTTCTAGAGTTCCAAATTGGGAGTCTATGCCTAGTGTGAACAGCATCAGAAAGAAAAGGACGGACCAGAACTGGGCGCCAGGGAACTGGTTGATTGCTTCCGTGAAGATTATGAAGGCTAGGCCCGTGCCGGAGGCTGTCTGTGGAAGGAGAAATTCAAGATGTGAGGGTTTAGGAAGTATTATGGTAATTGAGTGGTAAAGCAGATGGATAGATAGAATATTCTGTTTTGCACAGCACACTAAATGAAAAAGAAAAATAGTGAGGCCCTGTTTCCACCATAGTAGACACGAGCGGAGCGATGCGAACACGTGCAAATTCCACCAATCACAGGAGAGACGAAAAAATCGAGGTGGATTTTAACCAATTTTATTGGTCGACTCCCGAACTCTCCTCTCCGCTATGGTGGAAGCCTGGGCCTAACCATGTTGTCAAGTCACCACTTACATTGTCCAGCTCCTTTTGCAGGTCGCACTCAGGAAGCTGAGGCATCACCAAAGACGTCAGATTCCCGTTAAGGTCCACCGTCACCATCTGCCCGGCTTCAGGCAGAACCATAGACCTGAACGCAGGTCCGAACAACTCCAGTAAAGTCTCGTTCCTCACGTCCAAACACTTCTCATACACCATGGTAGCCTTGAACCCAATTATAGAGAACACTACGATGCCAGCAAACATCGACGTTAAACAGTTTGTCATAGAGACCATTATCGCATCTCTGTAACAGTTATTGTCCACAGGGTTGTACGATGAGAATGCTATCAAGCCGCCAAAAGCTAGGCCAAGGGAAAAGAAGATTTGTGTGCCTGCTTCCAACCATACGACAGGGTCTAAAATCCTGTGCCACTTCGGCGAAAATAAATGAATCAGGCCGTCACCCATGCCTTTAAGTGTAATGCCTCTAAAGAAGAAAATGACGAGGACAATGTAAGGGAATGTGGCTGTTACGTAGACGACTTTCCCTGAAGAGGCAATGCCTTTGATCATGCACATGTAGACTAGAATCCATGCGATAACTAAGGCTAGCGCTATCTTGTAGTTGAAGGTCTCGGGATAGTTGATGTCTTCGGATATTTGGAGGGTCGTGCGGTACCAGAAGTACTGGGTCGGACTGCTCACCTGAAACAATACAAATATCTCATTAGAATTTTCTAAGTTAATTAAACTTCTACTGCTTATCACTACATAGTATAAAACAAAGTCGTTTCCCGCTGTCTGACTGTCCTTATGTATGCTTAGATCTTTAAAACTCCGCGACGGATTTTGATGCGGTTTTTTTTAATAGATAGAGTTATTCAAGAGGAAGGTTTATATGTATATATTGCACCGGTGCGAAACCGGGGCGGGTCGCTAGTCATAAAATTACACCTGTAATCCCTGAAGGGTAGAACTGTAACCTATAAATAAGTTTAAGTTCCCTGTAATACTGCTAATTTATTTTTTCAGTTTCTATGACCATCAGGACTATTTCAACACCATCATAAATAATTATAAAAATATTACATGCCTATTTGAATCGGATTTTGTTAACAATTTCAAGAGTTGTATTGTATTGTATAACGGGCTGGTGGCCGCAACTCCACGTCAAAACGCGTATTTTGCGCGCGGATTATTTATTTTCAAGGGTTTATTTTTTTTACACGGTTCCCTAATTTTTTCTTTGAAATAAAAGTAGTCTAAGTTACTCCCTATAACATCAGCTATGCCAGTACGAGTCTCGTAAAAATCAGTCCAGCCGTGTCGGAGATAAGCCGGAACAAACAGACAGACGTTTTTTTAATATCAGTGAATAGCCGTTATTTTGAAATTACATACAGACAATTCAATGTTATTTATTTGTATAGATAATTATTAAAAAGCTGTGTGAAGTTACCTCTAAAATAATACGATTTCACGTTAAGGTATCTGACTCTTGGTTGGCGCGTAATCAAGAATGTTTGTGTTTGTATGTTACAAAGGGTGTAAATAGACCCTTAACGAAGCCGAAAGCACAGATAATCTGCGTACCCGAAAGGTACTTGTTCTCCCCGTCTTTGCGATATTTTTTTTGTTCTAGACCATACCTGGGCACCTTCTAGTTACTATATTGGGAGTCAAAGTACCAATTTAAATAGATGTTTTTAATATAAGATGTTTACTTTAAACACCTCCATGATCCCCGTACTATTCAATCCATCCATCAGCACAATGCTTTGAGTGCGTTCCATCGAGTCCTACCGTGATTTTTTACCCAAAAAAAAAGTCGTTTCACAGAAATAATTTTTGCGTAAACTTACTTAGTTTGATTTACAAAATGCTTGGTTGACTATGTGAAGGGTCTGTTTACACCCTGTAGCTTTATGCTGTATCGGATAGTGTAAGTCTAAATACACTTAGGTACAGAATTTCCCACAAAATGCGAATGAAGCTGCGGGCAACAACCATCACCTACAGAAATATCAATGAACTGAATTGTAGTGCCTCGTTGATCTGAGTTTCTGGATTCGATTTCCGGGCCGGGCAACGTGTAATTGGGTTTTTTCACCAGTTTTTCAGCCCGGAGCCAGAATTTGTGCCTGGTTGATGGCCATGGCAATTACATATGAGACTTCTCTGCCTAAACCTTCGGGGACTGCAGGCGTGATATTACTCCAACAAAATCATTTCATGTTGAACGAGACACTTACTAAATAACGTCCCTTATCCAATAAATTCCTGACTGTAGACATCGAGACGAATTCATTCGTCTTAATTATTATAGTAATAAGATAAAATGACAAAGAAAATCTGGCTCTTCAAGTAAAATCTTTTGACCCAAGTAATTGGCTGAAAGAAAGATGTCGTTTGTTCAGCGATGGCTATCGTAATGAGTTGGGGATTAAGGATAATGCCTTGTTAGTTCTAACATATTTCTTTATTCATTCTTATTTATTGCTGGACAGGATATTAATTAGGATAAGTAAACTAACCATTGCTTATTATAACTCATGAACCACACAACCTCACTACTCACACTCACACCCATACTCACTCACACGCTCACTCACTCGGACACTCACTCGTGACACACATACCACAAGTACACGCGCGATCTGGCTTTTTTCTGCATAACGCTCATTCATGTGCAGAGCTGTTTGTATAATTTTAAGTCACCCTTTTATTTTTAGTCTAGCATGTTTACATTGTCTACATTTCAATTCCATAAAAAATAATAAGTGGAAGTACGTAGTCTCCTAGTACAAGCAATTCCTTGCTTAAAAGGTGACCTCCAATAATATGTATCGAAATGCCCATTGTAATTGAAATAAACATTTCCCGTGAAACCATGTAGGAAAGATTAAGGATTTTTAATACTGAAATCAGTTTAAATCTTCACCCATCCTAAACCTAGGTATTAATTTTCCATTAGCAAAGAACATTAATGAACATGTTGCAGTTTAAAAACAAAGTTCAAACCACCTGTTAATAAAGATTTTATTTATTTTTATTTAAGTTGCTAAAGGTGCGCCTTTGTTTTGCAACACGATGAATGACGTGGCAAAAAAAATGTACATTCGAAAACCAAACAATGAAAAAGGTACATTCGAAGTAAAGAATAACAGAACAGCATTCGAATTTTAAAATAAAAGAGATTGCGAATGGAACAAGTTTTTCTGATTAATGCCAGACAGATGTGAATCGGTATGAAAAAGTCTGTTATAAATTACTGAGCACTTTAGTTAAGATTTTTGTTAGATTGCCAGAGTTTTTTTGCACCCCTGTTTTGGAGTGTTTTTTCATTAATTATTTTATATTTTACTACCTTTTGCCCACGGCATCGCTCGCATTAATTTAGAATTTGACGTTCATTTCGGGTTGTACTCTTGTAATAATATAATCCAATCATGATTCGTAAAACACGTGACGCCATCTATCAATAAACAGTAATAATAATAATCAACCTGGGAACGATTATTTGGATACTATCTGACGCCTATAGACACGTAATAAGTCAATTTTAAATGATTGTCGTTGTTCAAATATCTAGGTAACGTGACACTTTAGGGTACCGTGTTAACACTTCCATCGCGCGCCTCGATTTTGAAAAAAAGAACGAAATGGCGGTGGGTCGATATGCCAGCTACCATACAAAAAAGTTCGAACCCCTTTCAGGATGTTCATTTCAGTGGTTTAGGCGAGAAAAGGTAACAACAACAAACTTACATTAGCATTTATAATGGAAGTATGGATATGGAAGTATGAATGCTCACACTATAAAGCTATACAAAGGTGGACCATAGACATTTTAGGATGAATAGGTCCAGTTAAGACCAATGTCGGGCATCAGTTATCTGGCATTTAGCTGAACTGAAATTAGTTGCAGCCTTGATACACAAAATATAATCTTACAGGTTTAGATTAAAGTTTTTTGTTATTAATGTGTGTCTAAATAATAACAACCGCACACAAGTCAATCCTCAGGTGGAGCCGCGCTTGGCCAGGTCTCTCCGTGGATGGGTGACCATCCATTACATACCGACGTTCCTCTCAGAAACACCGCACGCATACAGGTAATTCCTTGGCTGTGCGCATAATAAAAGATGTAGCAAAGAGCTTCGTGCGATTCTATGGAATATCAACAAGATATGGGTGATAACCTCCAGTACGTCTTGCCTCCCGAAGAAAGAAGAAAGATGGTGGAATTTGCTATTATTATGCATAATATATTTACATAATTCCGAACCAGTGACGCATGGATATCGAATTAGCTTTCGATATAAATTTCTGTCAGAGATATTTTCATATCAACTTTTTTTTTATTTCGCCGGGACGTCACCGCCATAGCTCGGAATCTGTCGATATACGATTTATTAGACTTGCCAGCATTTCGATAGAAATCGGATTTTATTTAACTGACTCCACGTTTTTCCTCTTCGCACTAAAAGAAAAATTGAAAACCTAAACTTGTTCGGGTAAATCTTCAATTCACTCATTCATTGAACAGCTGGGTCTAGAGATTTAGAAGCTTCAAATGGTTCACAAGAGTTTTTTATACACCGAAACTCGAAAGTGACCACTTAGATCAGACTTTTGCAAATTTTCTTTCTCTAAAGCGCGCCCCGCACGCGTAGCCTGACCACCGAAACTGTTCACATAGAAACGGGTTTTGTCGACGGAAGAATCAATAAAATGACAGATTTCTATTGTTGGTCTGTCATTTTGTCGAGTCTTCTGTCGACAAAACCCGTTTCTACGGTAGTCATGCTACGCGTACTGGCCCCGTAGCATGACCACCGTAGACATGGATTTCTTTGACGGAAGAATCGACAAAATGACAGATTGTGTCGACACAATGACAAATTTCTTTGCACTATCTGTCATTTTGTCGATTCTTCCGTCAAAGAAATCCATGTCTACGGTGGTCGGTACGGGGGCTGGTGCGCCCTAGAGAGAATAGAGGGGCGCCGTTAGACGCTCCTGTTTACCGTTCTCGTTCGAAAGATTTGCGAAGTTCCAAAATCTTTTCCACGACAAGATTTAACTCGAATTACCATCCAACTTTAAGTTCAAAAGCTCTAAGAATTTTATTTTTCTGAAGCCGAATGTTCCGCTGTAGTTTTTGTGGCTATCTACCTAGTATCATTGTAGGGCGCCGAGACAAAATACTAAAGCTGTAAGTGCGCCGCGAATTGAACAAGTTAGAGAACCCTCTAAAGAGTTGAAAGTGTATGAAAGCCCATTACTTCTGAAGTTACAAACATGGATGTACTTAGACTTCGGTTGGAAAATAAGTTGCTAAGTAAAAGTCAGTTCTATCATCAATTTTGGAAAACTCATTCCGTAAGGGGGGGCCTGAGAGGTTGGTGATGGGTAATTCTTTTGGACAAACGGCCTATGCAAATAGAAAAGTTGATTTTGTGGTTGTTTCTGTGTTCATTTTCCTTGACCCTCTTTATTTAATGTACCTAATGCTATTATAAGATGAAGCTGTTGATTGAAATAAAGGAATTGAAGTGAATTGAATAAAAACATAAACTCACGCCTTCGTCTCAGGCAGGAACTGTAGAACATCACCTGCTACGATCCTTACATACTCCTTTCACGTCATCCATGTTCATGCTCTGATACTTCATCAGCCCCCGTAGCATGATCACCGTAGACAAGGATTTCTTTGACGGAAGAATCGACAAAATGACAGATTGTGACGACACAATGACAGATTTCTTTGCACTATCTGTCATTTTGTCGATTCTTCCGTCAAAGAAATCCTTGTCTACGGTGGTCATGCTACGGGGGCTGGTCATACAAGCACGACGGTTGTATGTACTACGCACCTGACCTTTAGAAGAATCTCACCAATAAGGCCTAGGGCCATACGCTCCCGGCGTTACCACTCACACCTTTATCAAAACAATGGTATTGCAGGAACGTATTGTTTCAGGCTTATAATAATATTACTTTGTTTGGTACCATGACCTCCACCAAACAATATAAAATAACAATATAACGCCGTGGTAGGCCCCCTAAATCATAAATGTATTAATATTATCCTACTTTCAAATAATTTTATAAATGCGAAAGTTTGTGAATATGTATAGATGTTTGTTAATCTTTCACGCAAAAACTACTGAAGGGATTTGGATAAAATTTAGCACACAGATAGTTTATAACCTTGATTAACATATAGGATACTTTCTATCCCAATAGTATTATCCCGTGGGACAATTATCGAACTCCACGTGGGCGCAGCCGCAGGCATAAGCTAGTATGCTTATAAACACTATAGACTACTAAGTATTTCAAATAGAATGCCTATTACACCTTTTAGGCATCCTTAAGGTGACAGAAAACAATTTAGAGTGAACGGACGGATAAAGGGCAAACCCTTTTCCAACGTTCGTTTAAAGTAGAGTAAATGTACTACTTAAGTTATAGAACAAATAAATTAATCCCTGCTTTAGGCCTTTTTAGAAATAATAACGTTTTTGCCTAAAATAATAAACTTGTCTTTATAAATGTTTTTCTAAATAAATGATTCTGGTCTTTTTCTCTTCGATAAAATCAAGTAGCGAGAGTGAAAAACCCAAATTAAATTTTAAAAAAATATGTGTTTCTACATAACATAGAGCTAAATTTTATTTTCTATACGACCGTAATGTACTCAATCAGTGTAACTTGTATACAGACATGGTGTAAGGGACAGCCCTCCACGAACTGATGGGGTGAATTCGGTATATGTAATACTAAGATGACCGGTACAAGAAATTATTTCAGGAATGTTATGGGAATCCAATAAATTTGATTTGTTTTATTTCCTCATACGCAATGTACCGCTACCGTGGCAAAACGCACGTAGCGAACGGCAAGCGCGACGACGTGTTCGATGAACTCTGTAGCTAGGCAGTGAACAACTGATTTCACGCGTCGGTCATTAGAGTATTTTAACATCCATTGTTGAATTTTTGTTTTTAGCCGTATTATTTACCTAAATGGAGTGCGGCGTACAGGGAATGTAATTTTACATTCAAATAATGTAATAGTAACTGAGACAAAATTAACAAAAATGAAATTTTCCGGTGGAATATGATTCAAAATAAGTAGCTGAATGCACCCTTTCAGTTTGTGGAGGGCTGTCCCTTACACCCTGTAATCAGTGACACTGAACAAGTAATGCATACTGCGTCAATTATCAAGTCTTTCCAACTTTTAAAGCAGGCCTGTCCAACATACGTCCCCCGGACCACCTAGCGGCCCGCCTAGGTCCGCCGGTCGCCGGCCCGCGAGCTATTTAAAATTTTACCAGACATCAATAAATATTGCGAGAACATTGTTTAAAAAATGTCTCTAAGTCAGTCATTCCCGCGTCATATTTACCTACCCTCCCACCTCACTCAATCTAGACCGGATCATCGCAGTCTAGTCCGGCGAAACTGATTTTATTTTAATTTAGAGGTCACTTTGCATTTCTTTTGGCCCGGTTACAAAAATTCTAAACTTGGCCCTCCATAAAATTATGTTGGACACCCCTGTTTTAGAGGATTTGTGCTCAGTTGATGTCAACAGACTCTTCGCTTAAATTACATGGGACTTGAACATAACATCTCTTTCTAACCCTTCGGGGTATACAGTCCTGATATTGATATAACAATATTATGAAGTACACGTTCCAAAAATGTCCTACTTGTGGGTAGGTGTAAAAAAGCATACGACAATTTACAGCGCCTCTTTTGCGTCTGTGGTTAAAACATATTGCAGCACCACAGAAGGCGTATACTACACCAATTAGAAACAAAGCCACATGTTTCCGACCTCTGTCTGGAGCAGGGATGTCACCCGTCCCTTTTGACAACGAACTGTCCAAGAATAAAATGTTGTCCATCCAGCACTCGTAAGTCCCTAACCCCCGTATCTGTAGTCAAAATTTTTATGCATTTGACAAGAATTTAAATGAAGTAAGAACCGTCAAAGAAAGCAAATCTCACCCGTATCTATAAACAAGTCAAAGGGATTTCTTGAGTAAAAGACATTATTTAGGATACGATTTATAGTCTGTAGTTTAGTAATTGCTTGAAGCTGTCAATAGTTAGAATTCTTAGCTTTGCTTTCTTTAACGGTTCTTCGTTTAAATTCTTGTCTATTGCAAGCGCGACTGCTGAACATGAGGTCCTGAAATATAAGACAGTGGCGAAATGTAAAAAAAAAAAAACTAAATTAAAACGTAAAAAATTACTATTGCAGAAAAAACTACCCTCTAAGGTAATTTTTAATTTTTTACGTTATAATTTAGTTTTTATTTGCATGCTGTGTCTATCGCATCATATTGTATACTACGCTTGTATCATATTGCTTGTATTATTAGGATAAACAGTGTAAAAATTGTAGAGGGGCCATTAAATAAAAAAATAAATAAAAAATGTCAATTAATGGAACATGGAAGAAGATAATAAATGTTTTTGACTTTGAAGTTGACTTTGACAAGCTGTGCTTACCCAACATAAGTTATGATAAGCGCAGGAGAATGATAATTAACGTTAAAAAAATTAAAAGTGACATTTAAAAACTTTTTACTCGCGAATAAAACTTTTGGCAGCCGGAGAAACATTACGGCAGCCCTAAAATCACGGCTTTTCTTTGGCAGAGCGAAAGAGCGTCCGATGTGGGTCATCTTTGAACCCTATGACGTAACGCGGTGCCTTTCATCTCCGTGATAGGGTCTTATTAAAGGAATGAGCGTTACTGATTGTAAGTAGGGAGGGAGACCAAAGACAAATGAGTTTAATTTGGCAGAGAGGGGAAAATTATTATTAATTTACAGTACTTATGGAATACTTGAAATTAAATATTTACAAAAAAAAAGGCTAACACATAAAAGAAACTCATCATCTACCTAGCAGAAAGAACGCAAAAAGATTTCATTTCCGTTTTTGAAATGACATCAATAAATGTAGCTGGGTTAATGATCGCTTTTTACTAAAACACAACAACTATAGAAAGAAAGAAAGAAATCATTTAATTTGCTGATAATGTAGGTATACATATAAGTTGGAATATTTATTAAGTGTACAATTCCCAATACATTTTACCTTACGGCATGCAACGAAGAAACTCTGAACAATCCGAAATGTTAATTTAAAGTTAACAGCATAACATTTCAACCGTAAATAAATATATATACAGGGTGAAATTGAATAGATGCGACAAATTTAAATATACAGTAATACGTGTTGTCAAGAAAATGTAGAAAATATCAAATGTAAAATTAAAAAATAATTGATCAGTCTTACACTAGAAAATAGGCAAAATTAGGTAAATGACCGCTATGAACGGCAACGTCGATTATTAAGTATTGCGATGAGTCGGACGAGATTTTTTGATTCTTTAATTTTTCTTATTTATTTTGCATATTAAATATTTTGCTGGAATACCGATAAATCGTACTTAAATAAAGATAATAACATCAATGGACCTTTTGAAAACGATAATCGCGTAAATTTTTTTAACGATTTAGATTGTAGAAAAAACAGTTTATAATTACTATGTTACTGAAACTGAAGCTCCCATTTTTTTTTTGTCGCATTTATTCAAATTCATCCTATATATACTTTTAAATAAATCTCTGTTAATTGAACATTTTCTTCATAAACAAAAAATATCTATTCTCGTGGACTCACTCACTCACTGTAAATACATCCAGTAAATATTTCCAGTAAAATATGTTTGAACTTAAGGTGATCAGTTTCAGGCTAAATGTAAAACAAAATGATTCGCGACCGCAACACGTATTTAGTTATAGAATTCATCATCATCATCATCATTTCAGCCGAAAGACGTCCACTGCTGGACATAGGCCTCCCCCAAGAAGGGGGGTTTTGCCATAATCGCCACGCTTGGCAGGCGGGTTGGCGATCGCAGTATGGTTGTTATAAAACACAGAGAACGCTGCTGCCCATTCTCTGGTCAAGTCCCTTAGTCGCCTCTTACGATACCCACGGGAAGATATGGGATGGTGCTATTCTTTACGTCCGGACACCATACAGAACAGTTATAGAATTATAATCATTAAAATCATCAATATAACCCAATAAGTTCATTTAATTACTATAACTCTGTAAAGCCATATTTTTTGCGGTCGCGAATCATATCATAATCAACATACAACCTGACACTGACCTGTAAATAAAAAAAACATAAGAAAATTTTAAATTCGCGGTCTACCCTCGCGCTTCCACCTTAACCACTCAAGTTCGCCTACGCAACGCCTACGCGCTACGCCCTCGAATTCAGTTGATGCTAAAGCGTAGGCGACTGTGGCTACGTTGTAGTATAGACTGCGTAGACGCCTACGCCGACCGTAGTATGAACACTGAGCGAACACTTATATATTCGTTCTGTCCGTCCGTATGTCACAGCCATTTTGTTGTTTGCTGTTGGAACTAGAATGCAGTTTAGGCCCAAGAATGCCAACGAAATTTGTTTTATTATAAAATCTTAACGAAAAACGTAAATAATAACGAAATTCTGTGGCTGTACTGAATAAAGTAGAATTACATTTTTTTTGTGCAAGTAGAAAATCTCAGTTTCTCTCAGCTAATTAGAAAAGTTAAATTTTTATTTTCCTTTAAGTAATTAACCCCCGACGCAAAAAGAGGGGTGTTATAAATTTGACCGCAATGTGTGCGTGTGTCACTGGCACCGTAGCTCTTAAACGAGTAAACCGATTTGGATGCAGTTTTTTTTGTTTAAAAGTTTCTTGGTGATGGTTCTTAGATACGTTTTATCAAAATCGGTGCAGCCATTTAATCGTTATGGTGGATGAAAGTGGGTATGAAAAATCTAATATTATCAAATATACCCAAGTGGGGTATCAAATGAAAGTGCATGATGTGTACATTACAATTAAACATGTTTTATTAAAATCGGTGTAGCCATTTACTAGATTTGGGGGATGAAAAATCGAATATTTTCAAATATATCCAAGTGGGGTATCAAATAAAAGGGCATGATGTGTATATTACAATTAGACATGTTTTATCAAAACCGGCTCAGCCATTTTATTGACTTTTCAAATGTTAGTTCGCTTTTCTTTGTTGCGATGGGGGTTTTTAAAATTTAAAATTTATTTTTTTATTATCTACCATTATCTAAGGTTAGTGTAACAATTTCTTACAGGTTAGCACCGCATGCCCCATAAACATAATATTAGATGTGCCACAAGTGAAGCACTGTACTATAAGTTAAGTTGTCTGGACCTTGCAGTCCTTCCACGAATTTTTTAAGCTGTGTCCAAATACTTCTTGATACTAGCTGTTGCCCGCGACCTCGTTCACGTGAAATTACACTTCCTCATCGGATTTTGTAACCAATTTCAAGGGTACTTTTTTTCACGGAACCCCACTTCTTATTCTAAAATAAAAGTAGTCTTAATTACTCCTAATAACATCAGCTATCTGCCAGTAAAAGTTGCGTCAAAATCGGTCGAGCATTTCGGAGATTAACCGTTTGAATCGCCGTTTTGTTAACAATTTCAAGGGTTTTCATTTTTCAAGGTTTTAAATTAAAGTAGCCTTAGTTACCTTAGTGACTTTATGAGATCAGCTATCTGCCCGCTAAGTCCCGTCAAAATCGGTCTAGCCGATTCGGAGATTAGCCGGAACAAACCGACAGACAGACAAAAATATATTTTTTTTTTTTTGTAATTACCGTATATACATACTTTCATATACAACATTAGTTCTAGTATATGCGAAACCAGATACACATTTCAAAACTATATCATGAAAAATCACAAAGTTATAAGCTTGTTCTGTTACCTAGTTGTCCGCACAAAAACGCAGTCACCACGCAGCGCGCGCCTCTAGCTTCGTCTTGAGCTCATTGATAATAATAATTTGGCAGTAGGTACCTAAATAATTGCGATAGGTAGGTACTCAAAGTCGCTCGGTATCCAACTTTTAACTTAATTAAATATTTTTGGGAAAATATGGTTTAAAAATTATTGGAATCGATTCAGTTACTTATTCTAAACAAACTATATCCAGGTTTCGCATATACTAAAAATAATGTTGTATATTCATATTGTGCATTCAGTAAAAAGCTGTTATTTTTAAATTACAAATATACACTTCAACAAACTTTACAAGTTTTAAGTTACGAAATGTGCCCAGTTTTGTTTGATAAAGGACATTTCTAAACGTTTAGTTGACTCTTCCCGTGACCCAAGGGCTGGCTTTTACCTTGGCCAAAGGCTTAGCGTTGCCATACAGCGTGGCAACGCCGCCAGTCTTTTGGGTACATTACCAGTTGACTACGTTGAGGAGGAGTTTTTTGACGCCATTTTTTAAGTTTATTTTTAAGTTAGTTAGTTAATATAGGTTATTTTAATTTATTAATGTATATAATACGTGTAATATTAAATAAAATTTTGATAAATGGGTTACCTATTTTGTTATTATTCAAAGAGATTTAAGGTCGTATAGATAGGAAGAAATGCCATAGACTTTCTTTCGGTGACCGTCTTTTGGCGTCCGGCCGTACATTGATTTATTTTGTTTTTCCATTAGGAGTTTCTTAGTAACACTCGGACATCTGGATATGTCTGCCTGTATGGCGCTAATTCACGTCTTGGTGCGGGTGTTTTGTACGCCTCTATCTGGTCATTTAGATTATAACAACCGTGATGTTTCGTTGCGAGTCGCACGGGACCGGTGAATGTGGCGACACTTGGGGGAGGCTTATGTCCAGCAGTGGACGTCTTTCGGCTGAAATGATGATGATTATGATGTTGACGATGTTTCGTTGTTTTACTAATTCAAAACATAAAATATTCTAAACAGGAGGTGTGGACCGATTCAATTAGCAGAATATAATAATTTGAAATTAATTTAATTCATTCTTCAATTAAATATGGAAACAGATCAAGAATTTAATTGGAATATGTATATTAGTGGATACATTTTATACCCTATATTGACACCGTTGCGCGTTGTTAATTTGGATATTATACCTAGTACTAACATGTTAATTGTTTCATTAGTATATTATAAAGGAACTAGGAATTGCTTTGCGGGGCTTGTGGCGCAACAATCACAGCCACGTGGGTCGTGTAGGCAACGCTTACTGAGTTCGGTCCTTGGATGGGTGACCGTGCCAATGACAAATGTAGATATTTGACAGTCGTTTACGGGCACTTAGAAGCATGGAAGTCTGACAATTAGTCTTACCAAGACGTAGGTAGCTAGGTTAGGTAATTATGTAAATAAAATAAAGACCTGTGCTCATAAACGCGTTTGTAACTCAAAGAAATCATCACGAATAACCTCCAACATTGTTTTCTTATATTTAGTATGCACGCTACTGGCTGATAACGCCAAGCTTCTTTGTAGTATGAGCAGAGTTGCGTCCCGATGTATGTAATCTGGTCTTTTCTGAAAGGAGCTTCTGCAAAGTGGAAGTACTAAGCGTTCGTCTGGGACACCCTGGGCAGACGACTAACCAAACTGTTAAATGGATGCCAAAGATCTGCTAATAATGCTGTTTATTCTTTATTTTTTTGTCATTTTGTATGATGCACGACACGTCCCTGCGACAAATAAATATTTTTTCTTTCTTTCTTTCAAATAACAGCTGGGACCAACGGCTTAACGTGCTTTCCAAGGCACGGAGGAAAATGGGTATGTAATGGATAGTCACCCATTCACGGACCAACCTAGGCAAGCGCGGCTTAACCTGAAGATCGACCCGAGCGGCTGTTAATATTTAGCCACGAGCATTTCATTACCTCTTTTTTGGGAAATTGTAATCAATTCCTAGGAAAAGGATAATTTGTGGATGGAAAAAAAGAGAAAGTGTCCTTATTATGCGAGGGAGCATCGGTCTCATATGTGCGTCACCAATATGTGTGGGTTATTGATTTTATACTATTTGTAAGCGAACTGAACGTCGAACAAAAGCGTTTATTATTTGCACTAGTTGAATGACTACAACCAATATACTATACATACACTCTTTACTGAAAGCTGTGGGAAATACAAATTTCAGACGTGTTTTATTAAAATAGAGTGGACTGTGACCCATGTGTGGTAATCGGTTATCTTGGTATACAAAAGAAAAAATACAAAATACAATACAAATACAAAATACAAAAAAAAATACAAAAGTTTTATTCAAAAAATTTTTTACATCAATGGGTGGTCGTGTTTGGGGACTCTTTTTAAGCAATATTTGCCTGTATTAAGAGACCCCGCTCTTCCATAGCATAATTGTTACAGCAGTAACAAATATGTGGGTAATTAAACTTAAACTTATACTTAATTACTTATTTCTATTATTATGTATGCACATGTAATAAATGTTAAGTATGAATGTAGATGGTATTATAGTAGAGGAAGAGAAAAGAAATGATGGATTGACTGTGTGAAGGATGATATGACTAGAAAGGTGGTGACTTCTGGATTTGGGCCCGGTTTATGACAATAGGCCCTCTATTACATCACCTGCCTAACCTTTTCCCAACTATGTTGGGATGCAGCTGAATACTAATATTTTACATGGAGCGGCTGCCTATCTGACCTCCACAACCCAGCTAGTACTGGGTAATACGATACCCCTTGGTTAGACTAGTTGTCAGACTTTTTGGGCCACGACTACATAACGACTGTCAAAGATCTACAAATGACAGTCGGGACCAACGGCTTAACGTGCTTTCCGAGGCATGGAAGAAACTCGGTATGTAATGGGTGGTCATCCATCCACAGACCAACCTAGGCAAGCACGGCTTAACCTAAAGATCGACCCAAGCGGCTGTTTTTATTTAGCCACGAGCTTCTATAATAGGCCCTCTATTACATGGGACTTAAACATAACTGGCGAAGTGATGGTGGTCTACTAGCTAAGTACACATTTTGCTAACCCTACAACACACACACACACACACACACTTATAGGAGTGATACTATGTTTTTTCGAAGCCGAATGTCAGTTGTTCCCGTCATGGTGATCGTTTTCATCTTCAGGTTACGGTTGTATTGAAGACACGGTTCCAACTATTTTTCACGAATACAAGCTTTCAATATGATAAATTAACTTTTAATTCCCCTAACCGTCTCAGGATTTATGCACATGTGATTTATAAACATGTGGCCAGACGAGATCCAGACAATTTGGAAAAGCTCATCATCAATGGGCAGGTGGGAGGAAAAACGAGCCGTGGACGATCACCAACCCGATTGACCGTCGCCGTGTAGGAAGTCTGCCAAACCAATCTGCAGATGTCTATAAGGATGGTGGAAAACGACTAGGAGATCTCTGGTGCACAGAGTCACGACCACTAGTTGTGGCGACCCTGAGTCTTGAAGATACGAGAAAGAAGAACGTTAACATAGTTTTATTGGTTCATCATCAGTCTACAGCAGTCCACTGCTGCAGAAAGGCCTCTTCAATCGCACGCCACTCAACTCGATTCTCGGCAACTCTCATCCAGTTGTTACCAGCCACCCTGCGAAGGTCGTCGCTCCACCTAGCCTGAGGGCGTCCTACCTTACGTTTGCCAGTAGAAATTAAATTTACAGAATGTGTATTTCTGTTGCTACTATAACACTAAATAATGGGGCTCCTATGATGGTGTAGAACCCTTCATGCGCACTCGCACTTAGCCGGTTTTTTACGTAATTTCTAAAATCAAATTGGCGTTTCGTAGTCAAAATGACCACAATCCATCCATCGTTTCTTTGGTCTTCCTTTACTATAATACCATCTACATTCATACTTACCATTTTCTTCACTACATGACCCTAATTTCTATGCATTACATGTCCACGCCACGATAACCGATTACCACACATGGGTCACAGTCCACTCTATTTTAATAAAACAGCTAAGCAATGAGAAATCGTTTTAAGCGAAATAATACTTGTTTACGTCAGAGAGGTTTCGTTTAGATTTATTTCAACGTCAACAATTTCTCTAAGTCTATTTCAGAAGGAAAATGTAGCTAAAGGTACTTAGTGTCCCTTAAAAGAAATTTTCCACCCAGTTCACTGAAACGCTACGGACAACGAAAGATCCATAAAAACGCGGTTAAAAGTATTTTCTTTTATTTAATTCAAGTAATAAAGTTCTTGTTGGATTTCTGTGGAAAGTGGAAAGCATTCTGAGATCTTTCACAATGGGTATGTCGTAAAAAAGTGAAATATAGCGACACTTGACGCTTTAAGAAGTGATGTTAAATGAAATAAGTGGATTTTGTTACCGGTGTCATTTATTTTAGGTGGACATTTTTACCTAAATTTACTTGTAAACGGTTCACAAGAGGTAGTACCTTATCTTCAAACATCTAGTTAATTAAACACCGACTTCCGAAAGTCAAGTTATTTTAGATTTTTTTGGAAGTCGGTTTTCTTGTTTGACTTCGAAGACGATGTATGTTAGGATCCTGACAGGTGGTGTTCTGTGGAATCTAGTATCTGGAAAAAGCTTTAGTTTTTCTACGAATATTAAATTCGTACATGATCACTGTCCAACATACCTACATAACATCACGCCTGCAATCCCCGAAGGGTTAGGCAGACGTGTACATATTACACCCACATTTCGCCAGTTATATTTAAGTCCCATGTAACAAGGGGCGAGCCTATTGTCATCAACCGGGCGCAATTCCAGACTCCGTGGCTGCTACTGAGAAATTCCTAATGGAAAAACACAATATCTCTTTACCCGGCTCGGGAATCGAATCCAGAACCGAGCCCAGCAGTCGTGCTTGCGACTACTAAGACCAACGTGCCAGTCGTACCTACATACTAAACACTCATCATCATTTTTGGCAAATTATGAAATTAGAGAATTTTATTAATATAATTTAATGAGAAAACTTTTATTATTACTAAGCATTGGAATGAGATATCTATATTAAAGTAATCTTCTTTCGCAGATAAATAAATTCTCAAGAACATGCTTTCATTCCGTTTCGCTCCATACTTTCATTGTGAGTTTAAGTAAATTACTTTTTTGGTTATTGATAGAGCTTTCAAAGGAGACCGAGAAGATTAATTTTGAACGCATGACTGATTTAATTTAATGGTGGTTTACGGATTAAGTGTTAGTGCTCGTAAGTAAGATTGCTAAGTCTCTTGGGTTCGATGCCCAGCTCAGGCATTTCTTTTTTGCTTTTCAGGGTTCCGTATCTCAAGAGTTACCAACGGGACCCTATTACTAAGCCTCCGCTGTCCGTCCGTCCGTCTGTCTGTCAGCGAGATGTATCTCATAATCCGTAATAGGAGACAGTTGAAATTTTCACAGAATTTGTATTTATCTAACCGCTATAAAAACAAAAAATAAATTAAAAATAAAAGGGAAAAAACCGGTATATGGGAGCCCCATACTACGATATACCCTGCATACACGAGGCCGACTCGCACTTGGCCGGTTTTTTTCCCTTTTATTTTTAATTTATTTTTACCCCTACTACGATGGTACGGAAGCCTTGGCCGGTTTTTTTTTTCATTTGTTATTTTCGGAGTCAGCTGTGAAACTTTAACGCGAGCAGCTTTGTCCATGTCTTATGTCTCCTATGTTCACATGTGTTCTGGCCAGCCTGATACGGTAGTGGGCAAAATCTACTATACAAGGTAAAAGGGACACTGACGCTAAAACGGTTACCACGTATTCAGTACATCATTCTGAACACAAATAGTTTTTCTTCGGTTATTAAAAAAAACAGCTGTTTCATAAAAAAAACTGCAATATCTACACGGTCAAAATGTATGGAACAGCTGTTTTTTTTCCACGGCGTGTCTTTCTCTATCGGTTCATTTAATTAAGTACTTCATTTTTTTTTATCTTTTACTCTGGACGCTCTTAATGTGTACGATTTTCTACATCGCGATCGTTTTCACATAAAATATGTATAATCTCAACATGAATTATGTAACCAAGATCTTCTAAAAATATTTTTATTAAAAAGAGTGTCCACCATGGACACTCTTTTTAGTTTCTTGCCCATTCTTCTCCAAAGACATTAGTTTTACAAGTTAAATATTATGCCTTTTAACTGAGACTGTAGCTTCATCCTTTTGTTTATGACATTCAAAAGTGCCAGTAATAGTCTAATTAAAATAAATGCTTTGAATATGAGTAAAAATTTTTCGTATTATATCACAGACAACGGTCCGTTCATGCAATACCTAACTATTATGCCTTCGATACGGACCGCCTGATATCGATTCGACACACAGCACCCGTTCAGAAAAAAGGGGATACTGCAAATTGGCTTGTATTGTTACGACTTACGATACGACACGATATGAGATTACAGTTTTGAGCTTGGTATGCTTAGTAAAATTGTTATTTTCTCAATTTCGTAATTTTTTTATAAAAGCTTTAATAAAAACCTTCAACATTCAAAGATTGGGCAAGCAAAACACTTAATGTCATGTAATAACTGGACTTATTTAGGCATAATGTGGCTACACAATGAAAATGTTTAATCGAGATAACCATTTACAAAGCAAAACAAAATACAGCTGAATCAATGAGTTTCATAAAAAGAAGGTCCAAAACATAACCATTATTATAATAATTCATGAACAACAAAGTCTAGACAATAGAGAACAAAACAAAATTATCACTTACTGCACACTCCGGTTCAGTGGTATACGATCCATTGGGGAAGTACTTCTTTGGGCATTCGGCCCAGGGCAGCTCCGCCTGGAAACTCTGCGCGAAGTAGAACAGGCACCACGCGATGATGGAGTTGTAGTACAGCGCCACATTAAACGACACCACCGCCGAACTGATTCCGATCCCCCCTAAGTAAGGAGATACCTGGTGCCAGACCCCTATAGCGCCCTTCCGCAGACGCTGCCCAATTGCCAACTCCAAGTAAAATATGGGGATCCCCTCGATAGCTAACATCACGAAATAAGGAATCAAGAACGCTCCTCCGCCGTTTTTTTGAGCTAAGTATGGGAATCTCCAAACGTTTCCTAAGCCGACGGCATAACCTACTGTGGCTAGGAGGAAGGTTAGCTTGCTGTCCCAAGATTCTCTTTCGACTCCTCCGCCCTCGGGTTTTACAGCGCCAGGTTCTACTGAGCTGGCTTTGCTGGTGGGTGTCTCTGAGGATCGCCTGTTAGGGCTGGTGTCTTCGAAGGCCTCATTAGTGGCACCATACATGACGTGTGAGCGACTCGACGGGTGCCCGTTCTCCATCGTCACCAGCCGACCTCGAAGCTCCTTCATCTCCATCCGATCTATCGAACGCTGTGCGTACAGATCCCGCGAGCTCTGTCGCCTCATCAAATGTGCTGTGTTCGCCATTTCTTTTGTTTTTTTTCTAAAACTTTTCTAATTAAATATTATTTTATTATTGTCGTCTAATTGTCATTATTATTTAACTTTTAAAACGATTCGGATTCCTTGTCGTGGCACATAATGAGGAACAATAAATTACACGTGATAGTTATGAGCGCTTTTACGTGTGCATTGAATGGCATGGCTATTGATTTATGAGTGAGCATTTTTTTAATGAAAAGCACAAACTTATTTATTAATAAACACGGCACTGAATTTTAGATTGTTACACAAGGATGTTTAATTAACATTTTTGGTTTTATTTTTTCTTTGTGATGCAAGCGCGGGGTCGCGCGGCGCTGGCGGGAAACTCGCCTGAAATGCGGGGTGTGGGAGGGTCGTCTATCGTCATCCACACGCATGCGCACGAACAATGCCCCCTTCACACCTCTTACACCCAAATGGAGATTTTTCAATGAACGGTTAGGAATCTGAACGCCTACATACAAATTGAGCCCATTGTATGTAGACTACATTGATTTAGCCGTTTGACAAGAGATGAATGTCGCGTTCTTAAGACTTTGATACAAACAATAACGAACAGGTTGTGCCGTTGGTAAAAATAAACATTTTCGTCTTTTCCTGTTTTCTTTGTCTTATCAATTGTGAAAAATAAGTATCGGTACCTAACGACAGACATAGTTTGTGTGTTCGGCCCACATCTGTAAAGACAAAAAGGGTTGATTCTAAGGATTAGGTACTTATCTGTACTTAGACATAAACTATTTTCTGTAGATAGCAATTTATGAAAAGAAAAGAGAAAATAAGGACTTTTATATTGTGCTAAGTAACTAATTGCAGTGTTTAATGACATTGTTTTCTGAGAACGTATTTATTAGATTCGCCTTCTTTTACAAGAGCTGCTCAACCTGAATTTTAAGTACCGCAATTAAAACGATTCGATAATCTAAATAAAAATCAAAAGAAAATTCACTTAAACTCTCCTCACAGTATGAAACATGTTGCGAGATGTTTATATTGTTAATGGAAGGGGTGGCATAGTGGGCGGCGGTGACACTGATTTATGATCCAACAACGTTTGATAAATAAAAGAATATCCTACCCACATGTTTCCCGCACACCCATTGGCTTTGGGGAGACGGGGACACGAACAATGTTGACCTTTCCTGACCATAGACGTCACCTGCGAAGTAGACTAGGGACTCTCCACACACTCTCCCACTCACTGCAATTCCTGAAACCCAGAATCAACCGTGGTAGCCACCAATAAAGCTAAACAATTCAAATGCTCTGCATCTCGCAAAGAAATTAACCAGAAACAATATCGGAGGTATAAGGCGGCTTAGGTCTTAAATTTGTTGAACCCATTTTTATCAAAACTTTTTTTTTTCCGTGGAAAATCAGCAAATGACCGTAAAACCCATCCATGTTCCTTCTTTGCCCTTTGTGTTCAAGTGTTTTCACCCCTAAGCCCTAATTTATAAGGTTGAAAAGTGGTCGACCGTCAGTGAATTCGGTACTACCTCAATCAACTCTGCCTATCTGCTTTAGATATGCCAGATCGGATGCGTGTTCTGGTGTTCATAATGACATTCAGTCATATCATCAATATTTTACCTCTGACAGCAGCAATCCAAAAACAACCGTAATGAAAAGACAATAAATTTCACTGTAGGTATGAAAGACTTCTCCAAACTTCAAACGCGAATAACGATCAGTGATGCAAGTCAAGGGAAAATATCTGTGAAAGGTACTTTGAGTTATATGCTTCTGGAGGTTCCTTCGATGTTGAGGCGGTTACAGTCACACACGGCACACTTTGTGACTCGAATCTATTGGTAGTACAGGCCAATAATGAAAGACAGACCTAAAGACGACGGAACCATACCTTTATCCGTGATAGTACAACAAGCTGGGATCAAGCTCACGACCTCTCCCTCGTCAGTACTTGCCCTAAACGAACAGTGGGCTATTGCCGCATTGATACAAGTACTTAGGTTGCATAGTAGGAGTAGGTATTAGGTTTATGATATACTAGTTGTTGCCCGCGACCTTCGCTCGCGTGAAATTATTATAAAAAATATTACTTGCTTTTTAATCGAATTTTGTTACCAATTTCAAGGGTTTTATTTGTTTTTGCACGGAACCCTAATTATTTTTCTGAAATAAAAGTAGCTTTTGTTAGACCTTATAACATCAGCTATCCGCTAGTAAACGTCCCGTCAAAATCGGTTCAGCCGTTTCGGAGATCAGCCGGGACAAACAGGCAGATAGTCAAAATCTGAAAAACATGTGTTTTTGTTATCAGTGCCGTATATATTTTCATATGCATTCGGTAAAAAGCTGTTATTCTGTTTTTATTTTCATTGTAATAACGTTTTATATCTTTATTTATTACGTACATTATATATAGACTACAAATAGAACTAAAATAATGATAAAAAGATTGTTATTTGATATTACAAATAGACACTTCAATTTTATTTATTTGTTTGGCTAACTCATTAGAAATTAGCCGTTGTGTCAGAAATTCATTCTATACCTTGACTACCTAGCAGTGGCGAAGGTTCCATACAACCCGATTCCTGCCGGATTCCCTTTGAAAATTGGCACAGTCAGTTTTCTATAGACAAATAATATAATCACATTAAAGATATGTACTCCGGCTTATCTCTTACAAAAATTTACCCTTCGCTACTGCTACCTAGTCATTATTATTTGCAGGAATTCGTGGCTAAATAATAACAGGCGCTCGGGTCATCTTTAGGTTAAGCCGTGCTTGGTTGCTCCGTGGATGGGTGACCTGTGTGTGTATTTACATACCCAGTTTTCGCCGTGCCTCGGAAAACACGTTAGGCCGTTGGTCTCGGGTGTCAATTGTAGATCTTTGACAGTCGTTACAGGTAGTGAGTGAGTCAGTGGCCCGAAAGTCTTAGAACCAGTCTTATCAAGGGCTATCAAATTAGGTACCCAGTACTAACTGGGTTGTGGAGGTCATATAGGCAGTCGCTCCATGTAAAACACTGGTATAGCTGCATCCGATTATACTGAAAGCCGACCCCAACAAAGTTGGTAAAAGGCTAGGCATATTATGATGAGTAATTATTATTCTACACCTGGCCAAAAAATAAATACAAAAGGGTCAATAACCTCTGTAATAACAATATCCCTCATATTCTTTTCAACCCCTCTTTAGGACGACCGGATCGTGATATTCGTAATCAATCATGGCGGCCGGCCATTGTCCGTCAACGTAGTTACGTCTATACATATAGATACTAGCTCTTGGTCAAACGAAGGCTTAGTTCAGCCAAATATTAAATTCGTGCGGAAATACCGTTTATGTGTGCGACCAAAAACGTAGTACCTGACTATGAAAGAATGTGTGTTAGAGGCAGCAGCAGTGAACTTAGCATGGTGGAAATATCCTAAAATACGAACATAGGGACATATTTATTTAAAAAAAACAATCTCACGGGTTTTACAACCTCATTAGAGGATAAATCGATTAGGTATTAATGACTACCTACTCTTGTAACATCCCTTATGGCGCGTCCTTATAGAAGAAAGCGATCATCGGGATTACTTCCTAAATTACAGGCTGGATAACAACTTTTTCGGAAATCGGTGACAAATAAGTCAATGAAACTAACAAAAGTCGCCGACTTCCAGAAGTAAAGTTATTTTTCATTCTTAGTGTTTTTTTTTCGGAAGTCGGTAATTTTTATGCAATTATAGTTATTTTTATGACAACATAACCTCCTTTTTTAGAAGTCGGTTAAAAAGAGGAAAGGTCTAGTTCGAAGCATCATCATTCTCCTGCCCGTAACTCAATTTATTTGTCGGCGCAACATATTGTATTGTTCTTCCATACTTCTCTATTGTTCTTCACCTCACCAGTCACCTTCTTTTTAACCACATCTCCTTCACACAGTCCATCCAGCGAATCTTTCTTCCGGTCTTCCCCTGCTTTTATAACCATCCACATTCATACTCAAATTTTCCGCACGACATTTCCCTCGGTCTAGTTCGAAGCAAAGATTTTAAAACAAGATTACTTAAGTCTTAAGCTACACAAATAAAAAATCCAATGACCACCGCAAAGTTAACTCAAGAGACTCTCAAACCTTTAATCCAACAGCACACGGAAACTATAGGGTTTTTCAATAAGGGCGGGTAGATGTTGAAATGAAATAAAACAAGCTGTGTGTGAGGTATTAACAATTTTTTTTTTTTTTTTAAAGGCCCACATGTGCAATTTAGTGTGGAATATGACATCGTTCAAATGCCCGCCTCGGCTTCTTACAGTTTCACGGATCCGAGTGGTCCATTTTTCATTGACATTTCTGCATTGACTGTTCTCCTGTACAGTTTCACTAACCGCGACGATGTTCTCGGCCGATCTTGCGTTCCCTGAACTTACGGGTGTTGACTGATGGTTTACCGAACCGATCGTCTCCGCCACGACACGTTGAAGAGTCGACTTTGAAGGACCACCACGTCTACCGTAAAATGGGCGCAATGCGCTCAATTGCACTAATGAACACTCATTTTGATAATATTTTTTTATCATTTGAACGTGCTGTGCAATCGTGTAACTTGCCATGGTGATTTGGCATAAGTAACTAATTAATAAACAAACGATTTGATAGATCAAATCTGCCCGCGCCTATTGAAAAACCCTGTACTAGGAGGGATCAAAAAGTAGTGAGAACGACATACTCCTTGGTAAGAAAAAAAAAATACTGGCAGGCATAGCTCAGATACATATTTGTAATATTAATAAAGAAAAAAATCTTCGATTCTCTTTTGTTTTTTTCTGAATGTAGTCATTTGTTTGCTTCGTGTCGGAACGTGTTCTCGTAAATGGAGAAAAACGAAGTGCGACCCGTTATTAAATACCTCTGTTTAAAAAAGTTAACGACGCAAGAGATTCATTACGATTTGGAGGCAACATAAGGGAGTCTGCTCCGCCGTATTCCACTGTCGCAAGGTGGGCTTCTCAATTTCGAGTAGGGAGAACGAGCACGGAAGACGAACATCGTTGCGGCCGTCCATCGACGTCAGTCACCCAAGAAAATGTTGCGAAAGTCAAGAAAATTGTATTGAGCTATCGAAGAGTTACCACCCGATACTTAATTGAAGAAACGGGCATTTCATATGGAAGTATTCAATCCATATTGAAACAATCTTTGAATTGAGAAAAGTCTCTGCAAGATGGGTGCCGAGAATGTTAACCGACAGTCAGAAACAAAATCGATTTGACATTTCGAAGATATTGTTGGACAAGTTTCAAGAAGATTCTGAAAACTTTTTGTCTCGTTTCGTAACAATGGACGAAACATGGGTCCATCATTTTGATCCCGAGACAAAACAGCAATCTTCGCAATGGAAACGGCCATCATCACAAGGTTATGGCCTCAATATTTTGGGACTCAGAAGGGATATTGTTGATTGATTACCTGGAGCGTGGAACCACTATTACAGGCCAATATTATGCAGCTTTAATTCCCAAGTTGAGGAATGCCATCAAATAGAAAAGGAGAGGGAAACTTCGAAGGGGCGTGCTGCTTCATCACGACAACGCACCCGCGCACAGGTCGGCAGTTGCGATGGCTACCATTCAGCAAGCTGGCTTCGAATTGGTTGACCACCCCGCTTATTCACCAGATCTGTTCCCCAAATTGAAAAAATACTTTAGGGGAAACAGGTACGAAGACGATAACGAGGTGATGGATGCCGTGGAGAGCTTTTTGCAGGACCAAGACAAAACTTTTTTTGTGAAAGGGATTGAAGCCTTGGAAAAGCGCTGGACTCGGTGGGTAGAGAAACTCGGAAACTATGTAGAAAAATAAATGATTAAGTTATCAATAGTCATTATATTCTATCTCATTCTCACTACTTTTCGATCCCTCCTCGTACTTATGACTTAGTCCCAGATTTACTTGCCCCCAACCCTAAATGCGTCACCCTCTTAATTCCGTGAGGGAAACAAATACCTGTTTCACGAAATTAACGAGTGCCTCCCTAACGCCCCGTCTTCATGGTTAACTAAAGTCGCACAACACTCGGAGTTGCAGCTGTAGACATATGTGAATCTTTTAGCACGCGGCCAAAATCAGAACTACGCCTTATTTTTGTTTTAAATGTCATTCAAGCGCCAAAATATCATTGTGTTTTGGCCAATTTACCTCTGGCAACATTTCATACAGTTTGATCCTTGAGTTTCATAGTGCCAGAGACACATCATGTTATTTCTTACCTGCTATAGATTTAATCAATCGAACCTGACTGCTGACTTTGGGTCAGTTTGGGTAAGTAGATATTTATTGTACAAACAGTGTACACACAGACACAAGATTAATATAATAAGCATGGGCGCAGGAAGTTAGATTAAAAATTGATGCCGAATTTTGTAGTGGCAACATTTTATATTAATAATAATGTCATATTAATGTAATGTATAATGTCAATACTGCACTTTTCTCAAAGAGTTGTCTCGGCATGGGTCCAAAGATTTACAATAAACTGCCAAAAACTTAAAAAGCGTGACTAACATAAACCATTTTAAATCACAACTTAAGAAATTCTTGATTGAAAAGGCTTACTACTCTATCAATGAGTTTTTAGATGATAGAAGCATAAAATAAAAAATGTCCGATCCACATGTTCTATATACTTCTTGTTTACTACTACTTTTACTTGTTTGAAACAATTTTATTTAGTTTTTAGTTTTTTACGCCTAATTTGTACGCCTTGCAAGGCAAAACATAGTGATACAACACAAATTTTATACCATGTACCATATTACCTATGTTCAACAAATAAAATACTTTGACTTTATATTTTTAATACAAACCTAAGATATAAGAAAGAAGTCTTTTTTAATTTTCTATGTCGTTGACGATTAGTATGTACATCTGTGTGTTCTTAAGTCTATGAATATTGTAAACTTTTAATTAATACATAATAATCAAGTGGACTCGGACCGAACTCGACGTCCTGGATTGGAGAATGCGTACACTGCGGATTACAAACCGGATGCATCACCCACGAACACTGGTGACTGAAGACTGTTAATCCCGTGAAAGTGCAAGCAATGATGCTTTTTAAATTCGAAAACTCTCCACTATCACGACATGTGCAGCAGTGTAGTATCAGGGATTATTTTTTAAAAGCGAGATGTGGTGCAATTGGACAAGGGACTAGGAGGTATGGCAAGGCAAGGCTCTTCATGGGCCTTAATGAAGATGTCTTAGCGTCTGTATCCTAGCTACGCTACGGTGACCATGCGCGGTCCTGAGGGGGTGGGGGTCACGGGGTCATAAACTTTATTTACCAGCAGCTTACTTTGAATTATAAACTTGCGAAATGTGAGGTACCTTTGGTAAAAAAAAAACAAAAACATTTAAATTAAAAAAAAAACACTTAAATGATGGGAGCAGAGTCCATGCTTCCAACATTTAAATGTATTTTTTTCGGTTAATATATTTAGAGATGTTAGGAACATGAATAAGAGATAGATAAAAAAATTATTATATCCTGTTTCGTCTATGGCAACATCAACATTGACAACTATAGTTTATAGCTGTCTCCCACTCTCCCTGCCTGCCTGCTGTCAAAAATTAAACGCAAATCAGAACTGCAGCATTTGTTTCTACCCTGAAAAAAATAATGAAGTTATCAATCGAATCATGTCGATTGCGATACAAATGTTAATTCACGCTAGTGATACACGATTGTGATCCAGATCTGCACGCGTACTCGGCGCCATGTATTGTTTGCAATGGCTAATCCCCGTGCTACTGATACCGAAGCCCGTGAACCCGGCTTTAGTCAACACACATGTTATGTTCATGGTGTTATATTTAATAGGATTCTTCCTCGAAAGGAAACCGTGTACCGTGTGCAGTGTAGTCTTCCTTGCAGCAGTGATATTAATATGTTATAGTGGTATTGGCAACTGTTTGTTCTGGGCCAGTCAGTGTGAAGCTGACAAGTACGATACCTAGCCGCGCCAGCAATTCTTCCGGAGTTAACTTCCTAAGTGCTCAAAATGCGGTGTACTGCCCTGTTCCATGGAGGGCCAGGAAAATCGTGACAATGTGAGGCTGAATACCAACACCATTGCCTTGTGCATTGAAAATTATTTTTCTTTGTATATTTTTGTAAATAGAATGTTTTTTTATTTATTTACATCTCTTAAAATTATGTACCGTTTTAATGTGTGATTATGAATAATTCCAATATAATGGAAGTAATGTGCCGATCTGTACTTAGTATCTGAATTGTTATGTTGATAAAATAAACAGTGACAATGTACATACAGTTATTATAATATTATGATAATGTAATAACAATTTGGGGATAACTCATTGTTTTATTGGATTTGTCTCATCAGAATATACACAGTAGATGGGCTATTGATGCACAAACGCTTGCTGTTTTTTTTTACACTGTGATTCATGGTAACCGCTTACTTCCTTATGTCTGCACAAGTGGTTCCCAACCTATGGACGGCAGAGCACAAGTGTTCCGAAATAGCTAAAATGTCTGCAAAAGGCTAAAAACTTTAAAAAAGCTCACATGTTTGAAAAAATGATGGTTATAGTGGTATGATTCTAAGGCTAACATCCAACAACTTTCATTGTAGGACTCATTGAATTGAGCAAGAGCCGGCAAATATTGCATTGGTTTAGTAGACACATACTAGTACACGTATTTGTAGGCCCAACTAAAGACAGGGTTTTTGCAGCAAATATTTCATCTGTGAACTAACATTAAAGGAGAATGGACAGATTGGTACACCCCTCCAATAGGAAGGATTTATTGCACTAGCAATGTTCCTAAATAACGTTATTTTAGACAACAATCTACATTTCTACAGAGGAGACCCATGCCCTGTAGTGTGACATGTATGGCTAGATGATGATTTAAACAGAGAATGAATAAATACATTAATAAACAATGTGGAACAAACAATTGGTGTTATTTTTTCTCAGTCAGGTATTATTTACCTTTGTTTTTAACCTATCACTCAGAATGGACAAATATTTCAACAAAGCTGTCATAGTAAATGTTGTTCCAGTTAAAAAGACCTACACAAGGATGGGTAGTATAGATATACTATATGTCATTGCTATTGGAGGGGTGTACCAGCTTCCATACATTTTTGCCCATTGTCCTTTGTAGAACGGAAGAGTGTGAATGTGTAGCGTGCTTTTGTAGTCAGGTTATTTCAGGACTTGATTCAGACCTCATCATAAAACTAAAACCTAAATAAATAATTTGATCAGGACTCTGGTACACGCGGCGGCACATCAAGCTACATGTCCAGTATAACTTGGCCTCGCTTTGTATAGATTTCCTGTACAATGAGAGATCCGCATAAACTTTTTTTTTTATAGCTTGATTGGCCGTCGTGCATACGTATTATCTGGAAGGGATTGACTTTGACGAGTTTTTTTGCTCGATCATATTTTAACATCAATTTTCATTCAGACATATTATTTTTTTGGGTGAAGATAGCAGATTAGTAGGTAAAGTTTTAATTGACGTCCGGCAACGGAAATAATCGCGCGATTTCTTATTTACATTACTAATATACAATATCAGCCTCACGCACCTCGTAATAATAGTAAGAGACATCAATATCTCATGACTTGCTTGCTGATAATGATAAGTATTAACTCGCACACTCCAACTTATGTTGATAATAGGTCGGTAGGTAACTATAGTAGGTACATCTAGCTGCTACGGTAGGTAGATATAGATTTTTAAAGAAACAGTACAAGACAACTAACTGGATGGCGTCCTGGACTCCTGGCGAAACGTGGTTGTACTATTAGGTCCCTACACCTCTGCTTAAATCTTCGGAGATTACAGACGTGATGTTATGTTATGCAGTGCTGTGACATAGGTACCTACATAAACCAAAGCAGTTTATGCTTTTTGCTTGTTTCATAATTCTAGTGAGGTGTGTATTAATACTAATAAGGCCCCTCGCCCACGGCGACTTTCTGTAGCGATGCTATCGCGCGTTTTGTAAAGGTGCTTGTGCATCGCAGATGCGGGGGTGAAGAGCTCGGCCTCCGCTGATGCGGAGGTGGCGAAGAGATCAATAATCATGTATTACCCGACGGCCCCAGAAGAAGGGTAGGTACCTATTATGTATTATGTTTTTGTCAAAATTTGACAGTTTCGGGTAGCTTGATATGCTGGCGTCCTGTGTATTACCATATTTCCTTTATTTATTTCTATACAAATTAATTACATTTTTAAATATTCCTTATATAGAACAATGTAAAAAACATTTAAAAATATATAAAAATTGTAGCCCACCGGTATCGGGAACAGTGTCCAAGCTACAGGTCAGGGCTCCAGAGAGAGGAACCTCCTAACAATGCGAGCCGTGTCCAGGAGTACTGCTTTCTGAATCAAGCCCTTGATCCAGCTACCTAACGAGAGCCTCCTCAGGTATTGGTCGAGGCTCTTGGCAATTAAGCCATGGGCTGATACAACTATACTACATTTAATTTGTATTGACATATTAAACTGTCAGACAAACAAAAAAAAGGAAAACGGTGCGCCGCGAACATTAAAACTGAAGCCTCCTTTTTAATCTATGTGTGTGTCGAAGGGTTGCTATTTGTTAAAGTTTTTCCCTATAATTTGGGGAATAATATTGTATGGATACGATTATATTGTACGAGTAAGATCACTTTTTGATACAGTATTAATTGGGAATCTAAAGAAAAAAAAAAAAATCATAACTGGTCATCAAAATTAAGAAGCAACCTCCGTTATAACTCCGCAAAAAACTTCCGCATGCGGAGGCGAAGGCGAGGTTCCGTTACAACAATGTATACATATACCTAAGTTGTACGACTTCATATTTTCATTAACCTAATTTCTATTTAATGACCAAAGCGGCAAAGCCATAATCAAATCAATGTTTATTTGATTAGGTATGTACATACATTCTAAATACCTACCTACTGCAGCAGCTAAATTATAGGTAGGGAGGTAAAAGCCTAAATAGGTTTTAATTTCCCAGAGTAATTTAGATATTCCCACAACCTGTTACCAACCAAAAACGGAAAGAGAAATGTTAGTTGTTTGGCAGGATTGGGTAGACGACATTGTTGCCATTACAGGTATATTCTGAATGAGGCTTGCGCGAGAACCTAGAGCTTGGTACAGGCAAAGAGAGGCCTTTACCCAGCAGCGAGTGAAGTCCGACTGTGGATAAACAATTTACATAAACCAAAAAATGCCGGTTCCCTTAGAGCAGGGGTGTTCAACATGATTTTATGGAGGGCCAAGTTTGGTATTTTTGTAAACGTAGCGGGCCAAAAGAAATGCAGTCACCTCTAAATTTAAATAAAACTAACTACGCCGGCTACTGCGATGTTGCGGTCTGCATTCGCGGGTAGGTGTGGTGGGGCAGGTAGGTAAATATGGCGTGGTAATAACTGACTTAGATACTTTTTTGTTGTGTGTTTGTGCAATATATATTGATGCTTCATAAAGATTTAAATAGCACACGGGCAGGATGAAAGACCTATGCGGGCCGCTAGTAGCCTTCAGGGCCGTATTTTGGATGGGCCTGCCTAAGAGCATCAATAACCGCAAGGTCCTTTCTCTGTCAGCA
This sequence comes from Noctua fimbriata, assembly GCA_905163415.1. Classification (NCBI taxonomy): domain Eukaryota; kingdom Metazoa; phylum Arthropoda; class Insecta; order Lepidoptera; family Noctuidae; genus Noctua; species Noctua fimbriata. The sequence goes on along the minus strand of LR990941.1, from coordinate 15,559,756 downwards.
AGACCATGAAGCATTTTGATGATGTACAAAGGTGAAAAAGAAAATAACACAGTTTACACCAGTAAGTTGTTTATTATGTGTGAGTACAATGAGATGGTCATCTTTGACGGTTTCTTAAAGTTAACATAATAAGTTGGATAGATGGTACGTAGCGAGCCTTAACCTAATGAACTGCTTCAATGACCTGGAACAAAAATAAATTGATTTAGGGATTTTGTAAGTGTGAATCAAACAGTATAAGGTCTTTGGGATCTTAGTTTGGCCCTGGTGTTAAAAAATACAGACCTTGGCTTAGTTTAGGCGCCAGTCCAACAAATAAAACACTTTTTCTTGTAATGTTACAAGTGTTACGACATAAGTACTGATAGTCTTTATTTGTGGAAGAAAAATAAACAATTTCTTTTAATTCGGTTATGGCTATAGTACTTGATTTCGTAACTCATTTGCTTAGAGAATGCATCAAAAAATAAACATAAGTACAGGCACGAGCATCAACATGTGTACATTTACCTAAATTCATATGCGATTTTCTAGTGTTATAACCATTGGAACTTTGAGATAACATCAATTTCATTAAATATGGGTACCGCAATGCTATGTCAGTACCACAGAAGGAAATGCCTTTAAAAGTTGCTTAGTGGATGCATATTGGTGCTCTGATCTTGCATGACAATGATCTTTATACCTGTCTGTACTCGGTAGCTGTGTGGTTACTGTCAGTGACAATGTTGTCAAAATTAAAAGAATATTTATTCTTGACATAGTTGCTGTTAGATTGCAGCTGTCAGAGGTAAAACAACCATGAAAGGACATACGCTGTATTCGTATTCTATCAAAGTGAGTTTAATTTTTTTACTATCACTTTTCAAAAAACAACAAGCAGAAAAATACAGATTGATAAAGATGACCCTCAGACTATCAGTTGTGTTTCCATACACGGCTAGTCTCAGGTTATAGGGCAAAAGATTTTGGAACCCCGTTATTTTAGTTATTTAGCAACATAACCTTCAAAATTGTTTTATGTTCCGGGTACAATAACAAATTTAATTCCCGCCACATGCATTTTATATAAATATTATAGTTACCGCTTATCGCAGTCTCCTGGCTTCACGCTCAGACTCGAGGAGGGTCAGGATGTCACCATCACGCACGGGTCCCTTCACGTTCCGGATGATCTGACGGCTAGTCTCTCCAATGAACTCTACTTTGACTTGGGTACATTGTCCCTGGGAGCCGGTACGGCCCAAGACCTTGACGACACGAGCGAGAACGTTTGGCTTATCCATTTTAGCTTAGATATCGAGCAATTCGTGAATAATACACGTGCACCTAGAATGGCGTGTGTGGAAAAGAAATTGACAGCTTGAGGAGTGATGTTACTAGTTAGTCTTAGGAGAATTCAGTTTAGTTAGTCGATTATAGTTATATCCGGTTGGCATTCTCGTTACTGGTACTGACGAAATATGGTTTTGAAAATTTAACCATACTGAAGATGCTGAATGGTGATGTAAAAATTGATGCCACTATTTACTAACATAGGATAAGTTCATAATAACACTATACGGATCCATTGGTCTGAAATAAAAAAAATAAAAAATAATAATTTATTTGCAATGGTCGTATAATAATTGATTCTATTTCATTCAAAACGACGCATAACACACACCTCCTACACACCACCCACTTCACCAGCTCACCACACACCTCCCCCACCCTCCTCACCTCTCTCTTGATCAGTGAACGGAAGCATGTGGTTGCGTTTTGACTATAAAGTTATTAAGTAAATTATCATAAATTTACCTTCGTCTTCGAAATTATGATCAATTATTAAATCATTCGTAAAATAATAATCATCATCCTGCGATTGTCCCATGATAATTGGTCGTTGCAACACGTTTTTTTCTTCCATTCTCCCCTGTCAACCGTCACGCAATCATTTACACCTTTTGCCTTAGTATTATTCCTCACACAATCCATCCATCGTTTCCTTGGTCTTCCTCTCCCTCTCCGTCCATCAACATTTATAATCATCACTCTTTTAGTCACATGCGATTCATTCACAATCATTCGTAAAATAATATTTATTTATCATAAAAATAATATTAAATAAACAGAAATAAACATTTCGGTATTTCGGTTTCTTCCTATGATCGGTTTTAAAAGGGTACATCACTAGTGACAGAAGATTCCACGTCAATCGAGTTGGAAAGAAAATTGGCATTTCGCCTCAAGTTTCTTGCTCTGTTGGACTGTTTGTTACAAAAGTGAATGGCCTACAATCTAGTTTGGTAGTCGCCACAGTTTATAGCACATTTAAGTAATCAATTACATATTCATTCACAATGAAGTTAATATATTTGACGCTCCTGGTTCTCCCTGCGGCTCTCCTGTGTTTCCAAAGCGGTAAGTTAACTGAAAAACGTTGAAATCTATGTTATAAGTAGATATATGTACGTGGCATCGTATATGTTACCCTTTTTGAGAGAAAGTCTTCATACAAAACTTTTTTATAACTTTACAAACACTATTTATTTAGTATCCAATTTGAATATAGAACTTACTTTTTAATTATTGGAAGTATTACTTCGTCACCTCTGTTTCAACAGATAAGCTATCTTAAAGTAGATTCTTACTGTAAAGCTATATAATAAACCACAATTAATGGGGTAAAGCCACTATTTCAATGTGTTTTGTAAAGGACTACTGAAGATTTAGAAAGTGGTCATGTAATATTCATCTTTCATAACACTTTAGTACCCTCTTAATAATGAAATTGCAGGTCACTTAAACTTTCCTTGGAATCTTTGTTTATGAAGCAAATCCATTTATGGTAAAAATGAAACCCTTGATCTTATATTCTAAAGACAAGTTTGAGGCCATTTACTGAGGACAAGTACCATATGTTTGTATGTATCATATAATCAATCGGTTACTAGGTACATAAATAACTTGTTACTTTAAGTAATAACTTCTACTTGCTATGCAAAATGTAGTAATTTGTAAACATGGACAATCCCTGAATTGCTTTTAGTGAATTGTGAACCTTAATAAATCTAAATAAGGGTCAATATTTTCAAAGAGATGACAGCACACAGGAAGGGCTGATGCCTGCCAGAGCTGCGAGACTGTTTAAAAGAGATACCGCGGCCCTGGATCACAAAGGGCAAAGAAGGAACATGGATGGGTTTTAGTCAGTAGAAATCTGGCACTTCCTTCCACTCCGTCCAGAGTGGGAGGTTGATGATTTCCAATCCAAAAAAAAAAGGGTCAATATTAAACCCAAATCCTTTCCAACAAAACAATGCTTTAAACATTACCTTATAACTTGTCCTCATTTTCAGTGATGAACAATAAAATGAAATTAAACTATTTCAGTCGCAAAGTTAAAATATTCTAAAGGGTAGTATTTTAGTAAAAAAACATATTTTTATGCCATAACACTGACTACATGACTGTGACACACTAATTGCAGTGGAACTTAATACATGTATCAGGTAGGCATTGGTATAAACCAGGCCTGTCCAACATAGGGCCTCGGGGCCATCGAGAGGCCCACATAGGACTTTCATCCGGCCCACAAGCTATTGTTTAAAAAATGTTCCTAAGTCTGTTATTCCTGCAGTATATTAACCTACCTATGATTTCAAAAATACTTAAAGTTGGGCCTCCGTAAAATTATGTTGGACACCCCTGGTATAGACCACCGAACAGAAGAGCTTTCTCCATAGGACCAACATCGCGATCACGAAAACAGAAATGCTGTAGACAACACCAGAATGATTCTTTTTCAAATCACCATGTTACAGGCAACACAATTTTGGCGAGAGCTGAGGAAGACGAGCTTGATGATGTAGTGGACATTGAGGGTGAAGATAACCAGGTTGTCGGAGATGACACGCTGGGAGACGATGATGACTCTATTGTTAAGTCTTCACAAGACGTTGATACCACTATCCTGTTCACGAAACCTATTACTAGCTTAGGAGATGCAGTGTTTGGTAAGTATTTGAATTGAACTTTAAATTTTTTGAGTATATTATTATATTTTTGCAGCATGGTAACATTGATTGTACATCATTGAAATCTCTTTGCTATGTTGAAGCTTATAGGTAGTCAGTTGAGATCAAAAACCTAGAGAAATAGCTTGCCATCATTTTTTTGACGAATTAATAATAACAACTTTTGATATAATGTAATATAAATCAATTATGTATTTTTTGTAAATTCAACATAATTAAAGAAATCTAGCTAGTGTAAAAGAGTACTTAAAATCTATTACATAGATTCTATTATGAGTTCTGACCTTGGCAATAGTCCAATATTTTTCTTCCCATTGCCTACAATAGTCATACACCAACCTGGGGATGTCCTCGGGTGCACTTGCATAGTGTATACAGGGATATAAAAGAATTCATTTAGTTGCATTGAATTTCGCCTTCCTTGGACCCCAGGATCCAGAGGTACACCAAAAAAATTAAAAAATAATAGTAATTTATTCTCCCACCAGACATTCAAGCGGGCTACCCAGTCGAATTCCTGGTTGGATTCATCAACAAGGGTGCTGAGGACTATGTGGTGGATTCGATGGAAGCCTCCTTCAGATACCCCATGGACTACACTTACTATATCCAGAATTTCACGGCTCTGCCTTACAACAGAGAGGTGAAGCCCAAGCAAGAAGCCACTTTTGCATACTCCTTCATTCCCAATGAGGCCTTCGCTGGCAGACCGTTTGGCTTGAACATCCAGCTCAACTACAGGGATGCCAGTGGAAACTCTTACCAGGTCAGTGAGGTGTTATTGAGCTTCAGTCAAATGGCTGCCGAAATTAGTAGCCGTAAAATTTTCTCTTTTTAAAATGGTTTCTCGGTTGGAACTCCAAATCATACCATTTCAGATCAGCAAAACGATAACAGAGAAATATATATCCATAAACAAATGTAACTGTTTGTTACAGTTTACATTTTGGCGCGTGTTCGCCCAACCTTGCAAAGTTATAAGAACCATGGAGGCACTGCATGATTATCGGCCATATTTTAGACTTTGTATCTTGACTCAACTTTTTGCTAAAAAGAACTGCTCCCCTTTTCTCAATGGGACATTTGAGCCAGGGGAGTAGTCATTCAGAATATTTAAAATAGTACTTATATTGACCAGTGAAATGATATTTTATGTCGAGATTTACATTTTTAACTTTTTTTAGGAGTATTATTAGTTTTATTTACTTACGTTTCAAGACATGCCTCAATTGAAGTATTTTAACTTATAATTAATTTTATGATAACAGGAGGCCGTATACAACCAAACGCTAAACATCGTGGAGGTGTCTGAAGGTTTGGACGGCGAGACGTTCTTCCTGTACGTGTTCCTGGGCGCGGGCGTGGTGCTGGCGCTGGTGCTGGGCCAGCAGGCGCTGTCCACGCTGGCCCGGCGCCGCTCGCCACGCGCCGCCCCAAGACCGTTGGAGACCGGCACCGCTAACGACGTGGATTACGACTGGCTGCCCAAGGAAGTCGTCAATCAACTCAGTATGTACTTTTTTATATATTTATTTCAATTAAATCATTTACTCGCACTTTTGAACTGTCAAGGTCTTGACAGTTCAGTAGTTTCAGACAAAAGCTGCAGACAAAACTTCCACCAAACTTTCATTCCATTCATTAATTATTAATTCCATTTTAGTGTGAAGCCAAACGAGCATAATTATGCGAGTTGTGAGTCGCGTATTTTACGCTACATTTAGTTTGATACAAAAGTATGGCTTGTGTCATATGACCATGCAAAATGAGTCCAGACGCATCGCACAACTCACATAAGTTAGGCCTCACCCTCAGGTGATGAATTTTCAAAAATACTACCTTAATGCTTACCCTCGTTATATGTGCAAGAAAGTCTTGTGCAAAGTTTCATGTTTCGAAACCCAGCGGTTTAGGCTATTGTTGATAAAACTTCTAAGTTCCACCATTAGTGGCATTACGAACAATAAACAAACTTGATTTTCTCATAGTCTTTCAACTTAAGTTTCACTACTCTAGCGTTATGTTTGAATTTAGTCCAGTATAACATTGAGTTTGTGTTTCCAAAAATTGATTTTTACTGCTTGTGCTGATGGCGCCAGCTGTAGATCTCATTTTGCTTTCAGTGTCCCGTTAATGGACTCGCGTTTGACCATTTTCTCACAAAATGGTTAACGATAATGCGGTCTTCAGTCATTCAAATGGCGTTCATATTTACAGGATGAACCATTGATCCTTTTCACCCTAATATTTTTGACCATTCTCGACATCACTGAATTAACTAGGTATTAGACTAATCAGGTATTTTATAAAACGAATGCTTTTTACAGAAAAATCTCCAAAGTCACCCAAACAATCGCCTCGCCTGAGGAAGGCAAAGAGATCAGCTGGAGACGATTAATTTCAGTGTTGGATAGTAGTTCTTAGAGTACATGAAGAACTCGCGGAGTGCTGAGAAAACGACCGCGGAGGCTAAACTAACAATAGGCCTGAAAACTATATACAAGGCATTACAAAATCATACACTGCTTCATAAAAAAAAACACCACTTCTTTTCCATAGACAATTTAGTCAGCCAGGCCTATTATTATTTTAGTCGATTTTTATATACAGACTGTGTGGTTTGTAGATACTAAGTTCAGTGTGTTGTGAGAGTAACTTATGGAACAAACAGTGTGGAAGCTTTTTAACAACGTGAGCGATTAATGTGAGAATATTATTTAATAAAAATGTTAAATTTGTATTTGCTTGTTTTTATTTATAAACTACAACTTTATATATCCCGAATCATTTCTGGCCTTAAAGAAGACTGTGTAGTTGGAGGGGATAATATAAGCAACAAAATCCTTAAACTCTTTGGATGTATTGACACCTCCCTTAACGCATATTTATTTCGAATCTGTCGTTCCAAAGGAATTTTCTCAAATTGTCTAAAAGTTGTTTTCCCTATCTATAAATCTGGACACAGACATCTTTACTGCCCTCAGTCTTAAAAAATACTAGAGAAAATTATAAACAACAGACTAGTTGGTTACCTAGAGAAACACAACTTGTCACGTGCGCAATTCGGCTTCAAAGCCAAATCAGCTCTACAACCGATGCGCTGCATCGCCTGACCGATTGTCTCAGAAGAGCTAGGCAAAGGGAACCAGGTCCTGGGAGTCTTCCTTGATTAAGTGAAAGCCTTTGACACTGTCTCTATTTCTATGCTTCTAAGAAAACTAGAGGCTTAAAGGCCATAGGATTAAGGGGAACGCCGCTGACATAACTTGCTGACTTCTTAGATGACCGATACTAATGTGTTAGGATTGTCAACTTTACGAACGATGAGCAGAAAAATATTGGATTTGGTGTTCCCCAGGGGAGTATTTTGGGCCCTATCCTATTCCTGGTTTATATTAACGACTTGTTTAAATATCAAGCACGGCAAAATCATATCATATGCTGACGACACGGCGATAATATGTACTGCTAAAAACTGTAGCGAACTGTTTGAAAACGCTCAACTCGGTTTAAATTCAAATTTCTTATTGTCTTCAAAGCAATTTAGTAAATTTAAATGCTGACAAGACAACATATGTTCAGTTCATGGAGAACTGAACATGTTTTGCGCAAGCCTCAACTCTACTAACTTCAATATATTATTTATTATGTACCCATCAATGTGGTAACCTGTCAGTTAACATGGGCAATTGTCCTTCTATCCTCAAAACATTAAATATGTCGGGGTTGTAATAGACGACACTCTTTTAAGCATAATATTGAAAGTTTGGTTAAAAGAGTGCGCAAATTAATATACGTATTTACAAAAAATACGAACTTTCGCAGATTCAAAATTCATCATACAAGTTTATTTCGCCCTATGTCAATCTAGATAGAATACTGTATTATTTCATGGGTTGGCGCATCAAAAACTATCTTGCTTCCCCATAAAAGAGCTCGAAGAGCAATTTTATAGGTAGTAAACTTCCTTCGATTTTTTTTCCCACAGATCAGCTGTGTAAATCCTGCAACGAGCTGACAGTACAGCAGCCTTTTATTATGCATCAAGACAGCTTTGTCTTAAAACAGCACACTATGCTCACGTACAATGCTGTCAATACTAATAAGAGACGGAATGATATAATATGCATTTTAGCATGGAACCTTCTACCATGTGTGTTGAAAGATGCTTTTCACTTTAGGCCCATTTCTGTACAACTGATTAAATAGAAAGAAGAGTACAATAGATTAAGAATAAGTATGTATTTATAAATTAAATTATTTTAGCTGTAAAAAATCTATAATTATTTTTTACAATCCATGTCTTAGGCGCAGACGGCATGGGCGCCGGCAGCACGGTGCCTGTCGGGAAATAAAATACATATTTTATTAGTTACTGTGGGAATAAAACTTAAGACATCTGGGTTGCTGTGAAGGACCAAGGTGATGAACCAAAATTTATTAATTTATTAACAAGGTGATGAACATTGGTTCAATATATAAATTTAGTGTTCTCGTCTACTCTTTTCATGTGAACACAGCATGCACAGGCCGCTTAAGCCTCGTGTCTCCCATCGTCAGGGCCGTCAGGGGAAGAGTGCGAAATTTCGGGAAACTAAAGAGAAACCGAGATGAAAGCAAAAATGTTCATACTCGCTTCGCTTGTCCTATTTTTGTTTCTGTATGAACAAAAAGAACCTGTAACACACGTTAAGTTTTAACATTTATTACATACTAGCTGACCCGCGCAACTTCATTTGCGTTTGGATTTTCCCCGTTTTTGCAATCCTTTTCATAAATGCTCCGCTCCTATTGGTCGTAGCGTGATGTTATGTAGCCTTCCTCGATAAATGGGCTATCAAACACTAAAATATTTTTTCAATTCGGACCAGCAGTTCCTGAGATTAGCGCGTTCAAGCAAACAAACAAACTCTTCAGCTTTATAATATTAGTATAGATTTACACATCCTGTCATGTATTCCATGTATTAGATTCATGAGTAACAAATTTATTAGATTGTTATTTGAAATGTTCCCCCGCTCACTACTAGATGGCGCTACTTATGACGCACAATTCTGAATCATAAAGATTCTCCGCCGCTTAATCACCCTCGCTGGATCAGTGAACTTATTTTACACATCTAACCGTGAGGTTCATCTACGGGTCTCGTCCTATTTGGAAGTTTGGAAGGATCACGTAGGACAATCATCATCAAAAATCATAGCCACACTTGTCACGTTCATTGTACGGCAAGCATTACCGCAGTCACGTAACCCCAAGTGGGGCAAGGCCAGCGAACGGTTAGTCGGTGCCTAGTAAAATTCCTTAGGGAATACATTTTTGGATAGAGGACTTCGTTCCCCGACCTTGGTCCTAGGACTTGGTCGTGTGGGATTGTACCTCTTATATCCAAAATCTATCTTCTGGTAACCTGTAACTTTGTTGCCGAAATAAAATATCACCTGAAATCATTCCCGTGTTTCCTTTGAGTGTGACGTCATTGGCAAGACCTACTAGATATTTATCCGAGAATATCTTAAAATATTCGAGCTCACTTCACACGTTCAGACATCTTATGTCCTTTGTATTCGTAAGCTTTTCTTTCCTTTTTTTTTAAATAGGTAGAATAAGCCCTATTTCTATAGTAAAGGACAAAAGAAAACCTATCAAATTCGAGGAGGATAAAATTTTCAAGCTTGCTACGATCGCTCTTGAGTCCATTTCTTTTTCATTAATTTTCATTTCAGTAGAAAATTTAACTTTAAATTATTTTTTGAGGTGAAATGCAAAAAAAATGAGCTGTTTTCACGGAACTGAAAATGCACCCACCTGGAAATAAACTGCTAACACGCTGTTTTTTAAATACTGTTTTAAGCTTTCACGGTTTACAACTAAACTTGTAGGTACTTTCACTTACGGAATATCTTCCGGTTCATTATTTTGAGCTCAAAATAATGAACAATCACGGAAGATATCCCGTAAGTGACAGTACAAGTTTACGCTGAATTTTATTTTATGTAAGTTTTAATTTTAGTACCTACTTTACTTTTCATTTAATTTAAATTTATTTATTTTAAGTAAGTATTTATGCACCTTGTAGTCTGAAACACAGGTGAACCTACTCGTAGTTCAGGCAATTATGCAACGGTGCTCTATTTTAATGGTTATCTAAGATATTTTATTTTAAATGTGCCCCTTTTTATAAATAAAGGATTATTAAATATTACTTTGTAACTTATATGGCCCACAGAACACGGTTCGGCCGGAAATTCCGTGCTATTAAACACATACCTAACCTTTAGACGTGTTCTCTAACTTTTTTATCCATAGTCTAAATAAAGTGCCATAATTTTTTTTGTCCGAATGATAACTTACCCGAACGGCACGGTTGGCGCAGTGGCTGAGCGATGGACTGCTGCGCTGCGTGTCGCAGATTCGATTCCCGCACGGAACAAATATTTGTATGGCCTACAGGTTCCGGGTCTGTAAATGTTTGTAAACGCACCCACGATACAGGGGAAATTCCTAGTGCGGGGCAAGCATTAAAAAAAAAAATGTTATAAATCCTTTCGAATAGACAATGATAAGGTATTTAAAAAAAAATCACCTCTTATTTATGACTTGATTTATTTCCACATTTACAATTTTGAGAAAAATATTGTTTACAGGGTGGAAGGGACACCGACGGCTAAAACAGTTACCACGTATTCCGTATTCAGCTATCATTTTGACCCCCCACTTTGAATTTTTTCGTTGGTTATTAAAAAAACAGCTGTTTCCTACAAAACTGCAATACCTGCACGGTCAGAATGTATAGAACAGAAGATTTTTTTTTCAACACCTACTGATCCGATTCCGAAATCGGATCAGTAGTTCCGAATATTACCCCCTATATCCAAACTTAAATACTTTACAATCTTTGCCTATTTATAACATGAGCATAGATAATACCAGTTAATGGCAATATGCTCGTCTTGGTACGGACGTCTTGGGCGTCTGCCTTGGTATGCACATCTGATGAGGAGAGATGAATCGCATGTGAAGAAAAAAGTGATGAATATGAGTGTTGATGGATGGATGGAGAGGGAGAGCAAGGCCAAAGAAAAGATGGATGGATTATGTGATAAATGATATAAAGTAAAAAGGAGTAAATAAAATCGTGATGAAGGGGAAGATGGGAGAAAAAAACGTGTTGTGTCAATCTCAAGGAATATGCGGTTAGGGCAGAAAGATGATGTTAACAAAAGGCTCGCCCCCAATTACATGAGATTAAAATAGAGCTGGCGAAATGTAGGAACCCTATACGTACGTACGTCTCTGCTTAGCCCATCGGGGATCACAGGCGTGATGTTATGGCATGGTAGGTACCTAATGTGCTATCTAAGTAGTAGTATTTTGTTAATATGGCACGTTAGGTTAAATACATGAAACAACAGGATGTCTTAAATTGTTAGCGAAAATTCTATGACGAAAATGGTTTACGGAAAGATATAAATAAATTGATATTATGGACTTTCAAATTTCTATAAACTAAGATTACCATAGAGCGCGGAGTGAAGACTACAGTACATAGTACTAATTAAATTCGTGGAGAATACCGGCAAGCTCTTTGAAAATTCGGAAAATGTAACGTTTGCCACGATCTCTACACGTTTAAACGACACCCTTGTTGCGACAGAGACTACGGAGAAATCAAATGAAAGAAAAGGGCTTAAAGCATCAAGAGCACTAGTGATCGCAACACGACTTGCGACGCGAAAGGAACAAGTGCACACGCGATGTTGCTTGACGTGAGGGTCCATCGCCCGAGAACGTGAATGGAGCGTAATCGCAGGACCAATAAAATTGATGCAATATTATTACTTAAACAAGAAACGGGATATTTACCATGTTCCCGATATTTGAATATAAATATTATATTATTTATTATTTTATTTTTTATTATTTTTTATTTTATTATTTTTATGTTTATTTTTTTTATATATATTTTTTTTGTATTTTTTTTTGTATTTTTTTTTTAATTGATTTTGATGCAATATTGTTATTATTCTGCATCGCAGGGACTATTTGTTTGTTGTCTGTGTATCGGTTCGAACAAGTTCCAGATAGTCTGGCCAGCGAGGGCAACTTTGAAATTTTTTGTAGAATTCCTTCTGTTTGTCATTCATTTCTTCCAGCTTTCCCTTTTCTATAGTGTCATAATCTACGTTGTCTTTGAATAATTCAAAGAGGGCCTCGATTGATTCTCCGTCTTTAGCAAACATTATCGCTTTTGACAACAATTCAGTTGAGAGGTCGTAAGAATCGAAGATATCACCGATCACATCTAGGAACGTATTACCGTGATCCAGCACGTTCCTCAAGTTAATCTCTCTTAGTAACTTGGAAGATTTGTTCGTTAAATTCTTTATTCGACAGTTGATCAAAATATTGGCTATATCGGCCAGTATCATTTCTAACTCAAAACGAAACTTTAGATTGTCCTTGTAGCTTCGAAGGAGCTGATCCGAAGGTGTAGGTGCGATATCTTTTAGAGGTATTTGCAGCGTATATTGTAAATTATTTTTTAACAGATTCATTCTATTAATTAGACATGATATTAATTTCTCCCGTGGTGAAGTCTGCTGTGAATTATTTTTGTGAGTAGACCCGGCGTTTTTCTGTTTGAACATGTCATGTAGTTTTTTTATACCATGAAATGAATAATTTGTTGGTAAGTTTTTACACGAGGAAGAAAGTTTACATTTGACTTCCAACTCTGTTAATATATTATTAACTGTAGGCATATCTAAACCGTCTGTTAAAAGACGTTTTGGTACTTCGAGTACCAAGAGTTCACAGACATTGTTGAGGCAAAATGACAACATGGCTTTCAAACGCCTTGAATAATCTTTTATCTCACTTAGAGATTGTATTAAATCTACATTGAATTCTTTATTGCTGTTCTTAATTACATCAAGTGCCCGTTTTGTCTTATTAATCTCTTCCATATTTGGATTAACAGACAGTGTGATGTTATATTGACGTAACTGTTTATTCACATTTCTTTGATTCTCGGTCATAAGTTCTTGTGTTTGTCTTATATGTTGAATATATGTGGGTAATATACTAACAACCTGTTCAACAATAGTTTTTTCAAATTTATTTATTTTTGATAATATATCATCTTTAATTGCTAGCATACAAATAATTTCTTTTAAAAGTTGAGTTGTTAAACCTGTATCATCTCTTATTTTTTTAAATAAGAAATCGGTTTCATACAAAAGTTTTTTATAATTTTGATGAATTAAATTAAGATGTCGTAAAGCATCAGGCAAATTTTCAATTCGTTCATTTAATAAACGTAAACCCTTTTCAAGCAACGATTTATCTAGAATAGGCTTATAAATATCACGAATCGAATTAATAATTTTCTTTATATCTTTCAAGTCCTTCTTGATATTATCATCTAAATATATTTGGGCCTGTTCGTTTGCGATATCAATTCTTGTGCTTAGATGTCCTCTGTATACGTGTGACAAATAATCCCTTATGTATTGAAGATAGCTTATTGTGTCCGCCGGTATTCCTATCTGCAGCAATGATTTTGTAGATTCCAATAGATGATTAGTTTTTATCATTTCTCCTGTAACTTGTAGGACTCTTTCAATAACTAAAACATTAACGTCTTCTGCGTCTTCGATGGCCCCTATGTAATAGACAATTTTGCTTAGTGAATAATAATCACTCATGTAAGTTGGTGTTAGGTAGATGTCATTTAAATTTTCGGGATCCTGATTCGTTTCATCTGAGTCCGCACTGTTAATAATATGTTTTTCTAATATAAGTTTTAATTCTTTCAAACTTTTATTGAAATACTTTCTCTCTAAGAATAGTACTGATCCATTAAGCAACTTATACTCGTCATATGTTACTATTAATTCTATTATCTTATTTTTATGAATACCCATGTGATGCGTTTCTCTCGTTAATTGTCTATTTCGAGGTAAGTACAACCTCCAATCTTCGGCAGTGCGATATATGAAATGATAGAGTGCACATTCAATTTCTTTGTACTTGTCTGCTTCATCTTTAAAGCTTACTTCTCCCTGGTTTGTCTCTTGTGGTTTGTTAAACTTATTTTTTAATTCTTGTCTAATGACAAACAAATTCTCCAATACTAGCAAAGCAACATTAAGGTCTAATTTACGAAAATAAACTTCGTACTTTATGTATGCTTGCCCTTTCATATACTCGCTACTTTTGTCTGCAAAGTAGGCTTTTAACTTCCGCTCTTGTTCATCATTCTCTTGCGGTATTCTGATCTTTGCCAAATCTGAATATATATCATAAAGACACAACACTTCAACTAGCATGGAGGCCGTTTCTTTGGGTGTGGTGTTAGGTAGGAGGGAAATTTTGGAATATAATGTTTGTTGAAAAGCGTTGAATGTGATGAGAGAATGGATATCTATGAGCAACTGTTGATTTTTGACTTCACATACGACACGAGCGTCTTCAAGCAACTGCCCAAGTGTTTTTAGTTTATTGATGTCATGTCCAATCCAGTGTAAATCGCCGCTCCAGCAGTCATATAACATTTCGACCATAGGAAAAGCGTTCGACCTTAGCGCGTATTTGAACACTTCCGTTCTCTGGATTTTCACCTTTGTGTCGTCATAGCTTGCATCGGGTGGGTCAAACGAATAAATTATTTTCTTGACTTTGTCGTTGTCTCCTTCTTTTATGGCATTTTTTATATCATCAAAAATTTGTTCAAGTGGTTTCTGCAAATAAAGTAAAAATTTAATTTTATATCTTAAGGTTATAAAATCAGGTAGGTATAGGAAGTATCAACGTAGGTATTTTCACCTACTAGGTATCTTGGGTCCAATAGGTAAAGTGTACTAACTCTAGCAAGTGCAGCACGTTCTAGTAAATAGCGATGTGTGCAAGAACCTACAGGTTGTTTTTAGGCTCTATAATAAACCATTTGTAGCAACGATACGAAGGGCCTAAACATTTTTTTATTTAATCCTAGGTGGGTATTTGACGGGACCTATGACCGCCCCCCACTGCCTTCGGCCCTACATAGAGGAGGGTGGAAGATACTACCTATCCTCAAGACACCTATTCTTAAATACCCTTTGGCTTTGTCTTGTTTACGGGAAGGGATCCAAACGTGTGGAATGTTTAGAGATTGCCCCCAAGGCATCAAAGGGGATTTCGTATGCGACGGTACGCGACGGGAGGTAACAGCACGTTGCAGCGGCATGCTGAGGGATGCCAAGGCAAGTGAAGATGTGCGCTGGAGTTCGCTAACCTACAATCGCGGGATGAGTCTCGGTGGATGGCAAATATAGGTAGCTGCCACGATGCCACAGTATCTAATAGATCGCTGACATCATCAGTGTGCGTTGGCCGGTGGAAAATTCCCAGCCCTGCCGTCCATGATGTGCGCTGGCCTTAAGCGCGTGTTGCTAATGATGTACTAAATCAAGTAGCAATCTAAGACTTACATTTTCATGATTTGAGCAGATAGTTTCCCATCGCAGACGAAGATAGCGGATGACACGCCGCAGCAGCTCCATTAATTGAACTCGATGTGCTCGTCTCTTGACAAGACATGCCTTCACTCAGCTGCTTTAAGTATTAGACACCAAAGGGCGTTTAGACGCTGAAATAATACAAAGCGACATTAATAATCTTAAATGGCTTAGTATTTTTTTTTCCTAGCCTGCTCTGTCCAGTCCTTCCATTTCGCTAAACCGCGCGTCTTCCTTCCAGTTCTGACGGAACCTGTCTAGTTCGTGCTGCCATCTCCTCCGTGGCCTGCCGCGACCCCGCCTCACTGTGTGAGGGCACCAGTTTCCTATTTTGTGCGACCTCTCCATTACCATTTGGTTTTTTTTTTTAAGAAAGCTAAAATTGGAAGCAGGCGGGGCTGATTTCATTTTCATAATTTTGCCTGCGTTCAACTTTTATTTAATGTAAAATTAGTTTATTTTTTACTTTTCAGTATTTTTCAGTCGCGTTTTTAGTTTTTTCAACTTCTTTTTTATTATAATTATTTGTAATACTTTTATTTTCGCACACTTTGGGGCACGTTTTGTCCAAATCAAATCAAAATATTTTATTTTACATAGGCCTAGATGGGCACTTATAAAACGTCGAAAAATCGGGTTGGTCGTTTCCTATGGAGAAGAACCGGCAAGAAACTCCATGGTTACTCTTTTCAAATCATTTGGTGTTACATTAATATCATGGATATAGCATTTGTACATAAGTATGGGGGGACAGCGTAGGCCCGACAATAAGTCGTTGCTTACTACACAAAAAATGTAGAACAAAATAAAAAGTTAACAAAAGTTAACAAGCAGCTGGGAATCTACAAAGCCTACAATGTTCACACATTTACAAACAATTGATAAAAAAGAATCTATACAAAGCTAAAAAAAAGAATTGTAAAGTACTAAATTAAAAAAGTGACACAAATATTGTTATCACTATTATATATATAACTATTCTGAGCAAAAGATGTATAAATGATTTGAAAACTAAACACTATTTTAAGCTTTCACGGTTTACAACTAAACTTGTATTGTCACTTACGGGAATGGCTTGCAACAGCGCCGAAATATCGGGAGCTCAAAACAATGAACAATCACGGAAGATATCCCGTAAGTGACAGTACAAGTTTTTTTGATTAGAAAACTATTGTGAAAATCTGATTCGAAAGAGGAGAAAAAATGAGTGAGAGATATTTGTGCCGTTTATGAGCTACCAGGGAAGCCGCATGCGCAGAAGGAACTAAAGCCAAACTTCTTTATGTTCAACGTAGTCCTTGATTTTGTAATATGCTTTTTTAATAAGGACACGTTTGATGTAGTTCATGAATTTTCCATCGGTCAGTTCTATAACTGACTTTGGCAACCTGTTATAAAAGCGTATACTGTTTATATGAAAAGACTTGCTAGTTTTTGTTAATCTGAACTTAGGTATTACAATTTCGTGTTTACTGCGTGTATTTATATTATGAAAGTCGCTTCTTATTTTGAAAAGCCCTCGATTTTTGCGGACATATAAAATACATTCTAAGATATAAAGTGAAGGCAGGGTCAGTATATCAATCTCTTTAAATTTTTCTCTGAGGGACCATTTTATATATCGCGCGGACTGCCCTCTTTTGAAGAATGAAAATTCCATCTCCTTTATATATCTAAAATAATAATAAAAAATATGTACAAGTATCAAAATGGGAAAAGGGCTTCCAAAAATTCGTCCCCGTCGTTGTCAATAGAAAAAGTGCCCATTAGGCTGGCAGCATTGCCAGGTTGGATGGCAATGCTGATTCTTTGGCCAACAAATAAGCCCGCCCTCTGGTCACATGAAGAGTCGACCAACCGCTTGGCGATATCCCCAAATACTAGGCGGGCCCTCGGACCCCTTGGCCCTAGAGTTTCAACCCCAAACGGCTCAAAGCCATAACTACTAATAAAGTTACTGTATTTGCGTCGTTTGAGGTTATTAGCTATTTACTGCCCAGTTCTCAATTCATTTCTTCTGCATGCCTTCTGATGCTGAAAATACTAGGTAGTATTTGTTGTATTTGTCATCTACACACCCACTCCCCTTAATAACAAAAACGTATTCATTTATTCTGAGACTCACCTTTAATTCAAGTACCATTTATTCCAAAACAGTTGTGTTACACTTTGATCACTCAAAATATTCATTGAATCAATCAAATAGGTACGTCTAATATATTTTATAAGTGGTATATTTTCAATCATAAAAGGCGATATAGATAACACTTCGCCGTCGGCGTTGAGTGGCGTACTGCATGACGATAAATATGTAGTGCAATAATCTTATCCTCATGCATAACCAGGTGATTAGAGAATTGCTAATCGTACTGACCACCTAGATTGAATAATTGTAATATCTAATAAATTATATATTTATATATTTATATATATGACAGCGATGCGGAGGAATCCTTTGACGCCTAAGTGTCCTATTGTCGTCGTTGTTTATATTTTCTTACTTTTAGTCTTATTTTTATCATTACTTTAGTTCTTTTTAGTCTGTATATAATGTACATAATAGATAGAAATAAATGTTAATTTAATAAAAAATAAAAAAATATATTATGTGGTAAAATTCTATCTTGAAGGCCTTTGAACAAAAGTATTATTTTAGCTGGGTATTAAATAAATAATGTCCAATCGATTATGCTAAAGATGTGAAAATTATAGGTTGGTAGAGAAACATGAAATATTTTTAAAAGAGTAATTGAGTCATGGAGTTTAATGCCGGTTCTTCTTCAAGAAACTGCCCGATCTGTGCACCTATGTTTTGACGTTTCATAAGAGCTCATGTAGTTTTATCTATACTAATAATATTATAAAGCTGAAGAGTTTGTTTGTTTGAAGGCGAATCCATCCGAAGCAAGTGCGTTGCCAGCTTTCGAGTTGGGGGAGGTGGCAGTGGGATGAGAAAAAAACAGATTTTTAAGGTTTAAATTTACTATTTATGGATGCAGCTGAAGTTCTTCTAAGAATCTAAAATTGAATAGCGAACTCAAAAATGTTAGCACCTCGGATTAGTTAGATCTTATAAACCTTCTTGTTCATAATAGAAATAGAAGTTACTAATTTTCTCGAATTATTTGAAAAGTCTAGAAACTAAACAAAGTAAGCTCTCCATTCCAGAAAAGTTAGCTTTTCTTTAGTCTTTTTGTTCAGAAATAGATGTTACTTAATTGACTTAGGGACAAGTTGTAGAACAAAAGATAAAGAAAAGACTCCAAGAGCGAGCTGAGCGAGCTCGAAAATTTTAACACCCTACCTTGGACAGGTTAGAATAGTTTTGACCCTTCATACAGGAGTTTCTTGGTCGACTTTTAGACAAATTCAAGATTCAAGAGAAAGTAGGCTCGGAAGCTAGCGAAGAGAGCTCGAAAATGTTTACGTCATGCCTCGAATTAAATAGATCACACAAATTAACGTGCCTTCCTGCCCTCGCAAATCGGGGCTGATATCACTGGCAGGAATTTCACTGCTCCTGATTGAGGCGTCGCATTTTAAAGAAAAACTGAAAACGGTCATAAATAGGTTTGATAACCTATTTATGCCCGTTTTCAGCATAAGCTTCGCATCGTGCATCGCTGCCTTGATAATAGCAGAGATTCGTAAACAAAAAAGTAATATTGTGATTTTAATCTGTAAACAGCCGGCTAAGGACACATCTACGATTGTAGACTCTGCGCTGGCTTGGTAAAACTTTTGAAAAATCGGCCAAGTGTGAGTCGGAGTTGCACACGAATAATTATAAATCGAACAAAAATGCCACACCCCTTTATTTTTTAACATTATTTTATTTTTATTATTTGCTGTTATAGCGGTACCGTTATACACTCAAGTGTCTAGTAATTACGGTTTAAAAGATAAGTAGGTACAGTTCTATGCGAGACTGGCGAAAGAACAGACAGTGGATTATACTGGCACCCTGCGGTTCTCACCATCCTGAGGGATTTTAAGTAAAGCGAAAACTGATGATTAAAATGTCGGTAATTTCCACACGTCTTATTTAGAGCTAATTATCATTTATCACAATCAAACTTACTTAGTTACACTCAACGTTGACCTTGGGGGAATTATAATTTAGATAAAACATATGATTGTTCTAGCTGATATCGCTTACAAGATAGTGTGTCCACACTGGGCATCAGTTGAGGTCTCTGATTGTTCCAAGTTGGGCAAAGCATTACTAGGTTTTTCTGTGGACCACTGGTCGTTGCATTTGTCTTGGTCGTCGCGCCATCTTCCACGCAGTCTGTCACGATGCGTTCTGGCTTTGACAGGGGCCCATATTTCAGAAGTGCCCGGCCCAGTCCCACTTTAGCTGTAGTCCCTTTTTGAGCAATGTCAATAATTTAGCTTGTGTTTATTTATTTATTTATATACACACAAATAGAAGAGCATAAACGGACTGCGTTGTGAGTGCTTGGAGCGCAGAGTCGTGTTATGATATGACAGTTAGCTTGACGCCTTGAAGATGGTGGCCTTGGTGGAGTATTTTGTGTGTACATAAATAAATAAATGGTCAGGAGAACTGTTTTTCTACTTAATTTACTCTCACTGCACCATACATAATTATGCAGGAGTACCGATTTTTATTAATCTTTTGTCTTGTATCATTCTGATCTTCATATAACATTGTCATATAGTTGTAGCAAGTAAGACACATACCGAGGAATCCTCAAGTAGCTGTTTAAATGGAGTGTCAAGGGCAATAAAAATGGAAGTGTGATTGGCCGATGGCTGTGTCCACATGGGGAGTCACTACTAGATTATTTATTCTACTTACGTAAGTATTTATCATAAGTAAGTATAAATAGTCATTTAACTTAAATCCCTCCCCCCCCACGGGCCCGGGGCATGGACGGGAAATTAAAATTACACAAAAGTTCAAAAAAATAACAGTGAAGGTTAGCGGCGATTCGCTCGTACGTAAAACGTATTCCCCAGTTTTATCCCAGGAACATGAAAAAAAAAAAATGTTTTACTGTACCCACAGGGTTAATTTTCAATGAACAGCCAAAATTTAAAACCTCTATTTATTATTCAAAAATATATATATATGTATACTAACATAGTTTTAAAGTTGTTTTGTTACTAACACTATGGTTTTTTGGCCGCAATAAACAGTTAATAAATAATCTCCGTGTTATCGTCCAGATCTTGAGCCCATTTCGCGGAAGAGCAGGCATGGTCCTCGTCACTGAACTTGGTCATATCCATCATATTGAAAAATGCGTCTTCTTTGTTTCCCGCCATTGGTCGCGTTTTCGTAGTTGTGCCACGTTCGCCGTGTTGCACGTGGCCGTGATCCCGGACGAGCCCCCAAAATGTAGATTCGGGATCGTGGAAATGAAAACCTTCAATGTTGAAACACGAAGTCGATCTCTTCAATTTTTACACTCACAATACTTTGATTTCTTCTTAGAATTAATTTTCTGTCTTATCAGCAACTTCATAATTTACTCGTCGTCCATCGTCCTCCCCTTCCCTTTCATACTCTCTCTCTCTCTCACACACCTCAACGTTCCATTCTACACAGTTTCATACGTTCCTTTTTAATCCTATCCTACATAAATAAATATATTTTTTTATTATTGAACAAATACATATAAAAAGTTACGCAAACATTCAATTCAATATGTCCGAAAACATTATTTTAATAAAACTCTCCCAGGATTTTGTAAAATAACTAAGATGATTTAAAAGAGTGTAGGAGTTTCTTGCCCGTTCTTCTCCATAGAGATCTATATTTTGGAACCGACAACAAACGTTACAACTTTCTTACTAACTTACAGACTCCTTGACAATTCAAAAGTGTCTGTTAGTAGTTTATTTTAAAATAAATGCTTTGGTTTTTGGTTAAAATATATAAAATACTACCGCCCCTGCTTCGCACGGCGCCACCTATCGACTATAAAACTATTCTATCTTACAAGCGGGTACCAATCTTATTACAATCGAAAAAAATTCAAAAAGCTTGTCAATACTTAATTACATATAATTAAAGCGTACATTACATACCACACCTAGTTGCGCTCGTTCTGTGTATGTTTACATTTTAGCATACTAAATTATTACCGATTACCCTACACTTTTAAAATATTTTTGTTTGTTGTTGCCAAATCTGTACGTTCAATCAATGATATTTTTCAACTAGTTAAATATTTCTCATGTAAGTGAAATTTCTTAATAAAGACATCTCAAACCCGATATTAAGAAGAATAAAACATTTTCTCCGAATGCGCCTCTATGTGAACTCCGCTTTACTTTAATTGTTGGTGCAGATTTATTCACCAGGGGCAGCGGTCAACACAACGAAATCAGTAACACTTTAGCCGTCGTACCGCTCATACTATGGCTGATAAAGGTACAATAATACTCATATGGAATTTAAATAATTTATCTAACGCACTATCATGATAAAATCCGTATTTTGTGTTAAATGTTCTGATTTCAGTTGTAAAACTTAGCTGCAATTCGGTAATTAGGCGCTACGTAACTGCAACAGCTGCGGCGCCGGCTATACCAAAATGTGATTTTACGCCGAAGCCATATACTGTGAGTTTCTTTTTTTTTTATAAAGTAACCTTTTGAAACTCCAGCCAACACTGTTCCCGTGTGATAGATGGGTGGCCCTCTCCGGCTCACAGGGTGGAGTCTCTGTCCCAGCAGTGGGAACGTGTTACGTTATCGCTTGATTATGCAATTTCGTGAATTAACTGCCCCCAGGACAGCTTCTATGCTATGCCGGGAATGATCGAAGGGTTATTTGCCTTCTTATTCCACTTAGGTAGGTACACCAGCACATCAAGCTACCCGAAAATGTCAAATTTTCCCATTCAACCTTGAATCTAATGTTATATCAATAAAGTTCCTTCACTGAGCGCGGTATTACTTATTGTAGCAAATATCTTTTATTACTACCAACCATAAAGTAGATAAAAGTATCTACCTAAAATAGAAAATATTTATTTATTTATTTATTTACTATTTTTAACTGTCATGCTATAAAATGATGGGTTTTACAGGCAGCCTGTATCCAGGATAAAGGTGCTTACATAAAGAAGCATGTTTCCGGTACAGACAAATCTGTGCGGGTCGGTACCGATCGGTGCAGGGTTAACTTGCTATACAACATTAGTTTTAGCATATGCGAAACCTGATACACGTGTCTAGTATTTTTATGTAAAGAATCTATGTACAAAATTTCAAAACTGTATCATGAAAAATCACAAAGTTATAAGCTTGTTCTGTTATCTATTTGTCCGCACAAAATCGTGGTCACCACGCAGCGCGCGCCTCCAGCGTCGTTTTGAGCTCATTGATAATAATAATTTGGCAGTAGCTACCTAAATTATTGCTATAGATACTTAAAGTCGCTCGGTGTCCAACTTTTAACTTTTTTAAATATTTTTGGGAAAAATTATAACATGGTTTAAAAATTATTGGAATCGATTCAGTTACTTATTCTGAACAAACTATATTCAGGTTTCGCATATACTAAAAATAATGTTGTAGAAATCTGTTTCTTTATACATACATAGAAATTAATACCTGCACCGATCGGTACGGACCCGACCGGTACCGGAAATCTGTTTGTTTATGTAAGCACCCTTAGTTTCTGTTAACCTGTCAGATTGAATATATTAGTCATGTTCATTGTTAATTTACCGGGTGGGTCTAATTCATAGTCGGACTTGCACACAAAGTGTTCTGTAGTATTAAACAATATAATAACAATATTTTTAACGCTCATTCATATGTCAATTTACAATTTTACACCCAACAGCAAAATATTTTTCTGAAAAACAAAGTTAATGCTCTAGTTTCACGAAAGAGTCCCATATCTCAAAAACTAAATATCAAATCTTTTTCAACAAATTTCCGTTGAAAGTTCTTTTTACGATATACAACCCTCTCTTACCTTAAAAATTAGAGGGTCGGGGACACAATTTTTACGGCTTTCGAAGGGAATAAATACCTCATCAACCATTGGATTAAGAACAAAAATATGTTAGGAACCTCGATATCATTTTTCAAGAGCTAGATACACCCCACACGTTTATTCTGCAGAATATTTTGCCTTTATCATAGACTGCTTTATTCTAGCACCTTGTATCTACTTAAAGAATAGTGCTGCAGCACCTTTACCATTAACTACTGCCGATGTTTCAGGGTCCCTCGTACCAGAAGACGGAACAAGTGAAGAGTCAGCACTTGCCTCCCGCGGTTTTCAACATTTACAAGAAACCACTGCTGCTGCATCAAGGCCGCATGCAATGGCTTTACGACCACGAAGGAAGCCGCTACCTGGACCTCTTCGGAGGCATCGTCACAGTCTCTGTTGGACATTGTCACCCGTAAGTATAGTTTTACGTGGATCTTTTGGCGTGTGGTCTTAATCGGAACTAATATCGCTGTTTTCTCAATAAGAACCACATAAGTACATACTTTGGAAGTTACTTACACACGTTGTTCTAATGTGGTATGATCTTAAATTCGTACAAAGAATCTGGCTATACGTACTCAAACAAAGAACTCCTTTGATGCAATTGCAATTACCCACTATAAATAAATTGTTTATTTTATAGGTACAGTGCATGTCTTTATTCAACAGTTGCTTTGAATAAATACTATGTATACTTTTCACATTTATGCATTTAGTTAATCTAAAATTAAAATAACTTTGGACTGTCATTCATTTGAGGTGAATGGAAGGAATCAATTTTAAATTATTCAAATATTTTGTCGCATCGTCACGAATTGTTCTGTATGGTGTCCGGACGTAAAGAATAGCACCATCCCATATCTTCCCGTGGGTGTCGTAAGAGGCGACTAAGGGACTTACCAGTGAATGGGCAGCAGCGTTCTCTGTGATTCTTTTTATAACAAACATACTGCGATCGCCAACCCGCCTGCCAAGCGTGGCGATTATGGCAAAACCCCCCCTTGGGGAGGCCTATGTCCAGCAGTGGACGTCTTTCGGCTGAAATGATGATGATGAATGATGATCGTCACGAATTCACTTGTACAATAAAAGAACTTTATGGCGCCTTTCACCTGTTGATGTTACTTTAAGGACAGCCACTTGAGACGACGATTTCCGGTAAATGGCGGGCTAGGACCAAACCAGTAGGTCTGACCCTGAATTTTGTTAGCTGTGCCACCTTTAGGCCCTTTTTTTCTTTTTTTTTTTAACGAACGCGTAAAATGGAACCTAAACTGAAATTCGAACAATTTCAAAATTGATAACTTTAGCTTCGGATTTCGGTGATTTTCGTCTGTTTGATTCACTTGTTTGTGGAAAATTAAATTAGATTCCGAAGTCGGCGGAAGCAAAATTATATTTCCACATTTTGGTGTTTTTTGGTGTCGGTAGACTCGGTGGTCACTATTTTTTTGCATTTTTTTTAAATATCATTTTTCGATGTTAGTTTTTTTTTAAATTTTACATTGGTAACGTGTATGTTTTTCCAAAAAAATAACTGCTTGTAGGTGTACTGTACACATTTTCGTACCCTTCAAGAGCACGCAGACGTGATATTCTTATGTTAAGGAATTGTGTAAACAACACATATCCATGTGGTTGCAGCAATCACGATTGATTTCCTGTGTTTTGTTGATGAGTTCCATTGACTATCTCCGAAGGTCAGCAAATTTACCAAATTTAAACGTAACCACCTCGGATAAATACTCTTTAAAAAAAAATAACGATATCGGTTTACAATTGGCAGAGATTACGTTGAGCATTAGGTACAAAAAAATCAGACGATTTGATAACCTCTTCTTGAAGTCAGTTAAAAATAGGTAGTTACTCGTTTCTTGCGTAATATTTTTAATTTTTTCATACCTATGTGTGATATAAATGGCGTTCCCCGTAGGTATAAATTGGCTTAGGTACCAATATTTAACTGAGCAGCAGATAGCAAAACCTAATTTAAAAAAAAAAAAACCGCCTCAAATAGTAAATGATTGCCAAAAATTAAAACCATATTTTAATGTGAAATTATAACTAAAAAAAATTACATTTCGCTATCCTATCAAAGCAAATGAATCGTTTCTTTACTTGATTTTATTTTCAGCAAGGTTGTTGGCGCTTTACAAGATCAAATAAACACTCTATGGCATTGCACGAATATTTACCGCCACCCGAAGATTTATGAGTACGTGGAGCAATTGGTATCGAAGTTTCCTGGAGATCTCAAGGTATTTAATAGACAGAATAAGTTAAGATACAGTCAAACAACCGTTAACGTTTTAAAATAAAAAACAAAAAAAAATACTGGCAGGTAAGGACAGATTGTAGACCTGAGACCGCACCGGACTCACGTACCGAAGTATCTGTCAGACTCCGATGTCCGGAGCCGTTCTAGAACCTGAGCTTACCGGTTTTACTGAACCTTTAAACATGGTATAAACAGGCTATGGCACGTGGAGTAGTGGTTGCCTAGTGCCGGCCCTGACTTAGGTACAGACGCCTGCACGTCAAGCTACTACAGTCGTTAATAGATTTCAACTTTATCACTAAAGCATTCGGTTCAAGGTTGGGTTCAGTTTCGGGTAGCTTGATATGCTGGCGTCTGTACGTGTCGTACGTAGGTCGTAGATTGGAAGAGTGGCGGTACTTTCATACAAGCCTAAATACATAACCCACGATTTCATTTCGACTTCATGATTTTCAGGGTTTCTGAACAGTATTCTTGCTTTTTTTTTTAGGATGTGAAATCATCAAATGACCCCCCCCCCACTCTGGGCGCAGTGGAAGGGAGTGTCAGACTTGTACTGACTAAAACCCATCCATGTTCCTTCTTTACCCTTTGTGTTCCAGGGCCGCGGTATCTCTTTCGAGTAGGTATTCTTGCCCTAAGAGCTTGTCATATTGTTGGCGCCTATGGACGCCACTTTCGATTCTAATATTTTATTTCTTCGAAAGTGTGTTGAAAAACTTCGTTTCATACCCGTGGGGATTTGTTACTGCAGTTCTCGGCTCCTTAACACATCCGCCTGCAGCTCGGGTGTTAATTCCACCTCGAATGCAATAACAAAGTTCCCCCACTAAATATCAAAATGTACTACTTTAACTGTCAATTTATCTCGCCGAAGCTTAATCCTGCAACAAACGCCACATCGGCCACAACAAGGTCACAATTCGCGATAGTTATCATAATTATTATAATAATATTGACATTATTATATTACGTAGTAAAAGCCGTATCATGTGAAAAAGATAAGAATTGTTTCAAACATTGTTATTTTGTGTAAATATACCTAAGTAGTTATCAAGATTACAGATATATCTACTTAATTAAAGATAGATACATCGAGAATAGGTCGTAAAGTAGGTATATTTCTCACCGCTGGATGATTAGGGGTTAGGTAGGGTAGGGTAAAAAAAGGTGCATTGCAACGCATGCGCCGCACGCAACGCCGGGCACAGCTTGTAGGTTATAAATATTTTTTTATTGGTACCTACTTCGTATATATAATTTTAAAAAGTGCTTACGTTAATTTACCTATACCGTATAGGTACTACGAAGTTGAAGAGATCCCTACACGAAAGAATTGAAAGAGACAGACGCTGTATAGGCTATCAGAGCTATCATGTCTCAGATAGGTGTGCTCATAAAAAAGGGTGTGGTACAGACCATCAAACTTAACAACTTTTTGTCTTAGACCAACTATATTGTTGGTATATTCAGCATGTCCCATAAAAAACTGCAATACCTACACGACCCAAATGTATGAGACATGAACTTTTACTTAAGCTAGTGTTAGCAAAAACGGATATTAGTTCCTGGATTAGCATTAGATAGTATATTGTCCTTGATAGTCCTAATAGATATAAAAATAGGCTTCAGACACGTCCTCCGTCTTCATATCGCACAAGTAGTAAATAAGCAAATTTTCCGAAATATCAGGCAAAGTCTTGTGTCCACAGCCAGTCTGGCGCCTGGTTCGGTCAGTTCGATCGCATCACCAAGCTATACAATGATGGGATTTACAGGCAGCCTGTTTATCACCACTTGGTTATGTTTTTCTTATCCTGCGAGATTGAATATACAGGGTGTAAACGGACCCTTCACGAAGCCGTCAATGAAGAATTATGTACATCAAACTAAGTAACCCAACGCAACAATTATTGCTGGGAAACGACTTTTTTTTGGGATTTAAAATCACGTTTTAGGATAAAACTCAATGTAACGCACTCAAAACTTAGTGCTGTTGGATGCTTTGAATACTAAACGGGTCATGGAGGTAATTAAAGTAAAGTTAAAACCTTAAAAAGTAGAATTAAAAAAAAACTTGTGAAAAAATTGGAATTATCTCCGTAACTAGAAGTTTCCTAGGTATGGTCCCGAACAAAAAAAATATCGCAAGATCGCCTTTCGGATTCGTTAAGGGTCTTTTTACACCCTGTATAAACTCATATCCATTGTTAATTTATCGGTTGGGTCTAATTAGTAGTTTTATTAGCCTTATGAGGAGATACGGAAAAGATCCTTGACAGACACCAGCACATCAAGCTACTACAATCTGTCAAATTTCTTTAATAGTTTTTCAACTTTATTGCTAAAGAGTTAGGTTCAAGGTTGATTGGGAAAATTGTACAGTTTCGGGTAGCTTGATGTGCTGGCGTCTGTACTACCGAGTTAACTGACGGTCGACCATTTTTCAACCTTATAACCTAGGGCGTAAGGCTGAAAAGGTGGCAGCCCCTGAGTGAACTCATAGTACATGCTAAGTAACTTTTAGTGATCTTGGCCTTGGTTTCGACAGCACCTTCCACCTTCATATTATCACCATGAAACATTCCAGGTGGTTTACCTCGTGAACAGTGGCACCGAAGCAAATGATCTCGCTACCCTGCTGGCCAAGGCTTACACCGGCAACCTGGACGTGGTGTCCCTTCAGAGCAGCTACCATGGCTACTCCTCCGCCTTGATGGGACTTACCGCCACCCAATCTTATAGAATGAAAGTACCTGTACCCCCTGGATTTTATCACGTAAGTTCGAAATATATCATTATGTCTAAGTTCCCTGAAGGTGTACTTAGGCACAATAGATGCCCGTGTGCAAGCGTTTTGTCATCAACCGAACACAAATCCAGATTTGGACACAAATCTGGATTTGTTTGTAGGATTTCTGAAAAGGCTAATACTTATTTATTTATTTATTTAACTTACAACTATCATTACAGGTAATCTTAAACCTAATTCGATAGTGTGGCTATCACTCTTATTACTAACACAGATCCATTAGCTATCTAACTACTTATAAATAATAACTACGTTTAACAAAACTTTTGCGAATTCACTCAAAGTGCACGAAAAAATGTCGATTCGCTCGTGAACCTCGTTCACTACGCGGATCGTTCTGGTGAAAGGGGTTTTAGCCAGGAGATTGGTTGACTTGATTGGAATTGCCACACCAGGGCACAAGTCTTGGATCGTTTTTTTTTCCACTTGCATCATTTCTTCAAAGATGATCATCGTCTCTAGGACAAGGCGACCTTATAAAAAGTTGCTAAATTCTTTTTCTAATCTTTGTTTTCAGACCATGTTACCGGACCCTTACCGCGGCATTTGGGGAGGGTGTCGAGACTCGCTATCTCAGGTGCCCGGAGCATGTACCTGTCCCGGCGACTGCGTGACTGCAGACAAATATGTTCACCAACTTAACGAGGTAACTGTACAAAGTGACACTTTCAATCGAGAATAAGTACTTATTCTATTGGTGGCTTCAATGCAAAATCATGGTATGCGAGAAGCTGGTAACCGTTTTTTAGGTTTATCAGTGACATAGTCTTTCAGCGAGGCCTGGCGACAAAATATGCAGTCTTGACGATTTTGCTTCCCTGCCTGACCCATCCCCAATTTTGAGACACGAATGCATTTATTTATTTTGGGGAAACTAATCAATATCGACTGGCGTCGATCGGCCGCCATTATGGCACCTTTACGTTTTAAATTTTTCATGAGTTTTCCCATTCAATTTGACAGCTTCTAGAAAACTCGATACCCAAGGGACGTCTGGCAGCTCTGTTCGCGGAGTCGATACAAGGAGTCAACGGCACCGTACAGTTCCCCAAAGGATACCTGAAAAAAGCTCAGCAGCTCGTCAAGAAATATGGCGGCTTATATGTGGCTGATGAAGTAAGTTATAGGTTACTTTTCTTTATTATTTTTGTTTCAATCACAAGCTTACCTTCAACTGCAGAGAAAACAAATGAAAGTTTCACGAGTGCCTACTAATGCGAAGAAAACAAGTAAGGGAGCCGGCATGGCCTAGAACCAGAAATTAAAAAACATGTGACATCAAACAACACGTACTTACTGGGTGGATTATGGCTCACTCTGTAACAAAAAGGGAGCGAGCCCCAACAGTAGAACAATATTAATCATATTTTTGTCGTTTTCAGGTTCAAACCGGTTTTGGACGTACAGGAGACGCTTTCTGGGGTTTCGAAAACCACGAGGTGGTCCCCGACATTGTGACAATGGCCAAAGGCATAGGCAATGGGTTTCCAATGGCTGCTGTTGTCACCACGAAGGAGATAGCCGCTGCGCACGCCGGATCGACGTATTTCAACACTTTTGGCGGCAATCCTATGGCTGGAGCAGTGGGTAAAGCTGTTTTGGACGTAAGTTTGCTATGCTATTTTCACTCTTTTGAAATATAAATAATATATTATATCATCACACATTTTCTCCGATATCATTGGAAGAGGTGTAGAACATTTCAGGTACGACTTATTTTCGCAAGTTAGGATCCCATTTGCCTTACCTTATCAGAGACAGATTTTTGTGTGGGCAGGGGTAATTCAGAGTCTGGTATGTTACTCACACATTCCTAGTGGAAAACAATGCCGATTTGCCCGACCTATGCATTGAGCTCGGGACCAGCAATGTGCACTTACGACCACTAGACCAGTGAGGCAGTCAAAATCGACCTACGATAGTTCCTAAACTAGCTTTTCTGCACAAAAATAAGTCGTTATTTTTGCACAAATATTATCTTCATTCTGCGCAATAAAATAGATGAATCTGAAGGACCCGTTATCGTATGTGTTTAGTTTTAATTGACATAATAAAAAAACGTTTTGTAACGTTATCTATATCCTCTGCAACTAAAGCAATGCATAACAATGTATCCACATAATGGCACCACTTCACTAGGTAGGTACCTAAGAACAAGCGTTACATTACATAACATCACACTTGTATTTCCCCGTCGGGTTAGGCAGAGGTGTACCATGGTCAGGGGCGAGCATATAGTCATCAACTGGACACAAATTAAGCAATATTCACTCATTATTATTTAGACTAGAAACGGGATATATACCATGTTTACTGTTTTTATGTAATCGGTTTATCTGCGATCATGGTGATTGCAACAGCGCCGAAATATCGGGAACTCAATCAAAACAGTAAACATGGTAAATATCCCGTTTGTAGTCTAAATAATAATGTTAGTGACCATGATAGTTTAAAATATACACTCACTGGAGCATTCGCTTGTAAAGTAATCCAAGATTCAATTTTAAACTGAAACAAGTGAATTTTACAAATTGCATCGTTACAGGTTATGCTCGGTTCTCCTCAGTCACCGATGTATGCACCTAATGCTCGAATCTGAACTGTTACATTACAGGCAAATGCTCCCGATGAGGGACCACCTTAATTGGTTAATCTTACGCTCCTAACGCAATTTTAGGTGATAGAGGAGGAAGAATTACAAAAGAATTGCAAAGAAACCGGCAAGTACTTCATCGAGCAACTGATGCAGTTGCAAAAGATACACCCTGTGATCGGTGATGTTCGCGGGAAGGGCCTGATGCTTGGCTTCGAGTACGTCGTACCGGGAACCAAGGACCCCTTGGACGTAGCTGACGTGAACGCCATTCATGAAGATATGAAGGACATGGGAGTACTTATAGGACGCGGAGGAAGATGGAGCAATGTAAGTCAAGGCAATCGCTTCGTTAAATAAAGTCCTGCATAGTTCTTTTAGCGAATAGTCGGAACTAACGGCACCATTTTATTTCATCAAATCAATTACGAAAGACAATTTCACAAATGCCATTTAACAACAGCGCCGATTCTTCCGTCAAAGAAATCCTTGTCTACGGTGGTCATGCTACGGGGGCTGGTACATAGGGGCCTAGTCAGGACATACTAAGAATGGGATACGGGTAAACTAGAGAAATAGCTCCTTTAACTTGTACACGGTTAATTGTTACAGAGTCAATTACTAACACTACTGTACTAACTAAATACTCAGAACTTAAAAGGAAACACAGAGCAGTTTCTAGACCAGTATGTGTCGCGACCACGCCCGAACGATTACAGTCGTTCCATGGGACTATGGTCTATAACGGACGCCATACCTCTAGAGTCAGCACAACGCCTAACAAAGGCGCTTGTGTTTAATTTTAAGTACATACTCGTCAGGATCCGACATACACATATCTATATCGACACACACGTGTGAAAAATAGTTTTGTTTCTTTTTAATAAAGCAGTAGCTGCATAAGAAAAGAGAAACAACTATAGTTTGTCAAGTGCTTATTTTGGCAGCACTTTCGCATGACGTCATAAGCTCATCCATACGTGACCATTTCACCATGTTTTGTGGTAGATCTGCTGCCAAAAGATTACGCGCCAAAATTTATTTTTTATTTTCTTGAATGATGATGAATAAAAATGGCGGCCATTTTGTGCGCCAGATTTTTGTATGTAGTCACGCTAATTCAGTAGATATGTCCAGTCCATGAGTTTTAAAGTCAGTGTGCAGCACTATAGTAGTGTTGTTGACTGACTGTACATACGTACAAAGTCAGCAGCCGGTCAACACCAAAGTTACGGTTTTGTGAAGCCGGTACGGAGAAACACGGACAAATATGTATTTTACTGAAGGATTTTTCAGTGACCGGTGTCCACAGTCAGTCTAAAATTTATGCGTACTTGTTTGACCGATCCTTTACAAAAAAGGAATCGTAGAAAACTTCGATCCTTTAAAACCAACCAAATATTACCCTTACATTTTACTAAAATAAATTATTTCCAATTGTTTATGCATAGACGAAGTGTCTATGCATATACAATATATATCTATGAAAGAATAGATCATTTACATAATTTATATTTACACTTTTACAGGTAATGCGGATAAAACCTCCAATGTGCATCAACAAAGAGGACGTCGACTTCGCTGTATCTGTTATAGATCAAGCAATCAAGAATTATACAAACAATAAAAAATAAATGTCTATAAATGAAAGGCGGTTTTATTTTTGTAGTGTCAACACTGTCAACATTATTTTCGAAAGCCAATACATTTATTTATTTATTGCACAATGACACAGTTACTGGCTAACCGTAAAACTAATGAGCATATTGTGACCCTGTTAGGGCGCAACAAGTTTACTTGGAACTATGACGATGGACCATGGCCAGACATTATGCACCTACTTACTACGTTTCGGTGTGATGCTTTATCCAAATTAGATCGTTTTCCCAACCGAGCTGAACCGCTGGCAACCATTAGTACCTAATGTTGAAATCTGTAATAATGGATATTTCAGTTTGAACTGGTGCTGGCAGGTTTCAATCAAATATTGTGGAATAATTTTAATCCCACGCCATTAAGTTTCTGAACCAACACCTGCTTGCAATTTCAAAACTGATGAAAGGTGACAGCTGTCACTTCACTTTGCTGTCATTAATTGTCACTCAAGTCAGCTGTGTCCCTGCCAGGCTCTGCTAAATTATCGGCTTTATTTTTCATTTGAATACTAGCTAAAAATAGTAAAAAGTGTCATGCACCAACAATTATATTTCTAGATAAATCTATACGTCCTATTTAAATATATTTCGGTTTCTAATTAGAATATAACCTATAAAGCGGCGCACTAATTACCAAACATTTCCTCATATAGTGTGAAGCAAGGAGTAACCATGGTGTTTAAGTGCCAGATGGATAGCTTTTTAAAACAGGTACGTCAGTCTACCAAATTATTTAATCAGAACATCTTATTTGCAAACACTAAGTAACTATCTTATTTATGTTTAGTACTTGCAAACTGGTGATCAGTGGTGATAAGCTTACATGAGCTAGGTAATCCTTAAAATCAAGCGTTCCTTATGAATAACTACATTTATTCCCTTACCATCAGGTTAGACAGTGGCTAAGAGTTTTTAAATATCATTTTAAAATCAACTGAATTTGCAAAGTTATAAAGTGATTTTTTGTTAAAATCAATAGGAAATAGATTTGAATATAGTAGATTATACACCATGATCATGGATCAGTCTATCCGTGTTCATGGTGCTTGCAACAGCGCCTAAATATCGGGAACTCAAAACAAATAGTAAACATGGGACATATCCAGTTTTAAATGATTGAAATTGACCAAGTTCGTTTTAAAACTTATATGGTAGATTAGTTTGCTCCTCAATTTTTTTTTCAGTACTCATCAATAGTTATAAAATGTGAACCAACAAAGGAGCCAGTGGTCGAGTATGGAAAAACTCTCCCGTTTGAAGGATACCAACTCACTTTGGAAGATACAATTCTGTTTCCTGCAGGAGGTGGTCAAGTAAGTTATAAACTAACAACTGTCGGGCCTACGCTGTCCCTCCATACTTAAGTACAAATGCTGTATCCATGATAATAATGTAACACCAAATGATTTGAAAAGAGTAACCATGGAGTTTCTTGCCGGTTCTTCTCCATAGGAAACGACCAACCCGAACCGTGCACCTTTTTTTCGACGTTTTATAAGCCTATGCGTTTTATAGGCCTATGTGAAATAAAATATTTTGATTTTGATTTTTGATTTGTAGCAATTTTCGAGTAAAGTTATTTTATGTGACAAATTGCCACTTCTTCTTAGCGTGTCAATGACAATTTAAATTGAGTCAGCCCGAAATTTGGCAACGAGTTTGGTATAATTGCCACAGGCAATGTAGCTCTCAATACTAATATTTGATCTGACAAGCTTTAGTTGCCCACATTGAATATTGATAAATTCAAATTGCTTCATATAAAGTCGTCCTATCAATGTTTGAGAATTTTTTACAGTTTTTTAAAAGCAAAAAGTTAATGTAAACAACAATAAATTAATAATGTAATACTTTTTAAATAAATTATTCTTATTCTATTCTCTTCTCTTCTAAAGTTGAAGCATATATTAATGGATCTAATACAAGTAAATAATAAGGTAAATAAATAATAAATAAATTTCCTTAGCCCCATGATGTTGGCCGGTTGAACTCTACAGAAGTAGTGCAAGTACTTCGCAAGGGTGATGAGGCAGTGCATTTTACTAAAGAGCCCATTCCTGTGGGTACCGTTGTGGAACAGGAGATCAACTGGGACAGACGATTTGATCATATGCAGCAGCATTCAGGTAACTTATTAAAGTGAGATACTCGAGAAGCTTTTATTATCTAGGTTTTTGGTGCAACCCCCAACATAGTGTTGCGGGTTCAATCATAACAGTCAATAGGTGATTTTTTATGAATAAAACTGTCCTTAGAAAGTTGAAATAAAAAAGTAGTTAAAAAAAAACTAAAAAACCCGACCGGGGCCCATTTGAATATAAAATTATGAAAATGGAATAGGCCCCGCCTGCTTCCAACTTTTGTTTAATTTAAAATGTGCTTGTTTTATACATTTCAGTTTTTTCAGTCGGGACTTTTCAACTACTTTTTTTATTTCCAGCTTTTTAGTTTAGTAACGTGAAAGAATTTGCAGACACTTTAATTTTTTTTATTATACGATTTGTCACTTTGAATTACTTTTAAACTTATAAGTTGCATATATTTTTGTAATCACCCTTTAAAACCCTTTATTTTGATACCCCACTCGATGGTATTGGAAGAAAAAAAAATTCGAATGCTGCGATATGGTACCCTAAATCCGCCATTCACACAGTCGCGCCACCAAGACGAATCTAACGACCGAACGTTCATCCGTTAGAGGTATCCGTAGGAGTTACTAGGGAACATAGAAACAGACATACATACATACAGTTCAAACACATAACCCTCCTTTTAGGCTTCGCATAAAACTTAGTATAGCCTTACTATACATAAAGAGAGAGTCTCAAAGCTACTTTCTGATAAAAATATTTGGAATATGTATTTGTCTTTAGAATATGCCATGCGCCATGTTTTGAAATAATTCTAGCACTACAAAATGTGACACATTCCTGAAAAATGAGATTTACGTAAACGCCATATTATATAAGAAAGTGACACTACTATCTAAGGCAAATAAACGCAACAAATATTGACATTAGGCACCCTCCGTACATAGTATTGTGTGTGTACGTAGTTAGCAAAATAAAATTTACTTAATTTATTTTTTTTATTTTAGTTCATTTTTCTGACTGGCCTGTTGGTCTAGTGGTCAGTGACTCTGACTGCTATGCCGGAGGTCGTGGGTTCGATTCCCACCCAGGACAAATGTTTGTGTGATGAGCATGATCATTTGTTCTGTGTCTGGGTGTAATTTATCTATATATGTATGTATTTAGAAATATATAAGTATGTTTATCAGTTGTCTAGTACTCATAACACAAGCTCTGCTTAGCTTGAGACTAGACGGCGTTGTGTGATAGTTGTGGAATATTATTATTATCTCCTTTATTCGTCTTTATACTTATTTTAAATATTTTTAAACATTTCTTAAAAAAAAAAACCATATAAAAAAACATTTAAAAATATAAAAAATAGTGGTCCGCCGGTAGCGGGAGCAGGGTCCAAGCTACCGGTGGTTAGGGCTCCAGAGACAGGAACCTCCTCACAATACGAGCCGTATCGAGGAGTACTGCCTTCTGAATCAGGCCCTTGATCCAACCGCCTAAGGAGAGCTTCGAAAGATGGTCGTCGAGGCTCTTGGCTATAAGGCCATTGGCCGTCACGACGATCGGCACAATGATAGCCGAGTTCACATTCCACATGTCGACAACCTCGTGGGCCAAGTCGAGATATTTATTATTATTATTTATTATTATTTTTCATTGCGACTACAACTTGTACCTATAGCACATTATCACCATCTGGCTAGCCTTTTGTCGACTACATATGTTGCGGCTTCCAGTTTAACCGGATGCAGCTGAATACCATTACAATAATTATATTTTGACATTACATCATCCTTAATTCGGACTGAAGTGTTATAATTAAAAATAATAAAACTGCTGTCGCGGTCTTAGGTTCGATGACCGGGTCGGAAAACATTATTGGGTTCATTTAAAAAACTTAGTACCAGTTTGATGGCAACAGGATCGACCCCTATTACATGGGGAAATGTAAAATACCTATGAAATGTGGGTGTACCTCTGCCTAACCCTTCGGGGATTATAGGCGTGATGTTATGTTATGTTTAGTATTGGCCCAAATTCGGATATGCGCCTAGTGGCAATGAGCTTGCCCCATACTACTATAACTGCCATGACAAAATGCCGAAGAACTATTTGTTAGTAGTCTTCTTTTTCGTGTGGTGCCTAACCTGGTGTCAAAGTTTTTATGCCACCCGTGGGCCTCTGACTTGCCCTCGAGAATTATCTCTCAGGCATGCTAGTTTGGTCATAATAGTATTAAGTATATTTATGTTATATTGAATCTGTACAAGGTCGAATTAAATTAGCTAACGAAACTCCGCTCACATAGAGATGGTGTTGACTATTAATAGAATTGATGTAAAAATAGCCTTAACAAAGACGACAAGCTCTTGTTTTTTCCGTCATTGCGATATTTTTTATGTTCTGGACCATACCTGTGAACCTTCTAGTTACGGAGATATTAAAAGTTCCAACTTTTTCACAGGTTTTTTTAATACTTGTTTAAAATGTTATAACTTTACTATAATCAACCCATGAACTCCATGAACCAAGAACCCTGTTCTATTCAATGCATCACTCAGCACAATGTTTTGAGTGCGTCACATTGGGCGCGACCTTAAACCGTGATTTTACACACCAAAAGAAAAGTCGTTTCCCAGCAATAATGTTTTCTCAGTGTCACTTAGTTTGATGGACATAATGCTTGGTTGACGGCTTCGTCAAGGGTACGTTTACACCCTGGATAAACATCATAATTAAACCCAGTCAACACCAATATCTTTCTGCCCATATTGAAGTCGCCGCAACACGTTTTTTTGTCTCACCAGAATATGCTATAAAACAATTTTGTTTGAACACGTTTTCAGGCCAGCATTTATTGTCTGCAATATTAGAGAAAGAACACAATCTGCCCACAACGAGCTGGTGGCTAGGGTCTAATGAGAGCTACATAGAATTGGACACGGTCAAAGTGAGCTTTGACGTGATAGTTGCCACGGAGAACAGATGCAATCATCTGATCCGAGAAGCGGTGCCAGTCAACGTGAAGTTTTGTAAAATTACCGATCCTAACTTGGATGAGGTGTAGTAGTCTTTTTTTTTTTCATCAGTTTTATCGAACTATACAACGTGTAACAGAATAAACGCAATTCCTGAAAGTAGTTGGTTCAGAATCGGCTTCTGAATCGATTTCCGTCATAAAAAATAAGTGTTAGATTTTGATTTACGTGACATTTTTGTTTCCGCGCGCGATGGCTTTCCGGTATACCAACATACAATACACTGAGATGGTGAGGACCCTGGCTCGCTGTCTTGTGGATGTTGTTGCACATACGTTTTGCGTTTAGTAAGGATAACTATTTTATAAAAAAAGACTAGACTTTTTTTTTTTATTGATTATTATTATTGTATTTATCCTATATTCGACACAAATGTATTTTTGTTCAGAATAAATGACTAATTACTAGGTTTGGTTTAAATTTATTTAATTACGGATGTTGTTTTAGACTTATAATTTAATATTCAAATTGGGGTGTATGAGGTATTGCGCTTAATCTGTTACACGTTGTATAACTATACTCTGATTTTGCATCACTGTGATATTCATTGTTGTTGGGTGGGTTGCTGCTATTAGCATACTCATATCGTATATTATTATATAGACTAGAAACTGGATATTTACCATGTTTACTGTTTTGTTTTTTCTTGTTTATCCGTGATCATAGTGCTTGCAACAGCGCCTCGGGAACTCAATAAAAACAGTAAACATGGTAAATATCCCGTTTCTAGTCTATATAATAATGTTAGTGACCATGATAGTTTAAAATCTTATATCATATCGTATATGATCAACATCTCCTACGAGCGAAGACATATGAACACTTAGACACACTCGCAGCGAGTGCTGTAAGCGTGTGAAGTGAGCGAATGCACTTGCGAGTGGTGGCTTATGTTTGAGATCGCCTACGTAAAGGCGCATATGACCAAATTCCACCGGCAATCTTAACCTACCCATGTGTGCACCGAAGACAGGTGTACCCATAGATGTACGCCTGTTTTCACACGTTGTGTGGAGCTTGTATTTTCAAAACCAGTCTTACCTTTGGGTATCGCGTTACCCATTAAGTAGACTATGGAGTGTCTGAGTGTCAGATAAAGAGTAGCACTAGACCAAAATTTAAAAAAAAAATTGAATAAAAGTTGGCAGGTGATCATGCAACCGAGCTGTTTGTCTACCAAAGATTCTTCATTTATTTATTCACTAATTCTTGTTTCTCAGGCACACACAAGAGGGCTGCCTGAAGACTGCGTGGAGACGATCAGGATTATATCTATCAAGGACATTGACGAAAACATGTGTTGCGGTACCCACGTCACCAATCTGTGGTAATAATTCACTTTTACTGTAGGTACAGGGTTTTTTTTTCAATTAGTTAGTGAAGCTCTACAGATGCGGTTATCTAGCAGGAAAATAACAAATGCATATTGTGTACCAAAATTCAGAGCCCAGTGCTTCCAGGTCAGCACGGCGTCGGCGTTTGACAGGGAGGATGGCATAGAGCAAGTTTCATTTACGTTTAAAGGGAAGGGTAGCACAGATTCTATGTCATTTGCCTCGGTATTAGTGATAATATCTACTTGAAAATTGGAATCTAAACTATAAATTTAAAAAAATACTAATTAATTATCTAAAGTGTACCTATCAACTATTATTCTGCAGTACTGATTAAATTATATGCATCTTTTGCTTGGCACCTATTCTTGTATTATACTCGAGGCGAATCGTGCTGATAGTCGAAATACAGTATATTCCTAGTTCGGGTACAGACAGTAATCTCTTTGCCTAAAAGTTTTTTGGAAATAAACTATTAAAAAGAAAAAAAAAAAAAAAATGGATATAACTAAATCAATATTTTTCCATGTTTCAGTCAACTACAAGTAATAAAGCTGACAGGAATAGAGCCTGGCAAGAAAGGAAAAACTATCCTCAAGTTTCTCGTTGGCAACAGAGTTATTAAAACCTTCCAACACATGACTGACAGGGAGAGGGCGCTGACTGCGCTACTCAAGTAAGATACCTTTTCAATTCAATTCAAATTCATTTATTTCAGGTACATAACCCATATTGGAAACATTATTAAATTAAATACAAAATCACATAATTACAAAAACAAACAAAAATTAAATATAAATAAAAATACAAATCAACACCAATTAATTATTAACAACAATAAATTAAATTCAATCATAATCACAAATTCATTACAATATTCAATTCAATTCAATTTATTTCAATCATCAGTTGGATCATATTATAGCATCATTTTGTTGTTATCGTCACTACATTAAGCATACAACAATGGTTAATGTAGTAACAATATAATAATTTTATACTCAAAATTAAAATATTATATTTCACATAGTGCCCATGTAGGGTTTCCTATGGAGAAGAACCGGCAAAAAACCCCATGGTTACCTTTTCTCTCAGCAATCTTCAAATCGTTCAGTTCATCATCAACATCTTGAATTTAGGTAATCCCCGAAAGTACACTTACGTCACATTGTAGGTAATAGGGGTCGCCCCTTATAAAATGGGATTTGTAACTGTTTCGTGGCAATAGCCGCTAGCCAACAAAAGAAAACATGCTTCGCGAGAATTTCATACAAATAAATAAAATAGGACGGGACCGGTCAATGTGGCGACACTTGGGGGAGGCCTATGTCCAGCAGTGGACGTCTTTCGGCTGAAATGATGATGATGATGATGATGAAATAAAATAGAAGTCTCTCTTTGTAATTTCAAACTGACAGCTTTTTACTGAATGCATATGAAAATAAACAGGGTGACAGGGAAACTCGACCTATTCCTTGAAATGTAATACTAGAGCAACACGTTTTGGGGCAAGAATTTTATTTATGTAAGTAATCAGTAAGTAATCAATTTATTTGTCAGAATATTGTTGTTACAAAGGTGTTACATATAATATGATGTCCATAATATTCTGCTGTTTCCAGCGTACAAATATTTAAAACAATTAAAGTTAAGGTCAAACCATACAGAGTCGAAAATAAGGAAACTCTACTATCAAATACAATGTTAGGGGTTATTAGTTTAAGAATTATTAAATACAATGTCAGGGGCTATTAATTATACTGTCAAGCATTATTAAATACAATGTAGAAAAACAAAAAAATAAATAAAATACAAGTCATAGAAATGATATTCCATTCAATTAAAAGTCGTCGTCTAATTTAAATTTTGAATCAAATTTTTCATTTAAAAATTCATTCGTTGAGTAGTAACACTTTTGCAATAGAAAGTTAAACAGTTTATTTTTAAATGTCATAAGGTTAAGACTTTTAAAAACATTAGGTAATTTATTATAAATTTGAATTGCCATACAATAAACATTATTTGAAAATAGTTTAATTCTTTGTTGGGGTGTACATAATTTATGGATATTTCGACTTTTCCTTATAACAACATCATTGTGTACTTGAAATAAAGTTAAGTTTTTACGTACAAAGATACAGAGTTCGAATATATATAAAGATGGGAGCGGTAATATTTTCAATTTTTTAAAGATAGGGACACAGCTTTGTAATGAGTGGGCTTTGGTCATTGATCGAATACATTTCTTTTGTGCTCGGAATGCTTTATCATTATCAACAGAATTTCCCCATATAATGATGCCGTAGCGGAGAATTGATGCTACGTAACCATGATAAGCATAAAGTGCTGCATTGATACCAGCCACGCGAGTTATTCGGTTTAAAGCAAATACAAATCTTTGCAGCTTAGTGCATAATTTGTCAATGTGTATCTTCCAGTTGCAATATTTATCTAATGTTATCCCCAAAAAAGTAGCATTTTCAACCTCTTCTACAGCGTTATTTGCATATCTAATTTCTAATTGTTGACGTTTGCTATTGTAAGTTTGGAACTGTATAAGTTTGGTTTTACTAATATTGACATGTAGATTGTTGTCTTTTAGCCATTCTATTATTTTGTTTAACGTGTCATTAATCTCTTTTTCGTATTTAATAATATTGTTATCGGTGAGTTCAATACTAAGAGTTGTATCGTCGGCGTACAGAATGCAAGAATATGGGGTTACGTTGGGCAAATCATTGATATATAGCAGAAATAAAAAGGGTCCCAGTATACTGCCCTGGGGGACACCACATGCGTTCCGACGATAGGCGGACCGATACACTCTATTTTCCGACAAATTATTCCTCGATACCTCCACGCATTGTTGCAAAGCTTAGCTAGCTAGTTACAAGCTTGCCAAAAAACAACAATTGTTATGATAACAATTGTTGTTTTTTGGCAAGCTTGTGAAACCAGTTAGTCATTTTACTCATTTGTATGCTAACTGTCATTCAGTTTTTTCCAATAACTAACGTTAATTAGCGTTGATTTTCGGGTAAAATAAAAAAAAAGATAAATTATTGCTACTAAAGACCTTTTATTTCTGAAATTAAGTATGTACGTTTTGGGCAAGCATTTTTATTTAATGTTCACTAATTTTTCAGCTTTCAGAAAATAAATAAATATCAATTGAATATTTAGAGTGGAGTTTTTCAAAATTAATTGTTTTTGGTAACAAGTCCTAAAATTTCAAAAAATTCGCAGAACCGATACAGCTCAGTACCCATCCAGTTTTGAGCCCTAGTTAACTGGGCTGAATTTGTTGGTAATGACCTCCAGTATAACCCCTTTGAAGATATAGGTCGCTTCCCTGTCACCCTGTATACGGTACCTACATATAATAACAAAAAAAAAAAACATTATTTAAAAATTATGTCAGTCTGTTTGTTGTAATCTCCGAAACGGCTGGACTGATTTTGACGGGGCTTTTTTGGCAGATAAGGGAGAACCGGGACTATTCCGATTTTTAGAATTTTTAGATCTCCACCGCTAGGCTCACTCTTTGCAAAAATGAATACACACAATTGATTATCTACTCACGTTTATTCTTATCATTATCAAAAAAATTAAAAAGATTTAAAATCTAATCTAATTTATAATAATTAATAAATAGAAATCGTACTCACAAGATATTCTAGTCAGAACACCACTTGTCTTCTCAAAATTCTTCAATTTCTTCGTTCCAAATGTGGCCTCTCAGCGGCTCGCCATTTCAATACCAAAAATGGCGTCATCGTTGCGAAGTCATTTTTTTTTACAAATTGCAGATAACATTGATTGAAGTAACAAACTATGATTTGTTAATTAATTTTACTATTTTTAGCACTCGATTTTAACATTGAATTAATTATCTATCGTTTAAAACATTTACCTAATCATTTTAAACGCGCGCCATCTTTTTCGCTTGACACACAGTAGTTCAATCAACTATTTGTTAAAAAATAATTAAACAAAAATTATTATAAAAATAATGCATATCGCTTATAAATCAAGACACGAATTTAGCATTAGATAACTTGTTTTTAAACCTAAGTTTAAATAAACCTTCCGTTATGGTTTGCTGTTATAGTAACCGCAAATCATAACACGGCTTTTATATTGAAAAGTAAAAGTAGCAAACTGACTTCAATAAATAATTCTAAATTAATTTAAACCTATCCAGTTAACTGTTAAATTTGAATTTAAGTTAATATTTTCAAAGTTTACGATAGCCTTGCGTCGAGATTTTACTATAACCGATATCTAGGCCTCAAGCTAAAAAAAATATGTTTTTGTTAATGAAATTTAGGATTTTGCCCGCCATAACTTTAATGAAAAAAATCAATTACAGAAACGAACCATTGAGACACGAAGAACTAATACAAAAACTGCAAAATAACTTGAAAATCACGAACAAGAACTTTCAAACAATTCTTCAAGAGCTAGCTCAGCATGAGGTGGATAAAATTAAGAGTACTGATCCGAAACCTAAATACGTGATCATTTTTAAGAAGGAAGCTACTCCCGATTTTAACCGGGCCGTCCTAAAAGGCTTGGAGGGAGAAGGCTTGTTCATATTCTTGGTTTCCGTAGAACCGGATAAGCCTAATGAGGGACAGATTATTATGCAGGGCCCTGAAGAGCACTATAATGCTTTGGGCACTCAGTAAGTACCTTTTTTTTGAGTATGGCAATAAAAAAAAAATACCTTGAAATAAATGTTGTAGATCCAAAAAAATCGAAGACATGTGACATCTACCAACCTGCACTGGGCCCGCGTGGTGGATTATAGCCCATTCCCTCTCATAGAGAGGAGGCCTGTGTCCCAGCAGTGGGAACATTATAGGCTGATTATGCTTAAATGCCTTGATCATGATTTTGACCTCAGGTAAAAAAAAATTTGGTCCGACCTAAATAACTTTGGATAAGGAAAGGAAGATGATATGGCAGAGTTTTAAGGATAAATAGTCTTTGTAATCTCTTAACTAAGGGCGAGATTCACAGAATGCACTTTTATTTACTTCGAGTGATTTCTTTCATGCATCGGTATTCGTTTGAATTGCTTGATCACATTGGCTTATACGAATTTAAACATTATCCGCATTAGAATAAGCTGCACATTCGTATTAAACTCTACTCTTTCTTCTTTTCTCTTCTCTACTTTTCTTTGAATTTGCCGTTAGTCAGTTTTGTATCTTTAAACGGATGATGACTCTTTTCTCTTCTCTACTTTTCTTTGAATCTGCCGTTAGTCAGTTTTGTATCTTTAAACGGATGATGAC
Source organism: Noctua fimbriata (assembly GCA_905163415.1). Taxonomy (NCBI): domain Eukaryota; kingdom Metazoa; phylum Arthropoda; class Insecta; order Lepidoptera; family Noctuidae; genus Noctua; species Noctua fimbriata. The sequence goes on along the minus strand of LR990941.1, from coordinate 15,515,146 downwards.
TCTTTTCTCTTCTCTACTTTTCTTTGAATCTGCCGTTAGTCAGTTTTGTATCTTTAAACGGATGATGACTCTTTTCTCTTCTCTACTTTTCTTTGAATCTGCCGTTAGTCAGTTTTGTATCTTTAAACGGATGATGACTCTTTTCTCTTCTCTACTTTTCTTTGAATCTGCCGTTAGTCAGTTTTGTATCTTTAAACGGATGATGACTCTTTTCTCTTCTCTACTTTTCTTTGAATCTGCCGTTAGTCAGTTTTGTATCTTTAAACGGATGATGACTCTTTTCTCTTCTCTACTTTTCTTTGAATCTGCCGTTAGTCAGTTTTGTATCTTTAAACGGATGATGACTCTTTTCTCTTCTCTACTTTTCTTTGAATCTGCCGTTAGTCAGTTTTGTATCTTTAAACGGATGATGACTCTTTTCTCTTCTCTACTTTTCTTTGAATCTGCCGTTAGTCAGTTTTGTATCTTTAAACGGATGATGACTCTTTTCTCTTCTCTACTTTTCTTTGAATCTGCCGTTAGTCAGTTTTGTATCTTTAAACGGATGATGACTCTTTTCTCTTCTCTACTTTTCTTTGAATCTGCCGTTAGTCAGTTTTGTATCTTTAAACGGATGATGACTCTTTTCTCTTCTCTACTTTTCTTTGAATCTGCCGTTAGTCAGTTTTGTATCTTTAAACGGATGATGATGATTTTTTGCAGATTTTTAGGGATCCAATATTCCTTAAAAACTTGTTTTGTTATTTGTTTACATTTCCGAAAGGCTTTTAGGCAAAAAAATATGGACTCCCTCACCTTTGGTTGACTGGTAGAGAATGCCTAAGTCATGCAAGTCCGCATTTGTGTATTTTTTTTAACCTTTTTAAGGCGCGCGTACCCTCACGCCAAGCCAAAATTTCACCTACCATTTTGTCACATATTTGTGTCGTTTGGCATACAGGGTACGCGCTTGCTTGTCACGTATATGTGACACTGGCGTTCAAAAGGTTAATGCATTTAGTTTATAAATTATAAACGCCTTGTACTTTTACAGAATAACAGGACTTCTAAAAGCCAAAGGTGCGTACAAAAACGAAAAATTTCAAGGCAAAGCTGGCGATTTAAGCGGCATAAGTAAATGCAAGAAATTGATTGAAGAATACTTCGATGGTCTTTCAAAATAAATAAACAGGAACTGGTCATAATAGTTGATATTTTATTTTAATAAATATTTCTTACACAATCTTTTGTAATAACATAAAATGCTTTGACTTATCATTAACGCAGTTCGTACATTCTACAGGAAAAGAGGAGTGTAGAACAGACATATATAGCATTCATATCAAGAGTAGAATACTTATAGGTTATAACAAACGAATTCATAATTATGTTCGGAAAACTGGAAAGCGCCCTCTGTCGACGCGACCACTCGTTCTGGTTCGCCGGACAAAATTATCGCGACGCTCTCATATTCGCTCGACGGTCATTTTGGTCAGGACGCGGGGAATATCGAATGATAAAGTCATCATAATTGAAATCACTTAAACTAAGGAATGAATTTAAATAACTGAATAACAATAACATATCAAAGTTTAAAACACATTTGGATACATTAAATCTGTTTGCTTTTCCTGCATAAAGCTCCAGTCACACTTAGCGAATCCTGCCTGGGGTGCGCGAATAGCTCGCGCCGATTGGGTCAACTAACTGTACGGTTTAGGTGCAGAAGGCCTAATTCTCAAAATGGCAACAGAGTCACAAAAGGACTAGTTCTCAAAATGGCAAATTCTCTAAAAGCCTAATTCTCTAAAAGCCTAATTCTCTGAATGGCTAATTCTCTACTGAGTTATCAAAATGCATCAGGAATATTTTCCATGTATATTAAATCATTATTTATTAACCATATTCATCATTAATACGCATCACACATAGCCTTTCTTGTTTATCCAGGCCTTTTCCAGTTCTTGGGGTCGGCACTTAAGAAGACACCCATGTTTTTTTTTTTTGTTATAATGTGTTTATTATGTTTACTTAAAAATAGATTATCTTTTTACAAATACTCAGTAATATATTGCTTTTTTGAGTAACATTATAAAAAGAGGGGAGGTATAACATAATTGGTTGTGAAAAAAATGCGACGATTCCCGGTGTCCACCTCCAGCTAGTGCACCAGTGGTGGACAGTGACATGACTTTTTGTTTAATATTTTGTTGCCCACCCCTGGGTCCACCAGGGGTGGCCAGCAGAAAATCAATTTTAAACATGAGTATTCTCGTAGTCTATCAATGACGGATAGTGACTCAACTTATTTATTCTAAGAAACCACTTTTAACTATTTTTATTACATTATCTGAAGACTAGATAGATATAGGGATTGTATTTCACAAACTACCAGGAAGCCAGAATCATAAGTAAATGCGTATCTTGAGGTTCCTGAGCATATACGCGTTTAGTATTCTTGGATCCTTTATTGGCTAATGTAGGTTTTCCCGAATTAGCCATAGATTTTCTCAGGTAAGTTAAATCTTCAACAGTCGTTTGTTGTTTTAAATGCTTTAATGGAGTTGATAACTTTCTCGTCTTTGCATTTGGTGAGCCTACGTCGGTTGTTAGCTTCTTCGCTGTTTTTTTCAAGAGTTCACATTTGTTTGTGATTTCAATCAGTGATGATTTTAAACTACTATTCTCAATGGACAGTAAGTTAATCTCTTCATGGGCTGATAATAAATCCAATTTAAGTTTTTTTAACAATATACAATACCATATAATTAGCCATTTAGAGAGTTGGCCATTCAGAGAATTGACCATTCAGAAAATTATGCTTTTAGAGAATTTGCCATTTTGAGAACTAGTCCTTTTGCGACTCTGTTGCCATTTGAGAATTAGGCCTTCTGCGCCTAAACCAACTAACGTAGCGTAACGTACGAAGGTGTTCATACTGGCGCGAGTAGTCGCGTGACTTCTTAATAATTAAAGCTAGCTACAAACGCAGTCGCATCCCGCGCGGTTCTCGCTTCAGTTTGGCCAGAGCTTTATTATGATTTCCAAAAATGTTGACTATGATTCACACCTCTACACCTGCATGGGTAAATTGAATAACAGTAACTTGAAATAAGAAATTTTCTGATGAAACTGAAACATATGTGTTTTTTTAGGCGAAAGAAAAAGGAAAACCAAAAATACTTTTGGCCACTTATTTCAGTTTTCAATCCCATTTCAATTCAAGTTTTATTTCTCTTTACAAAGTTGCATGACAAAATTATTAAAATATCGACATGCACTGATTTTGTCAAGAATTGGATCAATAAATGCATGACTACAAATGTAAATGCATCCTATAACAATCCATAACACATGTTAAACATAAAATTCGTATATTCAAGTAACATAATATGTATAATAAATTATTCTAACACCAAAAAGTAAACTAAACCATCACATACACTATCGAACTAAGACCTCCACCGCGTGGTAAGGCTGCAGACAGCGTGCTGAGACGTCACGACAGGCGCCCGTCGCGGATTCTTGATCAGTCTATATTCTAGATCACACACTTACCACATTATGTTGTATGCTGTTGAGGTATAGCTTATGTTGTGGTTAATACTCCCTAAATATCCCCTTAACATTATCGGAAGAGTTTCTCATCCTCCTTACAGTCAATTGTGTTTGAAGCGTTGATGCTTGCAATCAATTTCTCTATGCCAAGGTTGGTCCAGTCTTGCGACAGGTCATCCAAGTAGTTGTCGAAGTCTACAAGATCTTTTTGGACACCACGTTGCAGCAAGTGCGATACGGTCTCTAAGACATATGGAGTTTCTGTAAAAGAAGATAGAATATTAAAAATAAGACAGAAAATGGAAATTATAAGTACGTAGTCAATTAGATCTGATAAGAGCAGCAACATTCTTATCTAGTGGTGTCTTATGGACTTTTAGTTCACGCATTATGCTGGTTTCCTCACAATGTTTTCCTCCACTATATTGAAAGCAGTGATAAATATTTTTATAATTAAGTGATTGACAGATATAAGTTGTACCTTACTCTTATTCATCCAAATCAAACATATATAACCTTCATGGAAAAATGCTACTTACGGAACATCACTTTGTTGGCATCCTTGGGCTTCCACCTTCCATCGGAGTACTTGTGCAACTTGATGGCAGGTGTGTCCAGGTGCTGCATCATCCGCTTATTATCCACCTGAGGAGAACAGGAAAGAATTACATTATTCAAATGTCGGCACGATCCTAAGATTTGTGTGGGCAATGCACTCAAATCAGATAAATTTTTGTTTCTTTTTTGAGTCACCTCACACCAGCCCCTGCAGTTCACATTTAGGTTGTCAATATTAAAAAGTGAAGTGTCAAACCAGGTGTGTAGCGATTACCTAGTATTTTGACAAACATTGATGAATTTTTATAGATCTGTATTTATATTTGAAATAGTTCTTACCACAATAAAGACAGCAGAAGGGAAGTGCTCCGCAATTTTTTCTGCAATCTTCTGGCCGGGGCACTTCTCAACAGTGTTGTCTTTGAAATTTTCACAGGCTGCATAGTAACCAGCTATCACACGGTTGTCTGTCTGAGCCACAGTCTCAATCTTTGGAAACAAATGATATAATGTACAAGAGAAGCTTTAGTTCAGCAGTATCTTCGGAGGGGTGATGGAATGACATCAGACACAGAAAAGTATACATTTGTTTTTAGTATAAATACATCATTTTTAGGATATATTTCACATCATTACTAGAAACTTTAAAAAAAAAAAAAAAAATCAACTCATCTCAATAACAAAAATTACATCTTAAAAGTTTACAAACAAATTCTTATAAGCAAGCACTGAGTCACTGACAATATGTAAGACTTGTATATATTTAATAATGATACAATAAGCAATTTGGTAATCTTGAAGACAGAACTCTAACACTGTACCGAAAAGTCCAAACATCAATAAATTTGTCATACAAAATCATAAATTAACCTAGCTCATCTAGTTTTGCTTAGTATAATTACCTGCGTAAGAGCTATCTCAGCCATTGGAGACAAGTAATGGCTGTGGTGGAACAGCGGAACTGTGTCTACAATATCCAATTCCTGATTCTTAGCTCCATCTCGGATTTTTGTGGCATCCGCTAAAAGAACTCCATTTACAGCACAGTGCGGGTATTTAGCAGCGTGTAAGATGATTTTAGCGTAAGCCGCAGTTTCCAGCGACACTTCTCCCATTGTTTTAATAAATGTTTATTCAAATAATGAAAATAAAACTGATTTAATACTTCGATAAGTAGCTCGCGGTACCTCGCAGCCAGCAAGAAAGGAAATTGTCAATTGTACTTGTCAAATACGATTGTCGGTGTCATTGCTTAGTCAATTTGTGGTAGCCGTCAAAAAATAGTATGGCATAACCTTTTGCATTTTGAGACTCTATTAATACCACAACCGCAATCCACAAAGAAAAGCTACGTATGCCTTACAAAGAAGAATAAGCTCTAGAGTTGTGTGGCCACTGTATGTATGTATGTACGTAACAGAAAAGTAAGTCCAGCAATGCCAACTTGTTGTGATAGCGACAGTTACCGCGACTTGCGATGAAATGGTAGTTATTGACGCGACGGAAAGCGACACACGCGCGAGTCGCTTGATGCAAGTCGTGTCATCTCAGGTCATGACCGGAACGTTAAATTCTCCGGGCCGAGCTGCGAGAAGTCGAAAATGTAATGTGAAAATTATTGGTTTTCCAGCGCTGCTGCTGTGAAAGAAACTGAAAAGAAATGTGGCTAGTGGCAAGCAGTGTCCAATAAATTTTAATAACTGAGTATAAATAGAAATAAACGATTCCATTTTTGATAAAAAACCACCGTGTGACCTCCTTCTATCAATTAATAAATCAATAATTTGTTAATAAATATAGAGAAAACTAAAGTTATGCATTTTTATCAACGTATACAGCCCGAAGACTTAAATTTAAACTACAATGGTCAAACAGTCGACAAAGCAAGTATCTATAGCCAAATTTTTAGGAATTTTAATTGATAGCCAACTTACATGGAAACCACAAGCTGAAGCTATTTGTAAAAAATTTGGTTACGTTCTTTATAACCTTTCCAAAAAGATAAATATCAACACTATACTGGTCGCTTACCATGGCTTAGTGGTGCCGAATTTAAGGTTTGGTGTCATATTTGGGGCAATTGTTGTGAACGAGAAAATATATTTATAGCCCAAAAACGCTGCCTAAGAGCAATGTTTAAATTAAAAATTACAGACAGCTGCAAAACTTTTTTCATTGATAATAAACTACTTACTTTTCCCTATCTTTACATATTAGAGCTTTCCATTTTTGTTAAAAGTAATAGTATCTTATTCCCTGCTGTAAAGGACACAACAAATCGAAATACAACTATCAGGTCTCAGTATAAATATAAGTTATGTACCGGTGCTCACAAAACATCTTTATTAAAAAAAAAAATGTGTTTTAGGTATGGCGCCTATAATGCATAATAAGATTCCAAATAGTATCAAGGAGCAGCCTTTGACAAAACAGCTTTCATCTTTATTGTTACAAAAATGTTATTATTCTGTATCAGATTTCCTAACAGATAAAATATAGCTGTATTATTATTTGTTACTTTATTTTTTGTTAGACAATAATTGTTGATTGGTTGTGAAAGCTTTTAAATTGAAGTTGTATAATTGTTTATAATTTTAAATTTTTGCATGCCAAATGGTAGAATGTACCAGGAACAAATACTTACTACTGTAACAACTAATGTATGTACCTACATTCAATGCAAATAAATTATTTCTATTCTATTTCTATTCTATTCTATTGATATTAAGAAAGAAGCGCTAAGGTAGCCCGCGAAATTCAATTGATTAAAATATGACTCGCGATCGTAACAAATATGGCTTTACACAAAAATCATCAATCCAACTATCACCAACCAAATGGGCGTACCCAGCATTTTTAAGGGGTGTGGCAGAAGTAAATAAACTAATTAAATTTTATTTATTGAATGATACGTTTTATTGACTGCACTACATCTTATTTCAATAATAACCTGCGAGGGTTCTGGCTAAATCTAGCTAAAACTTCGTTTTCAAATGTATTTGTGCTTCCAGAACCCTCTTTCTATGCACACTCAACATACAGAGGCCGACTAGACGGTTTTCTGTCATTGTGATCTTAACCAAGTTTTTATTTTAATGTGAAAAATGTTAAAGTACCCAATGAGTATTTAATTTTGTCATTATATTAATTTTGCCTAAAAATTCTTAGCTTCGGATCAGAGAGCAGGGTGGGGCAAGTGCCCCACCGTGGATACGCCCATGAATCCAACCCTCTAATTTAATATAACCCCGTTGAATGACTTTTTTATGAAGTAGCCAGTCACTAATTTGTTCAACAAACAGCCTGACACTGACAAAATTTGAAAAAAAGGTAAGAAAATTCGAGTTTCGCGGGCTACCCTGGCGCATCCACCACATACATATTTAGTCATACATAGAGATATAGTTGGGTTGTAAGCGCACCTCTAGGAATCAGCTGACTGAACGAGAACAGCGGAACAGACCATGTCAATGTCATTCTTGTGTCAGCTATTGTTGACACATACAAATTACAAAGCTTATAAAAACATTTCATTATTTTCAATGTTTATTACTAAATATTCAACAATAATCTTATGATTATGGATAAATATGATACATCTCAAATTACAGAATTCCCTCGTTACGAAGCAGAGTCCGCTCAGAGTGGTGTCTCAACGTTTTTTAATAAATTATGGAAGTTTCCAATATTTTCGCCAAGTGAGGGCGCAGATAGTTTGCAAAATAGAGCGATGAGCGACGGTAAAGACGCCCCTCTCGCTGACGATGAGAAGCAAGATTATGATGATGGGAAACCGGAGACTGGGTCCTATGCTGTTGAATTAGAGGGACGAAGTTTGCCTAACGTCCTTAGAAGAATTAGCAGTCTCATTGCCTTGGGATCTGGCGTAAGTAGAACATAACTATTATTTAGCCTAGTAATTCAATCTTAGTTGTGTAATTTATTTGATTTATTTTTAATTCGAAATAAAAATAAAAAGCAAAAGTATAAAACACTGGTAAAGAATTTAGTATATTAAAATATGCTTATTTTTTATATTTGGCTACCTATGTTATCTTATCTGCTGCATTTAGCAAATTGACCTTGAATAGGTAAGTGTATAAATATCTGCACTTTGCATACTTAATGTAGTGTTTGCATATTTTAGTCAAGGGCCTATTTTATGTACGGTGATATATGAAGTCCATGTACAAATGTGTTAGTAATACAAAAGTATTTATGTAAATAATAGATTTTTTTCCAGGGTGGTACAAAGTATGCAGATACGGAACTGGCTCGCTACTGGATGCCTGATGATATATCTCGCGAGTGCTATGAATGTGCCACGCGGTTCAGTACACTGAGAAGGAGACACCACTGCCGCGTGTGTGGGCAGATATTCTGTTCCAGATGCTGTAGCCAACGAGTGCCAGGTAAATAAAATTAATTATGCTACTTCTTCTTTTCGTCAATCAATGTAACATTCATATTATAAAGTTCGGGCCCAGTAAGTGGCCATGTTTAGTGCAGCCTTGGAGGCGTTGGATAATCAAGGGTGCAGGTAAACAGACAGCTGGGACACACCAGCAAGTGGAGCATAGTCAAATGGCCATGGTCATGAAGAGTGGCCTTTCTCGGCAGTGGGATGATGCAGGGTAGAAACTAAGACCCTGGTTTCTGAAACAATAATCAACAGAAAAAAATTACCAGAAACCATCAATCAAACGAACATGATATCATTGGCTGTTTTTTATGTCAGCCAGCCAATCAGAACAGCTAATATTAGTTTGTCACCCTTTTAGGTACACAGAACAGAAGAATATTTATCTATTAATTTATTTAAACTTGAAGCATAACATAACGTCTTAGGTATAGTAAATTATTCCTCAAAAATAAAAATAAAACGATATTTCCTTGCTTCAGGACACATATTCGGTTGCGCCGGCGGGCTACGAGTATGCAATTATTGTTGCAATGTAGTACTGAGTTATCTAAAGGAGAATGACATGACGGGCGAGATTCCGCCAGATCTGAGGACCTTACAGGAAAACTTACAGGTTTGTACCCCATGCGAAATTCCATCAGCAAAAATGGCGAACTTTCAAAGAAACTATTGTCCTCTCTTTTTATATTTCTATGATTATCCCCCTTATTTAACCAATTAATGTGAAGAATAATAAAAAAATACTCCTTTTCTACCAGGTGAAGTTCCCTGAGAACAAGTCCTCTCAAGCGAGCACATTACGCGATAACTTCACGTTCGCTCGCGAACAGGAGGAGCGTTGTGAAACGCGCACGTCGCAAAAGGAGGTGCTGCACGACGTGTTCCGACAGCTGTCCTTCACGCTGCCCACGCAACAACACAGGTAAAACGCAGCAACACAGTTAACACGCAGCATCACATGTAACACGCAGCAACACAGGTAACACGCAGCAACACAGGTAACACGCAGCAACACAGGTAACACGCAGCAACACAGGTAACACGCAGCAACACAGGTAACACGCAGCAACACAGGTAACACGCAGCAACACAGGTAACACGCAGCAACACAGGTAACACGCAGCAACACAAGTAGCACACAGCAACACAGGTAACTCGCAGCAACACAGGTAACACGCAGCTACACAGGTAACACGCAGCAACACAGGTAACACGCAGCAACACAGGTAACACGCAGCAACACATGTAAATCGCAGCAACACAGGTAACACGCAGCAACACAGGTAACACGCAGCTACACAGGTAACACGCAGCAACACAGGTAGCACGCAGCAACACAGGTAACACGCAGCAATACAAGTAGCCACAGCAACACAGGTAAATCGCAGCAACACGGGTAGCTCGCAGCAACACAGGTAACACGCAGCTACACAGGTAGCCCGCAGCAACACAAGTAGCCACAGCAACACAAGTAAATCGCAGCAACACGGGTAGCTCGCAGCAACACGGGTAGCTCGCAGCAACACCAAGTAGCACACAGCAACATAGGTAACTCGCAGCAACACAGGTAACACGCAGCAACACAGGTAACACGCAGCAATACAAGTAGCCACAGCAACACAGGTAACACGCAGCTACACAGGTAACACGCAGCAACACAGGTAGCACGCAGCAACACAGGTAACACGCAGCAACACAGGTAGCACGCAGCAACACAGGTAACACGCAGCAATACAAGTAGCCACAGCAACACAGGTAAATCGCAGCAACACGGGTAGCTCGCAGCAACACAGGTAACACGCAGCAATACAAGTAGCCACAGCAACACAGGTAACACGCAGCTACACAGGTAACACGCAGCAACACAGGTAGCACGCAGCAACACAGGTAACACGCAGCAACACAGGTAGCACGCAGCAACACAGGTAACACGCAGCAATACAAGTAGCCACAGCAACACAGGTAAATCGCAGCAACACGGGTAGCTCGCAGCAACACAGGTAACACGCAGCAATACAAGTAGCCACAGCAACACAGGTAACACGCAGCAATACAAGTAGCCACAGCAACACAGGTAACACGCAGCTACACAGGTAACACGCAGCAACACAGGTAGCACGCAGCAACACAGGTAACACGCAGCAACACAGGTAGCACGCAGCAACACAGGTAACACGCAGCAATACAAGTAGCCACAGCAACACAGGTAAATCGCAGCAACACGGGTAGCTCGCAGCAACACAGGTAACACGCAGCAATACAAGTAGCCACAGCAACACAGGTAACACGCAGCTACACAGGTAACACGCAGCAACACAGGTAGCACGCAGCAACACAGGTAACACGCAGCAACACAGGTAGCACGCAGCAACACAGGTAACACGCAGCAATACAAGTAGCCACAGCAACACAGGTAAATCGCAGCAACACAGGTAGCCCGCAGCAACACAAGTAGCCACAGCAACACAAGTAAATCGCAGCAACACGGGTAGCTCGCAGCAACACGGGTAGCTCGCAGCAACACGGGTAGCTCGCAGCAACACCAAGTAGCACACAGCAACACAGGTAACTCGCAGCAACACAGGTAACACGCAGCAACACAGGTAACACGCAGCAATACAAGTAGCCACAGCAACACAGGTAAATCGCAGCAACACAGTTAACACGCAGCTACACAGGTAGCACGCAGCAACACAAGTAGCACACAGCAACACAGGTAAATCGCAGCAACACGGGTAGCTCGCAGCAACACAGGTAACACGCAGCAACACAGGTAACACGCAGCAACACAAGTAGCACACAGCAACACAGGTAAATCGCAGCAACACAGGTAACACGCAGCAACACAAGTAGCCGCAGCAACATAGGTAAATCCCAGCAACACGGGTAGCTCGCAGCAACACCAAGTAGCACACAGCAACACAGGTAACTCGCAGCAATACGGGTAACACGCAGCAACACAGGTAACACGCAGCAACACAAATAGCCACAGCAACACGGGTAAATCGCAGCAACACGGGTAGCTCGCAGCAACACGGGTAGGTCGCAGCAACACGGGTAGCTCGCAGCAACACGGGTAGCTCGCAGCAACACAGGTAACACGCAGATACACAGGTAACACGCAGCTACACAGGTAACACGCAGCTACACAGGTAACACGCAGCTACACAGGTAGCACGCAGCAACACAGGTAAATCGCAGCAACACAGTTAACACGCAGCTACACAGGTAGCACGCAGCAACACAAGTAGCACACAGCAACACAGGTCAATCGCATCAACACGGGTAGCTCGCAGCAACACAGGTAACGTGTGAACAGGAGGAGCTTTGTGTTTCCAGTACGTAGTGCAAGTGTGTTGGACCTGAGCCTCTGCTGGCAAAATGGGCACTTGTGGGAGTGTCCAAAGTAATGGTACTCTCTATGGTCGCTGACCCCAATAAAAGAAGCATCAAATAATTTAATTATGTTTTATCGTGTTTCAATATTGCTACCCATCAAGTCTACAAAGTGTCGATAGTTAATATTTATTATTATTTTCAGGTATCGTCTTGTCCGCTACAATGGCGTTTGGCGTGGCTGTGACATTCTGCAATGGGTCATGGATAACACCAACAATAAAACAAGGTGAATAAGCTTTAAAAACATAAATATATACTAATAATACTTGATGTTGATCCTCGTGAAAGCCGAGAAAGATAAGCAAATCTTAACCTGGCTCGCGAGGTTGTCGACATGTGGGATGTGAACTCAGCGATCATTGTGCCGATAGACGTATCAGCCCATGGCTTAATTGCCAAGGGCCTCGACCAATACCTGAAGAGGCTCTTGTAAGGCACTTGGGTCAAGGGCTTGATTCAGAAAGCGGTGCTCGGACACGGCTCGTATTGTTAGGAGGTTCCTCTCTCTGGAGCCCTGACCGCCACCGCGCCGGTAGCTTGGGCCCTGTTCCCGATACCGGTGGGCTACTTTTTTAAATGTTTTTTATATTGATTTTAAGTAATATTTAAAAATGTAAGAAATAGAAACGAAACTTGGTGTGTCACAAAACAATAAGGAAAAATAGACCTTAATGTTTGGGATTGGATCTGAAAGTCTGTTTCATTGTTCTAAGTGAATTTTAGCTTTCGTTACTGTTGGTAGACATAATTAAACCTTCACAAGTGTCCCAACCCAATCTAACTTCGATAAACTGCGTTCCAGACCGGTCAGTGTCATTTATGGAATATGGACTCTGACAGCTCTTGAACGCAGTTTAGTTGTGCTGATTGCGTTCAATTTTATTGGTGATTTTCGCTCTTAGAAGTAAGTTTGGTTTCCTTTTCCAGAGCGCAAGCAACGTTGGTATGCCAGAACCTCTTAAGCGCCGGCTATATGGACTGTATGACGGAACTGCCTCAGTTCGCCGACTACGCCCTGTATAAGCCCATCGTGCTGCCGCCGCGGGCCACCGATGAGGATGAATCACGTAAGTAGATACACCCGCCCCTGCTTCGCACTGGTAGCAGGATAAAGCTCCCAGTCGGATAGAATTATCATCATGTTTCACCCAATTTACACAAAACCCTAATGAATTATACACCTAAACCCTCATGAATCACTATGTCTTGTGGTGAAAACCGTGTGAAAATCTGTTATATAGTTTTTGACTTTACCGCGTTCAGACAGACAGACAGGTGCGACGGAGGGCCTTTGTTTTATAATATGTAGTGATACTGTGTGTGTATATATTTTTTAAAGGGGCACAATATAGGGAACCCGAATCCATCAGAGACATCGGGAAACTTTCTTATAAAACATTAACACCATAAAAAAAATACAATATTTTTTTGACCAGCTGTTCATAAAACTTTAGATGAATGCTCTGTTTAGCTGGAATACATTATTGTTCTGAAATAAGATAAGCTATCTGACTATTATAAACAAGATAATTTGTAACAGTTCTTTTAAGAAAAGCTGTAATGACCTTTGAGAAGATCTCCTGTCTGGACCCAACCAGACCCTTGGCTGAACCATCATAATTGTAAAATCAGATCATGCGTATCCTAAAAATCCATTGTCATTGAACTAAACCAACATAATACAATTTCAACTATGTACGATAAGAGAAAGTTGTTCTGTTGTATGATTCTGATTCTAATTTAGCTAATATTTGACTTAAAAAAAAACTATTAAACATTGTCAGTTAAATGAAAGTTTTAAAAAAATCAGCCCTTATACAACAAGTCGTGCAGACGTGCTTTCATTTATAAAGTAACTAGCGTTAAAATGAAGATATTTTTCAGAAAGCAATGGCCAAGTAAACTATCGTCAAAATACACATTCGTCCACAGCAGAGGAATCAACGAGATTAGTCGAGAGCGTCTCATCTTACTGCCTCGATCTCAACCTTGGAGAGAACTCCGCAAGGCTGATCAGAACATCTAAAGCAGGTATTCTTGCAATAATATACCTTAACACATATCGAATAAGAGCTAAATCAAGTTCGAAAATAAATTCGTGAATTGTTTCAGAGAAGAAATCTTCGTCTAGTGAAGAAGAGGCGCCTGTCATAGAACAAAATGAAGGTGAATATTGTCGTTCACTTCGATGGTTTAAGGGTAGTATTTAAACGAGCGAAAATAAATTCAAATTAAAGGTGTCAAAAATACTGAATACGTGGGCGAATACAAATGTTTAAAACGGTGACTTGAAAATACAAATTTGAGTTATTAGTTGTTCAATAAGATCAGTGTGATAAATTCAAGGACTAAGAAAAAAACTAAAACAAGCTTATTAAATACTAGATTGTAGATAAGGCGTAGTCGACGTAGCCTCGCTGGGCGCGGCTCCGATTTCTGTTTGCAGGATTTAAAGTAACCTACGAAGGGGATGCCGGGGTCTTAGTTCGCGCGCTTTGCCCACTCACTAGACCCCGCCGTCCCCTTCAAACCTAACTTGTCCGAGTCGAGGTGCCGCAAGTCCCAAGCTCGCTCTTGCTTCCTGCGTTCTCCTTGCCGCAGTGGCCGGATAAATAGTTACTTACTTGGTATAATAGTCGTCCATTCAATATATTAGTCGCTCATGAAAATTTTATTCGCTAACTATTTATCTAATTGAAAAAAAAACGTGGTTTGCCCAGCATCTACAGAAGCACGCAACATATGCAAGGCGATCGTCGTGTCAGGCGAAGATCACCTACGTCTACTGATGCGACAGTGTCTCGCGCGACACGCCCTCCCGGCCGCGTGGCTACACGTGCTCTATCCACTGTGTGTGCACGCCGCCGATACCATCGTGCTAGGTACGTACAATATCACCTGCCCGTGTCTACTGATGCATGCGACAGAGTGTAGCGCGAGTGCGACACGCCCTCCGCCTGGCTACACGTGCTCTATTCACTGTGTATAAATACTAATAGTGACATTACTTATGTACAGACGTGAACAGCAATGACATAGACGTGCGGAACTACGTACAAGTGAAGAAGGTGCCTGGCGGTACTATGAGAGACAGCTGCGTAGTGCAGGGCGTAGTGCTTACTAAGAACGTAGCTCACAGGTGAGATTTTTGTTTATTCTGATTGATGGGTGTTGATGTAATTTGATTGCGCAAAAAAATACAAGGGAATTCAGTCAACTGTATTTATTTTAATGCTGCATGTAGTGGCTCTGGCTATGTTATGGAAAATCGATGTAGCTAGTACGTAATCTGCTTAATATAGTAGTATTCGTTTAGATTTTTTTCTTGATTGACGATCACATTTATGAGAAAAAAATCTGTGCTACAAATATGAATGATTAACAATAAAGTAGATATATACTGTCTTTTAAAAAAAAATATTATTTACATTATTCCATAAGGATATGTATTATTAAATGAACTAAAGAAACTCCGCAGACGTGATGATATCGGTGACACAATTGTTTTTCTCGTTCTTCAGGTCTTCACTTGTAACGTAATCAGTATATTTTTTTGTAAAGACATCATCGAATACGTCTGTGAAGTTGACCTCAATAAAATCATCAAATCATTTTGTTTTTCGTTTTATCAAGTTTCTAGTTTCGCTGGCTATTTAATTTGACCACGTATATTTGTTTTTGATGCAGAGGAATGCCGCAGCAGATATCGAACCCTACGATATTACTTCTAGACTGTTCTATCGCGTATCAACGAGTTGAGGGCAAACTTACTTCGCTGGAACCAGTGTTGATGCAGGTCAGTTGAATAACTTTATTTTTAGGGATTTGATATTTTATACTTTTGTGGTATTTAAATAGTCGATTGTATAATAATAACAGCGACTCGAGTAGATCTAGTAGTAGTAGATCGTTGGAAGGCCTCCCACTAGGTGGACCGATGACTAGCCCCCGTAGCATGACGACTGTAGACAACGATTTCTATGACGGAAGAATCGACAAAATGACAGATAGTGCAAAGAAATCTGTCATTGTGTCGACACAATCTGTCATTTTGTCAATTCTTCCGTCAAAGAAATTCTTGTCTACGGTGGTCATGCTACGGGGGCTGGTAAAGGTTGCAGGGGTCAGCTGGATGCGAGACGCACGGGACCGGTCAATGTGGCGACACTTTGGGGAGGCCTATATCAAACAGTGGACGTCTTTCGGCTGAAATGATGATGATGATGATGATGAGTACATCTTCAGGTTAAGCCGCGCTTGCCTAGGATCCGTGGATGCTTGACCACCCATTGCATACTGAGTTTCCTTCGTGCCTCGGAAAGCAAGTTGAGCCGTTGGTCCCGGCTGTCATTTGTAGATCTTTGACAGTCGTTGTAGGTAGTCAGTGGCCCGAAAGTCTGGCAACCAGTCTAACCAAGGGGTATCGTAGTACCCAGTACTAATTGGGTTGTGGAGGTCACATAGGCAGTGGCTTTATGTAACATATTGGTATTCAGCTGTATCTGGTTAGACTATCGATCCCAACATATTTGGGAAAAGGCAGGCAGATGTTGAAATCGTTGGTTCAGGGACAATGATACCTGCTGCTCTCGCCTGTTTTGATCGCCCTAAGACGCCTGTCGTCTGGTGAATGGAAACTAATAACTTGACCTCTTTGGTCCGATTGGGACTTAGATATGGTCAGGCCATCTACAATAAGTTTTGACAGATCTTTCCCATACTAAGAGATACTTCTTCCGATGTATGAATGTGTCTAAGTGGAGGTCGATTAGATTGCAGTGATAACTCGTTTCGAAGATAAATTATATGGCTGGAGTACTGCTATATACGTTTAAAAATGACTTGGTTCAAGTCAACGGAGTAGGGAAAATTAGGTGGTTACTTAGGTTTAGTAGCAGAAACCTGCTCTTGTTTTCCCCGTATTGTTCTAATTACTATTTAATAATAGGTATTATAGTATTAGACACCTACATAATTGAACGGGAAAGATGGTATTTTGTCTTTTTATCCTAGACAATTCTGTACGGAATTTTTAAGGAACAATTATTTTTTAAATACACGTTCTCGTTTTGTTCGCACGATGACTCTTACCATCGATGATATCTCCTACCATCGACGATGTCAGGAGCGCGAGTACCTCGTGCGGTGCGCGGCCCGCATCAGCGCGCTGCGGCCGCGCGTGGTGCTGGTGCGCGGCGCGGCGGCGCGCGGCGTGCAGCACGCGCTGCTGCGCGCCGGCGTGGCGCTGGCGGCGCACGTGCCGGCGCCGGCGCTGGCCCGCGCCGCGCGCGCCACCCGCGCCGACACGCTGGCCTCCATCGACGCGCGCGTCGGCATGCCGCGGCTTGGGACCTGCGCTAACTTCTACGTCAAGAATTGTAAGTATTCTTTAAGAATCTACATGAGCACTTATGAAACATTAAAAGATAGGTGCACGGTTTGGATTGATCGTTACCTGTGAGGAAGCACCACAAGAAACTCCACTCTGTAGTTTGACAACGTTCGTAAAAGGCGAGCATTTTGGAAAACTGTCATATGTAAACTTTGACGTTCAAAACTGCTGATTCTCAGCCTAAATTTTTAAGAATTTTAAGTTACTGTACTTTGAGACGATATGATACGTAGACCGACAGAATTGCAAACTAAGCAAAGAAGAGCTTTTATCTTTTCATCAGACTATCACAAATAACGTAAGTGAAATACCAACGGTGACAGAAACTTTCCCTTCCACAGATTCCAGCAAAACATTAATGGTACTCGAAGGATGTGCAGAACCAAACCTAGCCTGCTGCATATTGCTACGAGGGGCATCCTTACAGGAACTAAGCAAAGTGAAGAAAGTTGTCAAATTCATGTTGTTAGCATGTTACAACTGGAAACTAGAAAAAGCATTCCTAGGAGACATCGAAGCGATCCTACCTGAACCAGGAATGACATTTGACGATGATCTTAATGAAATCGACACAACAAAAGATGAAACTGTCAAAAATGATATTACAAATAATGATACTCAAAGTAATGAAAGTAAAAAAGAAGTTGCTATTCGTAAGGATTCATTGAACGAGGAATCGAGGAAGAGTAACGAAACGGACAGCAATGAATCTTCTAGATCTGACAATATTTTTACGAATTCAAGTATTAAAGACACTGCGAAAAGTGAAGATAAACACGCTACTTCCAAAAATGCAAATGATGAAAGGAACAATGAATTTGATCATAAGAAGTCGTTTGAAGAGGATCCTTTACAGAGTTCAAAGCAGTTTGTCCGTAAGACAGAAAGTGATAAGACGCTTAGTTGTGGGGTTCCCATCAGGGACTTCAGTGATCCCTTGCGCGCTACGTTGTCAGTTGACGACGATGTTTTCTTACCGAAGGAGGAAGCTAAGCTGAAAGCAGATCCGCATACCGATCGGTAAGTTGGTTTTAAAAGGGTAGGAAGATTTTTGTGTGAAGCCTTGCCAGCCTAACTTTCGCCATTTTATTTTTATTTCAAAATAGCGGCCACGCATAAAACTTTTCTTAATCAATAACTATTAACTGGTATCAATACAAAAAAGTTTTGTGTGAGACAAAATCTTCTAAAGCGTAACGTTTCCGAAATATACGCTATCAAAGTTAGAATATATTCGCTAATGGCACAATCAGTACAACTTTGATTTAATTTTTTTATTAGCAACGCAAAAAACCTGGTATTAATCAAAAACAAGTATTGAATGATGATCATTTCCGAAATACAAGCTATCAAAGTAGTGCTGCTGGCAAATATTGTGGGTTATATCTCAAAAACGTGACGCTTTAGAAGATTTTGTCTCATACAACACTTGTTTGTATTAATGCCAGGTATTGATTAATACATGTTAAATGCGTGGCCGCTTTTTTGAATACTCAGTATGCCTCCTCTGTATGAGGAGTGGGCTGTAGCCTAGCAGAGGGGCCATTGCAGAGACTGATTATGCAACAAATGCTACTACTTTCCTTTCTAGATGGTCAACAGACGACGTGGTGCTATCCATGTCACCGAACATGATCATCCCGGCGCCCTACCTGGAGACGGAGGCGGGGCGGCGTTGTGCTCTACGCGGACAGTTCCCCGCGCCTCTGCTGGCCGCGCCCCCTGCGCCCCCGCACACACCCCGCGCCCCGCGACACTCCACGCGCACCGCCCACACGCAGCAACAGCTCAAGGTACCGCAAACAAATCCCCTCGCCCCCCGACACTCCACGCGCGCCGCCCACACGCAGCAACAGCTCAAGGTAGAGCACACAGCTCCCCGCGCCCCCACACCCCCCGCGCCCCCCCACACCACTTGCGCCCCCCAGACTCCCCGCGCCCCGCGACACTAAACGCACGCCGCCCACACGTAGCAACAGCTCGAGGTACCGCACAGAGCTCCCCGCGCGCCCCATTTTCCCCGCGCCCCCCGACACTCCACGCGCGCTGCCCACACGCAGCAACACCTCAAGATACCGCATACAGCTCCCCGCGCCCCCCACACTACCCACGCCCCCCGACACCCCACGCGCGCCGCCCACACGCAACAACAGCTCAAGGTACAGCACACAGCTCCCCGCGCGCCCCACACTCCCCGCGCACTCCGACACTCCACGCGCCCCTCACACTCCCCGCGCCCCCCACACTCTCCGCGCCCCCCGACACTCCACGCACGCCGCCCACACGCAGCAAGAGCTCAAGGTACCGCAAACAAATCCCCTCGCCCCCCGACACTCCACGCGCGCCGCCCACACGCAGCAACAGCTCAAGGTACCGCACACAGCTCCCCGCGCCCCCACACTCTCCGCAGCCCCCAAACTACCCGCGCCCCCTGACACTCCACGCGCGCCGCCCACACGCAGCAACAGCTCAAGGTACCGCACACAGCTCCCCGCGCCCCCACACTCTCCGCGGCCCCCACACTACCTGCGCCCCCCGACACTCCACGCGCCCCGCCCACACGCAGTAACAGCTCAAGGTACCGCACACAGCTCCCCGCGCCCCCACACTCTCCGCGGCCCCCACACTACCCGCGCCCCCCGACACTCCACGCGCGCCGCCCACACGCAGCAACAGCTCAAGGTACCGCACACAGCTCCCCGCGCTCCCACACTCTCCGCGGCCCCCACACTACCCGCGCCCCCCGACACTCCACGCGCGCCGCCCACACGCAGCAACAGCTTAAGGTACCGCACACAGCTCCCCGCGCTCCCACACTCTCCGCGGCCCCCACACTACCCGCGCCCCCCGACACTCCACGCGCGCCGCCCACACGCAGCAACAGCTTAAGGTACCGCACACAGCTCCCCGCGCTCCCACACTCTCCGCGGCCCCCACACTACCCGCGCCCCCCGACACTCCACGCACGCCGCCCACACGCAGCAACAGCTCAAGGTACCGCACACAGCTCCCCGCGCCCCCACACTCTCCGCAGCCCCCAAACTACCCGCGCCCCCCGACACTCCACGCGCGCCGCCCACACGCAGCAACAGCTCAAGGTACCGCACACAGCTCCCCGCGCCCCCACACTCTCCGCAGCCCCCAAACTACCCGCGCCCCCTGACACTCCACGCGCGCCGCCCACACGCAGCAACAGCTCAAGGTACCGCACACAGCTCCCCGCGCCCCCACACTCTCCGCGGCCCCCACACTACCTGCGCCCCCCGACACTCCACGCGCCCCGCCCACACGCAGTAACAGCTCAAGGTACCGCACACAGCTCCCCGCGCCCCCACACTCTCCGCGGCCCCCACACTACCCGCGCCCCCCGACAATCCACGCGCGCCGCCCACACGCAGCAACAGCTTAAGGTACCGCACACAGCTCCCCGCGCTCCCACACTCTCCGCGGCCCCCACACTACCCGCGCCCCCCGACACTCCACGCGCGCCGCCCACACGCAGCAACAGCTTAAGGTACCGCACACAGCTCCCCGCGCTCCCACACTCTCCGCGGCCCCCACACTACCCGCGCCCCCCGACACTCCACGCGCCCCGCCCACACGCAGTAACAGCTCAAGGTACCGCACACAGCTCCCCGCGCCCCCACACTCTCCGCGGCCCCCACACTACCCGCGCCCCCCGACACTCCACGCGCGCCGCCCACACGCAGCAACAGCTTAAGGTACCGCACACAGCTCCCCGCGCTCCCACACTCTCCGCGGCCCCCACACTACCCGCGCCCCCCGACACTCCACGCACGCCGCCCACACGCAGCAAGAGCTCAAGGTACCGCAAACAAATCCCCTCGCCCCCCGACACTCCACGCGCGCCGCCCACACGCAGCAACAGCTCAAGGTACCGCACACAGCTCCCCGCGCCTCCACACTCTCCGCAGCCCCCAAACTACCCGCGCCCCCCGACACTCCACGCGCGCCGCCCACACGCAGTAACAGCTCAAGGTACCGCACACAGCTCCCCGCGCCCCCACACTCTCCGCGGCCCCCACACTACCCGCGCCCCCCGACACTCCACGCGCGCCGCCCACACGCAGCAACAGCTTAAGGTACCGCACACAGCTCCCCGCGCTCCCACACTCTCCGCGGCCCCCACACTACCCGCGCCCCCCGACACTCCACGCGCGCCGCCCACACGCAGCAACAGCTTAAGGTACCGCACACAGCTCCCCGCGCCCCCACACTCTCCGCAGCCCCCAAACTACCCGCGCCCCCTGACACTCCACGCGCGCCGCCCACACGCAGCAACAGCTCAAGGTACCGCACACAGCTCCCCGCGCCCCCACACTCTCCGCGGCCCCCACACTACCCGCGCCCCCCGACACTCCACGCGCGCCGCCCACACGCAGCAACAGCTTAAGGTACCGCACACAGCTCCCCGCGCTCCCACACTCTCCGCGGCCCCCACACTACCCGCGCCCCCCGACACTCCACGCGCGCCGCCCACACGCAGCAACAGCTTAAGGTACCGCACACAGCTCCCCGCGCCCCCACACTCTCCGCAGCCCCCAAACTACCCGCGCCCCCTGACACTCCACGCGCGCCGCCCACACGCAGCAACAGCTTAAGGTACCGCACACAGCTCCCCGCGCTCCCACACTCTCCGCGGCCCCCACACTACCCGCGCCCCCCGACACTCCACGCGCGCCGCCCACACGCAGCAACAGCTTAAGGTACCGCACACAGCTCCCCGCGCCCCCACACTCTCCGCGGCCCCCACACTACCCGCGCCCCCCGACACTCCACGCGCGCCGCCCACACGCAGCAACAGCTCAAGGTACCACACACAGCTCCCTGTGCCCCCACACTCTCCGCGGCCCCCACACTACCCGCGCCCCCCGACACTCCACGCGCGCCGCCCACACGCAGCAACAGCTTAAGGTACCGCACACAGCTCCCCGCTCCCCACACTCTCCGCGGCCCCCACACTACCCGCGCCCCCCGACACTCCACGCGCGCCGCCCACACGCAGCAACAGCTCAAGGTACCGCACACAGCTCCCCGCGCCCCCACACTCTCTGCGGCCTCCACACTACCTGCGCCCCCCGACACTCCACGCGCCCCGCCCACACGCAGTAACAGCTCAAGGTACCGCACACAGCTCCCCGCTCCCCACACTCTCCGCGGCCCGCACACTACCCGCGCCCCCCGACACTCCACGCGCGCCGCCCACACGCAGCAACAGCTTAAGGTACCGCACACAGCTCCCCGCTCCCCTTACTCTCCGCGGCCCGCACACTACCCGCGCCCCCCGACACTCCACGCGCGCCTCCCACACGCAGCAACAGCTTAAGGTACCGCACACAGCTCCCCGCTCCCCACACTCTCCGCGGCCCCCACACTACCCGCGCCCCCCCGACACTCCACGCGCGCCGCCCACACGCAGCAACAGCTCAAGGTACCGCACACAGCTCCCCGCGCCCCCACACTCTCCGCGGCCTCCACACTACCTGCGCCCCCCGACACTCCACGCGCCCCGCCCACACGCAGTAACAGCTCAAGGTACCGCACACAGCTCCCCGCTCCCCACACTCTCCGCGGCCCGCACACTACCCGCGCCCCCCGACACTCCACGCGCGCCGCCCACACGCAGCAACAGCTTAAGGTACCGCACACAGCTCCCCGTGCCCCCCCCCCCCCCCCCACTCCCCGCGCGCTCACAATCATTTAAAAAAAAAAGTACTTGAAACTTTGTATGAAATGCCGTAAGCCATTAACGATCTTAACCAGTTTTTAAATTAAATACAATAAAATTGATAAAACGGAAAATGTTCATGCTTCATTTATGTAAAACTTGTCTCTTATAGGAGCTCCACCCATTCTCAACGATGGCTATATCAGCGCCGGCCGACGACCCAGCAGTGAAGGCGGCGCTCGCGCATTACAGGGCTACCGGTTGCCGGCTCGTAAACGATAAACATAAACGTGAGTTATTGCGTACTGTTATGGCTTATTTTATCGAGGCATGGAGCCTTTCGCGTGGGATGAAAGCTTATGCCGTGGTGTTTTTTTTTGTTTACAAATTTTCAGAGCATATTAATTTTCCTAGTGAAATTCGACACATGTAATGGGTATCGATATAAAACACAACAAAAAAATACAAGATTCTCTAAACTCATTCTTAAAGGAACTATCTCGAGGCCATTGAACCAAAAAAGAAATATGCACATTCATTTTTGTTTTATCATGAATCTATATATGCACATTCATTTTTGTTTTATCATGTATAGATACATGATAAAACAAAAATGAATGTGCATATCGATACTGTGTGATGTGTGTATGTTTTTTTACGCTCTGCAAAACAAAACTTTTTCTTTGTCTACTTTATTTTCGGCAAAGCATCAAAAAATTTACGAAAAGTTTAATAACAGTCTAGATTCACCGTTCCTATTCCAGCTCAATGTCCGATGTACAAGCCATCCGTGGTGAAGAAGCCGAAGGAACCCGAACTGGACCCGAACGAGAAGCCGAACGATAGCGAACCGCTAGACCCTCTCGCACCGGAGAACCATCAACAGCTCAGTCTGCTGCTGTACAGCTTTAGTAACAAGTCTGCTAATGTGCCTGATTTCTGTGTCAACCCTTGGTAAGCACAATCAGCCTATCAAGTTCCTACTGCACACTAGGCCTCCTCTCGGTAACAGGAATCTGGCATAATCCGCCACGCCTTACAAGCCATCCGTGGTGAAAAAGCCGAACTGGACCCGAACGACAACGAACCGTGCCTCGGAAAGCACGTTAAGCCGTTGGTCCCGGCTGTCATTTGTGAACTTTGACAGTCGTTACAGGTAGTCAGTGGCCCAAAAAGTCTGACAACCAGCCTTACCGAGGGGTATCGTATTACCTAGTACTAACTGGGTTGTGGAGTCCGATAGGTAGTCGCTCCATGTAAAATACTGGTATTCAGCTGCATCCGGTTAGACTGGAAGCCGACCCTAACATAGTTGGAAAAAGGCTAGGCAGATGATACAGGCATGATATAAAAAAACTTTTACCTTTGCTATTCAGGATAGTGACCATGGAAATGTATGGTCGTCACGACATATCTCTGGGCGCATTCCTTGACAAGTATTGCTTCAACGGAGACTATAAGTGCACTTCGCCGAACTGCAACGTACCCATGAACCAGCATGTGCGAAGGTACGTACTTACTAAGTAACCAACTAAGATATTGGTCGAATAATTGACTTAAAAGTGCCTTGATCTAATTACAGAAGTAAACATAATCGTATTCAAGTCTTTGTTTCCAATTGATTTTATTTCCACTAACTGGCACTGGTTTAAATGACAGTGTAAATTAATTTTATTTTAAAATAATAAAATCAAATAAAATAAAAATAGTTTATTTGCACCTACAAGTAAAAATATACTATTAAAAAGCAAACTTTGAACTTTGTGTATCCGTTTGAAAGTTAGTTTTCCAAAAACAGATTAAAAACTAAATTTCAATGCAGTTGTCTTCTACTTAACTTATTTATTGTACCCTAATTTCTCTCTTTAACTTCTTAGTTAATAATTTTATGTGCAGTAAGCAGTAAGGAAAATATTACATAGGTACGCGCAATCTGCTACAATGTAAAAGGTCTAGAATCATGTACTGAAGACCTTTTTCATCAGTGAAATAAAATCAGTTTTTTATGACACATAGATTCAAAATGTGTGGCGCAGCTGTTTTTTTTTTAACCTGTAATTAGTTTCTACAGCTAATGAGAAAGTTCAGCGTCGATATCCCTTAACACCGTGTATTTGTTCACAATTAGGTTCGTGCACGGGGACGTGTGTATCACCATAACGTGCAACACAATCGGACACAGCAACGTCGACAAAGTCAAGGAGGAACAGAGCAAACAGGTAAGCAACT
Source organism: Noctua fimbriata (assembly GCA_905163415.1). Taxonomy (NCBI): domain Eukaryota; kingdom Metazoa; phylum Arthropoda; class Insecta; order Lepidoptera; family Noctuidae; genus Noctua; species Noctua fimbriata. The sequence continues at coordinate 15,489,919 of LR990941.1, read as the reverse complement.
ATATTTTGACCTCATTTTTGTTATCAGCGACCCCGAAAACCATGACAATGACACCCATTACGAAAAAACCGAAATATTTCGTCGGCGCCATCTTTGATTTTGACCTCAATTTCGTTACCAGCTACCCCAAAAACTACGCATATGGCACCCATGTCTAAAAACCCAAAAAATTTCGTCAACGTCTTCTTGGATTTTCATTTTGACCTCATGTTCAATATCGGCAACCCCGAAAACAACGAAAATGACACCCATAACGAAAAAACTGAAAATTTTCATCGGCGCCATCTTGAATTTTCATTATCAGCAACCCGAAAAACCACGAAATGACACCCATGACGAAAAAAAGAAAAGAATAAAATGCAGATGAACTATACAAAAAATAAAAGTGATTTTAGCATAATTATATAGGACAACAAAATAAAAATCTAGTTGTACCAAATACGATATCGACCATTCTATCTCGTTCACTATATACTTTATTTTTCTGCCCCTGTCGTAACGCGATAATCTTCGGCTTACCTAGCTCCCTACAAAACGGTACTGCCAGCCGCGAATTCACGTGTGCGCGTACATACGATTTTAGTTCTGAATTCTGATACCCGAGCACGGGCTTATTTGGCGCTACCTGTTACTTTCTTTGTTGACATGAAAATTGTTGGCATTTTTGTAATGTTTTCAATCCTATGATATATTAAATGTCTGTACTGTGATGTAATACCCACAGATGGGTATGTAATATACTATTTGACTACAGTAGATACTAGACACTACGTAGAGTGCCTTATTCCCGAAGGGAAGCCGGCAGGAATAGGCTTCTTAGGTGCTTTCGGGCCTGCTACTATGTTATGTCTGATGGTAGTTGTTCGGTGGCTGTATATCATAATCTCGTTGTTGGGTTGTTGTATATAAATGATAATCTCGCGGATAATACGCAATATAGAATTATAGTTAGTGTGTTCATGTGTTGGGTCATAGGTATCGCTACAAGTTCCTCTCCCACGTGCAGGTGATGTTCTGGTCGCGCTGCGAGACGTGCGGAGCCAGCGGCGCGGCGCGGCGCGTGTCGCGTGCGGCGCTCAGCATGTCGCTGGGCACGTACGTGCGCGCGCGGGCCGCCGCGCCGCGCTACGTGCGCACGTGCCCGCACGCGCTGCACGCGCACGCGCACGCCTTCGTACACCAACTGACAACCGCCTGCTTCAGGTAACTATGACATGACGCACACGTGTCGCACGCACTAAGCGTAATTTATTTTTTCGAATTCTTCTCAGCAAAGCCTTTAATTAATATCCATATCATGAGGATGCATAAAAAATAACTAGTCCGCCATCTTTGGGAGTCCACCATATTGGATTTAGAAAGACATCACTTAGCTAACCATGCATTGTCATCCAAACTAAACGTGTATGCAAAATTTCAGCTCAATCGGCTGGGGATAACTGTTTTAAAATTCAGTTGCAAGATTTGACCAAAACAAACGAAAAAATATACAAAACATGCATGTTAAATAAAAGCTTGTAAAAAATCAATCTCGATTGATCAAATCTACCACTTATTTTAAGACCTTGCACATATTATTTGATGTATACTCATGTTTTACAATAAAATATATTCTATTCTATTCTAAAAGTTTAGTAGAAGAAACACTTTACATAACATGACACCTAGATCCCAAAGATTAGTCAGAAGTGAAACTATAGAAAAAAAACACACAAATAAGAGACATCAATCCCATAGATACAGCAAGATAACGCCGTACGAGATCCAGCTGCCTCCCGACATGATATCTATAACGTACGACACCAAACAGATGCGGGACACCCTTATCTCACAGCTCAACGAACTGGTACAAAAAGGTAGATATGTTTCCTTTCATAATTAAGCCATAGATATTTGGATTCAGAATCTCAGAAAAATATCAATATGTCGGATTTGTCAGGATTTATTCCGTTGGGCACGTACATCATGTGGGCAGAAGATGGGTTTCGTGGAATAAAAATACACTGGGTGCGATACACTGTTTATAATAAACTACCGAATTACTTGAGATTACAACTTAACACAGTAACACGGGTACAGTTCCAAGACGTCTCAACTCCTCCGCGATCAGACATTGACTGTCCTCCTCGCCTCGAGCTGTAACATCAGGGCTCTGTAGAAGCCACGATGTGGTGTGGGTAGACTTGTAAGTAGGTCGCGTGACGTCACCACCAGCGCACTTACGATTCATTTTATGTCCGTACTAATGACCGGATCCGACACATATAAGTTTTGGGAAAATAAACCCAATGTCATACATGACAAAGTTCAAATTCCATGGTAATCCTTGGTAGAACTGGCTATCAGATTTTCTGACATCCTGTAACGACAATCGATCTACAAATGATAGCCGAGACCAACGGCTTCACGTGCTTTCCGAGACATCGAAACCGGCATGCCGTAGAACCAAAAAAAAGCATTAGATATCCACCAATCCACCCTGGGCCCGCGTGTTTAATTATGGGCCAGGCTAGTTTCCCAACGGTGGTAACAATAGGCTGAAAATAAATGACATGGAATACATTTCTCAGGACACGAGATATTCAGCGGCCTTTCGGAGGGCGACGCTGAAAAGGACTACGCAGCGTTCAAACAACACATGGAGCAAATACACCTCGCGCTCACATCGGCTAGTCTGCACGAGAACAACACTACGGCTGGTGAGGGAATATACACCTTATTCGTTTTTGATAGAGATCGGATTGCCTTTTGTAGTCTAGAAGCGTGAGATTTCGCACAAGAGTTTCTTATGTAAATAAAAAAGGATTTTTGAAAATTCATTCCCTTTACTCATCCCTGAATGTTGAATGGAAGGTCGTCATTTTGGGCGCACTGCTTGTCTATCATCAATACAAATCAATAATATTGAAGTTTCTGTAACCGCTTTTTAAGTGATAATAGCTTAATAAGTGCAATGATATAATCAATACATATAATAAAATTGTAACTGGCCATGTCTGTACATTGAAGATATTCAAAAAAAAAATTAAATGGAACAACAGAAGCCAAAACAACAGCTTTTAGAATTTTTGTCTCTCGATATGGTTGTACGCGCATCATGCAAAAAAAAAAAACAAAACAAAAAAAATACTCCATGGATTTGAACGCAGTTTTCACCGCTCTACTGCTAGATGCTTAACTTGAAATATAGGCTACATTAGATATAGTTTTGGTGCCGATAGGTGGCGCCGTGCGAAGCAAGGGCGGGTCGCTAGTTTTATATAAAAAATATCATTTAAAAGAGAAAGATTATTTTTACATTAGCGTCGTGTACCTGGCACGACGCTAATGTAAAAATAATCTCTTACCAAAAAGAGAAACAGATACATGACACTCTACAAATCATCATCATCATCATCTTCCCGCCCTTGTCCCATTCTACTTGGGGTCGGCGCAAAATGTTTTCTTCTTCCATTCTCCCCTGTCAGACGTCACGACATCATTTACTCCTTTCTCTTGCATATCATTCCACACACAAACCATCCATCTTTTTTTTGCCCTTCCTCTCCCTCACCGTCCTTCAACATTCATGTTCATCACTCTTTTAGCCACATGCGATTCATCCCTCCTCATTACATGTCCACTCTACAAATCCGGACGATTATTAAAATTCGATGTGCTATCAAATTCAAATTCATTTATTTCAATCCATTAAGAATCAAAATGTTACAATTAATCAACTAAATAATATTAATTAAAATTCTGAAATTATTATGAATATGACTAAATAAACATTTATAAAAATTAAAATTACAGTCACATATTTATGTAAAAATAGTTAATTAAATAATATAAATTAAAACTAAAATGCTAAAATTACAATAACAATAACTAATAATACTCCTGCCCATATTACCCCTATTTTTTGCCTGCCTATATTTACTTTCGGATACTATAACATTGATAATGATTGTTGCAGCCGTGGTGCGTAGTTTGTGGACCGTCTCGGATCGGATTATCTCGGGAGAGAAGATGCTGCGCGACGCACAGGACAAGTGGTCCAGTCCCCCCGCCAAGAGCAAGTCACAGCCTGATAATGCAGGTATATTATGAGCTTTTTCGTGTTACAAAGCTCTATAAAGTACAGACTACACTGTCTCTGTGTCGCAACATAATGCTGAGCGATGACAGTTGTGCGTGGATTTGACGTATATTTCCCCCTACTTATTGTTTATGTCATGCAAATACAAGGTGGAAGGGACACCGACGCTGAAACGGTTACTACTTATTCAGTACATCATTCTGAACGCTCCCACATATCAATTTTTCGTCGGTTATTAAAAGTTAATTTTTTGTATTATTTTTCTTACAAAACTGCAATACCAACGCGGTGAAAATGTATGAAATAGCTGTTTTTTCTTTTAAATTACCGATGTATAATTTCTTGGTGGTGGGGGGGGGGGTTCAGAATTGTGTACTGAATACGTGGTAACCATTTTAGCGTCGATGTCCGTTCCGTCTTGTAAATTTTCTTTCTTTCCTTCTTTTCTGCGTAACCAGACCCTTGCATTACTGATGCGTGAACGACGGGTCAAATAATGCAGGGTACTGACTGTCCGGTAGAAGAGATATCTTAATCAAAAACTTTTACCATGAATTCAGTACATATTTTATTCCCCACAACCATGGGCGTATCCACCATTTTTTAAGGGATGGGGAAATTATATGCTTTTTATTTACTGACTGATCTTTTTTTTGTGACTGCACTACATCTTATTTCAATAACAACCTGCGAGGGTTCTGGCTAAATCTAGCTAAAATTTCGTTTTCAAATGTATGTTGCCGACAGACGGTTTTCTGTCATTGTTGACCTTAACCAAGTTTTTATTTTAATGTGAAAAAAGTACCCAAATGAATATTTAATTTTGTCATTATATTAATTTTGCCTAAACATTCTTAGCTTCGGGTCAGGGACCCACGGTGGGGAGAGAGCAGGGTGGGGCCCCACCGTGGGTACGCCCATGCCCACAACGCTAAAATACTTCGTTGGTTTTTTTAAAAAGAGCTTCCAATACATAAGTATTAGTAACGGATGAATTTTTCTCCGCGTTTAACTACAGACAATACTTATAAATTGTATTATTTCTACCCACAGTTGAAGAGAAATCAGATTTAGACGATTCTTCTGGCGACGATGGCAGTAAAGAAAACTCGGGTATGTAGTTGATTACTACGAACTTTTAGTTTTAGCATAAAAATAAAATAATAATCCTTTTCTTCTACTACACTATTTCTAAAATATAACTTACATAATAATATGAACACTAATGAACAGGTATACATTAACTAAGTATTTGTTTATATCTAAGTACTATTCATTTCCTCGGCGTAGGGCTCCCCCATTACTAATTGTCCACATATTTCTGTCCTGGGCTTGGGGTCATCCAGTTTGGTCCAACATTCTCTCTGAATATGTCTTCCCACCTTTTCTTTGGCTGACCTTTACTTCTGGTTTCGCCTCTAGGTTTTCATTCAGTAGCTTTCTTGGTCGAACGGTTGTTTTCCATTCTGGAGATATGGCCAGCCCAGTTCCAGTACTCTTATTCTTTTAACAATGTCCATAAGTTTGGTTCTTGTCTGATAGTTTTATTGTTAATTCTGTCTTTTTGTTTTATACCTAAGATATTTTTTGAAATCACGCGGGCCCAGTGGTTTCCTCACGATGTTTTCCTTCACCGTTTTGAGAGCAGTAGTGATGAAATAAATTACACAAAGTAATGCACCTGTCTGGGTTCGAACGCACGACTTACTGTTCGTAAGTTGGGGCCGCCACCACTGGGCCACCGCTGCTCCTTAGCTTGACTTAAGCTACAGCAAAATATACATTGAATCAATTAAAATATAATACATAAATAAATTTTGCCGCCTGTCCTGTGTCGAATAAGACCGGCCTGAACACTAAATTTTAATTTACGTTTTAGGTACAACATACGTGTTCACCGCAGAAAATAACAAGGAGTCGGAGAAGGAACATACAGGTACAGAATAATTTACTGCGTATGTAAAATCAGATAAATAAATAAAACAATTTATTGACACACACAAGTTAGGAAACTTACAAACAAGTGTAAACAGTGATAGTTAAAAAAGTGCATAAGTAGAAGCAGCCCTGGGCCCCAAACCCGATAGCCTGTATCTTGGTGGCTCAGGGCTGCCAGATATATTTTTAGCGAGGAATCTCGACGAGGTACAAAGGTACCAACTTTGTAGCTCGTCGAGATTCGTCAGGATTACTTCTAATTTCACATACAATTCCACATTATTGTAATGTACACTGTATGTCTTCAGACGAGATTATTGGATAAAAACATGTTAATTGTTTGCAAACTGCAATTAAACTACAACTCACTAAGGCCTATTTCAGAGCGAGGCCGGAGCCGGTTGCTTGCGCTGGTCGGGCGTAGACTTGTATGCTAGCGTTCACTATTCATCACGCAACCGGCTCGCTCTGAAATAACCCTTAAATGCGTCATCATTCTGTCCCTATCACAAAACTGACGAAATGATTGTCAGAAACAGAGCGATATTGCTCAGTGACTTATGGTGTAAGCGGGCCTTAAATATTAACCAAGTTTTTAACTTTTCATAGAAAACCTAACCATAATCTACTAAAAATCTGTCCAGAGATCCAAGATTCTGGTAGGTTTATATTTATTTTTTCCTAGCCTGCTCTGTCCCACTCCTGGGCAAAGGCCTCCCTCCACTCCTTCCATTTCTCGCGAACCCGCGCGTCCTCCTTCCAGTTCTGACGGAACCTGTCCAGTTCGTCCCGCCATCTCCTTCGTGGCCTGCTGCGACCCCGCCTCACTGTGTCAGGGCACCTGTTTCCTGCTATGTTGGCCCACAGTTTGTCCGGCATGCGGCAGTCCACATATCCTGTTTATAATTTGACTAGATTATGCGCACGGCTTCGCCCACCTGAAGTTCCGAACCGAACTCCAAGTGACAGGATAAAAAGTATCCTATATGTTAATCCAGGTTATAAACTATCTATGTGCCAAATTTCATCCAAATCCGTAACAAACATCCATCCTATCATCCATCCTGACAAACTTTCGCATTTATAATAATAGTAAGATAAGATTTATGTTATTACAACTTTATGACGTCCTCGTTCAATTCGCCAGGCACAGAAGAGGATGAAGAGAAAGGTGACAAGAAGACAGTTCGACAGATATTATCCCAGCTGCTGTCGAACAACCAGCCAGCCAATCAGGTAATATTACTTTTGACCTGTATGATATGATAGTATAAAATGTACAACAGCGCCATCTATGCCGCAGAGGAAGAACTTGTTAGCCATTTTTTTTTTTAAACTTTGCCCCACACTACGAATTTCTCCGGTATCGTGGGTGCGTTTACAAACATTTAAATTCACATACACAAACAGCCAGTCCCGGAAGAAGGAGTAGACATCATCAAGTATGAACTGCAAAAAACCGGCCAATTGCGAGTCCGATTCACACCTGAAGTAGTTCCGTGGAACCAAATAAAACAGGGTGTAAGGGACAGCCCTCCACAAACTGATGGGGTGAATTCAATATATCATACTAAGATGACCGGAACAAGAAATTATTTCAGGAATGTTATGGGAATCCAATAAAATTGATTTGTTTTATTTTCTCATACGCAATGTATTATTAGCGTGGCAAAACGCACGTAGCGAACGGCAAGCGCGACGACAAGTTCGATGAACTCTGTAGCTAGGCAGCAAGTGAACAGCTGATTTCACGCGTCGTTCGTTAGAGTATTTCAACATCCATTGTTGCATTTTTTTGTTTTAGCCTTATTATTTACAGAAATGGAGTGCTGCGTACTGGGAATGTAATTTTACATTGGAGTAAAGGAATAGAAACAGAAAAAAAAATTAAAACAATTAATTCTTCGGAGAAAAATTGCGGTGGAATATGATTCAAAATAAGGAGCTGAATGCACCCTGTCAGTTTGTGGAGGGCTGTCCCTTACACCCTGTATAATAGAATTATTTTTAACGCTCATTCAATTTACACTCAACAGCAAAACTAAATATGTTTTTCATAGTATGTTAATGAAAAACAAAATTACTGCTGCTGTTTCACGAAAAAGTCCCATATTCCAAAAACTAAATATCAAATCTTAAACCAATTTTTATTGAAAGTTTTTTTTTTATGTTCAACATACTTTTTGAGATTTTTGCTCTTCTTACTTTAAAAAATTGAGGGGGGCCTCTAATTTCTACGGCTTAAGAAGAGATCATCTCATCAACCACTGATTTAAGAACAAAGTTTTTTAGGAAATATGATTTTCCAAGAACTGTAGATAGACACCCCACCCCACAAAGATATACAAGTGGATACTTTTTAAATTCACCCCTTGAACGTCCCAAAAACCCAACATTGGTCCCTAAAGATCCCGGGATCAAGTGTCAGTATTCCACAGCAATGGTGACACTGAGAACTCTTGAACGTTGTTTAGATTTGCTGACCGCGTTCAGTTTCATTTGGGAAATTCGCCTTTATTCGATCCAAGGGACAACAACAGCGAACAGCGGATTCTTTGTGTCATATTGAATGTTGTGTCCAAGTAACATGGCTCAAAGACAGGGAAATGAGGATAATGATTGAATGTTCCGCCTGTTTGCAGAGCGGCATCATCCTGTGCGGCGGCGTGGTGCCGGTGGTGGTGCTGGCGGGCGAGCTCGGCTCCGTCATCGCCGCCACGCTCGCGTCCGTCACCTACCGCCGCACGCGCACGCACATGCGGCACAGGTATGTGTGTGTGCTATTATAGGCACATCATGAGCATCAGCTTTGTCTCCAGGATGCCTAAAAAGGCCTCTGTTATTATACAGAGATTTCAATAGTGTAGTTATACCAGAAAAACCGGCCAAGTGCGTGGCGTACTCACACACGGCGCGTTCGTGTTCCACGCGCGCCTCAAAGAGATGTCAGCAACCACGTAGGGGTCCGCACGGGCCGATGCCTGCCAGGGCTGCGGGACTGTTCGAAAGAGATACCGCGGCCCTGGAACACAAAGGGCAAAGAAGGAACATGGATGGGTTTTAGTCAGTACAAGTCTGACACTCCCTTCCGCTCCGCCCAGAGCGGGGGGGGTCATTTGATGATTTCCCACCCCAAAAAAAAAAAAAAAAAAAAGGGTTCCGTAGCACCAAACAATTTAATGAAAATATTTTGAAGGCTCATTTATATGTAGTATTGTATTACATTCAACAGCAAAACTAAATTTGTTTTTCATAGTATGTTAATGAAAAACAAAGTTACTACTGCAGTTTGATGAAAAAGTCCAATATCTCATACACTATACATCAAATCTTATAAAAAACAATTTTCGTCAAAAGTTTTTTTTACGACGTTTTTTGGGACACATCAGACTCATAATAAAAAATAATTATTTTTTTAAATATATTTTTTGCCGTCTATTAAAATGATTTTATGTCATTTCTCTAGCACCCAATCAGAGCAAGAAGAAAATGAGAACACAAACTCAACGGGAAAGGATAAGCTGGAGGGAGACAAGTCCAAGCTGGCTAAGTCCAATGATCACGTGGAAGTTCTGCTCAAGGTACGCTCGTATCAGACGTATATGTGAAAAATTAATTTAAAAAAAATAATTTGTAAAATAATTTACAATTGAAATGTCAACTTTATCACAAGTAAATAAATGTCATTACTAATATGTGTGTGTGTGTATTGCATGTGACCAGGACGGCCTGGTGTGCCGCGTGTACTACGCGTCGCAGTTCCAGCGCCTGCGCCACCTGCTGCTGTCGCCGCTCAGCGCGCCCGACAAGTGCGGCTGCTACGACGAGAGGGACCGGACTGACGGTATGGCACCTTCCATATTATTGCTGTAAATAACCCTTAACGAAGCCGATAATTACTTGTTCTCCCCGTTATTGCGGATTTTTTTGTTCTGGACCATACCATTATCTCCGTAAGGTTCCGAAGGTATGGTCTAGAACAAAAAAATTGAAGTAAAAAAAGTTTTATATAAAATCCAAGTTAATAGTAAATACGTAGTATTTAAACGAGCGAAAATAAATTCAAATTAAAGGTGTCAAAAATATTGAAAATGAAATACTAAGTGAGCGACAAACAGTGGGCGAATACAAATCTTTAAAACAGCGACTTGAAAATACAATTTTGAGTTACTAGTTGTTCAATACGATCTGTGTGATAATTCAAGGACTCTTAAAAAAAACTAAAACAAGGTTATTATCCACTAGATTGTAGATAAAGCGTAGTCGATGTATTTCTGTTTGCAGGGTTTAAAGTAGCCTAACAGCCTTCGCTCGCTCTTGCTTCCTATATTCTCCTTGCCGCAATGACCGGATAATAGTTACTTACTTGGTACAATAGTCGCCCATTCAGTATATTGGTCGCCAATTAAATTTTTATTCGCCCGATTAATAATTTCGCATAGTAAATACCTCTACTATTCAATTGAGGCTTCCTATCATTCCTTTATAAAACGCTATTAATATCGTAGGGTAATCTAAAAAACAGCTCTACGAAAAACTTAGTACAATGGCAAAGAAATCCAGTTTTCTGGGCGTTTAGTCTGCATCGTGTTTGGCCTACATACAGGGTGTTTGTTCCAACAGGGCTGTGCGAGATAGAGGAGGGCTTCATCCGCTCGCTGGCGCACTGTGTGCCGTGGGCGGCGCGCGGCGGGAAGTCGGGCTCCACCTTCTGCAAGACTAAAGGTACATTATTCATTTCTTATTGCTTTTAAATAATATACAGTCAAGGACAAAACTTTTTTTTTTTGTTATCTGTGTTATCCTGTACTGTCCCACTGCTGGGCAAAGGCCTCCCCAATTACTTCCATGTGCTCTTTTCCCGCGCCTCCTCGAACCAGCCTTCGCGGTACGCGTCCAGAACGTCTCGCCACCTCTTTCTGGACCGGCCTCGCGCCGTCCATCTTTAGGACAAAACTATGTATTAAATATCATAGTCCATAGCGTCAAAACCCAGTTCACACATATACAAAAATACTTTTTGATTCACTGGCGAAACTTCACAAATGACTTAATACGAAGATTTTATCACGCACTAGATTCTCAACTCTCGGTATTAAGGTGAGCTTTGAAATTCCGGTAAAGTGATTTCCAGTAAACTGTTAGAGTTTCAAATATAATGCGTGATTTAAAAAAAATTGCCCCCTAAGCTCTCGTAGCACGGGCATTTTTTTTTAATTTTTAATTAACTCACGTGATATTAGGGGGAGGGGGTTGAGGGGTCGAGTCAATCTCACAACATCTCGCCAAGGGGGGAGCGGGGGTCGAAAACTTGCCAAAATTGCCTCACGTAATTAATGGGCGCCCCCTTATTCACTAGACTATTAAAATTAACAATTTTTCACCAGATGACAGATACGTGTTGAAGGAGATGACGAAGCCTGAGTGGCAGCAGTTCCTGGACTTTGCACCGCACTATTTTGGATACGTCACGAACTGCAGGCAGAACAAACTACCCAGCTTGTTGGGTAAGTCCTATACTCGACGCGAAAACGGTTATCACGTATTCAGTACAGCATTCCGATATTCTCAACATAGAAATTTAATATCGGTTATTTAAAAAAAATCAGCTGTTCCATACATTTTGATCGCGGAGGTATTGTACTTTTGTAGGAAACAGCTGTTTTATTTTTTAAATCATCGATGATAAGTTTCTATATTTGAACACCCATTACATACCGAGTTTCCTCCTTGCTTCGGAAAGCACGTTAAGCCGTTGGTCCCGGCTGTCATTTGTAGATCTTTAACAGTCGTTACAGTCAGTGGCCCGAAAGTCTGACAACCAGTCTTACCAATGAGTATCGTAGTACCCAGTCCTAACTGGGTTGTGGAGGACAGATAGACAGTTGCTCCATGTAAAATTAAGATTGGAAGGAAAGGTTAGGCAGATGTACATCTTAGTAACATTAAATTGATTTTTAGGAACGGTTTTTTAGGTAATGTAACGGACACACTAACTATGTGTGTGGGTATGAAAATCTAGTTGCCCGTCCTTAATTGAGAAATAAGTGCCTACATTAATTTAGTGCTTAATCACCACAACATCACGCTAAGGGCTAGGCAGAGGTGTACCTAATAGTACACCCACATTTCGCGACTAATGTTTTTTATTAAGTCCCATGTAATAGGGGGCGCGCCTATTGCTATCAACTGGACACAAATTCACACTCTGTGGCTGGAAATTCCTGAAAGAAAACCCCAATAACTTTGCCCGACCCGAGAATCGAACCCAAAACCTCATACCGACTAGACTAACGAGGCAGTCCTGCCTAAATAAATAATTTAATATTGCCATTTTTTTATGTCTCGTTTTTGTCCAGCGCGTATCTTGGGCGTATACAGCGTAGGCGGCGCGGGCAACGGCGTGCTGGTGATGGAGAACGTGTGGTACTCGTGCTCCTCCCGCGCCAAGCGGTTCGACCTCAAGGGCTCCTCGCGACATCGCCTCACGCCCGACACCACGCCGCTCGCTGTGCTCATGGACGAGAACCTGCTTAATTGTAAGTATAAAGAAAAAAACAGCATATATTGGAACTCGAACACCACAATGATGACGTGAAAACTTAAAAACAACAACACAAACAAAGAAACAAACAAAAATTTTCCTGCACGACGCCAAAAGGGCGCCTGTCTTATTATACTAGTCTATACTAATATTTTAAAGAGGAAAGATTTGTTTGTTTGTTTGTACCGAATAGGCTCCGAAACTACTGGACCGATTTTAACCATTTTTTCACCAATAGTAAGCTAAATTATCAGAAAGTAACATAGGCTATAATTTATTTTCAAAAAATTAGGAATCCTTTAGACAATCGCAATAATGTAACCCAAGATAGCAAAATTAATAAAATCAAATTTATTATTTGGCGTGCGTTTAGAAAAGTATTGATGATTAAAGTACTCAATATTACTTACAAAAAACTCGCGAGGGAATATATCTATCTATCATAGTAAAGTCACAATAGCAGCTTTTGTGCGCTGGGAGAGCCCGCTGTACATACAGTCGCACACGGCCAGCGTGCTGTTCGCGGCCGTGGAGCGCGACACTAACTTCCTCACGTCGCACACGGTCATGTAATGTTACATAGTAACACTCATGTAACACATTCCTCAGTGCGCTGGGAGAGCCCGCTGTACATACAGTCGCACACGGCGAGCGTGCTGTTCGCGGCCGTGGAGCGCGACACTAACTTCCTCACGTCGCACACGGTCATGTAATGTTACATAGTAACACTCATGTAACACATTCCTCAGTGCGCTGGGAGAGCCCGCTGTACATACAGTCGCACACGGCCAGCGTGCTGTTCGCGGCCGTGGAGCGCGACACTAACTTCCTCACGTCGCACACCGTCATGTAATGTTACATAGTAACACTCATGTACCACATTCCTCAGTGCGCTGGGAGAGCCCGCTGTACATACAGTCGCACACGGCCAGCGTGCTGTTCGCGGCCGTGGAGCGCGACACTAACTTCCTCACGTCGCACACCTTCATGTAATGTTACATAGTAACACTCATGTAACACATTCCTCAGTGCGCTGGGAGAGCCCGCTGTACATACAGTCGCACACGGCCAGCGTGCTGTTCGCGGCCGTGGAGCGCGACACTAACTTCCTCACGTCGCACACCTTCATGTAATGTTACATAGTAACACTCATGTAACACATTCCTCAGTGCGCTGGGAGAGCCCGCTGTACATACAGTCGCACACGGCCAGCGTGCTGTTCGCGGCCGTGGAGCGCGACACTAACTTCCTCACGTCGCACACCTTCATGTAATGTTACATAGTAACACTCATGTAACACATTCCTCAGTGCGCTGGGAGAGCCCGCTGTACATACAGTCGCACACGGCCAGCGTGCTGTTCGCGGCCGTGGAGCGCGACACTAACTTCCTCACGTCGCACACCTTCATGTAATGTTACATAGTAACACTCATGTAACACATTCCTCAGTGCGCTGGGAGAGCCCGCTGTACATACAGTCGCACACGGCCAGCGTGCTGTTCGCGGCCGTGGAGCGCGACACTAACTTCCTCACGTCGCACACCGTCATGGACTACTCTCTGCTGCTCGGCGTAGAAGACAACACGCTCGTGCTTGGCATTATTGGTAAGAACAACATTTTACTTGTAACCTCTTTTCGCAATAGGACGACGATCTTAAGGCTGCGTTTCTATGACCTAGAATATTGTATAAAACTAACCAATCTACTGAAAAGTTCGCTATTATTAGTAAGTACCATACCTCGCTGCGGTGGTTGCTCAGCCAGGTGGAAAAGCAACCTAACACTTTGTATGGGACAGACTGGATGCGGCACGCAAAAGACAATTAGTGTCGTGGTGCAGTTTTGGGAGAGCCCTAAGTCCAGCTGTGAACAGCGATAGTTTTTTTTTATTTGATTGGTCGTTTCTTTGGTTTTCCCCTTCTCTCTTATAGCCAATCTCCATATCTCAAAATCGATAGCTTTTTTTCTTTATCGTTCACAGTTGTGTGTTATGTGGTGCAAGTATATTTTACTTTATATAAAGTCGTATTGTCACTTAACATATTGTCTATGGTCATGGTGTGACCATTTTATCGTGACCGGCCATGACATCAGGCTATAGACAATATCGTCAAACATAATTTTTTTACAAGCTTTTATTTAACTTGCTTGCTGAGTGATGTCTTAGTCTTTAGCCTTTTAATGGTGTTACTTGTATTTTTCTTTTTTCCTGAATAATTATGCATTTTAATAAAAATCCAAACTTTCAACAGATTACATCCGCACGTTCACTTGGGACAAGAAACTAGAACACCTGGTGAAGAAGAACCTCGGCTCGGGTCAGCCCACAGTGGTGTCTCCGGAACAGTACAAGTCCCGGTTCTGTAGCGCGACTAGAAAGTACTTCCTACAGTGCCCCGCGCACTGGGACCATCTGTACAGCACTATACATGGGTAGCATCTCGCCAGAATGCTCCGAAGAGCTAGGCAGAGGTGACATATACCCCCACATTTTGCTGAAAGGGCGAGCATATTGCCATTGACTGGGCACAGACTTCGGGATGCTACACTGAAATTTCTAATTGCCCAATAACACAGCCCCCAGATCGGACGGTGATCGAACTAGGACCATTGCGAGATTGAGGTTACATAGATAATAATGTAAAGCTGGGTTCAGACCAAACGATCGAATGTACAGTCTGTTTCCGCTGTACAAAATTCTCTTTGTGTAAACAAAGGTTTCTTTCGTTGTTCTATCCGTATCTTGAACAAAAAAAATGTCGTTTTAAGTTCAATTGATCAAAACCCATCTTTAAGAAATAAATACTACTTCGCATGGACTATTTTTAACTTCAGACTGGATTAGCCTAAACCTAGGTAAATCCTAGTTAGGTGGACGTTTAACGCGTTAAAAGCCGCGTTGGTTACTAGTTTAAAGCTTCGGGCGATAAGGCCAGCTTCGCATCTATACGAAGTACAGTCGCCAGCTCATCAATTTACTACAAACTGTCAAGTTTTCTCATTCGATTTTGAACTTGACCATTAACATTTTAAGGTTTAAACTCATTTGGAGACATTTGACAGTTTGTGGTAATCGGCGACTGTACAATTTATTTTTGGATGACGATCCGACGAAACGAACCGTTTCTATTTAAGGGAATTTAAGACCTAAGAACTCAGAAATTCTAGATCGTTCTATAGTGTTTAGAAACAATTGTTATAAGAAAAGCGGTGTTCAAAACGTTATGTAAATTTTACTACCTTTTAACATTAGTTAATTTAGGAGCGTGTCTAGATTCGGCGTTATATGTACAACTAGCTAGTGCAATGATAGAGAGCAGAGCAATGAAAATAAATTAAGTAAAATTCAAAATCAATTTTCTCGTTTTCTACTTTGAGACTTCCAAAATACTATACAGGATGAATTTGAATAAATGCGACAAAAAAAAATGGGAGCTTCAGTTTCAGTAACATAGTAATTATAAACTGTTTTTTCTACAATCTAAATCGTTAAAAAAAAATACGCGATTATCGTTTTCAAAAGGTCCATTGATGTTATTATCTTTATTTAAGTACGAATTATCGGTATTCCAGCAAAATATTTAATATGCAAAATAAATAAGAAAAATTAAAGTATCAAAAAATCTCGTCCGACTCATCGCAATACTCAAGAATCGACGTTGCCGTTCGTAGCGGTCATTTACCTAATTTTGCCTATTTTCTAGTGTAAGACTGATCAATTATTTTTTAATTTGATATTTTCTACATTTTCTTGACAACACGTGTTATTGTATATTTAAATTTGTCGCATCTATTCAATTTCACCCTGTATAGCGTGACTGGTAATCAGTGACCGATACTTAAACATGTGATTGTACTCATGATAACAAACAACTTACCCAAAGAAACTTTTTTTATACTCGTTCACTTTATACCAATAACACAACAGCCGTATGAAATTCGCGCTCGCGCGCGCCTTTGACCTATCAGCTGTTAGCCGCGTGACGCCGTTCTGACTCCCACTGTGCTCTGCCTACCCACTGTTGCACAGTAGTCACGGTATCATAGTAATGAGACAGAACGGTGTCACGCAGCTAACAGCTGAAAGGTCAAAGGCGCGCGCGAGCGCGAATTTCATACGGCTGTTGTTTTATTGGGATATAAGTGAACGAGTAGGTATAAAAAAATGTTGCTTTTGGGAACTTGTTTGTTATCATGAGTATAATCACGTGTTTAAGTATCGGTCACAAATATCAGTCACCCTATATTACTGTAGTATGTTCGTGAAAATGTAAAACGTTAATCGATACAGTAGGAGAAAATCACTTTTAAAAAGTTGCTGCGTGTTAACATTTCATTGCTCGTGACTGTACTCGATCAGATACCTGCTCCTAACAGAATAATAAAGAAGCAGTCACCACACACACACACACACGACACCTCATACACTCACACAAGATACGCTAGAATACGCTTATAATCCAGTCGCAGATGCGAATAAAACGCCTGTCCGGACAGATCTTGTAAATAGGCCCTTAGCGACGCGTATTTCCCTTTCGGTTCAATAGGAAACATAATTGAGTGACAACGTCACGCTTTCATAACACGGCAAATCACCAAAACTGTGGTGATAATTAAAATTTCATTATTAATACCTAGGACGTCATAGTTTTCAGAAATTTGGGTAAAACAAGAAACTTCAAAGGGGTTCCCAAAATTGGTGTCTCAAATTGAATGCGGAAAGGAAAATACGCATTAGAAACGTAACCACACTATAAAATAACTTCAGATATTATTCATTTTACTTTCTTTTCTTGATCTGATTAAGTGTAAATTTAGTGTAAATGTGCAATCAAAGTGCAAACTCACAATCAAAGATATTATTTAGCAAAATTTTACTTTAGTTTAAGCCTGTGCTTATTATTTAGGAATTTAATCATTTTATATTTATACACCCCACATTCCTGTTGAAGATTTATAATAAATAGATTGTTTGGATGTTTTTGTTTTAATGGATTCCATCTTACCTACTACCTCGGTTTCTAGGGTAATGCCCAGACTCCACCAAAGCGGAGATGTGCGTACTGGCTAGACTGGAGCGGAGATGTGTACAGGTTACTCACAACCAGTGTAGCTACCGGCGCACGCCGCTCACGGCTCGTCGTCTCAGCTTGGTCTAAACAAATATGAGACATCTCCCCTCTCTGCCCAACCGTTTCTACTTAAGCTAAGCGGACACGAGAAGTGTGAATAACGAAATTCTATTGGTGGTTTGCAATACATCTCTAATCTCGGTTTTGGTGGATTCCTGGCCTGAGCCACCTCTCCTACCGCCCGACGAGGAAGCAACTAGCTATCAACGATGTCCTCGCTCATTCGTTTTGTGTTATTTTTATTGTGAAAATTCATATTAAAAATAATACAAAACTAATGATATATATATATAACTATATAGCTTTTATAATAATAATAAATAAATAAATAAATTCCATTTATTTCAGGTCCGAGACCCATATAAAAACAAAAATACCAAATTAAAAACACAAATTATAGCTAAAACCAAATATCAGAACACACATTACATTAAATTAAAAATATTATTGAATTAAATTAAAACGTCAAAAATAAAATACACAACTAATACAGAATAACTAATGTCCTAATAACACACCTGCCTCTGAGTCATTTGCTTGTTTGTCATTACATTAATCATATAACAATGGTTAATGTACTGACAATCAAACCTGTTCACAAATACGCTCAGGATAGTGTTGGAGGTGGTCCGGAGCCTGCGCCCCAGAGATGTGCACCGCTTCCTATAATAACTAATGAAGAGTGAGAATGAGTATATAAGAGGAAGTCTGAAAGTGGCGCCGGTGACTGAAAAGTTGTGTGGTAATCGGTTGTCGTGGTATGGGCATGTGATGCGGAGGAATGAGGAAAATGTTGTGAGGAAAGTTTTGAGTATGAATGTGGATGGGTATATGAGTAGAGGAAGACCAAAGAAACGATGGATGGACTGTATAAAGAATGATATGGCAAGAAAGGAGGTGTCGGAAGAGATGACGAGTAATAGACAAGTATGGAAGAAGAAGACATGCTGCGCCGACCCCAAATGAATTGGGATAAGGGCAAGAGAATGATGATAGCTTTTATAACTTTTTAATAAAACGAATGATATATATTACTAGATAGCTTTTTAATTGTGAATTAGATTTTGTAATGTATTATTATGATTTTAATTCTGTTTTTAAACATTTATTATTTTATGGGGTATGCGCTGCTAACCTATAAGAAATTGTTATACTAACCTTTGATATAAGAATCTTTATTTTAAAATGTAACAGTATAAACAATTGTTGGTTGGCCAGAAATAATAAATAAATAAATAAACTCACTTTACCGTTTCTGCTCGTATGCTCGGATCCACATGTGTACGGTTTATAGCCAAGAGTAATCAACAAAAGGTAGATTTTATTGGAAAATGATAGTAAAACAACATTATAAAATAATGAATCACAGTTTAATGTACAATAACATTTGTTGAACAAGCACAAATTAGTTTTTAATTATTTAGAGAGTATCGGACTTAACACGAAACATATATCTACAGGGTGGAATCACCGACGCACAAATGCTTACCACGTAATCAGAACATCATTTCAAACCCCCCATAGACATTTTACAATAGTAATTTAAA
Organism: Noctua fimbriata; assembly: GCA_905163415.1. Classification (NCBI taxonomy): domain Eukaryota; kingdom Metazoa; phylum Arthropoda; class Insecta; order Lepidoptera; family Noctuidae; genus Noctua; species Noctua fimbriata. Next base: position 15,470,676 of record LR990941.1, on the reverse strand, counting down.
AAAAAAAATTAAAAAGAGACAAATTTCTGTGTTGGGGGATCAGAATGATGTACTGAATAGGTGGTAAGCGTTTCTGTCGTCTCTGTGTCCCTTTCACCTTGCATAATTAAGATATGAAGACATTTGAAGATGGCAGGAAGAACATTCATACTGATCAAGCAAACTTTTGTCCACTAAGTAAATGAATACAGCCTCCATGGCACACAAAAATATATGTATTTGTTCGTATTTACAATTTTAGCGAAGGTTCCGTACATACCTCTAATAATATTAATCAAGTTTTCGGTTATGGATACATTGTAATGCATTTGGGGATATTTTATACACATTTCTATTGAAAGGCTAATATTGCAACGTAATTTTCAAAGTATAATATTGCCACACAGAAAAAATAAATCATGAACCTGCCTAACTAAATTGATTGCATAGGTTTCGCTCATCATTCATAAACTACAGAAGCTGTACAGGATCTTTTGGCTCGTGGCTAAAATTGGAACTACCGCCGCAATATTTTTTCAATATTTCTTACCATCAAATTCCTCCGGCAGTGTCAGTCAAACGCCAAAATATCCTTGTAGCACTGTTATGTGATCTTGAATGTCTAATTCAGAAAAGAAATACAGCTTGTTCGTGGAATAGATTTTCATTTTCTGTTATTACACTGTTCATTAGTAGATTTGTAAGAAAACATAAATTTGGTCTAATTGTCAACCAATCTGTACGTGCACATAGCTCTGGGCTAAACCAAGGCAAATCCAGCGCGGGATATGATGGGACAAAATTCACTCTCGCTGATTGTGTCAATTAATTTGTATAGAGGTGTTAAAACTTGCGCGAATAGTCGCGGGACTTCTTAAACATTAAACGCAGTCACATCCCTCGCGGGGTTCGTCTCAGTGTAGACAGAACATAAGGCCTAATAAAAACAACAATCTTAGAATACATCAGACTTCTTTTACCATAATTATACTACTAACCCCCGGTTACTGAACACCTCACCAAATCCTGTAAAATCTGTTAGATTTTGTAATTTACTAATATAAGAATCTACATGAGATTTGACCAAATATAAAATAGAATAAGATTTTGGAAACCGGCACCCTAAATGCTTAAACGCGCGCGGGCGCACGTCTAGTTAAATTATCATTTAAGAAATCCGTCGCTTTGCCTCAACAGGCGCCTGTTAACGCTGCTCCGACTATTTATCAATACAGACACTCAAGCGTACACCCGCGTCAGTTTGAGCTTACGCCGTAATTCGCAACTCTAATGACAATTGCTATAATTTTGACAGTTCAACGACATCCGTTGCGACGAGGACATCATTACGGTGTTCATGAACACGAATTTCAAAGCAAACAGAGAAATAGATATTGTTGAACTGATTCATCTACCACCCCTTTCGAATATTTCACGCATTGAGGTAAGATGTGTTCTAAAATCCATGTGTACAAGTATTCAATACGCTAATTCTTCGACAGCTAGTTACAAAACAAAAATGCTAATTTTAATGTAAAATAAGTAACAGAAAAATGGAAGATGTTTAATACTATACACAGTTTTATTTCGATGATCTATTTAATTAATATTCACTTTGTTTACATGTTATATTCCGGCTGGACTTTCTACCTGGCTAGTTTGCATAATTAATTACTTACTAATGTTTTATTTTTTTAATATTCTCTACTTTCTCAAGTTATAAAGATAAAAACAAGCCAACAGTTGTCAATTCAGTCAGCCAATCACAGCAATTATGAGTTATGACAGACTGCTACTCAAAAAATTAAATCGCTAGATTTGCCCTACCGCACCAAAAAATATCACGGTTCTGTATTTGTTGACATTGACAGTGACACTTTTATAGTTTTGTCTCGCTCACTTATACTCAAAATCGTACCCATCATGCGTATTGGACTGTGTGAGCTCAATCTTCTTAGATGAGGGAACATTGAACGATTTAAACACTATTGTTATCTAAAAATTTGTCATTGTCATCTAAAAATGTAAACATTAAATATTAGCACGGTGCAACATATTATATTGGTCCACACAAGACACATGCCTAGCCAAAAAGTAAGTTTTTTTTATTTATTTTTTTGTCCTGAATGGGCTTTCTCTTGACCTCAATCTAGTCCTGAGGACAGAGATGAGGTCATTCACTCATTCATCATCTGAGTGAACAGCTTTTCAGCTCTAAACATTTTCTCAGTAACCATAAGCATTGCTTTAATTTAGCGCAGCCGAAGAAGAAAAGGAAGCCCAATATTACTTAAATAATTTAATCCATACAACCAAATCGATATTGCTTCAAATTTCGAGAATAGCCGTTACAGCCTAGGGTTAAATCCAATCGGAATATAAATGGACAATTATATACACTTACAGAAAACAAATGGATTACTGTTTTACTTAAATAAATTTCGATTACGCAGTTTTAACAGGCACTCATCTTGATTCTACAGGTTGTAAACGGACCCTTAACGACACCGTCGACTGACCGTTTTATTTTGGTCTCTTTGGTCGCTCAATGTAACGCACTCAAAACATTGTGCAGATGCATTGAATAATACAGGGTGTATTTAAAATAAAGGCATAAATAACATTTAAAAAAAAAACGTTTGAACCTTCAGTATCTCCATAACTAGAAGGTTCTCAGGTATGGTCTAGAACGAAAAAAAATATCGCACTGACGGAGCGAACACGTGTCTTTCGGCTTCGTTAAGGGTAAAAAAACCGTAGAGCCAAGGATGAGTTATTGGAACTGAAGAGACAGCAATTGACCCCTCCTTTCAGCCCGTTCAATTGGGCAAACTAATACCAGCCAAATTAGGACCAGCCGTGGCGCTGCGTTCTGTCTTTGCGTATAGCACTACGGTTGGGGCCACCATCCAAATTGTAACTTTACATTATGATCGGTTGTTATTTCCTCATAACAATTACTTGCTTACATAAGGTTTGAGAAACTTACTACACAGAGATTCGATTTGGCTTTCAGAAGCCTGAAATAGGAAAACGGTGCATTCTAAGATAGTTTCTACAACATCAATTTCTCCAGGCGCGGGTCGCTAGTAAAAGATAATGAAACTTTCTTCATACATGATGAAGAATAGTAATCCTACGTACTATACAGATTCTGTACACATTAGAACATTTGCTACAGTATTCCATTTGTTTCCTACCGTGCCAGTCCGTGGCTCATCCAGAGGGGAGAAGTGCGGAGAGAAAGGATGGGGGAGGGTTGGAGGCAGTTCACCATCATGTCGGATCCAGGTTCGTGCTTAATGTCTTCAGCTGCTCTAGTCCTGACAGGAGCTCTCTGTAACCAGAAGATATTTACGTTAAAAAAAAAAGTAGAAGTACGTACAAAACTTGTTCTAATCACAAATTGAGCATGACAAAGTATGATATATTATATAACAACTAATATTATTAGGTCATTTTTCAATGATCTTTCAAAAATGAACGGAGACTACATAGCTATGTGTGTTACCCGAGCGAAGCCTGCACGGCCGTAGCTAGCTATGTGTGTTACCTGAGCTAGGCCTGCACGGCCGCAGCTAGCTATGTGTGTTACCTGAGCGAGGCCTGCACGGCCGCAGCTAGCTATGTGTGTTACCTGAGCGAGGTCTGCACGGCCGCAGCTAGCTATGTGTGTTACCTGAGCTAGGCCTGCACGGCCGCAGCTAGCTATGTGTGTTACCTGAGCGAGGTCTGCACGGCCGCAGCTAGCTATGTGTGTTACCTGAGCTAGGCCCTCACGGCCGCAGCTAGCTATGTGTGTTACCTGAGCTAGGCCTGCACGGCCGCAGCTAGCTATGTGTGTTACCTGAGCGAGGTCTGCACGGCCGCAGCTAGCTATGTGTGTTACCTGAGCTAGGCCTGCACGGCCGCAGCTAGCTATGTGTGTTACCTGAGCTAGGCCTGCACGGCCGCAGCTAGCTATGTGTGTTACCTGAGCTAGGCCTGCACGGCCGCAGCTAGCTATGTGTGTTACCTGAGCGAGGTCTGCACGGCCGCAGCTAGCTATGTGTGTTACCTGAGCTAGGCCTGCACGGCCGCAGCTAGCTATGTGTGTTACCTGAGCTAGGCCTGCACGGCCGCAGCTAGCTATGTGTGTTACCTGAGCGAGGTCTCGGCGACCAGCGTGGCCCGGCGCAGGCCGGACGCGGCGGCGCCCTGCACGCTGCGCAAGGTGCGCACCTCCTCCTGCGACGCCGCCAGCTCCTCCTGCACAAGTTACATTTCAATCCAGACTCCATTCACCGATTGCGGTGGTAAGTAAACGCCCAGTCCTCGTACAAGTGCTCGGTAAGTAAACCCATCGACCGATCGCTCGTAAGCTACCAACAGAGCATTGCCGTGGTTGCAGCATCGAGAGGCGGCAGTACTGACCAGATTGAAAGCGCCAAGTGTGTTGCAAGAACAAGTTGTGAACCCCAGACCGCTTTTAAAGATGTCATTTTGGACCACAGAGACCGCTTTCAAAGCTGTCATTTTCTATAGGTGACAATGTTTCTTCTAGCAGCTGCCGCTAAGGCGTCTCTGAGCTTTGCGGTGTTACTATATTTCGACAAATAATCGTATTCAGTAACTTGACTGTTCAAAACAAAATAATGTCAGTAACATTTGTTTGGTATAATAAATAGCATTTGGTAGAGAATTATTTTGCAAAAATAAAATTAATGGTCAAAATAGTTGAATTTGAATAAAACTCATGATAAATCTAAAATTGACTAACCTTTAATTTCTTAATTTGATTCTTCAATCTAGCTATCGTTGATTCAGCCTCCGCCGTCCGAGTCTGGAAACATTTATATTCTAATAATATAATCTATACAAATAAGTAAAATTTAAGTATCTGTTTGTAATTTCAAAATAACAGAGTTTTACTGAATCCATATTTATCCTTTATTCATATTCTTAACATACAATTTACATTTTTAAATATTTCTATATAAAGTGACATAAAAAAAAAACATTTAAAAATATAAAAAATAGTAGCCCACCGGCATCGGGAACAGGGTCCGAGCTACCGGTGGTCAGGGCTCTTGAGAGAGGAAACTCCTAACGATACGCGCCGTGTCCAGAAGTACTGCTTTCTGAATCAAGCCCTTGATCCAGCTGCCAAGCGAGAGCCTCCTTAGTTGTTGGTCGAGGCTCTTGGCTATTAAGCCATTGGCGTGTGGGGGTCGTGGCTTCTTAAATGCTAAGACCCTGCACAACCGTGAGGTATGCAGTCTCAGGGAATACTTCTATGCAATCTGGCTCGCGAGGTTGTCGACATGTGGGACGTGAGTACAGCAGTCATTGTGCCGATAGTTGTGTCGGCCAATGGCTTAATAGCCAAGAGCCTCGACCAACAACTAAGGAGGCTCTCGCTTGGCAGCTGGATCAAGGGCTTGATTCAGAAAGCAGTACTTCTGGACACGGCGCGTATCGTTAGGAGGTTCCTCTCTCAAGAGCCCTGACCACCGGTAGCTCGGACCCTGTTCCTGATGCCGGTGGGCTACTATTTTTTATATTTTTAAATGTTTTTTTTATGTCACTTTATATAGAAATATTTAAAAATGTAAATTGTATGTTAAGAATATTAATAAAGGATAATAATAATATTATATTATAAATTAATATTTATAATATAATATTTATTATAAATATTTGTCTGACTGTGTGTTTGTTCCGGACGGCTGGACCGATTTTGACGGGACTTTTACTGGCAGATAGCTGATGTTATAAGGAGTAAATAAGGCTACTTTTCTTGTAGAAAAAGATTAAAGTTCCATGCAGAGAAAATAAAATCTTACATTTTTTTACGAAAATTCGATCTAAGTAGGGCAGTAATATTTTTATAATAATTTCACGCGGAAGAAGGTCGCGGGGCACAGCTAATCGAATCTATTATCTTTTTAACGTTTTCGGTACATGTATCACTCACCGCGGCATCGGTGAGACTGCTCTCCGCCCTGTCCGCAGCGGCGTCCAGCTGCCCCGCGAAGTCCCGCTCGGTCCGCCGCGCCTCGCTGCGGCGCGCGCGCAGCTGTGCGCCCGCCGCGCGCGCCGCCGCCGCCTCGGCGCGCAGCAGCGCGTTGCTGGAGCGAGCCTGCGACAGCTCCTCCTCCGCGTGCGAGCGACGGGTGCGCTCCGCGAATAGCTGACATCTGTACATACGAAAATCATTTCTTAACGTGCTTATAGATAACCGACCCGCACTAGAGAAGAACCAAGAACTACTACTATATTTGTGTCCGACCGAAAATTTGGCTTCGGCCCCCTTTTGTCAAAAAATAACTTTCGGCGTAACCTTCGGCTTCGGTCAATATGGGCCCAAGTTTTGGCTGAAGCCGAAGGTTTCCGGCAAGCACCGAAATTGAACGAACTGTTACGAATGAGCGAGAGCGCGATGGAAGAGGCAACGCGCGGAGGACAGGGGTCACACATTTCATAAGTGTTATTGTTTTTGACAAGTTGCTAGGTAATTTTAATAAACTCGTTAATTTGTTTATGTACACAGTCAAAATTAATGTTTAACCTAAAAGCCAATAAATCCTTCACTTTTAGCCAGTATTGAACTAATTTTCCTAGGGTTATGTGTTACTGGTGAGTTCAGATGGGTTGGACAGTGACTACTTTTTATTCTTAAAAGAAAAATCTACTATTCTTATGGAATAAAAAGAAAAAACCACTGCAAGCCAAAGGTATTTTTCCAGCTAAATAAAACTGAAACTTAATTTTTAATTATTAAAAAAGCATTTAAGGCGAGGTTGTTTTTAAGATTTTTGAACGTCTGAAAAAATAAGAGTTTTTTAATAAATAAAAATCATTATATAAACATCAAATAATAATCATTATATCATTATTTAATTTGTTTAACTGGGTTGTGGAGGTCAGGCAGTCGCTCCATGTAAAATACTGGTATTCAGCTGCGTCCGGTTAGACTGGAAGCCGACCCCAACATAGTTGGGAAAAGGCTACGCCAGATGATGATATAAAAATTGAACATAGCCATGTACATGAGATCGTACTTACATAAGTCACAAGTAAATCGCGAAGATTGAAACGCGATTTAGAATGATCGGCTCGATAAAAAAAATATCAAACGTGTACTGCTAAGATATTCCATCATGAATTTATTTGAAAGTTATATCAATAGATAGAGCTTTTTATTTTGAAGTTAATGTCATTTTTTTTTAAATTAAATATTTTTTTATTTTTCTCCAAGAAGAAAAAACAATCCAAATTTAGGCATTATATCGCTCGCTGGGCAGTCGCTGCCGTTCGTCAGTGCCCGTCTAGACGTGATTGAGGTTGGACGTAAGCCGTTTACTCCGCAAAAATTCCCCCGCCTTTATGCTTTAATTTAATAGCGTAACCACGTGCGGTGGGCGTTTAGGTATGCCAGAGCGTAGCGTAATGCAGTTGGTAAATCGTGTTCGAGTATATCTGGATTACATTTTCGTGAAATGGTAGTTAATGGGTATGTCGGCGACGAGACCACATCCAGGGCCCGGGGTGCAAGTAGTGGCGGTACGTCGGAACGTGTACTTTCACTAAAGCAGGTCGCGAGTTATGAATGTAAGAATTCTAACTAGATTTAATTAATTTTCTTTGTGATATGTTCTCTAATTAGCTTTTAAAAGGTTAGTTACTGTACTGCAACCTCGCCTTAACATAATTAACACATACATGTGCCAATACGACAGACCATCATTAGCAACCTTTGCACGTGGCGTGTTGGTTAGGAAATGGCGGCGTCACGTCACGAATAAAATTGTGTATATGAGCGGTATAATATACTAAAGGAACCGGATCGAATGGTTAAAAGTCTCAGCAGCCTTATTGGAACTAGAATAAGGATCATTATGATTTTGACAGACTTGTCAGCAACTATGGCTGCTACCGAACGGCAACTTTATATATCTGCTCTATGAGTACGTGGTGGATGCGGCGCCAATGCAACGAGTCACGGAGGTGCGAGACTTGGGTGTTTTCATGACACCCGATCTGTCATTCCGTGAGCATGTAACCAAGATCTGTAAGAAGGCGTACAGAAACTTAGGATTTGTTCTGAGACAGACACAAAGCTTCACAAACGTTACAGCAGTTAGGGTCCTGTATGATGCACTAGTCAGGAGTCATCTGGAACATAGTGCGGTCATATGGGCTCCACACGAAGCCAAGTACACTGTAATGTTGGAGCGCGTTCAGAACAAGTTCACGCGCCATTTGTACAGGAAATTATATGGGGTATATCCGTTTTACCCACTGATGTATCCAACTCTGTTTGTCCTGGGCATGGTTGGCTATAATCAACTGCACGTCCGACGGGAGTTTGCGCTGGTCGCCTACTTGGTGAAGGTGCTTCGTGGAGTGGAGAGTAACCCGGGAGTATTGCAGCGCTTGAGTCTGTGTGTACCGGATCACTACGTGTGGAGGCGGCGCAGCCCGCCACTGCTACTGGTACCTTCAGCCAGAACTAACCTGCTTGCCAAGGCACCCCTTACCAGAGCTTTCCGTTCCATCAACGACCTTCAAATACAGATCGATGTATTTACATGTTGTTGGAGTGAATTCGCAAAGGTATTACTATTTATATTAAGCTACAAGCAAAATAATATTTAGTTTTTATTTTATTTTTTAAAGTAAATGTTTGTGTTTAGGTTTTTTGTGCTATGTTTATATAAGTAATTATGTTATGCTGTGTGTGATTTAATGGTATAAATATTTAATAATGTTGTTATTTTTTAATTTTGATTTTTTTTTATTGTAAGTAAATTAGTTTAAGTTCTTAACTGTCGCATTAGGGTAACCCTGTAAAGATAGTCTAAGCTGTTATAAATAATAAATAAAATAAAAAAATATATTCAAATAAATAAAATTGAAGTGTCTGTTTGTAATATCAAAATAACAGCTTTTTACTGAAGGCATATGAAAAAATATAAATACGGGACTTTTAACAAAAAAACATTTTTTTATTTCAGAGCATATGGGTGAAAAGTGTTTTACCGTCAGACAGCACGTTAGTACGATGTGTTAAAGTATTTTTAAACCAATTCATAGAAATAAATAACTACTTACTGAGGCACTCTCCTCTGATTTTTCGGATTCATCTTGCTTCGGTGAAGGAAAACATCGTGAGGAAACCAGTATGCTTGAGAGATATTTCTCGACAGCATGTAAAGCCAAATAACAGGAAACGACAACGTGGCAGGCCCAGAAGGAGATGGCGGGATGAGCTGGACTCTTTCGCAAAGGATTGGCCTACAATCGCACTAGACCGCGAAATGTGGAAGGAGGGAAGGGAGGCCTTTGCCCTGCAGTGGGACAACATAGGCTTATAATATAATAATAATGTAAAGCCAAGTCAGAGGCCCATTGGCGGCATAAAACTCTGACACCAGGTTAGGCACTAACCACACGATAAAGAAAGAAGAATAACTACTTATCGTTCATTCTCACAACAAGTAGTTTTTTAAGTTGTCTCACATTTATTCTGTTTTGGTTAAGCCATTAAATCGCACCGATGTCTAAAGTATCGAGATGGTTTTTCAAGCTAAAAGCTTTTCATTTTGTCGAATTTCACGTGTAAGCAGTATCAATTGTTAATGTTAATTGAAACAGGTCAATTATAAGTTAAATATACTGTTACATCAAAATTAGTGATACGTAATTTACGTAATAGGGACGCAGGGATAATAACAATGTAAAACGATAGGAGATGCTTATGTAAGCATTTATCGTTTTACATAACATCACGCCTATAATCCCCGAACGGTTAGAAAGAGGTGTAACTTATACCCACATTTCGCCAGTTATGTTTCAGTCCCATGTGGGGGCGAGCCTATTGCCATCAAACGGGCGCAAATCCAGACTCCGTGGCTGCTACTGAGAAATTCCTGATAGAAAAACCTTGACCGACCTTGGAATCGAACCCAGGACCTCACGCTCAGCAGACGCGCTTGCGACCACTAGACCAACGAGTCATAAAATAATCACATACAGAAAATTCTCTAAAATTGTGCCGTTTACAAGGTGTAAACGGACCTTTCACATAGCCGTCAACCAAGCATTCCGTACATCAAACTAAGTAACCCTACGCAAACATTATTGCTGGGAAACGACTTTTTTTTGGGGTGAAAAATCATGTTTAAGGTAAAACTAACGCACGGTAACGCACTCAATAAATTGTGCTGGTGAATGCATTGAATTATGAGGGTCTTGGAGGTATTTAAAGTAAAGTTACAACATTAAAACCTTGTATAAAAAAAATACTTGTGAAAAAGTTGGAACTTTGACCAACTTTTAATACTCCAAACCTTTTTTTAATAATAATATCTCCGTAATTATAAAGTTCCCAGGTATGGTCTAGAATAAAAAAAATATCGCAATGACGGGTCTTACACCCTTTATTGCAAGCGCTATCGCGATGAGTCCAGACCGAGGTCTTCAAAATAAGACAAGACGGAAACACGCACCTGGTCTGTTCCAGCTCATCTATGATCCGGCACATCTGCTCGTCCTGGTGTTCCGGTTCCGGCGACGTCCGGCCCGGGTGCACCGGCAGGAAGTCCGGCAGACACATGGACTCCGCTCCTGAAATACATTCCAACTCCATTACATCACACTTGTATCCACTGAAAAGTTAGGCAGAAGGCTATCTAATAATTATATAACATCAAATACTTCGTCTCGAGTCTAGCCCAAAATGGGCCCAACTCAAAAAGATGGAATACCCTATAAAACGTGGCCGGGCCCCGAGAACTCAAAACCCCACGCTCAGTTGTCGCGCTTACGAACGCTAAACACGACTTTTTTTCCATTCTACCAAGTCAACGCTATCATTTACTCCTTTTCTTTCATATCATTAAACCTCCAAACAAGAATTTGTGTGGTACACTACAAGTAAAACCCGCCTACTGGAAAATTACGCTCTAATTAAAGTCGGGGTTTATAAGGTAAAATCGAAATCGTCCTATTGTTGAAGTCGGTTAAAATGTAGCTTATGGTACGAGCCATAATAACGAATCGATTGATATCTTTCATCCTTATTCATCAAAATTGGATGAATTGTTTAGGCGCTACGGGGGAACATACGTAAATACAAACATGCTAAAATCATAACCCTTCCTTTTGGCTTCGCAGTAGTCGGGTAATGAAGCAATGACTTTACATGTATAAACAAAAAAAACTTGAAGACGTGTTGTCTTCAAGTTTTTTTCTCAAAACTTTAAGAAATGACCTGTCAACTGCGTGTTTTTTTTCTATTTTAGAAATATCTGACACGCAGCAACAGCTGGTTTTAAAGCTGTCAAAGGGGGAGATGAAGGGTTAATTAAAGTTTAATGGGCCTTCTATCCTGGCGGGAAACACGTCACTCAGTACTGCACCGTTACATTCAGTCCCCTAGTACAGATCATCCTAGTTATTGCATTCTGTACAATTTGATCGCGACCACATGTTCCACAATGAATCGTTTTTGTTTAAACTATGGATGTAAGTATTTAAGTTTCGAGGCTGAAGTTCAAATCCGGACAATTACTAACGATACTTTATAAATTATTTTATATGCTTTCCTGTAGCGAAGGGTCAATTTTTTTAAGAGGTAACCCGGCGTTCATATCTTTAATGTGATTTTATTATTTATCTATGGAATACTGATTGTGCCAGTTTCCAAAGGGAGGCTTCCCTTTGGAAACTGGCACAATCAATTCCGGTAGGTATGTATGGTAGGAATCGAGTTGTATGGAACCTACGCCATTGATGCTTTCTAAGTTTAACTTAAACATCTCTGACATCGGTGAAACTTCGTGAGGAAAGATGGACTTTAATTAATGTCTGAATTTGTCGACCGTCCTTGAGCAAGCGTGCTGATCAATGCTCGTGCATTTTCTATTTAAGAGAAGAGACCTTTTTTGAGAATGAAAGTATTGAGTCCCTCTACGACTCGATGTTTTACCAATTTTTTGTTTGAAATAAAATGCTGTAACTCTGTATTGAGTGACGGCACGGAGATTCCTGCCCCCGTAGCATGACCACCGTAGACAAGGATTTCTTTGACGGAGGAATCGACAAAATGACAGCTAATGCAAAGAAATCTGTCATTGTGTCGACACAACCTGTCATTTTGTCGATTCGTCCGTCAAAGAAATCCTTGTCTACGGTGGTCATGCTACGGGGGCTGGACGGACGTTCTCAGATGCGGCAATATCAACTTTATCCACAAACCAAGCGTGCCATAGTTGACTCGCACTAAGAAACAAATGATGTATAGAAACTAGCGACTTTGAACACATTGACAGGGCCTTTATTTCAAATCAGTATCGGTGTTCCATACATTTTGACCGTGTTTTTTTTTTAACTACCGATGAGAAATTTCTATGTGGGGGGTTCGGAATGAATCATTTGTGCACTGATGTCCCGTCCACCCTGTATACATTAGACACCTCTGTCAGCCCCTTCATGAATACAGGCGTCAAATGTTGTCGATTGTGTGCTCAATTTGAATTACACGCGCTGACCTTCTTTAGCGATATTCGCATTTCGATTTGTTAAGCTTTAGTAAACAATAGGAAGAGCAGTGGCCCAGATGGTATCAGGTCCGATTTATGTGCGCGTTCGACAACCACTGCTCTAAAAACGGTCCTAGAACCCAAGATTCATAGACATGTGATTTCCCGGTGATTTAAGGTGGCCGCGCATCAAGACGCGCCGCAGGAGCCGTACGCGCCGCAGTCATCGCGTATAAATCTTTGTATGAAATAATATGCAACGCCGCCAACCTATACGCCCCGAATGACCTACATTTCAGTGAAATGCTGTGGGTAAACGGATTCCACCAGCGCACGGGAATGACGTCATCAAATTCGGCGCGTAAGGCTGCGTTTCCACCAGATATATGCGAGGTGAGGCGAGGCGGAGCGAGGCTGTGGAACGGTGCGAGCGTTTTCACCAGAGATGTGCTAGGCCGCTGAGGGATGCGAGGTTGCGTAGCGACGCAGTAAAACGGTGCGCAGATGAGCGGTGCGAGGATGTGTAGGCTCATTTCAGATGCGAGCGGTAACCGTCTAGTGACAGCTATTTTTTCGGTCGCGTTCGTCCCTACCACACATCCCTCGCAACACATTCCTCGCACACATCCCTCGTAACACATCCATCGCACACATCTTTCTCTTGTTGCGTATGTACAAAAACGTCGCTCCGCTGAGCCGTTTCCACTAGAGCTGCGCTCAGCGAGGAGTTCTTAACAAACACATCCCTCCCAACGCATCCTCGCACATCTCTGGTGGAAACGGCTGCGGCAAGTGGCGAACAGAAATACTGTTAAAATAAAGGATGCGATTCGGATCGTACGATGCAGATAAATGCGTGGGACAATCCGAAAATGCGATAAGTGCGGCGCATACGGCTCTTGTGGCGCGTCTAAGTGCGCGTCCACTCTCTCAAACAAACAAGACCCCCGTAGCTCTGCAGTGGGAACGTTATAGGCCTATTACGCTTACACATAACAATAGGCACAGTACCTTATGTCATCAAAGTAGATCTTCGTACATATAACAGCAGACAAGACCAGCCTCGCGTCTGTGAGAGGGAGTTGACCGTAACCCGCCAGGGACGCAAGTCCAGATAGTGCGAGTTGATGGATGGAGCCACATTTTGATAGCCTCCTTTATTCAAAAGTAAAGTGCCTGTATGACTTCGAATCTACGAGCACGAGCGCAACATCGTCAGTCGAAGCCGTTTCAACTGTGCCATTGCAGCAGCAATAAATACTGCCGAACTGCTATGCAAGTCTAGTGCTAGCATAGGCCTGCTTTTTTTCATGTAGGGAATAAGTAGTGTGTACAGCCATGATTTACATACGAAATGAAATAATCAGCCATGTTAATTTATTTGTCAGCATTGTCCGAATACCAGGCGAAGTTCAAGTGAAATGAACCACCGATTAATGAATATAAATACACAGTATTATGTGCTAATTGATACATTACAATAATGTTTGTCTTTAAATGGGACAGTTCAGAATGTGTGACCGAATTTGAACAGGGACAAAAAACTAAGCGCGTGTTTCAGGATATACATAAACCGCTCCACCTAGTTTTTTTCCAATTTGTACAAATTTTTCAAAAACCACACAGTATTTAACTATTTTCTTTAATACCATTTCAGGTGGTAAAATTTTAGACGCCAGTCACATTTTCATGAATAAAACTAAGCTGGTTTTGATAGAATATAGTAAAAAGCTATAACACTAACACCCATATATCTAAACAAGTCAAAGTGATTACTTGGGCAAAAGTAATTACTTAAGATAAGATTTTTATTCTGTAGTTTAGTAACTGCTTGAAATTAGAACTGTCAAAAATTTGAATCTGGAGCTTGGCTTTCTTTAATGGTTCTTACTTCATTCAAATTCTTGTCTATTGCATAAAAATGGTTACATAAGTAATTAATTACATTAAATTGACTATAGATATGAGGCCAGGCAAGAAAGCAAGGAACAGGGGCAGGGTAAGAAAGGATAGGGCACATTGATTAAAATATATGCTTTATAAATCAACTGATTGTTGGGTGTTTGTATGGAGAATTCAGAACTTCCCATAGTCAAAGTTGCTGAGAAAACTATAGTACCTTTCTCTTATGACAATCCTTTTGAACCATCATCATAATCATCAGCCTAACCATTTGCCATGTTGGAGTTGGCTTCCAGTCTAACCGGATACAGCTGAATATCAGTATTTTACAAGGAGCAACTGCCTATCTGAACTCCACAACCCAGTTAGTACTGGGTAATACTATGCCTCTTGGTAAGACTGGTGGTCACAAAAATAAAAAAAAACCCTTTTGAACCATTGAAATAAAATCGTAATAGTATTTCAGAATAATAACAGAATAAACTCTAATAACAGTAATTAATTAAAGCATCCCTCGTTGCATCATTCTTGCATCTTAGTCATGTGGTCAACACATGACTAAGATGCAAGTTGAATTGAAAGAAATCACATGCATAGCAGGATATTGCTAATTAATCATGTAAATTTGGATTTGTACCATACCTATGTCGTTAGGTAGTTTCTACATAAGTTAAAAAATGACGAGATATGTACATATGTACATATCTCGTAATTTTTTAACACCCGACGCAAAAAGGGGGGAGCAATATGCGTGTGTGTCTGTATCTGGCACCGTAGCTCTTAAACGAGTGAGCCGATTTGGATGCAGTTTTTTTATTTGTAAGCTAGTTTCTTGGCGATGGTTCCTAGATACGTTTTATCAAAATCGATGCAGCCATTTACTAGATATGAGAGAAGAAATTGGTGATGACTAAATAAATATTTTCAAATATTAGATTAGTCATCAATTAAGTGTGGTATCATATGAAAGGGCATGATGTGTGTATTACAATTAAACATGTTTTATCAATACCGGCTCAGCCATCTTATTGACTTTTCAAATGTTTGTTCACTTTTCTTTGTTGCGATTGGGGTTTTTTAAATTTTAACTTTATATAAAATTAAAGTTTTGTACATGTTTTATACTTTGAAACAAATTTCTAGCAACTTATTTGTTTAGTAATACTACTTCATTTAAATCCAACATCATCAACTAAAGAATACTAATACAGTGGTCACGGGACATTACTTGAAGGTACAGAGAATCATTATCAATTCATAATGAATAACTGTAAGGACTAATTAGTTATATGTGACATACACAGCTATTCAACTGATATTGTCAAGTATGTCTATGGTTGATACTGAGGGAAGAAGTGTCAGTGTATTTCACTTTATTATGGATGCATACTTGATCTTGCTTCTGGCTTTTCTTGCAAAAACTTAAAACCCCATTTTCAACCATTCACGGTTGACTGGTGATGCTGTTCATTAAACTGTGTGTTTCCTAATTTGGATAGCTAAGATCCAGTCATTATCGTCCAAACATACTACAAAAAGCTTTTCTAATGCAACTTTATGGATTTAGCTGAAGTAAAATAAAGTAAGTAAAGGTTGTTACTCACCAGCATTAGGAGGAAGATCCAAGGGGAAAGTACTTCTCGGAGACACATTCCTCCTGTCTGCAGGGTTTACAGACTCAGTCAGATCCAGGCTCAAGTGTGGCGGCAGGTCCAAAGGCAGGGCAGGTCCTGCCGCCTCTGAGCCCACCGGCAGGTCCAGAGGCATCCCACTGCCAGACTGACCAGCTTCGGAAGTTGATGCCGCTCCCATATACTCTTCATAAGCATACCCCCTTCCACCATAATTACTGTTGTTCCTCCTACCCAAAGAGGAAGAGGATCCCGCATTGAAACTAGTATTAAATGTAAAGTCCGGTAGGTTATCCAAATCAACAGATATTGGACCATTAAAGTTCAAATATGCCTGCTCCACTAATATGTGATCTTGCACAAAATCTGGCAATGAAGGCATCCCTAGAGGCTCTGAAGCCAAATTTGGTCTGTGATAAAAGGGCACGTCATTATTGTCCGTGTAAAAGTTATGCTTAGAATCAGAGTTATCCACTACACTAAAAGGTACTTCTACGGAACTACTTGAGGATGTGTTGTCACTTATACGATGGCTGCTGCCGTCGTTAGTCTTGTCTTTGGCTTGGGAGTCAGTCGAGCGGGGCTTATCCCGCCTCGAGTCGGCGTGCACGTCTATCTTGGTCGGTGAGTGCTGTACGGTGTTCGCGTACACTTTCGGACGGGCGCCTGTGTTTTCGTACGTCGAGTTACCCGGCAACGACAGATCCCGCTTCAAAAAATGCCGAAACGAAAACGGGTTCTCATCTTTCCGCGTCGCCCCCGTAGACTCTGCAAGAAAAACGAACAGTCGACGAGGAATGCCTTTATATTTAGGACAAAAAACAACTTCGTAAACTCACTGGAAGAAGAACTTTTCGCCTCCATAAGCGATGCGTCACCATTTTCATTACTATTGTACTTTGCTTCTTCGATACCTAAGTCTGGTTTCGCTGCATTTTGTTCGTTTTCCTGCAAAGGTTCTCCGTTATTCGTATTTTGAGGCGAATTCTTATTCGAAACACCATCCTCGTCCTCCGCCATGATAATGAAAAATGACAGTTGGCGAACACGATCAGAAACGACGATATTAATCTAATTTTTCGTTCAGAAATCACTTAAATGATTTACTTGACTTGCTAGAGTAAAAAATCGTGTCCGAGCCGTTGTCGACTCCTCTCATGTTGTTTAAAATATAATTTAGTACCGTAAAAATATGTACATTTACAGAATTATAAACATAATAATCTTGTAACTTTTTAAGCCTTGAGAACCTTGTTATAGAGTAAAATAAAAAGCTTAGACATTAGTATTACTGCCAGGAAACTGTGTTCAACCATTTCTTATTGTAACATTTAGTAAGTAAACATGTTTGTAATAGTAATGTAAGTATTTGCATAGGTGGAAGTTACCCTTTCATTCTCCCCTTATTAAGAGCGGCATTTAGCCTTGCCTTGTCGCATTAGATGTCGTTGTCCCGGCTGGCTAGATCCCGCTATGATTTCGTTCCCGACCTGAGTATATGTATAAGGATCAAAGAACTCTTGGCACCCTTGTAATTACCGTTCTAATCCAGACTGACCTTTGCTGGCCTCCCCCAGCGAAAACTTAAGCCGAGGCTCGTACACCACAGGGGGCGTCCTTAGCGTGTAGTTGCTTAGTTTTTAAGTTTTTTGCCCCTGGCTGGAGGCCTTATACTCAAGGTACCCACAGGATAGTCCGGTTAAGCAGATGACAAACTCCTAGGTTGACCTGCGAGATAACATTCACAAAAAAAAACACGTGTGTGCTTTCTCAACGTTACTTACGTAGGTAGGTTAAGGTACTATGGGTATCGAAACTTCGGAAGATATCATCACCATCAGCAACCTACAGTACTGCTGGACGTAGCCAAAACAATCAAATTAGATCTTAAATCTCTACCGCAAGCCCTTAAAATTCGATTCTCGGCAATTCACATCCGGGTGCTACCAACCACCCTGCGAAGATCATCGCTCCATGTAGTTCGAGGATATCCCACCTTAGCTAAGGCTAATATATGTATGTAGGTATATGGCCAACCCATTGCCACTTCAGCTTGCTTATTCTATGAACTTCATTCTACGTCGACAACTTTGGCCTCTCTGCCGGATCTTCATTACGGATTCGATCCCTCGGACAGATCCAGATAACCTGGTTTTTGTCCAAGCCATGCAGCGATTCATCCAACATGACCTTGGCATCGGTAGGTGCATCAAGTGTGATATGTACTACCGCGCTCACTGACGGTCGACCACTTTTCAACCTTATTACCTACTTAGGGCAGGTAAAGTGTGCAGTTCAAGGTGGCGCTGATTGTCAAGTAAAAATCCATCGATATGTCAAACTTGGTACATTTATTTTAGTTCGATGTTTTCCCGCCTGCACAGATCAGTTGGTTGAAGAGTACCTACTCTCTGTTGATCTTATCTTTCTCCATCGCAATCTTTTCAGTTATTTTACTTCTGAAGTCTGACAGCATTAACCTAACAACAGCCTTTTTGAAAGGAAAATAAAGCTCACTGTGATTTTGACAGACGTCATCGATACCAATCGAACAAAAAATGTATGCCAACTAGAATAATCATCATTTTTGATCATCACTCAAATAAAACCACAGAATAAAGAGAATGTTTTATTACATCTAGTATAAGGCTCCTTTTTAACCATTTCATATTGTACAATACCGAAATGATTCGCTACGTACTTTACAACAAGTATTATTAAAAATAATAACAGTGGGAATTATTAATAAAATAACACAAAATAAATTCGTTAACAATAAATGCATTATTTTTAGACTACAATATAATAAGTATTAAGTTTTTTATTACAAAAATAGTGAAATAATTCATCAGATTCTGAGCATAGGTATAGTTCTTTAACATCACACCTTTATAAAGATTTAATAAAGTATAAAATGTATTGAAGAAGTTATAAGTTCAATATGGTTAGACCAAAATCGATGTTGAGTAACTAGCTATATATTACTGGCAAGATACACAGATTGCATTATACTAAAGCCTTATTGGCGCAGCCGTGAGGCACACAATGTTATCTTTTTTGTTTAGATTTAAGTTGTTTTCTTATAATATTTTCGTTTTATATTGCGTGCATATTGCGTGCACTTGTGACATGTGCCAAATAAATGTATTGAAAATAAAGTATATAATCGTATGAAACACTTCCATACATTCGCTTACTAATATGAACATTATTCGATCATAAATAAAGTTCACATTACTCTGAAACACTTACATACTTGGCTTTGCAAAGTCATAGTGCTATCTGTGAATCTTGCCTATGACTGAGTGGGTAGGTATTATTAAAGGTGAATAAGTTAATTTCGATCTAACCGATTTTTTAACATTATAATAGGTACATTAAATAGGGAAATTTAATACTAATGGATAATGGAAATATGAACCTGCAAACTCGATTGGTCAACAATGTTTCACATGTCTTACATCCACTATAAAATTATTGAATAGAATCCTTGAAATATTTTGGCTAAGTTCCAAGTAACTACAATAAAGTGAAATTACCACAATAATATTAACCAAAATAAATTTAAAAAATAATTTGGCACAGGTTTTAACAAACTTTATGAAGACTGTTGCAATCCACACAAAAAATTACCATTTATAATTTAATTAAACTGAACTTTTATAAAGGTGCAATGGGGAGGGTGGGTCATAGCTCATTGTAGATGGCGTGACCATAGCTAAGTCCCAATCAGATGGAAATCTAAAATGACATTGACAGATTTTCAACCAATGGCGATGTTTGGAACTAGCTATGCTAGCGCCATTAGTTTCACAGTTAGGTACTAGTTACTACCCCATTGTGTTAAAATCTGTACGGTACTCCAACTGTTTTTAATCGTATTTAGCTTGTTTATGCGCAATTTCTGAATAATAAGTTAGTAGGACTTTAATCCGATATTGTTTTTCCAATAAATAAATGGCACTGTTCGTTGTTAGAAGAGTTAATATAGGCAATCAATGAATACTTAATAAATACACAAGTAAACTGAATACATAAATACATTACATCAATTTTTAACTGATATTTAGCAGGGTTACAAGAAAATAGTTTTTTTTTAAACATTGATTGACATATTACACAAATATGTTACAGATTATATTTATACAATGGTATGATACAAATAAATATAGTTACTAACTGAAATGACAATAATTACAAAAAGAAATGGTTCGGTATAATGGATTTTGTAATAATTTTATGTTTAATAATTAGAAATATTGTGATAAAATAATGAACAGAATTTAAAATCTACAAAATCATTTTCTTTGCCTTAATTTCTCGAATTTTAGGAAATAGAAAATAAATTGAAACAATAATCAGTCTTTAGGTTATTTAGGAAGAATAATTTATAATGGATTCTTTTCGTAAACATTACTTATTTAATATATTACTGGATTTTAGTGTGGCTGGAAAAATAAGGTGATTATAATGGTACAAGATGAGAAGAAATGCTTCTCCTTTTTTTCTTGTACCGAAGATATTAAATTAATAATTTAACATTTGACTTGATACAAAAAGAGTGAACACAAAAATATCACAAGATAAACAAAGTAGTCAACTAAAAAGAAGAAAAAAAAAAACAAACAAATAAGTTCTAGAACAACATTAAAATTTCGAGATCATAATCTCATTTGATTGCACGTAAAATTTCGATTGGTTTCATAATTCGAACACAAGCAAACCCATAAATAATCATAAGTATTTCATTTTTGTTCCCAAAAGTTTTATCGAAACAGAAGAAACTCCTTTAGGAAAATAGAGTTTTTCGATGTGACCACACTTATAGACGCGAACCCGGCTTGAGCAGGTCATAAAATTAATGTAATAAGAGTGGTCATTACTTTAGTCTAGTTCATCGATCTATTGATCGAAAGTCTGCTTACAATATGAGTGGTGACTTTAATATAAACATAGAAACTAAACAATAAAGGTAATGTGTACCTATTTATAATATGAAATAGCCACGCTACCAACGATGTACCATACATGTTCATAACAATACGTACATTAATACTTTACATGCTCAACATCGCTATTCGCGACGATATTTTAGTCTCAATAATCATAAGAATAAAATGCCAAATACTTTTTTTTTTAGTAATACATTGCATTTGGCATCAAAAGAATGCGTACTGTCACAAGCAAAAGAGTTCAGCGTGTTTATTTGTTGATTAAACGGTCAACGCAGTTATAAGCAGAGTAAGGGGTCAAGATCGCCTCAATTGGAGTCGTTCAGAATTCTATAAGAAAGTCCGTGCACACTCCTAAGCACGTGTCGTTCAGTAAACCGGATACCAATCCGGTGCTATGACCTTTATGAGGCATCAAAAAAACTATAAAATTTGACTAAACGAGTCCACAAACAAAAAAAAAACAAAAATAGAAAGCTATTAATTTTATTCGTGTACACTTAAAAGGAATATTATGAAGTGAAATAATGCAAATTGTTATGTTGTTGGAATAGTGGCTAGGAGCACGCAGGTCACGCTATAACTTAGATCCACGAAAGAGATCGGCGAATATAACGCGGTATATACGCGTGTTAATGCATTCCCTTGTTAAAAACACAAACGTAAACTCACGCCTGTTCCTTATTAGGGCGAGTAGGCAGAAACTACAGAACGCTACCTGCTACGATCCTTAATCCTTAATGTACCAGTCGCCAACACATCAAGCTACGCGAAACTGTCAAAATTTCGCAATCAACCTTGAACCTAATGCTTTAGCGATAATGTTGAAAATCTATTAAAGAAATTTGACAGAATTTAGTAGCTCGTTGTGCTGGCGTCTGTACAGTGTACTCCTTTTGCTTTGTCCACGTTACATGACATTAATTTTGTTTTTCCTTATTAAATAAATCAATAAACTGAGTGGAAAATTGGGTTATATCGCCATAAAAATATGTCACGTTTCCGTGGAAGATTTTTTAAAACTGAAATTCATTTTTAGCAAAAGTCAGTGCAAGGGAAGATATTCCACCAAGTATCTCAGTAGCACACCCACATTTCACTAGTTTTGTTTAAAAAATATTATGTTTTGTTCATTTTATAACTATAAAATTATAGTTGAGCGAACCCCGTGTCCCCAAATCTCACACTGAAGCGAATCTCTTATCGGAAATAGGACATAACCAAAAGTAATGTATTTCATCAATTGTACTCTGATAGCGCAATTAGCGGTACCTATCAGAACAATTAAAAAATAGTTAATAACAAGATTTTGGAAACCTCAGCACATAACATGACTGAATCCGGATCTTCGCCCAGTTGATGGCAATAGGCTCGCATCAGATTACATGAGACTTATGGTGCTTACATGAAGAAGCAGGTATCCCGTACGGGCGGGTAGGTACCGATCGGGTCGGTACCGATCGGTGCAGGTATTCATTTCTATGTTATCTTATGCGCTCACTTATAAAGAAACAGTATTAAACTTGTCGGTGCCGAATATCTGGAACGGGTTCAAGCGCAGCCGGTGTAGACTGTGTATGTTTACTTATGAAAATGGGACTAGGATTCTTTCTTCGGGTGAAATGGGTTGAACATGCCAGTTACACCATAGCTTAACTAAATGTAGTTAAATGTGTTGTGTGTGTCGTGTCATCCTCGTATAATCATAGTCTTTTAGAAATAAATGATAATATTATCGATATTGTTTTCTTCTCCTGTTAATATTAGAGACAAAAACTGTTCATTTCTTTCTACATTTAAAATAAACATTTTCCAAATGTAAAAAATCGTCATCCGACGAAGTGGAGGACATGATGGTCAATACGCACATATTTACCTGTTTCTATATGTAAGTTAACCCTGCACCGATCGGTACCGACCCGCACAGATTTATCTGTACCGGAAACTTGCTTCTTTATGTAAGCACCCTTAAACATAACTGGCGAAACGTGGGTGTAGGTACTATTTATAAGTACACCTCTGCCTAATCCCTCGAGATAGCAAGCATGATGTTGTGTTATGTTTGTAACATAGATAGTAAAATCTACATAAAAAGCGACACATTTGGATGATTACATTCCTTCTTCAATTAAGTGTATGTCGTCCGTTTCACAGAAGTACAGCACACATGTTATAATGCATGATTGCACAAACGCCTCGGGAGAATTGCATTGCAAACAAAGTACCTACCAATTCACTTTAGTACTTCAACCAACCACTCCTTCAAAGTACAAACAGCAACAAAAAAACAATTAATAAGCAAAAACCAAGCTATGTAAAAAACTGGCTGAACATAAGTAATAAAGATTTAAATTCATTATCAAAGCATTTTTTTTTGTAAATGCTAAACTCGTTTGCCTGTGATAAAATTTGGCAACAACTTTAATACTAAACACTACCAATATAAATTCCGAAAAGTATTTTATTTGCTGAAAAAAGTCGTTGAAAAATAAATCGTCTGGAGTAACTGGAAAATCTACCGACTATGTACATTTTCATACATTATTTGGTTTTCCTTAAAATATTATAGAGTAGAGATGAACGGAGATATCTGATTCCGATGACTAGCATGTTAAATTCACACGGCAACACATCAAGTTATACATATCCAGTATAACCTGACCTCGCTTTGTATGAGCTACCCGTACAATGAGAGATCAGCTTAAATTGGTTTTGCATAGCTTGATTGGTCGTCGTTTGTACCTAGTTTTGTAACTACTGAGACAAAGAGAAAAGACAGCAAGAGAATGATGATTTTTTACACAAGATGCAAGGCACATCATGACACAAAAGTTTTACTAAGGACTCACTAGATGATTCTCGACCTCCGCGCAAATTTTCGTCAGTACTAAAAAAGACCACTGTTCTATACAAAATTATTTCTATACGGTCAAAATGTATGGTAGATTGTAGACTCATCATCTGCCTTGCTTTTTCCCAATTATTTTGGGGTCGACTTCTAGTCTTACCGGATTTCGCTGAATACCAGTATGTGCTGGTAGATCTAGACTCATAATACTGAATTCACAGTTAAGCTTTGTCACTTACACAGTGATTTTTTTAGGTGTAATAAACCGTGATCTATATTCTTATCAGAGTGCAGTGTTTTTATTATAATATCATATCGATATTATCCAAACCACGCCTGTATATACATATAACATCCCACGGAATAAAATATCTCCATTTATCAGTTTAGCTAGCGTTTTACGTTAAAGTGGACTCTAAATAGACACCGTAGAGTACATAATTAAATGTGCATCTCACTTAAGCTATTTGGTTCCGTCGCAAACCGACCTTGTCCCGACCGTCACGCTTCTTATTAGAACAATTATCAATTGATAATGTTGGTACAAGTGTTTCTGACATAAAAATGAATATTTAATATTCCTTTTATTGAATACTGCGAATTCATTTTTAGTTTTCGGATTGAGCATTTTTTGAGTTTCGTATGAGAATTATCTCTAACACGTTTGGCGGCGATTGTACCCAAGACGAGAAATGACAACAGTGAATTAAGATTTTTATTCTACCACTTCTGATTGGTGAACGTCACATTGGCAAGCAAGCTACTTGCATATCTTTGTGCACGTTTACTGGCATGTGTATTTCTGTATTAAGGATGAGGCTAAATAGTGCGGACAATATGCAGACATCCTTGGGACATCAGACACTGAGAAATCCTTCAGTAAGTCATTGTATGGTGGTGTCCGTGTCCTCAGCGTCCGCAACTTGTCCCTACCGGTGTGACCTAATCTTTAGGTCCTATTCCTCGGATGTTTAATCCTTCTTTCAAGATAAATTGAATTCGTCCCAAATTAAAGACACCTTGTTCACAATAAGCTGACATTATTGGAAGCATTCCAAATGTTTTATATCAGAAAACATTGTGTTTTCTTTTTATAAAATACATCACTATGAGCTTGGATAAAATCATAATAAAAATAATCTAGAATGCTATTTCGAATTATTACACACATGTTATGCACAGTACCTATTATTACACAGTATTCGTTCAGAAAGAATCCAATTTCATACATTCGCGATTTTATGTTTCTGTTATTTTATAAGCAAGAAATAAAATGTTATGCCAATCAGAATTATTTACCATGTCAAAGACACTTACATCCGTGGAATTGATAATTTAAATTTAAGAATTTTTAAACTCCATTTTAGCATTACAGGAGTTTTATATTAAACCCGCAAAATTCAAAATTACTCTTAGTTACTGCGTAAAAATGTTACATTTTTAAAGTCATCACATTATGTAAGTAACGCTTCTTCTTAGCGTGTCGATGGCAAATTTTATATTAGATATGTTTGGCCCAAAATTCAGCTACGCAAACTCTGCTCGCTGATGCAGTCGTAAGATCGTCAAGTGCGCAAGTGTTAGGGCATGCAGCGCAGGATGGAAGATGGGCCATTGTCTGTGGAGACACGCCGCATACACATTTGAGATCTGAGCCGTCCATGACCCCCATCTGAAGAGATTATCTTTGCTACGGCCAACTTGGGTTCGGAGTCTATTCAGAGATTTCCAAGTCGGCCACGGCAAAGCATGCCCAGTAGCGCTAAAGTAGAGTTTGACTTGCAATAACAATTGTAATTTAGCGAGTTTTAAATGTTTCATACAGTCAAATAATTTCCGAATAAGCGACTCATATTCATAAGAAACGCGATACATATCTATTCTTTGTCATTTGCCAACACTTCGAGACATGATTGACAGTACTCTGAACAAACAAATCCTGATCCGCTTTATTTTGATAATACAATATCTGCGACTCTCTCTGATTATGTGATCTCGTGATTACTGTACCACTTTTGACAGCAATTCCTAGTGAATTGTACATCCACTCATGCTAGGGCCACGTTGGCGGGATTCGATGAACCGTTGAGTGCGGGAAAGAAATGGAGCTAGATATCCTAAATACCTCCATCTCTTTCGCACACCGAAGTGATTCGTTGAATACCGCCAAAATGGCCTTATCTGTCACATAGACAAATATACTATGTCGTTTTATGACGTGCAATGCAAGCGACATTCAACCTTAGAGTGATAAAGTAATTACGAGGACTAGTAGGTATACAATCGTATAAACTTTATGGACGCACATTATGGCGCGAACTCCGCTTTATTACAATTACACACGGATAATGTAACGAGTCTGAGATAAATTAACTTTGCCTCCATCGAAGCGTTACTCTTCAAATAGACGTCACTTGACATTGACACTTCGACAGTCGTGTCAAACGTCAAAACGTTAATATTCAACACACGCATACGTCATGCGTCACTCACAATCCTAATTGGGACTGTACCTCCACCTCATAAAGCAGTATTACTTTAATCTTTCTTCAGTGCGGGAAATAGACGACGCTATACAAGGCATAGCCTCGTCTCTTTTCCACACCAACATTGAAATATTACTGTGAGGTGTTGACAGGCCCTCTGAGCGAGATTCATCATCACTACTCACCTATACAAGGTAACCATTATAATACAAGGAGAGTCTTATAAATATCAACATCTACAATCAGTGAAACAGTTTAAACTAATCCTCTTGGAGGTAACATGGCGATTAAATATAATATCACAGGGTCTTACTAACCCTTTTCATTTCATACGTGAGTTTCTTCGCGGGCTTCGGGAGCGAAGGCGTCGGCGAAGCCCTAGCTAGAGGGTACTTCGGAGACGCTGTCCACGTCTGTGGAAGCCCTGGCTGTGGGCTAGCTGATGGAGGAGCTGCTGGAGGTGGATATCGTCTCCCTGCCCAGTTCTGCGGCCATGATGGCTATCGTCAGCTCCTTTTTGGCTTTCTGCACCACCCACACCATTAGTGTGATTCCGATCAGGATCTGGAAATTTGGAATTGTTTAAATTTAGTAAAATATAAGAATAATAGTTTATACGTGTGATAGGTTATTAAAACGTGCTGGATTTTCTCAGATCAAAAAAAGTCGAATCAATCTTTACTTTGGTCGATAGATTGTTAAAGATGTTTTCTCCATGTTCTAAGCATGGGCTTGCAAGGTGTGTATGTGTGTGTGCATGTTTGTTATGTGTCCACTCTAAATCGGCTCGACGGGTTTGGATTAAATTTAGTACACAGATAGACTATGACCTAGAACAAAACAAAGGGTTCCTATAGGATCAACATAGTCGAATTTAAAGCAAGCGAATGCATGGAACCGCGACTGTACACACGGCGGCACTTGAAGCTGTACATTTCCAGTAAAACTTAGACTCACTTTGTATAGATTTACTATACAATGAGAGATCCGTATATACTTGTTTTGTAAAGCTTGATTGGCCGTCGTGCTTACATCAGGGCTTTCAATTCATTGTTATTCTCTACCACTTTAACACCTTAAACCAGCAGAAGAGCCAACAGTGGCAACCACCGAAAAAAAGGTCGAAGCAATGAAGCTCGACTGGTCTCGGAGAAACGATTCAGCTGTCTCAGATCTAAGAACGAAATTTATTAGAAAGGCAAATACAGAGACGATAGAGGAGTAAAAAATATTTTATGGTATAGTTGACTTTTTAGCTAAAGGTAGTTTACATAAAACGTCCTCGTTTATCTTATAAATAATACATACAACCCTTCTGAAGGGGGTGAGCTAATACATATTAAAATCAAGGTAAGCTAGCTTCGAGCGAAGGGCGACTTAAGTCAACTGACTGTAAAACGTAATTATGTAAGAACTGCACGCAACCCGTAGGTTGTATTTTTGTATATTATTATAGGTGGTAACCTACTTGTAAGGCCATCGCACACCTCGGCACTAATACTGATATTCTTAGACCCGTCTTAAGTCAATTGTTCAGCTCTGACTCAGTTGTCACGACAACGGTTCAAAACGCCCATCAAATTATTATATGGCCACATGTATTCTTGGCCACAATGATTCCTTATGAAAAAATTGACAGATGATTCCTTATTTTCATAAGGAATCATCGGTCAAATTTTTCTCTCAAATCGTGGGCGTGGGACGTTCATAGCACGGTCATGGTATGGTACGGTGTAGTGGGCAGAATCCTTTATGGCCACATCCTGAGGAAACGACAGAATTCTGCACTGAGGAAATATGAAACGTGTCATCGCCAAGATTGAAGAACTTTAAAAATCTAAGTGAAGGTAATATCAAATGCGACGCTTGGACGCGTTCCAATCCCGACACAACGACCACTTCAGATCAACAACGGCCCGAACGGTCACTCAAAGGCCCTGCTGATAACCCATCTTTATGAAACTTTACTAACTTTCACAGCAAGTCTTGAGGTTGGACTTTCTATGAACAGATCCAAAACCCAGGTCATGACCAACAGCACGAAACGTAGGGTCGAGGTGGACGGGCATGTGTTGCAATATGTCGATGAGTATACATACTTGGGCCAGATAGTGTCTTTTAAAAATAGGCAGGACAAAGAAATCGAAAGACGAGTCCAAAATGCTTGGAAGTCCTTCTGGGCCCTAAAAGAACACATGAAGGGAAGCCTTCCAATAACACTGAAAAGAAAACTCATCGACATGTGCATCCTGCCCGTCCTAACCTACGGTGCACAAAGTTGGTCACTTACTGAACAACAGAAGTTCAAACTCAAGATTTGCCAGCGGGCGATGGAGCGCAGCATAATAGGTGTTAAGCGGACAGATCGCGTAAGAAACACTACCCTGCGCTCCATTACTCAAGTTGCAGATGTTGGACAAAAAACAGCTAAGCTGAAGTGGGAGTGGGCTGGCCACGTAGCACGAATGCGTCCGGAGAGATGGGCAACGATTGTCACCCACTGGGCACCTGTCGGAGGAAATCGCCGTTGAGGTAGACCGCGGCGAAGGTGGTGTGACGATCTGATCTCGTTTGCGGGGCGACCATGGCCTGATATCGCACAAGACAGAGAGGTTTGGAAGGAGAAAGGGGAGGCCTTTGCCCAGCAGTGGGACACTCAAACAGGCTAACAAAAAAAAAAAAATGTGATACCTAAGTTCGAAAGATGACGCCGAATTTTACCTTCGTTTGCAACACATACTAAATCGACTGCAGGCCAACTAGATGAACTTCAAACATTGTACAACGTTGGAGATGAGACGGTATTGGAGTGGATCCGAAACGTTACAAGGACTGTAGTCAAATTCTGTGCCGATCAAGTCATCGGTCAGATCTACGTTTTGTAAAGGGCAACTAGCTTCAACTTTCGGACCAACCGAATCCTCGACAATTCAAAAGCTAAAATAAATGATTTAATTGAAAAAAATGTTTTAGAGTTTGAATTTCGAGCTCATATATAGTGTGCATTTAATACTTAAGTACAACAAATTACGATACTGAATCATATGAGGATATGGTTATGTGGTTGTTTGACCTAAGAAAAACCCAGAGACTTATGTCGCATAATAATATGAGGAGGAAAAAGGCTGGTTGGATGGGGTCTCTCAGTAATTTTCCTTCATAGAATGACCTCGTTAGGCTCGCAGGCATTTACTTCCAACAATTATTTAAGTATGAAAGTCATCATCATCATTCTCTTATCCCAATTTATTTAGGTGCGGAGCAGCATATCTTCTTCCATACTTCTGTATTTGTTATCCCAGTATTCACCCCCTATCTCGCCATATTACCTTCACACAATCCATCCATCGTTTATTTGGTATTTCCCTCCTCTTTTAGCCACCCACATCCTTTAACCTTCCTCACGTCATTTTCCTCGTTGCTCCGCATCACATCCATACAGTCGATTTCCACAAAACTATTAAATTAAGTAAGAAAGTAACATAACTTATTAATAAAGCCACGTAATCCGTAACTATCGATTTTGTGAAAGGCCGCTGCGACGTTTCCGGGCTGATAAAATCATACTATACCTAAGGCAGTCTATCGCACATAGATCGACAGAAGGTCGATGGGAGGCTTCACAGTATGTATGTTCTACAAGCCCCAATCATCAATCGTCTAAGACGATCGAAGCTATTACATCATTAGGTAAGTACCCAGTCGGTCGACATTGATCAATTGCATCGATGCGATGACGCATTTGTGTAACAAATAAATAAAATTCTTTTATTTCATGTGTTTTACTAATCACACAACTTAGAAACATGGAAGATGGGTAGGCCTTTAGTGTGGGAGGTCACACTTATACATCTTCCTAGCTCAACGTGCTGAGCTGGGGCTGCTGCTACGGCTGCAGAGAACCTCAAGCGACGTAAATATATGTAGGATCCTTATCGGTAACTATATTTTAGAGCCGTTTAGGGTTGAAAGTTGAAACTCTAGGACTGTAGGGTCCGAGTGCTCACAGCCTTTTCAAGGAAGTTTCAAAGCGCTTAGTTGATACTTCCCTCGGCTGCCTTTTGCCTTGGCTAGAGGCTTAGCGTTGCCATACAACGTGACACCGCCGCCAGTCTCTTGAGGACATTAGCAATTGACATCGTTGAGGAGTTTTTTGATGCCATATTTTATTTTAATTTTTTTAGACTTAGAAACTAACTAAAAACTAACACTAGGTTAGTATTAACACCTACCAGAAATAAAAACTAAATCATTATTAATTATACGCCGCAGGGGCTTGTAGGGGTAATAAATTAACTCCTTAACTATCAGGGGCGCTACACACATTCGATCCAGCCGTATATTATTATGTTGAACGACAAAGCTTATCTCATGTTAGTACTAAGTACAGTATAAAATAACTTCGCGGGATACATGGCTGCACATAAAATGAAAATCGATACTGTAGCGTTATTTAATAGATTTTTATCATGGCAAGCACGTACTGCGTACACAATAAGGTACGCAAAATGAATTGTACCACACGGCGGCGACGCAAAATGAGTTACAAACAGGGCTTTAGTGTGAAACCGAGTGCAGTGTAAATTCCGCGACTCATTTTACGTGGCTCAAAGCTCAAAAAATGACGCTCGTTTCGCCTCAGCATAATTGGGTAATAAAAGAAAATTAGCAATTATTGTGCACAGCTTCATAATGCTGATAACATGGCATGCTTCTCACTATTATGTATAAGCACAATGCAATAACGTGAAGTAATAATATGTGCTGTAAAACATAACATCACGCCTGTCATCCGCGAAAGGTTAGGCAGAGATGTACCCTTATAGTACACCGACATTTCGCCAGTTACGTTTAAGTCCCATGTAATGGGCAACCCTATTACCGTTAACCGAGCAAAAATCCAAACTCCATGATTGCTACTGATTAATTCCTGAAGGAATAACCTAATAACACTTTGCCCGACTTGGGAATTGAACCCTGGACCTCATTCTCAGCAGTCGCGTTTGCGACCAGTAGATTTGACTAGATCAACGAAGCAGTTAGTGCTGTAAAATTCAATTCAAATCCTTGTTTCAAAGTGATGTCATCTGCATTGCAACGATTATCAACTTTATACTAGTGTAAATTAAATTGATTTCCTAATGACATGAAAAATATTTGAAATTATACTTAGTGTAAACTGTAAACTGAAGTATAAGTTGGGACTTCGAAATGTTATTAAACTCTTTTGAGTATACTTGCATGCATGTTTGGATGTTAAATCGCGAACGCGCTACATTTCCTTTATTTTGGTCTGCCCGCCAACTGTGAATGAAAACATCGAAAAGATGTGTTTGGGAGTGGCAACATATAAAGGGTGTAAAAAGACCCTTAACGAAGCCGAAAGGCACTTGTTCTCCCCGTCATTGCGCTATTTTTTTCTTCTGTACCATACCTGGGAACCTCCTAGTTACGGAGATTAACTGTTTTCACCAGTTTTTTTTTAAATACTAGTTCTAAAGATTATAACTTTCCTTTAAATACCTTCCTGACCTGTTTACTATTCATTGCATCTATCAGCACAATGTTTTGAGTGCGTTACATTGAGTTTTACCGTAAAATGTGATTTTTCACCCCAAAAAAAATAGTCGTTTCCCAGCAATAATTTTTGCGTAGGGTTACTTAGTTTGATATACAGAATGCTTGGTTGACGGCTTCGTGAAGGGTCCGTTTACACTTTGTATACATATATTAATATCATAGCCTGGATAAAACACTTCAATAAATAAGTGTATCATCATTATTATCATTCTCCTCCCCTTATTTCAATTTATTTGGGGTCGGCGCAGCATGTTTTCTTCTTCCATACCACTCTATTACTCGTCTTATCAGCAGTCACCTCCTTTCTAGCCATATCATCCTTCCCACAGTCCATCCATTGTTACTTTGGGCTTCCTCTACTATTATAGTCATCTACTAGTGAGGAAAATGTTGAATATGAATGTACGCACTACGGGGAATCAAGCTACACAAAACCAGTTTATGAGGATCTCTCATTGTATCAGAAAAAAAAGCGAGGCCAATTTATACTGGAAATGTACAGCTTCATGTGCCGCCGTGTGTACTCAACATTTTCCTCAATACTTAGTGTATATGCCTGTAACATATATGTACAGAAAGTTCCTTGACCGAGCCAGCATTAATCTCTCTAGTTTATTTATCTAAGTTATCGACTGATAACTGCGAAGTATACCGGTTTCACTTTTGACTGAATAAATTCAATTAACTCGATCACCCTTAAGGATATCAGTCGTTTATGACCCCACTGCTGAGGTACAGGCCACCTCTCTGTGACAAGTAGTGGATAGTTAACCATCACGAGGCCAGTGCGATCAACCTCAGTCTGTATTAAAAGAGTGGCGTACCTAGGGGCCAACAATACGGCAAGCCCATAAGACAACCAGACTTGTCAGAAACCCCTAACATCATGAAAAGTAATAGTTTATAAAGGCGGTAAGGACGGTACTGTCAAAGACCATTAGCAAAGCCAAGACTTTCAAAACCAGGTTAAGTTATGTTTCACTAAATACATGTTTTCTTCGACGAGTGTTTTTATTTTATACGTAACAACTGACACTAAGTCATAGTCATACTCACTCATATTCATAGTCATTTATTCATACACAAATAATTTGAACCTGAATTTAAACACAAAAATTACACAATTACAGTACATACACTAAAATAAATTACATTTGAATTTCATAAATTACATCAACAATTTAAAAATAATAAATTCACATTTCATCAATTTACAGGGTGTAAACAGACCCTTCACATAGCCGTCAACCAAGCATTCTGTACATCAAACTTTACGTAAAAATTATTGCTGGGAAACGACTTTTTTTTATGGTGAAAAATCACGTTTTACGGTAGGACTCGATGGAACGCACTCAAAGCAAGCTCAAAGCTAAAAATCTTACAATAAAAACAAATATTAAAAAAAAAGCTGGTACTTTCGACTCCAATATTCCTACTAATTACTGTTAAAGATAATCGACTTCTTCTCTCATTGGTAACATGGCAGAAACGCGATAGAATGAGGAAGGATGTGAATAAATGTACGTAACAGTACTAGCTCAGCCTTGCCTTGCATTATGAACGAAAATCGTTCAAGAGAGATGAATTTCATGTAGAACGATTCTCTTACAAAGCTACAAGTTCACCAAGTCTTCAGCCTTTTTTTTATTTACCCTATATTGTCCCACTGCTGGGCAAAGGCCTCCCCCACAGCCTTCCACTCTTATCTACGTGCTGCTTTCTTAGGCCAATCTCTCACAAATACCTCTAAGTCTTCACGCCAACGTTTTCTAGGCCTCCCTCGGCGACGACGCCCGTCTTCTGGCATCCAATAAGGACGACTCTGGCCCATCGATCCTGATGCATTCTAAAGACATGGCCCGCCCACTCCCTCGTCTTCAGTCTATGCTAGTTTAGACTCACAGTTCAAAAATCGACATCGTGTATGGGACGATTATGTTAACACTTCCTAAGCTTTAACACTACTACCCACACCAAACAGTCACATACATATTTTCATATCTTCCCACATTATAACTACATTTGCAAGGTCCCTGCAAACAAATTTGGCGTTTGCGTTAGATATTTATCGTTAACGCGATAAGAGTCAAGTGTTTCTGTCGATTCGCCAAAGTCATACACCGTTGATAACGCTACCGTTGATAACAGGGGAAGTCTGTAAGTTACCATACCGTAAGTACCGTGACTTTGCCAAGATTCTAGACATTATCTCATATCTTTAGCATGTTGGAACGAAAGCGAAAACGGAAATGAAATACCACGAATGGTGTGTGTCATATGAATGTCTAGTGCTTGGGTTGGGCGATAACCGAAACTGAGGTGAAACAATTGCTGTTTTTGCATTTTGCTACTTATTGTGCGACCAGCGGTGCCCCGCTGTTTCACCCGTCGCTTCTGATTTCTTTTTTTTGCTCGGCTCCTAATAGGCAAAGCGTGATGTTATAGTATAGCCTTCCTCGATAATTGGACTATCCAACACTAAAAGAATTTTTCAATTCGAACGATTCCTGAGATTAGCGCGTTCAACCAAACCAACAAACTCTTCAGCGTTATAATATTATAATATAATATATTTATAAGTATAGATTATAGTTCTATTTGCCGTAAATAGTATTTCTCATCAATCTATTATTGTAATTAAGCCGTCCCGTAAATAATAAAGCATACTCTATTCTATAGAAGGTGTAAACGGACCCTTCACGAAACCGTCAACCAAGCATTCTGTACATCAAACTATGTAACTCTACGCAAACATTTTATTGTTGGGAAACAACATTCTTTTTTGGGGTGAAATATCACGGTCATGGAGGTATTTAAAATAAAGTTATATTATTAAAAACTTGTAATTAAAAAAACACTTGTGTGTAGTTGGAAATTTGACTTCCAATATCTCCGTAACTAGAAGGTCCCAGGTATGGTCCAGAACAAAAAAATATTGCAATGAACGTGAGAACAAGTGCCTTTCGGCTTTGTTAAGGGTCTTTTTGGCACCCATTATGTATGTTACCCCGTCATGAGTGCTAGAAAAGATAAATTGAAGAATTCAGTGATCGGAGAAGCACCATAAGAAGAAGACTGGAGACATCACAACAATACGAGTTGGAACTATGCGACGGCTGGACGGAAACGACGGGTAAGTAAACCTTTATGGTAAAAAAAATACTCTTTTTGTACCATAATCGTTATCCGTTTAATCTTTCTACAAGTCTGTGTCAGCTTCCAGTCAACCTAGAGTTTTTTAACGGAACTAACCATAATTTTTCTGTATCGTGTGGTTAGTTCCTAACCTGGTGTCAGTGTTTTTATGCCGCTCATGGGCCTCTGACATGGCTTAACATGCCGTCAAGAAATCTGAAATATCTCTCAGGCATGCTGGTTTCCTCACGATGTTTTTCCTCACCGAAGCAAGTGATAATTATACAATACGCACATGAAACCGA
This sequence comes from Noctua fimbriata, assembly GCA_905163415.1. Taxonomy (NCBI): domain Eukaryota; kingdom Metazoa; phylum Arthropoda; class Insecta; order Lepidoptera; family Noctuidae; genus Noctua; species Noctua fimbriata. The sequence goes on along the minus strand of LR990941.1, from coordinate 15,435,331 downwards.
AAAATCAGAGGTGCGTGCCTTGGGTTCGAACTCGAGACCTATGACTTGGCAGTCCGACGGTCAGGCCACTAGGATGTCACTGCTTACTAACAATTAAAAAAAAAACTAACAACGATAAAACCTTATATTTAAACTCTTTGCCACTAAGGTAACTACGAGTATAAACTTTGTACAAGGAGATTTTTTTTGCATCCTATACGTATTTCTGGCTCAGATACTTTTAAGATTTAAACCGTTCAATAAATCAACAACAGCGATAAGATGGTAAAGGAAAACGTACCAAGCCGAGCGGAGCGAGACATCGCGATTTATTTGATGACATTGACTCAAACTCAAGGCATGACGCCTACTGATATAAATAGTACACGCATCTTCGTTACAAGTTCACGCAAGATGTTTATTGATATAATTATATTATGTTACACGGTCAAACCCAATTTCAGGCTTGACTAGTTTGTCCTAGGCCAAACTGATTCCCCGATTAATCGTGGCAGGATATATCCTAACCTGATCATCTTCCTGCCCTTGTCACATTCTACTTGGGGTCAGCAGAACACATCTTACTCTTCCATTCCAATTGTTCTTTATAACCTAACCTAAACAAAGCAATTACACTGCGACCAATTTGGATGTAGCGCTCACAACAGGACGCGACCGCGGCGCCGCTTGCTTTGCTTGCTCGGCTCGCACGTGGTACATCTCATTTCTAACCTAACCCGTTTAGTAGGGGACTCTATGACCGTATTTTTCTGATAAGCCCGAGCCTGGTAACTTTGGTCTAGGACCTAATTTAAAGTTACCAGGAATTTCTCAACTCAAGGGCCAAACTAGACTTTCCTAGGTCGTAGTTTTGCCGGTTATAAATACAGTATACTTTATAAATATCACTGTTGTTTTGAACAACATGTTTGTGTGAATCAGAATGCGGTTATATATTTATCTTTTTCCTTTCACAAAATAAGTTTTCCTCACCAACATCAGCGTCATCGCGTCAGTTTGATAATGGTGGGGCTGTCACACGCGAGAAAACTTTTATTACACTAAATGAATGACGAGTATTCAGAAACAAAGTGGTCAAACGCATTTTTTCGAGAACACTGTTAATATGGGAATATTTCATTTTAGTTATAACTTATTGAATAACTGGACTTGAAATCTTGAATAACTAGCTTAGGAATAGAAAAAGAAGTGTTGGCCGTCTAGCGGTGAGATGGGCAGACGTCTTTGTTGAATCGCGGGTGAAACTTAGTTGCTTGGAGATTGGTACAGTCAAAGAGAGGCCTATACCCAGCAAGTAGGTAAAGTCGGTCTGTAGCTGATGATGAAAATTTATTTAATCATACTTTTTTTCTGAAGGGCACAATGACTGGTTAACATGGTCATCATGACGTGCAGTTTTTGAACGAGCCTTACGCTATACGTCAGTTGATAAATAATTAAGCCGATTGGCAATTTTAATGCCAAAACCCAATCACCTAGAAACAAAATTGCAAAGCGATTATTTTTTGCGACAGTAACGGTGAAAAACAGATCTTGTACGAAGATTTGACGAAGACCTGTCTTAGTATGTGAAGAGCAGAGAACTAGAGATGAAGCTAAAACGGTGATGAATATCTGGTCGTGGTGGTTGATTGATGGAGAGGGAGAGAAAGACCACTATTATTGCTGTAATCATCATCATCATTCTCCTGCTCTTATCCCAATTCATTTGGGGTCGGCGCAGCATGTCTTCCTCTTCCATACTTCTCTATTACTAGTCATCTCATCAGACTCCTCTTGCCATATCATCCTTTACATGTATGTATGAGAAATATGGAAGAAAAAGGAGTAAATGATAGCAAGAAGGTGGACAAAGGACAAAAAACCAAAAAAAAAGTTGCGAAGACCCGAAGTAACAAGAGACAAAGTCAAGAAAAAGATAATGAGGAATATTTTACGAAGGACAAAACGACACCCACGAATGCATGCCTAGTATTAAATCAACCCTTCTGCGGAACTTGTAGGCACCTAGCCTGTTATGGTCATAATTTATTCAGAACTGTGACCTTTGCGGCTCACCTTTAGCCACACACAGTTCCCCCTATTCCGATAAATAAACCTATCACTTCTAACAGTTGGAGCTACATATGTAGGGACTAGGTAATCGGTTTATGCATTTATAAGGTCAACTGTATTATGTGGTTACGGAAATAACCTGTCACCAGGTAGCGGAACTATTTTCTGGTTAATCAGCTGCGGAAATCTTTTAGGAATAACTGGGTCTGGGTGGTGGCTGGTCTGGTGGTTTTGGGTCTAACTGAATTGTGGAGGTCCGACAGGCAGTCGCTCCATGTAAAATAAAGGCATTCAGCTGCATCTGGTTAGACTGGAAGCGGACCCTAACATAATTGGGAAAAGGCTAGGCAGATGATGATGATGAATTATTTTAGCAGTCTTCTATTGCAGAAGCTCATAGGCAGTTGTCATTTACCATAACGAGTTAGTTTACCATCTAATAACACAAAATAAACCTCCTTCAAATAAAACAGTAGAAGATAGTTTCGGAAAGATTCATGATCAAATAGAAGACCTTAGTATTGTTGAACATAGCCAAAGTAGACACAAAAACGCAGTTAAATTTTGAACTGAAAATATCAATTTTGGCATGGCTTCGAATGTTGGAATTGGAAGACCGGCTTCGAATGTTGGAGTAAAGCTGAGGATTTTGAAGAAGACGTTCAAACATTTCATCAAGAGAAAGCAACCAAACCATATTTATGCCAAATGTGTCGAGAATTTCGCTTTGCGAATTCATTGCATCCGCCTTTAGAAAGCCGACATGACGACTCCATAACTCTATTTCTCATTGAAGGGAGTGGTGTATAATAGTTCCCCAGTTCAAAAGGCCATATAAACGCAACAGAGATATAGCGAATGCTTATTATATGCTATAAAATAACGTTGATATCAATTTGTTACGCAATAATCCAGCGGACGTGGAGGGGCCTGTTCATATGCTCCCAGTTCCCTATTGCGTTAACGATAGTACTGCATTGATAAATTGTGACGTCAGAGCTTAGGTAAAGTACCCAGGCGTAAATATGTGCATCGTGCTATAAAATGATAATGGCGACTGTCAACCGTGACTGCTGATCATGAGGTCCTGGGTTCGATTACCAGGTCTAGCAAAGTGTTATTGGGGCTTTCCAACAGGATTTTCTCAATAACGGACCGGTGTCTGGATTTATGTCCGGTTGATGGCAATAGGTGCCCCCAATTTTACATGGGACTTTAACAAAACTGACGAAAAGTCGGTGTACTATTAAGTTCATCTCTGCCTAACCCTTTGGGGATTACAGGCGTGTTATTATGATACTCGTATGTTGGTAGGATTTTGACCCTCCTTTTAAAATGTGGGCTCAGTGCAGGTTTTGGGCCGTATTTGATTTTTTTGTCATCGATGCACTAAGAAATGGCGGCTAGATGAATGTCACATTCGTCATCATCATCATCCACTGCCCGACTTCACCCACTGCTGGGTATAGGCCTCTCTTTGCTTGTGCCAAGCTCCATGATTTTTGCCAGCGTCTTCCAGGACATTCCCGCGATGGCAACAATGTCGTCTGGCCATCTCGCCGCCGGCCGACCATACTATCACATTATGTCTTCGAATTGCTGTTTCAATGTATGTTTCTTTTTTATCTACGACTAAATTCAAACAATCTTCTTTATCTCTGGCCTTCACCCGTGTCAGTCTTGTTACGTAATGATTTAAAAAGATAGTAGGTATCCAAGACCCAAGACGAGATATCTAACTCGCAGGAAATGAGATAAAATGTTTGAATTACAATATTTATCTACTCTGACACTGGAGTTGGAAGATCTAAATTTTAAACTAAAACTGTTGGAACGTAGTCTGATCTAAAAATAGAATATGAGACAAAGTAGTTTTCTATACAGTGTAAAGGTCAACGCGCAGTTATGAGCACGGCACGGGATAGTCATCGCCTCAACTCTAGCCAGATCGGGTTTCTTTATCTGAAACTATACTGAAACGCACACTAATAAACATCGCAACGGCATCGCCTCGAAACGGGATCATCACCCTGCCTTTGTCCTATGCTACTTGGGATCGGCGAAACACGTTTTTTTTTACATTTCGCCTCTCTTTCGGTTACGGGTAACCGTCACGCTATCACTTACTCCTTTTTATTTCATATCTTTTCTCACACAATCCATCCATATTTTCTTCTCCCTCTCCAGCCATCAACATTTATATTTATTACATTTTTAGTCACGTGCGATTCAAACGAAAAGGGATGAACTAGTAAACCAAATAGCAGACGCGATGCTGATCCCATGCAGTGCTTTTAAGTGTGTGTTAGCCTCTAAACTAAAACTGCGGTCACTTTATGACTCCATTGTCAAAAAAGTCGAAGCTATACATGCATACATGTTTGTAGTTGAAAGCTGTTTTGAACAAGCATTGTGTGCGCTTGGTTCGTTTGACACAATAAGTTACTCCTAGCCTTTTTAACCTAGACCTCGTTAGAGAACGAACATGTAGAATAACAAGGCCTCGCTTGTAGGTAGACTACCTGAGCACTTACTTATGACGCGTTGTAGGCCGCCTGAACAGCCATTTAAAAAACACTTAATTTAAGGACATGTAGGTACTATACAGGTTGTAAACAGACCCTTCACATAGCCGTCAACCAAGCATTCTGTACATCAAATTAAGTAACTTTACGCAAAAATTATTGCTGGGAATCGACTTTTTTTGGATTTAAAAATTACGTTTTACGGTAGGTCTCGATGGAAAGCACTCAAAGCATTGTGCTGATGGAAGGATTAAATAGTACGGTGGTCGTGGAGGTGTTTAAAGTAAAAATCTTACATTAAAAACATGTATTTAAAAAAACTTGTGAAAAAGTCGGAACTTTGACCCCCAAAATCTCCGTAAGTAGAAGGTTCCCAGGTACGGTTAAGAACAAAAAAATGTTCGCAAAGACGGGGAGAACAAGTGCCTTTCGGCTCCGTTAAGGGTCTATTTACACCCTTTGTGCTTGCAAGATTAGTCCGAGAAAAATCAGACAGTCAGGAGCAAAACTCATGATTTTATTTCTCCGTACCTTTTAGGGCCTTTACCCATCTACCATGACTTGGATCGATCTAAGTAGACGAGGAGCTTTGGATGGAAACAATGACGCTGTTTTCGCGTACTATTGCAAGTCTTCTAAAAGATCTTACAGGACCGCCGCGCGCCGTCGGTTTTGGAGGGAGTCTTACTCCTCTCAACCGAAGGCAATTGCACTGGTTTTTCTCCGTAACATGTAAACATTGAACATTCCTCTACGTAAAGGGTCAGCATTTAAACCAATACGCTTGTATGATCATTAAAAGATAAATCATACACAGCACAACGACTCGAACATCATCGTCTGCCTAGCCTTTCCCAAGGATGTGGGGGACCGGCTTTCCAGTCTATCAAGATGGAGTTGAATACCAGTATATTACATTGAGCGATTGTTTATCTACAACAGCCGAGCTAGTTGTACAGACGTCAGCACATCAAGCTACCCGAAACTGTCAAATTTTCCCAATCAGCCTTGAACCTAACGCTTTAGCAATAAAGTTGAAAATCTATTAAAGGAATTTAACAGATTGTAGTAGCTTGATGTGCTGGCGTTTGTACCATAGTGTTACTCAATAAACTCATTCGCATCTGTTCGTCTGGGAAAAACCAAACTGTAATAACTACAGGAAATATAATAATATCATGCAAAGATCTCGATACGCTCTAGAACTTTCGATTTCTACCGGTATCGATACGAAAGCTCTAAATATCTCGAAATGAGCCGCAGCATTTTATGACGTCATACAGACTTTATGGAACTTTAAACCGAGCACTATAAGTAATTGTATTGCAGTTAGGTTTACTATCGTAAGTCCTTACAGAAAGCTAGACATTTGGTAATTTAGGTTAGTCATTTAGATGCTCCCTCTTCGGAGCATTCGCCTGTAAGGTAACAATCCAAGATTCGAATTTGTACAGGAACCAGTGATTGCTACAAATTGTATATTATCGTTACAGGTCGCGCACTGTAATGATCGATTCTCCTCACTCATGGATCTAATCTGAACTGTTACATTACAGGCGAATGCTCCCAGTGAGAGAGCGCCTTTTAGCTTTTTTATTTTCTAAAGAATACCCTTATTGCAATTGAGAAGTCCAGACAAATGACAAGGCCGGACAAATCCATTGATCCAGGATGGCAACCATTGCAGGTAGCAGTGTGTACTACACATGATTATTTACACGATATCTATGTATAAGGAAGCATAGACGTACCTACTAACATTGATGTGCTAATACAGGCATGACATGTAGGTACTTAATTCAATTAGTGGTCACGGACGATGCGCTCGGGCAAACAAACGAAGAGACTGTTCACCTTAATGTATACATATATTGTGTTTTGGCACACCTATTTATATCTATTGCAAATTCAATAGACTTACGTAATTTGTCGGTCCCAAAAAGGACGAGGACGTTTTAATTTGGTCAGTCCCTTTCGTCATCTAAATAACTTCGGAGGTACAGAATACGAATATGGAGGATAACAATTCAAAGTGGGCCTCTTGTGGGACTCCAGCAGTTCGAAATTATTTCTATGAACTTCTTTACTACAACGCACAAATGACTGCATTGCCTCAGATCAGGACCAACTAGTAATAATGAGGTGGGGTGATGCCGATCTGGTGCAGTACTTATAATTTATGGACATAAGGCTCAAATACATACTTAGATCTCCACTCTATTTGCTCCACCGAGTAGGCTTTAAGATTAGGGGAAAGGCCAAAGAAACCATGGATGTGACTGTGTGAAAGATGATATAGCTGAAAAGGACTCTACTGAGATGACGAGTAAGGGGAGTGCTATCGCACCCGGCAGCATTGACGATGCGCTCGGCAGCATGCTGTTTCTTGCTTTAGCAAATAACAGTTCTGAGCGACGGAAAAGAACAGCAGCATGGAAAATGCGATTCCGTGGTGATAGATGTGATGCAAACCTAATAGAGAAGTATGGAAGACTAAGACATGCTGCACCGACCCCAAGTCAATTGGAATAAGTGCAGAAGAATACTGATGACGATGAAAGTGGGCTTTAAATTACCTGACACACAAACACGATGTATCCAGTGACATGGGACTCGTGCAACACGTCATGCATGGACCGCAGCGTGGAGCCGAGGTACACGTTGATCAGCTGAGCTGGCAGCAAACCCAGCATCGTGGCCAAGTGGTAGCCGCAGCCTCGGACGTCGCTTACCTGGACAATGGAAACGTAACATTAGGAGAAACACGAGAAGAACTTGAAAGGAGAATGATATCTATTTCTGTAAATCATCATCATCATTTCAGCCGAAAGACGTCCACTGCTGGACATAGGCCTCCCCCAAGAAGGGGGGGTTTTGCCATAATCGCCACGCTTGGCAGGCGGGTTGGCGATCGCAGTATGGTGTTATAAAACACAGAGAACGCTGCTGCCCATTCTCTGGTAAGTCCCTTAGTCGCCTCTTACGACACCCACGGGAAGATATGGGATGGTGCTATTCTTTTCGTCCGGACACCATACAGAACGTTTCTGTAAATAGGTTTTAAAAAACACTTTTAGACGTCAATAATAAATTAATATTTTAAAACTAAATGTTTCCTATCCGACTATCTGAAAAACACCGAATATCTCAAGTAAAGACAAAATCTTGATCTGCCCCCGTAGCATGACCACCGTAGACAAGGATTTCTTTGACGGAAGAATCGACAAAATGACAGATAGTGCAAAGAAATCTGTCACTGTGTCGACACAATCTGACATTTTGTCGATTCTTCCGTCAAAGAAATCCTTGTCTACGGTGGTCATGCTACGAAGGCTAGTCATACGAGGACAGAGGTACATAGGTACGCATAAGCTACATATGTAGATACGCAGAAGAAAAAAATTGTTTACAATGTCGAATAAAAATATATGCCAAGCCGTTTGTGAACCATTTCCAGAAATAGCAAAATTAGATTTGACTGTGGAATTCTTCGAAGAAAATCAGGTTGGAACAGAAACCCTACAACTGCCTCAAATATGTAGGTTAAGTTAATGTTATAGGCATTACTAACTTTCTAAGGTCTAACTGTGTTTATGTAATTCTATGTATTCCAAAATATCGGCCATTTTCATAAGTTACCAACTATCATTATGTAATCTCTTCCATACTTTCAGTCAAATTTGCGTGCAGTGAATACATTAAACTTATAAACAATGTAGATTTGGAACACGTCAATCCTATTACCATTTGTCATCAAGATTATAAAGTTGTATGGTTTTCGGGTGAAGGCAAATATGTACAATTATTTTAGTGGGTAAGCATTTGCTAAGCACGGAGTCACGACAGCCAGGTAGATTGCTTTGAAAATTAACGGCATACCTTCGGCGCCTAGTAAATTAAACAACAATTTTCACGTACACTTTTAGAATAAACCTTAGCATACCATGCCAAGCACGCAATATTTAAAACCACCAGTAACCTGATCTTGAAATGTTAATGTTTGCGACGCGTCATTCCGCGAATCATCTAAGTTTTTATTTAAATGCGTTCATTTGGCGAGGAATGCTTTCTGTCACAGTAAATACCAGTGAGACAGTCTTAAAAAATCAAGATGGATCGATTGTTTTTCTTAAGATAAACAAGTTGACCGATCTATGGCGGCCTTGAGTCTTGGCGACGCCCGGACGCACTGTGTGTCCAAGTAGGCCAATTACTGACCGTATGAAAGTCGGTGTAGTGGAAAAATTCCTGTGGATAGGAACGTGTCTGACTTCTCCAACACATCTTCATATTATAGTAATAGTAGCGGAACTATTAATTTTAATCATAAAGGAGTCTGTCCACTACACCGTACCATACAATGACAGTGCTATGAACGTGTCAAGCAAAAAGGTATGAAACGGTATAATGGGCAGACTACTTTAGATTTACCCTTACCGGACTTAAGTCGTGTGAAGTGTTAGACAGAGAAGAGTGAGCTTGCACATCTTGCATTCAACGAAAGATACGATTCAGCATGACTGAGTGAGACAGAAATCTTCAAAGATCGTCAACGAAACAGAAACGGTAACATTTTTCACACGAATTTAACAATTTAAATCTTAAGAATGTAACCCAGTAATGTATCTTCCCAACGAGTTCCACAAATATTGAGCGTGACGATATTCCGAACGTCACCGAACGATCGAATATCTGATATTCAAATGATATTTTTAGATTATTACTGTGCTGTTGTAATGAAATTGCTTACGGAATGAAAATACACCCTGATGTAAAGTAAACGTTTTACGAGCTCTGAAACTCCGGTGCCTGGTATATTTGGATTGGCCGTCGAAATGTTTACAGCAATTCTATATAAAATATGAATGCTGTTTTCGCTGCAGCTAGAAACACAGCCATAAAATGAGCTAAAATAAAATGACATTATCATGATGCTGTATTGTGCCTGCACATCTAGTTTTTTCCTCAAGTAATTTATTAATAAATACGCACCAGTGTCTGACCCATTAATATACTGAATCGAATGATACATTGAAAAGGAATCTTCAACAACGATGTTTGCCCTTTGCCGGAGATGACACTAAACGCGCCAGATATTTAAACGACAGACAAAGACCACATAAAAACACTGCGCACATCTATATGTAGTTTTCAAATAATAAATGTAAATACGGTTGGCATAGGACCAAGAAAGATGGCGACAAAAGTTTACTGCCCTGCACCAGTTAAAAACCGGTCTCAGTTAAGATAGCAGCGGCTGATATTATCTTGAGCATTAGACCACAGTAAATTAACGCCGTAGTAGTAGCTACAAGTCCTACATGATAAGGAGATAAGTCGTGGACTGGTGTTTTAAATGAGACATGAAGATAGTCCCAATCTTAAAAGTAGACGTAAATACTAAAATTCAAGGTTTTTAATCTTATTTGCGTTTTAAAGTTATGACAATTCTCTATGATAAGCGTATTGACTGTTGACCTTGGATTACCTTATAAGTTATCTGCACTCCAATCAAGTTGTGACATATTTAGAACAGAATACGCCACCAATGTTTTCAGTGATAACCATTTTTCCTTTACAGGTTTAAATCGTTGGTTTACTACAAGGGGGCTTAAAACTTTCCTGACTCAAGTAGGATAGAGTTTTAATGGGCAAGCCATGTGTGGTGTGACCATGTTTATATTGAGAGCTACCATTTGTGTATTGATGAGAGCAGACAATGACGACGCTGTAATAAAACCGATGACCGTTATATAATATTAACGCGTGGAGACTTCGAAACATTGGTCACAGGGCACTTTTGTAATATTCCAGGTACTTTCCTCAAGAACGTTCTTATGAATTACAAGTACTTATGAAAAAACACGTCCTTTGCTTGAAGGGTGGTTATAATTCAGAGTTATAAGACAGGTGTCTAATGATGTAACTATGAGACGTGTTTAAATGGAAAGTAACGGCATTCAACCGCTTTCCATGATTAATCATAAGCCTAAAACTGTAACAGGTGTTTTGGGGCACTGTTTCTTTAATATCGTTAAGTGGTATGAACTATGCACGTTAATGAGGATGGTTTATGAAGCAGTGGACCTCATTATGAATAAAAATACAGATAAAGAAGTTCGCATTGGTCGGACCGGTTCTCCCAGTTTAGGTCTCAGACCAGTCTTCCAAGAACTGCCTCTAATTTTGGCTCGTGGACTACCTTGCGTGGGCGATTCACACAATAACAATCAATACACCACGGTGGCGGATTGTAACGCATACGTAATAGAAAATGTCGCCAGTCCGACACAGCGGCGCGCAGTGAAAGCGAAACGGGCCAAGTAGGTGGTTAAAACGCGATCGTCCCAGATACCATGCCAAGAACAATGGCTTAATGTTATCATACTAGGAGCATGGACGATAGTAGTGTTCGCAATCTTACCTACAGAGCACTTAACTCAAACTCTTGGGCAATGCACTTGGTGATTAAATGGTATCAATATGTACTGTTACTTTTTTTTTCATTGCAAGATTAGATTGTTATGGCTCTGTGGCTATGGTTTATGAGAAAAGGGACCAGAAGTAGCTGTAAACATTTACCGACCAAAAGAAACACTGGCAATCAAAGATGGCGGAGGACATAAGTCGTCAGCTAGAACAATGCTATTCAGTTTGAGGGCTATCGGTGACATACAGACCGCGACCAAAGTGTGGATTAATGATAATGCCTTTGTGAAGTTTGTGAAAGAGAACGGATATAGCTGTGAAATAGGCGAAGAACCGGTTGAAGCGACGCGACCTAGGAATTACTGGTGCCCAACACTACACTGCAATAATCTGAATTGACAGACTTCAATAGTTTTGTTCGGAATGCCGAATAGAGAACGCAGGGTGTGGCATTTTGAGATCTGCTTTACCAGTCTAAAATAATAAACTCTCGGCCATAATATTAAAGTGTACTTCAATGCCAACACTTTTAATGCTTTAACCTATTTACAGCGATAATATAGAATAGAGCTTGGTGTGATATAACATAAAGCAGAAACAGCAGCAGCCGTGCAGTGTGCAGGATATGGACTACGTCTGAAATAAATGTCTTCTATTCATATAACATGGAAACCAATGCTAGTTATTGCACAAATATGTTTTTCACATAAAAGGTGCAATATGGAACATTCTAATTTAGTACACAAAACTAGTTCACTAGTTCTGAATCTGTAAACATGCTATTTAAAAACTTTTAGTGCGGTTAGATATTTGATGTTTTAAAACAATTCGTTTCAAAACGCAAAATCAGTTATCTAGTTATGATACTTCTGAATTGTTATTAAAACTATACCTATTATTGTTAAGTTTATTATTCAAACTGGATCCAGTCCGTGTGGAAGATGATAACTATGGTGAGAAAGGAGGTGACTACTGAGATGAGTAATAGAGAACAATAGAAGAAGACATGCTCCGCTGACTCTAAATAAAATGGGATAAGGGAAGCAGAATGATATCGTCAAAGTAGCAAGAAATAGTTGGATGAGGGACACACAGTGCTGAGAAGTATGGCAGAAGAAAGAGGAGACCTGTACCCAACAGTAGGTGATTCCGGGCTGATATGATGATGAAGGATAATGGTGTAAATGAAGTTTAATTGTTATACATATGTACATAGGTATTAAAATGAATAATGTCCATGCTTGGTTTTGGCTAAGGTTTTATAGTCGGCCGCATATCTGACGTTAACTCTCTTTGGGAACTGGCGCCAGTTGAAGAAAAGATGACAGGACAGGAAACATGAAATTAAAAGAGAGTTGAATTTAATGTTGATGGACTGACAATGGAAGGAAGACCAAAGAAAAGATGTATGGATTTTGTGAGGAATGATATGAAAGAGTAAGGAGTAAATGAGGCCGTGATGTATGACAGGGGAGAATGGAAGAATGAAACGTGTTGTGCCGACTCCTAGTAGAATGGGGTAAGGGCGGTCCATGCAACAAAAATTTAATCAGATCAACCTCTTCAATCCTGTATTGTTGAATCACAAATGCTGGATCTTCTGCATCAAAGCTGTATTCCGAATTTCCGACGGATTTCGAGCATATAGTCGCATCACTAATGAGGTTAATTGACTAGAACCATTTATCTCGTCATTCAATTATCTGTTAACTGTCGTGTCCATGTCAAACTTTTTTTTTGTGCTCCATAGGGCATATGGAGCACAAAAAAAAAGTTTGGCTTTATGATATTATTACAGTAATAATTGATGTCGTTATTGTGATTATTATCACTAGTACTATCATTGATGTGGAAACTTAACTCTTGTTTGTTTGTCAATAATGTTTAATGAGCTGAACGGATCTTGAAGTTGCTCCCAGTTATGTCCGGGATTAGGATTAGGGGCTATTTTATATTCGGGTACATGTAGATTGTAGAAGTTTACAGTGAGTAAAACCGCGGACAGTAGCTAATTAGCTCCGTAAACAAGTGGCAAGGTATTTGCGGTTTAGTAAATATTAAGCGCGATATTTGCATAAAAAACTTGTTTGAAAATAGAACTTTATGAGAACATAACCAATGAATGCATGAAATGGGTGGAACGTAAAAACAATGAGTTTTCATATGTGCGTGAAACTAGATTCTTGTTAATCTAGAAAATTCTTAATATGATTCTAGATTGAAAAGTAGCTAATTCAAGTGTAGACGAGACTAAGAGGATATTAAAGTTGAGATGATAAAAAGTAATTTATTCAAATGTGCGAGATAAAAATATCTCTGCCCCCGTTGACAAGGATTTCTTTGACGGAAGAATCGACAAAATGACAGATTGTGTCGACACAATGACAGATTTCTTTGCACTATCTGTCATTTTGTCGATTCTTCCGTCAAAGAAATTCTTGTCTACGGTGGTCAGGCAGGAGTACTACACACCATGTTTGGGACGGCCTGATTCGGCACAGGACGGGTGACAACATCTAATGTAACTACCCAGTGGGGCACCAGAAACTAGCTTTAAAATTATATTTACGAATTTTCTCATCAATGCAGTCTTCTGTCTGGTAATAAGAACAAATTGCTAAAGAATCAATTAGAGTTGTAAGCAAGATGATTATAAAAAATCCTTGACAATTCATTATTCAGTCGTCTTGTGATCTTCTATTCGGGTTTTTTCCTATATCCGACACTAGTTCCTCTATTCCATATGTTATGGATATAGTCATTATTATTCCAATTTTCGGCACATTTTCATTTGTGAGCTGGGACGAAGTCCGAAATAAATAATTCATACTTCAACACAATGATTACTGTTTGATAATCATCGCATACGTGGTATAGTAATTCAAGGTGTCGAAAAAAACAAGATAAGTTTGGCATTAAAATATTAATCATAATTACTATCATTAAGAAGTTGAGTGAGACTAGTTAATTAGTATTTTGGACTGTAAATGACAAGATACTTTATTAAAGTCCTTAAGTGATATTCTTTTCAAAGAAAGATTATAAGCCTCGTTGAGAATTTGTTCTTGCATGAAGAGTTTCAGCCGAAGCTTCCAAATCGCTGATCCGAGATCATTCGCGATCTGTGGCTCGCGATTCCGATCTCAGTTTACAGCTCGGAGTTTGGAAACGTGCCCAATAAATACGAATCGGCGAATAACTGAGTGAATTATAGTTCTCGTTGGATTTACTCTTCGAAGACTAGTTGTTTGTTGATTTTTAGACAGCATGTGTTGTGAAAGGGCACGTCACGTTACCTATTTGAATGGGGATTTGCAGATCTTCTGACCATTGGTTCTGGGTTCGATCGTGGGCATTTACCATTAAAGCAAAAACATTGTATTCTGCTGCGACACATAGCCCACCGACAACAGCAGCTACAGCATATCCCAGCACCAGTTTTAATGAAGAACTGCTTTGCTCAGTTTTGGTAATATTTCTTCAGATGGTGAATAACTGAACAAATATTACCAGAACTCAGCAGTGGCATTTAGCAAGTCTGGAGTATGTTTAACTGGTATCTATGACGTTTTCAACGCATGCAGTCAAGCATGGAATAACAAATAGTAACCTAAGGATAAAAATAGCATAGCTGCATTTCCATGAAACGTATCGCGGCCAAATCGCAAACGTGACGGGTAGATGATAGTGCTAACAAGGAAACAGCTTGATCGTACAACTCTAATGTAATCAGAACCAGTTTGTTTGCCGTTCGAGATAATAGACGAACGTCTGAAACCTGCCTCGATTGCGCGCGAAGCTAAACGATTGGACTTCGTTTTTGAAATATGTACATGGGGACATTAATCACCTTGCGGTTTCTTTTTCGAAAGTCTTTTTCGACTTTATATATTCCGTAAATTAATGAGGTGTATGCAGAAATTGTCCGTACATGCTACCACCAGTCCACCACTAGAATAAATAGTCCTAGAAAAACTTGAAGATAGTATACGGCAAAGTCGTGTAACGCCAAATTGGGATATAGGGCAGGATACGATGGCGATGTATGACATAATTGTTAGATCTTGCACCATAATACAACGAGGGCTTGGTGATACCGATGTAATGTATGTGTATGTGTTATTTTAAGCAGACAGGAGTAATGCTAAATGTAATTAAAACCAGTTTGTTTGCCTTTCGAGTTAAAGATAATAGACAAACGTCAGAAACCTGCCTTGAATACACGCGGAGCTAAACGATTGGACTTCGTTCTTGAAAAACATAGGACATTAAATACCTTGCAGTTTTTTTTCGAAAGTCTTCACAAACTTGTGGTCAGTGGCCCTCATTGCATACTCTGACAATTAATTAAATGCAGAATTATTACCGTTAAAGTGGATTAATGGAAAATGAGGTCTGATGCCAGCTACCGGTGCCACCACACCGTTAGAATAATCATTGACGCTGACGGTAATAAGTTGTATGACGGCATTGACGGCAAACGACGATCAGTGCTGGCAGGAGGCTGATGACGATAGTTTAAAGAAACTGATCGTGATCAAACCAAATGGTTAAATTCAACCTTCATTGCCTGTTACGATATTCACGGATGGCTCTCTACTTTCCTTTACTGGCCTTCTCTACAAGGAAAATGTGCAAAAACTAGCATATATTCAATTTTACATCGGGAAATTATCGGATTGCGGTACGCATTTCTATTATGTACAACTTACGTCGTCGACTTGATACGAGTTTCGCAGTGACGTATATTTATGGTTTCTCAATATCACATATTTCTTACGATTGGTCTCGCTCGATTAATTTTTTTGCATTCATAAGGATGTAAAAAGGAAAATAGCAAAGGGCAATGGAGCGTAGCGTTCTGGGTATCAAAAGACACATGGTTCGAAACACGCTACGTCCGACAAACGGGCATAGTGGACGTTGGCAAGAAGGCTGCTTGGCTAAAATGGGATTGGACGAGTCAAGTCTGACGCGTACCTCGAGTGCTGATTTGAGGAGGCACGGGAAAAGAGCTTATGGAAGGAATTGGGGGAGGCCTTTGACCAGCATTGGTACGGTACAGACTAACAAAAAACAAATATGTAAAATATTGTTTTTAATAGATTTTTCTCGTATAGATTAACGTTTTCCATAATGCTGTGCCTTTATTGATGATAACGTTATATCAATAATAACTTGGTCACCTAATAACTTATAGATCGCCTTAATTATGTACCTATTCATTGCGTAAATAGTTTACTTATACATAGGATGCATTATTCATTATAGAGGATGGATGGAATATGCCATCCATCTTCTATAATGCATAATGCATCCTCCTTTCTGAAGGCCTTTCTAAAGGTCATGACCTTTCTTTGTATGTTCTATCTTTAAATATTTAGGTTAGACTGTCCACGGCATAGTGCCTTGGGTAGTTTATGTTTCTTTTTTATGGGCACCATAAAGTTGCCAGCCTTGAAAATAAGGCATAAAGGATTAACAATGCTGATATTTATGTGACCTTGGCCTCTACACCCCTAGGCTGGGGTGGGTGTTTGTGTGTTAGGTGTAAGAATATTTTATTACCTTACCTTGAATACAAAAAGGAATTTATGCACAGTACCTATAAAATCTAAGAATGTTTTAAAAAGTTTTATATTACATAGTAAAGTTGATTGATTGTTTTTTGTGTACTTGATGTTGATATGTTAATGAGTACCTATAGGGATTCAGTAGAGAAAGATTTTGCTTATGGTTAGAAAATGCACCAAGCTTGATTAACTTGAAGAAAATATTAGTTTAAAGATAGCTTAATTTGAATTCTTATAATCTTTACAATGAATAAATAATATTTGGCATTTAATTATGGTACCTATTCTTGCTGAGATCCATAGTTAAGAACAACACTAAAAAATTTAAAAAAATCTTGAATGCATACAATACAAGACATAGCATGAGAATTTTTCTCAAGTATCTGATATCACTTTAGGAAATAGCATTTTTTAACAATAGACATTTTAAAAGTTCTTCTCAAGAGCCCTAACCGGAATTAATTTCAATGAACCTTGCTTCCAATTTTAAATAGGTGTCATAGATAAGCATTGAATGTTTTTTTTTTAAATAAAAGATAATAAACCAATCAACTTAGGCTATCTACGACAGTCAACTGATAAAAGTTAATATATTTTGCTGATGTTTTTATGATACATTAATGAAGTATTTATTAAAAAGGATGTCAATTAGTTTCGTTGAAATATTTTATACATTTTTATGTCAAGCAGGTACCTAAATATTTTTTGTATTGTTACAATTTAAAGAGGGTTATAAGAAAGTCTTTGCTAGATAGCAATAGGACAGAACTTAAATAGTTAGAAACAGGACATATCCAGGATAGGTCCATGTCAGCTCTGTCCTGGGACTAAGGACAGAACCATGAACCATGTTATTTGTATTTAATGTTATTTAATAAAAGGGATATAT
This sequence comes from Noctua fimbriata, assembly GCA_905163415.1. Lineage (NCBI taxonomy): Eukaryota > Metazoa > Arthropoda > Insecta > Lepidoptera > Noctuidae > Noctua > Noctua fimbriata. The sequence goes on along the minus strand of LR990941.1, from coordinate 15,417,860 downwards.
ATGTGGCCAAGATATTGGTAGGTATTTATAAAATTATTGTTTATAAATCAGAATAGATTTTTTTTTTATGTGAAGAATGTGAGTCAAGATCCAATGAGACTTTATTACTGAATTTTGAGGATTAGTTGGCTGAATATTATTTTTTATGTTAAAATAAATTACAGGGAACAGTGGAAAATTATGGAGACCTTTGGCCATCAGTAGGGCACTACAGGATGAATAAAAAAGTATCAATAGGTTGTAAATAAGCAAAAACAAACATCAACTCACAGCAAATATTGTGTTCTGCAATCCAAAAGGTATTGGCGTCAGTCTCGCGAAAAATACAATTTTAAAGGCTTGCGGCCCCGAGATCACTTTCAGCAGAGCCCGCGCCGTCTCGTTCTTGAGCAACCGGTCTAGCGGCAGGTAGCTCCGCAACGCTTTCAGGGTGAAGTGGGCAACCGCCACACCAAAGTTCGCACTCACCAACACAGTCATTATACCCCTAAAATTTCCGAATAAATATCCACTAGTTATTATTAACACCAAATAACCTATCGTCACTGGAAAACTCACGATTAAAAATAAACCCATAAACAACAAAAATATTATCCACGGATCCTGTGCGTCCACCCAGTACAAAATTGTCTTCAAATATTCTTTGAAAAAATAAAGCACCAGAACCAGACATGTGAGCAACAGTATTGATACTACAATGTTAAATAAATAACTGTACGTTGTCCTAGTGTTAATTTTAGCCCATAAACTTTTCTTTCTTGTGGCCGCTGTAGGGTCAGGCTGGCATTCTTCAACGTCGATAATTTCCATGGTGGCTTTCGTTGATGAAAATTAAACAGTCTATTTATTTTTGCACTCTTTAATTTTCCACGGTGTAGCGTTCGCCATGGCCTAATTTACGCGAGTGTTTATTTCACGTTTACGCACGGCAGAGACCAAAAGTCAACGAACAATCAACCACTTTGATCGCTTTTCACAGACTATAAAATAAAAATTCTGAAAGAAAGAATTTCATCAATATGTCAAAATAATATTTCAGTGTTGCATGTGGTCGTCATTGAATCACGGAAGTTCTTTCAGAAGAACATAGAATGAAAGGAAGGTATTTCTGTGATTAACTTGATTTAAATTCTCAAAGACATTGCTGATGGATTTCCGAAATATTCTTAAGTACATGCAAGAAAGCTCAAGAGTTATGTTGCCAGTACAATAATTGCTAGCTAATCTGTACACAACACAACCTGTCAGAACCTTGGCGTTCCATAATACAGTGTGTTGATCTTCAACAATAGAAAAGGATAACGACACAAGGCCGGAACAAGGAAAAGCGAGACAGAGTTGCTTATGACAGAAGTGATTTACACTAAAGCTGGAACGAAAATCTTCCACAAATTCACATCTTGGTGCACCGTGGAAGATATTTACTTTTTTAGAAAACACGTGAATTATCGATAAATACCTTATAAATGGTGTAAAGTCTTTAATAATAAATACTTTAGATTAAGGGAAAGGATTTTTGGTTGTTGTTTATTCATTTGAAGTTTCGAGACACGACATAACCATGCCGCCGAAGAAAGCACCAGCCGCCGCTGGCGGTGCTAGCAAAAAGACAGAAGCGAAGAAAAAGGATAAAGTCATTGAGGTGATTTCTAAAAACCATTTCTATCATAATCTTGAAGTTTTCATCATCGCAGAGGCTGAAAAATATTCCGTCTTGATTTCACTCTTGGCACTGATGATTCTATTACAGTAATGTAGGGCACAGTTAATCCTGTAGTATTCTAGAAATCTAAAATAATAGCCTTTGCATCGGTTGTAAGCATTTGAGACATCAATATTGACATTGACTAAAACTGAGAGCAATTACTCCAAAAACCACAATTAACACAATTTGATTCAAAGTACTTACTTAGACAATACAAATCAACGATTCTCTCTCCAACAGGACAAGACCTTCGGCCTTAAAAATAAGAAGGGGGCCAAGCAGCAGAAGTTTATCCAGCAAGTCGAGAAACAGGTTAAAAGTGGCGGCATCCATCCAGCTAAGCCTATGGAAGATAAGAAGAAAGAAAAGGAGCTTAAAATGAAGGAACAGAAGGAGTTAGCAGCACTGTTCAAACCTGTGCAGACACAGAAGGTGGAGAAAGGTATGTTGTAAACTGGATTTAATCAACTTCTAGCATTTTATGCCGTGTCTGGGACTCGGTGACACAAACTTTTAGGATATGATTCTAAACTCTAGTCTAGACCGAGTAGAATGATTTTTATTTGAGACTTGTTAAAAAAGAAATCAGCTGTTTGTTCCGATGTTTTGACTGTCCGTGTCCATGTATTGCACTTTTATGATTGATTTTATTTCACTGTTACTATAAAAGTTTCTCTTTTTCTAGGTACTGATCCCAAATCGGTGGTATGTGCTTTCTTCAAGCAAGGCCAGTGTACGAAGGGAGACAGGTGCAAGTTCTCCCATGACTTGACTATTGAAAGAAAGGTATGTTGTATACAGGGTGGAAGGGACACTGACCCTAAAACGGATACCATGTATTCAGTACATCATTCTGAACCACCACATAATTTTTTTTCGTCCATTATTAAAATTAAAAACAGCTGTTTCCTACAATACTGCAATACCTACACAATCAAAATGTATGGAACAGCTGGTTTAAAAAAAAATATTGATCAATTTTGCTTCCAAAAGCTTTAGTGTTGGTGTGGTCCACCGTGTATTCTACTGTACTCATAAGGAGAAATATGTTATGGCATGCAGTGGAAAGCTATTAACTACATATAACTGTGTGAAGGATGAAAGGAGATGTCTGATGAGATGATGAGTAATAGAGAAGTATGGAAGAAGACATGCTGCGCCAACCCCAAATGAATTGAGACAAGGGCAATGATGATGATCAGACCACTTGACATAGACCACTCCTCACTCAACCAAGCTCAATAGTTTCCTTATCTAACCACAGTAACCAAGGATGGTTGCTAATATGAAATACTGTTTATAGTATTTATGAATTGTAGCATATAGTTGCAGGTTGCAGCATATTATCTACAGGGCCAAAGTAAATGAACTAACTGTACAAAAAGCCATGTGCTATTTTAAAAACTCTTCATTGCTGATTAATTTTTAAAAGATGGGGTTTTGATCTGAAAATGCTTTACAAAAATCAATTATTTATTATATGCTTAATTATTTTTAATAAAAAAATTCAGGCTGAGAAACGTTCCCTGTATGTGGACATGCGAGACGACGAGGACACTATGGACAATTGGGATGAGGATAAGCTGAAGGAAGTGGTGGAGAAGAAGCATGGAGAAGGTGATAAGCAGAGGCCCACTACTGATATTGTAAGTTCTCATTATCATATAGATTTAAAAATAAATATATTTGTCTTTGACCTCATTGAGATCTCAGAAGCTGAGTTGTTGAATGCTGCTGTGCTTCGCATCATAGATTCAGGGGCTCCTTCATAGATGATTGATATGATGACTTTTAATTATTTTTTTTAGTTCAAATTTCAAAAGTCATATTAATATACAATAGGCTAAGTATCAGTCAGTGCTTTTGAAATATCAAAATCAATTAAGACAGTCTATCTTGCATTTCCTAGTGACCCCAGTAGTGTAGTAGTGATTCCTAGTGTGTGTAGCTGAGTAGAAGTGGTGGAACTCCCCAGCAACACATTTCACCATTGGCATATCATCAGCTTAGCTTTTTTCTCAAACAATTTTAGAGTTGCCTTCTTGTCTAAATAGATGCAGCAGAATTCTTTTTTCATGGAACAGCTGCCTATTCGACCTCCACACCCTAATTACTGGGTAATATGATATACCAATATGTAACATGTGTTTTTGGGTTTTTCCATCAGGAATTTCTCAGTAGCAGCCATGGAGTCTGTATTTGTGCCCAGATGTTGGCAATAGGCTCGCTCCCTATTGCATGGGACTTAAACATAACTGGTGAAATCTGAGTTTACTGTTAGATACACCTCTGCCTAACCCTTCGGGGATTACAGGCGATGTTATGTAACATAAAATAGATAATGATGGCATAAGGATGCCTAAGTCCCTTCAAAAGGCAGCTACATGACAAAATTACAAAGTTCTAACCACCCAATTTTTCACCCAATTACAGATCTGCAAACATTTCCTGGAAGCTGTAGAAAGATCGAAATATGGTTGGTTTTGGGAGTGTCCCTCCGGTGGCAAATGTATATACAGGCATGCGCTACCAGCAGGCTTCGTCCTCAAGAGAGACAAGAAGAAAATGGAGGAAAAGAAGAATGAGATCTCTTTGGTGGACCTTATTGAGAGGGAGAGGGCAGCACTTGGACCTCACCAGACCAAGATCACGCTGGAAACCTTCCTCGCTTGGAAGAAGAAGAAGATTAAGGATAAACAGGTTTGTGAATGTGGATTCAATTGGGATGATACTCAACTTACAATGATTTTTACAATGTATAAGTGTATTTAATTTCGTCTCGTCTTGTGTCTCCTTAGTCTTGGTTAGTACAGGCGCAGACTATGGAGTTGCGCCCAATCAGAAGTATAACTTACTATAGTCTTCATAATATTCCTGCTTTTCCATAGTTAAAAATAATTTATTGCTCATGATTTTTTCACAAGACTTTACTGAAATGTTGTTCTGACAACAATTTTAATTTAGCTGACTAAATTAATTAAACTTAAACTAACACTGAACATTACTTGATGATACATTAAACTAATACAACTAATACTTGCACATTCACAGGAAGCACTTACAAAGGCCGAAGACCAACGGCGCACCGACTTCAAGGCCGGCCGCGCGGTCGGTCTGTCCGGACGAGAGATGTTCTCGTTCGACCCGGCGCTGGCGGCTGATGCGGATGATGATGATGACGAGGCCGTGGACCTCGCTACGTACGGCGATGATGAAGACCAAGACAATACGGAGTATAGGGAGGTGCAGTTCGATCTTATTGGCATGGAGGCTTCAGAGGTGAGACTCTTTTTTTACTATCGCACTTTTTGGTGTGAAAGGTTATATATATATAAGTCTCGAAAAGATAACTAACTAAGATGATGATTATTATAAGAATCTGACAGAAGAAGACATGCTGCACTAATTCCAAAATAGGCTAGGAGAATGATGGTGACCATACCACAGGAACTTCACTGGCATAAAGAGTAGTCTATGTCGATCTCTGGCCTATAACTGTCTCTACTTAAAAGCCACGTCGATGATCTCTTTCTGCTCAAAATCGACGGAACAGTTGCACATAGCACAAACATGATCTTTCTTCCTATCAATAAATCCACAGTACATTAAAGTTCAATGCCGCGAAGTCCCCTTTGATGCCTTGGGGTGGATCTCTTAACATTGTAATCTCTTTCTTGTTATCACTAGCTACGTATGAAAATGCCCTGCCCTGCCGACTCGGTGGGCGCTGGCTTTAATTAATGATTTCAGTTTTGTAGAGCGTCCTCTTATTCATATCTATTTTCGGCATTTTAACACTCACTTACTGAAAGTAACAATATAACAATGTTTGCTCCCAGGCGGACGACACCGGCACCAAAGCGCAGGAAGACCGATTGCAGCATCTCAACCAAGGCCTGGAGAACGGCACCGGCGACGAATCGGAGGCCCAGGGCTCCAGCGACGCCTCTCCCTCCGACGAAGCCGCCGCCGCTGTCCCTATCAATGAAAATCTGTTCCTTGATGAAGACTTAGATGAAGAACTTCAAAATCTTGATTTAGAAGACTAGGATTCAAATTTGTTTTTTTTTTTTCGAAGAATTTCATGTAGTGCCAATGTGTGGTGCTCATGTAACTAGAAAATACAGACATACAGTATACTTTTCGCAATCTACATAGCGGTAGGGACACTCACTTTTACATGTACATTGTTGTAGACCTCACAGGGTCGAAAATTTTCCACATTTAATTAAAAAAAAGAAATGCTGACCCATACAAAACGACAGGGTCAAAATGTATGGAACAGCAGTTTTTTTTTGTTGTTGTACCCTACACATTGTTTACGCTGATAGCAAATTTCACAAGATGTTGAGCATTTATCTGAAGAAAAGCTGACAAACATGACTAACTTATTTATAAAAACTATCTTAGTATAATTGCTGCATTTCACAAGCGCGCGTCAACCATTGCAGTTTAGACCTTATTGCGATGAGTTTAAAAGTCAAATGACGCGGCCTCATGATTTGCAGTTACATGTTTATGAAACGATCAACTTACTATTCTATCTAATATTTGTCTTGATAGAGATAGTTGAAGAGAATGACACAACTTGGAAAATGTAAAACATGAACATTCTTCATCGAAATACACACATTATGTATGCTCATAATAAAATTATAAATATTATTTGTCCAGAAACGAACGTAATGTAATTGTAAATAAAATAACGTATTTTTAATTGACGTTTGTTTTATTAGTACTTGTTATGAAATAATAAGGACAGCGGGGACCTGTACGGGGTGGAAGGGACATCGACACACAAACGGTTACCACGTGTTCTGTACATCATACCACATGGAAATTTTTCATCGGAATAAAGTTCCAAGTGGGGAGGGTTTAGAATAATGTACTAAATACGTGGCAATCGTTTGTACTGCCTTTTCCCAATATGTTGGGGTCGGCAGTGTAACTGGATGCAGCTGAATTCCATTATTTTACATAGAGCGACTGCCCATCAGACCACAATCCAGTGAGAACTGTGTAATACAATATCCCTTGGTAAGACTGGCTGTCAGAATTTCTGGCCACTGACTACCTGTAACGGGGGACTACCCAGGCGACTGTCAAAGATCTATAAATGACAACCGGGACCAACGGCTTGACGTGCTTTCCGAAGCACGGAAGAAACCCTGTATGTAATGGTGGTCACCCATCCACGGACCAACCTAGGCAAGCGCGGCTTAAACTAAAGATCGACGCGAGTGGCTATTATTATTTAAGCACGAGGTCCCTTCCACCCTGTATGTGTGATATATATTGCTTCGCCCTTAACCTTAAGTTATGCTTTCTTCAGCGTCTCGTCGTCATCAGTCACTTCTGCTGACGGTATTTTTCGGAAACTATTTGCCATATTATTAAGTCAGTCATCGTACTTAGCTTCAGTTGTTCAGGGTACGTCAAACTGTACCTACTTGTACTATTCAATATACCTAAACTGTCATATACTCATAAATAAGCTTACATTTTACAATAATACAGTAATCTTTAAAAATATTTATTTTTCTTAACCAAAAAGTTTTATATTATTTGGTGATTGGAGCCTCTTTATAAGCAAGTAATGCCTGTGTTAGGAGACTCCGCTCTTCCACAGCAATATACAATTTATTCAGTAACTAAGATATAAGCAGTGTGTTTGTGTGTGTGTGTTTCATTTTGTGTGTTGCAATAGTGCCTCAGTGTCTGCGTAATTTAGTGTCTTTAACCAATTTGTTAGATTTTTTTTACACTCGTGTCACTTTATTGTATTCATATTTCTTTTTATTTATCCTATTAAGAAGTGGCATGGCAGCAAATTTTGTTTTAGTTTGTGGAACCTGTGCTATGAGACCTTTCCGTCTTCTTGTTATTGTAGTTTGATCTTATGGTGACGAAGTATTATATTATCTGTGATATGGTACATTCTTATAGTAATAATAATACAGTGTACATTTGTACAAAATGAAATGCCCATTTTCTCCTTAAACTAGGCAACATAAAAGCGGTCTGTCGAATAGCAAAGCTCGACTCAACATAGAATAATTGGTTCCAACACTTCGAACAGTGAAATAATATTTAGGCATTCGTTTAGTTGTCGCTTGGTACCTATTCATGAAAACTTGCAACATCGATAAAACATTATGAAGACTTGTTTTCGATCGCCAGCCATCGCGCCGGGTTTCCGATAGTAATATTGTCTATTTGTTGTTGTGTGAAACCTTTGGATCTCATCTTCGGGAGGACGTTGTTGATTATGTGTGCGTAGCCATGGCCACCAAAACTGGTCTGAAAACAACAGGAAAGAATGATCATTCTCATAATTTAGTAGAAAAATGTGCAGCTGGACATAGGCTTCACTAGAGAGAATTTCAGTTGAACAGAAAGATTTTATGTTAAAGAGAGCTTTTTGTTAGTTATAAGTTTTTAAACTGACATGGTCACTAACATTATCATTAATACCTACTGAAAACGGGATATTTGCTATTTGTTTTGAGTTTCCGATATTTCGGCGCTGGTGCAAGCACCATTGTTGTTGTTTGTCTGCTCTTAAACAACCATCCGCAATAACATAATTTTTATCCGTGATCATGGTGCTTGAAACAGCGCCGAAATATCGGGAACTCAAAACAAAGAATAAAAGTGGTAAATATCCCATTTTCAGTGTTAATGTTTATGTTAGTTCTCTTTTGTGTAATAATATAATCTTTCTGCTTTTTTCCATGGAATAGAAGCGGAAAAGACGTTCGCCTCGTTATGATTTGGGTGACCGACGCGGCTCGACATCACGCCGAACTAAATGCGACATGATCAGCTCAAGCCTAGCCGCGTCGACAAGTCTCACTCACAGAACAAAGGTTTGTAGTTCGGTGCAAAAACAGACCTGTGTAAGAAGATTATCTCAGCCGCAGAAGTCACCTAAGCTGCTGCTGCAAAGTCCATCTACCTATATTCTACAAGATCATCATCTTTCTGTCCTTATTCCATGTTACTTGGCTTTTCTAACATACTCCCTTGTCAACCATCACGCTATCATTTAGGTACTCCTTTTTCTTTCATATCATTCCTCACACGAATCTTCCAAGTTTTCTTTGGTCTTCATTTCCCTCTCCAACCATCGATATTTAATTTAGAATCATCCCTCCTCACCACATGTCCATACCACAGATAATATAATACTGCTAAGACAAACCTCAAAATACCTAAGTATAATAATTTATTAAAACTCACCAATCGATGTTTCGTATGAATATCATGCGACATGAGTATCTTATCCTCTCGGCCCTCGTCGGCCAGTAAGGATATCTTCTGAATCCTCTGAGCATCACTGAGCATATCCGTAGTTACCTCCAATTGGTAATACGACACTTCTGTACCGAATAAGTCGAACTGGCAGAAGGTGCCTAGCTCGGCGAATTCTAATAGAATGTCATCTTCTACCAATGTGCCTGAAAACATTACATAACATCACGCCAATATTCTGCGAAGGGGTATACGGGTATCCATCAGATGTTGTGTTACCTAATAAGTAAATCGGGCTAATTAAAGGATTGCATCGGTTTGTATAAATAAGCATTTTTCAAAAATATGCTTTGCTAATACGTTTGAGCGTACGAATAGGACCTATATGGAGAAAACCATTACTCATATACTCAGCTCAGGAACAAAAACATAGCGCGAGCGCGATCGGCCCACTGGCGCAACGCTATCTACCGCGACGAGGAGTAGGTACTAAACGCTGCTTTTTTAGTTACCTTACTAGATACTTACTACATAGGTAGGTATACCTGTATACTTTACTTAATAGTCCAGGTTGTGAGACTATAAAACTGTTGAACGCAGTTTTGAGGACGGTTTTATAACGGTTGGTATAAAGTTTACTTACGATCTAAATGCGACATGACGACTTTTTCAGCTGACCCTCCGGCCTCCAGGTAAAGACGGATGATCTCGAAGGGAGCCTCCTTCGTTCTGTGGGGGTGGAAGCTCACCCCGCAACCGACTTGCGGCTGTAACTCCCCTGCAGCTTGGATGGCTTTACGTTCAAAATCTGTAGGTAGAGAATTTATTATCTACATCATTAAGACTAGCCGACTCCTATCCCTATTGATCAAGTTGGGATTGTATTTTTGACGTACAGATGATAAGAATAATGGAAAAACAAGTTATTACAAGGCGTTTCAGATTGGCGCACTTTCGGCGTGTACAAGCTCGTTTTTAGAACCGCGGGAAGACGCACATACGCGCACCTTTTGCCACACGAGTAACTCGTTTGGTATAAGTATTCTACTCTTTGGTTACTCGTATGTACGGCGGTCAATCAAGCTATGGAAAACCAAATTTAGCTGATCTCTCATCGTACGGGAAGCTCATACAAAGCGAAGTCAGGTTATACTGGTTATGTAGAGCTTGATGTGCCGCCGTGTGTACGAATGTTGTCGCGCATATAAAAGACAGACACCGAGACACCTCTCCGCGCGTCCACTCACGCGTTTAATTTTTTGATACGAGCTTATACATGCAGAAAAAATATGCTAGTCTGAAACCGCTCTATTTCTATTTCTCTAAAATCGAATCTTGGAATGATACATTACAAGCGTATAAATGCTACGGTGAGGGAGCGCCATGGCCAGAGAGGGGTGAGGGGGTGAGATGGTTCTGAAACACTAAAATGGTCCATTGAGAAAAGAAACACACTTATTTGTTTAGTAGCTCGACTCATAAGTTAAGGAGCTCCACGTTCAACAGACACATTCGGTACAGTTACTGACCTCTTATTGGCCATACACTGGCGATCTCTCCCATGAAACCAGCCTTAATCTCCGGATGTTTAACGCAGCCCTTCGTCAGCTCTTCCAGCATATGATTGTACACATCTTCAGTAGACTGTCTCAGAGTGTCTCCGCTCTGCAAGTCTGCGATGTAATGTCCTGTGCCGGCCACGATGTGGACGTTGCTCGCTTGAGACACGTTCTGGTAGAAGGTCAGGTGACGGTTTATGCCTTCTGTTGTGTTTTCTACTATGGTACCTGATCGGAGAGATGAAGTGTGGGTTTAAAATGATGATTTTGTTATTCCATTTAAGTATTAGGTAGGGGACTGCCTCGTTGGTCGCAAGCGCGACTGATGAGCATGAGGTCCTGGGTCCGATTGCCGGGTCAGGCAAAGTGTTATTGGATATCATTTCCATGGTGATCCAATAAAACTTATTTTTTAAGTCACGTCGGGTTTCTTTAATTGTAAACCTGCAGAAATGTAAGTACCTACATACATACAACCAATTATTGGATAAGAAGCCTTAGTGCTCATTTACGGAGACATGGCGCGTCTGGCGGTGCGTCACGCGGCGCGTTGTGCGTTTTTTCCGTTTGCGGAGAGGCGACGCGTGCAGTGGCCCGCGTTATCACACGCCCAAACATAACATATGGCAATGTAGTATGTTGTTTACGAATACGCGGGGCGTGCACCGCGTGCGACGCGGCGGTGTCATCTCATGCCATATGTTCGTAGACGTATTTGCGCGTGTGACGCCGCGTTGACCACGGCGGCGGTGTCATCTGCGGGCTGTTAGCAGTCGGTTTTAGGCAACTAATTTTGTCAACAGAAAGCAGAAGTTGATAGTTATGCTACTTATCAATTTCTGCTTGTTATGCTACTGTCTCCAATAAACCATTCTGCCATGCGCAGCGGGGGCGGATACATCATTATCGTCTTCGATAACTAGGTATTATACCTAAATGCCAATAGGCGGCGAGCAGTGAACTTCAGAGGAACATTTCGTTTGCATGAGTTCCGTCGCTCTACAAGTCTTGTCGCAATGTGGTATGCTTTGAACAACGAGGTTCCACCACTACACCAGGTGTAATGCTGGCCAATTTGCCATCCAATAAAAAAATGCTTACCTCCCCCTGCCTTTTTATACTCGACGACATCGTAAATGACCGCTTGTTGCGCATGATAGTCATCCAGCTTCAAGTTGTACCTCGAGCTGTAAGGGTACTGTCTCACATAGCCAATAGTTTGCAGCTCCAGCTCAGGGGTGAATTTATCAGCCAGTGCTGTGGGCGGTTGTTTGTAGAAATGCTCAAAGTTCATGCCCAAGTGTTCATGGGTTAAAGTGCGGCCTAGCTCTGAAGGGTTTACGTCTCCAAGCACTGAAATATAATTATTTAGATTAGTGTCAATGTCCTGAATGAAGCATTTAAAAAAAAAAACCTTACCTACAGTTGCAAAAGGTTGAATTTAGTTAGCTGGCGCAACTTCACCGTAACCATCGATCACTAATAAAATCGATGGTCGTAACGTATGATCTAGATCCAATGTATATTATCTTACCTCATAATTTTAAGTAATAACCTACAGCTGATAATGTGATAACAATTATAAGTTTAGAAAAACTTTTTGTGTTATCGTTTTTAGACTTAAGTATTTCGCAGAAGTTCCGCTAGCTAAATTTAATTTTACCCTGTAAAATTAAAACGTCATCGTCAAGCTAGGTCTACGGCGCATGGTTTCACCGAGTACCTATCACTGTGGCCACTACACGTACACGTTGCGTCGTCGCTTTGAAGGCAGCGCACACGCAAGGAGGTGACAATCTTACCTCGACGGAATCTCAACTAAGCAACGAGCAGTCTCAGCGATCCGGAATATTCTATCTACCCTCTTTCCTGTTGACGACAACTCGTCGTCATAACATTTAATATAATAAATACTATCTTATCTCTATAATCTTAGAATATCCAATATCCACCATCGGAAATGAGTCGAAAAGTTGAACATCGCAAACGATATTTAGAAACATTTACAATACTAGCATAGGAAGAAGAAAAATTGGTTAGTTAAGTGTTGTAAAATCTAGAATGAGTCACCTACTAAATAATAAAAGAAGGGACTTACCGGTTTGCACTTTAGAAGTCATATTGAGGAGAAAACTGTCTGGTCTTGTGACTAGATAGATGCTCGGTCGACACTGAATTAAATCTGCTAGCTATGTTGTTTACTTTCCATTCACTTATCAATGTTAGTACTTACATTAAATTATTTAATTGATGATAATGTATGACAATAAGCTTCTGTGTTTGTTTGTGGTATATTAACATGCGCAGTTGCGCAGTCGCAGGTACGTGCTTTATTTATTTTTTCTCTTTGACTTTGTTTATTCAGCAAAATTGTACAGAATGATACTAAAATAAACTCAGAGGAACAAGTAAATGTACTCATATAGACATAATAAACAGGTTAGCTGCTTTAACAGTGGGAAACGAGGTCATGTTTGTGGAGGGAGAGCAAAATAAACATCAGAACTGCCACATTAAAAAATAGAAGATCTTTGTGGTTGGATTTGCTTCTTATTTTGCGTAGATCGAAATGAATCGAGCGCTAAATTCAAAGTTTTCTCCATTGCTATAGCGACAAGAGTTGTTATTGTGGAACGCTTTGCATCGACATTTTCCTTGTGTTTATACTTAACAAAATGCCTATTATAGTAAAAGATTACACTTGGTCTCAATCCGATAACACTGTCCACATAAGAGTACCACTAAACCCTGTCAGTCATGAAAAAGTTGATCTATTTCCTACCGACAAATACATCAAGGCGCACTTTAGTCCATTCTTGTTCGAAGTATTTCTACTACATGACATCGATGTAAAGAAAAGCAAATGCTTAGTGCAAGACGATTTAATTGTTTTAGATCTAAAGAAGAATGAAGATATTACATGGGAATGTTTAGAAAAAGAGTTAACAAAAGAAGAGAAAATGAAGATAAGGCAGGAAGTTCTCGAGAAATGCCTGGAAGAAGCGAAACAGGAGGCGGAAGATAAAAGAATAAGAAAGAGTCAATTAGACAGGTATACTGTCCAACAGGCGATGGAGATAGACAATCAACAGCACAAACTGATGGACTCCCGGCGGGATTCGGAAAGGAATAAGGCAATGGATCAGTTAGAAGATTGGAGACTGGGCAAACTTGATGTTAAGGAAAAAAGCCAGATACCAGCTATTAAAAATAAAGAGGAAAAATACTCAGCAACTCCACAACAAGAAAAGAGAGGCGTAGAAATAGTTGAATTACCTCCATCAGACGAAGAAAAAAGCGAAGAAGACGAAAAGAAACAAGAGAAAGCAAAACAAGAAGTAAGTCAAGCTAAACCCGTAAAGCCAGTGCAGAAACCTCCAATGAAACCAACCAAGACTCCGGTAAAGTCGGAATATGTGGAGAAGAAGAAAAAGGAGCAAGCCAAGAGGGTATTACCAAGGTTAAGAGAGGCGATGAACTTAGAGATTTCGCACACCCCTAGGACGTTTCCCACGCCCAGTAGGGAGTCTACTGCTGCCGAAGAACAGGCCTGGTTGAAGAACGTTACACAGGCACGACGGGCGACTGGTAAGGAAGTAGACAATCACAATAATCTAACAACTAACCAAACGCGATGATCTAACCAATATCTATATATGTATATGTTACGGCTAAAAGCCGAAGTACGGTTACACCTAGTTCTAGCCGGCTAAACCTAGTTGCGGCCGGTAACAGTTGTGTATCCTTTTTATTGTTAGGACACACCGACCAAATGGATTTGGTTAGGTTAGAACTGTGACCAATAGCGCGCGAGCCGAGCGAGCGCTACATTGGTTGAATTTTCTAACCGAAGATAAGTAGGATACATCTAAGTTTAACTGGCTGCACCTAGTTGTACCCGGCTAAACATATAAATCTATACGATGATCGAAACAATCAATCGTTGAAAATATTTTTCTGAAGAATCCAAGTCGCAATATAAGTACTTAGGTAGTTATGTATTTGTGGATTCTACTTTCCAGCAAGATCAACGAATGGTGCCTTCTCTCCGTGGTACGGTGTCGAAAAAGCTATTTGGTGTTCAGTGGATAGGCAGTATCTGCAGCAAACTGTTTGAGTGTCTGCAATAAACGACGTAATAACAAAAATGACTTCCGGATATTGTCAATAATTAATAAAGCTAACACCTGATATCTCAGATATCAGAAAGCCCTTACAGCTTCTAAATATTTTGTAGGTTTCATGCATGAGGATCTTCGGCCGGAGGAGCAGGATCCTCAGTGGTGCAAGGCGAAGGGTGACGAGTTCTTCAAAACCGGGAACTTCCTCGGAGCTATCAGTGCTTATAGCCACGGCATCTCATTGTCTGACAAACTGCCAAGCCTGTATGCGAACCGATCCGCAACACATTTCGCACTTGGCAATTTCAATAAATGCGTAAGTATTGAGTTTATAGGTGGTAGGTAGTTTTGAGATACCTACCACCTACCTACCTACGGTAAAAGATTCTTCACACCTTACAACTGCGAGATGAGCTCACTCTTCTCGTGTTTTTGCTCATCAGGCGAGGGAAAAACATGACGCGACTGGGGTGTTTAATGTTATTACAATTTTAGATATACTATTCCCACTCGGTGAATCAGATGGCGCAGTCTGCAGAGGAAGATAAACTTACTGTAGTTAAAGACACTTATAAAGTCCGATTTGGTAGCGAACACCTGCCACAGTTCCGAAAGATATAAAATCAACTCGATTTTTCTGGTCATAAGTTTACTGTAGTTTTATGTTATGGTGTTTCAGTTGAATGACTGCTCCACCGCGCTTGACCTCATGAAGCCAGCATGTGAAAGCAACCGGCGCAGTCGTGCGAAGTGCATCGCCCGTCGCGCAGCTGCTCTCGCTCGCGTAGGGTACCTCCAAAAAGCTATCGACGAAATGAAAGCGGCCGGCAAACTTCTACCTGATGACGAAACAATTAAGAAAGATATCTACGACATGGAAAGAGCTTGGGAACAAAATCCTGATTCTGACTAAGGAAACATTTTTTAAAAGCTAGTGAATGCTAAAAAAAATACAACATTTTACAACAGAAACATTATAATATTAGGAATAAAATTATAATACATTAACTGAAACATTATAATATTAGGAATAAAATTATAATACATTAACTGAATGCATATTTCTACTCTAATTCAAGAGTTGCTTTTTTCGGCAGACCAAGATCCTTAAGCAGCGCATGTGGGGAGGGATCCCTTCCTCTGAACCTCCTGAACACCTCACTGGGGTGGCAGCTGCCTCCCACTGCCAAGAATGTGTCTCTATATCTCTTCCCTACTTCAAGAATATCCTGGTTGTCAGCTTTCCTGGCTTCTTCAAATGCACTGTAGATATCAGCAGCTATCATTCTAGACCACAAACGACAATAGTATGCACTGCCCCATTCCTCAGAGAAAATCTTAGTAAATGAAAGAGGATGGGAATCATACTTGTCAAAAGGTAATACATGGTATTTCGGCCACATTTCTCTCACAATATCTCTCCAGAAAGCTTTTTTGGTATGCAGTTCCAAGTCAAGTTTGGATAGGTACAGTTCTTTGCACAAGTTGTACCCTGACATGTGACCTCTGATGTTTTGGAGGTTCTTCACAATTTCTTCTGGTATAGGTTCGCCTGTTTCACAATGGCCACTCACTGATCTGATGGTGTGCGGATCATACAGCCAGTGAGTCATCACTTGGCCACAAACCTCAGCAGCATCCCATTCTACATTAGAGAGTCCAGCTACCTCAGAGTAGTTGGCTTTGGTCAATAAATGACGAAGTGAGTGACCAAATCTTTGGAAAAGTATACTAACCTCATTGAAGGAGAGTAAGGATGGTTTGTCTTCAGTTGGAGCTTGGAAATTAAATATTAATGCAGACAATGGAGTGGTGGCAGTGGATGTGCACTTGTTTCTTATTGCGATATGCCACCCTGCATCATCATAAATGCGGATTTTCTGGTCCTGACGTGCATATGGGTCTAGGTAAAAGTTAGCTATAGGATCTCCACCGGATTCATCAAACACATCATAGAATTTAACATCCTTGTGCCAAGTATGAGGACCTGTTCGCTCCACAATCTGTATATTAAACAGTTTATTGCACAAATTAAAGAGACTACTAATAACTTTGGGTAGGGGGAAATATTCACGAATTTTTTCTTCATCAAAGCCATACAGGGACCATTTTTGTTTTCTTTGCCAATAAGGTATGTCCCAGTGCTCTAATTTGACATCAAAGCCTCTCTCCTGTGCAAATCTTTGTAGCAACTCAATTTCTGCATCTTGCATCGATCTGGCACTGTCTAGCAAGCTGTCTAGAACATTGTTTACATTTTCAACTGAGCCAGCCATCTTAGTTTCCATGCTCATATCTCCATAAGTTTCATAGCCTAGTATAACTGCTTGCTCTCTTCGTAAACTCCTAATATTCTCTAGATTTGTAGCAGTTTCAATTTCTTTATTGACATAGTTGGAACATCTCTGTACATGTGCCTGCCAGGTATTCCAACGTAGCTCTCTGTCAGAACAGTACTGCATGAATGGTTCATAGATGTGCGGCTGCAGAGTTAGTTTCCAGGGCCCTTTAGTGGGGTTGGAACCCGTTGACATAGAGTACAGTAGCCCTTCTGGGAATTCTCTCATGACACTGGGATCTTGTATGGTGCTTGAGAAAACTTTATTTGCTATGTTGACTTTGTCTCTGAACATCTGCCTTTCTTTCTGTAAACCTGACAGGATATTATTTAATCTTTCTCGTTTGATGCCCTTTACATCCAGACCATTTAGTTTACCTTCTAAAATGTACTTGTCAAGAAGTCTCTGTTCTTCATCAGTTAGTTTCTTGAGGCGGTTCTTTTCTGTGACGGCTGCTTGGAAAATAGGTACGCTGTTAAATTTTGTGGACCGTGCTTTGTGTGCCCTCTCGTGTATTTGGATGTATGACTTTGTGGGCATAAGGGAACTGTTTCCAAGGTACAGTGTCTTTGCCATACCCCATGTGAGTTCTAGCTGTGAGTCTAGCTTTTCTAAAGGCTTAAATACTTCAGTGAAGGCATTTTTACAGTCCTCTGAGGCAACTTCAACCTGTCTGACACCATTTTCGTACTCCAGACTTTGCTTACTGATAGTTGCTATACATTTTTCGATAGAGATGTCATTGAACTCTGGTATTCCATTATCCGACAGTAAAGTATTTTCTGCATCTTCACCTATTTCTGGAATACTGAAAATAAAATAGAGTTTTATTATTGTTCTATTAGGAATCACTTAATTCTGGATTTTTTAGCCTACTCCACCTTACTATGACCTTACTCAAATGGGTTCAGTTGAGACTGCTTAGCAGGAGCTTTTGGTTATAATAATTTTAGGCCAATGTACCTCTAATAATGCGATAAGGCGTGCTTATCTATCCATACTCTGGATTTAAATGTTACGTAAATAGAGAGCTTTTAGTACCTGCTCGAGACAGAGGGGTCTGAATGTATGTTATAAATTCAACACTTCTTCAGAGTCATTTAAACGTATAAACTTTCCCATACAGAAGTAGAATGTGTAGATTCCGTATTTTAGAACATTTTATTTCAATAACCTCGTGGTAATTCCGTACAGACACGATAATATAGTGAAATAAAACCATGGTACTTACAGAACAACGTATCCAGCGTTGCGTTTATTTTGATAAAGTTGACGCTTAACATTGCGCGCAATGACACTACTACGTAAAAACGATAAAGCCATAATTGTAAAATTATTTAAATAGAGTTTATTTCATCAAATTATGTTTATTTCATAATCCAAAAGCCGCACATTAAGATTCCTGACATTTATGACAGCTGACTGACTTCATTCAAAATTCTACAAGGAAAGAACTAATCGTTGAATATCTATGGTTCTGCGTTTGGATACATTTTATTGATTTTCCGAACACAGCGCGGACATGGAAGTAATACGTACTAAAGCTAAGTTTGATTTGATTTCAAAGCGGCAAACCAACAATGTTCGACGGGGCGACACAAAACGGCCAAGTTGGTAAGTTTTGTTTCATAGGTATAGGTAGGTATTGTCAGATCTGATTCTGAATCATATAAGGAAAGACCTTTGATATCTACTAGCGAGCAACCAAATCGACTCAAGCTATTAGTGCGCATTCATATGTTGTGTATTAAAGAAAAAATACAGTACTTATTTATAAGTATCAAATAAAGTTTAAAAGCTGAAGACCTTAGCTTTAAATTGGTGCCATAATCATCAATATTTTATATCACGTATACTTGCACGGTTAAGGCATGAGTCCAATAGGTTTCTCGTGAGTGTAGTAACTGAATATGGCTTTCACAGTATCAAAATCAAGTCATTTGACATTTACTTTTTAAACAAGCTTTTATTAAAATGAAAAGAAGAAAATTAGGTTTTTCTATCAACATTAAACTCGTATACAAATGCTATTAACCGTTTAGGAGTTCTCTCGTGAGAAGGCGATTCTGCAAGGTCAAGTCATGTTGGTCATATAAATGTATTGTAACCAGAACCAAAAGTGTGTGCAAAATTTCAACTCAATAGGGATGTGTCCTGAGTAAAAAAATAATAATTCTATTTAGTCCGTTGTCAGTTAGATTATCGAAAAATATTGGATACGTTTTTTGTTTTAAGAAATCAATAAAAAATTACGAAGATAAAACGCATCAAAGATCATGAGTGGGGGCTTGTGATGTCACTTTCCGGTAAAAACTGTACCGAAATATGATGTCACAGGAGTTTTCGACGCACTGTCTTTTTAATCCCCGACGCAAAAAGACGGGTGTTAAAAATTCGACCGCAATGAGTGTGTGTGTCTGTCTCTGGCACCGTAGGTCTTAAACGAATGAACCGATTTGGATGCAGTTATTTTTATTTGAACGATAGTTTCTTGGCGATGGTTCTTAGATACGTTTTTATCAAAATCGGTGCAGCCATTTACTAAATATGGAAGATGTAAGTGGTGATGAATAATCGAATATTTTCAAAGATTCCCAAGTGGGGTATCAAATAAAAGGGCATGATGTGTATATTACAATTAGAAATGTTTTATCAAAAGCGGCTTTCTTTATGGGTTTTTTTTACGTGAAAAAAGAAAAAATACGTGTCCAATATTTTTTAGAAATCTTTCTGACAGACTAATTAGATTTTTTTGGTCAACTACCCTATTGACCCTTAAGGAAGCCCTTCAAACTATGTCCTATGAAGATACAGAGAAGTTATTACTAGTGCTAAAGTAAATATTGTTCCTATTATTGTTATTTTTTAAGTTAAGCTAAAGTAAATATTGTTAATATTATTGTTATTTTGTAAGCTATGTGAATATAATATAATTTTATATACGTTTTTTGCATAGGTACCAATAAGATTAATATGATAATATGATTATTTAATCAATTAATGTTACCTCCAATCGCCTGAAATACAGGATTACCTAGTTCAGGCACAAATCACGGGTTAACTCGACATAGATTTAAGAAAAACTGTAAATGTTGCACCTTTGAACACGCATTTTTGAATAAATTTTATTTATTTATTTATTTATTGGTTGGGGGAAACTGGTTTGAAATTCAGTAAAAAATAAAACACGTATTGAGTATTGGTTTGGATTGCATATTGCATTATAATTATCGTATACGTAAGAAATAAATGTGTCACAAACTAGGCATCTCCTATCCTGTCCTCTTAACCCAAAATCATGTGGCTGAAGGACCTCTGCGCTACCACCGATGACGCGGTGGAAGTGGCGAAGTTCTGGGCTAACAAAATATAAAAGTTGGCGTGCCAGCGATTGTCGTCACACGCAGAAGTCGTAAGAAATATGGTAATGTACTATTTTCTAGATTTTTTTTCGCATTTCAGTATTTTTTTTTTTGATGCATTCGAATTTCGGTGCACAAAACGTGTTGACTGATAAAATACCAACTATCTTACAAGGCAAGTTTAAGCTTATAAATAGGCTGTTAATCAGCACTTTTAAACTTAAAACGCCCACCCTTGTTGTTAAGCCTAGTATAGGGTACATACCTTCCTATAGGGAGGACATATAATTAAGGGAAAACCAAACTGCAATGTTATAGCATTTTAATACAATATAATAGCTATAACAATGTTATTGTTTAACAATAATAAAATCTACTTTTTCACTGTCTTTTTCAATGACTGCAGCAATATTATCTGCCAGGGATACGCTAACCATTTGACAGGAACACAAAGTATTGCATGCGCTACAATTGTGCTGTTCCAAGATGGTTTCTTTGCATTCCTTCGTATTAGTTTCTTTGACTGGTGGATTACAACAGAAATCGGTATCAAGGCCCATTTTTTCACCATCTTCTAAGGTTTGAGGTAGATGTTGATTCAGGGTTTCCGGCAAAAGTAAGCTGGCTATACCTCCCGCTACAAGTAAAGCACCCATTATAATTAATGGAAGTACCATGATGTCAGAGCCCTGAAAACATTAAAGTTTATTAGTGAAAGATGTAGGAGGAAGTGGGAACAAATCAAATGATGCTAAAGGAGGCACAGTACCCGGGCGTTAAATGGCCCATCGAGTTATAGATAGAGACTGTCACACATGTATATGAGTGAGAGTGAAAGAGACAACGCTCTATAAAGCTGCGTTTTTCTTAAAACTGGATGTGCAACATTCACGACCGTGTACCGTAATTAACGAAGTAGGTACCTCATTATATTTTGTTTGATACATTACCAAATAATTGACGAGTGGTATAAATATAGGGCCCAACATGCCGAGTACAGAGCTGAGACTCATTCCGAGGCCCCTGACCACCGTCGGATATAATTCCGAGGCCATTAGCGGTAGCACTACGAAAGAGGAAGAAATGCCCATCTTGCCGACGCAATACAATGCTAGCGTTACGTAAGTTTCTGAAATACAAAAATATCGAAGCGTTATCTGAAAATATCGCACTTTTTGTCGGTGTTAAAATGCAAATGGAACGTCTTATGGTAGTGTAGCACAAGGTAGTCTACGGGTACCTAAAGCAATTGCTTGCAAATGCAAATGCTTTATCAAGTTTGTTTACGACGATTGACGAAAAATTAAACCTTAGCTTACAAGTGCGATGAAAGGTCCACCAATAACCTTAATTATATTTTGTAAGAAACTAAAAAAGCTATGACCGTATCACCTGTCATTATGATGATGATGATAATATACGATTGTAGTCAAAAAGGTCACTAACCATGTTGCACCAGAAACGTAGTCAGACACGCAACACCTCCAACTACCATACTCATGCACAAAGTCCACCTCCTTCCAAGCCTCTCCATGGACGGCCACAGAAACAAATATGTCGGCAGCTCAACAATCCCAGCCAAAAAGAAGTTTAGGAACTCGTCTCCACCCAAAACAGGCGCGTAATAAGACAAACCAACATAAACACTCGTATTTGTAAACCATATAAAAGTGATTATGATAGTTTTCTTCCTCAAATTAGGTGTTCTGAACAAATCCAAGATGCCAAATTTTCTCATTTTCGTCTTTTCGATGTCTAGTTTTTGTTTGTCCGTCTGGTATTTACGGTGGAGTTGCACCATGTAGTTTGCTGGCAAGGATTTACCGTTTATTCTGAAAGTGAAAGTGTTTTTGTAAATTTCTTTGGGATACTAGTAGAGTAGCTTAGGGTTTAGGGTTTGTTGTAGGTTGTAACCACTTGGCCACGAGCTACTCGTTCAAGCGACACGCATCTTGCGACACAACAGTACTCACGGGAAGGAAACAAGATATCACACGCGCTTGTGACACTAGTCGCAACGTCGGAAATCTTACCGTCTACTAATCCGTCTACTTATCGTCGGAATCTTGGGGTGTGGAAAGCAAAAGAAGAAAATAAACTGCCTCATGGGAACTTTCCTTTTTCGAAAATTGGATTTCCTAAATCTTTGATATCAAAACAACCAAATCAGTCTTACCTTGCCATATTTTTCAAAATAACTTCAGCTTTCTCGAACTCTCCTCTGGCTAGAAGCCATCGAGGGCTTTCTGGCATTGGCCATAAATACAGGAAGAAGCAGACGAATGGTAACGTAGTGGCTAACGCTAGGTGGCGCCAGTCTCTCACTAGATAGACCACACCAGCCAGGAGGATCAGACCCGTGGAATATGCAATGTTGGATAGAATAGTGCAGAGTGTTCGGCTTTTTGGTCCCACCAGTTCTATAGCTGGAATATGAGTTTAAGGGTTAATTATTAAATTATCAGTCAACTGTGCAACCGTCAATTTTTTTTTCGGGGTTTCTTGGGGATCCTCCAGGGCTTCGTTTTTTTGGGTTGGTTATTAATTTTATTTGCCAAGACAGCGGCTATGGGACTGGTACGCATCCTGTGAACATTTCAAATGGTTCGATGCTTTGGTTCTCAAGACAATCTTCTCGCAAATAGAGAGACGGTGGCATGGCCTCAAGCAATGAGTCCTCAAGGCTCAACTCTAAAATTGGTATGTTATGAAAAAAGTGAAGTGAATTACCTAAAACATAAGGTGTGGTCATAATAGCAGGGACTGTGAACCCCACACCGAATCTATAGATACACCAAATCACGTAGTTCTGAGAGAAGGCTGTAGCTACTCCAAAGATACACTCGATTAGAAGGTAGATGAAGAAGGAGGGTTTCCTCCCGATAGTGTCCTGGAGGTAGCCGAAAATATAGTTGCCGATGATGCCCCCAACAGCCAGGAGGACTAAGCCGAGGGTTGGGTAGAAGTCGCCGTCGCAAACCAGGTTCCACTGTAAAAAAAATACGAGTCTTAATGTATTTTTAAAACATGGTCTAGTATCAGGTCAAGTGCAGCAAGGGTAAATAAAACATGTAATTCGATATACAACAGGAATCATTGCGGCTCATGAACTCGTCTGTCCAGTGGACGCAGGAGAAGAGTTATAGTTTGAGTTCCAGGTCGTGTAAAAGTATATTTTCATGTGACAGTTGAAAATCTTAGGTACTAGGTACCTACCTCTGTGACCACGGTGCTCTTATAGACGCTCTTCTCATAAGTCCAGCCGTTAGTACAAGGTATCACTTCTGCCTGAGAGCCTTTCAGAGATTTCAGACCACCCTCAATGCCCTGGTAGTTCTTCGCGATGTCGCTGTAGTTCAGTTTGTACATGGTGCACTCGGAATACTGTAGTTGACCGTTCTTTAACTCCATTGGTATACTAGAAAATTTTCATACATGGAAAATCAAATCATAAAAAAAGAAAAGTCTGACTCTCTCAGTACTGAGTCATGAAAGTTCAGTCCAAATACTAGGATCTTGAAACATTAGAGAGCTCTTTTTACACAAAGTTCGTTTTATTCATATACACATAAATAAGGAATAAGGTAAGATCTTTTGAAATTCCCATTATGCTGGGAAGCGGCCAAAGTCGCTGACAAAGTGTTAGTAGGTAAATAAAGAAACACACTGACTATTTGCAATACAAAATACGTCCGGTTAGTTGGACCCTGATCCCAATATGGCGATCAACTTTTTTGGACCAGCATATTTGTTTAATTTTAATAGTAAAGTAGGTACGCGAAGCAGTTCAATTTTCAATTCATCTCACCTCAAATTCTTGGCAAGACTAATATCCGAAATGATGTCCAATTCGGGCACCCGACACCAGTGCTCAACATGTGCAGCCATGAACAGCTGCGAGTACGCATGGAACCCGCAAGGAATCACCGCCGGAAGTAGGATCAGGTAGATCACCATCTTCTGGTACCTTCCGAACTGGCCCACGTCTTCTAAGATAGCGTCGAAATCCATGCTGGGACTTTCTGGATGTCATTTGAACGAATTATTATTCAAGTAGAGGCTTTGGCGTAAAACGACGTACAAACTATTACCATGAATTTAGCAAGTAAATGGTTCTAGACCTTCCAGAGCCGAAATATTTCATTGCTGAGATTAGGCATTCAGATGATTTGACCTAGGTATCTGGTAAATCAATGTTCTCTGATCGAGATTGATTTATAGTTCCAGCAATGATAGGCATCAGGATTCTGGAAGCCTGTGGAATATACGTACTTTCCTAGCTATTGGCAAGTTCGCGATCCAGACTTGCTGTCTTATTTTCTGTCATAGCAGTGTAAAAAGATTTGTTTGATAGCGTTAGCTGAATTCGGGTGGTAAACTTCTTCAAAATCAAAATCAAAGCATTTATTTCAAGGAGGCCAGTTACAGGCATTTTTTAATTGTCGAAACAAAGACAACAATGAAAAGTAGCTACAGTCCCAGTCACAAGGCATAAAAACTGTGAAAGTACATCGTCGTTCTTACATCGTTTTATTCGTTATCTTCCTGCCCTTGTCTGATTCTACTTGGGGTCGGCGCAACACGTTTTATTCTTCCATTCTCCCCGGTCAGACGTCACGGCATCGTTTTCTCCTTTCTCTTTCATATCATTCCTCACACAATCCATCCATCTTTTCTTTGGCCTACTTCTCCCTCTCCATCCATCAACATTCATACCATCACACTTTTAGTCACTAGCGTTTCCTCGCTATAAAAAAAAAAAAACAGAAAATGCTTCGTTGGAGGTTGTGATAGACAGATTTTGAATGAGTGTTAGTAACTTACCTTATTTGTGTGCAATTGACCTCAGAACTGCACAATCTTCATAGTCCACTCTTCGAAACGCGATTGTCGACTGCCAGATTGTGCAAACGTTGCGACATACCTACTTCTCATTTTTACAGACCCTAAACACTGCCGCCAATACAGGCTGATGCCAATATGGTTATTTTTTTGTTAGATGCCATATTTTTCCTTTTTATGAACTTTTTAGGTTTGGTAGTGAAGGTGATACTTACTTCATCCATCCTAGGTGAAGATTTTTCAGTAGTAGGATTCGGAATTTGTGCGCATTACAGTATTACATGGGACTTAAACATACCGTGGGCGTGCTACAGAGAAGCTCGTAGCTAAATTATAACAGCCGTTCGGGTCGATCTTCAGGATAAGCCGCGCTTGCCTAGTTTGGTCCATGGATGTGTCAATGTGTGGGTCCGTACCTCGGAAAGCACGTTAAGCCGTTGGTCCTGGCTGTCAATTATTGTAGATCTTTGACAGTCGTTACATGTAGAGGTAGTCAGTGGCCCGAAACTCTGACAACCAGTCTTACCAAGGGGATCGTATTACCCAGTACTAACTGGGTTGTGGAGGTCGGAAAGGCAGTCGCTCCATGTAAAATACTGGTATTCAGCTGCATTCGGTTAGACTGGAAACCGACCCAAACATAGCTGGGAAAAGGCTAGGCAGATGATCATGGGGGCGTACAGTAAGTACGTCTCTACATACTCCTCGGGGAATTAAAGGCGTGGTCTCATACCTTTGCCTAGTAAGCCATTTGATTTGCTAAGTTTAACCTATGAGAAGAGTAATATGCAGGTGGCGTCCTATTCTTTTTGTCACCCCTGTGCGTGACAGGTGGTTGCCGAGGCCCGTGATCTACATTGGACAGACTGGATGGAAAAGACGAAGAACGGGATGTTACGGCTTATTTAATTTTACTTGAAAGTAGCCCATCAACTGGTGGACTGTACTGACTATTTTAGGCTAACTTGGAGACTGTAATTGTTCTAGAATACGTGACTTAAGTAAGTATGTACCTACTCTTGATGTGCTCTTGATGAATATACAAGATTCTGTATTTTGTCTCACTGAAAATCAAACTGCATGTAGATAAAATGGGATGCGCGTGGGCAATTATCCCATTCGTGGTCCAGTCAGTCAATTCGATTAACGGCATAATTGAAGCGGGCAAAGGACTGTTCCCTGAATGCCCACCCAAGGTCGGGAGCTAGTGGTACTCCCGACTTGCACGGCATACATTGACGGCACTGTTAGTATCAATCAATCTTTTAGAAGATGGTAACAAGCAATGGATTACTAATGATAGATTGAGTCGGTAGGATGTAGACTCCAAGGTTTCGTCATGGTCTTTATTTTATTAAGTTACTGTGCTATTTGTAGTTTCGTACGATATTTATCTTTTAAGGGGCAGACTCATAAAGGTTACAATAGCATATCAGCTAAATGTTCCCACAGCTCTCACCTGGACAAAAGACTTCCTCTTGGGGAGAGTGGACCATAATCTACCAGACTACCACGCAGAGCGGGTTAGCAGATGTCATATGTCTTGAATTTTTGGTTGTGTGGGGGCATTAGGTACCACTGGCCTGAGGCACCACTGCTGATGAAAGGATATGTGGAATCAAAAATACTATTGGATGAGAAATCTTATTTTAATTCTATTCAATAAATAAGTACATCAATTCAGTCCTTATAACTGCGTCTCCGACTAAATCTAAAAAAAATTAATACATTTAGAGGATTGGTCTGTTATAGTATTAATAAGATTGCTTATTAAATTATGTTTCTTACGTCATCATCATCATCATCATTTCAGCCGAAAGACGTCCACTGCTGGACATAGGCCTCCCCAAGGGGGGTTTTACCATAATCGCCACGCTTGGCAGGCGGGTTGGTTGTTTCTTACGTATATATTTTAAATTGTATAAATCCTATGGCAGAATTCACGTAATTGGTGGTAAATAATAAAAAATAATAATTTTCGTAACGGTTTACATTTAAAATAAGTAGTTCAAAATCCTGTGACGCTTTATGCCCGGCAGAGTAAAACCAATTCTGTTCCTTAAATCTTATGGCACATCTTCCGGTACCACTCGGGGTCATTCTTGGCAACCGACTCTGGTCTTCCATCCTTATGTCTGTAGTGGAACTCGGACACTCCTCGTCCGGGAACGTTGTTCACGACAAACTTACAGAACCGCTCCACCATTCGCGCGTCCCAATCAGACGATACGTAGTGGATTGACTCGTATTCAACAAGGACCTGTAATAAATGAAACACACTGTATTAATGTTGATCCTTGGACATCATTGACTTCATCGTCAACACCAAGTTCCAGAATGAAGGTTACTACTGTACTATGTACATAGGTTTCAAGAGCAAATTCTTTAATTCCTAGTACCTAATTCCAATTTGATAACTGGAGCTGATCTAGCTGCTTTCAGCTATTCTTGTTGGATTATTGTTCCACCTTTCCTAATATCGCAGACTTACTGCAACGGAAAATCGTGAAAACACTGGACAATACAAAGTTTCTATATGGAATGAATAAGCAATCACTATCAGGCCTCTGTAAAGGGGTACCAGAAAATACAGAAATATCGGATAAGGCGGTTATAATCACGCGAGCGCGGCGATTAAATCCGGCGGATACATCGCATTGGGTGGTATAAAATCAGTTGATTCTAACAAACGTAGGTACAGCAGCACATATTTTGCTGACTCCGAGTAATGGGATAAGGGCACGGCTTAGTATCCTCAGGGGTACCTACAAGATGATCTTGAATCTCATGCACTCACATACCATTTAAAAACCGGTCAAATGCAAGACGGATTCGCATGTGGGTTCCGTACCGTCGTAGTAAGGGAAGCCCTTTTTAATTTTTATTTTTTGTAAGCGGCAACAGACATACACATTCTTCGAATACTTAAACTGTCCACCTATAACGGATCAAGATATACAGCCCGCTGGCAGACAGACGGATGGACGGACAGCGAGGGCTTGGTAATAGGGTCCCGTTCGGGTACGGAACAATAAAAACGTGTACCTGAATAGTATATTCCTCCTCTCCCGCCCCGATCTTGAACGCATAGTCTCTAGGAGCAGTCCCATTTTCGCCATGTTGGTAGAGCTTCAGGTCCACCCATTTTATTGGCAGCACCTCGCCGTTTGGAAGGGATATCATACCAAGTTCTAAACTGAAATCACAGTAATTAAAGTTAAATATTTCATCGCTTTTATCACGTAAACTATGCAGGTTTAGTTCCCTGAAAGACAATTGCAGCAAACCCGGGATATCTTTACAAAGCCAGAACCAAGGTAGGGTGTGAGGCCCCGTTTACAGCCACGGGCGTTGCAATGTACGTCATGCGACACGCCGCGCGCCGTCTTTTTTTCCTTGGTGTGAGTGCCGTCGCTCCGTAAGATGCTGTCGCAACACGCGTGTCGTTTGATCCTGTAGCTCGTGGCCAAGAGGTAAGACTATTTCTATCCACTGCAATATTTGTGATTGAATACAATGTCGAAATTAATTGATTGAATGTCTCAGTAGCAGCCATGGACTCTCAGTCAATCTTTTACAGTCGTTAAGTAGTCAATAGCCCGAAAGTCTGACCACCAGTCTTACCAAGGGGTAACGTATTAGTACGCCATTACTAACTGGGTTATGGAGGTCAGATAGGCAGTCGCTCCATGTAAAATACAGGTATTCAGCTGCATCCGGTTAGACTGGAAGCCGACCCCAACATAGTTGGGAAAAGGTTAGGCAGATGATGATGATGGCAATAGCTGAGGGGCTCGCCTCCTATTACATGGGACTTAAACATAACTGGCAAAATGTGGGTGTACTATTAGGCAGGTACACATCTGCATAACCCTTTTGAGATTACAGGCGTGATGATGATGTTTATTGCTGAGAAGTAGGTAGGTACTTACGTGGAAGCAGTGGACGGCTGGCAGACAACACCAACGCTGATGCTGGACCCGTTCTCC
The DNA here is from genome assembly GCA_905163415.1 of Noctua fimbriata. Lineage (NCBI taxonomy): Eukaryota > Metazoa > Arthropoda > Insecta > Lepidoptera > Noctuidae > Noctua > Noctua fimbriata. Next base: position 15,388,689 of record LR990941.1, on the reverse strand, counting down.
AGGAATATGTGGTGGAACGCGTACCGGTGCATCAGGGTCCAATCGCGCTTTTTACCTGCACCAACAAGGTTTAGGGTATTGAGTAGGAAACGCCCTTACGTTACAGTCGCCTTTCATAATAACATACATTCACTCATACATAAATTCGCCTTTTTCCCGTGGCGGTAGGCAGAACCCACAGAACGCCACCTGCTACGATCCTTACTTACACACTCCTTTTGCCTCGTCCACGTTCATAGGTAACCAATAGGAACCTTTGGTATAACGCGGCGTGGATCCACGAATTAAACTAAAGTTATTTGAAAAAAATCGCGTGAGGTCGTGCAGGATACGTTTTCCGGAAGCATAACGCGATTGCGCGAAGTTTTGGAGTTTGGTCTTATTATGAAAAGCGGCTGTAGCTGTTAGCTTTATTTCATGTTCCCATTACTTGAGGCTAGCCACAGATATAGATAGACCTATATCTGTGAGGCTAGCCCTCGGTTCAGTGAGAGCGAATTGTCCCTTTTGTTCTATTGAAATACGATGCGCTGGGACAGTGACCCATCATCATCATTCTGCTCTTATCCCATTTCATTTAGGGTCAGCGCAGCATGTCCTCTTCTTCCATACTTCTCCATGACTCGTCATCACAGCAGTCACCTCCTTTCTAGCCATATCATCCTTCACATAGTCCATCCAACGTTTCTTTGTTCTTTCTCTACTCCTATAGCCATCTTCATTCATACTCAACATTTTCTTCATTCCTCCGCATCACATGTCTATATCACGATAACCGACAGTGACACAGCGATGTGAATTTAACATTTATAAAGAGCTTCTTGCATCTTTGTCTTACCAAAACTATGATCCCTGAAGGAAGGAAGTGTGTACTCAAAGGATTCGTTTTCAATCTTGAACTTGCATTTCAATGTACCGAACTGTTCGTAATGCGACTGGTGAGCCCTGCAACAAGAAATGCATGATTAAATTCAAACTCAAACTCAAAGCATTTCTTTCAATTAGACCATAACAAGCACTTTGAAAGTCAGAAAAACAAAGAAGGCGAAGCTACAGTCACAAACACAAGCCATAATAACTTGTGAAAGTACTGTAGTTGCCCATTCCAAAGGGTAGAACTCCATGGACACTCTTTTCAATAAAAATATTATACGTTACACGATATCCTCTTGTCCAAATGTTAGTTACGGCTGCGACCAACACAGTCGTATCAGGAGTTCAGCTGTTATACAAAGTGTGTTAACAGTAAATGACCAAAGAGGATTGCGATAGACACCATCACGGCCTAGTATTAGAAGCCGACATAGCGACCCATTTTAAAGGGAGTTTTCTTTCTACAAAATAATGCTTCAGTCGTGTGCCTTAATTAATAATAGGTTTCTGCGGCCTCGCCCACGTCAAGATCGAAAATCATCCTATTGGAACGGCATAAAACGTTTTCGAATCCAGGGCCTGGTCAGGTAAATAGAAATAAGTACATATAGCCGTTAAGGCGTTAAAAGGTATATGACAGACAAAGGTACGTGGTCGAGGTACTTACTATCGCCTTCTTTATGTATTGATTTCTTTACTCACGTTTTAAGATTTTGAAAGTATTCCTTGCTCCATTTCTCCAAAGCGATTGACTTGATGATCGCCGGGGGGTGCAGATCTGAGTCGTAATCGAAGTACTTCGTCGTGGCGTTCCATTCTCCGAAGAAGTCTACATCGACAAATTTGTCAGGCTCATTTTGGAACCTGGCGAGGTATTCATACATATGAGACGAGGTTTCAAGGGAATGGAAACAACGGTCTTTGATTAGAGTTGAGTTAAATCGGAATTACAATATTGGCGCGTGGCGTCACGTATCGACCGACTTGCGTGGGAAGGTCTTTGGGCTGCTACATTCTTCATTTATGTTCTGCACCGCAGAAGACTTAAGGCGTGATAACCTTAAAACTAGGCCACCTGCAGGTATACCCTACAAATTTCGTCAATGGTGTTCTGACATGGCCGCTTTGTGCTCGGAGTTTTTCGGCCAAAGGAGGTATGCTAGCCACTTTAGAGCACAAGATAGAGCAGCACACCAAAGCTCTCGACAACCACCCTAGAAAACCATCGAATGCAGTCGCTGTGGCCGAAATTGGCTAGATGACATCCTCATCATCATTTCAACAGCCACAGTAGGTCGTTTTTCTACATTCCCCAATATTGAAGTCGATCTGAGTATTTTGATCTGATTTATATAAGTCAAGCTTTTTTAAACAAACACCTTTTTAAGACGATGTGAAATAAGCAAAGGTAGAGTTTGAATTGAATACGGCATAAACTTAAAATTAAATCAAAATATGGTTAACTGGCAAGCAGTATTAATGACGTAGTTAAGTTTAAGAAATCTCCTCATAACGAACAAGGGTACAAGCTTACCACATCTGTCCCTTGTAAGAGACGGTCCATTTCTTCATAGGCTCTACCGGAGTGATCTTAATACCTTCGGCTCCAAACTCTCCGATTTCTGCCCCAAACAGTACTGTGTCGGGTATCTTCTTGCTGCACAACAAGCCTTTACTCGGGAGCTGGTGAAGAAATTAACATTGTCAAGGATACAATCGGGGTAATTGGTCTTAACAAGATTAAGATAAATCGATTGACGTAAGAATCATCAAAATCGGCGCACGCGCTTCTTCTCTAGAGCGCCACAATGGAACAATCATACGTATAGAGGATGCAAGGGACACCGACGCTAAAACGGACATAGACTTTTTTCGTCGGTTATTATTAAAAAACAGCTGTTTCCTCATCTCTGTCCTCGGGACTAGATTCAGGTCAAGAGTAAGCCCAAGAGTTTTTCTTCTCACCATCTTATCATAGAGTTGGAACCCATAGAAGATACCTTTGGATACCTGAAGATAGTTTTGGGGCAGCAGTACGGAAAAAGAGCGCGCTTTCATTGCTCAAAAACGCTGCATCAGGGCTATATTTAATTTATGCGGAACTGACTCCTGTAAGCCATTTTTTAAAAACAATAAATTATTAACACTGCCATGTATCTATATACTGGAGGCTGCAGTATTTGTTAAAAACAATATCCACATGTTTAGCTATTACACGCGTATACGGCGTAAGGACAAATTACGTACAGTAGCCAGTAAAACTCATCGAATGCATGAGAGCATCTTTTGTTCAGCTTCTCGCATCTTTAATAATATACCGGGGCCTATTAGAACAATTATGAAAAAGGAAAATTTTAAAAGGACTCTCCATGATCTGTTAGTAGAGTTAAATGTTAAATGTTGAGTCAAAAGTTACTACTCTGTAAAAGAATTTCTGTCCGACAAGTCTTTGCTTAAATATCCAAAAATAAAACCACCCAGTCATGATGTGTTCGATGACCTACAGACTTTAATTAATTTTGTTCTCTTCAGTATAATCTATTTTTTTAGTTATAAGTATGATTTTTACAATTTGACATTTTAATTTGTTATGAATATTTTTTTTTTTTTAAATTTTATGTGTATAATTTGACATGTTCCTATCTTAATTTGTTATGTTTGTTGTTTCTTTTGAGTGTTAAATGTAATTTTATTTTCTATATAATTTGAATTTGACATTTCTCTTAATTTGTGCCCTTTTGGTTTTTTTTTCTTTTTTATTTATTGTGCTAGAGGGAAAATAATAATAATTAGTAATAATGTTAATTTTATCGAACAGTCAATTTCTGTGTGATTATTGTATGCCCTACGGGCGGGACATAGCTGATCAAAATTTTCAACTATTTAAGAACTGTGATCCACAATAAAATATTTTGAATTTGAATTTGAATAGTAAATAAACATGAAGAGTTACTTACGCCAATATAAAAGACACCGTTGCACATGCCGAGTGGTCTGCGCTCACAACCAGCTATAACATAGACGCCTTTGTTCTTTTCGCTGTTCGCTGATATGAAGAACACTGCATCGAAAGCCTGGAAGTTATAAATATTGTTAATGAGACCAACAGTATCACCCTCGAAGCACCACCTCGTACCTTGTATTCTCATGAATACTGTCCTTCAAACTCAAACTCAAAGCATTTATTTCAATTAGGCCATCACAGGCACTTTTGAATGTCAAAAAAACAAAAAAAAAGCGAAGCTACAGTCACAGTCAAAAGGCATAATAACTTGAGAAAGTACTGTATGCCTTCTGTCAGTGGATAGAGAGAATGGCAGGATCAGACTCATATCGAACGATACTGAAAATGATGGACAGGAAGAAAAGCGATGGTGGTGAGGTTTACTTTTCTGGAACAATCTGCGCTCAGTTAATTATGGCTTAGGGGGCGTTGGGTATATATATAATCGGCACTCATACACATATGGGAGTTATTCCTACCAAGAGTTGGAAGTGCGGTATAAACAGGGTGTAAACGGACCCTTCACGAAGCCGTCTACCAAGCATTCTGTACCTACATCAAACTAAGTAACTCTACGCAAAAAATATTGCTGGCAAACGACTTTCTTTTTTGGGGTGAAAATCACGTTTTACGGTAGGCCTCAATGTAACGCACATAAAACATTGTGCTTATGTGTGCTGATGTTGCAATGAATAGTACGGAGGTCGTGGAGGTAATTAAAGTTAAGTTATAACATTAAAAACTTGTGTTAAAAAAAAACTTGTGAAAAAGTCGAAACTTTGACCCCCAATATCTCCGTAACTAGAAGGTTCCTAGGTATGGTCTAAGAAAAAAAAAATGATCGCAATGTCGGAGAGAACAAGTGCTTTTCGGCTTCGTTAAGGGTTGTTTTACACCCTTTATTTACAAAATGACCCACCCACCTTCACTATCACAAACTTCATCAGCGTGGAGAAATGTCATAGAATATGTCACATCTTCCGTCCTTCCCGTGGTGCACATCTACCTGCACCCTTCAAACTATTTTTTCGGAGTCGAGACCTTAAATTATCTGCACCGATTTATCCCGGAGCTTAAGCCGGTATGAGTTTGGGTATGCATAAAGATTTGGAAAGATCAATGAGGAAAAGGATTGCTAATTAAAGGTTACCTTAGAATGATCGCTCAACGGCTGCGCTCTGTCCATGAGGTTAGGGTTAGCTATAGCCTTCACCCCCTGCCCTGCCCGTCCGTCGGGGCCCGCAGCGGAGTGCTTGCTCGACAACTGGAAGATAATAGCGTTATCGGTCGATGAATTGGTTTCTTTTTTAATTTGGAAGCACCTACTAAACTATCCGTGGCCGGCAAGTGGTCCTAGGAAACCAGGAGGCCGAACCCAAGTCGGCTGTAGCAAAGACAATCTCTACAGATGAGATCATGGACGGCTCAGATCTAAGTGTGTATGCGCGGTGTCTCCACAAACAATGGCCCACCTTCCATTTTGCGCTGCACGCCCTAACACCTGCGCACTTGACGATCTTATGACTGCATTAGCGAGCGGAGTTCGCATAGCTGAATTTTGGGCCAAATATATTTAATGAAAATTTACCATCGACATGCTAAGAAGGAGACAGACTTGCTGCACATATACGTTTGGGCCGGTCTGATTTGGCAAAACACATTCGATTTTTCTACCCTGCCTGTGCTGAATAACTGAATCAGGTTGACCTATTATCCTCGGGAAAAATGTGTCATTTCACATAAATGGTGGCTTCAATATTTGTAAGCAATACATACCTAATTATAATTTAGACTTGCTTTAGATAATAATCCTTGGTATTTAAAACCATAAAATTTTAGGTGTATCTCACGTAGTTGTAGGTACCTTAATACTGCCAGAACGAGAGAAAAAACGGAAAAATTCTTTCTTCTCCGTTGTGCTGTAGGTACTTTTTTTTTTTTTTAGGATGGGAAATCATCAAATGACCCCGCCCCCCGCTCTGGGCGGAGCGGAAGGGAGTGTCAGACTTGTACTGACTAAAACCCATCCATGTTCCTTCTTTGCCCTTTGTGTTCCAGGGCTGCGGTATCTCTTTCGAACAGTCCCGCAGCCCTGGCAGGCATCGGCCCATGCGGACCCCTACGCGGTTGCTGACATCTCTTTGAGGCGCGCGTGGAACACGAACGCGCCGTCGACACGGCCTGTCGTCATTAGACGGCCGGACGGCGAGCTAGCCCATAACTCGCCGTCCACAGGCCCGCGCTTACGGTGGCCGGGGGCCACCACGTGACCCCCGAAGCCCAGGGCGTCTCCCGCGGCGGCTGGGACGTGAGGCTCTTTCCCTCTCACGTCCCGCCACCTCCTTCACTAGCATGACTGCTTCGCAGAAGGAGGTGACGGCTTCCCATTCCCTCTCGCTCCGGACCGTGGCTTGAACCAGGGCCGGGCGCGAGAGATCGCTGCCACAAGGAGCAAGGAGGCTCGCCGCCTCGCCGGAGATCGTGCGGTACCCCCGGACTAGCTTTAAGGCTATCCCCTTTTGGGGCGCGTTCAGGTAGCGGGCAGCTTGCCGCCTCAGAGAACGTGCCCACACCGGGGCCCCGTAAAGAGCCATGGACCGTACGACCCCCGCGTAGAGCCTCCGGCAGGAGGCGTTTGGACCCCCTAGGTTGGGTAGGAGCCGCTTGAAGGCAGCCCTGGTCCGTTCCAGTTTGGGGGCCAAATGTCGGAAATGCTCCACGAAGTTCCACCGGCTGTCGAGGACGAGTCACAGGTACTTCAACGTCGACCCGACGCCGGTGCTGTAGGTACTTGAGATTTAGACTATGCCACTTTACGCACGCGTCTGGATAGAGGGCCCAAGTTTACAGTTTTAATTCACGTTTAAGAAATTCATGGCCCTTTGCTTTAAGCTTTTACTATTTTTAACTAATTCCCGTATGTCTTGTTTCGCTTCTCAAGGATTTAAAAAATGGGCGCCTCAATCCAGATGCACACTGCGCTGTCAACAAAAAAATATTATTGGCCAAAATTGCCATGTACAGTTTAGAGTTTTCGTTCCGGTCCCAATTTTGGCAATGGATTTTGAGGTGTGAGGCGGCCCTCGTACCGCGAGGCCGTAGGCGGTGCCCCACGTCGCCTACGCCTAGCGCCGCCTCTGAATGTAATGCGTTTCAAACTGTGTGAATTCTTATTTCATAATTATTTATGGAGCACGTAAGATTTATTTTTTATTTATATTATCTCTACAAATACTATTATCTTGATTTAAAGAAACTTATTCCGTCAAATGGTCGCCTACTGAAGGTGGTCGCGATACCGGCGAAACGACCCTACATACTGTAATACTAAAAAAAACTCTGGTGCCATTCGATAATGGCTTCCAAAAATTCAGTGATTAATAAATGTGCTAATTAACAGAATCGCATGGACAACGCGTGATGCTTGTTCATAATTGTTAATTAATATCAAATCAGTGGTTATCATACACCTGCGTTGCTACCTAGAGCGCTCACAGCTGATAATAATGAGAGCTACTGATAGCAACCGCAAACTATCTAAATACCTATCTACATAATCACATCTAAGTCAGTGCAGCTGAGGATTTGCACGTAGTATGCTTGAAATAATATACAGTGTTCAACAGAACTAGGGTCATAGTCATATGAATGCGTGTGCTTTAGACCACCATACTGAAAAAAATATCAATCATCCAAAATTTTAATATCTACTCGACCCAATATGCAGCAGCTGAAGAAAATTGTTCAGTTCTCTATGGTCTGTAGGGTAGGTGCCGAAGGGCATAAGCTGGCAGAGGAGCACCTAATAGTACACCCACATTTCACCAGTACCAATGTAATACCTAGGTGCTTATCATTTTTTTATATAAATAGACATTCTGTTCAAAACTTTCGCCACAAGAATTTTCGTCTCGTATCGGCAGTAACTAAAGAAGTACAGAACAGGTCATGCTGTGGTAAGAATTAGCAAGGGAATAGGCAGAAAGCTAGAGTGCAGCCAAACGCCCAAGCTTGGTCGGTCATAAGTTCATTTATATTTTATCCACCCACTATTTTAAGCTGATTTCAATATGTAGCACTAGCTTTGGCCGTGGTCTCAGATGTGTAAATCGAGAGACACTATAAAGTCGCTTATACTAGATGAACTCAGTAGGAGTCTATTTAAGAACTGTGCAAATACTACAACGATCAGTCAAGTAAAGAAAACAATTGAAAATGACTCTGATACAAGCCGGTTAGCAAGCACAATCTGTAAATAAAAAATTCAGATAAAACTCACCTTCCTATAATAATACAGGATACCGAACAGCACATATTTAACGTAGTACCACTTTCCTGGGACCGCATATATGCCGAGAATAGGCTTTGGGTTCTTCTTAACTTTACTATAAATAAATAAAATAATAGCGATACCAATAAAAAAAAGGCACGACATTTTGTCGCAGTGGCGAAGCAACACTAAATGTGGAAAACATTGATAAAACTGATACACATTTATATTAATGATAAGAGCTCGTACATTGTTGTTAGGTAGGATAACTAATTAAGTGTCTCGCAGAGTATAGTTGTTATCAACGAGTGAGCTACACTTTCTGTCTTTAATTCAATTTATTGTCGTACGGCAAAGTATAGTAGGTTCCTACCTAATATAATAATATTCGTATCTGTCTGTTAGAAGGCTTCTCATCTTGTCTGTAAGCTAATTAGGGATTTTGAGTACTTACTACGACTTTGCAGTTTGGTTTGCATGTTTCAACTATTGGCAGCTTTGTTTGTTCTACCTACAGGCGAGTGGGTACTATAGGCGTCCTTCCCCGGTCCCTTTGTGCTATGCCTTGGTCATTGCAAGTCTTAGAGGACCTCGGAGACTACATGGTCACGGCCACAATTTTTGTTTTTGGCTGCAGAAGCTTCGACCGGGAAGGAAGTTTGGTCTTACAACCGGGCGTCCGACCAGTTTTGTACAAGATTGCGGCCAGTCATGCGACAAGTCGTGGTCGTAGCAGCGTAGTGCGTGAGGTCCCTTATTCAGGTCATACACGCGGTCTTTTGCAGGTAATCCGCCGATGGCCAGTGTCAAAAAAAGGAGCATTTGTTTGATAACTCACTGGAGTTACCAAACAAATGCTCCTTTAATGCTCCTGATGAATTTTTTTTTATAAAAACGTTGCCCCACACTGTCTAGGAATTTCTCCTGTATCGTGGGTGCGTTTACAAACATTTAAATTCACATACACAAACAGCCAGACCCGGAACAACTACCTGTAGGCCATACAAATATTTGTTCCGTGCGGGAATCGAACCCGCGATACGAAGCGCAGCAATTCTGTCATCATCACGTCCGTTTTTCTGGTCGCCAGTCCGCAACTTGACCGTTGGGCTATCCTCACTTCTATGAAGCCAGCTTGACCAGAAAGGTTAATTACCTCAGCAAATATTGAGGTGGACAAAATTAATTAGGGGATAAATAATTCATCATCATTCGCCTGCCTTTATCTCAATTTAGTTGGGATCGACGCAGCATATATCTTTTTCTTCCATACTTCTCTGACGAGTAGTCATCTCATCAGACACCTTCTATCTCGCATTCTTGCTAATCATGCTTCACACAGTCCATCCATCGTTACATAATTTATATGTACCTACTTAATTCAATCTAACGATGAAGCTGAAAAACAATGAACATCCTTTCCTTTGCGGTTATCCCTGATAAATCAAAACAAATCTAAACTTGTTTTGATGGAAAATGCCGATATTATTTGCCTGATAATAATTGATATTCGCATATCACTGTTTGTCAGTTACATATTATTTTATACTTCCTCGTCCTTGCTTGCTGATTCGTGTACATTTCATTCTTACTTCTAAATATTTAAATGCGAAAGTTTGCGAGGATGGATGGATATTATTGTGACTCTTTCACGCAAAAACTACTGAACGCATTTGGATGAAATTTGGCACATAGATAGATTATTGCCTGGATATATTATACCTATACTTTTCATCCCGGTCGTATGATCCCGTGGGACAGTTACCCTTCTTCACGCGAGCGAAGCGGCGGACATAAGCTAGTAATTTAATGATATCTATAGCTTTAGAAGAAGAGGCTTTTAATAAATAATAATAATATAGCTTTAAAATATATTCGGTGATGAGCATATTTTTGATGAGATGGAGTGGTGTGGTGAATAAACAATAAGTATTCACGTCCTCATCTGATGGTAGGTAGCTAGTGTTCACCGCCGGCGTCGCCCAAACCATCTCAAAGACGAAGCTGTAAACCTGTAATATCAATTCTAAAAATTACTGGTCACTTAAAATTGTAAAATTATAAGTTGGTCTTTCAAATACTTTCATTGGTTTAGTCGTGTCGTTCACCTCGTTGAGTTATGATGGCTTGCTAAGCTTACTCTGACTAGACAGATTCACTCAAATCTGTGGTTCTGTCTTCAAAAGAGACAAGATCTGCATTCTGCACGGTTCTCATGTCACTTGACCGACATTAAATTATGTCTAGACTTTAAAAGACTGTGACCTCAGACCTGTTTCTTCTCTAGTCAGGTATTTCATACGGGCCTAGACATAATTATAGAAAATGACGTAAAAGAGTTTGTGTAAACTAATTTACGAAATGAACATTATTTTAATCATGTGTCTGTACTATACAGCACTACTACTGTACCCTTCGAACCGGAAAATTTTTAAAATAATTATATTCCCAAGATAAAACTAAACAAAAGTGACTAAGCAACGACCTAGGAAGAATAACTGAGGCTCTACACCAAACCCTATGATGCAGGGTTTTGCTGCAGCCTAGGACCGTACGTTATATGGGCCTACGAGCGCTACGACCTACGGAATATCATTATTATAGGCCTACGACAGCTAAGGTTCACAGTTGCGTATTAAGGTGAAGTTTTTTGAAGTTTCATGGGAATTGTGGCGTATTTGTTAAATGAAACGCTAGCTAAGATATAGAATAAATATTTTATTTGTAACTTTTCGTAAAAATAAACATATACAATGGGTTTTTATAACTAGATACACTAAGAATTATTGTTATTCTTTCAACATCATTATCTGCCGAGCCTTTTCCCAACTATGCATCAGCTTAGATTGTTGTTATTCTTTAAGGTGGATGCGCTACGGTAGCCTGCGAAATTTAAATACACATTCTTACGTTTTTTTGTAACAAATAAGGCTTTACAGAGTTATAGTCATTAAACTCATCAATACAACCCACTAAGTTCATACAGTACCATTGAATGATTTTTCATGAAATAGTCATTAAATGGGTTTAAATGAACTTAGAGGGTTGTATTGATGATTATAATTCTGTAACTACATACGTGTCACGGTCGCGAATAACATTTTGTTACACATAAAGCCTGAAACTGACCTGTTAATTGCAAAAAACCTAAGACAATTTGAATTTCGCGTGCTACCCTGGCGTATCCACCTGAATGGTCAAAGAATAACGTCATGGCTATTCAGTTTAACACAAAAATAGTGCCTATAGCGACTAATCTTGCCACCTCTAAACACGTTGCCCCACACTAGGAATTTCTCCTGTATCGTGGGTGCGTTTACAAACATTTAAAAACTCACAAAACATCCAGACCCGGAACAACAACCTGTAGGCCATACTAATTTTCGTTCCGTGTGGGAATCGAACCCGCGACACGCAGCACAACAGCCAATCGATCAACCACTGCACCAACCGTGCCGTCCAACTCCTATTTAACTCCTAATTTCCGAAGAGGTAACACAAATAAAATTCATAGCATTTCGTTGCCTAAATATTATTAACTTCTACTAATTCCATGATTTCAACAAATACTGCGTGTCCTAGTAGCTTCATAACTATTCAGTCTGTAATAATACAATATTATTTTTTTTTTAAATGAGTAGACACGAGTAGTTTAAGGCGGAAGTGACAGGGTAGCCGCGAAATTCAAATTGTCTAACGTTTTTTTGCAATTTGCAAGTCAGTGTCGTGTTGTATGTTGATTAAAATATGATTCGCAATCGTAACAAATATGGCTTTACAGAATTACAATCATTTAAATCATCAATACAATCCTCTCAGATCATTTAATCCCATTAGAGGACTTTTTCATGCAATATATCAATGTCGATGTTCCACACATTCGCACGCAGCGCTTTGCTACATCATTTATTATGCGCACAGCCAAGGAGTGGAATTCCCTGCCTGCGTCGGTGTTCCCAAGTTCATATGACCCCAATCTATTTAAGTCGCGAGTAATTAGGCTTCTTTTGGGTTAGCTCGTTCCATCGTCGACCTCATCTTTGTCCTCAGGACTAGATTGAGGTCAAGAGTAAGCCCATTTAATATTAAAAAAAAGTTATTGAACTATTTTAGGATTCCGATTTTGGTTATTTCCAGATATGTTTGTGTCAATTTACGATGCTATTATGAAAGTACTACTTCTTGTTTAGTTTTCGAATCAATAAACCCAAATACGCCCATTGATTTGGTTTAGGGTTGTATTGGTGATCTTAATGATTATAATTATATAACTATATACATGTTACGGTCGCGAATCATATTTTATTCAACATACAACCTGACATTGACCTGCAGATTGCAAAAAACGTAAGAAATTTTGGATTTCGCGGGCTACGTTAGAGCAAAACTGGTGAAATGTGTACTTTAGACCTCTGCCTACCCATTTGGGACATATAGCCGTGATGTTATGAGTAGCTTTTTTTTCGCAACCTTAATATATTTCCACCGATTTAGGCTTAAGGGCATTACATGGCTCAAATCCCAAAAACAGCGTATGTTCAAAGAAATTTGTTGATGAATCCCTTCGTGCGTTTTCCGTGTAAAAAAAGTATGTTATAGCTAAGTTCATCACAAATAAATTGTATTGTTTAAAATTTTAATAAACCTTCTCAATCTTTTTTGGTTAATCGTAGAAAATAGGTCCTTTTTCAACCTTAATTGTAAATTATCTCTGTAACGGCTGAATAGATCGGCATGAATTTTGTAACAACAAATACGTAATGATATACTTAACAATCTGTATTGTTTTTTTTTTGTTATTTTTTTTAATATGCGTGGTGCGAAATACGAATGTGCGGGGCAAGTCAACAAAAACCAGTACAGGGATCAAATCATCAAGGTCATCGAGCAATGTAATGCCCTTAACAGTACAGAACTTAACGCTTTGTTCCACACCAGGTAGTCAGGGGTCCGGATGATGAGTACAACAAGCACATTCCACTACTTATATGTTTTTCAGTGCGACACAAATATAAAAACTAGTTGAATACAGTATTGTCAATTTTATGGTGTATAAGCAGCACATAGTTCGTACCATGTTATAATTTTACACATAAGTACATATTCTATACATTTTTTAAACACATTACATAACTATTACACATAAATCTACGAATACATAAATATTTAAAAATACGTTGTTTATCTAGAATCGATACAAGTGGGAAAACTTAGTTATTGCAGACTTCACGCCCGAACCGCAGGCGAGGGTGTCATGGAACCGAGAACTGCAGTAATAAAAGCCCACGTGTATCAAACAAAGTTTTTCAATACACTTTCGAAGAAATAAAATAATAGAACGAAAAGTATTTTTGTCATGAATTATTTCCTAATAATTCTAATTCTAAAACTATGATTTAATTAATTTGCGTTTTGTTTAAGCAGGTTGAAGATGAAGCAAAGGTATGAACCGCTAAACACTCTATTACGAAAAATAAAAAAATCTAAAATTTTAGAAAATATTAGAACACAAATAAGTGTCAATTTGTTCACAAACGTATTTTTTTTATTGTCATGTTTGTTTATGATATTCTATTTATAAATACAATTTAAATATTCAAAAGTATTTACGCCGTAAAGACATATCGACTGCAAGCAAGCAATACCTCCTATCTGACTCCGGGTGGATTTTAAAGGGGAACAATAAAACTTAATAAAAACCTTATTCCGAGGTATAATGAGATACTGAAAATCCAAGTTTTCTTTTTTTATGTACAGTATTGATTAATAAAGTTTTTGTGTTTTTATTTTGAGTCTAAGGGTAGTTTATGGTAGATACGAGTTATTGGTATGGAAAATCTGATGCAAATATTGCAGATAGAATTTATTGGTATTAAAGTTCTAAATAAAAACAAGTAATTTAAATGAATCATTTAATGAAAATAATCTTATAATTCTTCATAATTATGGTAATTATTTGTAATCACATTATGTTCAATCTAATAGAAAGTAGGTACTTATAAAAAAAAACAGTCTTCTCTTAGTAATAAACACCTAGTCAGTCTCGTAATTAACAATCAGCATTCAGTTTAAAACTAATTTTAATTATAAGGTAAAGCATCATAAAATGCATGACAGTCCACCGGAATTACACTTTTCAATTCTTGCAGGTGTGCAAATTTTGTATCAGTGATAGGGAGCTTATTCCGATGAAGTTGTTTATATTGTGTTACGATGGGAATTTTGGTAACTCGCTGAGGCAAACATTGCCAATCATCAGAATGACTGGTTTTATACTGTATCTGTCCCTCTGGAACATACATCAATGCTTTTATATCCGTCACCTTTGGGTCACCTGGTTTTCTCCCTGGTCTGATAGAATTATAACGCCAAGTTGACGTGTCTGTGTAGTTTTTAATAAAATCATAATCAATCATTGTAGTCTCGTAAGGATAAGGTTTTTGTCTAGCCTCCAAAGTTGCAGATAGATAGTCACTGGGCAAATGGATCAAACGGTTTTTCAACTTCCGTTCTATCGCGCTATGGACAGAATCTCCCTCCATTTGAGTGTGGCCGACCTCCAAATATTTTTGAATTATAGTTACATTATGTTGCATCGAAAAATTGAGTAGCGCATTACTCAAAACATTATTTCGATTCTGTCCAGTACATCCGTCACTGTATACAATTATCGGGAGACGTTTAGGGATGCAATATTTTACTAAGTAGTCCGTCAATAAAGAAGCGTAAGTTGAAGCTGTAAGGTCTGCATCCACCTCTGTGAACCAGTAACACATTACATGATGCGTAGTCAGATCATAAACCGAATAGTTGTGCAATGCCAGCTTCGTTTTATAATACACCGCACTTGCTGTAACAAAAGGGCATACTTTGACAGCTTGAAGATCTACTGTGAGTACTATACACTTTCCCTCACTAGCCTCCAGCTTGTCTCTAGCTTTTTCAGCTCTCGCATTATCCTTGCGAATAAGATGAGCCTGATAATCAAATTCTGTTACATTGCCTGTCTTGAAACCTTCGCATGTGTCGCACATATCTTTTTTTAATTGATGTATGGCCAAATTCTTCTCTTTAAACATGGTGGGTCATTTTTATCACAAAGACAAAGATTTATTAATTTAAGCGTTCGTTCACTCGGCATGTTTACCTACAAAACAATACAAATCGTGTTAGTAAGACGCGTAAATGTAAAGAGTTAGTGACAATAACTTCTATCTGATCAGTTAAACAAGTAGTAGCGACATAACAACAAAAAATCTTGAGATGGAAATACCTCTTAACTATCACTCGAATCTTACAACTTATTTTCTCAGGGCAAAGACCGACGTTTAATTTTTTTTTTTTTTATAAAATAAGTTAATAATAACCTTTGTCATCAATTATAACATTCAATTACTACTATTAATATTAAAAAACAAGTGTAATACTTACTTTTTGTCTGGACGAACAGGTGCCGACCGGTTCTCAATACGAAAAGAACTGTCAAATTGCGAGATAGGAGAAATTTCTACCACGTTTATTTGTGCGCAAGTTAGTAGCTATTTCTATATGCGATTTTTCATGACTTAGTGGCTTTGGATACTTACGAATTTTTGTCACGCGAAAGATCTCCACATTTCACAACAGATGGCATTAAAAACAATTTTTAAACAAAAATGTCAGATAGGAGGTATTGCTTGCTTGCAGTCGATATATCTCTTTGTCAAAATTTAAAAAAAAAGCAACTAACACCGCCGTTGTTTATTTCCGCACTAGAATAAATTAAAAAAAATCACGAGTGTGACAAGAGCCAATTTTGGAGGAAGTGTATTGAAAATACTGTTTTGTACTTGACTTTGTGGGGCATAAGGCTCGATTCCACTGCTGCGTAGGGTGTGCACGGAGTGGTTATGCATGTAAGCACGTTATTTTACGCATCCGTGTGTAGTGTGACCGTGGGGACGCGTACTTTCTCTGATAAATGGTTTTTATTTAAAATAATAATAATTACAGTGAAATCTGGTTGAAATGTTAAATGTCCGGCTTTTCAATTTTAGAAATGGTAACCCTAGTCACTGGATGATCTCATCCCACCATTTACTTTCAAAGGGAAGTATAAGTGTGCGTAGCTATTGGCTATTTAACGTGGCAGCAATGGAATTGTGCATTTAATCTTGGATAAGCTTGGTTTCTAGAAAAATCTATACCACCTTGCACTATACGCACAAGATCCGAATAGGTTTTATTTCAGTGCGAGACAGAGATGGATATCAGCGAAAAGCTCTATCTCTTTTACGCGCTGAGATAAAGATGTGTCAACACTCTTTTAAACTACCCAGCGCAGCCGAGTATAAAAGGCAGATGTTTTTGCCTGATGAATGAATTAATAACCTGAATTCGACGACAATTGGCAGCACAGTTTAGCATCAATCAGAACCGATGTTGCGGCAAGCAGTGTTACAAGCCTATTGATTAACTGAGACGGCTGAGGCATCTGCGAGATGCGGTGGTGGGAACGACAGAGCTTCCGCGATACTTGAGCACATCCCTCCCGTACCGTCTCAAAAAAGATCGAACCGATAAGGACAAGTTGTGGACGCGGCTCCGGACATCAGATTTTGTCCGAAGTCTCCAACCTGCCCGTACCGATACTAAAAGTAAGGCATGTAGTAAAATAAATAATTTAATGTAAATCCATGAATGAAGGTGAGGTAAAAAAAAATAAAGGAAAACAATAATCACTATTAATATTTTACATTTAATTAATAAAGGAAAAATAACAAAAACCTTACAACATAAACTCTAACTTTATTATAATTATAAATTATTTAATTAGTTCTTAAGTAGGATTATTACGGCTGTGTGTATCGTGTTTAATGTAATGGTTTTAAGTTAAATATTTTTTAAATTAGTGACCATGAATAATAGATAGGGCTTTTTAATTTACATATTCCGTCATCTGGGCTTAATTGGATCTATTAGGAATATAAGTAACAATGGTTTAGATATTCTGAAGCTTATATTTTTGTTTCTATATCATGCTTAAAATACTAAATAATATTGTCCTCAGTTTCCATTCTGATATTTAATATAGCAAGCAATCGAGTTGAAAGTTAAATTGAATAGCTAATTTGTACCATTTTAGTCAATAATAAACATGTCTTTATCCGCCCCAGATGACAGTAAGATTTGTTACTTGACAAAAATCACTTAAATAATAATTTTGATATTCATCGATGACTTGCAACAGTGTGATGATCAACCGTACTAAGCCTAAAATGATAGTGTATGTGTTACATATAGAGCAGATATCACAATACTGATTATTTCCCATAAATGTAGCGTACAGGCAGAATTAAATACAGCAACTCTACGACTCTATGGTTTCTCTAGTATAAGCCACCTTTGTGTGTATATGTGATTATTTTATATTTTTAATAAACAAGTTACAATATATGAAAAATAACGCTTTTAATTATTTTTACTTTCGCTGTTTTTACAAAGCAGAAAGGTGTAGTTCTACATGCCCATTTTCTCGTATGAGTGAACATACAAAAATATTTCGGTGTTGTGTAAACGGGCATTAGTTGCGCAACTGTTGCTTTACTTTCTGCCATTTTTTGTTACAAAGATACTTTGCTATCACGGTGCGAAAAATAAGAAAAAAAAACCACCTTCAACGTAAAAGTAACTGCCATAACCAAAGAACTTATGACCAAAATTTAAGAAAAAAAACCGCATTTTTCACATATATTTTCATGGTTACAACACTGAAAGTGTTGCCAACGGTTGCGCAACAATCTTAAGTAGACTTTCGAATTTACAATCCGTGAAATCGACGAGAATGCGTCACATAACTCTTATACTATTGTAATAAGGTACAAATTCCAACGACTGACGCGCGTTCGAGAATGGTAACATTTATATAGATTACAGTGCAAAGGCGACCTAACCTATAACACCTATTTCTAGTGAGATATTATTTCAAGAAAATTGATTAATTTTTCAAATCGACATGACCCGTCTTTTCTCTGTTGTCGATCAAAAATGGGACTTATACAGATGATTTTAAAGTTCATTAAAGAAACGCATTTAGGAAAGGGTGTTTAAGTATGATGAAGCCTATGTCCAGCGAAGGATTGCTTTAGAGTAGTTCTAGTTATATATTTACTCACTGCTATAACTGAAAAAGTAGCTATACTTTGAGTTATTATTACATATTTACTATTTAGACTCGCAAACGGCGTGTATACTAAGTATGAACGTGGACGTGGCAAAAGGATTATGCAAGAATCGTAGGAGAAGGCGTACTGTGGTTTCTACCTAACCCCATGGGAAAAAGGAGATAAGAGCTAAACTATCTGCATAAGCCCCTGCTAGACGGATAATATCATCATAACTATCCTTTAAAAGAGCATCGGTCCTTTCGTTAAATGCAAAGTAATATAACCTTACTATCACAAGACTTACTAATTTTAGCGAAAATTTAATAAAATAAAATATAATGACAAGTTCTCGATAGTAATAGTTGGAATAAATTATTAAAATGTAAGTATAGAGAAGAGAAGATAACTTAATGCCTGATGTGTTTTGGTGTTCACTTTATTTGAGGGTAAGTCGAACTGATATGGAAATATACAGGAGTGGCTGCGGACACTGGTGTACAAGGTGGCGACGACAACACGCCAATAAATGAAAACACTGGCAATACTAGTTCACAGGGTATCAAATAAATCCAAACGTAGAAATAAAAAAAAAAGGGTCTTGACAGACGGACAACAGTGATCCTATTGCCTATGCTTCCGTTTTTGCCTACTGAAGACCGTTAACGAAATAGAACACCATTTATAAAATATTGGTTTACTAACCTTAGGTATAATTTGCACTAAATCGCATCTGGAAAAAATAAATAAGGAACGATCTTTTTGAAGTAGCGAGTTGGCAACATGACGTGTTTAGTGTGTATACCGATGCGGGGGTCGTTAGTCTGTCGGTGCTAGCCTATTAATCTACATCATGTAGAAAATGCTGAACTAATCTACTGAATATATTCGTTTGAATTTTTGTATGCAGACTGGGAACGTCATATGCAGATTAATTTATTGTCGTATTGTCGACGCCACCCTGTATACTTTAGTAAAGAATTGTCATTCTCCAGTGTCCGGAGACGTGTTCGCAATATGTCTGTACCGGTTCGACCGCACTCATAAACAAGAATATTTGTTGTAATTCGTTGCACATACAATGTTGTGAATTTTATTTGTATTTCTCTTTATAACTAACCTACCTTATGTATACGGCGTTAATTACGATTATTAATACCAACACACTCAGAAAACATTAATCTAACTTGTACTCTATCACAAATCAAGATAATAATATAGATATATGTAGATCAAAGGTGCGTCTACACTATGAATCGGTTTGTGGACACAGCGTAAGCCGTTGTTTAGAAATGTTTGAGAATAGTACTAAGAATTTATTGTAAAGAGATTTCATTAAAAATATGCCGTTTTTTTTTTGGTTGACTTCTACAAAAAAAAACATATTTGTAAATAAATAAATGCGGTTTTGACGCATCACAATGCGAACACCAAAACACTGCTAGTAACATCTATAAAATAATCAGAAATCAGCACACATACTCAAAACGAAAGGTACCCTTCACGTCCTGGCGAACGTATACGCTGCGTAAACGCGACGTATACGCCAGACGTAAAGGCACCTAAACCGAAGCTCTTTGATCCCTATCCTAGTCTCTAGCTGCTCCAATAATAGTAAGAATGTACAGGAAGATGTTGATGATGTCCAGGTAGAGGTTCAGAGCAGCGAAGATGTACTCTTCCGGCGAGATGCTGTACTTGTGCTTACCCCCCATCATGAGCTGGGTGTCGTAGACCAGGTACAGAGAGAAGATTAGGGCTCCGATCGACGCGTACACGAGGGTCACGATCTTGTTACCGGGGATGAATATACAGACGATACCTGTAATGCAGGAATGAATGGATGAGTAAATTTGGTTTCGTTTTTGCTTCTGAAAATTTGAAAAAGATTTTAAGAGAGAATTGTAGTTTCAAACACTGTTTTAAGCTTTCACGGGTACAACTAAACTTATATTGTCACTTACGGGATATCTTCCGTGATTGTTCTTTATTTTGAGGTCTCGATATGCAACCCGCGATCATGGCGCTTGCAACAGCGCCGAAATATCGAGAGCTCAAAATAATGAACAATCACGGAAGATATCCCGTAAGTGACAGTATAAGTTTAAATTGTAGTTTATTACCAACGCCTGAAAATTCATAAAAGTTGCCAAAATATAAAATCTTTTATTTAAGCAGTTTCAGGAATTAAAAATTGATTGAAAATTGCGAAACATTTGTTGAAATCCAAAAAAATATTTCGCATTTTCAAAGATAATATTCAAACTTTAGATTTACATGATAAGAACGGTAATTTTAACATGAGAGTTGCAATGCAAATTGACCTATTCGTGCAGACAAACAATTCCAACTACACTCAATTTGTTTAGACAATTCAAAAGTGCCTGTAACTGGTACACAGTGTGTAAACGGACCCTTCACGAAGCCGTCAACCAAGCACTGTGTACATCAAACTAAGTAACCCTATGCAAAAATTATTGTTGGGAAACGTCTTTTTTTCGCGGAGAAAAATCATGTTTTACGGTAGAACTCAATGGAGCACACTCAAAACATTGTGCTGATGGATGTTTTGAATAGTAAACGAGAAGACGTGGAGGTAATTAAAGCAAAGTTAAAAACCAGTATTTCAAAAAAACTAGTGAAAATTTGGAACTTTGATCCCCAATATCTCCGTAACTAGGTTCCCAGATATGGTCAAGTACAAAAAAAAATATCGCAATGACGGGGAGAACAGGTGCCTCTTGGCTTTGTTAAGGGTATTTTTTGACAATAAACGCTTTAAGTTAGAAGTAATTAGTTACTTTTTTGAAATAACATAAATAGGTAAAGAGAGTTGACTCACCGAACACGAGCAGCACGACAGTAGCACAGAGCAGGAAGCCGCCCATCACCGTAAAGTCCCACTTGGTCTGGAAGGCGAACAGCGTCAGCGCGAGACACACGGCCGCTGTTATGCCTACTGCCATCATTACCTGGAAACACCGACATTTCATTAACATACTGAAGTTATTTTGCAAGGAGGCGCTCTTCAGGTTAAACCCCTGGTCCATGGATGGGTGACCACCCAATACATACCGAGTTCCCGCCGTGCTTCGGAAAGCACGTTAAGCCGTTGGTCCCGACTGTCAATTGTAGATCTTTGACAGTCGTTACATGTAGTCAGTGGCCCGAAAGTTTGACAACCAGTCTTACCAAGGGGTATCATATTACTCAGTACTAACTACTCGGTAGTGGAGGTCAGATAGGCAGTCGCTCCATGTAAAATACTGGTATTTAGCTGCATCCGGTTAGACTGGAGGCCGACCCCAACAAAGCTGGGAAAAGGCTAGGCCGATGATGAGTTGCTTTTTCCAGCGGATTAGTTCGCGCGGAGGTAGGTTACTATTCCACGTATTCTACGAATGTACTACCGTCAGCCTGGGTCAGTCGTTAAGGAAGTACAGGTTTTTTATTGGCAAGGTATTAACTACAAAATAAAATGTAAATAATTTCTGACGCTAACGTTTTAAAACCCACGTTCGAGGCAGGCACGGTCATAAAAAGTGTGACTAAGACAATAAAATGTAAACAACTATTCACCATCCTCAAGTTTATTTTTTCATATAGCAATTTGCATTGTGTTTGAATTATGTAGTACATTAATTAACTAATTACAGCTAAAAATAACATATGATAAATATTATACCAATAGAACGTAAATAGTTATTTTTAAAAATGATTGTAAATATTATCATATATTTAATTTAATGTCATAAGTAAATGGTAGGTATAAAAAGGTAAATTACTAAATATAAAAACTTTTAACATCACTATTTTACTTCAAGTGAGTAGAACAACTGAATGTTTACAGTCGTGTCTTCGCATTCACACGTTTTATGACCGAAACTGCCACGTATCCGGGCGTTTAGTAAGTCCCAGGTCATAAAACGATGATCAGTGCGGTATTTTGCACACGTCAGCATACACTGCTCATACGCTTAAAAAAGAAACCCAATACTACGATTCAATTTGAGAAGTATACAGTGAAATATAAACGTACGGAACTCCGTCATGTGTACCTTCTGGTATAATTAAAAGTTCATTCTTACCGCATCAACTTGGTAGACACTAGACGTTACTCCAAGCAGGAAACTCTCAGCCACCGTAAATATCCCAAGGAAGATGAAGTTCATGGGAGCCTGCCGCCGCACGTTGTGGCAGCAAGCCATCGTAATCAGACACACAAACACCACGGCGAAGGCGACCCAGCTGTGAACAAAGGTAATTTCAGTACATGTACATTTTTCTGCATATTGTATGGCGTGTATCGGAACAGTGTGGTCATCTTTAAGGGTGTGGCATAGACCATGAAACCCAACAAATTTCTTCATAGTGCCTATACCGTTATCCCGAAAAAGTCTTCAGCTGTCCCATACAAATTTCAATACTCGACCCAAATGTATGAAACAGCAGATAAAAAAAAACAGTTAAAGTTTGAAAAGTTGTTCAGTTTTATGGTCTATGGGCACTGCCTACTCGACCCAAATGTATGAGACAGCAGATTTTTTTTTTGCGATTTTGATGTTGATCTTATTTGTCAAGTTTTATGGTCTGTGGCGCACGTGCATGTCCAATGCGCACATTTTGTGTTCGCGTGGAAAAAATGATTATTCGATCCACCCCAGCTCTTAAAGAAAGGTCAGCAACGCCTTGGCAATCTCGCCGAGACTATATATATTTTTTTTTAGTTCTGGTAAAACGGTACAGTAATAAAAAGCTTGCAACTAAATATAAATGAGCCTTAAACGCTAGATTTTTACATATTCCCTGGACTCCACACCAGGATACCCTGTGTCGTGGGGACCAGTCTCTTCCCACTATTTGTGTTACCGTTTTGTTAAGAAAACTATGAACAAATACTGAGAAAACACGAAATGATCTTCACACACAAACCAATCATAAACAAGGGACGCTGTCGAAGCCACTACAGCCCATAAATACAATACTATACTTACAAAAGCCAGGTATTCCGATGGGCCCACTGTCTGGTGGGCGCGTGAAACAGGAACAGAGCGATAAAAGACATCGTCACCAGCAGCTGACACATCAGGATGGCATACACCTGGAATTTCCAACAGAGGTAGTTAGTACTAAAGAATCGGAACTTGTAAGTACGATATCTAATTGACTCCTGGTCAGAGATCTTTCACACGAGCGCGGTTAGTGGCTGCAGAAACCAGGTTAAAATTAAAAGAAATCAATACTGATTGTGCAATTGCAGCGACAACCAATGAGTTGGTATGAAAATTCGCAGGTTGGTCGGAGCTTTTGCTACAAAGGATGCGACCGCATTGTGCGCGAGGTCTTCCACTTGCAGCCTGCATAATCTCACTCTAGAAAAGACTCTCCATGACCTATAAATGTTATTAAAAAAAAATTGTGTTCCTGAAGACCTCTGTTTCCCCAGTTAAGTTTTAACTTAGTGGCGAGTGTATTGCCTTTAACTGGGTCCTCCACATCAGTAGATTGCACCCGTGTGAAGCAGGATACGGTCCGTTATTAAGAGTATCAAAATCTATGGGTTCCCTGTATGCATACCTTGCGGATGAAGCCCCTCCTGATGGACTGCTCGGTGAAGTCGAACCCTTTGACCTCGCCATCCTCGCCGACGCCCACACCTGGCGGAGGCGCGTACCCTTGCGGCTGGAACATGAGAAAATAGCACATTTTCATTAGAGGATAATATTACACCAAATGTAATTCAAATAACTGAAAACCTGACGAGTAGAAATACTTTTTATATGGGATAAAACCTGGACGACGAAAAAAAATCAACCGCTCCATACATAGAGAGAACATGATTTCTCTGCCCTTATTCAGTTGGGTACGGTGCAGCATAACTTCTGCTTCCATGCTTCTCACTTACGACGTCGACGCATACGATCGCGTGTTGCGGAAGACGCCCGCGGTCAAGCTGCTGTGCGCGGCTTGGTAATATAGATATTAAATACAGTGTACACGATTTAATATCGTTGAAAGATATTAAAATTCTTTCCGATCCGATGCGATCCGAGCCGTTTGGTGGAAATCATCCTTTAGTCTTCATGTATATCATCATTCACACAGTCCATCTGTAGCGAAGGGTCAATTTTTGTAAGAGTTAAGCTGGAGTACATATCTTTAATGTGATTATATTATTTGTCTACAGAATACTGACTGTGCCATTTTTCAAAAGGAAGCCAATAGGAATCGAGTTCTATGGAACCTTGGCCACTGCAGTCCATCCATTGTTTCTTTGGTATGTCCCTACTCTTATAGCTGACCGAAATTATTTACCATATTAAACATAACACCATGCCTGAATTTTTAAATAGGGTTTTGCTGGGGACCTTGTTCTGACGATTTTTCTTCCTAGCGAAAATACCAGGAAGTACCGAAGGGCGGGGGTTTTGGGGGACTGTCTATCTAATTGACGTCGAAAAAGTGTTGATTGTCAGCCTAATTTGAATAAATAACTTTTGTTTTGGTTAACAGTAGATCATCATCATTCTCTTGCCCTTGTCCCAATTCATTTGGGGTCGGCGCAGCATGTCTTCTTCTTCCATACTTCTCTATTACTCGTCATCTCATCAGACACCTGCTTTCGTGCCATATCATTCTTTACACAGTCCATCCATCGTTTCTTTGGCCTTCCTCTAGTCATATACTCATCCACAGTTATATTCAAAACTTTCCTCACGACAATTCATATTTTCATTGGTTAACAGTAGATATAAGCCACAATTTAAGAAATGTCAATGACGTAGAATTTAAGATTATAAAAACTCTGAGCTATCAAATAGCTGAAAAGCTATGTACCGTATCTAGAACATTTATAGATTTACTAGCTTATGCCCGCTGCTCTGCTCGCGTTAATTTAGAATTTGACAATCAATTCGTTTACGTGGCGCCATCTATTATAAGAAAAACGTTATTGTTGCTTTCCTCGGGAACAGTATTTTTTTTCGGGATGAAAGTTACCCTATGTCCATTTCTGTAAACCTGACAACGTATATGCTAAATTTCAGGATGATCGGTTCAGTGGTTCAGGCGTGAAAAGGTTACAAACAAACTTAGTTTCACATTTATAATATTAGTTAGGATTAGGATGACGTATGCAGAAGTAACAGTGTTGATTTAATCTACTTCAGTTGCTGTGGCCAGTGGTACGATACCAGCGCCATTAGGAAATACGCAGAAATCAATATTTTTCATCAATAAGTCTATTAACAGAAGCATTCAAGGTCATGGCTAAGTAATTATTATTAATCCTATCTACTGTTTATTTTTAGTTCTGTATATTGTGTATGTCCGCTATATCTACGGGCACGGCTACTGTCCCGTCGTACACATGTTAAAAATTAGAAATAATGATACAAGGTCAATATAAAATAGCTAGCGAAATGTTGCATGCACCGATGATTTTCATTTGGGTCAACGACCACCGATGTAGGTAGGAGTTACTTGAAATATGAGTTATTTATTTATTTGAATAAGAAGTTTAAGAAAATTGCTTTCGAGTTAAACAATTTTTTTTCCACTTTACAATATACATTTATTATACATATATTAATATACATTTTTGTTTTGAACTCTAGCCAACTTGGCTTAATTTCGAAGTTACCACGTCACACGCACTTGAGAATTTGGGCCACCTACTTATGACGTCACCAAACTTGAAATATTAACCTTATTTAAATATTATTTATTTATGTACACACAAAATACTTAACAGGAAGTTACATTAAGATAGAAGAGCACGAAGGTACTGCTTATTTCATAAGAAATTTCTTTCAGCAGACCAGAGAGAGGAAAGTTGGATTAGATATGTAGACACAGTGTTTAGAAAAGTAAAAACAGGAAAATTTAAATTAGAACTTATAACAAAAATGAACCTATCTAGGTATCTATACTAATATTATAAAGCTGAAGAGTTTGTTTGTTTGTTTGCTTGCTTGAACGCGCTAATCTCACAAACTACTGGTCCGAATTGAAAAATTATTTTAGTGTTGGATAGCCCATTTTTCGAGGAAGGCTATAGGCTATATAACATCACGCTACGGCTAATAGGAGCGGAGCATTTATGAAAAATCCCAGCGCAAGCGACGTTGCGCGGGTCAGCTAGTATTTAACTAAAAATGAATCCCTATTTCCCTTGGTCACGGCATCACGCATGAACGGTTGGACCGATTTCGCTAATTCTTTTTTTATTCTGTTTGTTACTGTCAGAAGGTTCTTAGGTAGGTAGTAGGAAAAGCTACATTGCAACGCATACAGCTAACGGTACAGCTAGTATAAAACAAACATACACACAAATATAATACACATATAAAAAATAAATACTGGTAACCTTCTTGTTTTTAACATAATATTTTGTTGATAAGTAGCCTATTGCATGTCGGCTTAGTTGAATTAGTACAAGAACATGAAGCCTAACATATATGGATAGGCCAAACTGAACAAGTGAACTCGTGTTTTATAACACTAGCTAATGCCGCCAGCTTCGAGTTCGATAATTGTCCTGCGGGATCGTACTAGCGGGATAAAAAGTATCCAAACTAGCCGGCAATTTCATCCAAATTCGTTTAGCAGTTTTTGCGTGAAAGTATAACCAACATTGTTTCATCCATCCATCAATTTATCCTCATAAACTTTTGCATTTATAATAGTAGTAAGTTAGCATGACATCAAGCTTGTTCCATGAAGGTATAGGCAGGGGTGTACCTACCTACAGTTAAGCTGGATTTAGCTAGTAATGTGACAGGAAACCCGTTTGGAATGGGTTTGTTAACCGCAAAGAATTGATGATGGTCCTATTTAATATGTTGGGACAAAATATTATTTCCTTCCTCTACGAAAACATAACTAAACTTCCAAAGATCTGTGGTCTGTGGTTGACTGTAATAAAATTATAAAATTACCTACCGCAAAATTAATACAAAATTAACCGCAAAAATGAATTACGGCTTGGTTAAAATGAATTACCGAAAAATTAATACAAAGTTAACCAACAAAAAATGTTGTATTTGACAAAAAAAAAACGTGAGCTTATTCAAATTACAAACAATTTTACGAAAAATAATAAAACTAAATTTCCAAAAAAAAATACCAAACTTCCGAAAAAAATACTAAGTATGCGAAAAATAATACTAAACGTATTTTTTTTCCTTAATAAGCGTGAGTAGTTTAAAATGTTTATCCCATAATCAGCATTTTCCTCGGCTTCGCCAAAATGAAGCGGCTCTTGTTGAGGTCGGGACCCTACCAGAATAAAGGGTATTCAATGTTCTAACCCACTGAAGTTTGCAAGGCGTGAAAGGTTACAGAAATGCAGAGTTACTTTCTTATTTATAAAAGCTATAAATATTTGGGGTTAGTTCACACGCCCGGAGACAAGGTTATGAAGACGCCTGAATGTCTGTAACGCAAGATCGATTCCTTTGCGCAACGGGGATTCAAGGCTGTTTCCTTATTTGAGGCTAAACCTATCTTAATTTAGATGGAAGGTTCTTGTTCATTTATATAACAATACAGGACGTAAACAGGCCCTTCACGAAGTCTTCAACCAAGCATTCTATACATCAAACTAAGTAACTTTAAACAAAAATTATTGCTGAGAAATGACTTTTTTTTGGGGTGAAAAATCACATTTTACGGTAGGACTCGATGGAACGCTCTCAAAGCTTTGTGCTGATGGATGAATTGAATAGTACGGGGGTCGTGGAGGTGTTTAAAATAAAAATCTTACATTAAAAACATGTACCTAATTAAAAAAAAAACTTGTGAAAAAGTTGAAACTTTGACCCCCAATATCTCCGTAACTAGAAGGTTCCCAGGTATAGTCTAGAAAAAAAAAATGATCGCAAAGACGGGGAGAACAAGTGCCTTTCGGCTTCGTTAAGGGTCTATTTACACCCTTTATGTACCTAGAGGTACGCGCCACATAGCAAAATGCTCCTACATCACTGTGTGAATAATTATCGTACACTACAGTACCTACATTTGAAATGCAAGTAACGGGTGAATAGTTTTACACGCCTATTGCATTTCACACTCAAGGTTTGCTAACGTGCTATGGAGCGCAGTATCTTAGGTATAAAATTAACCGATCATGTACGAAACACTACACTGCGCTCCACAACGCAAATCGTTGACGTGGCTCAAAAGGCTGCCCAACTTAAATGGGACTGGGCAGGAAATGTCTATCGCATGTTGAACGAACTGTGGGCCCGTAAAGCAGGATTGGTGCCCTGAAACAGTGAGACGGGGCCGTGGCAGACCACGAAGGAGATGGCGGGACGAACTGGATGTCTTCCTTGAGAATTGGAAAGAAGTAGCACAGAATCGTGACCTTTGGAAGGAATGGAGTGAGGCCTTTGCCCAGCAATGGGACAATTTGGGATAGCTATAATAATAATAATTTCATTTCTGGGGGTCTAAAATGGCCGTTTTAGCAGAACGTTAAAATTCTTAAAATGGTCACAGACGCAGTTAACATTATGAATTGTCACTTTGTGACCATTTTACGAATTGAAAAGTAATTCATATTATTATTCTATTATATGAATCTGCTAAAGCGGCCATTTTGGACCACCTGGTGGCTGATGCACAGAATAATTATTCTGATGTCCAAGGGACACTAGAGCAGACGAGGACTTCTCTGATGAAGAGCCTCACATTCACAATGAATTTGAAATTCGGTTGAGTTCATAACATAACCCCAATAATTCGCCAAGCGTGTACCTACTTCAGCCACTGTTTAGGTAATCAAGTAACTTAACTTTAATTAAAGCCGATTTTATCCTTATAAAACAAAAATATTACTTGTTCGTAGAATGGTCATTTTACCTGTTTACAAAATTTTTAGAATTTGTCCAATATGAGTCCAGTAGAAATAATTTAGTAAGGTCCCTGAATTTGAACAGAACTGATGTAGGCTTGTTCCATACAATTCTATCCCAAACAAATGGCGCCGATGCGAAAGGTTTGTTCAAATTAATTGATGATGATTATTTATTATTTACAATATGCTATGCGTAAAAGCCCCTAAAACAAATAAAGAAAAAAATAACATTTGTAAAATCAAGTTTATCAATTTAGGTTACCTCAGCATTTGTGTAGTCACAGTTTTTATAGTGTCAAAGACTTCTTTGACAACAAATGTTAAATATTCTAAAATTTTGCATGCTTATTACTGTTAAGCAAAAACATGTATGCTCTTTCTTTTTTGTATTTTACCATCTTTTTATACTATGTTTTTAAGCAAATAAAAATTATTCTATTCTATTCTATTGAACTTTGATTACATTCATAGCTCTTTAAAGGCATTTTTAGACCCACAGTTACACGAATTACAAGCACAAAAACACCATAAACAAACACAACCCTTTCAGAACTTCAAAGATCCCATTTAAACCACATGTTAAGTAAAAATTCAAGTAAAATTTACCGCAGACATATTGGGAAGCGTGTCACGACACTTTGTGTACTAAGTTGTGTGTATCAAGTCATCTTATCAGTTCGGTGATAAGCTGGTATCGAAGTGCTAAGTTTAGCAACGTTGGGTGGAGCCACACAGATAAAGATTTAGTTAGTATTAGTAATATAAGAGAAATGTTTTATGAAAGAGCTGTTTTGTAAGTAGATATGTGTGTGTGTGTGATGTGTGTGTTCGTGTGTGTGATATGTCTCTTTTGTATGGATATGTCCCAGTGACAAATAAATATTTTTTCTAACTTTCTTTCTTTCTATATCAAAAAAAAAGAAAAATAAAATCAAATAACTAATAATTGCACTTAGTAAGTATACAGGATGGAATCCACATCGACGCACAAACGAATATCACGTATTCAGCACATCATTCCGAACACCCCCACAGAAGTGTTCATCGGCAATTTAAACAGAGAATCTCCAAGGAACAGTTGATTTTTTTTTGTTTGTGCTTTGTTGTCCATTCCACTCTGTAGGTGTAACTTAAGTCAGCACCTAACATGAACCCTGACAACAGCTATTTTCAGGATTCAAAGTAAATTGGTTTACCTACATTTTAGTAAATAGTAATCATATCATTAAATTAATATTTCACATTATCCCGTCATTCGAGGAGCTCGTGGCTAAATAATAACAGCCGCTCGGATCGATCTTTAGGTTAAGCCGTGCTTGCCTAAGTTGGTCTTTGGATGGGTGACCACCCATTACATACTGAGTTTCCTCCGTGCCTCGGAAAGCTCGTTAAGTCGTAGGTCATGGCTATCATTTGTAGATCTTTGACAGTCGTTACAGGTAGTCAGTGGCTCAAAAAGTCTGACAACCAATCTTACTAAGGGGTATCGTATTACCTAGTACTAACTGGGTTGTGGAGGTCAGATAGGCAGTCGCTCCATGTAAAATACTGGTATTCAGCTGCATCCGGTTAGACTGGAAGTCGACCCCAACATAGTTGGGAAAAGGCTAGGCAAATGATGATGATGATATCCCGTCATTCATTAGTCATATTTTGATAACCACATTTTAATATGATGTAATTAATATGTTTGGTAGGTAGCCTATTTTATAATATTGTGTTAACTTGTGTTATGTTATTGTGTAATAAGTAATTTTTTCAGTATATTCTAGAAGAAATATCACGATCAGGTCGTTAGGTGACAAAGTAATAATCAGGATTGAATTTTACGAGTTTTTTTATGGCAGGTGCTGTTGCCGTCTATAAAAACTATGGAACCTATTTTTCCATTCTCTCGGTTATGAACCGGCTTCTAATTCCAAATACTATCACTATCTTCCTACTTACTCATAGTCTGCCCTCTTACCCCAACTAACTTAAGATTGGGATCGACTTCCAGTCCAACCAGATGCAGCTGAATACCAATCTTCTAACAGAATTTGTATTACAAAGTTGAGGTAGATAAGTTACCCAGAATGATGAATCATGCCATTTATTCGGTGATTATAAGGACAGTTGATTTGTATTGCCATTAGTAATATACCTGTTATAACCACTGGCCCTTGTGTCAATTTAATCATTAAACTAATGCTGATGACCAACAGTAAAACAATTTTAATGTGGGTGTAAAATAAGCAGTTCAACTAGATAATTATAATCGTCAGCATAACGACTTATTGTGGCAGAACTAATGGCATAAAGACTATCTTACATGGAGTGGCCAACCTGCGTCACTTTGACCAGGGGACCTTAATGTAGAAGCGTTTTTTGCAATTTACAGGTCAGTGTCAGGTTGTATGTTGATTAAGATATGATTCACGACCGTAACAAATATGGCTTTACAGAGTTATAGTCATTAAACTCATCAATACAACCCTCAAGTTCATATAATCCCATTGAATGACTTTTTCATGAAATAGTATTTAAATGGGATTACATGAACTTAGAGGATTGTATTGATGATTTTAATTATTATAATTCTGTGACTACATACGTGTTACGGTTAGGAATCATATTTTGTTTCACAAATAGCCTGAAACTGACCTGTAAATTGCAAAAAACCTAAGAAAATTTAAATTTCGAGGGCTACCCTGGCACTGCCACCTTAAATGGCCGCTTTAATAGACTCATAACACGAATTACGTTTTAAAATACTTAAAATGGTCACAGACGCATTTAATATCATGAATTGTCACTTTGTGATCATTTTACGAATTGTAACGTAATCTGATTCTGGTAAACTGGCCATTTTAGGCCCCCAGATCAGTTCTGATACGCAGTAATGATATATTTAATTTATGTAAAGATTACATTTTCGTAATGATATCTGCGAGCAGTCAAGCATCATTATCTTCCACCCGGATATTTATTTGGGGTGGTTACAGAAATCTGATTCTGCCATACATCTCTATTAGCCGTCAATTTAGAATTTGTCCATTTTATTATATTAAAAAAAAAAAAAAAAAGTTTTGAGTTATTCACACAAACACAATCTATCCGTAAATTATCTTGGCTTTATCTACTCTCATAGTCATCCACATTCATCATCAAAACTTTCCACAGTGATCCTTGGTAATATTTACTTGTAGGCAACATTTGAAATTGCATTTCACACACTCACACACATACAAATACGTGCACTCCTCACACATCGAGAGGTACTTTATTATTATTATATTTTTTTTCCCTGTTCATCAGCTTCATCATAAATCCACTTAGGGAAGAGTGAGACAGCTCCGACACAAGTACTATTGTAACTATTGTCAGCGTATGTATGACACAATGTTATGAGATGAAATAAATAATTTTGTATTGTTTTTTTTTGTTTTGTAATTTAAGTCTGTTTGATTGGACATTTCTCGCAGTACCATTCTTGAAGAAAGAATCACCAATTCGACAGAAAAACTTTTTTAAAACAAATGTTTGCTTATCAGTAGCACTGTAGCACCATAATCATATGATGCTCTTTTACTGATTAGAGATAAGGTTCTTATCTCTTATCTGTAGTCAAAGGTCACTTTGTTGTTATAATAGTACAAACCGGATTAGCGTTATGCTAATATTTTAGAATTATAGATTCTCAAGAAGTGGTCGGACTGGTTTTATAATTGACACATTACAGACATGCCGCATGTCGAAGGAGCAATGGTCAAAAATTACCACTCAGTGGATACCAAATAGCAGGAAACGACAACGTGGCAGGCCCAGAAGGAGATGGCGGGATGAGCTGGACTCTTTCGCAAAGGATTGGCCTACAATCGCACTAGACCGCGAAATGTGGAAGGAGGGAAGGGAGGCCTTTGCCCTGCAGTGGGACAATTTAGGCTTATAATAATAATAACATTAGAGAGCTCAGCATACCGACATCAGAACCTTCTAAACCTTTGGATATCAATTGTAAACGGTGTAAAGGTCACGTAAATTTGAAAGATTTTAAAATTGAAAATAAATCATCGTTTTGCACATAACTTTGAAGACTTTATGGTGATACTATTTCTTTTTTCATAGCCTATGTTGTGTCCCACTGTCGGGCAAAGACCTCCCCTTTCCCCTCCCTCAAGTGAGTGATACTAATTAAATAAAAATAAAATGATACAGGCTAGTTGAATTTTCTATGCCAAAATCAATTTTGTTTAAACCGCGCGGTCGTGCTAGGATCTCTAACACACAGTAACATTAACAAGCAAAATCAGATTCTTAGCCTGAAAGCCAACATTGAACAAACGACCTTGATCTAATTATATCAATACTTTTAACAACAAACAAATCCTTTTCTTTTCTACAAAACCGATAGAAAAATACTCATGAAATACGTGCTATGAAAATGCACCAATGGGGCAGTCCCACCACCCTTTGCTTACAGGAAAATCGATAAAAATGACTCACTAGTCTAAAACCGTGCATTCATAGAAACAGACGTCACTTTGTTATGAATTATTTTATACATTTCTGTGTACAAGTCATCTTTTCTAGTACTAATGTTTACTTGTCATGGCCTACTAGATTGATTGGTTTGCTTGTCGTTACAGTTTTAATATGAGGGGTTGAATCTTACAGCACGGAATCGCACTTTTCAATGCTCCCGTCCTTTTCATTCGCTCAGAACCGTCATTTGCTAGAGCGATATACCTGCACGCGTAGCATGACCACCGAAACAGGTTTTGTTGACGGAAGAATCGACAAAATGGCAGTTTTTTTTTGTTGATCTGTCGTTTGTCGATTCTTCCGTCGACAAAACCCGTTTCTACGGTGGTCATGCGTGCTACGCGTGCAGAGCTGGAATGCTGTATGTATAGCACGCGGCAGCATCGACGATACGGTCGGCAGCTTGATGAGGTTCAAGCCTAATAGGATTAGACACTGTTAACGTATTTACTTCTATTAAAAATGAAATTATAATTATTTTTCTAAGGAGGTTATTTTACACGTATTTTTTTAACAAACAAGATTGGTCGGTGTATTCTCTCTGACATGAAACTGCCGAAACCAACAGGTCACAGTATTTTTTAAGTCCAGACATAATATAGGCATACTACAGACATGTCATGATATAGACCTACTTTTGGTAGTTGATCATTATGATGAAATTACTTATGCCCCTTTATTTATTTAGGATCTCTAACAAAGGATGTGCGCAGGCACAGATCATGAGAAATAAATAATGGACGACCAAAGTATCACGTAAGAGTATTAATGCATAAAATGTTAATGTTAGTTTATTTAGACAAAAAATTATATTTTGCTTATTTTTTTTTTTGTGAAAACTGGCATAAGAATTGTGACTTAGTGACGTAATTACTGGGGGCCTAAAAAGGTCGCTTTAGCAGAATCATAAAAGAATAATAATATGAATCTCTTTGCTGATTTTTTATCGACTAGAACGTTTAAAATGTTTCATGTCCGCTTGACGATAATTTATTGTTGTTTATTGGCTTGTGTCTCTGCATGACTAAGAGTAATAATATAATTTATATTTAACCTGAACTGGAATTTATATCAAATTATTTTCATTTATTATTTAATAATTTGTATGATATTATTATTATATAATTATGTAATGAATACCTGCATGAAACCCATATATCACAAATAAAAAA
The DNA here is from genome assembly GCA_905163415.1 of Noctua fimbriata. Taxonomy (NCBI): domain Eukaryota; kingdom Metazoa; phylum Arthropoda; class Insecta; order Lepidoptera; family Noctuidae; genus Noctua; species Noctua fimbriata. Next base: position 15,353,843 of record LR990941.1, on the reverse strand, counting down.
AAATATTTGATTGATTGTTTTGATACAATTTATAAAATGGTCACAAAGTGCCAATTCATAATATTAACTGCGTCTGCGGCCATTTTAAGAACAAGAGGTAGTTGTTCACTACTAAGACTTCATGAGTCATATCAATTATCTTAATTAACAATGATATTACGGCCTAAGTTTGAATAAATTGACGTTTGGTCATTTGGTGTACAGGACGTTATGCTGATAAGTATAGTCGTCACTGATATCGGGGCAGGAAAACATGGTGAGGACACCCAGACTTTCAGTTAATGTAAGTCGCCAATCTGCCTTGAGTTAGCGTGGTGATCAATGCCTAGGCCTACTCCTTATGGGAAGAGGACTTTGTCTTGCAGTGGGGACAGTATGTAGGCTGGTATTATGAAACAACCTCTAATTTTGTACCTCTTAAAATGAAAATGAAATGTTTATTTACCAGATATAAATCCACATACAACATTAAACCTATTGAAATGATACACACCGACGCGCCCCAAGTACAGCGAATTAGGTAATCGGCGTGTGATAGGACTGCCACCTTATATGTCGGGGACTGTGGTACCATTCTCGTACCGCGCCCACCAAGGAATGGCTTTTATTTAGGTCACTCAGGCTAGAATACTGCTTTTACATACAATCTATTTGTGTTTATAACCTTGAACTCAAAATATTACATTTCGAGTGATGCGTGAGTTGCGTACGCGCCGAATACAATGCCATGCTACTACTACATAGGTACATTAATTCAATGTTTTATAAATTCTCACGGTTTGATAAAAGAGGCTGATTATAAATACATTGTGAAGTTTTGAACACAACATACACTTCTTCCTTCTTGCGTACAGGAAATTAATGGGATAAGCAGTAAGGTTTCCTAGTCCGCTTTTAAATTAACATAAGCTGTCGTCGTTGAGTGGAATCACCTGTTTTAGGGGCATTTTGAATGACACGCAAGGCTATAACACCAGCTAATTTGTGACCTTTCTAAAACAATATGGCAAAATCATTTCTTTTATTTAAACTAGGCTGATAATCCTCTCTTTTTGAATGTCAAAAATTCCAAAAGACAAGTTCTGCAAAACGTTTTTAGTTGGGGAGAAGACTCCCCAACAATATTGTAAAAACGAGACACAAGATCATTCATTCATTACTTACACTTATTGGTTCAGCTGGTCATAATGATCACCAACCATCATTTGAATACATAAACTATTATAACTACGCTTATATATTTTTTTTAAAGATAATTATTAAACTTTCTGCTTACCTCGCCATATCCTACGCCTGCGCCGTACGCTGGGGGTGTTGGATATCCTCCCGGTGGTGGGTAGCTTCCTTGAGGATATCCGCCTGGTGGTGGGTAGCCTCCTTGAGGATATCCTCCCTGTGGGGGCGGCGGGTAGCCCCCAGGTGGAGGGTAACCGCCTTGCTGCGGATAACCGCCTTGATTTTGATCTGTGAATATTTAAAGAGTTAAATAAGTGTCTTCTGGATTTTAGGACGTAAATACAGTCATGACCGCCATTTAAATTTTACTCTTATTTCATCATAATTATTTAAATTGGTACAGAAAATCCGGAAATTTATTTATGGAATAAAATTGATTTAAATATTCTGTTTTGTATCATTGTATCTTGAATTCAGTGAATACTCAAGATCAATAGTTGTTTGACCTTAAAAAAAATAATATGACAACATAGTTTGAACCATATTATGTAACATTTAGTAATTAATTGAATTCAATGTTAAGGACACGTCAGACAGTTTTAACAACTTGACAAGATTTGCGGCTAAAATAATTTTAAATCAAGTTCTCTAGTGAAATAACTCTTTTTGATCAAATCAAAAGTCAGATATCAGGTGTGCTAGGCCGAGGTGTGCTAACAACACCATCTATTAATGTTGATTTCATTATGATGTCATGTCTGTCATTATATTATGTAACGATATATTTTTGGCAGTTTTTGAAGAGTTGATATTGTTGATCTTGTTACCACGGAAAACAAGTCTAAAACACTATCGATCTGAATACGCGCTTTGGACGTGGAGTTGCGGAAATGCGGACACTAACCCCGTAGCATGACCACCGTAGACAAGGATTTCTTTGGCGGAAGAATCGACAAAGTGACAGACTGTGCCGACACTATGACAGATTTCTTTGCACTATTTGTCATTTTGTCGATTCTTCCGTCAAAGAAATCCTTGTCTACGGTGGTCATGCTACGGGGGCAGCCTGTTATACAATACAAGTTATAGTAAAGTCCTAATCATTTATACCGAGATTGTCTCAAATATTTTTGTCTAACATACTTATAATATCTGAAAACTATAAAGTCTTCCGAGTTTTAATATAAACGGTTCCATTACAAATAAAAAAAAAAAAAGTCACGTAAATCCGACCAGTAATCGCGGAATTACGAGGTAACAAACATTACAAAAAAGACGGCCGATTTGAGGACCTCTTCCTTTTTAAAAGTCGGTAATACAATTGTTCAAGTTAAATGGCAGTTATGACTGTGTGTAAAATAACATTTCAGGAGCTTAGAAATTGCATTACATTTTATCATTGACAGAAAAGACAACCAATGTGGCAGTGTTCGTTAACGACAGGAACTAATACATTACTTAGCTAAATTAAGTATGAAGTGGAGGATCAGTTTACGTGGTGATCCCACATATTAGTTGAGGTATTGGATGTCAACCCTCACTGAGGACTAGTTGGTAAAATGTATGAGAACTTCGAAGCCCTTGAAATGTAAACAGTAAGCCAAGTCCCGTATGTATATCTTATGGAGCTGACTGATGAGAATTACTGACCAGAAATAAGCTTTCATTCGCTGGGAAATCAAGAATTAAAGCCAAAATTTGGACAATATAATTACAAAACGAGACAAGGCTTAAAAACATAGAAATTACTTAGACATTTCACATAATTTGCAATATCCAGACAAATACAGTGTACACTGGGTGGAAAAATAACTGACACAGACAAAAACAATTCTGAGCATTGTTTTAAATTCACAAACACACCTTTGGATTCAGACATTGCACCCACAGACACTTGACAGTAATGAATGAAATACAGAATACACTAGCAGTAGACACATTTTGATACGCAATTTTTAATACAGTTACAACATAGTTTCTTAAATGCCTCCCATTTCAGACTTTATCAGCACTGAAATAAGTATTGAATTAGATTGTGCATCAACTATTAACGTAAATAAGGTGACTCAAATAACATAAACACTATATGGAGTGACTGCATAATGCGAGTGAGTGAAGTATGTTGCTGAATACAATTTGCAGTATATTTTTATTACAATAAGGTGCAAAATTGCGTGAGTAGATCGTGTAAGTAGAGTTTACGATAACAAACGATAATGGAATGTGGGAAGGTTTGCAAATGGTACGACTTTATGAAACGGGGTTCCCCGATAACAGTTTTGCCGAGCCAAGACATCTTGTTTTGTTATGCACGATATTTTTACTCTCTACTAAGAAATATTAAAATAGTAGAGAGCACGTTTTGCTGTAGGATACTCATAGCAACAGTAATCTCATTATGTACGTAGTATGTAGTTCATTAAATTGGACAATGAACTATGTATTATCCTTCGATACCTTATCGATGACGATCGAATCGCTATTCAATAACGTTCGAATGTTATAAAGATATTCCGTACATACCTATGTATTTTTTTTATCTCAATGAGTCATAACTATGTAAACAAATAGCAGAAATATTAGGCCGTGATGTATGTAAACAGGCGTTGGTGGTACTGTGTTTCACTGTCGAAACGTTCGCATAAAACATGTTGAAATTTCCATTCCTGTCTCTCTCTACTCCTCTTGAATCTTGTCGGACAACATGGAAAATTATTTGACATTTCAGGCGACATCGCAGACTATGAGTATGACTAGGGGGCTGGGACGTCCCTACGCGTCTGCTGTAGTCAATTTATGATTCATGAAGTCATGACATGACTCACTTTATGAGTTCAAACTTCATCATTATACTGATTTCAATTTATTTAAGGTTGGCACAATACCCGTCTTTTTTCAGACATTTCTATAAACCACCGTCTTCCTCCCCCAATCTCCTGGTTACATTATCTTGCATTCATTTTTTTCATACTTTATTTGTCTGCCTCGTTTCTCATCTACCAACTCTCACACTCTCCTGTCACATGCTCCTCATCACAGGATGCGAAGATGAATCGAAACAACTTTTTGAAAGGTTTCACCCGATTTCTTCTATTAAAATGATTACTTTTGCCTTTAATTCCTTCCTTTAGGGCATGACAAGCACTTTATGCTGTTCTTCGCCCTAAATTGCGTCTTGGATATTGATCGATGTATTTGAATCGGAGCCAAAACATATGAAGGACAGCCAACTGTTTACTTTTTATGCCTGGCGTTAAAATTAATATGGGTATGGTGGTAATTAATATGCTTTATACACAAGAGTGACAATTAAGTTTTCCTTTTGATTATAGTTCTGCAAAAGTTGCTATGGACGTTAGAAGGACCGATACTTTTTAATTTTGGACAGTCTTGCTCGTATCTTAAGAGACATGTTGTTTATTTACGTATTACTGTTAACAACTATCTTTACAGGTCTTAAACTGATGTGTTAGTGGGTCTACCATGCATTATTATCAGTATTTGGCTGAGGAATATCCTTTCAAGAATTAATAATTGGCTCAAGTCACGATTTTCTAAAACAACTATTGCTATTCATATTGTATAGAAAAAAATATGTGGAATTATAAGCAAGTCTATCGAAGACACACTATCGCTTTATCAGGTCCGCCCCAAAATAGGTAAGCAATCATCCGATGACTCACGATACGAAGTTTTACATCAAAAAGTCGTCATATGGTATGGATTTGAGTAGATTGTCGGTCTCACAACAATGAAGACATTTACGTCACTTGTGTGTATTCTGCGAAGGGACAGGCAGCTTTAGCGATACGAAATGCGTACCTACAGCTGTTGTGTGTAATGACTAATGACCCTTACAATGATTTCATACAGCGAAAGAATAAAGTGGATATGCCTCTAATCCCGAGATTAATTTTAAAGAGCAGAAAAATAAAAAAGTTTTATTTGTGTTATCTATCTCTGGGGTTTTTATTATTTGTAATATTGTTGGCCACACGGGATTGTATTATAAATCCCGGGAAATCCCGGGAAGATCCATATTAATATCAACATTTCGATGCAAGTACATAATTAACTCTACCTAATTCCGACCTCTGCTAACGAGTTAAACCAGACCTCGTCATAACATTTTTATTCAGTGGATAAGTGGAGTATAAATGCAAGCTTAGGAGGAGAGAGGCTTATTATGGCGGACCTAAAATACTAGTAGAGCGTAGACGCATGTCTACCAAATGTTTGGTCGGTAATCGATTGAAGACCGGAAGACGTAACTGAAGTGACAGTGAAGTTAAGAGAGAGAGAGAGAGAGAGAGAGAGAGAGAGAGAGAGAGAGAGAAAGAGAGAGAGAGAGAGAGAGAGGGAGAGATAGAGGGAGAGAAGAGAGAGAGAGGGAAATGGAGAGAGAGAAGAGAGGGAGAGGGAGAGAGAGAGGGAGAAAAGAGAGAGGGAAAGAGAGAGGGAGAAGAGAGGGAGAGAGAGGGAGAGGGAGAGGGAGAGAGGGAAAGAGAAAGGGAGAGAGAGAAGAGAGAGAGAGGATAAGAGAGTCCCTATTTAACTTTACAAAATGCTGTATCTTAATACTTTTAGAGGTATAATGAATTCCGCTAATAGATGTAAGTGTGCATGTAAGAAAAACGGGTAGAAGGATGATGATGTTCCTATTTAGGGTCAAGTGTTTATTTATAATTTGTATGAAAGAGAATTTAATAATATTATGGAGCTAGTTTTTTTCTATTGTTCTTGACGTAATGATCGTAAGACTCCAAGAATCAGCAAATAAACAAAATACAGTATAAAATTCCATTGATTCTTATCAGTGTTACAGTCCCTATGAGGAAAAAACGACGCGAAAACAGCATGCGTCATAATATGAAGGGAAATACCGTCTGATAACAGAAATACCTACCTACTTTAAAATAGTTAGTTTTACAGGGAGGAGTTTGAGTTCCATCCTGCAACCACCTTGCACCTTTCAAGCCAATGTTAGAGCTGTGCAGGTAGCTACATACTGGTCTAAAACAATTTGAGTCCATCGACACGTAAAGAGGAAGTAGGTATGTGGGTCGAGGCCGGTGGTGTTCTGAGGCCCTGGTACTAGCGCGCGATGTAAATGTAGTAAATTACGTCGATTTTAAATTAAATATATACTCGTTTCACATATAATAATTTTTAGAATTAAATTGCTACTCTAGCGAATGGGCAACTACAGTGCTTTCGCAGTTTTTATGCCTTGTGACTGGGACTGCAGCTACATTTTTCATTGTTGTCTTTGTTTCGACAATTCAAAAGTGCCTGTAACTGGCCTACTTGAAATAAATGCATTGATTTTGATTTTTAATTTTTATCTAAGAATGGATGATACAGTGATACTGTTTATGCTCGTTGCAAACAATTTAACTAAAATGCTATACCTTGGATAATTGTATTAACGTTACGCTTACGTTCTGTTGTAGTACTAGTAGGTATGTCATACAATAGCACAATCAGCCTATAATGATTTCATATTGCTGGGACACGAGCCTCCTTTCAATCAGCGGCCATTTATGTAAATTAGGTTTAAAACTACAACAATGTAAAAAAACTCAATCTTAAAAAATCGTGGCAACTTTACGATGCACGCTGGTATAAAACTGTTAGTGTGTGTGTGTGATCAATTCTATGTAAGCTTGTGTGTGTGTTTATTGACTACAAATACACACAATGCAGTTATGAGGACAGGTGACGTCAAAATTGTTCTTTTCACACACGAATGTACGGTAGTGAGCGTCTATAGTGATGTACTTTTCATGTCTACCCATCTGTATGGCTGATAATAAGATTATCTCATGTATGTAATGTCCCTGCTTATTGAAACTACCGGTGGTTAATGGAGGTTATTTTCTGAAGTGAGTGAACACTTATTTGTAGCTCGTACTCAAGCGAGGACGTCTGGCTTCGCTTCACTTTGTAGAAAGTGAAATGATGCAATAAATTATAATTTACATATGGACAGAAACGAATTTAACTGGTAGGTATTATAAGATATGGACAAACAATGGTTTTCTTATTATAGGATAAAAATATGCCTTATCATATCAAAGATTAGTGCAAAATCCATTTGAAGGGGGGGTTAATTGAGGGGCAATTGCAAGGTTCCGAGTCTGACTGCTACGCTTGGCTGGATTCGAGTCATTTTACGGAAATGGTACTCTACGTATCCTAGTAAAATATTTGTTTCGGAAAGTGCAAATAGTGGACTTCACAGGTGGAATCTTAGACCCACTATAGGCCTAAGCAGGACTTGTGCGTCAACTGGCGAGTGTGAAACTCGCGCGTGCACGCGAGTTGACACCTTCCGATTTTCCTTTTTTTTGTCTTCAACTCGCTCGACCTTGACAATCTGACGTTAAATAAGTCAGATGTACAGTCAGCTACAAGGCCAACTCGCACGCACTCGCGAGTTTCACACTCGCCAGTTGACGAATAAGTCCTAAGCAGCTGACTGATCAATCTTTTTAGGAGGTACAGCACTATAGCATGATTCTTAATAGTGTTTTTCCCGGCACCATAAAAAAGCCAAAGGAAGATGACCTATTATGGTATTACCCCTAATCTTTTTGTTTATTTTAATGGGTTCTATCTTGACTTGGGTCTCGCTACGATAAGTGAAAGCTGATCACCACAATATACCCCACATGTGACAGAACAGTGTAAAAGCTAAAACAAAAAAACTCCAATACGAGATTTAAACATTCTATGTAGAAAGTTACTTTCACTAGTAGGTAGTATTTAAATTACATATGTGGTTATGTAACACATTTATTTCATTTCGCAGTGCTCTCCAAAGTGGATGTAATGTAGGTATGTCAGTTCAGGTATCTTTTTTTAAAAGGTATTTTAATAGGTATTTATAAATAGTTCTTTAGCTGTTCAAGAAAGAAAATTGCACTGGAAGATGACCATCTACAACAGACAAAACACACAGCTATATAGTCCGTGGGGTCACATTAAATTAGCTAGTGGAACTTCACAGACTTGCCGGAATCGGATACCGATAAAACAAAAAATAGTTTTATATTGCATTTCATTAAGACAAACAAGAGTTCATTTAAGTCAAGACTGTATTCGATAGACATTGACATGTCAACTTTTTGAATTTTTAATTGTATTGATCTCATAATTATTTTTTATTGCATTTTATTTTATTTATTATTGTATTATTTTCTATGTTTTTTTTTTGTTTTTTGTATTGATTTTTGTGTTTTTTTTTGTATGTTTTTTTTATGATTTTTTTGTGTTGTTACCATGAATGTGTTAGTTTTATAATTTTTTGTGTGTGGTTTTATTATATATTTTTTTTATTTGTAGTATTATAATTTCAAACACAATCTGAATTGTTTCCTGAATAAATTGAATTAAAAAAAAATAATTGAATTGAACAATATCTGCACGTCGAATAAAGCATAGCATATGAATATTATAAAGACGTATAGCCTTATACATACACCACGCAGAACAACAATAAAATGCAAGCAAGAAACAACATTGACATATATGGAAGCTAAACAATAATTTTGTCAATTGACAATTATATACGGTCGCGTGAAAAAAACATTTGCGGAAGTTTAAGGACAAAATTCAAAGGCACCACTTTGACAGTGCTAAGTACGGCGTCTCATACGATTATGAACTCTATTATTAAAACATTAATGTTCACAGTGAAGCAGCTGTGTGAAACACTTGCTTTACTGAGCAAATTGGAGTCTGTGACTTAGTAGCTCCTGTCCTAGAATGACCAGGAGTTATACAGAAGTCATCTGAAGTAGTCTTGGATAATGGCAGAGGGATAAATAATGCCGTCAAAGAAGTCACGGTGAGTCAATGGTTTAGATTAGACTGTAAATTGCTTGATTAGAAAGAGGAAGGGGACATTGGCTCAGATTATTTAGGGTTGGTGCAACAAGCAAGTTTTATATCTCTAGCAACCATTATAGACATTATAATCATTCATTTTTTCTCTCTGGTCTGCCCACTTTTTTTCTTAAAGATATGATAGACTTAGCACTATCCTTGTGAATGTTCTCCTTGTCTCATTGTAAGTAATTTGTAATACACAATATAGATTGTATCTCTAAACTTGCATCAACATCAAGAAATAATCAAAAGGATGAAATCCTTATCATTTGGTTTGATTAATGTATACTATACATGATGATTGGTTATTCGGTGCATTCCTTGAAATGGGTAATATTAGACCTAATTTGACCCCAATAACTTGGGATCCAAAATGGCTTGTTTTGGAGATTTCTTTTTTTTTTACTTTTAACTGCTAATTGTGAGAAATCTACCCCATTAATGTTGATAAACTGATCCTTTTCTGATAGCTCATGAACGAATGAATCCATCATCAGAACAAGTGAGAAAGATCTCACCTGATCTGATGAACCAGGAAGAAGTGCATCGAAAAAACTGCACTTTACTGTTTCATTAAGTACAACCTTGTTAGGAAAAACCTCTGTTTTCTGGGCATACACTTGCTAAAAGTGTGTGCTGGTACTGTGGTACCATTTTAGAAAGCTAATGAGACACAAAAGTTTGTATGAAAAGTGTCATACTTACATTTATTTTGTGAAACTACAAAAAAAAATTTAGAACATGAACTTTACAGTGCTTAATTTCCAAAGAGAGATGTACTTCTTTGACAAAGTGTTTTTCTAAGGATTCATTTGTTCATGAGCTATCAGAAAAGTATCAGTTGATCATCATGAATGCCATAGATTTCTCAACAATCAGCAGTAAAAAAAAATATATAGTGCAAATCAGGTCTAGTACCCAATTGCCAATCAGCCTGTACATTAAAACATTGAACAATAGAAAGTAGGTAACATTCTAGAAACATTAACTGACATAGAGGTGCATGAGATCATAAATCATAATTATTATAAAGATGCAAGAGATAATGTTACCAACATAAATATAATATGTAGGTATCCCTATATGTCTGATAAGTATGATATATTGTCTTTGATTGAGAAAAACCAGAATATTCGAACTTAAGGGCCTTTTTACATGAAGAGTTTCTTGCCCTGTTTTGTGCGAAGAATGTGCATAAAATACTTGCCATTCGATTTTCGCACTTGTGTTTGCCTACTGGGATCTCGATGGTTTCTCACTTTGAGGATATGAGTCAAGGTTGAAATTCCTTTTTGAGTATGGTGGATTTTGTAATTAGTCTTACAGAATGGTTATTCAACTTTCCAATTTCAAATAAGTATTGGCAGACTGTATTCGGCCAGTGATGGCTAGACTCAAGTTAACCATACCGTGGGTAGATGTTATGCACATATAGCCCTGTTACTGTTAGTTATGACAATCTGAAGGGGCCTTAGGCCTAACAGACCTAAGCCTTAATAGTTCTTTGTTTATCATTCTATCATTCATTATATTGTAATTTGATACCAATGATATGATACTCATTCTTGTTATTTCACATGGTAGGTAGTTACAATAATGATAGATCCATGTAACTTGATTAGTTAGGTATAATAAGTACAGAGATAATGCTAGCAAGTGCCTGTGCTGGGTGCAATGCAACATATATTGTCAATTAAATGATAAAAGACCTAAGTATTTGTTCAATGATATGACTGTTTACAAAAAATAAGCATTTTAGAGAGCCTAAGGAATGAAATAAAAAATATCTCTTGTTAACAATACTATATACTGTGCTTTAAAATAGTGCTGTTATTTTTTCATATAAAGTTTGAATCATTTAAATGTTACGCCCATTAGTAATGGAATTGGCACTTATTTCCATAGCTGATAAGCAGTTTTTCCTCTAAAAATCACTTATTTTAGATCTTTTATCATGAAATATGATAGTGCTAAAATAATATTAATCATTGACCTCCAGGATAAACACCTTGATTCTGCCACATTGTCCCAAGCTGCAGAGAAAAAGAAAAAATAATCTATGGTTAGTTAATTTAAAAAAGAAAGATACATACACATGGTGTTGTAGTTTGGTTGGTCTTTCGAGTTTAGACTTTCGGTAGCCAATTTGACAGCTTTCAGGAACTTACACACCGATAAGCTGAAACAACGTAAATAATAGATAAGATTAATAATCATACTTAAAGATATCATGTAAATAATTTCATGATGTATAAAAATATTGTAGCATGAAAGTAAATGATAATGTTATAATAATTTCAGACAGAAAAGCTATTAGCTATTATTAATTTTGTATGAAACCAAACAAAAATTAATATTTGAATGTCTTGTAGAAGCTAGGAAAGACTGTAATCTATAAAATATTACTAAATGGGTGTGTATCAACAGCATGTAGTTGATGTTACAGGGTAAAATAATTACTGCCTACTGCTGAGCATGAGCTCAATTCCTAGGTCAGGAAAAGTATTATTGGGTTTTCCATCAGGAATTTCTCAGTAGCAGTCACGGAGCCTAGAATTGCGCCCGGTTGATGGCAATAGGCTCACCCTCTATTACATAAACATAGCTGGCGGTGTAAATGGGAGTGTACTACTAGGTACAACTATGCCTAACCCTTCGGGGATTACAGGCGTGATGTTGTTACATGGTAAAATAAAACTTTCTTCTTCTATAAATTTCAGTTAAAATCGCAGGTCTATATTATCTATGTATTCGAATTATAGACGTATTTTCCTGTATTAAAATTAATTAAAACACACTGTTTTTTAATAATGATTATTATTAGATTATATAAATAAACTAATGAAATTGTGACGCAGCATTGTTTTGTTTCAATTTACATTACGCGTTTACCTTATATCAGATCAAATACATTGCAATTATCATGTAAAGTATCATAAATCATTTAAATAAACAAACAGAAATAACCAGTTCGTTTCGGAAAAATGGAAAACCACCCTGGAAAGTACTAGACTGAATGTCGCAACAACCGATCGATCTGTTTTAATATTTCGTAAATATTATTACAAACATACCTGGTTTAAGGGTAAACCTGCTGGCTCTTAAAATAACAAACACAGACACTTGTCGAAATAACACGAAAATCCGGTAAATTTAGCAATGAGTTCACGTTTCAAGACCACAAAATATGTCAGATTTCTCTCAGTATTAAATATCGACTGTTTTCATTTGCGCAATTCAAGGGTAATATAAAAAAAAACTCATGACTAATGTTCCTGGTTCGCTATTGGTGGAAATTATAGGCATGTATGCTCATTGGTCGAAAATATATATTTAGCCAATTACCTTCAGGTGACGTCCCAGACAGACTTATCGGATAAACTAAAGAATAAGAAATGGTAATCTCATACCATAGATAATTCTAGCCTTTTCACTCTTTAGTCTATAATAGTAAGTTAAAAAGAGTATCGCGTATGAATTCGCTGCTAGAGGCGCGCTAGTGTAGCGCGCTGTCTCCGAAATGGCAGAGAGTGTTTTTAATTTTTTTTGATTTCAGAAAATCTTTTGACTCTGTCGACAATAACATCTTACTGCGGAAGTTAGCAGAGGTCGGATGTACCCAACATCTATTGAAGTTTTTCGCCAGTTACATGCAAGGCAGACAGCAGTATGTGGACTGCAACGAATGTGAATCCGACTTATATTACACTTGGTCTGGTGTAAGTCAGGGTACCAACTTGGGGCCTCTAGAATTCATCATAATTCTAAACAATTTGCCGGAAGTCGTAAAACTTGGCTCTTGTTTATTATTTGCAGATGACCTCAAGTTGGTGCTGGAGATTAGGTCCGAGTCTGATTGCAGGCGCCTACAGGAAGACATCGATCGCATAGTACAATGGATTCATGAAAACAAACTGTACTTCAACGTTTCCAAGTGCTCGTTGATGAGTTTCACCCGTGCTCGTGCACCTCTGCTCTATGAGTACGTGGTGGATGCGGCGCCAATGCAACGAGTCACGGAGGTGCGAGACTTGGGTGTTTTCATGACACCCGATCTGTCATTCCGTGAGCATGTAACCAAGATCTGTAAGAAGGCGTACAGAAACTTAGGATTTGTTCTGAGACAGACACAAAGCTTCACAAACATCACAGCAGTTAGGGTCCTGTATGATGCACTAGTCAGGAGTCATCTGGAACATAGTGCGGTCATATGGGCTCCACACGAAGCCAAGTACACTGTAATGTTGGAGCGCGTTCAGAACAAGTTCACGCGCCATTTGTACAGGAAATTATAAGGGGTATATCCGTTTTACCCACTGATGTATCCAATTCTGTTTGTCCTGGGCATGGTTGGCTATAATCAACTGCAGGTCTGACGGGAGTTTACGCTGGTCGCCTACTTAGTGAAGGTGCTTCGTGGAGTGGAGAGTAACCAGGGAGTATTGCAGCGCTTGAGTCTGTGTGTACCGGATCGCTACTGCTACTGGTACCTTCAGCCAGAACAAACCTGCTTGCCAAGGCACTCCTTACCAGAGCTTTCCGTTCCATCAACGACCTTCAAATACAGATCGATGTATTTACATGCTGTTGGAGTGAATTCGCAAGGGTATTACTATTTATATTAAGCTACAAGCAAAATAATACTTAATTTTTATTTTAGTTTTTAAAGTAAACTATGTTTGTGTTTAGGTTTTTGTACTATGTTTATATAAGTAATTATGTTATGCTGTTGTGTGTTTTAATGGTGTAAATATTTAATAATTTGTTATTTTAAAATTTTGTATTTTTTTTATTGTAAGTATATAGTCTAGTATATTAGTTTAAGTTCTTAACTGTCGCATTAGGGTAACCCTGTAAAGATAGTCTAAGCTATAATAAAAAAAAAAAAAAGTGTTCACTATAAAATTACGTGTCCTACGACTTTAGATCTATATATTCTGCAAGCTTAGGGTTTCAAAACTTTCTTTTTTTGCCTAAAACCGATAAAATAACTTCAAAATTATTTAATATTTTATAATTTATAACCAAGGAGGCCTCTTTGTATGTAATATGATCTGGCAACACTGTTTTGATTGATGTCAGACTAGCTGTCACAATACTAAGGTAACCTCAAAAGAGCATTTTGCTAGTTTTAAAAATAAATAAAAGTTATCTGTATCCTAAATCATGAGTATTATATTGAAAAAAATATCAACTTTACCGCATACGCATTGTAAGTAATTTGTCTACAAGTTTCATGCGTTAGAACATGTATCATGTTGATATTCCTGTTTTACCTCGTAAATATTTTGTTGCAGTGATTTGCCGTGCGCTGAGCAGCACTCCTGCTGTGAGCAAGCAATGGAGAGTGGAAAAAGGTTTGCCTCTAAATCGTAACGCTGAAGGAGTTCTTACAGACACTCCTGACTTCACATATTTGGATGGGCGACCAACCCCTTTACTGGTATACTTCAATACAAAATTCGACTTCAACATCCCTATTATTTATTAACACATACATTTAAATGCCACTATAAGCCACCGCTGGACACGGTGATTTGGCTCAGGAGGATTAGGTACCCACCTATAATAATACTGCCATTCTAAACACAAAAGTGATTGTGTGTGACACAAGAGATTATTTTTTTGCATATTAATTATTTGGTTTAGGTATTTAGATGTGTATTTCTTTAAGCTATCCGATGCCATAAACATCAACTTTATGTGATTGGCTTTTGAGCTTAGTATGCCAATATATCACTGAGTAGAAAATATTGAGTATTATTAATGCAACAATGTCAACAACTCACATAAACAACTCACTTTTAATTACTTTTTCAGATAAAACAAAAGAAAAGGATGCTGCGGCAAAGAGAGATTGCTTCAAGAATTGTTGAGCTGTGTTCGGAATTGGACTTTGCTAAAGAGAGACACAACTTTATGGAAGCCGCCAAGGAAGATGAGAGAAAGACTATCCTGGCTAATAGGCTGAAGCCTAAAGGAGCCGCTTTGAACCCTAAGAAGTAGATTATTGTAGTGTTAATGAATGTAGGCTAGCTGTTAATGTAAATAAATTTGCTGATAGATTTTGTCAAGGTTTATATTACTAACTACCTTCGGTCTGTCATTGGAGGCAGGAAGAAATCCCTCAGAATCATTCTTCTGGTATAAAAAGTATACTACAAATAATAAGTAGTCCTAGTAGTGTTTAAGTATCATTTTGTTTTAAATAAAGAAAGAAAACATATTTATTTGGCACATGCCACGAGCAAAAAAAAAAGAACTTTTTCTTTCGATATTCCAACCTAGGTCCCAAACAGCTGCCTAGCCTATTCCTAACATCATTGGGGTCGGATTCCAGTCTAACTGGATGCAGCAGTACCAGTATTTTACAAGGAGCAACTGCCTATCTGACCTCCACAATCCAGTTACCTGTTAATCTGATTACCAAGGTAATGCCCCTTATTATAAAATCTTGTTAAATTAATAAGGTTTGCTTTTTGCTAGACTGTCTATTACACTTCCGGGCAAAGGCCCCCCTTCATTCTTTCCATTTTTGGTGGAATCTGTCCTGTTACTTCCACACATTTTGTGCTGAGCCACAAAAACGTTATTTCAATACTAGCAGTGACTTACAAAAACAAGATATAGGTACTGCCCTCTGTATACAGTCATTGGCTTCTACCTATTATTATAAACGGATTTTTCGAGGCGTTCGTTAGTTTCAGCTTGTGACTATAGATGGCGTTGGTATGACACTCAATAAATGACGTTTACGTTTAACTGACAATACATGGCGTTGGTCTGACAATCAATAGATGGCGTTGGTACGACGCTGTCCACAGATGGCGTTGGTCTGACATTGCTTGTTTGAATCGGGTTTTTTTTTTAAACGTTTCTCTACTCTAGGAATTTATCCTGCTTCTTGGGTGCGTTTGCAAACATTTAAACTCTTATTATGTATATGACGGAGGTTCGTTATCAGTGGGTCGCGACATCGGAAATAAAACTCACAAAACCTTCGTTTACACTTTTAATTACTTGCTAACACGCACTCTAAACAAAATAATCAAGGATGCCTGAGATATGGCTCGATTAAGAATTTAGGAACGCGGGAAGTTTAGCGCGGAGTAACGAACGTCTACCCAGACTGCCGGACCGATTCAAAGTCCTCTCTCTCAACTGTCACCGCACACGTGTACTACCCCCGTTACAGGTTAGCCAACCTACCTGTCAACGTCAGTACCTGTCAGTGTCGAATACCTGATTACACTTCCGGATCGACATTTGACTCGATTATTCGCTCAGTGTCGCCATTACTCCACGCTAACCATCCCCAAGTTATTACTTGACGTTCCCAAACATTAGTTGTCAAATCTAACTACATAGTTCCTCCAGTGAGAGATAGATGGCGCTGATCCAGACCGACTGATATGCGTCGACGCTTCGACATATATATACAAACAGACAGACCCGGAACAAGTACCTGTAGATCTTACAAAATATTCTGTCCGTGCTGGGATCGAACCCGCCTCACCCAGCACAGCAGTAAATCGCTCAGCCACTGCGCCAACCGTGCCGTCAATTGCAAAATATCCAAATAATTGTATTTATTTGTATAATTGTATTACAATTATAGCAAAATCGTGATAAAGCACGTTGCTATCAACTTATATTAGGTTTAAGACACCAAACTTTAGAGCAGAACTGAAGAAAAGCGCAATATCTTTCCAAATCATAAATGGAAGTCACACGCTTCAGACAGTTTGACACCTTGTACGGACAAATACTTTATCTCTATTTAATAATAGAGATAAATTATTTGTGATCCATTAAAAGGATTATAAAAGAATAGCTGACCCGCGCAACTTCGTCTGCGTTTGGATTTTCCCCATTTTTGCAATCTTTTTCATTAATGCTCCGCTCCTATTGGTCGTAGCGTGATGTTATGTAGCCTATAGCCTTCCTCAATAAACGGGCTATCAAACACTAAAAGAATTTTTCAATTCGGACCAGTAGTTCCTGAGATTAGCGCGTTCAAGCAAACAAACAAACAAACTCTTCAGCTTTATAATATTAGTATAGATTTATATAGATAACATGACGCTTGTAATCCCCGAATCTTATAGTAAAGAAGAAAGGAATAAAAAATATATTTATTTGTCGCAATTTATACATCCAAAAGGGCGGAACAAAGAAAAAAGTTAACAACTTGCACGTCGTGACTGCGACAAGCGGGTACACCCACTTACTAAGAATTTCCCCATTAGAAGGATCATCCGGTTATAATCCTTCAAAGCAAGAGTGAACAGGCATCTGCTGGGCACGCTCGTTCCATCACAGAGCTCCTCCATCGCTATCCATCAGGCGTGATCCAGGTCAAGAGCAGGCCCATTTTGAAAAAATAATAATAAAAAGCAGTTTACGAGCCAAACCGCTGTTCTAACTAAATTATTATCTTTCAATACGTTTCGATACAATTTTGTGATCCCTATGTAACTCGATTTACCGCTAAAATGAACGCGATATTAGCCTGAGCCTGTATTTAATTGCTTGTTTGTTGGTGGTAAACCGTGTGGTTCTGTACTCCGTGTTTACGGTACCTATTTAACTGGTCCCGTGCGACTCGCATCCAGCGGATCCTTGCAACCTTCACCAGGTCATCGGTCCACCTAGTGGGAGGCCTTCCAACGCAGCGTCTTTCGGTTCGCGGTCGCCACTCCAGAACTTTTCGGCCCCATCGGCCATCTGTTCTGCGAGCAATGTGCTCTGCCCACTGCCTCTTAAGTTTGGCTATTCTTTGGGCTACGTCGGTTACCTTGGTTCTCTTGCGGATGTCCTCATTTCTGATTTGATCACGCAAGGAAACTCCGAGCGTAGCCCTCTCCATTGCCCTTTGGGTGACTTTAAGCCTTCTGATAAGGCCCATTGTGAGCGACCACGTTTCGGTCCCGTATGTAATCACTGGCAACACACACTGGTCATAGACTTTCGTCTTACGACACTGCGGTAAGTTGGACGAGAAAAACATAATACATACAGAATCTATTAACTAAGTTCGTTGGATCGGCGACGCATTGCGCAGAGTCGAGGAGTCATGTAGCCTTCCGCGAAAATGCCGAAACCATTCGTTCAAAATTCTTCCTTCATTTGGTGATGAGTCGGACAAAACATACAACATTCCCTAGCAAATTTATCGAGTGTCTCTTGTAAGAAAACCGGCATCAATAGAAAACCCGGTTGAAAGACGACCGATGCCTTAACCTGAATAAATTCATTGTGATAGTGACACTGTCACCTTCGGCTTGACATGAATGGAGGCGAGTGGTGTATGTGGCCTCGGGTTTATTTATTATACTTACCAGTGACTCAGATTTAATGGGATTTTGCTTTTATTATGTAAAGCCACCGTCATAGGGGTGTTTTAGGTGTAATGTGCCGTTTTGAGTCGCCGCGGATTTATATTTGAGTTGTGTCGCGCCCTTCATTACGTTAGTAACTAAAAATAATAATTGAAAACACAAAAATACATAGTTTCTTTAAGTTTAATAAAAAAAGTGATTATAAAAACTAAAAAACCCGGCTGTAAAGCAAAATGGGTCTATATGAATGGGTCTATATGGGTTGATATCGCTTTTGGAAGCAGGCTCCCGCCTGCTTCCAAAAGCGATATCAACCCACATACGAATTTTCATCGGCAATTAAAAAAAAACCGTTTCCTATAAAAGTGCAATACACGGTTCAAATGTATGGAACAGCAGATTTTATTTAAATGTCGATGAAAATTTCAGGTCCAGAATAACCTCCTGAACACGTGGTAACCGCTTGTGTGTCGATGTCCCTGCCACCATTCTTTTAAGTTAGGCAACAAGGGGAAATCCGAATCCATAAGAGATAACAGGAAACTTTAGCTCTTTGTTTATGGAAACAATTCTGGCATGCTTTATTTTTTGGTCAAGTGTGAGTTGTCCATAAAAATAAAATGTATGGGAAGAAAAACTTCTGGATAATAGAAGTTGGTCTAATTCTATCAAATATATCAATTACTTACAATATGTAGGAAGAGTCATTAGTGATTGCCAAGTATAAAATATAGGTACCTATTCGACACGTGTTGCGTGACGATACATTTTTTAGTGTAGTGTACCTAGATAAATTCATTGTTAATGTCCCCAGATTTCTTTCAATTTAATGTTACAACCTCTACAACATTATTTTTAGTATATGCGAAACCTGAATATAGTTTCTTCAGACTGTGTAACTGAATCGATTCCAATTTTTAAACCATGTTATATTTTATCACAAAAATATTTAAAAAAGGTTACAAGTTGGACACCGAGCAACCCTAAGTACCTATCGCAATCATTTAGGTACCTCCTGTCAAATTATTATTATCAAGGAGCTCAAGACGACGCTGGAGGTGCGGGCGCGGCGGCGCCGCGTTGTAACCACGTTTTTGTGCGGACAACCAGGTAACAGAACAAACTTATAACTTTGTGATTTTTCATGATACAGTTTTGAAATTTTGTACATAGATTCTTTACATAAAAATACTAGACACGTGTTTCAGGTTTCGCATATACTAAAACTAATGTTGTATAACTGCTCTCTACGTCGCATGCAGTAATTTACGTTTAAGATAGTTTCATCAAAACGAAGCGACGGCACGGTAATTAAAATCTCAGCTGGTTAAGTCAGGACAGGCAGGGACGGACTCGATACTCTGGCAATAATTTTACTGACAGCAGACACAAGTATAAGTAATAATAACATAGATAATACTTCAATAGTAACAAATGGTCGGAATAGGCTTAAGTACACTCAGATGCATTGTGTGCTGCAACATAACAAAGAGTATAGTTGGCAATTCTAACACACGCGTTTGGTTACACAAAAAGGGCCTAGATCGGTTTCTGGTTTTGGCAATTAAATGGGGTCGCTGCCGCGCGTCTAATTGCTTGGCAGACTTGCAAATAGTAAGATGGTTTAATCCTATTATCTTGACTTCCGTGTCGTGGTTTTTCATGCGAGATGATACGGTTTTAATGATTTCCGAAGCTGTTTTCTTGACAACATTAATGTGGTTAGATTATAATTGGAATATCAGATTTGTGGTGTTTGTGTGAGTTTGAACATTAGTTCCCTTGACTTGGTTCTCTTTACCTTCTGAAGGTACGGCCAAATTGCCGACGTGGCTCCTGAAACCGGACCCAGATAGTTTAGAGAATTATTTGTCAGATTAGTTACACCTACGAAAGTAAATGTCAGGGTCCGTTCAGTGTTCGCAGCCAGTCCGTTTTTACTGAACCTTTAATAGGTACATAAAATATCATTATTAGATACCTACATTTCACAAGAATCTTCAGTTGGTGAAGTACTCAACTTGTATTTTATTTTACAATGGCCCAAGTCCAACACTGGATCTCGTTGCAATCTTGGCAGACATAATTAAAAACTGTTTGTACCTAAAACTGAAATACATTGTGAGCGGAACACCTGCACTTGCTGTGTGATTATCAAGTATTTTAAAACAGTTTCTTTTAAATATATTTTCAATAAACTTCCTTTAAAAGTGGCTCATATTGCAGCATATTAGGTTCAGAAAGCAGTGTATTTTACACTAGTGTCATTTTGGCCACAGATAACTATAAACAAGTCCAACGTGGTTCAATTCTTTATTAAGTTTTTAAACTGACATGGTCGCTAATATTATCATTAAAGCTGAATTCAAACGGGATATTTCCCATGTATACTACTTATTAGTTTTGAGTTCCCGATATTTCGGCGCTGTTTCAAGCACCATGATCACGGAAAAACTGTTTATCCGTATAAACATATATCCCGTTTTCAGTGTTAATGACAATTCTTTATTGTCAGCGGTGTTCTTTTATCTTTAATCTCGGCAAAGAGCGCAAATGCCCAAATATTGAAACTGTCTTTATTACTAGAATACTTACCTACTTATCATAAATAAACATTATTTTCTATGAAATAGTTTTAACATTTCTTTGTGTTCTAAATTGAATAATTTTTAATATTAGGCTGTTTTGCTTTTCTTTCAACCTGCGAAGGCAAAGCACGGGACAAAAAGCAAATTAAATCATAGATCATTCATAATAATTCATGACAAAAATACTTTTCGTTCTATTATTTTTATTTCTTTCGCAAGTATACACAACAAAAAAAGACATTGTTTGATAGATGTGGGCATTTGTCTCTGCAGTTGTCGGCTCCATAACGATCGATCTATCTGCTAATAAAAACTTCCATCAACGTTTTTAGCTCAGGTTCTCAGCGTTGACTATGACAATTTTGTTCACTGTAGCGATATATTAGTATCTACGAAAAAAAGGAATAATTAATGAAGTATACTTAAAAAAAGAAAAGAAGACCATTAACTTACAATTAATTAAAAACGTTATCATTGCACTCCAATCACGGCCCAATCAAAGTCGGCATGATGCCAGCAATATTCATATTTTAAAATTTGAAATTCGAATGGAACATGAATTAAAATTCATTGTTGCCAGTCAAGATTGGTTGCTGAAAGCTGAATGCAAATCAGTTTGTAAAAAAGAATTTCATTTTTGACGGGGATATTCTCGGCAAAGAACAGACAACTTACCTACCTAAGTAAAATTGTACTATTGTGGTTAACCTGACATTTGTGTAAAAAAACTTAGTATGTTCTACAGTCAAGTATCGTAAGCATTCAAACATTAGGTTAGCCAACATAATAGCTAGCCGTAAAAGAACAGTGTGTAAAATGCCGAAGAGCTGAATGGATTACGTCAAGGGAGCAAGTCTTAAGTAGACGACAATTTTATTGACCCCGTGGCCACGAGCTATACGCGAGTTATGAAGCAACATCGGAAAAACAAACGCGAAGTTGTTTGAATACTTATACCACGAGTCAGTGCGACGCGATTTGCGGAGCGCCGTACTCACGGGAAGGAAACAAGAGACAAGCGCGCGTGTCACTAGACGCAAGTCGCGTAAAGACCTGACCAACATATTTTTACCCGACTGCGGCGAAGCCCAAAAGGAGGGTTATGTGTTTGACCTGTTTGTATCCATGTAAGTACGTATGTATGTACTTCCCTCGTAACTCCTAAACGAATGAACGCAAAAATTATGCGTCTAGATGGCCCGAGTGTCACTAGCTACATTAAAATAAAAAAGAACTAAGAAAAATGGTGGATTTTGAGCACCATTTTAAATAGCTGGAAATAAAAAAGTAATTAAAAAATAAACGAAAAACCCGACTGAAAAAACTGAAAAGCAAAAAAAAACAATCACATTTTAAATTAAACAAAAGTTAGAAGCAGGCAGCCATTCCATTTTTATAATTTGATATTCAAATGGATCTTTACTTTTTTTGTGAGCATATTTTATGGTACTGGTACCACTCTCACGATACTCAAATACTGTCAACTCGTTTATTGGAATTTTAGGCACGAACTGATAATATTTAACGAGAAAGAATGTATCTTTTGAAGGCCAGGCACAAAGCCGACGAATCCGATTGAAGTCAAGCCTTCTTTATGCAAGAGCTTATCTTTCGAATGTCTTGGGAAATAACGTGACTTCCAGAAAGCATGTGATATCGTCAAGTCCCAGGAGTTACCAGTCATATCAATATTGTGGGAAAATGCCTTGATGGCAATCGTTTTATTTTAGATCAAACGATTTCTATAAAAATTGACCAAGAGCGAGTCGGACTCGCGCATAAAGGGTCCCGTACCATCGTAGTAGGACAAAAACTAAAAAAAAAGGCTATAAGGGGGGAGCCCCTTATAGCCGTTTTTGTTGTTATTGCGGCAACAGATTACACATTTTGTAAAAAAATCAACAATTGTCTACAATTGTCTACCTATTACGGATCATAAGATACAGCCCGCTGACAGACAGACGGACGGACGGACGGCCCGTTACCGAGCAGTTCGGAGTCTGGATTTGTGTCCAGATAATAGCAAAATCCTCGGCTTCTATTACATAGTGTCACATAGCGAGATGTGAAGTGATGTCTAGCTTTAATAGGTCTGATTTTGATAAAGACAATCATCATCTGCCTAGCCATTTCCCAACTATGTTCGGGTTGGCTTCCAGTCTAACCGGATACAGCTAAATACCAGTATTTTACTTGGTGCGACGAACTATCAGATTCAGATTCAGATTCTGATTCATTTTATTTGCTTGAAATATGTTATTTTACAGATTTTATAACACACAGGTACACAATGGTTCAGCATATTCCGCCTACTTAATTCGGCATGCAAATTTTGTGACAAAATAATTAAATTCCAATGTCAAAAAAACAACAAAATAAGTATTAAATCAAGAATTATCTACATAAAATATCAAATTAAAAAATCATTAAATTACAAATTTTCTAAATATCAACTTTCAAATAACAATAAAAGAAATTGAATTAAAAATGCCAATAGCTTAAAAATAAAAATGACAAAAAAATGTACTAAGTCAAGAATTATTGTCTAGATATCAAATTACAATGTCCAAGAAAAATAGGTAATTATTACAAATTTTCTAAATATGAACTTTCAAATGACAACCAAAGAAATTAAATTACAAATGTCTAATAAGATTTTTTTTAAATTCTTGTAAACGGTTTCTGACTTTTTTTTTTATTAATATTTATTTATTGGTTTCTGTAAATAATTAAATATTAAAAATATTGAGTAGTTAATTAATATAATATGTAAGTAATTCGATTGTAAGATTGTCACATTCATAATGATTGTAAAATAAAAATAACCTCTTATGGTTTTAATCAAAAGAAGGAAGAGATGGACGCCATGGAATGTGCCAAACTCGTTGCCAAATTCTGCTACCGTTGAATTTAATTTAATTAATAATAATAATAAAGCCTTATTCATTCCACACAATCAAACAATAATCAAATCATAATTAAATAATAACAATAAATATTAATAATAGTCAAATAAAAATTAAAAAATAACCTTAATTATAAAAACACAAATAAATTGCAATTGCTTAAAAACATACATTATTAATTCGATTTAGAATTATTGAATGTTATATAATAAAATAAAATTCAAATATATGTAATTATGATAATTTATGTGATCACGATTAACAATCAAAAAACAACAATAAATATTTACAATAGTCAAATAATTATTAAAAATAGCCTTTATTATAAAATAAATATATAAATTTCATTCATTCATTTCATTCATTTTTATTTTTTTCATTTTATTTTCATTGTTACTTCGATTTAGAATTACTTACGAATTTCATATTATAAAATTGAAAATTATTTTTTTTGGAATTATGATAATATGTAATCATGATTAACAATTATAAAATAACACTAGTGTGTGGACCCCCTTCGGGTAAAAGCCTCCTCTAAAGAATTCCACTTTCCTCTATGAATAATGCTCGAATGCCGGACGAGACTGGATAGCCACCGCCTCGAATTTAATTTAATTACATCATTATGTCCTTTATTTATTTTTTTACATATTAATTACATTTTTAAACATTTCTTAAAAAAACATATAAAAAAAAACATTTTAAAACATTTAATTACATCATTCATTATTACCAAGAAAACTTAACTAAATTTCATACAAACTGGAATCCCGATACCGCTAAAATAAACAAGTGAACTCATCCTTCTTTTTATTTACAAGGAATGAAGGAACAAATTAATTATGGGTTCATTATCATTATTACGTTGTTAATTATGACTATAATCCGATCCGAGACTCAAAGGAAACATTTTGATTATTGCTTTCCTGTATAATGTAGTAGGTAAGGCTAAGGTGGAGGTACCGAATATCAGCTTCTGTTTAATTCACCGTTTGTTTTCTATACAAATAAATAAAATTTAAGTGTCTGTTTGCAATATCAAAATAGCTTTTTAATCAATGCCTTTGAAATTATATACGATACTTATAACAAAAAAAAATATTTTTAATTTTTTAATTTTCTGTATTTTCGTTCCGGTTAATCTCTGAAACGGCTGGTTCGATTTTGACGGAACTTTTACTAGCACATAGCTGATGTCATAAGGAGTAAATTAAAACACTTGTAATTTTTACCAAATGCGATTAAAAGAGGGAAGTAATTTTTTTATAATAATTTCACGCGGAGTAAAGTCGCGGGCTTTGTATGTTTGGATGTTTGATTGATTTCGATTCTATCACTAATGTGAAGCTACATTATCCCTAAGTGTGATTAACTGTGTTTAAAACGTTCTCAAGGGATAATTTATGACCATGAAGCGAGCGAAGCCGCGAACATATGTAAGCTAGTATTGTAGATACAAAAGCGGATATATTTTTTTGTTAGCAGTAAGTAGGTTGATGCTAATCCTTGAAAAACCCTTAGCCATATTAAGATTATGTCTGCGTGTTTGTCTGTCTGTTACCTATTCACGCGTTAGTAGCTGAACGGATCGCAATGAAATTAGGCTCATAGGTAGAACATGACCTGGTTTAGACAAAGTATTAGTTTTTATCCTGGTAAAATTTCCCCGTGCGAACATTTCTGACCTCTACAAGCCGCGCCAAGCCGCGGCCAAAAGCTAGTCTTCAAAACAAAACGGACCGGCTGCTACCGCACGGAAGAAATATTGGTATGGCCAACAGGTAGTTGTTCCGGGTCTGGCTGTTTGTGTATGTGATTTTAATGTTTGTAAACGCACCCACGATACAGGAGTAGTTCTTAGTGTTAGGCCAAGTTTAAAAAGAAAGTTTCATGTCATTTATTATCGTCTCGCGTTTCTCGTCTATTTTAAACATACCTATAGGGACTTAGCAAACTGTAAGTCCTTGTGTTCCACGACGCCAAAAGCTAACATTTGATCTTGTAACTACTTTCTTTTCAATTTATAATGGTACGTGACTTTTGAACGGGTGAGTGAATTATTTTGTAAGGTATAAGAAAACCAAGGCTTTGATAAAAGATCACGCCTGTAATTCCCAGTGGGAAAGGCAGCGGTGTTATTATACTCCCACATTTAACTAGGTATGTTTCAAGTCCCATGTTGTCCCACTGAAAAACTTCATGTAAACTTTGACGTTCAAAAGTGCCTTTTAATGGCCTAATTGAAGTAAATGGTTTAACTTTAACTTTTGACCTGATGAAAATACCTAATACCACTTTGCCTGACCTGAGAATCGAAACCAGAACATTATACGAGCGTTTAAGACTACTAGATCAACAAGCCACTCAAAACAGGCAACATCAACAATTTAAATGTTGAATATGAAAACTGGTGTGTCTACCCTAATAGTTTGCGAAGCGTATGCTCGTAAGTCTATTATGTTACAGGGCTCTAATTAAAATATTATGTTTACAAGCATTATGCAAAAATCTATGTAAAAGAGCTTTGAGAAGGTAAAAGCCAAAGTACAACATTTGAACCGTATTCTTATGGGCTCACTTAGCACATAAGTAGATAAATAGTTTGTTCTAGACCATAGCTGGGAACCATCTAGTTACGGAGATATGGGGGGGGGGGGGGGGGGGGTCAAAGTTCCAACTTTTTCACAAGCTTTTTTAAATACAAGTTTTTAATGTTATAACTTTACTTTCAATACCTCCACGACCCCCGCCCTATTCAATGCATCCACCAGCACAATGTTTTGAGTGCGTAACATTGAGTTTTACCGTGAAGCGTGATTTTGTGTACGTGTGTAAGAAAAAAAAGATAGCCTATGCCCTTCCCCATGATACAATCTATCTCCTTCCCAAATTTCATTACAATCCGATCAGTCGTTTATTCGTGAAGAAGTAACAAACAGAGTTACTTTCGCAGTTATAATGTTAAAGATATGAATAAGATTCGTAAAGCTAGTAGGATAGTAAAATTGCTACTATGAATACAATTATGATAAATGAGAGTACTAGTTCAGGCTTTGAGCCTTTGACTGATCGATCTTTATTTAGAGTACTTGAGAAAACTTTTGCAAGCGAAGAAGCAAAGTTTCTACGATACAACACAATCCGATGATCTAATGTAACGAAGAAAACATAAGCTGCTTACACTTTTATTAACTTTTTTATGTCTTGCGCAGCACACAGAGAAGATTTAAGAAAAGAAAGTTTCTCTAGAATCTCTAGCAAAAGTACCGCATTAACGCCGTCTTTAACTAGTAAAATATACGTAGGGCATTGCTGAGAAACGTAGGCATACGTTTCTAGTGCACGCATTACAGTTACGTGACACATTTGTAATCTGAAGGATCTTGAAGGGAGTCCCTAATCCATATCCTTTATACAAGGTGTAAAAGGACCCTTCATGAAGCCGTCAACCAAGTATTCTGTATATCAAACTAAGTAACTATAACCAAAAATTATTGCTGGGAAACGACTTTTTTTGGGTGAAAAATCACGTTTTACGGTAAAACTCAATGTAAGGCACTCAAAACATTGTGCTGATGGATGCGTTGAATAGTAAACGGGCCATGGAGGTATTTAAAGTAAAGTTATAACCTTAAAAACTAGTGTGAAAAAGTTGGAAGTTTGACCTCCAATATCTCCATAACAAGAAGGTTCCCAGGTATGGTCCAGAAAAAATAAATAAATCAGCAATGACGGGGAGAACAAGTACCTTTCGGCTTCGTTAAGGGTTTTGTTACACCTTATTATGTTTGAAAAATTCGTCTGCTCGACAAAGTAAATTACAATAACGCAGTATATGTCGTTTTTCTGTCAAAATAAAAGTCATTATCAACGATTCTTTTTCTTCAACGTGTCGATGATAACTTCAAATGAGCTTCGATGAGGCGCGTGGTGTAAACAGAACGTAAATACGTCGATTTTAAAAATAGAACTACCCGTTACATATAATTATAAGATTTCCATAATTTTAAGAATTAATAATAATAATTTTAATCTTTAGATTGTGCTTGTTGCTAACAATTTAACTAAAATGATATAAGATAATTGCATTTTTGATAAAAAAAATCGACGTTTACACCGTGCGCTCGTGTTAGGGCATCATTTCATTTCATTTATTCAATAACAATTACATTGTGTCTGAATGTTTCATTAAATAGATAAATAGTCAAAGATAAAAAAAAACACATAAATTCATTGAAAAATCCACCACCATCATCACAAATTAAATTATAAAAATCACCTGGTCGTGTTAGGGTCATCAGGTTTGGTCTGGTGTGGTCTGGGCCTTAGAACTCTGGGACATCAAGGCCATTGTCCAGTGGCTTCAGACAGATCTCTAAAGCTGAAGCTGCGTTACTCAATTACGTCGGAGGCTGTTACGGATTAACGCTTTCGCGGCGTAAAGTTTCATATCGAATTTAGATCAATGGCGGTTCTTCTTACTTTCGTGGCAATACCTTTCCCCCCGACCTTTATAATAATCCATTGTTTGAAACAATATACCTTCACCTTTAAAAGATATTTCACAATCAATTTCCTTCATTTTTCTATTGTAACACAATATTTTTTCCGCATACCCTGTTATTGAATCCCGGACAAAGGCGGATAATTCGGTAGGCTCAGTTTTAATATGTGTTTGAACGGTTGCCGTAATCGTCCCTGAATGGTCCGGGACCGCGTGGGAGACTGAGAGGGGATTAGACCGTACATTAATTAAACTTGAGGTTGTAGACATGGGATATATTCTATTTTAGGTTAATGTGAAGACTGGTGTGAAATTCGGATCTGTTAAATAAGAGGTTTCTTCGAAATTGGATTATGACATAACACATAACATCACGCTTGTAATCCTCGAAAGGATAGCTTGTAATCCCACATTTCGCCAGGTCGGTTTTAAGTCCCATGGGGGTGAGCCTATTGCCATCAACCGGGTACAAATCCAGCCTCCGTGGCTGCTGCTGAGAAATTTCTGATGAAAAACCCAATAACTCTGCCCGACCTGGGAATTGAACCCAGGACCTCATGCTCAGCAGTCGCGCTTACTCCCAACAGAAAAGCACTTTGGTTTTTTGAGACTCGAAAGGCGAGTGTGAGATTGGTAGGCTTTTTAGTCGTGTTTTACATTCAAAATCAACATTTTCCTCACTACATCTTCCACATTCCTCCGCATCACATGTCCATAACACGATAACCGATTGAATTTCACAGACTACAATAAAGAATTCACATCACCTTAATTCTCTTTGTAATTTGTCCTTTCTACGCCAAATTTCCGCTCGTCTCAACATCGTCTCATGATACTATTCCCTTCATTTTCTAAAAACGAGAAGGTACATGCCTCGGTAACGAAGTCGACACGTTTATAAAGCAAACTCGATCCGTTCAAGATGGGCGGCGACGCAATCCGTTCAGAAAGGTGATGTTAATAGTCTTTGTGAATACAATGTGTTTACTTTTACATGTTTTTATATGAACTGGTTTTAGCAAATTAGGTTTTTATGTTCTTGGCTACGTTCGTTGGTACGTTTTTACAATAAGTTTGTTAGTGATATATGAAGCTTTTTAGATATATGTACCTGTGTCATCAATAGCAGGAATATCAAGAAATCTCTGTAAATAAAAGACCACAGACTATGCTTTCGTTTATAATGTACACATAAAACAAGTTTTGGAGAGTTCGTGGCTACATAATAACAGCCGTTCGATCTTTAGGTTAAGCCGTGCTTGCCTAGGTTGGTCTGTGGATGGGTGACCACCCATTACATACCGAGTTTCCTCCGTGCCTCGGAAAGCACGTTAAGCCGTCGGTCCCGGGTGTCATGCGTAGATCTTTGACAGTCGTTAGGTAGTCAGTGGCCCAAAAAGTCTGACAACCAGTCTTACCAAGGGGTATCGTATTACCCAGTACTAACTGGGTTGTGGAGGTCAGACAGGCAGTCGCTCCATGTAAAATACTAGGTATTCAGCTGCATCCGGTTAGACTGGAAGCCGACCCTAACATAGTTGGGAAAAGGCTAGGCAGATGATGATGAAAACAAGTTTTGAAGAACAGTTGTTTCTGTAAAAACTCAGAAAACATGTCGAAAGTTTCAAAAAAGTTAATAAATGTTCAAACAACGTATTGACGGTGTTTCAGATATATAACATTTTTTGAAAAGTATTGTACATACAAGACTTGCTAAAAACAAATCTCACAAATTGTACCCAAGTTTAAACGTTACAAAGACGGTACGGTTGACGCAGTGGCTGAGCGATTGGCTGCTGCGCTGCGTGTCGCGTGTTCGATCCCCGCAAGGAACAATTATTTGTATGGCCTACAGTGGTAGTTGTTCCGAGTCTGGCTGTTTGTGTATATGAGTTTAAATGTTTGTAAACTCACCCAAGATACCGGAGAAATTCTATAGTGTGGAGGCAACGTTTTTTTTCTTTTTTTTTTTTCTAAAAGAAAGGCCTTTATGTAAATTTGGCCAAAAAACAAAAAAAATATTAGTTCGTTTCTCTAAATCCCTGCACTGACTAAGATCTTTCCAACTCAAAAGTTTAACATAAATAATCTAAGTGGCAGCTATTAATCCGGCTCGAAGTCAAGCGCATTTAAAAGGCACAGCAGCTGAATGAAACCAGTTAAACGTGGGTTTACTTGGGGATTTCCATGACGTTTGCTGCATAATTTCAGTTGAATACTAGAATTGGAGGTAGACGTAGTGAGCTGTACGGTAAGTCAACTCCGCAGTCCGTTACAACTAAAAAATACGGACAAATTTTACCCCAAATTGCCCATGCTGGCTAAATGATAACAGCTGCTCGGGTCGATCTTCAGGTTAAGCCGTGCTTGTCTGTGGACGGGTGACCACCCATTACATACCCACTTTCCTCAGTGCCTAGGGAAGCACGTTAAGCTTTTGGTCCCGGCTGTCATTTCTAGATCTTTGACAGTCGTTACAGGTAGTTAGTGGCCCCAAAATCTGATAGCCTGTCTTACCAAGGGGTATCGTATTACCCCGTACTAACTAGGTTGTGAGAGTTGAAAGAGCTGTGGTGACCCAGTGCTGGCGGCCCCGACTTACGAGCAGTAAGACATGGGTTCAAACCCAGGCAGGCGCATTACTTTTTGTCATTTATTTCATCTCCACTGCTCTAAAAACATGGCAACGGGTGCTTTTTTTTGATACGACAAAAACACACCGAATTGATATCTGGTAAATGAAGTCTTCGTTTTCGATTCTTAGTAGTTAACTTTCTGTTATATTTTGCACTACGTTAATCGTTGAAGTTTTAAAAGTTGGCGAGCGATGCAAAGTGGGGTATTCGCGCATGGCTGGCCTCTTGAAATGGCTTAACTTAATACCAACGCTAAGCACTACCTCGGAGTAACTTGATAAATATCGTAACTTATTTAATCTTTTAAGCAAATTTGAAGAAAAATACTCAATGTTACATGGAAAATACTGCACTGTGTGGTTGGGAAAAGTACTTATTTTACTTTGGGTGTATTTGTTCAAAAAGTAGAAAAAATTTGCTAAGGTACAAAATTTTTGCAAGACTAACTTAAAACTTCCTTGTTGCAGTGATTAGCGTTTGTTACTCTTAATGGTCAATGATGTTGCTGATTTTGCATTTGGCTTTAAAGGAAGTTCCAATAAGCATTGTCATTAAGACACACCTCAAAGTGTGTAACAACCACTTTCTCTCGCGTGCGTGCTCCTATTATATACAACATTATTTTTAGTATATGCGAAACCTGAATATGTTCAGAATAAGTAACTGAATCGCTTCCAATAATTTCTAAACCATGTTATATTTTTTCCCAAATTTTTAAAAAAAAGTTAAAAGTTGGACACTGAGCGACTTTGAGTATCTATCGCAATAATTTAGGTACCTACTGCCAAATTATTATTATCAATGAGCTCAAGACGACGCTGGAGGCGCGCGCTGCGTGGTGACAACGTTTCTGTGCGGACAACTAGGTAACAGAACAAGCTTATAACTTTGAGATTTTTCATGATACAGTTTTGAAATTTTGTACATAGATTCCTTACATAAAAATACTAGTCACGTGTATCAGGTTTCGCATATACTAAAACTAATGTTGTATAATTATAATCTGGACGGGTTGCAAATGGCTAAGGCTACGGAAGTTAGGGACTTAGGGGTGAAATTCAACACAGGGCTGACGTTTCGTGATCACATAAAAGCTAGCAGCAAGCAGCGGCAGCGGCAGCGGCGGCAGCGGCGGCAGCGGCGGCTTTTTTGCGGCAGCTAGTTAGCTGCTGCAAAAAAGCTTATCGTAATTTAGGTTTTATGCTCCGTATGGTGCGTAATTTTACTAACATAAAAGCCGTTATAGCTTTATATAATGCTTTGGTTAGAAGTCAATTGGAATGTAATGCAATTATTTGGTCTCCACATGAATCTAAATATAGGTTTCAAAACAAACAAAACAAGTTTGTTAGGTATTTATACTTGCAACTGTATGGCTTATACCCATTTTATCCGCTTATGTACCCAACTCTATTTATTTTGGGTATGGTTGGGTAAAACGCTATATATAAGCTGAGGGTCAGGAGGGATCTCACACTCACCTCGTACATATTCAAAGTACTTAGAGGGAAGGTGCATAATGCGGACATTTTAGGGAACATAGGTTTGTGTGTTCCGGACCGGCACGTGGGGCGACGTCGGTAGCCACGCTTGCTGGCGGAGCCGCGCGCGCTGACCAATCTGTTAGGTGAGGCGCCACTGACCGTGCACTCCGCACTCTCAACCTCATAGACGTTGATTTTTTCCAATTTTCTCTGAGTGAGTTCACAAAAAATGCATTGTTTGTGATTTGTTACAAAATTTAATATTGTTATTGTGTACACTATCGCATTAGAAGATAGTCGTAAGATGGAGAAGAAATAATAAAAAAATAATAAATAATAATTTCAAAACATTTATTAACGTAACCTCTCAAGGGGGGAAGGCAGCGAGAGACAAATAGGAGGTCAACTGTCTAAAACCAGTGGTCTATGTTGGGGTAGGCTTCCAGTCTAACCGGATACAGCTAAATACCAGTATTTTATATGGAACAACTGCCTATCTGACCTCCACAACCCTGTTTAGTACTGGGTATTACGGCACCCCTTGGACTGTCAGACTTTCGGGCCACTGCCTACCTGTAACGACTGTTAAAGATCTACAATTGACAGCTGGGATCTACGGCTTAACGTGCTTTACGAGGCACGGCGGACTCGCGGTATGTAATGGGTGGTAAAATCCACGGAACAACCCAGGCAAGCGCAGCTTAACATGAAGATCGACCCGAACGGCTATTATTATCTAGCCACGACCTCTAAAACAAGTGGTGCTAGTATAATTTTCAGGAGTGAGATAATCGGATGCCATCATAAATCTACAGGGTGTAAACAGACCCTTCACGAAGCCGTCAATCAAGCATTGTGTACAGCAAGTACACAATGCTTGATTGACGAAGTAACTTTACGCAAAAATTATTGCTGGGAAACGACTTTTTTTTTTGGGGTGAAAAAGCACGTTTTACGGTAGGACTCAATGTAACGCACTCAAAACATTGTGCTGATGGATGGATTGAATAGTACGGGGCTCGTGGAGGTGTTTTAAGTAAAAATCTTCCATTAAAAACAAGTATATAAAAAAAAAAAAATGTGAGAAAGTCGGAATTTTGACCCCCAATACCTCCTTAACTAGACGGTTCCCAGGTATGGTCTAGAACAAAAAAAATATCGCAATGACGGGGAGAACAAGCAAGTGCCTTTCGGCTTCGTTAAGGGTCTTGTTACACCCTTTATAACCATCTAATGGTGGCCAAAGGCCGCTCCAGACCCGCGCCATTGAACTCGATTCTCGACTCCTTTAATTCAGCTGCTACCAGCCACCCTACTGAAACTCAATTATCGATTAATTAATAATGTTCAGCATGATTATAAGTGTTTTATAAAATACCCAGGGGATTGCCTATTAAAAATAATGACCAATTATGATTCAGAATACGACCGTTAAGAATTTAGTATGATTTTAGGTTGTGCAGTAATCTGATCTGATTAACTACATCCTTCTTCGTGCTAATAGGTATTATAAGTCTGCTTGGGAGAATTATGAATGAGGAAAGTTTTGAGAGCGATTGTCGATGGTTATAAGAGAAGAAGACCAATGAAACAATTCAGAATCAGAATCAGAATTTGATTTGCTATGAAAGTAGGTACAATTCAATTCAATTCAAAATCATTTATTTCAATCCATTAAGGATCATTCATTTGAAACTAAAAATAACAACCTTAATTAATTAAATAATACACCACTATTTTTAATTAGTACAAAAAAAATGGAGCTCTATCCGTACCCGTTACTGATCATATTTGTGTAATCAAAAGTAAAAAAAACGAAATCCCAAAATTGTCCACGAAAATTTGTCATAACTGGTAAATTCATAATTGAATCAATCATTCATAACAATTACCACTAGAAAATACTACGCGCAGTGCTTTTCCATTCCTGTCGCCATTCGTAAGTCCCGGCAAACTATATTTTCATAAATTAAGTGAAATTTTGGGATTTATACAAACGCTTATTTATAACTTTGCTGTTTATGAATATTATTTATTGAGACTTTACATATATAATAACAAGACCTTCTCTAATAAGCCCTTTAAGTATTTGTACTAATTAAAAAATAGTGGTGTATAAATTAAAATTTTAAATTAAAATCCTGAAATTATTATGAACGTGACTGACTACAAAGCACGTACAGATTAGGTGTTGTACATAAATTAATGAGATCGGCTACAGTCTACCTTACGGCGTGCAAAATATTACATAAGTTAAAATATTAATACAAACAAAATAATGTCAACAAAACAAAATAGAAATTAAAGTGAAGTCAATTAATAATATTATAGTCCGGTACGTAAGTCTTACATGGTCAAATTTGCAGTTAATTATAACAATCATAATCTGGAATTCATGAATTGGATGACGTAGGAGTAACTAATAAAAAAGTATGGAAGAAGAGGACATGCTGCGGAAACCTCAAATAAATTGGGCCAAAGGGGTGTGGACTACAACTTTGGGGATAAGGATAAACAATACTTGTTATACAAAAATACAAATACAAAAATACAAATACAAAAATACAAAATAGTTTATTGTCACAATTATCATATTCAGCACATTTAAACGTGTTTGGAGCCTCCTTTTAAGCAAAACAGTGCCTGTATTAGGAGACTAGTTTTTATCTCTATAGTACAATTGTCCGTAGATCAGTAGCAAGTTTGATTGCACTACCATATCCGCCTTACCTGCTACGACATAAAGTTCAAAAAGGTTTACACGTGGATTTTTTACGTATTCCTAATGGTAAACCCATTCCCACTTTGCTCGACCCGGGAATCGTACCCAAGACCTCATGCTCAGCAGTCGCGCTTGCGACCACGAAACCAAAGAGGCGGTCAGGAATTTCTCAGTAGCAATCACGGAGTCTGGATATGTGCCCGGTTGATGGCAAAAGGCTCGACCGTTATTACGTACACCACTACCTAACCAACCTGAACAGACGCAACCACCACCAGTGGTAGTAGATGCGACAAATAGTTGCAACTACCACCAGTGGGGACACACCAGGGGCAGACGGGAATAAACCCTAACCGATGATATTATGACACATTTTAATTTTTAAGTTTTTGTAGTTTCAGCCCGTGACTTCACTCGTGTAGTTCTACGAAGTAAAGCAATTATTGAGTATTCAGTCCTTTTGACAGTTATATTAATTGAACCATGAATAATTCAACCGAAATCGAAATATTATTTGGTCCTCAGATGTGAGCATAGTAGCAGTTTTGTCGATAACACTCAATTGTTTGCGGACGCTATTCAGTTTTCAGTGAGTTCAGTCAATAGCCATTGTTGTAGCCTTTGACAAAAACATTCACCCGTGAATAGGTAACGTATTATCTCTGCATAGTGCGTGGTCGATTAAAGCTAAATATTATGGGTATTATTGGCATAGTACGTGTTGGGTACAGGTTGCTCCACCAACCTTGCTCAATGACATCATCATTAGCTCTTTTAAGCAGCTCATCATGCTGAAATAAATACTCTGGAACGCCTAGCTTTTAGGTCCAGACTCCACCAAAGCGGAGACGAGCGGAGAGGACAGAAGATGTGAGCGGCACGCCGCTCATAGCACACCGCTCATCACACGCAGCTCACAACACACATCTCACTGCACGCTGCACACTGCACATATCTCACCGCACGTCGCACACAGCACACATTTCACCGCACGCATCACAACACTCCGTCACTCACGTCTCCTCTCATCTTCGCTTTGTTGGAGTCCGGGCCTAATGTGTAGCTAGGTGACCTACGCTGTAGCAAAGTGAGTTACGCCGTAGAAAATTAAGCTACGCCGTAGCAAAGTCTGCGCTACGCCATACCACAAATAAAACACTTGAATTTCCAAGTTTTACAAATACAAGTTTAAAGTACCACTCCTTATTTAATTCAAGATGAAGGCTGTGTTTACAAATGATTAAAGACTAATATTTATTTAACAGACTCGAGGGTACCATAAATTATTCACTTTCAGTCCCATATGTGCGAGTATTTACTTATTTATGAATGAAAATGAGCAAAGCCTTTGCAAGTAAGATGGCTGGGATTATTCTAGGAGTTTCACACAAAGATTTGAATTGGTTTAACAGCACAGTTTTAAAGATGATGAATAGAAGACACTTGACACAAATACGATGCATCTAAGATCCCGTGCTCGGTCGCGTATAGTTTTCGACAAAGAAATAAAAACGAGCTAAGCGGAACGATTTGCATACATGCTGTGTCTACCGCTTAATATTGTACACTTCCTCAACAATTTTATAGAAGTAATTCTAAAGCTTTGAGTTATTTTCAACACGAAATCAATTTACAATCACCAAAACATTTAACAAACAAATATGGCGGCGCAGGGCACATGATTTCTTCTTCTTTTTTTCGGATGGGTTTTAGCCAGTACAAGTCTGACACTCTCTTCCGCTCCCCTCAGAGCGGGGGGGGGGGGGGGCATTTGACGATTTCCCATCCGATGGCACATATTGTGACTTTTAACCAATCAGCGCGCGAGGTGCGATCCGTCGCATGCCATTTCACAATTTGACGGTTTGACTTCGATAGATTACAATCTACCGAAAAATAATGCGTTAAATTGTAAGCAGTATGCTACGGTTCACAATCTTTCGACAGTTTACAATCTCGCGAGATAGTTTATAATCTAACGGTTTTTATAATTTTACGGTGACACATACATACGTTGTGATGTGTTAATCGGTTGAACAGTGATACATCAATCTATAATCTACAAATAAATAAAATTGAAGTGTCTGTTCGTAATTTCAAAATAACAGCGTTTTACTGCATGCATATGTCAGTATATTATATAACATTTTTTATTTTTCAATTTTTTCTGTCTGTCTGTTTGTTCGGGCTAATCTCCGATTTTGACGGGACTTTTACTGGAAAATAGCTGATGTTATAAGGAGTGACTTTTATTTTAGAAAAAGGAATACGGTTCCGTGCGAAAAAAAAAAATAAAACAAAATCAGATTTCTTGAAATTGTTAACAAATTCCTATTCAAATAAGGAAGTTATATAAACTCACTTCCGTGATTGACAATCAAAAACAATAAAAATAAATAAATTTCGTATTGAACAATCTCGGAAGATAGAAGTGACAGTATTTTGTAAAAGTATTCTGATTTAAAATAGTGTCTATGGAGTTTCTTGACCGTTCTTCTCTTTAGAGGTCTACGTTAGGAAATGGGCAACTACAGTACTTTCACAGTTTTTGTGCCTTGTGAGTGGGACTGTAGCTATTTAATTTAATTGTTGTCTTTGTTTCGACAGTTCAAAAGTGCCTGTAACTGGCCTACTTGAAATAAATGCTTTGATTGATGATTTGATTTACAGTATAAGTTTAGTATTTTTAATTTAATTTAATTTTTGTTTTTATTACTAACAAATTGGATTGGAAGATCTGTTAATAAATGATTTGATTGATTGATTTATTAGTTGTAAACCGTGAAAGCTTAAAACAGGAAAGTAATATTTTCATAATAATTACACGCGGACGAAAATCGCGGGCAACAGCTAGTGATATATAAATAAATTTGGTCAAGATCACTTGACTGTATTCCTTATATCGGTAATTTAGAAACTCCAGAATCTAACACTGAATTACTCCTGTTTTCCCATTTTTGATCTTTGAAAACTTCTGGCAAATTGGTACGGAAATATTGCGGACCGGCTGTGGACACAAATAAATGACTGATACTTCATTACACTATCTATCTGTCCCCGGTGTCCTGTTTGACTAAATCTTATCACAAATAACACCAAAATTATATACAATAGCCTCTTCCTCTAATAATAAGACATTTCGATGATCAATCCGTAAAAGCCCCTATCCAGTACAAATGTAATTTAGAAAGTTGCCGCACGTAATGGCGTCAGATTGACCTTATCACCAGGCGGAGTGTTCCAGATCTAATTATTAGTCTATTGAAACGAAACTGAGAGTAGCAGAAGGTTTACTTCGGATGTATGATGTACAAAAGTGCATTATTATCCCTATGGCGATATACGTAAAGATTGGTCTAGTGCACGTTGGGTAGCTAACTGGCTATTACATTAAGCAATCGCCTTATTTATTTATTTAACACTTCAAGCACAAAAGTACATAGGCGGACTTAATGCCATAGGCATTTTCTATCAGTCAACCTTTGGGTGATGCAGAGACAAGTAGT
Organism: Noctua fimbriata; assembly: GCA_905163415.1. Taxonomy (NCBI): domain Eukaryota; kingdom Metazoa; phylum Arthropoda; class Insecta; order Lepidoptera; family Noctuidae; genus Noctua; species Noctua fimbriata. The sequence goes on along the minus strand of LR990941.1, from coordinate 15,315,087 downwards.
GGTAGGTGTATATCTGAAAATAATTTAAATTAAAACTAAGATTAGCCGTTAATCGCAGGTCACACCGCTAGCCAACGAGCGAGCGAGCGAGCCGGGCGAGCATCGTTTCTCTTCTTTTCATTCTTCGGTTCACACCGCGAACTACCGAAAGTGGTGAACCAGTATACTGGGTGCGCTTGCAAACATTTAAACTCACATAAATAAAAACTCAGACCCGGAACAACCACCTGCAGGCCATACAAATATTTAATCCGTACGGGAATCAAACTCGCGGCACGCAGCGCAGCAGCTAATCGCTCAGTCACTGCATTATTTTGCTTATATCAGCAATAGCTAAATGATTTCATTAACCAGTCAGCAAGATAGCGGGACCAAGCGAGCGCCGGACGTGGTATTTAGTACCAGCCCTTTTTTTTCATGATTTCCCATCATCAAATGACCCGCTCTGGGCGGAGCGTAAGAGAGTGTCAGACTTGTACTGACTAAAACCCATCCATGTTCCTTGGATTGCAAGGCCGCGGAATCTCTTTCGAACAGTCCCTCAGCCCCCGCAAGCATCGGCCCTTGCGGACCCCTTCATGTGTGCTGACATCTCTTTGAGGCGTGCGTGAACACGAACGCGCCGTCGACACGGCCTGTCGTCTTAAAACGGACGGACGGCGAGCTAGCATTTAGTACCGGCCGGCAGTGGTGTGTGCTTTAAAATATAGCTTCCTCAAGGGAAGCTATATTATAATGCACACACCACAGTTCAAAGAGTTGACTGCTGAAAACCACGCTTAATCCTAAATGGACCTTCTAAATTCTGTTTTATGTCATTTCGTTGTTAGAGAGTCCCTCGAGATCGTACGGTACAAGGCTAGGCGCGAATCGGTACTGAACTAGTAACTCCGCAACTTTCTTGAATGAACTCCCATTAATAGTTATATCCTTCAGGATCTCTAGTTATTTTAATGTCTCAGAGGTGGTGAGGTTTGTTTATGAGTGGACAATAGAAATTGTAGTATTGTAATTAGCTATTGGTAAGATCAAAATGATTACAGGAAAATAAAGTACAAGTTCGGAGGTGACGGCAGACCGCAAACATCTGCGTTAGAAGTTGACAATAACCGCCGTGTCGCTGTGGTTTTAATTCCGATCGCCATGTCACAACTTGGACGGCAGCGGCAGTTATCTTCAGTGAAGGTACTACTGATTTGCGCTCTGCCGTTGCCACTTGATCGCAGCGTCAGGCGGCAATGTCACCGTTTATAGAAGCGTTTGGTCAAGTTAAAAGTGACACGGGACACTAGTCTGTCCTAGCAATCGGGTTTTGGCGCTGCGACAATCAAAATGAAATCTACGAAAAGTCAAAATGGAAGACTTTAACGTAATTTAAAGAGTTCTACCTACATCAAGGACACAAACAAGCCCCTAAAAAGCAGGGATTTCTTGTCATATAACATTTTTCCTGATCCACTTTGACAAATGAAATAACGGTGAATATCAAAGCAACACCAATACGCCCGCCCCCCTCTGGCTGCGTCACGAAAGATCTTTTATTTCACAACAAAAGATAAAAATGTTGGGTAAACAGTCCTAAAGTAATTTACATACAAAGTAAGGGCTTAGTAAATTACTGCGGCTTTACTTATTAGCTTTTTTTACGTTTTGTACTTTCTGAAAGATTTTTTTGCAGGAGAGTTGCAAGTAGGGTTACTGCCGTTGGCTTGTATTAATTTCTGTGAGCAGAGGCTGGCAATACGCCGGTGGTATGCAAGTTAACGGCCAAAATCTTGTCTTATGAAGTGCAACAAAGATGAGCCCAGTTAAGTAATCAATTAATCGATTTTATTGAATAACACTGCCATGCCATGACATAACATATTAAGAGGGAGGTGACTGCTAAAATGACGAGAAACAGAGAAGTATGGAAAAAGATGCATACATGCTGCGTCGACCCCAAATAAATTGGCATAAGGACAGGAGAATGATTATGAACATTGTATTAAACAGCACGCAACACCTGAAGATAGTATCAAAATATTTTAGTTCACTTAACAGGTTTACTGGGTATAAGGATCGGTTAGATAAACAGATGACGACTTATAGAACTGTGGAGGAAGAAGACCTGTGCCAACCCCGAATATATTGGATTAAGGGCAAGATAATGATGATATTATAATATGAGAATATTTTGAAGTTGAACAGCTGAAAATATCTGGTTATTATTTCAACAACCTCTTGGCTTCAGCACAAATTAACCGATATTTTCGGTTAAGTAACAAAGACGGGTCAAGTCTTCGATAGTTGACCCCTATCCAGTAATCTAGAGGTATAGAATAGTCTTTAAAAGCATATTGTTTGCACAATGTAGAGGTTCGTTGTTCAAACTACATAGCTTTCGAAGTTTATTTGATAAACAGAAAATGTAACAACAGTGCCTTAGTTAGTAAGTTAGCTGTTTTCTTAGTATTTGTAGTTTCTAATGTGAAAACTATTTAGTAATATCATCTGGGACATGTACTATCTTTTGGTAAGGAGTATTTGAACAAAGCACTTTCTAGGAGAACACAGCTCAGGTAGGCGGGTTTTGTTTAGCTCCAATATATTTTTCGGTCCAAATAATATCCTAATACCTCAAAACCCGCCTTTTCAAGCAATGTGTTCTGGCAACGATGACATGACGTGGACGCTCGCAAAGGAGACGGTTCACCAAATACGAATTGCACAAAGGGCTATGGAGCGCGCCAGGCTCGGCCGGCATAATAGTTTAAGAACTTTATTATTCCTCATCAAGAATTAACAATAATTCACTTACTGAGAAACTAAATTTCAATAAAATGTTTAATGTTTATGAGCGTACAGAATCTACGTTCATAGCAAAAAATAACAAATATGAGGGTAAGCGATCACAGCAACAATAAACAAGATATTATGTATTTAGAAACTAAATTCAAATAAAACGTTTATGAGCGTACAGAATAACCTTATTAGACCGAGTGCGTAACATTGAAATCCGTCATCCGTCTAAATTCTACGAAGTTGGGGACAAGGAATACGCTTCATGTGGAGTTGGCTGATGGAGAAAGGCTTTTACCGAATGGTGCCCAAGGTTGGAAAAAAGAAACCAGGAACGTCCAACAGCGCAGTGGCGAAATCGCGGAAAACAGCTGGATGAGGGTTACACAGAACCGAGAAGTCATCATCTGCCTAGCCTTTTCCTAAATATGTTGGGGTCGGCTTCCAGTCTAACCGGATGCAGCTGAATACCAGTATTTTACATGGAGCGACTGCCTATCTGACCTTCACAATCCAGTTGTACTAGGTAATACGATACCCCTTGGTAAGACTGGTTGTCAGACTTTCGGGCCACTGACTACCTCTACCTGTAACGACTGTCAAAGATCTACAAATGACATCCGCGACGTGCTTTCCGAGGCACGGAGGAAACTTGGTATGTAATGGGCGGTGACCCATCCACGGACCAACCTAGGCAAGCGCGGCTTAACCTTAAGATCGACCCGAGCGGCTGTTATTATTTAGCCACGATCTCCTCGCGCAGAACCGAGAAGTATGGCAGAAGACAGGCGAGGCATATAACCAACAGTGTGTGATTTTGGGCTGGAATAAATGAATGAGAAAAACAAAAAACCTTAGGGCATAGACAAAGTGACACTCAATCAACAATAACATTAATAGAAAAGTAAATAATGTACTGGATTGATAAGGTACAAAAACCAGTCAAGTGCGAGTCGGACTCGCGCATGAAGGGTTCTGTACGATCGTAGTAGGGGAGCCCCCTTTAATTTTGATTCTGTAAAAATTTCAACTGTTCTATCACGAATTACGGTTCATGATATACAGTCCACTGACAGACAGATTGACAGACGGACGGACGGACAGACAGCGGAGGCTTAGTAATAAGGTCCCGTTGGTTACCCTTCGTGTACGGAAAACAAAAAAATTGAAACCTGTTTTTTTAAACTATACCCCACACAAATAATTTCTCTTGTATCGTGCGTGAGCTTAAAAGTATCTAAACTCACAGTCACACTTCACAACTTTTTCAGTTCCTGAAGAGGCATTGCTGAAATCTTACCCCCAATCATACCCAACAATTTCCAGAATGACACACCATCCACGCAAACCTCTAAATCAAAATTGAAATGGCTAATCCAACGACAAAATAGCAAACAGAACATGAATTTGGCACAAAAACTGCCATAACAGAGCAATGAGTCTCATTAAGTGTGCCCGTTGGCAACCCTGTGCCGCCATGTTTGTGCCAAAGCCGTTTCCGTTTCCGTTCCAATTTTAAAAAGGTTCAGCATTTTTCCGAGTGTTTAAAATTGGAGCGGCTGGTATGAATAACTGACTTATTGATAATGTGTGTCTTTTCTTGTTCCGTAAAGGTCAATCCGGTTAGGACTTATTGCGGAAGTGGCTTTGGACACTGAAACCTCCACAAAAATACTACTGACGTATTTGTCAGTGTTCTATGTACGTAGTAGGTCAATGGCTTGAAAAAAATCCCTTAACGAAGCCGAAAGGCACTTTTTCTCCCCGTCATTGCGATAATTTTTTTAGACCATAGACCATATCTGAGATTGACCTTCTAGGGGTCAAAGTTCCAACTTTTTTACAACTTTTTTTTTTAATTCAAGTTTTTAATGTTATAACTTTACTTTAAATACCTCCACGACCGCTGTACTATTCAATGCATCCATCAGCACAATGTTTTGCGTGCGTTACATTGAGTCCTACCGTACAACGTGATTTTTCATCCCAAAAAGAAGTCGTTTCTCAGCAATAATTTTGCGTGCAGTTAGTTGGATGTACAGAATGCTTGGTTGACGGCTTCGTGAAGGGCCTGTTTACACCTTTTATTACAGAATGAACCCTCTAATAACACAGGACGGTAAGTGCAGGTACCTTAACCGTAAAATATATACGTTTTTTTTTAATGTTTGTGTGTTTGTTCCGCCTAATCTCCGAAAAGGCTGGCCGATTTTGACGGGACTTTTACTGGCAGATAGCGGATGTTGAAAGGAGCAACTTAAGGCTAACTTAGCCGAGCAAAAAAAAATCCTTGTAATTGGTTACAAAATCCGATTCGAAATGAAAGGAATCATTGTTTTTATATACATTGTCAATACATCTATGAAAACATAATGTATGTAAGAAAAAATCTATATATATTTAATAAAAGAGGTGACAGACAGAATTACGGTACTAGAAATAGAGACCAATTAGTTCAGCCAGGCTTCAGATTTGCTAAAGTAGACTCATCTTTCATGGGGTACTGTTTGAGATGCTATAATAAAATTCCACAAAGTATTCTTGAACTGAATGAAACGAAATTTAAAACATGCATTAAACGCACATTATTTAAGCAAGCATGACAAGGCAAGCAATGCATGGCAAGTTGGACGATTATATCGCTGATAAAAATGCTTGGCTCAATACCGGTACTGTTGCACAAGGACAGGGGTGCATAAATGTATAGCATTAAATAGTATGTTGGGGCTGCTGAAGATTGTACAACTATCTTTGAATTGTATAAATTTAATCTCTTTAGTATTATATAACCGCATAGCCCATATTGTGTGAATACTCTGTACTAGAAAGCTGTCATTCGCTGGAAACCTACGTCTTTTCTTGACTTGAATGTGCCCTGGCGGTTAAGAGCATGTCATGCTCACTCAAATGTCTCCCTGATGGTGGCGCGTGTGTCGGATCATTTAGTTCCCTTCAAAATGGTTGACTTGAATGGTGCCGATACATGCGTCATGTTCGTGAACGGGCGCTATCAGTTGTGACTGGTCATCTCTTGGTTGCCACGGCTTATTTCAATTAATTATTTTATTCTTGAATTATTTTTACTATGGACACTTTTAACGTACACATCTTGCTACATCGTTCTCACATAATGTACCATCTCAACATAAATGATGTAACCAACTTATTGTAAAAGTATTCTGATTTAATCCATGGAGTTTCTTGCCCGTTCTTCTCTATAGAGACCTATGTTAGGGAATGGGCAACTACAGTACTTTCACAGTTTTTAAGCCTTGTGACTGGGACTGTAGCTACTTTTCATTGTTGTCTTTGTTTCGACAATTCAAAAGTGCTTGTAACTGGCCTACTTGAAATAAATGCTTTGATTTTTGATAATAATTTCACGAGAACGAAGGTCGCGGGTAACAGCGGTAGAATATAAAAATGGCCACAATGTCGTTTTCTACCAGCTCTGGGCTCCTTAGCCAAGAAGTGTTAAGTACGGTTACAAAAAAACTTTGCTTAAATTCTTACCGCTATTAACAAAAATAAAAGAAAAGAGAAGGGTTAGAAACAGAAAACTTCTTTTGAGTAAAGATTAAACAAATGCGACATATAATAAGGCAGTCCCGTAAGTGCGAAAGAGACAACATTAATTTTCCATTAGTCACAGTTCAGTTAAGGGTATTGGACCATCAAACATTATCCTACAAACCTTAACTGAAGCCCTCTTCCGTATTCTTCTCTACCAATCAAAATAGAATGGGAATGGGCTATAATCCACCACGCGGGCCCAGTGCGGGTTGGTAATGATGATTATGAATCAAAATACAACCTTAACTTCAGAATGCGATGCTCTGAATTCCTTTGTCAATTCCAGGTCTGAATTTCATAGTCCTCTGTGGTTCCAAAGTAAAATGAAACTGTAGTAGGTGAAAATAGAGTTGATATTTAAATGGTGTGTGTTTGCTTGGACATTGTTTAATGAGGTGTGGAGAGCAAATCCTGCTTGCAAAATTGCCGATGAGTGGCCCAAGATATAGTGATTTGGGATGGATAAATATTTATGCTGAATTTAGTTAGTAATAGTTTGTTGATAAATTGTTAGTAAAGTCGTTCCCCTGAAGATTAGGTGAACCTTTGGTGTTACAACTAAAACAACGTCAACAATTTGTAACTAAACAACAACACAACACATCACTTGTATCTAAAGTCAAGTTAATTAAGGGCATTACATTGCTCGATGACCTTGATGATTTGATCCGTGTACTGGTTTTTGTTGACTTGCCCCGCAAATTTCGCAAAATTTCGGTTTTTATTTATTATTTAAAAATATTAAGAGAAATAACAGAAAAAAAAACAATACAGATTGTTAAGTATATCATTACGTATTTGTTGTTACAAAATTCATGCCGATCTATTCAGCCGTTACAGAGATAATTTACAATTAAGGTTGAAAAAGGACCTATTTTCTACGATTAACCAAATAAAATTGAGAAGGTTTATTAAAATTTTAAACAATACAATTTATTTGTGATGAACTTAACTATAACATACTTTTTTTACACGGAAATGCACGACGGGATTCATCAACAAATTTCTTTGAACATACGCTGTTTTTGGGATTTGAGCCATGTAATGCCCTTAAGTAATTACTTACGCAGACATTTTTATGGCATGGACAAAAATTTAAACGAAGTAAGAACCGTCAAAAAAAAACAAAAAAGCTTCGTCTACGCTAGGCGAGCCGAACACGATGTTATGTTTAATGCTTGTTTATACGAGTATATTACCTAACCTACGCTCGTTCGCTCGCTTGTTATGGCGAAAGCGATCTTCTAAGGTCAAACACAAAGTGCAAAATGCAAGTGTTGAAATAATAAAACGCAGGTGCGATTTAACTAAAAGCTAAGCTAAACTAAGTTGCACACTTGCTACGTAGTTCAGTTGTACTCGTAGTTCAGTTGCACACTTACTACGTAGTTCAGTTGTACTCGAATAAGTGCTAAAGTAAATGAATGTAACTGCTGTTTGCTTTCCCCAATAAACAAAATAAAGGATAGGGCAGGTCCATTTGTATCTGTCAACAAAGTAATCTTCGAGGTACCTTGTAAAGATCTTTGTCTAGGAATTCGTACGGAGTACAGTACGGGTAGACCGCACGTCGCGTGTCAGTGGTACCACTTACTTTGATATTGAACTAATTTTGTGTGAGGAGTTTCCGAGGCTAGCTTATTCTGGTTTTGTTGCCACTGTCTGATAACCAGTCTTACCGTGTCGTATTACCCAGTACCTACTAACTGGGTTGTGAAGGTCATCGACTGGAAACCGACCCCACCATGATTGGGAAAGGGCTAGGCAGATGATGTTACCACTGAAGTGCGGTCTCCTGTACAACTTCAATATCTAGTTTCTATTTTAATATTGTATTTTGTCGCTAATCGGCGTTGCAGTGTTCCAATTAAAAGGGGATGGGTACCATCTCCAAGAAAAACAACAATAAGGAGTAGAACCTGAGACCTTTTAGTTTTGTCTTCGTGTTGAAGCGTCAGCCTTTTTCAGCATCAGCCCTCTTATTAGCTTACTCTGCGGCCTCCATCCGGAATATCACGGTCCCACAGAAGGATACAACTTTCCTAAATTCCATCAGCAAAGCCGTAACTTCTGCTGGAAGAGACAGGTTTTGCCTGGTCCTGGCGACCAGGAAAAACCGCTCCGAGGCTTATGCCAGATGGATCGCTAGCTAATTTCCCACCCCAAAATATAAACAAATGGCTGGGAACCACACCAATGAACAGTATAATCTTATAATTATTTACACAGTTTTCATTTTAACAACTTAATGGTACAGATATAAAAGGGAGTGAAAGCGAATTACCAAGCGAAATTGCTTTAAGCCGATGTGATGGCCCAACTGGCGCAGACGTAAGTGGATTAAAAATATTATGAGTTGTAAGTCACTTTATAGACTAAAATTGCACAGGACTAATCCAGATTTACATAGCTAGGTTGGTAAAGTATAATTTCTAAACGAGAATTTAGAAGGCAGCAATGTTTTGGCCTGTTTAAAATAACAGAACAGCGAAATTGAAAATAAGCGCAGTCATTTGTTTCTCGGGGTATTCCGGACCATAGAGAACAGAACCGCTTCACCGTCAACATCTAGTGACGGCAATGCTCGTAAATTGTCGTTGAATTGAATTCAATTGTGTTTGAGTGCACAACTTATGTCATAGATAGCCTCCAATGCCGTAATACTCCATACGTCATTAATTAAGAAGCAACTAGCTACTGTTTTCTCGCTCAAGAAACAAAATAGATGTAGGTCAGTCAGTAATCGAGAAACACATCGTCGACTGTTCACTCTGCAACAGCAACTGTCAAGAAGTGTCGGAGCTCTGTGTCCTAGCTTTTAGACACTCCAAAATACATTTTATTTTGACCTGAAATACTTCTAGTGGTTTCACATTCACGTCAGAGGTTTTAAACACAACTGGCAAATGCATGTGCGGTCGATGACCCAAGATATCTTACCAAGGGAACCGTATTACACAGTACAAACTGGGCTGTCGCTCCTTGTAAAATTACTGGTATGCAGCTGCATCTGGTAAGACTGGAAGCTGACCCCAATAACGTTGGGAAAATGCTAGCCAGATGATGACTTCATAAAGGTGGCAATGACTGAAACCATACAATTCATATACCGACCCGCCATGCCTACATAATTTATTTAGTACAAACGCAGCAGAATCAAGATTGTATTACGACAGTGATTAATTATTTTCGGATTACGGTGACCATAAGTTTTGTGTGAGATACAGCTTGATAACATTCTCAAATGTTTCCCAACTATTACGCATTGACAAAAGATTTAATATTTTTAATCGAAACTGTGTATTTCGATTACCAATGTTTTATTAATTTAGTATAACTAAAAACAGGGTGTAAGGGACAGCCCTCCTCAAACTGACAGGGTGCATTCAGCTCCTTATTTTGAATCATATTCTACCGGTTTATTTTTTCCTCTATTTCAATGTAAAATTACATTCTCTGTACGCAGCATTCCATTTATGTAAATTATGTAAATTTTAGTACGGCTAAAATAAAAAATCCAACAATGGATGTTGAAATACTCTAACGAACGACGCGTGAAATCAGCTGTTCATTTCCTGCCTAGCTACAGAGTTCATCGTACTCGTCGTCGCGCTTGCCGTTCACTACGTACGATTTGCCACGGTAACGATACATTGCGTATGAGGAAATAAACCAAATCAAATTTATTGGATTCCCATAACATTCCTGAAATAATTTCTTGTACCGGTCATCTTAGTATGACATACTGAATTCACCCCATCAGTTTGTGGAGGGCTGTCCTTTACCCCTATATGTTAGGGGTTTCTAAGTTAAAAAAGAATAAAATCGGATTAGATACAATAATAAAAAATTGATCCCACGCCATTAGTAAGTACGTTTACGTATTTTTTTAGCAGGTTGGTTATAAGATACCTAATAACCATTTAAGAGAAGAAACTTGGTTGATGACGTAATTACGTCACTTCTCTGTATGACACGATCAGATGGCAGCAGTACTGTTTTAATCTTATTCCAGAGTGGGACAGAGATGGCAGTAGTCGTCCTGTATAGCTCCGTCTCTTTCCCACATAGGAGTGACTTAAAAAAATATTGCTTTAAGACGTCATGGTAACCCCCCAGAAGACGCCGTATCGTTATCGTGCCGTACTGTAAATATAAAAACAGTAAACATGGTAAATATCCCGTTTCTAGTCTAAATAATAATGTAAAAATAACGTCTGTTTGCATAGGAAAGTCCCGCTGAAATATACAAAGTGTGGTTGACAAAGCAAATCATGGGTGTACAGTATTCGGCAATCAATCTATGCCCTTAAGGGTTTCACATTGGCACGCACTGAATTAATATCACTCGGCAATTTCCGCCGCGACTGTATTGACGTACGAGTGAGACTCGCCCTTAATTAGTTCGGCTTCTATTATTCTGCAGTATTGAGCTGTATTTCATGTATTGTGTACCATTGGTATTGTTGTTCTAAATCTTTTTTATTATGTCTTATTAATTTATCCTATTACTGGGACTAGAAAATAAAAGGGTGTACTTGCACTGTAAGTACGACGGCAAGGTTGGCGCAGTAGGTGAGCGATTGGCTGCTGTGCTACGTGTCGCGGGTTCGATTCCCGCACGTACGTATGGCCTGTTTGTGAACGTGAGTTAAAATGTTTTGTAAACATACTTTCTAACTTTTTTTTAACACCTTTCCTAGGTGTTAAAAAAAAATTACTTAAAGTAGTAAGCATGTGCCAAACTTGTCGCCAAATATTTGGCTGAATTAATTAAAATTTCCATCTACCCGCTAAGAAGAAGAAAGAATCTTTGGAGAAATACAGTCGTGATGTTATGTTACTTCTTTATATCGCAACATTGAGAAAAACCTTGCTTGGGTGCAAATAAATTAATACATCCAGACTCCGTGGCTGCCACTGAGAAATTCCTGATGGAAAAACCCAATAATGCTTTACCCGGCCTGGGAATGGAACCCAGGACCTCATGCTCAGCAGTCGCGCTTGCAACCACTGGACCAACGAGGCAACGAGTAGTTTTAGCATATTTTCCTTTATCAAGATTTTGTCTTTTCACGCTTTTTTTTTTTTTTTTTGTTTCATTTGTTTATCTGTGGAAATTTGTAAATGGCCGTCGAATTCCTATTGTTTAAGAACATTGTTTATATTAGCTGTAAGTTTCCCGAATAGTATAAAATGAAATATCCCAGAAACTCACGTTGCATAATATTATTTGAGCAAAAACGTATTATATATAATGAAGCGAAGCATGCGCCGGTTCGCTGGTCACAGTCGTATCATGAAACTCGAAGATTCAAGCTTGCATGAATATTTGGGCAACTGAATTTGTGTTTCTGCTTTAATTATAATTTTGCGAACTACTACTAACTGTTCTCTGGGCTAGTGAAATAAAATAGAAGTGTCTGTTTGTAATTTAAAAATAACAGCTTTTTACCGAATGCCAAGTATACAACATTATTATATTTACAACATTATTATTATGTGTATATATGCGAAACCTGAATATAGTTTGTTCAGCATAAGTAACTAAATCGATTCCAATCATTTTTAAACCATGTTATATTTTTTCCCAAAAATATTTAAAAAAGTTAAAAGTTGTATACCGAGCGACTTTGAGTACCTATCGCAATAATTTAGGTACCTACTGCCAAATTATTATTATCAATGAGCTCAAGACGACGCTGGAGACGCGCGCTGCGTGGTGACTGCGTTTTTGTGCGGACAACTAGGTAACAAAACAAGCTTGTAACTTTGTGATTTTTCATGATACAGTTTTGAAATTTTGTACATAGATTCTTTACATAGATTCTTTATATAAAAATACTAGACACGTGTATCAGGTTTCGCATATACTAAAACTAATGTTGTATACAGTACTTATAACAATTTTTAAATTTTTGTCTGTCTGTCTTTTGGGTGCGTCGGTCTGTTTGTTCCGGTTAAGCTCCAAGACGGCTGGACCGATTTGAACGGGACTTGAAAAAAGGAAGGTAAATTATTTAAAATAATTTCACGCGAACGAAGGCCTCGGGCAACAGCTTGTATCATACCAAATAAAATCTTTAAATGATGGTGGAATAAAAACAAATCAAAATTAACTGTGTTAGGAAGAATTAAGGCCACACATAGGCAGAGATGAAGTAAGTTTACTTTATCACATATCACAATAGACTTACATACGTCATGGACCGGCCGGATCCAATCATTTGTTACCGACACGACAAGATTTATGTGCTGTTACCGTATCAAAATGATTTGTCTAGTTTAGAAGAAATACACACTCGCACACGCACACACGCACTCAGATACAACAACACACACTCGCACACGCACACACGCACCCAGACACAAAAATCGAGTTTGTTTAAAAGTATCAAATCTTCTTCTTTATCGTGTGGTTAGTGCCTAACCTGGTGTCAGAGTTTTCACACCGATGCCGTCGAGAAATATCTCTCAGGCATGCTGGTTTCCTCCCGATGTCGATATTGTATAAAAACTAAAACCTATTTACTAATCTAAAAAATATTTATTCATTCTATAGAGAAAAAAATATTACATATAAAATATTTTGATAAAAACGTTTACATGTTAAATAGAACTTAATTATAAAGATGTAAAGAATAATTTGGGTTTCAAAAGATGTAATTTGGTCGAAATAAATTAATATCAGAACCAGAGCCTTTACGCATTATGGCGGTCAAGTAATTTTATTAAAATATTAGTAAAGCCGGCCGTATATAAAATAGACCGTATACTTGTACAAAAGTCTCACACACACACCCAACTTGGGGTGAGTTGGGTGTGTGTGTGTCACTCACAGTCGAACACACTCATAGTTTCTCACACACGTGCATAGACACTACACTCAATAAAATGTCTTTTTTTTCCTATAGTATTTCTGTTTTAGTTAAATTCTTTTATATAAATTTGCAAATTGTTTGTTTTGCAACGAAAGAGACTGGCTTCCACGACACAGGGAACTCTAGTGTGGAGACCAGGGACCTATTTTTGAAGTAATGTACCTCTGAAACAATAAAGTTATTTGTATTAGTATTAAATACTAGCTGTTGCCCGCGAATTCGTTCGCGTGGAAATTTTGATGTGTATATATATATATATAGCTAGCCCATATTGTCCCACTGCTGGGCAAAGGCCTCCCTCCACTCCTTCCAAAGCTCGCGCTTCTGTGCTACTTCTTTCCAATTCTCAAGGAAGACATCCAGGTCGTCCCGCCATCTCCTTCGTGGTCTACCGCGACCCCGTGTCACTGTGTCTGTTGATGTGTATGTGTGAAAAAAAAACGATAACCTATTTCATTCCTCAGGATATAATTTATCTCCTTGCCTTTCATTTGTATTAAATATACTATAATCCTGTAAAGCTAGTCACATTGGGTGGGACCTAGCTATCGACACGCCATCTACAATTTGTTATAACGGAGTACTTATCTACGATATACATGGTAGTCTTATTTCTCGAGTCTGGTATTTTCTGTAAGTAGGTATTTGACTTTCGTAATTGCTTTTCAAGACTTCTTTTGAATTTCTTAACTCTGTCAGACGTTACCGTGTCTTTGTCCTATGGAAAGACTATGTATTAGGACTTAGGGTTTCAATGATATCAAAGTTACGCTTGCAGAAATATATGTATGGCGGATCCCATTGGTACGGACACAAAATGAAGTGGTCATCACGCGACCTACTTACAAGTCTACCCAAACCACAGCGTGCTTCTACAGAGCCGTGATGTTTGCAACTCGTGGCGAGGACGACATTTAGTGTCTGATCGCAGCAGAGTAGAGACGTCCTGGAGCTGTACCCGATTGTTGTGTTAAATTGTAATTTCAAGTAATTTGTTAGTTAAATAGAAACAGTGTATCGCACCCAGTGTGTTTTCATTGCACGAAACCCATTTTCTGCCCACATGATGTACGAGCCTAACGGAATAAATCCTGACAATCCGTCAAGTATTTGTCTTTAAAAAATTACGGAGACAGCCATTATGCTTTAGTTTCGTACAAGAGATGGAGAGTTGCCACTTTTTAAAACTATACATTACCCATTATTGCTTGCCTTTTAATATCGGGAGCTCAAAATAATGAACAATCACGAAAGATATCCCGTAATTGACGGCATAAGTTTACTTGTAAACCGTAAAAGCATAAAATAGTGTTTATACATTACATATATGCCAGCAAAGTGCAGCCTGCATGCTCTGCATGCTGCATATAATGCAGTGTTGCCATCCTTCAATCTTCAACACTATGATAGTTACTTTACCCATCCTGAGGACCTAGACAAGGAGCAACCGCTTTTATAGCGTTTTGTATTTCTAAAAAGTGTTTCACGGTCGTTTATATCAGTCCTACATATTATTGAATGTTCCATCTTAGTTGGCACTGATAGAATCTCATTATATCTGGAGTATCTAGTGAGATAGTGATACATAAAGAATTATCATCACCATCATCAATCTACAGCAGACAGCAGTCCACTGTTGGACATAGGCCTCTCAACTTGCACGTCACTCAACTTTTTTCTAGGCAACTCTCATCAAGATGCTGCCAGCCACCCGCCCAGAGATCACCGCTCCACTTAGCCTGAGGGCGTACCTTACGCTTGCCGATTCGCGGTCTCTACTCAAGAAGATGAGACCGGTGACCGTTGGGGTAGACCCCAAAGACCTGTCAAATACAGAAATCCAGCCCCTGCTACTTGATTTTAAATCCAATAGAATTATTTGGAAGGTTCAATATAATAGTGTAAACAGTTCGGTTAGCCGAAATGCGGGCGCTAACCGCCTTCACCAAAGTGTAACCTCGCTTTGATCTAACCGCATTGTAACAAGGTATGGTACGATGTAGTATATGTCTGTGTGTTGTGGTCAATTGTGTTATGAGAATGACCTCATTAGATCATGAAGTTAGTATTACAGAGTATGAGCGTGTGGTGTAATCGTAACGAAAATACGTCTTTTTTTTTTAATTAAAATTCTTGTTTCGTTGTTTTTTTTCTCTTTTTTTTTTTTCTATTCAAAAATCGATGTATTTACGTTTCGTTTCAAATAATTGCTAAAATTCTTTCTTAACTGAAATTCATTTATTTTTTCCCTATTTTCTAAATCTTTTAAACAGAAAATGGAAGCAAGCCTCCCAAAGTAAAGTTTAATTCTTAATCTCGGATTAGCAATTTCACGGAGCTTCTAATTATATTAACGTTATATAAATGGCCGTATTTTCTAATTGTTTTGTATTTCCATTGTCTGTTTAAAATTGTTCGCCTGAAGAACTTACTTTTAAGGGCATTACATTGCTCGATGACCTTGATGATTTGATCTTTGTACTGGTTTTTGTTGACTTGCCCCGCATATTTCGCAAAATTTCGGTTTTTATTTATTATTTAAAAATATTAAAAGAAATAACAGAAAAAAAAACAATACAGATTGTTAAGTATATCATTACGTATTTGTTGTTACAAAATTCATGCCGATCTATTCAGCCGTTACAGAGATAATTTACAATTAAGGTTGAAAAAGGACCTATTTTCTACGATTAACCAAAAAAAATTGAGAAGATTTATTAAAATTTTAAACAATAAAATTTATTTGTGATGAACTTAACTAAAACATAATTTTTTACACGGAAAACGCACGAAGGGATTCATCAACAAATTTCTTTGAACATACGCTGTTTTTGGGATTTGAGCCATGTAATGCCCTTAACTAGCTTTTGGCCGCGGCGTGGCTCGCGTAAAGTTCGGTATCGTGTCCTACGGGATCATACTACCGGGAAAAAAGTAATTCTTATGTATTTATCCAGCTTATAAACTTATCTAAGTGCCAAATTTTATCAAAATACCTTCAGTAGTTTATGCGTGAAATAGTAACAAACATCCATCCATCCATCCATCCTCACAAACTTTCGCATTTTTAATTTATTAGTAATATTGTTTGCCTGAAGAATTTACTTAATTTTATTTTGGCATCAGAATAGTACTTTTCGCGTAAACTGAAACATGAAGAAGAACACAGAAGAAAAAAAGGGGGGGGGCATGAAGGTTGACTGGTAGAGAATGCCTTGTGGCATTAAGTCCGCCTATGTACCACTCTTGTACATGAAGTTTAAATAAATAAAGATTGTACATTTATCAGTTTACGCAAAAAACTCCCTGCACCTCCATTATTAAAGTAATAGCTTATGCCCGCGGGTTCGCCCGCGTGTATTTCGGTAACTGTTCCACAGGATCATCTACCGGTATAAAAAGTTTCCTATGTGTCATTCCAGGTTATAAACTATTAACTTACAAACTTTCGCATTTATAACATATATACTCGTATACAACATTATTTTTAGTATATGCGAAACCTGAATATAGTTTGTTCAGAATAAGTAACTGAATCGATTCCAATCATTTTTAAACCATGTTATATTTTGTTCCAAAAATATTTAAAAAGAGTTATAAGTTGGACACCGAGCGACATTTAGTACATATCGCAATCATTTAGGTACCTACTGAAAAATTATTATTAATGAGCTCAAGACGACGCAGGAGGCGCGCGCGCGGGCGCGCTGCGTGGTGACCACGTTTTTGCGCGGACAACCAGGTAGCAGAACAAGCTTATAATAACATAAAAATACTTGACACGTGTTTCATGTGTTGCATAGTAGATTAATTAGAAAGCAAGAAGTAAGACTACTTGTACTTGTATTGATTGAGATACTCAGTTGCTACACTGAATTTGTGCTCGAGTGTTATCAATATTATGCTGGCCCATTTGACGTTCAACTAAAAACATTTTTCGGGCAAAAGGTGGGTGTCCTACATATAATAGGTACTCTTCTGTCTAAACCTTCAATTCATAACATAATATCAGGCCTGTAATTCGCGAAGGGTTAGACAGAGGTGTACGTAACATAGTAACACCCACATTTAGATAGTTATGTTAAAGTTTCATGTAATAGGGAACGAGGCTATAGCCATCAACCGGGCACAAATCTATTAATACTTTGCCTGGCGGAGCGGAAGGGAGTGTCAGACTTGTACTGACTAATTTTTATTTTTAAATTTATTTATTTGCATCAGACACAACGATCCATACTTGAGTTAGTAAGAACACTTAAAAATAATGTTAGTATCAAAATAATCAGAGACAATAATACACACCACACAATAATATCTTATTTAAGTTGTACACAAAATAAAATTGAACTTAAATTAACACAACCATTTTAACTAAAACCCATCCATGTTCCTTCTTTGCCCTTTGTGTTCCAGGGCCGCGGTATCTCTTTCGAACAGTCCCGCAGCCCTAGCAGGCATCGGCTCGTGCGGACCCCTACGTGGTTGCTGACATCTCTTTGAGGCGCGCGTGGAACACGAACGCGCCGTCGACACGGCTTGTCGTCTTAAGACGGCCGGACGGCGAGCTAGCCCATAACTCGCCGTCCACATGCCCGCGCCTACGGTGGCCGGGGCCACCACGTGACTCCCGACGCCCAGGGCGACTCCCGAGGCGGCTGGGACGTGAGGCTCTTTCCCTCTCACGTTCCGCCACCTCCTTCAGTAGCATAACTGCTTCGCAGAAGGAGGTGACGGCTTCCCATTCCCTCTCGCTCCGGACCATGGCTTGAACCAGCGCCGGGCGCGAGAGATCGCTGCCGCCAATCGCCTCTATGAGGACACGCTCCACGGCCTCCACAGTGTGCTGCACCGTGTCCTCCGGACGATCCTCAAAATGGAAACACCCGGGCGTTTCCTCCCGCCCGATTCGGTGCAGGAACCTCCCGAAACAACCGTGTCCGGTGAGGACCTGCGTCAGGCGGAAGGTGAGGGCGCCGTGGCGCCTCTCTAGCCACTCCTCAAAGAGGGGACTTATCGCCACTATGGTGGCGTGCCCTGCACGGGGTTGCGACAGTCGCTCTCTCCATGTCACCATGAGATCGCGCCGGAGGTCTGTCCGCTGAGCGGCGATTTGCCGCGGCAGTGGAGTTTCCCCCCCGACGTAGTGCCTCCGCGCGCCATTCGTGAAGGCGCGCGAGGACTATCGCCTCCAGAGCCCATGGCGGCAATCCGGCAAGGAGGCTCGCCGCCTCACCGGAGATCGTGCGGTACCCCCGGACTAGACTGACTAACTGGACTTTGCCTGACCTGAGAATCGAACCGAGGACCTCGTGCTCAGCAGTTGCGCTTGCGACCACTAGACCAACGAGGCAGTCAAACCTTCAATTCAATTAAATTTAATTCAAATAGCTTTTATGAACAAAAATAAACATTTTGTGATGTATGTGTATAAACACAGATGTGTGTGCATTTGTAAACCTTCAGGGATTATGTAATGTTAGAAGTTAAGGCTAAAGTAAAGTTACTCAAGTTTTGCCAGCGAGCAATGGAGCGCAGCATAATAGGTGTTAAGCGGACAGATCGCGTAAGAAACACTACCCTGCGCTCCATTACTCAAGTAGCAGATGTTGGAGAAAAAACAGCCAAGCTGAAGTGGCAGTGGGATGGCCACGTAGTACGAATGCGCCCGGAGAGATGGGCAACGATCGTCACGTCCACAACCCAGTTAGTACTGGGTAATACGAAATCCCTTGGTAAGACTGCTTGTCAGAATTTCAGGCCACCGACTGCCTGTAACGAATGTCAAAGATCTACAAATGACAGCCGGGACCAACGGCTTAACGTGTTTTCCGAGATACGGAGGGTGGTCACCCATCCACGTATTAACCTAGGCAAACGCAGCTTAACCTAACGATCGACCGGAGCGGCTGTTATTATTTAACCACGAGTGCCTCAGAGAACTACCCGTTGGTCTAGAATTTGTTCTAAAAGCGGTATCCCAAAACCTGGTCATTACTAATATTTACCCTAAGCTTGCCAGACAATTCACCAACTAAAAGCAGGATTAGTTTCAAAACTAGTGCATCTATATTCCATTTGGCTGGGTCCACCTAATCCTATGCAGTAGTTTTAACCCCTCGTTCTACGTAATCTTATTGTGCGGTCGGCACCTGAGCTTTCAGTGGAGCTGGTGTTTCCGTTGTGGATATTAGATTAGAACTAGAAAGGAAATTGTGATATGTTTTGCATATTTATTTATTTGTTTAAACTTCATGTACAAAACATGGTACATTTATTTATTTATTTACTCCAAACATACAAATACACACAACACAAAACAATACATACATAGGCGGACTTAATGCCACAAGTAAGGATAAATTGCGTATGAGGAAATAAAACAAATCAAATTTATTGGATTCCCAGAACATTCCTGAAATAATTTCTTGTACCGGTCATCTTAGTATGATATACTGAATTCACCCCATCAGTTTGTGGAGGGCTGTACCTTACACCCTGTTTCTCGATGTGTTGTTTGTTTGTGTTGTTCTTCTAAACTTCGTAACTGATTTTGGAGTCATTTTTCCCATCATTTAGATATTATATTATAGTTTGTAATAAAAAAATAATTTTGAAAACACAAGTCCTGGGTTCGATTTCCGGGTCTTCACTTCAGTATGTAGAGCTTGAAAGCACTTCAGGGGCTATCTGAAGTTCTAGATCTCTAGATACTGAAGTATAGATAGTTAACGAGTGTCCACTCAATGAAACAAGTTCGTGCTGCAGTTTGATGCAGATAAGATGCTCGTAACAAGCTGCATCCACGTGCAGCTAATTATGTCAAGCTGTTTAGGTTTAAGCAGTTTTTTTTTGTAACAAAAAGTGTGACAAATAGGTTATAGGAAACTGATTCCATAGCTTTGATTTTAATGGTTATAATATAATTAAATAGATTTAACCGATTAGGCATAATTACAGGTTGTAAACAGGCCCTTCACGAAGTCGTCAAACCAAGCATTCTGTACATCAAACTAAGTAATTTTACGCAAAAATTATTGCTGGGAATCGACTTTTTTTTTTGGGGTGAAAAATCATGTTTCACGGTAGGACTCGATGGAAAGCACTCAAAACATTGTGCTAATGGACGGATTGAATAGTACGGAGGTCGTGGAGGTGTTTAAAGTAATAATCTCACATGAAAAATATGTATTTAAAAAAAAAATGTAAAAAAGTTGAAACTTCGATCCCCAATATCTCCGTAACTAGAAGTTCCCAGGTATAGTCTAGAACAAAAAAAATGATCACAAAGACGGAAAGAATAAGTGCCTTTCGGCTTCGTTAAGGGTCTATTTACACCCTTTATATTTCATATAATGTAATCCCTAGAGGGATGAAATCATGATAAATAGGGATTTTAAAGTGCATCCAAAACTGGACGTATTCGGGTGAGAATCACTAGCTTTTTCTGTTACGAGCATCTCGTTCGATCAAGAATGGGTAGATGTTTTATTATGTATACTTGAGTTTGCGAAAAAAAAGGGATTATTACTTAAGATTTTATGACGACCGTGGCGATAAAAATTTAATATGAAAGAGCCCGTCAAATATTGTTGAAATATTATTTCCAGCAGGGTTTTAATAAAATTCGACGAATGGGAAATCCTTGGAAAAACCCATTAATTTTAATAAGGTAAGCATGCGGTGTTCATCTTATTTGCGAAGATAATAAATATTTTAGTTATTTACATGTTTTTCATACCAACGTCACCAAAAAGGCCGAGAAAGACAACGATTTAAAAAATAAACAACTAGAAAGCATGATAGACAGTAAATAATAATTGGGGTAGGTTCTTCATTGTTTGTCTTTTTATCTATACTAATATTATAAAGCTGAAGAGTTTGTTTGTTTGTTTGCTTGAACGCGCTAATCTCAGGAACTACTGGTTCGATTTGAAAAATTCTTTTAGTGTTGGATAGCCCATTTATCGAGGAAGGTTATAGGCTAAAAAAATATAATTTTACGCGGACGAAGGTCGCGGGCAACAGCTAGTTTTAGTATATCCGTGTAAATTTCTATTTACATATATATATTTATAGTATTTTGATATATAGTTATAGTATTTTATATATCCTTGTAGTTGTAGTTTATCTTAGTATTTTTTTTTTGCAGATATACATATATATACCTGCCACTGTTTTTTTTGCATCACCCAAAGGTTGACTGGTAGAAAATGCCTATGGCATTAAGTCCGCTTCAGTACTTTGTGCTTGAAGTGTTAAATAAATAAATAAATAATAATTAGTTTCTACATCATAAACATTGTATTTCTACATATATACATACGTGCTACACATAGAAAATAAGTGTATTTAAATAAATTGAAAAACCACAACAGTTTTCATTCAACAAGCCGACCAATTCATTTCCCTCGCTTTGATGTGGAAATATCGTAAAAATCCTGTTCCAATTTCATTTTATAATTAACGATTCATGTTTTACAATAAAAAATGTTTATGTTCTCTAACATTTTTTTCAAGTTATGACGCAATCGAGATCTTAGGAGGAAGATCAAAAGGCAGTACCTAGCTGTGTGCTTGCTGACACCCGTATCTATAAACAAGTCAAAGTGATATTAATAATAGTATCTTAAATAAATTAAATTACTATTTTTTTTGGAAAGGATTCGATCGATCCATTTTCGGGACTGATATTTAGTTAACTATTATCTCCTTGAACTATTAAGTACTACATAAACTAATTACGTTTCATTATCTACCTAGTCTTTCCCGAACTATGTTGGCGTCGGGTTTCAGTCTCATCGGATGCAGCTGAATATCTGTGTCTTACTTGGAGCGTCAGCTTATCTGACCACCACAACCCAGTACTGGATAATACGATGCCAAGTAAGACTGGAAAACACGGTAAACTTATTACGTTTATCAGCAACGGCAACTTTAAAAAAAAAACAGTGTGAGTTTCCTCTTAAAAATTCCGTAAAACGGGATTCTCCTGATGAGATCAGAAAGTTGATGAAGCGGCGTTTTTATAATCACATCATTGTGTTTTGTTGACAGGACAAGTCTTCTAAAAACAATGGTTTTAATTGGTCATTATTTTTGCCTAAGCTTGTATTTTGCCTAAGTCTTGATTTCATAAGGGCAAAGGGATCACTTCAAGGGTCTCAAGACAGAGAGTGCTTTGCTACTAAGCCCACCACTAGTGATCGGGGTAGGTAATAGAGCTATTTAGTTACAATGACCGCAAACGTTGATGTTAATATGGACATTCCCCGGGATTCTAAGGTAACAATATGATCTTGTAGAACGTTAGAATAAGTTTGTAACGGCTATTGATACTTTTCTATACAAAATTGTTACTGAAAATTTAATAAATAATATTATTTTAAAAAGTGAAGTTTTGTATTTATACGTCGGAGGGGTGGAGGGATATGTGTTCGTTCATAATTCCTTAAGACGTGAATAGCTTTTTACAAAGTAATTTCTACTTATTTAATAATATATATTTCAAATCAAGGGATTCCAGCAGTGTCCATATTCCAACGCATCGCAAGTACAACAAATATCTCTACCTACTCCGATCAAACTTGCTTATTGACATCCGGCACTCCACAGTGACAGCCGGTCCTACGGCTTCTGCATACTCCAAAGAGGCGACTTCCACAGTGATTTTACAAAACATCGTTCATAATTGCATGCACTCCCGTAATACACCACTAATTTTTAATTAGTACAAATACTTAAAGGTCTTATTAGAGAAGGTCTTGTTATTATATTTGTAAAGTCTCAATAAATAATATTCATAAACAGCAAACTTATAAGCGTTTGTTTATATCATAAAATGTCACTTAATTTATGGAAATATAGTTTGCCGGGACCTATGAATGGCGACAGGAATGGAAAAGCACTGCGCGTAATATTTTCTAGTGGTAATTGTTATGAATGATTGATTCAATTATGAATTTACCAGTTATGACAAATTTTCGTGGACAATTTTGGGATTTCGTTTTTTTTCTTTTTGATTACATAATTATGATCAGTAACGGGTACGGATTGAGCTCCATCTTTTTTGTACTTAATTAAAAAATAGTGGTGTGTAGGGCTTTTATCATCATCATCTGTCTAGCCTTTTTCCAACTATGTTGGAGTCGGCTTCACGCTATCATTCACTCCATAAGCACTAAATATTGCTGTCAAAATTAAATTAGCTGTTTTTTTTTTGGCAGCTTTATCATTCTGCCAACGTCATTGTATTGATCGTCTGTGGATTTGAAATTTACCAATTAATAAGTATTTATTAACATTATTGCTACTAACTGTTGTACTACTCGTACTATGACGATCACATCCATGTTTCCTGTCGACGCTTCAACGTTTAGACGATAATCTGATGTAGAAATTATGGTAATGTATGCAAATTGCTTATTACAAAGTCAGGGGTGCCGATTATGGTAAGGGAATTAACTCCCCGCTTCACAACTGAGGAATGGTACAACTTTTATTGTTAGATGTCTTCATACCGACTGGTGCGGGCTCCTATAAACCGACCTCATCTACATAGTTTCACATTTTTTATTTTTATTTGTAAAAGAGTTTGTTTAAATCAATTTACTCAAATAAATATCGATTATCATAGAAAAATTACTTGCTGTCTACTTTACTGTCGATTATCGTAAGGGTGGGTATCTTCCCGCTTAACTGAAGTACAACTTTGATTGCTAGATGTCTCCAAACCGAATGGCGCCTAGAAATAGACCTCACAACATGTCGCATGGCCGCTACCTTGAACAAAACTGGTCGGACGCGGTTGTGCGGCCAAACCTTCTTCCTGCATGCGTAGCAAGATCAGTGTAGAAACGGGGTTTGTCGACTGAAAAATCGACAAAATTACTTACGACTTCATTTGTCGATTCTTCCGTCGACAGAACCCGTGCTGCTCGAAGCTTTTGCGGCCAAAAGCCATAGCCATGTAGTGCGTTAGGTCCCTTAATCCTCATAAAAGGAGCTCACTGCTGGACATAGGATAGTTTAAAGTATACTTACGGCCTTAAATCTTCCCAGGCTCACCGGATGCAGTCGAGAGTAAATATTTTACGTGAAGCGATTGACTTCCGCTCCCAAATTACCTACTGTAATGATTTATTTTTCGTGTTTTTTTATTTATGGCATCTCTCCTTTTTCCTTTTATCCGTGGTAATATCAAATATATCGTAGGTAGGTATAGTTATTTAATCTTAACGCATTTGCTGCGTGCGGGAATCGAACCCAACTGTTTTAAACACGGTTTAAAACTAAACGTATACTGTCACTTACGGGATATCTTCCGTGATTGTTCATTATTTTGTTTTGTTTATTATTTTGTTTTAATTTTAATTGGGAGTTCAAAATAATGAACTATCACGGAAGAGATTCCGTAAGTGACAGTATATGTTTTTTTCTCTTTCATATGTTTTCTTCGCTTTCACCGTCACACTCTGACTTCTGCTACCATTATTCTCATTATCATATCTGCCCTCCCCTTTTTGCTGCCACACTTCTCGATTCTATGCGATCTTGTGCGTTTCCCGTGACTTTGACGATATCGTTGACCCAACGAGCTTTAGGACGGTCCTGGTTGCTTTGGCCACCACTTGGTCAAAGATTCCGCAACCAAATTACTTAAAATTATTACTTTTTCACCGTCGTCCCTATCTCTTCGTTTCCTTTTTATATGGTATCAAATATACAGGGTTAATTTGCAAAGATATTAGAGAGCTATTATTTTAAGGCATGTATTTAACGCGGCGTCAAACTAATCTGTAATAATTAAAATGGGTAGCAAAAATAATAGGCGTAGTTGACGTAGCCCCGCAGCGCGGGGCTCCTTTCTCTGTTTTGCAGGGTTTTAAGTAACATAACCTAGCTATTGCTTCCTATATTCTCCTTGCCGCAATGACCAGATAAATAGTTACTTACTTGGTACAATAGTCGCCCATTCAGTATATTGGTCGCCCAATTAAATTGTTATTCGCCCGATTAATTATTTCCCTTATTTTAATCTATGGTTTCATACATTTTTCAATAATTTGCTTAGTGTGGGAATCGAAACCACGACCAGCTACGAAAGCTAGTCTGTCTACAGAAATAGGGATCTCTAAAAATATATCTTCACGATTTACGTCACTTCATGCATCGGGGCCCATTGAGGTCGATGACGTCATTATTTTAGTGACGAAATATCAGCGTGCTGTATTTTAAATGAGTGTCGATCTGACCCAATATTTTTAATGACTCTAGGATGTGGTACACAAATAACGGTTTTCAGTTCTATATTTAAAGGGCCAAAGGAATATTTTTAGTTTAGTAGATACGTAGAATGTAAATGTAGAATGACATTTTCCTCTTGAGAACGTTACACACAAGTATCATATTAACTACTCATTTTTGTGCCTTGTAAACTAGTTTAGTGTTGATTTTGTGGTAATATTTAAAAGCGTAACCTTTGCTTAGGCAAAGCTACAGCCAATGTCTTGCTGACGATCTTGTTAGTGAAAATTAAAGGTGATATAATCATTAACACTTAAAACAGGATATTTACCATGTTTACTGATTGCTTTGAGGTCCCGATATTTCGGCGTTGTTGCAAGCACCATGAACGCGGATAAAGTGAAGTTATTGCGTGTGGGTGTTTATGAGCAGACCATGATAGTTTAAAATCTTATTGGTAAAGTTAATATATTTCATATGCAGCGGCGTGCCTCGGGGCCAACAATACGGCAAGCCCGTAAGGCGACAGACTGTTCATAAACCCTAACATCAAGAAGAGATAAGGGCATTCCAAGTTTATAAGCTTGTATAAGTGTACTGACACTATTCATATGTCACTAATAAGTACTCTGGATCCCTGTCACAATTATCTGGGAAGATTCTGCTCTGTTCACTATGTTTTAAGATTTTGTATTTTGTTACTTTGAGAAAAATGAAGAATTTGAGGAAATTATGTAATAACCACATAAAGTAATCAAATTTATTGTCAATCATTTTATTTACAATAAACATTAGCTACGGTATTTTACAATAATGATATAATAATATACTTAAAGGCCTACATAATGACGTGTTGAAGTGGTACATTATTCGGTCAAATTTTTGGTGACAGACAAATTCATGGACACTGGACACTGTTAGATATTGAAGTGGTCAAACCTGTAAGGATGTCGGAACATCAGACTGCGGACATCGGAAACAGAGATACTACTAAGTCCAGAGCCGCGTCCAAAATTTTCCAGTACCCATTTGACCTTTAGAAGTCACTAGCTGACCCGCGCAGCTTCGCCTGCGTTTGGATTTTTCCCCGTTTTTGCAACATTTTTCATGAATGCTCCGCTCGTATTGATTGTAGCGTAATGTTATATAGCCTATAGCCTTCCTCGATAAATGGGCTATCCAACACTAAAATAATTTTTCAATTCGGACCAGTAGTTTCTGAGATTAGCAGCGCGTTCAAGCAAACAAACAAACAAACTCTTCAGCTTTATAATATTAGTATAGATATAGCCCCCAAACAACACAAGAATTTATAATCACTGTGATGAACAAAATTGTGTTGAAAAATTATTTTTTAATTACAAACTGACTTGGTTTCTTTGTTACTCAAAGAAAGGTCAGATTATAGTCGCTTCTAATTTTTATTGTTCTTTGCATATTTGGATAACTTCTAAGGGCCGAATTTCACCAATAAAACTGATTGGGATCAGCACATTTAATCCCCGTTCAAGGGCCGAGTCATCATTGTTACGAAAAATTGACAATGACAGCTCTAGAACGCTGTTTAGATGTGCTGATCGCGATCAGTCGATAAATTCCGTTCTTAGGTCTCTATTACAGAACGTCACTCAAGACTCAAGCACTACCTACTTAAAACTAAATTCAAGGCATTTGAATGGTTGAAACGAATTCTAAGTCGTAATACGGGCTTGAGTGTTTTGTTGGTATATCAGAAATCTCTCAAATAATCTACCACTTCAAAACCGTCTGCCTAGGCCCGCTAATACAAATTGAAAGCTCATACATTTTGCAAAATGCACATGATAACACTAATAAGTTTATTTATTTACAAAATTAACACCATTAGAATCTTAAATACTTTGAAATTTCACACGGGCATTGTTGATAATACTCGGAAAATAAGGTTTTGACTACCCGGGTAGTACCAACAATGTGCCGTCAGGGAAATTAATGGTCAAGAAATTTGACAGTCAACGTCAATTTGACGTGTTATTGACATTTAACTTCAACGTCAAAGAATGACGTTGAAGTTAAGTTGACAGTCAAATTGCTTGAAATAAAAATTTCAGACTTAAATTAAGCAATATTTTATACGAATCAGTATTATGAATACAACTATCAATGTGAAAGTATATCAATTACAAGGGTAGGTAATAATTATATATTTTTTCCACAAATTATCAGTAAAAATAGCACATAAGGTATTATAATACGTTTTTTTAACAATAAAAAGGCACTGTTTTGAATCGTAATTCAAAAGACGTAAAGATATTAAATAGGAGTAATAAAATTGTATTGGTGTTCAGTCATGGTGTTTTGGGATATTAACGATACATTTTTAATTTTTATAAATGGATACTTTCAACTATTACTGGACAATATTGATAGTTTGAACGAGGTCATTGTAAAAAATAACGAAAACTGTGGATATTTAGGTGTATTTTATTATTATATATATTTTATTTTATTGTATTTCTGTCTCATGATGAAATTAAATTGCTAGCGTAACTCTATAGCCATGATGGACATAAATTTTTAAACATAATAAAAAAATGTTGATTTATTTTGTGGGTAGCAGGTAGTGCTACTTGAAGACTCTTTACTCATACTTAGTATAAGTTCAGAAAAATCTGATTTTTGTTTTATTGTGTTAAGATATACATAGATACCTATCAAAGGCCTAAAAATTTGTTTTCTCTACAGTAGCTGTCGCAGTCGCTTGAGCGCGTAGCGTAGTGGTGAAGCGGTTATAGGCAA
This sequence comes from Noctua fimbriata, assembly GCA_905163415.1. Classification (NCBI taxonomy): domain Eukaryota; kingdom Metazoa; phylum Arthropoda; class Insecta; order Lepidoptera; family Noctuidae; genus Noctua; species Noctua fimbriata. The sequence goes on along the minus strand of LR990941.1, from coordinate 15,286,831 downwards.
GGTCGACACCTCGAGCTGTTGTTACAATTGGTCAGTAAGTATTGCTTGAGTGATCTCATCTTAAATTGGGAGTAGGCGAGTGTCGAGGTGTTGCCATGAGTAGATGTGTTTTTGACAGGATAGATGAAGGGACTGGCCCTTGAAGTTGTTCCTTTGAGACGAATTTGCGGAGTTTTGGCAGATAATTTAAATAAACCCTGCAGGCGATAATGGTTTTAATTTTTATGGCGATTGCAGGAGGATTTTCGAAAAAAAATTTTTTTTTTTACTCTTTTCTTTGTTCTTGTACTTTTTACAACTACATCATTCAAACTAGTAAAGATTACAAACAGTTAATATGAGTACAAGAATTATTATAATAGTACATGAACATGTAACAAACGTTTCGCTTACATATTTATTTATTCATATTATTAAATACAACATCAAATCCTTAAGTGCATTCGCATTGATTATATACATTTTATATACTTAAAGTACATTTAAATAAAGAAAAAAAAACATTAGGGTAATGGGGTAAATATAAAGTTTGTGAAAGAAAAAATCCAAGCAATTTAGCTTAGCTGCCTTTTTAAATTACATTTGTCAAAATTTCAATTAATTTTTGTTTTTCTACTTTAATCACTTATGTAGAGCAAAGTGAATAGTCCTATTTCTTTAATAAATGCATTTAGTGGAGGGGCCAATGAAATAGACGGTGTATGGGACATCGAGGTACGAACTGTTTCCATGTATTCAATACGCACATGATTCTAAACTCCCCAGAGCAGGAACTTTTCATTTGTTATCTATGTTACGGCTAAAAGCCGAAGTGCGGCTACACTTAGTTCTAGCCGGCTAAACCTAGATGCGGCCGGTAACAGTTGTGTATCCTTTGTATTGCTAAGACTAGGTTAGGTTAGGTTAGAACTGTGACCAATAGCGCGCGAGCCGAGCGAGCGCTACATCTAAATTGGTTGCATGTTCTAACCGAAGATAAGTAGGATACACCTAAGTTTAACCGGCCGCACCTAGGTTTAGCCGGTTAAAACTAGGTGTAGCCGCACTTCGGCACATCGTTCATCATCATTCGTAACATCCATACTAATATTATAAAGAGGTTAAGTTTGTATTGTAGGATTTAATCTACGGAACTTACTAACTTAATATTTAAAACATTCCCGTGGGATAATTTCCGTACATAACGGGAGCGAAGCCGCGGGCGAAAGCCAGTTAAAAGATCAACTGTTCCATACTGTTATACCGTGTAGGTTCCTTTCAACACTTGTGGTTCTAGATTCGTGTATTAATTAAATTCATGGAAACAAATTGCGAGGTAATGCCTTTTACACCCTGTTTGTTTTTTTTTCTGTTATTGGTAAATAAAAGATTACTTTGACCAACTACGATGCATTTTCAAAGTTTAAGAGTTACAATAGAATACCCCAATTTCGACACTTGTGGTACAATTATCTCTTATAGTTAATTTTAGTTGCTATAAATAGTATGTTTAGGTTAGATGAGTAGGTTTTGGCATGGATGGAAGGAATAATATGGACCCTGGATCAATTTGAACATAAAATTGTACGAATGTGTGAGGACAGCAATTCTATTTTACACTCTGGGTTTGTTTAAATAATATCCTGGATTTGTTATGTAAGTAAAATTCATTTTAAAACTTATACTGTCACTTACGGAATATCTTCCGTGATTGTTCATTATTTTGAGCTCCCGATATTTCGACGCTGTTGCAAGCGCAATGATCGCGGGTTGACTGGAGATTGGAAAATAAATTGTTAAGAGCAGACAAATCTATCTACCCTCTTTCTTTGTCTAATATCGGGAGCTCAAAATAATGAACAATCACGGAAGATATCCCGTAAGTGACAGTATAAGTTTAGTTGTAAACCCCGAAAGATTAAAACAGTGTTTAATATTAATTTTAATTTTAAGGGTAATTAATAAGTTATTGAAAGAATTAAATACAGAGTTTTAAATTCAGATTGTATCTGTAACTGGCAAAATATTATTAAACAACTGGTAACAATATATTTGTCAAGAAAAACGCAACTTGTAACGATCTTACTTACATGAAAAAATCCTAAAATATGGGGTAGTACAGACAAAATTATAAATATGCCATTATTATTATAATATTACAGTAATATTTATAGATTAACTACACAAATAGGTATATTGGTGTATTTTAGGTACTATATTATATTCTATAAAATTACGACAAGTAACATTGTTATATGTAATTAAATAATTATGTACGTACGCATGGTCCAATAATATTAGCATATTTTATGCAATATATATTTATCTACATGATAGAATATATCACTTATTCTTTATAAATATTGCTGATACGTCATTTTAATGATATATTAAAAGTATTCGGGAAAATACTGTACGTCTCACTTATATGTGTATCTAACTTAAATATAAACTTACCTATATTTATTAAATTCTCTCAAAATTGGCACATAACGACTAGTGAATACCAATTTTATATTTGGCTTTTTTTTTTGGTTGGTAACACAGCTGGTTATGTCATCTGATGGATGTGTCAATAATGACAGCTACAGTGCTTCCATAGTTATTTTATAATGTGGCGTTGCTTGTCAAGAAAATTTCCATCGATATGTCAAACTTGGTACATTTATTTTTAGTTCTGCGTTTTCCAAGTATATTTCTAACAGCAGATATTTTGACAGACTTCCAGTAGCTGTAACACCACAGCAAGGTTCTTGTCGGATTGCAGACATCGGTAACTTTGATTATATGGTTATAAAGACGAGTGTAAACATCACTGAGACTTTGTGAGATGAAAAGTGCATACTGATGCAAAATAGAAGCTAAAAATAACTATAAAAGACTGTAAAGAAATATCCTTACAAACAGCACCCATCCACCATAACCAGCTGCATGATTTTAAACATTTAAGTACAAACAAACAAACAAACACCTTACCACACAGAACTGTCTCTGTCAACCACACAGAAGTCCCACTGTCTTTAGACCACTTTAGACGAACACGGGTCCGTCACTTTCTACTCACAGGACGTGGAGATTCTCACAGTTCTTGAATTTCGAATCTTCCTTGCCGAAGATCCATGTGAACATCTGTCTGGCTTTCATACTAGCTCTCACCACCCCTCGAGATTTGTACCAATGGGCTGGCGAAGATTCTCTGCCCCCTTCGGCGGTGTACTGCTGCCGTTTTAGCCTGATCTGGTTGAGGATGCCGACGAGGAGTTCGTCTACGTTGTGGTTGATGCCGACTGATACTTCTATGAACTTCGCTTTGTAGGTACATGCGAGGCACTTGCCGTCTGTAGGAGAAAATAGTAAATTAGTTTGATTATAAAGTGTTAATTGTTTCACAAGGAAGAGGCCTCTATGGCCGGCAGTGAGGAAGTGATGGGCTGATGTTATACAGTGTTGTTTTTTTTCTTCAGCACGAACCAATTAAAGATAGATAATGCTTGTTAAAAAAAAATATTGTGTCCACAGATACTGTTTTCTTCATTCGACTATTTTTGGACGACTTCTACTGAAGCTCTTAAATATTAATATCGCATCCTCATAAATATTAATGAGAGTTTTCATCAACGAATGAATATTATTTCAAAAAAATATCAGTTGAAAAAGGGAGCTGGCTATAAAAATATATTGAAAAAAAACAACATCCTATCGCTTTACAAAAAAAAAAGCCACACCTCTATAAAACTGTAACATAAAATCATAACCTCCTTTTTGCTTCGCTGTAGTCGGGTAATACTAGATACCTAAAATGTATAGTTAACAAGATAATACGATTATAGGCATCATCAGGCGGCCGACCGTCTCTAGGGAAATTAGCTCTTTCCAACAAAAGATAATTATGTGGAAATAATATTGGATATGAAAAACTTTGTATATTGACCAAGTTTGGTCATCTTTATAATGGGTCTTCCAACAGGGACTTCAGAACTTTAACAGTTGATAGCGGCCATATTGTTGAAGCTACATCTGTCAAATTGGCTTTTATTTATTTAGTCTGTTTTGTAAAATCACGTGCTATAATGCTAAATCCATCACCATCAACCGGCCATCACCGTCAACGGCGAGCGTAGGTCGATTGTCGAGAAGTTGGTAATCCCAACTTCTTTTGGCCTGAATTGGAAGTTATGGACACCAACGACATGTGAATTCAACAGGACGGGGCTACGTGCCACAGCCACATTGGACATTCTGCACGAACGATTTGAGGGCATGGTCGTCTCACGTGGAGGTAATGTGAACTGGCCACCGAGATCGTGCGATTTGACCCCTTTAGACTTTATCTTGTAGGGTTTTTATAAGTCGCAGGTCTATGCGAATAAGCCACAAACCACAACGGCCATCAACACCAACATAACCCATGCCATCGGTCAAATTCAGCCTGATTTATGCGCCAGAGTCATGGAAAATTGGACATTTCGAATGCGCGCCACTCAGCGAAGCTGCGGTGGACATTTGAACGGTGTCATATTCCATACATGATGGCATCGATAGGCCTTTCAAATGAACAAAAAAAAAACGATGATATCTCACTCACACTTTGATTTATTTAAAGACAAAGAAAAAAAAAAGAAAAAAATGGTGGTGATGATGAATGAAATTTAAAGATAGCCGGCGCTTAATGAAATACCCTATATAAGATCTATCTTTTCATACACAAAATACTTTAAGAGTAACTTCTATAAGTCGTAAAGTCGCCATAGCAACGAAAAAAAATAATTATCTGAGTGTTTTTTTTTTACAAAATTATTATAATTCTAAAATTATTTGAGACTTTTTGCATAAAACCTTTACTCCCATATTCTAACAATGACAGTAGCTAAATACGACGTAATAAACGAGCGTAATGGATGTTCAAAAATAAGGAGCTAGTATTTATTTTGTGGGTCAAGTAATTTTAATTTATTTATGTTTTATAAACCAAATACTCAGATAAAAAAAAATAATCTCTTGAAATGGCTTCGTTATAGCCGTAAGATGATTCCCTTAAAATATTTCGTGTATGAATAGTTAGACCTTATATAAATAATAAACGTCTTGCTCACAAAAATCTAATATAAACGAGAAGTTTTCTTATGATCTACAAACGTCGTCGGAGTTACAAACACTACACCGCCGCGTGAGGCAGTCGGTGACATACGGTGTTTATCTATCCCTCGCTCTCTCTATTGTGTCACTAACCACATCATTATTATCTTTTCTAATCTAGTAATCAGAAAGTAATTTGCGTGGACATGTAACCTCATTATCTTTTAGGTTATGATAAAGATCTGTTGTCACAAGGTTTGCGAAGGTTAAGTAAATAAGATTCTGTTTTGCGACATGATCAGATAGATAGCGGCGATATTAAACGCACAGCTGCGTTATTTTACGATGTAAACAGCGTTATTGTGTTTAGCGTTAATTGCATTCGTTGACTGTGTGCGTAGCTGGCCTTTTAAACATACTGAGGGCGAATTTAACTTGATCGACATATAAACGTCGTTCAAGGGCTGGTCAGTGTTAATATTCCGTAGCAAATAATGAGACTGGCAGTTCTAGAAAGCCGTTTAAATGTAGTTTTTGACTCGTTATCAGGTTCATTGGTGAACTCTGATCTGAATCATTTAAAGTGCTGTTCATACATATAAAGCTGTATTTAACCCCAGTTTTAAGCAATAATTTAGATAATATCTAGGTACATCCACACAGAAGATACTTTTGCTAGAGCATCATTTTGTATTTTTTTTAAGCTAGGCTAGGTTGATGATGGTAATGTTATCACATTACCATCTTCTGCATAGGCTTTTCCTTACTATGTTGGGGTCAGCTTCCAGTCCAACCGAATGCAACTGAGTACCAGTATTTTACATGGAACGACTTCTTATCTGACCACAACAGAGTTAGTACAATACGAAACCCCTTGGTAAGACTGATTGTCAATTTTCGGATCACTGACTACCTGTAAGGACTGTCAAAGATCTACAAATGACAGCCGAAACCAACGGCTTAATGTGCTTTCCGAGGCTCGGAGGAAACTTGCTATATCCGCGGACTAACCGAGGCAAGTGCGACTTAACCTGAAGATCACCCTGAGAGACGGGCTGTTATTATTTAGGTTTTAGAGCTTCTCAACGTTACGTAACTTTTTATAACTTTTGCTATAACTTCATATTATCCGTTGTTGCCCAATAACAACACTTGCAATCATTGCTCCATAAAAACTAACTTCAGCGATGCATCTAAATGATTTAAGTGAAGTAGGTATCTGAGAAGATTATGAACTCACCTTGTGTTGAAACAGCTCGACTCCTAGCCAGGTCTATTTTGTTGGCCACCAGGATAGCAGGTCTTGCCCGAAGCATATCACTGTCTATTAGCCTGGCCAGTTCTTGTTCAGCCTTCTGGAAGGATGCCTTGTCCACCACGGAGTAAATCACTACGAAGGCATCTGGGGGTTCTGAGCGCTCGATTTCTTCCTAGAATTTTTGGTTTTATTAGTTTTCGTGAATAGTACATAGTAGAAGTATGGAAGAAAATGATATTGATGGCCGACTCCAGATAAATTGGGATCGGGGTGGGGAGAATGGCGATACTGACAAATGAACACGATGAAACATTATGATCGACGTGGTTTAGAACAGCTATGCTCAACTTTTTTTTATAGGGGCCACAAACACGTTTCAGTCATGACTTCAACATGTTTGTTTGTCAACACCATCTTGCAGGCCGCAAGCAACAATTATTTAGGTGTTAATAAATAACGTAATTCAAATTTAACGATTCATTATTTTTTTTTTTATTATTAATAAAAAAAAAGAAAAGGTGGTTGAAAAGCCACATGCGATATAGACCAAATTTTCAAAGAGCCTTCACAAACAAAAACTTTAAGTTTTAACAAAGATGCTTATCATCTTATGTTTTAATGAGATTTTTGATACTGTGAACACTTTTTCAAAACTTTGTCAAGTTCTGGCTTATTGCATCATCCAGATGAGGGTCTGTAAGTTTGTTTCTGTGTGTATTTTATTTTTGAAAAAGACGATTCGCACACGTACGTAGACTCAAGAATGTTAATAGGATTTGGGCACTTTTTGGTTGTTGTGTTCTTCACCAGGACAATATTGTGTTTTTGTAAACAAGTTCTTGTAAAACAGAATGTCATCTTATTTTTAACTAGATACGCGTAATAATATATTTTTCAAACCTTAATATAAGAGTTATTTATCTTTATAATTATAGATAAGCTCAGTACCCTTATTTTAAATCAAAATTGCAATAACTGTCTGTAGCTTTAGTTAAAAATAACTTAATTCAACATTGTGCTAACCGTCAAGTTGTTTCAAGCAAATCATTTTCCAATGAAATTTTCAGTTATAAACTTCGTATTCATTAGTTCAAGAGTTCATTAAAACTTCTTGATTATTAAAAGTTAATTTAAAATAGAAAGAAAAAGTATGTATTAGATTCACACAGGACAAACTAAAAATAAAAATGGATGAGATTACAATAAAACAAAAATTATATAAAAAAGAAACATGTAAAAAAAAATATAAATGCAAATGTGTTTACCTTTGTCGTAGTACAGTTCACGAAGTATAGTTCCGATTCTTCTCCGTTCAGCATTATTGAGACCTTCTGTTCTGATCCATCTGCGTCTGGAAAGATAGTTCTGTATTTAGTATAAGAAGTTTTTGACGTGGGGAAGAATCATGGAAATGTCAACTGTTTTGTCTGGTATACATATATGTGTTTCTTAAAAGTAGGGCAATAAGACGAAAATTCAAATCCATAAAAGATACCAGGAAAATTTCTTAGGAAGCTCTTTTTTCTGAAAACAATTATGGTATACTTAAAAAAAACCGGCCAAGTGCCGGTCGTACTCGCACATGAAGCATTCCGTACCATGGTAGTAGGGGAGCCCCCTTTAATTTTTAAATTTATATTTTGTTGTTATAGCGGCAACAGAAATACACATTCTGTATAAATTTCAACTGTCTACCTATTACGAATCATGAGATACAGCCCGCTGACAGACAGACGTACGGACAGCGGAGGCTTAGTAATAGGGTCCCGTTGGTTACCCTTCGGTTACGGAACCAACGTGAGTGAAAGTGACCACATTATTTTTCATGCCGTTTAATTCTGTTTCGTGTAAGTATAATTTCTTAAGGTCACTTTTGCCCATTCAGTTATTATTTTCATCTTGTAAAAAATCCTTTATACCAAAATTTAGAATATAAACGCAAATAAAGACCCTATCTTGGACAATTTTCTTTCAAGCTGTAGATGGATTTCCATGAACAACAATTTATTTTAAAATTATTTTCAAATAGATCCAGTCAGGTTGTATCCATGAAGAGAGATTCTAAGTTTTCTCTTAAATTTATTTTATAAAGTGAAAGGAAATTGGATAGGAAACTAAGTATTCCGTCTAACATTCAATACCATTGCATTTCAATAGTAGACGGAAGAGATGGATGCTTTCAATAGTATTCATTTCAATACTGGTTCCAAGTTGAAGAAGTGTTGTGATACATTCTAGGGATCTTGATATAGCAAAGAGGATGTAATTCAATTCAATTCAATACATTTATTAAGTCAGACAAATGATATCCAAAAATGTCACACAAAAAATTGACAAAACATAAAAAACATTCAATAACATAATATACAAAACCAAAATAAGGCAACAAAAAAAAATAGTTATAATTTAAAATAACATAGTAAGTAATTTACTTTAATGTTATGGAATACGAATGCAAATGCAAGCGCGACTTACCACGTTACTATTAGAAATTTTTTATTATTCTGTAACAGATTTTTTAGCCGATCTTCACTTTAATTAAGAAATAATTTAGCTTTAGAATTTTTCTTAATTATAAAAATTAGCCTTAGAGTGTATTATGTACCCAAATATTTATTTCAAGTTGTTATATTTAGTTCATTTTTGTCTTTGCTTTTAATGTTATGATGTGTATATTAATTTTATTTTGCATGCCTTAAAGGCAGAATGGACAAGGACAACTCTAAGCATTTTTAGACCTGATATTATACCTACATTATTTGCATATTAGCGACCCGCCCTTTCTTCGCACGGCGCCACCTATCAGGTCCAAAACTATATCTAATGTAGCCTATATTTTAAGTTAAGCATCTAACAGTAGAGCGGTGAAAACTGCGTTCAAATCCATGCAGTAGCTTTTGCGTGATGCACGTACAAACTACAGACAGACAGAAATTCTAAAAACTGTTTATTTTGGTTTCTGTTGCTCTTATAAAGACCCCCCATACATTTTTTTTCAATATCTTCAATGTACAGACATCGGCCTGTTACAATTTTATTATATGTATAGATAGATATAGATAAAGCATTCTATTCAATTCCAGCAGTGGTTGGAAAGGTATAGTGGTTTATGTTCTTTTTTTGGCTTTTTAATGACATTGTCCAGAGCGGTGTGTCGTTGGAGATTTGTAAAATTTTCTTTGGAAATCTTACTGAAAAGAATATTCGTAAGTTCCGTCTATGGAAACACGCCAAAAGAGCCATGTGCCATTGAGCGCTATTTTAATAATCAGGAAATAAATTATTACGTAAATAGACATTTCAAACAATCATTTCAAACAATCATTTCAAAATAGTGATGTGAATCTACAGCATAGATATTTATATAAGTAGTCAATTTGCTGAAAAACATATGTAACTGAATTTTCTGATACCCAGTAGATAACTGTCGTGTGGAGGTTATCAGATGAGCAATTGGTCTATGTAAAATACTTGAATGGACCCCATCCCAACATAGACAAGGTTAGGCAAGTAATCAGATGGATAGAATAAACCTACTCTAAAATAACTTTTCCTGCCATTACGCAAGGACCTTTTTCATTTTTTTTTGTAAGCCTGTCAGTTGTCCCACTGCTGGGCTTCTACTTCCAAACCTCTGTACCTTGTGCGATCTCTGGCTATGTTCGCCACGTAAACAAGATCAGTAACGCAAGTAACTACACCGAAAAAATGGAATATTCCAAATTATAATTAATTATATATTCACGGACTATTCCCAGGCTCAAACCACTTAAACTGCGTTAGACAACGCCAGAAGGGAAGATACTGGAACTTAAGTAACACCGTTATAAATATACGGAATTTTGCTTTAAATCTTGCATCAAGCTTACACAAAAAAGGACTTTAAGTATTCAAAAAGACGTAAAGCGAAGTGTTGGCTGTCATTGCACCCTTGAGAATGGAAGGGTGTTGAATGTCATCCCTTGCTTTTGGTATTGAGATATATTGCAATTATTTTCTTTAGAATGTCGCCGTTGAACTCTTAGTTTTTGTCAACGATCCATCTGATCGAGTGGTTTACAAAACATAATATCACGCCTGTAATACCCTGAAAGCACCCAGGCAGAGGTGCACTGAATCGTACACCCACATTTCGCCAGTTATGTTTAAATCGCATGTAATAGGGGACGAGCATATTGCCATCAACCTGGCACAAATCCAAATTCCATGGCAAAAAAACCAATAATAATTTGCTCGACCCGGGAATCGAACCCAGACCCTCATGCTCAGCAGTCACGATTGCGACTGTTGAACGACCGGTTTCTGCACCATGAAGAGGTTTTTTTATTTTATTTAAATTTTTGGTTTTGGTTTTTGGTTTCCAATCTTCAGATTGTGTCGATGATTAGTTGGTTTATGAACGGTATGAACCCTATTAAGTGATCACACCAATTGCATTATCATCGGCCTGGTTGCAGTTTCCTGTGGCTAACTACTGTGGCTAGCACTACGACGAGGCAATCGCGGGCATAGATTAGAATAGGCAAACGAACGTTTGGCTTGGAATGATCGCCAATGGTGTAGAATGTTACTCTCAGATGGATCCCGGTTCGATTTCCTTCCAGATACTTACACGAAGAATACGTTATTGAAAACCTTGAAGATGAAGTTAAATAAGCGTCTCTTGTATCTACAATTTCACCTTTCAAATCGAAACAGAAATAACAGGATCTTTTTATGTACAGAAACGATATAAATAAAGATTGCCTGGCACAATCAAGTTTACTTAAAATCTAGAAAGAGTAACGAACGAGTCCAACCAGAGGCCCTATCACGAGCGCGGGGTGTAAACTTAAAATACGTCGCGACGTTTTTATCGAAAATACAAATATTCTATAGCAGTTTATTTAAATTGTTTGCAACAAACACAATCAGTGTCATCTATAGACAGGAATAAATTCTTAAAATTATGAAAATATTTTATGTAAAACAAGTATTTTTCTCGATAATTTGTAAGCTGTGGTTACCTGTAATTGAGTGTGCGTTATAAGACCAGATATTTTGTAAAAGTTTTCATTTTATATAAGTAATTGTAATGTAACTTGTTGGTAATCCAAAATAAATAAATAACTATTTTTATTTTTTACATTTTCACCGCGCGCTCGTGTGAGGATCTCTGGTTAAAACAAATTCAAGCGGCAAAACGATTATTACCAACAAAAAACATCAATTTCCGTCCACAAACATGAACCAAATATAAAACAAACAGTCCATTTTAGTAGACTCTGAATCATAACGACCATTAGCATTGTCAACCGGTTTCGATTCGCCATTAATCATGGCTGGCGTGGTAAAATAGGGACACTGACATACCCAGTGACGTCAGATGCTGGTGGAACTTCCAGCCAAATTAGAGGGGTGAGTAAATAATTCTAATGTGTAAGTGTTAAGTGTGTTTTGGGGGTGTGGTGCTAGTAACGGAGTTTATGTGGGGTTTAATATGTGGTCTTTAAAGACCATTCAAATAGATGAAAGATGATTTTTATCCGATTACATTATGGTCCTATAAAGTTACTGGTTCCAGCGCAGAGGGTTTTGCAGCGGTATGAATACTTGTTCAAATAAATACCCTGGTGTTGCAAGGGCTGAAAAGCCGAAACAGCTTTCTGAAGTGTGTCACCCCACTCACTGGCGAGCGGTTTACGGAAAGACTGAAGCTGTGGCAGTTAGTGCATCCTTACCTAAACCATTCGTTCCACCTGCTGAAAATCTCCCACCTGGACATGAGTTGCCATGGCTGACCTGGAAGTCTTTAAATAGACTCTACGCAGCAAGAAAAATCTGCTCAGGTGGACATTCATTAATGACTCTGCCCTGGAGTGTAAATGTGGTGCTGTTCTACAAACGATGGGGCACTTAACATTGTGTCCTTTGTGTCCTGTTGTTATTTCTCTGCAGGAACTGATGGACGCAACTGAAAGCGCCAAACTCGTGGCTCAGTTCTGGGCCGACACGATTTAGATTGCCATCAACACGCTCAGAAGAAGGATACTTGATAGCCTTGATGACAGAACGAAAAAACTATATTTGAAAAGTTTCAGATATTAAAACCCTGCGGGCAGGAGCTTTTAATTTCTCAGATTTCAAAAAACTACAAAATATAACAACAGACTTTTTGGCAATGTAGATTTATCTCCTCGTACTGGGCCAGAACCAAAATGACTCTGACTGATAAATCTGATGAATCTGACTATTGCGCAAAACTGATTTTTACACATCTTTTAAAAGCGGCCAGTATTTCTATCAGCGCAAGGAACACATTCAGATAGAATAAGCTTTTTAAAGGGATTCTTATAGAATATTATATTCTAAGTCGCACGTACTAGTTTATGGGGTTACGAAGGACATCTAGTGAAGGATCCTCCGACCAGACGGGTGTGATGTCTGGGCTACTGTCCGACAGTGGTTCTCGGGTTTTCCTATACAGTCTTAAGTCGCGGGCAACTTTTAATAATGTGTTTCAGAATTTTGATCTTAGTTCTTCCTTTGTATCATAGATGGCGCTGTAGTACTTTTTGTAGTGCCGCCACAAGTTTAATTCCATAGCTGAATTACCCGCTCATTCAGGAGCCCTAACATCACATGAATAGTAGATAATTCGAGGGCTCGTGGTAATTGGAGCCATTTTATGACGTCACTTCGTTTTCTCATGAGACTGTTTGACGGAGCGACTGTGATTGAATTCCCTATGTTTAGAATATTTTGAAGTGGTTTTACGACGCATTTGAAAAGTCCCACGGGTATATGGTGTGTGTTTTTGACTTGATTATGTAGATTTATACATAATGAGTGTTGATAATTATAAAATAAATTGGTTTTCTGATGGGACAACATTACTGACGAATTCATATATTTTTTGAGGAATAGCTGGAATAATATGTGAGAGGTTGTGTGGAAAGTTGGATTAGAAATGTAGACATAGTGTGTAGAAAAGGAAAAAGAGGAAAATTTAAATATTAAAAATACAGAGCGTAAAAGTCCCTTCACGTAACTTTTTTTTAGGGGTGAAAAATCACGTTTTACGGTAGCATTCAATGTAACGCACTCAAAACATTGTGTGGATGGATTGAATAGAACGGAGGTCATGGAGGTGTTTAAAGTAAAATTCTTCCATTAAAACATGTATTCCAAAAAAAACTTTTCAAAACGTTGTAACTTTGACTCCAAATATCTCCGTAATTAGAAGGTATGATGTAGAACAAAAAAATATCGCAAAGACGGGGAGAACAAGTGCCTTTCGGCATCGCTAAGGGTCTTGTTACACCCTTTATATGATTATTTTTATATTAATATTAATGTTAAATGAAAAAAAATCTTGGCTCATTTTTTCTCTTTTCGGCCAGACAGAGAGACGATGGGCAGCCTTCATGGGTATCGTAGGTCAAACCTGTACGAGACTGGTACAGGGGCGTAGAGATTGCCGTAAGTATCTACTGGGTATATACATATATGTACCTTCAGGTACATATAATCTATATTGAATTCGGACTTTTCGTCATGATGAAGGGCTCGACCGAAGCTCTTAATCGTAGAGTTAATAATTCGGATTTTGAAATATTCGTTGTTTTCGAGAGTTCAAAACTAGTTAATAACAAAATATGCGCGTGATTCAAACTATACAAATATATAAAATTGCATAAGATGGTGAAATTCCAGTTGATTCAGTCAGAACTTACACAATGCCAATAACGTCAATAAATTCCTATGGCATAAGTAATTCTCATCTGAAATGTCAAGATGTCGTCATTTAATGTAGGTTGACTATAATTAGTGACAGATACTCATAACGCGTGACTTTGCTCACGAAGTAAGCCACAGTACACAGTAAAAGTTGTTCATGAAGATGAGACAAGACAGAATATGATTCACATTTTTAAGTATATAACACTATAAACAAACCGCTTTAATGAGTCCTCCGCCTTGCCCCATCAAAGGCACAATAAGCGTCCACAAAGCCCTAACAATATCCCACAGGTTATTTGCTTTAAAATGACCATAATCTACGTAGGTATTACGATACTAATTGAACCAATACGTGATCAACCTTCAGAATATTACATTTAAATTGATACCTTCGCGAGGACTTAATACAGCGGTCGGTCTATAATCACCGTTACCGGACTACATAACATCACGACCTAGTTACAAACCCAATTATTTTTGCAAAAAAATGTCATATATCATTTGACTTCTTTTCTGTCAGTTGCCAAAATAGGTTATCCGATAACAAAGTCCGGTGTCAAATCGAGTCATGTTCGCAAATAGTTGGCATCCAACAACTATTTTAATGAGTCTTCTCTTCAATGGAAATGCGCATTCCTTTGACATTGTGACAATATTTTTTCTAGGAATATTGCTAGCGTATATTGGCAAGAGAAAATTGTATCAATCAAATAAGATTTTATTTTACTGCCAAAAACAATGGTTACTTTGTATATTTTGAGTGTTTATTTGTTCAATGTAATGAAGACTGCAAATCATTAATTTGTATGATGACTACTGTTCAGAAAAAAAACCGAGTTCCCAAAAAAAAACACCTCAAAAGATTTTGTGTGGAAATGCTTCAACTAAAAAGGGCAAAATATAATAACTTAATTGCAAAAAAAAACCGCCTTCACACATAAATTCTTGTAATGTGCTTATTTTACATTGCAACTGGAAGATAGGAGATCATCAACATAGACGAAGAATAAAAAAATACGTATTATAGAAGCTAACATAAACGGTGTAAAAATACCTTTAACGAAGCTGAAAGGCACTAGTTCTCGCGAACATATTTTTGTACTAGACCATAACTGGGAACCTTCTAGTATAGTACAGTAGAAGAGAAGATTTTTTTTAAATACAGGTTTTTAATGTAAGATTTTTACTTTAAACACCTTCACGACCATGCATCCACCATCAGCAAAATGTTTTGAGTGCGTTACATTGAGTCCTACCGTTCCCAGCAATATTTTTTGCGTAAAGTTACTTAGTTTGATGTACATAATGCTTGATCGACGGCTTCGTGAAGGGTCCGTTTACACTCTGTATAGTACTTATCAATAACATAGGTATGTTTTATTGTATGTCCTAGCCTCACTGTTAAATCCACACACATTAACAATCAGTACAGATTCTATCGTTCCCAGCTGAGATTAATCCCATATGTATCCGAATTAATTCCCTATAATTAGTTGGCAAACATTGTTTCACTCGGAAGAGTGTGAGGGTGATGCTATTTGAGGTCTCTTGTTATGTTTTCTACACCAACATTATTTGTAGTAGTACTTTTGAGGTAAACATGCAAATATCAAAATATTTTGTTATGATGTTTGAAGAATTGAGCTGGGCTTGGCAGCGATTGGGAAGCATCTTTGAGTCTTGTCGTCGCGTATTCCACAGATCCTTAAGACCAAGTTCTTCAATCAGTGCGTGGCTGTTCTGACCTACGGGACCGAAAGGAGGACACTCACGTTACAGCTGGTCCATAAATTTAATGTCGCTCAGCGAGTAATTGAACCGGTTTTATACATATATCGGGTCTGCAATAAATAAATAAAAGTTTTTGATTATTTTGTTTAAGACAAGCGCACGTTCAAAACGACAAACCATCGGTATTTCCCTAAAAATGTTAGTTAAGTAATTGTGTTATATGTCTTAAGAGTTTATCAAATCATGATGAAAATGAATGAAAATTGTTAAAAAAAATATGTTGCGTATTTTAGAGTAACAACGCGGTCAGACAAACAGACACGAAAAGTGTCATTAATCTCAGCCTATTACTGTCCCACTGCTGCACCAGCATTGATCACCACGCTTAATCAAGACGGGTTGACAATTCCTAACTTATATCAATTATGTCCAGGTTTCCTAACGATGTTTTCCTTCACCGATGGCAGTGATGTCCAAGATAAACATAGAAAGTTCATCTGAATTGAAAAAGTCTCATTGGTTGCTCGGATTTGAACCCACAACCTCTTCTATGAGAGACGAAGCCACTGGGCCATCACGACAAATTAATATGTAAACAAAGTGTAAACGGACAATTCACGAAGCCGTCAACCAAGCTTTCTGTACATCAAACTACAACCCTACGCAAAAATTGTTGCTGGGAAACCACTTTTTTTTTGGGATGAAGAATCACTTTTAACGGTAAAACTCAATGTAAAGCACTCAAAACATTGTGCTGATGGATGCATTGAATAGTAAACGGGTCATGGAGGTAATTAAAGTAAAGTTATAACCGTAAAATCAAGTCTAAAAAAAAAACTTGGAACTTTGACCTGGATAATCTCCGTAACTAGAAGGTTCCCAGGTATGGTCCAGAACAAAAAAGAGATCGCAATGACGGAGAGAACAAGTGCCTTTCGGCTTCGTTAAGAGTCTTGTTACACCTTTTTTTAGATTTGGAAAAAGCTTTTTACGTTCAGTGGAAAAATATTACACGTTGTTATTATATCTACAATAAATCACCATTGTTATTACAAGTAAAAACCCAGTTATTTCTTCTACTGTAAAAAAAAATAAATAAGTTTATTGTCACAAAAAACTTTGTAAACAATACCATTACATTTAAACATAGGTACATTTAAATTAAGTAGAAGGCTGTACAAATAGTGAAAAACCCTGCCTCCTAAACTAGGGGGACCCTGTGACCTAGGAGTCAGTGTTCTACTGTTACTTTGTGTACAAAATATACCTACAGTATGTATGTTATTACATTTTTTCTATAACAGCAATATGCTGTACCGTAAATATATATTGTAGCGCAAATACAAACAATCTTGCATCTTAAAACATGTAATATGGGATCGTGAGCGGCTTACAAAACACATCACCCTGTAGGTTAGTACTGGGATTTCGCATATAGGTCCGTAATTGGTTTCTGCATAGTATATTATGTATGTATATGTGTGGTACGGCAGCCACTGTGCTAGATTAGTATATAATTACATATAACAGTTAATATTGCTTTGTGCAGAGAATATTACCTGCCGGGGTTATTATTGTGTTTAATAATTGATATATAAAGGCTGTAACAAGACCCTTAACGAAGTCGTAAGGCACTTGTTCTCATCATCATCATGGTCATGGTAAAAGAGATAGCGCTAGACCACCTGTATAACTCTGTCTCTTTCCCACACTGGAGTTACTCCTGCTTTAAGACGTAATAGTAACCCCCCTGACCTCAACAGAAACTTGATACCAGAAAAACGCATATTTTCAATTGCTTCAATTTGGGCCTCATTGTTTTTTTTTATTATTGGTATACCAAATAAAGATTGTATATACACCATACAGTTTACACTGAAAATCAAATTGGGAAATTCCATTCCTCCCATATTCCCGGTAATAATTTACCTCTGCATTCTGCTGTAAATATTTTCATAATTGAACGGACAGCGGGCGCATCAAATAACAACGGACACAAACACTGGCTTCGTTATAAAATAGGGGTATCTCAAAAAATCGAGAATTCTGTTTATTTTTTTGCAAGTTTTTTTGAGCGGGGGGTCAGTTGTTATAAAAACCAAAATCAAAGCATTTATTTCAAGTAGGCCAGTTACAGGAACAAGGAGTCAGTGACCCGATAATCTGACAGCCAGTCTTACCACAGGGTATCATATTATCCAGTACCTACTTAATGGGTTGTGGAGGTCAGATAGGCAGCCGCTCCATGTAAATACTAGTATTCGTCTGCATCCGGTTAAACTGAAA
Source organism: Noctua fimbriata (assembly GCA_905163415.1). NCBI lineage: Eukaryota > Metazoa > Arthropoda > Insecta > Lepidoptera > Noctuidae > Noctua > Noctua fimbriata. The sequence continues at coordinate 15,268,779 of LR990941.1, read as the reverse complement.
GCCGAATTCAACACAGTTGAGAAAAGGCTAGGCAGATTATAAGTGCTTGAAAGGGGGGAGAATGGAAGAAAGAAACGTGTTGCGCCGACCCGCAGTATTATAGGATAAGGGGAGGAAGATGATGCTGTAGTAGATGCTCGAAACGACTCTCAGCAGATGTACGAACTCATAACAATAATCGGTTTTTTATCGTAACATTTAAATAATGACGAAGAAAAATGTGCAAGACTTATTTTTGTAGTTTTGTATTAGCCTACCTTGTGTCCCAGTGCTTGGCACAGGCATTACCTTTTCTTTTCCAAACTTTTTTATCTTGTGCGATCTCTGGCCATAGTGACAAACAAGATCAGATCGCCACACCACCTTCGGGTATTTCTGTACTTAATGAGAGACACACATTTTCACATTCTCCCTGTTTTCTCGATTTTTTTTCATAATGTACAAATAAAAAAAATATTTACAAGAATACCAAAAGAGTACATTTGTTGAGTTACTGGTATTTGTCTTTCGGTGTCAGAACAACGGTGTTACGAATTCAGGCGAGCTCAATTTCAGCCGGGCCCAATTTCCGGGTAGCTGCTGTACGACAAATGACATGAAAATTGATAGCTATAACGATCCCCTGGGCCAAATAGGGCTGTTGAGTTATTGAAATGTTTGGAGTTATTTTTTTTTGTCCACAGATAAAATAATTTTGCTAGATCGATTGATAGAATGTCGTTAATTCAAATAAACGGTTGGATTCTCTCCATCGTCGGCGTTAGACAAGTCAAGTTTGACTTTAATCAATGAACCTTTTAAAACTATACAATTAAATAAAAATGCAGTGTCTGTTTGTAACTTCAAAATAACAGATTTTTACTGAATGCATGTGAAAGTATATACGGTACTTATACATAAAACACTTATTTTTTAAAATTTTATCTTTCTGTTTGTTTGTTCCGGCTAATCTCCAAAACGGCTGGACTGATGTTGTCGGGACTTTTACTGGCAGATAGCTGATGTTATAAGGAGTAACATAGGTTACTTTTATTTAAGAAAAATAATTAGGGCTCCGTGAAAAAAAAAAAAAACCCTTGAAATCGGTGACAACATTCGATTCCAAATGGGAAGTAATATTTTTTATAATAATTTCACGCGATCGAAGCTCGCGGGCAACAGCTAGTATATAAATATATCCCTGCTTTCATTCGATTTCGATTTAATTATTACCTGCACTACTATAAACAATAATAAATGTATGTCCTATGTGTGTAGTATGTGTGTGTGTATGTATGTGTGTGTGGATGTAATTTTACTGTTTATATTGTTTTATTCTGTGTTGTAGCGTCGTATTGGACTTGGTCTGTAATGTTGCTATAATTAGTGGTAAATAAATAAATAATAAATAAATCAAGAAAAATTGAGTATGCAAAATATGTATCCCTTTATCACCCAAAATAATAGTTTATTCGTAATTAACAACTAAATAAAAGCAATTTAAAATCATCCCTCACCCCAATTTGTTTGAGGTCAGCGTTCGAGCACTTCATTATCTTCCACATAAATCTCTATTTGCTGTCACACTAACTCTCCAGCCATATCATCTTTCGTGCAATCCATCCATCTCTAATACATTATTCACATAGACATTAGCCTAGTGGTGTAACCGTTGGACTGCCAAGGCATAAGTCTCGAGTTCGAACCCAAGACACGCACCTCTGATTTTTCGGATTCATGTGCTTATTTTATAATTATCACTTGCTTCGGTGAAGGAAAACATCGTGAGGAATTGCATGCCTCAGAGATATTTCTTGACGGCATGTAAAGCCAAGTCAGTGGCCCATGGGCCGCATAAAAACTCTGATACCAGGTTAGGAACTAACCACACGAAAAAGAAAAGAAAGATAGACATTATAAACATTCACGCACTTTTCTTGACTCATACCAATCCATCCACCTTTTCTACATAAGCCATACACTTTACTTTTTCTCATCACATAACTGCTCAGCCCAAAAAACCAATTAGCCGTGAAGATTAAACTTCAGTTCCCCGAAGCTAGCTAGAATGCATAGTGTTGTACCACAATAGATGCCATTCGGCTGTCAATCGGCCACAGCAGTCAACTACGGGTGACGAGCAATACGCTGTTATCGGCCGCGCTACTTCCTCTGATTGGCCTATATTGTGGCGACTACTATTGGTGGGAGGGAACTCGACCAGTTTTCGACACCTGGACCAGTTTTTACCCTCTCATTAATAAACGTGTTATTATCAAAACTTAATGTTACAACAGCCCGCATAGCATGACCACCGTAGAAACGGGTTTTATCGACGAAAGAATCGACAAAATGACAGATTTCTTTTGTTGATCTGTCATTTTGTCGACAAAGCTCTACGCGTGCTTGTGTAACTTTAGGTTAAAATCATCTGCTTGGTCTTTTTCTAACTAAGTTGGAGTTGGTTTCCAATCTAACCGCATACAACTGGATTCAGTATTTTACATGAAAGGGCTTTCTGACTCAACAACGCGGTTACTGTGTAGCGGCAGTACAAAAAGTACTACAACGCCATCTATGATACAAATGAGGAAATAACATCATAATTCTATATCGCGCAGTTAAATTTATCCGCGACTTAAGACTATTTAGAAAAACCCAACAACTGTCGGGCAGTAGCCCACCAGACACAACACCCGTCTGATCGGAGGATCCTTCCTTTTCTATGGAAGATGAAAAACCTTTCACCCTGTTCTCCATACTCCTATAACTGTGTAGCACTATAACCCTTGATAGGACTGGTCGTCAGATTTTTGACTACCGAGAGAGATTTCTTTTAAGAGATCCTTTGCATCGTTCGTAGCTAATTTTCTGCTGCTTTGTAATAGTTTGGTAAATAGACTGACACACCAAGGAACAGAAAGTAATTAACGATCCCTAGGAGCACCCCTTTTTTCGAGTGAAAGTCCTTACCCGCAGTACCCACGTCTAAGTCTACGGAAATTAAAGGAGTTTTTCAAATAGCCTGCTGACTAAAAGTGGTTTTGATACTTTAGAGCTATAATAGATTTTCTTTTTTTAGTTCGCCCGTATTGTCCCACTCCTGAGCAAAGGCCTCCCCCCATTTCTTCCACGATGGTGTGCTTCTTCTCGCCAATTCGCGAAGAAGCCATCCAAGACGGCCATCTTCTCTTCGGTCTACTAATATGTCTGTAAACCCCGTGGGGTTAGGCAAAGGTGTACCTAATAGTTCACCTACATTTCACCAGATTTTCAAGTCCCATGTAATAGGGGGCGAGCCTATTGCCACACATCGGGTACGAATCCAGGCTCCGTGACTGCTACTGAGAAACTCCTGCTACTAATAGGACTGACTGATTACTAATATGTTTAAGTTTTTAAATACAACTTCAGGGTTAGATAAAAAGTTCAAACAAAGAGTTTCGTATTTCTACAGCGACTCTCAAAAGGATTAACCAAACAAAAAATTCGATAGCTTATGTCAGTCATACTTCACGATAGATGATAGATGAACATTTTGTCTAGGACTTCTTGTTGCCATACTTTGCAGATTAGTTTGGCAAAACGGAATTTCTAGTAAATCGTTAGCTTGTTTAAAATGACAGCTGTCAAGATCTCAGAATGTACATAATTAACCGATAATTTTATTAAGACTATGTTTTTTTATAGTTTAAATTAATTGGTCCTAATTAAAATCCACATTTACATACCTAGCCTCGAATACTGACTGTACAACTATGCATTTGTAATTATTTATCCGATTTATCAAAGCTCCTTTTAGTTTAGCAGCTGCTATTTTAATCAAGTTAGATTTTATAGACTTTAAATGAGTCAACAGTACCCGTAAGTTCAACGAATCTTCTTCTTGAATATTAAAGATATATAATTTGAAAATTAAAATCGAGTGCAAAGTGACAAATCCTAGTTAACCCTCCCCATTTGACATGACATTCGATCATCGGCAACACACCACAATGTCGCGATGCGTCATTTTGATTTATCGCTCTCGGCTTTCGGCGCGCGAGGTTAAAGAAAAATAGACTGTCGGCTATTTATCATGTGAGGGCGACCGTAAATTGATTGTGTAGTTTAATTCAGTCATTTAAATGCATTCGCATTATGCTGGAAGTTTTCCAATTTTTTAAATATTGATTGCGGTCGTTGCAACAACCGGACTCCAAGGTAGAACTCCTGACATCCTCTGTCTCTTAAGGCAATAAAAGTGGTGAAAGTAAACAGAAAACTTGACGTCTGTTGCGATACATACAGAAAGTGCCTACCGGTTGATTGATAAAGTGATATGATACGACAGTTTCGACCATATTATTTCTTCTAACATATAAAGGGTGTAAATAGACCCTTAATATATCCGAAAGGCATTTGTTCTCCCCGTCTTTGCGATAATTTTTTTGTTCTAGACCATACCTGGGAACCTTCTAGTTACGGAGATATTGGGGGTCAATTTTTCAAAAGTTTTTTCTTTAAATACATGTTTTTGATATAATAATTTTACTTTACACACCTCCACAACCCCCGTACTATTCAATCCATCCATCAGCACAATGCTTTGAGTGCTTTCCATCGAGTCCTACCCTAAAACGTGATTTTTTACCCAAAAAAAAGAGTCGATTCCCAGCAATAATTTTTGCGTACTTAGTTTGATGTACAGAATGCTTGTTTGACGGCTATGTGAAGGCTCTGTTTACCCTGTATAGCAACACGTGTTTTTTCTCTCAAGGGGTTTGGTATTTTTCCGCGAAGTTTCAGAGTCGGGTCCATTTACGCAATTTCTATTAAATAGGGGACGAGTCTACAGTTTTCTATACATATGAAATTCTAAGTCCTGACTGACTGATGTATCAATGCACAACCCAAACCGCTGATCATGAAATTTGGAGGGTGTTCTTTGTGAAAAGTAGGTATCCACTAAGAAAGGGTTTTTTAAAATTCTACCCCTAAGAGGGTGAAATGGGGTGTTGCATTTTCTGTGAAACTTTTTTGTTCTCGAGGTCCATTGACTTGAAAATTTGTGTACGTAGAGTGTATGTACACAACTTAAATTAAAATTATGAGACACGTGTATCACAGTTTTGCCAAAATCATCCCCTAACAGAGTCAAATAGGGCTTCGAAAGTCACGTAGACGCATGGCCCCGTTACTATTATAAATGCGAAAGTTTATGAGGATGTATGGATGTTTATTACTCTTTCACGCAAAAATTACTGAACGGATTTGGATGAAATTAGGCACCTATATACTTTATAACCTAGATTAATTCATAGGATAATTTTTATCCCGGTAGTACGATCCCGTGGAACAGTTACCGAACTCCAAGCGGGCGAAACAGCGGGCATAAGCTAGTTTGCTGAATACACAAACACTGCTACTGAGAATTTTTTGACAGAAAAACCCAGCAAATAGCAATAATTGGCCAATCATAGCAGCTACACCTAGCTGGAACACAATCATTCTATATATCCTACTGGTCGCTGCAGCATCCTGGAAGCTGTATCAATGGAAAACTAAGAAGATCCCGGAGGACACCAATGGCAGCGCGGACGCCGCCAGAAGCAAGAGTTGCTTCTATCTTATGAAGTTAACTCATCGTAACACGCGTTTACGCTGAGCCTGCAGCCACCGTCAGCATGCGTCATATTGCAACTATGCATTTACCGGAAATTCAATAGAATTATTTTTCTTTGCATTGTATTCAGTCTTGCATCAGCCATCAGCTTAATATCCTGTATTTTTTATAATTAAATAACATTGTAATAAATAAATATTTTTTTAACTAAATTCCCGACCGCCGAAACATATTGGCCAATTAGAGCCAAAATGAATAGACCACACTGGGACGTCAGTTTTGTGTTCTAAGAATCGATTGTCGAAGCGGTCTCCTACCTTCCTTACTCCCTCAAGGCTCCAACTTTTAATGAAAGGGGTGAAATAGAAACTTTCTTTATTTTCTGTCTACTAAGAAGTTGAAAGAACTTTACTAGATACTTAAGACTTACTGTTCGACGAGTTAAGTAAGACATTACTTTTTCCAAGTTCAACACGTAACGTGCGTAATAAGAATACCTTTTTTTTTTTTGTTTTGGCGAGACTGGGATACCCGGCGGGATAACCCGTTTACGATGAGACGCAGGTCAATAAATGAATATTCTATTCATTATTTGTGCAATTAGACGACACGGTTGGCGCAGAGGCTGAGCAATTGTCGCTGCGCTGCGTGTCGCGGGTTCGATCCCCGCACGGAAAAAATATTTGTATGATCTACAGGTAGTTGTTCCGGGTCTGACTGTTTGTGTATGTGAGTTTAAATGTTTCTAAACGCACCCAAGATAAAGGAGAAATTCTATAGCGCGGGGCAAGGTATAAAAAAAAAATAATATTAAAAACGGTTAAGGAATTTGTCCCTGCAGTGGGAAACGGCTGATAATGCTTTTCCTAATCCTCCGCCATACTTTTCTGATTAATTTCGTTGCGAAATCCAAGACAGTTAAATTGTTTCTCTGGGACTACGTCGAGCTTCATTGTCTCGGCGCTTTTCTGGTGGTCGCCGCTGTTGATTCTGGTTTTCAGGAGTTGCAGTGGTCTGGGAATAGTGTGGCGGGCTTGTCCCGAAAAAAAATCAAGGCAGATTCTTTCGTTGGATATATCATTTCACTTATATCATGGTCTTTACAGCCGCAGTCACAGACGTCCATTAAGTTTAATGGGCCATTAAATTGTGGGATACTGCCCACAATTTTGAAATATAGTTTTATCTTTGCAGATAAAACTATATTTCACAGGAAAATGTCAAAGGATTTAAGTTTATTTATTTAATTTAAAATTTTGTCCTTGTCTACTGTGTTAAACTAAGCTAGTTTTTGATAGATGAGTATCTTTGTTCTTAAACACAAAACATTTATGGTGTAGAATACAGGTTTAATTATGATGTAAATAAATTGACCAATTAATCCTGATGATTAATAAAACTCCGTGGCTTGTCAATGTGTTCATGTCTGCGGCGAGCTGATTGAATTTCCCGCTGTCAACGACACGAGAATGTGATACTTGGCCAGGAAATGAGCGGGTCGCACTAAATGAGAAAATTAAATAAAACAGCAGTTTTTTTTTACCATTTAGAACCTTTTATTTAATTTAACTCAGTAAAATAGCATAATCAATAGTTTGTTAAAAATCTCGTTCAATATTTAAACAATGTATCAGTGGAGCCTGTGATACGCGCCGCGCTACGCGACCCTCTACGCGCCTTGCTACGCCGTAGCGCGTCTGCTACGGTCGCGAACCAGTATACTTCTTCCAAATTTTGGATATTTTGTTTTTGTGAAAAAAATTTTTGAAGCACATAAAACACCAATGGCGAAATGTGGGTGCACTACAGACACTCCTCTAACCCTTGGAGGATTATAGACCAGGGAGGTTACTATGATTTTTTAAAACAGGAGTTATTCCAGTGTTGGAAAGAGACAGAGTTATACAGGTCGTCTAGCGCCGTCTCTTTCCCACACTGGAATTATTCCTGCTTTAAGACGTCATAATAACCTCCCTGATCTTATGTTATATTACAAAACTTCAATCGTTTAATTATATTCGATTGCCTAGATAGAATTACTGCCTCGTTGGTCTAGTGGGCGTAAGCGCGACTACTGAGCATGAGGCGTGGGATCGATTCCCAGGTCGGGCAAAGTGTTGTTACTGCGTTTTTCCATCAAGAATTTGTCAGTAGCAGCCACGGAGTCTGGATTTGTGCCCGGTTGATGACCCGCCCCCTATTACATGGGACTTAAACATAACTGGCGAAATGTGGGTGTGTGGGGTGTGTATGTGGGTGTGGGTGTGTGTGTTACTATTAGGTACACCTCTGCCTTACCCTTCTAGGATTAAAGCCGTGATGTTATGTAGAAGAAATAAGTCAAAATAGGATTCAATCCTTAATAAATAAATACAAGCCCACTAAAACCGAATAACCCAATAACCAATATTAGATTGTAAAAAAAACACAAAAGTTTTGTATCCACTTCTTATCAATTACGTACACATCTGCAAGCTCTCGCGTGTTTTATGGCCACAATATCTGTGCCTATCTCTCTGATTTTGGTCGCGATAGTCCATTTTTTGTTCCTAGCAATGCGGTGAAGATTCTAGGATCCATTTTAAGTGCAGATAGTTTTTTAAATGCGTCCATTTACTTTCGCAAGGATGAAAAACTTGGGAAGATCTAGTGTTTGATTTTAATATTATATTGTTTATTATAATCTTTCATCATCATTTCAGCCGAAAAGTCCACTGCTGGACATATAATCTTTAGACCTCGGTATTATTAAGGCAAAAGACGTTAATAAAATTGAAAAAAAAATCCATCTTTTTTTTCTTTTTATAAGTAGACAAAAGAGATTAGATTTAGATTAAAAATTGGTTGTGTGTAAAAATACTTTATTATGTTAATAAGTTGTTATAACTGTACGGTATTAAAAATTAAATGGATATCTATACTAATATTATAAAGCTGAAGAGTTTGTTTGTTTGGTTGAACGCGCTAATCTCAGGCACTACTGGTTCGATTTGAATTTTTTTAGTGTTGGATAGCCCATTTATCGAGGAAGGCTATAGGTACATATAACATCACGCTACGACCAATTATCATCATCATCATTTCAGCCGAAAGACGTCCACTGCTGGACATAGGCCTCCCCCAAGTGTCGCCACATTGACCGGTCCCGTGCGACTCGCATCCAGCGGATCCCTGCAGCCTTCACCAGGTCATCGGTCCACTTAGTGGGAGGCCTTCCAACGCAACGTCTTCCGGTTCGCGGTCGCCACTCCAGAACTTTTCGGCCCCATCGGCCATCCGTTCTGCGAGCAATGTGCCCTGCCCACTGCCACTCCAGTTTGGTTATTCTACGACCAATAGGAGCTGAACAAAAAGAAAACAAGCCAGAAGCGGCTGGTGAAACCGCGGGGCACTGCTAGTCTTACTGTAAAATGAATGTGATTTAAATGTTCAACTGTTCATTGCAGGCTTATTCATGTAAAGCCTGACGTAACGCACTCGGAATATCAATGCAATTCATTTGCGCAATCCAACAGTATTCATTGCACGGCTTTCGTTGTTGCTTGTTGAGCATTCGAATTTTCCTAACAAAAAATTTTTTCAGCGCTGACGGCGATGCGGACGAACTTTTTGAAAATCCTTTTCTGCTTTTGATACATGTACATATTTTTATTATTATATTAGGTCTGTAGTAAATAATGAATGTGAAAAAATTAAGCAATGAATTATGAATTTACATTAATATCCTTTAGATTGTTATAGAAAAGTGTGTTACGCGGTTAAATTGGGGTGTACAAGTTTGTGTTCAAAAACTTTTTTTTTTTTCATAAATTGCGTGTAATTGGGTGAATTATTATTATCAGCCATTTGTGTCCCACTGCAGGGCAAAGGCCTCCCTTCCCTCCTTCCACTTATCCCTATCCAGTGCTGTTACATGCCAATCCTTGTGAAAAGAGTCGAGTCCGTCTCGCCATCTCCTTCTAGGCCTACCGCGTTGCCGTTTGCTGCTGTTTGGGACCTGATGATTAATTAATATCATCATCATTTCAGCCGAAAGACGTCCACTGCTGGACATAGGCCTCCCACAAGTGTGGCCACATTGAGTTAATATATTGTGTAATAATTAGAAACATGTGTGAATTAATTTTCTAAGTCTTTATGTAAATATGGCACGTAAACCCTGTTTTCACAAGTTACTGTTTTATTTTTAACCTTTCTTTACTCGCGCGTTGGTCTGTGAGACCGATAAAACAGTCATTCGTGATTTTTTTTTGCTATAACCGACGTGGGTATGGGTGTTAAAAAAATTGTCTTGCATGATTTTTTACCGAAACTTAAATTATGATTCTTTTGTCTAAAGTTAATTTGTTTATATAATATATACAATGTATCTTTTGGGTTTGTAAGTATGTAAGAAGAAGAAAATGACCTTGGCTAACATTTTACGACGTCTTACAAAAATCTAACTATTTTTCAGAAACTACAATGAAAGGATATACTCAGTAAATGATCAGTATATTGTCGGTAAATTAACAATTTTACGATACTCCATAGTATATTCTCAGAGAATATAATATCCACGTAAAAGTTATTTGAGAAAAAAAACCCGAAATTGATTTTCAAACCTTCGGTCTGTCAGACCGTACGCGAGTATAAGTGTTATAAAATTTGGCGCGAGTATACCAAATTAAATAGAGGGTATCCTTTCATACGCAGAGACAAAATGTCCCAAAAAATTTAATAAAACATTCCAAAAAGAAAATTCAAAAGAGAAATAATTCAATAAACAAGATTGTTGACGCGAAAACGATTTTTCCTTCCATCGTTCCTTTTTTAATTAAAATGACAGAATTGAGACGAATGTTAGAATTGTACAATTATTACAGTTCACAGATTTTACTCTTTGTAAGTAATTAAAGGCTTCTCGAAGTTCTGTTCAGGAGCTAGTACATTATGTTGCTGATTGTGTTTCATTATTTATTGTAGGATTGTTAATTAATATTGCTACAGACTGTGCTTTGTTAACTACATAACAACAAGCCTATGATCCCTGGAGGATCAGGCAGAGGTGTACATAAGACAGTTATAACACGACAGCGCTCATCCGCGCGCTTGGGCAGTGTAGCGGATCTCACGTTACATTGGGTTGTCAGAAATCCGTTGATGCCTAACACACGAACACCGGCCAACCGCGCGGACGAGCGGCGCTCACCGCCTCTCCGCGAGGCGCACCGCTATATAAATCCTTGCCGTCTCCGCCCGACCTTGAAGATCTGTGGTGCGGAGAGGTGTCTTGTGAGAATCGCCTAATAGTACACCCACGTGTCGCTAGTTATGTGTTTAAATTTCATGTAATAAAGGGCGAGTCTAATGTCAACAACCGGGCACACACCCAGATTCCTTGGCTGGAGGAGTTCCTAATGGAAAACCCCAATAATACTTTGTCTGACCTGGGAATTGAACCCAGGACCTCAAGCTGTCTCATGCAGCTTGCAACCACAACACCACCAATAGATAATAAAATTCTGCTAACGGCTATGGTAATACCAGAACCAACCATTTCAGTAAATACACCACCCAATGTTTACCGAAAGGGGAGACGCCCGCCAGATAGGCAGTAATCAGATTATGCAAACATGGTTTTCCGTTTCATGGGTATATTCATCATTCATTCTGGGAAATCGGGCGGACATGTCGGACTCATAATATACACTAAAACGTGTCGAGGAAATAAAGGGTTTTAGGTCTCTTCAGGAGCTCGTGGTTAAATAATAACAGCCGCTCGGGGCGATCTTTAGGTTAAGCCGTGCTTGCCTAGGTTGGTCAGTGGATGGGTGACCACCCACATACCGAGTTTCCTCCGTGCCTCGAAAAGCACGTTAAACTGTTGGTGCCGGGTGTCCTTTGTAGATCTTTGACAGTCGTTAGGTAGTCAGTGGCCCAAAAAGTCTGACAACCAGTCTTACCACGGGGTATCGTATTACCCAGTACTAACTGGGTTGTGGAGGTCAGATAGCAGTCGCTCCATGTAAAATACGGGTATTCAGCTGCATCCGGTTAGACTGAAAGCCTACACCAACATAGTTGGGAAAAGGCTAAACAGGTGATGAAGTCTCTTCAGTACATAAATAAGGGGCTGTGGGGGGTTGAATGACCCGAGGATGGATGAAACAAGTGACTATAAAAACGATGAATATAAATGTTGATGTATGGAGAGGGAGAGGAAGACCAAAAAAAAGTTGGATAGACTTTGCGAGGAAAGATATGAAGGAAAAAGGAGTCAATGTCAGCGTGAAGATTAACAGTGGAGAATGGAAAAAAAAAACGTGTTGCGCCAACCCCGAGTAACATGAGACAAAGACAGGAAGATGATGATGACGATTTTGCGACTTGTTCAAATCAAAACAATAATACAAAATAAAAAAAATCTTGACATAGTATAAAACAAAGTGGCTCCCGCTGTTTGTACGCTTAGATCTTTTAAACTACGCAATGGATTTTAATGCTCTTTTCAATGTGCTATGTGTAGGGGGTTTTGGGTTTTGTGTTGTGTTTGGTTGTGTGTGTGTTTGTGTGTGTGTTGGTGACTGGTTATTTGTGACCGATATTTAAACACGTGAACAAACGAAAAAACTTTTAACTTTCCCAAAGATTTTGAATTTTTTTTTTATTACTCATTCTCTTTTATCACAATAACACAACCACACACAACATCCATCTCATCTTCAATGCTAGCCATTTCCAAAGATATTTAAAAAAAGTAGTTAATTATACCTTTATTATTTTAATCTTGAAGAATATAAGGTTTTATGAAACCGCTACTGAAAACTCACATTAAGTAGTTTTAATACCTAAACTTTCAGTTTTCACGATGCCTTCAGGCGGTTACTTGGGTATCTACACGCACTTAGTCGTTTATTTTTAACTATCTCTTTAAAATAATATTAAAAAGATACGCTTCAAGACTTAGATTAATTTTCACATGAAATAAAAAGGCATCTAAGGCGCAATCTATGTATAAACCTTACTCAGCATGTGTTATGATAAAGCGTTAATGTCGACTCTGTCACACAACTGTCAAACTACAAGTGCAAGAAAGAGACGGGGCCATGTCTAAGTCAAAGCATGTGGTATGGCCTTAAAGTTTTATAGCTCTTTAATAAAAAGGTAAATGAATATGACATCTATTTACATTTTATTAAATGCCTCTTAAGTGATTCTTAGAATACCCTTGGTTGTATCAACCCTTAGACCTTAATCTGGAAGCATTAACCTGAAATAATATGATGGTATAAAAAAACCGGGCAACTGCGAGTCGGGCTCGCGCATGAAAGGTTCCGTACCATCGTAGTAGCCGAGTCCCCTTTAATTTTTTTTTATTTTTATTATTTGTTGTTTTAACTTTCTTATAGGTTTTCCTTTAATATATAGGCAAAGAACTATCTTTTGTATTTTTTTCAAAATTTTCGGCCCTGCAGTTTCGGAGTTAATGGGGGGAATGGTCAATTTTCTTAAAATGATTAAAAACATTTGAGACGCTTACCATAACTCCTTTCTTTGATATGTAACACGATATAGTTCGCAAAACTTTATTTCATTTTTTATTCCCCAAAAATTGATGAATTTTAAACAGGGGGCCCCCCCCTGTTTTAAATTCATCAATTTACGTTACACATCCGTCTTTGGGTCACTAATTTACAATTGTGTACCAAACAACTCAATCGGTCTAGTAGTTTCGGAGTAAATTAGCTGTGACGCGAGAGATCCTACAAGGGTACCGTTTTTTCCTTTTGCGGTACGGAACCCTGAAAGTCTGAAATTACCAACGTAAACGTAGAAGCGAAAGGAGTATGTAACGATCAAGGATCCTATCAGGTGACGTTGTGTAGTTACTGCCTACACCCACGGGAAAAGAGAGTGAGTTTACGTATGTATTCAAGTCGTCAGTCCGCATTGAGCATGCGTGGTGATCAATGCTCATGCCTTCTGTGAATGAGAAGAGACCTCGCTACAGTTTTTTTTTAAACGTTCACACTAGGAATTTCTCCTGAATCTTGGGTGCGTTTACAAACATTTAAACTCGCATACACAAACAGCCAGACCCGGAACAACTACCTGTAGGCCATATAAATATTTGTTTCGTTCGGAATTCGAAACCGCGACACGCAGCGCAGCAGCCAATAGCTCAGCCACTGCACCAACCGTGCTATCAAATAATAAGCTGGTATTACAATTTCAAGAAGTGTCTTGGAACTTGCAACCAATAACTATGTGAAAATATTAGCTGGTGTCATACACCAACCTTAAAATGTAGATGGCTATAAGAGTAGAGGAAGACCAAAGAAACGATGGATGGACTGTGTGAAGGATGATATGGCTAGAAAGGAGGTGACAGCTAAGATGACGAGTAGTAGAGAAGTATGGAAGAAGAAGACATGCTGCGCCGACCCCTAATAAATTGGGATAAGGTATGATGGCGAAGAACATTTAATTTAATCGTCACAAGAGCTACATCATAAAGATACACGAAGGCTCGCTTCCACCTTAAAATAATATTTTAAAAGCAAAAGCAAGGCCAATGAACAGAGGCATAATAAATGGCAGCCCTCAAACGATCACGAAGTGGTCGCCGGCTCGACTCTACGAGTTCCTCATAATTTATGAGACCCTGGTACTCCCGGGGCTGTTATCTCGCATATTACCCCCAAAGGGGTTGTAATCAAAATAAGTGATGTTTTATTTTTCGTATTTATATGAAACCTTCTATAAAAATAGGTATTTTTTATTTCATCCCTTCACGATATTACGTTTTTAAGAATATACCCGAATGTTATGATTGATGTTAATGTTTTTTTTTTTAAAGGTCCCAGCGGGTTCTTTAGGGTACCGCGATACTCTTTTAATGGTTACGTGAAACCGGACCAGACATAGGACTGGCCACGGACACAAGAATTAGAAAATCAACGTCATTTTCTTCTTTACGTGTCGATGAACTCAAATTGTGCTTGACAAGTGTGAATTAAGCCACATGCACAGCTCTATAGTATTTGCTTCGATTCAATCTTAAAATATTATCTTCGATTGTCACCCACTGGACGCCTGTCGGAGGAAATCGCCGTCGAGGTAGACCGCGGCGAAGGTGGTGTGACGACCTGATCTCGTTTGCGGGGCGACCATGGCCAGATATCGCACATGACAGAGAGGTTTGGAAGGAGAAAGGTCTTTGACCAGCAGTGGGACATTCAAAGAGGCTAACAAAAAAAAAAATCTTGAAAGGTGCAAGTATTTGTGCAGCATGGGTAGGAAATGAGGTGGAGCATATTGTTTTCCTGCAAAGGGGCTCCACACTGGCAATTTGTTTCAATCAACGTCAAAAAATAGGAAATAGTAAAATTATTTCAGTATTTTGCAAAGCATTAACTGTCTAGTCTGAAGCTCACTGGCTACAACATTATGTTAATTAGTTTTATGTAATATTTTAAGCCATTTGTAAGATCTTTTGTGTATAATTGTATCTGCTTATGTATTACTTGGATTATATACAATTTCTATTTTATATAGCTATCTCAGAATAAGACAATCCAACTAAAAAACTCCATTACTGTCCAACAATGCAGCAAGCAAACGATCAGAAACGTAGCAATTTAATAAAAGAATAGTTTCAAAAACGATTCAGCCCAGATAATTGCAAAGTTAAGTGAATTTCTGTCGACGTGCGATGCAACGGAGTACCACCATGCAAGAGAAAATAGAAAACCCACTTCACACAACGCACGATTTGACTGCGTGCATCATCATCTGCCTAGCTTTTTCCCAACTGTGTTTGGGTCGGCTTCCAAACTAACCGTAAGCAGCTACTTGAATACCAGTACTTTACATGGAGCGACTGCCTATCTGAACTCCACAACCCAATTAGTACTGGGTAACACGACACCCCTTGGTATGACTGTTGTCAGACTTACGGGCCACTGATTACCTGTAGCAACTGCCAAAGATCTACAAATGACAGTTGGGCTCAACGGCTTAGCGTACTTTCGGAGGCACAGAAGAAACTTGTTATGTCATGGATGGTCACCCATCCACGGACCAACCTAGGCACGCGCAGCTTAACCTTGAACACGACTCGTGCTGTTATTATTGAGCCACGAGCTCCTCGGTATGATTTGACCATACATGCGTCCAGTGTATTTACAAAGGGTCTACTGTCTCCCGTTCTTTGTGGTCCAAGTTTGTTCCATTAAAAAGAACAACAAAAACGAGGAGCTGTGCTGTCCTTTATTTCTTTATTTGGCGTGAACTTCACAGCATTGTCGTTTTATAAGCGGTCCAGTGTTTTTAGATTGCTTTCTTGTAGTATTTATTCAGTTTTGTTATGAAACGAGTATTATGGGTGATGTTTTTTTGAGGTGAATGAACTTACCTATTGTTGAGGTCTTATTGTATAAGTAATTTAATTAACTATTTAAGTTCTTTTAGTTCTTAAAAATAAGAATTTGTGCACTTGTTTTGAAATGGTTTTTGCTGAGTATGGAATTTAATTATGGTTGTTGGTAATTTAGTAATTTCGTTGTTGGTCGCAAGCACAACTGCTGAGCATGAGATCCTAGGTTCGATTCCCAGGTCGGGCAAAGTGTTATTGGGTTTTTCCATCAGGAATTTCTCAGGAGTCTGGATTTGCGCCCGGTTGATGTCAATAGGCTCGCCCCCTATTACATGGGCCTTTAACATAACTGGCGAAATGTAGGTGTACTAATAGGTACACCTCTGCCTAATACTATGTTGGTAACTGACGCCTCATGACGCCCTAAAGCAGTATTTGTTATAATGTCACTCCAGTGTTGAAAAGAGACGAAGCTATTGAGGACGTCTAGCGCCACCTGTTTCTCACTCTGGACAATACTGCTATATGACGTCATGGTACGCAAACAGTGATTTATTCTGTTAACACAAATTCTGATTTTCTGAATCTGGAATCCAAGAGAACGTCGATTGAATAAGACGCCATATTTGTATGCCTGCAGCATTTGAAAAATCGGGACAAGTCAGAAAAACTCCAAATTGAAAAACGGAAAATAAATAATCTCCACTCAGAAAAATCTAGCTTTTAAAGCTGATAGCTGTTGATTAGTCTAAAAGCTCGTCCAGTAACAGAAACTAATAGAACCACTTTCGCACTGAAATGTCATTGGTTAAAATCCGTTTGACGTCGACCAACGTCAATTTAACTTGCTCTGATTGGTCGGAACAACATGGCGCTACGTTCTACTATGGCTTCATTGCATTTAAGAGTTCTGTCGCAGTGACATTACAGTACAGTCCTTTCATATCCGCTCTTGCATCGCTGTTAAATTGTGTGATCTTTATACCAGTAGCAATAAGGTGGAGTTTAGGTTGGTATTACCTACTGACAAGGCTGTCAAGCGACAATGATCTTTAAGGTCATTGAAATAAGGTTGCTGTTGAACTGCAGCTGTCAGAGGTACCGTAACTATGAAAGGTCTGTAGTAAGTACTTTACAGTTGGTACCAACTTGGCACGATTGTGTAACTTTGTGGTACAGCTGAGTGTCAGTTGTTTTACAACAATAAGACTGTGGTTTTCACATCATATTTTGTAAAGAAATAGTTACTTTTGTTGAAAGATGAAGTTGTGATAATTAGACTGGGACTGTTCCACTGTAAAGAAAAGTTTATTTATTTATCTTCTATACTTAATATTATAAAGCTGAAGAGTTTGTTTGTTTGTTTGTTTGCTTGCTTGAACGCGCTAATCTCAGGAACTACTGGTTCGATTTGAAAAATTCTTTTAGTGTTGGATAGCCCATTTATCGAGGAAGGTTATAGGCTATAAAATTTTACGCGGACGAAGGTCGCGGGCAACAGCTAGTTTTTTATAAAGCTGAATAGTTTGTTTGTTTGGTTGAACGCGCTAATCTCAGAAAATACTGGTTCGAATTGAAAAATTCTATTAGTGCTGGATAGCCCATTTAACAAGGAAGGCTATAGGCTATATCGCATCACGCTACGATCACATTAATAAATCCTCTCTCGCTCATATGTGACGCTGACGAAGTTGCGGGGGTCAGCTAGTTTATTTATAAATCGGAGAACCAACAGCTATAACAAATGAATAACAGAGCCAATTACAGGTTCTTACGAGTAAACACAGAAAAAGGTAGTGAAAATCTTAGGATCACTAAATAACAAGCACGATAAAAAATAAAAGGAATTAAAATAAGATACTATAAGACACACTCTGACACTCTTATGAATACGTCGTCTTGGAAAAACAATTTTTTTTTATATTTTTTAATCCAACCTAGCATAATCTGGCTGTAACGTTTCCATAACTGTGTGTGTGTGCTGTGCGTGTGTATGTGTGTGTGTGTGTGGGAACTGGTGGTGACCTCCACTTTATGAGAGAAAGTTGGCCATGATCCACCACACAGACCCAGTACGGGTCGGTTGTACATTTATCGAACTAACATAATCTACAATGTAATTTTAGATCCTTAGGCCTCGAGTCCTCCAAAGCGAATATAAATAGTTCTCATCGCTAGTGTCGCAACCGCTGCTGTTGAGCCTGAAAGCCTGGGTTCGAACCCCAAGTCGGGAAGATTGTTATTGTTTTTTTCCATTTGGAATTCTTCAGTAGCAGCCAAGGATCCGTGCCCGGTTGATGGCAATAGGCGCGCCCCCTATTACACCAGATTTTAAACGTAACTAATATAATGTGTGTGTAGTGGTAGAAGTCTGCCTAAATATTCCAGGATTACAGGCATGATGTCATGTTATAAAACTACAGTCCATCGATCAGAAAATTTATCTTATTCCGATCAGGCCACGTAATCTGAGCTTCGTTCTATTTTAGAGAGTATTCGTGTAAACAATACAATGGGACGATGATGGAATCTAATCATCCATATTTTCCAAGAAAAGTTTTGTTTAAAAATCTATTTTTAAATCTTACATAAGTTTGTGGTTGTTGGAAGAGTCTAGGAGCAGTGTGTTTACTTTATAATGATTATATTATAGTATGGCAGTATGGCTGGGCAGTCTGCTGCATGCCGAACGAGCTGTGGGCTCGTAAAGCTCGGGATTGGTGCCCTGAAATAGTGAGACTGGGTCGCGGCAGACCACGAAGGAGATGGGACAAACTGGATGTCTTCCTTGAGAATTGGAAAGCATAGAAAGAATCGTGACCGTTGGAAGGAATGGAAAGTGGCCTTTGCATAGCTGTGGGGCAATATGGGCTAGCTATAATACAATAATAATGAGTTTGTTTCTGAAAGATTCTGATCATATCGCAGAGGCAGGCTAAGAGTGAAGCCACACTGCTCCGTTGACGTCACAGCGCAAGATTTTAATTCGACAATGCAACGGAGAAGTGTAGCATGTTTTAAAATTTATATGTAAAATGACGCAGGCGTCAACGCTGCGACGACGCAACGCAGAGCAACGGAGCAGTATGGCTTCGCTCTAAGTGAAGATATATTAGCGATAACTAACGATGCTGGAAACGTTTCAAATAGCTTTACGGTAGCTTGTGAATCTTGTTGAAAGTCATCGTAGAAATATGAACCGCTTTGATAGCAACTGTCACTCGGCTAGGCTCCCTCGGCGTGGGTCTCAGAGAAAGAAATCGGCAGAAAGGAATGAAGTCAAGTCATAACATTTTTGTTGTGGCTGGCATGAAAATAGTGTGTTTACTGCAATGAGTACATAAGAAGTCTGAAAGTGGCGTGGTACTTTCGTTTGGTATATGTGATGCGGAGAAATGAGGAATATGTCGTGAGGGAAGTTTTGAGTATGAATTTGGATGGGTATAAGAGTAGAGGAAGGCCACAACGATGGATGGACTGTGTGAAAGATGATATGGCAAGAAAAGAGGTGTCTGATGAGATGATGAATAATACAGAAGTATGGAAGAAGAAGACATGCTGCGCCGACTCCATATAAATTGGGATAAGGGCAGGAGAATTATGATGACAGCTGTTTAAATACCAAAATTCTTCTGAAACCAATTACATAAAATGTAGCCTCTTTTTCATAAAACTTTTTGCTATACTAATTCGCGTACATGCGACCATTTTACAAACATAATATAATAAAGCAAGCTAGTTTTTCGAACCGTAAAGATGCATATTCAGTTAGCGACGACGAGTTCGGGGCACAGCTAATTTAGAAGTTGAAATTAATTTATATTTGTTCATTAGGAAACTCAGAGTGTCGGGACCGTACAGGTGTAGTAGTAGTGAAGTGGTGTCGGTTAATAAATTATATTGGGTAACTGCATCTGGAACTTGACTCACTTGGGGACCCCGTGTTGCTAGTAAATGATTTCCAATTAGGAACCGGTATTCCCTATTCATAACGATTGTTAGAAAATAGTTGGCGGAATATTGTGGTACGTAATCACCATGAGTAGGAGCAGTGATAGCCTAGCTGTGTGACCGTCGGAGTGCCCACTCATAGGTCTCGAGTTACACGAGAGACCCAAGACACGCACCTCTGATTTTTCGGATTCATTTGCGTATTATATAATTATCACTTGCTTCAGTTTATTAAAATATCGTGAGGCAACCAGCACGCCTGAGAGATATTTCTCTACGGCATGTAAAGCCAAGTCAGAGGCCCATGGGCGGCAGAAAAACTCTGACACAAGGTTAGGCACTAACCACACGATAAAGAAAGAAAGAAGGCCATGAGTGGCACTTGCATTGTAAGAACTTAGAACCCTTGCATTTCATAGAAGATAGAAAATACTTACTTTGAAGTCATGTCAATCTAGCAGATATTTTTTCCATTAAATGACTAACAATGGCAATAGTTTGCATTTTGATAATTCTACAACTGAAATGTGTTGCATTTCAAAAAGGGATCTAAAGGATGATTTCCACCAAACGGCTCGTCAAAAAAAAAAATCAAAATCAAAATCATATATTTCAAATAGGCCAATTACAGGCACTTTTGAATTGTCGAAACAAAGACAACAATGAAAAATAGCTACAGTCCCAGTCACAAGGCATAAAAACTGTGAAAGTACTGTAGTTGCCCATTCCCTAACGTAGATCTCTATGGAGAAGAACGGGCAAGAAACTCCATGGACACTCTTTTAAATCAGAATACTTTACAATACCTTGGTTACATCATTTATGTTGAGATGGTACATTATGTGAGAACGATGTAGCAAGATGTGTACTTTAAAAGTGTCCATAGTAAAAATAAATAATTCAAACAAACCGTGGCAACCAAGAGATGACCAGTCACAACTGACAGCGCCCGTTCACGAACATGACGCATGTATCGGCACCATTCAACTCAACCATTTTGAAGGGCACTAAATGATCCGACACACTCGCCACCATCAGCGAGACATTTGAGTGAGCATGACATACTCTTAACCGCCAGGGCACATGTCGTGTCGCATCGGATCGGAACGGATTTTAAAATCTTTAAACGATATTAAAGTGTGTACGCGTGTGTGTGTGTGTGTGTTTAAAATCTACCAACCACGCCAACCAAGCCGCGCACAGTAGCTTGACCGCAGGCATCTGTAATAAAGTATGCTGCGACGTGCGATTGGCTCCGTTCGCCTATCGCCGTATCCGATCGGATCCTTTTGGCTCGAACGATAGGAATTAAACTATTTGACAAGGCGCAGAAACGGGTACTTTCGCAAGCGACGGTACGGAGCCGATCGTATGCGTCGACATCCTGCCGTACGCGGGCTGGATTCGGATCGGCTGTCGCCGCATCCGTTCGTATAATTTCTGATCCGATGCGATGCGAACTGTTTGGTGGAAATCATCCTTAAGTGTGTGACGCCATTGACATGCTGTTTTGTCATGGTAAGTGACGCCATTCTAAATCCAATATGGCGGCTCCTAAAGATGTCGGACTAGTTATTTTTTATGCACCCCCATGATATGGGTATCAATTAAAAGGCTTGCTGGTAAGAATACGAAAAAAAAAATCGTAATATAATTTTTTTTTTTTTTCTATCACCGTTTCAGTTCACTTTTACTACTAATGTTCAGAACAGTTGAAAGGGTAAATTGATTTTTGTAATGCCTATTTCTAAGCCAACAACCTGTGCCTGTCACTTTGACAGGTCATTAAGCTAACGATAAGTAAATAAAACTTCATCGAGGCAGGTTACATGCTCACAGTAACCATTGGCAACCGTGTACCAACAAATAAGGTAGGTCGCAAATTGGTAACGGAACCGAAATTATGGAGATTGCGATCCTTGTGCAATTATGTAGTTAGCAGTAGCGAAGGTAGAAATATAGAATACTGACTGTGCCATTATTCAAAAGGAATCCGGTAGGAATGGAATTGTATGAAACCTTCGCCAACCGTAGTTAGTGCGATGACCGCTGGGCAAAAGTCTCCACACGATGGTTGCCGGAAGACGGACGGCGCCGCCAAGGCCAGCCTAGAAATAGGTGGCGAGACGATCTGGACGCGAACCGCGAGGGCTGGTACGAGGAGGCACGGGAAAAGAGCCATCATCATCATCATCATTTCAGCCGAAAGCCGTCCACTGGTGGACATAGGCCTCCCCCAAGTGTCGCCACATTGACCGGTCCCGTCATGGTCATCGGTCCAACTAGTGGGAGGCCTTCCAACGCAATGTCTTCCGGTTCGCGGTCGCCACTCCAGAACTTTGAAAAATGATCTTTGGGAAAAGAGCATATGTAAGGAATTGGGGGAGGCCTTTGCCCAGCAGTGGGACAGTACAGGCAATTAGTAGTTGTTCCATCGATGGAGTAGAACATTTGACATTTACCGTCTGGTGATATTTATCGCAGTTTTCCTAGAATATTTTTAATTTTGTAGAATATTCTTAAGTCTATAACTCACCTCTCTGTCTATCATAAGCATTAATACACTCGCTGGTCTGGAACTGGCTGATGAGCGCCGTCTTGCCGACACCCGGCGCGCCGACCATTGCCACGCGGTGGCAGGCGACCGGCTTACGTTCCTGAGACTCGGGCGCTGACTGTGCCGGGGAGGATGGGGCGAGACTGCCGGAGCGTGATCTCCTGCGACGGAACGAGTCACCGCGGTTGACTATCCCTGGAAAGAAATGAGCTGGTTAGTTTCAGTGGAAACGCTGGCGTGACGATCTGGAATTGTTCTTGTCGGATTTATTTCTTTTTTCCTAACTTAGATTAAATCCGTTATTTTTCTAAAGCGGGAAAGGATAGCCTTTCTTCGCTAAGAATCATGTCTCTGTGTAATCTCTGAATATCGATACGGAAACACAGATATTGTTAAATAAAGAATCAACCTCTGATTACTGTGTGAGTAATCGAAGGTTGATTCTTTGTTTAACAATATTTCACAAAATATCGGAGTCTTAAAATGAATGTTCACGAGTTGCCATGGCTGACCTAGAAGTCTATAAATAGACTCCGGAGACAGGTTGGCCGAAGCAAAGAAAACCTGTTCAGGTGCAGATTCATAGATAACTCTGCCCTGGAGTGTTAATCTGGTGTGGCCCCACAAACGATGGGACACTTGATATTTTCCTGCCTGTCCTGTTGTTTGCACATCACAGAAGCTGATGGACGCTACTAAAAGTGCCAAACTTGTAGCTAAATCTTGGGCTGACTGAATTTAAATTGTCATCGACACACACGTCTACATTTTTAGGAATATCTTTTAGAAAAACCCCAGTACTTGGGTATATGTGTTTAATGTTTAAGATAAAATCCCAGATACCAGAATCTTTTACTCAAACAATAACCGTAAATCACATATTTTCAGAGACAATATATTTTTAAGGTGTACTAACCTATACCCATCTTGAACTCCCAATAAATACGTTCAACAAAATGGCTACCGTAATAGAAAATGTGTATTTTACGAACGAGTGTAAAAACAGTGTTGGCATATGTAATGAGCTCTAACTGTATATTTTATGTTATTTAAACTGTTACGGTGCTTCGTTGAAGAGTTTTTTAGGGAAAAAGTTTTCACGTAATGTAACATGTTTGTTTTTTTGAGCTCAGTTTTGGGAATGGAATATCGCTTGTTATATGAGAAAGCAATGTTGAGACAGGTGGATGAAAAATATCATATATTTTATGGTCATTTAAAACATTAATATGTTGTTGTCCTATGGTGAATGCTGCGTATACCTATAACTATCTGTTGCCTGTGACTTCGCCCGCGATAACTATACCTCCATGCCCAAGTTTGTAGCACAAAAAATGAAGGACTTTCATACAAACTTGCGATAGCCTTTAGACCTCCGTAATCCGGCCCTGTCGCAAAATCCAATTCTTAGCGGACGTCTACTAACTATAAACTACCTCCCTGCCAAATTTCATCTTTATACGTCAAGCGGTTTTCGATATTTCGTGATGAGTGAGTGAGTGACCTTTCGCTTTTATATATATAGATAGGCATAAATACCAGCACTTTTATGTTATTTTTACTGTTTCAAATTAATTCTTAGTATGTACTGCTGTTGGTGTACCAAATAAATTAATAATACTTAGTTGACCAAGTGTTGGATGTTACCGGAAGACTATTTAATAAAGTCGACAGGCGACTGGCGACAATCTGAATATTTTAAAAGTTTATTTTACTAATTTCTGCTTTAGAAGTGTCAAACCTATCCTAACTATATAATATTGGAAATGCGAAAGTAAGTTTGTTTGTTTGTTACCTTTTCATGCTTAAACCACAGAACCGATCATCCTGAAATTCAGAATATACATTGTAAGGTGTACAGAAACGGACATAGCGTACCTTTCATTTCGAAAAAAGTACTGTTCCCGAGGAAAACAACAATAACGTAGTCATGACAATAGATGGCGCCACGTGCCTTTCGAATCATGATTGAATTATATTATTACAAGCAGAATTGATTGTCAAATTGTAAATGAACGCGAGCGAATTCGCGGTCAAAAGATAGTTTTCTAGAAAAGTTTCTACATATTGTCGCATTATGAGTTATAATAAATAGGGCCAATATAGTTTGATTTTAGTCCATGTTAACCTTATCATCATGTGCCTAGCTTTTTCCCAACTATGTTGGAGCCGGCTTCCTGTCTAACCAGATGCAGCTGGTACCAGTATTTTACATGGAGCGACTGCCTATCTGACCTCCACAACCCAATTAGTACTGGGTAATACGATATACCCCTTGGTAAGACTGGTTGTCAGACTTTCAGGCCACTGACGACCGAAAAAAAATTGAAATGACACCAGGGCCAACGGCTTAACGTGCTTTCCGAGGCACGGAGGAAACTCGGTATGTAATGGGTGGTTACCCATACACGGACCAACCTACGTTAGCCACAATTATGTAAGTTATGAAAGAAACCGTTACTACAACTCTGCAAAAACATTAGATTGTTTTAAATCCCGCTCAGTTCTGAATTAGATTATCAAATGATTATTCTAGCGGCCAGTTTTTAAGACGAACCCTAAGTGTGTGAATGTTGCAACTGTTGGTCTACATAAAGAAAAGATATTTAAAAGAATTATAGGACGGATATTAGGAATAAAGTCATACAAACATTTTGTTCCCGAACATTTTCGATTTTGACATAGGTATGAATGGTACCTGACAAGCGGGCGTGTGGCATTAGACAGACCGATTTGTTACTACACATCAACCAACTTATCTATGCAGCCGGGAAAACACAGAACTAAAATAAATGTACGAAGTTTGACTTAACGACGCAATTTTTTTTGTCAAGCAACGCCACCTCGAACGGCACACTTAAAGTGGTCATACTATAAGTAGTAGAATGTATTAGATAACGATTTTCCTCGTCTTGTCCCGTCTATCGCTCGTAAATATTTGAATGCCTTTGACATAAACTGACATTCAATCAAGGAAAACGCTGATTATGCAAAAGAGAAACGTATTCCTTTTTTTTTAAGTTTAAACAACAACATCCATTTATTTTCAGGCTAGTTTGAACCATAGATAATATACCTTACAGACTCATATGATAAAATACATATTGTGTTAGTAAACCTTAAAACTATGTTAGTAACACTTCACTTGTGCACTATGTCACCGTGCGTTCATGTGGCACTTGCCCGCGGAAGCGGCGGAACACCACTCCCTGCGGCCAAAAGTCCTCCTCCAAGATGAGGTCCAGATCATACGTTGGTTTACGCACCACGAACGCCTTAAAGTGGACGTTGCGGCGCGACTCAAGCAGCTGCACTCTCGCCACGAACTTGGGCTTCTGACGCACGTACTCCATGAATCAGAAAAAATCAGTTCAATACTTTTCTGTGCATCCAATGCAGTTTAAATTTTATTCCGCCTAAAAGTTTATGTCAATACTAGTGCAAGCCGTTGTAGGAATTCGGATCGCTTTGAAAGCGGTCTCACTATTTTCTAGGTCCTCATCATCATCCTCTTTCTGCCCTTGTTCCATGTTACTTGGGGTCGCCGCAACACGTTTTTTTCTTCCATTCTATTCCGTCAACCGTCACGCTATCATTTGCTCCTTTTTCTTTTATATCATTCCTCACACAATCCATCCAACGTTTCCTTTGTCTTCCTCTCCCCCTCCTTCCATCAATATTTATATTCATCACTCTTTTAGTCACATGCGATGCGTCCCTCGTCATCACATGCCCACACCAAGACAGTCGATTCCCTTTCAACTTATCTGTAACTGGTGCAACTTTCATCTGTTTCTTACTATATAGGGGGTAAAACTCAATGTAACGCACTTAAATATTGTGCTGATGGATGCTTTGAATAGTAAACAGGTCATTGAGCTAATTAAAGTCAATTTATAACCTTAAAAACTAGTATTTAAAAAAAAAACTTGTGAAAAAATTGGAACTTTGATCTCAAATATCTGCGTAACTAGAAGGAAGAAAGTATAGTCCAGAACAAAAAAATATCGCAATGACGGGGAGAAAAAGTTCTTTTCGACTTCGTTAAGGGTCTTTTTACACCCTTTATACTTTATCCATTCTTGTCACACCACACATCCTCCTCAACATTCTCATCTCTGTTACATGCAATCTTTTTTCATTCATTTTCTTCTGCGTTTACACCAGTATTCAAATTTCGACCTTCTTGCCAAACACTCGTTGTACCTTTCCACTGACTAACATAACAGTACATTGTCCTTTATTATCTTCACTCGACAGCATGAAAAGCGTCAAAAACCCGTATTGTTTTTGATAAAGCGTTAAATCATGCCTAAGGGCGCATATTAGGGTCGAAATAAATGGGAGTCCTTGGCAATTAAAAGTAATGCCCCGGAAAGCGAACTTTGTGATGCACGAAAAGGATCCTTTGGTGGAACCCTTTTGGTTTGTTTGGTGTGACAGATTTTTTAATTAGGAAGTTTAAATGCGGCAATCTTTTTCTCAATGTTTATTTCTTTGTCCATATTTTATAAATCGCTAGCTCTTTTCCGCAGCTTCGCCCGCAGTAAGGTCGGTCGCTAAAGTATCCCATGTCCCCAAAGTCATTCATCGAAATAGATCAGTCTTTAATCGAAGTGAATGAACTTCCGTCGTCGGCATGAAAAGGGAACACAAAGACAGAGTGCGTTCAACATTTATTGTATAAAGTTTGATAACCAACTGTAGGTAGTACCTATATACCTGTTCGAAAGAGATACCGCGGCCCTGGAACACAAAGGGCAAAGAAGGAACATGGATGGGTTTTAGTCAGTACAAGTCTGACACTCCCTTCCGCCTATACCTAGATATGAAAAGAGAACATTTATCACCATGTTTCATAGCTGTGTGTGATTTCTGGCCACGCAAATAATGAACAGACCGTTATTGGTTAGTAAACAACTCTGTAAAAACCAAAATGGAATATCGACATGGAATAAACTCTTTTATGGACAAACATTAACTGCATTCACCGTCTAAATTCCCATAAAACCAAAATCAACCCACCCGATTCTTTTCTCCCATTCGGTCCAGTACGGAAATACTCGTACAGTGCGTTTTATTTTATAGGTACTTATGAGTATTTGGCGCTTGCAATACCCAAGTACTCGGTTTACGAGTATGACGTCAATGCGCGTTGGGTATGACCACAATAGACCTGACATCACGTGATGTCGGCTATATTTGGGATTCGTGCACTCATTTCAACGTGAAGGGTCGTTTGCTATGCCGATTTGATTGTGGAATGGAACATTAGGAGGTTATTTTTAATTTGGTTGTTTTGAAGCGAAAATGTAAACTGTAATATAGCCATAGACAAGCGACAATAGCTTTTAAAGCGTTTTGTATTTCTACAGCGCTTTTCAACTGAATAAGAGTTCTTCGCTAACCAGTGTCGATCCAATAAATTTTAGTTTTTTTTTTCATTTTTATCCCTGGTATAACGTCACTTTGTCTAAGCCGAAGGCCTGTTTTTATGTGCCAATTATGGTACCTTAGGCATGTAGTCTGAATGTATACAGGGTGTAAACAGACCCTTCACATAGCCGTCAACCAAGCATTCTGTACATCAAACTAAGTAACTTTACGCAAAAATGATTGTTGGGAATCGACCTTTTTTTTTGGGGTGAAAAATCGTTTTATGGTAGGACTCGATGGAAAGCATTCAAAGCACTGTGCTGATGGATGGATTGAATAGTACGGGGGTCGTGGAGGTGTGTAAAGTAAAAATCTTACATGTATATACACAAAAAAAATATTAAAAAAAACTTGTGTAAAAGTTGGAACTTTGACCCCCAATATCTTCGTAACTAGAAGGTTCCCAGGTATGGTCTAGAACAAAAAAATGATCGCAAAGACGGGGAAAACAAGTGCCTTTCGGCTATGTTAAGGGTCTATTTACACCCTTTATTATGTTGAGCATAAATCGCGTTCAAAAACTGACTTTAGACTAATTAGAATCTAGTTGAAAATGAAGATGCACTGTTTAGCATAATCATCATCATCATCATCTGCCTAACCTTTTCCCAACTTTGTTGGGCTCGGCTTCCAGTCTATATAGACGGATGCATTTTGAATGGAGCGCCTGCCTGTCTCACCTCCACTATCCAGTAGTACAGCTACCTGTAACAACTGTCAAATATCTACAAATGACAGCCAGGTCCAACGGCTTAACATGCTTTCCGAGGCATGGAGGTAACTCGGTATGTAATGGTCGGTCACCTATCCACGACCAACCTGGGCAAGCGCGGCTTAACCTGAAGATTGACCCTTCGGCTGGTATTATTTGGCCACGAGCTTATCACTGTTGGGCATCGTTCTAAAATACTGTGCTATCACTAAAAGCTACGAGACGCTAATGATGTCAAATTGTGTTTTTCTGTGGCTTCTATAACACACACACATAACACCACACTTGTAATCCCCGCAGAGGAAGGCAGAGGTAAGCTTGTAGAAAACACACATTCCACCAATTACGTTTATATGTCTATACTGAGTAATAAATCAATTCCGAATGATTGAATAATATACGCTATTGAATAACAGCAGCAGTTATAGCAGTGATAGCCCAGTGGTGTGACCGTCGGACTGCCAAGTCATAGGTCTTGAGTTCGAACCCAAGGTATGCAGCTCTAATTTTTCGAATTCATGGGCGTATTGCATAATTAACACTTTCTTCGGTGAAGGCCAACATCGTGAGGAAACCAGCATGCCTGAGAGATATTTCTTGACGGCATGTAAAGCCAAGTCAGAGGCTCATGGGCATCGTAAAAACTCTGATACCAGGTTAGGCACTAATCACACGATAAAGTATAAAAAATTAAAGATAAGAAGAAAGAATAACAACAGCACCCATCAGGACTTCACCGTCTAACAGAGTAATCACATTCCTACACCCAAAATAAACTAGTAGAAAAACAAAAAGTAATTAATACATAACCTCTATCCCGACTTTTACGATTTCTACGCGATGATACCCAGCTGATAGGTACGTTTTTATTTCTTTCTTTCTTTCTCAAATGAGTTTTAGATTCCTCAAGATTAATGGGAAAGAATATAAATTAGTTTTATTTGTGAAACAGATGTGGTTACGTGTTACACCTGTTTTAATTGAGGGCATAAACCTAATTTATGGTGTGTTAGGTAGCTAACACACCAGCAGTTCGCAGTTAGCTGTTCTGGCAGTTTCGTCACAACGTTAATGTTTTCGTCTTTGTTTGTCTTTTTATTTTAGTGTATCCGTGTA
This sequence comes from Noctua fimbriata, assembly GCA_905163415.1. Lineage (NCBI taxonomy): Eukaryota > Metazoa > Arthropoda > Insecta > Lepidoptera > Noctuidae > Noctua > Noctua fimbriata. The sequence continues at coordinate 15,239,063 of LR990941.1, read as the reverse complement.
AATTTCTATTTACATGGATAAAAATAGTATTTTGATATATCCATATAGTATTTTATATATTTATTACTAAGGGACAAGGCAGCAGGCACAGGCGGCGGCTACAAGGTAGTTTATCTTAGTAATAAATAAAAATTTTGCAGATATATATACACCTACCACTGTTTGTCTCTGCATCACCCAAAGGTTGACTGGTAGAAAATGCCTATGGCATTAAGTCCGCCTCTGTACTTTGTGCTTGAAGTGTTAAATAAATAAATACAACGTGTTTTTTATACCCCATAACTGTAGTATATGTAATGTAGTTGTGTACATGCATTTGTATATGTCTTACGGCTAATAGCCGAAGTGCGGCTACACAACCTGGTTTTAGCCGGCTAAACCTAGGTACAGCCGGTTAAACTTAGGTGTATCCTACTTATCTTCGGTTAGAACATTCAACCAATTTGGATGTAGCGCTCGCCGTTTGGTCACAGTTCTAACCTAACCTGACCTAATCAATTTGGTCGGTGTGTCCTAGCAATAAAAAGGATACACAACTGTTACCGGCCGCACCTAGTTTTAGCCGGCTAGAACTGTTCGGTTTTTAGCTGTCACATATGCATAAATGTACTTCAAAGAAAATATGGATTGATTGTGTGAGGAATGATATGAAGGGAAAAGGAGTAAATGAGAGAGCGGGGCGTGACGATTGCCAGAGAAGAATGGAAGAAAAGGACGTGTTGCGCCGACCCCAAATAATATAGGACAAGGGCAGGAAGATGATGGTGAGCAGTGAGCCTTTTTGGAGTTCACGGGTTTTCACATAGTCAAATTCAAAATATTTTATTTCACATAGGCCTAGATGGGCACTTATAAAACGTCGACAAATAGGTGCACGGTTCGGGTTGGTCTTTTCCTATGGAGAAGAACTGGCAAGAAACTCCATGGTTAATAGTCACAGATGATGCAAAATGTAGACTTTATAGCAGCACAAACAAACTCTAAAGTAACTTTCACGAGTGACAATGAATACTTAAAAATCCCTGTACACACAGAGATTTTTAGTGCACTTTGGGCCATCAGTTCCGTTACCCAACTGTACCCAATAGCTAATATTTTATTACATAATATGACATTCATTTATTCTCACGCAACTTCGGCCCATAGATATACAGGGCGGAAGCGACACCGACACGAAAACGGTTACCACGTATTATGTACATCATTCTGAGCCCCCCCATTTTAATAACCGATGAAAAATTTCTATGGGGGGGGGGGGGGGGCATAGAATTTTTTATCGGTTATTAAAAAAAAACCAGCTGATTCCTACAAAAGTTCAATACCTATACGGTCAAAATGTATGGAACAGCTGATTTTTTTTTTAAAACCGATGAAAAATGAAAAAAATGTGCTGAATACGTGGTATCCGTTTTCGCGTCGGTGTCCCTTCCACTCCGTAAATCTTACAGACTAACATAAATGTGATAAAATACAATTTGTGTTTGTAAATAGACCCTTAAAAAGGCAGTCTTACCGAGGGGTATTGTATTACCCAGTACTAACTGGGTTGTGGAGGTCAGATAGGCAGTCGCTCCATGTAAAATACTGGTATTCAGCTGCATCCGGTTAGACTGGAAGCCGACCCCAACATAGTTGGGAAAAGGCTAGGCAGATGATGAAATAGACCCTTAAAACTATGTTAGTATCACTTCACTTGTGCACTATGTCACTGTTCCGTTCATGTAGCACTTGCCCGTGGAACACCACTCCCTGAGGTCAAAAGTCTTGGAAGACTCCAAGACGAGCTGCAGATAACACGTTGGTATTCGCACCACGAACGCGCGTGATTATTATTACGAGCTATCAGTAGCGAAGGGTCCATTTTTGTAAGAGGTAAGCCGTGCATATATAGAATACTGACTGTGGTACGAATCGAGTTGTATAGAACCTTCGCCACTGCGAGCTATTGTTGTAGTAATGACTCCCTCATTGGTCGCGTTACTGCTGCATGAGGATAGGTTCGATTTCCAGTTAAGGCAAAGGGATAGTGGATTTCTTCATCAGGAATTTCTCAGTAGCAGCCTGGTATTTGTTCCCGGTTGACGGCAATAGGCTCGCCCCCTATTACAGGGGACTTAAAATAACGTGCGGTTTTATGTACCTCTGCTCAAAATTTCAAGGATCACGGTCTGGTACGTTTTATGTGTTCTTGTTCTAATTATTTAAAATTCGCGCCGAAACGAGAGAACATGAATAACTAACTGCGTTCGTTACGTCTTTTGGTGTACTTAAAATGTAATTTTATTCAGTGTAAGCCTGTATCCTCGTGGAGCAAGTCGGTCATGACGTCAATCGTGTTTACAAACTTAGCTGCTCAGCCACATAATATCACACCTGGGTATAGCTGCCTTACTAAACTTTGCAATGTAAAATGACTATTTGCGTGAGGTAGAAGGTACGCTATGAAGACTTCATAATCTCGGTGTACACGACTTCGAAAGCTTGCTATGACGAATTACAAAATTTCGATTGTTCTTAGAATCATAACCCGCTCCATTGCTCGCTGAGCGACCATGACTTTATGGACCAGCCGTAACGTGATTGTCCACGTTTCGGCCCCGTAAGTCAGAACTGGCAGTATGCACTGATTGATGATCTTCAACTTGGTCTTAAGGCTCTTTGGAATACGCGAGGAGACTCTGCCCAACCCAGCTGAATTCTTCTGTTCCTCCCTCTCAAATTTTTTCTTACCAAATTGTCTATAAGACAGTCCTATACTGACCTATAGGATATCCACATTTTGCACATTTTAAGCCCTATGTCCTATAGCTGATGTTGGAGTTAAAATAGCCAAGCTAAGGTGGGAGTGGGCTGGCCATGTCGCACGGATGCACCCGGACAGAACAGAGAGGTTTGGAGGGAGAAACGGGAGGCTTTTGCCCAGCAGTGGGATTGTGTCCCACTAGTAGTAGGCTATAAAAAAGAAGTCCTATGTAATAGCAAATCTATTGCCATCAACCGGGTACAGATTCCTGGCTGCTTCTGATAAATTCCTGCCAGCAAAGCCCAATCAACCTGCCCAATGTGGGGAAAAAGTCTGGCCACCAGCTACCAAACGGTTATCGCATTACAAGTAAATAGGCCGTGCTTGCCTAGGTTGGTCCGTGGACGGGTGACCACCCATTATATACCGAGTTTCCTCCGTGCCTCGGAAAGCACGTTAAGGCGTTGGTTCCGGGAGTTATTTGTAGATCTTTGACAGTCGTGGTCAGTGGTCCAAAAAGTCTAACAACCAGTCTTACCAAGGGGTATCGTATTACCCAGTACTAACTGGGTTTTGGAGGTCAGATAGGCAGTCGCTCCATGTAAAATACTGGTATTTTACATGGAGCGACTGACGACCGACTCCAATATAGTTGGGAAAAGGCTAGGCAGATGATGATGATGACGTTATAGAGGTCAGCTGTACAGTCGCTCCATGCTGGTATTCAGCCGCATCCAGTTAGACTGGAAGACGATCCTAACACGGTTGAGAAACCGCAAGGCAGATTGTCAAGCGATTTTGAACCATGTGCAGTGTTACTATTAAGACTCGTGTAGCAAATCTGTAATGACGTCAATTGGTCGTGTTTACAAACTTTGCTTTGAGCCCTTTCTTGTTTACACCGCTAAATCCGTCCAGTTCAGCTTTCTTCATATAATTTTAGACTTTGTTTCAACAACTTGCTTTTCATAAGTTTGCCTATGGATTCGTCGAGTTTCGAAGTGGGACGAGGAAGCCTTGTAGGTAATTTTGTATATAAGTATTTGGCACCTCAGCACAATAATTAACTAAACCATTTGTTATTAAATTGTATCGAGCCTATTGCTGCTAATGAGATATCATTACTGGAAACACTCGATAACGTTTTGACCGACCTTGGAATCCAACCCAGAGACCAAAGGCTCAGCAGTCGCGCTTGCGATCACTGAGGCAAGAACTGCCCCGCAGACGGTTCTTGAACGTACCCCGTTCTTCTGAGCGCAACCATTTTTAAGCGCAACCAACTAAGCGCAACTAAATTATTCCTCGTAGCGCAACCATTAGAGACTATGATGGATTCACTAATGATATCTCTCTATTTTTTATCATGGTTGCGCTTTGACGAATAAACATATAATATTTTTAATTTAAATTTGTGAGCGCAACTAATGGTTGCGCTACGAGGAATAATTTAGTTGCGCTTAGTTGGTTGCGCTTAAAAATAGTTGCGCTTTGAGGAGGTACTCCCTGACTCTCATCTTTTGAAATTTCAAATCTTTTCAGTTACCAAAATCCCCGAACTATTCAACACTGCACACAAACTAAACTATGCTTAACACATACAAGCTACTAAAGCAGGTTATTAGCAATTTCGCATACTACATAGGTAAGCTCTTAATCAAACATAAACGCTGTTCGTATAGTGCGCCACTTCCAAACAGTTGCTGGCTTTGCAAACAATTTGAGGGTTCTGGTGCCAACCACATGCTGGTAAATACCTTACGAGACATACCTACATAATGTACTAAGGTATCATAATGTGGTTAGGTATTGGATACCTTAATAGCTATCCATATAACTACAGATAAAGGGTATAAAAACACTTTTAACGATGCCGAGAGGCACGTGTTGTTCTCATCATTCGACGAAGCATTCTGTACCTCAAACTAAGTTACAGTCTGGTTAGGTATTATATATAGTTTGTTCAGAATAAGTAACTGAATCGATTAAAATAATGTTTAAACCATGTTGTATTTTGTCCTAAAGAAATAAAGGCTACAAGTTGGATACCGAGCGACACTAAGTACCTATCACAATCATTTAGGTACCTACTGCCAAATTATTATTATTAATGAGCTCAAGACGACGTTGGAAGCAAGCGCGCGGGCGCGCCGCGTGGTGACCACGTTTTTGTGCGAACAGCCAGGTAACTGAATAAGCTTATAACTTTGTGATTTAACAAGATACAGTTTTGAAATTTTGTACATAGATTCTTGTAGACAGCAGTGTCGCATAATCGTTAGTCGGACTTGGGTAGTGTCGAACTACTGTCGCACAAGCATTTGTCGCACTAGCGTGATGTCGACCTTCAGTTTGGCGTACATCCGTCTTTCATTCAAGGTCATTTTTAATTTTTTTTCACAAGTTTAAAAAAAAGCAAGTCCCGGCTAAGCCGTTGCTTAACAAGCTTCCTGAGGCACGGAGGAAACTCGGTATGGAATGTGTGGTAACTCATCCACGGCAACCTGAAGATCGACCCGTACAGCGTAACTATAATCCTAAAAAAGGGTCAATGATCATCATTAAAAACACCTTTTACAATCGAACAAAATAATCAGCTTCTCCATATATTTCTGTTCTCATAACTACCAAGACACTCTTTTTTGAATCCTGATATTTTCCGCGTTTTCGAAGATAACGCTATTTGTTCCCAAGGCTCTCATAGGCCTCTATAAATCGCAGAAGACAGGGCAACCGATAACATACCGCTAACTATCGTGGCACAGTTGTTGGGGAAACACAACGTGACTGGTCCAAGTAAATGCCTAACTTGCTAACTTGAGAAATGGTCGGAATTCGGAAACTTTAGTTCTTCGACATGTTTGAAGCAATTCGGACCGTATGGCTCATTTGTGCTATCTGGGTTGTTAGTTGGACGTTGGTTATATACAGGGTGTAAGGGACAGCCCTCCACAAACTGATGGGGTGAATTCAGTTCACTTTTGTTTAATCACTCTAGTTTATTTTATTTTTTTGTATGCAAATCTGTTTCTCTATTTCTCATATTTAAGTATCTATTCACTACCACCATTGACACAAAATATAAAACTGCTTCACATCCGTAACCTCACTAATTTCAGGTCCAGTTGAAAACCAGCGTCGGGCACTAGTTGTCCGGCATTTTGCTGAACTGGCCCTATTTGGCGCAGCCGTGAGGCACACGGTGTCACACTATTCTATTTTTATTTTTATTTTTGTTGTTGTTTAGATTTAAGTTTTTTATTTGTTATTTTTTTTATACTGTATGCACTTGTGGCATGTGCCAAATAAATATGTTTTCTTTCTTTCTTTCAGTATGTCATACTATGATAACCGGTACAAGAAATTATTTCAGGAATGTTATGGGAATCTAATAAATTTGATTTGTTTTATTTCCTCATACGTAATGTATCGTTATCGTGGCAAAACGCACGTAGCGAACGGCAAGCGCGACGGCGAGTTCGATGTACTCTGTAGCAAGGCTGGAAGTGAATAGCTGTTTTCACTCGTCGTTCGTTAGATTATTTCAACATCCATTGTTGGATTTTTGATTTTAGCCGTGTTGTTTACATAAATGGAGTGCTGCGCACAGGGAATGTGATTTTTCATTGAAATAAAGTTGTAACTGAAAAAAAAACAAAATCCGGAGAAAAATTCCAGTGGAATATGATTCAAAATAAGGAGCTGAATGCACCCTGTCAGTTTGTGAAGGGCTGTACCTTACACCCTGTAGACGAATACAGCCTTAACTGCGAATGTGGTGCTGTCCCACAATCAATGGGACGCCTTATCAGGCCTGATCACGATATTTGATGCCCAGATTCCTGCACATTACAGGAATTGATGAAAATTAGTGATAGTAACATCGTAGCAGAGTTCTGGGGCGAAAAAATTTTCATAGGTTGCGATCGCTAGCATAATCAGCCAATAACGTTCCCACTGCTGGGACACACGGCCTCCTCTCTATGAGAGGGAATGGGCTATAATCCACTACGCGGGCCCAGTGCGGGTTGGTAGATGTCACATGTCTTCGAATTTTCTGGTCCTAGGACAAGCCGGTTTCCTCACGATGTTTTCCTTCGCCGTTTTTGAGAGCAGTGGTGATGAAATAAATTACACAAAGTAAAGCGCCTGCCTGGGTTCGAACCCACGACCTACTATTCGTAAGTCGGGGCCGCCACCACTGCTCACTGCGCCACCACTGCTGCTGCGATGGCTAAGAAGGAGAGAATTAGTTTTGATTCCAGTTTTACTAATCGCCAAAAAACGATAATATTTTGCAATTTTAATTCCAAACGTTGACAATGAATAAACTTAAAGTTGGTTTACATCATCTTTCCTTGAATCATTCCTTCCTGGAATACGCATTAATTAATCTTATGTTTTTTTAGTGAAATAAATTACGGTGTGCAACGAATCCAATTGACGGCACGGTTGGCGCAGTGGCTGAGCGATTGACTGCTGCGTTACGTGTCGAGGGTTCGATCCGCGCACGGAACAAATATTTGTATGGCCTACAGATACTTGTTCCGGGACTGGCTGTTTGTGTGTGAGTTTATATGTTTGTAAACGCACCCACGATACAGGAGAAATTCCTAGTGTGGGGACAAAAACAAAAAAAAACAAAACGTGCTTAGAACTGGGAGGTTAGTTGGACTAAAATCCATTCCTAATGTAACAGAAAATGCCATGTGTTAATTTTGCAAGTCAGATAAAATACTCCTTTGACCAACACCAATACGTTTTTCAGCCTGACCCGATATTTTTCCAGCCTGTAAGAATAATAAAGCGAGAGGACGAAAAATTTACATTTCAATAGGAAGCTTTCAAAATCCTGTAATTTATTCCTATATATAGGAGCAAAAAAGGGGAAATGTGGAACAGCTGTGCAGTGCACATGCAGTTTATTACATTTGTTGAAATCAGATTTTCTTCTTTTCTGTTTCTCACGTTTTGACACGCAACTAGTCTATTGTTATCTGTTCATGCCATAATAAAGAGATTTTACAGCAGGGCTGACTTCTACATTGATATTATACCTTAGTGCTCCGCTAAGCACAAGCATAAAAAGCCTTTCCAATTAAAATGCTCCCACTGCTGGGGCCTCCTACCACGCGGATTGGATAAGTCGACGTCACATGTCATGTCTTTTAATTTTTGGTTCTAGGTCATGCTGGTTTCGTCACGAACGATTCCGCTAATAAACTAGATTAATCTTCTTCATGTTTGTTTGTATCTTCCTCGGGTTGTGTGTTGTCTGTCGGTCAATTCATTAATCAACTCATCACGGATGTATTTCATAGATTAAATATTTTCTACTGTATGTTCTAACATCATTATGATATAAAACTGGTATACTTTAATAAAAAGTCGGAATATGGTCGGTATCAGTCCACGTGACTATTGTTCGTGCAGACGCTCGGAATGGTCAGAATTTATTACGAACGCGTAGCCTGCTCCACTACGTGCGCCCCTCGCTGAAGCTGCTGTGAAGAATTTGAATTGTTTGTTTATTGAAAACGTTTGTACAGTGAATATTGTGCGAATTATTTGAAATAAAGTTTTAACTAGATATTAATATAGATGTTGCGTTTAAACATGACAATAGTGATTGTTGCCCTTTACCAAATATCTATTCGCACGAAGCAAAGCAATGAACAACACATTTTATTTTATTTATTTAAAATAGGTACGCCAAAAGTTTTAGATTTTACATTCAACAATAAAAGTATACTGGTTAGGGTCCTTATGTATGTACCAATTACATTCTATTAAGCACATTGTTTTAATTGGTTTTCTTCTTTTTCCATCACCGAAGTAAGTGACGATTCAGGTTCACGTTAATGAGCTGACCGCCATAGCAAGCACTGCTGGGCAAAGGCCTCTCTCCATGACTTCCAAATTTTTCGATCCAGGGCCAATGTGGACCACTGGTCGTTAGTTTTGTCCAGCTCGTCCCGCCGTCTCCTGCGAGGTCTACCGCGTCGCCGTCTGGCTGTGTCAGGGCTCCACATGGTGGTTATTTTGGCCCACAGCTCGTCAGGCATGCGGCAGACATGGCCAGCCCAGTCCCACTTTAGCTTAGCGGCTTTTTGAGCAACGTCAGTAATTTGTGTTCTAGAGCGCAGTGTGGTGTTGCGTACATGGTCGGTAAGTTTGACGCCTAGGATACTGCGCTCCATTGCACGTTGGCAAACCTTGAGCTTGGACTTTTGAATGTTTGTCAAAGACCAAGTCTGGGATCCATATGTCAGAATGGGAAGAATGCACATGTCCATGATTTTTCACTTGAGTGACAAAGAAAGATTTTCCTTCATAAGCTCTTTCATGGACCAGTAGCTCCTCCAGGCGTTTAGGCCATTGCAAGTTATAAAATTAAATTGTTCTTCGTTTTCGTATCGCTGGCATGATAAATTTTATATTTTTATTTTATTAAGTTGCTGTTTAATTTGTGTAGTTTAATTTTATATTTATTAAGTTGTAACAAGTACAGATATAATTTACCGAAATAATTAAAAGGAAAAAATAAAAGGAACACCAATTAACCACAAATATTATGACCGTTTGAGAGATAAAGAGTTGTCGTTTTTTGTTTAAACATTATCCATAAGTAAAAATAACCGTACAAAGGCGGACATGAGCATTTTCTTGACTTAAGTCTTGGACATTTTCCAACATTTTTGCTCAAGAATCTTTTCTTTAATTGCAGGTGCATTTCACCAATAAGTTTTTTAAAACTGTCTTGGTATCAGTCGCAAAAATAATAAGATGTGCAAGTAAAAAATAATATTAGGGTTCCGACTGCACGCACCTACTCTTAATTTTAAGCATCCATTTTATTAAATCGGATATCCCAAGTAAAATGAATCGATAAGCTTTAAAAAGACTTGATTACGTCTAAACAAGCTTATAGTAAACGTCTGGAGTTTGTCTGTCCGTCGGTAAGTAGCCATTACATCCAAAACATCCATCACAAGCACTTCATCCATAGTGTTGCCATGTGCGAATTAAAACATAATTCATTTAAAATCATATTAAAGTTTATGAATTATTAACACATATCTTGCGTAGGTGGGTGGGATCGACTTTGAAAATGGATAAATAATGTTACAGATAGCATGTGTTGCAGTAGCGAAGGGTCAATTTTTATAAGAAGTAAGCCGGAGTACATATCTTTAATGTGATTATATTATTTGTCTATAGAATACTGACTGTGCCATTTTTCAAAGGGAATCTGGTAGGAATCGAGTTGTATGGAACCTTCGCCACTGATGTGTTTTATTTTATAAACTAAAGTAAAATATTTTGTTACCTATTAGTGTTATGACTACCCCGTTGGTCTAGTGGTCCCAAGCGCGACTGCTAAGCAGGAAGTCCTGGCTTCGATTCCCGGGTCGGGCAAAGTACTATTGGGTTTTCAGCAGCCAGGGATTCTGGAACTGCGCCCAGTTAATGGCAATATTGTTACCCCCTATTACATGGGACTTAAATATAACTGCGAAATGTGGGTGTACTATTAGGTAAACCTCTGTCTAACCCTCCGGGGATTACAGGCGTGATGTTATGTTAGTTTTATGACGATAATTTTATGATGAAAACTGGGGGACCTACAAATCTCCCCAATCAGTAGTTGTCTGAAAGAAATGAGCGGTCATTGGTGGAATGGCTGCTGATACATTGTTTCGTAAAAAAATATTTTACTCACGAGGAGTTGAAGACCAATTAACTGGGCTATGGCGGTCAGATAGGTAGTCAGTTGCACACGGTTAAGCTTTTACCTAACTCCAACATAGTTGGGAAACGCTAGACAGATGATGATGATAATAATATGAGACGTACTAGATACTACGTACATAAACGTATACGTACTAAATACTACCTATTAACGTAAGTACTTTTGTATTGTTATTGTATAACGGGCTGGTGGCCTACCATGACGTCTTAAAGCAGTTGTGATTCCAGTGTGGGAAAGAGATGACACTAGACGACCTGTATAGCTCTGTCTCTTTCCCACACTGGAATTACAACTGCTATAAGACGTCATAGTAACCCCCCTGGTGTCCGCAACTCCACGTCCAAAGTGCGTATTTTGCGCGCCGAGTACTTTAAGTACTTTTTTTCACTATGTCTTTTTATAAAGCGCACTTATTTATTTATTTGGTACACCAACATCAGTACATATTATGTAAGAATAAATAGGTGAAAATAATCCTACTAATATTATAAATGCGAAAGTTTGTGAGGATGGATGGATGTTTGTTACTCTTTCACGCAAAAACTACTGAACGGATTTGGATGAAACTTGCTACACAGATTGTCTGTAACCTGAATTAACATAAAGGGTACTTTTTATCCCGATAGTACGATCCCGTGCGGGCGAAACCGCGGACATAAGCTAGTGATAATATTATAAACGTGCTGGTATGTATACCCATTGAAGGTATACGCAGCATTCCCCATAGTGACAACAACATAAACTTCTTATTTTATCTGCTACATATCCTACAAATGAAGTACCTGCCTAGTTCTTAACTTGTACTACACGAGCTTTCACCTTAAGTGTAACCTTTCCTAATAGCTGATAGAACAGACAGAAGACCCAGTGTTTATGTTCCAAGTTACAATTCTTCTTAACACAGCCCTAAAAGAAATGGACATTAATTAAATGTCACTCAGCTTTTCAATCTAGATATCTTCAAGATGAAGAGTGGACATTATTTTTTTTACGACGTACAGTCACGAGCATTAATATGTAAACACTTAACAACTATTAAAAGTGTTTTTTCTTCTACTGTTCTGATTCAAAGGACGATGCCAGGATTTGTATGAACTCTGGACTCACCCTCCAATAGCTATGTGTAATACATTGTTGGATAGGTATTTTTAAGCATCACAGAAGTTACTATGACGCCAAGTTCCAAATCTTAGTCTGTTCAGAGTTATGTAAGCAAGTCAGTTTAACAACAGTCAAAAGTAATGTTTTTGCCTAATATAATACACGAACATTGTATTTTGAAACTCATATTTTTATGAAAAAAACCCTATCTCCAATTTACAATCGTTATTTCTCGCGAAAATTGCTTTTAAATGTAGGAAAGTGTAAACATATTGGTGCTCGTGGCAGTGCAGACGCCAGCACAATATCACCCGAAACTGCCTTTTCACAGTCAACCTTGAACCTAATGCTTTAACGATAAAGTTGAAAACCTATTAAAGAAATTTGACAGATTGTAGTAGCTTGATGTGGTGGCGTCTGTACACTCAGGGAAATTAATTGCTTGTCATAAGGACGTAGTACACTTCAACCAATCTATCTGTGCAGGCGGGAAAACACAGAACTAAAGTAAATGTACCAAGTTTGACATAAGGAAGCAATTTTTCTTGGAAAGCAGCGCCACCTTGAACTGCACAGTTAAGGTGGTCAAACTATACGTACATTTGCCGAACAACTGTCAAAGAATGACAGTTGTCATCGGTGACAGGGACCACTCGGTTGGTAATTAATTTGCTTAACAATTCATACATTATAAAGACATTAGATAGCTTTCCTTTTGACCACCACTTCATTCACGTAAAATCTTTTTTCTAGAGTTCAGTTTTGCCATCCCTGAGAACTCAGCTTGTTCTCATGGTACAAAAAACCTTTAATAGTGCACTTAAAATAAACTTTAGCAAGAAGTAGAAGGTTTTTATAGACCGACCGCTTTAATGAGTCCTCCGCCTTGCCCCATCAAAGGCACATTAAGCGTCCACAAAGTCCTAACTATAACCTACAGGTTATTTGCTTTAAAATAACAAGAACTCACGTAGGTATTACGATAATAATTATTGAACCAATACGTGAATATTCCATTTAAGTTGATACCTTCGCGAGGACTCATTAAAACAGTCGGTCTATAGCAGTGATAGCCTAGAGGTGTGGCCGTAGGCCTGCCAAGCAGGTGTCGAATTCGAACTTAGGCACGAACTTCTGATTTTTCGGATTCATGTGCGTATTGCATAATTATCATATGCTTCGGTGAAGGAAAACATTGTGACGAAATCAGTATGCCTGAGAGATATTTCTCGGCGGCATGTAAAGCCAAGAGGCCCACGGGTGGCATAAAAACTCTGACACCCGGTTAGGCACTAACCACGCGATAAAAAAAGAAGATAAGATGAAGAAGTCTGCCATTTTGAATTAGTTGTGATATAAAATTACATAATCTAGAGGTAGATCAAGGCTATCCGAGACTTAATGTAGTTCAAAGAAATAAAGAAATAATATACAATGTATTTTCCTACAAGGCAGAAGCTGTTGAAGATAAAAAACAGACTGCTGGATTCATAAACCTTTCGTTGCTTTGCCGAAGCCTAAAATTCCAAGTTTTGAATTTATGTTAGCGTGTTGTCAACGAATTTTCCTAAGAGAAAAATAAGTATAGTTTATATAGCGTGACACCACGCAACGTCTATTTTATAACCTAAAACGCTATAAAATCTAGGCATGCAGATATGATTCAAGGTTCTTTTATCAAGAAAAATCTAAATTTTAGTTCACGAAGAATATTTCGACTTACCTAGGTACCACGGTTCCACCACGGTTCCACTTTACCACGCGATTACATGACTCAAGGTTCAGGCCCGACTCCACGAAAGCGGAGCCAAGCAGAGCAAGATCCGACCAATCACAGGAGAGACGAGAAAGAAAAGAAAAAAAAAAGATATAAAACATATTTTTGTGGCACATACAAAAAATGCACAGAAAATTAAATAAAAAACTTAAATCTACACAAATACACAATAAAAAACTTAAATCTAAACAGATAAAAAAGATATAATATTGTGTGTCTCACGGCTGCGCCAAATAAGCCCAGTTCAGCAAACTGCCGAGCAGCTAGTGCCCGACGCTGGTTTTCAACTGGACCTGAGATGGTGATGTGACGGACATAAAACAGTAACAGTACAAGAGACGTGATGTAGCTATTTCAACCAATGTGATTGGTCGGTTTCCGCATTACGTCCACTCTTCGCTTTGGTGGTGTCCTCAGTCAACGCGACTGAACCGGTCTCCGGATTAGTGCAGATACCGAACTTCGACAGGTACTTCAGTTCGTTTTGTAACAATTTATCCTAATTTAAAAGAGTGTTCAAAGAGTTTCTTGCCCATTCTTCTTTTTAGAGATCTACGCTTTGGAATGGCAAACTATAGTATTTTCACAGATATTATGCCTTGTGACTGGGACTGTAGTTTCATTTTATTGTTGTCTTTGTTTCGAAAATTGAAAAGTGCCTGTAACTAAAAGCTTTGATTTTGACTTGAGTACATTTTCTATAAAAATCGCGCGATTTTAACAGCAAATGTCCGCAGTCTGCTCTGAAACCTGTCCATATCGGTTTAACCGATTTTGACAGCTGTCAGAGTCAATATTCCACAACAATTATGATTCTAACAGATTTTGAACACGATTAAGAAGTGCTGATCACGTTCAATTAAATAAGTGCTTTAGGTTGTGCTTATATTTTTTTTTGTTAATAGCTCTTGCCGTAAGAGCTAGAAAGAGAAACTCGTGGCTAAATAATAACAGCCGCTCGGATTGGTCTTCAGGTTAAGCCGCGCTTGCCTATATTAGTCCGTGGATGGGTGACCACCCACTCCGTACCGAGTTTGCATCAGAAACTTAAGCCGTTGGTCTTGGATGTCATTTGTACATCTTTGACAGTCTTACAGGTAGCCAGTGGCCCGAAAGTCTGCCAACCAAGGCAGGTATCGTATTGCCCAGTACTAACTGGGTTATGGAGGTCAGATAGGCAATCGCTCCAAGTAAAATACTGGTAGCTGCATCCGGTACGCTATAATTATTAGCATGCCATTGTTTTTCTAACTAACGGATGAAAAAAGATTGCATGTAGCGGAGATGAGAATGTTGAGGTAGATGTGTGGTGTGACAAGGATGGAAAGAAATGAGTATATTACAGGAAGTTTGAGAGTTGCACCTGTTACAGAAAAGTTGAAGGGGAATCGACTGTCTTGGTATAGACATGTGATAAGGCGGGATGTATATAAATGTTGATGGGCGGAGAGGGAGAGGAAGACCAAGGAAACGATGGATGGATTGTGTGAGGAATGATATGAAGGAAAAAGGTGTAAGTGATTGCGTGACGGTTGACAGGTTAGAATGGGAGAAAAAAACGTGTTGCGCCGACCATAAGTAACATGGGACAAGGGCAGGAAGAAGAAGATTTTTCTTCTAACTCTATTCGAACTCGATTGTCTTGGCTCAGAATGCAGACAATCTTATTTGACACGTGATGACTTTATGTGAGTTTAACGTAACAAAGTAAAACAATTGCTCCACGTTTTCGAGTACAGTACCAACTCTTGCACGGATAGGAAGGAACAAAAGCCTCACATTCAGATAGCACTTTCAACGTAAATTCGATTATATGTTATCTGCTGTCCCTGTTTGAATGACGTCACAACAATATACCTTCCTTTGATGTTCGTAATACATTTATTTAACGTAACGTTTACGAGAGACACCGAGTGACGTGCTGTTCATTGTTCAATCGATTCTGATGTGTCTTTGTTTTGTATTCGCATTCGATTCGCCGAATTGAAATCTGGGAAACTTTGCCTGTTCAATTGGAATGTGTTTTCAGAAGTTTTGTGTTATTTGTATGCGGATTTGATAGCTTTTGAAGTATTTTTTTTTATTAATTTGGCGAAGTGGTCTCTTCCCCGTTTCAGAGATCTTTCTTTATTTTTCTGCAGTGGAGCAATTTACTGGGTATTTATTGTAAAAAGATAATGATTAGGGATCGTTTTATCATGATATTTTGTTAATGGTCATCATCATCATCTGCCTAACTATGCGGCTGCCTATGGACCAACGTCTTAACGTGCTTTAGGAGGTACAGAGGCAACTCGGTATGTATTGGGTGGTCAGCGATTCACGTACCCGGGCGGCTGTTATTATTTAGCCACGAGCCTCCTGTCACTGAGTATCTCTTCGTGGAAAAACACAGGACACTTTTCCCGACCGGAGAATTGAACTCAGGACCTCTCCACGCTCAGTAGGACCATTTGGCTAACGAGGCACTTTCACGGAATAATTTAATTACAATGTTCGACGAAACTTCGGAACTAATCGTTGTTTACGGAGATGCCCGAAGTCCTTCAAACGTTTTGCATCTAAAATTAATAATGAATCGTGTTCTTGTCTATAATACACATACAAGCGAAGTATATAACATTATAATGATATGAGACGGCGTTTGAGTAAGGATGACGCAGGATGAGTCAATCTTAAGAGCTTTGGGTAACCTGCCAAATGTTTAATTGATTTAGCCGTATAGTGTCGTACATGCAGTTTCGAGTAATTCGGATTGAATCATCACAGGTAGATTTAGTTGTAATAGAAGACTAGTAGAAGGAAATATGTGAGGGAAATCTTCTTCTTAGCGTTTCGATGGAAAATAAAATAAATATGTTTAGCCCAAAACTCAGCCACGCGAACCCCGATCACTGATGCAGTAAATAAATCATCAAGAGCGCAGGTGATAGGCATGCGGGGCAAGATGGAAGGTGGGGCATTGTTTGTGGGGAGACGCCGCATACGCACTTGAGAGTTGAGGTCTGAGCCGTCCATGAACCCCCATCTGCAGAGATTGGAATTGGAGGTTATCAACATTTAGGGATGCAGATGGATTTGAGAAGACAGTAAGCTCCTCTACTCCTTTTTTATCACGATTTAAGCTAGAGACAGAAGTAGCTGTGATTCTTGCCGATACGTGTGAATAAGGAGAAGTCAAGACGTAGGTTTACTGGCAAAATGTGGCTATTAGGTCATACACGTCTACCTAACCTAACCATTCGGGGGCTACAGGCGTGATGTTATTTAAAAACGTTTTCACAGGGTCAATTTGAATTAGCCAGCGAAACTTTGCAGTTGTGATGGGTGAATAGGATATCTGAAGACCTTGTTTGTTTCTCTAAACTGCTTACTGAAGTAATTAAAGCTTGTCAATTGAAATTATTCGATCAGAAAATATATTCCTTTTAGTGTCTCTATTTATGAGATATTAATAGAGTTTTTGTTTTTTGCTGTTTTTTTTTGTTTTAGTTTTTTTTTTTTCTTTTTCAATGAACCAAAGGTAACCAATTGTTTTGTTTTAATTGCGTCTCTCAGGTCAAGTAGGAGGCTGTCGTCTGCTTAACCGGACTATCCTGTGGGTGCCTTGAGTTAAAGGCCTCCAGCCAGGGGCTTTAAACTAAGCGACGACACGCTAAGGGCCACACACGAGCCTCGGCTGAAGGACAGCAAAGAACAGGCTGTATCGGAACAATCAAAGCAGCCCGAACCGTCACTGAAACATATCAGGAAACGCTACTACCATTGCCATTATACAGTATACATAGATCTATAGGTCTATATAGATACAACTCCGTCGGATGTGGGCGGCGCAGGCGGCGGGGAACGATCGCTTATAGGGTTACCATCTCGAATGAAAAGTCCGGAAAAAACTGGATATTTGCGAAAAAGTACTTTTAAATCTTTATTTTTAGAAAGTCATTTAACTTTTTTACATCCTAAAAAATCCCTTTAAGTTGAAAAGTCCGGAAAAATTACAAGACTGGGTGACTGGGACAGACCCAAGGACATACAGCCGGATTGGTCTGGACTATAAAATGTTATGAAAAATATATTTGGTTTTAATTCCTCAAGTGTCATTCCCTGCAAATATTGATTCGAGATTTTACCAAATAATATCATTATTGATTTTCATTATAACTGTCAGAAATTATAGTTTGGTATTTTCGTGTTTCAACTTGTGTATTTTTGGGGGTATGAGGAACAGCTTCTTCATCCCCCATCGAAAAGGGAGGACCCTCCGACCAGTCGGGTGTTATGTCTGGTGGGCTACTGCGGATCAAGTAGATGCAAGTTGCAGCACCGCACTCTCGCCCACAACAGTTTACACATGTAATTAGGCAAAATACACACACGCCACATGTGCAAAAATTTGCATGCAACACGCAGTCAAACTTATACTTTTCGCACATCCACAAGTACAAGACAGGACACTCGCAAAATCTGGGCAAACCCGGACGGCTGGTATCCCTACTCGCAAAGCAAGCGACACCTTTGATCCGCCCCGCTGATAAGAGAACGCGACAGGTGTCCGCTCGGATGATAACGCTTCATTACACACCGCTTATTTCTCTTTCATGGGTTTAATTATATTTATTATGTTAATGATGCTGATTTAGGGAAGACGTGTTGTAGAGAATATATCTCTTTTAATAATAAAATCAATGCGATCTTGATTATTTTGACATTGGATAATAATATGTCTATGAATCATTGAGTTGAAAAAAATGCTGCTGATTTTTTCTGCATACCTAAATAATAAGTTAGTTATGTTTAACAGTCCGTTCTTGATTTGCAAAACAAATAAAATAAAATTTAATTTGCTGAGTAGACTCTACCAACCTGCTAATTTCATATCTAAACAAAAAAAGCCTTAAATTATTTAGTTTTGTTTTATCATAATCAGATAACGATAAACATCACGCTTGTGAAGTTTCGCTTTCCAATTTATATTCCATTATACTTTATGTCTTTAAGTATGAGAAAATGAAGAAAAGTTATCAGAATTATAGTGTTTTTTTCGAGTAACTTAGGCACCTAAATCATAGTATACTAACACCATTTTGCTCCTTGCCTATATGCCGAATAATATAGGAAATGAAAAGCCATTTACAGCACCGGTCAAACATCTAAATGCCCATTTTTTTTCGTGCCGATATAAAAACGGGATTGAAAAACGCTATATTGCGTTCTGAACTAACTTTACTATCAGGTCGCGTGGATCGCTTGAACGAGAATTGAATGACTTTTGAAAAATGTAAAGTAGTCATTATTGATGTTTTTAATCACGCTTTCTAACGGAAAATTGGAAAAGCGTGTTTGTGGACATATTAAAAGCAAATTAATGAGGCTTTATTTGTTATGTAGACTATCGTGTTTTTTTATGGGAACCATTAACGAGTCGTATGATGTACTGATGTACTCTATACAGGGTGGAATTGAGTGTTTAGTACATACCTACCGTTTTTTTTTTAATGTTAAAGATGAAACATTTCTTTGTTCACAATTATGTAATAAACACGTGGTAACCGTTTGGGCGACGATGTCCTTTCCACCCTGTATAATGTACATGTTATCGTGTTTTTATAACTTATAAGCTCGTTTTCACTTACACTAAGCGATATCTTGATAAATGCCTAAATAAAACTGCTGTTCCGTGGCATCTCATCGCGCAGGCAAATGGGAGCGCGACGTATCGCTAGGCCCTCGACCATACCGGGGGACAGTCGTTCGCCGTCACTTACCGTTTGCATACATCGGCCATTTTATTTGTAATCCACTCAGTCAATATTATCACCTTTTTTTGTAAATATTTTTTTAAAGATTTTTTTCTGTAATGCGAATACTCTGTATGTATACAAAAAAAAATTGTTTACGGTTAACTTAACAATAAGAAAACAACAAAACATCATTAATCAGAACTATGTTCTGGGCCTGTTCTTCAAAGCGGATTCAACCATATTTATTATGGGAATTATTTTATCTGAAAGAGGGTTAGATAAATGTACACTGTGTATACAAATTTGAGATCTTAACAACTGATTCCGGACACATCTCATCAAAATGTGGTATGTGTCTTCCTCCTCATTACATACATCGCAAGCAGGGGATGATATTTTTTTCATTAAGTGGCCGAATTTATTAAGAGGCATATGTCCTGATCGAAGTCTTAATACTATCTCTTGTGCCTCGAAGAAAATGATAGATCGAAGTTGATGATTTTAAGTGCCAAAAATTTTTAATTTAATCTACCTCTCTAATTTTCAACACACTGTATTCAAATCACAATTCCTCCATAATTTTTTTTCCAAAACTAACCTGTCAATACAGAAAGCCACAGCCTAAAAAATATAGCTCTAATAAACCCACCATAGATAGCCAGCGTCACCACAAATGCAAGATAAGAGTGTTATATCGTAAAGCGGGTTCTTTCGGGATCTTTATGGGTAATTTGGGGGGCGTGATGTATGGTGGTTAACAGCCTTAGATTAGGGGCGAAAGGGTCGCTCCGTTGATAGAGTGGGGTTATTTATTTATCTTTGTACTCTGTGGTGTTGTTTCTATCAACATTCGACATTACGTGGAGAGGAAATTAGGAGTGATTAGTTAATTACTTTCGTTTTAATTAACGGGTTTTCCAATGACGAGTTTGTCTAAATAGGTATATAAATTGTTCCTTTGAAGTGTGAAAGTTTCCATTTGTAATGAAGAATAGACAGGAATAATCTACACTAAGGTAAACGAGAAAATAGTTTTACACTTTAGGATTAAAATTACAGATCAATTTACTAATCTTCAGTTTCACAAAATATGTGGCAATATTGCGTTTAGTAAGGTAAAATTTTTGTAGTCGTTCGTCTTGGCGAACGGATTGGTGATGGTATTTTGTAACTAGTAGAAAGAAGGACGCTGTTTCTTCCTCTTCTTATCATTGTCAACATCATCATCTGCCTTGCCTTTTCCCAACTATGTTAGGGTCGGCTCCCAGTCTAACCGGATGCAGCTGAATACCCGTATTTTACATGGAGCGACTGCCTATCTGACCTCCACAACCCAGTTAGTACTAGGTAATACGATACCCCTTGGTAAGACTGATTGTCAGACTTTTTGGGCCACTGACTACCTGTAACGACTGTCAAAGATCTACAAATGACAGCCGGATCCAACGGTTTAACGTGCTTTCCGAGGCACGGAGGAAACTCGGTATGTAATGGGTGGTCACCCATCCACGGAGCAACCTAGGCAAGCACGGCCTATTTGCTTGTAATGCGATAACCGTTTGGTAGCTGGTGGCCGTTTTGTAGCAGTTAGTACTAGGTAATACGATACCCCTTAGTAAGACTGGTTGTCAGGGTAGCACCACGGATAATATCAAGGCCTTATTCTAAACCGCATGAAGCACTGAGCGAGGCAACATTCAACTACACTTTTGTACAGCTCCATGTTTTCATGTACGTATGTATGTATTTCTACCGAGGTCAAAACCTATAATTACAACTATTAC
The DNA here is from genome assembly GCA_905163415.1 of Noctua fimbriata. Classification (NCBI taxonomy): domain Eukaryota; kingdom Metazoa; phylum Arthropoda; class Insecta; order Lepidoptera; family Noctuidae; genus Noctua; species Noctua fimbriata. The sequence continues at coordinate 15,218,164 of LR990941.1, read as the reverse complement.
AGTTTCCAATAACTATCTATATTTAGGTTCGTGTTTAAATTTGTAAACACTTGCAATTTTGCGCAAAATTGTTACTTTTGGCACTCTGCCAGGACATAAAGTGCACGGCGTAACGGTAATATCAATAATATTGCTAGTAAAATGGCGGCAATGGTAATAGATGTGGTTATATCGAGATGTGGGTAGATAGAAAGTTTTATCGTTATAAGTTGAGCTTTTTTGTAGTATTAGTTGGAATATGGATTGCAATTGAAATTGTGACCGCGATACCAGCCTCCGTAGCGAACAGATTTCAGTTTGATTCAATACTCTGCCCGTCGTATACAACTATCATCACTCTAGTACATACTTGAATGAGGCTAACGACGGACCTGTCCGGGTCGCTACGTCCTATATCTTATACTATTAAGGGCATTACATGGCTCAAATCCCAAAAACAGCGTATGTTCAAAGTAATTTGTTGATGAATCCCTTCGTGCGTTTTCCGTGTAAAAAAAAGTATGTTATAGTTAAGTTCATCACAAATAAATTGTATTGTTTAAAATTTTAATAAACCTTCTCATTTTTTTTTGGTTAATCGTAGAAAATAGGTCCTTTTTCAACCTTAATTGTAAATTATCTCTGTAACGGCTGAATAGATCGGCATGAATTTTGTAACAACGAATACGTAATGATATACTTAACAATCTGTATTGTTTTTTTATGTTATTTCTTTTAATATTTTTAAATAATAAATAAAAACCGAAATTTTGCGAAATGTGCGGGGCAAGTCAACAAAGACCAGTACAGGGATCAAATCATCAAGGTCATCGAGCAATGTAATGCCCTTAACTGAGCAATATCTATACATACATACATATACATAGGTACAAATAAATAAAATTGAAGTGTTGGTTTGTAATATCAAAATAACAGCTTTTTAATGAATGAATATGAAAATATATGAGGCACTTAAGTATAACAAAAACACATTTGTTTTTCAATTTTTGTCTGTCTGTTTGTTCCGGATAATCTCCGAAACGGCTGGACCGACTTTTACCGGCAGATAGCTGATGTTATAAGGTAACATAGGCTACTTTTATTTTAGAATAAGAATTAGAGTTCCGTGCAAAAAAAGTAAAACCCTTGAAATTGGTATTTTTTTTTTTTTTTTATAATAATATCACGCGAACGAAGGTCGCGGGCAACCGCTAGTTTTTAAATATATTTGTAATTACGTTCTCGAAAACGACTGTAACGATTTCGATGAAGGTTGCATTATGGGGGTTTACGGGGCCAAAAAATCGATTTAGCTAGGTCTCATATTTTGGAAAATTTGATTTCTCTTTGTTCATTCGAGCAGAGCTATGTCGCCCAGGTATTCGACAAAAAGAAAGAAGTCCACACTCAAAAGTCCTCATTAACGAATGACAAAATCAAAAACTTGTCAAAAACGTTTGAAAATAATTTACGAACACTATATCATTGAAACCAACCCTTTGTAAACGAGCAAAAGGCAACATAAGTACTCAATACTCAATCGACCACTTACCCCTCACCCCCCTCACTTGCCCCTCCCCCTCCCCCTCTTTCCCTCGACTCCAATACATTAAACGTTTCAGAAATTCAGTTTCCTTCGTGTGAATTTCTAGTGCGACCACTTGACGTCTAGACATCGACGTCGACGTGGTGCGACGTCGACGTGGTATGACGTCAGAGTTATACCACTAGTGTCGGTGACAGTTTGTAATAGGTATGTGCTCTGTGTGAAGGGAGTTGGAAGGCGTATGTTTAGAATTATTGTAGAAGAATAGGTATCTTGTAATAAAATGTACCTATGTGTGTAAGTGTAAAAAAATATTATGACAATCTTTTTTTTTTCTTCTTTATCGTGTGGTTAGTGCCTAACCTGGAGTCAGAGTTTGGCCCATCCATGGGCCTCTGATTTGGCTGGGTTTACATGCCATCGAGAAATATCTCTCAGGCCTGCTGGTTTCCTTACGATGTTTTCCTTCACCAAAGCAAGTGATAATTATACAATACACACATAAATCCGAAACATCAGAGTTGCGTGTCTTGGATTCGAACTTGAGACCTATGACTTGGCAGCAATAGCGAAGGGTCAATTTTGTAAGAGGTAAGCCGGATTAGGTATCTTTAATGTGATTATATTATTTGTCTATAGAATACTGACTGTGCCATTTTTCAAACGGAAGCCGGTAGGAATCGAGTTGTATGGTACCTTCGCCACTGCTTGGCAGTCCGACGGTCTCACCATTAGGCTATATTACTATATTAGTTCTTTATATTCTAAATTAAACCCATGACCATCTCAAAGTAATAACGTTGCTTTCCCGTTCTGCTGTTAATTGAAATGATTTACTTACTTACTATGTAGGTTTATTGCTAAAAGTTATAATAGTTAGTAGTATAATTTATGCAAAACAAACACAATAAAATAAACCACAACACAACACAATGAGTCAACATTTAACGTGCCAATACATAGGTTCACACATCGCTAACTGTGGGTACTATCGCCAACCGTCCCGGGCGGCCAATATAGCGCGATACTTTGACGCCGAATAAAAATATAAATAAAATGACTGACGTCACTTTATGGCGGTTTTATGGCGTGACTTGGTGTCGGGATAGAAGGATTTGTTTGTTTGGGAAATTATATGTGTTTTATTAGGTGTGGGGTTCATTCATTTCTTTGTTTGATCATCATCTGCCTAGGCTTTCTCCGACTATGTTGGGGTCGGCTTCGTGCAGTCTAATCGTATGCGGCTGAATACCACCAGTAATTTACATGAAGCGACGGACAGATCAATGGGATAAAATGGGTAGTAGTGTTTATTTCATAACTACTGCAAATCAGGCCTCATATTTGTTTATTTTTGGGGCGGTGGTAATATACAGGTTGTAACAAGAGCCTTAAGGAAGCCGTCATCCTAGAATTCTGTACACCAAACTAAGTAAATTTACGCAAAAATTATTGCTGGGAAACGACTTTTTTTTTGGGATGAAAAGTCACGTTTTACGGTAGGAATCAATGTAACGCACTCAAAACATTGTGCTGATGGATGGATTGAATAGTATGGGCTTACATTAATAACAAGTATTTAAAAAAAAAAACTTATGAAAAAGTTGAAACTTTGACCCCCAATATCTCAGTAATTAGAAGATTCCCAGGTATGGTCTGCAACAAAAGAATGATCGCATTGACGAGGAGAACAAGTACCTTTTGGCTTCGTTAAGGGTCTTGTTACACCCTTTATAATGTACGTCTGGCGCAGTCTAGACACTCAATGCTAGTGCAATTACAGACACATGAGACATTTCAGACCTGTCTGTGGTGCTTCTGAACAGTCGATGAACCATTTGTCCTAAACATTTGAGGACGTAAAGACTACTGCAGCGGTGATAAACGTGGCCACGTTCATGTCAAAATAAATCTAGTTAACTAGACAAATGTATTTGGCGATTCTCACACGAAACCGCTCGTCTGCGCGGTTGTGTGGAGGCGGATAAGCAAATTATTAGGGGTGCGCCGCGTGGAGAGGTGGTAAGTGCCGCTCGTCCGCGCGGTCGGGCGTTGGACGTGTGAGGGTAGCCTTATCTGTTTTAAAAAGAATATTTTGATCTAAAAGAGTGTCCATGGAGTTTCTTACCCATTCTTCTCCATAGAGATCTACGCTTTGGAATGTGCAAGTACAGTACTTTCTCAAGTTATAATGACTTGTGACGGTGACTGTAACTTCGCTTTTTTTTTGTTTTATTTGACATTCAAAAGTGCCTGTGATGGTCTAATTGAAATAAATGCTTTGAGTTTGAGTTTAAAAGAAAAAAAAGAAGCTCGGTCGCTGATACGATTATTTTGGTATTGCAACTGTCCATAGGTGGCGATCACTCATATGCCTTGACCAATCATCATCTGCCGAGCCTTTTCCCAACTATATTGGGGTCGGCTTCCAGTCTAACCGGATGCAGCTGAATACCAGTATTTTACATGGAGCGACTGCCTATCTGACCTCCACAACCCAGTTAGTACTAGGTAATACGATACCCTCTGGTAAGACTGGTTGTCAGACTTTTTGGGCCACTGACTTCCTAACGACTGTCAAAGATCTACAAATGACACCCGGGACCAACGGCTTAACGTGCTTTCCGAGGCACGGAGGAAACTCGGTATGTAATGGGCGGTCACCCATCCACAGACCAACCTAGGCAAGCACGGCTTAACCTAAAGATCGACCCGAGCGGCTGTTATTATTTAGCCACGAGCTCCTCATGCCTTGACCAATGTCCGGACTTTAAAAGAGATAGTAACCTCTGAGTTTGTTTCGGCTGATTCTTCTCAGAGTAGTCAGGTACGAAACACCGGCCCCATCTAGTTTTAAAACATAACATGCCAACAAATTTACAGAAATAAATATGACTTATGATTTATCATCAAAGAGGCCGACGACTGGTTTGCTATCAAAAATAATCAAAGAGATGAAGACTGAAGCTTCTTTAAATATTTAGAGGAATGATGAACAGGGTAGCGAGTTCTTCATCCTCTATAGAAAAGATAGGGTCCTCTGGCCAGATGAAGGTTGTTGCCACTGTCAGGCTGATTTTTATAATATTCTTATCGCGTGGATAACTCTGCTTGAGCGATGTAGGCAGGGTTTACGTGACGACAGGGTATGATGTGTTGTTCATTCATCGGTGGCGTTGTAGATTCTACTACAAATTAAGATAATATCATATTATGAAGTCGAAAATCACTACGATTACGATTTACACTAGAAACGGAATATTTACCATGTTTACTGTTTACTTTGAGTTCCCGATATTTCGGCGCTGTTGCAAGCACCAGTAAACATGGTAAATATCCCGTTTTTAGTGTAAGTCATAATGTTAGTGACCATGATAGTTTAAAATCTTATATCACTACGAGTACGCTCAATTTAATAGCTGGAGAAACGATTCGATTGATAGACACACAAATAGAATATTAGAATGATGTTGTTTTGGCTCTGTTCCTGCTAGTAAGCCGTATTGAGATGTTTTCGCGATTCGCGGTATTATCACGACTAGATCATTTGTGTGATCACACGCGACAACACGATTATCTTGTCTGCCAAGCTTTCAAGGGTCGCCCGGCCCAGCCAGTGGCTGTTCTATATGTTATGCATGAAGTTTTTCTGCTCAATTTTACTGCCCTTTTCAGTAACACCTTTACTGCATTTCGAAATAAAACCAACAGCGTACTTTTATTAAGTCTAATCGCACTGAGCAACTTACTAAGTGTGACACTTGCTTGAATAATACAACATTATTTTTAGCATATGCGAAACCTGAAACAAGTCTCTAGTATATTTATGTAAAGAATCTATGTACAAAATTTCAAAACTGTATCATGAAAAATCACAAAGTTATAGGCTTGTTCTTTACCTGGTTGTCCGCACAAAAACATGGTCACCGCGCGGCACCGCCGCGCACGCGCTTCCAGCTTCGTCTTGAGCTCATTGATAATAATAATTTGGCAGTAGGTACCTAAATGATTGCGATAGGTACTTAGTTTCGCTCTGTGTCCAACTTATAGCCTTTTTAAAATATTTTTTGGACAAAATATAACAGGGTTTAAAAATTATTGGAATCGATTCAGTTACTTATTCTGAACTAAAAATAATGTTGTATAGAATTCAAAACATTTAGGTACCTTTTGGGTAAACGCAATAAGGCTTGAAGCCATCAGGTACATAATGAAAACCGGCCAAGTGCGAGTTGGACTCGCGCTAGAGTTCCGTACCGGCGTAATAGCGAAGCCCCCTTTAATTTTCAATTTATTATTCGTTGTTATAGCGGCAACAGAAATACACAATATGTGAAAATTTCAACTATCTACCTATTACGGATCATGCGATACAGCCTGCCCACGGACAGACGGACGGACGGACCGACAGCGGAGGCTTAGTAATAGGGTCCCGTTGGTTACCCGAAGGGTACGGAACCCTGAAAAAGCGGTACTCTAAAACAAGAACTCACGCTTTATACCTACACAAATATTTTAGGTATATAGCGTGTAAACCAGTATCTACTCAAGATAAAGGACCACACACATTCAACATTGTAAATACTCTAGAATAACAGTTTGAAAATAACACTAAACTAAATTAAAATAAGCTCGCCATTAATCCATTACACTCAGTAGTAATCTTTCTTTCAATCAACTGTTTGCGGTCTGCGTAGGCTTCAATAACAGACGTAAAAACTACATGTTTTATATATTGACTGTTTTTCTGACAATTCCGCGTCGAATTAGTACAGTAGGTCGCACTCGCACGTCAGTGTTAATAAAACCAGTATAAGCTGGCCTCGTTTTCAATTGAAACTCCGTACTATGGTAGGCCAGCTGAAGGTCAAAGTGACCTTGCACCGACGCGATATAATCAAATCAAATTAGTTTTTTTTATTTGAACTAAAAGGTTCGCAAAATTAGATATAATTATGTAGATAGAGTAATTTTACATCAAAATGGTTATTTACACTAAAATTGTCACGTGGCTCTTTTATTCGACGGACTAATTTTATCTGTCCTTTGATTTCAGGTATATTTTTTTGGGTCGTGGGGCTTTTGGGACCGGGACCTCGGTCCCGGATTCCACCTATAAATGCAATAATTATTTTTGAGTAGTATTTTGGGACCATAAGAAGTTAAAGTACAGTTAACAAAAAAGCTGATATAATACATATTTTGATCAACAATTACATGAATTATCAGTACCGGTACAAAATAATGGATAATATTATTTAGTCTAGTGATGATATCGTGCTAGAAAAGGACAAAAAAAAACATTTCGTTTGTTTCATTTCCGCGAACACGAACACAACTTTGTTATTTCCCACAAAACGCAAATTTCTTGTTAGGTCACTTTTGTTTTCAGGGTGCTATATGTGTATATAACACAGGTATTTATAGATATAGATTTACCCCTTAGGAACCTCACAAAAATAACGAGTACTTTGATAAGAAACACGTGGATAATATTAATAAATTTTTGTTTTCGCACTAAGCTATCGATCTCCATAACATCCGGAGTGCTCTTAGTAAACAGTTCTACGCATTGAATTCAGCCTTGTAAAAATATTATACCGTTTCGCAAGACACGAGGATGATTTAGGTACCGAAAGATCTTAGGCAGAAGGCAGACTGACCGTCAAGACCTTCTATTAAGCAGACGCTTTAGGACGTCTCTTCCCGTAGTGGCGTTGTCACTCATATAACATAATATCACGTCTCGTAATCCCCGAAGGTAAAGGTAGAGTTGCACCTAACAAGAAATAGGGAATAGTAATAGGGGCGAACCTATTGCCATCAACCGGGCACAAATCCAGACTCCGTGGCTGCTACTGAGAAATTCCTGATGGAAAAACCCAATAACTCTGCCTGATTTGCCACTCACATCTGCCTTGTAAATATCTTTCAGCAGTCGTCATTCACTCATTCTCTCAACATGACCAAACCATTTAAGGTGGAAGCGCAAAATTAAAATTTTCTTAAGTTTTTTGCAATTTGCAGGTCAGTGTTAGGTTTTAATAACTACTTCATAAAAAAGTCATTCAATGGGGTTAAATGAACTTAGAGGGTTGTATTGATGATTTTAATGATTATAATTCTGTAACTACATACGTGTTACTTGCGCGACTCATTTTTAATCAATATACAACGAAAAAACGTAAGATAATTTGGTTATTCGCTGATGACACTTCCTTAATTTTTAAGATATATAGATGGGCTCAAAATCTAGATGACGTGAATAATGCCATACTTCAGGTCCATAATTGGTTCACAACAAACAATTTAGTATTAAATGAAAAAAAAAAAAATGAAATGCATAAGATTTGCTTTTTTCGCAGACTACCCGTCGGTTCCACCTTAACTTCGTTGTACAACAATAACAAAACAGTTTCAGTGTTTCATTATTATAGAAGTCATTTTCCAACAAAAAACAACACTTGATAAAAATTTCTTCATTGACAAAGACAAAATTACTAAAAAGACATTAAAAAAAAGATTGCTGTGTTTTCAAGAACACTAAAGAAAAATAGTAAGTCGGTAATGTTTTGGAAACGTATTGCGAACATATTATTCTCTATTTACCATAATATAAAATAATAGTCTGGCGTTCCGCCAGATTTCACTTTCATTGAAGCGAAGAATACGTAGAATTTGCCATTTTCTTTGTCATTCTCGTTAACATTATTCGTTCATAGATTTGATAGACATACATTTGTATTTTTTATTACATTTGTCTGTTTTATTTAAGTGAACAACAAAGAATAAGAATGCGAGTTCAGTTTTTTAATCATTTCAATACTAAATCTTTGTTTTGACCATTTAAATACCTAAATGTAAGACTGGAATAAAATTCCTTGAGAGCTTGCGACCGTGTAATTTGCCTACGTGCGTTTGTGCAAATTATACTTATCTGAGTGAAAAATGCACACTTTGCACGCAAAATGAAAGTAGTGGAATGGGAACTTTAGTTATTAGTGGTGGTAATTAATGTTCAGGGTTCCGTATCCGAGGGTTAACCAACGAGACCCTATTACCCTGTTATCCCTCCGCTGTCAGTCTGTCTGTCTGTCCGACTGTGTCAGCGGGCTCTATCTCATGATCCGTAATAGGTAGACAGTTGAAATTTTCACAGAATGTGCATGTCTATTGCCGCTATAACAACAAATATTAAAAATTAAAGGGGGTTCCCCTACTACGGTGGCACGGAAGCCTTCACGAGCGAGCCTGACTCACACTTGGCCGGTTTTTTGTAAATTTTATATTTATCACTGAGTTTTCATAATAAGTAATGTGGGTGTACTATTAGATACCTCTGCCGAACCTTAGGGGATTACTGGCGTGATGTTATGTTATTTTCATAATAAGTGTTACAATAAAGAATGCCGTATTTTTTAAAAGACGATTGTCCCCAGTAAATGTCACCTTAAATTCGACCTGATCAATTAACGTGGACGATCCTAACATACAAGGAGTTCGGTAATTCCTGCTTACTCCCTCGAGATAACGGCGTGAAAGTTCATATTTATGAGTTTTATTTTATCCTAGCGACACAAGAAAAACCCCGGAAAAGAGCTTGTATGTTCAATAAAATGGTGCATCTATTCGGAGCGATCGTAAAGATGTCGAAAGAAATGGCCTGTATTCAATGCATGAATACAGACGATTTCCAAGCGACCGATATCGGGAAATGATTGAGTGTTCTGTTCCTTGAAAATCCGTGTTTTTGTTTTAGTTTCAATATTTTTATAGAACGACAATGTAGATTGTGTTACATTTTAAATCGGGATTTTATTGCTTAGGTATAAAGGGTGAATTTTTCAAGTGGGCGTGGATGGCTAAATCCGAAACCATCAGGAGTACCGAAAAATACTCAAAGGAGTCTCGAGCTCGACTTTGATGAAAACTAAAACTGCATCATTGGTATTTTTGAAAAATCGATATTCCTAGCCAGGAATCGACCCAATCGAGTCTCGAGCTCGACTTTGATGAAAACTAAAACTGCATCATTGGTATTTTTGAAAAATCGATATTCCTAGCCAGGAATCGACCCAATCGATTTTGAAAAAAAAACACACTGTATTATTATTACACCATTCGATAGTGTCGCCAATAGTGATTTTATTCGACGTTTCGTTTATTACTTCTAACTGTTTGCATGCTGTTATGTATGTTATCAAAAATGAAAGCTTTTCTTTAGTTTGCCGTATGTTATTACTTCCCAGAATTTGATCTTTTATAGCGTCGCTATCGAATGGTGTTATAATACAGTGGATGTTTTTTTTCGTTCGATTCCTGGCTAGGAATATTATTTTTCAAAAATTCAATGATGTTTTAGTTTTTATCAAAATCGGGCTCGAGACTCCTTTGAGTATTTTTCGCTATTCCTCATAGTTTCGGATTTGGCCTTCCATGCCCACTTGAAAAATTCACTCTGTATATTATTTTGTCGAATCAAGTTCTTGTAAGTTAAAAGACAGATGTGATTATTTTATGGAGAGTTTATTGTCTATTTGTTCTTTACAGTTAAAACATTAGGGGGTTGTGTAAGGTGGATTCTAAAAAAGTGCTGATTCTCATCCTTTTTTGATTTATTGATTTTCATTAAAAACCAAATATAGTTTTGATGATGTCAAAAAGCTACGTGAACAAAGATGTACATATGACATACTTATTACTTTTAATAGATAGACAACAATACATATACATTTATAAATTAAAATATCCTAAACTAACTTAACAATAAACTTAAAAAATGGCGTCAAAAAGCTCCTCAATGCTGTCAGCTGGTAATGTCTCCAAGAAACTGGCGGTTGCCACGTTGTATGGCAACGCGCAACGCCGCATATATAAGGTCTAATTATTCGTACATGAAATATTTTCAGGGAATCATCTAACGGCTATAACGAAGCCATTTCAAGGGATTATTTTTTTTTTATCTGAGTATATTTTTATAAAAATAAATAATTTAAAATTACTTGACCCACAAAATAAATACTAGCTCCTTATTTTTGAACATCCATTACGCTAGTTTACTACATCGTATTTACCTACTGTCATTTGTTAGAATATGGGAGTTAAAGATTTTATGCAAAAAGTCTCAAAAATTTTTAGAATTATATTAATTTCGTAAAAAAAAACACTCAGATAATTTTTTTTATCGTTGTTATGGCAACTTTACGACTTATAGAAGTTACTCTTAAAATATTTCGTGTATGAATAGTTAGACCTTATATACATACCGACAAAAAAATACGTGTTATTCTATTTGATTTTCTATTATGTTATTCTATTAAGATGTTTAACCTTAAAGGTTAAACAAAGACAAATTCGATTATAATAATGTCAAGACAAAACTTTTTACCTTCATAAAAAAAAAAAAAAAATCTACAACCCTAAACAGTAGTAAAACAAAGTCTAAATCAGATTAACAAAACATTCAAAGTTGTGGGACTTTGCAAGTTTGGCTTTTTGATGAAAAAAGTGAGTAGCCCAAATTGCGAACAGTGCAGAACTGTGGAGGATGTGCATCACTTGCTAGTGGCAAGTGTCCTTAATAGCAGAGAAAGAGACGCTTTGATGGCCGAATTAGATCTGGGTGCTTTTTAAAGCCTCGTATCGAATCCATGTAGTGCGGAAGCTACTACAGTTTACAAGTTTATTTACAATTCTTTTAAGTAAAAAAACAAAAACAGAAAAAACACAAATAACAGTAATATAGTTTTATTGTTAAGAATTTTTGTTATCTGTACTAATATCATAAAGCTAAAGAGTTTGTTTATTTGGTTTGGTTCGAATTCAAAAATGATTTTAGTGTTGGATTAATTATCGAGGAAGGCTATAGGCTATATAACACCACGCTACGACCAATAGGAGCCGAGCAAAAAAGAACAAGTCAGAAGCGTCGGGTGAAACCGTGGGCCACAGCTAGTCATGTATACGTGTCACGATGGAGCTGCCAAAATCCCCTAAATAAATAAAGACTAAAAAAAACATTCAAGTTACTAACAATTCGGGGATAGGCATAAACATAAGTCGTGTACTTCCCAGTACCCAAATATTATTCCCTTGAGAAGTTCTGAAGAAACTTTTATGAACTTTTATACTACTTTTTGCAAGATTTCCTCCAGATTTAAGGGCTGTATTACTCGTCTATAACAATCAAGGTAGTCCCTGAGGTTGTAACGAATTGTTAGAGGTCTGTTTATGGTACATTGCTTTGTTAAAGGACTTTGAAGTTTTTTATGATAGTACTTACCAAGCAATGAGTACTATTCATGATTTTTTTTGTTCAAATAAGAAAGAAAGAAAGAAAAAGTATTTCTTAGACTGACACAGGACAAAACACAAAAAAGAAATGGATGAGATTACACTAAATGCAAAAATTTTACAACATTATTTTTAGTATATGCGAAACCTGAATATAGTTTGTTCAGAATAAGTAACTGAATCGATTTCAATAATTTTTAAACCATGTTATATTTTTCCCCAAAAATATTTTAAAAAGTTAAAAGTTGGATACCGAGCCACTTGGAGTAACTATCGCAATAATTTAGGTACCTACTCATCATCATCATCATCTCAGCCGAAAAGTCCACTGCTGGACATAGGCCTCCCCCAAGAAGGGGGGTTTTGCCATAATCGCCACGCTTGGCAGGCGGGTTGGCGATCGCAGTATGGTTGTTGTAGAATCAGAGAACGCTGCTGCCCATTCTCTGGTAAGTCCCTTAGTCGCCTCTTACGACACCCACGGGAAGATATGGGATGGTGCTATTCTTTACGTCCGGACACCATACAGAACCTACTGCCAAATTATTATTATCAATGAGCTCAAGACGAAGCTGGAGGCGCGCGCTGCGTGGTGACCGCGTTTTTGTGCGGACAACTAGGTAACAGAACAAGCTTATAACTTTGTGATTTTTCATGATAAAATTTTGAAATTTTGTACATAGATTCTTTACATAAAAATACTAGACACGTGTATCAGGTTTCACATATACTAAAACTAATGTTGTATATAAAAGTAAACATAAAAAAACAAATTAAATTGGTCCTATACGAGGCCAAAAGGTCTGTACAACAAATAATGTAAGTTGATAATTATATTTTTATTTTAATATCAAGAGCTTTCTCTTTCACCGAATATAAAAGTTTTCAAAGTTTCCTTATACTATTTACATAGCCTGTGTACTTTTAAAAATAAAATTTTCAAATCGTAATAATTATTTTTAGCGCTAAAGCAAGGTTAAATCTTTCAGTGTATTGTATGTATTAGTAAAATATTTATTGAAAGTCCAGTTTACGACTCTGTTATCATTAGTTTTCGATTAAACTATTAAAATATTTATAAAAAGCTTAAGAATGTTACAAGTATCGAGCAGATGGTAAAGATTAGATACACACACTTTAGAATTGCTCTCGTGCTACTGAAATTTCGCAAACGTTATCAGTGTCTTTCTAATTTATTAGATACTCTAGCATATGCCCGCGGTTTCGCTCGCGTGGATTTTGATAGTTGTCCCACGGGATCATACTACCGGGATAAAAAGTATCATCATATGTGTTAATCCAGGTTATAAATTACCTGCATGCTAAAAATTCAAATCCGTGAAGTAGTTTTAGGGTTAAAGAGTAACAAACATTCATCCATCCATCCATCCTCAAAAAATTTCGTATTTATAATATTAGTAAGGACTTTTGAAATCCACCGGACTTTGGAGTAGTGCATTGCAAGTCAAAGATAAAGTTGATTTGGTCATTTAATAGCTTCGTCCATCCATCCCGCACAGGCCTCCTCGATGTGAGAAGAAATGGGCCTTAATCCTCCAGGCGGTTAGTGAAGATCAAGTGTGTACCCGTATCTATAGTCAAGTTAAAGCAATGACTTGAGTTTAAGTAATAACTTATGCAAACATTTTTATGGGTTGGAGTGTAGCCAACGTCCTCCACGTTTTGGAGCGAGGACTTAGAAAAAATTTCGGACTTAGAAATTTTTTAGTTTTTTTTTCCCAAATTTCCCAATTTATTGTAGTATCGGGTTAAACTTGACCATATAAACCATTTAGGTTCTGAGACGCATGGTGCTCCGACGCACTGTTTCTGAATTATGGGCCATCTAAAACGAAATAAAACTAAAAATATAAGCCCGATTTTTTTTTGTTTTCTTTGCTGCTCATAGTGCCCCTAAACGTATAACTCGAACTCCGCTCATGAAATAGACAAGAATTTAAACGAAGGAAGAACTGTCAAAGAAAGCATAGATAAGAATTCTAACTTTTGACAGTTCTAACTTCAAGCCATTACTAAACTACAGAATAAAAATCGTATCTTTAATAATTACTTTTCCTCAAGTAATCACTTCGACTTGTTTATAGATACGGGTGTTAGTAGTTTTGGTATTTTAGAATCAGTTTATGGCAAAATGACAAAGTGGAAAACACCCATTTTCCACTCGTAGAACAAGCAAAGAGTATTAGAATGAACATGAAAGCATCTGTATTACTAAAACCATAAACAAATGCAAAGTCATAGGTCTCATGTTCGAACTAGACACGCACCTCTGATTTTTAGGATTCATCTGCGTATTGTATAATTATCACTTGCTTCGGTGAAGGAAAACATCGTGAGGAAACCAGCATGCCTGAGAGATATATCTCGACGGCTTGTAAAGCCAATTCTTTTTTTTATATTAAATGGGCCTACTCTTGACCTCAATCTAGTCCTGCGGACAGAGATGAGGTCGACGATGGAACGAGCTAACCCAAAAGAAGCCTAGTAACTCGTGACTTAAATAGGTTGGGGTCATATGAACTTGGGATCACCGACGACGCAGGCAGGGAATTCCAGTCCTTGGCTGTGCGCATAATAAAGTATTTAGCAAAGAGCTTAGTGTGAATGTGTGGAACATCGACAAGGTATGGGTGATAACCAGCAGTGCGTCTGCACTCCCGATGGAAGAGGAATTCAGAGGCCCATTGGCGGCATAAAAACTCTGACACCAGGTTAGGTATTCATCATCATCATCATTTCAGCCGAAAGACGTCCACTGCTGGACATAGGCCTCCCCCAAGTGTCGCCACATTGACCGGTCCCGTGCGACTCACATCCAGCGGATCCCTGCAGCCTTCACCAGGTCATCGGTCCAACTAGTGGGAGGTCTTCCAACGCAGCGTCTTCCGGTTCGCGGTCGCCACTCCAGAACTTTTCGGCCCCATCGGCCATCCGTTCAATGTGTGAGCAATGTGCCCTGCCCACTGCCACTTCAGTTTGGAGTTTGGTTTGGTTTGGTTAGGTATTAACCACACGATAACGAAGAAGAGCCCCCCCCTTGGGGAGGCCTATGTCCAGCAGTGGACGTCTTTCGGCTGAAATGATGATGATGATGAACGAAGAAGAACAAATGTAACTCAGAAAACTGTACCAAAACTCTATAAAACTTTCTGTATGAGTAAACAGGAAAAATATATGTATTTAAAACGAATAGTAGCTGTATTTTTAAAGCTTCATTGTATATAATAAGTTTAAAACTAATTGCATTGAATAAATGTTGCTCGCATTTAAGTGGTGATAAAATTGTGCAACGTTGAGTGAAAATCTACTCTTATTTCTTTCACGCGGTGCAAGCAATGTTTAAAGTGTAACTAATTTTATTAGATGTTGAAAGATATACATACGAGGAGCTCGTGGCTAAATAATAACAGCCGCTCGGATCGATCTTTAGGTTGGTCTGTGGATGGGTGACCGCCCATTACATACCGAGTTTCCTCCGTGCCTCGGAAAGCACGTTAAGCCGTTGGTCCCGGCTGTCATTTGTAGATCACAGTCGTTACAGGTAGTCAGTGGCCCAAAAAGTTGACAACCAGTCTTATCAAGGGGTATCGTATTATGCAGTACTAACTGGGTTGTGGAGGTCAGATAGGCAGTCGCTCCATGTAAAATACAGGTATTTAGCTGCATCCGGTTAGACTGGAAGTCGACCCTAAAATAGTTGGGAAAAGTCTAGGCAGATGATGGCAGATTATTGGTGAAAGATATACATTCAATTTGTTCGCTCAGAGAAATTTAAGAGAAAATATGTTTTACTCTGGTTATTTTATGAATATTTTCTTATTTATTTACAAACTTAAAATAAAAATCTAAATATGTATGTACATCTAAAAAGGATAATAGTATGTAATGGGTGTAAAATATTCAAAGAATCCATCAGCATAATGGTTTGAGTGCGTTACATTGAGTCGTACCGTGAAACGTGATTTTATACCCCAATAAAAAAAGGCCAGAACCAATTTGTAAGTTATCGTTCTTCACTACAAAGTTGGAACAATAGGGATATCCTATCCATATATTTATTATTATTAAATTAAATTATTAATCATTTATTTCAGACATAGTCCATATAAAAATTAAAATCACATTAAACACATGTACATTAAAATAATCAATAAAAAAAAGTTACACATACACACTACGATTACATAACCAAATCAAATTAAGTTAAGTATTAAATAAAATAAAAGAATTAAAAGGATCAAAGAATAACAAAATTAAACACACACAATATTAAATTAAAACATACAAAATTGTGTCATACACGCATCTTATACGACATTATTTTTAGTATAATGTTCAGAATAAGTAACTGAATCGATTCCAATAATTTTTAAACCATGTTATATTTTTTCCTAAAAATATTTAAAAAAGTTAAAAGTTGGACACCGAACGACTTTGAGTACCTATCGCAATAATTTAGGAACCTACTGCCAAATTATTATTATCAATGAGTTCAAGACGACGCTGGAGGCACGCGCTGCTTGGTGACAACGTTTTTGTGCGGACAACTAGATAACAGAACAA
The DNA here is from genome assembly GCA_905163415.1 of Noctua fimbriata. NCBI lineage: Eukaryota > Metazoa > Arthropoda > Insecta > Lepidoptera > Noctuidae > Noctua > Noctua fimbriata. The sequence goes on along the minus strand of LR990941.1, from coordinate 15,201,762 downwards.
GCTTATAACTTTGAGATTTTTCATGATACAGTTTTGCAATTTTGTACATAGATTCTTTACATAAAAAAACTAGATACGTGTATCAGGTTTCGCATATACTAAAACTAATGTTGTATAAAACGAGGTGAGGCGCTAACATTCAATTCCCGGTCCTTTCCTTTTTCTTGTTTACATTAATGATCTCCCTTATATGATGGCCAAATTATCGGATATAATTCTATTTGCTGATGACACTTCGCTAATTTTTAAAATAGATAGAAAAGATACGAATGTCTTACATGTCAACGAAAGTCTAACCGTACTCTCGAAATGGTTCGCAGCTAACAATCTTTTACTGAATGCGAACAAAACAAAATGTCTGAAGTTCTCTTTACCGAATGTACCACAACGGGATCTGGATTTGAATCTTGACGGCAAAAAACTTGATGTTATAGCGGAAACTGTATTCTTAGGGATTACTATCGATTCAAAATTGCAGTGGGGCGCACATATTATAAAATTGCAGTGGGGCGCTTATTTTCCTTACTGCATATGCAGTAAGGAAAATAAGGCAGTTAACTGATGTGGCTACAGCTAGGCTAGTGTACTATGCTTATTTCCACAGTATTATGTCTTATGGCATTCTGCTGTGGGGATCAGCAGCAGACGTTGACTCAATTTTCATTCTTCAAAAGAGGGCAGTCCGCGCGATATATAAAATGGGTCCTCGCGAGTCTCTCAGAGAAAAATTTAAAGAAATTGATATACTGACCCTGCCTTCACTTTATATCTTAGAATGTATTTTATATGTGCGCAAAAATCGAGGGCTTTTCAAAATAAGAAGCGACTTTCATAATATAAATACACGCAGTAAACACGAAATTGTAATACCTAAGTTCAGACTAACAAAAACTAGCAAGTCTTTTCATATAAACAGTATACGCTTTTCAGGTTGCCAAAGTCGGATAATAGAACTGACCGATGGAAAATTCAAAAACTACATCAAACGTGTCCTTATTAAAAAAGCATATTACAAAATCAAGGACTACGTTGAAGATAAAGAAGTTTGGCTTTAGTTCCTTCTGCACATGCGGCTTCCCTGGTAGCTCATAAACGGCACAAATATGTGGATGTCTCTAACTATTCTCAATCTCATTTTTTCTCCTCTTTCGAATCAGATTTTCACAATATTTTTCAAATCATTTATACATCTTTTGCTCAGAATAGTTACAGCACTGATAACAATATTTGTGTCACTTGTTTAATTTAGTACTTTACAATTCTTTTTTTTACCTTTGTATAGATTCTTTTTTATCAATTGTTTGTAAATGTGTGAACATTGTAGGCTTTGTAGATTCCCAGCTGCTTGTTAACTTTTGTTAACTTTTTATTTTGTTCTACATCCCCAACAAACCACCCATTCCATTCCATTTTTTTTTTTTCTTTTCCCCATTCTATTTAAATCGCGAGTTAATAGGCTTCTTTTGGGTTAGCTCGTTCCATCGTCGACCTCATCTCTGTCCTTGGACTAGATTGAGGTCAAGAGTAAGCCCATACAGAATTAAAAAAAAAAAAAAAAAACATTTTTTGTGTAGTAAGCAACGACTTATTGTCGGGCCTACGCTGTCCCCCCATACTTAAGTACAAATGCTGTATCCATGATATTAATGTAACACCAAATGATTTGAAAAGAGTAACCATGGAGTTTCTTGCCGGTTCTTCTCCATAGGAAACGACCAACCCGAACCGTGCACCTTTTTTTCGACGTTTTATAAGTGCCCATCTAGGCCTATGTAAAATAAAATATTTTGATTTTGATTTTTTGACATGAAGCTGCATCCACCTCTGTATCAGGGACAGGTCCCACCGTGCGGACAATCGAGATGAAACTTTTCCTTGACAATCCTGAAGTAGATACTCTTTCAAATCAATCAATTGAGAGCAGGATTCATGAAGTACATAATCGGGGAAGCATTGTTATTCTACACTTGCCTTTACACCTAATACTGCCATTATGCAATAATAATTATGCTCGTTAATCTTTCCAGCTATGCAGAATGCACTACACCGTGATAGCAGTTCCCAGGTTCGTCTAACAAAGCGTGCACTGTACGTCTGCTATTGTTAATTTGAATACCTCTCGAAAACTAGATGGTTTAGTTATTCATGTATTTATTGCTGTTATGAGTACTAAGAGGTTCTGTTCCGTAGTTTACCTTAATACATATTAATAACTATATTGCATTTGCATTCAGTAAAAATATGTTATTTTGAAATTACAAACAGACACTTCAATTTTATTTATTTGTATTGTATCATCATTTCAGCCGAAAGACGTCCATTGCTGGAAATAGGCCTCCCCCAAGTGTCGCCACATTGACCGGTCCCGTGCGACTCGCGTCCAGCGGATCCTTGCAATCTTCACCAGGTCATCGGTCCATCTAGTGGGAGGCCTTCTAACGCAACGTCTTCCGATTTGCGGTCGCTATTATAGAACTTTTCGGCCCCATCGGCCATCCGTTCAATGTGCCCTGCCCACTGCCACTTAAGTTTGGCTATTCTTCGGGCTACGTCGGTAACCCTGGTTCTCTTGCAGATGTCCTCATTTCTGATTTAATCATGCAAGGAAACTCCGAGCATAACCCTCTCCATTGCCGTTTGTATTGTATGTATGAATTATTTAGACCTAAAGCAGACGCAGACTGAACGAACTCGGTGACAAACAGACTAAAATCTGAATTGAATGAACGAACGAACGAATGAATCCAATCCTGACCGATAGTGCATAGACCATCGAACACAACAATCGTTCTCCAAATCACCAAACCAGCTGTGCCTCGGACCGTTGCGAGCAGGGTTGTCACATTCACAAAAATAATACAATCATATTTTTATTATTTAATGGGAAAGTAACTTTGTCTTCTACCTTTTCACGCATTAACGGCTTTTCATGTTTGGATAAAGTGGAAAGCGGAAGGGTAGCCTGCGAAACAGAAATTTCTATCGAACCCGAGATCTCGTCCTCAGCAGTCGCGCTTGCGGCCACTAGACCAAACAGCAGCCGCCATTTTGGATGAAGTTAAGTGCTCTCCTCTTAATCCACGTATTCGATCGCCCGTTCATCATCTCATTCATTTTAGGCGATAACCGTCATCCTTTCATACACTTAAATTCAAACATTTTTCAAAATCATCTACATAATTTGGTTCCTCTCCGAATCAGTTATGTCATCTTGCATACGAAATAATATTAATCCATTGAATTAACCCCCAGTTATCAGCCCTACTATCATTCCCACAAAACCAGCAGCCACTCCAGACAGTGCAACGCAATTTAAACTTAGTTCAAGTTAGCTAACCGACAGTCCTAGTTAAACTGAAGTAAGGCTTTTGTCTGTGGCGGGGGTGGCTTTATTTGTGAAGCTGCTGATTAGAATAGGACTCATATATAAGTTAAACAGGTGAGTTTGCTTTGACTGGAGAAGCAGAAACTTGTGTTAGTCGGTGAACGTTATCCCATACTATTAAATGAGCAATATTTGTATATGTATGTCGGATATGTCAGGATTTATTCCTTTAGGCTCGTACATCATGTGGGCAGACGATGGGTTTCGTGCAATGAAAATACACTGGGTGCGATACACAGTTTCTATTAAACTAACAAATTACTTTAAATTACAACTTAACACAATAACACGGGGCCCAATGAATCGAGTACAGTTCCAAGACGTGTCAACTCCGCCGTGATCAGAAATTGACTCTAGCCCTCGCCTCGAGCTGGACGTCAGGGCTCTGTAGAAGCACGCTGTGTTGAGACTGGTAAGTAGGTAGCGCAATGTCACCACTGCACACTGGCGCGCTTTCCAATTCATGCCATGTCCGTACTAACGACCGGATCCGACATGTATTTTATTTTTAATCAAGTTCTCGAAAACGGCTCTAACGTTTTCGATGAAAGTTGCAATGTAACGCACATCTAGCTTTTTCTCATATCTGGGATAATTCGTTTTCTCTATTTTCACAAGGTAATTAAGCAATAATGTAGGTACTACATTACATTCACAGATCCCGGTGTCGTGAAATGCAATGATTATAAAGGATTTCTGTAAAAGATAAAAATATGTAACGACCTAATTTCTAAATTGAAATACTGGAATTTTATTCAAGCAAATAGCAGAAACGAAACGCCTTTAATATTATTGCTTGGGAACAAGAAAAGGCTTCTAGGATAGGGAAGATATTGAAATAGTTCTTCCTTTGCTTTAAAATTCTGTGATTAAAAATTTCTAGAATTGCGAGGGAATATGCAGTTTTTGGGCCTAATCCAGATTCCGACTACTAAGCTGTTGCCAATATTCTAAATTTTTTCAGACATGGGGTTTTAAGTTTAGTATTAATAAGAACCACAATGCGGAAACATAAAAATACACGTCAAGCAATTCTATAAAAAAAGATGAATATACTACAGAATACACTACCGAATACAGACATTATTTTCAAAGGAGAAGACAAAAAGCTGCATCTAAATTAAAACGAAAAAGACTACTGAAAACATGCTAATGGGCATGTGATGCGGAGGAATGAGGAAAATATCGTGAGGAAAGTTTTGGGTATGAATGTGGATGGACTGTGTGAAGGATGATATGTCAAGAAATGAGGTGTCTGATGAGATGACGAGTAATAGCTGCGTCGACCCCAAAAAAATTGGGATGAGGGCAGGAGAATGATGATGATGGTCACTGGAAACCTTCATTCTCTTGTCCTTATCCCAAATTATGTGGCTTAGTACAGTATACCATGGCCATACTTCTCTAGAAGTCGTCATCTCATCAGACACTTCCTATCTCGCCATATCATCCTTCACACAGTCCATCCATAGTTTATTTGGTCTTCCCCGACTGTAATAGCCATCCACATTCATACGCACAAAAATTACTGAACCAAATATTCTGCCAACCAAATAAAACTAACTTTCAGTGATGGTCGCTTCAGCTTTGCTAATTCTATCAGCCAGGGGTGAGGAACCACGGTCCAGTTGAACTACAGTTCAACTTAGTTTCAACTGTTTTGTCCACGTTCGCATTTGATTAATATTGGTTTAGATAAGCCAGCATTAACATAATAGTTTCAAGAATTGAATAATGTGAAGATTTGCTAGCATTGGGTAGGGTAGATACAAGTTGCTTCTTTTTTTGTATGTATATGTTTAAGTCCATTCCAAACATTCAAGTGATTTTTTCTCGAAATGAATGATACGATTTTAATGAAACTTCGTACGCATAAGCAGGATACATAAGTCTAAAAACTTGACAGAGAACATTTTCTAAAAATAGTGGTACTGTTAAATTAGACCGATTTTAGATTTTCCATAGAAACAGAAATTTCGAATTTGTTTTTTAAAAAGACATTTCGAAAAGTTCTCTGTCAAGTTTTTAGACTTATGTATCCTGCTTATGCGTACGAAGTTTCATTAAAATCGTATCATTCATTTCGAGAAAAAATCACTTGAAAGTTTGTATGAAATGCCGTCGGACGTTAACACGCTAACATCTTCCCACATCTTTAACTCTTTAATATAATTACCACGACAGACAAGCTTTGACTTTCAATGTTAGCATAGGACTGTTTTCATAGGATCGAATCAAGAAAATGTTCTCTGTGGCAAAATGGTTAATACAAGAGATATACAGTGTGTCTTTGTTATTTGATATATTATTCAGATTTGGGACTGTTTAAATAGATCGTGTCATATCTTTTGGTAGCAGAATTTGAGGGGTTGTTATCAAAATTGACACTTTAATTTTCACGAGTGGTGTGTTTGTGTGTTTTAACCTTTTGACACACTATTGTCACATATGCGTGACAAGCTAGCGCGTGCCCTGTACACCAAACGACACAAATATTGATAAATTCTTAGGTGAAATTGTGGCTTGGCGTGGAGGCGACGCGCGTGCATTTATGCTATGGCGTTCAAAAGGTCAATGAGCACATCAATTTTGTTTGAATTGTTATGTTAATTATTAATATGTGTAATTTTTTTTGAGGCACATACTATTTAAATCAAAGTGAAACGCAAGCTCTGCAACATAGAGTTTTTACTTTTTACTATCTATATCGACTAATCAAACACAAACATTGTAAAACTATTGCCTATTTTTTACAGTATTTGACAAGTGAGTTAGCTTTTTATTTATTACTTGAGATATACACAGCCAATAAACGTCTGAACACACGTTTTTAGAAACGTTTGAAAGCACCTTCACTCGTATTTTCAAACCGTAATAAAAAATTACTTTCTCATACGAAATTTCCAACAAAAAAAGTAAAAATATGGAAACAGTTTTACATCCCACAAATTACGAGAAACCGCAACAATTTAACATTTTGCATAATTTAAACGGATGAGATGGTTTTACGTGAATGCAGTTGTAACCGTTGGGCCACGAGTTACGCGTTCAACCGACACGCGAAATGCGTCAGCGACCGCGGGGAACACAAATGAAAGAAATAGCAGGCATTGTTCAGAAAAGGCGACTTTACTGATGTTTGTGGATGCGATTTATTTGCGCCCATTACCTAGCCAACACGCGTATTAGTTCGCGCGAAACGATTCGCGGCGAATTCCTCACTTCTGGACCTCTAGAAGGGACGAAATCGCCGCGAATTGTCAGACCCTGATCTTAGAGCAGTCTTCGAGTCACTGTGACGCGTTTTGCAGAGCGACAACAGTACTCACGTGATGGAAACAAGTAACTTGCGCGCGTTTCGTTTAACACAAATAGCATCGTCACCTGAGGTCGTGAACGGGGCGTTAAAGGCATAAGATGGCTTTAACTTGGAGAATATGCAACTGCAATCGTGTGCAGCGTCCCAGGTGTAATGTTATCTTGATATATTATTCTACTTTTGTTCCGCAATCCATCTGGTATTCCCTTTGTGTAGTTACTTGTTATGGCTATTTTGTAGTTAAAGTGTATGTTGGAGTCAGCTTCCAGCCTGACAGGATGCAGCTTAATACCAGTATCACAAATCTACAAATGCCTGGACCAACGGGTCCCGGCTGACATTATTGTGTAGAACTTTGGTTGGATGTTTTTAAAGCCGTAGCTTAACTTGGTTTTCGAGGCACTGAGCCAAGTCGGTATGTAATGGATGGTCACCTATCCACGGACCGAACTCGGCAAGTGCTGCTTAAACTTAAAGATCGACAGATGTGGCTGTTATCAGCTCCTTTCACAGTTTTAAATTACATTAATTACGAAAAACCCCGACGATTTTACATTTTTTATAATTTATATGGATGAGATGGTATTACTTTGAGGATTTGCAGCTGTAATCGTCTGGAGAGTCCCAGGTGTAATGTCAACCGTGAACATGCAATAGTTACACGCACCACACCAGCACACCGTCAGCGCTAAGAACTGGCCTACTGAGAGTCTCGCTTCATCGGCTCGATATACACACAACACACATGTAAATAGGTATCAATCCGTATTTACCACAAAATTTGTATATAATTAAGTTCATTAAGTAATAAATTATTCATCACAGTTTGTGTGGAAGCTTTTATATTACATTTCTCTTTCATAAATAAGTATCTTTGTAATATACTATCTATATCGAAACATCGCAGTCACGACGTGCAAGCTGTCAACTTTTTGTTCCGCGCTGTTGTATTTGTTACGCGTTGTATGTTTTTTATTTTTTTCTCTTTTTGTTTGCACGTCATTCATCACGTCGTCATTTGTCACTTGTTTCTTTGTATTTTCAAAATAAAATCAATTTTAGTATCTATTGTTTTGACCCTGTTGTCATTCTAATACACGCAACGGATTTTGTTGCAATTTTCACCTTATTCGGCAAATGCGTTATGAAAGGTTTATGTGAATAATATTGACTATGAAACTTATATATTATTATTATATAGTAATCTAGATGTTTAGACAAGTTGCTAAAGCCGAGCAAATTTGGGTCGGGTCTCTAGTTTATGCATACAACTTTATTATGACTGTTTTTCCAGAAAATGCAGTAAGTAAATTTTATATTTCACCAGAAAAATTCACTAAAGTAACACTTCATATATCACGCAATGTTTTTTTCTCTTTGTTTAAAGTTTACGGTCCCAGCTCAAACATTCCAATTCATACTGACTTTTATTATGTATTGCGTTCATACTTGTCAGCATTAGCATGATTTACTTTGATGAAGATAACACTGGTTGGAAAAATGAGTAATTTTGACGTTGACCTTGTGGCCTAAAAACAAAACACAATAAAATCAACAAAGGCTTGCCCTGATTGGAGGAAATTATATTTGAAACAATAAGACAGCTGTCAGTTTAGGATCACGCGATGGCCGTTCGAATTTTGAAATAAAACAAAATGCTATACATTTAATCGATATTAACAGGCTGATATTTTGATAAGGTGTTCATTTCAAGTGTAGTTGTTGAAAAGAATCTTACAAAAAATAATCACATGCAGTTCATAGAAATAAGGATACAGTATGACCACTTTAAGTGTGCAGTTCAAGGTGGCGCTGCTTGTCAAGGAAAAAAAGCTATGATGAAAAATCGATATGTCAAACTTGGTACATTAATTTTAGTTGTGTGTTTTCCCGCCTGAACAGATAAGTTGGTTGAAGTGTACAATACGAGTATGTACGGATCGTAGCAGGTAGGCAGGCATTCTGCAGTTTTTTTCTAATCCCACTGGAAAGTTTTTTTATGAATATAAATCAGTCCTTGTATTGCTTTTCGATTTTACCTTTTGACAGCCACAGTCACATATACGTGACAAGCAAGCGCGTGCCCTGTACGCCAAACGACACAAATATGTGACAAAGTGATAGATGAAATTGTGGCTTGGTGTGGAGGGCACGCGTGTGCATGCTCTTACGTTCAAAAGGTTAAATGTGGTCGAGTTCTAGTGCCTGTGAGACTTGGGGCTAAGGCATGGAGTAGCTACGACGCATGTTTATTGTCTTTTAAGTTTTTAATTATTAATCAATGTTATCAACAAAGGAAAATAACAACAGACAGGTTATCTTCATTTGTAACGTGTGCTATGCGCAATTGACGGCACGGTTGGCGCAGTGGTTGAGCGATTGACTGCTGCGCTGCGTGTCGCGAGTTCGATTCCCGCACGGAAAAAAAAATTGTATGGCCTACAGGTAGTTGTTCTGGGTCTGGCTGTTTGTGTACGTGAATTTAAATGTTTGTAAACGCACCCACAGAAATTCCTAGTGTGGGGCAAAAAAAAATTAACGCAGCCAGGGTGTTAATTACTTAAACAGTATTGCCACCCGCCTGAAATCAAGCAGACCCCACCCGCGTCTACTTCTTACATTCATTTCTTACTTACATTTTTCTAAGAAAATTATAAAACTAGGGTGTGGTCCTAATGTCGGCAAGCTCTCATTGCGTTCAGTGAATGGGAATACTTGGAACACGCGTATGCACCAAAAGTGTGCGCTTACGCAATTCAGCGATTCGCTTTCCACTTCGAGGTTTCACAATTATGTAGGAGCACCATGGTTTAAGATTTTGCATATTGATTTATTTCTACTTGAAAGATTGCCTTTAACAAAAATTAAAGAATTCAAATATTTTTCAATTCTGTTTTTTTTTCTGTTTAATTTTGTCAATTCATTATTAAACGGACTATCTAGTAATTAAATATTTTTAATGAAGATCTTTTTAGCAACTGTCGGTAGAATTTTGGAGAAATAGTTGAAAATGGAAATAGGCTAATGAATGCAAAAAAAAACACATGCTATTGTCCTGTTTACTTCGAGAATGCGTTGTGGCATTATGTCCGCCTATGTACAGTTACCAGCACATTGTTCTACCACACACTGTCAAAGTTCTCCAAATGATTTTAAACCATAAAATGTTGTTAGTTAAGTTCAAAATCGTATGAGAAAATTTGACGGCATGTGGTAATTTGATGCGCTGGTGACTGTACAACTACTGAAACTACGTAGAGTTTAAAACAAATCCGAGTTTTTTTCTTCAGAAAATCTACTTCTTCATTGTTTATAGTAGTGAATATCTAAAGCTTAATATAATTGAATAGTACCTATTTGCCACTAATATTCCATTTCCCATTAATATTGGTGATATGATGTGTTTTATTGCAATCATTTATTAAAAGCAATATCACTTGGAATTGATTCAAAACCACTCAATATTAGAATTTATGAGAGACGGTTGATATCAAATAAATACGTATGTTTATGAATTTATTACGGGCACACACTTTGGTGGCTCTGCAAAGGTATTTAATTTAGACAATTTCTTTAATTGTACTTAGGTCTTTAGAAACATAATGCTCTCAGTTATGAAAAAAAATGTAATTTAGTTAAAAAAGTAAGGCAGTCTTTAGACGTTTGACCTATATTTTTGAAAGTTTTGGGAGATTTAAACAAAATAATTATTTTGATCGTTTCAATTCTTTTCAAAGTGAAGTCCCATCTTATTCTGGGAATAACAATTAATTTTCGTTTAATATTGTGTTCGTAGAAGAAAATTGCTTTTCCACCTAATAAAGAAAAACCGCCAAACACAGCCTGAAATATAATATTTTGAATAAAGGTTAAAAAAAAAATTAACAGGACTGTCCGCTTTTGAGTACTGCGTGGTCATATTAAAAATCTAAGTTTAGAACTTAGACATTTCTGAAATAGGGTCAAGAATTACGTCGGCAGTGCGATGCCGTGCGTTCGGCTATTTTCGGAACGACTCGGGTGCGATCGGTTATTTTCGGAACGGACGGTTCGGTTCGGTTGTTTTAAAATTGGAAATGCGTACTCTTTGATGTAAAACAAATGTTGTTTGCGTATGAAACGTATTCAAATGTTCAATTATATAAAAAAGTGAGTTGATTAAGTGCATTCAAATAAAAGGAAATGTTCTTAATTTGGATGGCTTGGCTCTGAAGATGAATCGAGAGGACTCGTAATTACAAATCAACATTTCGGAGAGTAAAACTATCGCTTTGAAGTATCTGTTCATTGTGTTAGAAACAATAAATTTATGTAACTTTGATCTCCGTTCTCAGAGATGAACGCTACCTACATATCAAAGTACCAAAGTCTACCTAAATTATTTCCTAATAGTCGGAAATCCTTCAACTCACTGGAGAACGGTCTAAGAAAGTAACAAGCTGTGCCTGTGGCGGAACAGTGCTTCCCAACTTATTCGTTCCAGCTTCAAAGTATTTTCCACCTAGACATGAGTTGTCTTAGCTAACCTGGAAGCTTTTTAACTGACTCCGCATCGAGGTTGACCGGAGCTAGGAAAACCTGCTCAGGTGGATTGACAGACGACTCCACCCTAGATTGGAGATATGATGCTGTTCCGCAATCGATGGGACACGTATTATTATATCCTGTGTGTCCTGTTGTTTACACGTTGCGGGAACTGATGATCGCTATTGAAAGCACCAATCTCCTAGCTAAATTCTGGGTTCAGTTTAGATTGTCATCGACACGCTAACAAGAATTCAGACTCACTGACTCTGAATCCATAGTTGCCATAATAAGAAATGTTCTTCTTAAAGAGATCTATATACAGGATGTAAACGAACCCTTCACGAAGCCTGCAATCACACATACTGTACATCAAACTAACTCTACGCAAACATTATTGCTGGGAAACGACTTTTTTTTGGGGGTGAAAAATCACTCTTTACGGTAGTGACTCAAAACATTGTGCTGAAGGATACCGAAAGGATTGAATAGTATGGGGGTCGTGGAGATGTTTAAAGTAAAAATCTTACATTAAAAACATGTATTTAAAAAAACTTGTGAAAAAGTTGGAACATGACCCCCAATATCTCCATAACTAGAAGGTTCCCAGGTATGGTCTAGAACAAAAAATGATCGCAATGACGGGGAGAACAAGTGCCTTTCGGCTTCGTTAAGGGTCTTGTTACACCCTATATATCTTAACGCTATTGGACTCTATGGCAATTCTGCCCATTGTCCTTTAAAAAATGCATAGACAATTAACAGTACCATTATAACGACTTTGACGTCACCACAATCGCCATAAATCCCATGAGAGAGGAAATGAGACTAGATGGCGGTCTTATCTCATCTCAGCCGGGAGCAATTCGGATTCTCTCGGGAGGAACTGACTACCGGTTGCGCTCCTCACTTGTGAGCATTATTGAACCATTTGGGGCTTGTCACCCGAGGGAGGATTGTAACTATGTAACTAAACTCCGTTTAACAGAAAATTGTAATGATTAAGAGCTCCCGTTAAAAGATAACCAAAAAAATATTTGGAGCTGATTTTTTAAAACCCCGCATATCACCCCAGGATTTTAAGGTATTTCATAAAAAAAAACTCTGTCAGACGTCAATAACTCCAGAGATATAAGATTTCTGTCGTTGCTCAAATCAGTCATTAGTCCGATTATTCCAACAGATCAAACTATCGGCTGACCAAAAATGACAAAGTAGTGCCCGTTGTTCTTTAGACACTAATTAATGATCTATCTTCTATTTATATACTATCTATCTATAAAATCTATCTTTTCATACACGAAATATTTTAAGAGTAACTTCTATAAGTCGTAAAGTCGCCATAGCAACGAAAAAAAAAATTATCTGTAGTTTTTTTTTTTACGAAATTATAATAATTCTTAAATTTTTTGAGACTTTTTGCATAAAACCTTTACTCCCATATTCAAACAATGACAGTAGGTAAATACGACGTAATAAACTAGCGTAATGGATGTTCAAAAATAAGGAGCTAGTATTTATTTTGTGGGTCAAATAATTTTAATTTTTTTTTTTTTTTAATATACTCATATAAAAAAAAATCCTTTGAAATGGCTTCGTTATTAGCCGTTAGATAATTCCCTGAAAATATTTCGTGTATGAATATTTAGATCTTATATATAAAATGGTAAACTGACTGACTGACTGGGTGATATATCAACACACAGCCCAAACCAGAATAATATTATATTAATATTAATAATATCATATTGCTCAGAATTAAAAACTAATAGTTCTGGCGTTCCACAGGGAAGCATACTGGGCCCGCCACTATTCATATTATATATAAATGACCTCAGAAAATGTTTAAAATATGAATGTATACAATTTGCAGACGACACTACTTTGACGATTAAATGCTTCAATAAAACTGACATAGAAAATAATACTAACACTGAATTAATAAATGTAATAAAATGGCTGGAAGACAATAATCTTCATGTTAATATTAATAAAACCAAAATAGTTCAATTTCAAACATGCAACTCGTCATTAACACCAACAACAATTCGACACCATAATACGATTATGCAACCAGAACCATCTGCTTTATTTTTAGGTATAATAATTGACAGCAAACTGAACTGGAAGGAGCATGTAGAAAGAGTATGCAGCAAGCTTGATAAGTTTGTATATGCTCTTCGCAAGTTAAGATTAGTGTCTAGTAAAAAAACAGTTCTAAATGCTTATCATGGGTATGTTTCATCGGTATTGCGTTACGGTCTAGTGATATGGGGTAATTCAGTGGATATAGACAGAGCATTCAAAGTACAAAAGAAATGTATCAGAGCCATGAGCGGAGCAGAATATTTAGACCATTGCAGGCCGTTATTTAAAGAATTAAAAATTCTCCCACTCCCGTGTCTGTATATTTTTGAAGTTTGTTTATTTGTAAAAAAATATCCTCATTTATTCAAATTAAATGAACAAGTCTCTGAAAGATTAAATAAAAAAAATGCCGGGAAATTACCGGGAAAGTACCTCCTCAGAGATTGCAACTTTATAGCAGAAGTGCCAATTGTATGACAATTAAAATTTATAATAAATTACCACCTGCCCTGAGAACATTACCAAATAACAAATTTAAATTTAAAATGTTTGCTTGGCTCTTAGACATGTGTTTTTATTCGGTAAATGAATTTTTAAATCATACTTTCTGACATTATTCTATTAGTATTTTGCAATTATAATTTATATTTTGACATTAAAACTTATATTTTTGACATAACATTATTTTTTGGGCATAATGATAGTAATTTTCTTTTTTTATATATAATAATTACTATTTTTGCATTAATGATAATCATAACCAATTAATCTAAATGAAAATAGAAAAATCTCAATGTTATTGCACAATTTTATTAAGTTATTAAAATTCTTGTAGTGACTATTATTTGCATGTACTCAATTAATTTTATATTTCTACACCAGCTATGGTAGTAAATGTGAAACAATGTATAATGTAAGATCTCAATGTACCATATACTTAGAAATAAATATATCTTTATCTTTATCTTTATCTTTAAACCGCTGGTCCTAGAGACATGAAACTTGGAAGGTGTGTTCTTTGTGAAGAGTAAGTATCCACTAATAAAGGATTTTTGGGAATTCCACCCCTAAAGAAGTAAAATAGGTGATGGAAATTTATATGAAAGTCCGTCGTCCGAAGTTAGGATCTTCAAATTTTGCGTTTAGGCTGACGATTGAAAATCAACTTATACGTGTCTCAGCGTTTTTGATAATTCTTCCCCCGAAGGGTGTAGGTGCAGGGTGAAGGTAAGGAACTATGTTTGTTCGGTACGTTCCGGTCGGATAAGGCAGATTTATGTTACTAGCGCGCGCATTGTCAGGAGTTGAAAACGCCCCAATTGGGACATCTTGTCTTTAGTCCGCGTCAAACAGGGAACTATGTACAATAGGTAATATTGCTATTTAAACAGGGTGCATTTTCCAAGTGGGCGTGGATAGAAAAATCCGAAATTATGAGGAATAGCAAAAAATACTCAAAGGAGTCTCGAGCCCGATTTTGATGAAAACTAAAACTGCAGCATTGGATTTTTGGAAAATCATTTTTCCTAGCCAGGAATCGAACCCGTTGAAGTACTGACACGACACAACGTCGTTCTACTGAGTATTTCTGAGTGAATGTTTAGTTAATATGACACATCGGGGTGACACTAATCGTTGTATAACATCTTCGTGTACCTTGAGCGACGAATGAAGTTCCAATAATTTGAAGCGGTAAAGCTTCAGTGTGGGTAGTCTGCCAGAAATTTGTTTTGAGCATGTATGCTGTCATCTTGATGAGGTAATAAAAATATTGTAATGTTTTCGATTTATCAATGTGTACAGTAAAACTATACAAATAAATAAAATTGAAGTGTCTGTTTTTAATTCCAAAATAACAGCTTTTTGCTGCGTAAGAAAGTATATACGGTACTTATAAAAAAAACACATTTGTCTATAGAATACTGACTGTGCCATTTTTTTACAGGAAGCCGGTAGGAAACAAGTTGTTTCGAACCTTCGCCACTGGTATCTTTTCTCTTTTATTTTATAATCTCTACATAATTGGTATTTAACCTTCAATCGTCTTACTTAAACGCGAAACTAAACTTTAAACCTTTGAATATATTTGATAAATCTCAAGCCTAATACTCCCACAAAATAGGTACACTGCAGTGCACTTTGAGCATGCCGCGTTCACTATCTGTCTCGCTGCCTACTAACTTCCATATTTCTAGCCCACTGACTCGGAGTTTGTACACTGGCGAGCAAATGGAGTGTGAACATTCCCCACCCCTCTGTTAAGATGAAATTTGCGAATAATGTCATACATTTTAGGATTTTATTTTGTAGCTCGGATTTTATGGGTCACAGGTATTTTTAAGTGTGATGGTTTTTACGCGGCTGTCCAAAAAAAGGAGTGTTATGTTTCAAGGTTCCTGCAAGCTAACTAAATAACTTATTATAGCTTCACACACTTACGTGTGTCGAGCTATAATAAGTTATTTTGATCTACAAAATGCTTTAATGGTTGTAAATATACCATTAACGAAGCCGAAAGGCAATTATTCTCCCCATCATTGCGATATATTTTTTTTGTTATAAACCATACCTGGGAACCTCCTAGTTTAATGATATACCATACCTCCAGGACCCCCGTACTATTTAATGCATCTATCAGCACAATGTTCTGATTGCGTTACGTTAAGTTCTACCATAAAACGTGATTTTTTACCCCAAAAAGTCGTTTCCCAGCAATCATTTTTGCGTAGAGTTACTTAGTTTGATGTATAGAATGCATGGTTGACGGCTTCGTAAAGGGTGTATTAATTTACACCTTGTATAGTAGACGCCTAAATCAAAAAATTCCACTATTCTTTGTATACCTAGAGTAACAGGACCCGCTGTTACTTATGGTTTAGGCTAAGCAATTACAAATAAGCTATGCCTTACCTTTGTACCGACCAATCAACCAGGCTAATGTGACCAATGGGACCGGTCAATGTGGCGACACTAGGGGGAGGCCTATGTCCAGCAGTGGACGTTTTTCGGCTGAAATGATGATGATGTTGAACCTTTCTATAATTTTGTTCCGGGTCAAGCCAAAACAAATGAATAAAGTTCAAAACCTAAACCATAAGAGATTTTTTCAGCGTTTTTGGTCACACATACAAAAAAGTTTACGAAATGGAAAGCCAGGATACGGGAGCAGATTGCTGAAGCGTTGCCAACCTAAGAGAAATATTTCAAATATGCCTGTGCCTAAAATTTTAAAGGCATCCGAAATTTCAACACCTCAATGCCACTAAAAGTCCTACTAATATTATAAATGCGAAAGTTTGTTAGGATGGATGATTATTTCTTACTCTTTTACTCAAAAACTACTGAACGGGTTTATATGAAACTTGGCACGCAGATAGTTTATAACCTGGGTTAACAAACGGGATACTTTTTATCCTGGTAGTACGATCCCGTGGGACAACCAAGCGGGCGAAACCGCGGGATTAAGCTAGAAATAAAATAAATAAGCAGAAATTTCAAACCTCCGCACAAATGTTTATCATAGCTTAATAAGAGATCTTATTTTCTCTCCATGGTGACAAGATTACCTGAAACAAACAAAAAGGCTCATTAGTGACCTTATTACATCCAAAGATAGCTTTTCTCCTATAATAAGGTTGTCATAATTAACATAGCGTTACCATGGCAACAGGCTGTGTGTGGTTTTGATCGTTTCCTTAAGGGCATTACATTGCTCGATGACCTTGATGATTTGATCCCTGTACTGGTTTTTGTTGACTTGCCCCGCACATTTCGCAAAATTTCGGTTTTTATTCATTATTTAAAAATATTAAAAGAAATAACAGAAAAAAAACAATACAGATTGTTAAGTATATCATTACGTATTTGTTGTTACAAAATTCATGCCGATCTATTCAGCCGTTACAGAGATAATTTACAATTAAGGTTGAAAAAGGACCTATTTTCTACGATTAACCAAAAAAAATTGAGAAGGTTTATTAAAATTTTAAACAATACAATTTATTTGTGATGAACTTAACTAAAACATACTTTTTTTACACGGAAAACGCACGAAGGGATTCATCAGCAAATTTCTTTGAACATACGCTGTTTTTGGGATTTGAGCCATGTAATGCCCTTAATTGGAATTACAGCGTTTCATTTAGTAAATATAAAAGGATCCATTGTAAAAAAGCATGCGAATTTTTCGAATATTAATAAAAAAAAAACCGCCCAAGCGCGAGTCGAACTCTTGCATGAAGAGTTCTGTACCATCGTAGTAGGGGAGCCCCCTTTAATTTATTATTTGTTGTTATAGCGGCAACACAAATCCAAATTCTGTGAAAATTTCAACTGTCTACCTATTACGGATCATGAGATACAGCCCTCTGACGGACGGACGGACGAACGGACAGCGGAGGCTTAGTAATAGGGTCCCGTAGGTTACCTTCTTGTTCGGAACCCTAAACATTATGGTATGCTTCATATGAATGCTCGTCAGAACAATAACGCCATCGTTTAAGGGAATTTTTATTTTCTGGACCATACCTGGGAACGTTCTACTTACGGAGATATTGGAAGTCAAAGTTCCAATTTTTTTCACAAGTTTTTTTTTAAATACTACTTTTTTAGGTTTTAACTATACTTTAATTACCTCCATGACCCATTACAAACAAAGCATCCATCAGCAACGAGTTTTGATTGCGTTACATTGAGTTTTACCGTAAAACGTAATATTCACCCAAAAAAAAAGTCGTTTCCCAGCAATAATTTTTGCATAGGGTTACTTAGTTTGATGTACATAATGCTTGGTTGACGGCTTCGTGAAGGGTCCGTTTACACCCTGTATATCGCTTAGCATTTTGGTTTATTTTCAAGAAAATCATCCATTGATAAGAATTTTAATATTAAGTAGGTCTTGTTTTTTTTTAATCCATACTATACATAGTTTTACTTAAATACAACTTCTGCCAAACTGTCGGCAGTAGATAAATATTACGTGCGAAATTGTTTCGAACGAAATGTTTTCATATTTAAAATTTTCGGAATTTTTGTTACACTTGCTCATGTTGCTAAGCCCAAAAAATTGTCCTTTCGAGTGTTTTATATCCTAATTGCAATTGTTTTCGTTTCAAAATACAAGAACAACACAATGATTAAAAGAATTTTGATACAACGCTGTCACCGACACGACCCTTAGTTTTTTTATTTATGTGAGTATAAAAACCTTGACAGGACTCAGGACTCCAAAAGCTAAGTTCAGCCACAACACTATGTAATGTTTTCACCATTTCGAATTTCCACCCTCAGCAATAATTTACGTAAAATCATATTATCAGCCTATTGCTGACCCAACACGACCACCACTTATTCAAGTTAGTCAAGCAAATTATTTAATTAATTGAATTATTTACCAATTATCTCGCTTCGACGGGCAACATTTGTATTTGCGTTCAAATATTTGGATCCTTTTTATGGCCATTCAAATGAAAATCTTTTGTTAATAAATACATGGATACATTGTAACATTTAGTATTTATGTTAAACATTTGTATTACAAATTATTTTATTTTGTACAATGGATATTGTTCGAGACTCGTCAACTGCCCGAGGAACTAGGTTTAAATAAAACAATCTGTTCCAAGCAAGTACCAAAAAAAATTATTTCTCGAATACCTTATACTATACGCGCGGAGAATCTTAACACCGTGATGTAGAATTGCGCGTCATCAGTACAACGTCATCTATTGGGCAAAACGGGGAAACTCGCGATCAAACAAATATTTTTTATTTTGAAACCTCTGTTTCAGATGCTTTACATTGAAATGTACAGATTTCAAGCCTGTTTTGTTGCTCGACAATAATCTAGAACAGTCTAGACCTTAAATTTTTTCCATTTGTCTCATTTTTGTGTTATCACCTCGTTTGAAACTTAGCCTCGTGTTCTAAATCGAACTTATCTTTTCAGTTCATTTACTTTTTTCTGTTCTATATCATCTTTACTCCTTTTTCTTGTCTTGGGTACCAATAGGCCAATTTGTCTCAATTTATTTGTCTTTGTCCCTGAGACTACAGAATTTTTTCTTCTTTATGTAAATTTATTTATTTCAAAACAACTAATAATCAAGTACTGCTCAATATTTTGATTACCAGTCAGTAGACATTTCCATTTCAATTTGTTTTTTTTTTCAAATCCTCTCCAATATTTCTAAAGTAACAAAAAGAGGTTTCATTCAGTTGTACTTGAAGCTTTTAACGAAATTCCCTTTGCCTCAGCTGCATGGAAACAAGATCGTAATCAGCGTAAGAGCAATTTACCTGAATGTTTGGGGCTCAGCAGCCTATCCTTGTGTTTGGACGGGGTTAGGGATGCCCCTGGATGGGTTTGGGGTTTGAACGCATATAATTAATATTAATAGCTGACGTAATAAAGGGGACTTGATTGATGCTCAGACCTTTGTAAGGATTGGTGTGTTTACTAAAGGGGTAGCTGCTAAATAATACAGCCTTGTCCCTGTCCTTGTCCTTATACCAATTTATTTGGGGTCGGCGCAGCATGTCTTCTTATTTATTTATTTATTTAACACTTCAAGCACAAAGTACAGAGGTGGACTTAAGGCCATAGGCATTTTCTACTAGTCAACCTTTGGGTGATGCAGTGACAAACAGACTTCTTCTTCCATACTTCTGTATTACTCATCATCTCAGCAGTCACATCCTTTCTAGTATCATTCACAAAGTCCATCCATCGCTTCTTTGGTCTTCCTCTACTCTTACAGCTATACTCAACACTTTCCTTACTACATTTTCCTCATTCCTCCGCATCACAGCATGTCCATACCACGATAACCGATTTCCTAAATAACTTATTACCTACGGGACCACGGGTCGATATTTTAAGCCGAGCATCGCTTGCTGAGTCCCTCACATACTCGTACCATACCGAGACCTCCTTTTTGTCTCGGAAAGCATGATAATCCGTAGATCCCGGCTGTTATCTTTAACAAGAGATATCATGATGATCAGTAATTGGGTTATGAAGGTCATAGATCAAAAGCAAGTGACTTTAAACCCGAAGGGTGCCCTTTTAGATTGATGTCGTTCATTGAAATGCAGGAATTAAAGTACAGTAATCCAATTGCTGCTATCTGAATTCATCATCTGCCTAGCCTTTTCCCAACAATGTTTGGGTCGGCTTCCAGTCTATGCGGATGTAGCTGAATACCAGTATTTTATATGGAGCGACTGCCTATTTGATCTCCAGAACCCAGTTAGTACTGGGTAATACGATTCCCCTTGGTAAGACTGGTTGTCAACCTTTTGGGTCACTGACTACCTGTACCGACAGCCAAAGATCTACATACGACAACCAGGACCAACGGGTTAACGTGCTTTTCGAAGCATGGAGAAAATTTGGCATGTAATGGGTGGTTACCCATCCGCGGACCAACCTAGGCAAGTGCGGCTTAATCTAAAGATCGACCTCCTCAAACTCCTCCTTATTAAAAAGGCAGATTATCTTTTAAAATTATGTTTCCGGTTCTTGAAGACGCCAGCCCTATTGCCCATAACAACGAGTCTCGTACACCAGCCGGACCGGCTGCACGTCGCCGGTACGTCGGTAAAGCTATGTTTGTTAAAGCGGTTTCTAGTGCAATGAGCGGGCTGATCAATAAGTCTGTCTGCTAACACGCAGCTTAAAGCAGGATTATAGTGATCATGCCTCTGTTCTGTGAATGGGTGAACATATTAGCTTCTCGGATATGTCAGGATTTATTCAGTTAGACTCGTACATCAGGTGGGCAGACGATGGGTTTTGTGAAATGAAAATACACTGGGTTACATACACCGTTTCTATTAAACTAACAAATTACTTGAAATTACAACTTAACACAATAACACGGAGCACAGTGAATCCGGTACAGTTTCAAAACGTCTCAACTCCACCATGATCAGATATTTATCTCCTCCTCACCTCGAGCTGTAAAGAACAGGGCTCTGTAGAAGCACGCTGTGGTGTGGATAGACTTGTAAGTAAGTGACGCGTGACGTCACCACCAGCGCACTTGCGATTAATTTTACGATCGGATCCGACAAGCTTATATTTTAGCCGTTGCGTTGGTTTGTTTTAATTATGTTAAAGCCTGTACCTCAATGTCGTAACATACTTTGTATCACAATCTGGACGGAATATCCAATTTTGAAAGGAAATGTTTAATCAATGCATAAAAAACTTCTTGCCTTTAGCCCTTATCAGCTCATGTTAGTTGAAGCCGGCGCCTCACATATTTCCTTCCATACATAATATAAAAGCGAAAGTAAGTCTGCCTGTCTGTCTGTTTCCTTTTTATGCCGTAACGGCTGAATGGATTTCGGTTCAGCTTTGACACTCGGGTTGACTATGACCTGTGATAGGATAGTTTTATCCCGGTAAGCTCCCGTGGGATAAATCACGAGGTCCACGCGCGGGAACCCGCTGGGAAAACTTAGTTTCTTTCATACGGTTGAAAAATAATTTCCTCAACATCATCTGCCTAGCCTTTTCCCAACTATGTTAGGGTCGGCTTCTAGCAGCAGCAGACTACCAGCAGGTCGGCAGCTGAATACCAGTATTTTACATAGAGCGACTGCCTATCTGACCTCCAAAACCCAGTTAGTACTAGGTAAAACGATATCCCTGGGTAAGACTGGTTGTCAGACTTTTTGGGCCACTGACTACCTGTAACGACTATCATATTTCTACAAATGACAGCCGGGACCAACCGGGAGGCACGGATGAAACTCGGAAATAATTTCCTCAACAACGTACCTACCTAATTGAAGCAATGAATATTTTCATTCAAAACGTCAAAAAGAATGGCATGTAAGTTGTGAGTGTGTTACTCAATTAACCCGCTGATCCAGGCCTGTTCCCTGAATGTACTAACATTGTGTCATTAGCCGTTGTAATTAGTTAACTTTACCGGGTTTCAAGCCTATAAAGGATTCTGTTTAGTGAATGTGCCAACAAATTGTAATTGGGTGTTGGATTAGGTTTCCAGTATAGCATCAATCCCTAATTTATTCATTTAGATGAAACACGACGGATAACATATTATTATTTGACGGCACGATTGGCGCAGTGGCTAAGCGATTCTCTGCTATGCTACATGTCGCGAGTTCGATCCGCGCACGGAACAAATATTTGTATGAGCTATTGGTAGTTGTTCTGGGTCTGCCTGTTTGTGTATGTGAGTTTAAATTTTTGTAAACGCAACCAAGGTACAGGAGAAATTATTAATGTGGGGCAAAATTTAAAAAAAGGCATTGTATGGTGTTTAAGCTACCCTGTCTAATGGTTAATAATACAACCTTCTGCTCGGTAAGCCGACGACTTCTTTCTGTAAAAACGACTTCTTTCTGTAAAAACGACTTCTTTCTGTAAAAACGACTTCTTTTTGAAAAGAGGCACCATGGAGTTTCTTGCCGGTTCTTCTCCATAGGAAACGACCAACCCGACCCGTGCACCTTTTTGTCGACGTTTTATAAGTGCCCATCTTGGCTTGTGTGAAAGAAAATATTTTGTATTTGAGTCTGTCCAACACAGGGCTGTATCTTCTTAACCATAATCCTACCCACCCCTGTCTGTTTACCACTCACAGCTGTCACCCTCCGATCCACCAAGCCAAATTATTTCGACCAACTAATGATGTAATCTCAGATAATTACACTGACCACTCTTAACTTTTAATTAACCCGTAATTACCCTCACTTTACAGTGCTAAGCACCCAACTTAACACAGAGCCTCTCAAGCTGCTAGTAATTAAGTTAACCAACTAGTTGGCGTTACATCAAGCAATTTCATTAAGTGCCTCGATTAACGCCGATTGACTTCATCCTACTTCTTCTTTATCGTGTGGTTATGCCTATCCTGGTGTCAGAGTTTTTATGCCGCCCATGTTCCTCTGACTTGGCTTTACATAGTATAGCATAATGAGCCTATAATGTTCCCACTGCTGGGACACAGGCCTCCTCTTTATGAGAGGGAATGGGCTATAACCCACCACGCGGGCCCAGGGTGGGTTAGTAGATGTCACATGTCTTCGATTTTTTTTTCTTTTTTCTTTTTTGGCTTTACATACCGTCAGAAAATATCTCTCAGGCATGCTGGTTTCCTCACGATGTTTTCCTTCACCGTAGCAAGTGATAATTATACAATACGCACATGAATCCGAAAAATCAGAGTTGCGTGCCTTAGGTTTGAACTTGAGACTTGGCAGTCCGACGATGACACCACTAGGCTATCACTAACAGCTTCATCCTACTACTAATATCCTAATATGAAAGTGAGTTTGTCTGTTTGTTTGTCACTTAATTACTGAACTGATGTCAATGAAATTTAGCACACAGGTAGATCTTAACCAGCCCCCGTAGCATGACCACCGTAGATAAGGATTTCTTTGACGAAAGAATCGACAAAATGACAGTATGTGTCGACACAATGACAGATTTCATTGCACTATCTGTCATTTTGTCGATTCTAGAATAGAATACTCTTTTTATCCCTATATTACGTCCCCGTGGGTTAATTTTGAACCTAAGTGTGTCAACCTGCCAGCAATAAAGTTAACCACCTAGTTGTAACACCTAGCAATTTGATTAAACGCCTCGAAGAGCAGAGATTGACTTTATTACGTACGAGGCGTGAACTTTGGTGCGTTTGTATAGCTAGGTAAGTTTGTTAGGGATGGGTTGTGAATAGGGAGGTTGCTAGTTTGGTATTTTGTAGTATGTATTGTATGGAGGTTCATCGAAAATTATGTGAGTTGAGTTTGAAGGTGCATCCGTGGCGAGGTCACATTTTTTGGAGCAGATTTTGTGAATGAACCAGTGCTTAGTGGGTATGTAACACCAGATTACAAAATGGTATAGAAGAAGTCGCGAAATGGATATAAAGTTATTGAATGTTATCATGTTGCTCCACAAAAAGGCTTGCTTGTATTAAGGTGTTTTGTAATACCATTATTATCAGGCTGCATGTTGTCTACGATTTTTTATTATGGACATTTTATTAGTCTGAATTAAACATTTTTTTTTTTATAATTTTTTTTTAAATTTCTATCCAATAATTCCAATTCCATTATACATGATTCATTTAAACTTTAAAAATTAGATAATTTTAAGGTTTTTGGTTATATATTACCACCCCATTAAGTACAGACGCCAGCACATCAAGCTACCCGAAACTGACAAATTTTCCCAATCAACCTTGAACCTAATACTTTGGCGATAAAGTTGAAAATCTATTAAAGAAATTTGACAGATTGTTGTAGCTTGATATGCAGTCTGCACACACTATAGGTATAAAGACGTGTATTTCAAATGAATTCAGATTTCTTTATTTTGCTTCCAAATTTCGACAAGCTTTGAAGCCGCCAAAAAACCCAACAAAAAATCCATCAAAAAATCATTCTCAAAACGTAGTGTGAACATTTCGCCTATCCGCCATATTTTTCGTAGTTTTCGAAGCTAGGGGCCGAATGTATTCGATGACGGGTAAAAACGAAGGAAAAAACTTTCGTGCTCGAAATGTACGGACGAAATGGAGTGGAAAGGCCCGAAACACAATTGAACCGGGTAAAAGTCAATTGAAAATCGGTACAGTGACACATGTAGGTATGCGGGTTCTCATGTGACAAGTTCGACTGAATAATATCATAAATATTTTATTTGTACCTACTGTACATAATGGGTACAAAAGTATCCTTAACGAAGCCGAAAGGCACTCTTTCTCCCCGTCACTGCGTTATTTTTTTGTTCTAGACCATACCTGGGAACTTTCTAGTTACGAAGATATTGGGGGTCAAAGTTCCAACTTTTTCACAAGTTTTTAATGTTATGACTTGACTTTAAATACCTCCACGACCCCCTTAATGTTCAATGCATCCATCAGCACAATATTTTGAGTGCATTACATTGAGTCTTACCGTGAAATTTTTCACCCTAAAAAAAAAGTTGCTTCCCAGCAATTTTTTTCGTGTGGTTACTTAGTTTGATGTGAAGGGTCCGTTTACACCCTGTATCCTTTTCATGATTCTAATATTGAATGAAACCAAAATAGTCAAACTTATACTTAAATGCCTCCTCGAAAAGAGTTCAAAGTTCAAAGGATGGAATTGGGGAAGGCCTTTGACCAGCAGTGTGACAGTACAGGTTTTTAAAAAAAAAACTTAAATGAACAGACTGACTAAAAAACGAAATGTT
Source organism: Noctua fimbriata (assembly GCA_905163415.1). NCBI lineage: Eukaryota > Metazoa > Arthropoda > Insecta > Lepidoptera > Noctuidae > Noctua > Noctua fimbriata. Next base: position 15,176,223 of record LR990941.1, on the reverse strand, counting down.
TAAATGATCAGAACGATGAGACTGCAAATATAAAATTATAATTCGCCGTCACGTTTCATGAGGTTCTCATATTAAAACTGACATACCTTCATAATGCGCCTTTTTTCTGAACTCATTTTTACGAAACTCATTTTGCTGACAACCCGCGTTTTTGGATTATGCAGGGTTTTAATAAAAGGCTTTGTTGAGGTATCCCAAAAGTCAAAAGTCCCGCATCTGGCTATTAAACGGGCTCAACGTCTACCAAGTTCTACCAACATAATTATACGGGGTGGAAGGCACACCGACGCTGTTTACTTCAAAAGTGCAATACCTAAACGGTTAAAATGTATGGAACAGCTGTTTTGCTAGAAGGCACTTGTTCCCCCCTTCATTGCGATCATTTTTTTGTTCTAGACCGTACCTGGGAATCTTCTGGTTACGGAGATATTGATGTTCAAAGTTCCTACTTTTCTTTTAGCCATTTTTTTTTTAATATTTGTTTTTAATGTAAGAACTTTGCTTTAAACACCTCCGTACTATTCAATCCATCGATCGACTATTCAATCCATATATGCATTACAACGAGTCCTACCATAGAACGTGATATTTCACACCAAAAAGAAAGTCGTTTTCCAGCAATAATTTATGTCTACAGTTTAGGATTTAAAAAAAGAAGGAAGTTAATTTAATAAACATCAAATATTTTTTTATTTTTATAATTTTTTTAAAATTAATTCCTAAAAATGTAATTAATTTGTTAAAAGATGAATAAAGAAAATAATAACATCATATTATATCAGAACAGATGATATGATGCTTATTATTAGCTCCCTGCTTTCTAATCTGTTCCTGAATGTTCCACCTCGACATTCTCGTTTAAGAAATCTTTTTCGATGATTATACCATATCTTACAATTATCTGTTTTCCACGAAATGCGTGTCGTCAGCACGTATAAAATTTGCTGGGTGAATATGCCCTAAGATTGTGTATTTAGTCGAACCAATCACATTAGCCGACATTGCCAGCTAGTTCACTGATTTGATATTTCCACTACACACTGTTAGATATTCTATAATATTGTCTTTACTCCTCCTTTTAATCCATCCAAAGGTTGTCTTGAAAAGACACTATATTTATAAGTTCTATATTTGTAATAATTTGTATAGTGTACATAATGAAAAGTATTATATTTATTTATCTTGTTTCTTTCACATGAATACGGTCACGTCGCAAGTCGTGGCGTAAGTCGTGTTGCAGTGTCTTGTAGCGTACACTGAGTAGCTGTCGTAACATTCGTCCCGCTTGATGGCTATAAAATGGATAGAAAAACATAACATAACATCACGCCTGTGATGCCCGTAATGATAGGCAGAGGTGTAAATAATAGGACACCCACATTTCTTTCAATAGGGGGCGAGCTTATTGCCATCATCATCATCATCATCATTTCAGCCGAAAGACGTCCACTGCTGGACATAGGCCTCCCCCAAGAAGGGGGGTTTTGCCATAATCGCCACGCTTGGCAGGCGGGTTGGTGATCGCAGTATGGTTGTTATAAAACACAGAAAACGCTGCTGCCCATTCTCTGGTAAGTCCCTTAGTCGCCTCTTACGACACCCACGGGAAGATATGGGATGGTGCTATTCTTTACGTCCGGACACCATACAGAACAAATACTGTGTACACGATTTAATATCGTTTAAAGATTGTAAAATCCGTTCCGATCCGATTCGATGCGAGCCGTTTGGTGGAAATCATCCGGTAACCCGCGAAATTCAAATTTCGTTTCTTGCAATTAGCAGGTCAGTGTCAGGCTGTTTGCTGATTTAAAAATGGGTCGTGGCCGTGACGACAGAGTAATAATCATTAAAATCATCAATATAATTATAAGTTCATACAACATTATTTTTAGTATATGCGAAACCCGAATATAGTTTGTTCAGAATAAGTAACTGAATCGATTCCAATAATTTTTAAACCATGTTATATTTTATCCCAAAAATATTTAAAAAACGGTTACAAATTGGACACCGAGCGACACTAAGTACCTATCGCAATTATTTAGGTACCTACAGCCAAATTATTATTAATAATGAGCTCAAGATGACGCTGGAGGGACACGCGCGGCGGTGCCGCGTGGTGACCACGTTTATATGCGGACAACTAGGTAACAAAACAAGCTTATAACTTTGAGATTTTTCGTGATACAGTTTTGAAATTTCGTACATAGATTCTTTACATAAAAATACTGGACACGTGTATCAGGTTTCGCATATACTAAAACTAAAGTTGTATAACACAATTGAATGACTATTTCATGAAGAAGTTATTCAAAGGGATTCAATGAACTAAGAGGGTTGTATTGATGATTTTAATGATTATAACTATGTAAACACATGCGTATTACGGCCGCAAATCACATTGTAATCAACATAAAATCTTACATTAACCTGTAAATTGCAAAAAAAAACGTGAAATAATTTGAATTTTTCCACCTTAAGTGTCAACTCAAAGTAAGCACAATAAATAACGACAAAACATTACCAAAAATCCTTGTTTACTACTGTGCTAAAAATAAATCAAACCCAAAGTTATAAATAGCAGCTATTTTAACAAATCACTGACATAACTAGGCACATTTCGCCGTCGCCCGTAGCGACACCTGGCGTGTTCACATCGCGATAACTGAAGCTCAGCGGTGCGCGATAACTTGTGGCAATTCTATGGGCCTATGAACCTTTACAGTGGATTATTGGGTATTTCCTATTTTGATGTAACTTTGTGAGGGAATGATATGGAAATACGACGATATTTTTTGGTAGATTTACGTGTGTATGTTATTTAGTTAAGGTGGAAGCGGTACCCTGGAATCCGCGAAATTCAAAAATTTCTTATGTTTTTTGCAATTAACAAGTCAGAGTCAGGTTGGATGTTGATTAAAATAATACGCATGTATTTACAGAATTCATCATCTGCCTAGCCTTTTCCCAACTATGTTGGGGTCGGCTTCCAGTCTAACCGAATGCAGCTAAATACCAGTATTTTACATGGAGCGACTGCCTATCTTACCCCCACAACCCAGTCAGTACTGAGTAATAAGATACTCCTTGGTAAGTCTGGTTGTCATACTTTTTGGGCCACTGACTACCTGTAATGACTGTCAAAGATCTACAAATGACACCCGGGACCAACGGCTTAACGTGCTTATCGAGGCACGGAGGAATGGGTGGTCATCCATCCACAGACCAACCTAGGCAAGCCCGGCTTAACCTAAAGATCATTTTTATTATTTAGAATAATAATCATAAAATCATCAATACAACACTCTAACTTAATTTAATCCTATTGAATGACTTCTTCATGAAATATTCATTCAATAGGATTTTATGAACTTAAAGAGGGATTGATGATTTTAGAGACAGAAGAGAAACATTACAACAACAAAACACGCGCAACATTGTAATTTTTTAACTTTGTGTATTGTCTGGATCACCAAGATACAAGCTATGCCTAGTTTGGGACTCGCTGTTAAACCTGTCAGTATTCTGTTGTGTAAGTTTATAATAAATGAGTTTGAATTTGATTTGAATTAGAAATTTTGAATGTCGCGCTTCCACCTTAAGGTGCTAAAATTACTTATAAAATATTAAGGGCATTACATGGCTCAAATCCCAAAAAAACAGCGTATGTTCAAAGAAATTTGTTGATGAATCCCTTCGTGCGTTTTCCGTTTAAAAAAAGTATGTTATAGTTAAGTTCATCACAAATAAATTGTATTGTTTAAAATTTTAATAAACCTTCTCAATTTTTTTTGGTTAATCGTAGAAAATAGGTCCTTTTTCAACCTTAATTGTAAATTATCTCTGTAACGGCTGAATAGATCGGCATGAATTTTATAACAACAAATATGTAATGATATACTTAACAATCTGTATTGTTTTTTTCTGTTATTTCTTTTAACATTTTTAAATAATACACTAAAACCGAAATTTTGCGAAATGTGCGGGGCAAGTCAACAAAAACCACTACAGGGATCAAATCATCAAGGTCATCGAGCAATGTAATGCCCTTAAGTGATATCAGTGTCAAGTAATAAGTTATATGTGCGCAGTCTTTTTCTCTTCTGAGAACAGTAACTTTATTGACGAAACTAAGATAACTGTGATTTTTAAAGTCTTGTTAGTGGCAGCAAGCCAGTGGCAACCTTATCATAAACAAAATAGAACACTTAAAAGGACTGTGATGTATCATGCTAAAGCTAAGCTTCAAGTCTAAACGAACCTTAAAAAAAAACAAAGTTGCATTAAACCAGCAATAAATCTCGGAAACTACTCCCATAAATAAAACATCGTACAACGAACTACAAATTGAAACAGTAACAGTAAATAAAAAGGTATTTTCTGATACTTCCCGGCTCCTATTTCACACAGCCAAGGAAATCCTTTTCCAACGCATTCACGTAAATTTCCATTTAAAACGACGCGATAAAAAATCGCTCACTTCTCACAGAATAAAAAAGGTTACATAATCTACCCTATGCCTTGACATTTAAGCCCCTTTGCAACAATTCGACGTAGGTAAGCCGCACCTGATACTTCCAGCTCACTGAACCGCATTGCCGTATAAAGTGCGGCCTGCTTACGTCGAATCTGGTAACGTGTTCGCTGAGAAAAGTGTCGTGTTTTCCATAAATTAAAGTGACGGTCGTAAAAGTTAGTTTTAAAAAACATCTTAGGATTTTGTTGGAAGAGAAATTGGAAAACTTATATTAAAACGGTTTATCGTTGGGTTCTTATGAGTTCTGTTTTTATCATCCAATGTGGTTTTACGCGCGTGTTTTTTACCTCAGGCGAAATGATGTCACTTGGTTTTGTTCTTTTAGTCATAGAAAGCCGAAAATCTATGTACATAAAAGCCGGGTCTAGACTTATTTAAAAGGTCAAGGTCAGGTCATACGCCAGGTTTTTAAAATACCAGTTTTTATGACCTGAAATTTTAGACTTTTTAACAAAGAATTTTTATGTCAATATTTTTTTTCTGAGATTCTCCGTACCAAAACCGTTGTTTTGTTTTGTACCTTTTAGTTGGTCATCTCTCTTTAATCAATTATAAAAAAAAATATTTAAAAATAAAACATCCAACTATCTGAGTAGACAAATAAATTAGTATCAGCTTCTACTCCAATCTGCCTTTAAGCCAATATTATTTTATAAGAACCAAGCCCAATAAACATTAGACCTTTTACTTTTAATCCAAAATGTAAGTAAGTACATTTGTGGGAGTCTTCAAAACATTTCACCACACAAAAACACTCAGATTTTTTTCTTTTAATTCCGTAAAAGGTACAGAGAGGGAAAAAACAACGTAGGTACAGCGTATTTTTCCTTTCAAGACTTTTTTGGTAAACAAATATGGCGGACTGACATTTTGCACACCTTGATGGGAAGCAGGTGTTACTTTATTTATGGATGTTTCATTGGTTTATTCGGAGTAATGTTTGTATGGATGGGTGTTTGAGGACTACTGAAAACTATTTGTAGGACCTAGTGTTGCCTAGTATGTAAGTAATTTCCTACAATTTCGTGGTTTAAAGTATTTATACCAAGTGCTTTTATTTACTTATTTTATCTAATAAACACAACGATCAAGACCCCACACTTCACAGTATGATCCCTCACCTCAAGTGTCATTTACTCATAATATCGTACCATGTTTTATTTGAAAATGAAAAATAAAGAAAAGCAAACTTCAACGTAAAAAGGCAACATAATATCCTTGTCTCCAATGGACGAGAATTTACCTTTTGGATATATTTGTTAAAGTAAGTGTTCAGTTCTGTTTGATTTCCAAATATATGCGGCTTTTTGTGAATGATTGTAATATTGTGAGAAAGTAGGGTTTTCTTTTGAGAGCCTACTGCGAAAATGGCTATAAAAATTGATCTTAACACAAAAACATCATTTTAGTTATTTTCAGTAACTTTACGACAAGACTTTTAAACATGAAACATTATATATAGTTTAAAGTTACATCTTGTGCACCAATCGATAACTCTTATATTTTTGCAGTTCAGTTATGTCGATCGATCGACCGTAAATGTGGCTGTAAATTATTCTGAGGGCAATTTGGGTACTTGGTAAACTACCAACTAAGTTAAAGCAAAACAGCAAAACTTCCAAAGCCGGTGTAATCCTCAAACTTGACACAGCACTTTACATAAACTAACTCAATATAAACCCTTGAGATACACTACAAAATATCATCCTTACATCCCTTATATTGATCACACGATAACACTCGACTTTAACTTTAAAAGGATCTGTTGTCGTGCGGCCACCGACTACATGCGGTAATAGAGCCGCCATTTTGTTTTGCTTATAGTTTTTTAATAAACGAAAAGCATTATTCCTACAATTATGCGTTTCAAATGAAAATGAATCAACACATCCACGCTCTTTAAAAAAGATAATAGTAAAAATATAGCAATAATAAGATATTAACGATACCAAATGTAAAAAAATATCGTATCTTTACGCAAATTAATCGACAAAATGTTAATCTTTGGTGAATAAAACCAATCGTTTATAAGATGGCATTTGATTCAAAACTTCCACGGTTTTAAATAAATGATAATAATTTGAAAATAATATTAACAAGATAATAACGATTAAAAATATTGTTAACAATTTATATGCGTAAGTAAAATTTTTTTGGTAACTTGACTTTTCAAGTCAGTCCAATTCTCATTTGAAACGTATTATATATTTTTCATCATATATTCAGAAGTTTTAACCCACAGCCTCCTTCTGTTGAAGCTATCGCCAACATTTCCTTACAGCACTGCACACATAAAATCGATTTCGATCAGATATTATCGAAACACGAACATTGAATAAACGACCGCGATTAGGAAACGACCAAGAACCCCCGTTTAAATGACATGAAGGTAAACCCTCTTAAGAACTTTACGTGACTTGTCGGGCCGTGGGTGCACCCTTAACTGTAACCCTAATTGGAAAAAGTTAAGTTCGTCGTATTGATGCCGCACGCGACTTAATTAAGAAACTTGCAAACCGAGTTTGATTTTAACAAAAAAGTGTAAGTTTTATAGTTAATTAGCTTCTAGAATTATTCAACTTATGTTTTCCTGGTTTCATTTGGTTGGTGGCAACCTAAAAGTTAGTAACAGCCTCGACTCACGAGTTCTGTTGTTATCAGTTCGCACCAACTGCTCTCAAGACGGTGAAGGGCACATCGAGAGAGAGCCGCCTTCTCTGGTAGTTAGTGGCCCAAAAAGTCTGACAACCAGCCTTACCTAAGGATATTGTATTACCCAGTAATAACTGGGTTGTGGAGGTCAGATAGGCAGTCGTTCCATGTTAAATACTGGTATTCAGCTGCATCCTGTTAAACTGGAAGCCGACCCCAACATAGTTGGGAAAACTCTAGGCATAACCAAAATTTAAAAATATATATACATCCATCACCCCGCACCAGTCCAGTAAAGGGACCTGTGTGACTGGTGTCCCAGCAGGAAGTACATTACAGGCTGATTATGCTATAATAGCATAATAAAATAGCCATGAGGCTATTAAGAGCGTCAACGTCTTACGGCATTTCAAACAAATTTTTAAGTGATTTTTTTTCGAAATAACTGAACCGATTTTAATGAAACTTCGTACGCATAAGCAAGATACATAAATCTAAAAACTTGGTGGAAAACATTCTAAAAAATGAGTGTGCTAAATTAGACCGATTTTAGATTTTCCATAGAAACAGAAATTTGCAATTATCTTTTTTTTTTAAAGACATTTCGAAAAAATCTCTATCAAGTTTTTAGACTTATGTATCCTGCTTATGCGTACGAAGTTTCATTAAAATCAGTTTAGTTAGAGTTTGTATGAAATGCCGTAAGACGTAAACGATCTTAATCATCATTTAAATATACATACAGTGTGGCACAAATGCGGGTCTATTAAACAAGCTAATTATTCCCGTAAAGGAACTAATTTCGCCCCAACAGTAACAGTGTCAACACCCCAGCCATTGGGGTATTGCCCTTCTTCATCTCATCCGGGATTACTAAACCGGATTTCCGGCAAACGTGTCAGAGAATAGGACCGGTGGTCTTGAGGCGAACCGTAAATGTCAATGACATTTCCCGGTTCAGAATCGGGTAAGTAATTTAATGGAATTCGAGAAGATTCCTCTTAAGGCAACCGAGATGAGGAGGTGCTTTTGTAATATTGATTCGGTTAACGAGTGCTTGCGACTGGCTTGGTTAATGTACACTTAAGGTCTTGGCCACATACTCAAGCGACGCGAAGTAAACAATTTGACGGCACGGTTGGCGCAGCGGCTGAGCGATTGGCTGCTCCGCTGCGTGTTGCGGGTTCGATCCCCGCACGGAACAAATATTTGTATGATCTACAGGTAGTTGTTCCGGGTCTGGCTGTTTGTGTATGTGAGTTTAAATGTTTGTAAACGCACCCACGATACAGGAGAAATTCCTAGTGTGGGGCAACGTTTTTAAAGAAAAAAAAAAAAAAAAAAATGAAAGAAAAATCGAGGAACAAGCAGTACCTTTGTACTCAAATATTATTATGTTTTTTATCTATGTGGCCTACTGTGTGTACATAAAATAACATCACGCCGATAATCCCCGAAGGGTTAGGCAGAAAGTAATAGGGGTCAAGCCTATTGCCATCAACCCATCACACAAATCCAGACTCCGCGGCTGCTACTGTGTGTACATCTAAACTAATATTATAAAGCAGACAAGTTTGTATGTTTGGATGAAGGACTAAAACTCCGAATAAAAAAATTCTATAACTGATTTAAAGCTGCACTATTACGGAAAGCTATGGTTTAAGTTTCTTTGAAGCGGACGAGATCGCGGGCAGAAGCTAGTAAATCACTACATTGTATAAAACAAAGTCACTTCCCGCTGTCTGTCTGTCCCTATGTATGCTTAGATCTTTAAAACTACGCAACGGATTTTGATGCGGTTTTTTTAATGGATAGAGTGATTCAAGAGGAAGGTTTATATGGATATATTGCACCCATGCGATGCCGGGGCGGGTCGCTAGTAAATAGATAAATGGATTTTTTCAGAGCATCATGCCACAACTCACCGCTACGCTACTGGTGGAGCGACGGTACCTACTCACTAGAAGGAAACAAGGGAAGGGCCGGTCGCTTGACCGCTTGACGCAGCCTGGGGTCGTGGTCAGGAGTTAAGCAACCGAGTTAAGGAGTGGGGCGCTTTCGTAATATTGATTCGGTTAACGAGCGCCCTCGACTGCCTTGATTTTGTTTGTACGAAGCAAAATCTATTATTCTTGAGATTTAAAAATGTTCGAGCGAAAATTTGATGAATATTACACATCAATAAATTATTGACTGTCCCGGTACTACGGAACATAATGCTCTGGGTTTCATTCCCAGGCTAGGCAAAGTCCTATTGATTTTTCCTTGAATTTCTCATTAACATCCAGAAATTTGAATTTATGCCCGGTTGATTGTAATAGGCTCCCCTCTTAATATGGCATTTAAGACTACTGGAATTATTACCAGAGAATGGGCAGCAGCATTCTCTGTGTTTTTTAACAACCGTACTGCGATCGCCAACCAGCCTGCCAAACGTGCCGATTAAGGCAGAAACCTCTTTGGGGAGGCCTATATCCAGCAGTGGACGTCTTTCGGGTGAAATGATGATGATGATGATCATAACTGGCAAAATGTGGGTGTACTGCAACCTCTGGTTTATCCTTCGAGGAAATACCAGCGTGATGTTATGTAATGTTTAAGTAACTAAAGATTTAGTTAACAAAATTATTCTTTTATGTGCTACAAGAAAATATATACGTACAAGTTTTTGAATGAATGTTTTATGAATGTAAACTTTTTAATTTATGTTTTTAAAACTTTGTAATCTTAGGCTTTCTGACTCAAAGTTTCTACTTAATATTTATAAGGTTAAAGTACAGAATTCGTTACAAAGACAACGTAAAGTAAGCTTGTCGTGGTTTCAAGACGAAAATTTCTTATTAGACTCATATTTTGCAGATGGTAGGTTTCAACACAAGTTTCTGTGAAAAATTACGTACATAACATAACATTACTCCTGTAATCCCCGAAAGATTCCTGTAATCCCCGAAAGATTAGGCAGAGGTGTACCTAATAGTACACCCATATTTCACCAGTTATGTTTTAGTCGAATGTTATATTGGTTGTTGTTTGTTTGTTTATTGCTACTACTCAGCGGACATACAGCGACCTACGCGTTCAATATAATAATGCACCGAGAGTGCTGCTACGGCTGCCGTGGCGTCATAGTGCGTCGGGGATGTTTGCAGATAATAATATTGATGGTTTTGCCGCCATTATTAGAAATAGATGTGCATCCCTGATGACTCGTGTTCGCGGCAGCACCAACAGTATTCTCAGTGTATTTGCAGATCGATGGGATTCCCCGATGCTGCGGAGGTGGATGCGGCTCCACGCTGAATTTTAATTGTATATGTCTGTAACCTACTAACACTAGAAGTTAAGTAAAATGGTTACTAAACCTATGGACTCCGGTCTGAAATAAAATTTTCTATTCTATTCTATTCTATTGGGCGAGCCAATTGCCGTCAACCGGGCACAAATCCAGACTCCAGCTGCTGAGAAATTCCTGATGGAAAAACTCAATAACACTTTGCCCTACCCGGGAATCAAACCCAGGACCTCATGCTCAGAAGTCGTGCTTGCGACCACTAGACCAGCGAGGCAGACCAAAATTACATAATTATCTTTTTTTAATAAAGTTGAACTTAACTTTTTAAAGGTACCGACTTGACTTCCTTCAATTTTGAATAAGGACTAGATTTATTTAATTAATATAACGGCATTATTAATGCCGTTCGGAAAAAAAATGCGTTTTCGCTATAATTTAGAATTCATTCCGGATAGATTATGTAGAAATCCTCTGCCTAACCCTTTAGGTATTACAGGCGTGATGTCATGTTATGTGTGGTTTATCCGCACATATAAAATCAACATGCTAAGTCTGGTTTAAAACCCGTGCGAAGTACAGGCCGGTCTCAGGTAAAGGATATAGTAAACAAATTCTGCTACAAACCGTACATCATAAAACTATGTTTATCCATGCGCATATAGTCAGTATTTATACATACCCTGTCACGGTAAGTTGCACTTGGCATATGACGTCATACGCCAGGTGCCAGCATTTATGGCACGGTGGCACCAAATGTGCAGAATTTAATATTAACCGGAGGTTTTGGACTTGGAGTTGCCAGAGGCAATTTACATGTTTACTTTAAATTTGAATTTCGAGTTATGAAATACTCGTACACACAGCGACATATCAAATTATATATTTCCAGTATAACTAGGCCTCGCTTTGTATAGATTTCCCGTACAATGAGAGATCCGCTTAAACTGGTTTTGGAAGGCTTGATTGTTCTGCGTACTAGCGATCCGCCCTTGCTGTTTTAAACATCAATATTCTTTTACTTACTGCGGTTTAATGAGAATATATTATATTTAAAAAGCCTTTCGGTATTATTTAGTGTCGAAGAATATCGTGGTCTCCCAGACCGACACGAAATTATAATTTATATTTTTTTTTCTGAACCAATCCACATTTTATTAATTAATAAAAAAAGAAAACCTTTGCCCAAGTGCAAGGAATAAGTTGAGATAGTTTTACCGCAATCGGATCAACGGTATACAAGCGCATTCAACACGAACAAACAAACATGAATTTTATATATTAGATGCTAAAAATATGATTCTACTGCTACAACAAAAATATTGTTCTACATCACAAAAAAAACTTCTGTGAAAATACAAGCAAAATGAAACGTAACAAAAAGCAAACACAAAAACCAAATCTCAAGCGAATCCTTACAATTATTATTGACTATGAAAATATATTTCCTAGTGAGAATTCCCTTCTCATCTTTCAGCGCGAAGCACTGAATGAATTCAATTAGCCAATGAAAAAGTGTTTCAATGATTCAATTAGCCAATGAAAAAGAGCTTCAGTTCTGCCAGCCAATGAAAAAGCGCAACGAATTGTTCTTTTGAACCCGGAGAACTGTCTGTACTTTAAACTTCGAACGTTCCTAGAATGGAATCAATATACATAGTGAATGTGTACTGAACTACGAGAATTATGAAAGAAGCTGAATATTTGCTTTTTATTTTGTGTTCTTTTTTTAAAGTTTCCATATTTGAAGAGCCTATCGCAGTAATTATAGTTCTTAAAATTAAGCTTGATAAAAATGACAGAGAGATAGATCAAAAACCAACAATGGATGTTAAAATACTCTAACGAACGACACGTGAAATCAGTTGTCCATTTCTTGCCTAGCTACAAAGTTCATCGAACTCGTCGTCGCGCTTGCCGTTCACTACGTGCGTTTTGCCACGGTAACGATACATTGCATATGAGGAAATAAAACCAATCAAATTTATTTTATTCCCATAACGTTCCTGAAATAATTTCTTGTACCGGTCATCTTAGTATGATATACAGAATTTACCCCAATAGTCTGTGGAGGGCTGTCCCTTACACCCTGTATAATATCTTTGATTATGGAACTCGTTACAAGGAGGTTGCAAAAAGAGGTAAAATGATTGTGTGAGACTTGACTTTAATACTCGTTCCTTTCTCTGTATAAGAAAGTTTTCAAAGGCACCCCTTTTTTCCTTTACGTATGGAGCCAAACATTAATTTATTTAAAGTTAGCAATTAAACAATGAAGTTTGTGCACTTTTTTATAGAACAGCTGTTATTTTAAATTTCGAATACATTTTTAGGCTGATGGTTCCAGAAACTGTACTGAATCCACGCTAAAATATTGTGTCACGATGTCCATTTCCCTACATTTCATCTTTTAAGACTGTAAGTGTAAAATAATATGTATATTTTACACAATCATCTCACAATGATTAAATAACATAAGAATCCTTAAATGTAATCCAGGTAAACCATAAAAGATACGACATCTGTCTCCGAGTGGCGTCAAAGATATCGGTATCGCGTCACATGTGCATCGTATTACCTCGGGAATGATCGGTTGTCCTCGGGTAATATCGGTAACGTGTGATTGGTTGGTCGCAGTGACACTTGAGATGTCATTATTGTGAATGTGAGAGGAAAGGTGGCTTGGTTGTTTAAAGTTTTAGAATTCCGTATCTTACAAAGAAAACGAGTACCTACCGTTAAGAAAATGGACGTATTATAACTTCTTGCGTCTGTTTGTGTGTCACAGCGCCTTTTCTCTAAAACTGATGACACTTACTGTGTTCTCATAAGATAGTGAAGAAATATTATTCTCTAAGACGAATAGTCAATAAACATTAAAAGTAAATAAGCCTAAAAATACCTCGTCGAATGTACGAGTATATACATTTACGCAGGTAATAATTAACAAAGGCTCGGTTAACTTTATTTTCACAGTTAATTATTATGAAAATGATAATAACATGCAGTTTAAAACTTCACGTATAAGCTACGCGTTGTCACATATAACGTGGGTATCTCATTTGCATGTACAGACAGCAACATAATTATTTTGTTTCGGAAAACTTGCAACATAGGTAAAGCTTGTTTTGATTAGATTTTTTGAGCCCAAAAAAACTTTAGCGGACCACACTGCGGAAAGCGGATTATGACCGATTGTGTACTGAAATATCTGTGAAAGGCCGGTGTCCGCAGCAAGTGCGCTGTCCGGACAAATAAGTTGGACCACACCTTAGGAATTCATTACAAAAGTAATGAGAAAAGCTTTTTGTTTTTTTTAAACTTTTACAAACCTTTAAACTCACATACACAAACAGCCAGACCCGGAACAACTACCTGTAGGTCTTACAAATATTTGTTCCGTACGCGTTCCAATCGCTCAGCCACTGCGCCAACCGCGCCGTCAGTTTCAAAGAGGCTCAGCGCTCACTCCTCACGAGATTTTTCAATAGGTCTCTTGAAGACCTATTAACTATTACACGACAATCAACTCAAATAATTTGACTTTAAAATCCCGGAATATTTCAACCACTTCCGTCGCCGACTGTACGTGTAATACATCGTTTATGTGCAAATTGTATGATTGGGAAACTCTCAATGACACTCTCGATCATATTAAAGCGAAAATGAGAGGACACGTTGAAGTATAGCAAAATAACATCATCCGCCTAGCTTTTTCCCACCTGGCGTGAAAAATGACGTGTCAAAGTGTTAGTAAAAGTCTATTTGCAAAATAAACATAATATATCATTTAAAAGTCCTGTGAGGCATACAAGCAAAGACTCAGACGACACAGAAATCATCTGGCCACAATACTGTTGAACACCAACAACTGCATGTTCCTAATAAAAAGGACAAGATTAGCCTCAATTTGATGATTGTTTGAAAATGGGAGATGAAAATGAATGTGCCAATCGAAAAAATATAAAAATCAACAAATCTGATTAAAGCTCTGGGGCTGATAGTAGATATAACAAAAAAAAAAATATCATTTAACGATGTTAAGGTCGGCTTCCAGTCTAACCGGATAACCTCCACATCTCAGTTAGTACTGGGTAAAACAACTGAATGAAATGAGTTTTTTTATTATTATTTACCCTTTGGCAAGACTGGCTGTCAGATTTTCGGGCCAATGACTACCTGTAACGACTGTCAAAGATCTACAAATGACAGCCAGGACCAACGGCTTAACGTGCTTTCCGAGGCACGGAGGAAATTCGGTATGTAATGGGTGGTCGCCGTGAGTATACGTTTAAACACACAGATTGCTACAAAGCACGAAGATTATTTCACTATTCCTCGCTTGATTGTTTATATAATTAACAAAATTATATTAATATAGCTAGCCCACACTAGCCCGCTGCTGGGCAAAGACTCCCTCCATTTCTTCCAAGGTCACGCTTCTGTGCTACTTCTTTCCAATTTTCAAGGAAGACATCCAGTTCGTCCCGCCATCTCCTTCGTGGACTGCCGCGATCCCGTGTCACTGTTTCAGGGCACCAATCCTGAGTTTTACGGGTCCACACTAGTGTTGCAAAGGACTCGAGTCCTCGAGTCGTAATTTTAAAGACTCGACTCAAATAAGCAAGACTCGGTGTGCTAAAAAGGTTCGGAGTCTAGAGTCGAGGCGAGTCCGAGTCATTTAACAACCACTTGAGTCTTACAAAAGGACTCGAGTCTTAAAATGAACTCGAGTCTTCAAGGAAAACTCGAAGCATGAAGATGAGACTTGAAACTCATCATTCGAAAAGACTCGAATAGGTGATAAGTTTATATTAGTGGTTTTGTAATTCTGCCCTAAAAAAAAACTGACAAGACAAAATCATTACAAATCAGCTAAAAACTCACTTCTATAAAAATAGAGATGTGAAGGTAAACTGGCTTTATATTTTGAGATACTACCCTCTAAGTTGTTAATATTTTAGATATTTGAGCAAACGTGTTTACAACAACAACAACGAGTGTGCCAAGCGAGCAGGCATTTTCAAGATCCGGCAATTTAATCACTAAAAAAAGAAACCGTCTCGGCAATAAAACTATACAAGCTTCAATGTGTCTCGCATCATGGCTGGACTTTAATTAAAATTACCCATTTTTTATGATATTTAGAAATGATTAAAAATATCCTTAATCAATACTGTTATTTTTTTATCTGAGCCTTTCTTCCCGCCCTGTAAATGTAACAATTTAATTGTTAGACTCATATACGAAAAGAACTTGAGTACGACTCGCCGCATAAAAAGGACTCGAGCGCACGAAGAGACTCGAGCTCTCATGTCACATACAAGGGCTCGTAGAGAACTTAGTTCTCTAGTCTTGGAGTCCTGTTGTAATGAGTCGAGTCTTGTAATTCATCATCCGAGTCCGTTTATATAGGACTCGAAGACTCGAGTTTTTTGCAACACTAGTCCACACATGGCCTGCCCGGTCCCATTTCATTTGGGCAGCCTTTTGATCTACGTCAACGATTTGCGAACAAGATTGATTAATTATTTATTTTTAAAATGATTGTTAAACTAACCTCCACTCCAAAACAGCATTGCAAATATTAAACCTAAATACATATTTTAACCGCCATAATTAGGTTTCATCATTAATATCGCATTCGTTATTAAATAATTACCATTTCCTATCGTTAACATGACAGTTGTTTCCATTTTAATGATTGTGATAGCCGTTAATGAAACGGTATTAATTAATTGAGTATTATTTCAGGTAAATTCAATGTTCACCCATCGGTAAGTAATTTTGTTGACATTCAAATGGATGAAAGGATTAACTAGATTTCAAAAACGAAAAGGTATTTATGCATTATTTTTTTATGTTATCTGTGACTTCTATAATTAATAAAGAGATAAAGTATGTTAGTTTCGATATAGGGTGTAATCTTCGGGACTACAAATCCTATTCTGAAATTTTTTTCACCAATTTATAATAGCATAATAAGCCTATAATGTTCCCTCTGCTGGGACACACGGCCTCCTCTCTATGAGAGGAAATGGGTTATAATCCGCTACGCGGGCCCAGTGCGGGTTGGTAGGTGTCACATGTCTTCGAATGTTTGGTTCTAGGATATGCCGGTTTTTTCACGATGTTTTCCTTCACCGTTTTGAGAGCGCCTGCCTGGGGTTGAACCCACGACTAACTGTTCGTAAGTTGGGGCCGCTATCACTGGACCACCGCTGCTCACTGGGCCACCACTGCTCACTTTCACTAATGGGAAACTACATTATCCCTGAGTGTCATAGGCTATATTTAAAACGTTCCCGCGGGAAAAATTCCGACTAAAACGAGAACGAAACCGTGGCTAAGCTAGTCAGTTATAAATACGAAAGTGCCTCTGTATGTCTACATACAGAGGCACTTTCGTATTTATAACTGACTAGCTTTCTATAATGAAGACATTATAGAAACGCGGCAAATTCAAAATGGCGTAATCAGCCTGTTCCGCTGTGACATATCAATGTCAGTGCTGGGAAATAGGCCTTCGCTGTCAGACGGAGTGTGCCATAATCCATCACGAGGGCTCTGTGCGCGTTGATGGATATTATAAGTCTTCTAATTTTTAGATTTAGTGTATACCGGCTTCCCCACAATGTATTTTTCACAGTACCCAGTATTGATTTAATAAAAAATATCGGTAAAGTGCGAATTGGACTCGCGCACCGAGGGTTAAACACCGTGTAAAGTTTTAGGTATTTTCTTTTTTTTTTCTTTTACTATTGCTGCAAGACATTGCTTCTTGCCAGATTTCAGGTTTCTAGGTCAACGGGAAGTAACCTATAGGTTTTGATTCCATTGGGAAACCGCAAAATATGCGACATAAACGGTCATATCTTTTGATCGCGTTGACTTACAAGTTTTTTTTTACTACTCCAAGGGGTAGCAGACCTGAGTATTTGATTTTAATTTCAGCTTTATACCTCCACGCGGTCCTGAGAAATAGGGTCTTGACAGACGGTCAGACAGACGGACAACAAAGTGATCCTATAAGGATTCCTTTCTTGCCGACTGAGGTACGGAACCCAAAAACAGAAAATATAAGTTCTGACCTATTTCTTTTAACTAAAGTAAAGCTCTCAAACAAGAATTGTCTCTAAATTCTCGAAGAGTTTCTCAACTATTTTCTTAGCGAATCGACCATCGATATAGATTGCGTTGGTCAGAAAGCTCTTACCTCGAGATTGGCATGTTCGCAGCCACCCACCCTCGCAGAGAATGTAACTACTTGCACTTTCCGGTTTAATAACTTTGTTCTACCTTCAATAAATATTATAGTTATTTAAGTTAGATAAATACGATCGAAATAAATTGACTGCGTCTTTGGTCTAGTCGACGCAAGCACGACTGCTGAGATTGAGGTCCTTGGTTCAATGTCCAGGTCGGGCTAAGTGTTTTTCCGTTATTCCTTGGGAAATACTCATAAAGAGTCATGGATAAAAATTTTGTTCCCAGTTGATGACAGTAAGCTCGCCCCCCATTACATGTAATAGGGGGTGAGCTTATTGCAATCAAATCCCATGGGACTTAAAAATAACTGACAAACTGTTGGTCTGATTTAAATACGAGGTTAAACACTACAGTGGTTTAAGGAGATTAAACTAAAGAGGTGGTCACGAAAAGAGGAAAGAATAAAGAGATATATCGATACTGGAAAGCGATTTGTCGTATCTCGATTGTATCGACTCGTATTCTACGATACAATGAAGAATGAAGTTCGTCGTTGGGCACGAGGCGATTGAAAGGCAAATATGTGTAATAATTACTTCGGATCTGCTTTGTGGTTCAACAAATACTACCGAATCGAATGCCGAGCCAAACGTGTGCGTAACATCATCATCTGCCTAGCCTTTTCCCGACTATAATGGGGTCGGCTTCCAGTCAAACGATGCAGCTGAATACCAGTAATTTACATGGAGCGACTCCATATCCGACCTCTTCAATTTATATATATAATAATTTATTGATTTTGTTGTGATTTTAATTTTATTAAGTAAATGAAACGAAATGCTAGACTGGAATTTTCAAACTTATAGTTTAATTAACATAATGTTTAAATGTGAAAGTTCCTAATGATCTCTGTAAGTTATAATTATTAGTACATACTCTGCAATATTAGTTTTAAGTTATCTTGCTGCGCCCTAACAGGGTCATGTACTCACTTGTTTAAGCTTAGCGTGTAAAATTGGTTGTGTACATTGTGCATTAAATAAATAAATAAAATTAAATCAATCCTTCCGTACTAGGTAATACGATACCCGTTGCCAAGACTGGTGTGTTCTGTATGGTGTCCGGACGTAAAGAATAGCACCATCCCATATCTTCCCGTGGGTGTCGTAAGAGGCGACTAAGGGACTTACCAGTGAATGGGCAGCAGCGTTCTCTGTGATTTTTTATAACAAACATACTGCGATCGCCAACCCGCCTGCCAAGCGTGGCGATTATGGCAAAACCCCCCTTGGGGAGGCCTATGTCCAGCAGTGGACGTCTTTCGGCTGAAATGATGATGCCAAGACTGGTTGTCAGACTTACGGGCTACTAACTACCTGTAATGACTGTCAAAGATCTACAAATGACAGCCGCAGCCAACGGCTTAACATGCTTTCCGAGGCACGGATTAAACTGGTTATGCCATGGATTGTCACCCATCCACGGACCAACCTAGGCAAGCGCGGCTTAACTTGAAGATCGACCCGTGCTGTTATTATTGAGCCACGAGTTCTTCGGCTTGATTGGACTAGATATCATTTTGATTTGACTTTGATTTTGATTTTTTTTTTTTTGTTATTTTGTTTGTATGCACGTCATGCACGTCATGTCCCTGCGACAAATATTTTTTTTTTCTTTTTTTCTTTATTTCTCAAACATGTGCGTAACAGACAACTTTGACAGAGAGAAAAAATGTTGTAACTCTCTTAAAAGATCTTGTATATAAATCGGTGGCCGTCCATTACGCAGTCAACGTG
Organism: Noctua fimbriata; assembly: GCA_905163415.1. Taxonomy (NCBI): domain Eukaryota; kingdom Metazoa; phylum Arthropoda; class Insecta; order Lepidoptera; family Noctuidae; genus Noctua; species Noctua fimbriata. The sequence goes on along the minus strand of LR990941.1, from coordinate 15,156,737 downwards.
TAACGAGTATGTACGTAATCCCCTATTTCCTCCTGTCCGCCATTTTTCACAACGTGATGGCGACACGTACTTACCTACGTATATATTGTCTTCATTCATCTCCAAGCAGTTAGGATAACAATGTGTATTGTCTGTGATATTGGAGATTCTTTGCTTTGTACTATTTATGAAATATTTGTTTTCTCTTGGAATTCGAATATTTTCTTAAGAGCGTGCATTCAAAAAGTTGGCAACGTCGCAAATAGCTGTCAAATATTTACCCGTTTTTATTAATTTGGCATTATTACTGAATGGAAATAAGGAATATGGATAACTAGTGAACGAAAGAATATTAATAATGAATTGCAATTAGTTTACTCTGATCCCTGAGATACAGACTAATGTCTAGTTTGGGGATCACCGTTCAAATTTCTATATATAATCATCATCATCATTTCAGCCGAAAGACGTCCACTGCTGGACATAGGCCTCCCCCAAGTGTCGCCACATTGACCGGTCCCGTGCGACTCGCATCCAGCGGATCCCTGCAACCTTCACCAGGTCATCGGTCCACCTAGTGGGAGGCCTTCCAACGCAGCGTCTTTCGGTTCGCGGTCGCCACTCCAGAACTTTTCGGCCCCATCGGCCATGTGCCCTGCCCACTGCCACTTCAGTTTGGCTATTCTTCGGGCTACGTCGGTTACCTTGACCTATAATGTACATGATTATTAATAAATAATTTGAATAAATAATTTGAACTTGAATGAAACCACCGAATTTGATGTTGTAACGGTTTTAGGTTAAAAAAGGTATTTGGAAAGTTTGCAAATCCTTTTTTCCATCCTGTCAGACAGTTACAGCTATAATCAAAACAAATGAATAAAATTGAACTGTCTGTTTGTAATATCAAAATAACAGCTTTTTACTGAATGCAAATGAAAATATATACGGAACTTATAAAAAAAAACACATTTTTTTCAATGTTTGTCTGTCTGTCAGTTTGTTCCGGCTAATCTCCGAAGCGGCTGGACCGATTTTGACGGGACTTTTACAGACAGTTAGCTGATGTTATAAGGTCTAACTTAGGCTTGGCTTTTATTTTAGAAAAATATTTATGGTTCCGTGAAAAAGAAATAAAAGTCTTGAAATTGTTAACAAAATTCGATTCAAAAAGGTAAGTAATAAGTTCACACGAACGAAGGTCGCGGGCAACAGCTACTTTTCTATAAAAATACTGAGTCAACGTGCGTCTTAATTCTGCTTGAACTACGATGTTCAAACAGAAGAAAATGACTTCTTTGACTCACTCGCAGCTAACTTCCGAGACGCCATAAAGTTTGAAACTATAAGAAGCGTGGCGCTTATGCGTGAAGCTCACCACCAAGCGACAACGCAGTACAGACAAAGTATTTACGGAACTGCTATAAATCCCGTTTTACGCGAGTAAAGCTCCAAATGATGATCATAATTTACGCGCGGTTTGGAGCGACGCCGACGATGAAATTTTGCATTAGGTACTCTTAGCGGTTTGTGGAGTATTTGAGGCGCTATGAATAATGGAAATGGTGAAGTACGTACATTATAGTTGTTTTGTGATATTTAAAAGCATTTTAACAGCCACTCTATTCACCTTTATACGGAATTCTTACTTGCTTATAATATTATTAGCGCGAAAGTTTGTGAGGATGCTTGTTACAATAACACTCAAAAACTACTGAACAGATTTTGTTGAAACTTTACAGTATTATAGGGTCATCATCTGCCTAGCCTTTTCCCAAACTATGTTGGGGTCGGCTTCAAGTCTAACTGGATGTCAGACAGTCTAACTGAGTACCAGTATTTTACTTGAAGTGGCTGTCTATCTAACCTCCACAACCCAGCAACTTAGTAATACGATTCTCCTTGGTAAGACTGGATGTCAGACAGTCTGGCTAAGTACCAGTATTTTACATGAAGCGGCTGCCTATCTAACCTCTACAACCCAGCAACTGGGTAATACGATACTCCTTGGTAAGACTGGATGTCAGACTTTCGGCTTCCGATTACACGTAACGATTGTCAACGATCTACAAATGACAGCCGGGACCAACGGCTTAACGTGCTTTCCGAGGCACGGAGGAAACTCGGTGGTCGATGGTCACCCATCCACGGATCATCCTCGGCAAGCACTGATTAACCTTGAAGATCGACCCGTGCAGCTGTTATTATTTAGCCACGAGCTTCAGCTCTAGCAGGTAAAATATAATAGACTGATTATGCTTTAATGGGATGAAAAACGTCTCCATGGGTACTTCTTGCAACATTGCTTCAATATTAGAAAAAGATCGATCACCTAGCTAGGTGCACTAGTTCAGCATGATTGATGACTGTGGCTTCTAAATCACGTCGAGTGATAATCTTTTGTAGTAGTTTCTAGTATATCCACTTCAATGGTAATCAGTAGTAAGATATATTAGTCTAGCCATGGTTAATATCATTAAAGACTGGTATTTTTGACGATCAATGAGGACAATGTCGTGAGGAAAATTTTCAGTATGAATGTGAATGGGTATAAGAGTAGAGGAAGACCAAAAAAACGATGGATGGACTGTGTGAAGGATGATATGGCAAGAAAGGAGGTGTCTGATGAGAGGACCAGTAATAGAGAAGTATTGAAGAAGACATACTCCGCCGACCCCAAATGAATTGGGATAACGGCAAGAGAATGATGATTTTTGATGATCAATTGGCACTGATATAATACGATGTACGTCGGATCATTGAAAATTGAACTGTTTGGTGTCATGGGTTTCAAGAAAAAGCGAGACCCCTGTAGCCTCGCAAAACTACGTAAAAAATTTAGTCTAGGTTCTCATTTCTCATTTCTTTGTCAGTCATAATGGGTATTCCGAAGTCCGACAACCGAGACCACCCGAGTCTTACTAGAGGGTATCGTGTAACACAGAGACTTGGGTGAGAAGGTAAGATAGGCATTCGTTTTATGTAAAATACTGGTATTCAGCTGCAATAACCAGTTAGACTGGAAGCCCCAACATAGCAAAAGGCTAGACAGGTGGCACAATAAAAATCATTGACTTGAGATCCTAAAATTAAAAATACTCGTTTCACATATATTTTCATGATTGTGCTTGTTGTAAACAATTTAACTAAATATATTTTTTTAATTAAATATTAATTTAACTTTGAAATTTATTTATTTTTATTTTTTTCGATTACTGAATCGACGTATTTACGTTACATTGACACCGAGCGCTCGTGCTAGGGCCTCTGATCATCTAACCGAACCCGTCCTTCAATCATCAATCACTCTTAAAAGTGCCCCGTTTACGAAAGTCCCCACTTCAACATAATTGAACATGTCAAACACTTTCAAACAGTAGTTGTACAAGGTTCTAACTCCACAACATGGTCTGACAAGTGGGTTGTAATCAAAATAAATGGCTCCGCTGAGCCGTCGTCGTCAATTTGTGTCGCATTTATTTGAGACTAGCGACCTACCTCGGCTTCGCACGGGTGCTATATATATATAAACCTTCCTCTTGAATCATTCTATCTATTACTGGAAACCGCATCAAAATCCGTTGCGTAGTTTTAAAGATCTAAGCATACATAGGGACAGCGGGAAGCGACTTAGTTTTAAACTATGTAGTGAGTCAAACCGGTGAGTTTGAAGTGCCTGCTGATAATGAAGCTGCTTTTGTGAAGATGTGGAATATGTGGATTAGGAGGTATTTTTTTGTGTTATGGGTTCTGGATTGCAAGGAAGTTTTCGGACTTCATAATTTTGTTATGTTATAATTACTAAGCATCTTAAATTATATGATAATTTCCATACATAAATAACAGCACGGTTGGCGCAGTGGCTGGGCGACTGACTGCTGCGCTTCGTGTCACGGGTTCGATTACCGCACGGAACAAATATTTGTATGATCTACAGGTAGTTGTTCCGGGTCTTGCTGTTTGTGTATGTGAGTTTAAATGTTTGTAAACGCACCCACGATACAGGAGAAATTCCTAGTGTGGGGCAACCCTTTTAAAAGAAAAACATCACGCCAGTAATCCACGAAAGGTTAGGCAGAGGTGTACACCCACATTTCGCCAGTTATGTTTTAGTCCCATGTAATAGGAGGGGAGCCTATTACCATCAACCGGGCAGAAATCAGACTCCGTGGTAATCACGGAGAAATCGGTGTACATACATGACAAAAAAAAGATGCTGGTGGATTACATAACCTCCTCCTTTTTAGAAGTCGGCTAAAAATGGGAATGGGATGGGATAATCTTTTAATTTTTGTCAACTCAAGCCACAAATTCGAATAGTAAAGTTTTATTTAAAACAAGCATTATAAAAGATATTAATAACCTAAACCAACTACCGAATGTCAAAAGACAAAGCAAAAGAATACCCACTCCATACCTAAAACCATTACAACTGCAAAAATAAACCTAAAAACCTAACCATTTACAAGTCAAACACTCCTCCATTGAACAACTCGACTCTCCAACAAAATAGAAAAGCCTCGACATAAATATATCTAAAGTTACTGACATACAAAGTGACATTATCAGATGAATGGAACTCTGACGTAGGCGGCGTAGCCTCGTAGCAAGGCCTACGACTCGTAGCGCTACGAGGGCCTACGTCACCCGTAGACGGGTATTGTGTTGCGTCATACGTTACGTCACTGAGGTTTCATTTCTTTTTTATACGTTTTTTTAAGGTGGTTGCACATGATTGCTTCGCTTTGAAGGGTTCACCTTTTTATAATGGTTTTTTTTTGTAGTTGAGTTTAATGTCATGAACTTTGAAGTATCGGTTTTGACCTTCATTTTGACAGACGATAATGTACCTAGGTAGGTACCGTAAGGTAAAATCTATATAAATAACTAAATAAATGTTCAGTAAGAAAAAAATATAGATTTTTTAAATGCTAAATATCGATAAAATAAAAGGTGTTTTTAGACAAGAGACATACTCAAAAGGAGTATTTTCATAAGTAGGTAATACACTTATGAAAATGAATTACTTTTACTTTGGGAGCCATGAAATCGCAAAAAATCGTTCTCTCCAAAATTTATGATCGCATTACTGTACGGAAAAAACAAGGGCAAGCTGCTTTTCTCGTTTTTCAAAGTTCAAATTCATACGTATTTTTTTTACTTAAACCTTCATGGACACTTCATTACCCAGTCATCATCTGCCCATCCTTTTCCCAACTATGTTGGGGTCGGCTTCCAGTCTAACCGGACGCAGCTAAATATCAGTATTTTACATGGAGCGTCTGCCTTTCTGACCTCCACGACCCAGTTAGTACTGGGTAATAAGATACCCTTGGTATGACTGATAGTAAGACTTTTGGGCCACTGACAAACTGTAACGACTGTCAATGATCTACAAATGACGGCCGAGACCCACAGCTTAACGTGCTTTCCGAGGCACGGAGGAAACTCGGTATGTAATGGGTGGTCATCCATCCACAGACCTAGGCAAGCACGGCTTAACCTAAAGATCGACCCGAGCGGCTGTTATTATTTAGCAACGAGCTATTTCACAAGCCAATGTGACCTCTAAAAATTACAATTAAGCTAATATTCCCTTGTTGGTTATGTAGTCAACTTAAGTCCTACTTGACGTCTCGTGTTGGCTGTAAACATCACACTGTACGAGACATAAAACATGAGACACAAGACACGAGATATAACCTAGAACCGTAAAGTGATTTGTGCTGATTTATAGTAAAAGTTTATCTGGTTCAGTTTATGGGCACATAAAATTGGATTAGACGATAAAATAAAATTGCATTAAAATATCGCCTCTTGCTATAGAATAACAATTTAGTACCAAGGAAATGACTATAAAATTGATTCTTTTGACACTGAAAGAATCATCATCATAATCTGCCTAGCCTTTTCCCAACTACGTTGGGGTCGGCTTCCAGTCTAACCGGATGCAGCTGAATACTAGTATTTTACATGGAGCGCGGCTTCGTTAAGGGTCTTTCTACACCCACTGTTGTTACATGGAAACCTCATCGTAATCTCGAACATACTCATTCAAGCTTTCCAATTGGCCCAAACCAAGACTCAAGTTTTCTGGCATTTAATTCAACATATACCTATACAAAAGATTAATCCCCAAAGGTACAAGAAAGCTTGAAAAGTGTCCACTACACCGATAAAGTGTCGCGTGCCTTAATAACAGACCATCCTCTAGAGATTGACCCTCGTCAGATTTTTGAAAGGGTTTAAGAGGATCATAGTCCAGGCTGCCCGTTCATTGGAGCAGACAAGGACGGTGATATAGTAAATAAGTGATAGAATTTTGTCTTCACTCATCTTGATTTAAAAGAGTAACCATGGTAAACTTATACTGACACTTACGGAATATCTTCAGTGATTGTTCATTATTTTGAGCTCCCGATATTTCGGTGCTGTTGCTAACGCCATCGCGAATTCCGAAAAAACAAATAGGTAATTAAAAAAATATATATACAACATTATTTTTAGTATATGCGAAACCTGGATATAGTTTGTTCAGAATAAGTAACTGAATCGATACCAATAATTTTTAAACCATGTTTCCCTAAAATATTTAAAAAAGTTAAAAGTTGGACACCGAGCGACTTTAAGTAACTATCGCAATAATTTAGGTACCTACTGCCAACTTATTATTATCAATGAGCTCAAGACGACGCTGGAGGCGCGCGCTGGGCGGTGACCACGTTTTTGTGCGGACAACTAGGTAACAGAACAAGCTTATAACTTTGTGATTTTTCATGATACAGTTTTGAAATTTTGTACATAGATTCTTTACATAAAAATACTAGACACGTGTTTCAGGTTTCGCATATACTTAAACTAATGTTGTATAAATACATTATTCCGAAATATTGGGAGCTCAAAATAATGAACATTCACGGAAGATATCCCGTAAGTGACAATATAAGTTTAGTTGTAAACTGTGAAAGCTTAAAACAGTAACCATGGTAACTACACTTTGGGTTAGCCCGTGCAAACAAAGAAAGAGAAGACATTTATTTGCGATAAACATGATGCATCATCTTATTATCTTACTTCTTATCTTACCAATATTATAAATGCGAAAGTTTGTGAGGATAGAAGGATAGATGTTTGTTACTCTTTCATGCAAAAACTACTGAACAGATTTGGCTGAAATTTAGCACACATATAGTTTATAACCTGGATTAACACATAGGATAGTTTTAATCCTTGTAGATCAGTGTCACTTGTATTTTGAACAAAATATGATTCGCAGCCGTAACACATAAGTATTTACAGAATTATAAAAATTATAATTATCAATACAGCCCTCTAAGTTAATCCACATTGAATGAAATTTAATTTAATTTATTTTTAATTTTTAATTTGTTCTGTATGGTGTCCGGACGTAAAGAATAGCACCATCCCATATCTTCCCGTGGGTGTCGTAAGAGGCGACTAAGGGACTTACCAGAGAATGGGCAGCAGCGTTCTCTGATTCTACAACAACCATACTGCGATCGCCAACCCGCCTGCCAAGCGTGGCGATTATGGCAAAACCCCCCTTCTTGGGGGAGGCCTATGTCCAGTAGTGGACGTCTCTCGGCTGAAATGATGATGATGATGAATGAAATTTGAATGAAATAGTCAGAATTTCACGGGCCTCCACTTTAACAGTATAAATTAAATAATGCTTAGAGTTTAATTTAAAGCATTTGATTACAGAGGAACGGAGGTAAGTGTTATACAATTCAACAGCGTAATAATCCGCGTAAAATAAATCAGCATAATTTCAATAAAATGAATGAGTGGTCACCCATCCACGGACCAACTTAGGCAAGCGCGGCTTAACCGGAAGATCGACCCGAGTGGCTATTGTTATTTAGCAACGAGCTCCTCACCAGTAGTGTACAGTGAGTTATAGCAATATTTATAATAATATTTTTTTTTAATGTAATTTTTTAGAATACGAATCGATAGAATTTTATAATTCTTTTATATTTTATTTATTTTCGCAAAATAAATTAAATGTAAAAGAATTATAAAATTATATCGATTTGTATTCTAAAATATATCAACTATTTATGCAAAGGTGGGTGAGATAATGGCTATAACTCACTGTACAATAGTTATAGACCAAATTATACGTATGCTAAATAATACAGGGTGTAAGGGACAGCCCTCCACAAAAGAATGGGGTAAATTGTGTATATCATACTAAGATGACCGGTACAAGAAATTATTTCAGGAATGTTATGGGAATCCAATAAATTTGATTTGTTTTATTTCCTCATACGCAATGTATCGTTACCGTGGCAAAACGCACGAAGCGAACGGCAAGCGCGACGACGAGTTCGATGAACTCTGTTGCTAGGCAGAAAGTCGTTCATTAGAGTATTTCAACATCCATTGTTGGATTTATGATTTTTGAAAAAAAAAAAAAATGTGAAATTTTCCGGAGAAAAATTCCGGTGGAATATGATTCAAAATAAGGAGCTGAATGCACCCTGTCAGTTTGTGGAAGGCTGTCCCTTACACCCTGTATCTAAGTAAACAATTCAGACTACTTAATTCTATACCAAAACATTTTAATAATTCATGACCGCCAAATAGCATAAATGTAGGTAAATGTTGAAATTACAGCATAGTTAATTAACAAGGGTGATTAATTAACAATATCTGGGCTTGATTATCGGCCACTGGATATTAGGTACATAATTCATTAATTACTGAACTAATTGACATCATAACTGTATTAATGCTGTAATTGGGTTATTATATTGATTCTGTTCTTTTTGGCGTTACTTAACTTAAGATTATTGATATTTTTTCTGTTGTTTTCATTATGTTGTATTTTTATCCTTTTTTTTGTTGTTTGTGCTTTGTCTTTGCGTGCTTTTCTCTAAACGATGGGGCACTTAGACTAAGTTTGCATTGTTTTCCTATGTACATAATATGTCATAGTGTACCTACTCATTGTTGAAAAGCCAAATTGAATTAATTAATTGTTTTTAGGATACCGCAATCAAAATGTACATTGTTCAGCAAAAAATAAAACCAATTCTTCAAAAAACGAACAGAATTTTAAATAAAAACCATTTTCGCATCGCACAGAAACCGCAAAAACAAAATGGGCCAACAAAAACAAAATGGACGAATCATTCACCATTTAAAAAATACAATGTCACCGAAGTAGCCTTCAGCATGCCTAGCTCAAAACTGAAAGCGTCAATGTAAAAATGTTTTCATCCATCGCCCATTCATTCTCATTGTCAACCAGTTGAACAATGAGCTAGTGAGTGAATGAGAGAATGAGTGAACCATCCCAGTAATGGTCGCATAAAATTGTTCGTTCCAATCTTTGTTCAGAATTTTTTTGTTGCTAGGTTTTAAGTTGATGGTGTGACACAGTTTTTTGAGGCTGACTTTGTTTTGATTGTTCATCTGCTAGCATGTGTTTTATATAAATTTTAGGCAGTAATATTTTTTTTTTTTCTCTAACACAGTTGTACTGCTAATTACATATAAGAATACGGCTGACTTGTTAGCCTAGTAATGGGTATAAAAATACCCGAAAAGGCACTTTTCTCTGTCATTATGATCATTTCTTTTTTGTTTTGAACCATACCTAGGAACTTTCTAGGTACAGAGAGAAATGAGGGGTATGGGGGGTCGAAGTTCCTACGTTTCCCCAAGTCTAAAAAAGTTTTTTTAACATTACATTTTATTAGTGCTGATGGATGCTCCATCATCATGCATCCATCAGCATAATGTTTTGAGTGCGTTACAAAAATTGGTTTTTGTGTAGAATTACTTAATTTGATGCACATAATAATTGGTTTATGGCTTCCTGAAGGGTCTGATTACACCTTGTATTGTTGGTCTATAGATGGCAAATATTACTGCTCAATGCTATTCTCAGATTGAGCTGAGTATTATCGTTTTTTTCCACAAGGGATTTCAAAAAGCCCGGAGTCAGGATTTCTTATGATGGCAATTGCTCGCCCCCTATTACATGGGTCTGAAACATAACTGGCGATGTAATGGATATATGAATGTCTCTGCCAAAATGTATGAAGATTACGGGCATTTATGATATGGGTAAATAAAACTAACGAAGTTATTCTATTACTTACCTACGAATGTTTAACGGTAATTAAAAGACTGAAGATTCCCTTTAACAAGACTATGGAACCTTTTCCTACCTTTTGCCACCAGAATAGAATAGAATATATTTTATTGTAAAAGATGAGTATACATCAAATAATATGTGCAAGGTCTTAAAATAACAGGTAGATCTACATGTTTTGTCATTTATGGCGTACAAAACAACATATTTTTAGCTTAGAATAAACTATGAAAATATAAAAATTTGAGTCTACACAGCAAACTATGAAAGTTGAATAACTAATCCTAATGCTAATTAAAAAATTTAAAGTATTATTTTACAGATTTGGGGGTCAAATTGTGAAAATATCGTAATTAAAGGAATCTATTTAATTAATTGCGGTCATTTAAAAATTCCGATATGGAATAATATGGCTATGAGATTTTTTTTTAAATGTATTAAACAGACCAGACCAGAGCACCACCACCACCAGCGACCAATGGCCCACATTAGCCCTGGATCGTAGCAACTGGAAGTCATGGGGAGAGGCCTTTGCCCAGCAGTGGAATGACGCAGGCTAGCAGTATCAGTATTTTAAACAGTTTTGGGATTGTATTATAAATGATTGGTGCTAAACAAAAAATACTTTTACGCATCAATGCCGTGGTTGATCTTGGTACCCATAATTTATTATTATCCCGTCGATTACGAATAGAAACGTCTGATAGTTTTTTAAATAAGTTAGGATTCTACTAACAGATCTCCAGGTGCCACGTAAAGTGGTAGAAAGTGTGCATTAGTGCACATATCATAAACACATTACACTTGCAGACGCCATTTTCTTCAATCAACTTTTATTATCAAGCACTTGAAGGTCGTTAAAATGTGCGTAGGTGGTTCTCTGTCCGTATTTTAATTGAACTTAATGTTGTAAACGTATGAGACTGAATCAGTTTGGTTTGTTACAGAAACATTATTAGGGTTTTTTTGTGACTAAAAAGGAAAAGAATATTCTGTATAAAAAATTACATCACATCAAAACATCACGCTGTAACCCCTTAGGAGTTCGGCAGAAGTATAAATAAGTCCCAATAGTAAACACACATTTCACTAGTTATGTTTCATATTTCAGTTCCATGTAATATGGGGCGAGCCTATTGCCACCAACCGCCGCACAAATCCAGACTCCGTGGCTGGTACTGAGAAATTCCTAATGAAAAAAAAAAACACTGCTTGACGTGGGAAACGAACCCATGAGCTCGTGTTCAGCAGTAGAGCTTGTCACCACTTGACTAATAAGGCAGTCAAAAATGCATAAAATATTAAATTAATTATGTGTCATCATTCTCCTGCCCTTATCCCGATTCATTGAAGATCGGCGCAGCATGACTTCTTCCTACATACTTCTCTATTACTCGTCATCTAAACAGATACCTCCTTTCTAGCCATATCATCCTTTACACAGTCCATCCATCGTTTCTTTGATCTTCCTCTACTCTTATACCCGTCCACATTCATGCTCAAAACTTTCCTCACGACATTTTCCTTATTGTGTCATCAAACAAAATTTACTTAAATCCGATTGAATACTTCCAACATACCAATGGGTGAGACATATGTTGGGGACATATGTATAAAAAAGGGTATAGATGATGATTTTCTACAACAAAAATTGCATAACAACAAGAAGATACCTAAATTGCATAACAATTGTAATAAAAACTAATAAATCAATACTTCTGCCAATACAAGTGGTCCGTAACGGTAGCGGAGTGGGTTCCGCGTTATTTTTGTTATAAAATTCCAGCATTTTTAATCGAACATTTTTCAATAAAATTTTAAATTCACCTCTGAAACTCTTTGTGTGATATTTTTTTCAGTATATTGGTTTTAATAAAAGGTTTTTTGTTCGATTTTCTGTTTTATTCTATCTGAAAAAGTGGCTTTAGGCTCTATATTGGTTTTAGAGGCTTGGTTATTTATTCTTCTTTTGTATCTACGTTAAGCAAAAACAAGTTTCATCAAGACGTGCTTGGGTAACCTTTGAAACGCTTGTCTAAATTCGAATTACTACTTTTTTTTTTAAAATAGGCCCTGGGTTTTTTTCCATTTAATTTTTTCTTACTTTGAAACTAAACGCCGTTTTTTTTTATTTCAAGCCGGCCGGCCCACCGTCATAGACGATGGATTATGCATGTGCAGTTATGCCTGTACAGTTTTCTTCTGAAAACTATACAGTTACATACAACCTAGAGAATATCGAAATAGATATTTTTTCCATTTGGTTAAACCTGCGCGGTGTGACTGTGCAGGCATAACCGATCGTGTGAGGCAGGTCGCATGCACAACTTTTAGTTCTCAATTTTTTTATAACAAGTTATAGACCCACTACAGTAACAATATCGTCGTGTGTTGCCGGTGATGCAAATGAGCCAACCGAAATGCTTGCAGTTATGAGCTTGGCAAGTTTATGAAATTCAAAAACAGCTTCAATGGACCATAATAATTATTAGGTATTAGATAATACGATAATTTTACAACACAGGAACTGACAGACGTTACCGAAAGCGCCAAACTAGTAGCTCAGTTTTGTTGCTAATACCATTTAGATTTCCATCGACACGCTAAGAAGTAGAATACGATAATTTATAATACTAGAAATAACCTATAATGTCATCAATTGTGTTCTTACATGCCCGCTTTGTGCTCAAAGTTTTTAGGCCAAAGTTGGCCATGCTAGTTACTGGAGAGCACATAAAAGAACAGCACACCAAAGCTCTGAACAACCACTCTAGGCCAAAGGCTAAAGCCATCGGATGCAAGTGCTGTGGCCGAAATCGGATAGATGGCATGATCATCATTAATTCATAATATTAACAAAAATACCTTAAGTAATTAGTTAAATAAACGTAAAAAACAAGGGTCTCGTTTATTATAATATTCTGTTGTAATTTTAAGCCTTTTCTCACTAGTGAAGCCGCAAAACATGATATAAATTAACGTTACCCTAGGGTTGTCTCACAAAACATAAATTATTGGTATCATCGCGTAAAAAATCTCCACGGATAACGTGACTTTAGTATGTCCGGGATAGCTTAAGCAATTTTGTGACGGGTGTCAAGTATCAAGACACTAGCTCTATACAAAGCTAAACTAAGTATCAAACACTGTTTTAAGCTTTCACGGTTTACAACTAAACTTTTTTTTTAGTGACATTAAAATGTCACTAAAAAAAAATCGGGAAAATAAAAAATAAATATCGGGAGCTGAAAATAATGAACAATCATGGAAGATTTCCAGTAAGTAACAGTATAAGTTTAAACTAAAGTATCAACTTCGAATTGTATTGAGCAAGATTAATGATGTTTCAGTAATATCTATGCACTTGCAGTGCTGCACTGACCCTGTAAACTCTATAAGGTCTTAAGAAACAGATTATGTATGTCTTCTTGTGTCCATTTTCTACCAGTTAATTACAGTGAGTTTCGAACGACAGCCGAAACGAGTTTGAGTTGTATCGAAAGTACTGGCTCGCAAGTTTTGTTTAAATCAGAGTATGCAGAAAAGAGCAGAATGGGTTTTACCCAGAGTGTCGCTGAAATGACAATACCTATAGGCAAGATAAATATAAAACAATGGTGCTTTAGATTGATATTCATCACCATTCTATTGCCCTTATCATAATTTATTTGGGGTCGGCGCAGCATGTCTTCTTCTTCCATACACCTCTATTCGTCATCTCGTCAGACACCTCTTTAGGCTGATAGATTTTTTTTGCTATTTGATAAAATAGAAAAAAAAAAATGTCCGTCATCTAGATCACCAAAAATTATTATAATCGTATTTTTTTCTTTTGTCACATAGTTAATCAAAAAAAGACAACGATACAGCGGATCAAAGTTCAAGAGAGGCAAGTGACGTCACTGGCTAGTAAAAAGTAATAGAAATTGTGACGTCATGCGAGATTTCAACGCGCTGTATCGTGGTCATTTTTCGTTTACATGACAAAAAAAAATACGTTGCCAATATTTTTTCATAATATAACTGACGGACTAGATAGATCTTTTTAATCAAATACCCTTTTCAACTAAAGGTACCTTATATACAACATTATTTTTAGTATATGCGAAACCTGAATATAGTTTGTTTAGAATAAGTAACTGAATCGATTCCAATAATTTTTAAACCATGTTATATTTTGTCTCAAAAATATTTAAAAAAATTCTACAAGTTGGACACCGAGCGACACTAAGTACCTATCGCAATCATTTAGGTACTTACTGCCAAATAATTTTGCAGTAAGTACCTAATTAGAATTATCAATGAACTCAAGACGACGCTGGAGGCGCGCGCGCGGGCGCGCCGCCTGGAGACTACGTTTTTGTGCGGACAGCCAGGTAACAGAAAAAGCTTATAACTTTGTGACTTTTCATGATAAAGTTTTCAAATTTTGTACATAGATTCTTTACATAAAAATACTAGAAAATACGGAATTACTAATAACTGTACACCTGTTCCACATGTTTGATAAGCCAGCCCTAGACGCTTGTAATATTCAAAATTCATTAGTAATTCCGTGAACCACAGTATCATTACACCGTGGAGTTGCTCAAGTTCTGAACACGGCTTAAGTAACTAGAGTGTAGGCTCATTACTCGGCTCGAGTGGAAATTACGAACAATTTAGGTACCTACCTAGCCATTGGCGCAAGAGGTAAGTTTATAACAGTCGATTTCCCGAATGAAATTGTGAAAACATAAGAAATACAAAATGTTTTATTCAAAAAAATTGTTACAACAATGGGTGGTCGTGTTTGGGGACTCCTTTTAAGCAATATTAGCCCGTGTTAGGAGACCCCGCTCTTCCATTGCAAAATAGTTACAGCAATAACAAATATGTGGGTAATTAAGCTTATACTTAATTACTTATTTCTATTATTATTATTTATTTAAAAAAAAAATGTATGAAAAATAGCCTAGCCTAGCCTTTTCCTAAGTATGTTGGGGTCGGCTTCCAGTCTTACCGGATTCAGCTGAATACCAGTAACTATTTTACATGGCCTATCTGATTTCCATAACCCAGTTAATACTTCTTAGCGTGTCGATGGCAAATTTTTAATTAAATATATTTGGCCCAAAATTCAGCAATGCGAACTCCGCTCGCTGTAGCAGTCATACGATCGTCAAGTGCGCAGGTGTTAGTGTGTAAAATATAATTTAATACTGAGTAATACGATACTCCTTGGTAAGATTGGTTGTCAAACTTTCGGGCCACTGACTACCTGTAACGATTGTCATAGATCTATAAATGAACACCGGGACTAACGAGTTAACGTGTTTTCCGAAGCACGGAGGGAACCCGGCATGTAATGTGTGGTCACCCATCCGTGGACCAACCTAGGCAAGCGCGACTTAACCTTAAGTCACGAGCTCCTGAAGCAAGCAAGTTATGTGTTATGACATTATTTATCATTAATTTAGTTCATGAAATGGTCCGGTCGTCAAACGCGGCTCTCTGGACACAGAAAGTAACATATAATATAACACTACACTATTTCACTTTCACTATTTCTATGTAAATAAGTCCGAATCCGAAGCGTTTTGTCAGTAACACTCCGGACACCGGACTGGTGTCCGCTACTTGTCTGTCCGTATCGCTTTATCCTCTGTTACAAAACAAAGGTTCTGTCGTTGTCAAGTTGACACAATGATCGCGCGGCTGAGTTTATTATGAACACAAATGATGAAAGTTAACAAAAGGGAATACATGAATACATTTAATGTTATACGCACTGCAAGCTTAGTGGTGGATTTACATACATCACTGGACGTGGAGCTCGTGGCTAAATAATAACAGCCACTCGGGTCGATCTTCAGGTTAAGCCGCGCTTGCCTAGGTTGGTCCGTGGATTGGTAACCATCCATTACATACTGAGTTTTCTCTGTGCCACGGAAAGCACGTTAAGCCGTTGATCCCGGCTGTCATTTGTAGATCTTTGACAGTCGTTATAGGTAGTCAGTGGCCCGAAACTATGACAACCATAGGCTGGTTAAGGGTGTTACCCAGTACGAACTGAGTTGTGGAGTTCAGATAGGCAGTCGCTCCATGTAAAATATTGGCATTCAACAGCGGAGATTCGGCGAGACTGGAAACCGACCACAACATAGTTGGGAAAAGGCTAGGCAGATGATGAGTGGACGTATTCAGGTTATTTCATGCTCTCATAACAAAACATTAAAGAAACAACCTCCAGTGCCATCATCATCATCATCATTCTCTTGCCCTTATCTCAATTCATTTGGGGTCGGCGCAGCATTTCTTCTTCTTGCATACTTCTGTATTACTCGTCATCTCATCCGACATCTCTTTTCTTGCCATATCATTCTTTACGCAGTCCATCCATCGTTTCTTTGGTCTTCCTCTACTTATATAGTTTACCTTTCACCTTCTGTGCCATCAACCCGTGTTTTATTAATTACTCTGTCGTTCAGTTTACTTTAACGGCATTAATTCTGCATTATGTGCGGGCAATGCATTAATTCATTAAAGGCGCGCCTCTGTAGTGGTCACGCTGTAATGGATATACGTATTAAATTTACTGACTACCTCATTGGTCAAGTGCTGAACATGAGGTCCTGGGTTCGATTACCGGGTCAGGCAAAGTGCTATTGGGTTTTTCTATCAGGAATGTCTCAGTAGTAACCAAGGAGTCTGGATTTGTGCCCAGTTGATGGCAATAAGCTCGCCCTCCTATTACATGGCACTTAAAAACATAACTGGCGAAATGTGGGTGTCCTATTATTTACACCTCTGCCTAACATTACGGGGATCACAGGCGTGATGTTATGTTGTTTTTCTAATGTTGTGGACAAACATCTAACTGCTTAGCTATAAGCTACACAGCCAAGCGGGACGAACGTTATAACAGCTGCTGCAAAGAAAACATGAAATAAATTGTTAACAGTACGCCACAAGACACTGCAACACGACTTGCGCCACGACTTGTGACCGTATTCACGTGAAGGGAACAAGATAAATAGATTATTATGTCGGATCCGGTCATTAGTGTGTTCATAAAATGAATCGCAAGCGCACCAGTGGTGACATCACGCGACCTGTTTACCAGTCTACCCACACCACAGAGTGCTTCTACAGAGCCCTGATGTTTACAGCTCGAGGCGAGGACGACAGCCAACGTCTTGGCTGTACCCGATTCATTGTGCCCCTTGTTATTATGATAAGTTGTAATTTCAAGTAATTTGTTAGTTTAATAGAAACAGTGTATCGCACCCAGTGTACCTATTTTCATTGCGCGAAACCCATCGTCTGCCCACATAATGTACGAGCCTAACGGAATAAATCCTGACAATTCCGACAGATATTATACTTTTCATTATGTACACTATACAAATTATTACGAATAAAGAACTTATAAATATAGTGTCTTTTCAAGACAACCTTTGGATGGATTAAAGAGAGGAGAAAATACTATATTGTAGGTAGACTACTGTAAGCGACGTACACGCGAGACGCTTGACGCCTGAGGTCGTTTACTGGGTGTAACAAGGTATATCTTTGTTCAGGGATGAAAATCATATACAATTTATAGCCCATCATTCACCGGGGATAAAATCTTGGCAATATGTTCACAGAAACCTTCAAAAAACAGAAGAGCTTCAAGAGCAGGCGTGGCCCAGTAGTGGTGGCCCCGACTTACGAGCAGTAACTCGTGGGTTCGAACCCAGGCAGGCGCATTACTTTGTGTAATTTATTTCATCACCACTGTTCTCAAAACGGTGAAGGAAAACATCGAAAGAACAAAAAATCGTAAATATGTGACATCTAGCAACCCGCACTGGGCCCGCGTGATAGATTATAGCCCATTCCCTCTCATAGAGAGGCCTGTGTGCCAGCTGTGGGAACATTATAAGCTGATGCTTATGCTTCAAAAAACCATGCTACTAACTGGAAATCAAACCCCGTATCAGCCATTACACCAATAAACCATCAGTTTTCTGAAACCCCGGAAATATCGAGATGAAAGGAAATATTCAGTCGGGTTCAGTGCTCGCGACGAATTGGGTCAGTGACCCCAACCCTTTGGTGTAAGGGGTTTTATAGGGTCGTATGTACCAAACAATGGTTTTGGACGTACCTTCCACGCTATGAAACTGCCATATTACTTTGTCACACCAATTACAATATGTTTGTATAGAACAAAGTCGGCTTTCTTGTCTAACTATGTCACCGTTTATATCTTCTTTTGTTGGCTGAGGGTCGATCTTCAGGTTAAGCTACGCTTGCCTAGGTTGGTCCGTGGATGGGTGACCATCTAATACATACCGAGTTTCCTCCGCTGATCCCGGCTATCAATTGTAGATCTTTGACAGTCGTTACAGGTAGTCAATGGGTCGAAAGTCTGACAAGCAGTCTTACGAAAATGTATGTATTACCCAGTTCTAACTGGGTTGTGGAGGTCAGATAGGCGGTCGCTCCATGTAAAATACTGCTATTCAGTTGCATCTGGTTAGACTGGAATCCGACCCCAACATAGTTGGGAAAAGGCTAGGAGATGTTGAACTGGGTTTTGGAGGTCATATAGGCGGTCGCTCCATGTAAAATATTGGTCTTCAGCTGTATGTGGTTAGACTGAAAGCCGACTCAACATAGTTGGGAAAAGGTAGGTAGATGTTGAATTCAAAGTCAACCCACATAATATACACTACTCGTACATAGCTCGTAAACTCCACCGTATTTCCTGTTTCTGTAGTTAATTTGATCGTGTAAAAAACTTTAGTACACGTGTGTTCGGTTACCAAACACTACTACTTTGTAAACTACAGCTAACTATGTAGTTTTGTACGGAATTCTCTGTTTTGTAGTTAATTTCAACGCCTTTGGAGTTACGATACTACAGTTCGTTTTTCGTTTAATATGTGAAGGAAATGCTGGAATGTTAAGTCTGTGTTTCTTTGTAAAACTGAAAAATTTAGTTAATTATTGATGTAGATGGTTTGTTATATAGTTTACCTTACAATTTATTTGAAATATAAGCTTTTATGTTGTGTCAGCTGCTTACCTGAAACAAAAAAAGATCGTCATTAACATTATGTATATTGTCTCTGCATCACCCTAAGGTAGACTGGTAGAGAATGCCTATGGCATTAAGTCCGCCTTTGTGCAGTTTTGTTACTTGTGCATAAAGTTTTAATAAATAAATAAATTATGGAACTATTATCAAAGTTTACGTCTTCGTAAGGGTTTCGTTACGGCATTAATCGGCACAGTCGGGCGGCATTTGGCTATGTAGGATCTACATTGTTCATTTTGCCACTCGGCTTACCATAAACCGTGCTGAGCCGACCCACTAACGTCTACATAGTATAATAATCGTTTATTTATAAAAAGAGGCCCATTACAGTAAAATATCTTAACAAATAAAATAGAGCACAGGGCGCACTAGGACGTCTTAAAGCAGGAGTAATTCTAGTGTGGGAAAGAGACAGAGCTATACAGGTCGTCTAGCGCCATCCCTTTCCCACACTGGAATTACTTCTGCTTTAATACGTCATGGTAGGCCCCCTGTTCTTATTTGCCAGAACTAGGTTAAACCTGTGT